>CM042848.1:17776292-20256292 GCA_023653725.1 Bungarus multicinctus | reverse complement strand
TCCCCTCTTCCCCAAGAATCAGTATTCTTGGTTTTCTGTTGAGCCTCAGAAGGTACAAATATTTATTCTGTTATTAAGATTTTGTTAAGAACAAAGAAATAAAAAAATGTAAAAAAAAATCCAGTTAAAAAAAGGAGATTTTGCATTCATAGGTACACAAAATAAAAACTGAAGGAGAACCTTTATACCTCCAGGATTTGACAGACTATTGTACTGGAGCTCATTTGTGGAATGTTTCATAAACTGGGTGTTGAAATAGTGAAACATTGTAGTGAGGAGTTGAAATATAAACGAGACCAAAAACACCTGGGGATTTAAACACCTTTGTGTTTCACACAAGTCTCACACTCATTTCTGAACCAAATAAATTCCAGGATGAAACGCCACTAGATACATAAAAGCCACACATATAAAGATATCATTTATCATTCTTCTAGGGATAAGAAGGAGATATTATTTTAAAGGATGTATTTTGCCTTATTAGAACATCATTATGTTACTAACACTAGCTGTTTTTAACTTGCAAGCTGCCTTTGTTATTTATAATTTATAAAATAAAAGATGTTTAACAGAGAGGCATTGCTTCCAGTGGATATAAAGAGACACATATATATCTGTGATAAGCCTGCCGGGAGAATTATTACTACTTTTGAATAATAATCAAATAAGTGAGGTTGGCCTCTATGCCAAATCAAAGGACAATTTTTCACAAAACATTCCCTTTATAATTTGACAATGTTGAAGGCAGTGCAAAAAGTGAGGGAAGTGCTTCTCCCTTCTTTTTTTATACTAAACCCCCAATATTTTCACCCATGCATTAAGGACTTCTAATTCACCCCACAGCAAAACTGCTGCTTCTGCAAGTGAGGAAGACTTAGCAACAAATGAAGGTGAATATGTGTGTCCCAGGATAATGGTACAAGATCCAGTCTGGGTCGGTCACTAGGAACAGAGGTTTTCTCTTTTGAGCTTTTGGCTGGAGCCTATCCTAAGGGAACTTCTCGCTGTGCTTTGGGATGTTCTGTGTTTGGTATTTATATGGTGGCTGTTTTGTGTGTAGCTTTTTAGAAATAAGAATGAGGTGTTGATGGCTGGCTATTAAACCATTGGCTATCATTAATGATAATCCCTGCAATTGCCAGGAATCAAGACCAACTCAAAGAAACACATATACAAATCTGGACCAGCATAGTCTGACTTTAGAAAAGTTAGTCTAATTTGGTTCAGAATTGAATGGGAGACCATCAGAAACTCCAAGACAATTGGGCAGGGGTCCCCAAACTTGGCAACTTTAAATCTTGTGAATTCTGGGAGTTGAAGTCCACAAGTCTTAAAATTGTCAAGTTTGGAGACCTCTGCAGTAGGGGATAGTAGGAAATCAAAAATGTATCCTCTGAAGAAGGCCATTGTGGTGCCAAAGACATCTTCATAGACAAATTCGACTTAAGGAAGACTTTATCTTTTTGGTTTATCTATATCAATCCCTCAACAGCCTCTTCTTTCCTTGTTCCAAATTCCCAAATAGACATAATTCCTAATGTAGCTCTTAACTACCTGTTTGCAAGCAGGATGGTAACAGTGGGGCGGGGGGGGAAACCCTTCAGGCTAAGCTTGCTGAACCATCCCCATGACAGGATTCCTAGCTACTGGAGAATTCTGGGAGTTGAAGTCCACACATCTTAAAGCTGCCAAAGTTAAGATACGCTTCACCATACTTCCTATCATCCTTCTGTTCTATGATCCAGGGTGACCATCATAGTCTAAATTTCAGTATCTGGCCTTAATTTTCGCCCTGCTGCTCCAGCGCTGAGCAAACAGGTAAAGACTGAAGAAGGTCACTTGGGCAGGCAGCTTCTTGGTCAACTTTGGTGATGCCACCATCCTCAAACTACTGAAGGGAATTCAGAGGGGCACTTACGTGTCTCCAGATTTGCGATAATTCTCCGGGCACTCCAGAGAAAGGCAGCGAAATCCTCCCTGAATATTAAAGCAGGTCTGGTTGTGTGAACAGGTATGAGTTTCAGTAAGACATTCATCAATATCTATAAAAAGGGAGAACGAGACAGAAAGAGCAGGAAAGAGAAGTTAACTGGAGTGCTCTAAGAAGAAACTGTTGATATTACAGCAGCAAACTGTGATTGGGTGATCCATTTACATTCATGTTCACAGGATTGAAGGCTCTTCTGCGTAAAAACTCTTCCATCCCCACTGGCTGAGGGCCCAATTTCAAGCCCTGGGAGCTGTCCCCTTAAGGGAATGTTTCATGGGAAATGTAGTTAATGCCTCTTGGGAGATGTAGTTCATGTCAGGCGGTCACATCTGTAACCCTGATTGATCTCTGGTTGGGCTGAGGGAGTTTTTGGGCATCTTACCTGGACCCCAGCATCATTTGCTACAACACTATGGGATGAAGATAACCATCTTTTCACACTATTGAGGCAACTATTAAGGCAAAGATTGGACATTAGATGAATCTCAACATAACAAGAGGCATTGACTACATTTCCCATGAAGTATTCCCTTAAGGGGGCAGCTCTCATTCCTAAACTAACTATATGCTGTCTGACCAGCAAAACCGATTTAAAGGACATTAACTTTAATCCAAACAGTTCAGCAGAGATATCTTACCGTTGAACAGAATTATTTGAGCTCCTTTTTCATATCTGTTTCTTGCTTGGTACAGGTAATCCTCATTTAGCAACCATTAAGCAAAATGGTTGCTAAGTGAAGCCACAATCGTGCTTATGATCTCACTTTAAGCTTTCCTTTGCTTTACAGATTGGCAAATATTGTAAATATGAGGATTGGTTGTTGTTGTTTTTTATCACGGTCATAACTGTAACAGTCACCGGTCGCTAATCAAGAAATAGAAGGTTTGTAATTCTACTCTCTTGTTCATAATACTGTGATTTCCATTTTTTGTGGGTAATAAGACCCTAATAAATAACAATATATGCAGTTCAGGGTTAGGCTGCTGCTGTTCTCTAAGGTGGGTTGTTCTTGTGGCTGTTTCATTATTTTTCTGAAGAACATCAACAGAAACATCAAGTGCAAAATGCTGTGGAAAATGACTCCAAGTTCTATGTGTCAGTCTGAATGCCCAGACTCTGAAAGTCAGCAGATGAACTTCTGTGTTTCACTTTCTAGTCTGTGGAGATTCTCATAGTTGTCCCAAAGGTGCTTTTTCAGGAGGAAACTGGACTTTCTGGTTTTTTCTTTCTTTAAAGGTGTTTCGCTTCTCATTCATGAAGCTTCTTCAGCTCCTCACTGTCTTGTCAGAGCTGAAGAAGAGCTGAAGAATTATTAGATGAGAAACATCTTTAAAGAAAGAAAAAGCAAGAAAGTCCAGTGGTCTCCTGGAAAATGTCACTTTCTAATGTGTCTTGTTCAACTTTTCTTATATATTTCCTTTCTTATTTTCTCTCCCCGTGATGTTTTATTGGGGTCTTATTTTTCTCATTTTTTGTTTTTTATTTTTGTGTTATTATTTGGAGGGCAGGAAATCTACCCAATCAGCATTTTTAAATGCAGTTTTTTTTTTCCTTTCCTTAGCAGAGGGTGCTGTGGCACGAATTCCTTTCTACGGATGGGACAACCGTGATGTGTGACAATCCCTGGCATTTGGCAACCAACAGAAAGCAAGTGGTGCTTCTTTGGTGCCCCAGAAGAGGGCAGGGGTGGAGAAAAGGGCGGTGAAAAACTCCTCCCCAATCTTTTGTAAAGGAAGCTAGAAAAAGCCACTTGACTCAGTTAAGCTGCAGTATCAAAACAACCAGGATGGTGCAACCTCATCAATTAAATCAAAATAAATATGCTTCCCCAATGTAAGCATGCTATTTGTTTACAAATGATGTTCAATTCCCCTTTATTACATTTTAAGACATACCCTATCAAACAGAACTGCGTAAAAGGATGCAATAAAGGATGCAGGAAATAAATAAAATAAATGAATACAGTGAAAGGGGGTATAGGGTTCTCCTGCTCGTGCAGGGGGTTGGACTACGTGGCCTCCAAGATCCCTTCCAACCTTGTTATTCTGTTACATGCAAGGTTGACTCAGCCTTCCATCCTTCCGGGGTGGGTAAAATGAGGACCCAGATTGTTGTGGGCAGGAGGCTGACTGACTGTAAACCGCTTAGAGAGGGCTGTAAAAAACTGTGAGGAGGTATATAACTCTAAGTACTATTGCTATTAAGAATTTCCTCTTGCATGTGGATGGATGGATGCTCATCCGCATCCCATTTTGGAGATGAAGTGTTTAAAAGGGTTTTTTTTTCCCCCCCCAAAGGGGCGATTGAGTGTTTGGCAGGGAGAAGGCAGCAAAGGGAATGTGGGGAGGATCAGGTCCACATTAAGGGAAGCAAGGAAGTTCAGGAGAGCCCACCCAGAAGGAAGAACATGCGTAGGAGAAGCCTGAAGGAGGAAGGAGGATAAAAGCACGTGGGAATGCAGATGTAGCAATGTGGACGAAGGAGGAGCAACCAAATCTGCAGAGCTCCCTCTGGACTGGCCCACCCACAGCGGTGGCACATCCACTACTCCTAGGTGAGGGAGTCCAGGTTTGGGGCTTACATAAAATGCATAAGCGCACCAACGTGCCTACCGTCCCTGTCCTATTGTTTCTTTTATTTTTCTTATATGTATCCATGTATACATAACTATGTTTTTACTTATACCTATTATCTTGTAAGCAATTGACAAACCAGATAAAAAAAATATAAAGCCACTGCTGTCTGTATCCCTCAATCTCGTTGCAGAATACCTTTTGCCACCAGACTCAAAATTCTAGACTTAGAAAACCTAGAATTACACTGCCTTTGGTCCGATTTAAGTATAGTATATAAAATCATACATTGCAGCCTGTCAATGAATACTTCAGCTTCAACCATAACAACACAAGAGCAAACAATAGATACAAACTCATGGTTAACTGCACCAAACTTGATTGCAGGAAATACGACTTCAGCAACAGAGTGGTCAATGTCTGGAATACTCTACCTCACTCTGTGGTTTCTTCCCTAAATCCCCAAAACGTTAACCTTAGACTGTCTACTATTGACCTCACCCTTTACCTAAGAGGTCTGTAGGGGGTGTGCATAAGCGCACCAATGTGCCTACCGTCCCTGTCTTATTGCTTCTTTTTTATTTTTCTTATATGTATCCATCTATTCATAACTATGTTTTTACTTATACCTATTATCTTGCAAGCAATTGACAAAAATAAATAATGGTGGAAGTTGGAGATCCCTGCTAATCTGCAGGACACCCAGAATGGCCAGTCAAGCCTGACTCAAACCAGGAACTGGGGTTCTTGGATTTTTATTAAAATCGCTTTTGCAGCTTGAGTTTCTGAGACTCACCCTGACAGTTCCGTGCATTGGGGGCCAACTTGTAACCCGAAGGGGGGCAGGTGCACTGAAAACTGCCTGCCACGTTGATGCACCGATAAGCACAGATGTGGCCCCCCGTTGGTAAAGCACATTCATCAATATCTGAAAATCAGAAATAGAAAGAAGTCTTAATGGTAGATCCCAATGGTGGGTCTTAAGCCACCCAGTAATAGAGGCCTTGACGTCCCAAAATAAATAACCCAAGGCCCTTTCCCCCAATCTGGCATCCTCCAATCATTTTGAATCACAGTTCCCAAAATTTTATTCACCTGAAAACCAGGTTAGGGAGAAAGTAGACCAGGAATACAAAACCACATAGGGGTGAAATTCAGCCTGAAAATTTCTAAATATCCTATTTCGCCCAATTCCAGTGTTCCTGGGCTGGGTTTAACAACATAACACTTAAGGGTTGGGTAGTCATAGCATTTGTATGTATTTCTTTATCTATTTTGTGGTTTAGTGTGTTATGTGAATCTATCACCTTCCCTTAGTGCTGTTAGAAATTCCATTTTTTCTTTTTCCTCTGCAAAAAATGTTTTTACACTTAAACTGTTCATATTGTTTCTTATGTTTCATTTAAAGGACACAAAACTCTGTACACTACCATTCCTAGAAAAACTGATCCAACTTAATGGGCTGGTTTGCAAGATATACCTTTTCTGATTTTACTGTTATATTTTGGGTTGCATTTCACATTGTCTGGTTGTTCTGTTTACCCCATTATATCTATGTTTCTGAAACCTTGGCAACTTTAAGGTGTGTGGACTTCAACTCCCAGAATTTCCCAGAGCGCCTTGCTGGCTGGTGAATTCTGGGAATTGATGCCAACACGTCTTTAGAAATAGCTGCATGAATGAAATTAGAAGTTCAAATAGAGCCCACTGTAAATTTCTGAATGGGACTAGAAGATCTAGTGCAGTGAACCTTTTCGGCGCCGAATGCAGAAACGGGAGCAAACGCATGCCAAAAAGGAACTGAGTGCTGAAACACACGTGCATGTGTGTGCCAGAAACCAGAAGAGCAGTTCCTGGCATGGGCATGTGCACCGGTCACCTTGTCTTCCAGCTTCTAACGTGTGAAGACCAGCTGGCCGGCCGGCTTCTAACATGCATGCATGCACTGATCAGCTGGTCTTTGTGCACGCCTGCGTGCCGGGCAGCTAGTCTTCATGTGCATATGCACGTTAGAAACTGGAAGACCAGGTGGCCCATCAGTTTCTAATGCACATGCGCGCACTGGCCAGTTGGTCTTCGCGCGTGAACACATGTCAAAATCCGGAAGACCAGGTAGCAGGTGCACATATGCCTGACCGGGAGCTGCTCCTCTGGTTTCCAGCGCTCCCGCATGTGCAAAGACCAGCTGGCGGGCACACGCCAGAGCAATGGCCAATGGCTGGCGTGCCCAGGGAGATGGCTCTGTGTGCCACTTCCGGCATGAGTGCCATAGGTTCACTATCACGGATCTATCGTATCTCCAGAGGATCAATGAAGCTATAGCCATTGGTCCCTGCATAGTTGGCCAGTAATATGTATGTTAGGAATCTATCCAACAATTAGTTGGATTGGCAATATATAAACCAACAGCTTTATATAGCTTTAAGACAGAATCACTGTATTGATTGGTTGGTTGTATTGCAAGTTGCCATAAGAGGGAGCTAGAGAGATCATAGCTTGCTCTCTCTAACATTCTGTATCTCTGACATTCTGTTTCTCTGACATTCTGTTGCTGTGCTTATGCTGTGCTATCTTTGTTTACTGTAAATGACAAAGACAACTGGTAAGAAGACTTTGTAATTGGATATTATTTGGACTGTTAAATGTATATGACCTGGACTATTTATTGGACTGTGCTATTTCTTAAAGTAAATTTTAACTCAATTCAATGTAGCTGTGTGTAGCTGTCTGATTATTCATAACTACTCTCATAAACGTTTCCATGTGCATATCCTTGTTACTCAAGGGTTATTCTGTACATATCATAACAATGTAGACTATGTGTAATTAAATGCTAAGGACAAGATTGTGTTCTCGGGTGGAACTGTACATGGAATTCCATTTCCATGCAAATTTTCCTGAGGTGCAATGAGCTCTTTAGAGAGCAGTTACCAATCACAACCATCCAATCGAGCCAGGCAGGTTGATGGTCTGAAATCACTGTCTAAACCTTGACATGAAAAGGGCAGGCAATGATGACCACTCACCTTCACAGGTGATTCCATCAATGTCACTGAGCTGGTAGCCGCGACGGCAATAGCACTGGTAGGAGCCATAGACATTGGCGCACTCCTGGCTGCAGGGGCTGCTTTTGCACTCATTTAAGTCTGAAATCCATAAATATGTATCAATACCAAACAAGATTCCTTCCATTCATACCCTACTTTGCTCCAAGGGCTGCCCTCACCCATACACGAACCCTGTGAATATTGGTTTGAATCTAGTGTGGTCCTCACCTGAGCTTCCAATTTCTACACTCCCAGAGTAAGTTTAAAATATTATAGCCTCTTTTTGATGGGTTAGCTTCCTTAAACCCTAAAATTGGGAGGGGCCCTAATTCCCTGGAGTCCAATGTAAGTCCAGTCTTTGTTGGACACATCTAAGGAAGGAATATCCATCGCTACTGTTGAATTGATTTGGGGAATTTTTTCCTGATACACAAGGCTGGGCTGCTGAGGGCTCACGGGGGTTCAGGAGAGCCCCTAGATAAGATTCTGTGCAGTTCGGAGAACCCCCCCAAATCCCACTCCTGGCTGGCCCTGCCCACCCCCCTCAGGAGTCCCCCACGTGACCTATTTTGGATGCAAGTAAGTGCAGGGCGCGTGGAGACTCGGGGAGGGCGAAAAACGGGCCTCCCGGAAGTTCAGGAAGGCCAGAAATTGACCTGTTTCCAGCTTCTGGAGAGCCTCTGGAGCCCTTGGAGGCTGTTCTTGCCCTCCCAGAGGCTCAAGAAAAGCCTCTGCAGCTGGGGGGGGCAAAAACACCCCCTCCCACCGTGGTGCAGGAGGCCGACATGGCCACGCTCACCATGGCCACACCCATCTAGCAACTGGGCAGAGAATTCTTTGCTAAAATTTTTGAAGCCCACCCTTGCTGATACATAATCAGAATCTGCCTTTCTGTAATTTAAACGTCCATTACAGGTAGTCCTTGACTTAATTGCCTAGCAACTATTCAAAGTTATGATGAACTTGCCAAAGGGTGCCTGGATTCAAAGTTGTGATGTCTGGACTCCTACCACCACCGCCCCGTCACATGACCAAATTTTAGGTAATCAGGACCTCGCCCATATTTATAGCCTTTTGCAGCATCCCACAGTCATGTGTGACCATGAACTACATTTTTGTCACAAAGTGGCATTTTCCTTCCAGTTTCTGGCAAGGAGTGCCCATAGAAAACCATGAGTTTGCTTAATGACTGCCGCAAAAACGGTTGTAAAATCAGGTGTGATTGCCCGATAACCTGCTTAATGACCAACAAGACTAATGATTATGCTTGAGGGCTCGATTACAGTTGTAAGTCAACCACTGCCTGTATAGCACACCCTGCACTTCGGGATAAGATAGAATAGAGACGTAAAAAGAGATAGAGCTTCAATCATAGCTACCATCTTGACTTCTTCGACACTTTCATGCAGGCAATCCCTTTCAGCTATTGGAAGAGGCCTTTTATGTCCTGTCTCTCTTGCCTCCTCTCAAGGCTAAAACCCACCCAACTCTTTCAGCCCCTCTTCATACAACATGTTTCGAGTTCCCCAAAGTTTTCTTTGTCATTCTTCCCTTCGCCTCTCCCAATTTTGAATCCATTGGAAAGTTTGGTGCCCAGATGAGACACAGCGCTCAAGATGGGATCTAACTAAAAGGAGAATCGAGTTGAATGGTTATTTCCTGGAATTCAGAAAAGATTCTTCTGCTCGTACAGCCTACAGGTGTATTGGCCTTCTTTGTAGCCGCATAACACAACTGGATCATGCAGTTAATGTGTTTTCTTCCTCCCTCTCCCTCTCTTTCTCTCTCCATCCCGCCCTCCCTCTCCCACCCACCCTCTCTCTCTCTCACCCTCTTTCTCTTTCTTGTTGAGTCATAGCACCTTACCTTCACAAGACCTCCCATCAGAAGAAAGTTTGAATCCCATTGTACAGCTACAATAATATGACCCAGCAGTATTTTCACACTTATGAGCACAGAGGCGACCAGGGTATCGGCGACATTCATTAACATCTGAGGAGATGAATAAGCCATGGTCAACTGTTCTGTGCCTAGGTAGCAAAACCGGGTGGCCTCAAACATTAATTTATCCATCTCATCTGAACCATCATGTTACACTGACTTAACTCCCACTTAAATGCAATGTGCACCCTTCAAAGGGCAGCCCGTTGTTGGCCCCACAAATATGAAAATAATATGGGATAATTCTGAAAAGAGGCTTTTGCAGGGCAGGAGGTGATTATAACAGAGCAAAAAAATATGGCTCCTTATCTATTTTCCAGCCAATTCTCATAGGGACAAATACGATACTCATAATAAGATATTATCTCCAGACAGATGCATATAGCCCAAGGCTGTCAAACTCGCAGTCCACAGGCCAAATGCATCACACACTGGAGAGCATGACTGATGACTCTTGGCTATGGATGTGTCCCATTGGAGAATATACATCGAGGAGATGGGGGAAGACCAGGGTCAAGGGTGTGATGAATAATGTGTCTCACAGTCAGCTGCACCCAGGTAATGCCAGCATGTTCACTCCTAATAAATCAATTTTTTTAAACTCGGAGAGATGCAGCTAGAGCAAGGGTGCGTTTCTACTAGTTCTGTCCACCTCTGTAGAACCGGTAATTCTGAAGAGCAGCAGACATAGAACCGGTTCTATGTCTGCTGATGATTTTGCTCACCCACCCACCCGGGCTCTTTCCTGACTTTTATTTCCTGATTTTTGCAACTTCAGCTGCCGTGTGAGGAGCAGCTGCAGTTAAAAAAGCAGGAAAAGGGGGGCTTTTAGAAAAGCTGCTTCTCTGCACGCAGCATGCTGATGATGATTTACAGACATGCGATGCAGCGTGCAGGGAAGCACATCTTAAATCACCGAACCTCATAAATGACCGAACTAACCCTGTTGGATCCTACCCCTGGGCTAGAGTCTCATGATTTGAATGGGGGTGGATGCCAGTGCCCTGACACCCTACCTAGACAGTCCAACATCTTGAAACACAACCACTGGATATAGCAAAGTTGACAACCAAATGCCCATTTATGGGCTTTCTGCCCAGTTGGTTTTTTTTTCCATGCTTGATGAAACTCACAGGTGACCCCTGGCTCTTACCTGTGCAAGTTCTGCTGATCCCATCAAAGTAGTAGCCCAGCTGGCACTGACAACGATAGCTTCCAGGGGAATTCATGCAGGTGTGACCCTCACCACAAGGTTGGGGGGATCCTGAACACTCGTCCACATCTTGGGGAAGGGGAAAGAAAGGTTGGAAAAGTCATGGGAGACGAAGGTCATCAAGCTTCATCAATGTATACAAATTTGGGGGATGATAATGATGACAACGATGATACAAAGAAAAGCAAAACTAACTGGGAGGGAGGGAAACCAAGTCTAAGTGCAATGACCTGGGGCTAATTCTGCATGGGCTTCATAGTTTTCATTCTTTTCAGCCCAGTGGCATGCTAGAAAGAAAGTACAGATAGTCCTCAGCTTACAACAGTTCATTTAGTGACTATTCGTAGTTACAACAGCTGTGAAAAAAGTGGCTTACCATTTTTAACACACACAAACATTGTGACATCCCCCAATTAGGGCATGTTTAATTTTTCAACTTTCACTTTCCAAACATTAGGGATGCTCAAAAGTTGTGACATGCCTTGGGGATGGTAAAGATATTTTGGTTACTTTAGTATAATTTAGATGTGCTTGGTAAGTAATTAGACAAATAGTATAACATTTTGTTTGATTCATTTGGTCCATGATCAAAATTCAGATGCTTTCAACTGACTCATATTTATGACGGTTGCAATGTCCAGGAATCATATGCAGGGGTGGGCTTCGCAATTTTTAGCAAGGGGCTCTCTGCCCTAATGACTGCACTGGGTGGGCGTGGCTGGATGGTCATGTGGCTGGGTGGGCGTGGCTGGGTAGTCATGTCACTGGGTGGGCATGGCCAACTCAACATCGCTTCTTTGCCCTAATTTTATATGTGTGTTTTTGTGTGTGTGTGTGTGTGTGTATGTATGGTATTCAGCTTTGTTTGGGTATTTTCCCACGTCATTATAGTTGTGTTTTTAAAGTTGTAGCAACGTTTTGGCAGAATCTCATCTACTATCATCAGGCATTTTGGTATATATATATATATATATACAGTATACCAAAAAGTTGCTTATTATTTCGTGCATTTAATATTTAAAGAAAAAACTGGGTGAAACCAGGCTTAATAGCAGTGACTGTGAGAGGGATCTTGGAGTCTTACATGGCGTTTCTGGTGAGTTATGTGATTCTAATTATTTGGGAATTAATCCCCTCGGAGGCTAGTGGCTATGTTATCTGATTTTCTCAATGGCTCTCCCTCCCAAGCGGTGAGAGGATTGTTCATCTAGCTTGCAACACTTTTACGAGGTGTGAAATGCTCTTGGCTGAACACCCAGAAATTCAGTTAAGCCTATTAAGAGCTTTCCCTTGCTGCTTGTCTTTCTGAAGTTATTAGGGGCTCTCCGAACCCCGCAGAGTCTCAGCTAGGGGCTCTCCTGAACCCCTGCAAGCCCCCAACAGCCCACCTTTAATCATGTGGCCCCTTTTGCAACTTTCTGCCAAGCAAAGTCAATCAGGAAGTCAAATTCATTTAACAACCATGTTATTAATTGAACAACTGCAGTGATTCACTTAACAACTATGAATATACTTTCTAGTACCTGTAGAACAGGGGTCTCCAACCTTAGCAACTTTAAGACTTGTGGACTTCAACTCCTAGAATTCCTCAGCCAGCTGGCTGAGGAACTCTGGGAGTTGAAGTCCACAAGTCTTAAAGTTGCTAAGGTTGGAGACCCCGGCTCTAGGAGAACGCCATGTTAGAGGTACTAGAAATAACATTTACAAATTTACAAAACCTTATGCCTTGAAACATTTTTTTTTTTAGTTTTGAAGGGTGCTCTTTCTGATTTGTACATCTCCTTTTTAATAATCACAGGATTGAATTTAGGTATCAGCATCCCAGTGCCATTATTTACATGAGAGAGGAAAAAGATTTAGTTTTTAAATTAAAGATACTCTTATCTTTTATTCCAGCAGAGTGATTAAACTGGTTGCAGAATGAATAAAAATGAAACAGATTTCTAAATAGAATGTAAATATGGTAGTAACAGCTAAAGGGCTCACCATACAGTACATTTCCATCAATAATGAAGAATTTAATCCAGCCCAACAGAGAAGTCGATTTAAAGTATGAATATTGAATATGGATTTGTTTTCACTTAAAAGGCAACGGGGGTCAAGATAAAGAATTCCTGACCCTTTTTCCAGAAAAATCATGAATCAAAATCATCAAAGATATGAAAAAAAGAGCATCACCAAAAAATAGTCAATATATTCTTAAGACAGCTGTTTGTGTTTTGATGGAATGTGACACATTGTGAGTAGAAAATCAGACAGGTGGATTAAAATCACACACTATACTGCAAGTTCGGGAAAATTTCTGCTGACATGGTCAATATTCACTTGTCTGTGAGCTCAGTTTCTTAAGTTAAAGCCAGCAGGTCTTTTCTGGAGCAGAGAGAGCTCAGGGGTTTGGAAGGAGATCATAAAAAGCAGGAATGCTTCTACAATTTTTGTGGTCAGGATTTTTCTTCTGAAATATTCAGATATTTCATTTTGTCTCCTTGGGGAAGCTAATCTTGTGAGTCCACAACGCAAATATTACACCACTTCCTGGATTCTTAAAAAAAATCTTGGAGGTTTTAGATCATTTCTATCTTCAGATGGAATGTTTGGAGCTCACCAGAGAAACAGCTCATCAGAGGAACAGACCAAGAGGAAATGACCAAGAGGAAAATATTATCAGAGGAAATGATAATATTTCAAAATATCATCAGAGGAAATGACCAAGAGGAAAATATTAAAGCTTCAAGGAATGCAAAGTTAAGAATTTCACTGCGCAATACATAATTCATATGAGGCTCCGTAATGAAATCACAGTGGTTCAGAATCCATTCTTTTTCTGTTTTCATCATTTCCAAACATCCCAAGGGAGACGTGCCTTCTCTTGTCAGATGGTCCCAGTTCCAACTCTTCCTTCTCCTCCGAACCGAGCTCTGATGGGACCATGACACTCAACTTTGAAGCATAGTAGGGGCCAAAGGCAAGACCGCTCATTCCCAATCAAAACCAACTGGTACCTACCCCATAGAGAAAAAAAAGAACAAGTCCAATACTGTGACACTCACCCCCAAACCATGAAACCAATTCAGAACCATGCCATGGTTGATGCCCTCAATGAAATTGAATTTGACACCCCTGCCCTAAACCTTCCTCTCAGCATAGTTGTGAACTGAGGGATGTCAACAGAAGAGAAATAGAAGCAAAACATCAGAATAAATATGGGTGGGTGGGGATGAAACATGGCTATCTCGGTACTGACCAACACATCTACTCTTCTCTTCGTTCAGGTGGTAGCCTCTTCCACAGTTTGGGACATTCCTATGGCAAGCAAAGGAGCCATCTGTGTTGATGCAGGTCTGCCCAGCAGGACAGGGAGCAGCAAGAGTCAAACATTCATTAATATCTGCAAAAAATACAGCCATGCGTTTAAAAGAAGGTGAGATGAAAAAAAGAAAGAGAGAAAGAAAGAAGGAAGGAAGGAAGGAAGGAAGGAAGGAAGGAAGGAAAGAAAGAAAGAAAGAAAGAAAGAAAGAAAGAAAGAAAGAAAGAAAGAAAGAAAGAAAGAAAGAAAGAAAGAAAGAAAGAAAGAAAGAAAGAAAGAAAGAAAGAAAGAAAGAAAGAAAGAAAGAAAGAAAGAAAGAGTCTACAGTCCATTGCTGAAAACATTGCTTGCAAATCCAAAACACCTTCAGTGGGGATAACTTCGTAAGTGGAAGGCAGCTCACAAATATAGTCACAAGTTAGGATCAAAAATCTCAAAATGGCTTCCGTAAAACAAAACACGAAAGACTCCATTTTATGTGTCCTATAACCACCATCAGGAGTTTTTTTGACCATAGCTCGAAGAGACCCCCTAGTAGTGCAAGCAACAGAGTCTTACCAATACAGTTGCCGAGAGCATCTTGTATAAAGCCGATCTTACACTGTTGTTTGGGCCGGCAACGGAATGATCCTGGCGTATTCTGACAGATAAAATCGGGGAGGCAGTTATGAATACCAGTCTCACATTCGTCAATATCTGGCACATCACAAAAGAAAGAATGAGTTAGCGTGAGCTCTCCCGGAGCCATCTTGTCATGACCGAGATAAAAAGCAGTTGTTGACAGATTAAACCTATATCTAGACCAGCGGCCCCCAACCTTTTGGGGACCAGGGATTGGTTCCTTGGAGAGGTTTTTCCATGGACCGCCGGGGGTGGGGGGGGTGGCATGGTTTTGTGTGCTGCCTGCATCCGATCGATGGGGCTTTGCGTGGACCAGTTTCTGGCATGCAACGGACTGGGAGTTGGAGGCCGCTGATCTAGACTACACTGATAGCATTGATGGGTACAATGAGACCACCTTACACGCCTTAATTTAAAATGAGTTAGAAACTAAACTCAATTCTAGTGACAGAACTAGACAAAAGTAATCTCCTCCATTCTGTAGAATTATAGATCCTCAGATTTTCTGCATCTGAAGCTGTAATATCCAGGTGTTGTGGGGGAAAGGAAGACTGGAGGGCATGAGGAATCTGTACACATCTGCAGTGTTCATTTACCTAAACTTACTTCCCGCCTAGGAACCTATCTGGACGTGAATTCTAGTGAAATGTTACTTCAGTACTGTAAAAAAAAATCCTTTAAAGTATTTGTCAATTTATTAAGAGTTATGGGTTGTTGAAATATAACTGAAATGTATTCTACAAGATTGCAAAGATAAATCTGTTGTGACAGAGCAGATTCTTGAGGCATGTTTTTTTTTTCATATGCACTTTTCAAATTTACTGTTATGATTTTGATGGGTTTGAAATGGTCTAGAATTCACACCTGGGTATAAACTCTGTCATTTTCTTGAACTTTTAAAAAACGGGGAATCTGCATCACTGTTAAACAATAGTCCTCCTTTTGAAAACCATGGAGACAATTACAACTCTATTATAAAATATCATTTTAAAACAATCCATATTTTCTCCTTCAAATGAAATTAAATGTGTAATTGGAAACCTGGCCTGGAATGTCTGTAAATAGTTATAAAGGGGAAAGGTATTATTTCTAGAAAAATAATAAAGGTTGGGATGCTGCTATTGCAGTGGTTGTTGTTATTATATTTATTTAATCATCCTCCTGAAAGTCTCCTCAACCAGCTGTGCCTATTCTATGCTTCATCCAACATTCTTCTGAAGACCAGAAGATCTGGTAGCTAGCAGCTTTTCAACAACTCTTATCTTTGCTTCAGATCAGAGGTGCAACATTGGTCTTCCCAATGTTGCTGAACCACAACACTATGCATCCATTAGTTATGATGGTGACTGCAAATTGTAGCTACCTATAACTCTTGAGAGGGCAGGGACCACAGATTTCACACTGACCAGATGACCATTTCAGTGAAGTTCTGAAAAAGCCAATTCAGGTGCTCTGAGTCAGCAACCAGATCATTTCCACTCCCTTTCTAGTACAGGGGTCCCTTGGCTTTATGGATATGGAGGAAGACCACAGATTGATTGTGTCATGCCCCTGTTGAAGTCTGACTCCGAGGGAGAGGAGGAACAGCCGACAGGGAGTGAGAGTATGGCTCCGGAGGTTGTGGAGGAAACTGGGGAAGGGCACAGGCCGACTGGGCATTCAGAGGAAGACCCAGGCCCATCCCTTTCTCATCCTAGGGCATGCAGGGAGTGGATAAGGAAGAAACATGAATGGCGTGGTCTATGGGAAAGGAAAGGGCCCTGATCCCCTTCATGGGCTGCAGCTGTGAGGACTGTTTAAAAGGACAAACTGCACATGGTCCAGTGCTGGAAGCAAAGCGTGAAATAATTCTAGTCTTTCAGTTCTTATCTGAGTTCTGGCGTCCTTCCCAGTGTGTGTATTTCGATATCTGTGGACGTCTTCAAGCCCTTATCCTGCCTTGTCTCATTAATTGCTTCAGTGTGGTTCGTGTTGTTTTTTCTATTTATAATTTATATGTATTTTGAGTTTGAACGGCATTTCTTCCTTTTCGCAAGTGTTTGTGAGCTAGTTTTTTCCCCAGTCAATGATAATTGGAGCTTTGAAGCCAAGTTGAAGGAACTAAGGGACTTCACCTGTTTTTGTGACTTCGTTGCTTTTGTATCCCACCCTGGGTCATCACAGATTGTTCCCTCCAGAGAAGAGTGTCAAACGATCCGGCCCTTGGGGTACTTAGATCTGGCCCGTGGGGCTGCCCTGGAATCAGCAAAGGACTGGCCCGCAGTGCCTCTGCCAATAAAAGAGCTTGGGAGGGCTGCAAGCAGCCCTCCTGAGCTCCGTTTTCGCTGGCCGAGACACTGCAGGAGGCCCCTGCAGGCGCCCCCGACACAAGTGACATTGAGCTGGCCACACCCACCCTGGCCATACACACACACACACACACCAAGGTCAAACACAATCCTGATGCGGCCCTCAATGAAATCGAGTTTGACACCCCTGCTCCAGAGGGAAGGCAAAGATGGGCATTACGAGGAAAAATTGACAAGCCTTTAAGACCTGGGGAGGTTCAAGCAATGTTGAGAGGAATACAGAAAGGAATCCATTTGAGGGCTTAAAAGCAGTTGGCTGGAATTTGGCTGGAGTGGGATCAGGTGTACATTTCCTGCAAAGCTGCCCACCCGCAATGAGGCGCTACCTCTCCCTTATACTAGCACTGCCCAATATTTGCTACGGTAGGATGGCTCTTTGCAGCACTAAAGGAGTCCGTTTGCAAACACAGATGCTTCTGTCTCTCAGGAATCCCAAGACATCTGTAGGAGGAGGGATTCAAATTTTTTTACTACCGGGTTTGTGGGCGGGGCTTGGTGGGCGTGGCAGGGGAAGGATACTGTAAAATCTCCAGTCAGAGGTGGGACTATTCAAAATTTCCACTACCGGTTCTCCAGAACTGGTCAGAACCTGCTGAATACCAACCTCTGGAGGATACCCTCCCCTCCCACAACAATCAAAATGGCAGCCATTACTTTTTCAAACTCCCCCGCAGATAATCCCTCTGGGAATGCTTGCAGACAAGCCTCTATTTTAATCACTGCAAACTTGAGCTTACATTGGGCAAATACTGCACGAACCTAAAACTGTGGCGTTCAAGAGAACAGAGACGGTTCACATCCTCTGTAACATTCTGTATTTTGATCCATCTCTGCCATTTCCGGGCAGTTGTGAATTGTGAGTTGTGGGTGCTCCAGCAATAGCAGTTTTCAAAAATAGACTGGACAAACCATTTGACCAAAACAGTATACTGTCTCCTGCCTTGAGTGGGGGCTGGACTAGAAGACCTCTGGGGTCCCTTCCAGCCCTATAATTCTATGTTCTACGTTCTAAAATGTACCTTTGCAGAGATTGTGCTCTGTCAGCTGATAACCTGTCCCACAACTTGTCTCCCGCTGGCAACGGAAGGAGCCCAAAGTATTGACACAGATCTGACCGATGTTGCAGGCATTGGTGGAAGTGATGCACTCATTAATATCTAGAAAGAATACAACCATTTTTGTTGCAGCATACCATTTTCTATGCAGGTAATCCTTGACTTACAACCACAACTGGGATCAGAATTTTGGTTGCTAAGCATGGCAGTTGTTAAGTGAGTCATGCCTCATTTTACAGCCTTTTTTGGTCATGGTTATTAAGCAAATCAATGCATTTTTTTTTTAATTTTAGCAAATCAATGCACTTATTAATTGACTCACATGTTTGTTAGGTGAATATATGGTTTCCCCATTGACTCTGTATGTTGGAAGCCAACTGGGAAGGACATAGTGATTACATAGTCCTGGGGACGCTTCAACAACTGCCATAAGTGGGAGGGCTGATCATAAGTCAGTTTTTTCAGTGTATCTGTAACTTTGAATGATTGCAAGTCAAGGAAGCAGGCTTAAAAACATTTCTTTGCACTTATCAACTTTTATGAGTAGGTTCTCAAGGGAATAAACATTTCTGAAATCATTGTTACATGAGAAAGAAAGTGAAGTTGAAGAAAATTTGACAAACGATCGAATTACTCTCTGCTTAAAGGGATAATCAAGAAAGTTGGATTAAACTTAAAGAGCATTGTTTTTCAAATTTGCAATGCTGAGATGTGTAAGCTACAACTCCTAGCTGGCATGGAACTACTCAGAATTGAAGTTCACACATTTTAAAATTCCATTGTTTGGAAAACAATGACTTAAAAGAACCAGATTTGAGCAATAACATTCATATGGCTATAAGATGAAAGACAGAAATTTGCTCTTGTTCTTTAATATTGTTAACTTCCTGCTCAATTCATTGTAGATTGTCCATACATAGCTATGAGCCAGCTGGGTTTCTCAACAACTTGTGAACATCGCACAATACAATTATTTGATCTGGACAATAGATAGGTCATAAAAAGTCAAATCTTCCTTGAAATGAACCAGACTTCAGACACACGCATGTAGTTTTGTAACCTCTTTCTGGGGTTATTTTTCCAACTTCCTCAGCTGGAAATTATGAGTAGTGTCTATGTAGTCTTCTTGTGACACAGAAGAAGGTTGGCACCAGCTTCTCTGGAAATGTTTGTTCAGCTTATCAAACTATTTCCCGGTATTCCCCCATCCCAAGTCAAACTTGCTTAGATTTTCAAAACCAGTCAATACATAAGGTGTCAGCATTCCAGCAAACCTCCATTCCAACCAATAACCCCGAGACAGACATCTCTGAAAGGTTCCTTTTATTTGGATAGTAACTGGTACATCTGTGGAATCCCGAATCTTAAAGTTTCGGGCTTCCTTGCCAAAGTAAAAACTACAAATCCATCCCCCATAACCATCACCACATCACATGGCCCAATCACCATCCGTCCCAAAATAAGACATCCTTTTCACTATGCGCAACATTATGTGACCTTGAACCAGCAAAAGAATTTTATTTTGTCTAACTAGATATACTCAAATGAATTCCCCCCTCCCACTTTCCCAGGCTCAATTGTGGCAGTGTGGGAGTATCGGATCTCAATATGGCTTCCAAAGCTGACATAAGGAGGATTAATTAGTTGAAAATATCAAAAATATTATTACTCAGTTTGGCACAGATGGTAGGGGTGCTTAGAAAAGAGAGATAAGAATTGAATGACTACGCAGGAGAATTTTCAAGAGAGTGATGCATAGATATGCAGATGGGAAAAATAGACAAAGCTAGATATTAATGGTAAATATAAGTAAAGATAATACTTAGTGATATGTGCGAATAGATGATAGAAATATAATATAACATTGAATGTTGATGTAAATGCCATTGAAAATGTAACTACGATTTATACTGGTGGAAAATAATAAAAATCATTTGAAAAATAAAAGAAAGAAAATATAAAAAATATAAGGAAATCAAATTTTTCATTACCTTCACAAGTGAAGCCATCTGGTTGAAGCTGGTAGCCCATGAAGCAAGAACAGAGGACACTAGTTCCTGTGTCCCTACATTGTTGAGTACAAGGTCCCCCACCTAAAACCCAAGAATTATGGCAAAATATAATCCTTTCTCCAAAGATTGGCATATTTTCCATCTTTCCAATTCTCCCAGCCATATTTTCCAACTTTCCGAACCATAGTGATACACTACTGCAAAGGTCTTGCTCATGCAATCCACCAAGTAGTGAAGCCCACTTAGAACTGGCAGTAACTCACCCAATGACAGCAAATGTATCTAGTAAGCAGGTGGGATTAATTCCATGGACCCTGTAGGTGCTGCCAAGATATTCCTCAATATGTTTCAAGGTTCTAATTTTAACTTATGAAGAAGTCCTTCAAAACCCATGAAGCACCTTCAGGGTTGCTACTTCCAACCAGGTTTCATCTACCTAATGCAGGGGTGTCAAACTCATGTCATCATGGCATCGTTATGTGATGTATCACAACTTTTCCCCCCTTCGCTAAATCATGTGTGGGTGTGGTCAGCATGTGATGCATCTGGTCCGCGGGCCACAAGTTTGACAGACCTGATCTAATGGAACCCTCCCAGGAGAAGCACTGGAAGTGAAGGGAGCTAAATTTGGCGGCATTGTTTCAACATGGTGGCTCTGCCCCTCTAAAAAGACCTCCACTTATAGATTACACACAGGGCTCTTCAAACTTGACAGTTTTAAGACTTGTGGACTTCAACTACCAGAATTCCTCCTCCAGTCATGTTAGCTCAGGAGTTGAAGTCCACAAGTCTTAAACTTGCCAAGTTTGAAGACCCTTGGAATAGAGCCTTCCAAAAACTGATTTAACTGATTTATTCTGGAGGGATTAAGTTCTGCTATACACAATTGTTATTCAATAACTTAACACAATGGAGTAGAGATCAGAAAAGTTAAGGTATTATCTACAAATACTGGAAGGGTTTTGCTAAAAGGTCTTTGGATCAGATTACTCCTAGAAATGTTTCTCTAATCCACCATCTTAGCCACTGGACCAGATTGGCTCTTTTAAGTTGTAAGGATGCAATTATGAAGTTGTAAGGATGCAATTATGAATCACAATGCAATTATGAAATTCAATTTAGCCCATAGCTCTGGGATTTTGTGATGTTTTCTTATCCAAGAACTAACCAGCCTCAAACCTGCTTAGTTTTCCAAGATCAGACAAGGTCAGTTAAGACTTGCCAAATGCAGAACTGGCATATTTTATAAGGTAACATTGAATGAGAACACTGAATAAAATTCACGCTGCCTCTACAAACTCTCAAGTTTATCTGACATCAATGCTCTGTTCTTTCTGATGATCCTTTGCCACAATACGAACTAGCTTACCTCTGCAACGGTCATTCAGGTAATGATCCTCATGGTTAATTTCCACTGGATAAAGCAAGCCAGCATTGAGGAGTGAAAGAGAGATATGCTGTTAGTCATACTGACCTCTTGCTAGAGATATTGGCTGGTTCATTCACAGTCAAAACAACAATATAGGCAATTGGGAAGGTTTCCTTTGAAACTTTTCCAGTGACATCTAGATTTTTAAATTCAACTCTGGCAACTTTAAGATGTGTAGACTTCAACTCCCAGAATTCCTCAGCCAGCCATGCTAGCTGGATAATTCTGGGAATTGAAGTCCACATGTCTTAAAGTTGTTATGGTTGATAAATACTGGTCTAAATGGAGGAATGAACTCAAAATTGACATGGTAAATGATGATACTCCTCCCAACAACAACTTTGCCAGCATTCAGTCTTTTTAACTTGTGAAGCAAAAATGTCTCAGATTCCACAGATCCCTACACATTTTAAGCCATTTTACAAACAGCATGCAACAGCTCTCCTGCAGTTCAAAACATGCTGTTCCCTCATCTCAGAAAGTGTTTGCATTTGAACAACTTACCCAGTTCTTTGTTAGGACCGTCAACAATCCCAGCATCCGAGTTTTCATGCCCTTCGACACAGCAAGCTCTGAACACCAATCCACACTGATAACCCATTAGGAGACTCTGTTCACAGCTATTGCCTTGTTTCTGGGCCTCTTTCCCCAAAAAGCAGCAGTAACAACATTTCTGTGTAGCGGAAATTAATTTAGTACGTTATCATAGCTGTCCTTCAAAAACAGAGACCTAGCACACTTTTCTATGCTATCTTTCCCCAACCTTAGCAATTTTAAGATGTATAGATTCAGATGTATACAGTAGATGTATAGACTGTATAGACTTCAACTCCCAGAATTCTTCAGTCAGGTTGCCAAGGTTGGGAAACCCTGAGATACACCTTTCATTTCTGAAAATATTTGGATGTTTAAAAGTTTTGGGCAACAGCTACTCAATTGCAAGCCCCAAAGAATATCTCAAATGTTTGACCGCTGTGAACATTTTGGAAGTTTGTAGGTAGAAATGTTTATAGGAAATTCAGAATAAGTAACCTGTTTTGAATTTGAGACATTTACTCTCTGAACACATTCAGAATGCTCAGTGGAAAAACTGCAATCTATAATTGTAGTATTAAAAGAAGATTGCTGGCAGCTTTCTGGATGCCTTACAATTAAAACAATATAACAAGTAAAGACAGGAAGGGGAAAAATTAAAATAGAAAGGGTCAAACATGGAGCAATTAAAAGAAAAGTCTTCAAGACTCATTAATAGTTCAATTCTTGACAAGTGGGTTTTCCAAACAGTCTGCTCTCTAATCTAAATCAGTTCTGCCCATATTATTGAATTATTTTTGGAAAGATTCCACTGGTCTTAGTAAATATCTCATTTGACAATTCTAGATTAAATATAGCCTGAGAAAGCTTCCTCATTATGGAGCTACAAAGTTCTCTATCCCTTAAGATGAAAATTCAGGCTTTTGACATTCACGAATAAATTATGCACTTCACAGCAATATCCCTGATAAATTATATCCGGTTAAGCAAGATTTTTTTAACAATTCATTTATAGTTACTACTTTACTGGAATCCCATCCATGTGCAAAAAAAGGGCAAAAAACCAAAGAATCCTGATCCTTTCCTGCCCACTTCCTCTCATTTTATATTTTTACATCCATCTATTATTTTAATACGATCTCATTATGATAATATATCATACTATTTCATAATATTTTTTAATTTCTAGCATGAAATGCTTCATACAGGAGTTTGTAATTTCCACACCTAACATTATGGCCCATTGTGAAGTATCCATAGTTTCAATGACCTTTCTTGTGTAACAGTCAGCAAAGAAATGGCCCCACAGAGATTTCCCCCATCTGAAGACCAAAATGCAGATTTAAACACATGTAACAAATGCAAAACAATATTTTAAGAGTGCTGTAAATAACCTTTTAAGGGATTCTCTGGTTTTATAGGATGCACTGTGAGGAAACACTGAACACACCCAATATTTGCCACATCCTTTTGCCCATTTCCTTATTAGGAACCCTCAAAGAACTGCCCAGGAACCAGCAAATTCTGCAACCAGAATGTGAAATGTACCAAGTAGACCAGCAGCATCCAGCTCTGCTAACAAAGAAAAATTCCAAATTGCTATGCAGTCATTTCAGCATCCCCTTTACAATTTCACCTTAATGATCTTGTCTTCACAGGTGGAATTCTCCTTTGGCAAGTCACAATTTTCTTGCTTACTAGCAATGGCCATTCCAGTGGTGCAATGCAACACCTCCAGCTGACTGAGGCAGCACTGTTCCTGGGCTATCCTACAAAGAGAACCAGACAGAGGATTATAGATTAACAGAGTTGGAAGGGACCTTATAGGTCATTTAGTCCAATCCCCGCCCAAGCAGGAGACCCTACACCATTTTTGACAGGTAGCAGTCCAGTCTCTTCTTGAAAGGTTCCAGTGATGAAGCTCCCACAACTTCTGAAGGCAACTGCTGTTCCATTGGTTGATTACTCTCACAGTCAGAAAATTTCTCCTTATTTCTAGATTGAATCTCTCCTTGTTCAGTTTCCATCCATCATTCCTTGTCTGGCCTTCAGGTGTTTTGGAATCCTCTCTGCCACCTCCTCAAATATTGGAAGACTGCTATCATATCTCCCTTGGTCCTTCTTTTCACTAGACTAGCCATGCCCAGTTCCTGCAACCATTCATTGTATTTTTAGCCTCCAGTCTCCTAATCATCCTGGTTGCTCTTCTCTGCACTCTTTTCTAGAGTCTCAACATCTGTAATGGAAGCTCTGTAATGGGTGATACGATCGCACAACATACTTGCCAAAACATAGAAAAAGTTGCAACTTTGAAAACAGTAGAGAACAATCAAAACAACATTTCTTCAGAAGAGTCTGATTTTCCAGCAGGAACCAAAATTGAATTAGGCAAAGAGGCTGAATGTGTAATGAAAGAGGGCTAACCAAGGGGGTTGGGGACAATGGGTGCAGTTTGGGAAATGGACACCAGCAGCATCTTAGCAGGGGGGCAGGATGTGGGCAATTTGTCTGAGCTTGGAAGATAAGCAGGATTGGACCTGGTTCATACTTGGATGGGACATTACCAGCCTATCCTAAGACTCAGACTTGCTTGGAAAGTAAAAATGAAAATAATGGCAAGCTCTTTCCATACTGCTGCTAAGA
The DNA here is from genome assembly GCA_023653725.1 of Bungarus multicinctus. Taxonomy (NCBI): domain Eukaryota; kingdom Metazoa; phylum Chordata; class Lepidosauria; order Squamata; family Elapidae; genus Bungarus; species Bungarus multicinctus. The sequence goes on along the minus strand of CM042848.1, from coordinate 20,231,578 downwards.
AAAATCACATAACCCTTCAAAAAAATCACAGAGAGATGCCAATCAAAATCTCAGGAAGTCAGCTTGGAGGAGGCAAGGTTTGTGTCCTTGAATGAGGAATCAATTGGTGTACTAGTTAAGGCACCAGGCTAGAAAGCAAAAGATGGTGAGTTCAAATGCTTCCTGAAGCAAGGAAGCCGGCTGGGTGACTTTGGGCCAGTCCCTCCCTCTCAGCCCAACCCACTTCACAGGGTGGCTGTTATAGGGAAAATAGGAGGAGAAAGCAACATCGGGTATGTTCGCTGCCTTAAGTTATTCATCAAAATAATATAGGTAAGGGAAAAAAACACAAGCTAAACACTTTGTCGTCTACCTGCATTCCTTGGAATCCCGATCTGAAGAGAGAAACCTACAATCTTTCTTTTGACTTGCCCATTCATATCCACGGGAACAGCAGGTCTCCATCGAGGCTTCTACAGAATGAGAAAAAAAAAATATAGTTTGCATCCTTAGGAAGCAGCATTGACAAAGTCCAGTTCCAAGGTGATTCACCTTCATGGAATGAAAGGAACTTCCCCAGCCATCTTACTTAATATCTCCTGCCCAGGATTTGACCTATGCTCCGATACTTCATATCCCAATTTTTTATTTTATCTCATAATTCTTTCATTTGATTGCACCACTGAAGCTACCGTCTTGCCCCTCTGTTGATCACACCTGCAGACACCCTTGTTCGTCTATATTTTGGGGTGGATATAATTGCATGTGCATTCAAAACATAGATTTTACATTTGAATGTAGATACATTTACGATACACACATTTAAAATGTAAATTTTCTTCCTCTGGATTATAGGCAGTTCTCGACTTATGTGATGTATGTGATGACCTGGGGCGTGGCACAAAAGCAACAAAGTCACAAAAGTAAGTAAAGTCCCTTTAATGCCTCCAACTTTGCCTTCAATGTCCAGTTATCATCAGCTGGAGAAAAAACTCTCCCAAGAACAGTTTTTAAAGAGAAGAAATTAAGTCCGAACCCAAAGTACATATAGATTATAAATAAAAACCAACACAAACCACACTGCAGCAATTAACGAGACAGGGCAGGATAAGGAATTGCAGACTTCAAAAGATAACGAAACACACACAGTTGGGAGGACACTGGAATCCAGATAAGACTTGACAAACAAAGATAATTCACGCTTTGCTTCCAGCAAGGTACTGTGCACAAACGCCCTTTTTAAATCTTGTTTTCCCAGCTGCAGCTAATGAAGGGAATCAGGGCCCTTTTCTCCCCCGTAACTCACGTTGCTCCCTTCTCCCGTTCCTCCTTGTGTGCCCTAGGATGAAGAGGAGGTGGCCCTGGGTCTTCCTCTGAATGCCAAGCCGGACTGTGCCTTTCTCCAGTTTCTTCCCCAGCCTCCAGAGTCACACTCTCACTCCCTGTCAGCTGCTCAATCTCCCCCTCGGAATCAGATTCTAACAGGGGCATGACACAGTAATTCACTTAGCAACTGTTCAAAGTTACAACAGTACTGAAAAAAACGTGACTGACAACCAATCCTTGCACTTCCAACTGTAGCAGGATCTCCATGGTCACATGATCAAAATTCAGGTGCTTGGCAATCAATATGTATTTATGACAAACTGCAATATCAATAGGACATGTGATCACCATTTGCGACCTTCCCAGCTGGCTTCCAGTGAGCAAAGTCCATGGGAGGGGAAACTGAATTGACTTAAAGACCACACGATTCATTTAACATTTAGAGTGACTCGGTTAACAACCATAGCAAAGAAGTTCAGGTACAACTCACTTAACAACCACCTCGCTTAGCAACAGAAATTCTAGTTCCAATTGTGATCATACGTCGAAAGCTATCTGTAAAATATAGAATTTTGTAGTCATAAATCTGTAATGTCTGTAACAGAAATGGATCCAGACAATTTGAAATATGTTTCTTGTTCTTCTCTAATATCTTCTCAACTAGATCAGAATTCTGCTGGAAATCAATTTGCAATCTGATCAACCCTGGACAAGAAAAGCGGTCTAAATGAGAGATTCCCTTATCACAGGCAGATATAATTACATCTTAAGGACAATCTTGAGTATCATATTGAACTTTCATCATTCTCTCTTTCATAGCGGACATTTTGAGAGTCAAATATTTAAGATTTACTTAATTTGGGATTAGCAAACTATATACATCCACACATGGTAATTTATTTAATAATTCATATTAGACAAACCAGGATTTGGTGTCACCTAGTGAGAATGTCCTGTTTGCTAAGCTTGGGAACAATTAGCTAGCTGCTAAGACCCTCTGAAATTAATTTCAGTTTGAAAAAAGTGGAGGGAAATATTTAAACCAATATTTATAGTGGCCAAGAAAGTAATACTGCACTGTGATAAGTTTTGAATCCAATTAGACAATGTGCTAACAGGTGGAATTTTAAGAGTTGAAATCTAGATATATTAAAGTTGCAGAAGTTGAGGATCACTGAATTAAATCAAAAGATCCAAAGCTAACAACCCGATGCATGAGGCAGGGACACTAAAAATAAAGATTAAAAAAGGACAGATAGTCTTTCTTGCAGCCACATTTCTCACATTATGTTTCACATATGCAAACACACGCGGACCACCTTAATAATACAATTCCTGTGGAACCATAACAAATGGAATATATTTATGATTTTTAAAGACAGGTACAAAAGTTTAATAAAAAGAAAATATACAAATAGAAATGATAGAATCAAGTAAAAAAGGGCAAATTAAATATAGAGACCATACAGATTGCCTTAGAGATATGTCCACATACAGACGGGGGTGGTTGTACAACTTGCCTTGTGGTGTAACCAGAACAATCTGGAACCGAACACACTCAAAATCGTAGAAATGGTGGTAGACTTTAGAAGAAACCCTCCCATACTACCATCTCTTACAATACTAGACAACACAGTATCAACAGTAGAGACCTTCAAATTTCTAGGTTTTATCATATCACAAGACCTAAAATGGACACCTAACATCAAAAACATTATCAAAAAAGCACAACAGGGAATGTCTTTCTGCGCCAACTCAGAAAGCTCAAACTGCCCAAGGAGCTGCTGAACCAGTTATTTATTTATTTTTATTTATTTATTTTGTCAAGCGATTATTAGATAACAGGTATAAGTATAAACATGGTTATGAATACATGAAATGGATACAAATAAGAAAAAAAAGAAACAATTGGACAGGGACAGTAGGCACGTTGGTGCACTTATGCACACCCCCTACAGACCTCTTAGGAAAGGGGTGAGGTCAATAGTAGACAGTCTAAGGTTAAAGTTTTTGAGGTTTGGGGAAGAAACCACAGAGTAGGTAGAGTATTCCAGACACTGACCACTCTTGCTGAAGTCTTATTTCCTGCAATCAAGTTTGGTGTGGTTTACCTTGAGTTTGTATCTATTGTGTGCTCTTGTATTGTTGTGGTTGAAGCTGAAATATTCATTGACAGGTAGGACATTGCAATATATAATTTTATGTATTATACTTAGATCGAACCGAAGGTGGTGTAGTTCTAGGATGTCTAGATCTAAAATTTCAAGTCTGGTGGCATAAGGTATTCTGCTACTAGTAGAAGAGTGGAGAACTCTTCTTGTGAAATATTTCTGGACTTTCTCAATTGTATTACCGGTACTATCGGGTTCCAGACTGATGAACTGTATTCAAGCATTGGTCTAGCAAATGTTTGGTATGCTCTGGTTAGTAGAGTGATATTACCAGAGAAAAAGCTACGCAGGATTAGGTTTATAACTCTTAATGCCTTTTTGGCTATGTAGTTACAGTGGGCTCTAGCACTTAGATCATTTGAGATGAGGAATTATTGAGTCTGTCATCTGCACCTCTATAACTGTCTGGTTTGGCTCTGCAACCTAACAAGACAGACACAGACTCCAGAGAGTAAATAGGACTGTAGAAAAAACAATTACTACCAACCTGTCTTCCATCAAGGACCTGTATACTGCACGAGTCAAAACGAGGGCTGTGAAAATATCTACAGACCCCTCATATCCCGGACATAAACTATTTCAACTCCTTCCCTCAAAACAACGCTATAGAGCACTGCACACCAGAACAACTAGACACAAGGACAGTTTTTTCCCCAAACGCCATCACTCTGTTAAACAAATAATTCCCTCAACACTGTCCAACTATTTACTAAGTCTGCATTACTATTACTTCTCCCATCCTTCCTTTCACCCCCCTCCCTCTCCTCCCACTTATGACTGTATGACTGCAACCTTGTCACTTGTATCCTAACAATTTTTATTGATTGTTTCCAAGTATGATGATTGTTTATTGTACCCTATGACTATCATTAAGTGTACCTTATGATTCTTGACTCTTGACTGTATCTTTTTTTTATGTACACTGAGAGCATTTGCACCAAGACAAATTCCTTGTGTGTCCAATCATACTTGACCAATAAAGAATTCTATATTCTATTCTATATGACAGGTCACTTAAATGAACGTTTGAAGTTACAACAGACACCCAAAAATAACATACAACACTATTTAAAAATTATAACAGATGCAACATCCCTCCAGCCACTGATCCTTATGACCAGACCTCAGGACTTGCAGAGCTCCCCTCTTCTCCATCCCACCCTGCCTGGACCCTGCAGCGCTTGGGCCTGTTCTTGAAACATCCATCACCCATCACAATAGATACAAACTCAAGGTTAACCGCACCAAACTTGATTGCAGGAAATACGACTTCAGCAACAGAGTGGTCAATGTCTGGAATACTCTACCTGACTCTGTGGTTTTTTTCCCCCAAGCCCCAAAAACTTTAACTTTAGACTGTCTATTGTTGACCTCACCCCTTTCCTAAGAGGTCTGTAGGAAGCATGCATAAGCGCATCAACGTGCCTACTGTTCCTGTCCTAATGTTTCGTGTGTGTGTGTGTGGGGGGGGGGGGGGGGGGGGGGGGGGCTCTATGGTTCTTCGGGTTTTCTCCCGCGTAGAGTTGGAAATATCTAGGCGACGTTTCGATGAAGTGTCATTCATCATCTTCAGGCTTGTGTCTTCGGCCTTGTGCTTCTCAGAGTGATGTGAGAAGCACAAGGCCGAAGACACAAGCCTGAAGATGATGAATGAGACTTCATCGAAACGTCGCCTAGATATTTCCAACTCTATGCGGGAGAAAACCCGAAGAACCATAGATCCACATACAAATACCCACGAAAATCTCCGAAAACATATATATATATATATATGTATATTTCTTATATGTATCCATGTATTCATAACTATGTTTTTACTTACACCTATTATCTTGTAAGCAATTGACAAATAAAAATAAATAAATCAAATAAATAAACAACCACCTTCTGAAGCCCTCTGGGCCTCATGTTGGGGATGGATGGAAGGCCGCTTGTTTCTGGACTACCCAGTGACAACCTGAACGTGGACGCCATTTTCCCGTCTCCCATTGTAAGCTGGGACAAAATGGCAGCCGCCAGACAACCTGCTTCATTTTCTGCCCTAACAGGGTCTGCCCAGTGCTGCAGATGTTTCTGAATGCTGCAAGAAGCTATTCTGCAGCTCTGTGCAGGTCTTGTTAAAACAGCAAAATGAAGTAGTGTTTGTCCCTGGGATGCACTGCTGTGATCCCAACACAGCCATCATTTTGTGGCTTAGAGGACATAATGGTGGCCAAGCAGGTATACAAAATAGTAAATCATTCCAGGGCTCTGGAAGGCCTTGGAGCTCCTCAAAAGATAAAAGAGGAGGAGGAGAAAGATTGGCCTGGTAAGCTGGGAATCCGGCCTAAGGACTGGGGGGGTGAGACCAGATGAGAATAGGAAAAGTCCTGTGGGCCTGGGATATCTCAGGGGTGGGGAAGGCTCTGGGAGGACCAGGGCAGGTAAGCCTGGGACTGTGGTAGGCCTCCAAGGGCTTCTCCCACCCCTGAGGCATCCCATGCTCCACTTACCGACTCATTCATTTAACAGTTCAGTGGAGTGAGCAAGGATGGGTTGTTAGGTAAGATGCCTCACCTAATGACCATTGTAACATGCAACCATGATGGGCAGGCTCCATAGCAGTCATATCTTAAGGTTTACCTGTGAATGACTGACTGAATGAATGAATGAACGAATCACACACACACACACACACCAGAAAGGCAAATAACAGTTAAAAAGTAAACAAACTCCACTCTAGCACATAATCATATTGCTAAAAACAGCCACACTGAAGCACTTAGCTGCACATATACTTTACCAAACCCATTTATTCAGACTTTTATTTTTGGTGGACAATGTCCAAATTAAAGCAAGGAAAACTGTGTATATATTTAGTTTTTTAATGCACCAAAGTTCTCCACACAACAGAAACACTAGAAGTAGTAATAAACAAAGACTTCCAATTGGTCTTTGGATACTGCCAACTGACATCTTCGTGTCCATGCAAAACACGAGAAAACCTCCTTCTTTTAGTCCGACACATGTCCCCTGGTGAAGAAAAAAAACCAAGCAAGATCCTTTGTTTGAGGAAAGAGTATGCAATGTTAAGCCAAAAAGGGGCACCTTTTGGCTCAAATCCATAAGCAGCATTTTTGCTATACAGCCAGTTCTCAACTTACGGCAAGTCGCTTAGCGACTGTTTGAAATTACAACAGATTCTGAAAAAGCTACTTATGACCCTGATTTGAAATTCTGACATTCATTCTCTCTCTCCCCCCCTGTGCTTTCACATGATAGCATTTTGTGCACTCAGCAACTGGCCCAAATTTACAGTCACATGACCATGATTTCCAGATTTTTTTTTTCCCCCCTGGAAAATGATGTTTATTTTTGGTTTCTGGCAAAAAGCACCCCATGGTGAACAATGGGTTGCTTAATGACTACCACATTCGCTTCACAATTGCTGCAACTAATCTTTTTTTTTTTAAGCAAGCACAGCTTCCCTTGTCAAGCTGAAGGGGCTGACTTTCAGCCACGGCTGGGAGAAAGGAGAGTTCATTCATACAGTCACCCAACCTGAAGCGAGTTCTTGCAAAGCAACAAGAAATAAGACCATGACACTAACATGGAATCCCTGCCCTGTTAAAAAAACAAAAACAAAACCCAGATGTCTATTTTGCCCCCCATATCACCATCCCAGGTTCCAAACAATGCTGAAGATAGACTAGAGGGGCCTTCACATATTCTTCCTCTAACCATCATTTTATATCATCATTGATTCTACAATGCACCTCAGAATTCCATATAAGATAAGCAGGACAATCTTTGTGTGGCTTAATTGGACACCAACTCACCATTGTGAATCAAAACAAGAACAAAGCAATATTATAGCATTCCATCCTCCTCAAAATGACGATTTTGGAACAACGAAGACTATTTTGACAGAGAGATCGCTAAACATCAAAAAGTTTCACGCTGCCTTGGAAGTCCCAGCAAATTAATTGATTAGATAATGGTAACCTGCATAAAGAACCTTCCTTTTCCCCTCCATTTCCTTCTCCTAGATGCCAATTTAAATCCTACCTAAGTTTAGCCATCCCTTTAGTCACTGGTGGGATTCAAAAATTTTTATTACCAGTTCTTTGGGTGTGGGCTTGGTGGGCGTGGCAGGGGAAGGATACTATAAAATCTCCATTCCCACCCCACTCCTGGGGGAAGGTTACTGCAAAATCCCCTTCCCTCCCCACCCCACTAACCTGCTTTCCAGCTCCATTCTCCTGTGCAGGTCAACTAAAGAAGACCCAGCCGATCAGCTGGGACTCAATGGGAGGCAGAGAAGAGATGGGGTTGGGGCCAATCAAGAGGTGGTATTTGCCAGTTCTCTGAACTACTCAAAATTTCCAGTACCGGTTCTCCAGAACTGGTCAGAACCTGCTGAATACCACCTCTGCTTTTAGTCGCTCCATGCATCTGGTGAAGTTGTAGCTCGTTAAATTTTCTGCCTTTGAGTAAAAGCATGATAGACCAAAGAAGTCCTTTTTCATTTTGAGGAAGCTGCTACAGAAAGGCTTAGATCTTGTGGGGATGAGAAGTTGGTACTTTCATCTAGTTGTACTTGTGAACTCATGTCTTTTAGCTTGTAGTATTCCCAAAATATTAGTATTTAGTATTTAGCTTGTAGTACTCCCAAAATATTAATCTTTCAGGTACAATAATAGGAGCAATGTCTCCCACTGCATATTGGCTACATCATTTTGGTTCTTTCCTACTGCAGATTAGAGGAGGGAATCACCTGATGTCCTACTTTTCCTCTCTATACTATTGCTGTTATATACATAAAGGGGTAAAGCTGAAATAAGCAAAGACAATAAGCAGTTTCCCTTTGGAAATGTCTATACAAGTTACTTATTTCCAGTGTGTAGAAAGTCAGCACCCATCCCTCTCCTAGAAGAATGAAATATTCTAGGACAGAGGTCTCCAACCTTGGCAACTTTAAGAATTGTGGACTTCAATTCCCAGAATTCCTCAGCCAGCTTTGCTTTAATTCCACCAGCTTTGCTGGCTGAGGAACTCTGGGAGTTGAAGTCCACAAGACTTAAAGTGGCCAAGGTTGGAGACCCCTGTTTCTAGAATATATTAAAAAGGCAGAATATTATATTTCCCTGGATGAGAAAAGGAGAAACATGTTTTTCAAAACAAAGCAGCTCCCTGCAGCTCCAGGGTGATAGGATTAAGATATGGCCCTCAGGACATGATAGGATTAGCCCTCTACCCATCTCACCACATGGCACCTGGGAAGATTACATCACCAGCAAGATTCAACCAAGCTTGGGACTCAAGACAACCTACAAAATTACCCCTGCATGATCTCATGGGAGTCTGATAACCAATCAGAATACATTTCTTGCCACAGGAACAGGAAACAAGTTCAAAGCCCAACAGAGGGTATAAATCTCTCTCCCTCTCTCACCCATGTGCTCTTTTGGCCCAGGACCTCAATGTGGTCCTGTCCATCATTAAACCATCTTTCCAATCAGCTTCCATGTTTTCAGTGTCTTTCCTCCCACTTGGAACTGAGCCCAAGTGGACATTTCTTCCAACAAATGGTTCTGGGAAATTCTTTAATATATTGGCAATATATACCAGTTTTTCTCAACCTCAATTACTTTTAAGATGTGTGGACTTCAATTCCCAGAATTCCCTAGTTAATTCCCTAGTAGAATTCTGGGAGTTGAAGTCCACACATCTTAAAAGTAGCTGAGGTTGAGAAACTCTGGTGTAGGTTGTTATTAAGGACTTGCCTCCAACTCTTTGTTGATCTCTTTCTGTTTTTGCCTTTATTTTTATCCCATTTTATCAGTTAATCTCTTGATGTTTGCTAATGTTTAATAAACAGACATTCAAGCAAATTTTGCTAATTAAACTAAGCAATGTGCTTCCTCTGATCTGATCTGGATGCAGGGATTGAGTGGGTGTGCACTGGGTAAAACTAAATTGGAAATTACGCACTGGAATTTTCTAACTCCGTTTATCTGAAAAGATCAGATTTACAGATACACCTGATCACTTCTGGGTTTGGGTGTCTTTTTTGGAAAAGGTTTGACAAGTGCCAGCCAGCCAGCCCACAAAAAGTGCTTTAAATAATTTGCAATATATGCAAGAAGCAAGAGAGGAATAATAAGCTATTGGGATTTTTTAAAAGTATTGAAGTTTAACAAGAAACATGAAACCCTGTAGTGTTTGGAGAAATTTCAGTTGGCAGTAATTCACCATTGGTTTAAGGGATCCAAGAAATAACACAATAACTTAAATCAACTTGATGGTTGGGATAAAACAGTCATCAAGTCAGCGAGATCTTCTCTTCTTGGTTATAAGATTATGACTGCTTCAATACAAATCTTATGTTGACTTTTTTCTGGACGGTTCTTGTTATAAATCAGATGTCAAAATAAATCAGCTGATGAGGAACTGTGGTCTAGACTGCGATAAAAATCTAGACTTGGGAAAGAGCAGGCAGTTCTACTTTGCAACAACCTCAAGCAAGCCAATGACTTCACAGTTCTGTATCATATAGTCCTGAACCCATCTAAGGATTAAAAATAGATTTAAATATGGCTCCAGATAAATTACCTCCTGCCACTATATACCTAAACTATAGGCCAGTTATTATAAATTATTATTATTGCCATCTTCTATTTGTAGGAGATTCCTGACAAAATTGTCTAATGTCACCTTGAACTTTTAAATAGATACAACCCAGAAAAAAACCATACATAGAAAATGGGAAAAATAGAGAAACAACTATCTTGTAAAATACTTATTGTCTTCAAAATATTCCAGATATTTATCCAAGTGTTCATATACTCCTTTTAGAGCCCTTCTGCCTTTTTCTGAGAGAAGAAAAGCAACTATTAACACTTTCCTTATTTTAATGAGAAGTTTTTTCTCTTAACCTCAACCTAGATTTTCTCTTACGTAAAGGTCTCTGTAATCATGGTCCCGTTTTATCAATCCAACGATTGTGAGTCTTCCATTCCATGCATAGGTTGGACTTCATATATTTATTTATTAAAGTTTTATGCCACTCATCTCCCCTATAAGGTGAGACTCCATGGTGGCATCTGTTCTCTTTCATTCAGACTACAGGACGTGGAACCATGGATTTAATAGAGGGAAGCAAATTCCCACTGAAGAAACTTCTCAATGGTCACAGCAGTTCCACATTTCAACACTGAGATAAAGAGGTGGTAGGCACTGAACATGCAGTGTTATTGATCTTTCACTTGGCAGGGCATGTCAGCATTAAGATATGCTTCTTTTTTGTACATTGTGCTAAGAATCTCCATAGACATTTAGCGTCCATTCTAATCACAGAGGAGATACCATTCCTGAGTCCCATTTCGGACTCAAATGTTTATTTCTTTTTTCCTAGTAGCCCTTTGCTTAATTCTATAGTCCCAGTCCTTCACTAAGGACTGCACACCCTTGGAACTAACAGCTTCACCATTTGAGCGTGTGTTTTTAAAGAATTTCCAAGGGATGGCTAAGGGGAGAAGCAGTCCCACTCTTCCTAAGCTCACTGCACTTAGTGATTATCCATGATCTTCATTTTGGGCACAGGCCATCTTGATTACTGTGAGATGATTTACCCAGAGTTTGGAATTGTACCTGGTGTAAAAGGCAGTGCCCCTGATGGTACCCTGGTGTAGTGTGAAGGGATTAAGGGGTTCTGTCCTGAAAAATCCGCCCTGCTTGTAAATTGCTTTTCAGCACATTTTAAGGTGCCCCAGTTGATAAGAAGCCATCTTCAGTGGAGTTTCTCTTGCTGGAATTAGTAACTGGGAGAGTCCTCATAAGAGAGGAGGTCCTGGGAAAAATGAGATTTCCAGTGATGGAAGAATTGATTTCTCCTCATTACTAACTCCAGCAAGAGAAGATCTTCTGAACATGGCTCCCTGCCACTTCCACTATGTATACCAAACAAAGAAAACCATTCAAGAAGGCTCAAGCTGTTTTTAATGTTTAATATACAGGCAGTCCTCAATTTATCTCTTTGATTGTGACTGGAACTTGTCACTAAGTGGTGCAATCATTAGGTGACTCATGCCCAATCTTACAATCTTTTTTCTGTGATCATTAAGCAAATCACCACAGTCATTAGGTGAATCACCACAGTTGTTAATCAAATCCAGGTTATCCCATTGACTTTGCTTGTCAGAAACTCCCTGGGAAGGTTGCACCATTCCTTCTTGAATGTTGCAACTATCATAAATAAATACTGATTGCCAAGTGCCTGGATTTAGATCACATAATTGTGAGGATACTACAACAGGCATAAATGCGAGGCCTTATAAGTTGTAAGTCACTTTTTTCAGCATGGTCATAACTTTGAATGGACATTAAAGAGTTGGTTGTAAGTCAAGGATTACTACCTGTAGTAACAGAATTTTACAGATCTGACTGTATTTTCCACTGTCAAAAAAGCCAATGAAGTCCTAGGCTGCATCAAAAGAGGGATAGTATCAAGATTACATGAAATAGTACCACTTTATACTTCACTGATAGGACCACACTTGGAGTAGTCAAGAAGAGACTAGATGGCCATTTGTCTGTAGGTTCTTCTGCTCAAGTAAGGGGTTGGACTAGAAGACATCCAACCTTGTTATTTTATGTTCTATGTTTCTCCTCCTCACCCTCCCAATACCCATATGAATTAGCCAGTTGCTTGCACATACTCTACTTTCTTGTTTTGGACTTAAGCTAAGTTTTTCCCTTCTCACTTTGGTAATAAATCTAGTATATCTCTGCCCAAATCATCTTCCTTTCCCTCTACATCTCTGACAGAAGCTTGATTACCGATTAGCTAGGAAAAGAACATCTCCCAGCTATGGAATGCACTTGCTAAGATGATATGTTCAACTCATGCTCTGCCACAATTTCAGAAAGGGTTAAAATATTTCTCCCCATTTTTCACTGCTAATGATTGAGCTTAATTGTATTTTGTATTTAAATTTGATTTGCAGGGAATGTTCAACAGATTACATGATGCAACCAGTAGTACAGACCTGAAAATTCGTTATTTTGACCAAAAAAACCAGAGTGAACAATTGCACATTACACATAACCAATGAAAAACTACAGGAACAATAGTTTTACAAGAGAATACAGTAGAAGAATTTGTGTATTTTTAAAAAATGTTTCCTAAAAATAGGAAAATGGATGGAAATTTTTTGAACAGTGGAAATGTTGGGAGAAAGGTAATAGACGGTATGTGATCTGTGGCCAGGAATGTTTGCCAAAAGTTATATGGAAACTCTATATATCATTAAAGTAAATTGAATGCAGTGGGAATGAGTTACTTAAGAAGGGGTGTGTGGATAAACACAAGAAGAAATTGATTCAAGAATGAATGAGCGCCAAATACCGGTAGTTGTGGGATAGATATAAAAGTCGAGATTAAAAAAGAAATTTTGGGCACGTTTGGTCATAGAGAGTGAGCAAATGAGGATCAAATTGCAAAACAAATATACAAGGGAAGAGTGAATGAATTGAATGGGAAAAAAGACAAGAAAATCATCATTAATAAGGAATCAATGTGATCTTGAAAAAGAAATTTTCTTTGATAAGTTCAAAGAACAAAGGAAATATGTGAAGAGGTGTATGGGCACAGCACATGGAAGAAGGTCCAGAAAAATTAGGAATGGTATTGTTGTAAACTAGTCCTATTTATATCATGGATTTTTCTGGTTATTTCTTATTTTTTCTACATAAGTATACAAAAAAAGTGGGGTGAGTGTGTGTGGATGTAGGGATGGATGTTTTGTTCTCTCTATGAAGGATTGATGCAAATTGAAGTGACTTCACTGATAACAAGGGTGAAGAATAAATACTATTATTTTCAAATGTAGCCTTTCGCTCAGTAAAACTATACTTTATGTAAAAAACTAGCTTGATACCCGTGCTTCGCTATGAAACTATGTGATTGGGCGTAGTTTTGGGGGAGGAAAATAAGGGGGAGAAAATTATGCCTCTGCGTACCAGTATCCATCGGTATTCATCTGGCTAGCATCTTGTCAGTGCGTGAGAGAGTTGAGGGCTCTTTTAAAATTGAAAGAGTATTTGATGTGTGAGCAAGGAGACAGCAAGGAGCCTGGGCGTGGCTTAGCTCAACTGTTCTGTACTAAAGCTGTTTGGTGCTGTGAAATTAAAACTGAAACTCCTCTCCTCTGCTTGGAACAAATTTCTTTTCAGATGGGGAGAGGGAGTAGAACTCCTTAACATCAGAGCGGGTTAATAATAATATACAAAATACTAATGCTCTGATGGTCATTTCAAAAAATCCTTTCTTAATGAGCACCTAGAAGCCAAGAGGAACATACGTGCCAAATTTCAAGTTTGTAGGCTTTATGGCTCTGGAGATTTTGTGATGATGCATGAGTGGTATTTCATTTTTACAGTATATATAGAGAGATTGTGAGGAGACATTTTGCAGACAGTATTCTCCTTCCTAATCTTTTTTTGATAAGCAGTCTGTTGAAACATTAAAGATTGCTGAAAGTTTTCTAGGTTGTTTAGTCTATATTCTTCTAGCTTGAAAAAACGACAGGTTACCGATTTCTTAACTTTAGATGCCCCAAGCCAAATATAGAAACCCTAATATGCAACATATTACTGTAATTAATGTATAACTAGTCATTGCCGTTAAATGTGTCTGTGCCCACACACACAAATGCACAACGTTTTGGATTTGTTTTTTGCTGCTAACAACCCATAAACGGACTTGCTGAGCTCAAGGCACAGGTTTCCAGTTTCTCAATGCTACTACTAATTTGGCTATAGTATTATATAACTAGATGCAATGAAAGCCAGCCAAAGAATTAATTTCTCAAGCACCCATCCAAACTTATGCAATGTGAGAGAGCTTTTTTCCTTTTTTTGGGGGGGGGAGGGGGGAGGGGGGGGAATTATACCGAGAGGTATGCCCCACAGTTACCACAAGTTCTTTTTTAAAAAATGTCCTCAAAGTAAGAATTACCTCCCTTCAAAGATATAATCCAGGGGTGTCAAACTCAAAGCTCGCGGGCCGGATTTGGACTGCGGGGTGCTTAGATCTGGCCTGTAGGGCTGCCCTGGAAACAACGAAGGACTGGCCCCTGTTGCCTCTGCCAGCGAAAATGGAGCTGAGGAGGGCCGCCTGCACTGGCAGAGGGTTGCAAAGGCCATCACAGCAAAAAATGGAGCCTATGCGGGGGGCCCTGAGCTTCATTTTTGCTGGCGGAGTGCTAGCAAGGAAACTACAAGCAAAAGTGGATCCCTCCAGCCTCTCTTGGGCTACCACAGGTGCCCCCGACATGAGTGATGTTGAGCTGGCCACACTCATGACCACGCCCACCTGGCCATACACCTCCCCCCTGAGGTAAAACACAACCCTGAAGTGGCCCTCAATGAAATTGAGTTTGACACCCTTGTTGTAATCCATACCTTTCCACACTGGGAAGAAAAAAAGAACAGCTGGGACTGGAAAACCATGCAGAGACACCCCCTCCTTTTAAAAGGAGAATGGCAATGTTGGTGAATGTTTGGAAGGCCTTTGGTGAGCAAATTCACTCACACTTAGTGAAGAGTTAAGAAGAGTCATTCAATGCAAGTGCCCCTGGAAAGCAACCGAAAAGACCAGGAGAGAACAGGAATCATGCAGAGTTACAGTAAACAAACACCTGCTTAAACACAAACACACAAGCATACTTTGGACTCGCAGAAATCTGGTGGTAGAACTGACCTCGATACCCCGAATTATTTGTCAGGCTTGAAGAATCAGGACCACACACTAAGTTCCAATTAAGGTGGTTTATTGGTCACGGCTACACACAGGAGTCTAATCAACTAATGGTCAGCGTTAAATTGGCATAAGAGTTAACGGAATTCAAAGGAGGCTGGACGTGGACCGTATGTGGCTATGTAGAGATTCTAGGCTAATTCCTCTCTTAATTCCACCCTCCAAGATCTGCTGCTTCTCCTTCTCCTACAATTATTACACTACCTCCCTTTCCTATTCACTACAGTTTTCTGCAATTTGGATTTGTTATCAGAATGCAAAATAACCAAATTATAAAGTAATCTACCAACTGTCTATGGATGTGCGCTTGTAAGCAGGTGTTTGTGTATGTGCATATAAATATACTCAACACAGAGTTATTATTGCCCTTTTACTATTCATTTGCAACATACAGTATATTCCGTACTGACGATTTCTATAATAACTTCATAATTTCAGTGGTACACACTGGTACCTTTTTGCACACTCAAGTGATTGGTGCAGAGAAGTACTCAATTTAGCAACTGTGTGAAATTACAATGGTCCTGGAAAATATGACTTACGACCAGTCCTCACACTCATGACTGACAGTGTCCCTGCAATCACATGAACAAAATTCAGGTGCTTGGCAATCGGCATGTATTTACAATGGTTGCAGTGTACAAATTCCCATTTGTAACGTTCCCAGAGGGCTTCTGGCAAGCTGAATTCACTTAATGACCATGACAAAAAAGTCGTAAAATCAGGCATGACTCAGTGATGGAAGTTCTGGTCCCACTTGTGGTGATAAGTCCAAGACTACCTGCATTTTAATGTGCTTAATATTTATATATCAAAATCCCTTGGAAGGACAAGCACAGCACTTGTAGGCAAACCATTAAAGCAGCCTAGGCTTTTGAAGAAAAGGTGTCAATACTTTGAGAATAATAATACAGTAGGCACTTACGTTTTCATAGCTCATATATGAACCTGAAAACAATATTCTGTTGTATGTAAATGATGTAAAATACAGACTTGCATCAGACAAAAAACCGATGCACGAACATGTGGTGTTGACCTACGCAAGTCATGTCCCATTCATTTCCCCAGGTCATGTATGGATCCTGTTTTCCCTGAAATGATCTTGAGATGGCGTAACGTGGGGTCATGCTTCCTTATAACATCCTAGCATCACGTTTGTGAAGTAGGCTAGGCTTAGAGAGAGCCACTCAGAGGTGGTATTCAGCAGGTTCTGACCAGCTCTGGAGAACCAGTAGTGGAAACTTTGAGTAGTTTGGAAAACCAGCAAATACCACCTCTGACTGGCCCTGCCTCCGTCTATTCTCTGCCTTTGGATCAGCTGGGTCTTCTTTGGTTACCCTGCACAGGAGAACGGAGCTGTAAAGAAGGTTAGTGGGGTGGGGAGGGAATGGGGATTTTGCAGTAACCTTCCCCCAGGAGTGGGGAGGGAATGAAGATTTTACAGTATCCTTCCCATGCCATGTCCACCAAGCCACGCCCACCAAGCCATGCCCACAGAACTGGTAGTAAAAAAATCTGAATCCCATCACACATTAAGTAACTAAGCCAAGTGAAATTTGAACCTAGGTCTCCCTGATGCCAGACCAATGCTCTTACTACTACACCATGTGGGCTGACATTAACTTTCTCTCCCACTGAATTTTCTCCAGCTGCCATGGAAAGCATGTAGAGGACATATTGCCTGCCTTATCCAGTAGTCAACAGCTGCCCATTCTTATGGAGAGGGAAATGGTTGCTTTTGAAGTGCCTCAACTATTATAGTATCAGAGGAGTTTGCTAGTAGGGAGGGACTATTCATCAAACTGGAAGTAGATGTCTAGCCAGATCCCTGCTCAATACATCAATTCCGAAATTATAAATCTGTCAAATAATCATAACCGAGGTTATGTGATATTATTCTCACAACAACTAACGTTAGAAGTTATTAAAATCTGGCACCAATTTGCTGGCACAACAATCAATCAATGCCTTCATTTATTTAAAATTCTAATATTCAAATAGATTCATATTTCAGAGGCTTTAGAGCAGAGGTGTCACACTTGATTTCATTGAAGGGTTGTGTGACTTCAGAGGACTGGGCGGTGGCCATGGCCATGGCAGGCATGGCACATGTGTTGGGGGCACATGTGGAGGCCAAGTGCTAATGCAGGGCTTCCGTGAGACCCTCACTCACTCTCATTATAATCCCCTTCCTCCCTCTCTTCTCTTCCCTTCCCTTTTCATTCTTTCTTCTTCCTTCCCCCCTTTCCTTATTTTTCCTTCCTTGCTCTCTTCCCATCTCTCCTATTTTTCTTTGTCTTTCCTCTTTCCCTTTCTCCTTTCCTGTCCCTTCTTGGATGCCAAAGGGGAAACATTTCTCCTTCTGTTTTGTTTTGAGTTTGTTTTGATAGCCTGTTTTCGGCCACAACAGCCTCCTGCCAGCGAAAATGGAGCTCCTTTGCTGTTTTCAGGCTGGGGATCTAAGCACACCGTGGATCTGGCCCCTGGACCTTGAGTTTGACACTCCTGCTTTAGAGTTTTACAGAGAGAATTAGCCCAAGGAGGACCATAGAAATAACAGGCCTTTCAGTTGATTACAAACTGGACAGGAACAGATGGCAAAACAGTGTGCTTGCAAGGACTTGGATAGACTTTCTACTATTAGTAGGAGCCAGCACCAGTTTATTATAAACAAATCATACCAGAGCAACCACATCTCCCTACCAGCGTTTCTCAATGTTGACAATTTTAAGTCCCAGCCAGCAACTGGAGTTCTTTTTTTTCCCCATTTATTTGTGAACTGCCTTTGCAATTTGCAAATAACTCAAGGCAGTGAGCATATCCAACATACCTTCCTCCTATTTTCCACACAATAACTCTGTGAGTTACTGGCTTAAAGTCATCCAGCTGGCTTTCCTGGCTAAGACAAGATTTGAACTCATGGTCTTTTGCTTCCTATTCCGGGGCCTTAACCTGAACTAAACTGAAGTCCACACATCTTAAAAGTTGCCAAGGTTGAAAAACACCAATTCTTGCTTTGATAGAGTCGCTAGCCGAGTAGCTCAGATGAATGGCCATAAAAGCTGGACCCCAGGGGAAAAAAGGGTTTTATTCAACACAGAATCTCATAATGGTCTCCTGTTGAAATGTTGGCTGTTAGATGGACTTAGAACTGAGTGAATTATGGCACCTGAAGAAGGCGGTTCCCTGAATGGAGGGTCAGGGGACTCATCACTGAACTGGATGACAGAGAAGACATTTATAAATTTTACAGGTGACCCAATGCAGAGCAAGCCGCAGGTTGATGAGGCCTCAAGAGGAATATTTGGTCTTCTATCTTGATGCAGCTTGGCTGTTCACCTCTTTATGAATACCTGGCCTAGATGTAAATTAAGGATGTACCTATGTCTAACATTGCCTTTTGGCTGTCAAAATATGTTGTCCTTTGGCATGACCAAGAAAGGGGGAAAAACACCTTAATCCTGGGCAGCCATCAGGTTTTCAAATATTTATACTCAAACATTATATGCCACAGTGTGGTTACAGGGGTATGAATTACAATGAGTTTAAAGAATGGAAGCCAGAGAAATGTCCTTGTTCTACGGGTTTTTCAAAATGCCACAACTGGCTATAATTTCTGGATTGCATTTTTCTTAGCGTTACACATTCTTAGCAAATGAGATTATTGAAAATGGAGGAGGCTGGCAACAGCATCCTTAAACCATTGTTTCTCAAACTTGGCAATTTTAAGATGCGTGATGGTGCAAGAGGAATTCCTGGAGTTGAAATCCACCCGTCTTAAAAGTTGCCAAGATTGAGAAATACTATTCAAAGAGACACCAAGTCCTACAAATATCCTTGATATCATCTGTCCCAATGTCAGGAAATGGGTGGAATGATTTCAATAGAATTCAAACACAGGGTGTAAACGTATTCATAACTACCCAGATTCTTGGCCCCAATCTGAATACTGATATGTCGTTATGTTATTATGAAGAAAAGCATCTCTCTCAGACAGACCATCATGCTTTAGCATTTTGCCAATTTTTATGTAGATCTCAACCAGATCTGCATAAAGACCGGCAGCCAAATAAATTTGAAAGAATAAAATTAGCAAGTTACTTCTAAGCAAGCATTGCCACTTCATTTCCTTATCGTAACAGAAAACAGAAAAGAAAATTTAAAGTTCAGTAACAGCCATCTTCATGATAAGTAGCACATATCTCTTTCCATGACTAAGGCATTCTAGTCATAAATACATATGCTACCTACAATGTATGGATAGTTGCCATCAGCAACTGTTCGAAGTTATAATAAGTACTGAAAAAAGTGACTTTTGACCAGTCCTCACACTTAAGACCATTGCAGCATCTCCTCAATCACATAATCAAAATTTGGGAACTTGGAGAACAGGCAAGTTATTTACAATGGTTGCAGCATCCTAGGGTCACATGATCACTATTTGTAATCTTCCCAGCCTGCCTCCATCAAGCAAAATCAATGGGGGAAAGCTTAATTCTGGTCCCAAAAGTGTGAGCCATTTTGGAGGGGGGGGGGGAGAATGACCCCTGTTTTCACAACAAAGGAAGGCAGTGTTGTATTAACCATTAAGCAGACTAAGCACCAGGCCCAAAATTGACAATATGGCTTCGTTTGTACAGTATGTACAAAGTGGGGAGGCACCAAGATTTGTCAGCACTTAGGGCACCAGTGAGCCTGAATCTGCCACTGAAGAAATGGCTCCATGCTTCATCTCAGGTCAATAACAAGGGCTTTCTGGAACATTCCCCAACCTGGTGCCATCCGCGCAAGCTGCCCTCCCATTCCCACGCCCCTTTTGGCTACAAAAACGAGGACTTTCAAAGTAGCCCAGATGTTGGACGGGGATCTCTGTAACGTCAATGCCAAGGGCACTTCAAACCGCACCTGACTTGGATCCCTTTGCTTTGCCTCTCGAGATTGTTTTGAACGTGTGAACCTTCTCCAGCCACCACAACCTTAGAACAACTGTCCGGGGTGGAGAACGGAGAAGGGCTCTCACCCACCCATTTTCCCGATTACGCGGTTCGGGCCTGCAGGACTCCGCTCGTCCGCTAGAGGGCGGCAAGAGGGAAATGATCTCGCCTCCCTTTGCTGCCCTTAGGCGGCGGCTCGGCGTTTTGCAAGCTCGACGGGGCGGGGCGGCATCCTAGGCGGGACGGCACAAACGGACTTGCGCCGGGAGGCCTCGAGGATGCCGCTTGGAAGTCCTGCGCACACGTCCCGTCCCGAGATTTCCACGCGCCCCGATCGCGGACTTCCCGGGGCGGCTCTCCGCATCCAGAGACCCCGGTTTCTGCGCAAGCCTCCCCTCCCTCCCTCTCCATAAGCCCGCGAACTTGGCGCAGCGCCTTTGCTCTTCTTACCTTGCGCCCGGCCGGAGGGCAGCAGGAGCAGGAGGGCGAGGAGAAGTAGCGGGGACCAGGGCGGCCGGCGCGGAGGGTCCATGCCTTGGGCTGAGGGGGAGCGAAGAGAAGCCGTGGAAAATCAGTAAGCGCCCCCCGCGCGGAAAGCTGCTCTGCTCTGTTCTGCTTTCTCGCGCTGCCGGCGCCTCCTCCTCCTCCTCCTCCTCCTGAATTTGGGGTTTGTTGTAATCACTGGTTTCAAAGGGCTCCCAGCCGCCCAGGACCGGTTGAGAAAGGAGCCTGGCGAAGGATTTCCCGACCGACCGCGCCCCCCCCCCCGCCAACACCACCCCCGCCGCCAAAAGTAATTTTAGAAAGAGTTCACCCAACGCCCCCTTTCCCTCCCTTCCTTCCTTTCAATTATCCCGCTTGCAGAGGGGCTCAGCATCGTCTGGAGGCAGGCCCTGTCCTGAGTGGTATGTTGAATCCAGGGGTGGTCCTTTTTCCCACCCACCCCTTTTCACCAAAAACCACCCCCACCCCCCTTTTTTTTGACTTAGAAAGCTTTGGAAGCAAGGCAGGGGTTGCCGCAGCTTTCCTCTTGCAAAACAGAAAGGGGGATTCTCTAAAAAGCAGCCAAAACGGGGGGGGGGGGCGGGAGAGAAATGCCCAAATTTCTCTGCATACTATTCTGCACATGCAAAAAAAAAACAAAACAGAAAAATAACCCAGATCGAGGAGATTGGGGGAGCGAGGAATTAAAGGGGAAAGTATCCTAATTGCAAGGGAGGTAGTTAACAGTTTAATCTTTGGAAAGAGCAACGCCTGAAAAACTAATAAGGAAAGAAAAGTGGGTCACTTTTTTTGCCCTAAGGAAAGCACGTTGAGATCTGGTTTTATCTTACTCAAAACAAGAGTCTGTTCAAGCGAAGGATCACGGCTAAAACCCCTCCATCTCCCTCTTCTTCCGCTCCTTCAACAAGTAGGAGATAAGAGAGGTCAGATGTCATTTCAGGAGCCCTCCTGGTTGGTGTTGCTTGGCCACAGCTGGGAAATGTATTCCCATCTCCTGGGTCAACTCCCCTTCAAAACTTAAAGCACATTATTAGTCCTAGGCAGGAAATTTCATGCTCATTTCATATTCCCTGCCTGGGGATTATTAATATGCCTTAAGGGAGCAGAAATGTGCAAGTGGTAATTTCTCCATTCATATCTTATTTTACTACTTTAGTATTGAATGCCTGTTACGCAGGTTGCAGCATCTAGCCTGTCTTGGCTGATTCCAAACAAGCCGAATATAAAGCTACAAAGAATTTAGCTAAATTCCAGGCAGGTTATTTCATTTTCATGCGAAGTGTGTATGTGGGGGTGTTTCTAAAAAGGCTTTACTGGGCCTGTTGCAGCTTCCATTGAACAAGATGTTCAGAAGTAACCCTTGACAATCCTGTGACTCTAAACGTGCATAAGTGCACCATTGTGCCTACAGTCCCTGTCCTATTGTCCCCATTTATTCGTACCTATTTACTGTACTCTTACTCATGTTTATACTTACACCTATTACCTTGTAAGCAATTGACAAATCAAATAAATAAACTACTCTAACATAAATGCACTGCTTGATAGCAGTCTTCCAATATTTGAGGGGCTGCTACAGAGAGGAGAAGGTGAATCTATTTTCCAAAGCAACCAAAGGCCACAAAAGGAATAATGGATGGAAACTGAACAAGAAGAGATTCAACCTGGAAATAAGGAGAAATTTTCTGATAGTGAGAACCATCAACCAATGGAACAGCTTTGCCTGGAATCTCAGATTCCAGGATCTTCGCAGGTATTGATGTCAGGCTGATAGGTCTGTAGTTTCATGGATCCATTTCTCTCCCCTTTTGAAGATTCGAACCACTTTGGGATGGCCCTGGAAATTTAAACTCATTTAACATGAATAGGTGTTCTCTTCCAATTTCTTGCCTGTTGTGACTTGCATTCCTATTCTGTCTCCTACAGTGCGATTTTTGGTAGGTTGGACTATTTTTTCCCCTTTTGCATGAAAACTGAGGCGAAGAATAAATTAAGCAGTTCTGCTTTTGCCCTGCTATTGGTCCTTTGCCATCTATTTTCTCCCATTAGTGAACAGATGACTTTTTTCCTTGTCTCATATATTGAAATTTTTTAAAATGGCTTTAATGCAAAACCTTTGGACATCTGATTCAGCTCAACAATCCAATCAGCAAACCATGTTTTATTTCATTGCCCCTTCTATTGTGCTTGGCACACAGAACTCCTCACCCCACTGCTTATTTGCTATTCAGGCTGCTCCAAAACTCAAGATTATTTGCTTTTAACTTGCTGACTTCTCCAGTGACATTTCCAGGAATGGAGCCAAGTTTTGCTCAATTGCAGGTCCTGTTAAAAGTCTCCTTACTCTAGTTAAGGGCATTGAACCTCCATATCTATGTATTACCTTTATTTTTCATTCTAGTCTATTTTATTCTATTCCTATAGAGAACTATTTGACTCCTATCTCTATCCTTCTGTAAACATGTTCTTCCTGTGACTCTAAGCCATAAATCCTGTTAAATATTAATAATAGGAACACAACAAAGAAAAGGCAGGAAGAAAAAGTTTTGATAGTTTGCAAAAGTTCCAAGAGAGATACATCTGTTCCCTGGGCTGCTAGTTATACCCCCTAGCCAACTACTGATAAAAAAAGCCTCAAGATATTTATTGCAGTTGTAAATCTTTCACCCATGTAACACAAAGCACACTGAAAAACAAAGCTTTCTGTGTGGAAAACAAGCAGAAGACCTTATCCAAAGAGTTCAAGTGACAAATTGCAATTTCAGGAAGATTCAAAGATGGTCCATTTCCTGTCCAAGGATTCAGACAATCCAACCACAGAAGACAGAGTCACAGGTAGAAAATTTGATCATCTTTTTTGTCCATCTCTGATGCCTTGGATATGAGCTTCAACCAACCAACCAATCAGAATAGAGCTGGAAGAGATCTTGGAGATCTTCTAGTCCATCCCCTGCTCAAGCAGGAGACCGTATACAAGGGGTCTTCAAACTTGGTAAGTTTTAAGACTTGTGGACTTCAACTTCTAGAATTTCTCCTCCAGTCATATTAGCTCAGGAATTCTGGAAGTTGAAGTCCACAAGTCTTAAAACTTAACCAAGTTTGAAGACCCTTGCTCTATACCATTTCAGACAAGTCACGGTCCAGTCTCTCCTAAAAAAACGCCAGTGATGAAGCACCATCCTACAACTTCGGGAGGCAAGTTGTTCCACCAGTTAATTGTCCTCATTGTTAGAAAGTTTAATTCCAGGTTGCTTCTCTCCTTGATTAGTTTCCATCCATTGTTTCTTGTCTTGCTATTCTGGTGCTTTGGATTGAACATGCTTCTTTCTTTCAAGTGGATGGCATCTCTTCCTTTGCTTGTCTCTTCCTAATTTGTGACATGTTGTTGGACCTGGGATCTTGCATCCTTACTTCACCTGATTCAAAGTTGGTACCTGTGTGGCCTCAGGTGTATGTTCTTCAGTCAGTTCCTTCAGTCCTGGCGCCTTCCTGGGAGAGTAATGAATGGTAGGGATGACTAAAGATGAGACTTTATGAAAACAAGCCTCCTTGCTATGGAGAACCTGCAGGAACAAAACCAAAAATTGTGGCTGTTGGTCAAACCATGAGATGTTAGGAGTTTATCTGTTTCATGCCACGTTTGTGATGCCAGCAAAAATAATACATGTCTGACTGCTTGTTTTTAATCCAAAAAGAAAAACAAATATGCCTTTACTATTGAGGGCACATCTTACGAACAGCTGTTTTCCAGGGTGTAACTGCTGTCTCAATCCCACTATTTATAAGGTAATGTTGGAGAAGTCCAGAAAGAAAGAAAAATAAAAATAAACTTTCAGCCAGGAGGATAAGTTAATGGAAAGTCCTTCGCTACATTTTCATTTGCTTTGGTATTATAACCTTTTGCATTTTAGGTAACTTATGAAGTAGTAGCTGATACATACATGGAGCCTTTAAAAAGCATCTTGTGCAGTATGTAGTGGAAACGCCAATAGTACAGGTAGTCCTCAATTTACAACAGTTCGTTTAGTGACTGTTTAAAGTTACAGTGGCACTGAAAAAAATGACTTATGACCGTTTTTCACAGTTACAACCTTTGTAGCATCCCCATGATCCTGTGATCAAAATTCTTTTTACAATCATTTTTTTATATTTTAAAAACATTTCATTAGGTGAACAATGTGGTACCAGGTTTTCACATTTCAATACAAACGTGACCATGATTACATACTCAGCTTTCATATCCAAATTCATATCAATGTTATTGCTTATTCCATTTTTCTTTAAATATTCTCATGCATTGTTGAACAATATTCTTATTCAATTTCTATATTCATTACTCTTACATTATCCAATTACATTTCATATTATAGCTTATTTCACTTTTCTTTTAATATTCTCATGTCTTATTTAACAATATTATCCATATTCTTATTCAATTTCTATACTAATTATACACATCCGTCACATTTGCAGGTTTTATGACTATGTGATCAAAATTTGGATGCTAGGCGACTGGTCCATATTTGGGGCTCCATTGTGGTTGTTAGTCAAGGACTACCTGTATGCCTATTGTGCTACTTCCTTTCAGGACTGGGAACATTCTAAAGAGCATGGGAAAGGTACAGCAAATAGTAAACTGAAAGAAATGTGTGCGATCAAAATCTGCCCTATTTGTACATGTATTTCGTTGTTGTGGTCACCATCTCACCATTTTTTTTCTTTAACTATTCCCCATGGGCATCTCTTCTGAGCTGGCATCTAACCACTTGGTAGGACAATAGCAGTTCTCTGTGGACCCTGGAGAGAAAGAGCTATTGGTGGTCTCTAGGGAAGCTCTTTGACATGAATGTAAGCAGTGGATAAGTTCATAAGCAGACAATCAGTGCAGGGCTTGGACGATTGGCTCAAATTATAGGTCTGGAAGGAGGACAGGATGTGACTGGACCACTATCTAAGTTTTGGGGAAAAAATGTTCCAAAGGGCAGACACCATGGTAGAAAAAGGTTCCTTCCTAGGTCCCATCAGATGATTTTCCTTAGTATATGGAACCCATCACATTCCTGCCAGATCTGATGGGAAGGGTAGGTGTACCTGGGGAGAGGTAGTCCCTCAAATAGGGGACTGGATTTGAGAGACAAGGGGACTGGAGGCTAAAACATATGAAGAACGGTTGCAAAAACTGGGTATGTCTAGTCCCGTGGTGGCGAACCTATGGCATGCGTGCCACAGGTGGCACACAGCCATTTGTGCGGGCATGTGAGCTCCAGCCAAATTTACCTGCACTGCACATGTGTGCTTCCCAGCTGATGTTTGGCCCATTTGAGGCCTTTTTCACCCTCCCGTGGGCTCGACGGAAGCCTCTGCAGCCTTTGGAGGCCGAAAAACAGGCCTTCCGGGAATACCAGAAGTGCTGAACTGGAAGTGCCAAAATAGGCCTTTTTTTTGGCCTCCAAAGGCTGCAGAGGTTTTCCTCGAGCTTCCGGGAGGCCGAAAAAGGCCTCAAACGGGCTGAAAATCATCTGGGAGGTGCACACATGCACAGTGCAGGTAAGGTGGCGGGGGAGGGGTTGCGTGCGCATGTGCAGGGGGAGTAGGGCACATTGCATTGTGGGTGCTGGCACGCGCGTGCTTTTGGCACTCCACAACGAAAAGGTTCGGCATCACTGGTCTAATCTGATGAAAAGAAGGATCAGGGGAGACATGATAGCAGTGTTCCGATATCTCAGGGACTGCCACAAAGAAGAGGGAGTCCAGCTATTCTCCAAAGCACCTGAGGCAGGGGTGGGATTCTACCAGTTCACACCTATTCACTAGAACCGGTTGTTAACGTTCTAAGAAGTTCGGAGAACCGGTTGTTAGAAGAAAATACTGGCCTAATCCTGTAAGGAAGGCAGGAGGGAAACATTCTGGTGTTGCTTACAGAAACTGCCTCTCCATTAACCCTTATTACATTCTTGGCAGGACCAGACTTCCTGTCTCAGGAACTTCTCTGGAGTTTTTTTCCCTCCTTTGCTGGTACTTTGCTTGTGTGGAGGGACCATTCAAAGTTACAATGGCACTAAAAAAAATAACTTATGACTGTTTTTCACTTACGACTGTTGTAGCATCCCCACAGTCATGAGAGGCCAGGCGAGGAGATGCCTGCCTCAATGTGAGTGATGCTGAGTTGGCCACGCCCAGCCAGTCACATGACCACCAATCCATACCCACCAACCGGTTGTTAAAAAATTTGAATCCCACCCCTGACCTAAGGGCAGGACAAGAAGCAACGGGTGGAAACTAATCAAGGAGAGAAACAACCTAGAACTAAGGAGAAATTTCCTGACAGTTAGAACAATTAATCAGTGGGACAATTTGCCTCCAGAAGTTGTGAATGCTCCAACACTGATAGTTTTTAAAAAGATGTTGGATAACCATTTGTCTGAAGTGGTGTAGGATTTCTTACCTAAGCAGGGGGTTGGTCTAGAAGACCTCCAAGGTCCCTTCCAACTTTGTTATTCTATTCTAAATATATTTTTAATCAAAATTTCTCAGCTGTATTTCGAATTTTATTGGAAGTTACATGTGGAGGGACTTTTGTTTTCAACTAACTAGAGTGGTTGCGTCATCTTTGGTCCTCAGTGTGAGAAAAAAATGTTCCTGATGGAATATGGGCTGATGAAAGAACTGACAGCCCATCTCCCATGCCTTTTATGGGCCAAAATGTGCAAAATGTACAGCAACAACAAAAAAAAGAACCAATCAAGGAGAACATTTTCTTACAAATGCATGAGTTCCAACATAGTCCATATGCAGTCCCTTATCTTCCTTTGGCTAAGGATGGGGAAAGGATTTTATATTCAAAGTCTTAAGTAGTATGCCTCCCACATCCCTTCAAGGATTAGTTAAAAAGATCAAGGATTGTTCCAGTCTGAAGCAATTTGAAGGATGTCTGTTCTCTCAAGTAGTGGGTGGAAAACCCTCCATTCTGATCCTGGGTGTCATTTCCAGAGACAACATTTGGTTCTTATTTTCAAAAGTTAATCGCACAAAGTCTAGCAGACAAAAAAAAAAGAGAGATGAAACAAAGAACAAGACTTATCATTATGCCACAATATTTAGTCAGACATGCACCATTCCAAAACTATGTGTTACTAAGGTTCTCAGAAACTCGGGTTATCGTTATTCAGCATGCCCAACTAAAAGTTACTGTTTGGTTTCCTCAGTGTTATCAGAATGAGCTAAACATTACCCTTTTTGTAGTAATGGAAAACTAAGAGGGTGTGTGTGTTTGACTGTTAGTATTACTGCAGAAAAAAAAAAACCAATTTGCAATCAGGCTGCCTTCCATAGAAGACTTGTATATTGCACTGGTCAGAAGGACAGCTGAGAAAATAACTACAGACCCTTTACCTCTTGAACATAAACTCCTCCCCTTGGGACACAGCCAGTGGTGGGGTTCTAATTTTTTTACCACCGGTTCTGTGGGTGTGGCTTGGTGGGCATGGCAGGGGAAGGATACTCTAAAATCTCCAGTCAGAGGTGGTATTTGCCGGTTCTCCGAACTACTCAAAATTTCTGCTACTGGTTCTCCAGGACTGGCCAGAACCTGCTGAATACCACCTCTGGTTGTAAGTCAAGGACTACCTGTGTTATGTAGATGCCAGTGGTGGGATTCAAATTTTTTTACTACCGGTTCTGTGGGCGTGACTTGGTGGGTGTGGTATGGCTTTGTGGGCATGGTTTTGTGGGCATGGCAGGGGAAGGTTACTGCAAAATCCCCATTCCCTCCACACCCCACTAACCTGCTTTCCAGCTCTGTTCTCCTGTGCATGGCAACCAAAGAAGACCCGGCCCATTAGCTGGGACTCAATGGGAGGCAGAGAATAGATGGGGTTAGCGGGGCCAGTCAGAGGTGGGATTTGCTGGTTCTCCAAACTACTCAAAATTTCCACTGCCGGTTCTTCAGAACTGATCAGAACCTGCTGAATACTATCTCTGGATGCAGCTATATGCGGCATTGGATGCCAAACGGTGGTGGGATTTAATATTTTTTACTACCGGTTCTGAGGGCGTGGCTTGATGGGCATGGCAGGGAAAGGATACTGTAAAATCTCCCATCAGAAGTGGTATTTGCCGGTTCTCCGAACTACTCAAAATTTCCACTGCCGGTTCTCTAGAATTGGTCAGAACCTGCTGAATACCACCTCTGATGCCAACACAATTAAACACAGTTATTTCCCTCATGTCCTCACTCACCTGAACACCTAATCCTCACAGCACTGTCTTATTTCAAAGTATATTCACCCATGTTGTATGGCTGTAGTTTCTCATCTTCTCTACTACCTCTTCTTGTTGGTATATTATTATGATTATTATTATTGCTCTATTGCTTTGCGTGGACATGAAAGCTTCTGTTCCAGAAACAAATTCCTGGTGTGCTTAATCATACTTGGCCAATAAATCCTATTCTACTCTACTCTACTCTATTCTACCCTACTGTACTCTACCCTAGTGGTTTAGAGAGTTTTTTAAAGCTACAACTGCTACAGAGAGGGATAATAACGAATAGTGTCATGTTTGCATTCCTCTCCCCCACCCATATTTTCTTTCGATTATCACATGCACTCAGTCCTGGCCATATTGTGACCAATTGAAAAAAAAAACTTAACACTAACCAGCCACAATTAAAAAGAAAAACAACCTCTATATTAGTTCTCAGTGGCATTTGCAATAATCTATCAGGTGGGTCCTCCAGATATTGATGAACTTAAGTCTCAACATCTTTCATCATTAGTCATCCTTACATTCAGCAATAGCTGTGTAAATCCATGATGTCCTTCTCCTCTCCTCAACTTCCTACTGGTAGTTAGATTCTGTAGAGCAGGACTGTCAAACTCCTGGCCCATGGGCTGGATGCACCACGTGCTGGCCACGCCCACACCTGGTTTAGCAAAGGGGAAATAAGTCCCGATATATCACATGATGACGCCGTGACGATGTGAGTGTGACACCGCTGGTATAGAGGTTAGGGCACCCATAATACTTAGATGGTTCCGCCCCAGGCGCCTAATGGACCCGGATCGGTTCCAGAGGGAGCTTGGGCCATTTCCTGAATATCTGGCTCTCAGCTCGCCTGGAGACCTGGTGGCCACCTGGGATGGGTTGGCCGCCGGGGCCCTAGAGCGAGTTGTGCCTCTGCGACCTCTGACCCGGCACAGATCCCATTTGGCTCCGTGGTATACGGAGGAGCTACGGGAGATGAAGTGCCGGAAAAGACGTCTAGAGGGCATTTGGAGGGCGAGCCGTTCTGAGTCTGACCGAACACAGGTGAGATCTCATATTAAGACTTACCTTGTGGCGATAGGGACGGCGAAATCTTCGTATTTCTCCGCCCTTATTGCATCAGCAGAAAATCGGCCTGCCGCCCTGTTTAGAGTGACCCGCTCTCTACTTGAACCGAGAGCGCGGGATGACCTCTTGCAGGGTAGGGCGGAGGAGTTTTCCCGATTTCTGCATGATAAAATCGCTCAGATTCGGGAGGGGCTCGACTCCAATTGGGTGGTCCCGGGGGAGGTGTCCGGGGCAGGTCTTGAGAGTGTTATCTGGGGGGAGTTCGATCCTGTGACCGCCGAGGGTGTGGACAGGTTGCTGGGGGGTCTGAATGCCACCACCTGTTTATTGGACCCGTGTCCTTCCTGGCTGGTTTCGGCCGCCAGGGAGACGACACGAGGCTGGCTCCAGGGGATTGTCAACGCTTCCTTGAGAGAGGGGGTGCTCCCTACCGCCTTGAAGGCGGCGGTGGTGCGCCCCCTCCTCAAGAAGCCTTCCCTGGACCCAGCTATTTTAAACAACTATCGTCCAGTCTCCAACCTTCCCTTCGTGGCGAAGGTTGTTGAGAGTGTGGTGGCACGTCAGCTCCCCCGGTACCTGGAGGAAGCTACTTACCTCGATCCGTTCCAATCGGGCTTCAGGCCTGGACATAGCACTGAGACGGCATTGGTCGCGTTGGTCGATGATCTCTGGAGGGCTCGTGACAGAGGGTTCTCCTCTGTCCTGGTCCTATTAGATCTCTCGGCGGCTTTTGATACTATCGACCATAGTATCTTATTGCGACGGTTGGGGGGGTTGGGGATTGGGGGAACCGTCCTTCGATGGTTCTCCTCCTTCCTCTCTGACCGTTCGCAATTCGTGTTGGCGGGGGGGGAGAGGTCCACCTCTAGGCCCCTGGTTTGTGGGGTGCCTCAGGGGTCGGTCCTTTCTCCCCTCCTGTTCAACATTTACATGAAGCCGCTGGGCGAGATTATCCGTGGTCTTGGAGTGAGGTGTCATCTGTATGCAGATGACACCCAGCTGTACATCTCCACTCCGGACCACCCCAACGATGCTGTGGGGGCTATGTCTAGGTGCCTGGAGGCCGTGCGGGACTGGATGGGCGGGAACAGGCTTCGGCTCAACCCATCCAAGACCGAGTGGCTGTGGTTTCCGGCGCCCCGATATAGCCAGCTGACACCTTCGCTGGCTATTGGGGGGAAGCTTTGCCCCCCACAGAGAGGGCTCGCAACCTGGGAGTCCTCCTGGATGTACGGCTGTCGCTTGAACATCACATTGCGGCCGTCTCCAGGGGGGCGTTTCATCAGATCCGTCGGATCTACCGGTTGCGGCACTTCCTGGATCGGGACGCCTTGCGCACGGTCACTCAGGCCCTTGTCACCTCTCGCCTGGACTATTGTAATGCCCTCTATATGGGGCTCCCTGCGGGGAGCATCCGGAGACTCCAGTTGGTGCAAAATGCAGCTGCGCGGGTGATTATGGGGGCGTCACGTAGCGCCCATGTGACGCCTCTCCTGCGCGAGCTGCATTGGTTGCCGGTGGCTCTCCGGGTTCGCTTTAAGGTTCTAGTTTTGACCTTTAGGGCGACCCGTGGCATGGGACCAGGTTACCTTCAGGACCGCATTCTGCCAACGTTCTCCAACAGGCCGGTGCGTTCCCACAGGGAGGGTCTGCTCCGGGTGCCGTCGGCCGCTATGTGTCGTCTGGCGGCGCCAAGGAGTAGGGCCTTCTCTGTGGGTGCCCCCGCCCTCTGGAATACTCTGCCACCGGAACTTCGTACCGGCACGGACCTGAGGGCCTTCAGGCGCGCGTTAAAGACCTGGCTCTTTGAGCAGGCCGGCCTGGGCTGAGATGATGATTTTAAATTTGATCTCCATTTTTAATTTTAAATTGGGTTTTAAGGGTGGGGGGGGGGGTTTCCTAATTTTAGTATGCAGCTGATTTAAATTTAATTACTTTTTAACTTTTGTATTTTCTGTGGGGTTTTTAGATGAGCTGTTCACCGCCCTGAGTCCCTTGGGAGAAGGGCGGTATATAAATGCAATTAATAAATAAATAAATAAATAAATAAAATAATAATTGCCCAAAGAACTTCCAAAGTCATGCTGACACTCTCGGTGGTCTACATAGTCCCTTAAGAGTTCTATTTGTGATGGACTTCCACTGGGTTAAAAAGACAAAAACACGTTGAAGGTGGTAGAACTTCAGCTTGATGCATCACATCTGACTGGGGAATTCTGGAAGTTGAAATCCACACATCTTAAAGTTGACATAGTTGACCTGAATCATGGCAGAGGAACCAATATTTCCAGTGGATTGAGGAATGCTCCCAGATTTTCTAGAATTCCATGGAGGAAGAGGTGGCTCCGGGGAATCCAAAACTGATCCAAAGGGGATTAAAATGCACCACACTCATTGACAAAGGCCAATTAATGTAAGCCCCAGAGAGTTGGAGGCTTTTCATCTCTTGCGAAAGAATTTTGATCTCAGGCAGCCGGGAATTGTGCAAAGCATATGGTATCCGTTAGAAAAGCTTTGAAAGCTCTATTGCAAATACTATGCAGATTGCAGGGAACATATTAGAATTATAGCATTAGTCACCATATGTTTTATTGGTCAGGAAGTGGGTTGAGAGACCTGGCAACAATCAGCTAATTAAAATATGCAGGCAAAAAGCCCACGCTTTTTTTGGCACTTCGAGTTAGAAATATGCAGAGTGAAATGGAGAACTGCTGTTTGTGGCATGCACATCTGTTACATCATTTTGCCTGTTGTTTAGATTTTGATTGGCATTAAGTGCAGATGTACAATGACAGGGTCAAACTGTTTAATTCCAGAAAGAATTTTAAGATGCTTTGGGAATATCATTTGCTGAATCTGGGATTTGTTTCTCGTTGAAATAATAAAACATCTATCACCATCACCACCACCACCACCACCACCATCATCATCATCATCATCATTTTAGCCCAGAGGATTTCAAACTTGGCAACTTTTAAGACTTGTGGACTTCAACTCCTAGAATTCTCCAGCCAGCATAGCATGTTTCCAACCAATACGGTCCTGATATTTTTGCCAATGGGGCCCGCAATACTTGATAATGTTGTTGATCCATCTTATTTTACATCTCCTTTGTGGATTCTTTTGATCAAGTGGGATCCATTCTATGACTGCCTTGGTCCACCTGCCCGCAGTTCCTCTTGCTACGTGACCAGCCCATTTCCATATCCATTATTTTACTCTCTTTGATGATATTGTATAGAATTAGAGTAACCTTACTGATGGGAGAAGTTTCTATAAATGGGGGGGGGGAGGGTTATTCACTGGCTTATAAATAAAGTTTAGTGAGAATGATACCTTGTTGGAATTGGAAAAGATTTTGGATGAAGGTGATACAATTGATTTCTGCGGTATCAGTCCAGCTTTTAAAATATCTATTTACTGTTTGAAATAAAGCTCATTCATATGATAAAAAAAATTCTAGAGAAACAAAATAGTAGCAGTCCCTCTCAGCTGAAGATGCTAATGAGCATTTTTAAAAAAGATAACGTGTCTATGTTTACAATGATTAGTTTCTGTTTAAGTTTCCTGTTCTGCATCTGAATCTGTAGACTGCCCCACGTTCTGTCTTAAATTAACAGAAGACATCCATAGACATAAAGCCTATTTTTGAATCTGCAGCACAGTTACTGGAATTGGTTACAAAATTATTTGGGAAGGGGGAGTGGGGCTGGAGGTGTTCTTTCCTTCTCCAGGATGACCTCAGCCCTCTGGAAAGTTCTCCTTCTGGAGGTGACAATGGATGAGAAAAGTTAAGCTTTTCTCCCATGTGTGAATCCCAATCTCGGGGGCATAATATATTCTCTGGGATAGAGAGAGACTCAGAAGGGTTTTTCAACCTTCACTTCTGAAAGGGTGAACCCGGGGGATTCTGAGGCAAGACACCCCACAGACTCCCAAACTTAAGACTCTGACTCTTTTCCATTGCAGCAGGAGCACAGCGTCGTTCAGGGCTTCTCTTCCATCACCCCTGTTTCAGCTGAAGCAGAGCGGGCAAATGGCAGTCCCAAAGCCAAGGAACAGGAGCCTCTACAGCCTGGCTGTCTTGGGAGGGAGGCAGGTGGCAATTGAAGGCAACTAAAGCAGGACAGAGAGACAGGAGCAGTGAAGGGAGGGGAGAAAAGCTGTCCCTGGACTGCCATAATGTGGCCTATGCAAAGGGTCCTTAACCTGGGGCTCAGTTTCCTTTCTACTGACAGGGAAGCTGGAGTAAAAGAGCAGCTCAACAGGGGCTGGGAAAAAGAAAAAGGGGTGGGCTGGAGCAGCCTGGCTGACTTTCCTTTCTCTGCTTCTCTCCACTCTTGTTCCCTGCCAGGCACTGATGGAGGACAACCATTTAAGCAGCTTCACAGCAGGACTAGCTGCATTACTTGCTATTTATGACATCAGGTCAGCCTTTTCTTCCTTTTGCCTGCTATTCCCTTGGGAAAAATGAACCCAAGGGCTGTTCCCTAAGATGGGCACTGATGCCTCTTTGTTCCTTTGATCTCACAGCAAGGTTCCCCCAACCATGGACCCCACATGTTGACTCTCCCCTCCTGGAGATCTTTGGGTTCGTGTGGTTGTCCTCCATGGAAATAGGAGGCAAGAATGTTTCAGAGGTGCCAACTTGAGCAACCTTTCTGGGACTTCCTTTCTGGTATTGGCACAGCTGGGAAAATGCTCCACACGTCGTCATCTCTGTCTTTCGTTTCAGGGAGAGAAGAAGTTGCTGGAGGAGGCCTTTGGCCTCATGCTCCGAGGCCTTCTTCAGCAGTCTGCAACAACGGGGTATTTAATTTTTATTGTGAAAGGAAGGGTGTTTAAGTCCCAGAGGAGCTTGAAGGAAAATTGGGCCAGTGCAAACATTCACGGAATCACAAAACTCCAGTGAAATGTTCCAAAATATGGGAACAATCTAAGTGGGGGGATTGTTCTTGAGGACAGGCATCAAGTAGCATGGGAATTGGGCTTGTCACAAGAGCTATTTCCCTTCATGCAGGGGTCTCTTCACAAAGAGGCCTCTTTAACTGTAATGCTCAATGGCCACAATTGCAGATGAGAGACCAACAGTGTTTGTAGAGTCCTTTGCTTGAAATGCCTCCCACAGCTTCCTCCTTCCAAAGAGCCTGGGATTTAAGAAGCTGGGAGTAACCATAGACGGCACAGAGGGCAGCTCCAGAGGCCTAAACAACATTCCCTAAATTGCACGTATGTGTTTTGACTATGAGATTTCTGGGCATAGGAAGTTCCAATCAAAGGTATCTTTTTTGTCCCAATTCCACAGCACTTTGAGGAACACGGCTGGCAGTGCTTCTCATCCACCTGGAGTCAGGTTCTCTACTGTAGGAACTGTCAAATAGGATCCACGTGCGTAGCAAACTGAAAAAAAGATTGAAAACTTTGGGTTCCCCACTATACTTGGTCCCCCATCCTCATATAACACCTCTCTTGGGAGAAAGGGGCAGGGAGGCAGGGTTTCTTTTTCCTTTCGTTCCACTTGATGGTGGACTAAGGAATCCCTGGACGGGATGTCTTGTGGCTAATACTTGTGTTGATGGGCCAAGGGAAGATGGGAAATGGCTCTGCCAGACACTTTGGCCACAGTATGATGGCCTTCTTTGTGTCTCTTCCAGGTCACTGAAGCCCAGCAGGCGTTTCCACAATTTCCAGTGGAAATTGCACTGGCTGAAAATGAGGAGAGATTCATTAATGAAGGTAACTTTCTTTTTAAACATTAAGGTGTGTGTGTGTGCATGTGAAGGTATCATCACATGAAAGACAACAAGCTCCTGTGTTGTATCCCAAGTAGGGTTCAGGTACTCCTCAACTTTCAAATGGTCACTTAACCACTGTTCAAACTTGAGACACACTGGGAAAAAAGGGTCTTATGACCCATCATCATAGCTACGACTGCCACACCAACCCTGCAATCCTTTGCTCACATTTTGGGCACTTGGCCATCACTCCACACTTATGACCAATTGTAGCATCTTGTGGTCATGTGATCATGTTTTGTAATGTTCCTGGTTGCTTTCTTGGCCAAAAAAAGAGATCACCAAACTGATCTTTGGATAATCTGGATTTAGACTCATGAACAGATTATTTGCTTTAGGACCAGGTGATTCACTTAACAACTATTATAAAAATGATCTTAAAATTTGACCAAAATTCTGGACTCAATCTTGTCGTAATTGTTGTAATTTGAGGACGACCCATTTGTGTTTCCTAGGAGTGTAGCCAAGAGATCAAATTGCAACATCTCTGTATCCTTCAGGTGTTCTCATTTTGTTGATAGGCAAAGGCTTCCCTTCTTTTACCACCGTCTTTCCTTCATTTTTTTCATCTTTTCCCCCATGCAGGTGACGTAACAGTAGAGGAGCTGTGACTTCTTCCTGCCCACTGCCGTATAGCCAAGGATAAACAATGGATGAAAAGGACTTTGACTCTATCTCAAGGAAAGTCCCTTCGTTTCTCCCCTCTATAACTTTCAGTTATTGAACATAATTTTTGTATTTGCTCTGTCCCTCTCTTGACCTTAAAATACAGAAAATTCTGATACGTTTGCTTTTAGATCCATGCAACATCAGTAATCTGAAGAAAGGATGTCTACGCTACTGATCTCCACCTTTGATGTTTGAAGATGGCGCCGAGGCTACGTGTGTTGTGGAACAGATGTAAACTGTGGTCAGTTTTATTGTGCCACAGCATGTTGGTGGTGTGGAGGGCTGGACTAAGAGACGCTTGCGTTTCTGCAAATCTGTGGTTTTCCTCTATTGAGCATATGGTTGAAGCTGCTTTTTGTCACGTGGTTTGTCTTTCTTCTTCGGCCATGCAGCAGTTTGGGACAGGAATGAACGTGATGCCTGGAACTCACCTGCTTTCTTCGACTGTTGCTTACTGGACCATCCTGTTTCCAGGCTGGAGGAAGGATCAAAGATCCTGTGAATCCAGGGACTCTACTGACGGATTGACTAGGAGACTTGATGGCAAAGGATGACACCTTCCAGCTGCTGTTTTCTTGTATCTATGGGACATTTATATGGCCTCAGTTATATGCCAAGCGTTTAAGGCAAGCACAAGATGAAGAAAACAGAATTTCAGCAAAAGGACTATATTAACAATCTTGCAAGTCTTAAAAGGTTCCCACTGCTGGTTTTCACTACTGCATCCATTACGGCAATGGTTTCCTATGTTTCTTCCTCTGGCTGTTCAGTGACTGGGGGCTCCTCCTGCTCTTGTTTGATGGTTCCCTAGGCAGCATCTCTTCCCCTCGTTCTCCAGGGTCATCCCCACATTCCAACACACTATCTTACATTATAGATTGTGTGTACGTTTCCAACACAATTCTTCATTTGAAACTGATGTTCTTCCAATACACCTCTGTGGGGTATGATTAAATTGATGATTCAAGTATTATCCCCTGATCTGGGAGTTGGCTCAGGAGGAGGCCGCGGACCTGGTAGGTGTCACCGAAACCTGGTTGGGCCCAGAGGGAGGTGTCCCTCTGGTTGAGATGTGCCCACCAGGTTTCCTTGCATTTCACCAGCCTAGGGCTCAGGGAAGGGGCGGTGGGGTGGCGGTGCTTATAAAGGAAGTCCTTTGTCCTAGGGAGGCCACTGTCCCTCAGACGGCTGGCTGTGAATCTCTTTTTGTGAAGTGGGGGCAAGGGGTTCAGATGGGTCTTTTGTTGACGTACCTGGCTCCCTGCCACGTCTCATCGGCCCTACCCGGACTCCTAGAGGTAATAGCCGGGCTGGCGGTTGAGACCCCAAGGCTCTTAGTCATGGGGGATTTCAACCTGCCATCGCTCGGTGAAACCTCGGGGTTGGTCCGGGAGTTCTTGGCTTCCATGACGGCCATGGACCTGACCCAGTTAGTTTCTGCCCCCACTCACATGGGAGGTCACATGCTGGACCTGATTTTTGTCTCTGGGCAGTGGTTGAATGACTGTAATTGGGGGGATTTAGTTATTACGCCCTTGTCATGGACAGATCATTCCCTCCTTAGGCTGGATTTCTGTTCCGCTACCCCCCACCGCAGGGAGGCGGAGCCACTTAGATGGTTCCGCCCCAGGCGCCTAATGGATCCGGATCGGTTCCAGAGGGAGCTTGGGCCATTTCCTGAATCTCTGGCTCTCAGCTCGCCTGGAGACCTGGTGGCCACCTGGGAGGGGTCGGCCGCCGGGGCCCTAGAGCGAGTTGTGCCTATGCGACCTCTGACTCGGCACAGATCCCATTTGGCTCCGTGGTATACGGAGGAGCTACGGGAGATGAAGTGCCGAAAAAGACGTCTTGAGGGCATTTGGAGGGCGAGCCGTTCTGAGTCTGACCGAACACAGGTGAGATCTCATATTAAGACTTACCTTGTGGCGATAGGGGCGGCGAAATCTTCGTATTTCTCCGCCCTTATTGCATCAGCAGAAAATCGGCCTGCCGCCCTGTTTAGAGTGACCCGCTCTCTACTTGAACCGAGAGCGCGGGATGACCTCTTGCAGGGTAGAGCGGAGGAGTTTTCCCGATTTCTGCATGATAAAATCGCTCAGATTCGGGAAGGGCTCGACTCCAATTGGGTGGTCCCGGGGGAGGTGTCCGGGGCAGGTCTTGAGAGTGTTATCTGGGGGGAGTTCGATCCTGTGACCGCTGAGGGTGTGGACAGGTTGCTGGGGGGTCTGAATGCCACCACCTGTTTATTGGACCCGTGTCCTTCCTGGTTGGTTTCGGCCGCCAGGGAGACGACACGAGGCTGGCTCCAGGGGATTGTCAACGCTTCTTTGAGAGAGGGGTTGCTCCCTACCGCCCTGAAGGCGGCGGTGGTGCGCCCCCTCCTCAAGAAGCCTTCCCTGGACCCAGCTATTTTAAACAACTATCGTCCAGTCTCCAACCTTCCCTTCGTGGC
This sequence comes from Bungarus multicinctus, assembly GCA_023653725.1. Classification (NCBI taxonomy): domain Eukaryota; kingdom Metazoa; phylum Chordata; class Lepidosauria; order Squamata; family Elapidae; genus Bungarus; species Bungarus multicinctus. The sequence goes on along the minus strand of CM042848.1, from coordinate 20,192,615 downwards.
GAAGGTTGTTGAGAGTGTGGTGGCACGTCAGCTCCCCCAGTACATGGAGGAAGCAACTTACCTCGATCCGTTCCAATCGGGCTTCAGGCCTGGACATAGCACTGAGACGGCATTGGTCGCGTTGGTTGATGATCTCTGGAGGGCTCGTGACAGAGGGTTCTCCTCTGTCCTGGTCCTATTAGATCTCTCGGCGGCTTTTGATACTATCGACCATAGTATCTTATTGCGACGGTTGGAGGGGTTGGGGATTGGTGGAACCGTCCTCCGATGGTTCTCCTCCTTCCTCTCTGACCGTTCGCAATTCGTGTTGGCGGGGGGGGAGAGGTCCACCTCTAGGCCCCTGGTTTGTGGGGTGCCTCAGGGGTCGGTCCTTTCTCCCCTCCTGTTCAACATTTATATGAAGCCGCTGGGCGAGATCATCCGTGGTCTTGGAGTGAGGTGTCATCTGTATGCAGATGACACCCAGCTGTACATCTCCACTCCGGACCACCCCAACGATGCTGTGGGGACTATGTCTAGGTGCCTGGAGGCCGTGCGGGACTGGATGGGCGGGAACAGGCTTCGGCTCAACCCATCCAAGACCGAGTGGCTGTGGTTTCCGGCGCCCCGATATAGCCAGGTGACACCTTCGCTGGCTATTGGGGGGGAGGTTCTGCCCCCCACAGAGAGGGCTCGCAACCTGGGAGTCCTCCTGGATGTACGGCTGTCGCTTGAACATCACATTGCGGCCGTCTCCAGGGGGGCGTTTCATCAGATCCGTCGGATCTACCGGTTGCGGCCCTTCCTGGATCGGGACGCCTTGCGCACGGTCACTCAGGCCCTTGTCACCTCTCGCCTGGACTATTGTAATGCCCTCTACATGGGGCTCCCTGCGGGGAGCATCCGGAGTGGACTATTGTAATGCCCTCTACATGGGGCTCCCTGCGGGGAGCATCCGGAGACTCCAGTTGGTGCAAAATGCAGCCGCGAGGGTGATTATGGGGGCGTCGCGTAGCGCCCATGTGACGCCTCTCCTGCGTGAGCTGCATTGGTTGCCGATGGCTCTCCGGGTTCGCTTTAAGGTTCTAGTTTTGACCTTTAGGGCGACCCATGGCATGGGACCAGGTTACCTTCAGGACCGCATTCTGCCAACGTTCTCCAACAGGCCGGTGCGTTCCCACAGGGAGGGTCTGCTCCGGGTGCCGTCGGCCGCTATGTGTCGTCTGGCGGCGCCAAGGGGTAGGGCCTTCTCTGTGGGTGCCCCCGCCCTCTGGAATACTCTGCCACCGGAACTTCGTACCGGCACGGACCTGAGGGCCTTCAGGCGCGCGTTAAAGACTTGGCTCTTTGAGCAGGCCGGCCTGGGCTGAGATAATGATTTTAAATTTGATCTCCATTTTTAACTTTAAATTGGGTTTTAAGGGTAGGGGGGGGGTTTCCTAATTTTAGTCTGCAGCTGATTCAAATATTTAATTACTTTTTAACTTTTGTATTTGTGGGGTTTTTAGACGAGCTGTTCACCGCCCTGAGTCCCTAGGGAGAAGGGCGGTATATAAATGTAATTAATAAAAAAATAATAAAATAAAAATAAAAAATAATAATAATAATTTTATTAGTTTATCAAAATATATGATACAGAAATATAAAGAAATAAAAATAATGAGAAAAGGAAGAAAAGGGAAAGAGAAAAAAATTGTAGGAAAAAGGAGAAAAGAAAAAGTATTGATTCTGACTCATTTGGGATCAGTAGAATAAAGGAATAACATACAACCTCAACTTTTTATTTTATATGATAATACATACTAGAGGCCAAAGCAATTTATTAAAGGGGAAAAAGTGATTCATATGTCGCAGCAAGGAAAGATTATTAATGGAGACTTAACTAAGCCATGTAAAAATCCAAAAGGATATGAGGGTTGACACTGACACAAAGTTTAAAAAGATAGACTCAAGGTCCGGAAGGATCTTGACAGACTTGAGTATTGGGCCCAATCCAACAAAATAAAATTCAGGGGTGAGAAAAGTAAGATCTTACACTTAGGGAAGAAAAAACCAAACGCACAAGTCTGGAATAAGTGGTACCTGGTTCAACAGCAGTAATTGTGAAACCGATCTACTTGTCTAAATGAACCTCCAATGAAGTCAGAGCCAGCAATGTGGTGCAGCTGCCAAAAAATCCAATGTGGCCTCCTGCTGAATCAACAAATAGATATTGTCAGGATGTCCTGAAGTATCACTACCACTTTATTTTACACAGCAACAAATGTGACTGAGGACTGGAGGATAAAGCATATGATGAGCGGTTGCAGGAACTTGATATACGTAGTCTAGAGAAAAGAAGGAGTTGGCGTGACATGGTAGCAGTCTTCTGATTTGGAGGGGTTGCCACAGAGAAGGGGGAACAATCTATTCTCTGAAACACCTGAATGCAGGACGTGAAAGAATAGAAACATGAAACTAAGGAGAAATTTCCTAACAGTGAATACCTGTATAATTGTTTTACTTGTCTATATATGTTATGGTTTTCTAAGTAGGAGTTTATAAACATTTTTTTATTTCTTTCTAAGCAATGAATTTTATATTTTACATTACAGATCCAAAAAGACAATCATATACACTTATTTCATCATATAAATGCATAGATAAAGTTAATCCAAAAGGAAAATCTTTTACTGTCGGCAACTCAGGGTATTAGAGGAGGTGTTATTTAAGGAGAAGCATTTCCTCTCTAGATTTTTCTTGCAGCGTCCACAGTCTGATTCCTCAGCTAGGCGGGCCAGTAGCAACTTAGACAGGGAAGGGCAGCTGGGGCAGCGAGCTCAGAGTGGCAAGACTGGTGAGAGTGGCTGTGGCCGGGACTGGGCTGGAGCAGTTGAAGTTCCTGGTTGGTGGCTAAGAGAGTTCAGGCAGGGAAAGGCAGAGTTGTGGGGGAGACAGATGGGGTGGTGGTGAGGAAGCTGGAGGCAGTCCCTTAGCTTTTGGAGCCTCAGGGCTAGAGGGAACCAAGATTGCTCCAATAAAATGTGAATGTGCCCAACGAAGACCAGTAGGCTGCCACCTCTCTCTCCAGATCAGCTTCTTGCTCCATCTTCTCCCGATGGGGCAGTAGTTTGTCCATGAAAGATTCCAAGACCCATCCAGCCTGGATGCTCCAACCCCTAGTGTGTGAAAATCCAGAATCGCAGGGCTTTGTGGCAAGGATTGCAGCAAGGGGCATCTGCTTCTCCAAAGGCTTTGGTGGCTGAGTTGACAAAGACACAAGTAATGACGTTTGTGGTTTAGGCAGATGATGGGATGAAAGTTGGATAGTGTGTGTGAAGGCAACAATGAACGTCCTTGCATCCCAAGGATGAAACACTAGTAAAGACTCCATCAGCTTTCTCTTTAGTTTGGAGAAGCTGCCCTTTTGCCCAGTTCTTACAGGATATATTATGCTATCTTCTGCTTTTCTTTGAATTTATTGGCAAGAGGCTCTACAATTAAAGGGATTTTTCTTTCCATTTAGGTGATTCAGATTTCCATGGGGTTTGAACAGAAGACATGGCTGCCTTGAGGATTGGGCCCTCTTGTCACACTGATCCTGGATCGCTTTGATAAAAGTGGAGATTCAGGATTGGAACACTTCCTTTTAAGGCCCTTCTTGGGGGTCTTCAGATAGAGAGGCTCAATGGAAGAAAAAGGCTGTTCAGTGTCAACAAACTCAGTCAGGAGCTCCTTCAGCATATGGCATTCATCTTGGAAGTCTGCCAAGAGTGGTCCTTCATCTCCTGCCTGGGAGGAGGTGACTCATGGTCTTTCTCCTGCCCAATATGAGTGCCTGTCACTGAAAGAAAGCAAAAATAGAACCTATGATGGGAGGATTCCAACCAGTTTGCTGGGACAAAAGCTGAACCACTTTTAGGCTCCCGTACTTCTCTCACCTCCCCATTTGCCCCTGCTCTGCTATGAGAAAAGGAAGGAGGAGTAACGGAAAGTACTGAGATGAACATGTTAACTGAAAGAAAAAGATGACTCTGAATTCTTTTTAATCTGGAACAATTGGTATAAATGGTTAACAAACTAAGAAGTGAGACAAAAAGCCTAACTGAAATAATCCTTAAGAAAATAAAACAAAAGTTTGTAAATTATATAAAGATATAAGAATAGTAATGATAGTTAAAGCTATTATTTAATATTAGACAAATGTAATATAATATGATATTTAAACCAAAAAACTGTAAAGATGCCAAGAACGCTGTTGATACCATGATGTTTTACGATATAATAAAAGAAACTCAATAAAAATATATTTTACAAAAAGAGAAAAGGAAGGAGGATTCTCTTCAGCCTCTGGAGAGTATTCTCCAAATAGCAACCTCATTCCTGAACCACAGCATTAGAACAGGCAATCTACAATGTACAAGCTTGTGAATTCTCTGCAAAATTGGTTCAGTTGGCAAACACAGGCAGAAATGAAGCAGAATGACTTTGGAGAACATCTGAGTGACACCAAGATGGAAAGGTGCTTCTTCCACCAACCATTTGCAAATGTTGAGAGATGTGGTGAGGAAGCTGAGCTGCCTTGAAGTTCTAACTGTCTCATCACTTTGCTTCAGGATTAGTTTTGACCTGTAGGTGGTGATGTAACTAAGTTTGTTGCCTACTTTTTTCTGACAGGTGTCTGGATTGATAACCATTATTGACAGAGAATAAATCTCCCTCATTCTTTATTTTTTAAATAAAGAACACTGCAACATTTCACACATATTGGAAAAGCATGAGGAGGGTTAGGGGTTATTTTGATTTGCGGTAAGGATTTGGGTTAGGGATTTAATTTGATTAAATTCAAAAAAAGTTGTGGAGCTTGCTTTCCTTCATTTCATGTACTGATATCTTACCTCCCCCCCTCACCTTAAAGTTACCTTCATTATTGAAACTATTCTTATTTTCAGCCAGCTGAATTTCAATCGGAAATTGTGGAAATGCCTACTAGACTTCAGTGAACTGGAAGTGACAGAAAGAATTCCATTGTACTGTTGCCAAAGTGACTTGCAGAGTCATTCCCTGTCTTCTCTTGGCCTATTGACGACGATGAGGACACGAACCCAAAGATCTCCAGGAGGCGAGATTCAAGGCGTGGGGTCCATGGCTGGGGGAACCTTGCTGTGAGATCAATGGAAAGAAGAAACATCAGTGCCCACATTAGTGAACAGCCTTCGGATTCATTTTTCCCAAAAGAATAGCAAGCTAAAGGAAGAAAAGGCTGACCTGATGTCATAAATAGCAAGTAATGCAGCTAGTCCTGCTGTGAAGGTGCGTAAATGGTTGTCCTCCATTAGAGCCTGGCAGAAAACAAGAGTGGAGAGAAGCAGAAAGAGAAAGTCAGTCAGGCTGCTCCAGCCCACATCTTACTTTTTTTTTTTCTCAGCCCCTTTTGACCTGTTCTTCTGCTACAGGTTCTCTATCAGCACAAGGGAAATTTAGCCCCAGTACAAGGATCCTTTGCAGGGCCAGGTGATGACAGCTGCATTCTGTTTCTCTGATGGAGTGGTTGAACTTCCACTGACCTTTCTGGAAATGCAGGGGCAGCTTTTCCCCCTCCCTGTACTGCTCCTGTCTCTACATCCTGCTTTGCTTCCCCCCAATTGCCACTGCCTCCCTTTTACTTACCAAGACTGAAAGGCTGTAGGGGTCCTTGTTTATGGACACCGGGACTGCCATTAGCCCCCTTTGCTTCAGCTGAAACAGAGTGATGATAGAATACAGGCCCTGAACCATGATGTGTTCCTGCTGCAATAGAAAATAGCCAAGTTGTACATTGTGGAGGCTGTGGGGTGTCTTGCCTCAAGGATCCTCCATGTTCTCCCTTTCAGAAGGGAAGTGTGAAACTCTTCTGGGTCCCCCCTACATCCCGAGGAATCTTTTGCACGATACTGAGACTAGGATTCATTCACACCTTGTGAATAAAATACCTGAATTTCTCCTTACTAAATATGGCTAAATTCGACATCATATTTTTCTGTGAAACATGGCTCAACTCATCTCCCCGACTCCATTACCACAATAAGAGACTATCATGTTTACCGATCAGATCATGAAATCCATAGAGGAGGTGGTGTTGCTATCTTTTATAAAAAGTCCCTACACCTAAAAAACATCCAAGTTACCCAGGAGCTTGCTCTTCCTGAGACCATCGTCTGCGAACTGTCCTTAAATATCACATTTCGGTTCTTACTATGTTACAGAGCCCCTGATTATGACATTGAACATGCAAACAAATTAAATTCACTACTAACATGGGCAGCATCCTGCCCACATGCTTTTATCTTTCTTGGTGACTTCAATCTATCTCATATTAACTGGACCCCAAACGAATGTATAACTGAACCCATACATGCAACCTTCTACAATGCTGTAACAAATCTGGGACTGGAACAACTAGTAACCAACAATATTAGAATTAACAACTGCCTCGGTTTCATCTTTTGCAATAGTTTGAATTCAATTTACAGAATACAAATTAAAGAATCCTTTTCCAACAGTGACCACAACATGATTGACTTTTGTCTCAACATAGGTCCACACAAAAATCAACACAACGATGTGATCCCCAATTATAACTTCAAAAAAGGCAACTATGATCTTATAATCAATGATCTCTCTTCCCTTGATTGGCAATTTCTATTCACTGGATGCAATACTGTTGAAGACCATTACGACATATTTTTACTTGAAGTCAAAAGAGTCATCAAACTATATGTACCATTAACAACTCCCCAAACCAGAAAAAACAGATTACCCATAACTATAAAGAAGCTTCAATCCAAAAAGAAATCCCTTTGGCGGAAAAACAAATTTGGTCACATTGCCAACTTTAAAAGTGGATACAAAAATTTATGCCACCAGATAAACTCAATGCACCAATTATCACATTAAACAAGAGGAAAACATTCTACGCACCAATTTCACCCATGCTTTCTATAATTCTATAAACAACAAACTAAAAGACTTAAGGTCCATCCCACCCCTGAAAGGACCTAATGGTAAAGACTGCAGCGAAGACATCATTAAAGCCAACCTCTTTAACACATTCTTTGGCTCAGTATTTGTAAATAGCAATGGATCATGCCCAGTATTTCCTAGTCAAACCACAGACAACTACAATGATCTAACAAATATCGATTTTACAGAAGACAATGTTGGAAAAGCACTACGCAATCTAAAACCATCTCTATCTATTGGACCGGACGGAATATGTGCCTACTTCTTTAAAAAGCTATCCACTGCCATAGCAGAACCTCTAAGTATAATCTTTGAAAAATCTTTCAGGACCAGCTCCTTGCCAAAACTATGGTCACAAGCCACGGTCATCCCCATCTTCAAAAAGGGAGACCCCAGCCTAGTTGAAAATTACAGACCAATATCCTTATGCTGTGTCATCTGTAAAGTCATGGAATCAATTATTAACCAATCCATTATCCTCCATTTAGAGACAAACAACCTACGCTCTAATAAACAATCTGGTTTCAGAAAAAAAAACTGTCCTGTAATCAGCAACTCTTACACTGCAAAAACATATGGACTACACAACTCGATCAGGGCAAAACAATAGATGCAATCTACATAGATTTCTGTAAAGACTTTGATTCAGTGGTACACAACAAACTACTCCTAAAACTAAAATCTTATGGTATCTCTGGTCACCTTCATAACTGGATAGAAGCAATCCTGTCAAACAGACAACAAATTATCAAAATTGGGAGCGTCCTATCAAATTCTGTACCTGTCAACAGTGGTGTCCCCCAAGGCAGTGTTCTAGGACCAACTCTCTTCATGTTCTACATAAATGACCTCTGTGTTCATATTAAGAGCAACTGCGTTCTCTTCGCTGATGATGTAAAGCTATTCAACATCACAGACAATACTGCTACCCTTCAAAAAAATCTTGACTATGTATCAGAATGGTCAAACAAATGGCAACTTCAAATCTCAACAAATAAATGCTCTCTGTCTTACATTTTGTCAAAAAAAATCAAAAAATACAAGCTGAATAGTCAAGACCTTGTTGATGATCCAAACTCTGTCAAGGATCTTGGAATACTCATCTCAAATGATCTAAGTGCTAGAGCCCACTGTAATTACATAGCCAAAAAGGCATTAAGAGTTGTTAACCTAATCCTGCATAGCTTTTTCTCAGGTAATATCACACTATTAGAGCATACAAAACTTTTGCTAGACCGATATTCAAATACAGCTCATCAATCTGGAACCCACATTACGTATCTGATATTAACACAGTTGAGAAAGTCCAGAAATATTTCACAAGAAGAATTCTCCACTCCTCTACTCGATGCAGAATACCTTATGCCACCAGACTTGAAATTCTAGATCTAGAAAATCTAGAACTATGACGCTTTCGGTCTGATCTAAGTATAGTATATAAAATCATACATTGCAATGTCCTACCTGTCAATGAATACTTCAGCTTCAACCATAACAATACAAGAGCACACAATAGATACAAACTCAAGGTTAACCGCACCAAACTTGATTGCAGGAAATATGACTTCAGCAACAGAGTGGTCAATGTCTAGAATACTCTACCTGATTCTGTGGTTTCTTCCCCAAACCCCAAAAACTTTAACCTTAAGACTGTCTACTACTGACCTCACCCCTTTCCTAAGAGGTCTGTAGGGAGCGTGCATAAGGGCACCAACGTACCTACCGTCCCTGTCCTATTGTTTCTTTTATTTTTCTTATATGTACCCATTTCATGTATTCATAACTATGTTTATACTTATACCTATTATCTTGTAAGTGATCGACAAATCAAATAAATAAATAAATAAAACACCTGGGGGAAAAGCCCAGCCATGGGAACCCCTAATTCTAAAGGGTACCTGTCTTCCTGATCCTCTCATGGATCTCTTGCCACAAACATTAGTGGCTCTGTCAATCCCTTCTATGTCAGGCAGCTTCGTGTAGCACATTGTCTTCTTTTTCAATGTCCCTTTTCATGAAGGGAATCTTCTTCTTCCTGGTGCTGACCCTTGTGGAGAAATCTGAAAAAAAGAGAGGCAGATGCTGGGATCCTCCGCAAAGTTTTAGGTCTCCCCCAGATGAAGAAAACCCTCCAAAATCAGGCCAACCTTTGCAGCGTTCTTTCCCTTGAGACCCCATTCCATATGTTGAAAGGCTTTTTTTGGTTCACAGAGCTGGGTGGGTATCCTGGCCATGAGAGATCTTCTCACTGGGGCCTTAGGCAAATCCTGCTCTCTGTATTCTCCCTCCCCACTTCCCCATATACAGTATATAAATAAGGGCCACTGAACCATCTTAAAGATTCCCTGAAGAGCCAAATGGAAGCAGGAGAACTTGTGGGGAATCAGTAGAGACAGAAGAGCTGCAGGAGGAGGGGGTGCTTGATGGGTCAAGAGCAGCTTGGCCTCTGACCCTTCCCTCTATTTGACCTTGAATGTTTCACACTCTCAATGCCCCAGCACAATTCTAAATATCTACTCACCGTATTGTTCCATGTTTTGGAGTTCCATGTCAATAATAAATCGACTGCTTTACTCCCAGAAGACTTGGTCCTGTCTTCCAGTCAACAGGTTGGAGAACTTCGAGCACCAGCTCCTGCATTGCTCACCCTTCCTTCTTTTCTTTCCAAAACATGAAAAACACTTGAAAAATGCCCTAGAAGAGAGAAAAGGGACTGCCAGGAAAGGAAAGGAAAGGAAAGGAAAGGAAAGGAAAGGAAAGGAAAGGAAAGGAAAGGAAAGGAAAGGAAAGGAAAGGAAAGGAAAGGAAAGGAAAGGAAAGGATTCTATTTTCTACAATCTCTTTGATTCAATTGAACATACGTTCAATCGCATATCAACACCCTGTGATGAAAGAAACCAGAGTAGAAAACTAGTACTCCTGGCTCGGACTCATCACTTTTAACTTTGGTTTGGTTTTACATTACTGGACATGTTCCATAGGAACCTGAGTTGATCACATTTCAAAAGATTAATTCTCATTCAGAGGTTAAGGATGCTAAGTGATTCCCATCAATTGGAAAGTAATCAATCCTGTCTTTTAGCACCAATCAGGTATGAAAGGTAAAACTGCTCTGGAACACATTTGCCTCCTATTTACCTTTCCTAAGGGGACCACAGGTGGCTGTTCCCACCTCTGGAATCCCCCAATCCTGTGAGAAGTTGGCTTAATGGGGAAGGTTACCCAGAGTCCAGAAGCCCTTCTGAAGACTACTTACATCTTGGAAGCCATCTTCACTCAGATCACTGAGAGCTGACAGAAACTGACAGTTGAGCTGGATGGATGACATCATAAAACCCGTAGAATCCTTAAGGATATGATTATGACCTCCTTTGGGATCCTATCCAAGATCATCATCTTCACCTTTTCTACACACATTAATGCCAGAAGAAGGTCTCTAGGAACCTACAACAAATCACCAAAGTTGACTATTTCTCATCTTTTGGCACAGAAGATATAGCTTTTGGTTGTAGATTGCCTCTTTATATGGAAACTCCACACAGCTAGCTGACTGAGCAAGAGTCATTGATACAGTTCTTGGTCAGCTTCCCGACCAATTCCCTTTGTATTGCTATGCTGTGTGCTTTTTATTTCCCCCAATATATATGAGCCAACAGTGTGCAGCAAAAATGCCAACTCAGTCCTAGGTTGCCTTAACAGAGGGATAGAATCAAGATCATATGAAGTATTGGTACCACTTTATAAAGCCTTAGTAAGACCATACCTGGAGTACTGCATCCAGTTTTGCTCACTATGTTATGGAAAAGATGTAGAAACTCTGGAAATAGTGAAGCAAAGAGCAATAAAGATGACTAGGGGACTGGAGACTAAAACGTAACAGTTGCAGGAATTGGGTTTGTCTATTCTAGTGAAGAGAAGGACTAGATATGACATGGTAGCCATGTTCCAATATTTGAGGGGCTGCCAAAAAGAAGAGGAAGTCAACCTATTTTCCCAAGTATCAGAAGGCAAGACAAGAAACAATGGATGAAATGTAATCAAGGAGAGAAGCAACATACAACTAAGGAGAAATTTCCTAAAAGTGAGAAAATGAACCAGTGGAAGAGCTTGCCTTCAGAAGTTGTGAGTGCTTCATCATTGGAGGTTTTAAAGAAGAGAATAGATATAGGGTCTCTTGCTTGGGTGGGGGTGTTGGATTGGAGGACCTCAAGGGTCTCTTCCAACTCTATTATTCTGTTTTGTTATTCTGCTATTCTTCTATGATCCCATCAAGCCAAAAGGAAGTCAGGAATGGTATAGGATCTCTTGCCATGGGCAGGGGTTTGGATTAGAAGACCTCCAAGGTCTCTTCCAACCTTACTATTTTATATTTTATTTTCTATGTTTTCTGACATGATATCTGATTTGTACAGTACATTTTTAAACCTAGTGTTTTAGTAATACTGACTTTTCAGGCAAATTGTTTAATGAGGATCAAAGGAGCAATTCCTATTCCTATTAAGAGCCGTGTTGATGCAGTGGTTAGAATGCAATATTGCAGGCTAATTCTGCTGACTATCAGCAGTTCGATTTTCACCGGCTCAAGGTTTACTCAGCCTTCCATCCCTCTGAGGTCAGTAAAATGAGGACCCAGATTTTTGGGGCAATATTGTGACTGTGTAAACTGCTTACAGAGGGCCGTAAACAGGAGTGGGATTCTACAGGTTCTCACCTATTCGCTAGAACCGGTTGTTAACTTTCTAAGTAGTTCTAAGAACTGGTTGTTGGAAGAAATCTCCTTTTGTTTTTTTCTACCCTTCTTACATTCTTGGCAGTATGCCTAGACTTAATGTCTCTGAAGGAGGTTTTTTTTCTTTGCTGGTACTTTCTTAAAGGGGAAGGGTTGTTTTAAGCTTTTTACACTGCTGTTGGGAGGAAATACTCCCCTGTTGGAATTAGCACTTTGAAGAAATAATTGAATAATGAAGCAGAGCTGCCAGGAAGAAGCTTTTAATGACAAGGAACCAAGATGAGTGACATTCATCAAGACTTCTTGGCTAGCTAGAAAGATTGACATTCAAACGTGAGTTTACATACCCTATTTGAGTTTTGGTCTACAACTAGTGACCATTCAAATTACAATGGCACTGAAAAAAGTGACTTATGACCATTTTTCACACTTATGACCATTGCAGCATCCCCACTGTCATGAGTGGCCAGGTGAGGAGAAGCGCCCCTTGATCTGAGTGACATCGAGTTGGCCACACCAACCCAGTCACATGACCAGCAAGCCATGCCCATCAACTAAGTCACGCCCATAAAACCGGTTGTTAAAAAAATTGAATCCTATCCCTGGCCGTAAAGCACTGTGAAGTAGTATATAAGTGCTAGTGCTATTACAAGAGTATACAAGTAATTGTGACAGACTAGCAAATAGGAAAAACAAAAACAGGAAAGTGGACAGCATTATTACTTAAAGTCCATAACTTTTTATAATTATTAGCATTATGAAAAGGTACTTGGAGGTTCTCCATCATTAATCAAACATTCTGTATTCATCTGACCTATTTCCTTAGGTTTGTTCATTCATATCCCACTTTTATCATTTTTACAAATAATCAAGGCAGCAAAAAAAAAACCCAACATACCTTCCTCCTTTTCTTTTCCCAACAGCAACAAAACTGTCAGGTGGGTTGAGCTGAGGATGACTGGCCAGCTAGCTTTCATGGGTAAGTCTCCAACTTTCTAGGCTGATGCCTTCACCACGAGGCCAAAGTTGGGTTTCTACAACACATGATGTCATGAGACATACGTGTTTGGCTTCCTTTAACAAAAAGAAAACACATGAAGAGCACTTTACTTTTGCAGATAACTTATTACTGCAGGATTCACACAAAAGGCATAAATTATGATTCAGAAACTATAGGCTACCATTTGGTTTAGCCAGTTGCATCTGAACAACCGTAAGAAATCCAGGGAGTAAAGTAGCCCACGAGGCACCAAAAAAGGCAAAGGGCTTGCAGGAAGGATTACCTCTCCTCATCTCCTAGGCCCACCACATCTGGACTGCAAAAATCCAGGTGACCATTAGATGCCAGTCAGGAAAGGGGCCTTGTCTCTTCTAGATACAGCAGGCTGTCAAGGGAGAAGAAGCCTTGGGGCTGACCATTCTCAGGCCAAAGAAAGAAGCCTTCATGTGTGCTGGGCCTTTTCCCCCTCATATTTTTCAATGGAGATAAAAGCAGCAGCATTAGGCAGGATTTTTGGAGTCTTTTCGGCCTCATGTTTGCTTCAAATGGGCTCCTGCAGGCTCAGGCAGGATTCAGGCAGTTTATAATAAATAAATTAGACCCCAAGTCAATCAAGCAATCAATCAGAGTAGAGCTGGAAGGGACCTTGGAGGTCTTCTAGTCCAACCCCCTGCTCAAGCAAGATACCCTATACCATTTCAGACAAGTGACTGTCCAGTCTCTTCTTAAAAACCCCCAGTGACAAAGCATCCACAACTTCTGACCACAAGCTTAATCATTTACCTTAATCATTTTACTCAATTGTTGAGAAAAATCTATGTCTACATGTGATTCTGAAAAGATTGTGGAACATTTTTGTCACCAGAACACTGAACGTTTTATGGGATTAAAGTCAATGTCCTCTCTGGGTCCTTCTCTGGCCTGCCGAGCTCTTTGCTCCCTCTCTGGCCCAGCTTTCATGCTCAGCCCTGCCATTTTCCTTTAACTAATATGTAGCCAAACAGCAAGGCTAACAAAAGATACAAGGCCTAAAAAGGAGCCATCTTTGAAATGGCTGAGGAATTGAGGCCTAGAGAGAAGACTCCAAGACCCCAGCAGCGAAGTAGAAAACGCCTCATCCGAGGGCAAGAAAGTCGACCTGATTTTAAAAACTGAGGTGAAGGACCTTCAAGGAGAGTTAAAATAGGAAGGGGATGAATCAGCCCCTTGGATTGGGAAGGGCTTGGCAGGGACGGCTAAAGAAGGGAATCAGCTGAGGAAAGGCTTGACTCTTCCGGCTTCAGAGCCTTCCCAGACCACTGGCTGAGGGGTTGATGCTCTGTGGGGAAATGAGCTCCATCTGGCAAAAGCCCAGAAAGCTATAACTGACATTAGATTGGATCTGGCTGAGATGCAGGATCAGGGCAAAAGAAATAAATGGAGAATTAGAGGAATCAGGGAGAAAAACAGAAAAGGCTACTTTAATGGATAACTCACCTCAAGACAAACAATTGCCAGAGTTAAAGCTTTCAGATCAAGGGTGTCCATAGCTTCTTCTCTCCTAAGGCCAATTGAAAGGGGGTTGGACTAGAGGACCTCCAAGGTCCCTTCCAGCCCTATGAATCTATGATTCTAAAAGCAAAAGCCAAAAGTATACTGAAAAGTGTTGTGAGCAGGCAGCGGAAAGAACCAGCTTGACTAAAAAAGAAAAAAAAGGGATGGGTATAAAGTCCAAGATAGTATTAGAGGCAGTTTGCTCTAGTGGTTAAGGCACCTGGCTGGAAACCAGGACACACTGAGTTCGCGTGCCTGAGGCAAGAAAGCCACTGGGAGACTTTGGGCCAGTCACTCTCTCTCAGCCTGACCTACCTCACAGGGTTGTTGTTATGGGGACAAGAAGAGGAAGGAGGACTGAGTATGTTCATGCACCTTGAATTATATATTTAAAAAAAATGTTTTTGAAAAAATTAAAAACCTTTGTAAATTCTTTTTCAACAGGACAGATCAAGGATCTAATAGCCGAGATTTTAAATAAACCCAGAGAAAGGGAAACTAGGACTTAATACTATTAAAAAAATTGTCCAAATATTTAATAATAATTTCACCTCATGTGAATGGAGAGAGCTTTAGAAGGATTTCAAACGTCCCTTCTGAAAGGGAGAACATGGGGGACCTCTGTGGGGACAAGATGCCCCACAGCCCCCCGACCTACAGCCTGATTTTTTTCCATTGCAGCAGAACAGGCAAATGGTAATCCCAGAGCCAAGAAACAAGGACCTCTACAGGCTGGCTGTCTTGGCAAGAAAGAAGAAGGCAAGAGGCAATTTGAGGCAACTAAAGCAGGACAGAGAGACAGGAGCAGTGAAGGGAGGGGAGAAAGGCTGCCCTGCCTGGACTGCCATAATGTGGCCTATGCAAAGGGTCCTTAACCTGGGGCTCAGTTTCCTTTCTACTGACAGGGAAGCTGGAGTAAAAGAGCAGCTCAACAGGGGCTGGGAAAAAGAAAAAGGGGTGGGCTGGAGCAGCCTGGCTGACTTTCCTTTCTCTGCTTCTCTCCACTCTTGTTCCCTGCCAGGCACTGATGGAGGACAACCATTTAAGCAGCTTCACAGCAGGACTAGCTGCATTACTTGCTATTTATGACATCAGGTCAGCCTTTTCTTCCTTTTGCCTGCTATTCCCTTGGGAAAAATGAACCCAAGGGCTGTTCCCTAAGATGGGCACTGATGCCTCTTTGTTCCTTTGATCTCACAGCAAGGTTCCCCCAGCCCTGGACCCCACATGTTGACTCTCCCCTCCTGGAGATCTTTGGGTTCGTGTGGTTGTCCTCCATGGAAATAGGAGGCAAGAATGTTTCAGAGGTGCCAACTTGAGCAACCTTTCTGGGACTTCCTTTCTGGTATTGGCACAGCTGGGAAAATGCTCCACATGTCATCATCTCTGTCTTTCGTTTCAGGGAGAGAAGAAGTTGCTGGAGGAAGCCTTTGGCCTCATGCTCCGAGGCTTTCTTCAGCAGTCTGCAACAACGGGGCATTTAATTTTTATTGTGAAAGGAAGGGTGTTTAAGTCCCAGGGGAGCTTGAAGGAAAATTGGGCCAGTGCAAACATTCACGGAATCACAAAACTCCAGTGAAATGTTCCAAAATATGGGAACAACCTAAGTGGGGGGATTGTTCTTGAGGACAGGCATCAAGTAGCATGGGAATTGGGCTTGTCACAAGAGCTATTTCCCTTCATGCAAGGGTCTCTTCACAAAGAGGCCTCTTTAACTGTAATGCTCAATGGCCACAATTGCAGATGAGAGACCAAAAGTGTTTGTAGAGTCCTTTGCTTGAAATGCCTCCCACAGCTTCCTCCTTCCAAAGAGCCTGGGATTTAAGAAGCTGGGAGTAACCATAGACGGCATAGAGGGCAGCTCCAGAGGTCTAAACAACATTCCCTAAATTGCACGTATGTGTTTTGACTATGAGATTCCTGGGCATAGGAAGTTCCAATCAAAGGTATCTTTTTTGTCCCAATTCCACAGCACTTTGAGGAACATGGCTGGCAGTGCTTCTCATCCACCTGGAGTCAGGTTCTCTACTGTAGGAACCGTCAAATAGGATCCACGTGCGTAGCAAACTGAAAAAAAGATTGAAAACTTTGGGTTCCCCACTATACTTGGTCTCCCATCCTCATATAACACCTCTCTTGGGAGAAAGGGGCAGGGAGGCAGGGTTTCTCTTTCCTTTTGGTTGACTAGGGAATCCCTGGACAGGATGTCTTACTGCTAATATTTATGTTGATGGGCCAAAACAGGGAATGACTCTGAAAGATACTTTGGCAACAGTACAATGGACTTCTTTCTGTCTCTTCCAGTTCACTGAAGACCAGCAGGAATTTCCACCATTTCCTGTTGAAATTCGGCTGGCTAAAAATAGGATGGTTTCATTAATGAAGGTAACTTTAGTTTGGAACATTAAGGTGGGATAGGTATTGGCAACTGAAAGGAAGGAAGGAAGGAAGGAAGGAAGGAAGGAAGGAAGGAAGGACAGGGAACATAGAACATCCCTTTGTCTTTCCTGAGACCAAGGTTGCCCTGTATTCTGTTTTTAATTGGTTTTAGGATTGTTTGCCACTGAATGTCCCTTATTTGAGATAGACAGCTGTACAAACTGAATCAATAAATACACTTTGGACATTATTCCTTCTCTTGGTTCTCTAAAGAATGTGTACTTTCTACTATATTTCATTTCTTAAAAATCTGTATTTTTTGGTTACCACCAGAGGGTGTTGTTATAAAAAATTTTTAGACTGTGCAGAGATGGACAGACTAACAATGAAATTAAGAGACAAAGAAGAGTCGATGTATTATAATGTCTGGGATGCTGCCTGGTATGAATGGTTTAAGAATAAAAAGAAATCAAAACGGCAATTAGGTAAAGAATAAGAAACTATGTAAATACTTATATCTATATTCATATCTATCTATATTTATTTATATATTAAGTTGAAATTGTATAATAAAGGAATGTGTATATAGAAAGATAAGGAAATGTAAAAGATGTCTTATAATGATACATATTATTATTATTATACATATTATACATGTAATGATGTATAAGGTTTTATTTTGTTTTTAAATTTTGAAAACTAGATAAAATTTACTAAATTTAAAAGAAAAATAAAAAACGAAAAAATTGATAGACTAAAAGATAAATTGGAGTGGTGATAAAGTGTGTTTTTTTAAAAAAATAAAATAAAAAGTCAGTCCTGCTATCTTAAAAGAAAAAAGACTTTCAAATGTCTAATTACTAAGGAGAAATAAGTTATAAGTCTCTTTCAGGTGACTTGTATTTGTCCAGGAAGCGTCTCAAGAGGTAACAAGCAAGGTTACCCTTTTATCCCCTTATTATTTAACATTTTGATAGAAGCAGTACCTCTTCAGTGCAAGAGAGAAATTTTAGAGATAAAAACAGGAGATAAAAATGATCTACAGGCAGTCCCCAGGTGAAGAACTTCTAATTTAAAGACAACTCCAAGATACGAACAGGCTGCCGAGTACTAAAAATGGTGGATGGTATTCTTGTTTCTTGAGCCAACAAACTGCTGAAGCCGGGCAAAGATTTCAGGAGGAGCCACTAAAACTGGCCATTTTTCATACACAGCCTGTTTTCAGTGGTTTTCAATGATTGCTCAAAGCATTGGGCAGTTTTGGCTGTTCATTGGCTCGAAGAAGGAGGACACTGCAGGACTATTCAATAACCAGCAGTCCGGTCAGGAAGAGTTCTGACTTACATGAAAATTCAAGGAAATTGAGGATGGGGGGTTGTCCCAGGGAGGGTGATATTAAAGCTATTAGTACGGTGAGCGGGAGAGGCAGATTTGGCGGTTATAGGGGGCCACATTTTGTTTCGGGAGCGTGCCTCCGCTATTTGTCTGCTGTGGCGCGCTCCGACCCCCTTGTTACATCCCGTTCCCCAGGTGGTTTGAGCGATCGGGCCCTGGGCCTTCGGCTGATGTTATGTAACGCCAGGTCCGTCATTAATAAGGCCCCCCTCATTCAGGATTTGATCTGTGAGGGGGGAGCGGACCTGATGGGTATTACCGAGACCTGGCTGGGCCTAGAGGGGGGAGTCCCTCTTGTGGAGATGTGCCCAGCCAGGTTTCGGGTTTTTCATCGACCGAGGGCCCAGGGAGGCGGGCCCGTTAAAATGGTACCGCCCCAGGCGCCTGATGGACCCAGATAGGTTCCTGATGGAGCTTGGGCCATTTCCTGAAGCTCACACACACGACTCGGTTGAGGGCTTGGTTGCCACCTGGGATAGGGTGGCTGCTGGGGCCCTTGACCGGGTCGTGCCCTTGCGGCCTCTGACCCGGTGCCGATCCCAAGTGGCTCCTTGGTTTTCTGAGGAGCTAAGGGAGATGAAGCACCGGAAAAGACGCCTAGAGAGTAGTTGGAGGGCTAGCCGTTCTGAGTCTGACCGAACAC
Organism: Bungarus multicinctus; assembly: GCA_023653725.1. NCBI lineage: Eukaryota > Metazoa > Chordata > Lepidosauria > Squamata > Elapidae > Bungarus > Bungarus multicinctus. The sequence continues at coordinate 20,173,976 of CM042848.1, read as the reverse complement.
TACTACGATCTTATATGAAGACGTATTTAGTGGCGATAAGGATGGCGAGGAGGACCTACCTCTCCACCCTTATTGCGTCCGTGGAAAACCGCCCAGCCGCCCTGTTTAGGGTGACCCGCTCCCTTTTGGAGGTGGAAGCGCAGGAGGATCCCTTGCAGGGACAGGCTGAGGAGTTTTCTAGGTTTCTGCAGGACAAAATCGCTCAGATTCGGGATGAGCTGGACTCCGACTGGGCATCTCCGGGCGGGAGGGCGGGGGTGGATATCGGTGAGTTCGATTCTGTTACCGTGGGGGACGTGGACAGGATACTGGGGGGACTGAATGCCACCACCTGTTTGTTGGACCCGTGCCCCTCCTGGCTGTCTTGGCCACTCGGGAGGTGACACGAGGCTGGTTCCAGGGTATTATAAACGCTTCCTTGAGAGAGGGGCTTTTTCCCGCCGCCTTGAAGGAGGCGGTGGTGCGGCCCCTCCTCAAGAAACCATCCCTGGACCCAGCATTATTATCAAATGATCATTCTGTCTCCAACCTTCGCTTTGTTGCGAAGGTTGTAGAGAGTGTGGTGGCATGTCAGTTCCCGCAGTACCTGGATGAAGCAAGTTATCTCAACCCCCTCCAATCGGGCTTCAGGCCCAGGCACAGCACGGAGACGGCGTTGGTCGTGTTGGTGGATGATCTCTGGAGGGCGCGGGACAGAGGGTGTTCCTCTGTCCTGGTCCTGTTAGATCTCTCAGCGGCTTTTGATACCGTCGACCACAGTATCTTATTGCGGCGGTTGGAGGGGTTGGGAGTTGGAGGCACCGTGTTGCGGTGGTTCTCCTCCTTCCTCTCTGACCGTTCGCAATTCGTGTTGACAGGGGGGCAGAGATTGAACCCAAGGCCCCTGCTTTGTGGGGTGCCTCAGGGGTCGGTGCTCTCGCCCCTGCTGTTCAACATTTATGTGAAGCCGCTGGCTGAGATCATCCGTGGCTTTGGGGTGGAGTTCCATCAGTACGCTGATGATACTCAGCTGTAAATCTCCACCCCAGGCCACCCCAACGAAGCCGTCGAAGTGATGACCCGGTGCCTGGAGGCCGTGCGGGGTTGGATGGGTCGTAACAGGCTTCGTCTCAACCCGACCAAAACCGAGTGGCTGTGGTTTCCTGTGCCCAGATACAGCCAGCTTGTTCCTTCGCTGGCCGTGGGGGGAGAGGTATTGACCTCCGTGGAAAGGGCACGCAATTTGGGTGTCCTCCTGGATGTGCGGCTGTCTTTGGAAGAACATATTGCAGCCGTCGCCAGGGGGGCTTTTTATCAGAGTCGTCTGATGTACCAGTTGCGGACCTTTCTGGATCTGGGCGCACTTCGCACAGTCACTTCCACCCTCGTCATCTCCCGCTTGGATTATTGCAATGCTCTCTACATGGGGCTCCCCTTGAAGAGTCTCCGGAGGTTGCAGTTAGTTCAGAATGCAGCCACGCGGGTAACACCACTTCTCCGCAGGCTGCACTGGCTTCCTGTGGCCTTCCGGATTCGATTCAGGGTGGTACTGATGGTATTTAAAGTGCTCCATGGCTCGGGACCTGGGTACTTAAGGGACCGCCTGCTGCCACCAACAACCTCCCGCCGCCCAGTACGCTCCCACAGGGTCGCCCTACTTGGGGTACCGCTGCCTGATCGCTGGCGGCTGGCGGCCCCGAGGGTGCGTGCTTTCTCTGTGGGAGCCCCCTCCCTGTGGAATGATCTCCCCCCGGAGATACGAGCCATGACGGACATCCTGACCTTCCGGTGCGCAGTTAAGACCCTATTTTTTAAACAGGCCGGCCTGGCCCACTAAGGGTCTTTGGGGTTTTAAATTCAATAAGGGTTTTAATTTTTAATCTGATTTTAAATTTTTTCTATCCCGGATTTTAAATATTTAATTATAGTTGGACGGGATGCAGCCATATGTGTATTTAATTTGGTTTTAAACTCTATTCAACTTGCATCTCTTTTATGTGTTTGTTAGGCTGTACACCGCCCCGAGTCCCATTTTGGGAGAGGGAGCAGTATAGAAATACGAAAATAAATAAATAAATAAATAAATAAATAAATGACAGAGTTAGGAATCGTAATAATTCATAAGCCAGAGAATGTTGGTTTGTTTGCAGATGATACATTATCATTTGCAAATTCCAGTAATACAGCTAAGTATATTAAGATTAAATGGAAAAAATTTGCAGAAGTATCAATGTTAACAGTAATTTTTGAAAAAGTCACACCTCAGGGACTTCCATACCTTTCCTTAAAAATTAGGTGAGATGGATAGTATTTTATATACATTCACAGAAAGGAAATTCTGGTAATATTTGGAATTAATATTATTAGGTAAAATCAATCAGCCATTCAATAACAATCGTATCCCAAAGCAGAAAAAAAATCTGCATTGCTGTATGAGAAATGATGTCTGAATTTAAAAATCAGGAGAAAGAATCTCTCTCCTCTCTCTCTGCCATTAAACATAGTTTGTCTGACAATACTTTGGCATGACGAAATAGGTGTCTGCACTTAAGCAGAAATAACACCAGGAGCTGACCCTTTTTTTGTAACAACAACAAAAAGACTCACCCCAAATCAAGGTCTACAACCAAAGGGCCATGCCTTCTGTGCCAAAAGATTGAAATAGGCAGCTTTGGTAAGCACTTAGTAGGTTCTCACAGACCATGGGCTGGCATTGGTGTTTGTAGAAAAGGTGCAGAAGGTGAGTTTTAATAGGATACCAAAGGAAGCCTTCATCTCCTTGGGGATTCTACTGGCTTTGAAATAGTTTCTATACCAGTCAATTGTCAGTTTCTGTCAGTTGATGATGATCAGAGTGAAGATGGCATCTAGGTCTCTAAGATGTCAGTAGGTCTTCATAAAGGCTGCTGGGCTCTGGGGAGCCTTCCCCGTTTTGTAGCCAATTTCTCAGAAGAAATTGGGACATTCTGTGGAGGAATGGGGCGGGGGGAACAGCCATTTCTTGTCCTCTTAAAAAAGGGGAATCCGGGGTATGTGTATGTGTTCTTGAATTAACCCTGGTTTCTTGAATCAAAGTGATTATGGAAACTAGGCTTTAGTTGGTCCCTTTCCTTACATTTATTTTTCTCTCTTCTAGGGCATTTTTCAGATGTTTTTCCCGCTTTGGAGGGGAAAGGAAGAGGGACCCAGGGGCTGGGGCTCCGTGTTCTCCAACCTGCCAACCGGAGGGCAGCACCAAGGCTCCTGGGAGAGCACGAGTCACGTTCACTGTGGGTGTGGAGCTCCAGAAAGTGGAGCAATGTGGCGAGTGGACGCTTTGGGATTGGGCAGTCCGGTCAGGAAGAGTTCTGACTTACATACAAATTCAAGGAAATGACAGAATTTGGAATCTTGCCACTCTTAAGCCAGGGACTTGTTTGCAGATGATACATTATCATTTGCAAATTCCAGTAATATAGCTAAGTACATTAAGAATTAATTGAAATAATTTGCAGAAGTATCAAAATTAACAGTAATTTTTGTAAAAGTCACACCTCAGGGACTTCCATACCTTTCCTTAAAAATTAGGTGAGATGGATAGTATTTTATAGACGTTCACAGAAAGGAAATTCTGGTAATATTTGGAATTAATATTATTTAAAAAATCAATCAACTGTTTAATAAGTTTATCCCAATGAAGAAAAAAAATAAAAAAGAAAGAAGTGAGATAAATATATTTAAAAGTTGTGGTTTGGATTCTGGCAGTAAAAATAATGGCTTTTTCAAAGTTACTGAATTAATGAAATTTTAATTTCCAAAATTGAATTGTTAAGAATTAATAGAAATAATATACAATATATACAGGAGACCTCGGAAACACGGAGATGAGGAATTCTATTTTTACAATTATATTAGCAGCAGCAGATTTGGAGTCTATCATTCCCTCAAATTTGAAAACTCCCCCTAATGCAAGATATCCACTGATATCCAAATTGAAATTGAGAATACAGTATGTCAGTGGCAAAGATAAGGTAGTTGAACTATTAAGAGACTAACAGAAATAAAAATACCCTAAACCTTTGGGGGGACTATATTAAACCTGAGAAAACTCTCTATAGCGGAAGTTCTTGAATTCTGGATCATACTTGCTAGGGAGAAATGAACAAATTGGGTGTGCAAGTTGGGTAAGCTTTGCTCTTTAAAAAAAAACACAGCCAATGTCAGATCATCTGGGTGATGATCACATGAACTGATTCTTCATTGGGAACAATTCTTCGGGAATTGGGTTTAGGGTTTCACATGTTGGAGAATGCATCTTGGTGTTGAATATCAATTGGACTGAGGAGGATGAGGTAGAAAGGGATTGCTGATCATGAGGCAGGGTACCCTGTCTTGGGAAGGGACATGGTTGGGGAGGAATAGTCTTTTTCTCTTTCTCTACAAGAGAATTGGCCAGAAGAAAAAGGAGGGTGTCTTCATTCAAACAGAGAATGGTGAGACCTTAGCTGTGATGTGGACCAAAAGGAAACTGCCAGGAAAACAACTGGTAGAAAGCTGTCATAATCAGTCTCACTCAAATGAGAGGCTTAATAGAGCTTCCATCGTAAGAGGCAATCCACATTGGAAGATCTAGGCCTCTTGGATAAAAAGAGAAAATCTGTTCCTTTGGCTTTCTGAAAAAAGGAGGATCCCTCAACTTTGGAACCTGTCCAAAGAGGATCCTGTGATTTGGGGCTCAACTTCATTAAACTATACAATATTTTTCTTGGGTAGAATCTGTCGCACAACTTTTTGTTTCTTGAGAAACGAAGTCTGAATTTAAAAATCAGGAGAGATCATTTCTGTCCCCCTCCCCCTTTCTCTGTATCATTAAACAAAACTTTGTCTAACAATACTTTGGCATGAGAAATAGGTGTCTGCTAATAGCAGTTATATAACAAAAGGAGTTATAATAAGCAGTTATATAACAAAAGCAGTTGACCCTAGACAGAGGGAACAACAACAAAGACCAAAAACCAGAATGGCAACCAAAGTCTACCACCAAAGAGCCATGCCTCAAAAGTGACTCTTTGAGAGCTGTATGCAAATTTAATGTATACTGAATAGTGTACATTCAAAGTGACAATAAAGTTATTCTAAGTCTAAGTCATGCCTTCTGTGTTAAAAATGAGAAATAGGCAGCTTTGATAAGTAGTTAGTAGGTTCCCAGAGACCTTGGGCTGGCATTGGTGTGTGTAGAAAAGGTGGAGAAGGTGAGTTTTGATAGGATCCCAAAGGAGGCCTGTCATCTCCTTGGGGATTCTACTGGCTTTGAAACAGTTTCTATGCCAGTCAATTGTCAGCTTCTGTCAGTTGATGATGATCAGAGTGAAGATGACGTCTAGGTCTCTAGGATGTCAGTAGGTCTTCATAAAGGCTGCTGGGCTCTGGGGAGCCTTCCCCATTTTGTAGCCAATTTCTCAGAAGATTGGGACATTCTGTGGAGGATGGGGGGAGGGAGGAAACAGCCATTTCTTGTCCTTTTCCGGGGTATGTGTATGTGTTCTTGAATTAACCCTGGTTTCTTGAATCAAAGTGATTATGGAAACTAGGCTTTAGTTGGTCCCTTTCCTTACATTTATTTTTCTCTCTTCTAGGGCATTTTTCAGATGTTTTTCCCGCTTTGGAGGGGAAAGGAAGAGGGACCCAGGGGCTGGGGCTCCGTGTTCTCCAACCTGCCAACTGGAGGGCAGCACCAAGGCTCCTGGGAGAACACGAGTCACGTTCATTGTGGATGTGGAGCTCCAGAAAGTGGAGCAATGGCGTGAGTGGACACTTTGGATTGAGCCGCGATCCTGAGAGGGAAAGGGAAGGATTTCCTTTCGGAGTGGATACCTAGATGCAGGGACATGCAGGATGCACATATGCATCTTTCAAGATACAAGGTTGCCCGGAGGGACAGGTCAGAGGCCAAGCTGTTCCTCACTCACTAAGTCCCCGCTCCTCCTGCAGCTCCTGCATCTATATTGACTGATAAAGTAATAAATGAAGGTACTTGTGACTGATCATCAAAGTTAAATTAAAATTGCCGCACCACCTTTGTGATTCAATTACTGTCATAATTTGAGGATGACTCAAATTTTGTAGCCAAGAGATAAACTGCAACATCTCTGTATTCTTCAGGTGTTCTCATTTTGTTCATAGGCATAGGCTTTCCTTCCATTTGTCCACCTTCCTTCCTTCCTTCATTTGTCTCACCGTTTTTTTCCCCATGCAGGTGTCCTAACTTTAAAGGAGCTGTGACTTCCTCTTTGGAGATGTAAATGTAAGGAAGGAACCTTTTACAATTGTTGATGGACCTGGGACAAAGCAAAGTGGTGTTGGAGGAGGATTCCCCTCTGCCTTACAAGGTTCCTAAAGTGAATATAAAGATAAATTCAGAGACTTTTCTTGTAGGCTTAACGGATAAAGACCTTGAAAGAAATGGAACTTTGATGTTATGTATGCTGACAGAGGAAGAATACTCTACGCTCAAAAATGAAGGGTACTTTGATTCCCACAATGGACTGTGGAATCATCTCCTTAGAGATTCCACTGGCTTTAAGTCTGTTTCTATTCCAGTCAATTGTCAGTTTCTGTCAGTTGATGATGATCATTCATCTAGGATGTCAGCAAGTCTTTTTAAAGAGTGCTGGGTTCTGGGGAGCCTTCCCCATTTTGGACCCAATTTCTCAAAGGATTGGGACATTCCACGGAGGAGGGGGGGAAACAGCCATTTCTTGTCCACTTAGGAAAGGGAAAGGTGGGGAGGGGAGGGTTCTTGAATCAAAGTGATTATGGAAACTGGGCCTTAGTTGGTTTCTTTCCTTACATTCCTTTTTCTCTCTTCTAGGGCTTTTCTCAGGGGTTTCTCCTGCTTTGGAGGGAAAAGGAAGAAGGCGAGGGACCCAGGGGCTGGGGCTCCTGTGTTCTCCAACCTACCAACCGGAGGGCAGCACCAAGGCTCCTGGGAGAGCACGAGTCACGTTCACTGTGGGTGTGGAGCTCCAGAAAGTGGAGCAATGTGGCGAGTGGACGCTTTGGGATTGGGCAGTCCGGTCAGGAAGAGTTCTGACTTACATACAATTCAAGGAAATGACAGAATTTGGAATCTTGTCATTCTTAAGCCAGGGACTTATTTGCAGATGATACATTATGGTTTGCAAATTCCATTAATATAGCTAAGTACATTAAGAATTAATGGAAAGAATTTGCAGAAGTATCAAGGTTAACAGTAATCTTTATAAAAGTCACACTTCAGGGACTTCCAGACCTTTCCTTAAAAATTAGGTGAGATGGATAGCATTTTATAGAAAGGAAATTCTGATAATATTTGGAATTAATATTATTAGGTAAAATCAATCAGCCATTCAATAACAATCGTATCCCAAAGCAGAAAAAAATCTGCATTGCTGTATGAGAAATGATGTCTGAATTTAAAAATCAGGAGAAAGAATCTCTCTCCTCTCTCTCTGCCATTAAACATAGTTTGTCTGACAATACTTTGGCATGACGAAATAGGTGTCTGCACTTAAGCAGAAATAACACCAGGAGCTGACTCAACAACAACAAAAAGACTTCCCCCAAATCAAGGTCTACAACCAAAGGGCCATGCCTTCTGTGCCAAAAGATTGAAATAGGCAGCTTTGGTAAGCACTTAGTAGGTTCTCACAGACCATGGGCTGGCATTGGTGTTTGTAGAAAAGGTGGAGAAGGTGAGTTTTGATAGGATCCCAAAGGAGGCCTGTCATCTCCTTGGGGATTCTACTGGCTTTGAAATAGTTTCTATACCAGTCAATTGTCAGTTTCTGTCAGTTGATGATGATCAGAGTGAAGATGGCATCTAGGTCTCTAGGATGTCAGTAGGTCTTCATAAAGGCTGCTGGGCTCTGGGGAGTCTTCCCCATTTTGTAGCCAATTTCTCAGAAGATTGGGACATTCCGTGGAGGATGGAGGGGGGTGGAACAGCCATTTCTTGTCCTCTTAAAAAAGGGGAATCTGGGGTATGTGCATGTGTTCTTGAATTAACCCTAGACCCTGATGGACTTCCCAGCAGAATTTTATAGAGGATAGAAGAACAAGTGGGACCAATAATTATGGATTTATATAACAAGATATTATTATCTGTTAAAATGCCACACACATGGAGAGAATCACTAATTTCGCTAATCCCGAAGGGGGACTCAAATGCCAGAATGATACAAAACTATAGACCAATTTCTTTGCTGAATGTAGATTATAACATATTTACTACCATTATTGCTATTAGATTATAGAAAATTCTGAATGATTACATACATCCAGACCAAAATGGATTTCTCCCAAATAGATAAATTAGGAACAATTTAAGAATAATAATGGATAGTCTGGAATATTATGAAGCCCACCCGGAGAAACAGGTAGCCCTTGCTGTCTAGGATGCTCAAAAGGCTTTTAACATTAAAGTTCTTATGGCATTTCCAGATCCCTTCACAAGTGGATTACTGCCTTCCTGTCAAACAGGCAACAAATAGTAAAAATAGGAAACACCCTATCAAACCCTGCACCAGTTATCAGCAGTTTCCCCCAAAGGAGTGTTCTAGGACCCACACTCTTTACACTCTATATAAATGACCTTTGTGATCATCTTATTAGCAACTGTGTCCTCTTCGCTGATGATGTAAAACTATTCTATACTACCGTCCATGCTACCATCCTTCAAAAAGACCTTGATTATGTGTCTGAATGGTCTAACAGTTGGCAACTCCAAATCTCAACCAACAAATGCTCTGTCCTACACATTGGGTAAAAAAAAAATCTATATACCAAATACAAACTAGGTGGATATGACCTTATTGATGATCCTCACTCTGTCAAGGACCTTGGAGTTCTCATATCGAATGACCTAAGCATCAAAGCTCACTGCAACAGTTTTGCCAAAAGGCTTTAAGAGTTGTAAATCTAATTTTAAATTGTAATTGTAAATCTAGCTTCTCTTCTGGTAATACTGATTTGCAAACTAGGGCATTCAAAACCTTTGCTAGACCAATACTTGAATTCAGCTCTGCTGCCTGGAATCAGCATTGTATATCAGACATAAATACAATTCAGCGAATCCAGAAGTATTTTACCAGAAGATTACTACATTCCTCTGTTTGCAACAGAATACCCTATACCACCAGACTTGAGATTCTAGGCTTAAACAACCTTGAACTACGCTGGCTAAGATTGGACAAGCATAGTACACACTATCATATTACAACATCTTACCAGTTAATGAATATTTCAGCTTTAACCACACAACATAAGAGTACACTACAGATATAAATGTAAACTACTCCAAACTTGATTGCAGGAAGTACGATTTCAGCAACAGAGTGGTCAATGTCTGGAACTCACTACCTGATTCTGTTGTCACCTGCTCAAACTCCCACTCCTTTACCTTCAAACTAACCACTGTTGACCTTACCCCATTCCTAAGAGGTCTGTAAGGGGCGTGCATAAGTGCACAATTGTGCCTACCGTCCCTGTCCTATTGTCCCCAATTATTAGTTCCTATTTCTTATATTAAACTTATGTTTGTTCTTATTTCTGTTGTATTCTAAGCTTTTGACAAAATATAAATAAATAAATAAATAATGGGCTCTGGGGAACCTTCCCCAGTTTGTAGCCAATTTCTCAAAAGATTGGGACATTTTGCAGGGGGAGGGGGTGGAACAGCCATTTCTTGTCTTCTTAGGAAAGGGGAATGGGGGGAGGGAGGCAAATGTGTTTCAGAGAAATTTTGTCTTTAATTCCTTATTGGTGCTAAAAGACTTGGTTGAGTACTTTACAATTGATCTGGATAAGTTAGCAGCCTTAACCTGTGAACTAGGAAAACCTTTTTAAAATTTGATAAACTCATATGGCTGTGGAACACATCCACACATATGAAACCAAATCAAGGTTAAAAGTGATGAGCCCAAGCAAGGAGAATCATTTTTCCATTCTGGTTTCTTGAATCAAAGTGATTATGGAAACTAGGCTTTCCTCACATTCCTTTTTCTCTCTTCTAGGGCTTTTCTCAGATCTTTGTGGTGCTTTGGAGACAGAACAAAGAAGGCAAAAGACCCAGGAGCTGGAGGAGGGGAGGGGAGCACCAAGGCTCCTAGAAAAAAAACAACAGGCAGATTAATCATCGATCTGGTGCTCAAAAAAGTAGAGCGATGTGGTGAGTGGACGCTTTGGATTGGACTATTACCCTGAGAAGGAGTGGACACCTAGATGCAGGGATATGCAGGGCACACATCTGCATCTTTGAAGAGTCAAGGTTGCCCAGAAGGACAGGTCAGAGGCCAAGCTGTTCCTGACCCACTAAGTCCCCCCTCCTCCTGCAACTCCTGCATCTATATTGACTCCCCATAGGTTCTTCTGCTTCCATTTGGCTCTTCAAGGAATCTTTAAGATGGTTCACCTGCACTTATTTATATACACTGGCAAGTGGATAGAGAGAAGGATTTGCCTGGGGCCTCACTGAGAAGGTCTCTCATGGCCAGGAAAATCCACCAACTCTGTGAAGTGGTAAAATATTTTAACAGATGGAATTGGGTCTTGAGGGAAAGAAGGACCTGATTTTGGGGGGGTTCTTCATCTGGGGGAGACCTAAGACTTTGCTGAGCACCTTCCTCTCCTTTCTTAGATTTCTCCACAAAGGACATGAAGAACAAGATTCTCTTCACCAAAAGGAACAACAAGGTATGTGGCAAACTGGAGATTTAAAACCTCATCCTCATAAAACTTCTCTCTTGGGAGAAAAGGGCAGGAAGGCAGGGTTTCCCTTTCCTTTTGTTCCACTTGATGGTGGACTAGGGAATCGTGGAGAGGATCTCTTGCTGCTAATTCTTGGGTCGATGGGCCAAGGGAAGATGGGGAATGACCCTGCAAGACACTTTGGCAACAGTACAATGGAATTATTTCTGTCTCTTCCAGCTCACTGAAGTCCAGCAAAGTCCAATGGAAATTGGGCTGGTTGAAAATGAAGACGGTTTCTCTAATGGATAACTTTATTACTGATAAAGTAATAAATGAAGGTACCTATGATTGATCATCAATGTTAAATTAAAAGTGCCGCAGCACCCTGAAGTCCAAATTTACGAGCATTTACAGTATCCCATGGTTATGTGATCATGTTTTGCAGTAGCTTTTGTTGCTTTCTGGGCAAAAATAAATCACAAAACACTTCCTTTGGATAATCTGGATTTGAACTCACAACCACATTATTTGCTTTAGGACCATGTGATTCCCTTAAAAACTATTATAAAAATGTTCTTAAAATTGACCAAAATTCTGGACTCAATTATTGTCGTAATTTGAGGGTGACCCTTTTATGATTTCCAGCAATGTAGCCAAGATGTTAAACTGCAACATCTCTGTGTCCTTCAGGTGTTCTCATTTTGTTCATAGGCATAGATAGGCTTTCCTTCCATTTGCCACCTTCTTTCCTTCATTGTTTCACCTTTTTCCCCAACACAGGTGACCTCACTTTGCAGGAGCTGTGACTTCCCATTTGAAATATAAATGTAAAGAAGGATCTTTTTACTGTTTATGTGGACATACGACAAAGCAAAGCAGTGTTAACAGAGGATTTACCTCTTCATTATAAGATTTTTAAACTGAATATAAAGATAAATTCAGAGACTTTTCTTTTAGGCTAAATGGATAAAGACCTTGAAAGAAATGGAACTTTGATGTTATATATGCTGACAAAGGAAGAGTATGTACAAAAATGGAAGGATACTTTGATTCCCACAATGGACGAATGGCTGCAAAAGTTGATGGAGTTAACATAGACACTAAATTGACTGCTTTGATTAAAGATAAGAGCACAGTTAATTTTGTTTCAAACTTTTTTGACTTTGTGCTTTGAGGCTACAGAGGATAAACTTTATAATATCTGATATGTTTTTGTAGTACTGTTGCACTAGATAAGTATGAGGTTTTTTTGTATTTTAAATTTGCTTTTTCAAATGTATGACTAATAATATCCCATAAGCCTTCACTTTCACAAAAATGCCTTTCAGAAACCAGGACTGGCAGAAGAGCATTCGAATACACAGCAGATAAGTTTAATTTTCAGCTGTTCTCAAGCCTCCATGATCAAAGCAAAGATTCTAGCTCAACCTTGTGAAGTGCAGGGAATGTTTTTTACCCAGACACATTTTGATGTTTTTCCTTTGCAAATGTTTCTTTTACTGAGAATACAATGCTTTTTTCTGTGGCTATGCTCACATATTATTGGATGCTTTAATTCATGTGATGTAACTGGACATTTCTAAACCAATGAATTTTTGCTTTGAAGTTTTTTGTTGTGATAATATAAAAGTCAATGTAAATCATTTTAACCAGGTTCCGCCTTCCCATAGGGACCCCCCACTTTATCAAAGTCCTCTAATAAAATGCTTTTAAATCATTTTCCGATTCATTTGCCTATTGGAAAACAAGATAGAAAAAGGCAAAACCTAGAGCGAATTTTGACCAACAGCATGAGGTAGAACAAAATGTAACTTTGATTTTGGATTTTGCTGTTAGATAGTCTGTTGTTGTTTTAGAAATGGCTAGTGTCACTGTTCCGATTCTCGAAAACCAAGAAACAGAAATAAAAGGTTCAGTTAAATGCTTTTAATTCTGGCAGGCCTGGAAACCCCAGCAAATATAAGGCAGCAATAACCGTTGCTGCTTTTCTGCCTATTTAACCCCGCCCCCTGCATGCGCCTGCCTCACCCACATGGCTGTTGTATTTCTAGAGAGGCCTGAGAGGCCTGGAATCTTTCTGTTGGGCCTAATTCTTTCTTTTATTGCTGGCCTGCTCTCCAGCTGATTGTTGGCTGGCTGTTTCTTCATTGTCCACCTCCCACACCATGAGTCTACTGTTTTTCATTATCCCTGTAAACCTTCCTCCCCAAATGGCAACCCCGGTCCATCAGAGGCTCGTTGTTTCAAGGGTTGACAGCTAATAGATATTTTATATAAAAGTACATCCTCAGCCTGTGTGTGCGTGTAGAACACAGAACCTAGAGTAAAAAGGCTTGCAAGGGTCCTTGGATGTCTTCTAGTCCAGCCTTCTGCTCAGCTGAGCTCTAGTGGACTTCCTCCTAATGAATGAACTTGGAAAGAGGTGAAAGAGATGCTTCTAGGCACTCCAACCTGCAACCGCATCATCTGGAAGCAGGGAAGAATGATGGCCCAACAAAGGTTCTTCTCTTCTCCACCAGACTATCACCAGATGCCTTCAAAAGGAGCCAAGCCAAGAGAACACTGCCTTCTTCATCCAGACAGGTCAGATTCTTCCTTGCAATAGGAAGACCATGATGCATCATCCAGCCCTCCACCCTCAGCAGTCCTCAACGTACAACAGTTTGTTTAGTGACCATTTGAAATTACAATGGCACTGAAAATAGTGGCTTATGACTGCTTTTCACCATTATGACCATTGCAGCCTCTCTATGGTCACGTGATCAAAATTCAGACACTTCACAACTGGCTTATTCTTATGAAAGTTGCACTGTCCCAGAGTCATGCAACCTTTCCAGCTGGCTTCTGTCAATCAAAATCAACAGAGAAAGCCAGTTTGGCTTAACAACCACACTATTCACTTCACAATTTATGACTCACTGAACAACCATAGCAAAGAGGTCATGAAATGGGGTATGACTCATTTAACAACTGTCCTGTTCAGCAGTTTTGTGCTCTGTTGTCATAAATTGATATCTATGTTTAAAGCATTTTTAAAATATAGAACAGGCTGTACCTAGGTTTCTGGAAGAAGCTGTCCATGTGTCATGAACACAACATGAATTCTTTGCAGATAGTTGTCAACTTATGACTAGTCATTTAACAACCATTCAAAGCTACGATGGAGCCCAGAGCTACCTATGACCCAGATTCTAAGTTCTGAGGGCTGCTCCCCCACTTGTGGTCCAGCAAAAAATGGACTTGCTTAATGACCATGGCATTTGATGACTGCCACATTCAAACACAAGAAAAGTTGTAAAATTGGTCAAGGCTCTTGATGATTTGTTTAATAATCGTCAGTATATAATACCCTAACTGCAAGCTCAAAAACAGTTGAAAGTGGAGGACCTGCTTGCTTTGATTACTTTATGATCTGACTTTCTGTCCAGAATTTCAAGGTGGTATTCGTGACACTCCCTCCTCCAATTTTCCCCCAATACAGAAATTCTGAAAAGTAGATTGGAGTTGACATATGAATTGGCCCAAAGTCACTTTGGATCATGCCAGATAAAAACTATCGCATTCCTTGACACAGTGACTAAGTTAGCCGACCACCCAAATCTGTCAATCTGTGATTATATGTGATTCTGAAAACAATATGGAACATTTTTGTCACCAGTGCTGAACCTTTTATGGGTTTAAAGCCAATGTCAGTGTATACAATTACAGTGCCAGTATATATACCGGTGTAATATTATATATTACTTATTTGGAGTTAGGGATTTCTTTCTTTATTGAGATGTATTCTGTGTTCTTGGGTGGGCTGCACCAAGGAAGGCTCATTCAATTTCTTTGTACACATGTTGTGCATTGACAATAAAGGTTTGAACTTGAAGTTGTTTTCTCTGGGTCCTTCTCTGGCCTGCCGAGCACTTTGCTCCTCTCCCCCCCCCCCCCCCCCCCCGCCCCCCCCGGGCCCAGCTTTCATGCTCAGCCCTGCCATTTTTCTTTAATTAATATGTAGCCAAACAGCAAGGCTAACAAAAGATACAAGGCCTAAAAAGGAGCCATCTTTGAAATGGCTGAGGAATTGAGGCCTAGAGGGAAGAATCCAAGACCCCAGCAGCGAAGTAGAAAACGCTTCATCCGAGGGCAAGAAAGTCGACCTGATTTTAAAAACTGAGGTGAAGGACCTTCAAGGAGAGTTAAAATAGGAAGGGGATGAATCAGCCCCTTGGATTGGGAAGGGCTTGGCAGGGACGGCTAAAGAAGGGAATCAGCTGAGGAAAGGCTTGACTCTTCCGGCTTCAGAGCCTTCCCAGACCACTGGCTGAGGGGTTGATGCTCTGTGGGGAAATGAGCTCCATCTGGCAAAAGCCCAGAAAGCTATAACTGACATTAGATTGGATCTGGCTGAGATACAGGATCAGGGCAAAAGAAATAAATGGAGAATTAGAGGAATCAGAAAAAACAGGAAAGGCTACTTTAATGGGTATCTCATCTTAAGATAGAACAAGTGCTGCCTGAGGCAAGAAAGCCTCTGGATGACTTTGGGCCAGTCACTCTCCCTCAGTCCGACCCACTCCACAGGGTTGTTGTTATTCACAAAATAAGAGGAGGAAGGTTGATTATTCACTTCCTTGAATTATTTATAAAAATAATAAACTTGTGTTTAAAAACATTTTAAAAAAACTCTTGGTAAGTTTTTTTTGTCAAATATCTCCTAGCTGGGGTTTTAAATATACCCACAGAAAGTGATTTTTGGATATCTGAACTTAATATTACTAAAAACATTATCTAACTGTTTAGTAATAATTTCACCTCAATGTGGAAAAATTAAAATGAAAATGGGGGATAAAAATATATGTAAATATTCTGGATCGAATTGCGGCAGTTAAACAGATGGTTCTTTCAAAATTAAATGTTTTATTTCAAACTCTTCCAGTAGAAGTCTCACATGAAATATTAAGGAAAAAAAGGGTGATTTTTTTGTTTCAAAACTATGTAATAAAAACTGAAAAGGAAAAGCTCACATCAACCTCAGATACCTCAGAAACAAAGAGGGTGGACTTAGCCTTAGGGCGTCCATCTTATCCCTCTCTTCTTTGGAGGCATTTTTCAAAGTTTTCTTCCTTTGGGGAGGAAGAATGGGGGAAGAGGCTGGCTATACAAGGCATACATGAGCTTATGTTCAAAATTGTCCAGAGGAGGAACAAAATAATGACTGAAAGACCTGTGGAGTATTGTGGTTGGCAGGCCCTTTGCCCTGGGATGGGGAAGTGAGAGGGAAGGAAGATCTTCAGGACTGGGCTCCTTCATGGCAATGTATACAGAAAGACCATCTCTCAATTCATGGTGGCCGAGCACAAATCAATTTTTTTGGATTCACTAAGAACCCACAGAGAACAGATTTCCAAAAATCAGCTTAATAGCAGGGGAGAGGATGCATCAGTCAGTCTAGCTGAATGGAGCTTCCACATTCAGAGACAGTCCACCTCCAAGAAGCTTGTCCTCCTTGGCAGCAAAATGGGCTGTTTTTATTATTTTAGGGGGTGGCTTCTCAAA
Organism: Bungarus multicinctus; assembly: GCA_023653725.1. Taxonomy (NCBI): domain Eukaryota; kingdom Metazoa; phylum Chordata; class Lepidosauria; order Squamata; family Elapidae; genus Bungarus; species Bungarus multicinctus. The sequence goes on along the minus strand of CM042848.1, from coordinate 20,157,746 downwards.
GGCATTGGCCCGATATTGCTGTGAGGCTGAAATGCTAGACCAGGTGATCACTCACAATCACCTCATGCTTAAAGGCAAGGAGGCCTGGAATCTCCATGGAAACTCCAGGGCCTCTGTGTCCTCATCCCTCCAGCTCTGAGCTTCACTCTCAAGTTACAAGCTGGATTTTTCAAGGACTGCTGGACTCTGGGGAAGCTTCCCTGGGATAAAATTCAAATTTTTTTCCCTACTGGCTCTGTGGGCGTGGTTGTGGGTGTGGCTTGGTATACTTGGTGTAATAGTAATAGCAACCAGGGGTGATTTTTTTTACTGATTCAAATCGTCCCTACCACCTCTCCTGAGGTGGGCCGAGGTGGTTGAATTTCACCCCTGAACCTTCCCCATCTCAGAGGATTGGGATGTTCCAAGGAGGAAAAACACTTTTTTTTTTTTTTGGTCCTCTTAGGAAAGGGAAATGGGACAAATTTATTCGAGAGGAATTTTATTTTTTATTCCTTATTGGTGTTAGAACATTGATTACTTTACTATACAATTACTTCATTAACACATGGCATCATTAGCCTCTGAAACTTGAATGCTCCAACAGAGGATGTTTTTAAGAAGAGATTGGACAACCATTTGTCTGAAATGGTATAGGGCAGGGGGTCTTCAAACTTGACAGCTTTAAGACTTGTGGACTTCAACTCCCAGAATTCCTCCTCCAGTCACGTTAGCTCAGGAATTCTGGGAGTTGAAGTCTACAAGTCTTAAACTTGCCAAGTTTGAAGACCCTTGGTATATGTTGTGATCCACTGGTAGCCTCCAGAGATGGCAGCAGAATCTGACAGTGGGGAAGAACATGGGCCAGTCCGGGAGTCTGGGGAAGACTCGGACGAGGGTCCTGTGTCTGATACAGAGATGGGACCAGGGCCACCTGGGAGTTATATGCTGACTCCGGAGCTTCCAGAATCTGACAGCAGCAAGGCAGAGGAAGAAGGAGAGCCTGTTCTCAGCGCACTGTGCACAAAGCTGCCAGAAGGCAAGAACCAGTTAAGACAAAAGGGGCGACTCAGAAGTAAGGCTTGGAGGTGATTGCCCCTCCCATAAGATATAAATGAAGTGCAAAGGGACAGGAACCTTTGCAGGAAGCAACGTCATTCGCTCTTTTCGGATTAAACCTTGAAACTCTGTGTGGATTTTGTACTTCATTTGACTTTTTACAGTTAAATTGGCACTTTAGTTGTTGGCAGCAATTCAAAGGAGATAAAAGGCTGGTGCTTATCTCGAGAAACTGTTTGGGACTCATTACGGGCTGGGAATGAACATAATTCCCAGCATTGAAATAAAAAGTGAGCTGTTTGGATTAAGCATGTGCTTAATTACGGTCTCAGGAAGTCCTGGTCAGAACACAGCAGGTCTCCTAGAAATTGCCCAAGCAGCCCATGCCACTGCAGCCCATGCCGCCGCTGCTGCCAAGAAGTTTCGGAAAATGGCGGCCGCGCGCCTCCGTTGGAGCTCCCTCCGGCCGCGGCGGCTTCGGGTGCGGCCCCCCCTACCCCTCGGATCCCCCCGCCGGTGGCAGAGGCGGGGGAGGATCGGGGGAGCCCGGCGGGATCCTTCAGAAGCCGGCTGGGGGTGCGCTGGAGCCGCAGGACCGGCTGGGGGAGCGGCGCGGAGGGCGGTGCGGATGCGGCCCCGGCGGATGCGACGCCGAGTTGATCCTGGAGGCCTCGGAGGCCTCGGAGACCTTGCCCGGCTGCCGGTGAGGCCGGACGAGGCCCCGGGCGATGGTGATCGCGTCGGGGGCTGCGGGTGCTTCGGCGGCGTCGGCGGAGGTCGCGGCGATGGTCGCGACGACGATGGCGGCCTCGGCGGCGGTCGCGGTGGTGGCGGCCTCGGTGGCCGCGGCGGAGGTGGAGGCGGCCTCGGTGGTCGCGGCGGCGGTGGTGGTCGCGGCAGCGGTGGTGGTCGCGGTGGTGGCGGCCTCGGCGGCGGTCGCGGCGGCGGCCTGGATGGCGGTGGCGGCGGCGGCGGCCTCGATGGCGGTGGCGGCAGCCTCTGGAGTCATCATGGCAATACGGACGCCGGTGGACCCAGCGGTCTCCGGGGTGGGGAGATCACCGCGGTGTGGCCCCGGCGGCCCCCTGGGGAGAGCGATGGCCCTGGATTTTCTGGGGCGGCGCGGACCTGGGGGAGCCGCCTGGGGGGCCCTGGACTGGCCTCTGCGGCATTGTTGAGGTCGCAGAGGCCCTGGAACAGCTACCGCGGAAACCCCGGAGTTCCGAGGGGTTATGAAGAGGTCTTGGTACCCCCAGCGAGGCACGATAGGTGTGGCAGGCTCGGTGGCCTCGCTCGGGCCGCGGCGATTTCGGGGGGCCCCGACCAGTGCGGGAGTGGCCCCGCTGTGGACATGGCGGGCCTGGACTGGTTTCGGGGCCGCCCCTATGGCTGCGGGGACAATACGGAGACTGGGGGTTGAATGGTGTTGTGACCGTTCCCCTCCCCTCCTTGGGGCCCCCACCTGTGGCAGGGGTGGTGGGCCTGGGGAGGGGGGGAGTGACCTTGCCTATGACCCCTTTTCCCCCGGGGGCCCCACCAGTGGCAGGGGTGGGGCGGCCGGGGGGAGGGGGTTACCCCAGTCTGCCGGGACTTCTCCAACACAAAGATTTTGGACGCTACAAGACTGTCGGGGCGGGGTGGCCGGGGCCACGGATGTACTCCATGGCGGAGCTTTGGGCCTTGAGGGATGTCCCCCTCTCCCTTAAGTGGCCCTCTAAAGTCTCAAAAATATTCCGCTATGAGGGATCCTGGGATCTGGAGCGATGGTGGGGCCGTGGAAGCCGGAGGAATGGGAGGAAGCGCGGGAAACCCGGGATTGGTAATTTTTTAATGGGATTTTTTAAGGGGTTAAAAGGATCCAGGGTGGGCAGGGGAGACAGTCCACATGGAGTTGGGGGCAGCCGGGCCGGCCCGCGCGCCTGGGGGGCCTCGGGGGTTTCCGTGTCGGGGTGGCAGACTGAGGGTGGGCTGCCGGGGGCAAATTTTATTAGCACGGTGACTGGGAGAGGCAGGTATGCTGGGGGTAGAGGGCCATATCCAGTAAGGGGATCGCGCTCCCGATGTTTGCAAGCGGTAGCGCGCTCCGACCCTCCATACCCATCCTGCAGCCCTGGTTGTCTGGATTCTCAGGCCCTGAATACCCGGCTGCTGTTGTGCAATGCCAGGTCCGTGGTTAATAAGGCTCCCCTAATACATGATTTGGCTCAGGAGGAGGCCGCGGACCTGGTAGGTGTTACCAAAACCTGGTTGGGCCCAGAGGGCGGTGTCCCTCTGGTCGAGATGTGCCCACCAGGTTTCCTTGCATTTCACCAGCCTAGGGCTCAGGGAAGGGGTGGAGGGGTGACGGTGCTTATAAAGGAGGCCCTTTATCCTAGGGAGGCCACTGTCCCTCAGACGGCTGGCTGTGAATCTCTATTGGTGAAGTGGGGGCAAGGGGTTCAGATGGGTCTTTTGATGGCGTACCTGGCTCCCTGCCACGTCTCATCGGCCCTGCCCGGACTCCTCGAGGTGATAGCCGGGCTGGCGGTTGAGACCCCTAGGCTTTTGGTCATGGGGGATTTCAACCTGCCATCATCCGGTGAAACCTCGGGGTTGGTTCGGGAGTTCTTGGCTTCCATGACGGCCATGGACCTGACCCAGTTAGTTTCTGCCCCCACTCACATTGGAGGACACATGCTGGACCTGATTTTTGTCTCTGGGCAGTGGTTGAATGACTGTATTTTCGGGGATTTAGTCATCACACCCTTGTCATGGACAGATCATTCCCTCCTTAGACTGGATTTCTGTTCCGCCACCCCCCATCGCAGGGAGGCGGAGCCACTTAGATGGTTCCGCCCCAGGCGCCTAATGGACCCGGAGCGGTTCCAGAGGGAGCTTGGGCCATTTCCTGAGTCTCTGGCTCTCAGCTCGCCTGGAGACCTGGTGGCCACCTGGGATGGGTTGGCCGCCGGGGCTCTAGATCGAGTTGTGCCCCTGCGACCTCTGACCCGGCACAGATCCCGTTTGGCTCAGTGGTATACGGAGGAGCTGCGGGAGATGAAGTGCCGGAAAAGACGTCTAGAGGGCATTTGGAGGGCGAGTCGTTCTGAGTCTGACCGAACACAGGTGAGATCTCATATTAAGACTTACCTTGTGGCGATAGGGGCGGCGAAATCTTCGTATGTCTCCGCCCTTATTGCGTCAGCAGAAAATCGCCCTGCCGCCCTGTTTAGAGTGACCTGCTCTCTTCTTGAACCGAGAGCGCGGGATGACCTCTTGCAGGGTAGGGCAGAGGAGTTTTCCCGATTTCTGCATGATAAAATCACTCAGATTCGGGAGGGGCTCGACTCCAATTGGGTGGTCCCGGGGGAGGTGTCCGGGGCAGGTCTTGTGTTATCTGGGGGGAGTTCGATCCTGTGACCGCCGAGGGTGTGGACAGGTTGCTGGGGGGTCTGAATGCCACCACCTGTTTATTGGACCCGTGCCCTTCCTGGCTGGTTTCGGCCGCCAGGGAGACGACACGAGGCTGGCTCCAGGGGATTGTCAACGCTTCTTTGAGGGAGGGGGTGCTCCCGGCCGCCCTGAAGGCGGCAGTGGTGCGCCCCCTCCTCAAGAAGCCTTCCCTGGACCCGGCTATTTTAAACAACTATCGTCCGGTCTCCAACCTTCCCTTTGTGGCGAAGGTTGTTGAGAGTGTGGTGGCACGTCAGCTCCCCCGGTACCTGGAGGAAGCTATTTACCTCGATCCGTCCCAATCGGGCTTCAGGCCTGGACAGAGCACTGAGATGGCATTGGTCGCGTTGGTCGATGATCTCTGGAGGGCTCGTGACAGAGGGTTCTCCTCTGTCCTAGTCCTATTAGACCTCTCGGCGGCTTTCGATATTATCAACCATAGTATCTTGTTGCGACGGTTGGAGGGGTTAGGGATGGGTGGAACCGTCCTTCGATGGTTCTCCTCCTTCCTCTCCGACCGTTCGCAATTTGTGTTGGCGGGGGGGGAGAGATCCACCTCTAGGCCCCTGCTTTGTGGGGTGCCTCAGGGGTCGGTCCTCTCTCCCCTCTTGTTCAACATTTATATGAAGCTGCTGGGCGAGATCATCCGTGGTCTTGGAGTAAGGTGTCATCTATATGCAGATGACACCCAGTTATACATCTCTACTCCAGACCACCCCAACGATGCTGTGGGGGCTATGTCCAGGTGCTTGGAGGCCGTGCGGGATTGGATGGGCGGGAACAGGCTTCGGCTCAACCCATCCAAGACCGAGTGGCTGTGGTTTCCGGCGCCCCGATATAGCCAGCTGACACCTTTGCTGGCTATCGGGGGGGAAGTTTTGCCCCCCGCAGAGAGGGCTCGCAACCTGGGTGTCCTCCTGGATGTACGGCTGTCGCTTGAACATCACATCGTGGCCGTCTCCAGGGGGGCGTTTCATCAGATCCGTCGGATCTACCGGTTGCGGCCCTTCCTGGATCGGGACGCCTTGCGCACGGTCACTCAGGCCCTTGTCACCTCTCGCCTGGACTATTGTAATGCCCTCTACATGGGGCTCCCCGCGGGGAGCATCCGGAGACTCCAGATGGTGCAAAATGCAGCCGCGCGGGTGATCATGGGGGCGTCGCGTAGCGCCCATGTGACGCCTCTCCTGCGCGAGCTGCATTGGTTGCCGGTGGCTCTTCGGGTTCGCTTTAAGGTTCTAGTTTTGACCTTTAGGGCGACCCATGGCATAGGACCAGGTTATCTTCAGGACCGCATTCTGCCGGTGATCTCCAACAGGCCAGTGCGTTCCCACAGAGAGGGTCTGCTCCGGGTGCCGTCGGCCGCTATGTGTCGTCTGGCGGCGCCGAGGGGTAGGGCCTTCTCTGTGGGTGCCCCCGCCCTCTGGAATACTCTGCCACCGGAGCTTCGTACTGACACGGACCTGAGGGCCTTCAGGCGCGCGTTGAAGACCTGGCTCTTTGAGCTGGCTGGCCTGGGCTGAGATAATGGTTTTAATTTTGGTCTCCATGGTATTTAAATTTTAAATTGGGGTTTTAAGGTGGGGGGGTGGGACCTGTTTAGTTTTTATTTATCAGCCAAATTGGTTTAATACTTTTTTAATTTTTGTATATTTGTGGGTTTTTAGATAGGCTGTACACCGCCCTGAGTCCCCTGGGAGAAGGGCGGTATATAAATTTGATTAATAATAATAATAATAATAAAAGCTCCCACAGCCCTCTCCATCCCCTCTTCTGTGAAATTCTTTTCTCCCACTCCCACTGGTGGTCAAATTCAAAAGGAACTCCCAGCTGAGAATCACTGCTGTAGATTGGTTGATTCAGGGAATATACATTTCTTTAGCGTTAACTAATAGCTATTTTTGGATGCCTCACTTTTTTTTCATTTTATGTTTTTGTAGACTCAGTCTTGAATACCCAAAAATGAGTGCAGCAAAAAAAGCAAAGATAGCGGAAGATCATTCCAAGAGGCCTGGACAGAGTCATTTGGAGTGATTGAACGCAGTGGGAAAGCTTTACTATTCTGTGTAATGAAAGTATTGTTTCACATCAAGTGTCAAACAGCACTTTGAGACCAACCACAAAAGTCTTGAACTTGGCGCAACTGAGTTTATTGAAGGGAAATTGAAGAAATATCATTCCCAGTCTCTTAGTTTTTCCAACTATCTTTCCAGAACAAATCATCTGATAGTTGCTAGTTTTCAAAGTTCTCTGTGCATAGCAAAACATGGTAAGCCCTCTTGGATGGAGATATTATCAAAATAACCATGTTGTCTGGGAGTAATTCTTTTTCATGATTCCCCAAACAGGGATAAAATTATTAAACGCATCTCTGAGGTGCCACTTAGCAGAGTCCAGCGCATGGCAAGTGATGTTAGTCAGCAGCTCCCCACTGACTTACAAAAGGCAGTCTGTTACTCCATGTGCTTGGATGAAAGCACAGATGTAAATAATCATACAAGGCTAGCAGTAATTTTGCGTTATGCTGTTGGTGGCATCATGAGAGAAGAGCTGGTGAAACTGGTGTCTTTGCCTGAAAGAACACAAGGGATAGATATCTACAATGCTGTGATGCAGGCTTTTTTGTCACAAGACATAAGACCAGAAAAAGTGGTTTCTAGTGATGGGGCACCTTCTTTGGTGGGGGCAACATCTGGTTTCATACAGTTGTTTGTTACAGAAACAAAGCATAAAGTCATTCAGTTCCATTGTATTATACATCAAGAAGCTTTGTGCCAGGGAAAGCAGCAAAAAATTTGAAGATGTCCTCAAATATATCATAAAAATGGTGAATTATATAGCTCGTGCTCTGAATTTTCAACAGTTTAAAGCACTTCTTGAGTAGATTCAGGCATAATTGTTTACTTGTGTACAATAATGTCCAGTGGCTGAGCAGAGGATAAGCCCTGGAGAGATTTGTAGACTGTTTGGATGAAATTAGGCTGTTTATGAATGAAAAGGGGCAGGAATATCCACAGCTCACTGATATGACCTGGTTTATCAACCTCATGTTTTTTTACAGATTTTACAGTACACTTCAATGTACTGAACAAATAACTATAAGGTTTTAGGGAAAACAGCAGAAAGGATATCAAAACATTTGAGAGAAAACTGTAGGTTTTTGGAAAAGAGCTTGAAAGTGGACAGCTGAAATATTTTCCAAATCTAAAAATGCATTTAGAAAATTCTACATTTGCAGACAATCCTACAAGCCATCAGGAAATCTACAAGGAATTTTCTAACATTGTAGCAGCTGCAGAGGTAAATTTTAGTAACAGGTTTTTACATAAGATGGAAACAACCCTGAGTTTTCTTACTTCTCCAGATAAAGCCAAATTTGAAGAACTTAAATCTTTCCTGCTTACACTGGTTAGAATTAGAAAATCTGAAAATTGAAATTACAAGAAAATTCTATGTGGAAAAATAAATTCTGTGATCTGCATGAAACACTTTTGAAGATAGAAAGGATGACAAAGGACAGCACAGTTAATTCTGACAGTTACCAATATTTCTGAAAATGAAATCCTTAAAAGTGTGGAATTGTCTGCCAAATAATTATAAGTCAATGAAAGCACTTGGGATTGCTTTCCTTACTTTGTTTGGATCATTTTATGCTTGTGAGCAGCTGTTTTCAGCTTTATATCAAAATCTGACATCAAAAACAGACTAACAGATGACCTGAGTGCTCCATGTGTTGCTCTCAAACTTACAAAGGATGAGCCAAGGGTAGAAAAATTATCAGTGTGCATACAACAGCAAAAGTCACATTAATCAAAAACATGCCAAATTGAAACTTTTACTTTTCAATAAAAAGTTGTATTATTGAAAGCGCTCTTATTGTGCTTTTTTTTTCAGAGAAAAAACTTTAATCACATGTGAGTTGTTTTTTCTAAACTAAAACCTCATTATTCAGGATAAATTGCCATGTTGACATTTTGTGATAAATAAGTGGGTTTTGGGTTGCAGTTTGGGCACTCAATCTCTAAAAGATTCGCCATCACTGGCGTAGACATTTTGGTGAGGTACCAATGTTTAGTACTGTAAGGAATCCCAGACTACACCTGAGTGAAGGAGTGGAACGTCTGGAAGTTTGAACTGAGGTTACGGAATGTGAGGCAACTGGCAGTTGGAACAAAGTTCTTATCAGATGGGGAGGGGGAGTAGAATGTCTAACTCCTTAGCATCAGAGCATGTTAATATAAGGCAACTGGCAGTTGGAACAGAGTTCTTTTCAGGTGGGGAAGGGGAATAGAACTCCTTAGTATCAGAGCATGTTAATAACTGTATAAAAAATACTAATGATTGGAAAATGTCAAAAAATCCTTTCTTAGCGAGCACCTAGAAGCCAAGAAGTACATACGTGTCAAATTCCAAGTTTGTAGGCTTTACGGTTCTGGAGATTTCGTGATGAGCGAGTGGTACTTGGCTTATTTTCCAGTTTTAAATGCATCAATGAAGGAAGAAGCAAGGGATCAGAAGGCTTGCCTCCTCATCAGAAACTATTAAGTGGTACCAAGGAAAAGAAGCCATATCAGCAATGAGAAGTTTCTTCTTGGCCAGAGTGGTGATCATAGGTTGAACCTGCCAAACAGTTTTCCTCTAGAAATTCAATTTGATCTCTTTGCTTCCACATTTCTATTGGAGTAATGAAAAAGTCGGGTCTTTTCTCCATCATATTGACCTCATGAAAATGTTTAAAAAATTGTCAGTCTGTTCATCTATATATAGATTTTTTTTTTCAAATTTCAACAATGAAAGCTTGCATATGTTGCTATGTAGTCTTAGACATGGCAGAAGAGAATAATGAAACAATTTACTTAAAGATGCAAACAAGGAGGCTCTCTCTTGTTACTCTTTCAATTAGGTAGTCTATTTAGGTGCTTATAATATTTAAAATGTTCAGTATTAGATATCCTGAAAGTAATTAGAATGTTATTGTAACATGATATTCCTCAGCTACACTGTTTGTTCTTTATGGATGTGCTGAGTTATTATTGTACTTGCTCTGCATTTTGAGCTTCAAATTACAAAATTACAAACACAGCTAGGACAACAACTGGCAGAAAGCTGTTGTGATAACTCTCATTCAAGTGGGTGGCTTAATAGAGCTTCAGTACTAAGGGGCAGTCTACCTTAGAAGATGTAGATCCCTTGTGAAAAAAAGAAGAGTCTGATTCTTTGGCTTTCTGAAAAAAACAGAATCCCTGAACTTTGGAACTTGTCTAAAAGAGGGTCCCGTGATTTGGGGCTCAGCTTCATTAAGCCATACAATATGTTTCTTGCGTAGAATCCGTTACACATTTTTTTTTGTTTCTTGCCTGCACTGCTGTATGAAATGATGTCTGAATATAAAAACCTAGGGCAGATAATTTGTTTCCTGTCTCTCTTCCATTAAACACAGCATTAGCTAACAATACTTTAGTATTCCGAATAAGGTGTCTGCACCTAAGCAGAAATAACAGCCTCTATAGGATGTTGAGATTTAAAAAAAAGACCAAAAACCAGAATGACAATACAAAGGGAATAGGGCTGGAAGCTGACCAAGGGATGCATCAGTGAATCTTGCTCAGTTAGCTAACTTAGATGAGCTTCCATATAAAGAGGCACTCTACAACCAGAGCCATGCCTTCTGTGCCAATACATAGTTTTGAAGTTTTGTCAGTAGGTTCCAAAAGACCTTAGGCTGGCACTGGTGTGTGTAGAAAAGGTAAGCTTTGATAGGATCCCAAGGGAGCTCTGTTGTCTTCTTGGGAATTCTAATGGCTTGACGTCATCCAGCGAGCTCAACTGTCAGCTACTGTCAGTTGTAAAGTGATCAGAGTGAAGATGGCTTCCAGGATGTAAGTAGATCTTCATAAAGGCTGCTTGGCTTTAGGGAACCTTCCCCATTTTGCAGCCAACTTCTCAGAGGATTGGACATTCCAGTGGTGGGAGCAGCCATTTGTTGTCCTCTTAGGAAAAGGAAACTTGGGCTGCAAAGAGGAGCCTGATTTTGGGAGTGGGGGAGTGTCTTCATCTCGGGGAGACCCAAAACTTTGCTGAGAACCTGCCTACCATTCCCAGATTTTCCCAGAAACAACACGATCAGAAAGAAGATTCTCTTCATGAAAAAGGACATTGAAAAAGAAGAGAATATACCACGTCAGGCTGCCTGCCGTAGAAGAGACTGACAGAGGAGCCAGAAATTATGGGAAGAGGTTCAGGAGTGGATGAAGAAGACAGACCAACCAGTTAGGTACCCCTTGGAATTAGAGAATTCCCATAGCTAAGCTTTTCTCCCTTGTGTGAATCCCAGTCTCAGGGCGGCACAATATATTCTCTGGGATAGAGAGAGACTCAGAAGGGTTTTTCAACCATCACTTCTGAAAGGGTGAACCCGGGGGATTCTGAGGCAAGACACCCCCCAGACTCCCAAACTTAGACTCTGACTCTTTTCCATTGCAGCAGGAGCACAGCGTCGTTCAGGGCTTCTCTTCCATCACCCCTCTGTTTCAGCTGAAGCAGAGCGGGCAAATGGCAGTCCCAAAGCCAAGGAACAGGAGCCTCTACAGCCTGGCTGTCTTGGGAGGGAGGCAGGTGGCAATTGAAGGCAACTAAAGCAGGACAGAGAGACAGGAGCAGTGAAGGGAGGGGAGAAAAGCTGCCCTGCCTGGACTGCCATAATGTGGCCTATGCAAAGGGTCCTTAACCTGGGGCTCAGTTTCCTTTCTACTGACAGGGAAGCTGGAGTAAAAGAGCAGGTCAACAGGGGCTGGGAAAAAGAAAAAGGGGTGGGCTGTAGCAGCCTGGCTGACTTTCCTTTCTCTGCTTCTCTCCACTCTTGTTCCCTGCCAGGCACTGATGGAGGACAACCATTTAAGCAGCTTCACAGCAAGGCTAGCTGCATTACTTGCTATTTATGACATCAGGTCAACCTTTTCTTCCTTTTGCCTGCTATTCCCTTGGGAAAAATGAACCCAAGGGCTGTTCCCTAAGATGGGCACTGATGCCTCTTTGTGCCTTTGATCTCACAGCAAGGTTCCCCCAGCCCTGGACCCCATGCGTTGAGTCTCATCCCCTGGAGATTTTAGGTTGTCCTCCATGGAAAAAGGAGAATGTTTCAGAGGTTGACCAGCAACTCAGCAACTTTTCTAGGACTTCCTTTCTAGTATTAGAACAGCTGGGAAAGTGTTCCACACATCATCATCTCTATCTTTCGTTTCAGGGAGAGAAGTTGCTGGAAGAGGTCTTTGGCCTCATGCTCCGAGGCCTTCTGCAACAATTGGCAACAACAGAGGATATAATTTTTATTTTAAAGGTAACAGCATCAAAGTCCCAGGGGAGCTTGAATCGGGTGTTAAAACTCCAGTAAAATGCTTCACTGGGAACAATCTAAGTAAGAGGCTTGTTCTTGACCTACCTAGTGGCGATAGGGGCGGCGAGGCGTTCACACTTCTCCGCCCTTATTGCGTCTGCAGAAAATCGGCCTGCTGCCCTGTTTAGAGTGACCCACTCCCTGCTTGAGCCGAGAGCGCAGGAGGACCTCTTGCAGGGTAAGGCAGAAGAGTTTTCCCGATTTCTGCATGATAAAATCGCCCAGATTCGGGATGGGCTGGACTCCAGTTGGGTGGTCCCGGGGGAAGTGTCCGGGGCAGGTCTTGAGACGGTTATCTGGGAAGAGTTCGATCCTGTGACCGCCGAGGGTATGGACAGACTACTGGGGAGGCTGAATGCCACCACATCTTTATTGGACCCGTGCCCTTCCTGGTTGGTTTCTACCTCCAGAGAGGTGACACGAGGCTGGCTCCAGGGGATTGTCAACGCTTCGTTGAGGGAGGGGGCGCTTCCGACCGCCCTGAAAATGGCGGTGGTGCGGCCCCTCCTCAAGAAGCCTTCCCTGGACCCGGCTCTTTTGAATAACTATCGTCCTGTCTCCAACCTTCCCTTTGTGGCGAAGGTTGTTGAGAGTGTGGTGGCGCGTCAGCTCCCTCAGTATCTGGAGGAAGCATCCTATTTAGATCCGTTCCAATCGGGCTTCAGGCCCGGGCACAGTACCGAAACAGCATTGGTCGTGTTGGTAGATGATGTCTGGAGGGCCCGTGACAGAGGTTGTTCCTCTGTCCTGGTCCTGTTAGATCTGTCAGCGGCTTTTGATACTATCGACCATAGTATCCTATTGCGGCGGTTGGAGGGGTTGGGAATTGGGGGCACCATCTTGCGGTGGTTCTCGTCCTTCCTCTCGGACCGCTCGCAATTGGTGTTGACGGGGGGGGGGAGAGGTCCACCCCTAGGCCCCTCATGTGTGGGGTGCCTCAGGGGTCGGTCCTCTCCCCTCTTCTATTCAACATTTATGTGAAGCCGCTGGGAGAGATCATCCATGGTTTTGGGGTAAAATGCCATCTTTATGCTGATGACACTCAGCTTTACATCTCCACCCCAAGCCACCCCAACGATGCTGTGGAGGTTATGGCCCGTTGCCTGGAGACTGTGCGGAACTGGATGGGCGAGAACAGGCTTCGACTCAACCCTTCCAAGACCGAGTGGCTGTGGTTTCCGGCGGCCCGATATAGTCAGCTGACTCCGTCACTGGCTATTGGGGATGAGATCTTGACCCCCACAGAAGGGGCCCGCAATCTTGGTGTCCTCCTGGATGTACGGCTGTCTTTGGAAGATCATATTACAGCCGTCTCCAGGGGGGCTTTTTATCAGGTTCGCCTGATACGCCAGATGCGGCCCTTTCTTGTTCGGGACGCCTTACGCACAGTTACTCATGCCCTGGTCACCTCCCGTCTGGACTACTGCAATGCCCTCTACATAGGGCTCCCTGCGGGGAGCACCCGGAGGCTTCAACTGGTACAGAATGCAGCCGCGCGGGTGGTTACGGGGGCGTCGAGATACTCCCATGTGACGCCCCTCCTGCGCGAGCTGCATTGGTTGCCGGTGGCCTTCCGGGTTCGCTTTAAAGTACTGGTTTTAGTCTTTAAAGCGCTCCATGGCATCGGACCAGGATACTTACAAGACCGCATTCTGCCAGTAGTCTCCCACCGACCGGTGCGCTCCCACAGAGAGGGTCTCCTCCGGGTCCCGATGCCTTCTATGTGTCGTCTGGTGACCCCGAGGAATAGGGCCTTCTCTGTGGGGGCACCCGCCCTTTGGAATGGGATGCCCCCTGGATTACGAACGACCAGTGACCTGAGGGCCTTCAGACGTGACCTGAAGACCTGGCTCTTCGAGCAGGCCGGCCTGAGCTGACTAATGGGATTTTAAATGGGGTTTTTAGATTATTTGGGACGGGGTATGAAGTTTTATTGATTTTAATTGGGGTTTTTAGATTTGGGACAGTCTAGTATTTAATTCTCTTTTAAATAATTTATACTTTGTCTACTTGTATTTTAGTTGGCTGTTCACCGCCCTGAGTCCTTCGGGAGAAGGGCGGTATATAAAACTCAGAAATAAATAAATAAATAAATTGTTCTTGAGGACAGGCATCAAGTAGCATGGGAATTTGGTTTGTCACAAGAGCTGTTTCCCTTCATGCAGGGGTCTCTCCTTGAAGAGGCCTCTTTAACTGTAATGCCAGAATTGCAGATGAAAGACCAAAAGTGTTTATAGGGCTCTTTGCTTGAAATGCCATTCCAAAGCATCCTCCTTCCAAAGAGGCTGGGATATAAGCTTGGAGTAGCTGTGGAGGGAGTGGGCACCTTTAAAGGCCTATAGATCCTACCCTAAATTGCACATGTTTTTTTTTTTGATGAGATTCCTGAGAACAGGAAGTTCTCAGCAAAGATTTTTTTTTTTTTGCTCCAATTCCACAGTACTTTGAGGAACACGGCTGGCAATGCTTCTCGTCTGCCTGGAACCAGCTACTCTATTGTGGGACCATCAAACTAGGATCAACGTATGTAGCAAACTGAACACTGTAAATTTTGGGTCCCCCACTGTTTTTGGGAGACCAACACTGTAAAACCTTTCTTGGAGAAAAAGGCACTGAAGCAGGAGTTCTTTTTCCTTTTTTTTCATTTGATGGTGGACTAAGGAATCCCTGGACAGGATATCTTGTGGCTATTATTTGTATTTATGGGCCCAAGGGAAGATGGGGAATGGACCTCTGCAAGATATTTTGCAAGATAAATATCTGCAAGATATTTTGACAACAGTACAATGGACCTCTGTCTTTTTCAACTTACTGAAGTCCAGCAGACATTTCCACAATTTCCGGTGGAAGGTGGGCTAGGTGAAAATGAGGATGGTTTCATTAACGCAGGTAACTTTTTTTGGAACATCAAAGGTGTGTTTGTCTCACCTTTTTTCCCATGCAGGAAAACAGTAGAGGAACTGTGATGTCTTGACCCCCACCGCCATTTATCCAAGGATGGATATGGAAGAATGGATGAAAAGTACTTCCACTCTATCTCAAGGAAAGTCCTTTGATTTGTCCCATCTACAACTTTCAATCATTACATGTAAATGTTATAGTTGCTCTGTTCTACTCTTCTGACCTTAAAATACAGTAAATCCTGATATTTGTGCTTTTAAATCCTTGGATCATCATCACTTCAAGAATGGATCTTTCTGTATTGAACAGCTTCCTTGAACTTCTTCCTCACCATGGCTGTATAGCCAAGGATGAACAATGGATGAAAAGAACTTCGACTCTATCTCAAGGAAAGTCCCTTCGTTTCTCCCATCTACAACTTTCAATTATTAAACATAATTTTTGTATTTGCTCTGTCCCTCTCTTCTGATCTTAAAATACAGAAAATTCTGATACATTTGCTTTTAGATCCATGCAACACCAGTGATTTGAAGAAAGGATGTCTTCGCTACAGATCTCTACCTTTGATGTTTGAGGATGGCACCGAGGCTATGCGTGTTGTGGAGCAGATGCAAACTGTGGTCAGTTTTATTATGTTGCATCATGTTAGAGGTATGGAAGGTTTGAGATGTTTGCGTTTCTGCCCAATCTGGGTTTTTTTCTCTTTTGAACATATGGTTGATGCTGCTTTTTGCCACATGGTTTCTCTCTCTTCTTAGGCTATGCAGCAGCTTGGGACAGGAATGAACGTGGTGCCTGGAACACACCTGCTTTCTTCGACTGATGCTGACTGGACCACCCTCTCTCCAGGCTGGAGGAAAGATCAAAGACCCTGCAATACAATGGACTCCATTGACGGATTGACTAGAGATTTGATGGCAAAGGGTAACACCTTCCAGCTGCTGTTTTCTTGTTATCTATGGGACATTTATATGGCCTCAGTTATATGCCACGCATTTAAGGGAAGCACAAGATGAAGAAAACAGAATTTCAGCAAAAAGGACTATATTAACAATCTTGCAAGTCTTAAAAAGTTCCCACCGCTGGTTTTCACTACTGCATCCATTACGGCAACGGTTTCCTACGTTTCTTCCTCTGGCTGTTCAGTGACTGGGGGCTCCTCCTATCTTTTTTGTCACAATTCCACAGCACTTTGAGGAACATGGCTGGCAATGCTTCTCGTCTGCCTGGAACCAGCTACTCCACTGTAGGAACCATCAAACTAGGATCACCGTATGTAGCAAAATGAAAAGAACATTGTAAACTTTGGGTCCTCCACTGTTTTTGGGACCCCCGTCCGCATAAAAGCTGTCTCTTGGGAGGAAAGGGCAGGGAGGCAGGGTTTCTTTTTCCTTTCGTTCCACTTGATGGTAGACTAAGGAATCCCTGGACGGGATGTCTTGTGGCTAATACTTGTGTTGATGGGCCAAGGGAAGATGGGAAATGGCTCTGCCAGACACTTTGGCTACAGTATGATGGCCTTCTTTGTGTCTCTTCCAGGTCATCGAAGCCTAGCAGGCATTTCCACAATTTCCAGTGGAAATTGCACTGGCTGAAAATGAGGAGAGATTCATTAATGAAGGTAACTTTCTTTTTAAACATTAAGGTGTGTGTGTGTGTGCGTGTGAAGGTATCATCACATGAAAGACAACAAGCTCCTGTGTTGTATCCCAAGTGGGGTTCAGGTACTCCTCAACTTTCAAATGGTCACTTAACCACTGTTCAAACTTGAGACACACTGGAAAAAAAGGGTCTTATGACCCATCATCAAAGCTACGACTGCCATACCAACCCTGCAGTCCTTTGCTCACATTTTGGGCACTTGGCCATCACTCTACACTTATGACCAATTGTAGCGTCTTGTGATCATGTGATCATGTTTTGTAATGTTCCTGGTTGCTTTCTTGGCCAAAAAAAGAGATCACCAAACTGATCTTTGGATAATCTGGATTTAGACTCATGAACAGATTATTTGCTTTAGGACCAGGTAATTCACTTAACAACTATTATAAAAATGATCTTAAAATTTGACCAAAATTCTGGACTCAATCTTGTCGTAATTGTTGTAATTTGAGGACGACCCATTTGTGTTTCCTAGGAGTGTAGCCAAGAGATCAAATTGCAACATCTCTGTATCCTTCAGGTGTTCTCATTTTGTTGATAGGCAAAGGCTTCCCTTCTTTTACCTCCGTCTTTCCTTCATTTTTTTCACCTTTTCCCCCATGCAGGTGACGTAACAGTAGAGGAGCTGTGACTTCTTCCTGCCCACTGCCGTATAGCCAAGGATAAACAATGGATGAAAAGGACTTTGACTCTATCTCAAGGAAAGTCCCTTCGTTTCTCCCATCTACAACTTTCAATTATTAAACGTAACTTTTGTATTTGCTCTGTCCCTCTCTTCTGACCTTAAAATACAGAAAATTCTGATACGTTTGCTTTTAGATCCATGCAACATCAGTAATCTGAAGAAAGGATGTCTACGCTACTGATCTCCACCTTTGATGTTTGAAGATGGCGCCGAGGCTACGTGTGTTGTGGAACAGATGCAAACTGTGGTCAGTTTTATTGTGCCACAGCATGTTGGTGGTATGGAGGGCTGGACTAAGAGACGCTTGCGTTTTTGCAAATCTGTGGTTTTCCTCTATTGAGCATATGGTTGAAGCTGCTTTTTGTCACGTGGTTTGTCTCTCTTCTTAGGCCATGCAGCAGTTTGGGACAGGAATGAACGTGATGCCTGGAACTCACCTGCTTTCT
The DNA here is from genome assembly GCA_023653725.1 of Bungarus multicinctus. Taxonomy (NCBI): domain Eukaryota; kingdom Metazoa; phylum Chordata; class Lepidosauria; order Squamata; family Elapidae; genus Bungarus; species Bungarus multicinctus. The sequence continues at coordinate 20,140,189 of CM042848.1, read as the reverse complement.
TCAACTGTTGCTCACTGCACCATCCTGTTTCCAGGCTGGAGGAAGGATCAAAGACCCTGTAAATCCACGGACTCCCCTGATGGATGGAATAGAGATGATGTTAAAGTGTTTTTTTTTTAATAAAAAAATTGTCCTGTAATTATACAAAGATAAAGGCCTTTAAATGTCTAACGGAAGAATTAGAAAGGAAAAAGAAAGATAGAAATCAGGGTTCACTTTCTAGTTAAATGTATTTTACCACAAGGAAGAGTAACTATATCTATGACCCTAGTGATATATATGGTCTCAATAAACCTAAAGGTTGCTTCATAAGAATTAATAAAGAGATTATTTGTATGAATGTAAGAATAAAGGTTTTAAATTTGATACGAAAGTGTCAGAATATTCAGGTTCCCCTGGTACAGTAATCAAAATTCGGGCCCTTGGCAACTGGCATGTATTTATGACACTTGCACTGTCCTGGGGTCATGTGATAACCTTTTGTAACTTTCCAGCTTGCTTCTGACAAACAAAGTCAGTGGGGAAACCAGATTCACTTAACCACCACCTGATACACTTAACAACTGTGGCCAAAAAGGTTGTAAATTGGGGAAAACCCACTTAACAACTGCCTTGCTTAGCAATGGAAATTTCGGGCCCTACTGTGATCATAAGGGCTACTTGTAGTGCTTCTTCCTATCAGCTGATCCCTTCAGTTCAGTTCAGACCAAAAGACTTCCTCTGCTGGGCCCGAATTCTAGTAGCCGGATTCTAGGAAAAGGTCTTGGTAGGAAAGCTTCTTCTGGCCTAGAGATGATTCACTCCAATTTCACATGGGAAGAGCAGAGAAGGGGTAGTAAGGAGTTGTGTCCCTCTCCAGCCTTTTTGCTCAGCCAGGAGAAGTCACTGAATAGAGAAGCAAGCAAAGCTTTCCATCCTTGGCATCTGTCAGCATGGCTTGAGGGCTTGATAGTTTTGCACCATACTTAGGGCTATCTTTGCAAGGAAGGCTGGACACATTCTGGTGGTCTGCCCCAGATATCTTTATGGGTACAATTGATCTCCAGTGGATATGACAAGTCAAGGAGGAATGCTTCCATTTTCAATCCAGACCTTTTAAAGATAGAGCCTTTTCCAAATATTTAGAGAAGAGGGGAGGGAAAGATTATTCAGGAGGATTAAAATGATTTATGATTACAGAACATATTGATTAGAGTAAGTCATAAGGTAGGAGTAGAGTCCCTCTGGATTTTACTCCGCTAGTTGTTGTCAACTACAGGGCTATCTTCATTTGTTGGCTGAGGGAGCCAGGACTGTCAGAAGACATTTTCACAGCTACATGGCCAGCATGATGTCACAGTGTGTTACCTTCCCACCGAAGTAGTACCTATTTATCTACTCGTATTTGCATGCTTTCAAATTGCTAAGCTGGGAGGAACTGGGGCGACGATGGGAGCTCACCCATGTAAGTCTTGGGTCTTAAACCTCGGCTGCTGACTTTCCCAAACAACAAGCCCAGAGTCTTAACTGCTAAGCCATCACACTGCTTTTATAAGAGTTACTGAGTCAAATGAATCACTGAGATTGGCTCTAAAAATAAATAAGATATATCTGCACCATGATCTCTGCTTGCCTAGTTTATTCCTTCAAATCTGGAATGTATCGGGAAAAATAATGAAGAAAACAATATGAATAGATTTCCAGACACGTTTTATATCAATAGCTATATTGACTATTGTGTCATTGCCAAAATCGAATGATTGTAACAAATAATTTGATGGTTCAGATTTTGATTATCAAACATCTCTAGGCTATATGGGTGCTTCCCACCTAATTCATTTCTTTCAGATTAAATTCTGATTAATCTTTTAAAAGCAATCTGGTACCTCCTTTTCCGACTAGCAAATGTTACTAAAAGGCTAATTTTGTCCAAGATGTTAGTTGGAAAAAGCTGCTTTCAGACTCCTAACATGGCTCTCCATCTGCAATGTCCAATACTTTTTTACAATTCTTGTGAATCTTCCCAAGTAAAAGTGATATCCAAATTATATCACAAGCTACTATTCTCTGAAATGTAAGGACTTAAAAAAATAAGTATTAGATTTCAGTTATTTGCAAGAGGCCCTGTCTGTCATAATCTTCAGATCATTTTTACTTCTACTTTCTTGGATCTTGCTTTCTTGAGTCTCTACATTCAAACTGCTGGGAGACATGTAGCCTTTCCTATGGATGCTTGGACTGTCATTAAAAACAAATGATGGGCCTCCTGTTCCTAGTCTGTATCTATTTTGAATGATTTTGTCAGGTTTCACAAAGGAATAATTTTCAAGCGATGTGAGGGCTTAGATCATTCATATTTCGAACTGCTACTGAACTCTTGGTAACAAATAGAGCCCGGTGGTACCTTTTCTGACTAACAATTCATGAGCTACAGCTCACTTCAAATGCTGTTTGTCCTCATAATCTTCCTTCACATTCCAATTTTCCTTCCTCCTTTTGTAACTTCTTGGTTTGTGGTTTCAGCTATTTTATTCTTTGGCCTACGTTTTTCATTTTTTACCTTCAAAGAATTGAATTTTGTTTCTGGATTAAATAGATGTTTGTCCCCCACAACTCATTTCATGCAAAGACTTGCTATGTCCTCTTCCTTTCCAATTCCCACTTGAAGAAATCTTGCTATGCAGAATTAGAAACAGAACAATTTTCCTTTTGGCTCAATATATAAGGAAAGAGAGAGAGAGAAACCCGATCCTTAATATAATTATTTATGTTGGCTCTTCAAATACCTGTTTTCTGTGAGAAGAAATTCCTTTCAAAGTATATATATACTTTTGTCCTCTATATTTCAAGATTTTTTCATCCTGTCACCTCTTGCAGACCTTGTCTAGGTATTTCCAAACACTTCTCTGAATTTAGATGGGGTGTTTCAGGCTCTTTCCTGTGGAGGTGGTTCAAGGCTATCTCAAGTCACTCAGTCACATATTGCTCAAATTCTTCAGGATATCCCATTTAAACATTTTCTTTGGATTCCTGGAATGCTATTACTTGGAAAACAAATATAAAATATTTCATTAAAATAGAGAAGGAAAGTGAAAACTCATGAACAAGAATGGGCAATGATTTCGTTATTTGTTTTTCAACTGACATTATCCCAGAAATCCTAAGCTACTTTTTAATATTCTATAAATGACATGGGAAATGTATGATTCTTTAATGAAAGCAGATTGATGAGCCAAATTCAAGATGTGGGAGACATTCTTCTTACACCGTGTGAAATTCATCACCCCCCATGGAATTTCTATATTACTTAGTGGGATATAACCATGGATCTCCTGCATAAGATGATTTGGCTATGAAGTTTCCCTGTGAAACTCCATAAGGATAGAACTATTTAATATGAAATTCTGGAAAAGAAAGTCAGGGTTTCTATCAAAGTTTCTCACCTGACCAGTCTTTCTTTAAAATCTTTACAGAGCACCTCTTTTTCTCCAATTATTTCAAGATTTTAAAACATAGGCTTCTTGTTCTTCATTCAAAGCTCTTCTGTTTCTGACAACAGCTTTCAAATTACTGTTGTCTTTCTGTAAATTATGAAAACCAGAGAGAAATTACCCCTTATTTTTTTTACTTGAATCACCAAGTATAACTACGTTTTTAATTTTTTACACTCCATTATTTTTTATTATTTACAATCCATTGATTTTTTCTTATACACACACACACATATGAAAGTAATATTCCTTTTATTCAGTATCTTGTTTACATCTGGCCTCAAGATTCTAATAAATTTTAATTTGAAAGAATATGTCAGGATTGCTATCTAAACATTTCTCACCTTTAAGATCATTAATTTTTCTCAGGAGATCACCTTCTCCACAACTTGTTCTTGAATTTTACAAATGAGGCTTTGATTCTCCATTCTGAGCTTGTCCACTTGTCCACCTAAAATATTTACTCTGTAAAATATCAAGACAAGAATGAAATTAGCCCCCTTAGGTTTTTACTTGAATCATCAAACTTGTTTAAAACTAATTAAAAATATCTGGCATTTTGTTTGTTATACATAACAGTACTTTTTAATAAATTTAGTTTTGCTAGTTCTATTATGGCAGTTAGCAAGTTCTTACAGGAACCAATGCTGGAATGATTTATTGGATACTTTAGAAATGCTCAGTAAATTTGACAAATCAGTAAATCTTTCAAGATCATAACCATTATATTCTTAAGGGATTTCACTAGCTTCTTCAGTTTTAAGGTTAATACCACTATATTTAAAAGTTTGATTATTTAAGTTCAAGTTAATAAATTTTACTTTTAGTATTTAGCATTACATAATCTATTACTAGAACAAAGGAATCTTCAGAACTTAAAAACTTTTTTTTCCTTTTTCTTATATACCAGAACAGCACAAACCAATTCAAAACAATTTCTAAAGTTTCTAATATGAACAAAAGGATGGAGAAAACTGAATTTTTGAGGGTTGAAATACAAAATAAAGGGGAAGCCAAGAGCTGAAATCAATGAACAGCAGAGAAGTAGGTAAAAGATCCTCCAAAGAGACCCAGTGCTCTCTTTTCTTTTGCTACTGCTACTCTTACTGGAAATGAAAATCTTTGAGGAAACAAGGCCTCACTGAGATCAGATAAAGGCACTCAACATGGAGAGCTAGAATGTTTTGTTGAAAAGAGCCATCTCTTATTTTTCCCAAACCTAATATGAAATTCTGGAAGAGAAAGTCAAGGTTGCTATCTGAAAATTTCTCACCTGCTCAGTCTTTTCTCAAACTCTCTTTTCAACCAATTGGAGATTTTTATCCATCAGCTCCTCATTCCTCAATTGGAAGCCAGACTACATTGAAGAATTGGCAGTTAATGACAGTTGGCAATCAGACATTTTGTAGAACTCCTGGCTCTAAATACATAGCAATGGATCAACATAGTCAACCGATCAACATAGGATGGACTGGACATTAACAATTGAACCGCCATAAGTCTATGTATTTGCCATATGCTAATAAAATAATAAATAAATAATTGGAGTTCCTCTTTTTCTGACAACTTTGAAATTTGCATCATCTTTTTGTAAGACCAGAGAAAAATTAGCCTTTTAGTTTTTTTGAAATCAAATTTTGAATCCTCAAACTTTTTCTTCAATTAAAAAATATTTAAAATGCCTTCATTTGTGTGCATGTGTGTGTGAATAAAATCCATGTTGCTATTTCTACTATAACAACCAGCAATCTCTCCTTATAAGAAACAATGTTTTAACCATTTATTGGGCATGTTAGAAATGCTCAGAGAAAGTGACAAATCATTACATTTTCATGAACTTTATCTCCGTATCAGTTAGTTTTAAGGCATTTGATTAACTACTTCAATATTAAGGTTAGCATCACTATATTTATAAGAGTTAGATTATTTCAGTATAAGTTAATGATCCCAATTGGAAATCTGTGGAGTGATCTGAAGAGGACTATGCACAGGAGGAGCTCTTCCAATCTAACAAATTTGAAGTACTTTTACATGGAAGAGTGGGTAGACCCCAAAAGCAAAATGTGCCATGTTGATAACTTACAACATAAAAAGACTGAATGCTGTCATAAAATCAAAGTGCTTCAACAAAAGATTGGTTTAAAATGTGCAACCATGGTATTTTAATTATATTTTTTAATTGAGTTGTATAGCTTATATGTTATGTTAAAGGTGGAAAAAATTGAAGTTAATTATCTTGGTCTGATTTGTTTTTCATGGCAAAAACCTGACATAACAGGTGCGTGTAGACTTTCTATATTTACTGTATTTAAACTACCAAGCTGTCTTTAGATGTAAATAACTTTCTTATACATTCCTCACTTCCACTCCCACCAAATGAGATGGTGTTTTTCTAATCAAGGACCAGATTGCATTCTAAGAAATGCCAAACTCTCTGAAACTCCATTGCTGATGTATATTTTATATATATATTTTATATATTTTTAGCGGTTTGCCACATGCACACTGGTTCCCTTTGTCTCAGTATCCCACCTTCGTTGCCAGTGTTAAGTCGCGGGAATGAGACTCAGGACACCAGCATACTGAATGGTTGTTTTATTTCCATCTAGTACTCAGCCGTGAAGAAACTGCAGCAGCCCTTTTCATTGCCCGGCTGCTTGCGGCTGTGGCCAGTGACGGCTCTTCAAATTCCCACCACCATGGACCGAACAATTAGTATGCTAATACGTAACAGTACCCTATGACTATCATTAAGTGTTGTACGTTGTGATTCTTGATTCTTAACGAATGTATCTTTTCTTTTACGTATACTGAGAGTATTTATACCAAGACAAGTGTCCAATCACACTTGGCCAATGAAGTATTCTATCCTATCCTTCCTATCCTATCCTACCTAATGGCTTGCCCTGTTAAGTGTGGATAATCTTGGAGGTTTTACTGTCCCAATGGCAGTTGGTGGGTCATTTACTGTTAGGCTGATTGGCAGTTTCTTGACTGATGGTCTTTTAGGATCTGGATAAGCAACCCAAATTTTATAAATGTCCACCAAGGTATCCACCATCCAATTTGGAGGTAAAACTAAATACCGAAAATGCAATAAAGACTTGGTGTGCTGCAAAGCAGAGTGCCAGCCTCTGTCACCCTTTATTCCCACAAAGGCTTCTGTGGCCTAAAAGGAACATTTTTAGAAAATAAAGGGTGGGTGATAACATCTAGGTGCTTTATCTAGAAGTGAGACTTTCTGCTGGCCTCCCTCCTACCAATCCTTCCAAAAGACCAGGGGCCAATGGTGTAGGAAAAGACATTCTGGACAAGTAACGATGGATCTCTGCTGTTCTTAATCTTAATTTTAAAGGTCTAAAATAGATGCCCTATGACTTCCAATGGGCTCATCTTTTCAGATGGGTTTCCTTACCACCTTCAACAAGGAGGGAGCTCCCAATGTGTTCTTCAAAAGCTGGGCACACCTTCAGAGTTAGCCTTGTTGAATGACCCTATATATAGATAGCCCTGTCCACAATCAGCACCGGGAAATGTTTCATGTTTTGGGTTATGTCATAAATCTTTGATCTAGCTGTGGATAGATGCTAAGGGTGCACCCTCAGAATACCTCACAGCCTACGCACCCTTTGCAATATGAAGGGTTACAAGCTAAGCAGGCAAACCTCAAGCAAAGGCTATTGACTAAAAGAAAAGGGGGAAAACCGGGAGGTGAAAGATGGAAGGCCAGCCTTCCAATGCTCCCAGGACAACTGAGTGCACAGAATGTCCTTAAACTGCACACAAGCAGATCAAAGATTCCATTAGCGTGGCAAAGAGTCTCCTTGCTTGAGCTTGAGGGACTGGATTAGATGACCTCTGAGGGCCTCGGATTCTCTGTGACAGTCCCAAAAATAATCAGGAGGGGCTGTTGGTCTTTTTCTCCTCCCCACCCCCACCCCCAATTCGGTGGTAAAACTCACCTCCACACTTCGCCCCTCCAACCTCTCTCCCTTTGGGAAGCCTTCCTTGATTCTAGGCTGAAGAGGAGAAGAGCTGAAGCCAAAAGGAAAAAAAAAGTCTGGTTTTTTTTCCCCACCCTTAAAATGGAGGGGGAAAAAAGAATGGCCATGTGAAAGCAACTTGGGCCACAAAATGGAGGACGCTGGGTCTTTTGCCAGCTTTAGCTGTCCTTCTCACTACCTGTGGAAGACAGCTAGGCCTTAAAGGTCAGAGTGTAACTACCTCCTACAGGCAGCATGAAGGACAGCTAAACTATGGAAAAACCTGTGGAGGGAGGACCCTGGGTGCTGGCTGAGGAATTCTGGGAGTTGAAGTGCACACATCTTCAAATTGCTAAGGTTGAGAAACATGCTCTACTAGGCAGTTGGACAGATGACCTCTAAGGTCTCTTTAAACTCCTATTATTCTCAGAACTTACTTCTTGTATCACAATAATAACAAGGCCAGGCTTTGCTTAGTCACAACAAATTAATCTAATTGCACCTCTTGCCTCTACTATCAGATGATTGGTAACTACATAACCAAAAAGGCATTAAGAGTTGTTAACCTAATCTTACGTAGCTTTTTCTCTAGTAATATTACACTACGGTACTAACTAGAGCATACAAAACATTTGTTAGACCAATACTCGAATGCAGCTCATCAGTCTGGAACCCACATTACATATCTGATATTAACACAGTTGAGAAAGTCCAGAAATATTTCACAAGAAGAGTTCTCCACTCCTCTACTCGTTGCAGAATATCTTATGCCACCAGACTTGAAATTCTAGACCTAGAAAATCTAGAACTACACCGCCTTTGGTCTGATCTAAGTATAGTATATAAAATCATACATGCAATATCCTACCTGTCAATGAATATTTCACTTCAACCATAACAACACTAGAGCAAACAATACAAACTCAAGGTTAATCACACCAAACTTGATTGCAGGAAATATGACTTCAGCAACAGAGTGATCAATGTCTGGAAAACTCTACCTGACTCTGTGGTTTCTTCCCCAAACCCCAAAAACTTTAACTTTAGACTGTCTACTATTGACCTCACCCCTTTCCTAAGAGGTCTATAGGGAGCGTGCATAAGCGCACCAATGTGCCTACCATCCTTGTCCTATTGTTTCTTTTATTTTTCTTATATGTATCCATGTATTCATAACTACCATATGTTTTTACTTATACCTATTATCTTGTAAGCAATTGACAATTAAAATAAAAATAAAAAATAAATACTTCCATCAAGGACCTGTATACTACACAAGCCAAAAAGAGGGCTGTGAAAATATCTACAGACCCCTCACATCCTGGACATGAATTGTTTCAACTCCTATCCTCAAACAACGTTATAGGACACCGCACACCAGAACACTAGACACAAAAGTTTTTTCCTTAATGCCATCGCTCTACTAAACCACTAATTCCCACAACACTGACAAACTATTTACTAAGACTGTATTACTATTATTCTTTTCATCCATCCTATTCCCTATCTCTTCCCACTTATGACTATAACTGTGTTGCTTGTATCTTTACAATTTATATTGTTTTATTTACTTTCCTAGTATGATGTGATTATTTAGTATCCTATGGCTATCACTAGATATTGTACCTTATGATTCTTGATGAATGTATTTTTTAATATACGCTGACAGCTTATGTACCGAAGACACTTGGCCAATAAAGAATTCTATTCTATTCTATTCTATTCTATTCTATTCTATTCTATTCTATTCTATTCTATTCTATTCCTATTCCTATTCCTATTTCTATTTCTATTCTACTCTACTCTACTCTACTCTACTCTACTCTACTCTACTCTACTCTCTCTACACCACTCCACGTCACTCCAACTCTACAAGTCCCATTTGAAATCTCCCCAAAGGACCCCTGAAAGCATCTCCTCTCCAGCTAAGGAAGCTGCCAGCAAAGAGAGTAAGTGGGCTTGATTTCACTGCAGTTGACTTGGGTCTTCTGTGGATGAACTTGCAGCCATCTTTGAGAGAGAGGGCAGACTTCAGGACCCCTTTTTATCCCCCAAAGTCCTTGTTTTGTTGGTGGGAGGCCTAACTCCTCTGTTGGTAGGACTTGGAGAGGGGCTTGCCATGTGCTCAGGCCCAACTTTTCCTTAACAATTTGATTCCTTTCCCTAATTTAGAGCTTTCCCTGGCTTTTGTCCCATCCCTCCACTTGCCTTACATGCCTTCACCACTTTTAGGTATGGTGCCCCAGTCTCACACTTCCAACGCTTATTATTCTATGTTTTATTCTATGTTCAATAATGTTATATATGACCAAATATGGCCAAGGAGTGGAGTCGGCTAATAGACTCCACTCATTGGCCCAGCCGCTGGTGGGAAAAACGAAATCCCGTCAGTGGTTGAAGCTTTGGACAGTGCCGGCTATAAAAGTCGGCGCCTGCCGCGATTGAACGGCTTTTTGAACTGACTTTCAAATAAAGTCTGCTTACCATTCCTGCTGTGTCCTGCCTCTCCTTCCCGCGTGGACCCATCTAATAAATAAGGCAGTGGTCTCCAGCCTTTATGGCTTGGCGGCCCAGCAGGGTGGGGGGTGGGGGGAACTGGGCCATGCAAGTGGCAGGCTGGCGTGCACACGTGTCAGCTTGCCACTCGCCCAAGTTGAGCTGCCTGCGCACATGCGCCAACCAGCGGCTCGTGCAGCCAGGTTCCGGATGGGCCACGGTCCAGGTGGCTGGAGAACCATTACCAAAATAATTAGTTTGAATATGATTGGTCACTCACCGATAACTAGGCGGGACACAGAACCCAAGGGGGATTGTTAACTGCTTGGTTTGGGCACAAAATGCCAGATTTGGCTTTGCTACACTGTAATCACTTGGCTTTAGTAAACCGTATTTTCTTTAACTAGTCTAGGAATCATTCTTTTCTCTTGACCCAGTTGGGAAAGATGACAAATCCTTACATTCTTTAGCGATCCTATATACTCTTCAAACTGGAAATAGTTTAATCTGCATTTTGCAACATACTGGGTGTTCTTGCTAGGGTTTCAGATAGAATGAATTCTGTGGTTTTGGCTTTATTCTGGTTAAAAAGCCTCTACAGAGTTACACTCTGTGTTTCTTTTTTTTTTTCTTAGCTATTCTCTGCAAACAAAAGCTTAAGTTCAAGAGCAAAGAAATGTAGCTGATATCGTTTGGAGTGTTTGCATTGAATATGGCAGTGATTTTCACTGCTGATGCTGAGATTAGAAGCCAATTATTTGCATTATTAAATTTCCATGTGCCTAAAAGAACTCATTTAAGAGGCTTCCTGCTACATCTCTGCAGGATACCCTGCTCTGCCTTTCTTCTTTCCACCAACCAATACTTAATGGCATAGAGATTATGGCAGAATTATTGTTCTTGCCCCACAATCCTGCCACTTGATCTTTTGGCATCAGTCACCACTCTGTGTTTACTCTTCCAGGAAGTATGTCTCACTTACACAAAAACTTTAGGGCAGGAAGTTCTTTGTTGTCTCACTGGAATGAAAAGTTCTTCCAATTTTAGTTCAGGGGGAAAACCCACATTGTTCTGTTTACAGACATGTGGGAAGACTGGAATAAGAGTTTATTGGCCAGACTAAGTGTGGTGGGTGGCCTCAGCCAAATTTGTGTTCTCAAATCTTGCAAAGCAGCTTAGCTGATTTTTTTTTTTTTTTTTTTTGAGATTATTAAGATCTAGATCAGTGTTTCTCAACCTTGGCAACTTTACAATGTTTGGACTTCGACTCATAGAATTTCCTAGCCAGCACATGTCAAAGTTACAACAGACACACACACCCCATACTCACACAAAGGTACTTATGGCTGCTGCAGTGTCCCTGCGGTTGTTCATCCTTATGACAGATTGCAGGGATGCTGCAGGGGAATGGGACAATTTGGCATGGTCAACTTGCTGTGGCCAACTTGCAGTGACCAAACTCGCCACAGCCAACTCACCGCAAGACAACTCGTTGCAGGACAATTTAACAATTCTATTTAATTATTTAAAATAAATGATTTTTGCCATTCAACTTTCATTCTGTTCCTCTTTTTGCATCCTTTCTCTAATGATTCTATTCCACCGTGTCTGTGATCTTAGAGTAACTCTTGTTCCGTAGCAAGTTGTCCTGTGGTGAGCTGACTGTGGCGAATTGCCATAGACCCATGCTGCATTTCCCCAGGTCCCCACAGGCTTCCAAACCAGCCACTCAGACACACAAGATCGCCTAAAGTCCATCATCAAAAGCAACCAGTGCATGGAGGTAGTTGCAACCTGTAGGACGAGGCCTACTTTCCAAACCAGCTACTCAAGGGACTTTCAAGAATCAGCCTGTTCTCATCTAGCTTTACTAACCAGCAGAATCCAACCTTCCTTCCCTCCCTTTTTTTGGGGACCCTCTGATGACTTTCTTGGCCTAAAGGGATTGGAGTTGTTTTTTTTTAGAGGATCCATTTGTTTGTGGACCTTCCTTAAAATACGGAGCCCTCTGTTGCACGAAGTACTACTTTCTTGCAGAAAAGCACGAGGTTGCCTGAGCTTTGCATCGCATCGGCTGGGCTCCTCTTCAAAAAAAAAATGCATAAAGAAGGCAGGTCCTGCAAGTCCTTTGGGTGGCTGGATGGGAAAATATGCCTCGTCCCTATAGGCTGATAATTTGCCTCCATCATTTGCCAGTCGCTTCCACTGACTGGCTTTAGGTTTCTTTGCATGTACTGTGCTGTCCAGACAGTTTATAGGTAATGGGAATTGAGATAGTTAGGAATTGAGAGCTGTCCCCTTAAGGGAATGCATCATGGTAAATGTAGTTAAGATATCCTGGGAAATGTAGTCCATGTCATGTGGCCACATCTGTAATCCTGATTGGTCACTGAATTGACCCTTGGTGGGTTGCGGGAGGTCTCTCCACTCTTGCCTGGAACCCAGCAACACGCCGCTGCCTCAACCCCTTGCTCCTTCATTTTGGGGATGAAAGATTACCATCCCTTTACATCAGAAAGTCAGCTATGCAAAGAGTTGGACATTTGAGATGAATCTCGACATAACTGTGAGTTATCTTGAGGATGCCTGATGAACCAATAAAAAGACTTTGTATGGATGCTTTGTGGCAGTAATTATAGAGGACAGAATATGTTCCCCCATAGTTGCAAACCCTTTAGAGCAAGAAAATCATCTGTAATGTTATATTTTTTATTGTTTATGTCAAGAAAGTAGAAATATTTTTATAAACATATAAGCTGCACTTCTATATGAGAATGAATATCGGCTCCAACATCATCGGGCAAGTGTGTTAAACTGTGAGTAGTATTGGCCAGAAGGAAAATTTGTATATACTTCTTCATTCATATATGCTTGTCTGGAAAAAAAAAACAGTTGATACATGTTAATGATTAAAGTCTCTAAATATGTGATTGCTTATTCTCAGTATCAATAAGAAATCAATGTGTTTTTTTTACAAATGGGCTAAAGAAATTAGAACGCCAATTTGGTGAAATGGTTAAGAGATAAGGCTAGAAACCCAGAGACCATGGTTTTCTAGTCTAACCTTCCGTCTCAGCCCCAGGGAGGGAGGAATGGCAAACCATTTTCAGAAACACTTGCCAAGGAAACTGCAAGGATTTGTCCAAGCACTTGCCAAGAGTTAGCGCTGACTCCAAAAAAAAAGTTATCTAAGACACTAATAAAAAGCGTGCTTTGAAATAAGTTGACATCAATGGTATTTGTTTGAGGGCCATCATAAAACACATGATGAACATAACAGCATAACTGAAGCCCCACCCCTTTATACATGCATGCACCTGCAGAGCAGGGTTATTGGGCAGGCTGGAAAGCTGTTGAGAATTAAGTAACAACAGGCAGATTATTCTGCCGCTCCACTGGACAAAGCTACCAGGCCTTAAAATATCTAGATTAGGGGTCTCCAACTTTGGTGACTTTAAGACTTGTGGACTCCAATTCCCAGAATTCCTCAGCCAGCTGGGTTAGGGTTAGGGCTGAGGAATTCTGGGAATTGGAGTCCACAAGTCTTAAAGTCGCCAAGGTTGGAGACCTCTGATCTAGAGGCATCATGTCTTGCCAGATGCTGATGCTGCCAAGCCCTGCTAATTTGCCCCCGGGGAGTTTTTGGGCTCATCTTGGGCTAAAACAAAGGGGGCATCCAGAAAATGTCTTACTTGTTTTTCTGCTCCTGGGATAGCTGCACGTTAAAATTATCTAACGCTCTCCGCAGGTCCCGATTCTGACGTTGCTGATGACGGTCATACAGCAATTCAGCTCTGGCCTCCTGAATCCGTTTCCGTTCCCATTCTGCGTTTTTCTGGCGTTCCTCTTCATCTAACCTCTGCATGAGAACCAGAAAGCGGGTCTATGTCAGCAATGAAACACCTCTGCCCCCCCATCCATCTTCTGGTGCTGCTGATAGCTTTCAACAGATGGGCTGCTAAGGACCCAGGCTCTTCCCAAGGTCTTTCTGGAGCTGAAGGAGTCAGGAAGGTACAAACTATCTGGAATCTAATGTACAAAAATGATTGGTTTAGGCTCTCCCCCTGCCTTTGCCACCCATTAAACAGGATCTGTGGTCCTTAATCTGTTGCACAGCTACGATTTCCAACAGCCCCTGCCAAAGTGATGATGGTGTAGGAAGGTAAAGGTTGCAAATAGGGGTGTCTGGAGAGTGTGGTCAAACAAATCAAGATGGAAGACGTAACAGTGCCATCAAAGCTCCACCTCTGTGTTTTATGTGTGTGGCATGCAGGATGCATCTGGAAAACAGGTGGAGCTTTCATCAGACTGTTGCAGCCCATCTTGGTTTTCCCAAGTTTGATCTGATGGAGGAAGATCAAAGACAGAGGAAGGAGACCATCGAGCAAGGAATGGCTGGAAAAGGAGGAAATGGCTGAAGGAGCCAACCTCCCTTATACTTTTTGGAGGACCTTTCAAAGAGCCTTTTAGCGGATAACAACATGCTATATGTGAATGTGGAGCCTGGCCTATCTGCTAGTATGTCGGTTACTATCAGAAACATGTACCGATAATAACTTATTTTTAGCCAATGACAAAGTCAGGAAGGTGGCTTCTTTCTGGCAGTTTAAAGTTTTATGGAAGAAGGGAGGAGGAAGAGAAGGAGAAAAAGAAGCCCATCATGACTTTTCTGATCACACCATGCAGAATTCCAGGTTGTTATTCCACAATGCTATTTCTTTAAAGGGAATACCAGCTTCTCCAGAACTTGTTGCAGCTGAATATCCCGGATTTCTTTCAGCTGAGCTTGGCTCATGCCTTTCCATCGATCTGTGATGATACCATTTGGTCCAAAGGAGCTGACAGCTTGCTGTGGGTTTTCAGTCAGCAGATCCCCCTGAAGCTGGCTCAAAATATCCCTCTCGTTTGCTTCTTCTTCTTGCTGTTTTTCGAGTCTTCTCTTACGTTCAGACTCGGCAGCCTTAAAAAAAAAAAAATCACAGCAATGCTTAAAAAGTGAGAGAGGGTTGGCCCTCACCAGATGGCAAATGTTTAAATCAAGTTCAGCAATTGTGTTTTGTAGGATTTCTGGTAGGAAATAAAGACAGGGTAAGTAAGATACGGTAAAGAGTAAAAAGAGACTAAGGAGAGAATTGCAAAGTCTTTTAAAACTCTTCTCTCATTCCGACACATGAAAAATTACAATTGCGTACATGATGTAAAATAAAAATATACACTGACATCCTGATCTGGGTGATGCTTCTTGTTTCTCTGGTTTGCCTGTTAAGTTGGGGTCGATTGAAGAGGCACTCTTCAATCAAGAGCTGTAACAAACAGCTCTTTATTTGGTAAACCAGTGCAAAGAAGTGAGGTGCCTGTCCTACAGCTCCCTCTTTTAAAGGGAGCTGTCAGGCAGCTCAGCTACTGAGAGGACCTCTTTTTCCCACCTGGAAAAGTGGACCAATCGTTTTAAATTATTTCTTTTCCCACCTAGACGGCGGACTAGAGGGAAGCCTTTGCTTTTTGGCTTCCCTCTTCATTACCATATTCAACACCGCCCATGAGTTCTGTGGTGGATTTACATCTCCTTCCAAGCCATGAAACAAACCGCATGGATCAGGTTCTTACATTGCACTGTCAGAACAAGCAAATATTATGGCTTCAGTTGCACGAGTAACTCAATCTTCTGGAGAGATTCAAAAATATACAGTGATACAAAACAGTCCAGTTTCCTTCCCATGCTTAGGACAAGACCTAATCAGAAATGAGCACTGCATTGAGTGCTCAGCATGGCATCCGAGACAGGGCAAGGACAGTTACAAACAACAAGGTGACAATTACTGCCAACCCAACTATGAGAACACGCCATAACTACTGCTGCATGGAGATTATATATTCAGATTTGGGAACTATCATTCATAAAAGTAGAGGGGTGACAGTAGGCTTTGAAGATTGGACTGGATGCTGGGTTTTAAGTATACTCTTCATGTCTCAATGATGTAAATTCAAAATGTGCTCCAAAATCAAGTTAAGCTCTGGCAGGAATTCTATATAGCTTAGCTTGATTTTGGAGCAAATTTACATCATTCAAACCTTGAAATATATCTGCTTTATCAGATACACAGTATTTATTTATATCCATCTCATTCTCCAAGGAGTTCAAACTTCCACTGGAGTTGGGTGGCTAATAAATTTGAATGAATTCATACGATATAGAAAATACATTATAGATTCATATCTCTTTATGCAATGAGTCCTTTGCTCAATGATGTCATACTTCTCAATGATGTCCACTCTCCCACGATTTGCAAAATCCACCCAATAAAAGAAGATATTTTTTTTGTCTTATCCCAAACCACTTAGACTCTGGAACAGGTACAACAATAAATGATAAGTCAGACTTACTTTTAAGCTGAAGTGTAAATATATGTAATAGCCTATTTCAGCTATATGAAAATAAATATCCTAGACTATTAACATTTAAAAACTACTTTGAACACCATAATTATTGAACATTTGCTTCAATAATTACTATATTTTATTTTATGTGTGTGTGTGTGTGCATGTGTACGTATGTGTACATATACTTAAGGTTTATGCTTAAATTTATAATAAGTGGCTATATGGTTTGGGGGGGGTGGAATTGGACTGTTTAGTTTGTCTATTTTCTATGTGATGTTTTAATGTACAGTGAGAGGTTATTTTATTATATATATGTTTGTACCTGTACTGAAGGAAGTTGGAGGTAATTCTTTTTATATTTCTTTTCTTTCTTTTCTCTTGTCACCTAATTCCCAGAGTACTTATTTTAGGCCAAAGATATTTACCCATGTAGTAGGCTGTATTGCTATTATCCTTCTCATTGTCTCATCTTTCCTAGTACCTTCTCTTATTGGTATCTTATGATTTATCACTTGTTTGTATCTTATGATTAATGATTGTTTATGATCTATAACCTTGCTGTTTGTATGTACATTGTAAGTCAGTGCACCGGAGACAAATTCCTTGTATGTCCAATCACAATTGGCCATTAAAGAATTCTATTCCATTCCATAGTTTTCATTCCATTCCATCTTCTCTTCTCTTCTCTTCTCTTCTCTTCTCTTCCCTTCCCTATTCTATTCATTCCATATTTTCCATTCCATTTCATATTTTCCATTCCATTCCATATTTTCCATTCTGTTCCATTCTGTTCCGTTCCTTTCCATATTTTCTATTCTGTTCCATTCCATTCCATTTTTTCTATTCAATTCAATTCCATTCCATTCCACTCCACTCCATTCTATTGTTTTTACTTTCCTGATTTCCCCATTTGATCCCCTCTCCCCTTTAATCTTTTTTCTTTGAGTTAATTTGTATTTTATCTTTTTTTGAAACTTATAAGAGCTGCCTTAAAAAAAAGCAATTATGATATGTCATACCCTTTCTCAGGTACTATATTTAAGTAATAATAACCAATTTTGCTTTACCAGAGCTTGATTGAATTCTGTAGTAGTGATACAAATTGCTCGTCTGGTTTCCTCATCTGCTCGTTGGAGATTCATAGCCTTTTCATCAAGCTCCAGTCTCTGCTGCTTATAGAGTTCATCTACAAATTGAAACAAATCAGTTATGTCACAAGTCATCTTCATTTAATGACCCCATTATCCCTGGGTAACTGAGTGGAGCTAGCAAAGTGTAATGGCTGGATGCCTTTCCTGTCACTAATGCGGAGTTTTGTTCAGCAGATATATTCTCAGTGTGCCCAGAGAGAGAAATATCTGCCTTTACCTAGGATCGAACTCACAGCCTCCTGATTGTGAGGCGAGAGCTCCACCTCTAGGCCACCCCACCATTCTTCTGTTACAAGTGTTATGTCACAAGTGCCAGGTAGTAAATCATTGTCCTCCAATTAGCAATACCAATAAGTACTTAGACATATATACTGCTCCATGGTGCTTTGCAGCACCATCTGTGCGATTTACAATATCAAATACTTATTTGCATATTGCCCTCAACAATCTGGGTCCTCTATTGTAGATTCGGTCATACCTGCATACCTGCATATTTTTTATCTGCCAGTGCGTTCTGTTTTTCCTTTTTTTGCTGCAAAAGCCATTCTCTGGTTTGCTCTTGCTGGAACCTCCATCTATTCTTGCTGTTTAAATCTTCTCCCATGAACTTCTGCAAGCTGGATATGGTGCAGCGTGGGTCGCTGTCACCAAGGCGAGCAGCAGTATCTTTCTGCAGGCGTTGTGGGTCAAAGAGATCGTACTCACGCGCTGTTTCTGGTTTCTGATAATTTTGACGAAATTCGTTGATAGCTTTGTTTAGAATCCGGGTATCTCTTTTCTGTCGTTGGTCTAACATGCAGAGGATCTTATCATTTTGTTTCATTTCTGCAGCTATATTTAGAAGGGGAAAAAAGGCTGTGATTCTAATCCTTAAAAAAACACATTATTTGTGAACTTAAATAGCAGTGGTTGAAGTTAATTGTTCCAACCCAAATAAAATTAATGCTCTCTTTTACCTGTTCAGATTATATAGTCACGTACTTCATCTCCATGTGAAGCAGTTCATGGTTACAGGTAGTCCTCAACTTATGACCACAATTGGGACGAGAAATTCCATTGCTAAACAAAGTGGCTGTTAAGCAAGTTGCATCCAATTTTATGACCTTCTTTGTCACAGTTGTTAAACAATCACTGCACTTGTGAAGTGAATAGCAATAGCACTTAGACTTATATACCGCTTCACAGTGCTTTACAGCTCTCTCTAAGCAGTTTACAGCATATTGCATATTGCAGAGTCAGCATATTGCCTGGGTCCTCATTTTACCGACCTCAGAGGGATGGAAGGCTGAGTAACCTTAAGCCTGGTGAGATTTGAACTGCCGAATTGCAGGCAGCCAACAGTTAGGAGAAGTAGGCTGCAATACTGCATTCTAACCACTGCGCCACCACAGTTCTATCATGCAGTGAATCATGCAGTTGTTAGCAACTCCAGCTTCCTGGCCTGGGATGTTGCAACCATTGTAAATCCATGCCAGTGGCTCAGTGGTAAAAATCTGATCACATGACCATGTGGATGCTGCAATGGTCGTAAGTGTGAGGATCAGTGAGAAGTCACTTTTTTCAGTGCCATTATAACTTTGAATATTCACTAAAAAAATAAATGTAAGTTGGGGATTACCCATGTTTTAAAATATTCCTTGAAAAGAATATTGCACAGGGACAGTTCCATAGAGCTAATATCTATGCCAGTAAATATTCCTCATATCTCACAACAGTACTTCTTGCAGCTCCACTAAGCCCAGAAAAGCTAATTTTTTAGCCACCTGTATCCCATCTTGCAGTGCTATCTTACTGTGTACTAAAAAAAACCCAGCTGAGTGCAAAAAATCCTCAAGACTGGGATGAATACACTGAGATTTTGGAAAAAGGGAGAGGGGTGTGATAGAAGTTCTCACTAAGATGTCCAAACCCAAACCTTGCAGAGTTCAATTATCTTATGATTTATAACTATCTTACTCGCCCAAGAAAAATCTTAGGTGAATGGATGAGGAACAGGAATGGAATCAACATTTTATGGTGGAAGGACTAAAGGAGAACTCATTTTTATAGCTATCTGACAAATGATTGTTTAAAAAAATGATACGATATATACCAATAGTATCATCATGGGCCTTCTGGATTGCTTCTTCAATTTTTTTGTCTTTTACCTGGGCGTCCAGAGCTTCCTTATCGATCTGTGGTAGACATGAAGAAAAACTTAGTTCAGATTTCATACCAAAGAAGATAACTCCAGAAGAGGACATCTCCCAAAATAAGTTCAGCTTTAACTGCTATTTTCAGGAAATAAAAAGCTGAGACAACTAAAGGCAAGAAAATAATATTGTAGTCTTTACTGATGAATTAAAACTAAATAAATAACTAGAATTACACTGTATCACATTAAATAGATTTTAAAAACTCTTAGATACAGAACTATTGAACTTTTAATTCAATTATGTCACATATCTCCAAGATTGTCTTTTGTATTTTTAAGGACCAAAAAATAATCAGTCCAACACTAAAAATATGCTAGTTAACATGCCAGATATTTAATAATGCCAATGAAAAGAGTTATTAGAATTATGATCTATAAAACAAGAAAATTACGTAGCTGAAAACATATCAATGTAGCCTAGTTTTACAATTCTTTTTAAAACCTTCAAAGGTCAATATGCATATCATACAGATTTATTTATTTATTTATTTATTCGTACTTCTATACCGCTCCCTCTCCCAAAAAGGGACTCAAGGCGGTGTACACTCAACAAACAAGGTAATACAGAAAACAGAAGCGAGAACAGGTAAGTAATCAAGATGGCCAAGAATCACCCCTATAAAGTTAAAAAGTATAAACCCCAATGATCTTATTTGGCTAGACCGGCTTGCTTGAACAGCAAGGTCTTAACTGCGCGCCGGAAGGTTAGGATGTCTGACATGGCTCGTATATCCGGGGGGAGACAATTCCAGAGGGATGGGGCTCCCACAGAGAAAGCGCGTAGTCTCGGGGCTGCTAGACGACAACGATCCAGTGGTGGTACCCCGAGCAAGGCAACTCTGTGGGAGCGTACTGGGCGGCGGGAGGTTGTTGGTGGCAGCAGGCGATCCCGTAAGTATCCAGGTCCCGAGCCATGGAGCACTTTGAAAACTGTAAGTACCACCTTGAAACGAATCCGGAAGGCCACAGGAAGCCAGTGCAGGCAGCGGAGAAGAGGTGTTATGTGGGCGTCCCGAGGGGCGCCCAAGATCATCCGTGCGGCTGAATTCTGAACCAACTGTAACCTTCGGAGACTTTTCAAGGGGAGCCCCATGTAGAGAGCATTACAGTAGTCCAAGCGGGAGATGACGAGGGCAGAGGTGACTGTGCGAAGTGCATCCAGATCCAGAAAGGGTCGGAATTGGTAGATAAGACGAATTTGATAAAAAGCACTCCTGGTGGCGGCCGCAATATGATCATCCAAGGATAGCCGCACGTCAAGGAGTACACCCAAGTTGCGTGCCCTTTCCACAGGGGATAATGTCTCTCCTCCTATGGTCAGCGATGGAATAAGCTGACTGAATCTGGGGGCAGGAAACCACAGCCACTCGGTTTTGGTCGGGTTGAGACGAAGTCTGTTATGACCCATCCAACTCCGTACGGCCTCCAGGCACCGGGACAGCACCAAGACGGCTTCGTTGGGGTGGTCAGGGGTGGAGATGTACAGCTGAGTATCATCAGCGTACTGGTGGAATTCCACCCCAAAGCCACGGATGATCTCACCTAGCGGCTTCATATAAATGTTGAAGAGTAGGGGAGAGAGCACCGATCCCTGAGGTACCCCACAAAGTAGGGGCCTTGGGGTCGATCTCTGTCCCCCCGTCAACACAAATTGCGAACGGTCGGAGAGGAAGGAGGAGAACCATCGAAGAACGGTGCCTCCAATCCCTAACCCCTCCAACCGATGCAATAGGATACTGTGGTCAACAGTATCAAAAGCCGCTGATAGATCCAAAAGGACCAGAACAGAGGAATAGCCTCTGTCCCGTGCCCTCCAGAGATCATCCATCAACGCGACCAATGCCGTCTCAGTGCTGTGCCCGGGTCTGAAGCCCGATTGGAGGGGGTCGAGATAATCCGCTTCATCCAGGTACTGCGGGAACTGACGTGCCACCACAGTCTCTATGACCTTCGCTACAAAGCGAAGGTTGGAGACAGGACGATAATTGGATAGCAATGTTGGATCCAAGGATGGTTTCTTGAGGAGGGGTCTAACCACCGCTTCTTTCAAAGCGGCGGGTAGAAACCCCTCTCTCAAGGAAGCGTTAATAAGCTTGGAGCCAGTATGAGTGCTAGACCACAGAGGGAAAAATAAGTGGTAGCGTCAGCCCCCCAGATGAATTAAATAGGATGATTTTATATATTACATGTAGTTAGATTATTTACAGAAAAATCAATGTGTCTAGTTCACATTTATTTGTATTATGTAAGCCCAGAGAGTTGGATTAACTCAGATAACCATGATCACACTACCCATACATCAACTTGAACAGACACATGTAAATAATATCAGACCACTCACAAGTACAATATTAATTTTATCTAATAACTGGCTAAAATTAAATCCATTTTCATAACTGCAACATATTCCAAATCAATAATATACACAGATATCTTTTCTCTACCAGATTTTAACTTGATACTACTTTTTGTTTTCCACATAATTTTATGGTAATTGTGTTTATCTCTTAAGCTAATGATTACATTATGGGCAGTACTTTAGAGAGTTACAAAAGAATATGTAGGTGAAACTCAAAAAATTAGAATATCATGCAAAAGTTCATTTATTTCAGGAATGCAACTTAAAAGGTGAAACTAACATATGTGATAGACTCATTACATGCAAAGCAAGATAGTTCAAGCCATCATGTGTCATAATTGTGATGATTATGGCTTACAGCTCATAAAAACCCCAAATCTACAATCTCAGAAAATTAGAATATTACATGCAATCAATAAAACAAGGATTGTACATGGAACAATATCGGATCTCTGAAAATTATAAGCATGCATATGTACTCAGTACTTGGTTTGGATCTCTTTTGCAGCAATTACTGCCTCAATGCGGAGTGGCATGGAAGCTATCAGCCTGTGGCACTGTTGAGATATTATGGAAGACCAGGATGCTTCAATAGCGGCCTTCAGCTCTTCTGCATTGTTCGGTCTCATGTCTCTCATCTTTCTCTTGGCAATGCACCATAGGTTCTCTATGGGATTCAGATCAGGCGAGTTTGCTGGCCAATCAAGCACAGTAACCCCATGATCATTGAACCAGGTTTTGGTGCTTTTGGCAGTGTGGGCAGGTGCCAAGTCCTGCTGGAAAATGAGGTCAGCATCCCCATAAAGTACGTCTGTGGAAGGAAGCATGAAGTGGTCCAAAATCTCCTGGTAGACGGCTGCGTTGACCCTGAACATAATGAAGCACAGTGGACCAAAACCAGCAGATGACATGGCTCCCCAAATCAACACAGACTGTGGAAACGTCACACTAGACTTTAAGCATCTTGCAGTGTGTGCCTCTCCATTCTTCCTCCAGACTCTGGGTCCTTGGTTTCCAAATGAGATGCAAAAGTTGCTGTCATCAGAAAAGAAGACTTTGGACCATTGAGCAACAGACAAGGCCTGTTTTTCTTTAGCCCAGATAAGACGCTTCTGACGTTGTTTGTTGTTCAGAAGAGGCTTGACAAGAGGAATACGATATTTGAAGCCCATGCCCAGGATCCGTTTGTATGTGGTGGCTCTTGCTGCACTGACTCCAACCTCACTCCACTCTTTGTGAAAGTCCCCAACACTTTTGAATGGCCTTTTCCTGACAATCCTCTCCAGGCTGCGGTCATCCCTGCTGCTTGTGCACCTTTTTCTTCCACACTTTTCCTTTCCACATAACTTTCTATTAATGTGCTTTGATACAGCTCTTTGGGAACATCCAACTTCTTTTGCAATTACCTTTTGAGGCTTTCCCTCCTTATGGAGGGTGTCAATGATGGTTTTCTGCACAACTGTCAGGTCAGCAGTCTTTCCCATGATTGTGCTTCCTACTGAACCTGACTGAGAGACAGTTTAAAGGCTCAGGAAACCCTTTGCAGGTGTTATGGCTTAATTAGCTGATTAGAGTGGGACACTTTGAGCCTAGAATATTGAACCTTTTCACAATATTCTAATTTTCTGAGATTGGATTTGGGATTTTCATGAGCTGTAAGACATAATCATCTCAATTATGACACATCATGGCTTGAACTATCTTGCTTTGCATGTAATGAGTCTATCTCATATATTAGGTTCACCTTTTAAGTTGCATTACTGAAATAAATGAACTTTTGCACGATATTCTAATTTTTCGAGTTTCACTTGTATGAGTTGCCTAATGATAAATTGTCTTAGGTATAAATCAAAAAGAATAATTTCATATCACTTGCAGGAAATATAAATTTCATTCAGTGAAAATCTATCAAATTAAAACACCATTATTTTATTTAAAAAAATATAAACAGGAATAAATTGTGGCTCAAATGCAAGCTTACATAGCTGAGAAATTGTTACATGATATAGCTTCTCTTTCTATAATTTATTAAACATTTTATTGCCAAATTGGAAGACTGTACATTTATTTTTTTCTATATAGAATTAAGCAAGTAGATTTCATAATATTTTAGAGAACACAGCAGTAGTAGATAACTGTATGCAAAAGTTTAGGTGCCAACTGTCAAATTATGTATTTGCACCTAGTAAACAATAAGCATGCAATTCAAATTTTCAGATACATGTTCTGTTTAACTTTGCATCTGGTTCTATTCCTTTTGGAATTCTTTGAAACTATTTTATAAGGAGTGTCCAAAGGATTGCACTCAACTGTGTATACTTCGTAAAATTAGTCTGAATAATTATTTAGGCATTGTATGTTGTTTCTGAGAAGGAAAACTTTCCTTTCTCATTTTGCGTATAAAATAAGAGATATTTTTTAAAAAATGCATAAAGTTACGCAGCTGGTGTGAAAACACTATCCCCATACAACTTCGTTCAAAGAATTAAATTTAAATGACAATCAAGAAAATCCAAATAATTACAGAACCACCTACCCCGATAGTCCTCACTCGGGCATCAAAGATCTGGCTTTGCTTCTGCAGCTCCCGGTAGCGCCTCCGCTCCCGCAACGCTGCCTCGGCCCGGGAGTGCATAGCCGGCCCCAGCAGTCCTGCCGAAGCAGGGAGGATGAAAGAAGATGCTTCACGCCGGGATAGCTATCTATGATGTTCAGCATCCCCGGCGCCTAGCAACAGTCTCCATAACTCTGCGTTGCTAAGGAAATGAGCCAAAGCTCTTCCGCTTCGAGCTATCGAGGCTCTCTTGCCTGCAGTTCCCGTCAGCATAGAGATTGATTGCTAGAGTGGCACCACTTACATCACATCGTCAGGGGTCTAGAACGGAGGCAAGGACCTCTTAGGGCGAGGCAAAGCCTCGGAAGGCGGAGCGCGGGGGAAGTCTCACGAGACATCCTTTCCCCACAAGCGCAGCGCGACATCGGCCGATTTGGCGGGAAGGGTGGTTGTTACGCTGTGAGGCGGAGGGTCAGAATTTATGTATTAAATATATAACCTCCTGTATAAGGGCTTTTATCGTTCCTCGCGGGTCTCTGGAAGGGGAAGATAGTCTTCTGCCTCCCGCCCGTTATTTTTCACATTTCAAGCGTTTGTCCTGCCCGAGCTGGCGGGGTAGTACCTCGGTTAAAATTCTCAACCGCGTGCTTCATCGTCCATCTTTTGTTGCCTTCCCAGCGATTTTTATTTCTCTTCCTCTCCCACCCCCCCTTTTGAGGGACAGTTGCGTTGAATCCAGTTGACAGAAATACCAAAATGATGCACGTGAAATGTTTTTTTTTTTTTAAAAAGACCGGGGGCTCTGATGAATCGGGTTGCTCCTCCAGATGTGTCCCTGAAATGCTTATATTTCATCTCTAAAAGGGACGACAATTGGAGGAAATGCTGTAGAAATGCCCACGTTCGATGTTCGAAGCGATTTTTCTATAAATGCAAGGGAAAGCTTGAAAATGGATTTTAAAAGATATGGATCCACCATAGTTTTGTCTAGTCTGCACTTCAGGGAATCTTAATTTTTTTAAACATTTGGGCCTTCCCTTAGTAATTACTGCTTAAAGACAATGATACCGTAGGTATAGATGTATATACACATTCCAAATACCCTCAAATGAAAAAAAAAATTTGCAGCCAAAGACTGGCATAATAAAGCTCAGTAATGTAAAACAGACATGTAAAGAACAATGGTTAAAATTAACAGCATATCCATTAGATGGTTGCACACATTCTGTATAATATAGCAGAATTTAGCCAATTTTGGAATAAAGAGATTAATATCCAACAGTAAAACTGAAATCAGAAAATTGGGAAATTTGCTTAAATATGAGGTTATGAACGCTGATTGTACCAGCATAATAAAACAGGCAATATATGAAATGTTCTTGCTTTAGCTCCAGCATCAATCATGGCAGTGTTCCTTTTGCTTTCCTTCCTCATTCATAGATGGGGTACTTAAAGCTTTTGCTGGTTGAGAATTTCAAATCCTGGCGGGGACAACAATGCATTGGACCATTCAAAAAATTCACTTGTATCATTGGTCCTAATGGCTCAGGTAATGTGTATAAATAATTTATAGCAGTTGCCTTTGATTAGGGTCCTCCTAGACTGGTTTTTTTCCTTTTATATCATTCCTTATATATACAACTCCTGTTACAGCTATTTTATCCTATGCATGCTTGTACTTTTTTCAAGAAGTTTTTCCCCCTGCTAGACTTACTGTACTGTTGTACAGTTGTTCTTGTTGAAAAGCAAAAATGCTTTAGGTAAGCAAAATGTTGATTAAAGTGTATAAACAGATTAAGCTATATAAATAGCTATTTAATTTATATTGGCAGCAGAACATTAATCACCTGTACAAGAGATGACATTCCATTTGGGAAAAAGGAGAATGGATTATGTGTTTAGAAGGAACTTCCTGTGTTCATTAGGAGTCTACAACTAGGTGTTTAGAGCAAACATAGGGAACATGGTGCCTATGGGCTTAAGCTTTTTTCACCAACCTCTTCTAATGTCCATGAGGTTTCTTATATAGATTGCTTTTTAAAATATTTTTATTAAAAACAAACTGGAAGATGGCTTTTAGTAAAGCAGCAGTTATTGCTGTTATATTTATTTGCAGCAATACTGTTGGATCACAAAAAGATCCTGCTGGGATGGTAGATATTTCCCTATGTGTTCTCTAAATTTCAACAGCAATTGCAACAAAAACTTTTACCACAAGTCTTTGTTAAGATTCATCACTGTTTCTACCCTCTAAAATTAAAAAAGGCTCCCTAAGATTTTTCTAAAATAGAAATGAAAACTTTTGAATTACTTTTTTTGTGGCTACATTAAAAATAGAGGGGGAAATTGTGATTTAGTGTAGGATCTGAACCAGAAAATCATTAATTATCGAAGTATTGCAAGCAATTAGGAATATATCAGTGTAGGGTGAATTGGTGTAAATGTTTTCATGAAATTTAAAATGGTAATATTGTAATTCTAATTTGCATCGGTAAAAAGGTTTTTTCACATTTTATGCAATTAAAGGGAAATCAAATGTAATGGATGCCCTTAGCTTTGTAATGGGTGAAAAGACATCTAATTTAAGAGTGAAGCACATTCAGGAACTGATACATGGGGCTCATATTGGAAAGCCAGTTTCTTCAAGTGGACGTGTAACAATGGTGTATGTAGAAGAAAATGGGGAAGAGAAAAGATTTTCAAGGATTATTCGAGGCAAGTGCATTTTTTCTAAAAATTAAATATTTGTGAAATCTAAAAAATATATAAACAAATATAGATATTAGCATTGTTTTGTTAAATGTGGCAAATTTGTGGTCATAGGTTGTTGGATAAATTTACATTTTACAGAGTTTTGGAATATCTTATCTGTCTGATATATGATTCTCTAAACATAATGAGAAAGAAAATCTATGGATTGGATCTAGTATATCAATACTTGGCATTACATATTGGACAATGTCAAATAATATCATGTTCTGCCTTAGCTCCTGTCCTGTGGGACATCATACCTTCTCGGTAAGATTGCCTCCATCTTTTTGGCCTTCCGAAAAGACCTAAAGACCAGGCTTTGCCAATTGGATAGGAGCAGTTATATTAGAAGTAGTTAATAAGATCCCATCTCCTCCACATGTGTATCTTGTTCATTTCCACCTTTGCTCATTTTTAAGTCAATTTTAATGTTCATATTTATTGTTCTAATGTTTTGTTGCTTTTATTCATTTTAATCCATCTAGAATCACCTCAGGCAAGGTGGGTGTTTAATTTTATTTATTAATATTATGTTTAGCAAATAAAAAAATAAATATCAAGGTAATTGTTGTTAGGAATAAAATTGCCAGCGTACATTTATTTTAAAGGCATACACCAAATATTTTTTAAAAAACATGCAAAACAAAATGAATATATACAAATACAATATATGATATATTTTGTTATAAAAATGATATTTTATTTTTAGTAGAAATAAATATACAAAATAACAGAGCTGAAAGGGACCTTGGAGGTCTTCTAGTCCAACTTCTTTTTTTCAGTCAGGAGACCTTATACATTCTGGACAAATGGCTGTCTAATCTCTTCTTAAAAACCACCAATGATGGGTACTTAAAACTTCTGGAGGCAAGCTATTCCACTGATTAATTGGAAGTTAATTAACTGACAGGAAATTTCCCCTTAATTCTAGGTTGGATCTCTCTTTGTTAAGCTTCCATCGATTACTTTTTATCTTGCCCCTAGTTGCTTTTGGAAAATATGTTGACTCCCTATTCTCTGTGACAGCCCCTCAAATATTGGAAGATTGCTATCATGTCATCCTAGTCCTTCTTTTCGTTAGATAAGACATTCCCAGTTCCCACAACTGTTCATTATCTTGTTTAACCTCTAGCCCCTTAATCATCTTTGTTTCTCGTTTCTGCACTGTTTCTAGAGTCCAACATTTTTATATCGTGGTGACAAAAATTGGATGCAGTATTCCAATGTAGACTTACCAGTGTAATATAAAGCGGCACTAACACTTCACGTGATCTTAATATTAACCCTTTGTTGATGCAGCCTAGGACTGCATTGGCTATTTGGGCAGTTGCAGTACCATTCTGGCTCATACTAAATGATTGTGCACTAGGATTCCTAGAGCTTTGTCATAATTACTACCAAAGTTTTAAAAAAAATTATAAGCAAATGAAGTTTAGGAAGGAAAACACAACCAAATTATTAGGTGCATAAGCAAATCATCTGCTTAACATGCAGAATTACAATATGCATAATTAACTATAGTTTAAATATGAAGTGAAATACTTGTGCAATGCAAAATTTGCAATAGTACAAAAACTACTAAATTTCAGATTTGTTAAAAAAAATAATTTGCTGTTAGGTCCAAGCTGTGTATCCCTGAGGAAGAAAGGGAGGGAGGGAAAGAGAAAAGGGGGGGAATAAAGAAAGAAGAGAAAGAAAGAGAGAGAGAGAAAGCCTTATAGTTAAGCAGAACGGAATTTAGGAAAAATGGTCAAGCAAAACAAGAGAAGGAAAAAAGATAAAAGAGAAGGAAAAAAGTTAAAAAATCAAAAACGCTATATTTCATGCAAAGGAGCTAGCCCCAAAATTAGCTTGAAAGCTGTGACAAAATATTTCTTAAAAATTAAAAATTGTTTTATTGGTTTTCTGTAATGAGAACAGTATAATGAGGTGATCTGTAGTTAAGTGTAAAAATTTTCTAGAAATGTTTTGCTGTGAAAATAGATTTATTATTTACTTTCCAAATGTTGGATTTGTGTACATTTTAAAACAGTGGATTGGGTATTAACTTATTTTGTTGCTTCTTTTAAAATTAGGCAGTGGGTCTGAGTTTCTTATTAATGACACTGCTGTCAACCGCTCTATGTATACAAAGGCACTTGCAGAAATTGGCATAATTGCAAGAGCAAAGAATTGCCTAGTTTTTCAGGTAAATATTTGTGTTCAAAATTTAATATAGCATTATGTATAACATGTTTATATTGGTGGTAATATTTTTTTTAAATTTTGATCCAAATAGTTAGAAGAATGTGGGGGATAAGATGGCTTCAACAATGATTTTTTTAAACTTCTAGGAGAATATTTGTGACTTTTACATACAAAATACTAAGAAAAATTATTTTGTAGCAGGAAGGAAAATCCTTTTAAAAATTGTAATATCCTGGAAAATAGCAAAAACCAGTGTTGGTTTTAACATGAATTTCCTTTTTATACTGTTAATCTAATGTTAGAATCATTATCGCAGGGTGAAGTTGAAGCAATTGCAATGAAGAAACCCAAAGAAAGAACTGAGCTTTTTGAACAAATTAGTACCTCAGGGGAGCTTGCTACAGAATATGCAGAAAAGAAGAGGGATTTGCAAAAGGCAGAAGAAGATGCGCAGTTCAGTTACAACAAGAAGAAAAATGTTGCAGCTCAATGCAAACGTGCAAAATTGGAGAAAGAAGAGGTAAATTCAGAAAAAAAGGATTTTTGGTTCTTAAGTTAGTATATAAAATGAAAATTTTATGATTTTGGTGGAAGTTTTCTGATGAGATTCTCGTCATAAGAATAAAGATTGAGTCATGCCATGGTACTGTTAATTTTCCTGCCTTATTTTGACCATGTTATAAATAAAATGGTAATACAAGAAAGATTGCATAGAACCCTTGGTCAGAATTTTTCCAAAAAAACTGAGTATTCTGAGTATCAGAGAATTAACTCAAGGACTATTAATTTTATCAGAGTCCTTTTGAAATTTGAAACATTTTAAGATTAAAACAGTTAGTCTGACAGTAGGAAATTGTATTAATGCTGTGCAAACAATATCGAAAATGTTCTTAATTTAAAATGGAATTAAATTGTTAGTGAAGAATCTATATATTCTAACAGTAGGGTGACAGAAATTGCAACCAGATTTCCTTCATATCCTGACATATACTATATTCCTAAAATAATTAAACTCAATAGAGAGGGAGAGAAGGAAGGATAGCATTCTATGTGTTGTGTATTCTAGCTAGTATCTCCAACTCTTATTAAACAATTTTAAGAATTCTATAACAATGTAATTTTATATTTTGAAGAACACGTATTACTAAGCCAATCATTAATATGAATACAATTCTTTCCTATACTATTGTATATGTCTAACAATAATTATGATTAAAATTTGTTTATTATTAGATAAATGATGGTGTTGAGGCTTGGATGGATCTGAACTCTTTATAATTGAATGGCATACTGCTATGTATGAGTACATAGCTAATCATTTTGTTGATTATAGGCAGAACATTATCAGGAGTTGTTTGAAGAACTGACAGAACATAAAAAGCAGTTGCAACTTTTTCAATTGTATCACAATGAGCAAAAAATCAAATTTCTCAATGATAAAGTAGCTGAACAAACTAAGATTATCGGTATTAAGAAAATGGCTGTTTCTCATGCGGAAGAAACCATGAAAGCCAAGAAATCTGCTTTTGGGAGGTTAACTAGAAGCAGTCAGCACGTTGAAAAAGAAATTAGGTAAGTGCATCTAACAAATAAGGTGTAACTCTTACCCATTTATATTAGAAGTTTTTGGACTTTCTCAGGATAAGTTTTTTTGAAAATTGTATTCCTTTCTAGGGCTCTAGAAGTTATATTGAATCAAAAGATGCCTCAGTATATTAAAGCAAAGGAAAAAACCTCTTACCAAATTAAAAAAGTTGATATGGCTAAAAATAAGTTAAGAGATCATATGAAAGAGCAAACTAAGCAAGAAGAAGGCAAAAGGGAATTGGAGCTAGAGCTGACAGAGATTGATAAAGCTTGGAGAGCATTTGAAAATAGGGTTGAAGAAGAGGCACAACATAGAGAAAGAGAAGTTTTCCTGGAAGAAAGTCAGGTAAATTTCAAGGCAAATAAAAATTATATATGTAATATTCAAAAGAGCAGATTAGGGCTTTAAACTGGATCATGTATAACCAAGAGTCAATGGGGAAGCTAGATTCAATTAACAACAGTGACTCTAACATAATGGCTGCAGTGATTCACTTAACAACCATAGCAAAAAGTCATAAAATGAGGCAGAATTCACTTAACAACTGCTACTTAGCAACAGAAATTTTGGGGTCAATTGTGATTGTAAGTCGAGGATCACCTGTAATAGGTTCTAATTATCCAATAACGGCAGAAGTGAGGATAATATTGAAAGCCATCTAAAAGAAAACACTGGAATTGATAGAAACAAATTGCAGGAACCCAAAAGTTATGCAGTAAAATAAGGTATGGTCATTATAAAACAAGTGGATGGAAATGTTAACAGTATATTGTTAGTGAATCAGAGTTGTGAGATGGGCAGCCATATTGAGCATATAAATTGTTTAAATAAATAATAATTTGTTTTTATAATATTACAAGTATCTCTGTCCTTAACCTACAACCACAATTGAGCCCAAAATTTCTGTTGCTAAGTGAGATATTTGTTAAGTGAGTTTTGCCCCATTTTATGATCTTTCTTGCCTCGGTTGTTATGTGATTAAGTTAAGCCATTAAGTTAGGGTCACTGTTGTTAAGTGAATCTAACTTCCCCATTGACTTTGTTCCTGGGTTATACATGATGCATTTTTTTAAAGTTCAGAATTTAAATCCAATACTGGATTATGATTGATATGATTTATTTAGGGATACAATTCCATACACATAATGAAGTTTTTTTCTTTTTGTGTTCAGGTAAATCAGTATCAGAAATTGAAAGAATTAGTTCATAAAAAAGTAGCCATATTAACTCAGCAATGGGAAAACCTGCAATGGGAGCAGAAGGTGGATATAGAAAAGATGTCATTTGATCGGCGAAGACAAAAAGAAACTGAGGTATATATAAATATTAATCATGATTTGAGAACCAAAAAAAGCTCCTTTTTTATTAGGGCTGTGCTGAAAACTTAAAGTTTTGACATCAATGTTTGGAAAAATCCTAGTGAAGATAATCAAGCAATAGTTTTACAAGAATCAGTTTGTTTAAATAGGGTATAGCAGACAAATTGTACTGCTTTTTTGACTAGATTAGTAGATTAAAGGATAGGTATAGTTAGTAGGTTTCAGTAAAACATTTAATAAAGATGACCATAGCTTTCTTGATAAAGAGAAACAGTGTGAGATGGATGGTGGATATCCCAGTAACAGATGGATTTGGAATTAATTGAACAGTAGTATCCATCATGGACTCCTTATTGGATCTATGTCTCCAAGGTACAGGTATTCAATGGAGTATCCAAAAGTTCTGTCTTAGGCCCAGTGGTCTTTCAGGTATTTATAAATGGCTTAGAAATTTGCACACACAATGCTGGATGGATTATTTATTTATTTAGCGTATGACACAGAGCACATGGATAGCAATAATAAAATTATATAGAAGGAGCACATAATACTATAGTACACATATGATAGAAATGTGTAGTCAATTTTATAGAGTTTGAAGAATTCAAGAAATTATACATTATAGGTTGCATTTTAAAATATATTGATTCATAAAGATAGAATGTATTCTATATATTAATATCTTGGCCATTTATAAACAATTAAGCACAGTATTTATTAGTTGGCGGAAGTCTGTTTTTCTTCCTGTATAAGTGCTCAAATGGCAGCTAGACATTATATGATCCAGTGTCTGACGAGGAGCACCATAGTCACATTCAGGAGAGGATATTGGATTTGCCAGAAGGATTGCTAACTCCTGAGAACGGATTAAAGTTCAAAAGGATTGTGCAAACTCTGCAAAGTTGGCGATAAGAGTTCTCAGTGTGCATAAAAAGTACTGTTCTGTTTGAATAGGAGACTTCTTTAGTAATGCATTTGGGGGAAATTACAGGAAGTGCTGGAGAACTTCCCAGCATCTCTGCCCCATGCACAAATCTTTTTGTGACTAATGTATTGTGATATATTATTGTTCTTGGTACATTGTGGGAAAAAATGTGGTACTGAGAAAACCACCACAAAACTTCATTTTAGTCATGGACCACTGTAAAATACAAGGAAAAGAGGAACAATTACATCCACTTCAATAATTCTATTAAAACTTACAACTGACAGGAGATAACTAAAAATTAGTACTGCTAGCACAATACTGTAAAATTGAAACATTAAAATATCTCCTTAAATTTTTAAAATATTAATACTAAAACTATAGACTAAAGTGTGGCCTCTGAAGCCCAGAAAAAAGATGTAAAAAAACATTAGATTAGAAGTTTTTAAAAGAAAATCTCAGTGAGTTTACCATTGCCAGTACCCTTAATTTTCTTTTTGAGAATTTCAGTTGTTGCTAGATAAAATCTAGCTACGTTGAATGTAATAAACTGTTCCTCTGGTGATCTCTGGAGGGCCCGTGACAGAGGTTATTCCTCTGTCATGGTCCTATTAGACCTATCAGCGGCTTTTGATACTATCGACCATAGTATCCTATTGCGACGGTTGGTGGGGTTGGGGGCGCCATGTTGCAGTGGTTCGCCTCCTTCCTCTCCGACCGTCTGCAATTTGTGTTGGCGGGGGGGGGGGAGAGTCCACCTCTAGGCCCCTCGATTGTGGGGTGCCTCAGGGGTCGGTCCTCTTTCCTCTCTTGTTCAACATTTATGTGAAGCCCCTGGGGGAGATCATCCGTGGCTTTGGGGTGAAGTGTCATCTGTACGCTGATGATACTCAGCTGTACATGTCCACCCTAACCCCAACGATGCCATGGAGGTCATGTCCCGTTGTCTGGAGGCCGTGCGGAACTGGATGGGCGGGAACAGGCTCCGACTCAACCCTTCCAAGACTGAGTGGCTGTGGTTTCCGGCATCCCGATATAGCCAGGTAGTTCCTTCGCTAGCTATTGGGGGTGAGATTTTGCCCTCTTCAGAGAGGGCTCGCAATCTGGGTGTCCTCCTGGATGTATGGCTGTCCTTGGAAGATCACATTACGGCCGTCTCCAGGGGGGCGTTTTATCAGGTTCGCCTGATCCGCCAGATGCGGCCCTTTCTGGATCGGGATGCCTTACGCATGCCCTGGTCACCTCCAGACTGGACTACTGTAACGCCCTCTACATGGGGCTCCCGAATGGGAGCATCCGGAGGCTTCAACTGGTGCAGAATGTGGCCACACGGGTGGTTATGGGGGTATCAAGGTTCTCTCATGTGACGCCCCTCCTGCGCGAGCTGCATTGGTTGCCAGTGGCCTCTCGGGTGCGCTTTAAGATTTTAGTGTTAACTTTTAAAGCGCTCCATGGCATCGGACCAGGATATTTACAAGACCGCATTCCGCCATTTTCCTCTTACCGTCTGGTGCGCTCCCACAGGGAGGGTCTCTTGCGGGTCCCGTCGGCATCTATGTGCCGGCTGGTGACCCCGAGGAATAGGGCCTTCTCTGTGGGGGCGTCTGCCCTATGGAATGGGCTGCCTCCGGAGTTACGTACAGCCACGGACCTGGGGACCTTCAGGCGTGCCTTGAAAACCTGGCTTTTTGACCAGTCCGGCTTGTGCTGATTTTAGATTTGGGTATTTTAATTTTTATATCAAATTTTAGGGTTTAAGGGAGGGGTTTTAATTGTTTTCAGCCAGAGTCTTTAATTTAATCTAGTTTTAACTTTTATATATTTAATGTTTTAATTGTATGGCTGTGCACCGCTCTGAGTCCTTCGGGAGAGGAGCGGTATATAAATAAATATTATTATTATTATTATTATTATTATTATTATTATTATTATTATTATTATTATTATTATTATTCCTTATTTTAGAGGATAAAATCAAGAGGAAAGCTTTCAGTTATAACCTATAACAGTGGTCGCCAACCAGTGGGCCAGGGACCACTGGTGGTGTGCAAGAAAATTTTGATGGTCTGCAGAGAAATGTCACCCCAAAGCAATTAATCCAGGCTGCATAGGAACACAAGGCTGCGCTGCCCACATGGCCCATGGGAACACAAGGCTTGCGTCGCTTGCATTGCAAATAACTTGAGGTAGTGAGGGAGGTGGGGAAAGGGCGGAGGGGGGGAACTTGCCCTATGCGCCTGGCCTGGCCACTGGGCTGCTTCTTTCCACTTCTTTCTTCTTCTGCCTTTGGCTACATGCAAGGAAAGCAGCAAAAGTTTTTATATGTTTCCCTCAAACTCTGCCAGAAATGAGTCTTTGGGACCCTGCTCCAAGAGGCTGCGCTGGCAAAGACTCATTTCTGGCGGAGTTTGGGGGAGAGAAAGAAAGGCTTCTGCTGCTTTCCTTACATGAAGCCAAAAGTCTCTCCCCCCGCCCCCCAAGAATGGAGTTGGAGACGGTATCCTGCGATCCCAAATAAAGAATGATGGATCGGTAGGAAAATGGGGTGGGGAATTTTTCTGCAGATTTTTTTGGGATTTTCCCAGGGTCTCTGGTCCATGGGATTTAAAATTATGAGTTTGGTGGTCCCTGAGGTCCAAAAGGTTGGCGACCCCTGACCTATAATACACATCAATAAAAGAAGAATGGTACTGAAAAAATTGTTTTTGTTGTAGTAAGTTGAAAAACATTTTATGAGAAGTAAATAATGGTAATTTTAAAATTCAGTAAAATTCTTTCAATATTTTATATGTAAAACCAATTTTAATGTATATTACTACATATTTTTAGGAGAATATAAAGCATGTCTTACAACAGATAGAAGATAATGAAAGAAGAATGGAGAAGCTTGAAGAATACAATAGGACGTGCTTGTATGTATTTATAGCATCTATTAAAATTAATTTCATTTGGCTTTCTATATAACTTACATATTTGTCCGAATGGATTATTCAAGAACAGTTTAGCATATTATTGGCCATCATAATTTATGATAATTTTATTTGTCATTAAATTATTTGTCCAATTTATTTTATTTTTTTAACTTTGGCTTGAATTGAAGGGAATCTTTAGAAGAAAAAAAGCAACAAGAAGAAACACTGACAAATGAGATTCAAACTTCAAAGATCAGAATAGGCAAAATAAATGAAGAACTGAGTAAAGTTGTTAGTGATTTGCAGAACGCTAGAATTGATGTCCATGAAGGGAAACGCCAGCAGAAGAGGACAGAAAATTTGGAGAGCCTCAAAAGATTATATCCTGATTTTGTGGTAATTAAATAGACTAATTCTTTTAATTTCACTTCACATCAGTTATAAATAGATAGCTCCTTTAATAGATAGCTACAAATAGCTCTTTTAATTTGTTATTCAATAATACTGAACACTATTAAAAACAAGCTCAGTGCCACGGGAATAAATGCAGCAAGAATTGTCAAGACATATTAGTAATATTTTTCAATATAAGTTTAAACCAGGTTTCCCAAGTGGGGTCAGTATTGATCCTCAAACCTTGACGAGACTATCCAAAGCTATGATGATGATGATGGTGATGATGATGATGAAGATGATTCATTGCACAATCAGCCAGATGTTCAGGCTGGATTTGGCATTTTTATCCATCTATCAAGTCCTTCCCAAGGATATGGATAGGTGGATGTTGTTGTTTGTGGTGTTAAAGGTATGCTCACAGGATGTAAGCTATTCCAGGGAAAAGCTACCTTTTGCGCTTTATTGATGGTGATTTTGTTAATGCCAGTGGTTTTCAAATGGTGCTGCAGTTGTTTGTTATAGAACTATTCATAGAACTATTAGTTAAATAAGTATTTATTAAATTATTTTCATATAATAAATGTTTGAGTATTGATTAAATAATCTGAAACTTTATGAAGGGGTTGATGAGCTGAAGAGTTTGGGGGGAGTCTGGTTTAATCAGAAGCAAACTTTCAAGCACTTGACATCAATGTTTTATTTAGGTACAAACATACATATGCTACCTACTCACCACAAGCTGATAATTTATAATTATAATTGTAAATTATAATTAAGTACAATTATAAACACATAAATAGTAATACCTGTTGTGAATTAAATACAATTAACAATCAATACTATTTGCTGTTGCCTAATTAGCTTTATCCAATAAGTCACCTTCCTAAAAGTGGGGCACCCTGATGTGGGACAGCAGACTATTCCAAACTGAGGGGGCTTTGAATATTTGCAACCCTGACCTCTTGGGGAGAACCCACGGCACTTTCTATGGTTAGAACATGTTAAGTGTTGTGTCCATTAAGTGTTGATTCACTGAATCCACTTGGAAATAGAGCAAATTGCAGGAGATGAGGAAGGATTTTGGCCCAGGAAGGCCTAATATTGATAAACAAGTTCAAATTAAAGCTCCTTCATAATTATGTGGAAGTGGTGGGCTCCATCCTGCTGGGATTCAGACACTGTCCCATACCACTCAGTCTTTTGCAGCCTCCAAGTACTGAGTCTAGACCCCCCACTGCATCTCTTGCTTGGCATGCAGTGGAGAAATACAGCTGGATATCATCAGCATACTGTTGATATCTCACTCAGCTCCTCCCTTTGGTGTTAGAAGCACCAAGGCTCGGTAGCTTTATATGAATGCTAAAAGATGTAAGGGAATAATACGTAGGAAGACCTTGATAGAGAGAGGGAAAATTCCTTACCAAAGCAACAAGGAAGGAAACACTACGTAAGCCCAAACAAGGAGGGAGGCATGCCAGAATGTTTCAGATAAGCAGCTCCTTAATTCTTATTGTATAAAAGAGGATAAAGTAATCAGAATGGCAATATTCTGTTATTAAAACCAGTCTTAAAGTACTTTTAACCCTAATATGAAGTAATTTATTGGGCTGACTCACATTTTGGGACTAACAAAAAAGCAACATTATTTATTTACTGTATTTCCATACACGTTTATGGGACGTTCTTGGCAATTGGTGTCTCCATCGGTTGAAGTAATTTTATGCAAAAAGGTATAAATACAAGTAGTCCTAAACTTACGACCATAGTTGAACCCCGAATTTATATTGCTAAATGAGACATTTGTTAAGTGAGTTTTGCCCCATTTTACGACCTTGCCACAGTTGAATCATTGTCGTTTAAGTTAGTAATATGGTTGTTAAGTGAGTCTGGTTTACCCATTGATTTGCTTGTCAGAAGGTCCCAAAAGATGATCACATGATCCCAGGACACTGCATTCGTCATAAATATGAACCAGTTGCCAAGCATATGAATTTTGATTACATGACTATGGGGATGCTGCAATGGTCGTAAGTGTGAAAAATGGTCATGTCACTTTTTCAATGATGGTCACTAAATGAATTACCTGTAGTTGCAAATTAATATGCTATTTTTCTTTTAGATTGGAAGACTTGTAGACTTGTGTCACCCCATCCATAAAAAATACCAGCTTGCTGTCACCAAAGTCTTTGGCAAATACATGACTGCAATTGTTGTGGTCTCAGAAAAGGCAGCTAGAAATTGCATTCGTTTCCTCAAGGAAGAAAGAACTGAGCCGGAAACCTTCCTTCCTCTGGATTATCTTGAAGTAAGCTGTTAAAGAAAACACAGTAACTTCTGTTCAATTCCCCTCACTCAGAATCTTTCATGGAAAGATCATAATATTTTAAATTTTATTCATTTTTATTGTATTCTAACATGAATATAAGGAGGCATACCTTGGATTGCCATTTTATCTCATATACTCTGTTTTGATGTCCATTGCCTAATGTCTATAGTTTTCTCTTTTGTCTTTAACTTCAAATCGGTCTGTTAATAATAAAATGTGCATTAGTTTTTCTTAGATGGTTTTGTTCCTCCAAGTGTATTTATTTAAATATTTTTCTGCTTTTCTAATAGAAGGAACTCTAGTCATTTTGTCAGGATCTCTATCTAGTATGAGGTTTACCCATCCCTTTTTATATGTAGGTTGAACCAATCAATGAACAGTTAAGAGAAATAAGAGGAGCAAAACTGCTGGTAGATGTCATACAAACATCTTTTCTTCCGTTGAAGAAAGCTATTCAGTTTGCCTGTGGAAATGGCCTTGTATGTGAAACAGTAAAGGATGCAAAACAGTTAGCATTTGATGGCCAACATCGACTGAAAGTAAGTACCAGGAGGGCTGAGTTTTAAAATTTAATTTTTAAATGGTCTTTAATAAGGGTTTTGGATGCTAGTCAATAAGCTTTGGCTGGGATGGAACTATATATCAGCTGGAACTCAGATTGTCAGGCTATATCTTTGTACAGCTGAAGTACTATTCCAGGTTTAAATCTCTTCCCTGCTTGTTGGCTTTTAGAAATGGCAAAGTACTGATTTTTTAAATGCTGTTGTTCTGAAAGTTATGTTTACTTGCCAAGGAAAGTAGATGCTTTTAATTTTTTTACTTTGAAATATTCAGTTTTAATTAGCATGGATTCAATTTATAATGGACTGAAAAGTTTGGCAGGTCTTAAAATAAGTTGTGACTCTTTAAAAGCATGAAAGTAGTATTTGAAATATACATGTAGCCCTTGCTTAGCAAACGCAATTTCTGTAGCTAAGCGACATAGTTACTAAGTGAAGCATCACATGACCATGATGGAATTGTGATGTCACTTCCCACTCAGATAAGTTAGTCACTGTGGGTTGTTAAATGAGATGTCACATGACTTGCTGCTGCTGGCTTCTCCATTGACTCCCATTGTTGAAAACTGGTTGTAAGCATCGATAGAAGAGAATATATATATAGCTCAGGATTGAATTGTGATGCTCTCCGAGCTTGGCTATTTTCTTGCAGACGTTTCATTACCCAATTAGGAACTTCATCAGTGCTAGAAGGGAGTAGGATTTGCTCTCTTTTTATATACTAGTGGCTTACCCTGTCGGTAGTGGGAGTATGGTTGTGGTTCCTTGATTAGACTGTTGTTTACTGTTAGCTTGGTATCAGTAAGTTGGTAGTTACTTAATTGGGGTATCGTTCGCTGCTTGATTGTTAATATAGGATTAATCTTGGTCTTAATTTCTGGTTATAAAGTGTACAGATGGTGATTATGTAACTGCTGATCTGCAACAATCATAAATGCCTACTGGTTGTGAAAAGTCATAATGTTGGTTATGAAATCACAGGGCACTGCTATAGTTATAAATGTGAGGACTGGTCATAATTATTTTTTATTTTATTTTTTATTTATTTTATTTTGTCAAGCAATTATTAAACAATAAGCATAAATATAAGCATGGTTATGAATACATGAAATGGATACAAATTAAAAAAAAGAAACAATAGGGCAGAGATGTTAGGCATATTGGTGCGCTTATGCACACCCCCTACAGACCTCTTAGAAAGGGGTGAAGTCAATAGTAGTAGTCTAAGGTTAAAAGTTTTTGGGGTTTGGGGAAGAAACCACAGAGTCAGGTAGAGTATTTCAGACATTGATCACTCGGTTGCTGAAGTCGTATTTCCTGCAATTTGTTCAGCATCTTCTTAACTTCAAATGGTTGCTAAACAGCACAGTCTTTAAGCAAGGTCTACTTGTACTTTTGATTCTGTTGTGATAACATGAACCCTAAAGCCAAATGTAGGATAGTCAAGAAATATTTATTCTAAATATTGTTGTTGATTCTATTATAAAGCAGAATGCAAAAATCAAAAACAAATATTTTGTCAAAAGTATCAACAATGTATCAGTTTTTATCCAGGAATCAATTTAGTATAGTGGTTAAGGTGCTGGCCTGAAAACCAGGAGGTGGTGAATTCTAGGTATGACAGCTGGCTGGTGACTATAGACTAGTCACTGTTTGTCAATCCAACCCATCTCATAGGGTGGTTGTTGTGGAGAAAAGAGGCAGGAATATTAGGTAAGTTCACTGCCTTAAGTTATATATAAAAAAGGCAGAACAAAAGGGTGGTAGTAATAAGGATGATGGAAATAACTAGTTATCTTTCTAATTTTCTGTTTCTGCTTTTTCCCAATTTTCAGACAGTGGCTCTTGATGGAACTTTATTTTTGAAATCTGGAATAATTTCTGGGGGCTCAAGTTATTTGAAACAGAAGGCTAAATATTGGGAAGAAAAAGAAATAAATGAACTTAAGGAACGAAGGGAGAAACTAATGGATGAACTAAAGGTAAAGCTACAAACTTTGAATGAATGACACAGTCCTTAATTCACAGCTAATCTTCCAGGCTAGAATAGATCAGTACAATTAGAACAAAATAGAACTAAGGATAGAATGAAACTGCTTAAATAAATCCAGAATGTAATTTCAAAAAGGATCCTAATTTAAACTGAGCCTCACTTCCCCAGATGAGTGTATCTTCTGATTCTCCAACTCTTCTCCAGGTTAAGATATTTTTCTTATCTGGCAAGATATTTATTTATTTATTTATTTATTTGATTTGTCAATCGCTTACAAGATACAGGTATAAGAATAAACATAGTTTTGAATACATGAGATAGATACTTACAAGAAAAATAAGAAGAAAAAAAAACAAGAGGACAGGGACAGTAGGCTCGATTGGTGCGCTTATGCACGCCCCCTACAGGCCTCTTAAAAAGGGGGTGAGGTCAACAGTAGACAGTCTAAGGTTAAAGTTTTTGGGATTTGGGGAAGAAACCACAGAGTCAGGTAGAGTATTCCAAACATTGACCAACTCTTGCTGAAGTCGTATTTCCTGC
Source organism: Bungarus multicinctus (assembly GCA_023653725.1). NCBI lineage: Eukaryota > Metazoa > Chordata > Lepidosauria > Squamata > Elapidae > Bungarus > Bungarus multicinctus. Next base: position 20,098,104 of record CM042848.1, on the reverse strand, counting down.
AATCAAGTTTGGTGCGGTTAACCTTGAGTTTGTATCTATTGTGTGCTCTTGTATTGTTATGACTGAAGCTGAAGTATTAATTTGCAGGTAGAACATTGCAATGTATGATTTTATATACTATATTTAGATCGGACCGAAGGCGGCGTAGTTCTAGATTTTCTAGGTCTAGAGTTTCAAGTCTGGTGGCATAAGGTATTCTGCAATGAGTAGAGGAGCAGAGAATTCTTCTTGTGAAATATTTCTGGACTTTCTCAATTGTGTTAATATCAGATACATGATATGGGTTCCAGAGTGATGAGCTGTATTTAAGTATAGGTCTAGCAAATGTTTTGTATCTCTAGTTAGTAGTGTGATATTACCAGAGAAGAAGCTACGTAGGATTAGATTAACAACTCTTAATGTCTTTTTGGCTATGTAGTTACAGTGGGCTCTAGCACTTAGATCTTTAGAGATGAGTACTCCAAGGTCCTTGACAGAGTTTGGATCCTCAACAAGGTCTTGACTATTTAGCTTGTATTTTATTTTCTGATTTTTTTGCCAATATGTAAGACAGAGCATTTATTTGTTGAGATTTGAAGTTGCCATTTGATTGACCATTCTGATACATAGTCAAGGTCTTTTTGGAGGGTAATAGTATCGTCTGTGGTGTTGAATAGCTTTACATCATCAGCGAAGAGAACACAGTTGATCTTAATATGATCACAGAAGTCATTTATGTAGAGTATGAAGAGAGTTGGTCCTTTAACACTGCCTTGGGGGACACCACTGTTGACAGGTACAGAATTTGATAGGACGCTCCCAATTTTGACCATTTGTTGTCTGTTTGACAGGAATGCTTTATCCAGTTATGTAGGTGTCCAGAGAAACCATAAGATTTTAATTTTAGGAGTAGTTTGTCGTGTAGCACTGAATACAGAAGTCTATGTAGATTGTGTCTATTGCTTTGCCCTGATCGAGTTGTGTAGTCCATATGTTTTTGCAATGTAAGAGTTGCAGATTACAGGATAGTTTTTTTCTGAAACCAAATTATTTATTAGAGAGTAGGTTGTTTGTCTCTAAGTGGAGAATGATGGATTGGTTAATAATTGATTCCATGACTTTACAGGTGACGCAGCATAAAGAGATTGGTCTTTAATTTTCAACTATGCTGGAGTCTCCCATTTTGAAGATGGGGATGACCGTGGCTTGTGACCATAGTTTTGGCAAGGAGTTGGTCCTGAAAGATTTTTCAAAGATTATGCTTAGAGGTTTGGCTATGGTAGTGAGTAGCTTTTTTAAGAAGTAGGCACATATTCCGTCCGGTCCAATAGATAGAGATGGTTTTAGATTGCGTAGTGTTTTTTCAACATTGTCTTCTGTAAAATTGATATGTATTAGATCACTGTAGTTGTCTGTGGTTCGACTAGGAAATACTGAGCATGATCCATTGCTGTTTACAATACTGAGCCAAAGAATGTGTTAAAGAGGTTGGCTTTAATGGTGTTGTTGTTGCAGTCTTTACCATTAGGTCCTTTCAGGGGTGAGATGGACCTTGAGTCTTTTAGTTTGCTGTTTACAAAATTGTAGAAAGCACAGGTGGAATTTGTGCATAGGTGGTTTTCCTCTTGTTTAATGTGGTAATTAGGGCATTCAGTTTTTATCTGGTGGCATAGATTTTTGTGTCGGCTTTTGAAGTTGGCAACGTGACCAGATTTGTTTTTTCGCCAAAGTGATCTCTTTTTGGATTGAAACTTCCTTATTGTTATGGATAATCTGTTTTTCCTGGTCTGGGAGTTGTTATTGGTACATATAGTTTGATGGCTCTTTTGATATCCAGTAAGAATATGTTGTAATGATCTTCATCAGTATTGCATCTAGTGAATAGAAATTGCCAATCAAGGGAAGAGAAATAATTGATTATAAGATCATAGTTGCCTTTTTTGAAGTTATAATTGGGGATTTTGTCGGGTTGATGATTTTTGTGTGGACGTATGCTGAGACAAAAGTCAATAATGTTGTGGTCACAAGGTTCTTTAATTTGTATTCCGTAAATTGAATTCAACCTATTGCAGAAGATGTTGGAAAAGGGTTCTTTAATTTGTATTCCGTAAATTGAATTCAGCCTATTGCAGAAGATGAGATCGAGGCAGTTGTTAAGCCTCGTATTGTTGGTTACTAGTTGTTCCAGTCCCAGATTTGTTACAGCATTGTAGAAGGTTGCATGTATGGGTTCAGTTGTGCGTTCATTTAGGGTCCAGTTAATATGAGGTAGATTGAAGTCACCAAGAAAGATAAAAGCATGTGGGCAGGATGCTGCCCATGTTAGTAGTGAATTTAACTTGTTTGCATGTTCAATGTCATAATCGGGCTCTGAAACATAGTAAGAACCGAAATGTGATATTTAAGGTCAGTTCACAGATAATGGTCTCAGAGAGAGCAAGCCCCTGGGTAACTTGGATGTTTTTTAGATGTAAGGACTTTTTATAGAAGATAGCAGCAGCACCTCCTCTACGGATTTCACTCTCATGCCACTTCCTCTTCAAATGGAAGGCTTAAGAACTAAAGTAGAGAGGGAAACATTTCTGTTTGAGTGTCTTGAAGGGCTTTGCTGTTCTCTTCCTACTACTTAGATTGACAGTTGTAGGTTTAATAAATGAACTCTTTCATTTTTGGGTTTTGTAGGTTGTGTTCTGTCCCTTTATCACGCTGTACAACATCTTTCCATAGATCTTACTGAAAATTAAACATAAGGAGGCTGATTTAAAGTATTTACAAGCTCAGTGCCAAGGAATTCAAACACGATACAAATATTCACAAAATGAACTAGAGATTCTCAAGAAAAAACATCTGGCTAATTTCTACAAGGTATAATTAGGCTTTCAAATTTTCTTTTGTCTAACTTTTGTCTAAATAATGTATTTTTAATCTCTTATAATTAAAAAGTATGTTTTTATTTTTGAAAATCTGTAGTATTGTTTTTTGTATTGTACTGTTTACTTAAATTAGATTTTTTTTTTAGTTTTGTAGTATTTTTATGATATATTTCTTTAATACTGTTGCTGTGATCTTAAAAAAAACCTATATTGGGATAATCTTATAAAGTGTTACAGTAAAAGTTAAATTTACTTTAAATTGAATTTGACTTCTGGTAATTACACTATCTCTGTCTGCCATGTTTGGCATTTCCTCTTCCGGAATGCCTTTTCAACTTTTCAAAAAAATCCTTGGGTTTGCAGAATGTCTCCTATTAAAGTACTAAACAAGTCTGACCCTGTTTAGCTCTTTGAAGTCGGTTATTGACTGGTCTTGCTGCTTAGCTAGGTAAATAAAATCTGACCACTATAGTAAACTCTTAATTCAGCAGAACTACTGGGAGCAAGAGTCTCCATTAAAGTTGAATGTCCAAAATTAGAGGTTTACTCCAACCCAAACAAGAACTCTGACATGGTTGAGAAATAAACTAAAGCAGATATGTGTCCCCTCTTCCTCGTAACAGTTCCTAGCAAAACCTATCCTAAGATCTGCTGTGTATCTGCTATCCCTGTACTTTTTGATCTGCCAATACACTATATTCCTGTTGAGCAGCTTTTATTTGTTAAGTTCAAAGTCCACTAAAAACCAAGTTTATTAAATCACAGCCTTATTAATCAGTTAGAATAGTCGTTCATTAAATAAACCTAAATTTTCTTCATGTTTATTTCTCTTTAGGAAAAATCTATGCTGGAAAGTGAAATGGTCAATAAACAGTCCCAATGTACTATGCTGAATGAAGGAGTCTTACAAAGAACTGAAAAAATGAATGAGCTCAAAAAAAAAATTAATGAGGTATATAGGTTTTCCATTATAAGCAGCACCCGGAATTGTAGCTGGCTAGCATATAGCACTGGCTTGGGGTCTTTTTATTCTAGCTAATAGGCAATATTTTCAAATAAAGAATATTCTTAACGCTAAGAAGCCATTTTTGTGGAATGTGACCTTGAATGTGATGTTGTACATTCTCTTTCAAAGCCTCAGATCAAATTTTACATTGTATCAAATTTAACTTTGGTCATGTTTTTGAAATTAGAAACTAACAATTGTTGGATTCCTAGATGAAATATTCAAATATTATACAGTAACTAAGGGGTGGAATCCATGCAGTAATCCAATGACTTATTTTTGTCTTCAAAAAAATATTAAAAACAAATGTTTTTTTGTCAGTGTAAAACTGAAATGGAATGGAATATTGTTATTCTCTGAATGGAAACATTGAAAGTAGTAATTGCTGAATGCATCTGAAGCGATAAAACCACAAAATTGGATTTAAAAGGCAGACAAACTTTTAAAATATTCTTTCTATTCTGCTTTGAAAATTTATTAGAAACAGAATGAATCTCATTAAGTTTCATAACATTTTCCCAATCATTTCAGCAAGAATAAGTGGTGTTACAACAGCTTAGTAAATTAAAATTAACATTTATATAATATTGGAAATGTGAGCAGATGCCACAGAAGGAAATGCCACAGAAACCAAACCACAATTCTTGCATTTGAAATAGTGAAAGAACACAGTGATTTTGTCAACTTAAAGAAGAAAACATGTAATAGCAAAATAATTCCCCATTCTTCTAATAGTTTCTAACTAGACCAATTTTCTTATACTGGTAAAATTCACATAATAAAGAACAGGTTTTTAAATTCCTGTGTCTTATTCCATAATTCTTCATAAGAGAAATGAAGCCTTCTTGTTTTTAGAAAATATATTTAATTCTTGTACTTTGGGTGGTGGATGGTTATATAATAGGTTGAAGACAATGTTTTTCATGAATTCTGTGAAGACATTGGTATAGAGAACATTCGTGTATATGAAAAAGAACATATACAAAAGCAAGAAGAAATTGACAACAAGAGGTAATTATTCAGAATTGAAAAATAATACTCATTTTTAATTTCTTTGTTAAGTGCAATCTTTAATACGTTTCATATCTATATAGGGAGAGGAAATTCCTGCAAAGATAAAATGTTTGTATGAATAGAAAATGAATTTTTTAATAAAATGAGGTAGATGAAAGGAGAAATAGAGCTTTGGGAAAGAAGTAAAAATAGTTAATATCCTTTAGGTTGGATAGAATCATTGCTGAACTATCTGGAAAAGTTTATTATCTATGTAAAATATCCAGCATACTGCAGTCTTCAGCATTTAAATATTTTATTATAAATTTTAGGAAAGAGTATTCATGAATTTCCTGATAACCCTATTGTATATTTCTTGTGTGAGAAACAAGAATCCTCACTAGTTGACAAAATAAATTGAGTTTACATTGTCTTCTATTTTGAAAAACTGTGTTTGGCTAGATCTGAATTTGAAAACCAGAAGACAAGACTGAATACACAGTTAGAGTTTATTAACAGTCTTGTAGAAAAGATGGTAAAGAAAAATAGTGCGCTAAAGGCGGAAATTCACAAAGAAGAAACTGAAATAATTCACCTGAAAAAGGTAACTAATAGTTTTATAATAATTTGAATATGCAACTCAATTAAAAATATAACAGCGCTTCTTACTCTAAATTATTAATGATTATAGAAACACCTGTAGGACTTTCTTATACTGTAAATTAATAAATTACTTTATTAAATCTAATTTAGAATCAGGGAATTGTAAAAATGTAAACCTACTTTCTCCATAATTTATCTTAATCAGAAATGTATATATGTTTTTGTTGTTTATTTATACAAAATTACATGACATCTGTTCATTTATACTGATTGTTTTGCATTCTCTATCAAAAGGAGAATCTATAAGTTTTGCAGATTATGTTAGCCACATCCAGCACGTCCGAATAGCAAGAATGATGGTGGTTGGCGTCTAACAGTATCTGGAAGATTTGAGATGCCTCTGTCCCTGTCTTTAGATTAGTACTAAGTATGACTTATGAATAAATTACTCATAAATGTAGATTATGTATTGATAATTAACAGTGAAATCTGGACATTCTTTATTGAAACTTGTGTAAAATTTCATGTAAATATATGCACTTTTGAGAAGTTAACAATCATGGCAAAGTCACTAATTTTCATATTATTTCCATTAATCTGTACTTGGCATCCTTCATTCGATATTCTGCTGTTTAAGAAGAACCTGTTTAACAATCTGGCATTTCTATTAAAAAAATGACAAATGTTTTTCCTATGTAGGATGAAGAAAACTTTTTACAAATGGTAAATGAAGTCATGGAAGAATTACAGCAGCTTAGGGAAAGGCAGAATATTAGTAAAAGCGATGTTGCAAAAGCACAGAGTGAAGTTGAAGAATCAAGGAAATCATTATTAACTTTAAATAGGTAACTGATTTTTTGTTGGAAAGATAATTAATTTCACCTGAACCGTCTTGTCAGGCCTGAGTTACGAACCTCTCACATTACCTTGAACTTTAATTCACCTATAATAATAGATCCTCTTTCAAAGGATGGGGACTACACCCAGTTTGCATTTTCTCTTAAGGTGGAAGTCTAATGCCTTGGAAAATGCTTTAAAATTTACCTGGATACTTAATTCAACTTTTTTTTCAGGGATGCAAATTTTAGTGATTAAGGTATTTGGATGGATAAGAAGACTCAGTTCTCTGTTAACTCCCATCTTATCTGCTCCAGTGTTAAATCAACTTGCTCTCAGATCATTTGAACCATTTATAATCTGCAATATTTATTAAATTCATTTTATTTTTATTTAATATTTTATTTATAAATAAGGATGCCTTTTTAACAATATTAATGATTGTATGACAGGCAGTGAATTCTGACAGTTCATTTTCAGCAGACCTACTAGTTCTGTATCTTGACATTGTTCATCTCATTCTTAATCAAGATGAAATTCTTTCCACTTTTTTTTCTAACTAATGCTTAATGTCCATGATGGAACCTGATCCTTTAATTATCTGGTACAGCATAGAACTTTGCACCATATTCATTTTTTCACAGGTTACCAAGTCTGTTTTGAGGCCTCTTAGATGAGTCTTCTTGAATCTCAGCTATCTGTACTATACACATCCATAAATCTTGTTTTGCACAGCAAAGTAAATTCCCAGGACACCCGTGCCTTAACAGTAATTCTTCAAAGCACACCAGAATTAATACAATCCTGGAATAATCTCCTCCAGAGCAAAGAGTTATGAGTTAAATATTTAAAAGCCATTTTGTATGTGTGTATCTTTTGTATCAGATCAGTCTCATTCTAAGTATTGCTATTTTCTTTGTTATAGGATGAGCTTGAATCTTAAGACAATTCAGGGCATATATCCATGTCTATGCACACTGTTATGCAACATGCCATTCTAATACTTTTAGAGAACATTTCCAAATTTCTTTAATGAGCTATGTCTATGTTGGATGCCTGGACCCTTAAAATATTGTATATAATGCTCTTTAGATAAAATAATGAAAATTTTGTTGGATTACAATATTTAGCAGATGAACAAAGCTATATTTGTATGTCTAAAAAATAGGAATCACTTCAATAAAAATATATTACTGTATTCTATTCATAAAATACGTTAACTGTATTCTGCATATTTACTTTAAGCTTGAATGTTAAAAAAACAGAAAGGTAAAAGTGAACATTCAATAAATATAAATGAACAATCCCCTGTCTATGTAAATAGATAAATATCTGAAAAAGTTTGAAAACCTAAAAACTTGTTTATATGTTTTGAAGTTTTCAAACTTTTTCAAGGTGCAGAATTTTTTTATGTTGTTTTTTTGTTTTGTTCTTAAAAAAACCTCTTGGAAACTCTGATCAAGAAGTAAAGATGTACCAACTAAAAAAACCTGGCTGTATATAAATGAATCTTATCTCTTACGGAACATCAGGCAGGGTATTTATTTTAAATGTAGTTTGAAAAATCCTGGTTAGTGTCAGGCACAAATAATTGGAACAATTCAAAAAAGTGTAGATTGCAGCATAAACAATTTATTGAAGACCATACAGAAGAGTCTGGTCAACTAAATTAGTGTTACATAAGAGTCAATGGAATTCAAGGGGAGTGGATATGGATCTCTTGTGGCAATGACTTCAAACTGAAGATGCATTTTACTCCACTCCCCAGTTCTGCCAACTCTTCTCCTACAGTTAGTTTATTTCTCTCATTTCTCTCACTACTGGAATTGTCCAATGAGCAATTAATGTCTTGAATTTGGGCAGAAAGTGCTGAAGATCTAGAATGCTATGTTACATTTAAAATAATCCCGAGAGGTGGCACGGCCATAAGAAGAGAAGCTGTAGGGGGGTTTAAATTGTTCCAGTTTTTATTTAAAGTTTTATCGGGGTTAGGGAAGATGACCAGGACGGGATTGGGGGATAACCTGCCTGAGACGGAGGCCAGACCGGGGGTCGAGTGCGGCCGGAAGGCTTTGGGGTCAAGTGGGTTCGGGTCAAGGATGGGGTGGTTCTTCCTGGGGGGAGAGTTGAGGTCTATCTGCATGATGAGTGGGAGAGGTAGATTTGGCGAGTATAGGGGGCCATATGTTGGGGGAGTGCTGTACTCGCTATTTGCGTGCAATGGTGTGCTCCGACCCCCTAGTTTCTTCCCGTTCCCTGGGCTGTCCGAGTCATCGGGCCCTGGGCCTTCGATTGATGTTATGTAACGCCAGGTCCGTGGTAAATAAAGCCCCCCTTATTTATGATTTGATCTGGGAGGGGGGAGCAGACCTGGCGGGCATTACCGAAACCTGGTTGGGCCAAGAGGGGGGTGTCCCCCTGGTGGAGATGTGCCCTCCCGGGTTTCGGGTTTTTCATCGACCCAGGGGAGGGGGGCGTTGCGCTGGTTATTAAAGAAGATCTGTGTCCTAGGGAATCCACTGTTCCTCAGATGACCGGATGTGAATCCCTCTTTGTGAAGTGTGGTTCTGGGGTTCACATGGGCCTGTTGATCACATACCTGGTTCCCTGCTATGTGTCATCATCCCTGCCTGAGCTCCTTGAGATGATAGCCGGCTTGGCGATTGAGACCCCCAGGCTTATGGTCATGGGGGATTTCAACCTACCTTCTGCCGGCGGGGCCTCGGGGGTTGCTCAGGAGTTCATGGCTTCCATGACAGCCTTGGGCCTGACCCAATCAATTCGGGATCCCACACACAGGGGGTCACATCTTGGATTTGGTTTTCATCTCTGGTCAGTGGCAGAATGATCTAGGTTTAGGGGATGTTTTGATAGAGCCCCTGTCATGGTCGGATCATTCGCTCCTTAGGCTGGACTTCCGTGTTCGCACCCCCTCGTCGCAGGGAGATGAGACTGATTAAATGGTTCCGCCCCAGGCGCCTGATGGACCCGGATAGGTTCCTGACGGAGCTTGGGTCGTTTCCCGAGACTCACACACACGACTTGGCTGAGGACTTGGTGGCCGCCTGGGATAGGGTGGCGACCGAGGCCCTTGACCGGGTCGTGCCCTTGCGGCCTCTGACCCGGTGCCGATCCCATTTGGCTCCTTGGTTCTCTGAGGAGCTGAGGGAGATGAAGCGCTGGAAAAGACGCCTAGAGAGCGGTTGGAGGACCAGCTGTTCCGCACCTGACCGAACACTATTGCGGTCCTATGTTAGGGCCTATTTAGTGGCGATAAGGGCGGCAAAGCGATCGTACTTTGCCGCCCTTATTGTATCCGCAGAAAATCGCCCGGCCGCCCTTTTTAGGGTGACCCACTCCCTTTTGGATGAGGGAGCGCGGGAGGACCCCTTGCAAGGACGGGCCGAGGATTTTTCTATTTTTCTGCAGGACATAATCGCTCAGATCCGGGACGGTTTGGACTCTGACTGGGCAACTCTGGGTGGGCGGGCAGGGGTGGTTTTCGGTGAGTTCGATCCTGTGACCCTGGAGGACATGGACAGGATACTGGGTGGGGCTTAATGCCACCACATGTTTACTGGACCTGTGTCCCTCCTGGTTGGTTTTGGCCACCCGGGAGGTTACGCAAGGTTGGTTCCAGGGCATTATCAATGCTTTCTTGAGTGAGCGATTTCTGCCTGCCGCCTTGAAAGAGGCGGTGGTGAGGCCCTTCCTCAAGAAACCATCCCTGGACCCAACATTGTTGTCAAATTACTGTCCGGTCTCCAACCGTTGCTTTGTGGTGAACGTTGTTGAGAGTGTGGTGGCACGACAGCTCCCTCAGCACTTGGAGGAAGCGGTATATATAGATCCCCTCCAATCGGGTTTCAGGCCCGGGCACAGCACAGAGACTGCGTTGGTCACATTGGTGGATGATCTCTGAAGGGCCCAGGACAGGGGTTGTTCCTCTGTCTTGGTCCTGTTAGATCTCTCAGCGGCTTTTGATACTGTCGACCACAGTATCCTATTGCGGCGGTTGGAGGGGTTGGGAGTGGGAGGCACCGTGTTATGGTGGTTCTCCTCCTTCCTCTCTGACCGCTCGCAATTTTATGTTGGCAGGGGGGCAGAGATCGACCCCGAGGCCCATGTCTTGTGGGGTGATTCAGGGGTCCGTGCTCTCGCCCCTGCTGTTCAACATTTATGTGAAGCCGCTGGGTGAGATCATCCGTGGTTTCGGGGTAGAGTTCCATCAGTATGCTGATGACACTCAGCTGTACATTTCTACCCCGGGCCACCCCAACAAAGCCGTTGAAGTGATGACCCAGTGCCTGGAAGCCGTGCGGAGATGGATGGGGGTCAACAGACTTCGGCTCAACCCGACCAAAACCGAGTGGCTGTGATTTCCTGTGCCGAGATACAGTCAACTCATTCCATCGCTGACCATGGGGGAAGAAATTCTGATCCCCATGGAGAGGGCGCGCAATCTGGGAGTCCTCCTGGATGTACGGCTGTCGTTAGACAATCATATAGTAGCCGTCGCCAGGGGGTCTTTTTATCAGGTCCGTCGGATCTACCAGTTGCGGCCCTTTCTGGATCGGGGCGCATTGCGCACGGTCACTTTTGCCCTTGTCATTTCCCGCCTAGACTATTGCAATGCTCTCTACATGGGGCTCCCCTTGAAAAGCATCCGGAGGCTTCAGCTGGTGTAGAATGCGGCCGCGCTTGGGGGCTTCTCAGAGCTCCCATATTACACCGCTCCTGCGCGAGCTGCATTGGCTCCCGGTGGCCTTCCGGGAGCGATTCAAGGTGTTGGTGACCATCTTTAAAACACTCCATGACTTGGGACCCGGGTACTTGCGGGACCGCCTACTGCCACCATCGGCCTCCCGCCGGCCAGTGCAGCTCCCACAGGGTGGGCCTCCTTGGGGTGCTGCCAGCTGGACAATGTCGGCTGGCAGCCCCAAGGGTGCGGGCCTTCTCTGTGGGAGCACCCTCCCTTTGGAACAAACTACCTACGGAGATGCAAACCATTGCTGACCTGCAAGCTTTCCGACGCGCACTAAAGACCCACCTTTTCCAACAGGCCAGTCTGGCCTAATGTTATGAGAAGGGTTTTAAATTTTTAACTTAATTTTTAAATTTTTATTGGGTTTTATTGGCTTTGTAGTTTTTAATTCAGCCATTTATTTAATAACTTTTAAATTTATTTTAACTTTGCTGATTGTATGTTTTTATCATGGCTGTTCACCGCCCCGAGTCCCTTTTTGGGAGAGGGGGCGGTATATAAACTAGATAATAAATAAATTAATAATGCTGGTTAAAAGCGTAATTGAAAAGTATTCTGAGATTATCTTTTCTAGTGTTGTGTTAGGGTGATTGAATGTTACATGGAAAATTTTGTCATAATAGTTTTAAAGTTTCTGAAATACCAATGTCACATTTTATTTGCCTTTCTCTTTTTCTGGCAGAGAGTTAGCAACATTACAAAAGGAAGCAGGAGCTATAGAGACCTCTCTGGAACAGAAGAAATTAGAGAGACATAACAGGCTTCTTGATTGTAAGCTGCAAGATCTAAGGATAAGCCTTCTTTCAGGATCTTTGGATACCATTAGTGAAATTGAGGTACAGTAGCTTCCTTTGTGGCAGAATCATTAAGAAAAAATTAGATATTGAGAATTTTCATAATTGTGTAAGCCAATACAATTGCATTAAACTAGATTTTTAAAAGAGCTAGAAAGTGAATATTGAAATTGCAAATAAAGAATTAAAGATACCAGAATTGAAGAAGCTTCTTGGTTGAGAAGCAAAACATCTTCAAGGAAAAACAAAGTCCAGTTGCCTTTTTAAAAATGAGCAATCTTTAGTTCTCATCCCAAAGTGTTAACACTTTGAGATGAGAACTAAAGATTGCTCATTCTGCATCATTTTTTTTCTGTTCAAGTTTAAAAAAATACATTATAAAGACATTTTAATTCCTTAAATTTTGGCGAGAAGCAGAGAAGTGAAATAGTGTTGCTCTTTATTTTAACTCTTACATATTAATACTGACTTAATTATTTCTTACAGTTGGAACCTGATACTGAAAGCACAGAAGTCTCTGCAGATATTTATGAAAGAGAGGAGGCACTTCAGATAGACTATAGCAGTATTAGAAAACAGTTAAAGGTAATATAATTACATTTTTTCCATATATAATATTGATTATTACTCTAAGCAGCTTACTACTCTGGTTTGCTTAATGACCATGTGATTCAGAATTACATGGTTTGCTTAATCACTGTAATAAATTGCAAAATCGGGTCCAGTCATATTTATGACTGAAATTCCAGTCCCAATTGCAAACATAGGTTGAATAATACTTGTAGTGTATAAAAGCATTTTCTGTTCAGCTGAATACAATGGCAAAAACATGCAACATACTGCTGTGGTTTCCTTTGGGGCCTATAATATCTTTTAAAAAACCATTTCAATTCAAGATGTGGGAAGTGATATTTCAGTCAAGTACACTATGATTTTTATTCAGGACTTTATAACGAAATTTTAAAAGTGCCTTTAAATGAATAAGTTTAACTACTCTTGTAGGTTACACTACTTCAGATTTTTTTAAAGCGACAGTTTCACATCTGGTTTGATTCAGATTCCAAAAGTTGAAGTTTACATAGTTAGAATTGGATAGCTTCAGTATCACGCCTATATAAGGTTATTACCTAAAAGCCTAATTTCTCCAGTGAACAGTGAGTATAATAGAAATGTTTACAAGGTGTGGTCCTAAAAAGACCCATTAAGATGGCCATCGTAAGAATACACTTGAAGCTCAGCCTGCTGTTATCACACATAAAAAGTAGGCAGAATTTTGATAGCATCACTGTAGCTAGCTTCTTGACATTTTTTTCCATACCCTGCAGAAATTCCCAGGATATAATGAGTAATCAAATAATGGAGTATGACTTTCAAAAGATGCATTTCAACAGCCATGCTATAATTTTATGTTCTTTAAAATTCTATATTATTATATTATTTAATGCTGTAGCTGTTCATAGATCTTCTCCGCTTACTATTTATGTCTTGAGACTTCTAATCCATCCTTAATGGTTCAGAAATATTTCTTGGTTGTTGTCATCACTAATTGTTTCATTTTACAATTAGAAATTGCAGTCTGACAAAGAGATTGGGACTTACTTAGAACAACTTCAGCAAGAAGTGGCATGTGAAGAAAATGTTTTGTTAAAAACAACAGAACCAAATCTCAAAGCACTGGAGAAGCTTCATATTGTTATAGACAGTTTCCAAGAATCTGTCAATGGTAATTAATGCTCAACTCCTGTTTCATTAATTTGTGGAATGGAGGCACTTTTCTTTTCTAGCACTTCACTTTGTTTTATCTCTAATTTGGACTTTTGCCAGTGAATCAGAGTTGGGCTCCAGTTCAGTTCAATTTTGTATGTAAACATGTATGTTTATAAATATAGATCAGCATATTGTACTCTATACCTAAACCCTTGTACATTTCAAGAGTTCAAATGATTGAGAAAGCTCAAGAATAGCAGCACAATAAACCGTAGTGCTGGTATGCACAATAGGACACAAATGTGTATGACTTTTTGTTATTTCCCACTGTGTTCACAACTGTATTGTAATACTGCTAAATAAAGAGAATTGTTACAGTAAATAATATATTCTTTTCAGGGAGATAAGTTATTTTGAAGGAAGGACAAAAAATCAGGACCAAATATTGCCACTTGAGGGTTATTTTTTTCCTCCATTAAAAATGTTGCCTATAAATTAAAATAGAATGTATGTTTAAATTTTAGCGTACCCTATTACACATATTTTTAATGATAGTCATTTTTGTGTTTGCTGATAAGGTGAAGTAATATATTTACTATGATCAGTTCTAATGCTTAACTGCTACATTTTATTCCATTTAATCGTCCATAGCATTTGAAGTCCATAGGAAGAAAGCCAGATTTTGTAAGCAAGAATTTGAAAAAGTGAAAAAAAAGAGATACGAGAGATTCAGCCAATGTTTTGAACATGTGTCAGTCGCTATTGATCAAATCTATAAGAGACTTTGTAGAAACAACAGCGCTCAGGTTATTATTTCATTAATATTGATTAACTAAAACTAGTCATTTGACAATAGATATATGTATCATACATCACTATTAAGAACCTGATATTAATTTATATATGCCATTTCCATACTGGGCAGTATACATGCAAGTTGCTAAAGTGAGGTATAAACAATACAATTTAGTTACAGAATGAAACAACAAATACAGGTTAAACAGTTACATAAAACTTCGAGAGGTCTTAAGACTTTAAAACACAAAGACCTCAAAATCCATTAAAACTTTCCTCAGAGGTCTTTTAATATCTGGAAAAATAAATATGTCTCATGGCCTTGCGGGGGGGAAAATGAGGTAAGTTTGAAGAATGGGAGGCATTGCACCACTGAGAGTTGTTACCAGAGATGTTTTTCTCTTGGTAGGAGCATTTTGAAGGATCGCATCTGGCCGGGGCAAAGTATGGAGTGTATGTGGGAGGAGGCAAACTTCAATCAGTAATTGATTAATCAATCAGTAATTGATTATTCGAGAACATTCTTTTAAAAGCTGTTATTGTGATCCTTAAAGCAGATCTATCTAGTGCAGGTTGAATCCCTTTTTATTATATCTCACTTAAGCTTCAGATCTCTTGCCATTCTGATACCAAACAGCTTTGTGAATTTATATGGATAGATAAAATTAGGTGTCCTCAGAAATCTGGTCGCACCAAATCTCAAACATCAAGGCAACAATGACACTGTGAAATAGCAGCCCAACTACCTTTTGAAACACTCTGCTATCCCTAGCGAAGAATGGGATCATCATAAAACTGAGCTTAACATCCTCTACTTCTGAACTGAATGAAAAAATATTGTGTCTTGTAGGCCTTCCTTAGTCCAGAGAATCCTGAAGAACCTTACTTGGGAGGCATCGGTTATAACTGTGTAGCTCCTGGGAAACGATTTATGCCAATGGACAACCTGTCAGGTGGAGAAAAGTCTGTTGCAGCTCTGGCTCTTGTGTTTGCGATGCACAGGTAACAAGCTGGATCTTGCTACTGTTTCTGCCTTTTCCAAACCATATCACAAATTTTAAACCTGATAAACTTGACAATAATTGGAGGGGCACTCAGTCTTCAAACTGATTCTAGCTGTGTACACATCACTGATTTCAAAATCCAGTTCAGAGGATAATGACTAATGTCTTGAAAACATTTTTCCCCAAACTCAGGCAAAAATAAGCTTTCAATATTTATATTTAATTAGACCACATATTTTTAATTTGTGAGTCAGTTACCCATGTACTGTAATCAACTAAATAACTTTGTCCTACAAAGTTAGATTCTTCATTTGCTTTTGAATTATAAAGGTGGCAGCCTCAGCCTTCAATTCACAGGAACTGACCTCTCACTAATTCTTAATAAATCATTTAATTCTGTTTTTTCAGTTTTAGGCCTGCTCCCTTTTTTGTTTTAGATGAAGTTGATGCAGCTCTAGATAACACAAACATTGGAAAAGTAAGTCATCCATTTCTCTCTTTATTGTATCTACAGCCAATGTTTATTTGTATAACTCACGGTGGGGTATATAATGATTTAATCTCCCATCAGAACTCTGTGAGGTGTGTTGGGATTAGAGGGATTGGTTCAAAGTTACCCAGCTTGTTTTCATGCCTAAAGTAGGATTAGAACTGTAACCTAGCCTGCTTTTCTGCATCAAGGTCATCTTCCTTACGCTGTACAAGACATTGACAAAAATGGGAATAATCTCAAAGAAACAGTGGCAGTTAACATTTATTGCATTGAGTTATCCAGTGTGGAATTGTCTGCGGTGAGTTGGCAGGTGGCAAGATAGCCGTAAAGAATTGTCCCTTTCCTCTCAGGACTGCCTTCCTCCACTAACATCTAACTACCCCAGCGGGTTCTGAATGGCCCCCATCTTTAGGGGCCTGGAAGCATGCCTTCTCAATTCTCAATCCCCCGTTCCTTTCCCTTCTGAGGAGGAATTGCTTTTAGTTTGGATAGAGCTCCCAATTGAATGTTAATGTTATTCTGCATAATCTTGCATTTTTTTTCCTAATGTCAATTACATATTTGGGAGTTTATGGCACTCAAGTTACTTATAAAGAAATAAATTTTAGTAACTCAGAAATAAGTTATTTTTCTAATGGTGCATTCTTCCTCTTTTCTAAATTTAACACATTTAAATCATAAATATAATAAAGTGTGTGTGTGTATATGTATAAATAAAATATAGTGCATTTTCAGCCAATATAGACCTCTTATACCATAATGATAGTTTGATAATCTGATTTTTCCCAGCAGCTTATTTACCAATTTATAAAGTAAATTTCCTTCTGAATCATACTGTATTTCATATAACTAGCAATTTTCAAAGTCATCTCTTTTTTCCTCCAAAAAGGTATCAAGCTTTATTAGGCAGCAATCAGAAGAAAGGTTTCAGATTATAGTTATTTCTTTGAAGGAAGAATTCTATTCTAAAGCAGATGCTTTAATTGGTGTCTGCTCCAAGGTAAGTAATGCCTTTTCCCAACTTATTTCAGAGATGAAAAAGAGAAACCTTTCAATTAAATGAAATTTTTAATGATTTTGAAAACTATCCCTGTATCATTACAATAAGATAATATGTGCCCAATCTCTCTTCCCTTTTCAGCAAGATGATTTTATGTTTAGTCAGATGCTGATCCTCGATCTTACTCGATATCCAGACTGAGGAGAATGAAAGGCAGAAATGAAAGAAGAGCTCTCTGATTTAATGCCTGTTGGTTCCACTAAGTTATAGCTCTAGATAAAGTTATATGATCCCTGTTGCACTGGTTAAATGTGTAGTTACTAAATCACTTACTTCAGTTTAAAACAATACCATGAAATACTTATGTAGAACTGGTAAACTTTCTGCATTATATCAGCCAAGTGTACTTTTTTTGCGTGAAAGTTGATTGTTCATATCTGCAGTACCCAAGACCCAAACTAGAAATTCAAACAAAGGAATAGTGTGGTACATGTTGTAATTTTAAAAAAAGAGGGGATTGAACAAAACAAGACTTTCTATTCTGTTTTTCTTGTAGTTTTATCATTAACTTGAAAGATGTTATATACGTACATATTTCTAACAGCAACACATATAAAACTATCAGATAGATTAAAGCAGTAGAATTAAGACTTAAGTATTATATAGGGGAGGGCAGTATCGAAGGCTATAAAGCTTTGGTTGCTTTTGTGTTATTAGTTTTGTCTTTTGTGCTTTTTTATTTGATCTGGGATTTGGGATGGTATTAGAAATATCTGCGTGTACATTATGGTTTATCATTCTGGTCATTATAGAATAAACTGCCAATTTGGGGGCATTTCAAGGGAATGTTAATCTAGTTTCAGATGAACATCTATAGACAGTGACATACTCATTGGAGATTTCAATTAGTAGTTCTTGATATAGAATGAAGTTTGTCCACTGTATACACTTGTATTTGAAGATTATTAAATAAAACAATTCTAGCTTTCAGATATCAAGTTTCCTATCTGCAATGAGTCTTTTCTATGTGGAGAGCTAAACTTTATTGCAAGCTGGAGTGAAATTTACCATCTAATTTCATAGTAACATAAGTTTAATGTTTATTGCATGACATTGAGACACATAATTTTTATTATGTGACACTGAAAAACATCTTGCATAGGTAAAGGATGCATTATACTTTATATCAGTTCATCAACTTTTAATTGTTGGTTTCTTCAGCTCTAATAGATGTACAACAGAACATCTCTGAATTATATATGAATTTATTTATTCAAATACAAAGAAATTAACGCACATCAAATTTCACATTTTGTTCAAGTTTTTTTCTTCAAGAATTTACAAAATGTATAAACTTTATTACATTAGCACAGCATTTCTCAACCTTGGCAACTTTAAGATACTGTATGGGGACTTTGTCCCAGAATTCCTCCCACCATGCTAACTGAAGAATTCTGGGGTTGAAGTCCACACATCTTCAAGTTATTAAGATTCAGAAACAAACACGACTAGCATTTAGCCACTGATCTTTTGCAACTGCTTGCATGAGAACTCCCAGTACTATCCTAGGAAAAATTCAAGAGTTCTTTGCCTAGACCAATGGTAGGGAACCTTGGCTCTTTTATCACTTATGGACTTCAACTCCCAGAATTCCTGAATGAGCTATAAAAAGTTCCCCATCCCTGGCCTACTGGTTTTTCAGTTGTGAGGGAAATCAATTTTTGATTTGAATGGGATTGTTCAATATACAAATGTCCTAATTTTTGACTTGAATGATCAATATTCTTTATATGTCCTACATTTGTATATTAAACAGTCCCATTCAAGTCAAAAATTGATTTCCCTCACAACTGAAAAACCACTAGGCCAGGGATGGGGAAACTTTTATGGCTCACTCAGGAATTCTGAGAGTTGAAGTCCATCAGTGATAAAAGAGCCAAGGTTCCCTACCGCTGGCCTAGACACATGGAATGTCACTCAGATTGGGTGCCTTTTTCCTCACAAGGTGTCATGTAACCCTTCAAGGGAAGGAAAAGGCTTCCCGTGTTTTAACTTATAGTGCATGGTTTGAAATAAGATGAGAGGAATCCAAAGTTAAAAACTAAATACCATTTAATAAGCCATAGCTTCCTCTTTTCCAAGACTTCATCCCTGAGATATTTAGAAATCTGTTATTCCTCAAGAGCAGCTATGAAATTTGAATTATTGGGTATGATATGGGTCTCCCCTCCCAAGCCGACTTTGTAAGAAGTCTCCACCTATCCATTATTTTGACTCCCAACAGATGCAAATGGCCAAAGTAAGGAGTTGTTTCTTGAGGAGAGGTCTGGTATAGTCACAGAAGGACACCACCTTCAGCAGGATCTGTTTAAAACAACATAAAAGTCAGTTTTGTCCATCTCGACCCACACGATTTAAAATAATTTATCATGCATAACCATAGGAGAAAGGAGTGCTCTCTGTTAAACCAAGCCAAATTTAGTGAATTAGATGTGCAGGGCTCAAAATTTGTTCCACCTCCTGTCATCTCTGACTACTGAGTGCTCCTGAAATCAGTTTTTTTTCCTATTAGAATGGAATTAGGAACACTGAAATCTTAAAAATGTCTCCACCCCTTAACAGTGACCCTCAGACTAGAACACAGTGCATTATTTTCTTCTTCTTTGTACAAAGCAAGGCATTAAGCAATTCACACCACTCATGATTTACAAAAGGAAGACGTCAATTGCAAAATGACCCAAAAGCCAAATAGAACAATCAGTAAGTAGGTCAACATTATGCAATTCTTGCAGAGAATTGCAAAATCTAAAAAAAAGTTAATTGGACTTTCAAAACAATCATTCACTACTTAAGTTCTTTTAATGTGTTTTTTCTCTCTGTACACACAGTGTCCATTCCTTCAGTATGTCACTGTTGTGCAATAGTTCTGGCTGTTCCTGACATGTCAGAAGGTAGCGTGGAGAAGATCTACTCGTTCAAGATCTTGACCTATGATGACCACTTCAGAGTTCTCTCTTGTCTCCAATGCTGATGTTTTAACATTTACATGAAACTGCAGGGGGAATTCTTTAGGGATGAGAGCACCCAACTCTGCTGTTCCCACCTCAATATATATCAATAAACATTGGGCTGATCTTAATTAATTGTATTGCACAGATGGCTAAATCACTTCGATATTTTTCACACCAATATGATGACTCCTGTTAAGGAAAGTGTTGGTGTGAGATATACTAATGAATTTTGGACCATGGCAATACAACCCTTGAGGAAACCTCACACGTACTACAAAGGACATACATAATACAACGATCCCCACAGCTCAATGTGGATAAGACTAAGGTATAAAGCTGCCCTGCCCTCCTAAAAGTAAACTCAGAGAAGGCTTTCCAAATACATTCAGATGCCTTTCTGGCTGCCCAGTGCAGGCAGTCTTTGACTTACAACAGTTCAAGAACACAAATATACAAGAAGACTGAACAATAATTACCATCGTTCAGGTGCCTAGCCTTCTTCGCTCGGTCATTCCCACTCTCTCCTAACCTTTTTGTGCAATCTGCACATGATGGCCCTGCAGGAAGAAGTGTTAATCAACATTAATGACTTGTGAAAATGTTGGTGTCATTTTCACTCTGACTCTATTGTGATATGTTATTTTCCTATCCTATCCACAAGGGTAGAACAGAGACTCGAGTCAAAAATATCACCAAACAGTTTTTTTTTTGTAGTCAAAAAGAGTATATAATTCAGCACCAAAGCCGGTATAATGTTAACAAAGCTTCATTTTATTTGAGGTGAAAACCAGTGGTGTCCATGGGGAACATCCAAATCTGCAAAATGGCAGGTCTACAACCATCATCACATATTTTGACACCCCACTGCTGACACTCCTGGAGAATTTTTTTTGAAATACACCTTTCCCCAAAATGATTGTACACCCTTAATTAGCAACAGGATCATTGGGAGTCACATAGCTTTACATTTTGGCTCTCTTAATTATATGTACTTGCCTTATCCAAGAGAAAGCACAATCAGTAGAATTAATTGCTTTGTTATAACCAAGAATGAAGTTGTAGATTTGTTTATATATAGATATCAATATTCTTTGATCTCCCTTCCTGGCTTTAAATTCTAGGTCGACTTATGTCTTTACAAACCAACTGATACTCTGTTAGTATTTTGGCACCTAATCTAACCCCAATGCTAGTAAATAAGTTATACTTTCATACTTGAAAGAATGATGTCAGCTTTACCATGTCGACTAGACAGGAAACACAGCCAGATAAACTAATTCTACTTTAATATTTATCCATGAATGAGGCTTTTAAAATTTTTGAATTCTTCCTCTTTTCCCCTCTATTCAGGATAGCCTCATCCTTCAAGAAGTTATTTGTTTGGTTGTTTTGAATTGGAAGGGGGGCAAAAGGGACTCTGTACTTCTGTAAAAGACAATATTCTTCTGGAGACTTAAGAACTAACTCCAAAAGGCCCAGATCAGTCCCTAATACAAGGGAAAAACTGTCTGGAACAAGCAGCTCCATGCTGCATGTTTTATGTATGTAGACATACATGTACTTAATTCAATTTATTATAGCCACCCATTCCAGCAAGTTCTGGGCAGCTTACAAAATCTATTACTAAATTAAAATCATTAAAGACATAAACCAGCCATTGAAACACAGCCTCTCCGTTATTGCTAAGCATCCATTGTGAGCCAAATTTCACTTCTGCTAGAGAACAAAATAAGTTCTATTGCAGTAAATGAAGTCATGTAGTCAAATTCAGGTTTTTAAGAGCGAATTGCAAGAGGGGATGTGGACATGTCTAAAGCCCCATACCAAGAGATTTGAAATCATTTGAAATTAAGAAGAAATATGTGGAAGACTATACTTTACCCCAAACTGTTGTGCTATCCACCCTGACTGCATCTGGAAAAAAGAAGAAAATTAAGCAATGAATTAACCTGGATACAATTGTTTAAAATATGTGTCTATGGATTTTTTTAAAAAATTTAACAGTAAACCATATATACATCTTGTGTTTTCAGTTTCATTAATAACTTAATTCTGTTTTATTGTAGTAACACTTCCCATAGTAAAGAAAGGCACAGAAGTTGATAGAATGTAGTTCAGGTTGAAATATAGGTCCTTGGTGCTTTTTGAGCTTGATTATTTTCTTACAGACATTTAATTACCAAATTAGATAACAACATCAGTGCTGAAAGAGAAAAGCTGAGAGCAACCAATCTCAGCACCAACCACCCCAAAGACACCCTTGGAACAATAGAATGCAATTAGGAGAATAATTAAATTTTAGCATTTCTCTTTTGTGATGCCACTGGTCCTTCCTTCCTTCCCTTCCCTCCCCTTCTTCCTTCTTTCCTTCCCTCCCCTTCCCTCCTTCCTTCTTCTTTCCTTCTCTCCTCTCCCCTTCCAAAAGTGGATCTAAATGTAAACAAATAATATACTGCAATGTATACTTTGACTCAAGGCAACATTTTAAGCAATAGAGATGGGTAAGACTTTCGGTACCACAGAATGGTTGGCTTGGCATGTTCAATGTGTGAATCAAAGCAGATCTGCTCAAAAAAATCAAGATGTTGGCAGCCACAGCGTAATCAAAGCTTTGCCTATTATGTGCGTTGTACCCATTGCGTCTTTGCTTTAAAATTAGGCATATAATATTTTCAACTTAGTTGAAAAACTCATTTCTAAGTTGACAATGATCAAAGAACATAAAATGGAGGAGCTGCGTAGAAACATGGCATCCTTATTTTATAAGGAATTTGTATCGATGCAATCTCCCAATTTTTCAACTAAGTAGCATTTTATTTATTTCAGAACATTTTATTTAAGAACATTTATATAGACAGCCAACTCATTCTCAGTGACTCCAGGCATCTGACAAAAATAAAAACCCAATATAAAAACAATAAAAAACTATCCCTCCCTCCTGCCCTGGCAACAACAGTCAGTCAATCAAATAAGCTCCATCCCATAATTAAAAGTTAAAGTTAAAACATATTTTAAAGGAGCACAAGTATGCAGAACGGTAACCCAGAGATCTTTTCATACAACACCTGGACTTCTTCGTTGACAGATCTGTGCTGTGAGATCCTGGAGATACCCTGGGAAATGTTCAAAGCCATCCCCATAGGATACGACTTTTATGCCATGCACAAGCATATCAGCCTGCAATTTAAAGAACTGGTCTTCATTTTCTTTCCGCACCAACATATAATGTTCTAGTTCCACTTTGTTTTTAACCGTGTATAGAAAGAGAGCTTGAAAGATTTGATCACGCAGGGTCTCCCCACAGCCCACAAACAAAAAAGATTTCCTCCGGTATAGGTTCTGTAGTGCTTCCTATAAATAAAAAAAACCCAAACAGTTATTAAAGCTAAATGTGTCATGAACTGTTCGGGTGCTGACCTCATTTCAGATAAGTTGGCAAACTGCAAGGCATACAGTAATCTAAGGCTGGGGAGGCTTTAGCTAAGATCTCTCTACTGAGCTAAGCTCAGGGACAGCCCACTGAGGAATTAGTCTATTCCACCCTGATTTCCAGGAAGCTGTGAAAGTAGATCCACAAGTTCTCCCATGTCAGCCAAATGCTTCTCACAGTGTATGAATTTGCTCCACAACAGCTGCAATAAACATAAAGCTTTAACTCAGGTTTCATGGCCTTACTTGTTTGTGTCAGAATAGAGTAGAGTAGAACAGAACAGAACAGAACTTTATTGGCCAAATGTGATTGGACACACAAGCAATGTATCTTGGTGCAAATGCTCTTAGTGTACATAAAAGAAAAGATACATTTGTCAAGAGTCGAGAATCACAAGGTATAATAACACAATAATAGTCATAGGGTACAATAAGCAATCAAATCTTACTAGGAAACAATAAAAATCATTAGGATACAAGCAACAAGGTTACATAAATAGATCATTGTCCTAAGACAGGGGTAGGGAACCTTGGCTCTTTTATCACTTATGGACTTCAACTCCCAGAATTCCTGAGTGAGCCATAAAAGGTTCCCCATCCCTGGCCTACTGGTTTTTCAGTTGTGGGGGAAATCAATTTTTGACTGGAATGGGACTGTTTAATATACAAATGTAGGACATATTCTTTATATATTCTTTATATGTCCTACATTTGTATATCAAACAATCCCATTCCAGTCAAAAATTGATTTCCCCCACAACTGAAAAACCAGTAGGCCAGGGATGGGGAACCTTTTATGGCTCACTCAGGAATTCTGGGAGTTGAAGTCCATAAGTGATAAAAGAGCCAAGGTTCCCTACCCCTGTCCTAAGAGGACGCATAAATGCAGCCCATCAGCTATTTCCAATTCTTCTCAGGGTAGTTTTGAGGCACTGCTGATCTATAAGTCTGCATAGTTCAACAATAACAATAGCAATAGTATTAGTACTTGGACTTCTATACTGCTGTATAGCGCTTTAAACCAGTGGTTCTTAACCTTTTTGAAAGAATCGCCCCCTTGAGCCATTGAGGAAGTTATCATCGCCCCCCTCTCCCAACATAACCTCTCAATAACAGGGAAATCATTCTTCAATTTATGCGGGGGGACGGGGACTTGCTGTTAGGAGTGCCCGCGGGCAGCCATGCCTCACCCCCAGCCGCTCCTAGGAGGTGATCATGGCGGAGTGCAGAGAGCTCCCTACTCCCGCCAAGCACCTTTGCTGCAGACACGAGACCTTCGGCGCCTGCCATTGTTGCTTACCTTTCTGCCCATGCCGCCGCTGCGTTTGGAGCTGCTGCTTCTGCGTTTGCAGCACCCCTGCCATTTGGAGTACGTTTGGAGCACCACTTCCGCGTTTGGAGCACCGCCGCCATACTTGGAGCTGCCGTTTCCATGTTCGGAGCACCGCCCACCACCGTGTTTGGAGCGTGTTTGGAATGACGGCAGTGCTCCAAATGGCAGTGGTGCCCCATATGTGGAAGCGGCGGCGGTGCTCCAAACGTGGAAGTGGCAGCTCCAAATGCGGCGGCAGTGCTCCAAAGTTTGGAGCACCGCCACCGTGTTTGGAGTTGCCACTTCCGCGTTTGGAGTGCTGCCGCCTTTTGGAGTACCGCCGCCATGTTTGGAGCTAGCCGCTTCCACGTTTGGGGCACCGCCGCTGCCTCCACGTTTGGAGCACCGCTACCATTTGGAGCACTGCCGTCGCTCCAAACATACTCCAAACGTTGTGGGGGTGCTCCAAATGGCGGCGGGGCTCCAAACACCGAAGCGGCAGCCCAAACACGGCGGCGGTGCACCGCCGCTGTGTTTGGGGCTGCCGCTTCGGTGTTTGGAGCACCACCGCCGCTTCCACATTTGAGGCACCGCCATTGCTTCCACGTTTGGAGCACCGCTGCCATTTGGAGCACTGCCGTCACTCCAAACATGCTCCAAACGTGTTGGGGGTGCTCCAAACGGCACCGGGGCTCCAAACACAGAAGCGGCAGCTCCAAACTCAGTACCAGTGCTCCAAACTTTGGAGCATCGCCGTCGTGTTTGGAGCTGCTGCTTCTGTGTTTGGAGCCCCGGTGCCGTTTGGAGCACCCCTGCCACGTTTGGAGTGTCAGAGCGCAGAAGTGGCAGATCCAAATGCCGCCATTTGGAGCACCCCTGCCATGTTTGGAGTGTGTTTGGAGCGATGGCAATGCTCCAAATGGCAGCAGTGCTTCAAACGTGGAAGCGGCACCTCCAAACAAGGCGGTACGAAAAATGTTTCAAAAGTGTCCCCAAAACTTCTCGCTCCATCGCCCCCATATTGCCCCCTTCCATTCCTTCGCCCCCACGTCACCCCTTTTTGTTCCATTGCCCCCCTGAAATACAAAATCGCCCCTTGGGGGGCTATGTCGCCCTGGTTAAGAACCACTGCTTTAAACCACTCTCTGAGAGGTTTACAACATCAGCATATTGCCTGCAACAATCTGGGCTCTCATTTTACCAACATCGGAAGGATGAAAGTCAACTTTGAGCTGGTCAGGATTGAACTGATGGCAATTGGCAAAGTTAAACTTAAATACTGGATTCTAACCACTGCACCACCACAGCTGCTCAACAAAAAAAGCCTGTCCGGCCTTTAGATCCACATACCATCACTTCGGGGTCTTGGGTTACTTCCTGATATCCTGAGGGATCCAACACCATTCCGCAGGGATCAGTATACAAACCATGAATATGAAGGACACCATATTTGAGGTGTCCTTTTGCCCACTGGAGAACCTGAGGAGAGACCAGTTGTTTAGTAACACAACCTGCAGAAAGAGACCCAGCCCCAGCAGAACAAAAGATTCATACATTTAGATGGCAGAGTTGTTAGGGCCTTGCTTGGTTGCTTCATATAGAAACCACGATGATCTCACCTATTTCATGACATTGTCATTCAAAGGTCAATTTATGCAATTTGTAAGATGATGTTATGGCCCTCATGTATGATCTCCTCACTATGGATGCCCAGATAGTAGAGTGCAACATTAGGCCAGTGTTTCTCAAATTTGGCAACAGTGGACTTGAACTCCCAGAATTCCCCAGCTAGCCACACACTGCCTAAATAAAGAGCAATGTTCTTTAACATCTTATTGATGGTATCTCCATTTCCAAGACTTGGATCTTCAAAGAAACAACCTTCTCTAGCTGCTTAAAAGTCAAGATTTGTAAAGACTTTTAACCAATGACATTAAAAGGACATTAAGAAAACAATTATATAGTTATTTAGTAAATGACACACCTTAAAAAAGAAAGAACACCGCATATCTAAAGATCCTTGTGTAATGAAGAATATATCTCCTTTGAAGACTGTAAGCCAGGGATCCCCAAACCCCAGGCTGCGGCCGATTAGCGGGCCACGGCCTGTTTGAAACCAGGTCTCACAAGCAATGGTCAGCTCCACTCGCACAGTCAGTGTTCACGCACACTATGCTCCATTTCCATGAGTAGAGGGCACATGTGGCCACCGCTTGTACCAATGGAGCTATGCGCATGTGCCTTCCACTCACGCCCCTCCATGTCAGGCCATCACGCTGGAAAGGGACTGTTGCTATAGGGGAAAAAGGAATATGGCAAAGAACATAACCTACCTTTTTCCCCAAGTCAGTTCTACCCAAAACACCAGGTGCCCACAGGGTACCATCAAAAAAATAAAACTGGCAGCCATTACTATGATGCACATTAGAACGGCACAGATCGGATCGCTCCTTTCTGTTGCCTTTTTACCTTTTCACACATTTCTCCTGATGTTCCTTATCCATTTCGACAAAATCGGAGAGAGAGGAGGCCGACCTTACACATTTTCAAACAGAAGCTCGCACCTGTATTTATTGGGGACACCATACCTTGTCTTTATCTTTCAGGTCAAGCGATTCCATAGCTTTATGTTGCTGTTGCCCAAAAATTTCAAGTAAGTTGTCATAGTTGGTGGTGAGGACCATTGTGCCCCTTTCCATTAGTTGGAGGATGGACAGGAGGAGAGCAGGATGCTGAATGTGTTGGTCCAAGTTGTCAAACACCTCCATTAAACAGTCCTGGAAAAAGTTGGGCTTAGCATCCCCTGTGCGCTGTGGAAGGAAACAGAACAGCTTCAGGGAAATTGAATGATGTACATCTTAGAAGTTTTGGATGATGTCTGGAGCTGCAAAATATTTCCACATTGGGCATGAATTATAGAAGTTAGAGAATAACAGAGTTGGAAGGGACCTTGGAGGTCTTCTAGTCCAACCCCATGCCTAGGCAGGAAATCCTACACCACTTTAGACGAATGGTTGTCCAATCTTTTCTTAAAAACTGCCAGTGTTGGAGCATCCACAACTTCTGGAGGCAAATTGTTCCAGTGATTGTTCTGTCAGGAAATTTCTCCTTAGTTCTAAGTTGCTTCTCTCTTTGATTAGGTTCCACCCATTGCTTCTTGTCCTGTCCTCAGGTGCTTTGGAGAATAGCTTGACTCCCCCTTCTTTGTGGCAGTCCGTGAGATATTGGAACACTGCTATCATGTCTCCCCTGGTCCTTCTCTTCACTAGACTAGCCAGGCCCAGTTCCTGCAACCGTTCTTTATATGTTTTAGTCTCCAGTCCCTTAATTGTCTTTGTTGCTCTTCTCTGCACTCTTTCTAGAATCTCAACATCTTTTTTATATTGTGGTGACCAAAACTACCTTCAGGGCTACTCTCCACTCTTCGGATCATCTTATCCCCTGAAACTTTCAACATGCAACTCTGATTCTTCCATTGATGGGCCAAGAAAATATGTCATTAGGACAGTCTTTTTTCTTCTACTTTAGGAGGGAACTGTAAGACCCCTCGAGCCATAAAATGGAAACTGACAGCATGCCGGTGTTTTTGTTTCAGTAAGAAAGATTGCAATCTTATGCAAATTGTAATCTTGTCTGGAGTCAATTTTGTTGCTGCCTTTCTAGAATAAAGCTGTTCCCACAATTAGATATGGATCACCCCATGCATCTATCCATCACTAATTATAGGTAGGCAAGTAAGGGGGGAGGTAGAAAATTCAAAAATGTGCATCTTAGACACCGAACACTTTTCTGTGGACAGGAGATAGCAACCCCCTTGCAGAATTACTTTTGCTGCCTGGCTAAATTCAGGCCAGAAGAAACTCTTATTCGTCCAAACATAAAACGGCTACTTGTCTAAGTAGAATATTTTTGGTTGAGAGACATCGCTTCTTGGTTTGCTAGGAGTGCAGTTTTGCCAAAAACTGGAAGTAAGTGCTGGTTTTCAGCAAACCATCATAAAATTTCATCACAAGACATTGTAAATGGTTGTAAATGCAATCACGCTGCCTGTCATGCCCTTGTTAGAGTTGGACTCTGAGGGAGAGGAGGAACAGCTGACAAGGAGTTGAAGTGTGGCTCCGGAGGTTGTGGAGGAGGCTGGGGAAAGGCAGAAGCTGGCTGGGCAGTCAGAGGAAGAACCAGGCCCATCCCTTCTTCATCCTAGGACATGCAGGGAGGAACAGAGGAGGAAACAACTTGGCTTATGAGAGAGGAAGCGGTCATGATCCCCCTCATTGGTTGCAGCTGGGGAGACTAATATATAAGAGAGACGGTTAAAACACAGCGTTACCAGAAGCAAAGCATATTTTATTTTGGGCTGAAGTTATCTTGGTTGGCGTCCTTCCAACAGACTGCCTTTTTATTTCCTTGAAGTTGGTAATTACTTATGCTGGTCCGTTGTGGAAATTTTGTCATTGTAGTTTGTTTTGGGTTTTTTATTTCACCTCTTACCTGCTCATTAAGTTCGGACTGTATTGCTTTCTTTTAAAGACTATTTTTGAGTACGTTTTATCTCCAACTGAGAATTCTTGAACGGTGGGGCCAAGTTGGAGGTATTAAAGGACATTTATTTATGTTTTGGATTTTGTTACATTACACTGTTGTGTTACACTCCGGGTCATCACACTGCCATGTGCCCAAAATTCTGTGACTGTGGAAGGAGCCTGACTGCAGGAATGTTGATTCTGGATCATATGTTTCCTTTCCCTCATTTTAACTTCAAAGAGTCACTAAGTCATCAGTCAAAGACGATCTACAATGGAAAGCCTGGCCAAGGGATACAGATCTATTTATACCTTCACTTTCAAAGTAGGAATAACATTCACTTCAGATCCCTTATCTGAGAAATGCTCACCGGTGACATCTTTCGGATTAAATCGTGTGCAACCACAAGCAGATCTCGGTCTTTTGACACTTTCTGGCGGAAATCAGCTACGTCTCCCGGATGCAACACTTCTAGCTGGTCAGCAGGCTTCAATGACTGCTTCAATGCAACTCCGCCACGAACACAAGGCTGGAATTCCTGGTGCAACAGCAGCACTCACCCCGGTTCCAATTACTAGCAGGAGTTCTTGGGGTTGCTTCCGTATAAGGCTTTTCAAAAATTTCCTAAAATAGAAATCCAGTAAAACTCTGTTTTGGATCACAACTACTATGTCTCTAAAGTAGACAGTCACTTGATTATAGATTTAAAATATCTAATCCCCTATCAGGAACAGAAAGTCACACTGCAAAATAATTATGAGATTCTGGAATTAACAATGGAAATAACTTTTGGAATTAACCAAGCCATCCAGGGCTGTTAGGAGTACAGATGGAACGCCTGGGGAGAGGGGATGGAAAAATTGGGAAATAACAGGGTTTTCCCAAAAACATTTGGAAAAAATGAGGGATGGGGGAACCTGGTTTTTTTTCCCCATTTTTTCCCAAAACTTTGGAAAAAGATAGAAAAAAACAGAAAAAAACCTATTTCCCCTCTACTTTGGAGTTTTTTTCCCAGCCCTTCCAATCTCTAGTCAGGAGGGAGGGAGAGGAGGGAAGGAAGGAAGGAAGGAAGGAAGGAAGGAAGGAAGGAAGGAAGGAAGGAAGGAAGGAAGGAAGGAAGGAAGGAAGGAAGGAAGGAAGGAAGGAAGGAAGGAAGGAAGGAAGGAAGGAAGGAAGGAAGGAAGGAAAACAACTAAGATGGGGAAAAACTTTGCTGGAGAAACAAATACTAGGTGGAGCTTCCCATTTTAATTTTACCCTTGAGCTGAAAGGAGAAAAACAAAGATTATAGTAACTTTAAAGGGCACCAAAGTTGCCCCTATTTTAACAAAGCAAATTGATTTTAGGTGTAATCAACAGGATAAAAAGAATGGGCACGGTCTTGATTTATGTGGAAAAAGGACATGTTAAGAAGCAAGATATTTAAAAAGGTGGTTTCTGCTTTTAGGCGCAAGGAATATCCTCTTGTGCCAAACAATTGGATGATTATGAAATGGCAACAGTAGTGAGACAAATAAAAAAGAGAACAGAAAGGTGTTTTGTCTAGGAAAGGTGGTCTATGAAATTATCATCAGTAATCATCTTCCCATAAAGGGGTCAAAATCCCGAAATCCTGCCCCATGTCACCATATATAAAAAACAGGCAGTGCTTCAACTGCATGGTTGTGACTACCATTTTTGTACATACCCCATTCCAGGATGCCTATTATCAAGTTTAACCTTTTGTTCATTTATTTACCTTGATTTTTGCTCACTTTTAAATGTCGTCTTCTTTGAGGGCTCCATTCTCTGTCTCCGCTTCCTGTGAAGTAAAAATTGCATGGAGTCAGGAGTTTTTAATGAGCAGCTACACCAACTGACGAGATTAATTTGATTAAAAACGTAGTTCAATAAAACCCAGACAAAGCAATTTGGACAACCTGGCAGGAGCCTCTCCTGGATCACAGCTCTCTTCACCAAACCTGCCAAACTGAATTCCCTTTTCTTTCAAATACCTGATCTGTTTATCACTGCACATGCCAACTTGCAGATTTTGACACACACACATCCCACAAAGGTACCCGACACAGTTCAATTCCAGAACACTGCGTGAGGCTTCACACTGTCAAAGAAACTAAAAGTAATAGATATTACTCAGAAAAGGTTGTCAGCTGTTTCTGAATTTCAATATGTAAACACTCCAGAGAAAATTCCATGCCCTACGTTTCCCAAAGATTATATTTAATATCCATCGCAATCATAATAATTACTCTTTACAGAGGTTAAGTTTAAATCAGAAGTCTCCAAACTTGGCAACTTTAAGACTTGTGGACTTCAACTCCCAGAATTCCTCAGCCAGCCAGCTGAGAATTCTGGGAGTTGCAGTCCACAAGTCTTAAAGTTACCAAGTTTGGGGACCCCTGGTCTAAGTGCTAGTGCTAGATAGGCCATGATAGATAATAGACAGACAGACAGATAGACAGATAGACAGATAGATATATGATAGACATATAGATAGATATAGACAGATAGACAGCTATGCTGGCTGAAGAATTCTGGGAGTTGAAGTCCACAAGTCTCAAAGTTGTCAAGTTTGGAGACCCCTGGTTTAATGAACAATTTAAATCGTGAATAAAATTCTGTAAGAGCAAAAGCCAGTTTAAATCAATCTCCTATTGACCCTTTGTTTAGTTTTTAAATAATGATCCTGAATTCATCATTCATCACCTACTTTTACAATTTGAGTACTAACAAATGTTTAAATACATTTAGAAACAAAAATTATGCAGCAACCATCTTCTTGAAGTAACCACTGTAGCTGAAATCTGAAGATTCTCACAGAGAACGGAAGATATGGAAAACAATAGGATATTCCTTTCTGCAGTGAAAAGAAAATCAGCAGTTTAAATGTTCGCTTTTTAGTGATGGCTGTGTTTTCGTGATCTTATAGGAAAAGACGCACAACAATAATAATGCAGGGAAATGTCATGAAAATTAAGAGTTAGTTAAGAGAAAGTTAAGCCTGTTAGATGCATTGCACAATTGCTCAGGAATTGTTTTGGTCTGCCTGTTTCTGCAACTCATTTAAATTTAATTGATTCCTATCTAAGGCTATCACATCTAGAATACAGCTGTATAGTGTCCTCAAAGAGCCAAGTTTTTTGGCATGTCTTTGGTGCCACCAAAACAACCCTCTGGATTTCAGTAGTTGTTTGCCCTTCTTCCCTGCCTAAGCCACCTACCTCCCCCACCCGAAAGAGGCATTAATATGAGAGAAAGGATTGAATATTCACAGGGGTGGAATTCAATTTTTTAACAACTGGTTCTGTGCGCGTGGCTTAGTTGGTGGATGTGGCTTGGTAGTCATGTGACTGGGTGGACATGGCTTGGAAGTCATGTTATTGGCTGGGCGTGGCCAACTCACTATCACTTCACATCGAGGCACGCATCTCCTCGCCTGGCCTCTCATGAATTGTGGGGATGCTGCAACAGTCATAAGTGTGAAAAATGGTCATAAGTCACTTGTTTCAGTGCCATTGTAACTTTGAATGATCACTCCACACAAGCAAAGTACCAGCAAAGGAGGGGAAAAAAACTCCAGAAAAGTTCCAGAGACAGGAAGTCTAGTCCTGCCAAGAATGTAATAAGGTTTAACAGAGAGGCAGTTTCTGTAAGCAACACCAGAATGTTTCCTTCCTACCTTCCTTACAGGATTAGGCCAGGAATTTCTTCTAACAACCGGTTCTCTGAACTGCTTAGAATGTTAACATCTGATTCTAGCGAATAGGTGCCAACTGGTAGAATCCCACCCCTGAATATTAATATCTTCCCTGCCTTGCTCCTGATAGAAACAGCAAAAAAGAAGAAAAAAGAGAAGTAAAGAGGAAAAAAAGATAGGAAAGGATATAGATAGATCACTGCTCTAACAAGAGGAGAAACAGAAGGGAAAAAAATCCCAATTGATATATTTCAAATTGGGTTAAATTAATTTGCCGTCAAAAGTTTAATGTTCAATCAATTCTCTTTTTTAATGGGGATATCTACATCCACTGCTTCTTTAATCTGCACTCTGAATTCAGAGCTATTTAAAACAAATTTCATCTTCTGGTCATGTAAGAAAACTATTGATAGGATCATTTAATATTTATAATCAAGACTTGCACAATTTTTACCATAATGTTCATTTTTCCTACCAGGAGATGGAAACTGCAAAATTCAGAATTACTAGATGACAGTTAAGATATAAAGAAAATTTTGCCGGCATCTTGTGGCCATTTTAGGATTTGCAGTCCAAAAAGCTGAACTTGATTTTGCAGTCTTAGAACTTAAAATAATAGAGCTGGAAGGGATCTTGGAGGTCTTCTAATCCAGTGGTTGCCAACCGGTGGGCTGGGGACCACTGGTGGTCCATGAGAAAATTTGGGTGGTCTGCAGAGAAATGTCCCCCCCCCTCCAAGCAATTAATCCAGGCTGCACGGGAACACAAGGCTGAGCCGTCCACATGGCCCGCCCATCCGCTGGCCCCCATCCTTTGGCCGAGCGCAAACCTTACCTTGAGTAGAGCTATGCGAGCTGGAACTGGAAGGTAAAACCAATGGCAGGGGAGGGAAATCTGCCCTGGGGTGGCTTGCAGACTGTGGTGGGAAAGTTGGTCCCATATTCCAGAGCTACAGTAGTCACAGGACTGGCCCTTTGGTCCTCCCAGAGCAGCTCCTCCAGTCCATGGCAGGCCAGTGCACCCAAGTGGAGGAGCAGCTACTCCGGGATGACCAAAGGGCCAGTATAGTGACTACTGCAGCTCTGGAATAGGGGACCGACTTTCCCACCAACGTCCGCAAGCCACCGTCAGTCAAAATTTCTATTAGGGGTCTATGGGATTTAAAATTATGAGTTTGGTGGTCCCCGAGGTCCAAAAGGTTGGTGACCCCTGTTCTAGTCCAACCCCCTGCTTAGGCAGGAAACTCCTATCTATCTCAGACAAATGGTTATCCAATCTCTTCTTTAAAATCTCCAATGGTGGGGGAAGCAAACCTGCAAACTTCCAGAGGAAAGCCATTCCAAGAATTATTCCCACTGACTGGAAATTTCTCTTTAAATATCTTTTTAATGATCTGCCACCTATTACTTTTTCTCCTGCCCTCAGGTGCTTTAGAGAATAGGTCAACGCACTCTTCTCAGGTATTGAACCACTGCTATTATGTCACTCCGGATCCTTCTCTTGGCTACACTCAACATTTCCACTTCCCACAACCATTCATCGTAGTTTCACTTCCAGACCCGTAATCATCTTTGTTGCTCTTTCCTGCACTCTTTCTAATCTCAACATCTTTTTGTTTTTTTGCATTTGGTGATCAAAACTGGGTGAAGTATTCCAGGTCTGGTCTTACCAGTGCAGTATAACGGGCTATTAACACTTCATGTGACCTTGAAACTATTGTTCTGACCCAAACCCTTTTCCAATAAGACAAACAGGGTACAGGACACCTTTTAATGAGTCATACGAATCCCCGGTTAAAAGGCTGCTGCAAACTAATTACTTTGATAAGCACAAACCTTGCCAAAACTGTACGAGACTGCCAAGAATCACAGATAAGAACTATTTCACAACACACGAGTCTTCAAATACCAACTTAAAAATACTGTAATGTCTGTGTTTCAAAACTTTGCTTCCTGCAAAGAACGTTCGCTTCACAGCCAGCTTTTATCTTCTTGAAGGAGGGGCCATTATCTTGCAGCCTTATTCCCGAGTCGCCTGTACTGTTGTAACTGGTCTTTCCTATGAGCAATCCTGCACGCATGCGCACTTGGCACAGGCTCCTCGGGAACCTCCTCATCACCGCTTCCAGCCCCCACAATCTCTGAAGGCAGCATTCACTCCCTAATGGTCCTGGCCCTTCATCTGAGTCCTCGCTCTCCTCAACTGTCTGCACCTGCTGCCGGCTAACCACAACAACTATACCTCTGTTGATGCAGTCTAGGACTGTAGATTTTCTGGGAAGAAATATGGACCCAGGCATAGAATTAACCATGTTGACTGCATACACCTTCCTGAAGTTTGAACCTGCTTTCTTATACAACAGCAGAAAGCTATCTGAGTGTTAAGTGGCAAATTGGTCTTTTTTAAGTGTACTGAAGGACATCTGTCACACTTAACCAGGAAACAATTTTGTCTGGACCTTTTTGGGAAGACAGATTGGAAATTGGACTTACTATATTTAATCAGACAAAAATTGATAGGAGATGCTATTAAGAAACAAACATAGATATTTCATCCAGGATGGATCAGTGTTAACTCTTGGGGTGATTTGGGATAGGTTAAGAAGCCTTGGTAAATTTTCTACAAGTTGATTATAATAAAAGTTTGTTAACAGAAGGTTTTGAAATTTTAATCTTGTCTTTTTTATTATTATTGTTCTTCCTGTTAACTATTTTGTCATTAATATAGTATATGGATGCCAGGTTAATAATTTGTAATTAAAATTAATAGTTTAGAGGTTTAAAATTTTGGGGGTCTGTTTTGCAAGGGGAGGGAAACTAATATTGTTGTAATATATTAATCAACATTCAACTGGGAGGATAATATGTGTATATGTATTCATCTTAATGCCCTTTTCAAATGTTTGTTTTGTGTTTTTCCTTTGTTGGTTTGTCTCTTTAAAACAAATTTTCTGTTTCATATTTTAACTTTTTAAAAATAAAATAAAAATAAGACTGGGAAAGAAAAGGAAATTTCTCCTTGTTCTAGGTTTGATGTCTCTTTGATAAGCTTCTCTCTGTTATGTATTGTCCTGCCCTCATGTGTTTTGGAAAACAGGTTGACCCTTCAAATATTGGAAGACTGCTATCATGTCACCATCATGGCCTTTTGGCAAGCTACCCTTTACCTACCTTAAAAGAAAAGGGAGTTTCCAAAAACTGAATCAGCAAGTGAAGACAGGATTTGTTACTTATTTCTTTCGACCAAGGACAGCTGCCACTCAGTCTCTGGCAAGGCTGTGGAAGCAACAGAAAAACTAAGATTTCAAAGCCAAGTAAAAGGAGGATAATCATTCTTGAGTTGAAACAAAAGCTGGATTCACACATCTGTCTTCTATCTATATATATAAAAGCGAAAGACCACTCACCCATCATCACAAAATCTCCAGAACCGTAAAGCCTACAAACTTGAAATTTGGCACGTATAGTTCCTCTTGGCTTCTAGGTGCTCACTAAGAAAGGATTTTTCAAAATGACCATCAGAGCCTTAAGTATTTCAGTATATTATTATTAACATGCTCTGATGCTAAGGCATTCTACTCCCCTCCCCACCTGAAAAGAAATCTGTTGCAAAACAGGAGCAGAGGAGGAGTTTGAGTTTCAGTTTTAGTTTCACAGCATCAAGCAGCTTTAGTACAGAACAGTTGAGTCAAGCCACACCCAGGCTCCTTGCTGTCTCCTTCTTCCTCACACAGCAAATATTGTTTCACTTTCCAAACAGCCCTCAACTCTCACACACACTGACAGGATGCTAGCCAGATGAATACCAATGGATGCTGGTAGGCAGAGGCAGAATTTCCCCCCCCCCTTATTTTCCTCCCCAAAAACCTAACCCCAACCTCACAGTTTCGTAGTGAAGCACGGGTATTGAGCTAGTTGGATTTAAACCAGCCTTAATTTGTTTGACTGGACGTGACATAGTCTATAAAGTGTGGTTTACAGCTGAGCAAAAGTAGCGGTATGGTCCAAACACTCAAGGTGACCTGTCCGTCAACCTAGAAGTGGAAAGTTCCAAAATCCTCGACAGTTTCACCTGGTTACCAAAAGAAAGAAAAAGAAAAGAAAGCCCTTCCTTTCCTTGCTCCATCTGTGTCAAAGGAGGGAGTGAAGAATAAGGGTGGGGAGAAGATTCCCCAAGGTTGGGGAGAGTGGGGGGGGGGGCGGCTGCTCTGGCTCCAGTGAAATGCCAGCTGCTTCAAATCTGGAGCAGGAAAGATCTGGCAGAAGTTGCCTTGGTACTGGATGGCAACCACTTTCTTGACCCCGCTCCCTTTACAGATGACAGGGGTGTGTTTGGGGCGGTTGGGCGGGCGGAAGGGGACTGGAAGAAGAGCTTCTGAAGAGAGAGGGGAAGGTCCCCACTGACTCTGGGGCTCAGGCAATTGGAAGAAGCCATAGAGCGGCTCAAGACTGACTCAGCCTCCCATCCTTCCGAGGTCGGTACAACGAGGACCCAGGTTGTTTGGGGGGCAAGAGGCTGACACTGTAAAATTCTGTATATAAATCTAAGTCAGAGGTCTCCAAACTTGGCTGGCTGAGGAATTCTGGGAGTTGAAGTCCACAAGTCTTAAAGTTGCCAGGTTTGGGGACTCCTGGTCTAAGTGCTAGTGCTAGATAGGCAGTGCTAGATGATAGACAGACAGACAGACAGACAAATAGATGATAGGCAGACAGACAGATGATAGACAGACAGATAGATATATGATAGTTACAGACAGACAGACAGACAGATGATAGACAGATAGATAGATATAGATAGATAGACAGATAGATAGATAGATAGATAGACAGACAGATACTGTAGATAGATAGACAGATAGATAGATGATAGACAGATAGGTAAATATATAGACAGATAGACCGATAGACAGACAGATAGACGGATATGATAGACAGATAGATGATAGGCAGATAGACAGACAGATAGGTAAATATATAGACAGATAGACCGATAGACAGACAGATAGACGGATATGATAGACAGTTAGATAGATGATAGACAGATACAGACAGATAGACAGACAGATAGACATACAGATAGGTAGACAGATAAACAGACAGACAGATAGATGATAGACAGATAAATATATAGACAGATAGACCGATAGACAGACAGACAGCAGATGACAGACAGATATAGACAGATATAGACAGATAGACATATAGACAGACAGACATATAGATGATTTATTTATTTATTTATTTATTTAATTAAACTTTTATACCGCTCCCTCTCCCAAAAAGGGACTCGGGGCGGTGTACAGCCTACTAAAAACACATAATAAATACTCAATAAATACAATTAAAATAAATTAAACCAAATTGATCCGGCTGTCTAACCCAAAAATAGAGTTAAAAATTAAAAACTAATAAAACCCCGATTAAAATTAAGTTAAAAAACTAAAAATACAGTTACTGGGCCAGGCCAGCCTGTTGAAAAAATAGGGTTTTCACTGCGCGCCGGAAGGTCAGAATATCCGTCATAGCCCGTATCTCCGGGGGGAGATCATTCCAAAGGGAGGGGGCTCCCACAGAGAAAGCCCGAACCCTCGGGGCCGTCAACCGACAACGGCCGGGCGGCGGTACCCCGAGGAGGGCAACCCTGTGGGAGCGTACTGGGCGGCGGGAGGTTGATGATGGCAGCAGGCGGTCCCGTAAGTACCCAGGTCCCGAGCCATGGAGCACTTTAAATACTGTCAGTACCACCTTGAATCGAATCCGGAAGGCCACAGGAAGCCAGTGCAGCCTGCGGAGAAGCGGTGTAACGTGGGAGCTCTGAGGAGCACCCACGATCACCCGCGCGGCTGCATTCTGGACCAGCTGCAGCCTCCGGAGACTCTTCAAGGGGAGCCCCATGTAGAGAGCATTGCAATAATCCAGGCGGGAGATGACGAGGGCGGAAGTGACTGTGCGAAATGATAGACAGACAGAGACAGACAGATAGACATATAGACAGACAGACAGATAGATGTGCCCCAAAGCAGTTCTGCTCCCTTCTGTGTGTGTGTGTGTGTGTGCGCGCGCGCGCATGTGTGTTGGGAGGGGGGGGGAAATCTAGGCTCATCCTGGGGGCAATGCAGCCAGTTGTAACAGCTTCTTTGCCAATCCAGATCAGGGTTGTGCGCCCAGAGCCCTTGTGTCAAACCAGAGCCCGTTCCTTTGGATCGGGGTGCGAACCTTACAGGTAATCCTCGATTTACAACAGTTCATTGAATGACCGTTCGAAGTTACAACATCACTGAATTAAAGTGACTTGTGACCATTTTTCACACTTATTACTGTGGCAGCATCCCTGACCAAAAATTCAGACGTTTGCCGACTGATTCATATTTATGCCGATCGCAGCGATCCTGGGATCTTTGGAGACCTTCTGACAAGCAAAGTCAATGGAGGAAGCAAGATTCACTTAACAACCATGTTACTGTACTAACTTAACAACTGCACAAGCAAAGTCAATGGGGAAGCCAGGCTCACTTAACAACTTCGTTGCTAACTGAGCAATTGCAAAGATTCACTTAGCAACTGGGGCAAGAGAGGTTGCAAAGCGGGCCTCACTTCCCAAATGTCTCACACAGCAACATAAATGTTGGGCTCAAGGGTGGTCGAAAGTTGAGGACTACCTGTATGTATTCCAGAGCAGGACAAGAGGGAGTAAGGAGCCGAAGATCGCCGAACCCAGGACGAGCCGCCCGGCTTCCTATTCGGGGCTTGAGGGACAACCCTCCCTGCTCACCAGCGCCACGGGGTTAGCTAGTTTTTCCCGCCGGCCGGCCCTCCGGTCCCCCGCATCCTTCCTCTCCCCTCCAAACCCCTCCGGGGCGTCAACTAAGGACGTTCGCCTGCCAAGGCTCTCCAAGCGCGCACCGATGCCACCCGCCCGCCCGCTCCCCCGCCGCGCCCGGGGCTCAACGCCTCGCCTCGCTTCACCTCACCTCACCGCCCGCTACTTTCGAAGGTCGCCTGTCCGGGTGGAGGAGGAGGGCAGGAAGGCCCGGCGGAGCGCAACCCTGGCCGGCCCTCCGCCGGCTCCGCCCTGCCTAGCTGGAGAAGCACGCAGGCGAAGGGAGGAAGAGAGAGAGAGAGAGAACGCGCGCAAAGGGCGACAGCGCCGGCGAAACTACGGTAGTTACAGTCTCCTCCGCGGAAGGGCAATGAAGCCGCGGAGCTTCCCTCAAGAAATGCTCCAGAGGGAAGCGAGGCCGACGCTGGACCAGCCCCGTGCTCGAAGCCGCGCGGAGACAGAGACGGGCTGGCTCTCCCGGGGGCGCCTCTCGATGAATGGATCCTATACTTCATGCGCGGTGATAGCAGCTTTGCGCCTGGTTACTGTGCCCTTCTTCCGGCATAGCTTTCCCAGGGATCTCCTGGTGGTCTCCTATCCATGAACAGGCAGGTCCGACCCTGCTTTGGATGGCAGATTACTGGTGTATGGGGGGAGGAACCCCGGATTGTAGGCTATACTAAGAGGTCTGAAAAAAAGGATCCTAGAGAGGAAAGCCAAAATTCTTACTGGTACCAGTAAAATCAGTTTGGACATGGAATCACCAGTCATTTCATGGATGTTATTTCAAAACGTTTAGCAGGCTCAGATTTTATTACTACTGGGAGATCACTGAGAAATCACAGCTCTTTGTTTTTAAATAGTTTTCTTTTTGGTTTGCTTGGCTTTTTAAAAGTTTCAAAAGACCTTTGTTAGTTTAGCTTTATTCTTCTTACACAGACTTAAATTATTATAGCATAGTTTTATAGTGTATATATATTTATATACTATAAAACTATGCTACATTAATCTAAGTGTGTGTGTATATAAATAAGTGTGTGTGTATTCGCTAGAACCAGTTGTTAACATGTATTTCTTTTTAACAAATTAATGTTGATAATATTCAGTGAATAATAATAAACAGAAACAATTGAAGGACAATAAAAGGAAGAATAAAAAGCCAAATAATATTTGGTAAGAAAATACCAGCTTGATATGAGAAGGATAAAAAAACCTGGACATTGTTAAACAGCAAATTATAACAATGTCCATAATAACAATAATAATAATATCTATATCTATATCTATATCTATATCTATCTATCTATCTATCTATCTATCTATCTATCTATCTATCTATCTATCTATCTATCTATCTATAACTGTGGTGGTGTAGAATATAGGCAGAATAAACTATTTATGACAAAGACATGATTTTATCCAAGAATAAGAAAAGAATCATAATGAATAATAAAATAATGAGGAAAGATTACAACTAGAATGTAGTATGGGCAGAAAAAAAAAAAGAGATGAATGGAATGAGTGGCATACTGGGAACCTGAGAAAAACGCCACAATTTTTACTTTTTATAAAAAGTATTTATTTTTTATCTTTCTTTAATTATTTTTATAAATAGCTCAATAAACGTATCTAACACTCTTCCTTCCATTTTCCCACAACAGCCTGTGAGGTGGGTTGGGCTGACCCAAAGTCACCGAGACGCCTAAAGTGGAACTAGAACTCACCATTTCCCAGTTTCTAGCTTTGTGCCTTCACTCCAGGGGTGGGATTCTACCAGTTCTCACCTATTCGCTAGAACCAGTTGTTAACATTCTAAGCAGTTCGGAGAACCGGTTGTTAGAAGAAATTACTGGCCTAATCCTGTAAGGAAAGGCAGGAAAGAAACATTCTGGTGTTGCTTACAGAAACTGCCCCTCCGTTCTTGGCAGGACTAGACTTCCTGTCTCAGGAACATCTCTGGAGTATTTTTTCCCCTTCCTTTGCTGGTACTTTGCTTGTGTCAAGTGACCATTCAAAGTTGCAATGGCACTGAAAAAAGTGACTTACACCATTTTTCACACTTACGACTGTTGCAGCATCCCCACTGTCATGAGAGGCCAGGTGAGGAGATGCGTGCCTCGATGTGAGTGATATTGAGTTGGCCACACTCAGCCAATCACATGACCACCAAGCCATACCCACCACCTAAGCCATGCCTACAGAACCGGTTGTTAAAAAATTAGAATCCCACCCCTGCTTCATCCCTAGCCCACCCCTAGTTTTTGACTCAAACATTTAAGTAAATGCTGTATTTGCATAGAGGAGAAATAAGCGACGGGTACAGCTGGTAAGATTTATCTCCTGGTAAAATATTACTATTGTCCTGACCCAGGCTTCATAAACCGTAATTATTCATAAACTTGTTTTAAAAACAAAACCTATTTTATTGTAACACTGGGAATTGTTTTCATTCCCAGCCAGAATTAAGCTCAAACAGTCTCCCAAGATAAGTACACACCTTGTAGTTCTGTAAAGTGCCGCCAAAACAGAAGTATCAAATTAAATAGAACAGAAACCAACCGAAGTACAAGAAAAACCAACCAAAGTACAAAGAGCTTCCAGGATGACTCGGAACCTATCGAACTACTTTGCTTCCTGCAAAAGTTTCCTCATCTTGGCCTGACTTTTATCCTTTATGGGAGGGGCAATCACCTCCCAACGTTATTCCCGAGTCACCCCTTTTTTTTCAGCTGCTTTTGCCTTCTAGCAGCTCTGTGCATACGCACACTGGGAAAAGACTCCCCTGGGTCCTCTGCCTCACTGCTGCCAGACTCCAAAGGCTCTGAAGGCAGCACCCCACTCCCAGATGGTCCTGGCCCCATCCCTGCATCGGATGCAGGACCCTCATCCAGGGGTGGGATTCAAATTTTTAACAACCGGTTCTATGGGTGTGGCTTAGGTGGTGGGCGTGGCTTGGTGGTCATATGACTGGGTGGACATGGTTTGGTGGTCATGTTATTGGCTGAGTGTGGCCAACTCAATATCACTCAAATCGAGGCACACATCTCCTTGCCTGGCCCTCATGAACTGTGGGGATGCTGCAAAAGTCATAAGTGTGAAAAACGGTCATAAGTCACTTTCTTCAGTGCCATTGTAACTTTGAATGGTCACTCCATACAAGCAAAGTACCAGCAAAGGAAGGGGAAAAAAAATCCAGAGAAGTTACAGAGACAGGAAGTTTAGTCCTGCCAAGACTGTAATAAGGGTAAATGGAGAGGCAGTTTCTGTAAGCAACACCAGAATGTTTCCTTCCTGCCTTCCTTACAGGATTAGGCCAGTAATTTTTTCAAACAACTGGTTCTCCGAACTGCTTAGAATGTTAACAACCGGTTCTAGCAAATAGGTGCCAACTGGTAGAATCCCACCCCTGCCCTCGTCTGAGTCCTCTCCAGACTCCCTGACTGGTCGCTGTTCTTCCCCACTGACCGATTCTGCTGCCTTCTGCCCTGGCTGCTGGCGAACCACAACACCTATATCGAGAAAGCCAGTTCTGGTGAAAGTTGCATGCTAGAAACCAGGAGACCGTGAGTTCTAGCCCGACCTTGGACACAAAGCCAGCCAGGTGACTGCTCTAAGTAAAATATGGCTTCCAAAGCTGACACATGGGCCAGTCAGTTTCTCTCAGCCTAGGAAGGAGACAACGGCAAGTCACTTCTGAAAAACCTTACTGAGAAAACTGCAGTGACTTGTCCAGGGAATCTCTGATAATCAAAAACAATAAAATGGAAAGAAAAAAAAAAAAGGATCACAGACAGGATACTGTATGAAATCAGACAAGATAATCTAAACTTTTTGCTGGTATATAACAGCAGATGCCCTACAGGATAATCTAGAAAACAATAGCCTGCTATGAGCCGAATAGAAAGAAATAGACCAAACCCAGAACAAGCGCTGAAGATCAGGCTCTACTTGATAAAATGGTTTTGGAAAATTGTAAGAGAAGAGTACGTTGCTCTGTCTGATTCTAAGACGGTACGAGACTTATTATCACACAACTGGATTACACAAGACTTGGTTGGGAAACATCGGAGGGAGTAATCACATCAAGAAGTATGTGTCAGAGACAATGAGCTTG
Source organism: Bungarus multicinctus (assembly GCA_023653725.1). Taxonomy (NCBI): domain Eukaryota; kingdom Metazoa; phylum Chordata; class Lepidosauria; order Squamata; family Elapidae; genus Bungarus; species Bungarus multicinctus. Next base: position 20,054,349 of record CM042848.1, on the reverse strand, counting down.
TGGAAAACACAACTGATAAGGGACGGTGAACAAACTGGCTGAGATAAATATCAACATTACACAATTCTATACAGGCTGACGTCATGTTCCACAAGACATCCTCAATGGCTTCTACTCAGCACCTGTGATGAAAGTCTGACAACTTAATCAACCTCTAGGCTTCATAGAGATGTTCTTTGAAGAGGGATATTGAAAAAGGGACTGGGTAATATATAGATATTGCCCACTAGGAACTGTCCTAATTAAGAGACCTGTTAATTTTAGTGATGTCTGGTAGAATCCATGAGAATGTCATTGCCCAAAATTTTCATCAAAAATAGATAATTCGTGTCATATTTGCAATGAAGTGCCTCTCCTACGGACACCCATAGTTAAATATGGTCTTGCTTTTCTTTTGTAGAACTTTTGTAGGCAATTAGAATTAGGAACTTGGTTAGGCCCAGTTTTATGCAGAATTCTTTCATATTTTATGTTTCAGCCTACCAAGCTTTGCCTACCCTAGTACATTTAAAACAAGGGCAATACTAATACTAGGTATCTTAAAAATAATTTTATTTATTTATTTTGTAAAGTATGTATTAGATAACAAATATAAGTATAAACATGATTATGGATACATGAAATGGATACAAATAAAAGGGAATATTAGGACAGGGATGGTTGGCAAGTTGGGGTGTGCTTATTTGCTGGATCCAGAGTTATTGCAGGAAAAAGTTTCAAAATGCATCCAAAATACTGTATGTTTGAAGTTAATGCACATAGAATCTGAAGAATCATGTAGGAAAAATTGCAGATGTTCTGTTTTATTTAATGCTGCTTTCTTTCAGTTTGTTCCTTGACTGGGGGTTTGGGGCTGTAGAATCTCCTTTGATTTCCAAGCAAATTCTGCTCTTCTTCCATATCTACAATCATTTTCAATCCAGAAGAAAGGAACAGTCTACTTCTTATTAGAAAGTACAGCTGCCACAATTAGGGCAATTAGAAGGACAGCTCCACCCACGGAAACCAAAATAGTAATTACGATCATGCCACCTGCCCGCCCTTCAAACATTATATTGGCTGATTCATAGTTGGTCACTGGAACACAAAGAAATACAGAGTTAAGAGGCAAACATTACAAGAGGTATCAAAAGAAACTCTGATTTGGATCCTTGTTATGTCTGTAAATTACATTCAGGTCTAAAAATCAACATCCTAAACTGGAAATGTTCACAACTTCCTCTACGGAAACCAAGAATTCAGTTGAGCTCTCCAGGTTGAGGAATGAGCTGACATCAGCACACAAATTATTTTTATGCATGAAAAGAGATACAGATTTCAAGTTCCTACACGTTCCACATTTTCTTCAACAAAGGTTGTTGTTCCTGCTGCCAAGAGTTGTAAAACTGATGTTTAGAATTATTTAAGATACAATGTGGTGGGGATATGTCTCCATTTAAAACTATTATTGGACCTCTTTTCCTGCCCATGGACTGTGATCATTCATCTTCACCTTCTTCCATCTGCATTAAGTCAACCTTTAACAGCATTATAAGACCAGGCGGCACCGGTATTTCCAGTACACAGAATACAGGAGAGCGGAGTTGGAAGATACCTTGGAGGACTTCTAGGGGGATTGGATTAGAAAAGAGTACCTTCCCCTGGCCCATCACTGGGCAATGGTCTGTTCACAACTGGGTGGGCTGCTGGGGGCTCGCAGGGGCTCCGGGAGAGTCCCTGGCTAAGACTCTGCGGGGCTTGGAGAGCCCACAATAACCTCAGAAAGACAAGCAGCAAGGGAAAGCTCTTAATAGGCTTAATCGAACTTCTGGGCGTTCAGCCAAGAGCATTTTACACCCCGTGAAAGTGTTGCAAGCTAGAAAATCAGATAACATAGCCACTGGCCTCCGAGAGGATTAATTCCCAAATAATAAGAATCATGTAACTCACCAGAAACTCCACTAAGACTCCAAGATCCCTTTTACAGTCACTGCTATTAAGCCTGGTTTCACCCAGTCTTTTATTTAAGTATTAAATGCCCGAAATAATAAACATAATAAACATGGTGTATATATATATATATATATATATATATATATTAATTATAATTATTTATAATTATTTATAATTATATAATTATATATATAGTAATTAGGGCAAAAAAGTGATGTTGAGTTGGCCACACCCACCCAGTCACATGACCATCTAGCCATGCTCACCCAGCCAGTCATTAGGGCAGAAAGCCCCTCGCTAAAAAATTCGAAGCCTACCCCTGGTGCATGCACAGCTCAACTTGCATTATTGGCAGGCCAGTGCACACGCACGCACACGCAGCTCTACTCAGCTTGCAGTCGAACTGTGTATGCATGCGCTTGTGTGCTGCCCCGCTACTCGCATGGCCTGGTTTCCCTCTCCCCACCCCAAGCCAGGCCACCAACCTGCAAAGATTGGGAATTGCTGGATTAGAAGACCTCCAAAGTCCCTTCCAATTCTGTTATTCTATATTCTGAATACCGGATTGATTGATTGATTTAATTGGCCGCCCATCTTACCTCAGAATAAATCTGAGCACCTTACACTCACACAGGCACTGCCTGTTGAACATTAACTTGATATGGGTCCCCAGCGAAAAAGCAGCTTATGAGATTGATACACATTTCTACAACTATATATATAGTTGAAGTTGCATCCAGGAAGTGGCTCCCAAGGGGATAATTGCCACCAGTTTCACTGATTTTTCAGGATGCTCACTGGCCCAAATTCTAAATTTTCTCATTTGGTCCACCAACCTTGCCACTTACTGAGCATCTTTGCAAGAAAGCCCTCACCTGTAGGTGTACGTTATGGTGTTCATTTGCAAATAAAGCTGCTGCTTCTGGGATTAGCCTGGTTCTGGATTAAAGCAATGGATTGATCCAGTCAGAGAGTTGTGGGTCAACAAAAAATTTTTTAATGAGGAACTTTCTTTTCTTCCTCTACTAATGAAATAACTAATCAACTATTGATTTTAGCTACTTTCTTAAGATACGCTGCTGTGAGAAAAACACCTCTAACTCAAGAATGTTGATATGGGCATAGGAGAGAGAGAGAGAGAGTTGTGGTTAGCCAGCAGCAGGTGCAGATGGCTGAGGAGAACGATGACTGATGAGGAGCCAGGACCATCAGGGAGTGGACTGCTGCCTTCAGAGATTGTGTGGGCTGGCAGGAGTGATGAAAAGGTTCCTGAGGAGCCTGTGCCAAGTGCATGTGCATGAAGGATTACTCGGAGGAAAGAATTACAGCAGCACAGGCGACTCGGGAATAAGGCTGCAACGTAATGGCCCCTCCCTCAAGAGGATAAAAGCCAGGTTTGGAGAAGCGTTCTTTGCAGACAGCAAAGAAGCTATTAGCTCAACTGGTGGACATCTTAGTTTGTGAATCTTGTAAATTAGTTCTTATCTCTGGGTTTTTGGCAGCCTTGACAAACAACTTGGCAAGGCTTTTTCTTGTCAGAGATAATTGTTGGAAAGCAGCCTTTTATCTGTAAAGGAACAGCATTCATGATTAAACCTTGAAAGGTGGGGGTTGCTGCCTTTGTCTGTGTTTGCTCTCTGGGAACCCAGTTGGGTCGAACAGCTAGCTAGCTTAGATAGATAGATAGATAGATAGATAGATAGATAGATAGATAGATAGATAGATAGATAGATAGATAGATAGATAGATAGATAGATAGATAGATAGATAGATAGATAATAGATAGACATAGAGATAGATAGATAGATAGATAGATAGATAGATAGATAGATAGATAGATAGATAGATAGATACTGTGTTTCTCCAACAATACGGCCTCCCCCAATAGGAAGTCCCAGCATGTTTATAGGCTTAAAATGAAATTAAGCCCCTTCCCCCAAATTTAGGCCTATTTTAAAACATGCTAAATGGGGGAAGGGCGGGGAGGCTTGCCGTTAGGAGCACCCGCTGGTGGCGTCGGCCTCAGTACTGGTAGGGCACTTTGTATCAGAAGACCTTCCGCCACCGTTGCTTTCCGATTTGGATCACCGCTGCGGCATTTGGAGCATTGCCACGGCGTTTGACGCAGCCATGCGTGGTGGCCAGGGCTCCTCCCTGCAAACAGAGCCCCGTCGGAGATACTCAGCTTCGGGCGCTCCTGTTACCACCTTCCCGGGCATCGTTCGAAAGCAAAAGCCCATTCTTTTAAAAATGACGCCCTACTATGAAAAAGCCTCCCTGCCCGAGAGAGCAGCCCAACCCCAAGTGGGGAGGTGAATCTCCCGGGGCCCTAGTGCAGGCCCACCCCGGGAGAAGCGCCCAGCCGCCATCCCTGCCTAGTGCCAAGCAGAGCGCAAAGAGCTTCGCCTGGGGTGCCCCGCGCAGCTGACAGGCGGGCCCTCCTGCCCGGTGGCAGAACTCTGGCCAAGGCAGCAAGCGCCTCCCCACCAGGTCCTCCGCTCATCCCGCAAGGCGGGCTGGGCAGAGCTGGGGAAGTGAGCCACGGGTGCGTGTCCTCCTGCCAAGCAAAAGAGCCGGGCCAACCCGATCTAGGCTTCCCAAGTCCCTCCAGCTCGACCCCGAAGGGGCCACCGGGAGAGGCTGCCCGAGGCAGTGATAGTGTCCACCCGTCCGCGAACAGGGAGGCAAGGCGATGGCCCGTGCTGCATCCTCTGAGCTGAGCCCCACCGAGTGAGCGCCAATGCCCGAGACGCTGCAGTGTTTGGAGCGTCGCTGCTGCGTTTGGAGCTGCTGGCGCATTTGAAGATGCGAGGGGATGGGGGCGAGCTGGGTGAGGAGTGGAAAGGACAGGCGGCTGCGGGCTCCGCTGGAGCTGCCAACCAGGGAAGCAGCGCTGCTGTCGCCTCGCCTCCCTGTCCACAGATGGGTGGGTGCTATCACTGCCTCGGGCGGCCTCTCCTGGTGGCCCCTTTGGTGTCGGGCTGGAGGGACTCGGGAATCCAAGCTCGGGTCAGCTCGGCTTTCGCTTGGTAGGCGGGTGCGCACCCGCGGCTTGCTTTTCTGGCTCTGCCCAGCCCGCCTGGCTCTGGCACGGCCCTGGCAGGATGAATGGAGGGTTCGGCAGGGAGGCGCCCTCTGCCTTGGCCAGAGCTCCGCCGCTGGGCAGGAGGTCTCCCCTGTCAGCTGTGCAGGGTGCCCCAGGCAAGGCACTTCCGCTCTGCCTTGCGTCAGGCAGGGATGGCGGCTGGGCGCTTCTCTGGGGGTGGGCGGGTCCTGCGCTAGGACCCCGGGAGATTCGCCTCCCCACGTGGGGCTGCCCTCTCAGGTAGGGGAGGCTTTATCGTAGTAGGGCATCGTTCTTAAAAGAATGGGCTTTGCCTTCAAACGATGCCCGGGAAGGCGGCGACAGGAGCACCTGAAGCCAAGTGTCTCCGGTGGGGCTCCAGTTGCAGGAAAGAGCCTTGGCCGGCCACAAGTGGCTGCGCCAAATGCCGCGGTGGCACGGGGAGAGGGTAAAGCAACGGTGGTTGGAAGGTCTCCCGATACGAAGTGCCCCACAAATGCCGAGATCAACATGCATCGCCACCCACCCACCTGAGGATGCAAGGGGGGGGGGGAATTAAGTCACTCCCGAAAAGACGGCCTTTTTCAGGGCTCAAAAAAAATTAAGACCCTTCCTTATTATATGAGAAACACGGTAGATAGATAGATAGAGATAGATAGATAGACAGACAGAAAGACAAGACAGACAGACAGACGGATAGAGATAGATGATAGACAGAGATAAAGATAGATATAGATGATAGATAGACAGAAATAGAGATTAAGATATAGATAGATGATAGATAGATGATAGACAGACAGACAGAGAGATAGAGATTGATAGACAGACAAAGATAGAGATAGATAGACAGACAGACAGAGAGGGAGAGGGAGGGGGGAAGAGAGAGAGACAGAGAGATGATAAAATGTTCACAAAGCAGCCAAGAAATAATTCCCCACTAACATACCTGTGTTTTTAGTTAAGTATCTTTAAGCTTACCATTCCTGGTCTGTATGGCTGTTGACCAATCTGTATGTGCTCTTATGACAGACTTGTCATCCAAAAAAAAGTAGTTCACCCTTTAAATGAAAGAACAAACAAAAGATAAGAGAAAATAGTTAGGAATGTGGAAGGAGGGTTGATGGAAGATAGAGCTTCAAAAAGATGGAGAAATTATAAATGGTTGTTGGTATCTCCTGGACTTTTATAAAATGCTGTTTCTAAGCAAAAAGAGAACAAAATAAATGCTTCTTTTGAAAACACCCTTAAAAATGGAGGAAGAACCTTATGAAACAATGGTTGGAAGACCATCCAATGAGGACACCGCATAAAGCATAAAGAAAACAGAAGATTCTATCGAGATGGATCAAAAAAGTCAAGATTATTAAAGCTCCACATCTTTTTTTACATGCATGACATGTGCAATACACTAATACAGGGGCCTAGTATTAAAAAAGGGTAGCTATGGCCTGCCTCCTTTTAATAGGCATTAACATGTGTGGCAAAGGGATTGACAACTGCGGTGGCCATTTTGAATTATTGGGATGGAGCCACTTCAAAGACAACTGTACATGCAACCACAGAAGTTCAACTTTAAATGGCTAGCATGAAAGCACCTTCATGAGGGGCACACAGTATCCAGTGCATCTCACTTGCCCACGGAAAATACAGGTCCTTGACTCATGACCACAGCAGAGCCCAGAATTTAAGTCATGTGTCACTGCAGTCATAAATGGAGGCACCACACAACTGGACTTGATTTTGCAACCATTTTTATAACCACTGTAAAGAAAGTCACTGTGATCATATCGTGTAGTTAGTCATTAAGCAAATCCAGCATATCCATTGGGTGTTTTGTGCCATTTTCTGCCAGAAAAAAGGCAAAAAAATGTACTAAATCACGGGACGCTACAATTGAATGCAATAGAAGCTGGTGGGCCAAACACCCAAAATGCAATCATGTGACTGCGTGCATACAGCAGTCATAACTTTGAGGATGGGTTGTAAGTAGTTTTTTTAAAAAGTCCATCATAATTTGTAATGTTTGTTAAATGACCGGTCATATATCGAGTTCTTCCTTAGAGAGGAAAACTGAAGTCTTGAAAAAAAAGGAAGATATTTATATATTTCTAGATGCACAGTCTATATAAAAGTAAAAGACCACTCACGCATCATCACAAAATCTACAGAATCTTAAAGCCTACAAACTTGAAATTTGGCACATGTGTTCCTCTTGGCTTCTAGGTGTTCATTAGGAAAGGATTTTTTGAAATAACCATCAGAGCAGTAGTATTTTGTATATTATTATTAACACGCTCTGAGGCTAAGGAGTTCTACTCCCCATCTGCATCTGAAAAGAAATCTGTTCCAAATGCAAAACACAAGCAGAGGAGTTTCAGTTTCAGTTTTAGTTTCACAGCACCAAGCAGCTTTAGTAGAACAGTTGAGCTAAGCCACGCCCAGGCTCCTTGCTGTCTCATTGCTCACACAGCAAATACTGTTTCACTTTCCAAACAGCCCTCAACTCTCTCATACACTGACAGGATGCTAGCCAGATGAATACCGATGGATGCTGGTAGGCAGAGACAGAATTCCCCTCCCCCATTTTCCTCCCCAAAAACTAAGCCCAACCACATAGTTTCGTAGTGAAGTACAGGTATCGAGCTAGTTACCTATAAAAGGTAGATGGCTTAAGAGGTTGGTTGCAGAAGGGACCTTTGGTTTGACGGCAGAACTCTGTTCCCACCTGGTAGCCTATCACACTGATCAACTCATATTGGCTATCATCCAGGTCGAGAACCAGAAGTTCCCTGGTCACTCTGCAGGAGACGCTCTTGAATTCATCTGCAAAATACACCTGGGCCTGAGGAGTCCTACGGATATTCTCAATCTGTTCAGTATCTGTTACACCTGAAAAAGAATAGAAAAGAGGAAGACAGACATATGAAACCGCTAGCTCTGAAGAGCAGCAGACGTAGAACTGGTTCTATGTCTGCTGATGTTTTTGCCCACATGCCCACCTGGGCTCTTACCTGATCTTTATTTCCTGATTTTTCAACTTCAGCTGCCGAACGAGGCACAGCTACAGTTAAAAAAGCAGGAAATAGGGCTGTTTCAAAGGCTGCTTCTCTGCACGCAGCATGCTGGTGACGATTTACAGATGATGATTTACAGGCACTGCTTGCAGCCTGCAGGAAACCACATCATAAATCACTGAACCTCGTAAATCCCGAACCGATAGTTAATTCTGTCATATCCCACCCCTGGATTTGTGGATCATCCATACACATGATCCATACACATACAATCTGTATGGGGGACTAGATCTCGGTGGAACCAAAAATACATTTTTCTGGACTCATTCTACATTTGAAACCCAGCCAATGGAGCAATGTTGTTTTAAGTTGTTTGGAGATATTTTGATTAATGCCAAGCAATATAGAAAGCTTTGAAGAAAAAGAATGGCAGGTGATTTTTGTAGATTCATATTGAATTTGTTGGTTAAGATCTCACCCACTGCTTGGGACTGAAGCTAAACTATCACACAGTTATAGATCTCCAAATTAGTTGGGCTCCCACGTCTCTAAACCAGAAACTTGGATTTAAAAAGCACAGTGGCTAGGTTTTACAGTACACTAAACTACATTATAGCTTAGGTCCATGAAGGAAACAGCCATTTTGGGCACCTAGGAAAAGAAAGCACAACATGTGGCTACTGTAGTGCAGAGAAGGACCAGGGGAGACATGATAGTAGTGTTCCATTATTTGAAGGGCTCCCACAGAAAGGAGGAAGGGGTCAAGCTATTTTCCATAGCACCTGAAGGCCAGACAAGAAATAATGGATGGAAACTGATCAAGGAGAGATTCCACCTGGAAACAAGGAGAAACTTTCTGACAGTGAGAACCATCAACCAATGGAATAGAAGCTACCCTCGGAAGTTGTGGGAGCGTCATCACTTGAGACTTTCAAGAAGAGATTGGACTGCCATTTGTCAGAAATGCCATAGGGTCTCCTATCTGGGCAAGGGGGTTGGACTAGATGACCTACAAGGTCCCTTCCAACTCTGTTAATCTGTTAAACATGTCAAATGTCATATTCTTGCTTTCTTGAACACCCTTGTCCAAAGCGGGAGTGAATACTAACCCTCCACTTCATACAGAATAGCTGAATTGCTGCAATAACAAGGGCCCATTAATCATTTCAGAACAAATATGGCAGATGCTACAGCAGCTTCTGCAGTTCTGAAATTGTTGATTAGCAAGTTTTTCCTGCCCATGCAGAGAACTGTCTCATGCAAAACAAAAAAGGAAAATATTTCCAGCTTGAGTCACGGACCCTCTAGGAACTGTTATTTTCCCTCTTTTTTTTTTTCAGAATGAGGTTAAAATCTCCTTTAACTCAAGCTTAGTCTTGGCTATTCCTGACATTCATCCATGCCATTGATCGCATCAAGAAAGCACAGCTTTCTTTTGCAGACAGTTTTCCAAGCCTGGCTATCAGCTTTGAGATTTTCCCCATCCAAAGCTTACATAAACCCAACAAGAGGTATCCAATCAATGGGAAGGAAGTCAGAAAAGTCAAAAGGACAGCAGAGAGAAACTCTGGCCGTTTTTCAAGATTCTGTTATTATACCCTATAGCAATAGACTGGGACTCTTGGAATCCTTCTAAATCCTGACCTGGTCTATCTCAAAGGGCTGGTACTTTCATTGGCTACCCTAGATTGCTCTCAGTGGTGAGATTCAAAATTTTTTACTATCAGTTCTGTAGGAGTGGCTGGTGGGTGTGGCAGGGGAAGGATACTGTAAAATCCCCATTCTCTCCCCATTCCATTAACCTGCTTTTCAGCTCTGTTCTCCTGTGAAGGGCAACAAAAGAAGACCCAGCCGATCAGCTGGGACTCAGGAGGCAGAGAACAGATTGGGGCGGAGCCAGTCAGAGGTGATATTTCGAACTACTCAAAATTTCCGCTACCGGTTCTCCAGAACTGGTCAGAACCTGCTGAATACCACCTCTGATTGCTCTCTATGCCTATGCTTGATTATTTTCAAAAGAGTTACAAAATGTAATTATTCCAGATCTCCTATTGGACTTCTCTTTAGCTCTTAGACTTATATACCATTTCAAAGTGCTTTACAGCCCTCTCTAAGTGGTTTACGGGGTCAACATTTTGCCCCCAACAATCTGGGTCCTCATTTTATCCACCTCGGAAGGATGGAAGGCTGAGTCAACCTTGAGCCTGGTGGGATTTGAACTGCCAAATTGCAGGCAGCTGGCTGCAGAAGTAGCTTGCAGTACTGCACTCTAGCCACTGTGCTTTAATGAGAGCTTCCCTTCCCAGTTCCCACAATGAATTATCTCATTTTCCAATTCTGGATATTCTACACCCATTGCCTACAATGAATTTTCTCATTCTATACCTACTAGAACTCTCATTGCTCCTTCTTCCTTCTGGATGTAGTTACTACTGCTATTCCCATAGCATCTTTATCCAAAGAGTAGAGCAGTGTTTCTCAACTTTGACAACTTTAAGATGTGTGGACTTAGTTGGGGTAGCGAAATAATATGTTCCCATTACAACTCAAGGACCTTGCCTTAAAAATGAAGGCATTTATTATTAAAAATGAACTATGCATCTCCAGTAACTAGAAAGCATGAATAGTGAAGTTGAGAGGCTTGTAAACAAAAGACAGATGGCCCCTCCAAAAGCTATTGTGTTTTTAAGTTGTTTGCACAACTGGTTTGGAAATCAGAATTTGAAAGCACGTTTGAAAGATCCTCCTTTGAGAAACATCTGTGAAACTTTAGTAGATGAGAAGAGTTTGATTGTAGGAATGCAATTTCTCAGCCTGAATTTTATTCTTATCTGTTCCTAATGTTGTATTTAAACATAATAAAGACTTCGCTTATTTCAAGGTAAATACCTGGTAAAGTGGATGCATCCGGAAGTTGAGCCACTGCTACTCTGACTGCGGTTGACTTAAACTTGGAGGAAGACACACATTTTGGAACATTAATAATAAAATTGGTGCCCATGAAGGTGGTGAGAAGCATGCTGTTGTTAGTGGAGAAATCCAGGGCTAAAAAATATGAAATCAGTAGGCGTATTAGTGTATTTCTTCAGTCTGTAAGCCACAGGATGGCTCACAGATGGCTTTTCATGAAATATGACAGCCCAGTGCCATTTATTCAGAAATGAACTTTTCAAAAAGTATTAACATAAAAAGCCTGCAATGTTATGAAAACTGCTTCTTCTCTTCCACAAAGCATCGTTTAACTCTACCTAGAAGATTGAATTATTTTTTTTTAAAAAATCCAAATACTAAGGGAAGAAGACTTCAGTGCTTCAATGTTTCTTCAAAAGAAATCAACCAACCAATCAACCAACCAATTAACAAGGAAAAGCTGATGAAACGTCTAAATTTCTCCTTATCACCTCCTAAACCCATTAGAGCGAGGAGGCAGGGAATGTTGAAGGTCCCACCCCTGAGGAAGATACACCTGGTGGGACTAAGAAGAAGGGCCTTCTTCTGTGGTGGCTCCATTTCTCTGGAACATCATTCCCCCAGAGATTAGAATGGCCCCCTCGTTAATACTATTCTGAAAGGCACTGAAGACCTGATTTTGCCAACGGGCAAAAACCCAGAGAGGGATGGAACCCATCAGATGGCTACTTTGACCCGCTGTCATCGGGGTGGGATGGGAGTTGGTTTTTGTTTTGTTTGTTTTGTTTTTGTTTTCCCAAATTTTGTTCTATTGTACTTTACTAATTTATTTGATTCATTTTGTTAGTTCTTATTGTTTTTATTTTTATTTTTTGTTTTAAAAATAATTTTATATTGTGTAAGCTGCCTTGAGTCACCATGGGCGAATAGGCGGCAATATAAATCAAATAAATAAATAAAATAAATAAACCACAGGAGACATTGCAGAGAAGGACTTAGCAATCCTACTTTGTAGCAGTGAAAGAGAAAATCCTAAAATAAAGTGTATAAAAATAATGTTCTAGAATTGAGTCTTGAATGAACAGAAAAGTATTTTCCCTTTTTAATTTGTCCCCAGATTGTCCAAGTAAGCAATGAATTGGCATGACGTAATAAAGTTATTTGCCTCTCTTCACACTCTTGGAATCTCATGAATAATATCTGCATTTTGGCAAATTGGCCTTGGCCAACTTGATGTAATTATGGGACCTTCTCCTTGGGGTGCCTTTAGATAACCTTGACCTGCAATTCCTGCAGTCTTCCTGGCTACACATCATGGAAGTTCTGAACTAAGACATCTGAATAGCTCCAGCTGGGCAAGTCTATATTAGTTCATGCAATCCCAATCTCAGTTTGACTGAAGAAGAAGGTCATACTTACGGATTTTCTCCAGATTTTCTAATGGAATGGTCCATCCTGATCTCAAGGTGCCAGCGAAAAACAGAAGCAAACCCAGATTCACACCATAAAGCCACATGGCTGGAATCTAAAGATTATATTTTCTTCTGGTGTCCTAGAAGCTGCCCTGAACTCCACCTGATTTGACAACTGAAAGGCAGTGAGCAGAAGGATAGATTTTCTCCTTAAAAAAAAAAGGGGAGGTCCTTGATGTCTGGCAAACATAAAACTAGGCTGAGAAACAGGGTAAACCAGAGAATCAGGCCACGGACCCAGTAAGGTGGGATATCTGTTGTGCAAGGGGTTCTTCCAAATATTCAAAGCATGAAGCTGATCTATAAGGAAGTTTTTGCTTTATGGAATCTGGGCAGAAACCAGACAGTGTTATTTTCAGGTTCCTTACCTTGTTAATTGAGAAGACCATTGCAAACACATTATTATTTATATATTATTTACAGTGTAATCCTATGTATTATGCTCAAAAGTAGTCATGTACTACTGAGTCCACTGGAGTTATTTCTACTGAGAAAGTGACTGTAGTATAGGGGTCTCCAGCCTTGGCAACTTTAAGACTTGTGGACTTCAACTCCCAGAATTCCTCAGCCAACTTGCTGAGTTGAAGTCCACAAATCTTAAAAGTTGCCAAGTTGCAGATCCCTGCTATAGTCTCACAATCTTAAAAAGAAGAAATTTAGGCTTATGTACTTTGAAGAAAATCCCAGTACGTCCATAGAGTTTATTTTAGCGCTTTAATGCTTAAGCACAAACAAGATATTTTCTTCCTCCAAGAATGGATTGTCCAAATTTCAGGTAATTTATCAGCCTTGCTGGAAGTACAGAAGCTTCCCTTGAGTCAAGCTGGATCTCTCTGATGATTTCAGGGTTATGTGTTGGAAACCACATGAAAATGTTGCAGTCTTCTTCCCCAACTTTGCAATCGAGTTCAGTTGAACGCTAAAAATAATGTTCAGTGCATTTCAGGCCTACTTATTTAAAGGAAACGTTAATTGTAGATCCCATGAGTAGCCATCTCAAAGAAAAAAATTCCAAATCTGAGACAAGTCCTTTCTTTTTTAGTAGACATTTCTTTCCATAATACAGAACCCATTTGACATTGCCTTCTTCATTTCTCTTCAAATTTCCTGGCCAGGATGTTCACTCTGAGATTTCTTGTAGGTTTCTCATCCAAGATCTAGCCCTACTTAATTCTGCCCTCCACTCCCCATCCCAGATCAGCCAAAGTTTTTGTGATGGCTTTATTCAGGCTGGAGAGTTCCTTGAAAGAACCAAACCAGATGGAACCACATTTTATTGATTGATTGATTTGATTTGTCAAATGCTTACAAGATAGTAGATATAAGTATAAACATGAGTAAGAATACAGGAAATAGGTATGAATAAATGAGGACAATAGGACAGGGACGGTAGGCATGTTGGTGCGCTTATGCAGGCCCCCTACAGACCTCTTAGGAAAGGGGTGAGGTCAATAGTAGACAGTCTAAGGTTAAAGTTTTTGGGGTTTGGGGAAGAGACCACAGAGTCAGGTAGAGTATTCCAGACACTGACCACTCTGTTGCTGAAGTCATATTTCCTGCAATCAAGTTTAGTGCGGTTTATCTTGAGTTTGTATCTATTGTGTGCTCTTGTATTGTTGTGGTTGAAGCTGAAGTAGTCATTGACTGGTAGGACATTGTAGCAGATAATTTTGTGTACTACGCTTAAGTCTAACCGTAGGCGGCATAGTTCAAGGCTGTCCAAGCCCAAAATTTCAAGCCTGGTGATATAGAGTATTCTGCTATGAGCAGAGGGATGTAGTACTCTTCTCTAGACTCACTCAATTTTATTAATGTCTGATATAGGTAGGGGTCCAAATTGATGGACCTCACCCAATAGACAAGCACCTTGAAAGCAGCTTAGACACAGAAGAAAATACAAGGCCCTCATTTATACACAGAGGGATTCTTACCTTCTATTGCCTGCTATGCACCTTTTCCTCTCCCAGGATCAGTCAAGTTCATTTGTATATGGAGAAAATTGGACTCCTATCTTGCACCAAATTCTTTTTTCCCTTGCTTATTTCTTTGTCCTCTGTGTGTTATACTGACTCTTTCATGCTGCAAAATTCCTCAAGTAAAGGTAAGAAAAAAATATACAATAGCGCTTGTCGTTGGAGCTAGCCAAACAACCTCATCAAAGTATTTATAACGGAAAGGCTGACTTTGTCCCATCTGAATGTACTCCAAGCACATAAAAACCAGGCAGAGCTTTGACCACATATCCCAGCTTGATTATTACTATTTTTTAACCATATCTGCAGAACCCCTTGTTTATTCTCAAATAAGAATTTCCTGCCTGTGCCTTTGTTTTCTGGTTCACACTTGGCAAGATGAGATTTCTGAAGGATCAAAGCCAGTGGTGGGATTCAAATTTTTTTACTACTGGTTCTGTGGGCATGGCTTGGAGGGCATGGCAGGGGAAGGATACTGTAATCTCCATTCCCTCCCCATTCCTGGGGGAAGGTTACTGCAAAATCCCCTATTCCCTCCCCATCCCACTAACCTGCTTTCCAGCTCCGTTCTGCTGTGCAGGGCAACAAAAGAAGACCCAGCCAATCAGCTGAGACTCAATGGAAGGGAGAGAATAAATAGGGGCGGGCCCAGTGGTGGAATTCAATTTTTTTTACTACTGGTTGGGGGTGTGGCTTGATGGGCATGGCATGGCTTGGTGGGCGTGGCAGGGGAAGGATACTGCAAAATCCCCTATTCCCTCCCCACCCCACTAACCTGCTTTCCAGCTCTGTTCTCCTGTGCAGGGCAACGAAAGAAGACCCAGCCGATCAGCTGGGACTCAATGGGAGGCACAGAATAGGTGGGGGCAGGTCCAGTCAGAGGTGCTATTTGCCAGTTCTCCAAACTACTCAAAATTTCCACTACCGGTTCTCCAGAACTGGTCAGAATCTGCTGAATACCACCACTGCATCAAACCACAATACCTGGTATTTGTGACTTTCTCAGGGATAGGATTACAGTCTATGTTACTAAACTGGGCTTTTCGGTATGTCATTCAGAAACAGCAAACAGCGCAATTCCCCTTCCTAATGCCAAGTATTAGACACAGGATACTGAAGGAAGTAACGAGTCGTCGAAATGAAGTGGTCAGTGAGCAGCTTCAGGAATGTGAAGCATGAAACCTTCCTGTTTGGCCTTTTGGTTGTCAACATCTCACTGGTTAAACCAGTAAAACAGTGTCTTGTTCAGAAATCTACACTGAAACCTGAAAAAAGAAATCTAGTCCAGATTCTGTCAGACTCCACCTGTACCATTCGCTGGCCTAACTTTCATCCTTTTGTCCAAGTACAGGCAGTCCTCGACTTACAACAGTTCACTTAGTGACCGTTCGAAGTTACAAAAAAGTGACTTAGGACCATTTTTCAGCGTTACCACCTTTGAAGCATCCCCACAATCCTGTGATCAGAATTCAGATGCCTGGCAACTGACTAGTATTTATGACAGTTGCAGTGTGCTGCGGTCACCTTTTGCGACCTTCTGATCAGCAAAATCAACAGGGAAGCAAAATTCATCTAACAACCGTGTTACTCATTTAACAACCACACTGATTCAGTTAAAACGGGGCAAAACTGAACAAATTTCTCACTTAGCAACATTAAATATTGGGCTCAATTGTAGTCGTAAGTCGAGGACTATCTGTAATTCAAGGCCTTGACTTGTGCATCCGTTTCACACATATTCTGGACTGAGGGCTCTTGGAATGCGTATCCTACTCTCTGCTTATTTTCTTGCATGAGCTGTGCATCCACAGAAGACATTGGGAATAGCCATATAGCACTTTCAACTTCTCAGCAGGGGAGCCACAAATAAAGCACTCATAAAAGTTGACTTAAAAACCACACATGTTCTCAATGGCTACCTTTCCCTTCCAATGATCATTTCTAAAGGTGGTCTTTTGGAACAAAAAAAAATAGTATTCCAAAAAAATGGAACAAAGGACCTACGATCTCTCTCTGAAACCATATTAGGCCTGGTTTTTAACATTATTTTACTTGCATTGTGTAATTTTATATTTTTAAGAGGTATTTCTTCACTTTTTATCTTTTCATTTAAATTTAATTAAATTAAATTTAAACACTGTATCTTTGCATTTATATTGTTTTAGTTTCCTAGTATGATTTGATTGCTTATTTAGTATCCTATGACTATCATTAAGTGTTATATGTTATGATTCTTGATGAATGTATCTTTTATGTGTTTTATGCACCAAACACAAATTCATTGTGCGTCCAATTACACTTGGCTAATAAAGAATTCTATTCTATTCTATTCTATTCTATTCTATTCTATTGGACAAAATCTGGTTATGAAGTTTGAATGTTATTTAAAACAGGGGTCGCCAACTTTTTGGACCTCAGGGACCATCAAACTCATAATTTTAGATCCCAGGGACCACTAACCGGTTCTGTGGGCATGGCCTAATTTGTGGGTGTGGCTTGGTGGTCATGTGACTGGCTGGGCATGGCTTGTATGTAAGTATTATAAATATTTATAAAATATTGATTTTTTTTATAAAAAAGAGCTACTTTTACCCAAAATCAGGCAAAGCAGGCAGATTGAGTTGCTCACAGAATCAGATTCATTCAGAAATCTATCTCTCTGCTATTGGCTAGCTCAGTCTGTCACATAAAATTTGCTTGCAAGCAAACTCATAAAATTTGCTAGCAAGCAAACTCACAAAATTAACTCACAACACACCATGCATGTAAATATTGAATTTTTTATTTTAAAAAAGAGCAACTTTTACCCAAAATTAGGCAAAGCAGGCAGGCAGATTGAGTTGCTCACAGAATCATTCAGTGATTTATCTATCTGCCATCGGCTAGCTTAGTCTCTCAAATTTGCTTGCCGTGAGTCTGCACTGAATTTGCTTGCAAGCAAACCTTCAGTCCTAAGGGAGGTTCAGCCGTGCTGAGCCGAAGATCTAAAGACTAGCTAGAAAGCAAGAAATCCAACCATTTCCTGCTTCCTAGCTAATCTAAATCTCCCAGCATAGCAGAACAGATGATGGTTGGAAAAAGGAAAAATAGCAATTTAGCAGGCAAGTTTACTGGGTAAGGAGTGAGTGGGCGGGGAGGGTTCCTGTGGGCGGCGCAGCCTTGTGTTTCTGCAGCCTGGATTAATTGCTTTGTGGGGGTGTTCTGGGGGTGAGATTTCTCTGCGGCCCACCAAAATTTTCTCACGGCCCACCGGTTGGCGACCGCTGATTTAAATGTTTTAAATAAAAATCACCAAAGAAAAAGGAAAAAAATACAAGGCACAAAGAAAAATAATATTGCCCGATTGATAATCTGAGTGGGATGTCATCTTAAGTGACTTCTCACCCAGAACTTGGCCAGAAAGTATTTCAACTCCCAAGTAAAGTCACCCAGCCCATTATTTCACCATTGACCTGCTATTCATTTGGTTGATAAGGTGCGCTAACAGGTTCCGCTACATGCCTTCACAGCCCATAATATTTAACTGCATCACATTTAAACAGAGCCTATTGTTGCTACGAGTCTTGACCATGCCCTTACCTCACTCAAGACCATATCTGACAAATTACCCGAGGACATTGTGGAATTCAACTTGCATTTATACCACTCCCTCTCCTGAAAATATCTAAAAAATGTAAGATATAGTAACATCCGTGGAATATTCAGCACTTTCTATTGCACCATATATTTTTCAGAATTCTAATGTGCAGAATTCTTCTATGCAGGACTAAATCTAATGCAGAATAGAAATTGAATACAGTCTAAAGACAGTTCCTATTATTTAAAAGGAAAGCATTTCTAAATCCCACTGGTGCCAAAGGAAGATATTTTGTGGTTACTTTTCATAGTCGCCTTCTGCCACCATTGGCCTCCCGTTGGCCAGTGTGCTCCCATAGGGCAGGCCTCCTTGGGTTGCCGTCAGCTGGACGATGCCGGCTGGCAGCCCCGAGGGTACGGGCCTTCTCAGTGGGAGCACCCTCCTTCTGGAACGAACTACCCCCAGAGATGAGGACTATCCCTGACCTATTAACCTTCCGGCGCGCTGCTGAAAACCCACCTATTCCATCAAGCCGGTCTGGCCTAGAGTTACTTTTAGGGTTTTTAATTGATTTTAAATGGTTTTTAGCTTTTAATCCCTTTGATTGTTTTATTCTTCAGCTACTTATTTAATCTTTTTAATTCCATTTTAAATATTGTATTATATACTATGTTTTTATTCGGCTGTACACTGCCCTGAGTCCTGTTGGGAGAGGGAGGTGGTATATAAAATTGATAAATAAATAAATAAATAAATAAAACAAATAATAAGTCATATTGTTTAACTGGCTGGATATGTGCTTCTCCCCAACAGCCAATGAGTTCCAGAATATCAAGAGTAGCGGTATTCAAAATTGCCTTCAAAATCTGAAAATTGGTGGGCATGGCATTGTATTGGAAGTGATGCCCATTATCTTTGAGATGTTCACGTCTTCTACACTAATGCCTGTTTTCAGTTAGTTGGATGGCCTGGAGTTCTTGTTAACATCCACTCACACCAGTGTGCGCTCACAACCAGCGAACCTGTTGTTAATGTTCACCTCTGAGAACAGCTGATTGGGGTATTCCGGGAGGCTGATCTACCTGCCAATCAGCTGCTGGTGCTGAATCAGGCTGCGATAATGTGCTGAAGCTGACCAGGCTGTTTGCTAAGGATGCCAGCCAGATGAATATCGATGCTGGCAGGCAGAGGCAAAAATTTTTTTTCTTATTTTTCTCCCCAAAAACTAATGTGTGTCTTATATTCTGTAATTTTTAATACAAACCCAACCTATTGAGAAAGCTACAGGTCTTTAATATCAGAGCTCCCATTAATTTCCGGACACTTTGGAGAGCTGGTTCAGTATGTTTATTTTAGTTAATTCTGTTGCAAGTAGCCAGGGATAAGAAAGTCAGGATAATTGTAGGATCACCAGATGTGGACTTCAAAAATCAGATGACCATTAGAGGACAGCAGAGGTAAAAAAAAAAACCCTGAAGCTATTTGCTGCCCTCTAGTGGTCACCTTAAATTCTGGTCTAGTACCAGTAGCTGTAAGTACAATAAATGTACAGTAATTCAGAGACAAACCAGCGCTGAACTTTATTTATGCTTCATTTTATTTAAATGAATTAAAATTTAAATTAAAAATTTTAAATTAAAAATTTAAATTTAAACTTTATTTAAAACATTCTACAATGAAAACATCAATGTTCTTTCTAAGACTAAAGAAGAGCCTCTTTGGCGTTATAAAAACTGTAGACACCTCTGAAATTCTCCATTTCCCTGAGAACACCAACCCTCCTTTTGGGACATCCACATTTTGGGCATAATCTGTAGGATATGGTCAGATCTAGAGGGTTGGCCAGAGGAGAATGGTCAAGGACAGTATTTTTTTAACCTTAGCCATTTTAGGATAGACTTCAATCGCCAGAATTTCTCAGCCAGCATAGAATTCTGGGAGTTGAAGTCCACCCATCTTAAAGTAGCTAGGATTAAGAAACATTGGTTTAGGACAGGGGTCGCCAACCTTTTGGACCTCACGGACCACCAAACTCATAATTTTAAATCCTGGGGATCACTAATATGAATTTTGACTGATGGTGGCTTGCTGACTTTGGTGGGAGAGAGAACTGATCTAACCTCTCTCCGTCCCTCCCTCCCTCACATACACACACCAACACAGAGGCAGGGGTGGGATTTGAATTTTTAACAACCAGTTCTGTGGGCATGGTCTAATTTGTGGGTGTGGCTTGATGGTCATGTGACTGGCTTGAATGTAAATGTTATAAATATTTATATAAATATTGTTTTTTTTAATTAAAAAAGCAACTTTTACCCAAAATCAGGCAAAGCAGGCAGGCAGATTGAGTTGCTCACAGAATCACAGATTCACTTAGAAATCTGTGTTTCTGCCATCGGCTAGCTGAGTCTGCACTGCTTCAGTCCTAAGGAAGGTTTGGCAGAGCCGAAGATCTAAAGATTAGCTAGAATGTAAGAAATCGAAAGATTTCCTGCTTTCTAGCTAATCTAAATCTCCCGGCACAGTAGAACAGTTGATGGTTGGAAAAAGGAAAAATAGCGATTTAGCAGACAAGTTTGCCAGGTAAAGAGTGAGTGGACGGGGAGGGTTCCCGTGGGCCATGTGGGTGGCGTAGCCTTGTGTTCCTGTGCAATCTGGATTAGTTGCTTTTTTTTTAAACATTTCTCTGCGGACCACCAAAATTTTCTTGTGGACCACCAGTTGGCCGCGGCCCATCGGTTGGTGACCGCTAGTTTAGGAGTCAATGTTGAAAGAAATTTCCTGTGTTTGTTTCCCAACTGGGAAGCAGTCACCAATGCTGAGAAGAAATAGACACGGAAGCCAGCTGTCAGAAAAGGGATCCTTTAATTCAGGAAGGCAAGAAAAGTAGTGATACAGCTCCATCGTTCCTGGCTTGCAAGGAGATTGGGGCTGTGTCTCTGAGTCTTTATGCTTAATTCCCCTTTGAAGCTCCTGCAGCTTGATGGGTTTGAGTGCCTCTAGTTAAAGTGATTGCCCTGGATTCTGTGTTCCTGCCTTAATGGGTTAATCCTGTCCCAGAACCTTTGTCTTTCCTATCTTGTCTTGGGGCAGAAAAAAGGAGTTCTGGTTTTGCCTTGGGGAGTAATTTTTAGCCTGATTCTCCTTTTTTTAATGGCTCTACTTAAGTGTTTCGATTGTCAGTTGTTAGTAGGGCTGCTCTGAGTTTTTTTCTTTCAGATGGTAATTCTTGGTATTCTTAAAGGGCTGGCTTGAATTGCTTGGGACTGTTTTCTGAGGTTTCTGTGCTGTGACGTTTCTGCACTGTTCTTTTGGGGTATAACTCCTCACAACAGGACACTATGGTTGATCAGAAATCTTACATTAAAAATGGAATGTCTTATCTACAGTTGCACACGTGGGATTTGACCAGTTGTGAATATGATTATTGGTGGCACAATTTAGGTAATTTTTGTGTCCTGTTTTCCTCTAAAGGGATGAAGAAAATGGATATTTATCGGTTGTTACTGTCTCACTTTATTTTCACAGAACTCCCACTTGTCCATGCGGCCAGGAAGTACGAGTCAAATGATTTGACTCATACTTCCTGGCCACATGGACAAGTGGCTGTGCTTGTCCATCTCTGCATCTCTAAAGATAATCAAAGATATTTGGAGTCTTTTCATCCCAAAGCTTGAAATATAATTGCAAGTGCTGAACATGGAAATAATGTCTTTCCTAATTAGCTAAGTTGACAACTTGGGGCCAGTTGTTAACATCCCTTTGAAATGTACATGCTTTAAACAATTACTTGTTCCAGCTTTACATTTTTGGGAAAGCCATTTTTAAGGATTGACTAATGTCATATCTGTCTTGTCTAATTGAAATCTCTATAATGTAGGAGTTTCCAACCTTAACAACTTTAAGACTTGTGAACTTCAAGTCTTAAAGATATTAAGGTTGGAAACCCCTGCATTATAGAGATTTCAATTAGAGAAATCAACTCCCAGAGTTCCTCAGCCAGCTTTGAAGTTGAAGTCTACAAGTCTTAAAGTTGCTAAGGTTGGAGACCCCTGCTATAATGGAACAACATCTCAGGCCTTTTATATTCCATTACTCCAGCAATGTCTCTTCTGTGTAGTAGGAACTGCCATGCCAAAGCTTCATTTCAGGAAGACTCTTAACAGCTTTCTAGAAGGTTTTTAAAGGTACATAATTATTTACTGTAAAAGACTTCATATGTAATGAGCAAGACCCCAGGAACCTCAGACTAAGAGTTACTTTCCCACACGTAGGAAAAACATCCACCAGACTTAAGGGGGACTATGCTGAAATCCTCCATTGTTGGGAGTTGCACCACCAGATGATCAGTATGAGTGGCTGGGGATGGACTGAATGAGCCTTAATGTTTCTGGAAGTCTCTTAATGGCTTGCTAAATGGACAATCCCCCTTCAGGGACAGGAGCACAAGAGAGACCCAGCCAGTTCAGGCATTTTTAATTGACTGAGGCAAAGTTGGCTGAAAATTTCTTGCATTCTCAATTTCTCCAAGCTGGCGCCTTTTAGAGAAGTTCAGCTTCAGTTCCTTAGCAAGGCTGGCTTGCCAAGTTAGGGAGTTGAGTTAGGGAGCTAGAGTCAAATACTCCTGGAAGATATCAATTCTGTGGGACATGGCCTGGAGGTCCAGAGAAGAATGATCACATGCTTCAAGGTGAGAAGAGAAGGGGAAAGGGGAAAAAGAGAAAAAGAAGAAAAAGAAAGCGTTGAGGTGCTGAGAGTACCTGGGTTTTATACTCTCTGTTGAGATTTGAATTGGAGCTTGTATTCTAATTGGTTGTCAGACTCCCAGGGGCGGGGGTCTTAACTCTATAGGCTTGGTCTGGACCACATGGTTTTACCTGAATGCTGGCTAATGCAATCTTCCCAGACCATGTGGTGAGATGGGTAATCCTATCATTTCCTGAGGGCCATCCTTAATCCCATCACCTTGGAGTTCCTTCTTATGTAAAGTATTCTGGCCCAGGCCTTAATGGCCCACCTATTAACAAAGGTGGGGGTGAGTTTCTGCTTCTTGAGTGAGTTTCTGCTTCTTGAGTTTCTACTCTTTTTAGAAGAAATATTCTGCCTTTTAATATTTCCTGGGCTATTTCAATTTTTCTAGGAGAGGGGTGGATGCTAACTTCCCACACAGCTAAATGTGTTTTTAAAAAAGAGGAAACATTAGGAAAAAAGAACACCAAACTCACTAATAAAAAGAAAAATGAGGCAGGGGAGATATTTTGATTTAAATACCACAATAACCTGACAAGGTTTGGGGCCTATGCATATCTGCACAATTACCTTGGCCAGAAAAATATGAGCATTTTAAGACTTCAAAGGCTCTGCTTAATTTTTGACAGCGGGAGAGACTTCACACTAACAGATCTCTTACTGGCTTTTAATAATCAGTTTTCCTTGACATCTGAAATGTAGTACTATTCCAATCCCTCAACATTCCAGTCACTTAGATATTCTTATATGTATTATAACAGGGGTGTCAAACTCAAGGCCTGGATCCAGCCCACGGGGTGATTAGATCTGGCTTGCAGGGCTGCCTTGGAAACAGCGAAGGACTGGCCTGCGGTGCCTCTGCCAGTGAAAACGGAGCTGCGTGTGGTCCTCCCAAGCTCTGTTTTCGCTGGCAGAAGGTAGCAGGAGGCCATCACAGCCAAAAATGGAGCTCAGGAGCCCGTTTTCACAGGCAGAGCACTCGGGCCACCACAGGTGCCCCTGACACGAATGATGTTGAGTTGACCATGCTCACCCTGGCTCCCCAAGGTCAAACACGACCCAGATGCGGCCCTCAATGAAATCGAGTTTGACACCCCTGTGTTATAATATTAATTGAAAAAGAAATAAAGAACCCAACTATTTGGTTAACATACCTTGGAATATCTTATACAGTATCACCAAGAAAATCTAGAGTCTACCTTTTCTGATGTATTCTTTGGGGCAGCCAATAAACTGGGAATAAAATTTTTGATCAACTAATTTCAACCTCAGATCCAAAGCTTAACATTACTTCATGTTCCATTTTTGGTTATTCCATAAATCATACATGCTGGAATTAAAGATGCACTAACATTTGTGATCTAGCTAAGAAATCCAATTGAAGTCCAAAGCAGACTCTAAATAGGAGACGCTCCCTTAGGTTTCACTGAGGCAGCTAAAGCATCTGGTCCATACTGACCTATCAAAGCATGCTTGAGCTGATTATATTGATACATTGATTATATTGATATGATTATATTAGTCAAAAAATTTGGCCTGAAGGTGTTAGAAAGTGCTTAGAATAATCATTACGAAGTAATTGACTTAAAGATATCATTTCACACTTCTCCATACTTTCCAATAGAATATCTTACTATAGCCAATCCTCACTTACCGACCACTCATTCAGAGACAAATTACTCTGGTGCTGAAAAATTATAGCCCATTTATGACCTTGGCAGTGCCTCACAGTCATGCGATTGCCACTACTGTCAACATATCTTGTTTTGTGTATTTCTTTTCTCCTTTGCAGAATTGAGAGATTTGAGAGAAAGAGGGTGTAGGAGAGTAAGCCATTTGCTGTTCTACACATTAAAGCCAATGATTTTGTGCCGGCAGTGGAAAAGTGTCAGGCAAAGGAGAGATTGCCTACAATGGGGGTCTTCAAACTTGACAGCTTTAAGACTTGTGGACTTCAACTCCCAGAATTCCTCCTCCAGTCATGTTAGCTCGGGAATTCTGGGAGTTGAAGTCCATAAGTCTTAAACTTGCCAAATTTGAAGACCCTTGGCCTACGGTAACTGAGTAGCCATGTCACTTTCCATCCAGAAAGCAATCTTGGATACATGGTTTATCATTTAGCAACTGCTTCATTTAGTGGAGGAATTGCCACTCCCAATTAAGTGTCCTTAAATGAGGACTCCTTGTACCCATTTTAAAAGAGAATTCTTCCATAAAGTGATATTTCTCCACATCTTCAAAGAAAAACCGACTGATTAGCATAAAAGTTATCCATCTAGACCAGCGGTCGCAGTGGGCTGGGAGAAAATTTTGGTGGGCCGCAGAGAAATCTCACCCCCAGAGCACTCCCCCAAAGCAATTAATCCAGGCTGCGCAGGAACACAAGGCTGCACTGCCCACAGGAACTCTCCCTGCCCACCCATTCCTTACCTGGCAAACTTGCCTGCTAAATTGCTATTTTTCCTTTTTCCGACCATCAGATGTTCTGCTGCGCCGGGAGATTTAGATTAGCTAGGAAGCAGGAAATAGTTGAATTTGTTGCTTTCTAGCTAGTCTTTAGATCTTCAGCTCTGCTTTCAAACACAGCCGAACCTCCCTTAGGACTGAAGGTTCTATTATTCAGTGCCGACTCACGGCAAGCAAATTTTATGTGACAGACTCAGATAGCCGATGGCAGATAGATAGATGACTTAATGATTCTGTGAGCAACTCAATCTGCTTGCCTGCTTTGCCTTATTTTGGTTGCTCTTTTTTATATATATAAAAAATGCAATATTTACATACATGGTGTGTTGTGAGTTAATTTTGTGAGTTTGCTTGCAAGCAAATTTTATGTGACAGACTGAGCTAGCCAATGGCAGATAGATAGATCTCTGAATGAATTGGTGATTCTGTGAGCAACTCAATCTGCCTGCCTGCTTTGGGGTAAAAGTTGCTCTTTTTTAATAAAAAAATTCAATATTTATATATATATATTGATAATATTTACATACAAGCCATGCCCAGCCAGTCACATGACCACCAAGCCACACCCACAAATTAAACCACGCCTACAGAACCGGTTATTGGTCCCTGGGATTTAAAATTATGAGTTTGGTGGTCCAAGGTCCAAAAGATTGGCAACCCCTGATCTAGACCAGGGGTGACAGATTTAACCAAATGAAGTCTTTCTTCTAGACTTTATCAGGGATGAAACCTTCCCAGTCTTCTCTTTTTCCAAACATTGATTGATTCAAATGACTGATTATGTGCCCTCAAGTTGTTGTCATCTCTTAGTGACCACATAGATTTTCTCCATGGTGATCCATCCTTAACCTGATTCTTTAGGTTTTCCACAATGCACCTGTCACCGCTGTAGTTGAGCTCAGGTTGTCTTCTTCTTTTTCTCTTTCCATCCACTGTTCTCACCTTAAAGCAAGGCTCTTCAAACTTGGCAAGTTTAAGACTTGTGGACTTCAACTCCTAGAATTCCTGAGCTAACATGACAGGAGGAGGAATTCTGGGAATTCTGGGAATTAAAGTCCACAAGTCTGAAAGCTATCAAGTTTGAAGGCCTCGGCCTTAAAGCCTTCTCCAGAGCTTTGCATAATGATTCCAAATTAGGATCATTTGAACCTGGTCCTTTATGCCTCAAATGAGAATTCCAGCTTCATTTGAACCATTGGTTTATCTTTTTTCGTTGTCCATAATATTCTCAGGAGTCTTCTCCAACACTAAACCTCAAAGGCATCAATTTCAATCCTCCTTCTTCAAAGTCCAATCTGTTTTCAGGGGGGGAAATGTTTTATTAAGTTTAAGGACGTTTAGTTAAAACAACTCACCCTTCATTCAATCTGATTATTAAAATCCACCAGTGAGGAAACTAACTGAAGAACACAAGTTAAATACTCAAAAAACCCTCCAAGCCATTGAAAGTCCAAGAAAAAACAACAACAGATGTTGCATCCATTAAATCTGCTATTCAGCCTGAAAAAGGATCTGTAAACTGCATATTACAAGGAGGTGCCTTTAATAACAATTATACCTTGTATTCAGAGACAAAGAAAAGCAAAAGGTAGGATTGCATTTTTCTTTAGGTCAGCAAAGTGATAAAAGCTTCAAAAATTTCAGCAGCAGGTTCTTTGCCCAGTTGCTGGGTGGGCATGGCCTAGTCAGCTCCTTGCACCACGGCAGGGAGGCAGTTTTTGTCTTCCCCAGGCTCCGGAGGCATTCCTTGAGCCTCTGGGAAGGTGAAAATTGCCCCCCCGGGCTCTGGAGGCCCTCAGAGGCTGGAAATGGGCTCAGGGAGGCCCGTTTCCCCCCCTCGCTGAGCCTGCACTTACCTCGCATCCAAAATGGGCCGTATGGAGATTCCTGGGAGGGGAGGGGTGAGCGGGACCAGCCAGGGGTGGGATTTGGCAGTTTGCCGAACCAGCCATAACTTTAGCAACAGGTCCTCCCAAACCTCGGCGAACCCGTAGCGGTCCACCCCTGGATAAAAGTAATTTAGGGCATCAAAGTAGGCCAAATTTGATAGCATGATAAAATGTGGATAATATTTCAGTTTGTAAATTGCTCCTCTAACATTTCCTTAAATTCTGTCATTTCAAAAGGACCATTTTGGACTTTCCCACTTATTGGGAAGCATCAACCCATCTCAGTCTCGAAACGTGTTTCTTTGGGTGTGCATTGTAGAAGCCCATAAGGAAACGCTGATGGGGGAAGCAGAGATATATTCATCATTCCTATTTGTTCACTGTCTCCCAAAAATCAGAACATCCTTGTTACTGTCTTCAAACCCAAACTCCAGTTGTAAAAGACTAAAACTTCTTCCTTAGGAATAAAATATAAAGGTTCCCCTGTCCAGGCATGTCCAACTCTAGGGGGCAGTGTTCATCTTTGTTTTTTAGCTGAGCGAGCCAGTGTTGTCTGAAGATACTTCCATAGCCAATGCACCAATGATCCACGGAACACTGTTACCTTGCTGCCAAAGCGGTACCTATTTATCTGCTTGCATTTCATGCTTTCGAACTGCTAGATAAGCAGGAGCTGGGTCAGGCAACTGGAGCTCACTGTGTCGTGCAGCACCCAGGTCTCGAACCAGGCTATGAGCTATGCGCCCCCTTCTTTAGGATTATCAGGAATTAATCAGCTTCTTGAGGAAGGTGAAATAAAACCTCACAATGTGTATCAGGTCCCCAACAACATCTCCTAATTCTGTGGTTTTCTTGCTTGTTCCAAAATCATAAGCTTCAGCTCTTTTGATTACCCATCTTACAATTTATTGGATTTATTTATTTAACAGTTTTAGGCACCTTCTGCCTCCACTTTCATTCTCTAGTGCAGCTAACCTTTTTGGGCTCCTGTGCCAAAAATTGTATGTGTGCGCGCTCGTGTGCCAGCATCCAGAAGGCAATGTGCACGCCCCCCACACCCCCTGCGCATGTGCGTGATTCCCCACCACCGTCCCCTTACCTGCACTCCAAGCTGATTTTCAGCCCCTTTGAGGCCTTTTCGGCCTCCCAGAAGCTTGAGGGAAGCCTCTGCAGTCTTTGCAGGCCAAAAAATGGGCCCGTTTCGCCACTTCCGGTATTTCCAGAAACACAGGAAGTGACGAAATGGGCCTATTTTTCGGCCTGCAAAGGCTGCAGAGGCTTCCCTCAAGCCTCTGGGAGGCCGAAAAAGGCCCAAAAATCAGCTGGGAGGCGCACGCATGTGCAGTGAGGTAAGTCTGCCTGGGGTTCGTGTGCCCACACAAATGGCTCTGCGTGCCACAAGTTCGCTATCATAGCTCTAGTATCTCTGGGCAGTTTGTAACTAAAAAACTTAAAAACCATACAAAAGAGATATAGAGATTCTCAGTCATCCAGGTCATGGCTGTCCCAAAGCTTATTCAGGAAGCAACTAGACTTTCTAGTTTTTTCTTTGAAGACGTTTCGCTTCATGGATGAAAAGCTAAATGTCTTCAAAGAAAGAAAAAAAAAGTCCAGTTGCCTCCTGAAAAAGCACCTTTGGGACATACAAAAATTATATCAGTAGAATGGGATAAAAACAAAAATAGAATAAACTAAAAACTAAGAGTATCTTCAAAAGTACTAACCACCCCCAATGTTGCATCACTTTTCAAGCCACAGGCCAGTTGGTACAGCCAGGTCTCCATATCCTTCTGAAAGGGAAGGTTGGGAGCCCACCTCACCTCTGGGGGAAAAATGTTCCAGAGGGTGGAGCCAGAGCAGAGAGCTGTCTTCCTGGGCCTCACCAACTGAAATTCTTTGATTTGGGCCTGTATGGGATTTGTATGGCAGTTCCCCTGATCGTGAAGTCCTCCAGCTGGTAAGAGGATCTGTTGTTCAAACCCAGATTTTGAAGGTACATGAATCGCTAGTCTGCAACCCTGAGAGAGCCGGCTTCCGGCTGGGCATCTGTAGAAGATGCCCGAGCCAAAGATGGCCCATGGGAGTGATGACTTATTTATTACTAGCTCTATACTCGTGCTTCGCTACGAAACTATGTGATTGGGCTTAGTTTTTTGGGAGGAAAATAAGGAGAAAAAAATCCTGCCTCTGCCTACCAGTATCCATCAGTATTTATCTAGCTAGCGTCCTGTCAGTGTGTGAGAATTGTGGGCTGTTTGGAAAGTGAAACAGTATTTGGTGTGTGAGCAAGAAGGAGACAGCAAGGCGCCTGGGCGTGGCTTAGCTCTACTGTTCTGTACTAAAGCTACTTGCTGCTGTGAAACTAAAACTCATCTCCTCTGCTTGTGTTTTGCAGGTGGGGACGGGGAGTAGCATCAGAGCATGTTAATAATAATATAGGAAATACTAATGGTCTGATGGTAATTTGGAAAAATCCTTTCTTAGTGAGCACCTAGAAGCCAAGAGGAACATACATGCCAAATTTCAAGTTTGTAGTCTTTATGGTTCTGGACATTTTGTGATGATGCATGAGTGGTGTTTCGCTTTTATAGAGAGATTTATATTTATATGATACGGATTTACAGAGCCGTCCCCATGGAAATGATGCCATATTGTGACTGCAAGTGTACTTGTAAAATCATGGGATTTTTGTGTGATGCAATTTCATCCCGGTGATAAATGCAATACCTACAAAGCAATATTTTATCCGCCACTATGTCTCATCTTCCGCTAAACCAGGGGTCTCCAAACTTGGCAACTTTAAAACTTGTGGACTTCAACTCCCAGAATTCCTCAGCCAGACATGCTGGCTGGGGAATTCTGGGAGTTGAAGTCCACAAGTCTCAAAGGTGCCAAGTTTCGAAATCCCTGCCCTAAACCTTTGGAGGATATCGGTACTTTGCTTTTGGGGGCTTTTGGACCGGAATCAATTCTGCAATGCAACCGGTTCGGGGCATTTCTGCTTGGTCCCTGGAAGATATAAATGGGTCCGTAATAATAATTTAAGAATTACAATTAAGGTTCAAATAGGGTTGCACGACCGCAATTCCAACGCCACTCCCGATTCTCTTCCTTATCTTTTCTCGACAGCAGCGGGACGCTCAAATGTTGGGTGCAAGGGAGCCGGAGGTCTGGACACGGCGATGGATTACGGCCGCCGGCTGCAGGAAAGACGACGAATGCCTATCTGGCTTTTCCGCGGCTTCCCCGCTTCGGCTGCAGCTTCGCGGTCCGGGAGTGGGTGACGTCAGGGGTCCAACCCGGGCTCGGCCACGCCCCTCTCCTCTCCGCGGCCCCCCATTGGCTGCGACGCGCCGAGCTAGCGGGTGGCAGGAAACGTTCTAAAAGGCGAGCGCCGCCAGCTGCAGATCAGCTGCTGCTGCCTGTGGAGGCGGAAGCGGCGCCGGCCAGCGGGGGAAGCCTCTCTCTGGGAAGGGACGGGCATTTCAGGCAGGCCGCTCCGCGGCGGCCATGCCCCCGCAGTAGCTCTCTTGCCTTAGTCCCCACGCTTGGGGGGCACGGGAGGGGCAATCCGGCCCGAGCGCTTGAGATGCCCGACGTTGGGCGGGCGCTGCTGGCATGGCCTCCTTCGCGGCTCCCGAGCAGCAGGACGGCGACAGCGGGGAGCTGGACCGCTCCCTTCAGCAGATGCTGCGGGCCATAGTGGAGGAGAGGACCCGCGTTAGCCTCCGCCACGAGATCAGTGGGCTCGGTGAGTGGAGGGCCGGCTGGAGATGCCGAGGGAAAGCAGCAGCCGTTGGGAAGGGGGACGAAGGCAACCCGCGGGCATCCCTGGTAGAGAAAGTCGCCGCCTTACTTGGTCGGGAGAAATGCAGGCGCTGCGGGGCGCCGCCACCCCTTTTTCTGCGCTGACCTTCCTTCTCGGAAGCCCTCTGCACCTGCTCAGGGGCTCGGTTTTTTCCCCTACCCATAACCTGCAAAGAGCTGGAGACCCTTAAGGTGGGCGCCCGCCTTGCACAGGAATTGTCCCTTGGTAGCTTTTCTGCTTCAGTGCAGAAAGGATTCCTGAAAGAACCTGGGGAAAAATTCTGCCTCCCCATTGTTGTTAAAGGAACAGGCCTCCTCTTGGTCTGAAAATAATATAGGGTCTCCTGCTTGAGCAAGGGGTTGGGCTAGAAGACCTCCATGGTCCCTTCCAGCTCTATCCTGATTGATTGATGATTCATGCGTGCAAGCTGCCCAGTTGTATCTGGCTGTAGTCTCCAAAGTGCCCATCATTGCCAAAATGAAACACTGACCACCAGTTGCTGAATTAGGGTGACTGAATTGCTACCAGAAGCTGCATTCTGTTAAATGTGGGAAGGGATCCTTTCGTGGTTTCATAAATAAACCTTTATTCTTGCATAAAGACTCTTAAATGTGGGAGATACAATTGTTCCCTGTGTAGATATAATAGTAGGCCTAATAATTCCCCTATATGAGAATTGTCTCTACTTCCTGCTAGAATATATACTCTTAGTAAGACAGATCTGTGAGTGATTCATATTCTTTTGAGGAAAACAAAGTTTGTTTCCTCTTTTCTGACTTAATTTCCGAAGAGGGGGAGCAGGAGAGGGTTGTTGTAAATTGCACTTTAGTTTTATTTTTTGGACCGGCCTGCCTTGCCTCACACATGGTATCAAAGGTGTGTCTCGGCTACTTCAGCTGGGCTGGGAAGAAGAGATGAGGAAACTGTCATTTTAATGTTCTCTGTGTTGGGAGGTACTGCTGGATCTTGCTGCAACTGAAAGAGAGGTTTTATTTATTTTAAAAAAAGACTTCCCTATTTCAATGATACCGATTGAAATCACCTCTCCGTTGTCTTCCTTCCTTGTTTCTAACATAATATAACATGTTTCTTGTGACCAGAGCAGGCAAAAAACTGGATGTCCCTCACTTATGTCCCCATCATAGAGAAATCCAATGCTTTCGCCATCTGTGATAAAGCAGCGTTGACGTTATATCTCTGAGGGAAAAATGGACAAAGCTGGATCTTTATGCAGGGAGAATAAAGCTTGATGTATGTTCCAGTTTCTAGAATGCAGTGTAAACAATTAAATTCCCTTCTAGACAGAAAAAGGCCTTTGTGTTCCCCAAGTTGGAGTCTGTTGTTGTTGTTGTCATGTTGGACAAACACCTGTTGTACATTCTGGAATTTGTAACATTCAAGGATCTAACGTAATCCCACCTCCAACATCCTCTGAAGAAGTGGTGTAGAGTTTCCTGCCTAGGCAGGGAATTGGAATAGAACACTTCCAAGGCAGAGATGGTATTCAGCAGGTTCTGACCAGTTCTGGAGAACTGGTAGCAGAAATTTTGAGTAGTTCGGAGAACTGGCAAATACCATCTGTAACTGGCCCTGCTCCCATCTATTCTCTGCCTCCTGACTTCCAGCTGATCAGTTGGGTCTTCTTTGGTTGCCCTGCACAGGAGGGAGAACGGAGCTGGAAAGCAGGTTAGTGGGATGGGGAGGGAATGGGGATTTTGCAGTAACCTCCCCCTGCCTACCAAGCCATGCCATGCTACGCCCACAGAACCGGTAGTAAAAAAATTTTTGGAATCCCATCACTGCTCCAAGGTCTCTCCTACCTCTGTTATTCTATTCTATTCTAAGTTGGCTGAAGCATCTTACAGATGTCTTCTTTACAGCTTAGTTCTGCAAACAAATTGAATGGCCACAGTATTTATTGGATTGGCATCTAATAAATGTATTAAAGTTTATTTCCCATTCTGGGAAATCCTGAGATTTCCCATGGTTTACTGGGAAGTGATGAATGAGCTTCTCTGTAAGAGAGTTTGCCAGATCTCCACCCCCCAAAGGAGGTCAATAGGAAACAACAAATATATTATCTATTCTAGGGGTGTCAAATTGGCGGCTCGTGGGCCAGATGCATCATGCACAGGCCATTGCCCACCCCAGCTCTGGGAAGGCAAAAAATGTGGCGATATGTCATGTGACATCAACATAATGCGGCGAGTTTGACACCTGTGATCTATTCTGATTGATTGATTGATATTTATTATCCTGTCTTTATTATTTTAATAAATAACGAGGCCATGAACATACCTAATACTCTTTA
Organism: Bungarus multicinctus; assembly: GCA_023653725.1. Classification (NCBI taxonomy): domain Eukaryota; kingdom Metazoa; phylum Chordata; class Lepidosauria; order Squamata; family Elapidae; genus Bungarus; species Bungarus multicinctus. Next base: position 20,021,184 of record CM042848.1, on the reverse strand, counting down.
TTTTACCCTTTATTTATTTGTTGGTAAATATAAATTTAACATAATAATACTTGTTCCTCCTCCTATTTTCCCCACAACCCTGTGAGGTGAGTTGGGCTGAGAAGAGAGAGTAAGTGTGACAGGCTCAAGGTCACTCACCCCGCTTTCACACCTAAGGTGCACATATCTCTTGGTTATACTTTGTTTACTCGTATTTTACCGCCCTGAGTCCTTCGGGAGAAGGGCGGTATATAAAACTCAGAAATAAATAAATAAATAAAATAAATACTAGCCTGGTGCCTTCATCATTAGGCCAAACTGCTTCTAAATGGTCCCAGTAGCCCCATATTAAGAGCAGCCTTTGGTTTCCCAGAATCCTTTGTAGTAGTGTGGACAGATTGTAGAAACAGCTCAACCATTGGTGGAGAAGACATTCTCTGATGACTGAATACCACTTTCTAGAACTGTGTTCATCAACATCAGCAAATTTAAGATGTATGGACTTCAACTCTCAGAATTCCCCAGAATTTAATTCCACACATCTCAAAGTTGCCAAGGTGGAAAAATACTGGTATGTGGGGGGCAGAGGGGGAGGGAGGAAATCACAGTTTGCAGCTGCTTTCTTCCAACGTTTTTGTCTTAATTAGATGAGGAGCTGCCCATCACAAATGCCTATGGCTTGCTGTGCTGGTCAGAGAGTATATAGTTAGTTGGGAATTGGGAGCTGTCCCCTTAAGGGAATGCTTCATGGGAAATGCAGTTAATGCCTCATGGGAGATGTATTTCATGTCATGTGGTTACATCTGTAATCCTGATTGGTCAATGAATTGACCTCTAGTTGGGTTGGGGGGAGTTTGTTCACAGGAAGAGTAGCTAAATGACTGTGCAAAGATTGGACATTAGATGAATCTCAACATAACTGTGAGTTATACCTTAAGGATGCCTAATAAAATCCAATAAAGAAACTTTGTATGGAAGCCTTTGTAGAGTTTAACTAACTGTCTCTATATTCAGCCAGAAAATTAGAGAAACAGCACACTTGCTATTGTCTTGACTGAAGCTCAGCTAAGACAGGCTAGAGCAGGGGTCTCCAACCTTGGAGTGCAGCTCCCAGAATTCCTTAGCCAGCTTTATTGAAGTCCACAAATTCTTAAAGTTGCCAAGGTTGGAGACCCCCGGACTACAGGTCTTCTGTGGCCTTTCAGGTCCTGCTTGATCTTCTCATTTGCCTGCTAAATGTTCCCACTACTTTGCCTGATGACCATCCTCCTCCTTCCTGGACAGATCTCAATACAGTCTCCTTGCTCACAGTGTTGGCTGTGCTTTAGAAGTTGCATGATCATTCCATGATTCATTCTCCTTTTGTTCCCTTTCCATCCTCCTTTGAAGTACTACCCTCCCTGCTCTGAATCGGTGACTTCATAGCATTTGTCAAGACCTCCTAAGTGCATTATGGGAACAGCCTTTTGTGTTTTATGCACTGCTATTAAAAAAAAAAGATTCCCTGTGCTTGTTTCTAACTGTGGCTCTGTTTAGAAACCTGGAGAAAAATCTGCAGCCCAATTCGTTATGTTTGAACTACAATGCAAACTCAGCTGCCAAAGAAATCAGTTAGAGAAACCGGTAGATTTATATGCAATACAGATCTCTGGCAAAATAATTCAGGCTACACATTTATTTTTCTAGTTTTCCAGTGCAAGAATATTGGAATCTGTCTAGCATAAAAACCTTGCACTTTTCTTTAATTAATGCTGTTGAATAACCATCCTCTTCAGGGAACTCACAAGTTGAAAAACAACTTTATTCGATGGCATTCAATTTATAAGAGCCATCTTAATATTTCAAATGTGATGGTTATGACAGAATTATTGTGGGTTGGGCATCCTTAAAAAAATTAAATTATAAATAAAAATCAATGCCATTAGGTAAGAAAAAGAAGCTGTTTTTTTTTTAGTGAGAACTAAACAAGTGTGATGAAAAGAAAGCACAGCCATTTTTTGGCTGATTCTTGGAACAATTTTTCTACGTTAGTGTTTGTGAAGCTACTATAGGTAAAATACAAGGGCGAGACTTTGTTTTACAGTTCAGAAATAGTCTTGGAATGTTTTAAATTAGTGTTTCTTAACCTTGGCTGCTTTAAGATGTGTGGACTTCAACTCTCAAAGTTCCCCAGAGTTAAAGTCCGCACATCTTAAAGTTGTCAAGGTTGAGAAACCTTAAACTATTAAGAACAGAAATTGTGCAACTCAATCTGTGGATTATAAATTAAAAGAATTAAATCAGTTCACTATTCAACAGTAACACCTTCAAGATTTTGCAGTACTTCTGATAGATTTGCTAATCTGGTTGCTTTGATTGGTGATAAATGGATGTACATTTGACTAATCTACATGTGATTATCAAGCAGATATGGAAAGTACCGGTAATAGGATATTCCCTACAGTAGTACAAGAAAATCAGTAAAGTTTACTGTTAACTTTTTAGTGATGGCTGTGTTTTGGTGGTCGTATAGAAAAAAGACACACAATAACAGTGTTTCTCAATTTGGTCACCGAAGAGCCACTTTGGTGGTGTGGTTAAAGCACCAGGCTAGAGTTGTAATCCTAGGGTACCTTAGGCCTGAAAGCCAGTTGGGTGACTTTGGGCTAGTCACACTCTCTCTTAGACAACTCAACTCTCAGGCTTCTTGTTGTGGAGAATATAGGAAAAGGAGGGAGTATGGGGTATGTAAGCTGCCTTGAATTATTTATAAACAATAAATGTAGGATATCAGTAAATAAATAAAAATTCCAGGTCCTGATTTTGGCAATTAAATCCCTCCATGGCCTGGGTCCAGGCTACTTGTGGGATCCCCTCTTCCCAATTTCTTCTACCCATCCCATCAAGTCCAGCTGGAGAGTCATGTTGAAGGTTCCGTCCGCTAAGGAGATTCGTCCGATGGAATCCAAGTGATGAGCTGCTGCTTCTTTGGTGCCCACCTTCTTCTGGAAAATCATATTATCACATCTTTGGATACAAATGACCATGACCAGATATTTTCTGTAGAGCAAATCCCTTCAGAAATTTTTCCCACTCTTCCTTGCAAAATTCTTCTAATTCGGAAATAATTTTAGGGGTCGGTGTGTTACACTCCATATTTGAGCTCTGCCACAAATTTTCAATCCTATTTATGCCTGGGAATTGTGAGACCCATTGTGAAACCTTAGTTGGCATATTCTGCAAATACTTCAGGGTTGATTAGGAGATCATCTTTCAGATCATTGCTTTGGTGGGATATTCAATCTGTAAAACCAGGCTCTTCAAACTCGGCAAGTTTAAGACTTGTGGACTTCAACTCCCAGAATTCCTGAGCTAACATGACTGGAGGAGGAATTCTGGGAGTTGAAATCCACAGTCTTAAAGCTGCCTAGCTTGAAGACACCTGCTGTAAAATCTGCATTTGCTTCAGTGGTACCATGCTTTAGGTGCCTATACTTTCTCCCCAAGGTCTAATCAGACATATAGGTTATCGGTACATCTCTGATCCTTACATGTATATTTGTACGTATAGGTGTAGTTGGAAGCTCAGGGTGGGTTATGGGTCCCATGACTAGGAGATAGAATGTCTAACTGGAATAATCCAATGTTTCTCGATTTCAGCAACAGTTAAGAGTTGGAAATGGGTGGACTTCAATTCAGCCAGCATGTAATCTGGAAAATATCTGGGAGTTGAAGTTCACCCATTAAAATTGCTAAGATTGAGAAACTCCAGAAAGTGATTTGGTAGCATCCCAAATCACTTCTGGTCCCATAGAGATACAAGGGAGGAGACAGGATTTTTCTGGATTTTTTTCCCCTTTGCAATCCTGGTCTGGCCTTGACCTATTTTCAAGTTTCTGTTTTTCATTAGTTTGTCCCATCACAGCCATTTTAATCCTGAATCCCTTTTCATAATTGATTTCCAACATTACATTGGACTGGAAGGAAGAAAAATGGAATGTTTTTTTCCTTCCCCCTAGCCTCCAAATAGTGAACAACTTACAACAATTCATTTAATGATTGTTCAAAGTTACAACAGCCCTGAAAAATGTGATTTATGACCATTTTCCACACTTATGACCATTGCAGCATCTTCATAGTCACATGATCAGTATTCGTATGCTTGACACTCATGACGGTTAGTGTCCCGGGATCATATGATTGTCAGAATTCTGGAAGTTACTCCAATTAAGTCATGACCCTCGAGCCACACTCCCAAAAACTAAAGAGGATTTATTTGAAGTTAACATTCTACGTCCGGCACTAACCTGGGCATAGCCAAGTCTGAAATACGTAATTCACTGTCACCTTTGATCCTGCTTTTCCTCCCACCCCTCTGGGTGTATCATCCAACAAAACATGTCCATAGCCAAAAGTCATCAATCAGACTTTTTCGCGGCAGAAACTTCAGTCATCTAATCAGTCTCTGAAGAAAATATGAATGGAGTATACTTTCGATTCCACACTGTTGCCTGCTCTTTGAAACTCCCACCCCCTCTTTCTGTTGACAACTATAAAACGTGTATACAAAATGTTTTATGAGTTGACAGTGATCCTCTTTTGCAACCACTTTACAAGCAAAATCAATGGGGAAGCCAGATTCACTTAACAACCTTGTTACGAACTTAATAACTGCAGTGATTCATTTAACAACTGTGGCAAAAACAATTGTAAAATGGGGCAAAATTCATTTAACGAATGTTTCACTTAGTAACAGAAGTTTTGGGCTCAACTGTGGTCATAAGCTCGAGCACTACCTGTATATTGGATTACCTGCTGTTTCTCTTTATTAATAATACCTGCAACTTAATCAACCTATTCGAGTTGTCTTGAAATATTTTGGGGGTTTTTTTTGCCCCTGGCAAAAATTATTATGCTCCCCATTTGCCTAATCTTTTAAAAGGTCCTGAATAATTATTGCTAGAAAGAGGAGAAGTTTATATCCTGTAAGATTTACAGCTTTTTCCAAAGGATCTGCCATTGAATATGTAACTGCAAAAACTCAATAAAGCCAACATTAATCCTACTGTATAGATTAGAAAATTCTAGAAGATTCAGTTTATTTAGTATAAAAGATACATGTTATTCTAGTCTAGTAATATCTACAATTCATGTTTTACCCTCTGATTTGATCTTTAATTTTCTTTGAAAATACTGGAATTTTTTTTTTTCATATTAGGATGGGTTAAATGCATTTTACTGCCTGAAATAAAGGATCCAAGTATTTCTGGGGTAGGAATATTAGAATTAAATTAAGAAATGCTGCTATTAGATAACAATACACTATAATTTAATGTATTTTACAATTGTCTTTTGCAAGGGTCTTCAAACTTAGCAAGTTTAAGACTTGCGGATTTCAACTTCTAGAATTCCTGAGTTAATATGACTGGAGGAGGAATTCTGGGAGTTGAAGTCCGCAAGTCTTAAAGCTGTCAAGTTTATTGCCTTCAGTTTTAAATATAAAATTCAAGCAATTCTACATGAACTGCCATAATTAATATTGACACAAACTTTTTCCTTATCTATTAAGATTTAAATTATCATCATAATATTAATAATCTTTGGTTAAGAGCGTAAATAACACTGACTGTATCCAATAACATATTGTAACGTATTATTTGCATCTTAAAATATAACAAAATGATGTATAAAAAGAATATTCTAAACAGGGCATGAAGAAACTTTTCCAGATTTCTACAATGCTGCCATTTCTAATCCACAACACTTAGAATATTGGAATGTAAAACTGGGGGTGCCGTACACATTGTCCAGAGTGAGTAGGCCTTAAAACTGTGGTCTGTTTTGCGGGCTGAGCCCATTCTGATCACAAACTCTCCTCTTGGGGGGCATGGATGTTCAGATGCTCATGCAATGCATTTGGGAAGGTTAAATATATATATAAAATTTCTGCTGGAAATCCTTTCTTGTAGATTATAGGTTGCATTGTTCAAATTTGAGTGAGTTTCTGCATACTCCCTTTAAAATATTTTTTCCCTTTCTGGATTGATATCTATCAACATCTATATCTAATCTGTACAGGTAGTCATTGGCTTATGACCACAACTGTCCCCAAAATTTCTGTTACTAAGTCAGACATTTGTTAAGTGAATTTTGCCCCTTTTGCGACCTTCCTTGCCACTGTTGAATAACTGCCATTGTTAAATTAGTAACACGGTGGTTAAGTGAACCTGGCTTCTGAATTTCTTCTTCTACAATACTCCAGTTCTGATTTTGGGGGATTCACTACAATCGGTTTCTTGTAGAACATTCTGTCTCCAATAAGAAGATATTTAAACAACAATCTATATAAAATGTTTTATAGGTGGCATCTTCCTCCTGCTAGACTAACAAAATGTTCAACCTAAGCCCAAGCTGTTGAAAGTGTAAAAAGGAAAAAGGTACATATTTTCATATGTAGTGGACCTACCCAGACATCAAGAAATATTGGAATATAATTCTATTGTGGCTAGAAGAAATAAAACAGAAAATTGAACCCAAACCAGAACTATTTCTATTAGGCATAATAACAGAAAAATATAATAAAAAAGATAAATACATTATGCTATGTACCATCAGAGGATGTTGTTATAAAAAAAATTAGGCTGTGCAGAGATGGACAGACTAACAATGACATTAAGAGACAAAGAAGAGTTGATATAATGTCTGGGATGCCTGGTATGAATGGTTTAAGAAAAAAAGAAATCAAAATGACAATTAGGTAAAGAATCAGAAGCTATGTAAATACTTATATCTATATTCATATCTATATATATTAAGTTGAAATTGTATAATGAAAGAAATGTATATATAGAAAGATGATAAATATAAAAGTGAAGTAATGATGTATAAAGTTTTATTTTATGTTTTTAAATTTTGAAAACTAAATAAAATATCATCATCATCATCATCATCATCATAAAAGATATTTAAACAGCCACGGCCAACTGCTGAACTTGGGGGCCGAAATACAGGGATCAAGAGGGTACAGGTAGTCCTCGACTTACGACCACAATTGAGCCCAAAATGCCCTTGCTGTGAGATCTTTGCTAAGTGAGTTCTCCCCTCATTTTATGACCTTATTTGCCACAGCTGTTAAGGGAATCACTGCAGTTGTTTAGTGACACTGTTGTTAAGTGAAGCTGGCTTCCTCGTTGAGTTTGCTTATCAGAAGGTCCCAAAAGGGGATAAACGACATGACCCTGGGACACTGCAACCGTCATAAATACAAGTCAGTTGCCAAGCCTCGAAATTTTGATCATGTGACCATGGGGATGCTACAAATGTTGTAGCTGTGAAAAATGGTCATAAGTCACTTTTTTTCAGTGCCATTGTAACTTGGAACGGTCACTAAATGAACTATTGTAAGTCGGGGACTATCTCCTGTTAGTGGTGGGATTCAAAAATTTTTACTACTGGTTGTGTGTGTGAATTGCTTGTTGAGCGTGGCAGGGGAAGGATACTGCAAAATCCCCATTCCCTCCCCACCCCACTAACCTGCTTTCCAGCTCTGTTCTCCTATGCAGGGCAACCAAAGAAGACCCAGCCGATCAGCTGGGACTCGGGAGGCAGAGAAGAGATGGGAGCAGGGCCAGTCAGAGGTGGGATTTGCCGGTTCTCCAAACTACTCAAAATTTCCGCTACCGGTTCTCCAGACTGGTCAGAGCCTGCTAAATACCACCTCTGATCCCCCGATGGGGCTTTGCTAGTTTGCGCGGACCAGTTGCTGGCATGCCACGGGTCGGTGGCGGTTCGTGCACTGGGGGTTGGGGGTTGGGGACCCCTGCTCTAGAAGGATAGTACTGTCAATTCTCTCTTCTGCTGCACTTGCTGATCTTTGAATAGCAAATTCTTGCTTCTAATGTCTTTTTATTCTACTTTTATTCAGGAAAAAATCATGCTTTTCTCCACCGCTACCAGTTATTTGCTTTCTCTTCTCCATCAATCCACGCCTTTTCTATAGGCCTGGTAATATTAACTACTGTTCAAACAGAAGCCCTTAGCAGGAGAGTTTGCTGCAATTTCTCTGACCGGGCGGATTTTCTGCAACAACATGTTTTTGTTTGTTTTTCAGGGATTAGTGGCAATATTCCACATACTACTAGATGGGGGCGGGGCCAGTCAGAGCGGTATTTGCTGGTTCTCTGAACTACTCAAAATTTCTGCTACCGGTTCTCCAGAACTGGTCAGAACCTGCTGAAAACCACCTTTGCCTCCGGTATCTCTTATTTCTATCTGTGTCGAGAAACAGACGGAGAGAAATTTTGGTTTAGTGTTTGAGGCATCAGGCTAGGACTGGGGGAACAAGCCCTACCTTAGGCTTAAAACCAGCTGGGGCAGGGGTAGGGAACCTTGGCTCTTTTATCACTTATGGACTTCAACTCCCAGAATTCCTGAGTGAGCCATAAAAGGTTCCCCATCCCTGGCCTACTGGTTTTTCAGTTGTGGGGGAAATCAATTTTTCACTGGAATGGGATTGTTTGATATACAAATGTAGGACATATAAAGAATATATAAAGAATATGTCCTACGTATGTATATTAAACAGTCCCATTCCAGTCAAAAATTGATTTCCCCCACAACTGAAAAACCAGTAGGCCAGGGATGGGGAACCTTTTATGGCTCACTCAGGGATTCTGGGAGTTGAAGTCCATAAGTGATAAAAGAGCCAAGGTTCTCTACCCCTAAAGGGGGATCCGGGGCGAACCATTTTCTCTCAGGCCCAGGAAACAAGACAATGGCAAACCATTTCTGAAAAACCTTGCCAAGAAAACTGCAGTCCAGGCAGTCTCTTGAGAACTGGACATGTATATTACAGTATTAATGGTGGTTTTTTTTTTTTTGAAATATTAATGTTAATGAACATGATATTGCTTAAATTATATACAGTATTTAAAGCTGAGCGTTTATTACAAAATGCATTAAATAACATTGCTATATAATGAAGGTTCCTATCTTAAGCATAACGCTTAATATTAAGGCTTCCACTGTATTGCTAATTGTTTTTGTGTATGCATATTATGAAAAAAGTAAGCAGAAAGGAAAAGAGGAAAAGAAACTGCTTGAAAAATTAGATAGGAGTTTAGTTTCCATGAGGGTTTCAATTACAAATGGAATCGTTTTGAAAACCAATATATCTGTGTGGTCTGTTGCAGGCCTGTAACAAGCAATAGTAGCATTTGCATTTTGCTCCCTTTGCTTATTCCTTATTATTTTTTTTAAATAACCTTCTAGTCTAGCTTAAAGTCTCTGGGTGTTTTATTGCAATGACAGTAAGTTTAGCTGGAGTATTTGGGCTTGGAAACAAGCTATCTGATTGGCTTCAACTCTTAACAGAAGCAGCTGAACACATTTCCCCTTTGCAAATATTGCATTGTCCACTCCCTTTCATTTCTCCCAAGCACATCAGAGACAGGTGAAAGGAAGCCATAATTGGGAGGAAAACAAGTCTGAGTTTTAAACTGTGGTTTGTTCAACTCCTGGTAAAGAGAAATCCAGCAGAATTTGAGGTTTGAGCTATGGGTTTGAGCTATGTCTGTTCATGATTCGAATTGCCACATTTCTGTCCAGTTGTGGTGTATGCACCCAATCAGAAATCAGGTGCTTACAAGATAAAGGAAGCAGAAATGTTGATCTGCTCTCAAAAACTATATTCGAATTGGGAAACCATGATGAATATCTTTTTTTCCTTCTTTGTGTTGTTCTGGTGTGTGCCACATAAAAAAAAGACATAGATTCTAGATACTATCTTTTTTTTAAAAAACTCTGTCTTCTGGGACATAATCAACTCATATTAATTCAACGGTATGCAACATGGCTTTGCACAACTCTGTTAGATGCTACTTCAAGGCTTATCTTTGCTCATCTCTAAACAATAGAAAATTAGTCCATGGTCTGATTAGTCCATGGAAAATTAGTCCATGGATATGAGGCCGCTAAGCCAGCCAAGCAATGTTTTGTTGAAGGGAAGCCAGAAGCGATATCCAGAAAAAGGCAGTGGCAAAAAACACAGTTTTCCCAAGGAAACCTCATGGACATATCCATAAAGCCAGCTCAGAAAATGTTTACTTTTTCCATATCTAATTTAAATTTGCACTAATTTTTATTGTGGATCTGTCACACAATTAAAGAACTGTAGGAACTTTAGGAACTTTAGGAACTACACTTAAAGGACTGTAGGAATTGTGCATTGTTTTAGTGTTTGTGAAAAGGTTTTTGTGCCATAATGCTTATTTTCCTTGACAGAGCTCAGGCCTAGAGTATGTGAAAAGAACCTGTGGTCTAAAACTTGCTTTCATTTCTTTGAGAATAGAAGGAGAATTTCCTAGTCAGGGAAATCAAAATCATCTGACTTTCATATGTCTAGTTTCCATGCAATGTTTTAGTGAGGATGTGGAAGTTTTCAAAACCCTACGTGAATCAGTATCATCTGAGAGGGTGTTTAGGCAGGAACCTGACCTGGTTCTTCTATTTATCTCCATAAAATCGTCCCAGTTTGATCTCAGTAAGGGTCCTCAGCTGACGGTGGTAACTCCTTAAAACTTCTTTCCCATATGAGATGGATGTTGTCACTTAGCAAGAGGAGACCAGAACAAACCAGGGTGACATCATATGTGACATCATGTCATTGTGCAATTGGCATTGTGCATCATGGGTGCGATGATGTTATGATGTCCCCCCACACAGATCCACTGACACAAAAGGAAGGATCTTCAGAGCACAGAAATGGAAAGAGTGGGACAGTTTCCCCCACATGGTCTTTTGCTGGCTTTTCCCTGGATCTCCATCTTATTTATTTATTTTTAATATCCTATATCTTAGCAGCAAGACCCAGAGAGACCACAGAATTTTAGATGGGCAAATCAGGATTTTATGTAAACATAGAGTTGCTTTGTGTTCATACATAGAAAGAGAAGGAAGAAAGGTAAGAGTGGAATGAAAAACGCTGCAGAGCGAAATTAACGTAAGTCCCATATTCCAAGATAATGTGGTCAATCTTATAGGTCAGTCCTAGAAAGGGGTTGGGTTGAGCCCTCTCTTGGCTATTGATGAGGCGCCATGGGATATGTTACAATGGTATCCTGGCAATAGAACAGAAATAGAAGTAGAGTAGAGTAGAGTAGAGTAGAATTATTTATTGGCCAAGTGTGATTGGACACACAAGGAATTGGTTTTTGGTGCATATGCTCTCAGTGTATATAAAGGATTTGTTTTTGAGGAGAATGAATTTTATTTAATGTTCTTTGATTATTATTATTATTTATTTTTATGCTGTCCGTCTCATAGCAATAACTCTGAGTTGGCATACAAGAAATTAAAACTAAGCAATACTAAAATTAAACAATCGATACCCCTCAAGATGTATTGAAAGGAAAGGGCAGCCAGCTTTTAAGCGTCGCATGAAATGGTGTGCGGGAGGGCCTCTCTTATGCTCTCACTGTAAGGTTCTCTCCGTTCTCACACACATGGTTTTGGGAATCCTATGCCCCGCAGGGCTGCCCTGGAAACAGCCAAGGACTGGCCCGCAGTGCCTCTGCCAGCGGAAAGGGAGCTTGGGAGCTCTGCTTTCGGCCACGACTGCCTCTGGCAGTGAAAACGTGCCCACCCCCACCCCCCCCTCGGCTCCATTTTTACTGGCAGAGGGCTAGCAAAACAAAACAAAGAAATGTTTCCCCTTTTGCAAGAAGGGACAGGAAAGGGAAAGAGGAAAGACAGAGAAAAAGAAGGGAAGATGGGAAGAGAGCAAGGAAGGAAAAATAAGGAAAGAGAGGAAGGAAGAAAAAAAGAGAATGAAGAGGGAAGGAAAAAGAAAAGGAAGGTAGATAAGGAGGGAAGGAAGGAGATTATAATGAGGGTGAGGGAGGGAAGTCTTGTGTTAGCACTTGGCCATCACAGATGCCCTCAACACGAGTGATGTCAAACTGTCCCCCCCAAGGTCAAACAACCCTGATGCGGCCCTCAATGAAATTGAGTTTGACACCCCTGGTTTTTTCAATCAATCAGTGAAGAAATGGGAGAGAGAGAGAGAGAGAAGCATTTTGGAAATGGATCTTAAATGGTGTGATGAATGTTTGGTCAGCAACAATAAGGCGATTGATACTTCCCTGTGTTCTGAATTCAAAAGTAAAGTCTGATGATCAGGAAAAGTTTTGTGGGTCTCCTCACCATTTTGCTACCTTTGATGGGACTTGTGGGAATTTGTCCAAAATGTCAAGAGGAGATCACCTTCCCTATCCTACTAAATATATGGCCAACGTGCCCTGCTCCATTGCAGTCACTGGAAAGACAGAATAGTTTTTTCCAACAAACTTGCTGGTTGTATTTTTTTAAAAAATGTTATTTTATGTGATTATTTCAGTTTGCCTGGGTGGGTTTTTGCTACAAAAATTGAGGACCTCAGAAGAAGACTTTCTCCAGTGTGCTGATGAAAGAATGGATTAGCTCTGTCTTCCTGCCCAGAGACTGAGTCCTTTTAAAGTTTGTAGCCACACTTCTCTTGACTGTGTCCCAGTTTTGTCTCAGTCTTAAGCCCAAGAAAGACGCGTTTAGCAAGAGATCCAGAGCAAAAAGGCAGAGTTAATTTCTTTGGATACTCTACAAAGTTTTGTCTTGGATTTTCTTGGATTTATTTCCCTTCCTGGATTTACAATCGCAAAGCCCACGCTACAGCAATCAGCTGTTTTTCAGGCAAATGCCGCAGCAGGCTGGTTTCCTTTTGGGAAGAATTGCTCTGAAGGACGACTTCTCATCCAGCTTCAATCCCCTCTACTGATCTTGTGACTCCATAAATCATGCGGACAGATGGATTGGCTGAGTTGAATGTTGGACTTTAAACATTTCTGGCAAATGTTCTGGATGATTGACATTTGGGTATTTGAGGTTGAACTGTAGTTCCTTATCTGATTGGGAAAGTGTAACATTGGGGATTTGTGATACACTCCTGTGAGGGTTGGCAAAACATTCAAAAGAAGCAATCTATAAAGAGCATTAATTGGAATAAAACCTCTCTCTTTGGAGCATTAAAGAAGTTGAGTCATTTACAAAATCCACATGGTTGCTTTGAAAGGTGTTCTCTGTTGCCTGTGTGTTAAATGTGCCAGTGAAGCAAAGAGATACCTTTCAAAGCTTTGGGGAACACACACATATACACACACACACAAAACCCTGAAAGTTTATGGCTTCTTCCACACTTTGACAAAAGGTGCTTTATCTTCACCATAATCTTTTAATGATCGAATGATTCTTGTGGGATGGAGTCTGGGCTACTGAATGGAGGTAGCAGAGTGTTTAATGGCCGGATGCCCTTCTTGTTGCTAATGCAGAGTTTTGTTTAACAGATATATTCTTATTATGCCCAGAGAGAGAAATATCTGCTTCCCACCTAAGATCGAACTCACAGCCTCCAGATTGTGAGGCGACAGCTCCGTCTCTAGGTGACCAAACCACTCCAAGAAAGGTGCTTTATCTGCACCACCAAATCTTGTACAGCAGCTTCTTCAAAATCTTTGCATAGTCCTAATTCACATAGGAGAAACATCAAAGATCAAAACTTTGTGACTATAATGTACCCAATCAAAGTTTACAGTTTACAGTCAACAACACCCCTAGGGAAGGGTTTAGACTATGCTTCTTAATCAACTTTAATGAATCACAGCTGAATAAAAAGTGGATGATTAATTCTGTTTCTTTGTTATGTCTGTTAATGTCCATGCCAGGCATACTTGGAATCCTGGAGGCAGAAGCTGCTTCCTACAATGGGGATCAGTGTTGTGTGTGCTTTCAAACTCCAGGGGTGGGGGTGGGGGGTTTGCATCCCACCTGAAAGGAGGAATCAATTATTTGCACCTCATTGCAGAAGACTGCGGGGGGGGGGGGGGATTTCTCTTGATAGTCTTTATTTTCAGAGATGGACTCTGATTATTTAAAAAAAAAAAAGAACAGGAGCAATCTATGGTTTGTCCTGTTCCATGGAACAAGATTTTGCACAACTGCCCCAGTGGCTGAAATGTGTCACAATAGAATAACAAGGGACCTTGGAGGCAGGGGTGGGTGTCAAAAAGCAACTGGTTCTCTGCCCGGTTGATGGATGGGTGTAGCCTAGACGGCCTCCTGCACCAGGAGGGCAAGAAGGGCCTTTTTTCCCTCCCCGCCCTCTGGAGGCTGGAAACAAGCCCGTTTCCAGGCCGTTTTTCACCCTCCCTGGGCTCTGCAGGCTCTCAGGAGGCCATTTTTTTCCTCCACCCCCGAGCTTCCACATGGGCCTTGCACTTACCTGGAATCCAAAACAGGCCGCATGGCCACTCCTGGGAGGGGCGGGAGGGGCGGGGTCTGCCAGTCGTTGGAACTACCGGTTCAGCGAACCAGATGTAACATTAGCATCCGATTCGCCCGAACCTGTGCAAATCGGTAGCAGCCACCCCCTTGCTTGGAGGTTTTCTACTCCAATCCCCTGCTCAGTATTAAACTATTAAATATTAGCATTAACTGTATTAAGCTATTAAATGTTAACATTAATACTTAAATATTATTACATGTTAACAGTGTGAAAGCCTGCCAGATTTTACCTCAGACTTTTAACTGGACAACATGATTTTCTGGAGAGTGGCTTCACTGCTGAATTTGGCTGCCGAGTAAGGTGCTGGCTTTGTAGTGTGAAATGCTTATTTTCAGTTCTGTGCATCAAGCTTCCTCCCCCTTTTGGCTTTGCTCGGATGATGCAGAGCTGAGGGAGTCTGTTTCTCTCATCTACGCTTTAAAGTAAACCTGTTGAAAATTAATGACAACTGTGATTTAGCACATCTGGAATATGCTACCTCGGGGAAGCCTAGTATAAGTGCCACAAAATTGCCCTTGCATGTGAATCTGTTGGATTAAAATAAAATATAACTCATATTTAATATCACCAGGAGAAACCTATTTTTAATCAAGATCTCCCTTTTTATTCATTCTTAATATCATACTTGTATCCCGTCCTTCACACTCCCAAATTAGCCTTGATTTATAAAAAGGAAACTAGGACTCAGGAATATGTAAGTGGAGCAAGATCACAACCAATGACACATTTCTCCAGCCTAAATGCTAGGTGAAAAACAGTTGTTCAAGATTAGTTGTTCTTGAAAGGTTAAACAGATTCTCCAAGAACCAACAAAATGCATAAGGAAGGTCATTATTCTCTCAGCAGATACAGACGCTCGGCTCTCAAGGCTGAGCAATTGATCCGGGGGTGGGATGCTACTGGTTCTGCCCGGCTCTATAGAACCGGTAGCTCTGAAGAGCAGCAGACACCGAACCGGTTCTGTGTTTTCTGCAGTTTGGCCCACCTGCCTGCCCAGGCTCTTACCTGTCCTTTATTTCCTGCTTTTTCAACCTGCTTTGTGTGGCACAGCTGAGGTTGAAAAAGCAGGAAACAAGAGGCTTTTCAAACGCTGCACACCTGCGCACTGCGCTTTTCAGCTCTCCGGGTGGCACAGCTAAGGATTTTTTACATGCATGTGAAGCGCGCGTCTGGGGCGCAAAACATAGTCACCAAACCGATAGTAACACCAGTTGAATTCCACCCCTGCATTGATCCCATGACTTTCATGAATGAAACCAGTCAAGTTTTCTTCTTTCCTAAAGATCTCCATGGATGCAATCATGAGAAAGGAGAGTTTTAGCTTTAGCTCTTTCCACCCCCCCGAATCTAGCGTGGGAATAAAGTAAAGGACATCAAATGCACTATTAATTTCATGAGCCTACAGCATGTTTGGTGGTTTTGTCCAAACGGCTGCAGAGGTGGATTCCTACTCAGGACTAAATGATCACCGTGATTTCTTCCAACCTTCCCATTGTTCTATGTCTGAATGATCTGGCAGCGTGTTTATAGATGTATTTTTGTCCTGCCTTGTTTACAATCAATGCAATTCGAATAGAGGCTTCTAGTCCAACCCCCTGTTTAAGTAGACCATATACCCATGATGGCGAACCTATGGCACGTGTGCCAGAGGTGGCACACAGAGCCCTCTCTGTGGGCACGCAAGCCGTCGCCCCAGCTCAGCTTCGCCACATAGGTGTGCGCGCTTCCCATCAGCCAGCTGGTCTCTGGGTCTCTGCTGCGCATGTATGGGGGCAGGGAGCCTGCGGGGGCAGGGCGCATGCACGAGGGGTGTGCACACATGCATGGGAAGCGGGCATGTGCGAGGGAAGCACACGCTTTGGGCACTTGGTACCGAAAAGGTTAGCCATCACTGCCCTATACAATTAGAGGCAAGAGGCTCTTCTTAAAAGCCTCCAATGATGAACCACCAGCAGGAGTTGGATCCGACAGGGTTAACTACCAGTTTGGGATTTAGGTGATTTATGATATGCTTTCCTGCATACTGCGAGTGGGCGGCCTGTAAATCGTCATCAGCACGCTGCGTGCAGAGAAGCAGCCTTTGAAACAGCCCTCTTTTCTTGCTTTTTTAACTGCAGCTGTGCCTCGTTTGGGCGGGTGGGCAAAAACCGGTTCTATGTCTGCTGCTCTTCAGAGCTACCGGTTCTACAGAGGTGGACAGAACCGGTAGAAACCCACCTCTGAGCACCAGCTTCTGAAGGCAAGCCATTCCACTGGTTGATCGTTCTCAATGTTAGTAAGTTTCTCCCTAATTCCAAGTTGCTTCTCCCCTTGATTAGTTTCCATCCATTGTTTCTTGTCTTGCCTTCAGGTGCTTTGAAAAATGAGTTGACCCCCTCCCTTCTTTGTGGCAGCCCCTGAAATACTGGAGTTCTGCTATCCTGTCACCTGTTAGTCCTTCTTTTCTCTAGACTATCCATACCCAACCCTTGCAACCATTCTTCATAAGTTTTCGTCTCAAGCCTTTAATCACCTTAGTTCCTCTTCTTTTCCAAAGTCTCCAATATCTTTTTTGTAATGTGGTGGACATAGTTGGCGATGTGGTTTAATTTGACCCCAAAGTGTTACTGATCTCATTTTGTAGAGTTGAGTTTTTTTGTTCTTACAGAATGTCAGAACTTGGTGTTGGCCAACATTTCTTATTTTATTGAACCAATATATGAAACCTGATGGGGATTTGCTAAAGATAACTATATCTTTTTATTGCCCTCATCACTGCGTGAAAGAATCCACTTAGTCCAGCGGTCTTTGAGTATTGTTTAATCTGAGCTTCTTTTGGGGTAGTGGATATAATTGCCCCCTGGCTTTTGACTATGTAGTGGTGAGTGCAGTAAATGGTTTATATGAATAAAATTATGCTTAGGTCCTGTGCTTTGTAGAACTGGCTTCAAACTAATCTCCATATATAAAAGCGAAATACCACTCACGCATCATCACAAAATCTCCAGAACCATAAAGGCTACAAACTTGAAATTTGGCACATATTTTTTTCTTGGCTTCTAGATGCTCACTAAGAAAGGATTTTTCAAAATGACCATTAGTATTTCGTATATATTATTATTAACACGCTCTAATGCTAAGGAGTTCCACTCCCCCTACCCACCTGCAAAACACAAGCAGAGGAGACGAGTTTTAGTTTCACAGCAGCAAGCAGCTTTAGTACAGAACAGTTGAGCTAAGCCACGCCCACACGCCTTGCTGTCTCCTTCTTGCTCACACAGCAAATATTGTTTCACTTTCCAAGCATCCCACAACTCTCTCACACACTGACAGGGCGCTAGCCATATGAATACCAATGGATGCTGGTAGGCAGAGGCAGAATCTTTTTCTCCTTATTTTCCTCTCAAAAAACTAAGCCCGATCACATAGTTTCGTAGCAAAGCACGGGTATAGAGCTAGTAATTACTGTACTGTAAATTTTTAAAAGTTTCCAGCTGCTGTTTTATACATTGCCTGAGAATTGCTGGGTGCACAATCACATGTTGTCAGTTTAACCAGAATTCTAGCTTAATCATGCCCAAGCAGAAGGCTGATGTTCCAATGCTCCCATTTCTCTCTCTGGTTGCCAGCAAAAGCATATCATTAATGAAGTCAGTTTACGCCCATGAACTCACCTTGGAATTTAAACGAGTGAGCAATCTTGCTGTAATTAACTTGGGTTTTCATTTTTGGTGTTTATTAGGAAGGTTTTCAGACTCTGGCTTGGATCTTTGTCTCTACACTTATCAAATTATATCAGTTGCTTTGAACTAGATCAGCTGAGCTGCAGATTGAAACCTGCAGTGTTGGTTCTCTGGTGGGATTATTACTGTCTTTGTAGTGGAGATGAAATAAAATTAATCACAGTGGATGCCTTCATAGGGAGCCGAGCTGGCTACGCCGAATTGACCCATTCCGTTCAAAGGGAAAGACTGGAGTTATAGAATTGGCTAAGGAGGAAAGAGATCCACAGGAGAGATATTCTCCTATTTTGTACTTACAATGTGCTACTTTGGTTGGTGACTCCTGTGTGAAAATCAATAAAATTCATTCTGTGCTTTATTGAATATTACACTGTCTAACTTGGAATCAGTCATTTGCAAAGATGTCCGCTAAGATTAGCCTTATATTCAGTTAGGTAGGCATAGCAGAGGTGGTCTTCAGCAGGTTCTGACCAGATCTGGAGAACCGGTAGTGGAAATTTTGAGTCGTTTGGAGAACCAGCAAATACCACCTCTGACTGGCCCCGCCCCCATCTATTCTCCTGAGTCCTAGCTGATTGGCTGGGCCTTCTTTGGTTGCCCTGCACAGGAGAAAGGAGCTGGAAAGCAGGTTAGTTGAGTGGGGAGGGAATGGGATTTTGCAGTAACCTTCTGCCAGGAGTAGGGGGGGGACTGGAGATTTTGCAGGATCTTTCCCCTGCTATACCCACCAAGCCACACCTGCCAAGCCCATTGTTGAATCTCATCACTGAGGCAAAGTCTTATTACATATGATAGGAAAGCTTTCTCCCCTTGCCTCTCCTTACAAACTTCTCTCTTCCAATGCTGTATGAAATCGCCCCAGAAGTCCATTCAAAGGGAAATCCCAACACAAGGAATTTGAGTATTTTGTTCTGAGATATATAAATCCTAATTATGACTGTTGCTGTTGGCAGTCTTAAGTTCAACATCTGTAAATAGTGCCACATCATAGATTTACAGATTAGCTCTGCTTCAAAAACAAGGTTATACACACACATACTTGTATATATTTTGGACTTCGAGAAGGATAACTACTTTAAAGGAGGATATTTGTAGCTCAGGTTGACATGACAGATCCTTGGTGCTCTCTGAGGTTGCTTGTTTTCTTGCAGACGTTTCATTACCCAAACTAGGGTAATGCTAGCACTGATTATGTTACTTTGGTAATGAAATGTCTGCAAGAAAGCAAGAAAGCTCAGAGAGCATCTCACGAGAACTACTTTAATTTTTCCCATCTGACAGTCTGGTAATTAAGTCATAGAAATCCCAAAGGTGCCTTTTCAAGAAACAACTGGACTTTCTGGTTTTTCTTCAAAGACATTTTGCTTCTTATCCAAGAAGCTTCTTCAGCTCAGAGCAGAGGAAGCTTCTTGGGTGAGAAGCAAAATGTCTTCAAAGAAAAAAAAATCAAAAAAGTCCAGTTGTCTCTTGAAAAAGCACTTTTGGAACAACTATGACTTGGATGACTGAGAATCTCCATAGACGTTAAGTCATAGATAATTCCATTTCATTTGTCCCTTGTAGTAGGCAATTTTCTGTGCATTTGTGTCATTCCATTTATATTATTGTCATGACAGTAGTTTTTTCCCCTTATCCTTTTTCATGAATTAGCTGAGAATTTGGCAGTGTAGAAATATTGGGGATTGCTGAAAAGTAGTGACATCAACATTGAAACACAAGAATTTTGTTCACTTTTGAAATGAGTGTCAAGCATTACAGTTAATTTTTCCTTCCTTTGCAGACAGAACTTGTATTTGTATTTAACTACCCATGAAGCTACAGAGAAAAATGTACTGGAATATGCTTCAGCCTTTAACTCCATTGTACTAATAAGGACATTTCAATTTCCTTATTCTAAGTGATGAAACATTATTAAAAAAATCATATTTGGCTTCTTGGAATAGCCAAAGCATGGCAATGAGGTTTAGCCATGATGCACTTTATAAACTCTGTCTAGCTTCTTAAACTGCTAAACAAGGCTTTAAGACATCAAAAATTTAATTTCACTCCAGGTTAGTGCTGTTTTTCCCCCCAAACTGCCTTCCAAAATCTATGGCAGGATTTTCCCAGGCCTTTTAATGAAGTATTCCAGAATTGAGTCTTTATATGGGGAATATGAGCCTCAGTGGCGCAGTGGTTAGAGTGCAGTACCGCAGGCTACTTCTGCTGACTGTTGGCTGCCTGCAATTTGGCAGTTCAAATCCCACAAGGCTCAAGGTTGACTTAGCTTTCCATCCTTTCGAGGTGGATAAAATGAGGGCCCAAAATTATTGGGGGCAAAATGCTGACTCTGTAAACTGCTTAGAGAGGGCTGTAAAGTACTATGAAACAGTATATACCGTAAATCTACTGTTTCATAGTACTTTACAGCCCTCTCTAACCAAGTGTTATTGCTATTGCTATATCCTGTAGGTTTTTTTCAGTTATATTGACCACAGGGACAATGTGACTGGTCACATCCTCATTGAGAAGTACTAGGCGTACATAGCCAAATCTTAGTCATCAAAAGCATAAGGGGCCATGAGTTCAGTTGCCAATAGAAAGGATGAGTACCATAGAATAAAATCGGTCTGGGTGCATCAGTTGTATCTTATGCCTGCTAAATATATGCTTGGTTCTGGAAATGAGGCCCGATTGGCTGGGGAATTCTGGGAGGTAAAGCCCACACCTCTTAAAGTTGCCAAGGTTGAGAAACACTGCTCTAAAATCTTGCTCGTTCTGACCATAAATTACATTTTTTCCTTACTAATGTGAGATTTGGTTGCCTTAAGGATAAGCAACATATGCTTTGGCTGCCATTTAGTAGTTTCTTTTTCTCTTTTAATTCAGTAGGTCTCTTGGAACTGCATTTGGAATATCTCCAAGATTGGAAGGTCATTTATTTAGAATTCTCTGCTATTATTAGTGATGGTAAAAAGAATGCTGACAAGGTTTCCAGAGCTACCTTATTGAAAAATGAGCAGAGGCCTCATGGAGTCAGCCATCTTACCACCTCAAGTAGAATTGATTGAAGGGAAATGCAAAAATATTGCCAGTTGGATGACAAAGTCTTCAACAGTCATCAAGTTAATAGAAGAATTTGAGACTGAAATATAGCAAAATAAAATAAAAATATTTCTGAGGCATTTTGTAAGAAACATGGCACAATTCCGGCATGGATGCAATTTTTAGATTGAAGAATTCCCATTCTGCAAATGAGCATAGTTGAGACTTCATTTTCTTGGAAAGTCTTTGAAATTGAGTAACAAGACTATCAAGGAAGTCACAAGGCTGTGTGTTAAATTGGTGGTGGTGGGGAACTACTTCCTCATTGTTACTGAGAAAATAGCACTAATTTATCCATGCCGCCAACCAAAAATTGAACTCAACTTGAGGGACGTCAATTTTTTTTTTAGAATAATGGCAAGCTTGGCCTTTGTTAATCCTTGAGTGCAAGATCATCAGGGAATTCTAGGGATGGAAAGTTGGAAAACAACTCATGGCAAACCTCATTCGTAATGCTGCCAAGAAAGCAACATAGATGCCCCTATGAAGTCATCAAGAGTCAGATTGGATGCAAAAGAGGGACTACTCACTTCTATTGCTTAATAAACAGAGACTCAACCCCCTCTCTTTCCTTCTCTTACACAGGAGATTATCAAAATGGATTATCCTAAACTTCTTCAGGAAACCATTTCTTCACTCCCTTCTTGCACTGGATGACCTATAGAAAATCAAGGGGGTAACTCTTGAGTCTAACATAGCTGCTTTTGTTAGTTACCTATCATAAGGCTAAAAATGTTAGGTTTTAGCAGCCTATGAACATTGGTACAGAGCATAAATGTTACACATTTCTCCAGGATTTTGCTTGAAATTCTTCAATTGTATTTTAAAATATGCTTGAGGAAACACAACAAAAAACTAAACTAAACTAAAAACCAGAAAAATATAGATAACAATGATATCAAGAAACCATACTTAAAAGCACTGCCTGAGTACTATGAATGATTGTAACAGCAAAGCCATCTTCAGATTTCTGAGAACTTTCAGATACGTTTCAAGAACAAAAGTCAGAACTTTCCATTAATTTAGTGCATGCCAGATACCTGATAGAAAGGGTAGAAACATTCTTGCCCGGAGGCTTCCAACAAAGATAGATTCCTTCTTATCAAATTTACTAAGCTAAAGCAGAAGTATGACAGATGTTTGCAGTGAACAAGAACAGAATGCATCAAAAATTCATCCAGTTTAAAGACATTAGTTTTGTCTTCTATTTTTTAGTTGTGTCAAAGGCAAAATTATTGTCATCAAATACAATTAGTGTTTTAACAAAGGGAATAAATTGAAGTGCCTTCTTCCTAGGGCTGAGAGTGGGGGAGTGGAGCAAATCTGATAAGCCAGGATATCAGTTTGTCAAGCTGTAGGAATGCACATCAAAAAACAGATGCCATGGTCATAACGAGCAGATAAGTTAGCTGCATCTGATATTCATAACTGTATCAAGAATGGCAGTTGCTGGCATCTTCTGAAAATGAAGCTTGAAGTAGAGCACAAGGACTTTTCCAAGAAGACGAGAAGTTATTTATTGCTCATTCTCTAGAAGAGGTCTTCACCTAGGAAGGACATCTGCTCCAACATTCCCTTTTGCCTCTTGTCTTTTCCAATTTTCGGCCTGTTTAATGAAAGAAGAGGTTCTGTGGGCGTGGCTTAGTTCGTGGGTGTGGCTTGGTGGTCGTGTGACTGGCTGGGTGTAGCCAACTCAACATCACTCACATCGAGGCACGCATCTCCTCGCCTGACCTCTCATGACTGTGGGGATGCTGCAACAGTCATAAGTGTGAAAAATGGTCATAAGTCACTTTTTTCAGTGCCATTGTAATTTTGAATGCTCACCCCACACAAGCAAAATACCAGCAAAGGAGGAAAAAAAACTCCAGAGAAGTTCCTGAAGACAGGAAGTCTAGACCTGCCAAAAATGTAATAAGGATTAACAGAGAGGCAGTTTCTGTAAGCAACACCAGAATGTTTCCTTCCTGCCTTCCTTACAGGATTAGGCCAGTAATTTCTTCTAACAACCGGTTCTCCAAACTGCTTAGAATGTTAACAACCGGTTCTAGCGAATAGGTGCGAACCTGTAGAATCCCACCCCTGCTCAACTGCAAATCATCTAGATTCTGCCCTTGTGGTCATGTCACCTCTTCTTCATCTGAGGTTCTTCTGAGATGAGAAGGACAAGCATACAATTGTTGGGATTTGGATGGCGTATGAATTTAATAAATTATTATTATTCTTCACCATTTTTATTCTACACAAGTCGTCTGTTGGCTATAGCTATGGGTGAATGATATTAAATAAACAGTCTGAATTGGCTGATATTGGAATTCTGAGAGTTGAACTCTTCACATCTTAACAGTTGCCAAGAGAAACTCTGTCATGATATAATTGCATGGTTGGTGGATAATAACTCACCTGTTGTTAGAGGTTCAAATGCTTTTTAAAGAATTTAGGTTGGTATTTCAAATGTGTGGACAATGAAATGGTCCATGTTTTGGCATCTTCTCAGGTGAATTAAGTATTGGATGAAGGCAATCAACACATTGTAGTTGATGCAGAATATTTAGTATAACACCGAACTCCGAGCAATCAATGCCACTGTCCTTTTCTTGCCTGTACTGTGTTTAACTTCTGAAGTGTTAAAATCCAGTACTTGTTTCTCATTTGTAAATTCTAATTTGAAACTGTACCTAAAATTGTTCCTCTTACTAGATGGCCCTCATAAAGCTTGAAATCATCAATACCTCCCCTGTCTGATCACAAGATAGAAAGTCATTATGGTGTTGAATGAACTTTCTTTATTAAAAAACCAGCACGAGGCCCCACTTAATGTCTTCTACCAATAAACCTATTGTCCTGGGCATTTTGAATGCCATTTTATTTATGGTTTGATTGAAATTTCCTGGATTTTAGTTGGCCATATATTTTGGTGGTAATCAGTATTGATAATATTTATTGTACATTTATTTATATTCAGTTTTAACTGCTGGATCCATATATTTGCTGAATATGCTTATACTGATATTATAATGACCAGCTTTGTCAAAATGCAATTAACGTCTATTGCCAAGATACAAGCTAAGAAAAAATAACCAAGGATTTCGTGTCCTGCATTATTATGACTTGGGTTTTTTTTTTTTTTTTAATTGGGTAGTTGCCAGTTAACTAGAGAAGAACTATCTAGGATCATCCTCAAATTGATCCACCAGTAATACTAATTATGATCAGGTATTCATGTTGTAGGCTGTGCTGTATTGCTAGATGATTGGGAACAATCCATAAAGGGGAAAGGAGACCCTGTGGATTTTACTCTGCTAATTGTTGTCAACTATAGGGGGCAACAATAGGGACGTGGTGGCTCAGTGGCTAAGACGCTGTGCTTGTCGATCAGAAAGGTCAAAGTTTGGCGGTTCGAATCCCTCGCGCCACGTAATGGAGTGAGCTCCCGTTACTTGTCCCAGCTTCTGCCAACCTAGCAGTTCGAAAGCACATGAAAAATGCAAGTAGAAAAATAGGAACCCCTTTGGTGGGAAGGTAACAGCATTCTGTGCACCTTCCGTGGCATGACCACGGAGACGTCTTCGGACAGTGCTGGCTCTTCCGTTTTGTAACAGAGATGAGCACTGCCCCCTAGAGCCAAAATGACTAGCATGTATGTGCGAGGGGAACCTTTACCTTTACTTTTGTAGGGGGCTCATCTCCACTTCAAGGGCAATTGAGCCAGCGCTGTCCAAAGACATTTCCACATAGTCATGTGGCCAGTGTGACATCATAGAGTTCTATTACTGTTAACAGCCCATAAGGATTGTTACTACAGGTAGTTCTTGACTTACTTTATTTTATTTATTTATTTATAAAATTTCTATACCGCCCTTCTCCCTAGGGACTCAGGGCGGTGTACAGCCAATCTAGACCCCAACAGTAATACAAAAGTTAAAAGGAATTAAATTAAATATTGGCCGAATAAGAAAAACCCACTCCACACCCTTAAAACCCCAATTTAAAATTACAGAACAAATGGAGACAAATTAAAACCATCTCAGCCCAGGCCGGCCAGGTCTTCAAAAAGCCAGGTCTTCAGCGCGCGCCTGAAGGCCCTCAGGTCCGTGCCGGTACGCAGTTCCGGCGGCAGAGTATTCCAGAGGGCAGGGGCCGCCACAGAGAAGGCCCTATCCCTCGGGGCCGCCAGGCGACACATGGCGGCCGACGGGACCCGGAGAAGGCCCTCCCTGTGTGAACGCACCGGCCTGCTGGAGATCACCGGTAGGATGCGGTCCTGCAGGTAACCTGGCCCAGTGCCATGGATCGCCCTAAAGGTCAAAACTAGAACCTTGAAGCGAACCCGGAGAGCCACCGGCAACCAATGCAGCTCGCGCAGGAGAGGCGTCACGTGGGCGCTACGCGACGCCCCCATGATCACCCGCGCGGCCGCATTTTGCACCAGTTGGAGTCTCCGGGTGCTCCCCGCAGGGAGCCCCATGTAGAGGGCATTACAATAGTCCAGGCGAGAGGTGACAAGGGCCTGAGTGACCGTGCGCAGGGCGTCCCGATCCAGAAAGGGCCGCAACCGGTAGATCCAACGGATCTGATGAAACGCCCCCCTGGAGACGGCCGCGACATGATGTTCAAGCGACAGCCGTACATCCAGGAGGACTCCCAGATTGCGAGCCCTCTCTGTGGGGGGCAAAATTTCCCCCCCAATAGCCAGCGAAAGAATCAGCTGGCTATATCGGGGCGCCGGGAACCACAGCCACTCGGTCTTGGATGGGTTGAGTCGAAGCCTGTTCCCGTCCATCCAATCCCGCACGGCCTCCAGGCACCTAGACATAGCCCCCACAGCATCGTTGGGGTGGTCCGGGGTGGAGATGTACAACTGAGTGTCATCTGCATATAGATGACACTTCACCCCAAGACCACGGATGATCTCGCCCAGCGGCTTCATATAAATGTTGAACAAGAGAGGGGAGAGGACCGACCCCTGAGGCACCCCACAAGCCAGGGGCCTAGAGGTGGACCTCTCTCCTCCCGTCAGCACAAATTGCGAACGGTCGGAGAGGAAGGAGGAGAACCATCGAAAGACGGTTCCCCCAATTCCCAACCCCTCCAACCGTCGCAACAAGATACTATGGTCGATAGTATCGAAAGCCGCCGAGAGATCTAATAGGACCAGGACAGAGGAGAACCCTCTGTCACGAGCCCTCCAGAGATCATCAACCAACGCGACCAATGCCGTCTCAGTGCTATGCCCAGGCCTGAAGCCCGATTGGAACGGATCGAGGTAAGTTGTTTCCTCCAGGTACTGAGGGAGCTGACGTGCCACCACACTCTCAACAACCTTCGCCACAAAGGGAAGGTTGGAGACTGGACGGTAGTTGTTTAAAACAGCTGGATCCAGGGAAGGCTTCTTGAGGAGGGGCCACACCTCCGCCGTCTTCAGGGCGGTAGGAAGCGACCCCTCTCTCAAAGAAGCGTTGATAATCCCCTGGAGCCAGCCTCGTGTCGTCTCCCTGGCGGCCGAAACCAGCCAGGAAGGGCACGGGTCCAATAAACAGGTGGTGGCATTCAGACCCCCCAGCAACCTGTCCACACCCTCGGTCACAGGGTCGAACTCCCCCCAGATAACATTCACAAGACCTGCCCCGGACACCTCCCCCGGGACCATCCAATTGGAGTCAAGCCCCTCCCGAATCTGAGCGATTTTGTCATGCAGGAATCGAGAAAACTCCTCTGCTCTACCCTGCAAGAGGTCATCCCGCGCTCTCGGTTCAAGTAGAGAGCGGGTCACTCTAAACAGGGCGGCAGGCCGATTTTCTGCTGACGCAATAAGGGCGGAGAAATACGAAGATTTCGCCGCCCCTATCGCCACAAGGTAAGTCTTAATATGAGATCTCACCTGTGTTCGGTCAGACTCAGAACGGCTCGCCCTCCAAATGCCCTCTAGACGTCTTTTCCGGCACTTCATCTCCCGTAGCTCCTCCTTATACCACGGAGCCAAATGGGATCTGTGCCGGGTCAGAGGTCGCAGAGGCACAACTCGCTCTAGAGCCCCGGCGGCCAACCCATCCCAGGTGGCCACCAGGTCTCCAGGCGGGCTGAGAGCCAGAGACTCAGGAAATGGCCCAAGCTCCCTCTGGAACCGCTCCGGGTCCATTAGGCGCCTGGGGCGGAACCATCTAAGTGGCTCCGCCTCCCTGCGGTGGGGGGTGGCGGAACAGAAATCCAGTCTAAGGAGGGAATGATCTGTCCATGACAAGGGTGTGATGACTAAGTCCCCACAATTACAGTCATTCAACCACTGCCCAGAGACAAAAATCAGGTCCAGCATGTGTCCTCCTATGTGAGTGGGAGCAGAAACTAACTGGGTCAGGTCCATGGCCGTCATGGAAGCCAAGAACTCCCGGACCAACCCCGAGGTTTCACCGAGCGATGGCGGTTGAAATCCCCCATGACCAAAAGCCTGGGGGTCTCAACCGCCAGCCCGGCTATCACCTCTAGGAGTCCGGGCAGGGCCGATGAGACGTGGCAGGGAGCCAGGTACGCCATCAAAAGACCCATCGGAACCCCTTGCCCCCATTTCACAAAAAGAGATTCACAGCCAGCCGTCTGAGGGACAGTGGCCTCCCTAGGACAAAGGGCTTCCTTTATAAGCACCGCCACCCCATCACCCCTTCCCTAAGCCCTGGGCTGGTGAAATGCAAGGAAACCTGGTGGGCACATCTCAACCAGAGGGACACCGCCCTCTGGGCCCAACCAGGTTTCGGTGACACCTACCAGGTCCGCGGCCTCCTCCTGAACCAGATCATAGATCAGGGGAGCCTTATTAACCACGGACCTGGCATTGCACAACAACAGCCGGGTATTCAGGGCCTGAGATTCCGGACAACCAGGGCTGCAGGATGGGTAATTGTGGTCTGTTGTTGAGCGAGACATTTTTTAAGTGAGTTTTCCCCCATTTTACGATATTTCTTGCCCAAGTTGTTAAGTGAATCAATGCAGTTGATAATTAGGGACCTGGTTGTTAAGTGAATCTGGTTTCCCCATTGACTTTGCTTGTCAGAGGGGGAGCTGGGATGTTGCAATGGTCATAAGTATGAACCAGTTGGCAAAAATCCCAATTTTTGATCATGTGATCATGGGGGTGTTGCAAAAGTTGTAACTGTGAAAAATGGTCATCAGTCAGTTTTTTCAGTGCCGTTGTAACTTTGGTCACTAAACGAACTTTTGTAATTCAAAGACTACTTTTGTAATTTGAGGACTACCTGTATTTAAGAGCATTTGTGGGATGGGGACAGAATGGTCAAGAGGGAAGCCACAATTGTGTAATGGAAGTCCTGCCCTGGTATTGCAAGAAGTTGAGTGTTTATGCCCATCGTCTTAACTTTTTGGATCCCACCCACAATTGGGTGCCCATGTTGGTATCACTTTGTACATTGCAACGAAGAGAAGGGTACGTACAGGTGATATGATAGCAGTCTTATTTGAGAGGCTGTCACAGAGAGAGTGATGACCCGGGGCGTGGCACAAAAGCAACGAAGTCACAAAAGTAGGTAAAGTCCCTTTAATACCTCCAACTTGGCTCCCAATGCCCAGTTATCATCGGCTGGAGAAAAAACTCTCCGAAGAACAGTTTTTAAAGAGAAGAAATTCATTTCGGAACCCAAAGTACACATAGATTATAAATAAAAAACAACACAAACCACACTGCAGCAATTAACGAGACAGGGCAGGATAAGGAATTGCAGACTTCAAAAGATAATGAAACACACACAGTTGGGAGGATGCCAGAACCCAGATAAGACTTGACAAACAAAGATAATTCACACTTTATTTCCAGCAAGGTGCTGTGTGCAAATGCCTTTTTTAAATCCTGTTTTCCCAGCTGCAGCTAATGAAGGGAATCAGGGCCCTTTCCTCCCCCATAACCCATGTAACTCATGTTCTCCATTCCTCCCTGCATGCCGTAGGATGAAGAGGGGGTGACCCTGGGTCTTTCTCTGAATGCCCAGCCGGACTGTGCCCTTCCCCAGTTTCTTCCACAGCCACCCGAGTCACACTCCCATGCCCTGTCAGCTGCTTGACCTCCCCCTCAGAATCAGATTCCAACAGAGACATGACAGAGGGGGTCAACCCAGTGGTGGTATTCGACCGGTTCTGCCCGGTTCTGGAGAGCTGGTAGGAGCGTTGAGCAGTGGAGACTGCTGCTCTAATGGCTCTGCTCTTGGGTCCACCCAATCACCTGGGCTCCCATATCTGCTGAATTTGAAATGCAGCTGCTTTGCGCAGCACCTGCTAACACAACCGGGAGATTGTGCAGGCTTTCAGGAAATGAGGTAGAATGCCTCTGCGCCTGCACAAAGTGCACATTTGGCGTGTGCGTGCATGCAGTGTGTGTGCACATGCGCAAAGCGCACCTACTAAATCACGCCCACTGAACCGGTGGCAACAATATTTGAATCCCACCATTGGGTCAACCTATTCTCCAAAGCATCTGAGGACAAGAAGCTTAACAAAGAGAAATCCAACCTAGAATTGAGGAGAAATTTCCTGTCAGAACAATTAATCTCCAGAAATTGCGGGTACTGCTCAGGGGTGGGATTCTACCAGTTCCCACCTATTCGCTAGAACCGGTTGTTAACATTCTAAGCAGTTCGGAGAACTGGTTATTAGAGGAAATTACTGGCCTAATCCTGTAAGGAAGGCGGGAAGGAAACATTCTGTTGTTGCTTACAGAAACTGCCTCTCCATTAACCCTTATTACATTCTTGGCAGGACTAGATTTCCTGTCTCTGGAACTTCTCTGGAGGTTTTTTCCCCTCCTTTGCTGATACTTTGCTTGTGTGGAGTGACCATTCAGAGTTACAATGGCACTGAAAAAGGTGATTTCAGACTTAGGACTGTTGCTGCATCCCCACAGTCATGAGAAGCCGGGCGAGGAGATGCATGCCTCAATGTGAGTGATGTTGAGTTGGCCACACCAGCCAATAACATGATCACTAAGCCACGCCCACCAACTAAGCCACGCCCACAGAACCCGTTTTTAAAAATTTTGAATCCCACCCTGCTCAATCACTGGTGCTGCTCAATCACTGAAGGTTTTCAAGAAGAGACTGGACAGCCATTTGTCTGAAATGGTATAGAGTCTCCTGCTTGAGCAGGGGGTTGGACTAGATGACCTCCAGGGTACCTTCCAGCTTTGTTATTCTGTATTCTGTATGTATTCAGACATGGTTTCAAAATACACAGGGAAAAAGGTGAAGGGACCATTTGCTTCTTCTGTTATGTGTCCTTTGTAGTGTGAAATCCTACTTTTTAAGCGCTGTATGTTCTGGAATATTTCTTAAAATCTAGTAGACAGGTGCTATAAGTTTGACAGGCCAATTATTTGGAAAAGACAGATTCCTTTCTTTATACAGTACAGATTTATGCCTCCTGAGTGGGCTTTTAAATGATTCTTATTCCTGGACTCTCTTGTCTGGAAATTCTGAAGCATTAGGGGAAATTATTTTCCTTTCAATTTGCAAAAAAAAAGATGATTGAAATCTTTGAATTCCTATTTTCTGATGAACTATGGGAGCTCAGCCACTTGAATTCATTTGGTATTAAGCTACCTTTCTGTAAAATGTTTCATAATGCTTTATACTCAGCTGCTTGGCAGGGTCAGTTATTAGAAACTGAATATCTGTAAAATTGTTATTCTTGTCACAAGGAATAGAAAAAGGCAACTGAATTAGCGTGGATACTTCTTAGAATGGTACCAATTCTTGTGGCTCATACATCTAGTCCCAAAAGCAGATTAATTTTATGCACTGCTATTGAGACAATTGAATTAAATTGGTTAATTGTAAGAAATAAACGAGAGAATACAGGAAAGCAGTATGTAATGTTATATCCAACTTTAACACTAAGAAGGTTGAAAGCACAGACATATTGCCTATTTTATACTCACAACTACAGTACTCTTAGGTTACAAGTAAAGTAGCTGAACCAAAGCAGTAACAAGCCAAGAATTTGAATGAAACCTCTACTATCCAAACCTCACAGTTCTTCCTCTTTTGGGGGTGTAATCCCGGTGGAATTATTAATTCTGTAAGGATGGTGAATGCCACTGGGAGATGACTTGGACTGTGCAATAATGTACCTACATCAAACAAGCATTGTGTTTTAAAGGGAAACACAAGCACATTTCTCAAAGTTTTTGTAATTTAAGTTTTAGACGGGGTTAATTTAGATGGGGAGACCCAGTGAGGGCCAGAGGGTTAGAGTTAGGATTGCAGAGTTGTGACGTCACATTGTGAGCCACATGGCTTTTCTACATCCATTTCCATGTTGCGACTTGTCAAGAAAGGGGAGAGCAGGTGACACACAATGCCGCAAATGTTGCTTTGGTCTTTCTGATGAGAGCCTGTGAGAGTGAGTGAGCAGGGCTTACCGATGAAAGAAGATTAATGGAAGCCTCTGTCTAGCACTTGCCTTGGCTGACCGTGACCTACATTGG
Source organism: Bungarus multicinctus (assembly GCA_023653725.1). Taxonomy (NCBI): domain Eukaryota; kingdom Metazoa; phylum Chordata; class Lepidosauria; order Squamata; family Elapidae; genus Bungarus; species Bungarus multicinctus. The sequence goes on along the minus strand of CM042848.1, from coordinate 19,989,566 downwards.
ATTTTCTTGTCTCCTGACTAATTTATTGGAAGAGGGATTGCTGCTGCTAGTGATTAGATTAGATTAGAGGTGACGGCAATCTGGCTGCAGCATCTGTCACTCTAGTTGTCAGGGTTGATTTGTGTGACCTGACTGGCTAGCTAAGTGTCTTCTTCTCTCCTCCCTCTTCCCTCCTTCATCATTTTTCCATGTCAGCCCCGTCATGTAGACCAGACCAAGGAATCAACTTCAGAGAATGGCTGAAACTATATATATATATTTTATTGAGATTGGCCATAATAGTAGAATTATTGCAAATATGTTTGTGCTATATATTCCTCCTTTTATAGTTTAGTGAATTTGGGGAGGGTGTTTGAGTCACTTATATGTTTTTTAAGAACTTGAGGTACTTTTCACCAATCGGTTGTGCTATGAATAGATATAGCAAATCTCTAACATGGTCATGTTCCTTTACTGGCATCAGTGGTGGGATTCAGCCGGTCTGCACCACTTTGGGAGAACCGGTTGTTAACTTGCTGAGCAGTTTGGTGAATTGGTTGTTGGAAGTAATCATTAGGGCAGAGAACCAGTTGTTAAATTATTTGAATCCCACCACTGACTGGCATAGGGAGGAAGGGGTCAAGCTATTTTCTAAAATGCCTATAGGCCAGACAAGGAATAATGGGTGGAAACTGAACAAGGAGAGATTCAACCTGGAAATACGGAGAAATTTTCTGACAGTGAGAACAATCAACTAATGGAGCAGAAGTTGCCCTTGGATGTTCTGGGAGCTTCATCACTAGAGACTTTCAAGAAGAGTTTTTTCAGAAATGGTGTAGGGTCTCCCGCTTGGGCGGGGGGTTGGACTAGATGACCTACAAGGTCCCTTCCAACTCTGATGATCTGTTATCTGTTATGTTGACTGTGAATTCTGAGAGTTGAAGTCCACACATGTCAAAGTTTCTGCAGTGCTGCAGACACTTCACTCCATGTTCAGGAACTTGTTCGCAGCAAAAAATTCACAGTCACAACTTAGTGGCTTTATTGTAGATGTAATAGAAGTCATATACATGCCAAAAATCTGCCTACTTTGGAATACATAGGTCAAATCTGCTTTTCCTCCCATCTTTTGAAATCCCTGGAAATTTGGGTACTTTTCTCATGGCTGAGAGGCTTCTGCTCCTTGGCTTTGTAGTAGTACTGTTTCTCCTGGGTTCTACGGGATTTTTTTCCAGCTGTTTCCTTGAGCACTTCATTCTTCCTGCACCAGGAGAGGGAAATTTCCAAACAAAACATGGTGCTGTGACACTCAGGATGACCATTTACCTTCGTGGAATCAGATTCATAGTTACAATGAAGATGAGGCACGAATTGGTGCTCTGCATTGTACAGCATGGACTCTTATATTTGCTTTTAAGCAAAAGCAAATTTTAAATCAGCCCAATGGAGCAGAGACCTTGGTGAGCCTCCATACTTTTATCAGGGTCTAATTTTGTGTCAGTGAAGAATTTCATTAGGCTTATTTGTGCTTCAGGGAACAAGAGATTGCATATAATGAATATGTATAGACATGGCATCATTAGGAGCAATATAGGCAACATCCCTCATATTCAATATATTCTGTTAATAAGTTGAACTGAAGTGTAGCTATAAAAAAAAAGCCTTTGACTAAGTTACATTTCCTTCTTCAACATTATCAATGTTCTTTAGCACTTATTATTTAATGATGCAGCGGACTTTTTTTTTTTAAAGCACATTTTTAATTCAGTATAGTGGTCACTAACACCTTTCGTTTGATTTGTTGTTGTTTTAAACGTATTCTTACTAGTGATAATCATTTCAATAAAACAATTGCACGTAACAGCTCCAAGGGACAGTCCCCTAAGTTAAGCTTGAGCCTGAAAACGTATTTATTGCAAGGGAGAATTAAAGCAACATTTCCCCTCCCCCAAATAGAATATTTGATCTTTCTTGCTGCAATATTTTTTCTGGCCCTTTCATTACCCCTTTATTACGCTTCTGCATATTGGATCAAGGATATAAATGAGGCTAATCTATCATGCAGCAACTGAGGCTGACCTCATGGCAGGATTCTGCTTCTAATCATGATTGCTGATAGACAGCGGTTTCCTTCCATTCTGAACTCGGTCACACATAAAATGTGGAACTTAATGTCCACAATTGACATATTGCAACTTAAAAAAAAAAATCTCCACATTTCCAAATTCGCTCTAAAATCAAATTCCTGGACCTTGATAGGGAATGCAGCGCGGGATATGGGTGTGATTAAGATTGGTAATCCGGTCTACATCTTCTCGATCTTATTAAAAAAATGTTCTATAAGAACTTCAGTGGATTAAAGCTATGATGGGCACATAACTTCATATTTAGAGGTTCCATCTGGATTTGACATTGGAGGTGGAAGAGTGAGAATGTAAATGGGAAAGAGTCTAAATCAGAGGAGTCAAACTCAAGGCCCGTGGGCCAGCCTGGGCCCACAGGGTGCTTAGATCTGGCCCACAGGGCAGCCCTGGAAACAGCGGACCGGTCAGCGGTGCTTCTGCCAGCAAAATCTGAGCTCGTGGGCGGCCTCCCCAGGCTCCATTTTAGCTGGCAGAGGTTTGCAGGTGGCTGTCATGACCAAAAATGAAGCCCGGCCAAACCAAGTGATGTCGAGCTGGCCACACACACCCTGGCCACACACATCCTGCACTCCCCAAGGTCAAAAACAATCCTGATGCAGCCCTCAGTGAAATCGAGTTTGGGACCCCCGGTCTAAATTAATAAATGAAAGAAAAATAGATAAGTTGTCCATCTGTGAAAACGAGGAAGGGTTTACTCAAGCCGATAAGTCACATTTAATGAAATGGGAATTGGTGAAAACATGCAGATAAGTGAAGGATAAATGAATGATGAAGATGGATGGATGAAAGACTAAAATGGTCGTCAAACTATACGTACTGATGTCAATCCAGGTTGAAGGGAGGGCATATTGAAACTAGGAATTTATCGGTTGTAGATAGTTGCAAGTTGATTCACCAGTAAACAGTGATTACGAAGGAATCAAGATGTTCATATTGCCTTTAAGGAGAGTATGGTTATTCTTCTTTTATTTTGTCCAATTAGCAAAATATCTTTGGCTAGGCCGGTTTTTTTCTGCAGTCCTAATTATCCTCTGAAGTCTGTTGGTTTGGTTTTGCCACCCAACAAGACAGACACAGACTTCAGAGGATAATTAGGACTGCAGAAAAAACAATTACTACCCAGCTGCCTTCAATCGAGGACCTGTATATTGCACGAGTCAAAAAGCGGACTGTGAAAATATCTACAGACCCCTCACATCCAGGACTTAAACTGTTTCAACTCCTTCCCTCAAAATGGTGCTGTAGAGCACTGCACACCAGAACAACTAGACACAAGGATAGTTTTTCCCCGAAAGCCATCACTCTGCTAAACAAATAATTCCCTCAATACTGTTCAACTATTTACAAAGTCTGCATTCCTATTACTATTAATCTTCTCATCACTCCTTCTCACCCTCCCCTCCCACTTGTGACTGTATGACTGTAACTTTGTGGCTTGTATCCTTACAATTTTTATTGACTGTTTCCTAGTATGATTTGATTGCTTATTGTACCCTATGACTATCATTATCATGTTGTACCTTATGATTCTCGACTGTTGACGAATGTATCTTTTCTTTTACATACACTGAGAGCCTATGCACGAAGACAAATTTCTTATATGTCCAATCACACTTGGCCAATAAAATAATTCTATTCTCTTCATAAAGGTGCAGCGAGAACACATGAGAAGTTTGTAAACATTTGTGGGTATCTGTGTTGAGAGAAATGTTCTTCAGGGCATAAGAGTTATCTCTCCTTTAAAGGGTGAAAATCGAAAGGTCTAATAAAAGGAGATATTATTTGGCTCTGTCATGCCTAACCTGCTTGAGAAGCAGCTCTGCTTGCTCAGTTCCATTGTTCAGTTAGTTGACTTATTGCTACCCTGAGGCTGATGTTGCTATACAGAATAATTGCTTGGCACGCTTCATGAAATATCACAGCAGCTTCCTCCGAGGTTAAATTGGGATTCAGGTGAAATGCTAAAGCAACTCCAAGTAATAATCATTATTGATTCTTTCTATCTCCGCATCAGCTCATTTCTGACATGTTTTTCTCCTCTGGTGAGCTGGACTGTGGATTGAGGTAAATAAACTGTGTACCCTGAAATAATTTCCTTTTCCTGAAGCCTTTAATTTGGAAGAGAGAAGTCTGTTTGAATCAGATGAGTCTACATTTCATTTTCTCAGAGGATTGTATTATCTATTTCTATCGAAGTAGCCTTTAGCAAATACCTGTCCAAACAGAAACAAGGGAAAATCTAAATTATATTTGGCTAAAAGAAATGGGTATCTTGTCGTGTTCTCTCCCCTTCTCCCAACTCCTCTTTTTTCCCTCCTGTGTTAGCCCTAGCAACAATCTGAAGGGTCTATAAGGCTGGATAGATGGCTGGATTAACATTTTATTCTAAGCTTTGTTCAGTTTTGTTTTAATGAAATGAGTGAACATGGCTGCAAATGAAAGAAACAAAATGTTTAAGTTATGATTCCTATGTTGTTACTTACCAAGCATATCTTAATTATATTAAAGTAACCAAAATATCTTTACAATCCCCAAGGCAGGTCACAACTTTTGAGCACCCCTAATGTTGGGAAATTGAAAGTTGGACAATTTGACACGCCCTACTTGTGGCCTGTAAGCTATGCTTTATGACTTCCATGCATTAATCAGGCCATTGTGGCTTAATCAGTAAGCCCATGGTTAAAGCAAGCCAAGTCTTAGTACGCAGTGGATTAGATTAACTTGTGTTTTTCCTAAGGCAGAGATTCTCCAGCTTTGTGGTACCATGACTCCCTAACATAATAAATGATTCTTTGTTGATAGTGCCTTCCCAAGTGCAGATTGTGCTTTGGCAGATCTCTAAAAAAGTTAAATCATGGCAACTGGACCAAAGTTTATTAAAAATGAGGCGCTTCATTACTCATCCAAGTAACTTCTTCAGTCAAAATGAAAATTTTGGGTGGGCGTTGAAATGAACCAACTCTTGCCAGTGATACGGAGCTGACTCTGAAATGATAGCAGTCTTCCTATATTTGAGGGGCTGCCACAGGGAAGAAGGGGTCAAGCTATTTTCTAAAGCACCTGAAGGCCAGACAAGGAATAATGGATGGAAACTGAACAAGGAGAGATTCAACCTGGAAATAAGGAGAAACTTTCTGACAGTGAGAACAATCAATCAATGGAACAGCTTGCCCTTGGAATTTGTGGGAGCGCCATCACTTGAGATTTTCAAGAAGAGATTGGACTGCCATTTGTCAGAAATAGTGTAGGGTCTCCCACTTGGGTGGGGGGTTGGACTAGATGACCTACAAGGTCCCTTCCAACTCTGATTATCTGTTATCTGTAAACTGCTTAGAGAGAGCTGTGAAGCGGTATATAAGTCTCAATGCTATTGCTATTCACTAACAACTGGGCTAACTTATCAACTGCAATGATTCACTTAACAAAATCCTACCTTAGTCGCTACCGCTTCGGTAGGTGATCATACGTGCGCACCTAACAAGCCAATCAGCTGAGAGGATGAAGAAACAAAAAGCTAGGAGTGTCCCTCCCCCTCCCATGCACTTTTCGGTCTTTTATCCTCTCAGCTGATTGTCGGAGGCTTTTTTTCCTCCTCTCAACTGATAGGAGGCCTTTTTTTTCCACTACCAGTTCCGCCAAACCAATAGTGATTTTTATTACCGGTTCACCCGAGCTGGGCCGAACCAGTAGCATACCACCACTGTTAACAACTGCGGCAAGAAAGATCATAAAATGGGGCAACACTCACTTAACAAATGTCTCACTTAACAACAGAAATTTTGGGCTCAATTGTGGTCATAAGTCAAGGAGTATCTGTATTGCTCAGCTACCATTGTTACTCTACCAATATTTTCACAACCTCAAGTCGCAGCTTGCTTTGCTCCGTAACTAGCAGTGGTTACTCCCACTGGATGCAAGAACATCTCATCTCCCCTTCGTCTTTCAACAATCAGGAACGGATTTAAAATTTCAGACTGTTGGAGAATTCTCTCAGCTGCTTCTACAATGACTTGAAGGCTCTTTTTAACGCTGTTAAAAAAATAAAGCATTAACTAAGATATTCCAAATTGTGAGTGAGGAAAAATAGTTTTCAGAATTCAGTTTCTCTTTTTCAGAAAGTTAAAATGACCCTGCAATGCTGATTGATAGTCAAAACAAACAGTTTCTTGTAAGAGAAAATATCAGTTTGAGGACACAGTAACCTCCCAGGTTGCCTGCTGTTTATACCGTTTTCCAGCTATTCTATGAAATTTATCATTGGGCGATGACAGACCGTTAATAACCTTGTTTAATAAGATGGAAAAAGTTGTGCTTATAACTTCAGTGCACCAGATGCCCTTTAATTCTGGGGTGTTTCTGAAAGTGCAGCCAGTTTAAGAGCCGAAATATCAGTGCTGACTTTCTGCCATGTAGACTTTGTTTATTTTGCTTCCTGTGAGGTGAAGCTGTGAAAACAGTTTTATTTCTAATGCGTGAACTCACCTTATGGAAGGTGGATAACAGTGTTTAAGCTTTTAGTAGCTTTTCAGGCCTCGCTTCTCTCCTGAACTCAGTTTGCTGATAGATTGCAGATTCAGCCTGTAGGAAGAAAAATCCAGTTCAAGTTCCAAGTCGGGATTAAAATGGAGGCTGATTGGAAAGAAAGTTGGTTTATTGATGAGCAAAACCACCAACAGCATGGGATCCTGGGACAGCTGACAAAATGGAGTTGCGAGTAGGGTGGGATTTTATACCTTTTTGATTTCTATGGGATCATGTAGGGGTCATGGCTGGCTCTATAGGCAAAAGAAGAAATGCAAATCCTCGGTGTTTGTCTGAGCTAATCTTGTCTTGCCTAATTGCTTATCTGGATTTTCTGTCTGACCCAGTCTTTCTGAATGGATTACCAAATCTGCATTGATTATTCTGCCTCTTTTAGTATTCCCCAAAATATTTCATTCTCTGGGGCGGGGTGTTTCCTTCACTTCACCCCTTGCCCTTTCATCTCGACCAAGATGGCGTTCATGCTCCCTTAAGCATTGCTCTTAGGATCATTGAAGCTCCTGATCCCTTTAAGGTTATAATTGTTAAGATAATCGCTTTCTAAAGCAATGTGTGGTAATGCCAATTTGCATGAGCAGAACATGTTAGATAATAGACCTAATCAGTGATTAACCTTTAGATTAGAAAAATGCACTGTTTGGGACCAATGGGATGTAATGGTTAGGAAACTGGATTTAGAACTGGGGAGATTCTGTGCTTCGTGTAAATTCAAAGAGAAGGAAGCAATTAGAAGTGGATCAGGTGGCACCCAACCTTAAAAATAGAGCTAAAAATGAGCTGTTCATTTCTTAATTTGTTATGCTTAATGAAGGAAATCTTCACTAAATCAAATATACGTTGTTGGCTCTGAGGAAAATACACTGGTGTTATTAACAGTAATACTCTATTAACCATTATGGTTATTTCACTATCTCTAAACATGAAAAGTTAAGCCTGGAGTGTGTGAATCTATGTATGTATGTATGTATGTATGTATGAATGAATGAATGAATTAATTAATTTTGATGAAAGAGTTAGAACCTTCATGGAGGGTTAGCTGAGCCATCTGTTACACCTGGTGTACTGCCCAACATTGCTTGTAGCTGAAATGTAGAGTAATACTTTGCCCTAATTCTACTTGTGTAACCAATTTAAGACTGACTACAGGGGTGAGTCTCTTCATTACGTCATTGGCTTTCATAGGAATAAATAGAAAAATATCTTTAGATTACTGAAATAACATGTTAGTTTGCCTTTATCTATCAAAAAATTTAAAAAACTTTTCTGCAGCTTGGTATACATATCCTGAAAAGTGTTTTTCAACCTTGGCAATTTTTAAAGTGTTTGACTTCAGTTCCTAGAATTCCTCAGCCAGACAGGCTAGAGAATTCTGGGACTTGAAGTCCACACATCTTAAAGTTGCCAAATTTGAGCCTGATCCAAAGACTTTTTTTTACTGATTTAAATATGTATTTTTGAGCCATTTCAAACAGTAACGCTTGAAGGCTACTGAACTATAAAGGAAATGATAAAACAATGATGGGGATAGGGAATTGCAGGGTATAGGGGAGCGTTTCTGGGTTCTCATTCTTTATGCTTTTGAATGTTCCTAAATTCATGTTAAATTGTACCGGAGATTGTTCTGGGATGTTTTGCGATAAGTACTTCCTGCTTTGACCAGAGGTGTCAAACTCAATTTCATTGAGGGCCTCATCAATGTTGTGTTTGACCTCGGGGGATTGGTGGGGATTGTTAGAGTTTGCAGCAGAAATTCAAGTCCAGAAAACACACAGATGACTGATTCAGCAGAATCATTAACTTCTTTACAAACATAATAACATGAGTAAAGTTTACAATACCATTTGTGGATTCTTTCAACATAACATAAGCAAAAACACAAGCAGCAGCAGCTCAGAGCAGAGCTCAATTTCAGCAAGCAAGCAAGTTTCAGAATTGAGAACATGGAGCTAAGCTACGCCCAGACTCCTTCCAGCCTCAGCCCCCAATTCAGCTCCCATTGGCTGACGTTGTTAACCATGTCTCTGCCAGTTAATGAATATACTATGACAGGGATGGCCAGGATGGGCATGGCTGGGATGGGCATGGCCAGCTTGACATCACTCATGTCAGGGGTGCCTGTGGCGGCCCGGGTTTTCGGCTGTGACGGCCTCCTGCAGCCCTTTGCTAGTGAAAAAGGAGCTCTGGTTTTGCTAACAAAGGCACTGCAGGCCGGTTCTTCATTGTTTCCAGGGCGGCCCCGCGGGCCAGATCTGGAATACTCTACCTGACTCTGTGGTTTCTTCCCCAAACCCCAAAAACTTTAACCTAAGACTGGCTACTATGACCTCACCCCTTTCCTAAGAGGTCTGTAGGGGCCGTGCATAAGCGCACCAACATGCCTACCATCCCTGTCCTATTGGTTTTTTTTATTTTTCTTATATGTATCAATTTCATGTACTCATAACTATGTCTATACTTATACCTGTAATCTTATAATTGCTTGACTAAATAAATAATAAATAAATAAATAAATAATTTTTTTAAAAAAACCCAGGGATGGTACTCAGCAGGTTCTGACCAGTTCTAGAGAACCGGTAGCGGAAATTTTGAGTATTCGGAGAACCGGCAAATACCACCCCTGACTGGAGATTTTACAGTACCCTCCCCCTGTACTCCCACCAAGCCATGCCCACAGAACCGGTAGTAAAAAAAATTGAATCCCACCACTGTGTAAAACTTCCCAGAACAATCTCCGGTGTAAGTTGAGAACTACCTGTATCTGCAGCTCCACATCTTTAGCATCGATCTCGGTGGTAGTTACCTTTCTCAGAGAAAACTGGGAGGGGAATCGGCTAATCTTTCCACCTTGTTGGATTTCCCAGTTTGAAAAGTCATTGCCTTAATTCATCCCTCAACAAAAGTATTTACAGCCAAATAAATTGTCGGAAAAAGAAGATTCTTTGCAATGTGAAAGCAAACCGACACAGAGTTGCAATGAAGTTATTGATGTAGGAGAATCTTGCCAAATTGCCTTGGCGAGATGCTGTGAGTTTCCATTTTTTTTTTGCCTGACAGATTTAAGTAATAGTAATAAATGGAGGTCAAATTCTAATGAGCTTTGCAATCATGAAAATACTCCCCACCACGCACATGTGTTTCTGAGCAAGCAAACTTTTCCCTCTCAACAGAGATCACTTTGCCTAAAAGTGTTTCAATCTTTTGCCGATTTTTACAATAGAGGGGATTTGATGAAATTGTGGTCTTTGTTGTGGGAAGTCCTGAGCATCGCAGCTGTAAGAAATATAGAGATGGCTAGGCTTGGATTTGGTCCTAAAGTGATATGGGAACTTAGATGTCATAAGAGCCAATTTGGTCTCGTGCTTAAGGCACTAGGCTTGGAAAGCAGGAGATTGTGAGTTCAAGTCCTGCCTTAGCCATGAAAGCCAGCTGGGTGACTTTGGATCTCTTTCAGGGTTGTTATATGGCAAATAGGAAGAGGAGGGTGAAGAAGAGGATAAGTTTGGAGCCTTGAGTTTTATTTGTAAAAATAATAAAGGTAGGATACAAATTAAATGAATAACAAGGTTCATGTAAGATGAGACAAGGCTTGGGTAACTGACAGGCCATCTGAGCTGCTTGCCAATTTTCCAACTGATCCCAGTGGTGGGATTCAAATTTTTTTACTACCGGTTCTATGGGCGTGGCTTGGTGGGCGTGGCAGGGGAACGATACTGCAAAATCTCCATTCCCTCCCCACCCCACTAACCTGCTTTCCAGCTCCATTCTCCTGTGCACGGCAACAAAAGAAGACCCAGGTGGTATTTGCCGGTTCACCGAACTACTCAAAATTTCCGCTACTGGTTCTCCAGAACCTGCTGAATACCACCTCTGTTGATACCTTTGTATTAAACTCAATGAATGCAATCTGATATCTCCGATTCTTAATCCTTCCTTTGATTTCCTTGCTAGGGTTTTTCAAAGATGACCGCATCGTATTCTGGACATGGATGTTTTCCACCTACTTTATGGAGAAATGGGCCCCGAGGCAAGATGATATGCTCTTTTATGTTCGCAGGAGGCTGGCCTATGTTGGCGGAGATGGCGTAGAAGAAAAGAAGGTAGGTTGATTAACAAGCTGAAACTCCCAAGAAAGGCCGTTTTTGTTCTCCTCTCATAAATGGCTAGCGGATTTCCTCTTCAGTTGAGAGAAAATTAGAAAGTAGATCAAAGACATAGATACTGATTTCAACTGAAGAGAGATTTCTTTTTTTACTCAGTTAAAAAGAATATATTTATTCGGTGCAAATCTGAAGCAAGGTGTGCTGGCTGGGAACACTGTTAAAATATTATCTTATGAAATTAATACAATCCAAGAAATTGATTGATTAATTGATCGATCAATCCACTCATTCATTCATTCACTCATCTCAAACAAGTGATTCTTGGTGGCAAATAAACATAAAACACTGTTAGCATAGCCAGGAAATGGGGGCCTTCAAACATGTGGGACCCCCAGACTCAGACACATACATAACCTTCAAGGACTTCCAAAAGACCAACAAGGTGTCTCTCTTATTCCCTGAAGGGAGAATGTTCTAGAACAGCGGCCCCAATCTTTTGGGCACCAGAAACCGGAGAAAGTTTTTTCCATGGACCAGAGGGAGTGTGGTTTTGCATTCTGTCTGCATCCTGCAGATGGGGCTTCGCTTGTTTGTGTGACCCAATTTCTGGTATGCCGCGGCCCAGTGCTAGTCCACGGACCGGTGGTTAGGGATCCCTGTTATAGAGGGCAGGCAGAGAAAAACAGGGTGGCCATGGTGGGCGTGGCCTACCAGAACTTCTAGGAGGGCTGTTTTTTGCCTTCCCCAGAGTCCGGAGGCTTCCCTTGAGCCTTTGGGATGGTGAAAATGGCTGCCCCCGGGTTCTGGAGGCCCTCCAGAAGGCAGAAATAGGCTCGTTTCTGGACTTCCGGAACTTCTGGGAGGGTCGTTTTTCACCCTCCCAGAGCTTCCGCACAGACCCTGCACTTATCTGCATCCAAAACAGGCCGCGTGGAGACTCCCGGGAGGGGCGGGGAGTGGAGGGGCAGGCGGGACCAGCCAGGCGATTCAACTACCGGCTTGCCGAACCAGATGTAAATTTAACATCTGGTTCACCCGAACCAGCCTGAATCGCTGGTTAAAATAAAGAAAAAAACTACAGCATTATCCTATGTTGTAAAGAAAAATCATCTGCAGTTATGAATGTAATTATACCTCTCATAATATTGCATAAAGATTGGAGCTGCTTTTAAATTTGTGTTCATTTTGACTTTTGACAGTTTTTCCCAGAACAAAAAGAGAACAATGCCTCCTATTAATCTTGCATTTCAGCTTTATTCTCTCTACTTGAAAATATTTCTAGAAATGCAGCTTTTGACATACGTTCATACAAATACAGGAAACTATTTGATATATTTGATTTTTTGTTCTCTTTTCAAGTTAATCTCGAAAAGCAAAACTAGTTTGACAAAGTTTTCCCCCCTTTCCCTCACGTGGGTTTTAAATGGTCTCACTTGGTTAAATATTTGCTTCATTTGTGAAGCATGAAATTAATGTTTTGTGATTTATAACCATCTCCACCTGTCACTTCTTAGATTGAATACAAACAGGAATTTTGTACCAGTTCTGTTTATTTGATGTAAAATCCCCCTGAGCATAAACAATATTGCATTTTTGAACTCAATAGCTCCCTCTTGATTACTACTGCAATAACACAGAGTTTGCATATTTAAAGGAATACTGTAATAAGCGATTCTAATAATCTTTGTATCTGGCCAATTATCAAGCAATGTTTTTTTTTTTAAAGGATATTGTGGCAAGCAATCAGTGTTAATTTTTATTTATTTATCAAATTGATAAGCAGCTTCAATCTAAAACGGTCTTTTTAAATTAGATCCCAAAACAAATTGAATTGTTTTGCTCTCCAATTGCATGTTCAAATCTTTCTCTCTTCAAATTGCCAGTCTCCAGTTTGAATTGAATCAGAGCTGATTAGAGAAACCTTTTGATGCTTCCTTGCATGCTCACAAAAACATCTGCCTTTTAATAAAATGTGTAAGTGAGAAAAAGGACTACCAGACTCCTCCTGAGTTTTGGCTTCCATAGATACGCATGAAATCCCCTACTATGTTGCCTGCTGTTTGCTAATGATGGGCCCACCTAAGCTTCAGGCCTATTCAAAAAGTCAGTGTTTCTCAACCTTGGCAACTTTAAGGTGTGTGGATTTATGTTCCCAGCATTCCCCAGCTGATATGGTTGGAGAGCCTTGAAATCCCAAAAGTAAAACTTTATTGGACCATTTTGGTACTGAAGAAACAAAACTTTGCCCAGTTAAACAACAGCTTCCTCTTTTTTCCACTCCTGAGTGATTACATTGTCCAATTATGAGATATCCTTTTGTTATGGGAACAGTCCTTCTCTTTCTCCAGCACCTGCAGTGGTGACCTTGACTCTCACGATCTCTGCATACGTTCTCAGCATTCCATTTCACCCTTCCCTCCCCATGGTTCATTGGCAAGTTGAAAAGCCAATGAGGTTTGAAAGAAGCAAAGCGGTTCAATCTTGACATTCCAGCTTCTTTTCTTCCACAATCCATGTTATAAATGGTGAGATTAACTAGGCCATGGAAGATGGCCTGATCACAACACAACAATCAATCCTAATGTCACCTGGAGGCTGATCTGCTCCAAACTTGATTGTCACTTACAATTGATCAGACTGAGTGAAGCTTTGCCTCTCATCTCAAGCTTAATAAAATACTCCTTGTCATACAATACAGGTGACAGGAAATCTTTAGAAGAATATAACGGGGCTTGTCTTACATTACTGAACCATCAGGCAGAAAGTCTTATCAACTCACACTTTTCATTATTGATGAATTCATTAAGAACGAATTCTTAACTCAAAGAGTTAATTCTCAGTTCAAAAACACAGTTTTGCAGACTTGATTGGAAAAGATGGTTAAGAATATAAATACAGTGGTGTTATTCAATTTTTTTTTACTACCAGTTCTGTGGGCGTGGCATGGCTTGGAGGGCATGGCAGGGGAAGAATACTGTAAAATCCCCATTTCCACCCCACTCCAGGGGAAGGTTACTGCAAAATCCCCATTCCCTCCCTACCCCACTAATCTGCTTTCCAGCTCCATTATCCTGTGCAATGCAACAAAAGAAGACCCAGCCAATCACCTGGGGCTCGGGAGACATAGAATAGATGGGGGCGTGGCCAATCAGATGTGGTATTTGCCGGTTCTCCCCGGTTCTCCAGAACTGGTCAGAACCTGCTGAATACCACTTCTGAAACATACTTCAGGACTTTACAAGGATTGAGATAACATTGAGCATTGACTCTACTAATGCTAGGTATTTTCTACCATTTTTATTATTACTGTAAAAAAGAAAAGAAAAGATGGATAGATTTGCAGACATTTATACACTTTCCAAGAATGCAATTCAACATGATTTGTGAAGACGTTACAGATAGTCCTTGACTTACAACCATTGCTTAATTTGAAGTTACAATGACCCTGAAAAAAGTGACTTAACAACTGGTCCTTGCACTTGCAACTGCTGCAGCATCCCCATTGTTCACACAATCAAAATTCAGATACTTGGTCACCTCCATATATTTGTACTAGACATCTGTAGCATCACTGGGTCCTGTAATGACCACTTGCAACCTTTCCAGATGCCTTCTGGCAAGCAATGACAGTGAGGGATTGGCTTAACTACTGAGTGATTCATTGAATAATTGCAATTAGCAATAATTGCCTTGCTTAGCCTCGGAAATTCTGATCCCAATTGTGGTCATAATTCATACACATAAACAGTTAATTTCTCTGCTGAAATCCATGAAGAGAAGCATACAGGGGTGCAGGGCTGGGCTGCTGCGAGTTCGCAGGGATTCAGGAGAGCCCCTAGCTAAGATTGTGCAGTTCGGAGAACCCAGGGGTGGGATTCAAATTTTTAACAACCGGTTCTGTGGGCATGGCTTAGGTAGTGGGCATGCCTTGGTGGTCATGTGACTGGGTGGACATAGCTTGGTGGTCATGTTATTGGCTGGGTGTGGCCAACTCAATGTCACATTGAGTTACGCATCTCCTCGCTTGACCTCTCATGACTGTGGGGACGCTGCAACAGTCGTAAGTGTGAAAAATGGTCATAGGTCACTTTTTTCAGTGCCATTGTAACTTTGAATGGTCACTCCAGACAAGCAAAGTACCAGCAAAGGAGGGGAAAAAAACTCCAGAGATATTTCAGAGACAGGAAGTCTAGTCCTGCCAAGAATGTTATAAGGGTAAACGGAGAGGCAGTTTCTGTAAGCAACACCAGAATGTTTCCTTCCTGCCTTCCTTACAGGATTAGGCCAGTAATTTCTTCTTACAACTGGTTCTCTGAACTGCTTAGAATGTTAATAACCGGTTCTAGTGAATAGGTGCAAACTGGTAGAATCCCACCCCTGGGAGAACCCCCAACTCCACTCCTGGTTGGCCCCGCACATCCCACCCTTCCCCTCCCAGGAGTCCCCACATGTCCCATTTTGGATGCAGGAAAGTGCAGGCCATGTGCAGAAGCTCAGGGGGAGGGCGAAAAATGGGCCTCCCAGAAGTTTGAGGAAAGCCGCTGGAGCCCGGATAGGGCAAACTCCCTGCACCACGGTGGAGGGGGCGTTTTTGCCCTTCCCGGGATCTGGAGGCTTTCCAGGAAGGCGGAAATAGACTCCCTGGGCTCTGGAGGCTCTCTGGAAGCTGGAAAGAGGCCCACTTCTGGCCTTCCCAAACTTCCAGGAGGCCCATTTTCTGCCCTCCCCAGGTCTCTGTGTGTACCCTGCACTTACCTGCATCCAAAACGGGCTGCATGGAGACTCCGGGGAGGGGAGGGGAGGGGAGGGGAAGAGTGGGCGGGGCCAGCCAGGAGTGGGATTTGGAAGTTCTTCGAACTGCAGAATCTTAGCTAGACGATCTCTCGAATCCCTGTGAACCTCCAGCAGCCCATCCCTGCATGAAACATACCTTATTCCAGGCATAAAATACACACACACACACACACACACACACACATGTATATGGTATTTAGGTTTCTTTGGGTATTTTCCCACATCTTAATATTTGTGCTTTTATTATAGCGATGTTTCGGCAGAATCTCATCTGCTATCCTCAGGCTTGTGTATTGGGTTCTTTTTAATTTTGTGTGTCAGGCTTGGCAGCCGTTTTTTGTTTATATATATAAACAAAATACGGCTGCCAAGCCTGACACACTATATATATATAACAAACAAACAAACAAACAAAACCTCAGAAAACATATATATATATATATATGTTAGGTTTTTGAGCTGATAAATAATTAAACAAGGGAGACTAGGATAGATCTATTTCAGCTAGCCATACCTTTACTGGGATTCGAACCAGGGAAGTATTATATGTGAGGCAGTTGTAATTGTCATTAGGCCACTGGTTCTCATCCAGATAGAAAAGGGGAGCAGTAAAAACGACCTGCCAAGCATTTTTGAGATTTTTTTTCAAACCAAACACTAAAAAGAGTTGAGCTTATAGATCAAGGCTGGGATGTGCACTTGTGATTTTTAAATAGAAAGGAAAACAACTCACTCTGAGACAGGAGCAAACCTGGGCTTGACTTTTATCTTTCTGCCTGAGTCAACATTTCATTTTGCTGAAGGATATAAGTGTGTGAACTTCTCAACTTTTAGAGAATGAAGGTTTGGTGAATGGATGGTGGCGGTGAGAGTAGAAGTTGAGATATTTGTCCCGAGATTACTGATCTTCCAAAAAGGAGAGAATGCATTAATCTTCAGAATACAGATTCATCGATAACCCTCTCATAATTTATCCAATCTCGGTCTAGCTCTTCTTCATTTGAAATGCTGAGGCGCTGTTCCCTCTTTCTCTGCTGCAAATATTTCACTCTATATGAATTATTGTTATCTCCCCCATTTTGCTTCCCTCCTGATTTTACCTGAATCACAAATGACGTTTTATCCATTTCTTCCTGCATTCAAACTAATGAAAACAGAACTGCTACTTTTTAATAGCATGACTGTGAATGGAATTATAAATCAACCGAATTATATTAGGACATGTTAATAGAGGTATTTCCTTTTCCAATGAATTATTTGCAGCTCCTTCAGTACTTGCTGAAATCCAATGCAATTTACTTATTTGCTTGTTTTCATTTATGTACCACTGGAATTCAATAATTCCTAGTAGCTTACACACGTAAAAAGTTTGAGCCACTCAAAGCCAAACCATCAGCAAGCATGAGTACAGCCTGTCAGATGATGTCCACCATCGAAGACCGTCAGCTGTATGCTGTAGGCGCGATCTTGAAAGCTGAAGCTGCATTTCACTGAGAACATTTACATTTTCCTATGTAGTTAGTTCTAAAATAAACTCTGGATGATTGATAAGAGCTTTTCATATATTTTCCTCTCCCTCTAGAGCGAAAAGTGGATGACACCTTGTGTCACCAGCTATTTCCTTTCTTAGTATATTATATATACACCAATGCCATATGTATGTATGTATATATGTATGTATGTATGTATGTATGTATGTATGTATGTATGTATGTATGTATGAATGAATGAATTTGTGGGAAAACATCTGAGGGCTACAGGTAGAAGATGGAATCATTGAATTTCCCAGAAATTACTCTGGCTGGATATCTTCTAGGAATAAGCATATAAACCTTCCTTTGTCAGCAGGAGGATGTAACTCTGGAAGGACAGAGATGTATAACAACCATTGCGAAATTCTACTGTATTGTGTTGGAGGAGGGAGGGTTGGATTGGGTCTGGATTCCATCAAATTGTTCCAGGCAAAACCACTGACTGGCCCAACTTCTACCGATAGATGGTACACAATTGGACCCTAACTCTAATTACACAATGTTTAAAATCACTACAATCTAAATATTTTAGATGGAACCTGGTATTGCCTTGCCCAACTAACACATTTCATTAAAAGACATAAGCTTTGGTGATCTGCAGCTCACTTGATCAGATGCATGGAGTAGGTGTATGTAGGGTGTCAGCAGTGGGCCCCTGGATTCTGGATAGGACAAGTGGGACAAACTTTCCACAAAAGAAATAATGGACACTCAGTTTGACCTCGGAGCTCAAAACAAGGACAAAGTACAGTAATATAGGAGCCTTTCAGCATTTCTGGAAAAACATTGAACAGCATCCTTGAGCAAGAGATTGCTGAAGCCACATCAAAAGGTTTCAGGCCATCTCAGAAGATCTCAACAAACACAATGGATTTTTTAATATATCACAATTGTTAATTGATAAAGTATAAGCTTTTTGCAGTATTCAAAGGACTTTTACGTACATAGCAGCTTTTACAAGGAACAAAGTCAATATTAAAAGATAAAGAATTCCTAGAATCAAGCATGACCCATGGAGACTATACAGTCTCCATGTAGGTTTCTTCACAACAACTCAATGTGCCTTGCTATTGCATTCTTCTAAGATACTTCCCTGACTTACTTAGCCTGGCATACAGATCTAGCTATATTTGTGATCTGACAAAACCATAATCAAAACATGCCACCATAATCACTAATTTCCAACCTGCTGACCCCAAAATATCAACATTAAATGGAAAATACCAACTTTTCTTCACCTTGTTCAGTTGTTTTCAAGATTAACCAATCTCTTCACTGTAGAAATCAACATATTACCAATCTGTCATTTTCTCTTGGCGGATATTAATAAGCCACATTCTAAATGTAGAGTGTTGTGTAGATATCTCATAAGTATTATCGGGGTCATTATTTGATGAAGGGCATATAACATAGCAATAATGTGACAGAAGAGGCAAAAAGAGTAAAAATACTAAATGGAAGAAAGATGTTAGACACTACATTACTGAAATCTACCACAGGGAAAGTAACTTTTCTTAAGGGCTATTTGTTCAGAAGCAAGTGATGGGAACCTCTTTCCTACTTCAGATTGAATATATGGGAAAAGGGGATGAAAATGGAGGACTTAGTTAGGTTCAGGTATGAGCCACGGTGGCGCAGTGATGAGAGTGCAGTACTGCAGGCTACTTCTGTTGCCTGCCGGCTGCCTGCAATTTTGCAGTTCAAATCTCACCAGGCTCAAGGTTGATTCAGCCTTCCATCCTTCCGAGGTGGGTAAAATGAGGACCCAAATTATTGGGGAGGATAGGCTGACTCTGTAAACTGCTTAGAGAGGGCTGTAAAAGCCCTGTGAGGCAGTATATAAGTCTTAAGTGCTACTGCTATCCATATTTGACTTGATCCTGAGCCTGTGAATTAATCACCGTCCTTCCTTATGAAGTTTCTGAACTCCCCAAATATTAGATTTCCAGTTCTAGTGTGATTCTTACTTACACTGTTGGGTTTTGTTTTAGCAGGTTGAAGTTGAAGTATACCGCAGAGATTCCAAGAAGCTTCCAGGTTTGGGAGATCCTGATATTGATTGGGAGGAGAGCGTCTACCTGAACCTTATACTACAGAAGGTGACCTCAGTTTTTCTCTTCTCCAAAGCTTGCTGGCATTAGGAGAGGAGATGCCTGCAATTGGCAGAGTATTTTGAGAACAAGAATGGTACCTTGGCTTGAATTTGCACGATCCACCATTCACTTACTCATTTCGAGGCTTCCCATCTGTTTAAACCTGTAGTAAAGTTATCTGTTCCTCAGCAATTTAGCTTGATTAAAGACTTTACATGTAGTCTGATGTTCCTATAGCAGTGCAGAGTAGACAAAGATATTACGTATTGTTCATTCTCTGCTTGGTGAATGCCTCTTGGACAAAGCAGCCACCTGGAGTGGAAAAAAAAAACCCAGACTGCTTTTTAAAAATTGTTTGTGAAGGTTTGTCAGTCTTAAATTAGCTTTGGTGTTATTAATCAAAGTGCCAGACATCACACGCTCCTTTGTGATTTTGTTTCATTTCCAGAGATTGTAATGATTTATAGAAAGTTGCCCTCCTTTTGGCTTTTCTTAAAAAACCAACCAACCAAACCTTTGATATTGTTTTTTCCAATTGGGTTTTAATTTGTGATTTCATCTACCTTCAGTGTTCTCCTTGTTGAAACTGAAACGCTGCCAACAAATTCTTGCAATAAGCCAACAGCATAAATAAATCTGTTTTTTAAAAAAAACATTTCAAGTATTTCAATAAGTTACAGGACAAAGGTGGACAAACCCTTTGGATAGTTTATTTATTTATTTATTTATAAAATTTTTATACCGCCCTTCTCCCTAGGGACTCAGGGCGGTGTACAGCCAATCCAAAACCCCAACAATGATACAAAAGTTAAAAAGAGATTAAATTGAATATTTGGCCAAATATAAAAGCCCATCCCACCCCCTTAAAACCCCCAAATTAAAATTACTAAAAAGCAATGGAGACAAATTAAAACCCTCTCTCAGCCCAGGCCGGCCTGCTCGAAAAGCCAGGTCTTCAGCGCGCGCGAATCATAGTTCTCAATTCTAGAACCTGAAGTGAATAGGGTCAAAATATTTGGAACTTTGTTTGGGGTGAGAGTTCAAGAGGCGTTTAAGCCTCACGTTGCCCCCACATCTTAATTTTTTTCCTCTCCTTGTCTAGTCCCAACTCCAAGAATTAATAGATTAATCAACAGCCCTTCAGTTTAATTGTGAAAACATATTTTTTATTTTGTGGGATAAAAGTTTATTTTATTTGTTAGATTTCTATTCCACCTTTGAGGGATTATTTATTTGTAAGGCTGATCGGCAATGGTGTGGGATTTTCTTAAGGAAGAGTTTGAACTTATTTTTTCTTCAAAGAATATTGATATAATTTAAACTGTCCTATTCCTTAATCGTTTGATATCTCAGAAAGGTAGCTGTGCTGTGAGTTTGCGGATTCAAAATGAAAGGCAACTAACCAGTTAAATTACCAAGTGTTGAATCTGCTGGCTTTCATGGAAATCACTCTTCCATAACTGAGTTTTTCTTGTCCTTGGCCTGCTTTAAATAATCCTTTTTATGCTCTTCTCTCATTTGAAAGCCACTTTGTAATGGCCTAAAGCAGTGTTTCTCAACCTTGACAACTTAAAGATGTCTAATGAAGACAAAGCTTAGAGGGACACCTGATAGCATTCTTCCAATACTTAAAGGGCTGTCACAGACAGGAAGGGGTCAACTTATTCTCCAAAGGGCAGGATAAAAAGCAAAAGATAGAAAGCTCATCAGAAGGAAATCCATTCTGGAAATAAGAAGGAATTTCCTGACAGTTGTATGATTGATAGATAGATAGAATACTTTATTGGCCAAGTGTGATTGGACACAGAAGGAATTTGCCTTGGTGTAAATACTCTCAGTATACATAAAGAAAAGATACATTCATTAAGAATCAAGAATCATAATATACAACACTTAATGATAGTCATAGGGTACAATCAACAATCAAATCATGCTAGGAAACAGTCAATATAAATCGTAAGGATACAAGGGACAAAGTTACAGTCCTACAATCACAAGTGGGAGGGGATGGGTGATAACGAGTGATGAGAAGATTAGCAGTAATAGTAGTGCAGACTTTGTAATAGTTCTTTATAATAATAATTCTTTGAAGATTTATAATAATAATTCTTTGAAGATTGTGAAACTCAAGTCCCAGAATTCCCCAGCCAATGGGGGGAAGAGTTGAAGTCCACTCATCTTGGGAGCTGAAGTCCACACAATGTGGGAATTAAGGTCCGCATGTCTTAAAATTGCCAAGGTTGAGAAACACTGGCTTAAATCATTTTATGAGTGGAGGTGGCTGGGATTTCTCTGGATTGTTTGCTGAGCAATAGAGCAGGAAGGAGAATTAACTTGCCATTCAGCAATTGATCTATTCAATTCATTGCTCAGATGGATGCAGGACAGAAGGAATGGGCTGAGTCAAAGGGAAAAAAACTTGAAGTCTGAGAAAGTTTCAGATGCACACAAATTAGGGAAAAGAAGGTTGAAAGGAGAAATGATGGCGAGTTAAAAGCCCATAGATCCAAGAAGGGGCAAGAGCTATAGAAAACCTAGTAAGTGACCAATAGGATTGCGTTGACCTTTAGTTGCAATTGAACATGAAACATGAAAGAAAGTATCTGAGTTCTGTGGCGAGGTAGCTTCAAATTATTTCATTAAATGAAAACCGAAGGATCTCATATTTTCTATTGGGAGATCTGGACACGTAGACAAAGGAAAACCTAATGAGAAACCTGATGCCTGATTGGGGTTTCATTACCAATAGTTTGATTTTCTTTCAGCTGGATTATATAGTGACGTGTGCGGTATGTACTCGTTCCGATGGAGGGGATATTCACATCCATAAAAAAAAGTCCCAGGTGAGTATTTCTGCAATTTGGGAACTTTGAAGGGTGTCTCCACCTTTTGACTTCAACTTTGCCCCATTTCCCTCCCGCCCCATGAACTTACGTTATGGCTTTCTTATATAGCTCAAGTAGGTTTAATTAGTGATAGCCCCAGGCATACAGTAACCCAAGAATAGCTTTAAGGAGCATTTCAAATCGGTTTAGTAAAATCCCCCATGTCAATTTGTCATCACACATTCATCAAATTAAAAGCTAAGCCCTCCTCTTCTTCTTCTTCTTCTGCTTCCCATTTCTTTTAAGCCAGACCTCTTCATATTATTCCCAAGTCAACAGAGTGACTGAAAGAAATAATAGGGAAAAGTTCAGGATTCTGTCTGCCTATCAGTCTGCAGGATAACCTCCCCAACCTGAACAGAACACGACCACATTTGCATTGTGAGGGGAGAGGGTGGGGAGAGCCAGAAAAAGAAAAAAATCCAGTTTGAAAATGGGCCGAATCCGGCTTGGAGCTTATGACAAAATCCATCTTAATGAAGCTGCTGCAATTCAAGTCCTCTTACTTCCTGGTCACATGACCCAGTATTGAATCGTCATCCTCCAGTCACAAGAGACTATGGTATCGTGCTATGAAATCGGTAACTGCCACTTCCTGTGATGTTTCAATGCTGCATGCAAAGCTGGAGTGTCCTCTCCAGACCACAAGGCCTGGGTTATTTAATATGGAGGATAAACTGTTACCCAAGCAGCAGATTCCCCCTTCTCCACGTCACTGAAATAATCTAATGGAATGGCACAGCTGATACGATTAGTTCCAGCTGCGTCGCAGGAGTTACTAGAATGTGATTGTACAGAGTCACAAACTGCTTCCGGGACTCTGGCTCTGGATTTTGCCTCAAGGTTGACTCCTGAAGCCTTTTCCAATAATAGACAGTGGAGGTTCGAAATCAGAGTTTTCTTTCTCCTAGAACAGTGGTGGCTAACCTTTTTGGACTCCTGTGTCAAAAATTGCACGTGCACCAGTGCGCACGCACTTGCATGCCAGCACCCAGAATGCCATGCGTGCGCCCTCTCCCCACGCCCCCCTGCGCATGCGTGTGCAATCCCCAGACCCCACACCCTTACCTGCACTGCGCCTCACAGCTGATTTTTCGGCTGGTTTGAGGCCTTTTTCGGCCTCCCACAGACTTGGAAAAAGCCTGTGCATGGTTTTTTCAGGATGAATCATAGGCCTGTTTCGTCACTTCTGGTATTACAGGAAGTGACGAAACGGGCCTATAATTCAGCCTGAGAAGCCTTGCAGAGGCTTTTTCTAAGCCTCTGGGAGGCCAAAAAAGGTCTCAAACCAACCGAAAAGAAATCAGCTGTGTGGCACGCACATGCGGAGTGAGGTAAGTTTGCCTGCGGCTGGTGTGCCAGCACAAATGGCTCGTGTGCTAGCACAAATGCCATAGGTTTGCCATCACGGTCCTAGAAGGTGGTTCTTCTGTTTTATCTGCCATTAGGGCATAAAGCCCTCTTCTGCCTTCAAAACTGTTGACCGTCTTCTCCTGTAACCCTGGAAAGGGGCCCTTATGAAGTGCTACCAGCCAGGCCAGCTGGACCAAGGTTTTTTAAGGAGGTATTACTCCTCTGACACTCCTCATCACTCCAGGACGCCCGGCTCGGCTCCATTTGCAGTGTCCACTATCTTCCAATATGACCCAGTATGGAACATATAATCCCACGTTGTGCTTCCCCAACAGAACATGTACACCTAGACCTAAAACCCAGGTAGAATAGAAATGCACACATACATAGATGCAATCCTTCATTATCCAAACAATTGTACTAATGGCCTAACTGTTGTTGCTAAAGGGTTTGGGAGGCCCAGCTTTACAAGTTTGCTGTTCATTCCAAGTCAATAGAATATGGAAGGACTCGAGATCCTGTCTGTTTGTCACTAGGATAACTCTTTGAAAATAGAACAGGATTCACTTTACTATAATTGGAGAGGATGGCATAAGGATTGAGTTGAAAATGTGGTGGATCCCTCTGGGGTCTTCAGAGTTTCCTCAAATGTCTTTGTTGTGGCCTGTTGGTCCCTCCAGCAGCCGAATCAGAGGAGGAGGAGGGGGCGTCGGCGTCGGCGGCATGGGAGTCAGGGTCAGCATCAAGGCAACCTGAGAGCTCTGAGGGGGAAGCGGGAACAGGACTGTCAGAGAGAGAGAGAGAGACAGAGGCGGAGCCTGGGCCGTCCATCAGCCCTCAGACGGAGAGTCAACAGCCCCCAGGTCTGGAGGTGGCTGATGAGGAAGAGGAGGAACAGCTGGGTCCAGTGCCTGATGCGTGGATGCACCGAAGGCAGAGGAGAGGAGAGCAGTGGAAATCTATGGGCCGATCCTTGGGAAGGAAGAGCCACTGCTGCTAGCGAAGCCCCACCCTTGCTCTGGGGATAAAAGGAAGTGGGAGGAGATGGATAGATGTTCATCTATTCATCTTCCGGCCGGCTGGACTTGTTAGCCTGCGGTGAGAGAGAAACTTTTTGCCAGGGCTGCTGACGCTCCTAATAAAGGAATCATTGATTTAACTTCAGAGGGTTTGTCGTGTTTGGGGATATAAAGTCTTCCTTTATATCCTTACGGAAAAGGCAGGTGGGCAGGGTTCCAGATGTTACCAAGCTTGGGCTTCTATTAAAAGGATGGGAAGAGTGCCAGAAGGTATAATCCAAAGGGTTGCGTCATCTTGTTCACTTGATCTATCCATGGAGGATCCAGGGTTTACAATCAACTTAGCATTTTCTTCTCCTGCTAGTGGTCGTAGTTGAGCATCTTACTATGTGTATATATATATATATATATATATATATATATATATATATATATATGTGTGTGTGTGTGTGTGTGTGTGTGTGTGTATGTGTGTATATGTGTGTGTATATATATGTGTGTATATATATGTGTGTGTATATATATATATATATATATATATATATTATATCGCATGCTATATCATATTTTCCAAATGGTGTTTTCCAGCAAGTCTTCGCATCTCCAAGTAAACACCCCATGGACAGCAAGGGCGAGGAATCGAAAATTAGCTATCCAAACATATTTTTTATGATTGACAACTTTGAAGAGGTAGGTCCTCTCTCTCAGAGTAGGTCCCTTGTGTAGAAGAATGTGGAAGTTTTGGCAGTATGTGTAATTATAAAAATTAACTTCATGTCTAAAAAAATAAATCATATATAGAGATTAACTTGAATGTGGAAATTTTTGGAATCACGTCTATTAAAAGGGGTTCATAACACATCCAATGATTGGGTTTTTCTTAAGATAGTGATACTCAGTTTTTCATGATTTTTACAACATACCAAATTTTCCAGATAAGATATAAATTATTGCAGCTTCTTTATCTCGGTCTGTAATGTATGACTTGAGTTATATTGGCAACAGTCATTAATTATGAGGTTGTAATCTAACATTTATATACACTTAAAATTTCAGAATGATAGAAGATATTTTAATATAGAACATTTATACCATTATTACTTCAAAATTTTAGAATACATTTTGTAAAGATCCTTTATCTTTTTTTTTCTGCTTATTTTCCACTAGTTGTATTTAAGAATAATAATAAAAAATATTTTTTAATGGTGCAATTAGTGCTGTTCAGGTTTATAGATCCATAGCTCTGCTTACTTAGAATTTAAATTTACCTCTGTAAATTGGCAGAAAACATTACTACATAAAGGTATTAAATCACTTGCAGTTTGACTGAATATTAACAAAGCCTAATTTTTAAAAATCACTTACATTTTTGGATTGCATCACAAAACTGCTGTTTTTAGAGTCTTGGAAAAATGGTGCTTAAGATACATTAAATATCCTTTTTATTGCTGGTATTCATTATGATTCTGAGTTTGCCTTTTCCCACTGTATCCCTTAGCTAAATCAGCACTTCTCAACCCTGGCAATTTTAAAATGTTTGGATTTCCACTTCCAAAATTCTCCAGCCAGCTAGGCTGACTGGGGAATTCTGGGAGTTGAAGTTCGCTCAAGTTAAAGTGACATGAGGTTGAGAAACATTGATCTGAATGGTGGTTTAATTTGCAGTAAATTATAGGAAATTGGGGCTTAGGGTTGTTTTTTTACATAATAAAATTACTTTAAAAAAATGGTTGGAAGATTCAGTGCCCCCAGGCCTTTTACTGAGAATCTGGTTTCCTGGTATAGACACCTACACTGCTATTAAATCGCAGTTTTGTCATCTGTGACTTAGCCATAGGCAATGACAAATGGCCTTGAGTTTCTCTACATCTATTTATTTTTTTCCTTTGATTTATTTGGATGTCTTGTTAGGTATTTAGTGACATGACTGTAGGGGAAGGTGAGATGGTTTGCGTGGAGCTGGTGGCCAGTGACAAAAGCAACACTTTCCAAGGTGTTATTTTCCAGGGATCCATCCGCTATGAGGCCCTTAAGAAGGTCTATGATAACAGGGTGAGTGTCCTTCAGATGGTGAGGTTCAGGGGTGGGTTTCAAAAACTTTAACAAAGCATTCTCTTCCCAGTTGCTGGGTGGGCGTAGCCATGGTGGGCATGGCCTAGCCAGGCTCCTGCACCATGGCGGGTGGGGGTTGTTTTTGCTCTCCCCGGGCTCTGGAAGCTTTCCTTGAGCCTCCCACAGGGCGAAAACAGCTGTGATGACCCAGGGTGGGATTCAAAATAAACACAGTCACAAAAACAGGTTTATTCCTTCACTTTGCTTCAAAGCTCCAAATATCCTTGACTGGAGACAAAAAACTCCCCCACAAGCAGTTACGAAAAGGAGGAATTGCCGTTTAAACTAAAAATGCTTATAAATTATAAAGAGTAAAAACAACACAAACCACACTGAAGCAATTAAGGGAACCAGGCAAGATAAGGGCTTGAAGATGTCCACAAATATTGGAACACACACTGGGAAGGACGCCAAACTCGGAAAGGAAGGACAGACTAGAGATATTTCCATGCTTTGTTTCCAGCACTGGCCCATACGCTTGTCCATCCTTTTAACCAGTTCTCACAGCTGCAGCCCATGAAAAGGATTAAGGCCCTTTCCTCCCCTGTAGACCACGCCATTCATGTCTCTTCCTTATCCTCTCCTCCCTTCGTGCTCTAGGATGGAGAGGGGATGGGCCTGGGTTTTCCTCTGACTGCCCAGCTTCCTCCACAACCTCCGGAGCCACACTTCCACTCCCTGTCGGCTGTTCTTCTTCTCCCTTGGAGTCAGACTCCAATAGGGGCATGACGACAGCCTTCCCGGGCTCTGGAGGCTCTCTGGAAGTCGGGAATGAGCCCATTTTTGGCCTTCCCAAACTTCCGGCAGGCTCGTTTTTTGCCCTTCCTGAGTGTCCGCGTGCGCCCTGCACTTACCTGCATTCAAAACGGGCCGCATGGGGGCTGCTGGGAGGGGCATGGCAGGGTGGGCTGGACCATCCAGGAGTGGGATTTGGGACTTCTCCGAACTGCACATAATCTTAGCTCGGGGCTCTCCCGAACCCCTGCATACCCCCAGCAGACCACCCCGGGTGAGGTTGTCTCTTAGACAAACAACATGGGGCCAAGTGGAAAAGCTTTCTTGCCTGTGTTTAGAGCAGGAGTTGGAAGCCTACTTTCAGGGAAAGAAGGACCTTGCTGCCTTGTATCCCTCCTCAAATCATTTCACCTGTTTAAAACAAGACAGCGATGCCTCCACTGATCAAAATGGGAGAGAACAGATTTGTTGTATAGATATGAAATAGCGGGTCAGACCCAGGTAACCTTCGTAGCACAAATGGCACAGACCTGAATTAAATAAGAGAAGCAACCTAGGAAATATTTCCTGACAATTAGAACAATTAATCAGTGGAACAACTTCCATCCAGAGATTGGACAATCATTTGTCTGAAATTGTATAGGGTTTCCTGCCTGAGCAAGGGGGTCAGACTAAAAGACCTCCAAAGTCCCTTCCAATTCTGTTATTCTGTTAGAAATTTCTCTTAATACTACTTTCTGAAGACTTGCCACAATTAGAGAACAGTGGTAGGTCCAATCAAGAAAGTCTACAAGGATGGTGGTTGAATGTGGGAAAATTTGCTGATTACTCTTGGAGAGTTGATCATATTTTTCTTTAAGATATTATGTCCCCTAATGAGGACATAACCAAGGCAGATCCAGTGCCTGACTCACAGAAAATAGCAGTAGCGCTTAGACTTACATACTGCTTCACAGAGCTTTTTACAGCCCTCTCTTAAGTGGTTTACAGAGTCAGCCGATTGCCCCCAACAAACTGGCTCCTCATTTTCCCCACCTCAGAAGGATGGAAGTCTGAATCAATCTTGAGCCTGGTGAGATTCGAACTGCCAACATGCAGGCAGCTGGCAGGCAGCAGACGTACCTCTGCAGTACTGCGCACTCACCACTGTGCCACCGTGGAAAAATTGAATTGAAAGAGGTCCATGCCAGTTCATGTCAATGATTCAGTGGCTTGAATGTTGACTCCTCTTTGCAGGTGAGCGTGGCAGCCAAAATGGCACAGAGGATGTCCTTTGGTTTTTATAAATACAATAATATGGAGTTTGTGCGTATGAAGGGGCCTCAGGCCAAGGGACATGCGGAAATGGCAGTGGGACGCATTTCCACGGGTGACACGTCTCCTTATGGTACAGAAGAAGATTCAAACCCAGGCTCACCGCTGCATGAGCGAGTAAGTTAACTTTGTTAATGACATTCTCTCCTTTCTCTCCTTTCACAAGCTTCTTGAAAGAATAAAGTATGTCAGAGTGTTTACAATGTGACTACTATTTTGAGACAACCCAGGAGCAAAACACAGGACACAGAGTCTTTGTCTTTTAACACTGGTTAATATACAAGACTGCTATATACATACATACATGTGGTAGGCAAATACCAGGCAATCAATCAATCTTCAACTCTACACGGAGAACTACAATGGAGATATAACACGAGGAGAGAGAGACACCCTCACATGGCCTCCCTTATATAGACAGCTTCTTAAAGCGACAGTACCCTGCTGACTCATCTTCCATTCATCATCTTGGCTTACAGCCTTACAGCAGCTGACCAGCTATGAAATCTTTATTACCTTAACAAAGTATGTTATTGGAGACAGTGCACCATGTTGTCTCTGCCATTTATTGTAATTTTGGTTGGCCTTGACCAGAGCATCAGAATGAAATCCAGCACAAGAGGCAAAATATTAAAAAGCTGTTTCTCAGAATAGTGGAAGCCGATGGCTTGGCTTTATGAGCGGAAATTTCAGCATGCCATTCAACTCCGCTACCATTCAGCTTAGAAAGCTTCCAAAAGTCAACTAGGACTGATGGACAGCCAATTGGTCATTTCTGAGTTAAACCACTGAATATTTTAGGGAACCTTGTCAAACAGAGTCAGGGAAATGGATCAGTGTCCAGAAATGAAAGTTGGTTTATGTATGATTATTCGGGACACCCAAAGATGCAGTGTAAGTCACCTTGAATGATAGAACCATTCAAACAAATCAATAATAATAATAATAACAAAAGAAATGAGTTGGATTTTTTTTATCCACTGGTCTGCAGTTAGAAGGCAATGCAGGCAGTCCTCAACTTACGACCACAATTGAGCCCCAAATTTCTGTTGGTAAGTGAGACATTTCTTAAGTGAGTTTTGCCCCATGTTACGACCTTCGTTGCCACAGTGAATCACTGCAGTTCGGGTTAGGTAAGTTAGTAACATGGTTGTTAAGTGAATGTGGCTTCCCCATTGACTTTGCTTGTCAGAAGGTTACAAAAGGTGGACACAAGACTCTGGGACACTACAACCCTCATAAATATGAGTCAGTTGCCAAGCGCCTGAATTTTGATCACATGACCATGGGGATGCTGCAATGCGAATATATACAAAACTCCGCACTGGCAAACAGGAAGGGCATCTGGCCATTAACACCCTCTGTTAGCTCCATTTAGTTGCCCAGACTTCACCCCACAAGGAATTATGGGATCATTAAAAGATGATGATGATGACCATGGGGATGCTGCTGGTTATAAGTGTGAAAAATGATCATAAGTCAGTTTTTTCAGTGCTGTTGTAACTTTGAATAGTCACTGAATGAACGGCTGTAAGTCAAGGACGGCCTGTATTGGCTACCATCAACGACAATCAATATAAACCTCAGTTGCTTCTCACCTGTTGCTGTTTTCTCTCCCCTTCTTAGGTCACGTCCTTCAGCACCCCTCCAACTCCAGAACGCAACAGCCGCCCTTCCTTTTTCTCCCCGTCTCTCAAGAGGAAAGTGACCCGAAATCGAATTGCAGAGATGAAGAAATCCCACTCAGCCAACGACAGCGAGGAATTCTTTCGGGATGATGAAGATGGAGGTGCGAGAATTGGGGAGAACGCTTCGGTTGAGCTTGGGGTGGGCCCCAGCCTTTCTTTATGGCATTGTGCTAAAAGGCCACTGAGTCAGGAAGGAGGAAACAGGATGAAGGGGTGGGCAGATGTTTCTGCCTTTTCTGCATCTTGCTCTTGTTGGAAGGCTGTCGACATTCTTTGGGTTTGCTTCTCAGTGAAAGTGGGAGAGGAATCAAACTGTCCACATTCAACGGTCTGCTTCTGAATTTTGCTAGGCTGAGAGATTTTTGCTAGGCTGAGAGAGGCCGGAATGGGACAACTTGCCACAGCCAACTTGCCGCCAACTCACCACTGCCAATTAGCCCTGGACAGCTTGCCACAGCCAACGCGCCACGGCACAATTTACCGCAGTCAGTTCGTCGCTGGAAAACTCACCACAGGCCAAATTCAACCATTGTATTTCATTTTTTTAAAAATAATTATTAAAAATGATTTTAATTTTTGTTATTCCCATTTTATTTTGTCTCTCCTTTTGCATCCTTTCCTTAATGATTCTGTTTCACCATTTCTTCAGTATTGTGTAATTTTTGTCTCAATGGTGAGTTGGCTGTGACAAATTGTCCTGTGACGAGTTGGCTGTATCAAATGGGCCACGGCAAGTTGGCCTCGACCAGGGGTGTCAAACTCAATGTCATTAGAGGGCCGCTTCAGGGTTGTATTTGACTTCAGGGGGGTAGGGAGGGGCGTGGCCAAGGCACCTGTGGCGTCCCGAGCACTCTGCCAGTGAAAATGGGCTCCTGAGCTCCGTTTTCGGCTGCAATGGCCTCCTGCAACTCTCTGCCAGTTAAAACAGAGTGCGGGAGCACCGTCCGTGGCCCTCCTGAGCTCCGTTTTCTCTGGCAGAGGCACCACAGGTCAATCTAAATAACCCATGGCCCCGGGCGTTGTCCTAGACCAGCGGTAGGGAACCTTGGCTCTTTTATCACTTATGGACTTCAACTCCAGAATTCCTGAGTAAGCCATAAAAGTTTCCCCATCCCTGGCCTACTGGTTTTTCAGTTGTGAGGGAAATCAATTTTTGATTTGAATGGGATTGTTCAATATACAAATTTCCTAATTTTTGACTTGAATGATCAATATTCTTTATATGTCCTACATTTGTATATTAAACAATCCCATTCAAGTCAAAAATTGATTTCCCTCACAACTGAAAAACCACTAGGCCAGGGATGGGGAACCTTTTATGGCTCACTCAGGAATTCTGGGAGTTGAAGTCCATAAGTGATAAAAGAGCCAAGGTTCCCTACCGCTGGCCTAGACCTTCAGAACCACCCAATATATTCTGTGAGCTGCCAGAATATACTAGGATGGCTAAATCGGATTTGGAGTTTTTAAATTCAAGGATGGGGAATTTATTTATATTTATATATTTATAAATAAGATTTGTGCATTGCTTTACTCTAGTTGCCAAAATCCTGTGAAGGAAATGATAATCATGTTGGGGAATTGATCTTTAGGCAGAGTATTAATTTGTTTCTTGTTAAATCATCCCTTTTACTCATGCAATGGGCCACAGATCTGACTAAAGATACTTTACTCGGTGCAAGGAAACCTTCATCATAGAATCATATTAAGATGCTGGGCCAGAGAACTTCATTACAGGTAGTCCTCAAATTACAACAGCTCATTTAGGGACCATTCAAAGTTACAGTGGCACTGATGGGTTGGTGTTTGTAGGTAGCTAGCTGCTCACTCCCTGCTCAGCCTTGGAGGGCTCCTATAGAGCAGAGGTCACCAACCTTTTGGACCTCAGGGATCACCAAACTCATAATTTTAAATCCCTTGGACCAGAGAGCCCAGGAAAATCCCCCAAAAAGTCTGCAGGAAAATTCCCCACCCCGTTTTCCTACCGATCGATCATTCTTTATTTGGGATTGCAGGATACTGTCTCCAGCTCCGTTCTCAGGGGGAAGAGAGGGAGAGGGAGAGAGAGAGAGAGAGAGAGACTTTTGGCTTCATGCAAGGAAAGCAGCAGAAGTCTTTCTTTCTCTCCCCAAACTGTGCCAGAAATGAGACTTTGCTGGCGCAGCCTCTTGGAGCAGTATGCCTTGCAGGGTCCCAAAGACTTGATTCTGGCGGAGTTTGGGGGAGAGAAAGGAAGACTTTTGCTGCTTTCCTTGCAAAAGCAGAAGAAGAAAGAAGCGGAAAGAAGCAGCCCGGTGGCCAAGTGAGGTGCGTGGGGCAAATCCCCCCCTCCGCCCATTCCCCCCTCCCCTCACTACCTCATGTTGTTTGCAATGCCAGGGACGCAAGCCTTGTGTTCCCGCGGGCCATTTGGGCGGTGCAGCCTTGTGTTCCCGTGTAGCCTGGATTAATTACTTTGTGGGGTGCTTTGGGGCTGACATTTATCTGTGGACCACCAAAATTTTCTCGTGGACCACCAGTGGTCCCTGGCCCACTGGTTGGCGACTACTGCTATAGAGGAAGTCTGGGAAGAGGCAGAGTTCATAGCAAATTCAGAAAGTCTTCAATGTTTGGCAGATACCCTCAAGTTTCTCAGTGGATCTTCTGCCTGTTTGCTTGAGAAGACCCATAGCAGGAGGTTGCTGAGATGCATAAATCATCTCCTCCCCCTCCCCCTCCCCCGTTAACTAAAAATATTATGGGTATTTTTCTTTTATTCTATTGCCATAAAAACACATTAAAGGGGTGTGTGTGTGAAAAACAACCAGTGAAAGACTGAATGCAGTTACTGGGTTCAATTCTCCCTTCCCCTATCAAGAATTCATGGCTGAAGTCCTTTTTTTACCTGAAAGATTGTTGGGAAAAAGAGAGAGGGATCACTGAACTAAGGAAACATTCTCCACATAAATAAAGCAAGTTGCTGTTAAATGTGACAGTAAACTGGAGGGCTGGGATTTGACCTTTTCCCTCAGCAATGATATCCGGTATATGCGGGCACTGAGCCAACCAGGCCACCTAGTCTGATTCTTTAAGGCAATTCATACGCATCCATTTCCTTCCTGAAGCCATCTTCTCTCTGACAGATTTGCATAACGCAACAAACCTACGTTCCCGGTCATTATCTGGAACTGGACGCTCCCTTGTGGGTTCTTGGTTGAAGTTGAACCGAACGGATGAAAACTTCCTCCTCTATGCACACTTAACCTATGTCACGCTGCCGTTGCATCGGATTTTAACTGGTAAGGCTGCTCTGCTTTTCAGTTCCTACCTTCTTAAAATTCCTTAGGTATGTGTCTCCTGGAATGAATGAAGAGGGTAGAACAATGGTGCTTCTTCTCTGCTTATCCACCAATGAGTTTGATAACCCTTCCCTTCACTTTTCCCTTCCTCCCTCCCTATTAAATCTCAGTGCAGATTCTTACATTTTCTGAAAATTGCCAAGAGCTCCATGTGGACATTCAGAAAATCAAAGCACTGATACCCATTGCTCATTCATCTGACATCTTTCACTTTCAGACATTAAAAAGAAAAGGTAACGGTTCCCCTCACACATATGTGCTAGTCGTTTCCGGCTGTAGGGGGTGGTGCTCATCTGTTACAAAGCCGAAGAGCCAGCGCTGTCCAAAGACCTCTCAGTGGCCATGTGGCCAGCAAGACTAAATGCTGAAGGTGCACAGAACGCTGTTCCCTTCCCACCAAAGGAACCCCTATTTTTCTACTTGCATTTTTTACCTGGTTTCGAACTGCTAGGTTGACAGAAGCTCGGATAAGTAACGGGAGCTCACTCCGTTATGCGGCGCTAGGGATTCGAACAGCCGAACTGCCCACCTTTCTGATCGACAAACTCAGTGTCTTAGCCACTGAGCCACCACGTCCCTTTAGCATGTATTATAAAAAAGGTTTGGTTCAAATCTCTGTGCGTGCACAATTTGGCTTTCCTGGGAGTCAGAAAATCTATTGGGAATGCCTTCAACTATTTCCAGGAAACAGTGTCTTAACAATTATTCCTGATGGACCCTCTGAAGTTCTAGTCCTAGCAATCCCACTTCTCATCTCTGATAGAGAATCATGGGCCCATCCTGGACTCCCATTATCTTCCATCCACATGGCAATGTCTCCACTGGCTAGGGCTAAAAGGAGAAGTGGGGCCTTGGGTTGAGGATTGATGAAGACTTAGAAGATGAGGAAATTTTAGGAGGGAAGTTGCAGAAGAATGAAATTATGCCAATGTGTCTGTGTAAAAGGCTTCTGAAGGACAAGAGAATAGCAGCTACTAAGTTAGAGGTTTCCAAACTTTTCAACTTTAACACGGCTGGCTGGAGAATTCTGGGAGTTGAAGTCCACAAGTCTTAAAGTTGCCAAGTTTGGGGATCTCTGTACTAAGTCAAGGGTGAAATAAGAATTACCTGAGCCCAGGCCAAGAAAGTAACTTGAAAAAATGACTTAGACAAGCCTCTCCCTAGTTCACCTGAAGGTAAAGGGAGGGAGAAGATTAGAAAGATTCTATTATTATAGCTATTACAGTAAAAATAGTTTGGACTTATATGGCATTGGGTTTTTTTTTAACCTGATCTGCCTTGTTGGACTGACAATCTGGTTTTGGCCCAGATCCAAATCAGGGCTAATGCGTAAGTAAAGAAAAATGTGAAGTGGCATCTGTGCACCGGATTTTTAGAGTGTTCTATAGATTGCCCTGGCTCAGTTGAAATAAAGGCAAATAATTAGTTACAGATCAACTATTTCACTTAAAAGGGACTCAAAAGAATAACTCACGTAGCTTTGAGACAATACCAGATGTTTCAGATTTGGAAGTTAAACTTTCCATTTTGCCTCTTTTTAATACTCAAGGTATTTCAGAAGTTATAATCTCCACATTTTCAATCTTTTTGCCAGCCTCCCCCCCACCTCTCCCCCAAGCCAAGAACAACATATGGATAATTTCTAAGTGGTTTCTTTATCGCTATTTGTCTACAGACAGAATCTTGTCAGACTAAAGCAACTATCTGCAGTAACTATAGAAACACTCTGCAAACTACTAGGAAGGGTCTGGCCTTGTCCTCTTCCTGCCCACCAGGCATTCCAAGCTCTGCTGTCTCTTTGCCCTCTGAGAAACAGCCCCTCCCTCTTGTGAATCCAGACTACATTCCACCACACTGTTGCTCATAAATGCCTCATTAATGGTCTCCATACCTCTTGAAGTAAACGAAGTCAGGTATCCCCTGTAAGTTATTTCTAAGTAGTAGAAGAGGATTTTGAACCTTCCCCTGTAACCTTCTGTCATCCTATTATTATTATTTTTTTGCCCAGATATTCTGGAGGTGCGACAGAAACCGATTCTGATGTCATAGCCAAGAGCCGGGTGCTGCCTTGGAAAACTTGCAGCCAAGTGCCTAAAAAAAAAACTTATCTCTTGCTGTCTTCTGTCACACGGCCGCCACTTGTGTCAGGAACATAACTCTGAAAAAAAAAAAGGGATCTCTAGGAATTACCAGCCAATCAAGAAGTGCCTCTTTGTTCTTTCCTCCCCTAAGAGAAACAGAACTGGCTCGTATCGCTTTTTAGGTAAAACTGGTAGAAGATTTCTAAAGCAAAAGAAAAGAAAAGAAAAGAAGGAAACAAGGGGAAAGAAAACTAACCCACCACCATCGTAGAAGTAGGGGCTGCATATTAAAAAAATAATAATAATCCAACAACGATGCTTTACGGACCATTGGTTAGCGTTTACTTTCATGATTGGAAACCAACCTGTACAAAATGCATTAATCTTTATATACTGTGAGGCAACCTTGCCTAGGATTTATTTCATAACTGGTGAGTCAATGAACATTGCTCTTTTCATGTGCATAAAAAAGCAAAACCCTGGCCTCCTTTAAGTGTTTTAATCGGTTAGGATCGTGAAATAGCATAACATCAATGGGGAAGTTTAAGGGGCTGGAAATCATAGAGGTTCATAGAGGAGCTGAGGGGAATACGGTGGCCAGGTTTCTCTGCTTCTCTCAAAGGGAATATATATTTTTAAAGCCTCGTAGCACAGATGAATTCTGCAACGTCATCTTCACCTACCAAAGATCAGCAAAAAAGAAAAAAAAAGTCCAGCTTAAAAAAAAAATGTCTTTTAAGGGTTGAGATCTGGCGTCATTGGCCTCCAGTCAGTCTTCCACTATTTGGGGGCCTCTGATTTGAGGAAGAACACACTAACTGGAGGACAGGAAGGAAATCCAGAGGGACCTCAGCCTGGACAATTGGAAATTTAAAATGAGTCAGTTCCTAAAACCGTTTTTGACTATCCCATCAGCTCAAATGGTTCCCCTCAAACGGACGTGTATGTGTGTGTGTATGTGTGTGTGTGTTGCTGTGGTTTCTCAGTTAACAGAAGAAGATTCTCATTCTCATTTAACGCTCTCCCCGATGTCCTTCTAGAAATGGGAAGGAAGGGAGGCACAATTCTGGAGAGTCCATTGTTGTGGATTTGGGATCGTTGCTCAATTCTATTGTATGCGTGTCTGAAGATGCATAATAACATAGTTGGGGTAGAAGAGGGCATTTCACTACTTTTCCTGGAAACACACGCACTGATTATTATTATTATTATTTTTATTTGTAAATGGATTCTCATTTAAGTGTTTAAAAGGAGAGCATTTGGTGGAGATACCGGCGTGTGAGATATCAGGCGTCCTCCTTCCTCGTCTTCGGCGGATTTGCACTTTTTATTTTAAATGTGTAATACAATTTTTTTTCCTGTGTGTTTACAAGATGAAGCTCAGCCTGTTTACATATGAACGTGTGTACGCGCCTTTAAAATCTCAAACTGAACCACACAAGGATTAGGGTGAAGGGTGCCCAATGTGTGTGGGAGGTGGGGGAGAGGGAGAGAAAAGTGCAACATTAAAGATGGCAGTTGGGATTACATGACCCAAGATCCACTCTTTTTTTTTTATATGCTTCATGGACGCCCTCTTTTTAATCCTACATCAATTCTGGCTTATCGTATCTTGACCATAATATGATACAACCCTTTAGAGCAGGGCTTTTCAAACTTGGCAGCTTTAAGACTTGTGGACTTTAACTCCCTGAATTCCTCCTCTAGTCATGTTAGCTCAGGAATTCAGGGAGTTAAAGTCCACAAGTCTTAAAGCTGCCAAGTTTGAAAAGCCCTGCTCTAAAGGGTTGTATCATATTATGGTCAAGATACGATAGCTCAGTTGAAATCCACAAGTCTTAACCTTGCCAAGTTTGAAGACCCTTGGGTTTAGAATAGAGCCTCTTTGCTAATCTAATCAGATTTCTTTACTTATTGTAGACCTGCCTTAACCCAAAATCTCCCTTTGGGTGCAAAAAATCCTCCTTAGGAAATCATAGAATCCCCAACCAGCAATTCATCCCAAAGAAAGCTTCATCTAGATCAGGGTTCTCCTACCTTGGTAACTTTAAGACTTGTGGACTTCAACTCCCAGAATTCCTCAGCCAACAAGCCATGGCTGGCTGAGGAATTCTGGGAGTTGGAGTCCACAAGTCTTAAAGGTTGGAGAACCTGAATCTAAATGCCTTCCTCAGCAAGATTTGAATTCACCTGCTCATTGGCTGGGCAAATGGGTGTGGCTTGTTCACTGCAGGTATATTCTGAATGGAAGAGACTTGGATTTTAAAGCCACTCCTTGTTCTTAGCTCTTTAACTTTGAGGTGTAGCTAAGAAGAAGACAATTGATGTGGTTTTGCTGGGCCTGCAACACCACTGACTTGAGAGAGTTAATTTAACCTTGTGCAAGTCAGGGCTTGCTAAATCCGATTGTATCTATTGACTCCATTTTATGGTCTTACAACACAGATACTCCCCATCCTATTAAACAGGTCGTGGGAACCGAGTCTGAAGTTTGGTTAAGGATAAACTGACTTCCCACTGAATTTCATGCCTTAAGCTCATTCAGTTTGCACCCAGTTACTCTTTGTAGGAGCACGTCCCTGCAAGATGCCTAGCTGAACAAATTGCTTGAC
This sequence comes from Bungarus multicinctus, assembly GCA_023653725.1. Taxonomy (NCBI): domain Eukaryota; kingdom Metazoa; phylum Chordata; class Lepidosauria; order Squamata; family Elapidae; genus Bungarus; species Bungarus multicinctus. The sequence goes on along the minus strand of CM042848.1, from coordinate 19,951,245 downwards.
AGCTCGAAAGGGTGTGAAGAAGTGAAAAGCACCCCTGGGTAAGTTCTCTGGATATAAGCTTGAATAAACACAGATGGACTTTGATTTTGTTGGGAGTTGTTGCAAGCCAGTGAAAAGCTGAATATCATTTTGCTGGCGAAGAGCCTGTGAGGGTCTGAAATAGGGTCACATCAACTAGTATCACTCAAGGTCTCTGTAGCTCCCTTTATGCATTGAGGCTCCCGGCAAGACTTGATTCAAGAAGCAGTGTTGGCTTCAGGGTTTAATGAGTGTGGTGATCTAGACCAAGGATCTCCAACCTTGGCAACTTTAAGACTTGTGGACTTCAACTCCCAGCTTTGCTGGCTGAGGAACTCTGGGAATTGAAGTTCACAAGTCTTAAAGTTGCCAAGGTTGGAGACCCCTGATCTAGAAAACAGATTGCTTGATATTTCACCAGCAACTGTGGATGGCATCTTCAGACTCTGAGCAAGACAAACATTACCTCCTGAACATTGGGAGGCTTCCAACCCTTTTAGCCTCCCATAAGGCTTTATAGACCCCAGCTTTCCCCCCACAGTGTTGGGAAAAGATTTGATGATGGCACGGAAGCATCGATTGGGGCCAGATTTTTTATTTTTGACATTTTATGATTTGACTGGTTGAGTGTTATGGTTGATTTTGTACACCATTTTAAAGAAATACATTTCTGCCCTACAGAGAGAAGGCCACTGACCCAATAGTTAAAAAAAAATATAGAAAAGTGCGATGTTAATGTCATCTAAAGGCTGGCTAAGAAAATCCAGGAAATCTTTGATCAACCAAGAATGGCAGAGACCCTGTGATGACCCAGAGTATATCAGAAATATAACAAACGTAACTAAAAGTCCTTTAATACCTTCAACTTGGCTTCACTGTTTAATTGGTCACAGTGGAGGAGTAAACTAGGTTCAAAACTAGTTCAAAGGCAAGAAAGTTCACAGCCAAAGAACCGATAAGAAGCAGAAACCAAAAACAAACTGTATTAAATCAAGTTCCTCGACAGAATAGGATAGATAATTGCCAACTTCAGGAAGATAACCGGGTGCAGTCCGTTGGAAGAACACCAACCAAGATAAATCTTAGTTCAAACTAAAACACTAATTGTCTCCAGCGTCTGTTAGCAAGCAGGCAGGCAGACACTCTTATGCAAATCTCCCACCTGCAACCCATGAAGAGGATCATGGCCCTCTCCTCCCGAGTAGACCATTTTTCCCCTGATCCTCTCCTCCCTGCGTGCCCTAGGATGGATAGGGAAAGGGTCTGGGTCCTCCTCTGACTGCTCAGCGGACCTCTGCCCTTCCCCAGCCTCCTCCACCACCTCTGGAGCCACACTTCCACTTCCTGTTGGCTATTCGTCCTCTTCCTCAGGGTCGGTCTCCACCAGGGGCATGACAGACCCATTCACAGCATTTGGGGTTTGTTGCATCCCCGGTAGCTGTGGATATTGGGTCATAAAACAGTTTCCACATCTGATTGGAAGAACACAAGAGGCATGGCAGATCAGGACAGTCTGAAAAATCATCAATGGGAATATGTGTTACACCATAGTGATCACACCAGGCTTCTTCCTCTCTTGAGCCACATCAAGATTCTACCCCAATGCAGGACTAACCAGAAATCACCTCCCAAAACTGGGCAAAACAGAAATTTCTTTGGACCAGGATCCAGTTAGGACACAGCTGCTGAGACTAACCAATCAGAACCTACAACCAATCAGTAGCCAACATAAAGCACCAATGAAGAACCACCAGCATCAAATTGATCAATTGGCATCAGGCACACAAAGAATTCAGTAACCTGCACCAATCAGAAACCACTTGGCTAGAGACCAATCAGAAGTCAGGACACCTGGCTATAAAAACAGGAGCTCAGTCACTCCCTGCTCAGTTGCTTGTGGTCTGCATGGTAGATCGCTCTACCTCTGAAGATGCCAACCACAGTTCCTGGTGAAACATCAGGAAATCTGTTGTGTACAGCACGGTCACTAAACGCTGAAGCCCACCTCTGCTCAACAGATACCCAATGGGAAAGCCTACAGCAGGTTATAAATCACTATCTCGTTTACTTTTTGTATCAACAGGACGATAGCATTTGGCAGGAGGATTTGCTGTGTGTGATGAAATGCAGTTACAAAAGGGATAATTCAACCATGAAACCCACCACAATCCTGTGGTTTTTTTTAGCCTTCTCCTCTCTCCAACAAAAACCCCTCCTTAGTATTTAGGAAACACACTGAATCTGAAATACTACCCATAATTTACCACAAAGTATTATATCAACTCCACCTTTGTAGTTCTCTTAATGTTTGGAATGAAAGGCCAATGGAACCCTTGGTTAATGGATGACTAGAAGAATTTGAGTAACCAGATGGTTGTACCTTACAAATGCAGTATTTTTTAACGTTGGGAAATTTAAGCTGAGTGGATTTCAACTCTGCACAGCTTATTGGTGGATTCTGAGAATTGAAATCCACCCATCTTAAAAGTTCCCAAGGTTGAAAAATACTGAGATACAGATTCAAAGTCAAAGCTTAAGAACTATATAACGTTTGACCTCTGCCTGCCTGCAGGTTGGGTTTGTGCCAGAATACCTGCTGCCAAAGGCAAGGCTTTGCTCTCAAAATGCTGGCACAACGTTCAGCCCACTTTTGCTTTGATTTAAAAAAAGTGCTTATGGCCTCAGATGGTGGACCAATGCCCCCTCTTCAATGTTCTGAACAGAAAGTCAAGCTGGTTGTGTTCCTCCTGAATCGAGAGACGGCCAGATAAAAGAGCAGGGAAACATTTGAATCTCCACCTGTGGTGTTGAGATGGAGGAGCCCAGAATTCTAAGATGTCTGACAAGCTGGGCTCTGAAAAAGCTGATAGCAAATGGGTTCATAATGCCTTATGGAGAGAACTTCCAGAAGGCTTGGAAGTGGGAGAGAGCAAAGCTTCAAAGGGGGAGTTTGCTTCAATTCTGCTTTAAGGGAGAAGGCTGCTGTGGGAAGCCACGTGTGGTCTCCTTTCCCTACCTTATTTCTGAAGAACAAAGCCAAAACCATTGTACAACTGTGGGTTCGCTCCAGGACCCAGAGGAAGTTATTTGAATGATCGATCCAAAGGTGCTTTTTCAGGAGGCCACTGGACTTCCTTGTTTTTTATTTGAAGATGTTTCGCTTCTTCTCCCAAGAAGCTTCTTTAGCTCTGACTGGATGTGGGGAATGGAAAGATTTATATTGCTTGCAGACAGCTGGCCATTTGCATTCTTTTTAGATAGTAGTTGAGGCCACTTCGAGGCTTATTTGTGTCCTCAGGGTCACCTGAGTAGTGCAAATCATTATTTGAATGATGTGAAATCCTACACCAAGGCAGCATTTGATTTTCACACCTCCAGGAGGCAGCCAAAACATTTCTCATCGAGGTAAACTGCAGCTCCTTCCAATTCTCATTTTGGAGATGTCCTCCAAAAGATTTGGAAGACTTATTGTGTGTTCGTTGTTCCTTTTTATTAAACAGATGAACATTCATTCTGTCTACCTTTTTAAAGCTGGCAATGTATATATATATGTATGTGGTTTTGATTTCAGCAAAATGCCTACTTCCCACTTTCTTGGAATTAAGTCATGTAAAACTTAAAGAGGGAAGAGATGATCTCACTGCCAGTGGCAGCATTGAAATTTTCTGAATTTTTCATAATAAATGTCATCATTTAACCTAGTGGAGTTGGATAATTTGACTCTTTATTTGTTATATTTGACTCCCATCTTTATTTTGTGACACTCCTATTTTCTCCATCACAATAATCCCATGAACTGGACTAGGCTGGGAAAATAAGTGGCCTAAAATCACCCAGCCAGTTTTCATGCCTAAGGCAGGAGTAGAATTCGGTCTCCTGGTTTGTAATTCAGCGCCATCATCACTATATTAAACTGGTTCTTGTCATCAATCTTTTATTGAACTGCCAGTTACTCAGACTTTAGTTTGGCTTGCCACTCAAAAATTTAAGACATCAATTTGATTCTGTTGATGCAGAAGTATAAATGGTGATATTTGGACCATAAAGAAATTATAAATACATTTCTAGAATAATGCTAAAGATGTATTTTGTTGCCTGAAAAGGTTAAGGTTTGGGTTTTGGTAAAAAAAAAAAATCTGCTTTCCTTATTTTAAAAAAGAAAAAAAAGTGGATTTTAAATGAGTGGGTAAGCTTTAATTTCCCCGAATAGGAACTCTCTACTTTTTAAAAAAAAGAAATCATTTATTCTTCCTCTTAAAAAGAAAAAAAGCAGGTTTCTTGCTGTCCATTCCAGTCCTATGATTTTGACTGCAATTTGCAACAACTTTGTTTTCCAACAGAAAAGGGCAAGAAATGCCTATTGGATATACTATATTCACTTAACAATGGTCACTCACGTTTATAACAATTATAAAAATGATAGTAAATCATGTATAGTCACATGGTGGCTCAAATTGCAACCACAATGACTTACAACCAAAATTCCCGGCTGCATTGTGGTTGGAAGTCAAGGATTTTCTGTGCTATTATCTTGATGTATTCAGTGTCCTAGGTCCTCCATTTTGGGTCTGAAAACGATTTTGCAAGATACTTTAGCCTTGGACGATTCCTTTATTTCCCTTACTGTAACCTTTCCGGGAAGGCAGAGAGTTATGTCTGTAAGCTAGTGATAAGACCAGGATCACCAACTTGATGTGTGTGGCTGCAGATAAGGTGAAGGTTCCCCTCGCAAATTTGTGCTAGTCATTTCCAGCTCATCTCCGGCGGTGCTCATCTCCGTTACAAAACCAAAGAGTCAGCGCTGTCCGAAGACGTCTCCGTGGTCATGTGGCTGGCATGACTAAATGCCGAAAGCGCATGGAACGCTGTTACCTTCCCACCAAAGGGGTCCCTATTTTTCTACTTGCATTTTTACATGCTGTCAAATTGCTAGGTTAGCAGAAGCTGGGACAAGTAACGGGAGCTCACTCCGTTACATGGTGCTAGGGATTCGAACCGCCAAACTGCTGATCTTTCTGATTGACAAGCTTAGCGTCTTAGCCACTGAGCCACCACGTCCCTGTGACTGCAGATATTTTCCAACTACCTTTAGCATTAAAATGATTTGCTTTGCAGTTCCAGAGTCTGATTGGGGAACCCATGACTGCAAAGACAGGCTGCTGCTCCTCCCAATCTCCATGGCATTTTACCCAAGCATTTTACCTAACTTACTATAGTTATTGAAATGGCTGCCACAGTGCCCTTTGCAGTCCTCCAGAGAAACAAATGGGAATTGGAGCTTCACAAGAGGGTTCGGATTAGCAATAAGGGAGGGATGCAGCCACCTGTTCCGCCTTGGGTACTTGACAATCTCTTCCATTTCAGTCTTCCTTGCCTTGGGCTTCCCAGGTGAGAAGAAATACACTTACTTATAAAGGAGAATATTTGTAGCTCAGGGTTGAAATGAGTGGTCCTTGAGCTTGGTTGGTTTCTTGCAGATGTTTCATTACCCTAACTAGGTAACATCATCAGTGCCCGTAAGGATCTAATGTGAGTAATGAACCATCTGCAAGAAAGCAACCAAGCTCAGAGATCACCAAAGAAATACACTTTGCTTCACTCAAGAGAACATATATCCAATTACAGTTCTTACAAAAACTTTCAACATCATACAAGGAGCCTTGGTCAACACGAGCCACAAGACTGCTTTTTCCAACACTGGTACAAGTCCTATTTGTTGAAAGCTTTATCACGCTAATATTTTTAGACATACAAAGCTACACGAAATGGCTCAACCCAATGACTTCTGTGCTTATGCTATTCTTACATAATCACACAAATAATCCAGAATCAACATCTCATTTGTTTATTCACATTTCTATAGATTTCCTTTCTTTTCCTTTCTACTTCTCCAGAAAACACAGCTACTGGGTAACAGGTGAAAAACCTTTTGTTCAATGACCAATGGTTAGACCTAGAGTAATGCCTGGAAGGTAATGCATAGATCAGAAACCTGTTTTGACAGTGAGTAGAAAAGGAACTATATTATTTTTTAAAAGGTAATTCATTAAGTTCATATAGATTATTTCCATGCACTGTACAATATATCAAGTCACTTGTAGGCCATGTTGAGCAGTTTTTGTTGAAAATAATTTAGAATGTTACAATGGTGGAGCCTTTAGCCTTTTTTCTCCCTGTGAAGGAAAAATATAAGAAGTTAGAGCCCTGCCTGTTTAATTATTTTACGTAGCTGCATGTATTTTGCTGACATGCATTTCAAATGAGAGAACAGTGGGACAGAAACTATAAGACCCATTTTCTCCTTCATAAAAGAATCTCACAGAATCTGCAGGAAAATTGTATTTCAAAGGGGATTTTACCCCTTTACAATTGCAATAATTCTGTCTCTGGACTGGCCGTGCAACAGTGCCCAACCATGATGGGAGTTGTAGTCCTAACACTACACAGTGGGTACCAGATTAGGGAAGACAGTCTAAAATGATACAGCCCAGAAGCAGATTCATCGCATCAGTGGAATCCTATCTGCCACATTTTGCTATTTGGAGAAAAGACAAAATTGGGAGTTGAGAGTGGCTCTGAACAATTTACTTTTGCTATGACCCAAGAACAGTTTTTGTGAGTTCACGGAAATAATTATTACAAGAAAATCCCACTTTACAAGCTGTGATTTTGCTGCAAATTAAGACAACATACCTTCATCAAATAGGGTCATTAGGGTAAAGATTTTTTTTTTACTGACTTGTTTAAAGGGACATTTCTGCACCAGAAAAAGGAGGGGGACCACATTAATAGTTTAAAACAAATTCTTGAGATCCTGCAAAATTATCACAAAGACGACCTTTTTTTAGCAGGATAGCAGGAGCAAAGAAACACAACCCAGACCAGAATTTTAGTTTACATGCATGCCTTTTTCCACCCTTATGAACTCTGATTCCTGCCATAATTTCAAGGAATGGATTAATCCCAAAGTTAGTTCTTCTATTTTAGAAAATGACAAGAGTTCGAATGTATAAATTAGTTGTGGAAATGGGGGAGGGGGAGGAAGAGTGCTTAAACTTTTGCAGAAAGTGGTATAATGCACTCCCACAGTCCACACAAATTGCTTGAAAAACACAACACAAAGAGCTGATGTTTTCAAGAGCAGCAGGCTGAGTTAAACCAGGCTTAATAGCAGTAACTGTGAGAGGGAACTTGAAGTCTTAGTGGACAGCCAGTTAAATATCAGCCAGCTGTGTGCAGCAGCAGCCAAAAAAGTTAATGCAATTCTAAGTTGCATTAACAGAGGGATACAATCAAGATCAAAGGAGGTACTAATACCACTCTATAAAGCCTTAGTAAGACCACACCTAGAATACTGCACCCAGTTTTGGTCACCACACTATAAAAAAGATGTTGAGACTAGAAAGTGCAGAGAAGAGCAACCAAGATGATTAGGGGACTGGAGGCTAAAACATGAACGGTTACAGGAACTGGGCATGGCTAGTCTGGTGAAGAGAAGGACCAGGGGAGACAGGATAGCAGTCTTTGAGCGGCTGCCAGAGAGGAAGGGATCGAGCTATTTTCTAAGGCACCCAAAGGCCAGACAAGGAATAATGGATGGAAACTGAACAGGGAGAGACTCAACCTGGATATAAGAATTTTTCTGACAGTGAGAGCATTCAACCAATAGAACAGCTTGCCCTCAGAAGTTGTGGGAGCTTCAACGCTGGATCCTTTCAAGACGAGACTGCATTGTCATCCTTCAAAAATGGTGTATGGTCTCCTGCCTGGGCAGGGATGGGGGATTGGATTGATCTACAAGGTCCCTTCCAACTCTTAATCTGTTAAAGCAAAATGCTCCAAAAGATGCAGGAATAAACATTGCTGCATAGGTCCCAGGCTCTTTCAATGGAATGCTTCCCCAAGGTGAGGAAATTGTCACACATACTCCCCAAAACGAGCTGGTATAATTAGTTCATGTAACTTTTTTTTCCTGAAGTAGCTTGTGATGTTGGCTTTCCTTGTAAAGAGCTTCACTTTTGGTCAGCATCAAAACAGTGCAGGATTTCTTTTATCGGAATCTAATTTCAAGCAACAGGGAAGACACTCCACTAATTAAAACGTGTTTCATTAAAAATAGATTGAAATGTAAGCAGGCAGAAATTGTGCAGGTAGACATTAAAATAAGCAAATTACACTTGCATTTTCCCAACTCTGCACCACTCAATGTCAACCAATGAAAAACATCATCCGGGGGGGCAGGAAAGACAGAAAATGAAGCGTAAGCCCTACCTTACACCCGACAGTTAATATCAAAAGCTCCTTGACATTAAAATGCCCTTTTTCTACCTTTCTGAAGCCCATCTTTCGTGACGCTTTTGACTTGTTTTGAGCGCTTCAGATTTTCAAAAGTAGCTCTTTGCATAAGTGTCTGGATTTCCTATCCTCGTTCTACTTGTCCTAGTATATTATTTGCTTTATTCATTTAATTTTTATACCTTGCCAGCTTGTCTTGTCCAAGAGCACACTTTCAGCCTTTTAAGCAGCTCTCCAAAATGTCAGGCACAATTGTCGTTCCGGTTTGAAATGTCAGTTTCTCTTCTACTTGGATCGTTTTATATACACGCTTTACTCTGCAATCTGTCAAATGCGTACCTACAAACATATATTCCTGTAAGACGAGGCTGCTCCAAATAAAATTTGTTTGAAATATGCATATTGTCTGTTAATCAGAAAAAGCAGACAATTCACTTGTACAGGCTTCAAATCAAGAGTAAAAAGGGGGAAAAAAATCAGAGGATATTAAAGACACCTTCCAAAAAGATAAGAATACTATTACTGACACTCTTGGCCATTCAATATGAATATTTCCAGAATATTAATATGCACATAAGCATTTCTGATGTCTCCCCCACTTTAATATTAACAAATTAACCCAGGAGTTACTTAACAGGCATAAAGCTGCCAAATTACACATTTATATTTATAGGGCTTGTGCAGCATAACCTCTCACTATAATTTAGTGGCCCTTTTCTTAAAATAATTTCACACATTCCTTTAAAGATATCCAGAACGTAAATCTGATTTTTTTTTTAAAAAAGGCATCAACTCTTATTTCTTCTTCTACAATACTCCAGTTCTTATTTTGGGGGGCTCAGTACAGTTTCTTGTGGAACATTCTGTCTCCAATAAGAAGATATTTAAACAACCATGGTCAACTACAGAACTTGTGGGCCGAAGTACAGGGATTAAGAGGGTACAGGTACTCCTCGACTTACAACCACAATGTCCTTGCTAAATGAGACCTTTGCTAAGTGAGTTTTTTCCCCATTTTACGATCTTACTTGCCACCGCTGTTCAGGGAAGCACTAGAGTTGTTTAGTGACATGGTTGTTAAGTGAAGCTGGCTTCCTTGTCAAGTCGCAAAAGGAGACTCCATGACCTTGGGGCCCTGCAACAGTTCATAAATATGAGCAGGGGTGGGATTCTAGAGAACCGGTTGTTATGGTTCTGCACAGTTCAGAGAACAGGCCAATCCTGCCCCTGGCTGGCCCCGCCCCTCCCAGTCCTTATCGCGCATGCACAACATCACACGCATTCCTGACATCGCTGACTGCATTTCCCCCTGCCCAGTCACTCCTTAAGTCATTTTTTTTCTTTCTCCCAACGATCAGCTGTTCCAACGATCAGCTGTGCAGAGATCCCCCTTCCTGTCCTACTGCTTCACCCAGGCTTTCCTGAGGCCCAGGAGGCAAAAAGGGGCACATGTGGGGGGGGTGCTGCGCAGCCCCACGCTCCGTGTTTTGCCTTCCTGGGCCTCAGGGAAGCCTCCCGGGAGCAAAAACAGCCCCTCCCCCGGATGCTTCCCTGAGGCTCAGGAAGCAAAAAAAAAAAAAAAAGCCACACCCACAGAACCGGTAGTAAAAATATTTGCATCCCACCCCTGAATACGAGTCAGTTGCCAAGTGTCCGAATTTTGACCACGGGGATGCTGACACAGTCCTAAGTGTGAAAAATGGCCCTAAGTCATTTTTTTTCAGTGCCATTCTGTATCTGAATGGGCACTAAATGAACTGCTGTGACTACCTGCAGCTCCCAACTGAACAAGAGGATAGGCAGCTGTAAATTCAACTTATGGAAAACAGAGATTGGGAAGAGCTAAAGGACACAAAGAAGGAAGAAACAGCCTCGCCAAATTCTCCATCGATGGGCTCTTAATTAAATTAAGATGAATGAAGGCTTTCAGGTTTTGCCTCAAGCTTCTTGACGCCACCTTCTTTGGGCTCTGAATCTTGTGGTTAAATACTAAGAAATGACAATTATTTTAGAACTGTTCTCCAGATAACATTCCAAGTAACTCCTGGACCTCCTAAAATCAAAGCTCTCCCAACAGTTGTTACTTAAAAATAAAGGTTTTAACAGAACACAAAATGTAAAAGGAATTTCCCTAATAGGAAAAGATTTCAAATCCAGACAGAAAATACGGTTTGCCTATTTTTTTTCCTTCTCAGATACATAATTTTCTTGCTACATCATTTCTAGGTGAATAGGTACAAATAAGAGGGCTTTTAGCAACTTTACTTTTCAGGTACAATCAATAAATATTTTTTTTTTGCATTTCGTATGCAAGGTTTTATTGACAGATGGTTTGCACAGTAGATACTTTGAATCAGAAGGGGAGAAAAGATCCATGCTAAGGTTACAAGTTTCATCGGCCACCTTCTATTTTTTTTTTCCCCCTCATTCAAACCCTTCAGAAATTCTAAGACAGTCCTTAAAATAGGAGAGCCATGAGTTAAAAAGTTACTACTAAAGAGTCAAGTGGGGAAAAGAGCAGCAACGGTTGGGCAGCGTTTCCACCTGAGACTGGAAACGCCAAGTCTCAGACCTCCTCTTTTTTCTCCAGCAAAATTTTGTGCAACTCATCTGCATCTTCACTTGTTTTCACCCTTATCAATATTGGCAGGGGGACTGTGGCATTCTTCTCGTCGATGGGGGGGTTTGGGACACAAATAATGAGAACGTTGTTCTTCCCCGTTCTCGAGCACGGCATCTTGGGAGGCAGCAAAATGTTCAGCAATATGTTGCCTGCAAGGAAGGAAAGTCAAATTTACTGTGCGAAAACAATAAAACCAAACTTGAATTATCGTTAGTGCCTGGCTTATAATAAAGAGTCTTCAATTTCTATTAAGTCACGACGGTTATAAATTGAAGCATCCATGCAGGGGGTGGTGGTGGTTAAGTGAATCCAGAAGTCTCTTAAGTGAAGCCATTCATTCCTTTGGGTGGGGTTTTTTTTTTTCGTGGGGGCCAGAAACTGGCTGAAAAGGCTAAAAACCACACCGTCTCTAAAGGTGAGCTGGTTGCTAAGTGTTCTGACCCACGCCCTTTCCCAACAAATCAAACACAATCCAAAAGGAACAGAAACCTTGTAATGCTTTTACAAAATAATTAGCTGTGATAAGCACAAGCCTTTCCAAACTGCGAGACTGACAAGAAATAATTTGCAATACAAGAATCTTCAAATACGAACTCAGGATACTGGAATGTCCATGAGGCTGGAGTTTCAAAACCTCTTTGCCTTCTGCAAAGGTTAGTTTCACAGCCGGCTTTTATCTTCTTGAAGGAGGGGCTATTAACTCGCAGCCTTACTCCAGAGTCGCCCGTGCTGTTGTAACTGCTCTTTCCTATGAGCAATCCTGCACACACGCACACTTAGCACAGGCTCCTCGGGAACCTCCTCATCACTGCTGCCAGCCCCCACAGTATCTGAAGGCAGTAGCCCGCTCCCTAATGGTCCTGGCCCCTCATCTGAGTTCTTGCTCTCCTCAGCCATCCGCACCTGCCGCCAACGAACCACAACACTAAGCATCTGATGATGCAAGTGTGTGTGTGTGTGTGTGTGTGTGTGTATACCCTAGTAGTTATTTGACAGGCATAAAAGCCAAAATTACACATTTATACCTATTGGGCTTATGCAGCATAATCTTTCACTATAATTTAGAGTGGCCCTTTTCTTAAAATAATTTCACACATTCCTTTAAAAGTATCCAGGGTCATGTGAGTCTGGGGATATAAAAAATTAATTGAAATAAACATTGGACAGGTTCATGGAGGGGAGGCCTGTTTATTGGATAAGGTTACTTCGATCGTCTTGAATGGTTCACACTGGGAATGTACCCATAATACTTTTGCTGGGCCTCTTGGTGGATTCTGATACCACCAACCATATAGGGTTCCTGGATGGGATGGGACTGCTTTCCAGAATGCCCAATCTTTGCAGAGATTAATTCTCAAATGCTCTCTCCTTTTTATTTATGTGCAAGGGACCTGCCTACCGCATGCCATGGGGCTTTATCGTTTTGAGTAAGAACAAACTGAACCTGATTCCAGATGAGCACAGTTCAAAATCAGCTTTCCTGGACAGTGTTACATCTCCTCTGGAGATTCAAATGTGCACTTTAGATGTGTTTCCTGGCCTTCAACTGTTCACGAGATAAAGTTAAGACCGATGGGGAAATCTCAGATCTAGCAATGTGATCTCTTCCTTCTTTTCAACTCAGATGACCTGCTGCAATGTATTTTAGGTAGGTGGCTCAGCTTTTGAAGTGCTTGGAAAGAGCTTCTGGAATGAAGCTAGTCTGGCTTATTAAGCATGCAACTCTTACAACCAGTTCACTACTAGTAGTGAAACTACTAGCGTGCTTTGGGACACAATACAAGGATTTGGTTATAGCCAATAAAGCCCAATTTGACTTGAAACAAGCTAGCAAAAAGATCATATTGTGTCTTAGTGTTGCGTACTTAGTGTTACTCAGGCATTCAGATTTTCTCTTAGGCTATCAGATATACACTGGCAACATGAGAAGGCTTTTCTCAATATTGTTAGCAGGTTCTGAAAAAGATTCTGCTAGAAGGGATTAAGTTAACTCCCCTTATGTTCTTCTAACAACGTGCAACACATTTTTATTTAGACCAGTGCTTCTCAACCTCAAGAACTTTTAAGAAGTGTGAACTTCAACTCCCAGTATGCTGACTAGGGAATTCTGGGAGGAGAAGTCCGTATGACTTAAAGCTGCCAAAGTTGAGAAACTGGTTTAAGACAAACCCCTGATGCATAAGCAAGTTTTTAACTTATGATTTTAAGGACACTTTGGATGTTTTGCTACTTTTTGTTATACTTTCATTGTTTTAAATTGTGGGGGTTTTGTTCCATAATACGGTTTAAATTGTTTTTTTATCCAATCAATAATTCATGGATTGAAAAGCCTAAACCCCATAATAAAGACATATTTGGGAAAACAATTTTTAAGAAAAGTCACATACCTAAGTTGGTATCTGCCCTTATTAACAACTGAGTCTTCTGATTGCTGGCAGGTTTTAAATGTAACGTTCCTACTCCCTTTTCTTTAAATTCGTTATCTTTCTTGTAAAAGACTTTGCACCTAAAAAAAAGAAGAAAAAAATTGGATCCTGCAACATTATCCTGGGACGCATATTTTCACCTTCATTCATTATAAAAAAAAAAGTACATTGTCTGGGAAGTGAAAGTACACAAGCTGAAGATGCCCTCAACTGAACCTGTACCAAGAGAATGAGCTAATAAAAAAAGTTCAAGTATCTTGTATTAGTTTGCAAATATTATTCTGAAGGATCTACAGAAATCAGTAAGTTCTTTTTCATTTTGACTGAATCACATGTCAAAAGGATTTATAATTCATGTAGGTCATTTTCAGGAATTAGATCAGAAGCAGCTGAATGAAGATAAATACTTCCATTAAGCATATTCTGTAATAAATACAACCAACTGGTAAATGCAAGCAGTCAAGTTGTAAAGAAACAGAATGCAAACGATACAGGTAGTCCTCAAATTATAATCAAGCACTTAGCGACCATTCAAAAGTTCTGATGTACCTACCTGGGGGTTACATACAACCCTGATTCAGAGTTCCATCAGTTGCCCCTCCCCATGGTCCTGTAACCACACTTCGTGCATTCAGGAGTTGGGCTGCATTTACTGTGATTTGCAGTGTTTTCTGGCCACGTGACCATATTTCATGATGGTTTCACCAAAAGCCAGCATTTATTTCTAGTTTCTGGCAAAACCATGCCCACAGCGAAGCACTGGGTGACTTTATGGTCATAGTGTTCATTTTTTAAAAAAAAGGTCATAAAATTGGATCGGTCAGATGACCAATCCATTTTATAACCGTGACTAGTTATGAATGTCACCAGCAGATTCCATTAGGGCATAACTTGTGGATTTCCCGCATAATAGCTAAAGCAATTGAGGTAGCCGCATACCATGTTATAAAACTTATTATACGCATAAAGGTAAAGATTTCTCCTGTCCAGTCATATCCAACTCTAGAGGACGGTGGTCATCTCTATTTCTTAGCCTAGGGAGCCACTCTTGTTTGAAGGCATTTCAGTGGTCATGTGGCCAGCATTATACCCCATGGCACATGAAAAGCTGTAATGTTCCCACCGATTCCTACCTATTTGTCTACTTGCATTTGCATGCTTTCAAATTGCTAGGTGGTCAAGAGCTGGGGCAAGGAACGGGAGCTCACCCATTACCCAGCACTTGGGTCTCAAACCCGGGCTGTCAGCTTTCCAGCTGACAAGCTCAGCAATGTTAACCATCAAGCCACTGTGCCCCCTTTTGATACACGTACACAATGCTGATCATGTAGCTTTACTTGCAAGCCCCAAAGTAACTCACTTCTTTGAGTAAAAGGCGTCCTCTTCTTTGACTTCGTTAATGACTACTTTGGGCGGCTCTTCCTCCTCTTCATCACCCCCTGCTGGGAAAAATATTTCAGATCAGAATTACATTTCATGCCAGAAACCTTACTGTTTGAGAAACTGTATCGTTGTTATGTAAAAAAATCTTGTTGGGTGTGGGCCCTGAATGAAAATATATGGAAATATTTCAGAGGCATTCAAAACATTTTGTATTTTGAAATGTTTGAAGCTTAAAAACAGCTCTTCCAGCCTGAATGCCAGCCCTATGTTTTGTTTCTATCATATCAAGGTCATTTCCAACCATTCCTACTTCCCTCTGGTAAATTGGAACATCCCACTTTTGAATTTAAAAGGTATACACACCTCTTTGATGCAATTACCTCAAAATTGACCAATTTTTAGGATCTTTAGGACCTAATCCCAAGCATAAACCCCAAGACATCCAATCAAAGGAGGAGGTAGGGATGATGGAAAATAAGAAAAATTCAAATTCAAATGTCCTAGGATATAAAAGACTTAAGATGCCTACATACTAATGCTCAAAGTTTGGGAAACAAATAGGATACAGTTGAAGTAAACTTGGGAAAGATTCCATGAATGAAAATCTTAAAGAGGAAAACAACTGAAGAAAGTTGGGTGACTCTGAAAAAAGTGATTATAAAAAACCTGTCCACCACAATGCCTTTGAAAAAGAAAAATAAGGAATCAAAAAAGAAACCAGCACTCTCTGATAAATTGAAAGACAAAAAAGATACGTATAAAGGATTGGAAAGAGGACACATAACTAAGGCAGAATACCAGCATGTAGTCCAAATCTACAAAGATGAAATCAGGAAAGCTAACGCTCAGAATGAACGGAGACTTGCAACAAATTTAAAAAATAATTAGAAATACAAATTAAAACAGGCAAGAAAATGGTAAGAGAACACATGTCCACTCTAGATGAGTTCAAATCACCAGGATCAGGTGGATTACATCACAGGGTTCTGAATGAGCTGGTAGATGTGATCTCGGAACCATTGAACCATCTTCAAAAAAGGGAAAAAACAGACCAATCAGCCTGACATCAACACCTAGGAAGATAATCAAGCAACAGATCTGCGAACACCTATAAGCAAGGAAAGTTATAACCAGAAGCCAACGTTTTCTCAAAAACAGATCATGCCAAACAAATCTTATTTCATTCTTTGTCAAGGTGACTAAATTAGCAGACCAGTGAAATGCTGTGGATATAATATACTTGGATTTCAGTAAGGCATTTGACAAAGGAGACCACAAGACCTACTTCTGGGTAAGATAGAAAAATGTGGGATAGACAACATCATCACCAAATGGATTTGTAACTGGCTGACAAACCACACTCAAAGTGTAGTCCTTAATGGAAATACATCTACGTGGAGGACAGTAAGTAGTGAGGTACCCCAAAGTTCTGTCTTCAATATCTTCATAAACAACTTAGATGAGGGAATAGAAGGAGAACTCATCAAATTTGCAGGCAACACAAAGTTGACAAGAAGAGCCCAAACCCCAGAAAATAGGCTCAAGGATCTCAAAAACATGAACACTGGCCCCTATCTTACAAAATGAAATCCAGTGGTTAGAAATGAAAGGTTTTACACTTAGGCAAGAAAAACCAAATGTACAGGTACCATTAGGTGAAACCTGGCTCAACAGCAGTAGCTACAAGAGAGATCTAGGAGTCCTAATAGACAATCACTTACATATAGCCAGCAGTTTGCTACAGCAGCCGAAAAAGCCAATGCAATCCTAGACTGCATTAATAGAGGGATGGTCTTGGTAAGACCGTACTGGGCAGACTCCATCTAGTTTTGTTCACCACAATATAAAAAAAGACGTAGAGACTCTGGAAAGAATACAGAAAAGAGCAACAAAGATGATGAAGGGGGCCAGAGGCTAAAACATATGAAGAACAGTTGAAGAAATTGTATATGGCCAGTCTAGAGAAAAGAAGGTCTAGGGGTGACATGATAGCAGTGTTCCAATATTTGAGGGGCTGCCGCAAAGAAAAGGGGGTTAACCTGTTTACCAAAGCTCCAGAAGGCAACACAAGAAGATGGAAATTAATCAAGGAGAGAAGCAACCTAGAACTAAGGAGAGATTTCCTGACACTGGGAAGAATTAACCAATGGAATGGCTTGCCTTCAGAAGTGGTGGGTGTTCCACCAAGAAGAGATTGGACAGTGCAGAATGGCATAGGGACTCCTGCTCCAGAAGGGGATTGGACTAAAACAGAGGTCTCCAACCTTTCCAGTTTGGCAGACTGGCCGGAGGGGTGGGGGAGGGGGAGGAGATGGTTTTGTGCAGACGGCAGGCACCAGAGGTCAGGTTCTGGTCAGTCCTGGAGAACCGGTAGCGGAAATTTTGAGTAGTTCGGAGAACCGGCAAATCCCACCTCTGACTGGAGATTTTACAGTATCCTTCCCCTACCACGCTCATCAAGCCACACCCACAGAACCGGTACTAAAAAAATTGGAATCCCGCCACTGGCAGGCACCCATGTGAGCGAGCACATTCCATTTGTGCAAACGGGGCACGCCACTCATGCAAATGGAGCTGCACAAGCAAGTACGCTCACCCGCTTGCACGGCCCGGTTGTGACCAGGCCACGGCCCAGAGGCTGGGCACCCCTAGATTAGAAGATCTCCCAAGGTCCCTTCCAACTCAGTTATTCTGCTCTTCAGGCACCAATAACTTGAGTCCTTTGTAGATGTTAACAGGACTCCGGAGAAAGTCTGAGCCAAGCTTAAGACTGCTTGTCCTAGCCTGCCAGCAGAAGCACAAACAACACTCTGGCCAGTAGGCGGCAGCTTGGTGGCTGGGGACAAGCCACCAGGGGCTACAAAATGCTCCCTTGCAGTCCAAACAATTCCTCCCTGCAGCTTCTCTCTTTCGATTCTCTGCAAGAGAGAGAGATCGGGGGGAAAGTACCTCGCATTTAATCTGGACACTGAGGGACATGCAGCCAACAATCACGCCTCCGCAAACAAATGCGAATGTCAAGTCTCGAAACGACGCTAGCCAAAGCCATATTTTCTTGCTTCGTTTCTTAGTTGCCATAATTATTGGGAGGGGGACAGAGGGGGGGAACCTGTGGAATGGAGAATGCTTTGCTCTAATGTGCCAGTCATAACAAAGATAAGGCTCCTGAGATCCAAGGTCAGATCAACGCGCCCTACCAACGGCAGAAGGGAGTGCTGCCTGCTTGGTTGGCTAACGTGGCCTGTGACACAAGGGGGTGGTGGTGGACAGTACCTATTCTTTAATGGTACCAAAAACGTGGGGATTACTCAGTGTTGGTTTTTACACCTGACCGTGTTGATATGTTGTACCCAATAAACAGGATTTTTGAGGAAGCCAAGGCCTCAGAGTCTTTAATTGGTTGGGAGCATTACTCGGAACCATGACAGTGGATTTGTAAAGTTTTGATAATCCAACCCTCAAATGAATGAATGGACAGGCACTGTGCTACACAAATGGGGACAGACCACCAGAGAGTTAAAATGGCACCACACCATTTCTCAATCTCTAAAACAACATCATACTCACCTTGTGTGTTGCCAGCCTTTTCGGCCGGAGTGTCTAATGCATTACTGGAAAAGGAAGAAGCCACCTTGGCCTGGCTTGCGTCTTTGCCAAACAATCCTCCATTTCCAGGGGGAAATGAGAATCCAGACCCTGCCGGCCCTGAACTCAGACCAGATTTGTCACTTTTGCCAAAAGCGAACAAGGTGGTGGAGGAGGAGGCAGCTGCCGGTTTGAGTTCTGTTTTCTTTTCCAATTCTGTTTTCTTCCCGAGGGCCTCCTCCGATTTGCTGCTGTTGAAGAAAAACGTGGAGCTCTGCGGGAGGGTCGTGCTCCCAAATGCAGGGCGAGGCTGAGCTTCGGCGGCTTTGCTGCTGCCACCGCCACTTCCGGAGCTGCCGTTGCCATCAAAGCCCTGTTGCTCTATGTCAGCCAAATATCTCTCATAGTCATGGAAGATGGGGGTCAGGTCACAGAGCGGGTTGGCATTGACATGTTTGACTATCCAGTCCCGTACAGAACAATTGAGAGCGGCCAATTGTTTGTGATAGCTCTTTGAGTTGCAGGCTTTGCTCTGAGTGAGTCCGGGAGACAAGGGCTCTGGATTCTCGCCATTGGCTTCCGCATGTGCAGAGGACTTCTCAACTGTAACATCATTTGCTGAGCCGCTGGAGACCACAGAACCTGGAAAAGAGGAAAATATCAAAGGACTACAATTGCAAACCACCTTTGTGGAGTATCACCTTTTTTTAAAAAAAAAAAAAAAGCAAAAGGAGAGGCCTCCAAAATCGAGCAGCCTATCTAAAAGCCACATTACCTAAACAAGTATGAGGCCAGCATTTTGATAGCAAGAATACTGAGGAAAACAAAAACAAACCCCCCCCCAAACAATATAATCTTTGGACTTGCATCCAGCATCCCTCAAGACGTCAGAATG
The DNA here is from genome assembly GCA_023653725.1 of Bungarus multicinctus. Classification (NCBI taxonomy): domain Eukaryota; kingdom Metazoa; phylum Chordata; class Lepidosauria; order Squamata; family Elapidae; genus Bungarus; species Bungarus multicinctus. The sequence goes on along the minus strand of CM042848.1, from coordinate 19,932,020 downwards.
ATTAAAACTCTAAAGAAAGTTCTATTAAATGAAACCATGTGTTGCTTTCTTTGTAACAAGCTTAGCTCTTTGCAAGACAGACCTTAACAAACACTGAAGTGTTTGCCGTCAAATAACAATATTTTGTGGGTGGGTTGTTTCAGGGATTGCATTTTTTAAATATTAATAGAAGCGCCCAAAAGTTCAGGGACAAATTGGTAGCTTCATGATGAAGGATTTGGAAGAAATAGATTTCTCCAGGATAAATACTTCAGGTGAACTACTGTTCAAAACACATACTGTTCTTCATCTTTCTTCTGGAAACCAGTAGAAAAGTTACCCTTTGATTGGGGACAATTTATAGCTGAATGTAAGGAATATAATCAGAGGACAAGCACAAAAAGGGCCCAGAGCCTCATGCAATTTAAGCAGCAGCGTCATATCCAAAAGCCAACCAGGACTTCTGCTTCAGGGATGGGGCAGGACAGGTAGAAGGATCATCCCACCTTACTGTGCCAGCCTTCTTCATTCCGGTGTCTACTGTAGAAAGAATGTGGTTTTCCCACAGCTGAGCAGTGGGATGTGGCAGGCTGGCTGATCAAGGAAGGAATTCCTCCTCAGCTGATTGATAATATTTTTTTTTACTTCTGATTCCCTATCAGTCACAAAGAAGGAACTTCCTCCCTCCTCACCCAGCCATCACAGAAATGCAGGTTATAAACAACTTAGTTCAAAATAGAATAGAAGCACTTTATTGTCATTGTACAAGTACAATGAAACTGTGGATGCAGCCCAGCAACTGTTTGCAATACAATAAAACCAAAGCACTTAAAGATAAAAATAAGAAAAATAGAGTACCCACATCTCCATTTGCAATTTGAGAGTACAATATCTACGAATATACACAAAATATACATCCAACACTGTCTGTGACGCTTGCCAAGTGTAATACACAAGAGATGGATTGTACTGTAATATGTTATTTTACATCTAAATGAGGTATTGCGGTTTCACATCTTGACACATCTTAATAAGGTAGTAACTTATATTTATTTGCAGTACGGATGGCCCAGGGAAAGAAACTGTTTGTTAGTCTAGTGGTGTGGGATTTAATTGACCTAAAGTGCCGTCCACACGGCAGCAGGTCGAAAAGATAATTGCCAGGGTGTGAGGGATCTCCTATGATGGTCTTGATTCTGCTTTGGCAGCGGGACTTGGCTAAGTCTTCCAGGGAGGGCAGAGGGCAACCAATGATCTTTTGAGCTGTATTTATCACCCTCTGTACAGTTTTCCTGTCCTCAGCTGAGGAGCCTGCATACCACACACCCAGACAGTATGTCAGAGTGCTCTCCACAGAGGTTTATAGAAAGCCAGCAACAGCTTTTTTTCCAGATTGTTTTTCCTGAGGACCTGCAGGAAGTGCAGTCGCTGCTGAACCTTCTTCACTATGGCCTTGGTGTTAGGGGACCAGGAGATATCAGCTGAGATATGAATGCCAAGGAATCTGATCGTAGAGACAGTTTCCACTCGTTCTCCGTTAATGATGAGTGGGGCGTGGTCCTGTCCATGTTTCCTGAAGTCCATGATCAGTTCTTTGGTTTTATGGACATTCAATGACAAATTGTTCTGTGAACACCAGACAGACAGGTTTTCTACTTCTGCCCTATGTGCTGTCTCATCCTCTTCGGAGATGAGACCAATCACGGTCGTGTCATCCTCAAACTTTATGATGGTGTTTGTTGCGCGGCTTGGTGAGCAGTCAAAGGTGTACAAGGCATATAACAGGGGGCTCAAGACACAACCCTGGGGGAAATCAGTACTGAGTGTAATAGTGGAAGAAAGGTGAGGGCCAAGTCTAACAGACTGTGGTCTGTTTGTCAAAAAGTTCTTAATCCAGGAGCACGTGGGGGTGGGGACCTGCAGATTATAGTTTGGTTACTAGTATATCTGGGATGATAGTGTTGATCTGAGCATGAACAATTTGTAATTTCTATGGGCTTATTATATTATATGAGCCATGATGGTGCAGTGGTTAGAATGCAGTATTGCAGGCTAACTCTGCTCGCATTATCAGCAGTTCCATTCCTTCAATCCTGACCAGCTCAAGGTTGACTTAGCTTTCCATCCTTCCAAGGTCAGTAAAATGAGGACCCAGACTGTTGGAAACAATATGCTGTAAACTGCTTAGGGAGGGCTGTAAAGTGGTATATAAGTCTAAGTGCTACTGCAATTGCTATATACATAAATCTGCTCTAACGTGAACAGTGTTCTCTTCCCCAACTTCTTTACTATATTCATCATACTGAGAGTGCCTTTCTGAATTATACTGAAAAATAAAAGGCATGAGATCAGAGATCATTGAATCCATTCTTCCCCTGAGACCAAATTTTAAATTTAATCAGAATTGAGGATATTAAGGACAGAGTGGTTTTTTTTTAAAAAAAATCCCATGATAGTAAACATCTCTTTAAAAACAACCTGAAATAAACCTGTATATAATAAATAAGATGCAATTTGGAGACAAGTAAGCAGATGACCAGAGATTCTGAAAGCAGGGTCACCCTCTATCCAGGCCTTGCAATCATCATTGATCCCTTGCAAACCTACATGAACCTTATTTTCAACCCTCTTGAGATCTGGATCCAGACTCAATAAATGATTCAGACAGCTCTATTCGAATTGTAATCGGATCCAGCCGATTGGTATTTCTTAGTAACGAAAGAGCATGAGTGCTCATTTTCTCTCTCAGAGGTTCTCTGTTTTATCTAACAACTGCTGCCTGATATTTCTGGAAAGGTGTGAAGAATATGGTCCAAATGGGACTTAGAAGAAGTTCTTCTTTAAGGATGCAAAACATATATCACAACCAAGTTCTTCTAAGAAAGGATCTTGCAGAATAACACAGAGACCAAGGATGGGTTTTGCAGCGTACCCTTCCCAAGTTCCAAACAGGCCCCCAAAACTTGGGGACTCAGTTCCAGTGGCAATACTGGATGGAGGTAGCCCTTGACTTCCCACCATTTATTTAGCAACTGTTCAAAGTTACAGTTTGAACAAAAATTAAGAAGTGATCGGTCCTCGTACTTATATCCATTTTGCCATCCCCACAGCCACATGATTCACATCAATGTCCCAAAGATGCTTTTGGGACATTTTGGTACTTTTGAATCAACTGGACTTTCTGGTTTCGCTTCTCATCCAAGAAGTGTCTTCAGCTCTGACTCTTCAGACATTTAGCTATATGCACTTTGGGATGAACCTCCTTCAAATGGTGAGGGAGTATGAGCGGCTTTCCAGAAAAATTGCAGACTACAGGAGCCATTTGCGCTTCAGTTTGAGATGCAGACAACAGACTCATCTCCAACAGCCTGCGCCTGTCTTCAACCGTGAAAGGACACAAGGCAGAGAACATCCTGCAGAGGCTCCACACCCATTTGCACTACTCAGGTGACTCCGAGGACACAGACAAACCCCCAAGTGGCTTCAATGACCCTTCAAAAGGATGCAAATGACCAGCTGTCTACAAGGAATATAAATCCTTCCATTCCCCCACCATCCAGTCAGAGCTGAAGAAACTTTTTGGATAAGAAGCGAAACGTCTTCAAAGAAAAAACAAGGAAGTCCAGTTGCCTCTTGGGGGGAAAAAGCATCTTTGGGAAAACTATTACCTGGATGACTGAGAATCTCCAGAGACAGATTCACGTTAATAGTAGGACAGTTAGTAATCGGCACTTATTTGCGACATTTGAAGTATCAGGAGGTCACACAAAATTGCCATTGTGGCCTTCCCAACGACTTCCAACAGGCAAAGTCAATGGAGGAAGCCAGATTCTCTTAAGGACCGCATGATTCATTTAACAACTGCAGCAATTCACTTATCAACAGTGGCAAAAAAAGGTTGTATAACCTGGTATGACTGACTTAACAACTGCCTTGCTCACAACAGAAATTGTCATCAAGGACTAACTACTGGATTTATGTTTAAAAAATAACCTTAAGCCATTAGATTAAATGCAGCTTTCTCCTCAGGGGACCCAGGCTAAACTGCGAGATAGGATATCTGCAGGATATCTATCGCAGGATATCTGCGAGACCGCCTCCTGCCATTATCGGCCTCCCGCCAACCGATACTCTCCCATAGAGTCGGCCTCCTCGGGGTGCCACCGGCTGGACAGCTGGCGACCCCGAGGATGCGGGCCTTCTCATTGGGGGCACCCCCTCTCTGGAACGAATTACCCCCGGAGATGAGGACCATCCCTGATCTCATGAGCTTCTGTCGTGCGTTGAAACCTTATTTATTTCAGCAAGCTGGTCTGGCCTAGGGGTTTTTAAATTTTTAATTTGGTTTTAATTTTTCTTAATCCCCATGTTTTAATCTTTGTAAAGCCAACATATTTAATTCTTTTAATTTTTAAATATTGTATGTGTTTATATGTGCTTTTTATTCTGGCTGTTCACCGCCCCGAGTCCCTTTGGGAGAGGGGGCGGTATATAAATCTAAATAAATAAATAATAAATAAATAAATAAATAAACAAACGCAGTCCTTCCTTTTTAAACCATAGAGCAGGGGTCTCCAAACTTGGCAACTCTAGGACTTGTGGACTTCAGCTTCCAGAATTCCTTAGCAGCCATGCTGTCTGGGGAATTCTGGGAGTTGAAGTCCACAAGTCTTAAAGTTGCCAAGTTTGGAGACCCTTGCCATAGAGCATTTTAAAAAATAATTTTCATTGGAAGATATTAAGATTATTTCCCCCTAGTAGAAAAAGAATGAACTTACTAAATGTAGTTTCTGAAGTCGTCTTCAAGCTAGGGAGCGAAGCGCTGTGTGTAAGGCTGCTGGAACTGCTGCCACCATTGGATAACCCTCCGAAAGATTTTGTTCCAGAGCCATTCCCGAAACCAGAAAAAATATTAGTTCCGGAAGGTAAAACGAAACCTTTAAATCCCTTAAAAGCTCCGCCACCTTCTGACTGAAAAGAAAAACAGAAATAAGTTGTTCTGCATCTCTCAGATTACAAGGCCATCCTATGCCTATTCAGAACTATTTTTTTCCATGAGGGCTGCATTTGCAGTAAACCCCAGATATTCCTGGTGGCCATCGCTCCTGTCTCCCACAGTAATCAGAAGCTGGTTCAAAGATAAAAGCTTAATGCTACCTCTAAAATAATTTCTTATTTATTTCTCCCAAATGTTGCTTGTCGTGGGCACTTTCCAATTATTTTAACCACTGCTTTTAACAAAATGTCTTTCCATTTCTACAAAAGAGAGAGAGAGAGAGAGAGAAAGAGAGAATGTAGTTTTATGCTTTTTTAAAATTTATTTTTAATTTTAATTATGTGAATACAACAATACCCAACTTATCCTTGTTATACATAAATACATTTTATTTCATCATTTATAATCTGCTTATTCAAATATTAATTACTAATTAATCTTATCATCACTACTATTTTGACTTTGTCTTCTATTATATAACCATTTATAAAATTTATTCCATGTTTTATAATATTTAGATAATATTTTTCTCTTATTTCTAAAGTTAACCTATCAGATTCTGCACATGCCATAATTTTGTCCTTTTATGTGTGAGAATGGTTTTGTGTCCAAGAGAATGGCTGCTATTTGCAGTTGTAGAATAAATTAATTTGATAAATGGAGAGAGAGACGATTAGGATAGATAGATAGATAGATAGTATGATTCAAATTACAATGGATCACTGCTTTAAAAAACCACTCTATCTTTTAAAAAGGTTCAAATATGATTTAGCATTGTTAAGTACTGAGATGATAATTTAGATAGGCAGGTAGGCAGACATAGTATAATTCAAATTATATTGGACCACTGCTAAAAAAAAAGCCCGATTCCATCTCAGGGAAAATACCAACAGCATAAACTAGTCAATCCCCTGACCCAAAACTAAAGGCCGTTAGCCATCTAAAATGACTTTTCTTGCTGTATAAAGACAAATCAATAATTAGTCAGAGCAGACAAAATGATTTTAATTCTAAACCCCCTGTTCTTATTTTAAAAGCAGGTTATTTTGACCTTACGGCTAAAAGAGAAATGTTTTGAATTCAAAATGTTCTACACATCCTTAATAGTAACACAGAGCTATTTTAGCCCTCTTCAAACATTAAGTTACAAATGACTAGAGTACATAATTCTACAATATGACCTATGCACTAGAGTGCTCACAAACGTGTGCCTCAGCTTCAGTTTGAAGGAGGGTAACTTCACTAGACTTTGAAATCATATGGATTTGCAGAATTAGCCTAAGCAGCCTGGAGGAATCCTGAGAGTTGAAAACCACTCATTTTAAAATTACTGAGGTTGAAAAACATTGAGTTCGGTCCCTGGATCCTATTAGCTCTTCCAGCATTTTCTTTTGTCATAAACTGAGTTTAGAAAGAGCATATGGGATTCACTACAGATTACCAGGAATAAAAAAAACCTGTTATACAGCAGCATTTTTAATTCCATAAATATTGGTTTTCCAATTCAGATGATTCAGATGCACATATAATAGAAGTTGAATAACTGTTTGGAATTAACAGAATCCTGAAGAAAGTACAATATTGCATTCTGCCAACTAAGTTTTTACTATTAAAATATACAAGTGTTTACCAACATAATCCATTCCGTTTCTGGATGAGAGACTCAAGACTGAGAAGGGGACTCAATTTCCTTTATTATTAATTAGCGTAAGGCAGGGGTGTTAAACTCACATGGTCATGGTGGCGTCACGTGACATATTGGGACTTTCCCCCCCTTCACTAAACCAGGTGTGGCCAACGCAAGATGCATCCGGCCCATGGCCTGGGAGTTTGATAGCCCTGGTGTAAGTGAAAAGCTAAGTTTTTTTTAATAGTTGGACCTAACCACAAAAAGAAAGTTCTCTCTTCCCCAGCTGTTAGAAAAATAATGGCTAGCAACATGAAACTCTTCCAGAATTCTTATCTTCTTCAAATGCTCTCCCAGAGACATTTCATGCATTATGAATCTTCTAGAATTTCAAATGACATTTTGCATCAAAAATTTAAAAGAAATTCAATTATATATTAGTCTGAGTGTGTTAGTCCGAGTATTTAGTTAAGATTTCTGTTTATATCATAAGCTAGCAGTTAGAGACAAAACTATTTTTAGGCAATGCAAGAAATTAGACAAATTAGCAGAAAGTTTGTTTTAAAATGATAAATATATATACCTCAGTCACCAAATTTCTACGCTTTGCCTTCTTAATTGGTCTGTTTTTTAAAACTTCCTCACTGGCCACGGAGAAAGTTCCTACCTGCAGAGAATGTTTAAATTGTTAGACAAGCAAAATGAAAAAAGTCTGGAAAATCCCAACTCCAGCACTTTGATGTAATCATCCACTATTAACACCACAAGGTTCAATGTTGTATTGCAATAAGCAATCGCTTGGCATATTCAAATTTTATAACATCACTGCGGATGATTACTTATGAATCATTTGTGGGTATCATAGCTGCTGACTTATTCAAAATATTTAGAACATGTTTTCCATAAATATTTCCCAAAATATGTCAACTGACAGATTCCTTCAAATTAGTCATTATTTTTAAGAAGCATATTTATTGCAATTTACTCAATGAACTTTAGAAATCATTAAATTGCTTTCGGAAAAGCCGTAATCATTTCTATTTATAGATAACAAGGATGTCCTGTAAGAGATTCCAACATTCACGTTAGTTTTTAATTATGGAATTACTTCCTTCTTTCTTATACATAAATATACATACATACATACAGTCCATACGGTATGTACACACACACACAGAGTATATATACAGGATGAGTCTACCTACCGAGATGAGGTGGACCGGTTGCTTTTGTGGTGTGGAGACAATAACTTGGTCCTCAACACCAATAAGACCAAGGAACTTATAGTGGACTATAGAAGGAACAGATCAGACATCCAGCCCTTGCTTATCAATGGAGACTGAGTGGAGCAAGTGGCCAGTTTTAAGTTTCTGGGTGTTACCCTAAAAAAGGACCTGACCTGGGGTGCCCACATTGCAGCCCTGGTCAAAAGGGCTCAGCAGAGATTATACTACCTGAGACTTCTCAGAAAACAACAACTGAATGAAAAACTGCTGGTGACCTTTTACCGCTGCACCAGAGAGAACATTTTAACGTGCTGCACCTCTGTATGGTTTGCCAATTGCACAGTGGCAGATAGGACAGCACTCCTGAGGGTTAACTCCAGAAGATCATGGATTGCCCTTTCTCCCCTCTTTGGAAAAGCTTTATAGCTCCCGCTGCCTTAAGAAAGTTCAAAACATTCTTATTAAAGATCCATCTCACCCTTTTTTTGAACTATTACCATCTGGCAGATGGTACAGAATAATAAAAACAAGAACAAATAGGCTGAAAAATAGCTATCCCAGGGCAGTAGCTCTTGAATTCTGCTGTATAGCACAGTGTTGGTGTGGTGTCAGGGGTTTCCGGTTCAATGTGTGAAGGATGTGTGTTTGTGTTTATTTTCATGGTCATGGTCATGATGTGCACTGAAGGTGGTGTTTGATTTCGTTGTACGAGGTGCAATGACTATAAAGTAAACTAAAACTATATATAAAACCCACTTCATAGGTTAATCTTACAACTGCAACTGGCACCTGAATTTCTATTATAAGTTCTTGGGGTTGCAAGTCAAGCTGGACCCAAATTTATGACAATTTGTACAGTGGGTAGATTTTGCCAGACGTTGGCCAAAAGGATTGAAAATTGCGATTATGGTAAGATGCTGCAACAGGTTGTAAAGGTGAGCCAGTTGTCATGTACTTCAATTGCCATCACATGACTGCAGGGGGTGATGTGACAGTTGTAAGTGCAAGTACAGTTAGTAAGACCCTTTTTCTGATGGTGTAGTCCCAGGTTGTAATTTTGAACTATTATTAAACCAAGAGACATAGTGTGGTAGATAGAGGACTATCAGTACATTCAAGAGCTCTAAATGGGATGCAGTGATCTAGTTATTTTCCTATAGCAATGGGGGAGCAGATTGGGCTGAGAAGGACAGGATGGGTAGTTTTGTCTCCCAAGGGGGATCCATGGCTGAAAGGGAAATGGAACATGGCTCTTGGAACAGGGCCAATCCAATATCTTCATGCTGCACCACACTGGTAGATTTTGCTTATAAACACAAGAGTAACTTGGGCACACAGTCAAAGGATATAGACCAGTGTTTCCCAAGCATGGCAATTTAAAGATGTATGGACTCTCCCAGAATATCCAAGCCAACATACTGGATGAGCCTCTGTGGCGCAGTGGTTAGAGCGCAGTACTGCAAACTACTTCTGCAGCCAGCTGCCTACAATTTGGCAGTTCAAATCCCACAAGGCTCCAGGTTGACTCAGCCTTCCAGCCCTCTGAGGTGGGTAAAACTTTCTCCATAACAGATGGAGAGGAAAGGAATCAACACATTTCCCCTCAGAGGAGAATGGAATTCTGAACTATAGTGTGATCCACAGCATGGGGATCACAGGATCGCAGCCTACTTATGATTTACTCAAAATAATGAATAATCTTAAGCTAACTAAAGAGTTAACATCTTAAGCAAACTGATGATAAAACATGGAAGACATGGAAGATACATGTAAAGGATAATTAAATCAAAATTTTCTAGAAAGCTCACAGTACTGCTTGGAATAGTTACCAATTTTTATTGGAAGCATTCACAAAATTCAGATCTGTTTGGAGAATTTGGAAGTCAGAACCATGCTGATATAATGTCAAAATACAACTTTAATAGCAGATTTCTCCTGTAGCTGTTATGTTGCATGAAACTGCAAGCTCTTTAACATGAACTGAAACACAATTACCCAATGACACATGTGAATAAAAGCAACCCTAATTATACTGTTTTTCAAACTGTGTTTTGTTGGTAATATTCTCAATAGAAACAGTGGGCTTTATAGATTACTGATCTATATGACTAAACGTTGTGAAAACTATTACTACCAAAAGCTCAGCATCAATCCCAGGAAGAAACTCAGCCCTGTTACAATCCACTTACAAGATATATTAGGCAGAGAAAACAAATAGTTGAAATGATGCATTTGGCTCTGCGTGGTGTTTGAGAAGGTTGAAACCTTGCATGATATTGGGGTGTAATTATCAAAATCTCAGGAGATTTTGAAGGCAATGCCATTACACGAAGAACCTACACAACCTTGCCATACCTATGGCTCAGCACAAATGGGTGATTTCCTTCCTTTGCTCACCACAGCAGCATTTAAATGAGAGTTACTTTTTGGCTTGACTCCCTCATTAGTGAGCCCCCATTAGGGGCAGATAATAAAGTTTAAAGAAGCTGTTTCTGTATCATCAGGAATAAAACAGAGAAGTCCAAATTTCAAAGGTTACAATAAGCCCAGTTATAATTGGCATGCATTACCAATAAAGTCCGCATGAGTTCATATCTTTTTTAAATCACACAAGACAGGTCAACTTTAATACAATAACCAATACACTGGCAACCCCAGACTTTTCATAGAGAGACAAATTATATGAAATGGATTTTTCCCTGTGTCTGTTTAGGTCTTGACTCTTGGTACATTCATGAAAGAGTGGACAGACTGGCCCATTACCTTCCCAGTTTTGCAAAGTATTTTTTTTCACATATACCAAAAATACAGTGACATACATTTGTGTACTTCACGTACTGTTGCTAAGTCAAAGGTCTTCAAACTTGGCAACTTTAAGACTTGTGTACTTCACTCAGGGAGTTGAAGTCCACAAGTCTTAAGGTTGCCACGTTTGGGGACCCCTGCTCTAAGTTAATGAAATACAGTGTTTACCTCCTCGGTTTCTTCTTCTTGATCCCAGTTTCTGTCAGTCAGCTCCGTCTCTGCCACTCTCTTAGCCATTTTATAGCACTACTGCATCACAGCAAGCAACAGTTAGTTGTGTTTCAGATCTAGTTTTTAGAAAAAAGGATGACAAAATCAGGACCTTTATAGCCTGATAACCAAAGAGGTATTAAGTAGATTATACAACAAATATCTGATAACCAAAGATTGTAATAAACGTTGCATAACATTTCAGGTACCCTATTTACTAAGATACAAACTCAAGGAACTGTCACACTTCTGACCAGCCAGAGCTGCTGCTACACAGATGAAATTGTAGGAGACAAAGTAAGCTACTTTGAGATCCCCCAGAAAAACTGGGATATGCCAGTAATAACAGTAACATGAGAATATGATCTGCCGAATGGCATTACTTATATTCCACACCTTCATACAGATTTGGGTTGTTGGAAGAGGCAAATTTAGTTCAGATGTCTCACTGTTGTTTCCGAGACACTGGTTCTATAAAAGCTATGAAGGATATGGATTTGGAAGATTCTAGTCCATCTTGGGGTTTGAAGAAAAAGGAAGGCTGAGTTACTCCTTGAGAGCCAAACTGCACATTGCTGACAGGTTGAAGTTGCAACTAACCACCATCCTTGCCACTATATGTACACATCTGATGTCCTTCTGGGTGGCTGAACCTCCCCAACAGATACTATAAAAACAGCCCCAAAGTACTCTGGATGGCCGGGGTTTTCACATAGCAACTCTTGGGTTCCTAATAAGGGAGGCATGCAAGTTCCATATCTTAAAGGGTTTTAAAAATGAAATAAGTACAAAGCATCAACATCTATTATGGAATTTCCAAATATGTTCTAGTTCTTGCATATAATCAAGAATTCTTAGGAACCCCAGTGCGTTGTTTAGAAATGTGCACACATATCTTCCCCTAAAACAAAAGTAAACCATGGTTTACTTTTATATAGAGAAAATAGTGGGAGGACAGGTCCATTTGCCATTCTTCCATGAAGTTGTTTTGTGACAGGTCATCTTGCAAAGCAGCCATTTTATTAGACTTCCCACAGTCTCCTTAAAACACCAAATGTATCCAACAGTCATCAAGTTTTATATGTTTATTCCTGGCAGTAGGGACTCTGGATAGGAGTTCTTGTTTGACCAACAGATGTTTCTTTAAAGAATCTAGTGCCACCCCACTATAAATCGCACAGAAGCCTTCTCCTTGCAAATCTGGACTTCCACAAATATTTTCTTCCTGGTCTCCCTCCACTGAGAAGCCCCCACCAGCAAAAGCTGTGCCTAGATCTCCTATCCAGCTCTGATGGGTAGCTGATGAGGTCATAATGCTGTGGAGGAAAAGCAAGGATACCAGCCTATTTTCAAACAAGAGACCAGTTGAATTGGCTGACAGAAAGGATTAAAAGTCAGTTTTCCAATCAACATGCCCCCTAAAAGGATGATGACCCAAAGACACGGCTTAAAGATCTGGGTCAGATGCAACAAAATGACTTCTATGTGTCTGCAACAACAATGCTGTGATTGCAGGTCCAAAATGGAGAAAGTAGTAAAGAAGAAAGAGGACCCAACAAGAGACTATCACACATGCAGCATTAGGAACAAGCTTTGGTCTCCTTAGTTTTTCCTCTGCCTCACTCGGGAGAGCTTGTAACCAAAAGACAGCAGAATATGGGGCTACTTTTGATATCAATATATTCTCTAGAATAGAGCTGGAAGGAACCTTGGAGGTCTTCTAGTCCAGCCCTCTGCTCAAGCAGGAGACAAGTCATTCAGACAAGTGATTGTCCAGTCTCTTCTTAAAAGCCTCCAGTGATGAAGTCCCTACAACTTCTGGGGGCAAACTGTCCCAATATTTCCTTGCTATTAGGAAGTTTCTCTTTAATTCTAGGTTACTTCTTAATTAGTTCCAACCATTGTTTCTCGTCCTGCCCTCAGGTGCCTTGAAGAATAAGTTGACCCCCTCTTCTTTGTGACAGCCCCTCAAATACTGGACTACTGTACACTTTCCAGAGGAGAAACAATTTCAGAATTAATACTAGGAACAGAAAAATACATTTAACGTGTCTTCACAACCATCTCTCTCTCTCTCTCTCTCTCTAGGCCAGCAGTTTTGAAATGACTTATATTTCTCTCTCTCTCTCTCTCTCTACGCCATTGTTTCTCAACCGCATCGGCTGGGTGGACTTCAATTCCCAGAATTCCCCAGTTTTTTTGGGGTGTGTGTGTGTGTGGATGAAGTCCATCTTAAAGGGGATGAGATGGCGAAACACCGCTCTACACTACAGCAAAAGCCAACAATGAACGCTATCATCCAAACTGCGCGTTTTCACACGGCAGCCCCATCGGGGTCTTAGCGGGCGTCCTAGGCAAGGCCTCCACCAGGGCCTTCCCGCGCTTTTCAAGGAAGCTCAGGCCACGCCCCCGACGCTTCCGGCTTGGGCTTCCCTACAGAGGGACGGTCTAGGCCTCCCCGCCTGCTGCTCCCTCCCGCTAGAACCAGAAGCTCCCGTCCAAGGGGGAAGCCATGGGCATCCCCCTCCCCCCCCACACCCTCGGTGCCGCTGGTGAGGGTGGCTTTCCCAAGGCGGCGAAGGAAAGCACTGAAAAGCCCCCGCTCCAAGGGGCCGCCTGTCATCGACAAGACCGCCCCCCCCCCGCCGCCGCTCCTGCCCGTGCCTTCCCGCTCGAGAGACCCACCGCCGATGGACTCATGCAGCGACCGCTTCCTCCTGGCCGTGGCGCTCCCCGGGAGGAGCGGCAGCGGCTTCCGCTTCCGGCAAGCTCCGCCGCCCCGCCCTCAGGGAGAGGTTGGGTCGGCGCGGGGCGTGGCCTCCGTCGCCTGGGCAACCGGCCGGAAGACTTTGAGGATGTGGCGCTGCGCCCTCTTGCGCGTAAGGATGTCGGATGCCTTCGCTCGATGTCGGTTACCGGATTCGTATCGGGATGGGAGACCACCTGGAAATCCCAGGGCTCGAATGGGTGAGCGGGGCACATGGCTTATCAACATGGATCCTCGAGGGATCCAGCCAGGGCTGAAGCAGTGTCATCTTCTTTCTCTTCAGCAGGGGGCAGACTTTGGCAACATAACATTTAGACGGGACACCACCTGGAGATCCTATGCCCGGGCTTGGAAACGGTGGCAAAAACGCCATTGAAAACGGTGGCAAAAACGCCATTGAAAGGTAGACCAGAAAGTGAGCTGGACATCGAGGAGGCTTTTACAGGCAGTTAAAAATCTGTAATAAATTGGAAAGGGTGTGAGTGTCAACATCCCAATTAAAGCTTTCCTAAGTGATGGGTATCCAAGTTTGGCTTAAAAACACCCAGGAAGGTAATTTGATCAACTGTGATCTGTTCACCTGAGCTTTAGGATCTCAGCTTCCACCTGGGAATGAATCAGCAGTTTTATTTTCCCTAAAATTACTCTGTTGGAATAGATGTTTGGCTTCTAGCTCCAAAGAGGTTTGCTACTTTTGATAAGCCTATCTAAATTACTACTTGGATTAATAAAATAGCCTGTGAAATCCTATATTCCTGTTTTGGGGGTACACCAATTTTTTTTCTCAACTTCTTTTGAGCATTGTTGGTTTCCTTTGTAATGCAATCTATTTCACATAGTACTATTAAATATATTTTTCAGCAAAGGGATCTCTTAAGTTTCACTAAACTGTCAAAATGGCCCTGGATGCAAAAAGGTAAAGAGTGTGCCTGTTGCATTGATTTGTGTATTTATTTATAGTGCTGTTAAGTTGTGAAGGGGATATATTAATATACTGAACTGATATGGATTGTTTTAATTTTATATGAACTTTGCTAATATCTATCATTGCAAATAAATGTTTCAAGTCAAATTTATTTATATTTGATTTACTGTATATCCTCACCAATCTCACATACAGGACTCCTTTGGATAACTTCAAATTTACATTTAAGGGAGTGGGTAAGACCAGTATACCAACTTTTCAGGGGCATCAATTGATTAACAGATGAGCCTTGCCTTGTAAAAATTTCCAGATCCCCACCTAGAAGTAGATTGGGGATTTTTTTTTTTTTTTTTTGCTTGAGAATCTCCAAAACTCTGACCTTTAACCTCCAAGAATCCAACCTAAACTCTTTTGCAACCAAAAACACTTTGTGCTAAGTGCAGATCTCATCCCTCAACTCTGCAAGTTCTTTTCCGTTCATCATATCCACATTTCTTAGAAACACCTCTAAAGACTGCAAAAAGGACAATCTGCTGAGCTCTGCAGAAGATTCGTCATCTTTGGTTCTTTAGAAGAACTGCTCCAGCAAAAAGGTAATGCATTATATTGATGCCTGCAAAGTTGACCTAGGAATCACAGCATGGATTAAAGTGCCTTTTCTCTTTATTAAAAGATAGGGAAGCAGAGAAAGATATGGACTAGGTGGGCTGCTGCGCTTCAGATACTTAATTTTTAACTCATAGGTTCTGTGGTTGGAAGAAGTCTGAAATAACGTACCATCACATTTCCTACTTTTTGCCTGGTTTGCATGACATCTTCCCTTAGCAGCTCCTGAAGTGCACTTGGCAGAATTTGCAATTTTTGTGTTTTGCAAGAAGCTGAATCCCATCATGGCCTGAAAGCCTCTTTGGTGAGGAAGGGAGAAAAGACAGCCTGGGAACTGACAACCTGTAAAATCTCTCTGTCTCAGGGTTGGGAGAGAGATTGAAAGTCTGCCAGGTCTCCAGCCAGCAATTCTTGATTTCTGTCCAGTCCACTTAGAACTTAGAATAACTTTATTGTCATTTTGAATGTACACTAATTGACATACATTAAAATGAAATTTCATTGCATGCAGCTCTCAAAGGGTCTCCATCTTCAACATACACTACACAAACATAACAAAATAAATAAATACAAAAATGCATATACCCACATATGTCATATGACACAGAGAAACATCACAGTCTAATCTGGATGTATAAATGTACATGGTGAGAAAAATGAAGTTTACCAAATGGATGGCATAGGGAACAAAGCTATTACAGAATCAGGTAGTTCTGCTAGAAATTCTTCAGAACCTCCTCCGAGAGGGAAGCAACAGAAACAGACCATGAAATGGGTATGTGAGGTCTCTAACAATGCTTTGAGCTGTAAGCACATAAGGGTTATAAGCAGTATCCTGAATAACAAGAGGCGAGTTTCCTATAATCTCAGCTGTCCTTGCCACTCTCTGTATGGACTTTCTATCTGCAACCACCATTCCCACTTTGATTCTGCCATTACAGGTGTGGCTTGGTGATTTTTTTTCCTTCTCACCTGTTTTCATTATCTGCTCTGTGCAAATTCCATTAATAGCTAATTTGGGAGGAGGGAGTGTTTCTTAGTGTGTCAAATGGCCTATTTCAAATATTTATGATCTGCACAAAGTATGGAAATCAGAATGTTTTGCTGTGTAAGCTGGGATCACATGTCATCCTATTTCATACTGCTGTTTTGATTTTCATGTACCATAGTACATTTTGTGAGTTTAGGCAATTGGAGTTTAATTAACTGGTTAAAGACAGCTTAGCAGGGTCAATATATGAATCCTCTTGGTATTTAAAATGCAGTCTAATAGTTTAGAAAAAAAGATTAAAGTCTATTTTGGGCTCAGTTCACAAAACACACACAAAACACCCCCATAACTTTTTCAGATTAATTATGCATTTTAAATGCCTGAAAATCTTGCTGTCCTTGGAGCAGATAAGATTACTCTTAATTCCATGGATTTACCCGACTTCTTGAGAAAGAAAATGATGGCTCTTTGTTATGAATGGGGAAGAGGGTAATTTTGGACAACCCTGGCAGATTTTATCCATGAATTCAGTAGAAGCAGAGGTGGTATTCAGCCAGTTCTGAGCAGTTCTGGAGAACCAATAGCGGAAATTTTGAATAGTTCAGAGAACTGACAAACACCACCTCTGACTGCCCCCCTGCCATCTATTCTCTGCCTCCCACTGAGTCCCAGTTGATCGGCTGGGTCTTCTTTGGTTGCCCTGCATAGAAGAACGGAGCTGGAAAGCAGGTTAGTGAGATGGGGAGGGAATGGGGATTTTGCAGTACTCTCTTGTGGCCTGCTGCCAGCTAATGGAGCTGGCAGCAGAGTCAGACAGTAGTGAGGGGGTTGGGGAGAAACCTGGGCCGGCCCTAGAGGCTGAGGAAGATCCAAAGGAGGGCGCTAGAGATGAGGCCAGGGCAGGCTGGCAGTCAACAGCTGCCTTCAGACTCAGACAGCAGTGAGGTGGGGGAGCTTCTGGAATCGGTTCCCAGCCTGCGCATGTGCAGAACTACCAGAAGACAAGAACAACTGAGAAAGCAGGGTCAACTCAGGAGTAAGGCCACACCTCAGAGATGATTGGCCCATCCCATAGGACATAAAAGAGGAGCGAAAAGGACATGAGCTTTTGTAGGAAGCAATTAGTTCGTTTGCTCAGAACACAAGCTTTTGAAAAATCCTATTTGACTGTGCCAAGTTTGGCTTTGCCCTGCGTCTGGCAATTAGTTCTCTGGCTGCATTCCAAGGATGGTAAGGTGGGTGTTTATCAACATTTCCATGAAAGACTGTTTGTGAAGCCTTGTGAATGAACAGCTGTGGAAATAAAAAAGGTTTTGCAGGGATTAAGATTGTGTTCTATGCTTTCTAAGGAAGCCTAGGCCAGAACATAACCTTCCCCCAGGAGTGGGGAGGGAATGGAGAGTTTGCAGTATCCTTCCCCTGCCACGCCCACCAAGCCCCGCCCCACCCCGCCCACAGAACCAGTAGTAAAAAATTTTGAATCCCACCACTGAGTAGAAGACCCCTATGATAAATGCCATCTGAACCTCCAGCTGTGATATTCTTGTCATAATAGTCTTCCTTCAGACCAGCTCTAAGAAAGCAGAAAGAAAGATGCTGTGGATCTAGCCATGACCCAGAAACACAGAATTTAACAAACTTTGTGTGCCAATCCTGAAACCAAGCTAGTTAAACGTCACGCTTTTAATGAGCAATTCATGAAAGAATGAAGCTAGATTTCTAGTTTTTTTTTTTTAAAAAGGAACCCATTGAAAAAATCAGAAAAAAAGGAAATAAATTAACATACTCAGATAATTAAAGAAAAATACGGGTTAAGTTAGGTACTTATCTCCTTGAATAAGTTCTTGCAATTTGGCACATGTTCCAAGTTGGTTGAGAAGAGAATTACTGATTTTCAAGGCCACACTGGACTTTCTGCTTGAATTCTGCTTCCTTTCTACTTGTTCTCCCTTGAGTAGTACCCTCAGCTTTAGAGAATGTGCAGGAAACTAATACATATAATACACACATATATATAATACAGCTCATCAGTCTAGAACCCACATTACGTATCTGATATTAACACAGTTGAGAAAGTCCAAAAATATTTCACAAGATTCTCCACTCCTCCACTCGTTGCAGAATACTTTATGCCACCAGATTCGAAATTCTAGACCTAGAAAACCTAGAACTACGCCACCTTCGGTCCGATCTAAGTATAGTATATAAAATCATACATTGCAATGTCCTACCTGTCAATGTATACTTCAGCTTCAACCACAACAACACAAGAGCAAACAATAGATACAAACTCAAGGTTAATCGCACCAAACTTGATTGCAGGAAATACGACTTCAGCAACAGAATGGTCAATGTCTGGAACACTCTACCTGACTCTGTGGTTTCTTCCCCAAACCCCAAAAACTTTAACCTTAAGACTGTCTACTATTGACCTCACCCCTTTCCTAAGAGGTCTGTAGGGGGCGTGCATAAGCGTACCAACGTGCCTATCGTCCCTGTCCTATTATTTCTTTTTTATTTTTCTTATATGTATCCATGTATTCATAACTATGTTTTATTTATACCTTTTATCTTGTAAGCAATTGACAAATCGACAAATAAATAAAATAAAATAAAAGCCATCTTACTTGCTATAGCCGTATGATGCTTTTCTCAAATACCCATCTCACCTGGATCTAGTTAGCAAACTCAGAGCCCATCTTCCTCATCACACTCTTGTTGGAATGGTAGAAGTCCTGTCCCTGTTTCCAACTGCTTTGCCCAAATGGAATTACAAGAGAAAAAATTGGGGGGAGAAAACCAAACTAAATTCTACTTATTCTCATTTCTCAGCATAGTCTTAAGTTGACTTCCTCCCTTCACATAAAATGGGTGCAACATAGTACGTGTAAAAATGTGTGAATTTACTGGCTTCAGTTTGAATGAGGTCCTACAAATGGTTTCAAATAGAATGTTACTTTAAAAAAATGCTTTCCACTGAGAAGAGAAATATTTTGCAAATACTCATATTCATCCAGCAGTAAAGCCTTACTTCAGGGTAGGGTTGGTTAAAATGATATACGTATGATTTTTCATTAGTCCACTTGTCTCCAAAATACAGTGGATTTCCCATAATCATATACACACACAAATGGTTTCTTGGATGATTATCAGTTTATCACGAGGCTGAAAACATTACAGTGAAACAAAGAAATGTTTTAAGGAAGCATAGGAATCAGAGGTTGTGTCATGCCCCTGTTGGAATCTGATTCTGAGGGGGAGATCGAGCAGCTGACAGGGAGTGGGAGTGTGACTCTGGAGGCTGTGGAAGAAACTGGAGAAGGGCATAGGCCAGCTGAGTATTCAGAGGAAGACCCAGGCCCACCCCCTCTTCATCCTAGGGAATGCAGGGAGGAACAGAGAAGGGAGCAACATGAGTTACATGGGTTATGGGGGAGAAAAGGGCCCTGATTCCCTTCATTAGCTGCAGCTAGGAAAACAGGATTTAAAAAGGGCGTTTGCACACAGCACCTTTCTGGAAGCGAAGTGTGAATTATCTTTGTCAAGTCTTATCTGGGTTCTGGCATCCTCCCAACTGTGTGTGTTTCGTTATCTTTTGAAGTCTGCAATCCCTTATCTTGCCCTGTCTCGTTAATTGCTGCAGTGTGGTTTGTGTTGGTTTTTATTTATAATCTATATGTACTTTGGGCTCGGACTGAATTTCTTCCCTTTAAAAACTGTTCTTGGGAGAGTTTTTTCTCCAGCTGATGATAACTGGACATTGGGGGGGGGGGGGGACAAGTTGGGGTTATTAAAGGGATTTTAGCTACTTTTGTGACTTCATTGCTTTTGTGCCACGCCTTGGGTCATCACAGGTGGTATTCAGCAGGTTCTGACCAGTTCTGGAGAATCGGAAGCAGAAATTTTGAGTGGTTCGGAGAACCGGCAAATACCACCTCTGACTGGAGATTTTATAGTGTCCTTCCCCTGCCACCCCCACCAAGCCATGCCCACAGAACCGATAGTAAAAATTTTTGAATCCTACCACTGATAGGAATGTAAACAAGGATAAAGCTTGTTTGAAAGGTTTGTTTTGAGAACCCCAGCATGTGAAAGAAGCTTTTCAGAGCTGTGCCAAGATTGTCAGCCAATCAAAAGGACCAAAAAATAAAATTCACTTGCTGACTCTGGCTTGGTAAGTACTGTGTTTCCCTAAAAATAAGACCCAGTCTTATTTTCTTTTGGGGTCCGAAATAAGCACTAGGGCTTATTTTCAGGGGGATGTCTTATTCCCCCCCCCCCCCATGTATGGGAGGCCACTTCTGCTTGCTCGTGGCAGGGCAGGAGGCTGTGAGGCACACCAGTGCTGCCGCCACAAGGAGTGGAGCTGCCCCACACTAGCTTACCTCATGGCGCCTCCAGCCAGGCTACCCATGCCCCGACACCTGCCTCGCCTCACAGCGGCAGCTCTGGAAGTCCTGTCTGGCAGGGCCCCATGTGGCTTCTGCTTGACTGCGGTTGCAACGGAGCAGGTGGCCGAATGATGTGCCAGTGCCCTGGCCATGAAGCAGTTGTCGGAGTATGGATGGCCTGGCTGCAGGGACCCTGAGATAAGCCAGTGCAGGGCATGTGGGGCAACTCTACCCCCACTCGCCTCACCTCATGGCCGCAGCACTGCCCGAGCAACCGGACAGAATGAGCAGGTGTCTGGCCTGGCAGGTGCTTCAGTAGGGCTTACGTATTTTGGGAGGGGAGCAGGGCTTATATTAGACACACGTGTAAAACATGCTAGGGCTTATTTTCGGGGTAGATCTGATTTTGGGGGAAACGGGTAGCTTAATAGACTTTCGCTGTTCTACTCTCCTTTCTACTTGTCTGATGTGGGGACTGAGAAACCTTACATCTTCCACAAGTCCAGATCCAAGCCCAGATGCTCAGATGCAACTGTGAGTAATGTCTGGCTCCGCCCTTCCTGAAACTGACATCCCACAGAACCAGCTAGAGGGGCTTCTTCAGCTTCAGGCTCAGCATCTGAGTTTGGAGCCTGGACCAGAGCCAATTACATGCTGTGTATTTGGAGGGAGGGGCTGCACTCTGGAGGAGCAAGAGACAGCAAAGTTTAGATAGCTTGGTTGGGAGGAAGAGAGTTAAGCAGCTCCTCCATAAAGGTGAAGGTTCTCCTTGCACATACGTGCTAGTCATTTCCGGCTCTAGGGGTTGGTGCTCATCTCCGTTACAAAGCCGAAGAGCTGAAGACATCTCCATGGTCATGTGCCGAAGGCGCACAGAACGTTGTTACCTTCCTATTTTTCTACTTGCATTCTTACATGCTTTCGAACTGCTAGGTTGGCAGAAGCTGGGACAAGTTATGGGAGCTCACTCCGTTACGCAGCACTAGGGATTTGAACCGCTGAACTGTCGACCTTTCTGACCGACAAGCTCAGCATCTTTAGCCACTGAGCCACTGTGTCCCTTGCTCCTCCCTAAGAGTTGTCAAAGTATATCTTGCATCATTGATGTGGTTTGCTTAAGTTTGGCAAGATTGATATTGGGTCCAAAAACCAAGAGAGATAAACTGAGTTTCTTCTAAGTAATTTCCTTTATTTTTCCTGACTCCTAGACTGAAATCTTGCCATAACAAACTATTCCATCACTACAGATATCCTCTGAGAACTCTTAAGAAGGTACTGCCTTAACTCTCTTCCTCTCACCCAAACTTTGCTGGGAATTCACACAACCACATTGTGTGAATGTATGTCAGTGCCAAATCTACCTTTCTGCCATGGATCTTTGTCAGTTGGATATAATTCTTTTGCCTCAAAGTGCTGGATTCAATTTACTTTTAAAATGTGGGGCTGCAGCCATCAATCCCATGGCTGAATGCAAAGATGATAGCTTTATCCCTGTAGGAAGTCACATAAAAAAGAATGGAAAAGGTAACCCTGAGTTACTCCTGAAAAGCATACTTGTTTTATGTTTAAAAGGCTACTACCCATTCTCTTTTCATCATCTCTCACACCAGGGCAGCAACAGCTCTCGGGTTTTTGTCTCTACCTTTGAGTAAATTATTTCAACTGTATTCCATGCAGAAATGTAATAAATAATACAATGCAGGTGGAAAAGCAAGTATTAGCTCCTCTAATTGCAGACCTAGAATTACACTTTGGAAAATGCCATTCTTCTGAACTTCTAACCAGGGATGGGATTCAAATTTCTTAACAACTAGTTCTGTGGGTGTGGCCTAATTTGTGGGCATGTCTTGGTGGTCACGTGACTGGCTGGGCATGGCTTGTATGTAAATATTTATGTAAATATTGAATTTTTTTAATTAAAAAAGAGCCAGAAGCAGGCAAAGCAGGCAGGCAGACTGAATTGCTTGCAGAATCACAGATTCATTCAGAGATCTACCTTTCTGCAATCTATTGCCTGAGTCTGTCACATAAAATTTGCTTGCAAGCAAACTCATGAAATATACTAGCAAGCAAACTCATAAAATTAACTCACAAAACACCATGTATGTAAATATTGAATTTTTAATAAAAAAAGCAACTTTTACCCCAAATCAGTCAAAGTAGGCAGGTAGATTGAATCGCTCCCAGAATAACAGATTCATTCAGAGATCTACCTTTCTGCAATCTATTGCCTGAGTCTGCATTGAAAAATAGAAGTTTCAGTCCTAAGGAAGGTTCAGCTTTGCTTTTAGATTAGCTAGAAAGCAAAAAATCCAACGATTTTCTGCTTTCTAGCTAATCTAAAATATCCCGTCATAGTTGATAATCAGAACAGCTGATGGTTGGGGGAAAAAAATAGCAACTTACCAAAAATTAGGCAAAGGCACAAGGCAGGCAAGTTGGATGGCACACATGCCAGGTAAAGAGTGAGTGGGCGAGGAGGGGTGGGGCCAGCCAGTGGCATGATTTGCCAGTTCTCCAAACTGTGCAGAATCGTAACAACCGGTTCTATAGAACTGGCCCATCCAGGTAGAATCCCACCCCTGTTTCTAACTCATTTCACCAAGTTTTATTTTAATCACGATTTATTTAGTCAAGTACGTTGATAACTCCTCATACACCACCACTACAGACACCCCTGACACAAGTGTTGTCGAGCTGGCTACATCCATCATGGCCACGCCCATCCCGCCCTCCTCCAGCCCTCCAAGGTCAAACACAACCCTGACACAGCCCTCAATGAAATCGAATTTGACACCCCTGGTCTAGACAGATTTCCAGCCTGGTTTTGTTCGGTGTGGAATTAGTGCAGAATTAAGTTACTTCCTAAATGATATAATTAAAGTTTGGAAGCCTCTTTATTTTTATTTACTAACGTCTTTTTTCGAGCAGAGCTATGAGTCCGAGACAATTCCCCAATAGTGCACTACTGGTGTTGAACAGAAACTGCAATCCCATCCTAGATCAATGGGGCCAAAATATCAACAGCAACTCAATTTGTCCAGATTGAGCCTGAGACTTTTCCTCCTCAGCCTTTTTAGATGCTGGAATAAGACCTTAACAGCATCAGTGTCTCTGACAGCAGCTGCTCTCAGTGCTAACTTTACACGGGTCAACCATTCTTGCCGAAGATAGAAACTGGGTTGCTGTGAAGTCAATAAATCAATCGTGAATACCCCAACACGTGAGTGCCGATTCATTTATTCCGTGTAATTCTTCCGGTATCAAGATGGTGAGAATCAGTTGATTGGCCCACGATCAAGATACAGAATTGGGCTTCCTCAGCATATTTCACAAGAGGAGTTCTCCACTCCTCTACTCGTTATAGAATACCTTATGCCACCAGACTTGAAATTCTAGACATTGAATTATATCGTCTTTGGTCTGATCTAAGTATGGTATATAAAATCATAAATTGCAATGACTTACCTGTCAATTAATACTTCAGCTTCAACCATAACAACACAAGAGCAAACAATAGATACAAACACCAAACTTGACTGCAGAAAATACGACTTCAGCAACAGAGTGGTCAATGTCTGGAATACTCTACCTGACTCTGTGGTTTCTTCCCCAAACCCCAAAAACTTTAACCTTAGACTGTCTACTATTGACCTCACCCCTTTCCTAAGAGGTCTGGAGGGAGCGTGCATAAGCGCACCAACGTGCCTACTGTCCCTGTCCTATTGTTTCTTTTATTTTTCTTATATGTACCCATTTCATGTATTCATAACTATGTATATACTTATACCTATTATCTTGTAAGTGATTGACAAATCAAATAAATAAAAAAAAATATTGATGCTACATGTAAATGTTGAGCCAGGCTTAATATTTAGAGTTTAACATATTTAACATGTGCAAGTTTCATATAGATGTTAAACCAGAGGAGAGGATGTGGCGCTCTGCAGCACAGGAGAGCCAACATAAAATGGTGCCTTCCACTCTCAACCACCTTAAGTCAGGGGTGTCAAACTCAATTTCATTGAAGGACACATCAGGGTTGTGTTTGATCTCAGGGGCCGGGATGGGTATGGCCAAGGTGGGCATGGCCAGCTCAACATCACTCATGTTGGAGGTGCCTGTGGTGGCCTGATCCCTCTGCCAAAAAAAACAGGTTCCTGAGCTGCGTTTTGGTCACTTTTTTTATCATACCTTGTAGACCAGGGGTGTCAAACTCAAGGCCCATGGGCCAGATGTAGCTTAGATCTGGCTCATGGGGCTGGCCTGGAAACAGCAAAGGACTAGCCCGCGGTGCCTCTGCCAGAAAAAACAGAGATTGGGAGGAACACATGTGGCCCTTCTGGGCTCTGTTTTCAGCCACAATGGCCTCCTGCAGCCCTCTGCCAGTGAAAATGGAACAGGGCTCCGTTTTCACTGGACAAGGGCTGCAGGAGGCCATTGTGGCCGGAAATGGAGTCTCGATGAGGCATGTCGAGCTGGCCATGCCTCCTGGTCACCCACCCCCACTGCCCCGAGGTCAAACACAACCCTGATGCGGCCTTCAATGAAATCGAGTTTGACACACCCCAGTTGTAGACCAAGGGTGTCAAACCTGAAGCCTGCAGGCTGGATGCGTCACGTGCTGGCCATACCCACTCCCGGTTTAGCGAAGGGGAAAAAAGTCACGATATGTCATGTGACGCCGCAACTTTGACACCCTTGTTGTAAACACTCCTAGTCATGATCATGCTGAGGGGAAAAAATGCAGAAAAAACAAATTCAGAGATGTGATACGTTCACCTTCTGTGGATTCTGATGTTGTTTTGGTGGGAGATGATGACTCCACAGCCCTGTATATTTGCAAGTGTGCCAGAAAGTTTGGCTGTGAATCAGAGCATGATTCATGAGCACATTAAATCGACCTGTAAGGAGCATCGGTGTGATACATCAGGAGTCAGAGATTAGCCTGATGCTTCATGCTATGTATCCGTTCCTCATTGGACAGAAATAATAAAATGTTTGCAGCATAAGCAAAAGAAATCCTGTAAAAAAGCAAAGCCCATCTGTTTCTAAGTGATGGAAAGGTTTAGAAATCCCCCCTCAAGGGAATTGTTTCATAAATAGCATCTGTTCCCACCTACAAAGCAAAGATCACATTCATCATTTGCCTAAAATTAACTTGGTGAGTCTTAACATAAAATGGTGAGGCTTAGTTTGAAAAATCAAAGAAACTTTTACAGCAGATGGATTCCCTCCCCTCCCAAAAAAAAATTAAGTCAGAGGGGAAAAAGAATTCATTGTCACTAGTTCTTCAAAGCCTGTACAATATTGCATAGTTTTTGCTATAATACCCAAATGTCCAAAAGGATTTGGACCAGCCAAAATTAAAAAGAGCGGCATGCTTATTAAAAGAGGAGGAGAAAAAAATGGGTGTGGCTCGTGGTGTTTACGCATCTTTGTAGGCAAAAGCTTAGAGATGAGCCCCTATTTTTGGCACAAACACCTTTGGTAGCCTAACGACTAGTTTGCAGCCGTGCCAAAGCTGAATGATGAGTGTATTAAACACCTGGGAGCCAAAATGCCTTCGTTTTCATTTTAGGGCCTGGTTCTCCAATGTGTCTGATCCATGCAGGAGACACAACCGATCTGAAAAGAGGCTGGTGGCTGTGTTGATCAATTAGGATGTTGCCTATGAAAGCAACATCTGGTCCAAGAAGTTGATGATGACTTACTTCAACTGAAAAAGGAGGAAAAAAGCAAACCACAGTGTCAGAGCCCTGTGATTCACACACTTCTTTTCCTTCTTCTGAGACCAATTTTAATAGAGGAACATTAAAGTTACAGATCAAATCTGAGAATATGCCCCCCTCTTTGGCATTAATGACACCCATGTCTCTGAAGGGCCATCATCTCCATGAGAAATTACGCTCATATTTGAAAAAAAGCACATGGTTACTACAGATAATTTAGCCCTGAAATCCTTCCTATCTTAAAACCTTTGCCCGTCCTTTCTTGTAAGGAACCACTCTGACACAATCAATAATAGTTGGTATGTATTTTCCTAAAATAGGACTACTGTATTTTCAGCCTTACTTGTCTCCTGGATATAATATGTATAATGTAAAAATATCACAAAGTGCAAAATGCTATTTAGACCTTACATAAATCATTTAAGAGAGAAGATAATTATCCCGGCTGGAATTTAGCCAGGTTGGTTAACGTTTCTTGTGTGGCAGAAATAGTTTTCAAGGAACACAGAAGGTTTAGATGTTGTTCTTTTTCTGAAGGATATATCTTCTCTCTCTATAAAAACAAAATGCCACTCATGCATCATTACAAAATCTCCAGAACCGTAAAGTTTACACACTTGAAATTTGGCATATATGTTCCTCTTGGCTTCTAAGTGCTCACTAAGAAAGGATTTTTTGAAATGACCATCAGAGCATATATTATTATTATATATGCTATATTATTATTAACACATTCTGATACTAAGGAGTTCTCCTCCCCCTCCCAACCTGAAAAAAAGAAATCTTTTCCTAATGCAAAACACAAGCAGAGGAGTTTCAGTTTTAGTTTCACAGCACCAAGCAGCTTTAGGACAGAACAGTTGAGCTAAACCACACCCAGGCTCCTTGCTGTCTCCTTCTTGCTCACACAGCAAATACTGTTTCACTTTCCAAACAGCCCTCAACTTTCTCACACACTGACAGATATATATATCTTTGCAGACATAACCTTAAGTAGTTTTCATAGAAGAAAAGCTTGAAACTGTCCCATCTCAAATACAGGTAGTCCTCGACTTACGACCACAATTGAGGCAAACATTTATGTGGTTAAGTGAAACATTTGTCAAGTGAGTTTTGTCTTAGTCACTTCAGAACTGCATCGTAAATGCTCCCAGGTAGCTCTTTCGTAACTCTGAATGGTCAAAGTCTACCTGTATCATCTTAAAGCAGTTGAAGAAATTTGGCATAAATGGAAGCAATCACGTCCTGATTAACTGATTGAATTCAATCACGTATCTGATGAATTTCTAATGTTTGTTGAACGTTGAATTCATAATATCCATTAACTGGTGCTTCTTTTACTGCTTCCCTGTTTGTGCAAAATTAAATCATATGTGGAGTTTATAGATCAATGCTAATGGCATTATGCTGTGTTATTTTACTGAAGGATGATTCAAAATATTTAGACACACTGATCTTTATACATTATTAAGTGTGTTTTGTTGACATCCATCAAGGCATAATAATCCGAATAGAAGAATATTGCCAATTCTGAAGATCTGGCTAGAGAATTCTGTGAGTTGAACTCAACCGTTGCCAAGGTTGAGAAATACTGATCTAGATAGTTGGATTTTCTGTAGGTCTACTTGGAACCAGGGGTGGGATTCTACAGATTCGCACCTATTCTCTAGAACCGGTTGTTAACATTCTAAGCAGTTTGGAGAACCGGTTGTTAGAAGAAATTACAGGCCTAATCCTGTAAGGAAGGCAGGAAGGAAACATTCTGTTGCTTACAAAAACTGCCTCTCCGTTAACCCGTATTACATTCTAGGCAGGACTAGACTTTCTGTCTCAGGAACTTCTCTGGAGTTTTTTTCCCCTCCTTTGCTGGTACTTGTTAGGTTTTCTTTAAGAACCTAAACTATATTGGTTTACCATATATGGCTGCAAGTCATAATGACTCAGCACTTTAACTGAAGCCAGGATATTGATTGGCTACAGGAAGCAGGATTACTATATAGCAAGAAGCCAGAGAGCACATTGCTGCTGCCATTGCTGTTGCTTGTTGTTGCTATTGTTGCTTGTGGTTACTGTGGCTGCCACTGCATGCTTCTCTGCTACTATGCTGCTTCTTAGGCTACTCAGAAAGTATCTTCATCACTTTGCAGCTATATTTCTCCATTGCTGCATTGATGTATTGAAGTTGCTATATTGCTGGTATGCCTGCTGACTATGATGGTTAGTTATATATTCTATTGAATGATGAACCGTGTATGAACATTGGACTGAATCTTGGATTGTGCTTATATCCCTGTATATAAAACCTTTACCCTTCAACTTCTGTGCCTGTGTGATTCTATACTTATTGTTACAATTTTGCACACTACTTCCGTTTGTTGCATACTCCTTGATAGACAAGGAAACTCTGCTAAATACTTACCAGTTTCTTTGCTTGTGTGGAGTGACTATTCAAAGTTACAATGGCACTGAAAAACGTGACTTATGACCATTTTTCACACTTACGACTGTTGCAGCATCCCCACAGTCATGAGAGGCCAGGCGAGGAGATGCGTGCCTCAATGTGAGTGATGTTGAGTTGGCCACACCCAGCCAGTCACATGACCACCAAGCCACGCCCACCAACTAAACCATGCCCACAGAACCAGTTGTTAAAAAAATCGAATCCCACCCCTGCTTGGAACCATGGTCAACATATCTTTTCAACCATTACCCTTTTGACATTAATTTCCACTTCTCTTGTAGTTCAGATTTGGCTTGTAACAAAGCTGGGGGGAGGGGGGGAAGTGAAATGAAAAATTCCTGCAAGGAATATTTAAATTTTGAAGGAAAGAAAGAAGTGGCAGGAAATGAGTGATAAAAGAACAGAGTTGGAAGGGATTTGGGGGGGTCTTCTGTGTAGTCCATGCAGAAGACTCTATACCAGTGTTGGCAAACCTTTTCGCCACCGAGTGTTGAAATGCGAGTGCATGCATGTGTGGGTGTGGGAACCCCGGAAACCGAAAGAGCAACTCCCTGGCACGTGAGCACGGGAGTGTGGGAAACCGGAGGAGCAGTTCCCCAGCCCCAGGAAGCTGAGCTTCTGGTTTCTGGCATGTGCATGTGTGCCCGCCACCTGGTCTTCTGGTTTCTGGTGCACATGCATGTGTGAAGACCAGCTGGCCGGTGTGCCTGTGTGTGCCGGAAACCGGAAGCTCAGCTTCCCAGCATGCACATGTGCACCTAGTGGTTTCCGACACTCTCGTGCATGCAAAGACCAGTTGGCCGGTACACATACATGCACCGGAATCCAGAAGAGCAATGGCCGATGGCTGGCATGCCCAGAGGCTGTGTGTGCCACTTCTGACATGCATGCCATGGGTTCGCCACCATGGCAGTCTATACCATTCTGGATAAATGGCTGTCTAATGTCTTCTCATTAACTTCCAGTGATGGAGCACCCACAACTTCTGAAGGCAATATATACATTAAACATGGATGTGAAGATGTGCATAACTGACTCATAAAAATAAGTGAGGAGGAATGTATTGCGCTGATCATACAGATAAAAGTAGCATTATAATCAGGGGTGGGATTCTACAGGTTCGCACCTATTCGCTAGAACCGGTTGTTAACATTCTAAGCAGTTTGGAGAACCGATTGTTAGAAGAAATTACTGGCCTAATCCTGTAAGGAAGGCAGGAAGGAAACATTCTGGTGTTGCTTACAGAAACTGCCTCTCCGTTAACCCTTATTACGTTCTTGGCAGGACTAAACTTCCTGTCTCTGTAACTTCTCTGGAGTTTTTTTTCCCTCCTTTGCTGGTACTTTGCTTGTGTGGAGGGACCATTCAAAGTTACAATGGCACTGAAAAAAGTGACTTATGACCATTTTTTACACTTATGATTGTTGCAGCATCCCCACGGTCATGAAAGAGCCAGGCGAGAAGATGTATGCCTCGATGTGAGTGATGTTGAGTTGGCCACGCCTATCCAATAACATGACCACCAAGCCACGCCCATCATCTAAGCGACACCCCCAGAACTGGTTGTTAAAAATTTGAATCCCACCCCGGATTATAAATAAATATATATAGATATATATAGATAAATATAAATATGTGTTAGGTTTTTGAGCTGATAAATAATTAAACAAGGGAGACTAGGATAGATCTATTTCGAGCTATTTAGTTCTCGTCAGCTAGCCATACCCTTACTGGGATTTGAAGCAGGGAAGTATTATATGTGAGGCAGTTGTAATTACCATTAGGCCACTGGTTCTCCGCCAGATCAGCTGAGACAGGGGAATGAGTATATATTTGTGTTACAACACCCTGTTAAGCCCCAATCAAGGGAGGAAGCATACTGCTGTCCTTTTCTGTCTTTCGGCTCATCACCAGAGACCATCCAGACAGAAAGCTATTCGTTTCGTTGTCTTTTCTTTATATGTGTGTTAGGTTTTTGAGCTATATATATTTTATATATATAATTTTATATATATATATAAATAAAATTATATAATTATACATATAATAATTCTTATTGTTAGTTTTTATTGTTTTTATTTTTTGTTTTAAATATGGTTTTACATTGAGTAAGCCGCCTCGAGTCGCCATGGGTGAATAGGCGGCAATATAAATAAATAAAATAAAATAAATAAATAAATCATGTAATGTTCTATTTTTTAAAAGATTGGAATATCTCGCAGGGGCAATCTTGAGGCCTAATTTTCCAAAAGGAATAATAAGAGTGTATTTTAAGTTGGGGAAATAGGGAAGAAGGCACTAGAGCAGTGGCGTCAAACTCAATTTCATTGAGGACCACATCCAGGTTGTGTTTGATCTCGGGGGCCTGGGTGGGCGTGGCCAGCTTGACATAACTTGTGTTGAGGGCATCTGTAGTGGTCCGAGCATTCTGCTAGTGAAAACGGGCTCCCGAGCTCCGTTTTCAGCTGCAACGGCCTCCTGCCGCCCTCTGCCAGTGAAAATGGAGCTCAGCCAGCCCCCCTCAAGCTCCGTTTTCACTGGCAGAGGGTGGCAGGAGGCCATGACGGCTGAAAATGGAGTCTAGGAGAGCCATGCATGGCCCTCCCGAGCTCCATTTTGCCTGGCAGAAGCACCTTGGGCCATTCCTTTGCTCTTTCTAGGGCGGCCTCATGGGCCAGATATAAGCAGGGTTGGGATTCTACCAATTCGCACCTATTCGCTAGAACTGGTTGTTAACATTCTAAGCAGTTCGGAGAATCGGTTGTTAGAAGAAATTACTGGCCTAATCCTGTAAGGAAGGCAGGAAGGAAACATTCTGATGTTGTTTACAGAAACTGCCTCTCCATTAACCCTTATTACATTCTTGGCAGGACTAGACTTCCTGTCTCTGTAACTTCTCTGGAGTTTTTTTCCCCTCCTTTGCTGGTACTTTGCTTGTGTGGAGTGACCATTCAAAGTTACAATGGCACTGAAAAAAGTGACTTATGACCCTTTTTCACACTTACGACTGTTGCAGCATCCCCACAGTCATGAGACGCCATGTGAGGAGATGTGTGTCTCGATGTGAGTGATGTTGAGTTGGCCACGCCCAGCCAGTCACATGACCACCAAGCCACGCCCACCAACTAAGCCACACCCACAGAACCGGTTGTTAAAAAAATTGAATCCTATCCCTGCCCATGGGCCGTATCGGGCCCTCGGGCCTTGAGTTTCACACTAGAGAATGGAGAAGCCACTATTTATTTCTGCAACTGATTCATATTTCAGTGGCTTTATAAAAAAAAAAGATCAAGTATTGTATGCAGAGACCAAAAAAAAGGACCCATTGCTTTTCTCATTACTGGGCCTGAGGGGAGCAGAATAACCCCACTGCTCCGACCACACTATCTTCCTCTCACAAAGAAGGAGCTGCCTTGAAAAGACTGGAGCAGGGCATTTACCGATTGTCACGTAAGCTGGATGTTTGCAGAGTGAAAAGACGTGCTGATCTATTTGTGTATCTTCTTGAATATATGAAAGGATAATCAGGCAGCTGTGCTTCAGTGCTCCTCATCTGAATTCCCTTCTCCCCTTAGGTCTGGTCGACAGGATCCGGGCATCCATTGTGCATTTAAAAGAACCAGAGCCACACGTGGAAAATAGCCCATCCTCACCTGCTGCGGAGTTCTGATTATTTAATAGCCTATCCCCTGCTTCGACTTCTACCATTAACTTTCGGCTCTAACACATCCCATTTTCCTCCTTGTGTAGGCATGGCCTTCCTATACAGCAGCTTATTCACAGGTTTACGTAGTGTGAAGTACGGCAGAGTCTGGCCGGCCTCCAGCAAGTGACAATGGCGCTCCAAATGCCATTTTAATATAAATGCAGTCTAGGTGTTTAATTTTTTATGGTTTTTTTTCTTTCCCCCCAGCTGATAGGGAGGGGAAATAATAAGGATGCCCAACTCTTGAAATATCTTCTTTTGAAGACCGGGTTCTCGTGGAAAATAGCGAAATTTGCGAAAGGTCAGTGTTTTAGGTCTGCATAGAAGGACCGCAAAAACTGTTTTAAGGAAGGTTTGTTACTAATCTTTTCCTCGATTAAGGAATTTCCAAGAAATGCATTGATGTCTGTATGGACAGCTCTCTCTTTCAATTTTGATTCCTCCCCCCCCCCCGACAACATTTCAGAATGGATCAGATAAAAAGACCTACTTAGTCCAGCTGTCTGTTTCCATAGTTTCCAGATACTTAAGAGATACCCACAGACAGGAGGTCTATTTTATTTTATTTCTACAAAAAATGTATGACTCACTCCCTAATGCACATACAATCTGCTGAGAGAGATGCCTTCAACAAACCATCCCTCAGCTTTTGTTCCTCAGGAAATGGTATACACAGAAACCAGTGTAGAAAGTTAGGACCCACCTCTCTCCTAGAAGAATGAAATATGCTAGGAAATACTAAAAAGGCAGAATATTTCCCCTAAAAAGAGAAGTAGAAACTCAGAAGCAGAAACTTACCTTAGAAGCAGAAGCTCACCCCCACCTTCTGGGCCAGCATATTCTACATAACAAAGCCCTCTACCTATCTCACCACATGGCCTGGGAAGATTGCATCAGCCAGCACTCAGGTGAAGCCATGTAGTCCAGACAAAGCCTACAAAGTTAGCTAAGACCCCTGCCCCTGGAAGTCCAACAGCCAATGGGATAAGTTTCTGACACAGGAACAGGAAACACTAAGGTAGGGCCCAACAGAGGGTATAAAACCAAGGGATTCTCAGCATCTCTGCCCTTTTTGCTCAGGAGCTCCAAGGCATGTGGTCCTGTCCACCATTAAACCTTCATTCCAAGTAACTTCCATGAATCCAGTGTCTTTTTCCCCACTTGGAACTGAACCCAGAAGGATATTTCTTCCAACACCAGCCTCCAGGATTTAAAGTAAAAAATGTGTTGTTATTGATAGCTTGTCCTTCATGAATTTGTCTAGTCTTCCTTTCTCATCACTGCATCTTGAATTTCCATGTCCTTCATACCCACGTTTTCTTCAGAATAACTCTAAGAAATAGGTTCAAGTACAAAAAGCCGAGTGACTCCAAACTTATAACACATTTGACCCCACCCTCATG
Source organism: Bungarus multicinctus (assembly GCA_023653725.1). Lineage (NCBI taxonomy): Eukaryota > Metazoa > Chordata > Lepidosauria > Squamata > Elapidae > Bungarus > Bungarus multicinctus. The sequence continues at coordinate 19,898,195 of CM042848.1, read as the reverse complement.
CTCAACCTGGTCATCTACACTGAGAGCCAATCAGGAGTTTGTGGCCACCTTTCTTTGTTCAACAGATTTTTCTGGTCAAACCAAGGATGAATGTTGAGGCCTAAAGGTGAAGATCTGAATAACCTGGTAGTCACATCCTGCTCTGAAGTAGTAAATTGGTAATTCCTGATGAACCATACTTGGTTACCTGGCAACTACTGCATAACCTTTGTGTCAACTGTCCGATTAGCAAACCCAAGAAAAATAGACATTCTCAGGAACTTTGAAATCCCAAAAGCAAAACTGTATTGGACACACCATATTGGTACTGAAGAATCAAAACCAACTCTGGTTTTTCCCGTGCAATGCTTGTATAGTTTAAACAATAGCTTGTTTATACAAGCATTCTCCCCACCCCTGGTTGGTCACGTTGTCCAATTATGAACCGTCCTTTTGTTTTGAGAACAGTTCATTTCACCACTCAATTCAGTAATCCTTCCTGAAAGAAGGAGAGAAAGGAGAAAGGAGGGAGGAGGGAAGGAAGAAAAGAAGTTAGAAAGAGGAGGAGGAGCTATCTTCATGTTGAATGATTTGGACATGGAAAGAAGGGAGAGAGGAAGGAAAGAAGGGAAGGAAGGAAGGAAGGGAGGGAGGGAGAGAGGGAGGGAGGGGAAGGAGAGCTATCTTCATATCGAATGTTTTGGATGTGGAAAGAAGGAAGGGAGGGAGGGAGCGAGGGAGGGAGGGAGGGAGGGAAGGAAGGAGGGAAGGAAGGAAGGGAGGGAGGGAGGGAGGGGAGGAGAGCTATCTTCATATTGAATGTTTTGGATGTGGAAAGAAGGAAGGGAGGGAGGGAGGGAGGAAGGAAGGGAAGGAAGGAGGGAAGGGAGCGAGGGAGGGAGGGAGGGAAGGGAGGAGAGCTATCTTCATATTGAATGTTTTGGATGTGGAAAGAAGGAAGGGAGGGAGGGAAGGAGGGAGGGGAAGGAGATCTATCTTCATATTGAATGTTTTGGATGTGGAAAGAAGGAAGGGAGGGAGGGAGGGAGGAAGGAAGGGAAGGAAGGAGGGAAGGGAGCGAGGGAGGGAGGGAAGGGAGGAGAGCTATCTTCATATTGAATGTTTTGGATGTGGAAAGAAGGAAGGGAGGGAGGGAGGGAGGGAGGGGAAGGAGAGCTATCTTCATATTGAATGTTTTGGATGTGCCCATTCCAGTATACAACAAAACCAATATAGTGCCAGACAGTCTCTGAGATCCACGAAGAAAAAACATTGCCATTTTCTTTTAAAAAATGTGAACAAAAAGGTTAACGTGACAAATCTTTACAAAGTTGCTTTTCTTTTCATTTCTGAGTTACCTGAACCCGTAATTTTCTTTGGCTAGAAATAGGCACTCGGTATAATTCAAAGCTATCATTCTTTTATTCTTTTTTTTTAAAAAGGAAGCTATCATGATTCAAGAGCTGAAAAATGTCAGGAAACAAGATTTTTTTCCCACTTTTTATTTTTGAAAGTCCTGTATCATGCTGCCCTCATTTCACATCTAGAAATACTTGAAATAATATGCCCTTCAGAGGGGAGCTGGCTAAGTAGAAGTTAAATAATTATTGTTCATTAAGCAATGTAATCAGCTCCCACGAAAAGCTGCTTGCCAATATTGTCCGTTTTTGGAAAGCTGCTTTCTTCTCTGTGCAATTCTCCTAAGAAGAAGCCACCTCCTTTTCTCCTTGCCTCAAGACCTGCTGAACTCAAGTGGACCCTTCTACTCAGTGGTGGTATTCATTTTTTTTTTTTACTACCGGTTCTATGGGCATGGCTTGGTGGGCATGACAGGGAAGGATATACTGCAGAATCTTCATTTCCACCCCATTCCAGGGGAAGAATACTGTAAAATCTCCATTGCCTCCTCATCCCACTAACCTGCTTTCCCACTCCGTTCTCCTGTGCAGGGCAACTGTCATGCCCTTGTTGGAGTCTGATTCTGAGGGGGAGATTGAGCAGCTGACAGGGAGTGGGAGTGTGGCTCCGGTGGCTGTGGAAGAAACAGGGGAAGGACACAATCTGGCTGGGCATTCAGAGGAAGACCCAGGCTCACCTTCTCTTCATCCTAGGGCACACAGGGAAGAACAGATAAGGGAGCAACGTGGGTTACAGGGGAGAAAAAGGCCCTGATTCCCTTCATTAGCTGAAGCTGGGAAAACAGGATAAAGAGGTTGCTTGCACAGGAAGCAAAGCGTGAATTATTTTGGTTTGTCAAGTCTTATCTGAGTTTTGGCGTCCTCCCAACTGTATGTGTTTCGTTACCTTTTGGAAGTCTGCAATTTATTATCCTGGCCTGTCGTGTTAATTATTTCAGTGTGGTTTGTGTTGGTTTTTTTATTTCTACTTTATTTGTACTTTGGGTTCCAACTGCATTCCTTCCTTTTGTAGATTGTTTTTGGAAGAGTTTGATCTCCAGCCAAGGATAACTGGACATTGGGGGCCAAGTTGGAGGTATTAAAGGGAATTTATCTACTTTTGTGACTGTTATTTTTGTGCCATGCCCCGGGTCATCACAGCAACAAAAGAAGACCCAGCTGATCAGCTGGGACTCGGGAGGCAGAGAATAGATGGGGGTGGGGCCAACCAGAGGTGGTATTTACCAGTTCTCCGAACTACTCAAAATTTCCGCTAACGGTTCTCCGGAAACCTGTCAGAACTGGCTGAATACCACCTCTGCTTCTACTTATGCTTAGCAACTGAGCAAGTTGTTTCTCAATTGAACTTAATAGCAAACCAAGTGTGTAACACAACTTTGTGTGGACACTCTTATCTTAACTGAAAAATGTTCCTCCTCCTTAGAGTAGCTTGAAAAACCAGCAGAGTCGGGGGAGAAAAAATAGATTTTAAAAAACCCTGAGCAATTCAAGCCCCTCTTCTTTTTTAGGTCAGTGCCACCACCTTGATTATTTTTACCCAGGCACACACTTTCTATTTTTCCCCCTGAACATCCTGTTCACAAAGTCAATGCCACAAGTGATTTTAATGGCCAAGGAATGGAGGTTTTCTTCATTTTGTATATCTTTATACCACTTGATACATCACAGAATAGAGGTAGTCTCGACTTGCAACCACAATTGGGACCAGGATTTCTGTTGCTAAGCAAGGTGGTGGTTGAGTGAGTTGTGTTCAATTTTATGACCTTTTATTGCAGTTGTTAAACAAATAACATGTTTGTGAAGTGAATCCAGGTTTCCTCATTGACTTTGCTTGTTTGAAGCCAGCTGGAAAGGTTGCAGGTGGTTGATCACGTGACCTATGAATGCTGAAAATCGTGTAAATACAAACCAGTTGCCAAGCATCCAAATTTTGATCGTGCTGTTAAGTGCGAAGATCAGTCATAAATCACTTTCCCTGCATCATTGTAACTTTGAACAATTGCTAAGCAAATGTTGTAAGGACTACCTATAGTTCATCAACTATAAACAACAACAACCCAACAACCCATGGAAACAATAGAGAAGGAGAAGGGCTTCTTTGGATGATCCACGTTGATTCCTTCTGAAGGCCTAGACAAGGCCATGTAATTTCAAGGCAACCATATGGAAATGATTTGTCATGACTACTTCCAGGAAGTTCTTTGATTCCCCAACTCAATCCATAGATCTGGGATTTTCATCTGGTTCCCCATTCCAGTATTGTTAAAAATTCTGTTTATATGTAGCACCAAAGAGCAAACAATGAGTACAGTCACCATGTACTTTACTGCTCAACTGTAACAGGAAACAGGAAACTCTACTTAGAATAAAAAAGCAAGAGTATATATACCATAAATCCAAACTTATAAACACTGCCATCTTCTGGCTGAATAATACTACTGTAGTTGTTGCATAGAAATACATTCCAACAATGAAACACAACAAATACTATCCTGGGCAGTTCTGCATAGCTTAAGGAAGCAGCTAAGGTCAACTCTTGTGTTGTCAAAAGCTGGGCTAAAACAGCCATAAGGCCATATGCTAGGAAAATCTCCCCAGTTCCCATTCTGATTTTGCCTGGCGTGACGTCCAGGGGCAGGGCTCCCATTTTTACAATCTCTTTTTCATTTCAACTCCTTCAGATCAAAAATATCAAAGCCTCAAAAATAGCTGAGAACAGCTGTGTGGCAGCACCACCTGCAATGTCTCTTTACGGAACACATCCAGTGCCAATGATTGGTACTGTTTCTTAACACTGTTATTCTGTGATGCGGTATGCTAATAACCATGTTTCTTGATTAAAAGAAAAATCCCAACAGGGTGTATAAAACCCATAGCTCTCCTGGAAGGAAAAAAGAAAAAAAAACTAGAAAAAAAGTCGGCTATGTTGTTTTCCAGCAAGTTGCATAAGAGATTTTAGAGCAGCTTGAAGTTAAAGAGCATGAATTTAGAGCAGCTTGAACATTTGCATGGAAGGATTTGCTACGATTGTCTCTCAGAAAGAAGAAATTTGTATGGCAGAAGGCAAAATATATACTCTAAAATCTCCTGAATATAAAATACACCCTACTTCGAGAAACCAAATATTGAGGGGTGGAGGAGAATTTAGCTATCCTTGCAATTGAAAAAAAAAAGAAATTAATATCTTGGGGCGAGGGAAAAAAGCATATTGCAGAAAATTCTCTGTGATATTCAAAGGTGACTCAGTTACAGAGAACTGAAACGTACACTTAATTGGCCAGGCAAAGGTAATTTCAGCCTTGAGGGTCCCTTGTTCTCCTGGTAGACAGATAATAATAGATAATCAGAGACTGCAACTGTTCTTCATATGTTTTAGTCTCCAGTTCCCTAATCATCCTGGTTATTGGTTCTTTACTTAGCTAAAGTTTCGTTGCCAGAGCATTTGACAAGTTTATTTTCCAGTCTTGTGCTTTAATGCAAATTGGCTGGAAGGGCAGGCTCAGAATGCCCCATTAATTAGTTAAAGGTGACTCGAAAGTAGCAATTCACAAGAAGTGTGTCAGAAAAATGGGGTAGGGTGGGGAAAGCTGGATATCCATATATTGTGTAGATATAAGAAGGATGAATACGTTGGACAATAAATACATGCTATTGAAGGGGAGTCATAGAATAAATTATAGAACAGTGTTACCCAATCTTGGCCACCAGTGTATGAACTATAACTCTGAGAAGGCTCCAGCCAGCCACACATGCTTCAAATGGCCAAGATTTTGGAAATCTCATTAATATAGATTGATAAGTTGTCTTTACAATGAAGGCAGAGAACATGAACTAATCAAAACAAAGCTGCGTAATATTGTGAGATTTCGTTCCAGTTCTACTTTCTCTTGAGGACTGAAAGATCCTGCATTTTGATTGTGTTTATCAACTTCCTACTAAAAAGCTGGACTCTTGCAGATATAGCACTCAATTTAGTATGGTTTAAGAACATTTATGGTGTAGTAATGGTGTCTGTCATGCCCTTGTTGGAGTCTGATTCTGAGGGGAAGATTGAGCATCTGACAGGGAGTGAGAGTGTGGCTCTGGTGACTGTGGAAGAAACGGGGGAAGGGCACAGTCTGGCTGGGCATTCAGAGAAAGACCCAGGGCCAACCGTTCTTCATCCTAGGGCACGGAGGGAGGAATGGAGAAGGGAGCAACATGGCTTATGGGAGAGAAAAAGGCCCTGATCCCTTTCATTAGTTGCAGCTGGGAGAACAGGATATAAATGGGGCGTTTGCACACGGCTCCTTGCCGGAAGCAAAGTGTGCATTACCTTTGTCAAGAGGCTTATCTGGGTTTTGGCGTCCTCCCAACTGTGGTTGCTTGCCTTACTTTTGAAAGTCTGCAATTTATCATCTTGGCCTGCCATGTTAATTACTTCAGTGTTGTTGTGTTGGGTTTTTTTATTTCTAATTATCTTTACTTTGGGTTCAGACTGTATTTCTTTCCTTCAGAGACTGTTTTTGGAAGAGTTTGATATCCAGCCGAGGATAATTGGACATTGTGGGCCAGGTTGGAGGCATAAAGAGAAGTCATCACAGTGTCCTTTCCAGCACAGAAAGAGAAGGATAAGAATATTTTTACACTAGTTGAACACAGAAAGGTCCAAACTCTTAATTTACAGCACAGAAAATCATATGTGTTTTAATAGGCTGTTTTTTTCCTCAACAAATGCTCAATGTTATCTTCTTGCTTATTGTGACATTACGATCTCTTTTTAGCCTATTGGATAACCTGACTGGTCTTAGCAATTTGAATCAGTATTGTTGGAGGAAAAGCTAAATATCCTTGTTTTTGTCAAATAGTTGAATCTTCCTGCATGTTTTCTTCAGACAATTAATTCATTGAGACTGATCATCTAGTTCAGGGGTGTCAAGCTCACGTCGTCACAGTAGTGTCACATGATGCATCGGGACTTCCCCCCCTTCGCTTAACTGGGCAGGGGGCAGGGCCAGCACGTGACGCATCCGGCCTGTGGGCCGCGAGTTGGACATCCTTGATCTAGTTGCTATATTAAACCCCAGTTTTGTACTAAAACCCCTGAGACAGTATATAAACATATAATCCAATCTACAACCAACAAACATAAAAATAAAATTATGGCACCTTGAGATTTTAAGACATCTCTACTTCTGTCCCTCAAAATGCAGGGGTGTCCATTGAGGGTGATAAAAAAATCAAGATGGTGGCCACAATGGTACAATCAGATCTCTGTCTTGTTTTTTTTTATTTTTGCAAGCTTTGATTTCACGAACTGCCACCTTGACTTTTTTTTATCATATCCTAAGGACCCCTCCCTTTTTAGCAAATAAGGAAAGTACACTCCTAATGGTGCTTTTTTTTCCTTCGGTCCTGTTATCATTTGAGGCAGATTTCACTGTTCTTTTCTGTATTCTTCTTTTGTAATTTCAGTTATGCGTTTTGATTTGCTGCTGTTCCTTTTTGCTTCCTTTTTGCTTGTGGAAACCTGTTACTAACCCTCCTGAACATTGAACAAGTAAACCTTATGAGTCAAGGGAATTTCCTCCTGGTGGTTTCATTCATACCTCATCTTTCTTCACATTTTTTCAGATTCAACCAGTCAGGTGCTGCCAGGAAATTATTTAAAGAACTATTGTTCCCACTGCAAAAAAATATATCACCCAAGTTTTGTGTTGAATAGAGCTCTTCTTCAGCAGTCTCAATTATCCCTCGGTCAGCTCCAATAATGCACCCATTGAAAGCAAGGCAGGTAGATTCAAAGAACAATTTATTGGATACAACTGGTGAAAACCAAATTCTGAAAGTTCCAGCTGTTTTCACCTCATTAAAAAGTGAATGTTCCTCCTTCCCCCCCAGGTCACATTGTCCAATAGTGGTGCTGGTAGGTTGCCTGGTTACTCCAATCCTCCTCTTCTCAGCCACCTGTTAGAATGACTTTGGTTCCCACAAGAAAACCTTTTATTTTGATGGCAAAGCCGAGCTATCTAATTCCCCCCCCTCCCTTTCTCCCCCTCTGCCTTGTGGTAGAAGTCTCAAAGATGGCCTCAGCCAGGTTCGCGTCACCCGCTTTCAGTTGGGCTTTTCGAATTATCCTACCATTTAAAGCAATTTTTCTCAGGCTTGCCCACAAAGATGTGTAAACGTCAATGTTGGCTGGGGAATTCTGGGAGTTAAAAGTCCACCCATCCATCTTAAAAGTGGCCAAGTTTGAGAAATATTGCTTTTAAGCAGACCAGCTACCCTGCATTTCATGTATTTACACATGGGGGTCATACCAGTGGTTGGTATTCTACCAGTTCAGCCTGGTTCGGGCGAGCTGGTATTAAAGAAGATGCTACTGGTTCGGTCAAACTGGTATTTCTGATGATCAGCTGTGCCACACGATTTAGATTAACTAGAAAGCAGGAAATAATTTATTTATTTATTTATTTATTTCTGAGTTTTATATACCGCCCTTCTCCCGAAGGACTCAGGGCAGTGAACAGCCAACTAAAATACAAATAAACAAAGTATAAATTATTTAAAAAAGAATTAAACACTTAAATTAAACAAGAATTAATCAGATTTCTTGCTTTCTAGCTAATCTAAATCACGCGGCACAGCTGATTCTTCCCTCACTGTTGTACTTACTTTGCCAGGAGGCTTCTCTGAGGTCCAGTAGGCAAAAAAGGGGGCATGAGGACTGTGGTGGGATTCAAATGTTTTTACTACCGGTTCTGTGGGCGTGGCTTGGTGGGCATGGCAGGGGAAGGATACTGTAAAATCTCCAGTCAGAGGTGGGATTTGCCGGTTCTCTGAACTACTAAAATTTTCCGCTACCAGTTCTCCAGAACTGGTCAGAACCTACTAAATACCACCTCTGCATGGGGAAGGATTTGCTGTGGAAAGGGAAAAAAAAAAAAAAAACCACATAGCCATGCCCACCCAGTCACATGACTACCTGGCCACACCCACCTAGTCACACCTACAGAACTGGTAGTAAAAAAATTTGAATCCCACCAACTGGGTCATACATCTTTTGAAAGGACACCTTTGCAAAGCACTTCTAAAAATATTCTCCAGTTGGAAGGCTCCCAAAAGCTCTACTCAAAACCTCCCCCTAGATGGCGCTCTTGAATCCAAGCATCCCTTCTGAACATAGAGACACCTATAACATTTATTCATACGGTTCTTCTTTAGGGGCTGTTCCTGTTGACTAATTAGTCAACTGTTCCACCTGTTCCTGTTGACTAATTAGGACAACCTCAGATGACCTGAAGTGAAAAATCAGTTCCAACGGTCTATATCATTCTCTTTTTAATGACACAAAGCACACACTCTGCAGTTTTGTGTAGCAGAAGCAACGCAGGCGGGTAACACTTCAGCCCCTCTCTCCCCTTTCCATTCACCAAGCCCTGAATTGCATTGAAACGGAGATCTTGACATTCAATTAATTCAAATGGAGAGACTTAGATTTGGGGGTATTCGTGTTTTTTTTTTCTTCTCCTTTTCCTTTTTCTCTGTGGAAGTTGTACCGAAGCATCAGCCAACGTAGAAAGCATCGCTGGTTAAAATGCATTTTCTCCTGAGAAACATTTAGTTGAGGAATACTTACAAATGTAATGCAGTTTTGGTTTTCACGGAAATACACAAAAAGTTTGTTAAAAGGTGGGGGGAGAAATATTTTGCATTACTGTGAGTTGTGGGGGTGTGTGTGGGGGTGCATGAAGGGGGGCTCAGCCAATCTCATTGTACACATGTTTTACTCTGACAATAATGATAATAATAATGATAATAAGGCTGATAATAAGGCTGCGCCACCCATGTGGCCTGCCCACCCACTGGCCCCCATCCTTCGGCCAAGCGCAAACCTTACCTTGAGTAAAACCATGAGAGCTGGAACTGGAAGGTAAGACCAACGGCGGAGGAGGGAAATCTGCCCCAGGGTGGCTTGCTGACGTTGGTGGGAAAGTCGGTCCCATATTCCAGAGCTGCAGTAGTCACAGGACTGGATCTTTGGTCATTCCAGAGCTGTTGCTCCAGTCCATGGCAGGCCAGTGCACGCAAGTGGAGGAGCAGCTGCTCCGGGATGACCAAAGGGCCAGTCCTGTGACTACTGCATCTCTGGAATAGGGGACCGACTTTCCCACCAATGTCAGCAAGCCACTAGTCAAAATTCATATTAGCGATCCACGGGATTTAAAATTATGAGTTTGGTGGTCCCTGAGGTCCAAAAGGTTAGTGACCTCTGCTGCAAATGGTTCTACACATGCAGGCCAGTTGCTGAGCACTGTAATGCAACAACATGAATGGGGTGAGGTAGCTGCTGGAACTTCAAATCCAGGTGGTAAATGCCTTTTGGGGAATCTGTTGTAACTTTGAACAGTTGCAAAACAACTGGTGTATGCCAAATAAACACCTGTAGGTTGTATACATTACAAACAGCACTTTGCATTGCGCTTGGAAGTTTCTTGGTAGCCAATATAATGTTCCCAAAACCAGGATTGCATAATACTGGTGGAGCTTACTTGCCAACAGGCCAATTTCTGCATTTTGTACAAATTGCTGCTTCAAACTTGAGTCGATGACTGTCACCAAAGCCTCTTCAGAAAGTTTTACAATTAGAAAATCAGCTGAAATTGGCAAAGCAGAGGTGGTATTCAGAAGGTTCTGACCAGTTCTGCAGAACCAGTAGGGGAAATTTTGAGTAGTTTGGAGAACCGGCAAATGCCACCTCTGACTCGTACCACCCCTATCTCTTCTCTGCCTCCCGGGTCCCAGCTGATCGGCTGGGTGTTCTTTGGTTGCCCTACAGAGGAGAATGGAGCTGGAAAGCAGGTTAGTGGGGCAGGGATCTTAATTCTTAGAGCTTCTTGACACCAGATTTTAATTTCTGGGAACCTTTGGTTGCTCATCTTCACTTACCATTAATTGCTAGTTATTGTACGGCAGCAATAGGATGATGCTCAGAAATATAATAGATAGTAGAAACTATATTTCAGAAGTAGTATCCCTGGTCTGTCATTCCTCTCACTCAGCCTACCTCAGGCTTATTATGATTATAAACCAATTTGGATCTTAATGAAGTGGAGAGAGAGAAAAAGAATGTATTTAGGTAAGTGTGGCAGACTAAGTGTTGTCACTCAATATAATACACAAATTAAAATTTTCTCAAAGCTAACAACTGATAGGAGTTTATGTTTAATTGCTCCACTGAAGTGAAAAATGTAAATTAGATGAAGCTATGAATCCATAGAACCCATTGTGACCCTTAATATAAAAAATAGAAGGTATAAATGCAGAGAAGATGCCATCTGCCATGGACTTCCTTTGCAAGTCCCAGGCAGTGGGCCACTTTATGGAATATTCCCTCCCCCCTTCCCAAAATTTGATTAGCTCCATCTTTCCTGAGGTAATGGAAGTCCCTCAAGACCTGGTTATGTCACCAGGCTTGGGGCTTCCAGGGAACTGGAAACATATATAGAAGGCTCCATTACTGAGGTGGATATATTCTCTCATTCTCTCACTCATCCTCTCTCTGCCTGGGGTTTGTAAATTTTAAATGCTAATTAACTTCTAATGTTTTCATGTTGACTTTTTATAGCTGTCAAATGCTTTTTATATATATATACACGCATTCTTTCTAGTCATTATTTCACAAATCTCAGAGTAACTTTGCATGAGATTGGCAGTCCTGTAAAGCAGGGGTGTCAAACTCGTAGTGTCACATGACATTTCGTGACATTTTTTTCTCTTCACAGAGCTGGGGTGGGCGTGTCCTGGGCGTGATGCATCCGGCCCGTGAGCCTCTAGTTTGACACCCCTGCTGTAAAGGAATGGATGGATGGATATATGGGTGGATGGGTGGATGGATGAATCAATGAATGAGTCCACCACCAATTCTCTCTTTTTTTTTGGAATAAACTTTATTCAGTTTTTCCAACAATTTAAAAAAAACATAAAAACCACAATTGCAACAACATTAAAAACATCATTAACATTTCTTAACCATATTCCTGTATTTAATTTTCTATTGTATTATAATTATTACATATTGATTTTTCTATTAATTCTCTATTCCTTACTCCTTACTTATATTAATACATAATACATTTTCTGTTAATTCTACATTCAGTACATATACATACTTTTCTTTCTATTGTCAAATCATATATACCAGGCAGTCCCAGACTGAATAATACACTGATTCCTCTCTCATCATTAAAATTTAGGATTTCAAACAGGGTTTGTAGGGATATAAGGGATAAGAGCCATGGTGGCAAAGTGGTTAGAATGCAGCATTGCAGGATAATTCTGCTCATTGCCAGCAGTTCAATTCTTACCTGCTCAAGGTTGACTCATCCTTCCATCCTTACCGTGGTCGGTAAAATGAGAACCCAGATTGTTGGGGGCAAGAGGCTGATTCTGTAAACCCCTTAGAGATGCCTGTAAAAGCGCTGTGAAGTGGTATATAAGACTAAGGACTATTGCTATTACTATGAAATATCAAACATACAGGTCTGTCATACAAGTTTTAAGTGCCTGTTAAAAGCCAGGCTGACTAAGCACTATAATATGATCAAGCACATCTCAGTTAGGTCAGTTGTGTAATGATATCATGGTCTATGCCAGGGGTGTCAAACTCGTGGCCCGCGGCTCAGATGCATCACGTGTTGGCCACGCCCATCCCCATTTTAGCGAAGGGAAAAAAATCACAATACGTCACATGACAACAACATAACAGCGCAAGTTTGACACCCCTGGTCTATGCGAACTAGATCTCTTCGTTCCAGCTATTATTGCATTTGACACAACACTTTTTGAAGTTCTGCTGATCAAGTTGTAGGAGTACCAGCTGTTTCCTGAGGATTCCCAAATACATAGCATGCAGAAACGCAGAACTTTCCCATGGTTGTTTGTTGAATGGCAGACAGGTCTCCCCGAATCAGATTGCAAGGGAATCATTGTCAGTGGGATGTGTGCATGAATTCGAATACATTCAGTGCAACGTTTAGATGTTTGTCCCTGTTTTAATCACCCTCCTTGAGGGAAGAGTTGTAATCCATCATCAAGAGAGGACAACCGCATGAAGAACTATGTATTGGAGTTTAAAAAAAATGAACGTAGCCAATTCCATTGTCACTGGATAACTTAATTTGCATGTGTCCAGACATCAATAGGCCTAGGCTAAGTAAGAAAAATGAAGAAGGAAGAAATATAAAGTGCTTTAAGCAAAAAGTTTTTTTGTTTTTTTGCAAAAGATTTGGGTGATGGAGGAGAACCCAAACAGCCTCATGTCACTGAAAATTTAGCAACGTACTGATGCAATTTAGCAACGCAAGACAAGAATAACTTTTAATTTATACCATGGATATTAAAAAGTTAGCGCTTTTGACTATTATCAGTCCCTCACATCTTTGGAAGTTTCAAAACTTTCAGTAATGTATGACTTTCATTGTAAAGATTTGATTCATTATGTAGCTCAGGGATTTTAATCTTGTTTTAGCTTGATGCTTTTATTTGTTTTCGTGCTTCAATAAATCTCGTTTCTCCGCTGCTTTATATTGCGGGATTCACTGTGCTCTATGATAAACAAGATTTTATTTGTTGAATAAATCTGTGAAATGTGAGCAGGGGAGCTCAATTCAAGAATGAGATCCAAATTGTTTGTCTCACCAAAGGAATGCAACTATATTTCTCCAAGGACCGAGAAAGCATTAAAATGCAACGCAATGACAAAAGCTCTTTTAATATAAGATGATTTCAATGTCAGGATTCACACGCAGCGTTTTTCAAGCTTGGAAATTTTATGATATGTGGTCCTAAGTCGAGGAATAACTACAGTCATTTCTAGTGCCTGTGCAGGGTATATGAGGCAATGCTGAATACAACACATTTTCAATTTTTTTTTGATATTCAGGTTGTAATCTGGGAATCTCAAAGTACAAACAGACTTTCTCCAGCACTTTGCTTTGTAGCTAGAAGTTACTTTTATGCAGTTCATAATCTTTGCTGCCAATTAAAGGAGGATCTTTTGCAGGAGTGGGCTTCAAAATTTTTAGCAACGGGTTCTCTGCCATGTCCATGGTGTGGCATGGCCTAGGTGGGAGTGGCCTAGTCAGCCTCCTGCACCACGGTGGGGGGGGGGGCATTTTTGTCCTCCCCGGGCTCCGGAGGTTCTCTGGAAGCCAGAAACGGGCCCTTTTCTGGCCTTCCCAAACTTCTGTGAGGCCCGTTTTTAGCCCTCCCTGAGCCTCCGTGCATGCCCTCCACCAGGGGTGGGATTCTACCAGTTTGCACCTATTCGCTAGAACCGGTTGTTAACATTCTATGCAGTTCAGAGAACCGGTTGTTAGAAGAAATTACTGGCCTAATCCTGTAAGGAAGGCAGGAAGGAAACATTCTGGTGTTGCTTACAGAAACTGCCTCTCCGTTAACCCTTATATTCTTGGCAGGACTAGACTTCCTGTCTCAGGAACGTCTCTGGAGTTTTTTTCCCCTCCTTTGCTGCTAGTTTGCTTGTGTGGAGTGACCATTCAAAGTTATAATGGCACTGAAAAAAGTGACTTATGACCATTTTTCACACTTATGACTGTTGCAGCATCCCCACAGTCATGAGAGGCCAGGCAAGGAGATGCGTGCCTCGATGTGATATTGAGTTGGCCACACCCAGCCAATAACATGACCACCAAGCCATGTCCACCCAGTCACATGACCACCAAGCCATGCCCATCACCTAAGCCACGCCCACAGAACCGGTTGTTAAAAATTTGAATCCCACCCCTGCCCTCCACTTACCTGCACCCAAAACGGGCTGCATGGGGACTCCTAGGAGTGGCGGGGGTGGGCGGGCGGGGCCAGCCAGGAGTGGGATTTGGGGGTTCTCCGAACTGCACAGAATCTTAGCTAGGGGCTCTCCCGAACCCCTGAGAACCCCCAACAGCCCACCCTTAGTTTTGAGGAGAGCCCAAGAGTCCGCTTGCAAGTCCAATTAGGTGAAATTGTGCCACTGGACAAGCAGGTGTCGTATTCACAACAGGCTCTAACAAGCATTGGTGTTGGGAGTAAAACAGAAAATCAAGATGGCAGCCATAAGGGCCTGACTGGAGCCCTTCCTCTTTCTACGGTACACACACATCATGAGATACACAAAAAGGGGTGAGGCTTCAATCATGTAGTTTCAGCTGCTATTTTGCATGCTTCCCTTCCCAGGAGATGCCCTATCAGAGCTCAAGGCATGGATTAAAATGCCACTTTTGTCAGGTTTTGCATTTCTTCAAACACTGCGATGAAATTCCCAGCTCAGAAGGCACGTTAAACTGAAGAACAAGGGGGGAAAAAAGTTTGCTGCTAGAAATGTTTTAGAATCATATCTTTATTTGTAAAACTTTTCTACACAACAATTCAGCCCAAATAATCCCCATAGCAGCAGGAACACACGCCAAAACATACGTTTCCATAACAATTCTTTTCTCTTTTCTTAGCAGAAAAAAATGGAATAGATTTAGGAATAAAAATAAGCACTTCTAAAAGTGGAAAGATTATGTTTCTATAAGGTCTCAATTTAATAACAAGTTTAAAGATTTAATTAATCTTACACTGATATTTTAGGGATTTTGTGTTTTTTTTAATTTTGGTTTCTTCCTTTCCTATCCTTATGTTCAGTTTACAGTAATGTTTGTACTTACATTACCATACATTCACTGAAATGCTAGTTTTATTATCCTTCAATAGGTTTCTACTAGTTTTTCAACCTATGCCGGGCAAGCATGGACACTAACCTCACAATCGATTCAAAAGCTATGAATGGCACAAACAGCCACGAAAAGATACATGCTTGGCATCACAAGACAATATAGAAAGACCTGCGCATGGATTAGAGAACAAATGAAAGTATACAAGACAATCAAGAGAGTAAAAGAATGGAAATGGAAACAGGCTGGTCACATAGCAAGAAGAACTGATGGCAGGTGGACCAAGGCAGTCATAGAATGGATCCCACTTGGTCAAAAGCATCCAGGAAAGAGACCTCAAACAAGATGGATCTATGACATCAGCAAGTATTGCAGGCCCAATTGGCAAAAGACAGCTCAGGATTATATGGGTTGGAAATAGGCGAAAGAGGCCTTCATCCTTCAGTGGACAGACAATGGCTAAAATGATGAAGACCAGAGGTGGTATTCAGCCAGTTCTGACCAGTTCTGGAGAACTGGTAGTGGAAATTTTGATTAGTTCGGAGAACTGGCAAATATCACCTCTGACTGACCCAACCCCCATCTATTCTCTGCCTCCCGAGTCCCAGCTGATCGGCTGGGTCTTCCTTGGTTGCCCTGCACAGGAGAATGGAGCTGGAAAGCAGGTTAGTGGGGTCAGGAGCAGGGGTGGTATTCAAAACTTTTAACAACTGGTTCTGTGGGCGTGTCTTAGGTGATGGGCGTGTCTTGGTGGTCATGTTATTGGCTGGGTGTGGCCAACTCAATATCACTTACATCGAGGCACGCATCTCCTTGCCTGATTGTGGGGATGCTGCAACAGTCATAAGTGTGAAAATGGTCATAAATCACTTTTTTCAGTGCCATTGTAATTTTGAATGGTTACTCCATACAAGCAAAGTATCAGCAAAGGAGGGGGAAAAAATCTCCAGAGAAGTTCCTGAGACAGGAAGTCTAGTCCTGCCAAGAATGTAATAAGGGTTAATGGAGAGGCAGTTTCTGTAAGCAACACCAAATGTTTCCTTCCTGCCTTCCTTACAGGATTAGGCCAGTAATTTCTTCTAACAACCGGTTCTCCGAACTGCTTAGAATGATAACAACCGGTTCTACCAAATAGGTGCGAACTGGTAGAATCCCACCCTTGGTGGGGAGGGAATGGAGATTTTGCAGTATCTTTCCCCTGCCACGCCCACCAAGCATGCCCACCAAACCACATCACGCCCACCAAGCCATGCCCACAGAACCAGTAGTAATTTTTTTTAATCCCACCGATAATGATGATGATGATGCAAGTTAAAGATCTTGCAAACATCTTCCTCTTCTTATACTCCAGTGAATCAGGGAAAAGTTAGGCTGAGTCACTTTCAAATGTCATCCCACCCATTCTAGATTTTAAAAAATATTTCTGCCTCTTTTGTCTAGATAATAGTTCCTTTATATTTCTTCCAAGGTCATCTTCCTATCTCTACATAGTCTATGCACGTGAGGAAAGACATCAAGGGCAAGGTATGAATTTGATCCATCACTCTTCTTTCTCTGTCTGCTTATTGCATGCTTCAAATGCCCTTAAATCAGAAGTAACTGCGAAATAAATCTTGGAGTCTTAGTGGATAATACTTAAATATGAGCCAGCAGTATTCTGCAGCTGCCAAAAAAGCCAATGCAATCCTAAGCTGTATTAACAGAGGAATAGAAAGTGGCACAGTGGTTAGAATGCAATATTGCAGGCTAACTCTGCAGACAGCCAGGAGTTCAATCCTGGCTGGCTCACATTTGACTCAGCCTTCCATCCTTCCGATGTTAAATGAGGACTCAGCTTGCTGGGGGCAATATGACTGACGTTGTAAACCACTCAGAGTAGCCCTGTGGAGTGATATATAACTCGTTGCTATTGCTATAGAATCAAGATTACACAAAGTGCTGGTACCATTTTATAACGCCTTGGTAAGACCACTCTTGAAATACTGCATCCAGTTTTGGTCACTGGTCAGATGTTAAAGCTCTGGAAA
Source organism: Bungarus multicinctus (assembly GCA_023653725.1). Classification (NCBI taxonomy): domain Eukaryota; kingdom Metazoa; phylum Chordata; class Lepidosauria; order Squamata; family Elapidae; genus Bungarus; species Bungarus multicinctus. The sequence goes on along the minus strand of CM042848.1, from coordinate 19,881,074 downwards.
GAATGCAGAGAAGAGCAACACAGATGATTAGTGGGCTGGAGACTAAAACATATGAAGAATAGCTGCAGGAATTGGACATGTCTAGTCTAGTGAAAAGAAGAACTGGGGTGACATGATAGCAGGGTTCCAATGTTTGAGGGGCTGCAACAAAGGAGACGGGGGGGGATTTTTTTTCCAAAGCACCAGAAGGCAAGAAACAAGGGATGGAAACTAATCAAGGAGAGAAGCAACCTGGAATTAAGTAGAAATTTCCTAACGGTGGGAATAATAAACCAGTGGAACAACTTGTCTCCAGAAGTCATAGGTGCTCCAACACTGGAGGTTTTTAAGAAGAGATTGGACAATCATTTGTCTGAAATAGTATAAGGTTTCTGTTTGTGCAGAGGGTTGGACTAGAAGACATCAAATATCCCTTTCAATTCTGTTATTCTAATAATTCTTCTGTTTGTCATATTCCCTGCCAGCGAAGTTTCCATTTTCTGATGCCTTCTCCAGCAACATTGTGCTGAATTTGAGTCTTTCCATCATGCTAGAGAGCTCACTTAGCTGCAACTCTGAGGCTTCACACTGCACTGTGCCATAACATTAATCTTCTGTGTGGAAACAGCCCATCGGCCTTGTGCCAGAATTGTTCCACTGGGTCATGTCAAGTTTTTTCGTGATTCTCATTCGGTAGAGAGTCGTTATGAAGACAATGAAGGGAGACAGATATTGGAGTGTTCTCCCATCCCGCCCTTTTCCTCCTCCCGTGCTCAAATAATAGAGGAATAAAATTGATGTATGGGAACAAAAGTGCTAAGTACAGGCCTGAAATATCCAACCTATCACTAACACAACTGAAAAGATTTCCAGGCTCACCAACTGACTGCCATCAAATCAAAGAGATTTCAAAGACAGACTTTATCCCTTCTAGTCCTGGGCAAGCATATTGACACAGGTAAGTGAGATTAATTCAAAGCGGTAGAACAATTATCATTTGTATGTTCCATCTTTTCACTGGCTCAGTCTCTATATTACCTTGTCCTTGGAACAAACATTTCTCCAAAATCTTCTAAAGACTAAGCCTAGAGCATCTAAACCTTGAGGATTCCCTTTCTACAATATTCTGATCCAGATCAAGAAGGAGGAATTAATATATTGTAGAAATACAACACTGGGGTCAACCAACCAGGTTAACTAGGTACTAATACCACTCTAGAAAGCCTTAGTAAGACCACACCTAGAGAACTGCATCCAGTTTCGGTCACCACACTATAAAAAAGATGTTGAGACTCTAGAAAAGTACAGAGAAAAGCAACCAGGATGATTAGGAGACTGGAGACTAAAACATATGAAGAATGGTTACAGGAACTGGGCTTGGCTAATCTAGTGAAGAGAAGGACCAGGGGAGACATGATAGTAATCTTCCAATATTTGAGGGGCTGCCACAGAGAGGAAGGGGTCAAGCTATTTTCTAAAGCGCCTGTAGGCCAGACAAGGAATAATGGATGGAAACTGAACAAGGAGAGATTCAACCTGGAAATAAGGAGAAACTTTCTGACAGTGAGAACAATCAACCAATGGAACAGAAGTTGCCCTCGGAAGTTGTGGGAGCGCCATCACTTGAGACCTTCAAGAAGAGATTGACTGCCATTTATCAGAAATGGTGTAGGGTCTCCCACTTGGGTGTGGGGTTGGACTAGATGACCTATAAGGTCCCTTCCAACTCTGGTTATCTGTTATCTGTTAAGTAGTTCCTTCTTCGGGGCCATATATGTCCACAGGCAGAACAAGTGATGCTCTCACAGTTGCTTTATGTCATTGCAGAGATTATGTGATTTTTGCCATTTGCATCATTTTCTCTGGGCAAGTAATATTGCTGGGGCTTCTGCAGCAGGTCTATGCTCCAGACATTTAAATTTAGCCCTAAAAGGCCTAACCTAACTTAACCAAGTCAGTTGTTTGGGGAATCTATAACCTACTCAGTCATAGCAGATCTCTCTCTCTCTCTCTCTTTCTCTCTCTCTTTCTCTGCCTCTGTGTGTGTGTGTGTGTGTGTGTGTGTGCATGGGTCAAAGAAGTCCAGTAGACAACTTCAGTTACACGGCCCATGCCTTGTACATAAAAAAGAAGGATGTGCAATCTTCATCATGCAACATAACCTGCCACCTTGAGTTTTTTGTTACAACCCCAACTTTCTATCTTGCCAGAGCAGCTCAATACCCGAAGCTCTAGCACAAGGATCTTCAAACTTGGCAAGTTTAAAGTTTGTGGACTTCATCTCCCAGAATTCCTGAGCTAACATGACTGGAGGAAGAATTCTGGGAATTGAAGTCCACAAGTCTTAAAGCTGTCAAGTTCGAAGACCCCTGCTCTAGCATGAAGAAGGGGTATCAACATTTGATGGACAAAAGTTATTGTTCACACAGCAAGTGGCAGAACTTAAATTGCAATGCTGTACCGGTCAACTTGCAATTTTATTTATCAATAATACAGCATATAAGATGTACAAGGATGGATGGATATAGATGTACCTCTTCTTTTAAGACATACATCAGCAATACTCTGTACTTGTTTTAGCATTATTTTTAGAATCTTACTATAATCCTCATATTTTATTTGAAACAAGGGTGTATTTAAACAGTATTATCCATGAATGAACAGATAATTACTAAAGTTGTGCAATTATTGCTCAGTATAATATTAGTAAAAGCTTGCGTTGGTGAGAACTCATGGGTGTGTTATATGACAGATGAAGGCCAACCCGTCTTAAATCTAAGATTTACAAAACAACCCTCTGCCCTGTTGCACTGTATGGCACTGAATGCTGGGCAGCAACAACAGGGACCGAAAGCTCTCTCAATGCCATGGAAATGCAAATGCTCCCTTGGACATCGGGCATCTCCCTTCTTGAACCACATCACAAGTGACACCATTCAACATCATTTTGATGTGGCACCAATTACAGAGAAGATGAGAGAAAGCTGACTCCGCTGGCATGGACATGTCAGAGAGCAGCACCTTCCACCATGCCCAAGACAATCTACCAACTAGAAGTCAATGGCCAGAGACCTCGTGGGCATCCAAAACAGAGATGGTGAGACACCATCAACAAAGACATGCAAGCCACAGCTGATCGGGCAAAGTGGCATTAAATGTTCCGAAAAGTGGACCCTTCATCTGCAGGAATATGCTAGGGAGGAGGAGGGGGGGGGGGGAGGAGGAGGAGGAGGAGGAGGAAAAGGAGGAGGAGGAGGAGGAGAAAGAAGAAAATATTAGTAAAAGCTATACCAAGCAAACTGTATTAAGTTGTTTTTAATGCTACAAAGATATAGATTTTTCATCTTGCAGATCTTGACTTCCCTGGCCATTTCTGCAGCTGTCCTCTGCTTCCAAGGCTCAACCACACTAGCCCCACTCCCCAAAGTGAGCAACCTTTTACCCTTTCCTCAGCCTTTTGGGGGTGCAGGCAGGTACCTTCCAAACTGAGTTGAGAGGAGAGTTTTCTTTCCTTCCTTCTCCCCATCCCTTTCCCTCCATCATTCCTTTTGCCAGTTGGAAAGCTCTGCAGAACTCTTGAGTGGGCCAGAAATAGAAGTTCCTCTGAGAAATAACCAAATGCATTTTAAAACTCTGGTCAGGGTCTGAGCCAATTTCCATAAATTGCATCCCCTGCAAAGTAACAAGTGAAAACGTGCGCTTGACTTATCCAGCACAGCCGTTAAAACCTGCCATTTTGCAATTCAAATAGCAGCCTGCATTTAACGGATGCCAACGGTATAAGTAAAACCAGGATAGCATTCTTTGCCACTGTAATAATAGCTTATCTTTGCATTCCATTTTGTGAAAAGGACCTCTGCCAAAGCTTTTGTGAGCTAACAGCATTTGCTCAAGATCTTTATGTGCCACCGGTAATATGATATGCAACATTTCATCCTAACATTAATAATATAGTTATTATTGCCGGCATTCCAAAGCGGGTTCAGTGTAAAACTCCTTTTAACCCACAAGACAACAATGGAGAAATCATGATGGCATCTAAAAACATTTGGCAAAATGTCTAACATAATTCAGGGCAGAATGAGAATGGGAACAAGATAAAGAAAATTAGCATAGCTCCCAGAATTATTTCTCGTCCTTTTATGAGCAGTGACAAATAGAAAAAAAAAAGGGGGGCATTTTCTTCCATGTAAGAAGGAAATGAATTAGTCCCTGACTTATATAACCTTTTGTTTAGTGATGGTTTGAAGTTACAACAGCATTAAAACAATTTATTTATGACTGATCCTTGCACTTTAGCTCTCATGGCACCCTCAATGTCATATAATCAACATTTGAGCCCTTGGCAATTGGTTTTTATTTACAATGGTGGCTCAGTGGCTAAGACACTGAGCTTGTCGATCAGAAAGGTCACCAGTTTGGCAGTTCGAATCCCTAGTGCTGTGTAACGGAGTGAGCTCCTGTTCCTTGTCCCAGCTTCTGCCAACCTGGCAGTTCAAAAGCATATGAAAAATGCGAGTAGAAAAATAGGGACCACTTTGGTGGGAAGGTAACAGCATTCTATGTGCCTTCGGCATTTAGTCATGCCGGCCACATGGCCACGGAGACGTCTTCGGACAGTGCTGGCTCTTTGGCTTTGTAACAGAGATCGACACCGCCTCTTAGAGCCGGCCAGAAATGACTAGCAGGTATGTGCGAGTCAATATGTATGTATGTATGTATGTATGTATGTATGTACGTACGTACATATGTATGTATGTATATATATATATATATATGTACACACACACACACAACTCTGGAAATATTATTTGTTTGAAATAAATATCAACTTTGTATAATAAATCCTGCCTAGACACAACTTCATTTCTTGTTTGGGAAAGAACCTATCATGCATTTGCAAAATATGAATTTTATGAATGACAGTAGAGTGTTGGGTGAGAATTGAGATGAGTAGAACATTTTGGAGTTTCTGTAGAGTAAATTAGGAATTCCAATCCTTTATTGCACAAACTGGAATCAAAACAGAGCCAGATGTTATCTTAAAAGTGTATCTTAGCTACTGCTAAGCCTTCACACACGGGCTGAAAAATAACCAGTTTCTCTCACAATCTGGATTTCTACAAAGATAATCTCATAAATACATACTATGTATTCCAAAAACCATTAGGGAAATAGATTACGTTAACTGCTGATTTGCTTGAAATAGAGATTTTTATCTTGGTGGATGATATGAAAAACCTTTGTAGAGGGGTTACGTTGGTTTGCTGTGTGAACCTTCCCTCTCACTTAGTCGGCTGAGATTGGGAATTTGTTTTATGACCAATAAACATAACCCCCAAATCAATGAGTATTCTCCTTCCTGCAAAAAACAAACAAACAAACAATAAGAACTAAATAGAACTATCAATTTGATCTAAAACCTTAAAGCAACATATCCCAATCTTCTCAATGTTTTCCTTCCTTTTTCTCTTTCTCTTTCCTTTCCTTTCTTTTTCCCTTTCCATTTCCTTTTTATCCTGCTCCTGTTCCTTGCTCACAATACAGATTAGATGCCTCTGGCCGGAGCTCACTCATCCAGGTGATCAGAGGCGGTAGGGTAGGTGATAAACTACACAACATTGGCAGAATTATGTTAAACTGCTGGAGACAAAAGAGAGGGAGTCACTTTTTTTGGGCTGGTAACAGCCAGAGCAGAAATGGCTTTGCTAGCAGGGATTTGTGATTCAGGCAGCAAAGAAGGAAAAGTGGTCACTGCCTAAATATCCAGGGTGCCTTAATTGCTCCCTTTTTCAGGATCTCAAACCTTCCATTTGGCAAAACACAATCCCACAATGTATTCAGAGGCTAATCGATACTTTCTCACTCAGTGTCTGACTATCCTCAAGGATTGTGTATTGTGCCGTTTGCCCCTCACAACTGAGAGAAGGTGGCCTTCTACTGATTTCACTTTTTTCCCTTTCCCTTCCAGCTTCTGAGATGCACTTCAGAGCCATTTATATTTTACTCCAATTCCCTTTGGCAATTCAGTGTAAAAAGACATTTTCCTTTGAAAGATACAACTCTGGCTTTGCTCCAGAGGCCAATCCAGAAGCTTCTGAAATTTCACTATTGTACAGAAATGTCCAGAGTGGGGTGTGTGTGTATGTGTGTGTGTGTGTATGTGTGTGTTCATCCCCCTTATCATCCATTACCACAGATATATATATATATGTAAGGTTTTTGAGCTGAAGACAACAAAACAAATAGCTTTCTGTCGGTATGGTCTCTGGTGAAGAGCCGAAAGACAGAAAAGAAAGCAGTATGCTTTCTCCCTTAATTGGGGCTTAACAGGGTGTTGTAATACAAAGTATATACTTATTCCCCTGCCTGAGCTGATAAGGAGAGAGCCAGTGGTGTAGTGGCATTACAATGCTACATGTATACTTCCATGTTCGAATCCCATAAGGTATGGAGTGAGAGAGCTAACGGAATATATCTATACTAGTCTCCATTATTATTATTTAATTATCACTAAAACCTAACAATTAAAAAAGGCACGAACTAGATTCGTCGGTATGTCTTGTGCTGAGAGACTAAAAAGCAGTATGCTTCTCCTTAATTGGGCTAACGGGTTTGTAACACAAGGAAATATATATAGAAATGTCTCCTTTTAGTTGTAATTATGCTAAACCTACACACCACACCACACACAATCATACTAATAATATATATATATATTGTGATTGATCAATTGCTGCCATCATCTAACTCTTTCATTTTCCAATTTAGTAAGATTTAAAGTCAACTGCTACCTTATTGTTAATTTCTGCAATTTAGCTGAATTACTTGATTCAGTGGTGCCTCACCTGGGGCAAGAAAAACCTGGTTTCTTTGTTCACCAGTAAGATTTTCTTGCTGCAGAAAAACACACAGGCATACAGATCAATTACTATTCAGTTCTGTTCAGTGGCCAATTTAAAATGTACTCAGGTGTATTTAAAAACGGATCACATGTGGGCCAATTTGAAAACAAATCTCCAAAGCGTCTACAAGAAAGACATTTTGAAAAGCAACAAGGAATACAGCAGAGGTGGGTATTCAGCAGGTTCTGACCAGTTCTGGAAAACCAGTAGCGGAAATTTTGAGTAGTTCGGAGAACCGGTGGTAACCTTCCCCCTGGAGTGGGATGGGAATGGAAATTTTACAGTATCTTTCCACTGCCACTCCCACCAAGCCACACTCACCAAGTCATGCCATGCCTACCAAACCACATCCACAGAACCGGTAGTGAAAAAAATTTGAATCCCACCACTGGAATACAGCCATCCAAAAAATAAAAAAGTCTAATAGGTGGCAACTATGCTTGGAAAGTACCCCCTTATCAAATAGTAAAATTCACAACAGGACAGATTTTCAGCAAAAGACAAATAAACCTCCCTTTTGTTCACAAGAGTGAAAGTCCTCTGCAGGAACAAATGACAAGAAAGCAAGTTTCACTTGGAACTCAAAAGATGGCAGAAGAAGTCTTGGCAAACTCTCTGGGGGAAAGCCAAGGGGGAATCTACAGGACATGGTCAAACAAATCAAGATGGCGGCCATAAATTCAATGGATGTTTTGCCTATTTTTAATTTGGGTGATGTATCAGTGGTGGGATTCAATTTTTTTTACTATTGGTTCTGTGGGCGTGGCTTGGTGGGCATGGCAGGGGAAGGATACTGTAAAATCCCCATTCCCTCCCCACTCCTGGGGGAAGGTTACTATATAATCCCCATTCCCTCCCCACCCCCCTAACCTGCTTTCCAGCTCCATTCTCCTGTGCAGGGCAACAAAAGAAGACCCAGCCAATCAACTGGAACTCAGGACAGAGAATAAATGGGGGTGGGGCCAGTTATTTATTTATTTATTTATTTATTTATTTATTTATTTATTTATTTATTTATTTATTTATTTATTTTTCATACTTCTATACCGCTCCCTCTCCCAAAAAGGGACTTAGGGCGGTGTACAGCCTAATAAACACATAAAATAGATACAAGTTAAATAGAATTTGAAACCAAATTAAATACATATGTGGCTGCATCCCGTCCGACTACAATTAAATATTTAAAATCCGGGATAGATAAAAATTTAAAAATAGGATTAAAAATTAAAAACCCTTATTAAATTTAAAACCCCACAAACCCTTACTGGGCCAGGCCGGCCTGTTTAAAAAATAGGGTCTTAACTGCGCGCCGGAAGGTCAGGATGTCTGTCATGGCTCGTATCTCCGGGGGGAGATCATTCCACAGGGAGGGGGCTCCCACAGAGAAAGCCCGCACCCTCGGGGCCGCCAGCCGCCAGAGATCAGGCGGCGGTACCCCAAGTAGGGCGACCCTGTGGGAGCAGTACTGGGCGGCGGGAGGTTGTTGGTAGCAGCAGGCGGTCCCGTAAGTACCTAGGTCCCGAGCCATGGAGCACTTTAAATACCATCAGTACCACCTTGAATCGAATCCGGAAGGCCACAGGAAGCCAGTGCAGCCTGCGGAGAAGTGGTGTTACGTGGGCGCCCCTCGGGGCGCCCACGATCACCCGCGCAGGCTGCATTCTGAACTAACTGCAACCTCTGGAGACTCTTCAAGGGGAGCCCCATGTAGAGAGCATTGCAATAATCCAAGCGGAAGATAACGAGGGCGGAACTGACTGTGCGAAGTGTGCCCAGATCCAGAAAGGGCCGCAACTTGTAGATCAGACGAATCTGATAAAAAGCCCCCCTGGCGACGGCTGCAATATGTTCTTCCAGAGACAGCCGCACATCCAGGAGGACACCCAAATTGCGCGCTCTTTCCACAGGGGTCAATACCTCTCCCCCCATGGCCAGCGAAGGAACAAGCTGGCTGTATCTGGGCGCAGGAAACCACGGCCACTCGGTTTTGGTCGGGTTGAGACGAAGCCTGTTACGACCCATCCAACCCCGCACGGCCTCCAGGCACCGGGTCATCACTTCGACGGCTTCGTTGGGGTGGCCCGGGGTGGAGATGTACAGCTGAGTATCATCAGTGTATTGATGGAACTCCACCCCAAAGCCACGGATGATCTCACCCAGCGGCTTCACATAAATGTTGAACAGCAGGGGCGAGAGCACTGACCCCTGAGGCACCCCACAAAGCAGAGGCCTTGGGGTCGATCTCTGCCCCCCTGTCAACACAAATTGTGAACGGTCGGAGAGGAAGGAGGAGAACCACCGCAACACGGTGCCTCCAACCCCTCCAACCCCACCAACCGCCGCAATAAGATACTGTGGTCGACAGTATCAAAAGCCGCTGAGAGATCTAACAGGACCAGGACAGAGGAGCAATCTCTATCCCGAGCCCTTCCAGAGATCATCCACCAACGCGACCAACGCCGTCTCCGTGCTGTGCCCGGGCCTGAAGCCCGATTGGAGGGGGTCGAGATAACTCGCTTCATCCAGGTACTGCGGGAGCTGACGTGCCACCACACTCTCTACAACCTTCGCAACAAAGCGAAGGTTGGAGACAGGACGATAATTTGATAATAATGCTGGGTCCAGGGACGGTTTCTTGGGGAGGGGCCGCACCACCGCCTCCTTCAAGGCGGTGGGTAAAAGCCCCTCTCTCAAGGAAGCGTTTATAATACCCTGGAACCAGCCTCGTGTCACCTCCCGAGTGGCCAAGACCAGCCAGGAGGGGCACGGGTCCAGCAAACAGGTGGTGGCATTCAGTCCCCCCAGTATCCTGTCCACGTCCTCCACGGTAACAGGATCGAACTCAACCCAATTGACCTCACCGATATCCACCCCCACCCCTCCGCCCGGAGATGCCCAGTCGGAGTCCAGCTCATCCCGGATCTGAGCGATTTTGTCCTGCAGAAACCTAGAAAACTCCTCAGCCCGTCCCTGCAAGGGATCCTCCCACGCTTCCACCTCCAAAAGGGAGCGGGTCACCCTAAACAGGGTGGCTGGGCGGTTTTCCGTGGACGCAATAAGGGTGGAGAGGTAGGTCCTCCTCGCCATCCTTATCGCCACTAAATACATCTTAATATAAGATCGTAGTAGTGTTCGGTCAGACTCAGAACGGTTAGCCCTCCAACTACTCTCTAGGTGTCTTTTCCGGCGCTTCATCTCCCTTAGCTCCTCAGAAAACCAAGGAGCCGCTTGGGATCGGCACCGGGTCAGAGGCCGCAAGGGCACGACCCGGTCAAGGGCCCCAGCAGCCACCTTATCCCAGGTGGCGACCAAGCCCTCAACCGAGTCGTGTGTGTGAGCTTCGGGAAATGGCCCAAGCTCCATCAGGAACCTATCTGGGTCCATCAGGCGCCTGGGGCGGTACCATTTTAATGGGCGGAACGGAAGTCGAGCTTCAGGAGCGAGTGATCCGTCCATGACAGGGGTTCTATAACTATATCCCCTACACCCAGATCACTCTGCCACTGATCAGAGACAAAAACCAGATCCAGGGTGTGACCTCCCACGTGAGTAGGGTCCTGAATTAACTGGGTCAGGCCCATGGCTGTCATGGAAGCCATGAACTCCTGAGCAGCCCCCGAGGCACCGCCGGCAGAGGGCAGGTTGAAATCCCCCATGACCATAAGCCTGGGGGTCTCAACTGCCACGCCGGCTATAACCTCAAGGAGCTCAAGCAGAGCGATGCCACATAGCAGGGAGCCAGGTATGCGACCAACAAGCCCACCTGTACCCTGGGACCGAACTTCACGAAAAGAGACTCACATCCGGTCGTCTGAGAAACAGTGGATTCCCTCGGACACAGATCCTCCTTAATAACCACCGCAACCCCCCCACCCCTCCCCTGGGCCCTTGGTCGATGAAAAACCCGAAACCCGGCTGGGCACATTTCCACTAGAGGGACCCCCCCCTCTAGGTCCAGCCAGGTCTCAGTAATACCCACCAGGTCCGCTCCCCCCTCACAGATCAGATCATGAATGAGAGGGGCCTTATTAATGACGGACCTGGCGTTACATAACATCAGCCGAAGGCCCAGGGCTCAATCGCTCAAGTTAGAGATGGTATTGGCCGGTTCTCCAAATTACTCAAAATTTCCGCTATCAGTTTTCCAGAACTGGTCCGAATCTGCTGAATACCACCTCTGTGATGCACTGTAAAAAAGAGGTGAAACTTTGACCCTGATCCTCTATTGAACACTTCAGATGGAATGCATGTGCATACAAGTAATCCTTGCTTACAAACATTAATTTAACAACCATTCAAAGTTATAATAGCAGTGAAAAACAATAACTTATGTCTTAGATCTTGCCCTTTTGACCATCGCACCGTTCACATGGACATGTAATCAAAATTCTGGAGCCCAGGCAAGCTTAGACTTAGAGTAACTTTATTATCACTTTAAATGTACGCTAATCGGCATACATTAAAATGAAATTTAATTGCATACAGCTCTCAAAGTGTTACCACCTTCAATTCACACTACATAAACATGACAAGAAAATAAATAAATAATATGCATATACATCTACATCTATATATATAAACATAAAATATCACTCACGCATCATCACAAAATCTCCAGAGTGTAAAGCTTACAAACTTGAAATTTGGCACGTATGTTCTTCTGGGCTTCTAAGTGCTCACCAAGAAAGGATTTATTGAAATGACCATCAGAGCATTACTATTTCCTATATTATTATTATTAACATGCTCTGAAGCTACTCCCCTTCCCCACCTGAAAAGAAAACTCTTCCAAATGCAAAACACAAGCAGAGGAGAGGAGTTTCAGTTTCAGTTTCACAGCACCAAGCAGCTTTAGTACAGAACGGTTGAGCTAAGCCACACCCAGGCTCCATGCTGTCTCCTTCTTGCTCACACAGCAAATACTGTTTCACTTTCCAAACAGCCCTCAACTCTTTCACACACTGACAGGAGGCTAGCTGGATAAATACCGATAGATGCTGGTAGGCACAGGCAGAATTTTTTGCCCCTTCTTTTCCTCCTCCAAAATTAAGCCCAACCACATAGTTTCGTAGTGAAGCACGGGTATCGAGCTAGTATATTATATGACACAGAGAAACAACACAGTCTAGTTTGGATGTATACATTACATGGTGAGAAAAATGAATCCTGTGCGTTTACCAGACAGGTGGCATAGGGAACAGAGCTGTTACAGAATTGGGTAGTCCTGCTAGAAATACTTCGAAACCTCCTCCCAGAGGGGAGCAACAAAAACAGAAATACTCATTCTTCCTATATCAGGGCTGCAAAAATCTGGGCTGTACTTCTATCATGGCCCTGTTGGTGCCCGGTTTGGAAGAGGAGGAGGAAGAGTTAGAACCGGGATTATCCTCTGGGGATGGCATGTCTCCTTTGAAATGTAATTCCCTAAACGTTGCGAATTCCAGTAGGAAAAAAACAGACAAAACCCATTGTTTTGTCACACAAATATCAGAAACCTAGAAGGGAATGGTAATTGGTTCAAGACATCTAAATAGCAAATTCTATGAGTTTATATGATGATTAAACTAAAAATGGTATGTCCAAATACTAATAAACAGTGCCATGATTTAACCTTTTAAAATACTTTGGGCCCAGATGATTGAAACTCTATTTACAGGATGAATTTTCTAGTCTTAACTGGCATCATAAGTTGAGGACTTCCTGAATCATTTTGGAGAGATGCTATGTCTCTTTTCAGCTCAATACTCAGTGTAAATACATTTATTGAAAACCCTGGGATGTTAATTGTGTTTTTAGCAGAAATAACTGGAATGAACGTGCTGGAAAAGCAAATATAGATGACTAGATTTTCTAGTAAAACTGTGAATGATGAGTAAGTTTTTTATTCTGGTCATGTTCTGACCCACGCCCTTTTCCAACAAATCAAACACAATCCAAAGGGAACAGAAACCTTGTTTTTACAAAATAATTAGCTGTGATAAGCACAAACCTTGCCAAACTGTGTAAGACTTGCCAAAAGATAACAGACAAGAAATAATTTGCAATACAAGAATCTTCAAATACAAATTCAGGATACTAGAATGTCCACGAGGCTGGAGTTTCAAAATGTCTTTGCCTTCTGCAAAGTACGTTCGTTCACAGCTGGCTTTTATCTTCTTGAAGGAGGGGCCATTACCTTGCAGCCTTACTCCTGAGTCGCCTGTGCTGCTGCAGCTGCTCTTTCCTGCGAGCAGCCCTGCATGCACGTGCACTTGGCACAGGCTCCTCGGGAACCTCCTCATCACTGCTGCCAGCCCCCACAATCTCTGAAGGTAGCAGTCCACTCCCTAATGGTTCTGGCTCCTCATCTGAGTCCTCGCTCTCCTCAGCCGTCCGCACCTGCTGCTGTCTAACCACAACAGGTCAACAGTGCCAACACGATGAGTTCGTTTGTCCATAATCATAATGCTGAAGTAAGTGTGCGTGTGTGTGTGGGGGGAAACCTTGGGCAAACCAGAAATTGATTTTTGTCTATCTCTTTGTTAATTTTTTTTTAATGTAGAACTGTAAACTCCATTGAGCTTTGCTCAGAATGTTTGATGTTTTAATTTAGATCTTTTATCCCAAACTTCAGCTGGTGGATCTTGAGATTCTTACGAAAAAAAGCCAAAAGCCAAAAATATGTGGCATGCTTCCGCTTGGCTTGCCTGCAATAGAGACAGTTTGGCAGTAGGCCTCTTACGTAGAAAAATGGGCAGCCGTAGTTTGATCAGTCAGAATAGAGCTGGAAGGGACCTTGGAGGTCTTCTAGTCCAGCCCCCTGCTCCAGCAAGAGATCTTATATTTCAGAGAAGTGACTGTCCAGTCTCTTCTTAAAAACCTCCAGTGATGAAGCACCTACAACTTCTGAAGGCAACTTCTGTTCCACTAGTTGATCGTCCTCACCGTTAGGAAGTTTCTCCTCAATTCCAGGTTGCTTCTCTCCTTGATTAGTTTCCATCTGTTGGAAGTTAAAACCCACCCCTCTCCTAGGAAAATGAAATATTTTAGGATATACTAAAAAGGCAGAATATTTCCCCTAAAAAGAAAAGTAGAAACTCAGAGAGGCAGAAACTCAAGGCCCCACCCCACCTTTGCTAATCGACCATTATTCCGGCCTAGGTCAATCTATTTTATATAACAAAGGTCTACTCCAGGTAGAGCTATAATAGGAATTGCCCAAAACCCTTTCATTACATCATCACCCAGCAAGGCTCAACCAAGCCTGGGACTCAGGACAGCCTACAGAGTTGCTCCTGCATGGTCCCATGGGAGTCTGACAACCAATCAGAATACAAGCTCAAATTCGAATCCAACAAAGGGCATAAATCAAAGGACTGTCAGCATTTCTACCCTTTTTTCACTCGGGAGCTCCAAGGCATGTGAACCTGTCCACCATTAAACCATCTTTCCAAGCAGTCACCATGTTTCCAATGTCTTACTTCCCCACTTGGAACTGAACCCAGAAGGCTATTTCTTTCAACACATCCATTGTTTCTTGTCTTGCCCTCTGGTGCTTTGGAAAATAAATTGAAGCTGCTTTGTGGCAGCTTCTCAAATACTTGGATGCTGCTATCACATCCCTCCTAGTCCTTCTTTTCTCTAGATTAGCCAAACCCAAATCCTGCAACTGTTTATCATATGTCTTAGTCTTCAGGCCTTTAATCATCTTAGTTGCTCTTCTTTGAACTTTTTCTTTTCCACCCAAATCTCAACATCTTTTTGTAATGTGGTGACCAAAAATCGATGCAGTATTCCAAATGTGGCCTTACTGAGGCTTTATAGAGTAGTGCTAATGCTTCGCGTGATTTTGATTCTATGCCTCTGTTTATATAACCAAGGATTTGCTTTTTTGGCTACTGCCAAATTATAACCACTGCCGATTATAACCTCATTTTTACTTGAAGTTATAAGCACCTCCTGTTCTATTAGCAGAGACATAGATACCAAGACGGATCAAAGACCTTGAAGAATTGCGTCAAAGACAGTATGCTTGAAGTAGGCAGGATAATAGTCTAGTGCAGGGGTGTCAAATTGGATTTCTTCAAGGGCCAGATCAGCATTGTAGTTCTCCTCCGTGGGCTGGTGAGGGGGAGGAGCAAGGGGGGAGATGGGATGGATGCTTCCTACAGCGCACTGCCAGCCTAAAATAGGCCACGTGGAGGCCCTGAGAGGTCCTCACGTGGGCCGTTTTTGGCTGGCAGAGTGCTGCTGGAGGCTGGGAAGGCTGAATACATCCCCTCCTGCAGCCATTTTGGCCAGCAGAGACACCTGCGGGCCAGTCCTTTGATATTTCCAGACTGGCCCCGCGAGCCAGCACCTACGGGCCGAATTCAGGCCTGCAGGCCTCGAATTTCTAGTGCATGAAGTGGGAGGTTGCTTTCTTCAAAAGAACCACTTCACAGGTAAAATTAAATAATTGATCTGTCCCCCTGGGTAACATGCTAGCCCTCAGAGAGGAAAGGAGACATGTGTTTCAACAAGCTGCATCTGGTGCTTTACATGACAAGACAGCCAAGCAACTTTCAACGTCCTTATCAATGAAGTAAAGTCATATTAAAACCCGCTTGATGCAAGGAAAACAAAAAGTGTTTGGCATCTACCTACAGCTTATGTTATAAATATTCTCAAAGTAACCGCATTAGGAAAGGGGAGAGAACAGCTTTGTTTACTGAAGCAAATATGAAGTGTTTGCATTGAATTATAGCCACAAAAATGTAATATATTCCTTTTTTTGTCGAGGATTAACTGAGAAGAGACTCTTGTCAGCCAGCTGTAATTTATTTGGAGATGATTCGATACTTATGGAAATATCTTGCATTGACTGGCCAGAATGATCATTACTGTGTATTAGGGGCCAATGCCTGGACTTCTCATATCATAGTAAGACATGGCTCGTGTTTTGGAGACATGCCACAGTGGGCTGATTAGTACAGGTAGTCCTTGATTTAGGACCACAACTGAGCCCAACATTTTTGTTGCTAAATGAAAAATTTTGTTAAGGGAATTTTGCCCCATTTTGCGACCTTTCGGGTGATAGTTGTTAAATGAATCACTGCAGTTGTTAAGTTAATAACACGGTTATTAGGCAAATCTGGCTTCCCCATTGACATTGCTTGTAAGATCACCAGAGGGTATCACATGATCCTGGAACACTGCAACGGTTGTAAATATGAATCAGCTGTTCAACATCTGAATCTTGATCACATACTGCCGTGGTCGTAGGTGTGAAAAATGTTCAGCTGAGTGGAAGGAAAAAAGCCTCCAATGATCAGCTGAAAGGAGGGAAAAAAGCCTCCAACAATCAGCTGAGGAGGAAAAAAAGCCTCCAACAATCAGTTGAGAGGAGGGGAAAAAAGCCTCCAAAGATCAGCTGAGAGGAGGAAAATACCTCCAATGATCAGCTGAGAGGAGGGAAAAACCCTCTAAGGATCAACTGAGAGGAGGGGAAAAAACTCTCCAACAATGAGCTGAGAGGAGGGAAAAAAGCCTCCAATGATCAGCTGAGAGGAGGGAAAAAAAGCCTCCAAAGATCAGCTGAGAGGAGGAAAAAAACCTTCCAATGATCAGCTGAGAGGAGGGAAAAAACCCCTCTAATGATCAACTGAGAGGAGGGGAAAAAACCCTCCAACAATGAGCTGAGAAGAGGGAAAAAAGCCTCCAATGATCAGCTGAGAGGAGGGAAAAAACCCTCCAATGATCAGCTGAGAGGAGGAAAAAACCTACAATGATCAGCTGAGAGGAGAAAGAAGAGAAAAGCACAGGATTGGCCCTCCCATCCACCCTTATGCTTTTCTCTCCTTTCTCCTCTCAGCTGATTGGTGCTGCCGAAGTGGTGGTATTCTACTGGTTCGGCCAGGTTCTGCCAAGCCGGTAGTGAAGATGAACAATGGAATAGGCCTCAGCTGGTGTGTGGAAAGCTGAGCACGTGTTGTAGTTAGCTGGCAGCAGGTGCAGATGGCTGAGGAGAGCGATGACTCTGATGAGGGGCCAGGACCATCAGGGAGTGGACTGCTGCCTTCAGGGATTGTGGGGGCTGGCAGCAACGATGAGGAGGTTCCTGAGGAGCCTATGCCAAGTGCGTGTGAGCGCAGGATGATTCATAGAAGAGAACAGCTGGAGCAGCACAGGAGACTCTGGGAATAAGGTTGCAACTTAATGGCCCCTCTCTCCAGGGAATATAAGCCTGGTTTCAAAAGGATCCAGCATTGTGTGTAGAGACTCCGGCTTATCTGAAGAATTCTGTCAAGTCTTTTCTAGTTGGACCAATTGGCTGCAAGCTGTCTAAAGAAGTTTATTTGTAGATTAAAGCTGTGAAGGTTTGAGTTGCTGAGTTTGTTTGAGATATATAAGTCTAAGTGCAATTGCTATTGCAACCTATATCTTGATTGTTTTAAGCGTTACCCTCATTATCAACACCATCACCACTAAATGCCTCTAACACAAATGTTTCTTGAAATCACTAGGAACCAAGCCTGATCTGAAGAAGAGTTTATATTTTTACTTGAGAATTAAAGAAAACCCAAACATTTCACTGTATCTTTTAATTTGACAATGCTAAATAAACATGAGATACCAGAAGATGTTGTGTTATGAAAACCTCATAATCGCCACATTGCTAATGGCTTTATCTTCTTAAAGAATCACCTAGGGTTAAGAATTTTCCTCCTTTTGTTATGTGTTATGTAATGATTAAAGTGGCATTTGTCCTCAAAACAAAATTAGCCATCTAAATGCCTATCTTGGCTGAATTTAGGCAGTCATTTTAAATTATTGCTTTAATGAAGAGGAGCATTTTGCTTGTATCAATCATTTAAAATAATGAGATGTCAAGTTTTAACTAATGGGATTATATAGGAAATCACTGTTTAAGGAAAGCTTATTTAAATGATCAAGCTTTCACAGAAACCTTATCATATTAACATTTAGCCATTAGCAAAGCCCCCTTTTAAAATGTGACTTAGGACAATTTAAAGGATTGGGTGGAGCTCGGGTGATATAAATTGTAAATATTTTTTAATAAATAAATTAAGATAGCCAGATACATTATTTAAACAAAAGCTGCTTCTTTTCTTTGTTTTTAAATGGAATATTTTTAAAAATCTACTCTTTGAGATGTATTTTTTTTTTAAAAAAAAATGCATTTTTACTTGTAACACTGAGAAAATGCCATCATATCGACCTATGTCTATTATTCAAAAGATGTCTTGAATAATTATATTAATTTCTTAGAGCATGAAAAGGATTTATTTAGGGGGAAATATCCTACTGTTTAGCATGTTAAAAAAAAACACCTTTCGTCCTTCAGTCTGCTAAATATTTCCAAATCTATAACCACAAAAAGGTGAATCTCATTTAAGAAAGGATATTTTGTAATCGTATTTATAGTAAACATGATTTGAAGAAATTAACACAGACAGCCCTCCAATGCAGGGGTGGGATTCAAATTGTGTAACAACCGGTTCTCTGGGTGTGGCTAGGTGGGCGTGGCCATGTGACTGGGTGGGCGTGGCTTTTTTGGCAGTACCCCTCCCCCATTTTTGGGGCCTTCTGGGCCTCAGGGAAGCCCCCTGGGGGGTGTTTTTGCTCCCAGAAGGCTTTTCTGAGGCCTAGGAAGGCAAAAAATGGAGGGGGAAGGGGGGTGCTGCACCCCCTTCATTTTTTGCCTTCCTGGGCTTCAGGGTAGTAAGACAGCAAGGGGAATCCCGGCACAACTGATCATAGGAACAGCTGATTGTCAGGAGGTGGGAAAAAGAGAAATACCTTAAGGAGTGACTGGGCAGGGAAGAACGCGGTAAGTAATGTCGGGCATGTGCACAATGTTGCGCATGCATGATAAGGACTGATTGGGAGAGGAGGAGAGGAGCAGGCGGAGAGAGGCGGGCCCAGCCAAGGGCATGATTTGCCGGTTCTCCGAACTGCGCAGACTCATAACAAATGGTTCTATAGAACTGTTCCGAACCGGTAGAATCCCACCCCTGCTCCAATGTTCATGCTACCCTAGTTGTTAAGCGAATCTGGCTTCCCCATTGACTTCGCGTGTCAGAAGTTTGCAAAAAGGGGATCACATGACCCCGGGACATTGCAACCGTCATAAATATGAGTCACTCGCCAGGCATCTGAACGTAAATCACACGGGGAGTGTCGCAACAGTCGTAAGTGTGAAAAATGGTCATAAGTCACCTTTTTCAGTGCCGTTTTGTAACTTTGAATGGTCACTAAATGAGCTGTTGTAAGTCAAGGACTATCTGTAATCACGTCCATCCACTTTGCTCTGGGACATCCTCTTCTCTTTCCTTTTATCTGTCCCAGAATTAGCCTCTTCTCCAAAGAGCTAAATCAGCAGGCCTCAAACTTTTTAAACAGGGGGCCAATTCACAGTCCCTCAAACTGTTGGGCAGGGGGGTCCAGACCGGCTGGGTGGGCATGGCTAGGTGGTCATGTGAGTGGGTGGGCGTAGCCAATGTAGCAGTCCATTAAACAATACACACAATTTAAACTTTAATTTGTTTTGCTCTTGGGGGTGTTATATTTGCTTTTGTTGGCAGGTTGCTCTTTTGGTTGACTTCTTTTTATGAGATCAGTTTAAAAAGTTGTTTAGGAGGCCTCAGCACATCCCATTTTTGGCCTTGCTGGCCTCCAGAAACACTGAGTCAGCCAAAAACGGGGCCTATGTTTGGCCTTTCTGGGCTTCCATGCGAACCATTTTGGCCTCCAGAAGGCGGGTGGGGGCCAGCAGGCGGGTGGGTGGAGGCAATGTGGGTAGGGCAGCCTCATGGTCCCATTATCGGCACGGTAACTGGGAGAGGTAGGTATGCTAGGGGTGGAGGGCCATATCCGGTTAGGGGATCGCGCTCCCGATGTTTACAAGCGGTAGCGCGCTCCGACCCTCCCTACCCATCCTGCAGTCCTGGTTGTCCGGAATCTCAGGCCCTGAATACCCGGCTGCTGTTGTGCAATGCCAGGTCCGTGGTTAATAAGGCTCCCCTGATCTGGGAGTTGGCTCAGGAGGAGGCCGCGGACCTGGTAGGTGTCACCGAAACCTGGTTGGGCCCAGAGGGAGGTGTCCCTCTGGTTGAGATGTGCCCACCAGGTTTCCTTGCATTTCACCAGCCTAGGGCTCAGGGAAGGGGCGGTGGGGTGGCGGTGCTTATAAAGGAAGTCCTTTGTCCTAGGGAGGCCACTGTCCCTCAGACGGCTGGCTGTGAATCTCTTTTTGTGAAGTGGGGGCAAGGGGTTCAGATGGGTCTTTTGTTGACGTACCTGGCTCCCTGCCACGTCTCATCGGCCCTACCCGGACTCCTAGAGGTAATAGCCGGGCTGGCGGTTGAGACCCCAAGGCTCTTAGTCATGGGGGATTTCAACCTGCCATCGCTCGGTGAAACCTCGGGGTTGGTCCGGGAGTTCTTGGCTTCCATGACGGCCATGGACCTGACCCAGTTAGTTTCTGCCCCCACTCACATGGGAGGACACATGCTGGACCTGATTTTTGTCTCTGGGCAGTGGTTGAATGACTGTAATTGGGGGGATTTAGTTATTACACCCTTGTCATGGACAGATCATTCCCTCCTTAGGCTGGATTTCTGTTCCGCTACCCCCCACCGCAGGGAGGCGGAGCCACTTAGATGGTTCCGCCCCAGGCGCCTAATGGATCCGGATCGGTTCCAGAGGGAGCTTGGGCCATTTCCTGAATCTCTGGCTCTCAGCTCGCCTGGAGACCTGGTGGCCACCTGGGAGGGGTCGGCCGCCGGGGCCCTAGAGCGAGTTGTGCCTATGCGACCTCTGACTCGGCACAGATCCCATTTGGCTCCGTGGTATACGGAGGAGCTACGGGAGATGAAGTGCCGAAAAAGACGTCTTGAGGGCATTTGGAGGGCGAGCCGTTCTGAGTCTGACCGAACACAGGTGAGATCTCATATTAAGACTTACCTTGTGGCGATAGGGGCGGCGAAATCTTCGTATTTCTCCGCCCTTATTGCATCAGCAGAAAATCGGCCTGCCGCCCTGTTTAGAGTGACCCGCTCTCTACTTGAACCGAGAGCGCGGGATGACCTCTTGCAGGGTAGAGCGGAGGAGTTTTCCCGATTTCTGCATGATAAAATCGCTCAGATTCGGGAGGGGCTCGACTCCAATTGGGTGGTCCCGGGGGAGGTGTCCGGGGCAGGTCTTGAGAGTGTTATCTGGGGGGAGTTCGATCCTGTGACCGCTGAGGGTGTGGACAGGTTGCTGGGGGGTCTGAATGCCACCACCTGTTTATTGGACTCGTGTCCTTCCTGGTTGGTTTCGGCCGCCAGGGAGACGACACGAGGCTGGCTCCAGGGGATTGTCAACGCTTCTTTGAGAGAGGGGGTGCTCCCTACCGCCCTGAAGGCGGCGGTGGTGCGCCCCCTCCTCAAGAAGCCTTCCCTGGACCCAGCTATTTTAAACAACTATCGTCCAGTCTCCAACCTTCCCTTCGTGGCGAAGGTTGTTGAGAGTGTGGTGGCACGTCAGCTCCCCCAGTACCTGGAGGAAGCAACTTACCTCGATCCGTTCCAATCGGGCTTCAGGCCTGGACATAGCACTGAGACGGCATTGGTCGCGTTGGTTGATGATCTCTGGAGGGCTCGTGACAGAGGGTTCTCCTCTGTCCTGGTCCTATTAGATCTCTCGGCGGCTTTTGATACTATCGACCATAGTATCTTATTGCGACGGTTGGAGGGGTTGGGGATTGGTGGAACCGTCCTCCGATGGTTCTCCTCCTTCCTCTCTGACCGTTCGCAATTCGTGTTGGCGGGGGGGGAGAGGTCCACCTCTAGGCCCCTGGTTTGTGGGGTGCCTCAGGGGTCGGTCCTTTCTCCCCTCCTGTTCAACATTTACATGAAGCCGCTGGGCGAGATCATCCGTGGTCTTGGAGTGAGGTGTCATCTGTATGCAGATGACACCCAGCTGTACATCTCCACTCCGGACCACCCCAACGATGCTGTGGGGACTATGTCTAGGTGCCTGGAGGCCGTGCGGGACTGGATGGGCGG
Source organism: Bungarus multicinctus (assembly GCA_023653725.1). Classification (NCBI taxonomy): domain Eukaryota; kingdom Metazoa; phylum Chordata; class Lepidosauria; order Squamata; family Elapidae; genus Bungarus; species Bungarus multicinctus. Next base: position 19,859,158 of record CM042848.1, on the reverse strand, counting down.
GAACAGGCTTCGGCTCAACCCATCCAAGACCGAGTGGCTGTGGTTTCCGGCGCCCCGATATAGCCAGCTGACACCTTCGCTGGCTATTGGGGGGGAGGTTCTGCCCCCCACAGAGAGGGCTCGCAACCTGGGAGTCCTCCTGGATGTACGGCTGTCGTTTGAACATCACATCGCGGCCGTCTCCAGGGGGGCGTTTCATCAGATCCGTCGGATCTACCGGTTGCGGCCCTTCCTGGATCGGGACGCCTTGCGCACGGTCACTCAGGCCCTTGTCACCTCTCGCCTGGACTATTGTAATGCCCTCTACATGGGGCTCCCTGCGGGGAGCATCCGGAGACTCCAGTTGGTGCAAAATGCAGCCGCGAGGGTGATTGTGGGGGCGTCGCGTAGCGCCCATGTGACGCCTCTCCTGCGCGAGCTGCATTGGTTGCCGATGGCTCTCCGGGTTCGCTTTAAGGTTCTAGTTTTGACCTTTAGGGCGACCCATGGCATGGGACCAGGTTACCTTCAGGACCGCATTCTGCCAACGTTCTCCAACAGGCCGGTGCGTTCCCACAGGGAGGGTCTGCTCCGGGTGCCGTCGGCCGCTATGTGTCGTCTGGCGGCGCCAAGGGGTAGGGCCTTCTCTGTGGGTGCCCCCGCCCTCTGGAATACTCTGCCACCGGAACTTCGTACCGGCACGGACCTGAGGGCCTTCAGGCGCGCGTTAAAGACCTGGCTCTTTGAGCAGGCCGGCCTGGGCTGAGATAATGATTTTAAATTTGATCTCCATTTTTAACTTTAAATTGGGTTTTAAGGGTGGGGGGGGGGTTTCCTAATTTTTAGTCTGCAGCTGATTCAAATATTTAATTACTTTTTAACTTTTGTATTTGTGGGGTTTTTAGACGAGCTGTTCACCGCCCTGAGTCCCTTGGGAGAAGGGCGGTATATAAATGTAATTAATAAATAAATAAATAAATAATAAAATAAATGTGGGGCCAGATTAATGGCTTCGGCGTGCCATATCTGCCCCGTGGGGCATAGTTAGAGGACGCCTGAGATAAGTCTTCATGTAACTTGAGGGCAGGACAAGAAGTTAACAGATGGAAGCTCATTAAAGAGAGATTCAACCTGGAACTAAGGAGACATTTCCTGACACAGAGAACAATGAATCCGTGGAACGGCTTACCACCGGATGTTTTTGGTGCTCCATCACTGGAGGTTTTCAAAAAGAGATTAGTCAGCCATTTGTGCGGAGTAATATAAGGTGTCCTGCCTGGGTAGAGGGTTGGACTAGAATACCTCCAAGGACCCCAGCCCTATGATCCTAAGTTCAGAGTTCCAACGTGTCTGCAGCATTAGTTAGAGCAGTGGTCGCCCACCGGTGGGCCATGGCCCACTGGTGGGCCGTGAGAAAATTTTGGTGGGCCTCAGAGAAATCTCACCCCCAGAGCACCCCCACAAAGTAATTAATCCAGGCTGTGCAGAAACACAAGGCTGTGCCGCTCACATGACTCGCGGGAACCTTCCCAGCCTACTCTACCTGGAAAACTTGCCTGCTAAGTTGCTATTTTTCCTTTTTCTGACCATCATCTGTTCTGCTGTGCCGGGAGATTTAGATTAGCTAGGAAGCAGAAAACAGTTGGATTTCTTGCTTTCTAGCTAGTCTTTAGATCTTCAGCTCTGCTTTTAAGCACAGCGAACCTCCCTTAGGACTGATGGTTTGCTTGCAAGCAAATTCAGTGCAGACTCACGGCAAGCAAATTTGAGAGACTGAGCTAGCCGATGGCAGATAGATAGATCACTGAATGATTCTGTGAGCAACTCAATCTGCCTGCTTTGCCTAATTTTGGATAAAAGTTGTTCCTTTTTTTTATAAAAAATGCAATATTTATATAAATGTTTATAATATTTACATACAAGCCATGCCCAGCCAGTCACATGACCATCAAGCCACACCCACAAATTAGTCCACACCCACAGAACCGGTTAGTGGTCCCTGGGATGTAAAATTATGAATTTGGTGGTCCCTGAGGTCCAAAAGGTTGGCGACCCCTGAGTTAGAGAACATACTGAAGTGAATATGTATACTATGGACCAAGGTGGTTGACCATGCTGCCTTTTCCTCCTCCGTGCAACCTTTGAAAAGAAACTGTGGAAAGTTAGCACCCACTCCTCTCCTAGAAGAATGAAATATTTTCAGAAATATTGAAAACCTTACACCATATTTAAATGGTCAGTAGAGGGAGCGTGCATATGTGCACTAACGTGCCTATCGTCCCTGTCATTGTATTTTTATTCTTTTATTCTTGTTTTTGTTTGAGAAATTCTAATAAGTAAATAAAATAATTAAAATAAAAAGGCAGAATATTATATTTCCCTGGATGAGAAATGGAGAAACATACTCTTGGAAAGCAGCCCCTATCTTCCTTAATAGCCCACAGCAGATGTCAGCACTTAAGAGATAAAGAAGAGATAGCTAGTGCTATCCATAAGCAAATACCCTCACCCAAGATCCAAGAAAGGTAAGATTAGCCCTCAGCCACAATAGGAATTTCCTCTTCAGTACATCATCTCAGTTGTACCACCTCCAGCAGTTCAAACTTCAACCAAACGTAGCTCAGACAAACTCCTAGGATTTGAACATGGCCCCATGGGAGTCTGACAATAGCCAATAGAATATATGTTCTTGCACAGGAACAGGAAGCTCAAGTTCAAAGTCCAAGAGAAGGTATAAATACCCCCCACTCTCAATGAGGTCAGCTTCACCAGAACGACAAACATGTGCTTCTATCAATCAATAAGTGGACCCTCTTTCCAGTCAGCCTCCAGCCTCCATTTTGTTTCCAGTGCCTTTCTCCCGGCTTGGAACTGAACCAGATGGATATTTCTTCCAAGAAAACAAAATGGCTTTGCTGATTGTGATAAGCTTAACCCTGTTTTCCATTACAGGCCACCTTTGGGCAACCATTTTAGCTTCCGTTCTGTGCCATCCAATCTTCTTAGCTTCCAGAGACTAGCTGGTGAAGTTTCTCAGCTACTTAACTTCATAACTACTGTAGAAGCAAGTAAAATGGAAGAAGAATGGTAATGTTCGTTTTCTCCTCCTCTTTTCACTCCATGCTGGGAAGGAGATGAAACAGAACAGGGGGGAAAGGAGGCCAGGGAGGGGGCAGTCAGATCTAGTCATAAGGAAGAGAAACAACTGAGGACTAGAAAAGAAAGGAGGATCACTCCATTTTTATGTTGCTTTTTCTTCATCCTCAGCAGGTGGCAGCACCTGTACAACCTTCTTCAGAAACTAAGTCAAGTTAGACCCAGTTTAGTACTCAATGGGAGCTTGCCAGAGAATAGCAGCAGGATAAGTTAAAGCATGAAATGAAACACTTCCGTAAAGCTGCCAAGGAAACGGTGCAACTTCATCTAAGGAGGCATGAGGAGTCAACTTGAGATCATGCTTTGCCTTCTGCAACTGTCTAGACAAGGAGGACAGGTAGTCCTCGATTTACGACCACAACTGAGCCAACATTTTGTTGTTAAAGTGAGTTTTGCCGCATTTTATGACCTTTCTTGCCTCTGTTGCTAAGCGAATCACTGCCGTTGATAAGTTAATAACCATCTGCAACTTTCCCAGCCGCCTTTGGACAACCATTGAGGCAAGCCAGATTTGCTTAACAACTCCACGATTGACTTAACAATGGCAGGAATTCACTTAATAACTGTGGTCAAAAAAATCTGAAAAGGTCATACAATTGTCTTTTTTAGAACAACCACCTTGTTTAGCCACAGATGTTCCGGCCCCAACTCTGATCATAAATCAAGGATTCCCCGTAACCTGCCACTTACAAAACAAGAACATTATTATGCAGCTCAGACAGGTTTCTTTCGAGATGTGACATCTTAGATTCTATCTCTATAAGTCATGGAATGTTTTTTCTTGGATCAAACTGCACCCTGGCCACTATATGAACTGGAGGTAATTTCCAAAGGAATAAATACAGATTTTCAGTTTGTAAAATCGGATGTGGTATCTCTTCAAAATTCAACATACATCTGTGTGTGTGTGTGTGTGTGTGTGTTTGTGTCAGAGGTGGGATTCAGCAGGTTCTGATCAGTTCTGGAGAGCTGGTAGCGGAAATTTTGAGTAGTTCAGAATACCACCTCTGACTGGCCCCAACCCCCATCTATTCTCTGCTTCCCAAGTCCCAGCTGATCGGCTGGGTCTTCTTTTGTTGCCCTGCACAGGAGAACGGAGCTGGAAAGCAGGTTAGTGGGGGTGGGGAGGAAATGGGGATTTTACAGTATCCTTCCCCCGGGAGTGGGGAGGGAATGGAGATTTTCCCTGCCATGCACCCTGCGTCTGTGTGTGCATGTGTGCACGTGCGTGGATGTCCCTTTCTCTGTCTCTGTCAGATCTGTCATCTTGAGCTTAGCACTTTGCTGGCATCCTGCCATAAATTGTTATAGGCCGTGTGTGTGTGTGTGTGCGCGTGCAAAGAGGAAGTAGGAAATTGGCATGTAGTGGATAGAAATGAGCCAAGGGGAGAGGGTGACAGGTTTGACTGAAGCCAGAGGTGTGAGAGCCGGCCTGCTCCAGTCTTCAAGGCCATGGAGTCTGGAAACGAATGCAAATTGCAACAAGTGACACACCAAATATCCCAGCGGTTTCTAAAACACCTGTACGGCAAGCTGCTGGATGAAGACAGACCAGTCAAAGGGGGAGGGCCGGGAAGAAGGGGAAACTCTCTAACTCTTTGTGTGGGAACTTCAGTTCTAGCCTGGTCTTGCTGCAGCAACTAATCCTTAATAAAAGAAACTGTCACTTCAAATCAAGGGAGTCGAGGGTCTTTCTTTCCTAGGGACCTAGTTGGGGCAAGCCTGACACACACTACCCCCCCCTCCCTTCTCTCTGTGCATCACTTGCAACGTATTTCCCTGCTGAAGTAAATTTAGACAGCAGCACTTTGATATCTATCTGGAAGTAAAACTCCTGAGCATAATGGAGATAAATTTGGAGTATATGCCTTGTTGGTCCTAAAAATAATTACTTTAGTGTGAGGGTCACTGAAGTCCATAGAATTGACTCCTGAGTTGAAGGGAAAAGATTTCCCTGTGAAACCATATAGGCAAACTAGGAATTATTGTAGTAGAGAACAATTTACTGACAGACACATAATACAACTCCCAAACATAGGAAAAGAGCCATAAAGAGCACTCTGCTTTACTGCTGCTCTGTGTTATTTACAGTACTCATTTTTTAAAATTTAATGTACTGCTGACTAATTGATAGGCTTTCAAAGCAGTTGTTCGCAATGCAAGTGATGCAAGCCTTGTGTTCCCATGGGCCATTTGGGTAGCGCAGCCTTGTGTTTCCACACAACCTGGATTAATTACTTTGGGGGGATATTTCTCTGTGGACTACCAACATTTTCTCACGGAGCACCAGTGGTCCCCGGCCCACTGGTTGGCGACCACTGGACTAGAAGACCTCCAAGGTCCCTTCCAGCTCTACTTCTGAATTGATTGAGACTTGAAAAGATCTCCATGCATTTAGCACAGATGCATTTAGCCACAGGAAGGTGGACATTCACACACAATTCTCATCTGTAGAAATCACAGTTTTTGACCACAAAAATAGAGCTGCAGTGACACTTGGCAACTTCGATGCGATACATTGTGCTAAAGATGCCTCTATTGTGTGAGTGGACAAAGGTACAAGCATCTACCCAAACACAAGTGGCAACCAGTGCAGCTGCTTAAAAGTTTTCAATGTCAAGTTTTTCAATGGGAATTTGTATTGGGTTATGACTAGGTCAGACCTTGGAGCTGCAGTATTTGTTCTCTGAATATGGGGACCCATCCAAATAAGAATCAGAATCATTTAAACCATTTTACTTTTCAACCCTGCCTTCACTTCCTGTTGTGGTTAGCCGGCAGCAGGTGTGGACGGCTGAGGAGAGCGAAGACTCGGATGAGGGGCCAGGACTATTAGGGAGTGGACTGCTGCCTTCGGAGATTGTGGGGGCTGGCAGCAGCGATGAGGAGGTTCCCAAGGAGCCTGTACCAAGTGTCCCTGTGCACAGGATTGCTTGCAGGAAAGAGCAGCTGCAACAGCACGGGCGACTCGGGAGTAAGGCTGCAAGGTAATGGCCCCTCCTTCAAGAAGATAAAAGCCAGCTATGAAGCGAACGTTCTTTGCAGGAAGCAAAGACGTTTTGAAACTCAGCCTTGTGGACATTACAGTATCTTAAGTTGAACTCTTGTGTTGTGAAATATTTCTTATTTGTGATTCTTGGCAGTCTCGTACAGTTTTGGCAAGGTTTGTGCTTATCTGTTAATTAGTGTGCAGCAGTTTTTTAATCAGGGATTCGTAAGACTCATTAAAAGGTTTCTGTTTTCCTTTGATTATTGTTTATCTTATTGGAAAAGGGTTTGGGTCAGAACACTTCCTTTGTTCAATATCAAGATTATAACAGGTTGCATTCCAATCACTAAATCTTATAGAGTCAGCACAGAAATCACTGCAAATGAGATTAGAGGGGCAGCCCTCTTAAACACATAAAATGCAGATTTTTTTTCCTGGTGGAGTTCATGCATCAACAAGCATATAATAGTCACTATTTCATATTACTAGCATCATTTTCCTCTACAGTGTCACTTTACACGGCCTGGATGTGATGCATAAATTGTAAGTCTAGATAACTGTTCAGGGAGCCCAAGAAATAAAAAAAAGAGTTATCAGGTATCATCTGCCTACTTTTGCCACTTGGATTCAAGATCTTCAAAGTGTCCCTTGGTGGAACACAACATTTTCAGCGGCATATACAGTAAAAGAAACAGGAGATTTTTGCCATCTGGAGAATTTCCATGGAAAAATAATACAAAAAGTAAGAGCCTGACCATTTTAAGATGTGAGGACCTCAACTCCCAGAATTTCCCAACCATCTGGGGATTTCTGGAAGTTGAAGTCCACACATGTTAAAGCTGCCAAGATTGAGAAATATTGCCCTATGGAGTTACCTATTGATAAGCCGAAGAACCATTTTTAAGAAGACCTTTTAAGAAAATTGTCCCTCAGCGACCAAAACAATGTCAATCTTGGATGCTGTCTTAAGCTAGGCTGAACTAATTAACCTTCCAAAAATGATGAACTGTGGTTGCTAGGGACAATGGGGATAACATTTTAGTTATTTGGAAGTCAGCACAGGGTATTCTACTGGTTCAGTCCGGTTTGGCTGAACCGGTAGCTCCAAGGATCAACTGTGAGCGAACCAGTTTGCTCCGATGATCAGCTGTTGGGCCCTCCCACCTGCCCCGGCTCTATACTGACCTTCATCTCCTGGTTTTGAAGCTCAGCTGCTTCGTGCGACACAGCGGATTGCTGTGTGTCAGCTAACACACAGGGAGAGTGAAGGATTGCAGGAGAAGGTCAGTAGCAAATCCTCTACATGTGCACAAAGTGTGAGTGCACGTGCAAAGCGCGCCCACTAAGCCACGCCCACAGAACTGGTGGTAAAAAAAGTTGAATCCCACCACTGAGCCAGCAGGTTGTTAGATGGTGGCCTAGAAGACTATGGATGAATGTTGATTCCTCACTTTCTATTTTAAATTTTTGTTCAAGTATAATATTAGTGGATCACTCCCATGAATTAGAGCAGGGGTGTCAAACTCACTGTGGGCCTACATCATGGTTGTGTTTGACCTCAGGGGGCTGGGGTAAGCATGGCCAGGGTGGGCATGGCCAGCTTGACATCATTCATGTCAGGGGCACTTGTAGTGGCCCAAGCGCTCTGCCAGTGAAAATGGGTTCCTAGGCTCTGTTTCAGGTTACAACCCTCTGCCAGCGAAACGGAGCTCAGAGTGGCCCTGTGGGCCAGATCTAAGTACCCCTTGGGCCAGATCAGGCATGCAGGCCTTGAGTTTGACACTCCTGCTCTAGAGCATACTTTGAAATTTGAAGTCTTACCACAGTCTCCTTTAATTGCCAAAGGATTTGTCCTTCATCCAAGTAGCATTTACTAGAAGCTTCTAAAATTTCCCAATCTCAGCTTCTCTCTCTCCTAATCAATAAACAGGACTTTGAAAGGAGTTGGCTCAACCCCTATCTCTGGAAATAAAAATGAAAATAAGGTGCTATGTTGTTACCCCTCATACACATATATTTATCCTCATATAGATTAATGCTAATTCTTAGCATCCCACTACAGTTTTATTCTATGATAAGAAATGAAATCCAAGATGAAGTTAGCGAAGACAACATATCCTATTTCTAAGAGGGTTCAAATGTGACAAAGTGAATGAACTGAAAGAAGAATAAATTAATCGCTCTTGAGAATGGGGTGAAGAATAAGCTTAGATCAAGAAATGTTCAGGGATTTTTTTCAATCCACATTTTAAAATTCACAAAACCACTTCATGCTTCTTAGGTTATATTAGAACACTATTATGCTTCGGGAAAAAAGATTATAATACATATTGTCGCGCACAAAAGTGCATATTACAGGAGGCAATACATAGAAAAATACATAGAAAATGTAAACAAATTGTGCATTTTGATGAAAAATGAGCTTAATTTAAATGCAAATGTACAGGCTTTTAAAACATTTCCTAGAGTGATGTGTAAAGACGATGGAATGGATTTATTATTAAGCTCTCGAAGAACTGATATAGTCTAGGTGGTACTCACCAGTGAAGAAAATTTTCTACTGAAATTTTGTGATAAACCTGCTTCAGTACTGACTTACTATGAGTCTGCGCACCTCTGTATGAACTTTAGAATGGGAATTAGGTGGGAAAGGCTAGCTCCCCAAACACTTTGTTTTTATTAAGTTATCAAATTTATATGGCTACCCATTTCACTAAAGGCAGTGGGTAGCTTTTAGCTTTGTCTTTGCTATGAAGATAAGCTAGTTTCTGGTAGGGCTAAGGCTATGCATATCCCCCTCCCCCCATTAAATACCTCAAGATGGTGGCTCTGATTGTACGGTTGAAGCCTCGGCCCCTTTTGTATATCATGTGGTTGGAACCATCAACTTGTATTTTAATCTGTGGTTTCCGGCATCCAGATAACTCCATCGCTTGCCGTGGGGGGAGAAATTTTGACCCCCACGGAGAGGGCGCACAATCTGGGTCTCCTCCTGGATGTACGGCTGTCGTTAGAAGATCATATAGCGGCCGTCACCAGAGGGGCTTTTTGTCAGGTCCGTAGGATCTACCAGTTGCGGCCCTTTCTGGATCAGGATGCACTCTGCACAGTCACATCTGCCCTCGTCATCTCCCACCTAGACTATTGCAATGCTCTCTACATGGGGCTCCCCTTGAAGAGCATCCGGAGGCTTCAGCTGGTGCAGAATGCGGCCACGCAGGTGGTTTTGGGGACTTCTCGGAGCTCCCATGTTACACCGCTCCTGCATGAGCTGCATTGGTTTCTGGTGGCCTTCCAGGTGCGATTCAAGGTGTTAGTGGTCACCTTTAAAGCGCTCCATGGCTTGGGACCTGGGTACTTACGGGACCGCCTGCTGCCATCATCGGCCTCCCGTTGGCCAGTGCGCTCTCACAGAGCAGGCCTCCTCGAGGTGCCGTCAGCTGGGCGATGCCGGCTGGCGGCCCTGAAGGTGCGGGCCTTCTCTGTGGGAGCACCCTCCCTCTGGAATGAATTATCCCCGGAGATGAGAACTATCCCTGACCTATGAACCTTCTGGCACACGCTGAGGACCCACCTTTTCCAACAAGCCGGTCTGGCCTAGAGTTACTGGTAGGGTTTTAAATTGGTTTTTAACGGTTGTAGTTTTTAAATTTTTCCTTGTTCAGTTTTATTCTTATTGTATTTCAGCCACTAATTTAATATATTTTTCATTCTATTTTAAAATTGTATTTGTAAGTGTGTTGTTTTTACTTGGCTGTACACCACCCCGAGTCCCGTTGGGAGAAGGGGCGGTATATAAAATCAAATAAATAAATAAATAATCCTCAGTGGTGGGATTCAAATTTTTTTACTACCGGTTCTCTGGGTGTGGCTGGGGAAGGATCCTGCAAAATCTCCATTCCCTCCCCACCCCATTAACCTGCTTTCCAGCTCCGTCCTCCTGTGCAGGGCAACAAAAAAAGGCCCAGTCGATCAGCTGGGACTCAATGGGAGGCACAGAATAGATGGGGGCAGGGCCAGCTAGAGATAGTATTTGCCAGTTCTCCGAACTACTCAAAATTTCCGCTACCGGTTCTCCAGAACTGGTCAAAACCCTCTGAATACCACCTCTGATCTCCACTGAAGAATGTCATGGTATGTGAGAATGGCCTTGGGAAACAAAATTCAGAGTCACAGACTGGACATCCAGAATGTAAAAGCCCACAGAAGGAGGAGGAAGAGTGTGGGAACATGGACTACCCAATTATTCTGGCTTCATGGCTCATATTAGAAGTTTAGAACCATAGGGAGAACCGTACTTAGAAGAGCCTTAGTTTTGGCTGGAATTGCCAATTGCAACTTTTCTGACCAGAGATATCAGAGACTTAGAAGCTTGACAGATCCTGATTAGACCACTGCAATACATGCTACCTGGGGCTACCCTTGAAGGTCACTTAGAACATTGGTTCTTAACCTGGGCGATATTGCTCCTCAGTGGGCAATTTCATTTTTCGGGGGGGCAATGGAACGAAAAGGGGCAACGCAGGGGCGAAGGAATGGAAGGGCGGTAATATGGGGGAGATGGAGCGAGAAGTTTTGGGGAAACTTTTGAGACCTTTTTCGTACAGTGAACCACTGTATATCTGTCGTACAAAAACATCAGATCACTCACTATTAGTGGATTGAACTGTGTTTTAAAATGTTCCTCCAACTAGCTTCAGTACAGAACGCTGTACATATATGAATACACATCGCTCATCTTCATGCGCGTTGCGCAGCAGCCTCTATCGCTCTACCCATTAAATTTGTTGCTCTGATTTTTGTTGCTTTCCTTCTGTAAAATTTTTCTTTGTGTCTTTTTAACCCTTTTTACAGTGTGCATGAATATATATTTTCCTCAAATCTTAATTTAGTTTCAGAGTTTTTGTCTTGAAATTCTTAGTTACTGCATTGCGGTTTGTTCTTATGCCCTTTTTATATTTCTTTTTGCATCTTAAAACTCACTTGTAATTAAATCATTAAATGTTACTGGTTTTTTTGGGCATTTCATTTTCTTGCAATTTAATTTTTTTTTTCAGTGGTCATTGCATTTAAGTGTCTTGAATAAATAAGATAATAATGAAATATATGTATCACGAAGTTTGGGAGTAAAGTGATAGGTGACATCAGAATTTTTCAGTGATGACAATTTTAAAGGAAACAAAAAACGTGTGTGCATAAATTGAAGAATTATTTCCCTGTGTTATGATTGAGAGGTTATGTTGGGGGAGGGGGGCGATGATAACTTCCTCAATGGCTCAAGGGGACGATTCTTTCAAAAAGGTTAAGAACCACTGACTTAGAAGATACTCCCGGTGCAGAATGCCACAGCTCATCCATTGACCAGTGATAACCAGATTAAGTTGCAGAAGTTACCATTGAATGTTAGTTGACCCGAGCTAAGTTCATAGTGCTGGTTGTGGGCTTCTCCATAAGGTGAACTTCTCCATGGCAGCTCCCATTTGGGGACAACTTGCACCCACAGTCAGAATAACAATAACCTGTTAGCATTGAAGAAGGCTCTAAAAGTAACACTGTTCCCCAAGACCTTTGACTAAGACAACCCCAAGTAAGTGGAAAGAAGTTGTGAGAGTTTATTTATGGTTATCTTTAATTTACTGGTTATCATATATTTATGTCCATAAGCTGCCACATATCAAGCAAGCAGGTGGTATATAAATGACTAAACAAATGAACAAAATTAGCCTCAGGAAATAAATGGATGTGTCCTGGATTAATCCTGAAGTATATGAAAGAGTAGTGTGGAAATGCCCTTGGAGGCATTTCAAATGCAAGATGGGTTTCCAGAGATCCCTAAGTAGAAACACAGGAGGCCTAAAACTGAAAAACAGGAAGAAATTGCATTTTCAGTCTGACTTTGAAGATTGAAGACAGTTGATAGTGGAAATCAACCAATTCTTGACTTCAATCAACCAAAAGTTCTTTGTCATCCATCTTATCCCAACTACTCTTTTATTGCCTTCAGATTCTCTTTCCTAGCAAAGTCACTGTAAGCTACTGGCATGCCTGGATTGGCTGAACATCAAAGCTCATTGTGTTAACAACGGATCCATATCATAAATTAGATTTCTAATCCACTCAGAGCATAGGACTTTTCTAAGAGAACCATCAAGGGAGCCATGTGTCCTTTTGTCATTCCAGCAGAACCTGATCTCATCCCACATTTTCATCTACCTTATCCTCTCCTTAGTTCCTGAGAGGGAGAAAGGTAAATAAGCTTCATCCATTTTTGACCATCCATTCTGGCAGGCCTATTTGACCTCTCAGTTGTCTTTTAGGACCTTGTCAACTTGGTCTGCAAGCACACTATAGACATGCCATGACAAATGATTTGTCCTCTGTGTTATCTTGAATTTTTTTCATCTTGTCCTCATCCCAGGCAGGAGACTGGCATAGAATAGAATAGAAATATGGAATGGAATGGAATAGAATAGAAATATGGAATGGAATGGAATAGAATAGAATACATGGAATGGAATGGAATAGAATAGAATAGAAAATATGAAATGGAATGGAATAGAATAGAATACATGGAATGGAATAGAATAGAATCTTTATTGACAATAGAATAGAATATATGGAATGGAATAGAATAGAATAGAAAATATAGAATGGAATGGAATGGAATGGAATGGAATGGAATAGAATAGAATAGAATAGAATAGAATAGAATAGAATAGAATAGAATAGAATATATGGAATGGAATAGAATCGAAAATATGGAATGGAATGGAATGGAAAATAATAGGAATAGAATCTTTATTGAGAATAGAATAGAATAGAAAATATGGAATGGAATAGAATATATGGAATGGAATGGAATGAAATAGAATAGAATAGAATAGAATAGAATAGAATAGAATAGAATAGAATTCTTTATTGGCCAAGTGTGATTGAACATATAAGGAATTTGTTTTGGTGTAAATGCTCTGAGTGTTCATTAAAAATAAAAGTAAATACATTGATCAAGAATTATAGGTATAACATTTAATAGTAATCAGAGTACAAATAAGCAATCAAATCATACTAGGAAACATAATAATAAGTGATCAAATCAAATTATACTAGTAAATAGTCAATTAAAAAACCGTAAGGATACAAGCAACTAAGTTACATTCATGCAGTTATAAGTGGGAGCAGATCAGTGAAAGGAAGGATGAGAAGATTAGATAGTAATAATAGTGCAGACTTTGTAAATAGTTGGACAGTGTTGAGGGAATTATTTGAGTAGCAGAGTGATGGCATTGTTCAGGAGAAAACTGTCCTTGTGTCTAGTTGTTCTGGTGTGCAGTGCTCTGTAGCGTCGTTTTGAGGGGAGGAGTTGAAACAGATTATGTCCAGGATGTGAGGGATCCATAAATATTTTCACAGCCCTCTTTTTGACTTGTGCACTATACAGGTCCTCAATGGAAAGCAGGTTGGTAGCCATTGTTTTTTCTGCAATACTAATTATCCTCTGAAGTCTGTGTCTGAAGGCAGGTTGAAGGTAGGTTTTCTTTAGTTATGGGGCGAGTATTTTCTCCCTTTATTCCAACATTCCAGGAATGAAAGATTGTTCAGACTTCACCACCCATTTTCTTGGCAGGAAGAGAGGAGACCACAAGGGCTGGGGAGAGAAGCAAGGCAGCCAGAAGACAGACTGGTGATGGTGACAGCCAATTTCATGCCAGTCTAGCTTTCTGCTAACTCAAGGATGAATGGGCAGAACTTCAGTTCAGACACGGGGGGAGAGGTCCTTTTCGGTCTTTTGAGGTCATGATTCAGAGCCCCCACTTTTCAACCTCAAATGACAGAAACCGGAAGGTGAGGATTTCAGATTGTATGTTTGGGGAAGGGAAGGAGGCAGTGATGGGATTCAAAAATTTTTACTACTGATTCTGTGGGCATGGCTTGGTGGACATAGTGTGGATAGGTGGGTGTGGCAGGGGAAGGATACTGCAAAATCCCCATTCCCTTCCCACCCCACTAACCTGCTTTCCAGCTCCGTTCTCCTTTGCAGGGCTACAAAAGAAGACCCAGCCGATCAGCTGGGACTCGGGAGGCAGAGAATAGATGGGGGCAGGCCAGTCAGAGGTGGTATTGGCTGGTTCTCTGAACTACTCAAAATTTCCACTACTGGTTCTTCAGAACTGGTCAGAACCTGCTGAATACCACCTCTGGAAGGAGGCTATGGATAATTTTTGACCAATTCTCCAAACTCATCACAACCATTTCAGAAAAAAACAATTGTTGATTGTCAGACAAAAGTTATAATATTGAAAAATATTTTCCCCAATGCTATTTATATTTGAGTAGAAGTATCCTCAACTTATGATCACAATCAAGCCCATAATTTCTGTTGCTAAGTGAAACATTTGTTAAATAATGAGTTTTGCCCCATTTTGTGACTTTGCTTGCCATAGTTTGAAATGAATCACTGCATTTGGTAAGTTAGTAACACAGTTGTTATGTGAAACTGGTTTCCCCATGGACTTTGCTTGCCAGAACGTTGCAAAAGGGGATTACGTGCCCCTTGGACACTCCCATTCATAAATATGAGTCAGTTGCCAAGCACCTGAATGTTGATCATGTGACCATGAGGGTGCTGCAATGGTTGTAAGTGTGAAAGACAGTCATAAGTCTTTTTTTTCCGTGATGTTGTAACTGATTAACAGAATTGGAAGGGACCTTGTAGGCCATCTAGTCCAACCCCCTCCCCACCCAAGCAGGATACCCCACACCATTTCTGACAGATGGAGGTCCAGTATCTTCTTGAAAGCTTCCAGTGATGAAGCTCCCATGGTTTCCAAAGGCAACTTATGTTCCATTGGTTGATTGTTCTCACTGTCAGAAAGTTTCTCCTTATTTCTAGGTTGAATCTCTCCTTGATCAGTTTCCACCCATTATTCCTTGTCTGGCCTTTGGGTGCTTTGGAAAATAGCTTGACCCTTTCCTCTCTGTGGCAGCCCTTCAAATATTGAAACACTGCTATCATGTCACCCCTGGTTCTTCTCTTCACTAGATTAGACCATGTCCAGTTCCTGAAACCGTTCTTTATATGTTTTAGCCTCCAGTTCCTTTTGTAATTTTGATCTATCACTAAATGAACTGTTATAAGTTGAGGACTACCTCTTTAGTTAACTAAAACTCAGTACTGGAGGGTAACACAGAAAATCAGAAAAGGTGCTTTGTTTCAAACTAGAAGCAAACATGTTGTAAACTGGAAGTTTGACCCAAACAGTTAAGAGGTGTGAATTGGCATGATTTGCCTGAGTGAAAACTAGGAATATTTTGGTTATTTCTTGCTTTTGTTAAAAAAAATAATAATCCAGAAGTTTTATGGGATGAACAGGATAAACCCCCCATCCCTTTAACCTCCTTCCTATCTGCTATATCTTCTTTGCATTCAAGCACAGTATATCAACTAGCCCATCCATCCCATCCTGGGCTAATCTGGGGAATTGGATAGGCTGACCTATTGGATATACCACCCAGGAATTCAAGGTTGGCATATCCAGCCCTTCTGCTGATCTTTCCAGCTTCTTCATTTTCTACCCTTTAGCCTCCAACAAACACTCCTCCCCACCACACCCATGGCATTGACTTTTTCCTGTGCTTACTACCTGGAAACATCTCTGCCTGATATACACACATGTTTCAGCAACATGCTTAGGACCAAAGGCACAATCTCAGCATCTGGACATAGAGCACCTGAAACTGATGGCTGCATGCACGGAATGATGCCTGCACAGAATGCTTGGCGTATCCCTGTCAAATCTTGTAGAGTAAAATAAAATAGTAATCACTGTCTACTATCGTACCACTTAAATAACAGTTTTCAGTATTGTGATTTAGGGCACAAGGCAAGCAGAAGGTCTGCAAAGGGTACAAATTGACTCCCTCTTCCAACAATTTTCCTCATTTGCCGATGCTCAGGAATGGATACTGAGAAAGAAGAAATAACCAGGAAGCCTTTTAATAGAGTGACATGCATTTCCTGAAGATAATAAACTGAAAAGATGAAATGGATTTTTTTTAAATTAAATCTTTCCTTGCAGAGAGAAACGTATTTCTAACACATTCATTGGTTACAAATCTGATTAAGTAGATGGCGCTATGATAGGATTACTTCATCAGTGTGTAAATAAGATCAGAATTTGCCCTGTTACACATTAATCCAATAAAACCTTCTAAAATACACCAGAATTAACTTCTCATTCAGCAGCACTGGATTCACTGGCTGCAAGAGACATCGCTGAAACCCTGCATGATCTAAGGCGGTAGTAAAGAGGTTTGTTTAAATTAATACCTTTCCAGTACATTTTTCAATTCAATCATATATCATACTGATTAAAACAGTTATTTCACCACCTACTCTTTATATGGAGCAGGGGGTTTAAATATATATATTGCTTTCCATTGATACATGCCTTACTTGTTCCCTCACTTTTTCCAGAAATATCAAAGGACATAAAATGCTTTCATGCAGAATACCTGGAAGCATTTGTTTACCTTATTCCTCTATTGGATTTCTCTGGTGAAAAGTTTTAGACATCAAGTAATGCAAAATTCTGAAATCCATGAGCCTTGTGCTGTAGCATTGTTTTTATAGTACGACAATTTAGCCAGACTGATCTACCTCTAGCTACCTGCGTTCAGAATAAAAGGTAGAGAAGGCCCTTGCTTCTAAATAGGCAAAAATGGTTTCATTTTGAGGTATTGTTTGAAAAAGCTTCCTTTGGCACTTTCCAGACCTTAACTGAATCCTGAGCTTTCACAGTACATACTGTGTTTCCCTGAAAATAAGACTGGGTCTTATACTAATGTTTGCTCCAAAAGACACATCAGGGCGTATTTTCTTGTTAGGTCTAATTTTTTGGGAAATACAGTACTAAATGTGTCTGTCTGACCAAAGATCTTAACTGGGGTTTATTTTGGGGGTAGAGCTTATATTATGAGCCTCCTGAAAAATCATGCTAGGGCTTATTTTCTGGTTGGGTCTTATTTTTGAGGAAACACGGTATCAGAAGATTTTTCCACTACTTCCAAATGTCAAGAATGGAGAGAATGAGATAAATAACTGGCAGCTATCCTGGCTAGGAAGAACTGTGAGGTCAAGATCAAGGGAATGGCCAAATGTCTGACTGCAAAAAGATGGGAAGTAAATGCTTAGAACAAAATTTAAGGGGTGGAAACTTAGAGGGGAGTTTTGATTTCTGTAGATTATACTGGACCCTCTTCTGGGTATCTATACCTTCACTGTATCAGCAGCAAAGGAATTTAGTTTGCCATGCTGCAATTGTGAGCTTTCTGTCAAGGAAACCAAGTCCCGATTAAAGGATTAATCTGGAGAGCCCAGCTTGGTGTGAAGCCTGACATCAGGGAGCTAGTAAAAGAGACAGAAGAGGATTCTCTTCTGTATTTAGTAAAAGATTCAGAAGATGCAAAATATGTCCACTTACTAGATGAGCCAGATGAGGCCGTTGAAGTGACACAAAGTGGTGCAAGGAAAGAAATCTCATAAACGCCATGCCTCAGTGACGTACACAGCATTATTTCTGCACCAAAACTCACAATGCTAATGTGTATTGTGTACATGTTGTCTGGGCAAAAGGTGTCAGCAATGCTAGTAAATTGTCAAGATGGCAGCAGTGGAAATCCCTTTTGCCCTTTTATCACAGAGGGCTTTGATGGTTCAATCACAGCCATGTTTTCCAAAAAAGAAAAAAGAAATTTCATGGCTCCACGCATGCCCTTAAAACGAAGAATTCTGGGACAGCCTCTTACTGTCTCCTTCAGAGACAGAGTAAGAAGAAGGGAAGCCCTAGAAGAAATACCTCCCTCAGTGTTGAAATGAAATTTGGGCCCACTTTTTTTCAATCAGAAAAGCCACTTTGTTACAGACTGAGGGGTCACCTTTTCTGTGTTGGCTTGACTGCATTCTCTGACAGGGGGCCATGGGTGGCCAGGCATTTAAAAAATCAAGATGGAGGCTGTGATCATGAAATCAAAGCACCATCCCTGTTTAATATATGGGGCTTCAATAAAATAGAATAGAATAGGATAGAATAAGATAGAAGAGGATAGAACTCCTTATTAGCCAAGTGTTGGACACACAAGGAATTTGTCTTGGTGCAAATGCTCTCAGTGTACATAAAAGAAAAGATACATCCATCAAGAGTCAAGAATCATAAGGTACAACACTTAATTATAGTCATAGGGTACAATAAGCAATCAAATCATACTAGGAAACAGTCAATATAAATCGTAAGAATACGAGCTACAAAGTTACAGTCATACAGTCACCAGTGGGAGGGGAGGGGTGATAAGGAGTGATGAGAAGATTAACAATAATAGTAGTGCAGACTTTGTAAATAGTTGAACAGTATTAAGATAATTATTTGTTTAGCAGAATGATGGCTTTCGGGGAAAAATTGTTCTTATGTCTAGTTGTTCTGGTGTGCAGTGCTCTATAGCGTCATTTTGAGGGAAGGAGTTGAAACAGTTTATGACCGGGATGTGAGGGGTCTGTAAATATTTTCACAGCCCTCTTTTTGACTCGTGCAGTATAAAGGTCCTCAATTGAAGGCAGCTGAGTAGTAATTGTTTTTTCTGCAGTCTTAATTATCCTCTGAAGTCTGTGCCTGTCCTGTTGGGTTGCAGAACCAAACCAGACAGTTATAGAGGTGCAGATGATAGACTCAATCATTCCTCTGTAGAACTGGATCAGCAGCTCCTTGGGAAGTTTGAGCTTTCTGAGTTGGCGCAGAAAGAACATACTTTGTTCTGCTTTTTTGATGACGTTTTTGATGTTAGGTGTCCATTTTAGGTCATGTGATATAATAGAACCTAGAAATTGTCTGGTTGCAACAGCCATCGTGTCTTCTTTTGACTCACTAAAATGCTCCTGATAGATATTATTAATGCCACTCTTCTCCTTCCCCCAAGTCTATGATGGGTGTCTCAGAGTGGGGGGACGTGACCTCATCTTCCTCACAACATAATTGATGTCATTTGTATTACGGCTGGTACCAAATGCCTCTCTGACCATCCTCAGTATGGTGACTGTGGGCTAGTAATGGCTTGGGGTCAAGTTGTAAATTATATCAGCTGCATGATATGTGAACCTAAGAATATCCAGTCATTTCATGCAGATGATAAATAGGAGGGAAGAGAATGTTGGCTCTTTTGCTTCTCACAGTTGAGGAAGTCAGGGCTCGGTTGCTACTACCATCAACTGAAACCGACGCCTTAAGGAGGAGGACAACATTGAGTCACATGATGACTCAACCAGTCTGGTCATTCTTTCAGCCCAGCTCATCTCCCAGAGTTATTGTGTAGCTAAAACCAAGGGAAAATATCCAGGGAAACAGCCTTCAGGTTTCCAATTATATCAATCTAAGAAACCACAGCAAACAAAAATTGCACGCCTGAATCTTCACTTCTGAATCACGAAGACATGATATTAAAACACAGCATAAATGTATCCTGCTCCAGAAAGGCTCATGATTGACATAGTATAAGATAGAGGTAGGAAGGCCTTCCTAGGCACAGCTTCTGCCTCTTCATCTAGCAGATACTGTGAATCAAGGAGGCTTCCTACTATGTACTAGTTTTGTACAAGGAAGGCTGTCCCCTCTAGAAGTAAAAATAGAATGTCCATGGATGGTTTTCAATGACTGGCTCTCCATCCATTCATGGAATTGGAGGATACTCTTGCTGGGACTGAATCTAAGACTGCTCTTCTCCCCATCTACAGCCAGGGGTAGGATTCAGCAGTTTGGACTGGTTCAGGCAAACTGATAGTTCCTACGATCAGTTGGTCCTGGTCGCCCGCCCCTGCCCTAGTTTGTCCTTTATTTCCATGTTTTGCACCCAGCTGATTCATGTAGCACAGCGGTTTGCCATGCCTAGCTGTTTTACTCACTGGGGCTGCAGCAGAAGGTAAGTTTTAGAGCTGAAAATGGGCGTTTTTCAAATGCTTCGCGTGCGTGCCTGGCAAACCAGTTGTTATACCATTTGAATCCCACCACTTTCTACAGCTTAACAGTCTTCAGCACCACAATAGCACCTACACAATACACTGTTCAGCCTAGGTTGCAAATTTGAGTATCATCGGCAAATCTGAATTTTATAAACGAACATCCAGTAGTTTCATACAGGTGTTAAATAGGATTGAAGAGAAGGTCGGTCTGTAGCCTCTCACAGGTCAGGAATCAGGGCTTCACCTCGTTCTTGCTACCTCCACCAACTGGAACCAACACCTTAAGCAGGAGGACAACCGTAGAAATCTGCCTCCCTTCCCAAACATTAGAGGCAGACAAAAAAGGATACATTTTTTGTTGTGCTTCATTGTTTTTATTGTCTTGTTTCCATGTTTAAAATATATTTTTAGCTACCCAGAGCTGCTGGGAGTTGGGCAGCATATAAATTTTAAATTCACTCATCATCATCGTCATCATTGTTGAAGGGTGTTGGACAATCATGGAACCTTAGGGGGATTGTACTTCTTTTTCCTAACCTAATTAGAAGTCTTCCACAAAGGTGATCATTCTTGCCTTGATGCCAAGTGTAAAAACAAAGCCAAGTTGTTTGTGATATCTACTGCTTTTAATTCACTGAAAGTTCAGCCAACTGAAAATTGTGGATCCTTACTTTGATGCCTCCTATCTTCAATATTTCCCACCCTGTGCAAGTTTCTTGATGGAGGGATGAAGATTCACTCACCTAAGATAATTAAGTTAAGTTTAATTTAGCTTTATCCCTACAACCTTGAACACTACACACTGGAGATGTCAAATATAAGACTTGCCATTTTCCACGAATGAACAACTTCCTTGTGATTGTTTCTGTAATGGTATTGTGTAGTTAAAGACTCCCTAAGCCATCTTCTAAAGCTTTCCCAACTAGTTCAGAGGCAGATACTTGAATGTACAGTATTTCCAAATGTGCCTTGTAGTTCTTTACCTTCTTTCTTGTTTTTTTATTTACATTTACTTTCATGGAGAGCATTTTAACATACTGCACCTTTGTATGATTTGCCAGTTGCACAGGGGCAGATAGGAAAGCACTCCAGAGGGTTAATGTCATTGCCCAGAAGATCATTGGTTGCCTTCGCCCCTCTTTGGAAGAGCTTTATAGCTCCCACTGTCTTCAGAAAGTTCCAAACATTCTCAAAGAACCATCTCATCCTGGGAACCCTTTATTTGAACTATTACCATTGGCAGACGGTACAGAATAATAAAAACAAGGACAAATAAGCTGAAAAACAGCTTCTATCCCAGGGCAGTAGCTCTTTTGAATTCTGCTGTATAGTGCAGTGTTGGTGTGGTGTCGGCCCTTGCGGGTTTCTGTTTCAATGTGTGAAGGGTGAAAGATGTGTGTTTGTGTTTATTTTCATGGTCATGGTCATGATGTGCACTGAAGATGGTGTTTGATTTCGTTGTACAAGGTGCAGTGACAATAAAGTAAACTAAACCAATTCTTTACCTTCTTTCTTTTTTTATTTACATTTAGTTGAAGGTTAAAATGAGGACCTCTCACAGGGGAAGATAAGAGAAGTTTTGAACAGTTTTGAAGCTGTTTTTGCTGGGAGCTGAAAACTTAAAGGAAAGAAAGAAATGTAAGAAATGTTATTTGTTAAAATAAACAAGTAGATAAACGAGAGTTTAGAAATGTTATATCTCTGGATAAAAAAACCCCTCTGTAATGTATTAAGAAACATTTATTTTTGTCATTATAGTATGGTTGTATTATAATGAAGTGCAATACAAATTTAATTTAAGCATGATGAGATACTGTAGACAATTTGTAGTCTTTCTGCTCCTTGGTAACAGATTTATAATTACATGCCCTTTAAAACACATCAACAGAAGTTATAAAAAGCCTTAACACACCAAAATCTAAAAATGCATTTAGAGAAAGAGAGAGAGATGAATATAATGATTCTTAAACAGCAAGGCTTGTGGGTTTTTTTTAATTTGTTTTTTTTTTTTGCAAACATTCTCTCTTCAACAAAAATCTGATACCAATCAAAGCCTCACAGAATTTAAAGGACGGAAAGATCTCAGAAATCACTTAGTGGAAACCCCTGTCCAGTGCAGGAATTTGCTTTCACACCACTGGATATTCTAATAGATGTCCAGGATAATGAGAAAAATCTTGCTCATAGATCTTACTGTAAATTAAATTTACTTGATAATGTGGGCAAATTTGGTGCTCTGCTGAATTAATCTTTTGATAATCATTTACTGTAGTCTGTTTTAATTCATAATAGAACTTTGTTTATCTAAAAAAATAAAGTAAGGCACTGTTTACCTCTGAGAAAGATTTTAAGATAAATAAGTAGCATTTAAATCCCTGAGACATTAAGTCAAGGAAGGCTTGGCAATATTCTTCAAAAGCTCTTTTAAGATGTATGGTAGCAGTTATACTAAAGACTGAACTTTCAATTCAGAGCTATCACCCAACAGTATTTGAACAAACTGTGCCAAACTCTTGCCACCAAAATGGAAGAAAAATACCTCTTTACCACTTCACCTTAAAACAGTTCTTTCCATAAGCTTCCTCAGAACAGAAGTTTCAGCGGTGTTTTATGTCAGACAAAGATTTTTTTATGTTCCTTCTTCAATTTGTTTCTTGATAGTCTTAGCCTGGACTTCAGAAAGCTAGAACATTTGGAAGATGAAGATGCATCCAAACCAGAGGTGGCATTCAGCAGGTTCTGACCAGTTCTGGAGAACGGGTAGCGGAAATTTTGAGTAGGTCAGAGAACTGACAAATACCACCTCTGACTAGCCCCACCCCCATTTATTCTCTGTCTCCCATTGAGTCCCAGCTGATCGCCTAGGTCTTCTTTTGTTGCCCTGCACAGGAGAACAGAGCTGGAAAACAGGTTAGTGGGGTGGGGAGGGAATGGGGATTTTACAATATCCTTCCCCTGCCATGCCCACCAAGCACACCTACCAAGCCACGCCATGCCCACCAAGCCACACCCACAGAACCAGTAGGAAAAAAAATTAAATCCCATCACTGATCCAAACCAATTTTGTTGAGCAAGGTGATCAAATTGGAGGCAAGTTCCATCTTCCTGAAAATAAGAGGCATCTTTACGTCATTTTATATAGTAAGAGCTGGGAGGAGTAAGACACTACGTAAAATTTTGCAGCTCTTTTATTGCCATTCTTAAATAGAAAATGGAGAATCAGGAAAGAGAAAAATGAGATCAGGGTATTCTGAATTTGTTTTTGAGATTTAACTTTGCAATTTGGGTACAGGCATGTAAAGTCAGAACAAAGTGATAATTTTCCCCATTTTCAATAGTTAGGCATTTTATTTTCAAGATAACTTGCATTTTGTAATGAAATACATTTTCTCCATGGACACTGTATTATATATACAGAATTCATATATTTGCAGGTAATGAAACCTTGTAAATTCATTCATTTATTTATTTATTTGATTTGATTTGATTTGTCAATTGCTTACAAGATAATAGATATAAGTAAAAACATAGTTATGAATACATGGATACATATAAGAAAAATAAAAGAAACAATAGGACAGGGACGGTAAGCATGTTAGTGCGCTTATGCATGCCCTCTACAGACCTCTTAGGAAAGGGGTGAGGTCAATAGTAGACAGTCTAAGGTTAAAGTTTTTGGGGTTTGGGGAAGAAACCACAGAGTCAGGTAGAGTTTTTCAGACATTGATCACTCTGTTGCTGAAGTCATATTTCCTGCAATCAAGTTTGGTGCGATTAACCTTGAGTTTGTATCTATTGTTTGCTCTTGTGTTGTTATGGTTGAAGCTGAAGTATTCAGTGACAGGTAGGACATTGCAATGTATGATTTTATATACTATACTTAGATCGGACTGAAGGCAGTGCAGTTCTAGATTTTCTACGTCTAGAATTTCAAGTCTGGTGGCATAAGGTATTCTGCAACAAGTAGAGGAATGGAGAACTCTTCTTGTGAAATATTTCTGAACTTTCTCAACTGTGTTAATATCAG
The DNA here is from genome assembly GCA_023653725.1 of Bungarus multicinctus. Classification (NCBI taxonomy): domain Eukaryota; kingdom Metazoa; phylum Chordata; class Lepidosauria; order Squamata; family Elapidae; genus Bungarus; species Bungarus multicinctus. Next base: position 19,835,005 of record CM042848.1, on the reverse strand, counting down.
ATACGTAATGTGGGTTCCAGACTGATGAGCTGTATTTGAATATTAGTCTAGCAAATGTTTTGTATGCTCTAGTTAGTAGTGTAATATTACCAGAGAAAAAGCTACGTAGGATTAAGTTAACAACTCTTAATGCCTTTTTGGCTATGTAGTTACAGTGGGCTCTAGCACTTAGATCATTAGAGATGAGTACTCCAAGGTCCTTGACAGAGTTTAGATCATCAACAAGGTCTTGACTATTCAGCCTGTATTTTATTTTCTGATTTTTTTTGCCAATATGTAAGACAAAGCATTTGTTTGTTGAGATTTGAAGTTGCCATTTGTTTGACCATTCTGATACATAGTCAAGGTCTTTTTGTAGGGTAGCAATATTGTCTGTGGTAGCTTTGTAGTTAATAGCTTTACATCATCAGCAAAGAGGATACAATTGCTCTTAATATGATCACAGAGGTCATTTATGTAGAGCATGAAGAGGGTTGGTCCTAGGACACTGCCTTGGGGGACATCACTGTTGACAGGTACAGAATTTGATAGGACGCTCTCAGTTTTGACCATTTATTGTCTGTTTGACAGGAATGCTTCTATCCAGTTATGCAGGTATCCAGAGATACCATAAGATTTTAGTTTTAGGAGTAGTTTGTCGTGTACCACTGAATCAAAGGCTTTACAGAAGTCTATGTAGATTGCATCTATTGCTTTGTCCTGATTGAGTTGTGTAGTCCATATGTTTTTGCAGTGTAAGAGTTGCAGAATAGTTTTTTTCTGAAACCAAATTGTTTATTAGAGAGTAGGTTGTTTGCCTCTAAGTGGAGGATAATGGATTGGTTAATAATTGATTCCATGACTTTACAGGTGATGCAGCATAAAGAGATTGGTCTGTAATTTTCAACTAGGCTGGGGTCTCCCTTTTTGAAGATGAGGATGACCATGACTTGTGACCATAATTTTGGCAAGGAGCTGTTCCTGAAAGATTTTTCAATGATTATGCTTAGAGGTTCGGCTATGGCAGTGGATAGCTTTTTAAAGAAGTAGGCACATATTCCGTCCGGTCCAATAGATAGAGATGGTTTTAGATTGCGTAGTGCTTTTTCAACATTGTCTTCTGTAAAATCGATATGTATTAGATCATTGTAGTTGTCTGTGGTTTGACTAGTAAATACTGGGCATGATCCGTGCTGTTTACAAATACTGAGCCAAAGAATGTGTTAAAGAGGTTGGCTTTAATAGTGTCATCATTGCAGTCTTCACCATTAGGTCCTTTCAGGGGTGGGGTGGACCTTGAGTCTTTTACTTTGTTGTTTACAAAATTATAGAAAGCTCAGGTGGAATTTGTGCGTAGAAGGTTTTCCTCTTGTTTAATATGATAATTGGTGCATTCAGTCTTTATCTGCTGGCATAAGTTTTTGTATCTCGGCTTTTGAAGTTGGCAACGTGACCAGATTTTTTTCGCCAAAGTGATATCTTTTTGGATTGAAGCTTCCTTATTGTTATGGGTAATCTGTTTTTCCTGGTTTTTGGAGTTGTTATTGGTACATATAGTTTGGTGACTCTTTTGACTTCAAGTAAAAATATGTTGTAGTGGTCTTCAACAGTATTGCATCCAGTGAATAGAAATTGCCAATCAAGGGATGAGAGATCGTTGTCTATAAGATCATAGTTGCCTTTTTTGAAGTTATATTTGGGGATCACATCATTGTGTTGATTTTTGTGTGGACGTATGTTGAGACAAAAGTCAATCATGCTGTGGTCACTGTTGGAAACATCTTTAATGATATAACATTTTCCATCTTTAAGATCTTTAAACATCTTTAAGAATATAACTTTTTCCATAGTTTCCATCCTCCAGAATAGGATAAAAAGTTAAAACAGTTATGGAATTCTTGTTTGTTGTTGTTTTTTTGGCAATGAGTTTGCTAAAGATTTCTAGTTGAAATGTTTTAACTGGTAAGCTAAATGTTTTCTTAAAAACAAAATCGCATTAGACTTATATATTGCTTCATAATGCTTTACAGGCAGAGGTGATATTCAGCAGGTTCTGACCAGTTCTGGACAACAGGTAGTGGAAATTCTGAGTAATCCAGAGAACCGGCAAATACCACCTCTGACCAGAGATTTTGCAATATCCTTCCCCTGCCATGCCCACCAAGCTATGCCCACAGAACCGGTAGTAAAAAATTTGAATCCCACTGTTTACAGGACTCTCTAAGCAGTTTACAGAATCAGTATATTGCCCCCAACAATCTGACTCCTCATTTTACTAATCTCAGAAGGATGGAAGCCTGAATCAATCTTGAGCTGGTCAGGAACAAACTTCTGGCAGTGGGCAGAGACAGCCTAACCACTGTGCCACCACAGCTCCTCTTTGGTTTTTCTCAATAATTAAAGAAAAAAAAGAAAGAGAACGGTAAAGCATTTTGATGACATTTTTATTAAAGAGGAAAACATGATATTCCATATTTAACTAAGTTTTTGCTAGTACTTACATAGTACTTATGTTGCAAACTTTTGGTTTAATAGAATGCTGCATCTTGAGGACTGGGAATATGTGCATTTCACCAGTCCCCCCCAAAAAATATCTAGTGGGATAATTGACAAATTACTTAAATCAGCCTATTCAGTCAACTAATTCAAAATTCAAAGAACTGTAAAATTAAGCTAAAGAAGATGCTTTGAAATCTTCATAGAAACCATTGTGCTGCAAAGCCTTTTAAAATGTGTTAAAAAGCATATTTGTAAACAGTGTAGCAGCCAAGAAAAATCAATTCAAGGTATGAAAACAGGCATTCATTACTTGAGATAAAGGTATTCTTTTATTCCTGTCATGACAAACTTTAAGAATGAACTTCAAAAAAAAAAAAAAAGGACTTGATATAAAAATGCCACTGCTTACGACCTCAATCTACAAATAATATAAGATACTTCAACTTTTTTCTGAAGCTAAAAATTATGATTTAAGCATTCTAACATCTTGTCATAACAGAATGCACATTTGTCATATCCATAGTGTGCTTGTCTTAAACTGATGACAATTAATAGAACAGCTAAAATTAATATCCAGGAAACAACAATCTCTCAAAATAGATTACGCATATCAACAACTCTATTCCCTCAAAGAAGATGCAATATTTATCCATTTGTTGTGAGCTGCCCAGTGTCTCTGATAGTCAGGTGGCACATAAATTTGATTGATTTGATTAATAAATTTAAGACATAATAGAATAATAGAATAGAATAACTGAGTTGCAAGGGATCTTGGAGGTTTTTTTATTCCAACCCCCTACTCAAGCACGAGATGTGAAAACCATCTCCCCCTGGCTCCAGAGGCCTTCCGGAAGCCAGAAACAGGCCTGTTTCTAAGGTGACCAACCGTCCTCCTTTAGGAAGGACAGTCCTCCTTTTGTAAGTTCTGTCCTCTCTCGAGAAGTGTCCTCCTACGTGTCCTCCTTTCTGATATTTGAAGACTAATCTGTAAATCGCCGTATTTGATTGATGCCGATTCGATCCGTTGTGTGCAGGGGTGGGATTCAAATTTTTTAACAACCGGTTCTGTGGGCATGGCTTAGTTGATGGGCATGGCTTGGTGGTCATAGCCAATTCAATATCACTCACATCGAGGCACACATCTCCTCGCCTGGCCTCTCGTGACTGTGGGTATGCTGCAACAGTCGTAAGTGTGAAAAATGGTCTTAAGTCACTTTTTTCAGTGCCATTGTAACCTTATTTATATACTTGAAGGATCACTCCACACAAGCAAAGTACCAGCAAAGAAGGGGAAAAAAACTCCAGAAATGTTCCTGAGACAGGAAGTCTAGTCCTGCCAAGAATGCAATAACAGTTAATGGAGAGGCAGTTTCTGTAAGCAACACCAGAATGTTTCCTTCCTGCCTTCCCTTACAGGATTAGGCCAGTAATTTCTTCTAACAACCGGTTCTCCGAACTGCTTAGAATGTTAACAACCGGTTCTAGCAAATAGGTGCGAATCTGTAGAATCCCACCCCTGGTTGTGTGTGATATGACTTATTTGTATTTGACATGATGATTTGTCAAGGCTCGTTACAGTGAGGCGAGACACGATTATGAGACGCATGTGGCTCCACACAGGAGAATTGTTTTGAGAGAGTGCGTCGTGCGCAAGTAGCTTTGTTTTTTTCTTCAATTTATTTGTGTCCTCCTTTTCATTGTAAAAAAGTTGGTCATCTTACTGTTTCTGGACTTCCAGAACTTTGGGGAGAGCCATTTTTCACCCTCCCAGAGTCTCTGCGTGGACCCTGCGCTTACCTGCATCCCAAACAGTCCATATGGAGGCTCCTGAGAGGGGCGGGGTGGGATGGAACGGGCCAGCTTGTTGGTTCAACTATCCTTTCGGTGAACCAGATGTAAATTTAACATCCGGTTCACCCAAACCAACCCGAACCAGCTGAATCCCACTCCTGTCTGTGCGGTGGGAGAAATTCTCCCAAGATCTTTGTCTTTTACATGAGTTCAACATGCCATTTTGAGGAGCAGAAAGAATCTAAATATTCCTAATCAATGAACTAAATGGTAAGGGGATTTCATATGGATGGGGAAAAAAAGATATTTGTTGAGGGAAGTGAGGATGGGAAGTGTTCTGGGTTTCAGGGACCGTTAAAAACTTCCTGTTTCCCTTAATTCCTATTCTTAGACATTTCCCAGAGCTCTCTTGGCAATGATGTAGAAATGGCTTCCCACTTCCCAAAGCCAAGTCAGCTTGAAATGGCCAGAGGAACAGAACATTCAGTTTGGGAAAAACTGCATTTTCTTTCGCAGGAAAGAAGTATTTTTTTCCCTCAGGAAAAAAGCAGGAAGTGGGGAATCCAAAAAAAAAAAAAACAGAAAGAGAAAAAAACTTCAATCTTCAAGAATCTAATCATGGGTAAATATTGATGTGACCCCATTTAATCCGTGTGGATTCAGTTATCAGTTGACAATATGAAAATATTATATTTTCATAATAAAGATGCCATGTGTCAAACAGATGTCCTGCATATGGTATCACCATCATTCTAAGCCTGACATTACTTGTCTCCTGAACCTAAAAACCTACATTACAGCCATGTGTAATGATGTTTACCAATGTGTGCCCATAATTTTGGCTAACATGCAGTGGTGGGATTCAAAAACATTTACTACCAGTTCTGTGGGCGTGGCTTGGTGGGTGTGGTGTGGCTTGGTGGGCGTGGCAGGGGAATGATACTGTAAAATCCCCATTTCCTCCCTACCCCACTAACCTGATTTCCAGCTCTGTTCTCCTGTGCAGGGCAACCAAAGAAGAGCCAGCCAATCAGCTGGGACTCAATGGGAGGCAGAGAATAGATGGGGGCGGGACCAGTCAGAGGTGCTATTTGCCAGTTCTCCAAACTACTCAAAATTTCTGCAACTGGTTCTCCAGAACTGGTCAGAACCTGCTGAATATCACCTCTGCTAACATGCCCCTGACATTTGTCTCCCAGCTGATATCTTTGCTTTGTTCTGCTGGCCAACATTATAGCTGTGAAATCAGATTCACCCCCCCCTCCCCACTGGAGAGTTGTAGTTCTGATTTTTCAGTTTCCTAAAAATTATGTAGTGCTTTTATAGTTCTAAGAATTCATGTAGGCTGGTTCCCTTTTAAGAATAAGACCTTTTCCATAGACAGTACTCTCTCTATTAACATGAGAGTTTAAAACACTTGTGAGGTTTTGTATTGGGTTTTTTTTTCTAAATCCATTTGTACAGACTTTTAATTGGAATGTTTTTAGCTGGTAAGCACAGGTAAGACAAATGTATTTTTGAAACCAAACCTCTCCTCTTTGGTTTTATACTTAGTAATGAGGGATGGGGTGTTAAAAACTTTTGGTGGGGTCTGTTACTGATGCTGTAGATTCATTTTGTAGGAAAATGAGTCAAGGAGACATTTTTAAAGCACTTAAAACTTAATTAGTTTAGCTTTCTTCCCCCTAAAAACGGGCATCCTTCATATCTGTAAATGGCTACTCCAATTTATTTGACATGTTTATTTGTTACAGTATCTTAGAGATAGAACAAGTAAAATCATAAAATATCATTTATTTTAAAATGTGTCCCTTTTTCTGCAGATCCAAACAGTTTTTCTGTTGAACGCTGGCCTTATTTTAGAGATGAATGAGTTCACCCAGATAAAATGGGAGAAGTTGTTGAAATAGTGGTGTTTCCCAGCATCCTTCATAAAGGAGTGTTCTGAAAGCCCTTGGGAATTTTATTTTATTTATTTATTTACAAGATTTATATATCTCCCCCCTCTCCCTGCAGGACTCGGGGCGGTGTACAGCCATTAAAAAATACAATAATAACACAATAATTAAAAACAATTAAAAAGATTAAGTATCGTGGCTGAATAATAAAAACGAGACAAGGGTTTAAAAATTCAAAATAGAAGAATATTTCTGACTGATCTCCCTCACTATTTTGTTTGGCCAGGGTATGTGTGTGTGTTTCTGTTTCTGCAATCTTTTCCTCCAGCTTTTATTCTATATTGACTTCGTATACCAAGAATTAGAAATATCCTGTCAGATCTGCCATTTTAGGCTTGGAGCCTTGCTGGCATCAACTGCTACGGGGAAGGGAGAGAAGAAATAGGCAATTGGCATGCAGAGGGTAGAGATGACCTAGAAGGAAAGGATTAAAGGTTTGATGGAAACAGAGGTGTGAGAACAAGCTTATTCCAAGTCTTCAAGGCCGCAGAGCAGAAGTAGTATTCAGCAGGTACTGAGCAGTTCTGGAGAACCAGTAGTAGAAATTTTGAGTAGTTCGGAGAACCGGCAAATACCATCTCTGATTGGCCCCGCCCCCATCTATTCTCTGCCTCCCATTGAGTCCCAGCTGATTGGCTGGGTCTTCTTTGGTTGCCCTGCACAGGAGAACGGAGCTGGAAAGCAGGTTAGTAGGGTGGGGAGGGAATGGGGATTTTGCAGTAACCTTCCCCTGCCATGCCCACCAAGCCACGCCCACCAAGCCACGCCCACTAAGCCATGCCCACAGAACCGGTAGTAAAAATTTTGAATCGCACCACTGCCACAGAGCCTGAGAAAAGAATGTGAATTGCACCAAACATCCGAGAGGTTCAAAAAACACCTAAATGGCACACCATTGGTCAAAGACCGGTCAAGGGGGGGGGAGGACCAGGACGAAAGGGAAAAGTTTGTAAACTTTCACGAGGGAACTTTAATTCTAGCCTGCTTTTGCTGCAACCACTAATCTCTAGTAAAAGAACTCATCACTTCAATCAAATGGGAGTCAAGGGTCTTTCTTTCCTAGGGACCTAGCCCAGGCAAGCCTGACACATGCATTCAATAGGAACATTCCTGGTGAATCCAAATCTTTAAGATGTTGTGCTTGAAATGACCAAAGACATGTCTCTTTGATTGCAATGCGGTTCCCACCGCATTGCAGGTTTTATTTAATTATTTATTTATTAAATTTATATGTGGCCCCCTGTTGAAATGAAATTTTGATATAGAATAGAATAGAATATATTTATTTCTTGGCCAAGTGTGATTGGACACACAAGGAATCTGTCTTGGTGCAAATGCTCTCAGTGTACATAAAAGAAAAGATACATTCGTCAAGAAATCATCAGGTACAATACTTAATGATAGTCACAGGGTACAATAAGCAATCAAATCATATCTCTCTATAGACTCTGCTCTCAATCAGCATAGTGTGGCTACATCTTCATGTTTTCTATCAAATTGATCGCTTCGCTCCAACATAAAGCTTCAGCTTAAACACATCCATGCAATCAATGCCCCATGCCTTTATAATGCACACTGGTAGGGTAGATGCTGAGGTTAGAAAGGCAGTTAGTTCGCCTTTATTTTTATTTTATTTATTTATTTGTCAATTGCTTACAAGATAATAGGTATAAGTAAACACATAGTTATGAATACATGGATACATATAAGAAAAATTAAAAAAATAAAAGAAATAAAAGAAACAATAGGACAGGGATGGTAGGCACTTTGGTACACTTATGTACGCCCCCTACAGACCTCTGAGGAAAGGGGTGAGGTCAATAGACAGTCTAAGGTTAAAGTTTTTGGGGTTTGGGGAAGAAACCACAGAGTCAGGTAGAGTATTCCAGACATTGACCACTCTGTTGCTGAAGTCGTATTTCCTTTGGTCCGTCAAGCTGCCAAAACAGATTGGTGACGTAGCACTGGCAAACTCTTCTCTTTTGGTTTGAAATCACCAATATAAGTGAACCAGGAACCATTGCCTTCACTCCCTGGGATGTGGAAGCCAAGCGGATCAGACAGGAAGTCGTTGACTTACAACCACAATTGTGCCCGAAATTTCTGTTGTTAAAGTGAGAGATTTGTGAAGTGAGTTTTGCCCCATTCTTGCCTCATCTGGGAAGTGATTCTGCAGTTAGTAAGTTAGTAACCCAGGGATGGGATCCAACTGACGTAACTATGGTTTATGTTCTTTGTCTGCTGCTCTTCAGAGCTACGGGTTCTACAGAACCGGACAGAACCAGTAGAATCTCACTTCTGTAGTAACCCGATTGTTAAGTGTATCTGGCTTTCCCATTGACTTTGCTTGTCAGAAGGTCACAAAAGGTGATCATATGACCCTGGGACACAGCCACCGTCGTAAATATAAGTCAGTTGCCGAGCGTCTGAATTTTGATCATGTGACCACGGGGATGCAGCAAAGATCATAACTGTGAAAAATGGTCCTAAGTCACTTTTTTTCAGTGCTGTTGTAACCTTGAATGGTCATTAAATGAACTGTTGTAAGTCGAGGATTACCTTTACCTGGCTAATATTGGAATGGGAGACCACTAGGAGATCCAGAACTGTGGACTGGTGTAAAACATTGAAATAAGTCAAACTTCTTCATCTTTGTCTAGATTGCTTGTTCATGAAGAATGCAAAGAAAATTTTTTCCCCCTCCTCAATGGTGGGATTCAAAAATTTTTTACTACCAGTTCTGTGGACATGGCGTGGCTTGGTGGGCGTGGCAGGGGAAGGTTACTTCAAAACCCCATTCCCTCCCCACCCCACTAACCTGCTTTCCAGCTCCATTCTCTTTCTCGGAGCAGTCTTCCAATATTTGAGGTAGCAGTCTTCCAATATCTGAGGGGCTGCCACAGAGAGGAAGGAGTCAATCTATTTTCCAAAGCACCTGTAGGCCAGACAAGGAATAATGGATGGAAGCTGAACAAGGAGAGATTCAACCTGGAAATAAGGAGAAATTTTCTGACAGTGAGAACAATCAAGCAATGGAACAGAAATTTGCCCTCGGAAGTTGTGGAGAGCGCCATCACTTGAGACTTTCAAGAGATTGGACTGCCATTTGTCAGAAATGGTGTAGGGTCTCCCGCTTGGACAGGGGGTTGGACTAGATGACCTACAAGGTCCCTTCCAACTCTGATTATCTGTTATCTGTTATCGTCTGGCGAAAATATATTTGTATACAGTATATTAGCAACAACTTACAAGTCATTTCTCTTGTATTCCTGCCTCCCTTTTATAGAAACAGGTCCACGGGACGCGAGGGAGCAAAATACTTTGATGCAGGGATGACGGGAGAACAGCCATGTTAGTCTATTAAACAGCACAAACTTTCACGAGCTGCAGCTTCTGCCTTTTAATAAAATTGCCATTTGGAAAAGATGCTGCCAGACGCCTCCTGATTTTTAAGAATGTTCAAATCTTTTTTAGAAACAAGCAAAACTCAGGACTTCGTACATTGCTATGTTGCGGACTCTGAATAATAGCAGTGAAATTATTCAGTCTGGTGGTGGGGGTGATTTATAATTTTAACGATAAAGCACGCATTTCTGTCTCGCACTTTGTCTAATTGTGGATTTAGATGGGATTAACTGCAAAAGAATGGGGCTGACTATAGACACCCAAAGAGAGATTAATGCTTGTGCCAATAACAGCAATGTAATTCTTAGGAAAGCCTTCCACATTCAGATCTATGTTTGATTTTTTTTTTCCCCCTTAATATGTTTGCATGATGGTATTTGTTAGATTGGAGTAACAAAATGTTCTGCAGCATCCCTTAAAAAGTGTAATCAAGAGAAAAACAAAACACCCAAAATCTATGTTAAGTGATTCAAATTCTATACCCAGAAAAGACGAGCTAAATAAATAAGGTTTAGACCAATGTACTTTATGTGTGTGTATTTTTAGCTTGCAAGCAACAATGTGACCTTTAATTACACGTTCTGGAAGAATCTGTCCAGTCCACCCCAGGGAGTTATAAAATTTAAAAAACTATTTTTCAGGCACTAACAAATATTTTAACTGTTCTGAATTGACTTTGCTATGGACATTGACATTTCCTGGCTGGATATGCTTCCTGAACTAACCATAAACCCCCATATTTAATTGGTCCACAAATTGCAGTGGATGAATACGTATCCTTTGAAAGCAGAGGTAACATCAGGAGCAGGGAACACAATTAGGGTCTGCATGGGCCCCCACCTGAAGGTACCTGGTGCTTGGAAATACTATATCCCCTGAAAGTTGTATCGGTGGGATACTCAACTGCCTCTTTGGGCCTGTTGGAAGAAAAATCCTTCTGGGTTCAGTTCCAAGTGGGGAAAAAGACACTGGAAACATGGAGGCTATTTGGAAAGATGGTTTTAATGGTGGACAGCCATTAAATAGAATCCCAGGTGGGATTCTACCAGTTCGCACCTATTCGCTAGAGCTGGTTGTTAACATTCTAAACAGTTCGGAGAACTGGTTGTTAGAAGAAATTACTGGCCTAATCCTGTAAGGAAGGCAGGAAGGAAACATTCTGGTGTTGCTTACAGAAACTGCCTCTCTGTTAATCCTTATTACATTCTTTGCAGGACTAGACTTCCTGTCTCTGGAAGTTCCCTGGAGTTTTTTTTCCTCCTTTGCTAGTACTTTGCTTGTGTGGAGTGACCATTCAAAGTTACAATGGCACTGAAAAAAGTGACTTATGACCATTTTTCACACTTACGACTGTTGCAGCATCTCATAGAACTGGTAGTAAAATAGCCACTCCCATAGAACTGGTAGTAAAATAGCCCCCACCTGCAATCTAGCCTACATTTCTGATATTTCTTATAGACTATCGTCCAAATAGTAGTCAGATCTATCCCTAAGTAATTAATCTTACTTTTTCCAAACCGATCCCAGTCAGCTAGCTGTTGCCATTTAGTGAACGAGTAACGTATTAGGAGCCTAACAAATTCCATATTTGCTGCTTAGGGTGTTTAGAGGGGTTTTGTGTGTGTGTGTATGTGTGTCTGCACACATGTGCCTGAAGAAGAAGACAGCGGCCATCATTTATTTTTTAGGAAGAGACACGCTGGAATATCAATCAGTTACTCAGGGTCACACTTGACAGGAGAAAAATATAGTGCCCACTTGCACTTATGACCTGTGCTATGCTTTGGCTTCATTGTTTTTAATTGAATGCCCCAAGATGGCACCAATGTTGGCATTCGGTATGCCATTTCCCTTTCCTTCCTTTCATACCCTCTGACTGCCCAAAGCCATTCTCCCTATGGGCAGGGTGACTTGGCGGAAATCCTGAACAACTTTCCAAAGGTCTGAAATAAAACGCAATAAAGTGCTTTTTGGAAAAGCGAAACTAAATGCCATGGGTTTATAATGCTCAGCCGCACTTACCTTAATTTAACTCAGTGTTGTTGTTTTTTTAAAAACTTGGTAAGTTCTAAGATGTGTGTGGATTTCAACTTCCCGAATTTCCCAGGCTGCAGAACTGCTACTGTGTTTAAACTCTGAGATTCTCTTTTTCTTAATTTTCTCAACCTTTCAGATATCTGGAGTGGGGAATTCTGGGAGTAGAAATCTATACATCTTAAAGCTGCTAAGATTGAGACACTTTGCTCTAGAGGAAGAATTGGTTCCTCCTCTGATTTCCCTGGCATGGATGTACAAGCCACGATGGTGTCTCAAACGTCATCCTTGAACAATTAATATGTGATGCAACTGGTACAGATTACTTATCTCATTTGATAGATAGATAGACTTCTTTATTGGCTAAGTGTGATTGGACACACAAGGAATTTGTCTTTGGTGCATATTTGTGCAATATTCTGATGTCTCAAGTGACATTTCTGTCCTCATCAGCCATGGACATCTCTATTGTCCTACCTGTGAGCTCGGAGCTTTGATTGCATCAGGTAAGTCTGAGACTGAGATCAAATCAAGAGTTCCAGCAGCTAGGCAAGAAACAATGAACCCAGATCAAATCATTGAAAAACTACATATATTCTCATCAGTGGTAGGATTCACATTTTTTAATACTGGTTCTGTGGGCGTGGCTTGGTGGGCTTGGCTTGGTGGGTATGGTAGGGAAAGGATACTGTAAAATCTCCATTGCTACCCCACTCCTGGGGGAAGGTTACTGCAAAATCCTATTCCCTCCCCACCCCACTAACCTGCTTTCCAGCTCTGTTCTCCTGTGCAGGGCAACAAAAGAAGACCCAGCCAATCAGCTGGGACTCTGGAGGCAGAGAATAGATGGGGGCGGGGCCAGTCAGAGGTGGTATTTGCCGGTTCTCCGAACTACTTAAAATTTCCACTACTGTTTCTCCAGAACTGGTCAGAACCTGCTGAATACCACCTCTGATTCACACTCACAGAAACACAGGTTGAGGCCTGCAGACAAACAAGTTGTTTTTTTTTTTAAAGAAAGGGACAAGAACACCACTGGCAGTGATGGACTTCAACTAGGAAGTTCCAGGTTTAGACCATGTACTGGATTATTTGTGGCCACTGAACTCTCATTTAGACCAACTTATTTACTTATTTATTTATAGATCAATTAATTTAGACCAGCAAGGGTTGCTGTTGGGGTCAAATGACGACGGTTTCAATGAAAAGTCTTAGAGGAGAGAAGATACACATCTCATGAACCAAGTTAAGGTAGTGTGGCGTTTTTCAACCATGGCCACTTGAAGATATTTGGGCTTCAACTTCCAGAATTCCATAACCAAGACGCGTAATTCAGACATCCTAAACCAGTTCCTTTTCTGTACAAATCCAAGGTATGTTCACCAATTCTCCCTCCTCATTCTGAAAACCAGGACTCTTCTGCAGAAGAACCCGATCTAGGTCATCTCATATGGGATAGTATAGAGAAGTCATTCCCTCAGCTTTAATCAAGGAAAAAATCTGAAGCTACCCTCGGCAAGATGCGGAGCACATAAAAATAAATCAAACCAAACCAAACACTCACTTGAATGACTGTTCATTTGATATTAACAGCACACATTATTGTGTTTATATCTCAGAGATAGGGATATTTTGCTTGTTAATCAAACTTCATTACACATCACCACCAGTCATACTAACGTGAATGTCATTATAACACGGTGAAATGAGATGGATTTATTATAAATTAATCTAATGTTATAAGAGATTGTAAAGCATTACTATTATTACTATGACACATTTTCTCCTGCTTAATGGGCAGCATCAGCTCAGTGATGGGATATATGTGGCGGAAGGCACACTTGAAAATAAATAAATGAAATATAGGGATTTTTCTCACTTATCTCACCTTGGCAAGGCTTAACAGCTAAGCTATGCTTGGATTTGTTTATGCCTATATGGAAGACCAATATAGGGTCTAGACTTTCGTAATCTAGACTGATTTTTAAAAAATCTGAAATAGGGCCATAATGATCTTTTTCTGTTTATTTCTAGGAAAACAGCATATCCTAGGGAGGTATCAGGAGTTGAGTTGAATTCAGAGATGTACATTTTTTACTTCCTAACTTAATAAATTAAGGTTTTAACTTTTATTTCCTAAATAAATTTTAGAAAGGCTTCTTTCTGATGGTGGTTATCATGCTTTCAAATTAGCTTCCTTCTATTTTTTTAAAAAAAACTTTTAAATTTTGTTTTTGCTGTTTGATTAGTTTAAGTTTTTAAATCGCTCTTTGCCTTGGGGTTCAGTTCTTTCTAGCAAAAAAAAAAAACTTTAAAAGAAGTAAAGTTATAAATAGGCAAAAAAATAAATTTTTCTAATTAATGCAGCACAAACAAGTCCTTTCCTATAATAAGCACGTTAACATATGCCCACGTACTTGAATCTTAGCAAATCTCTCAGACAGAAAAGTGAGCCCAACAAGAAATCTGCAAAAAAATACCCACTAAATAAGCTGTGAAAGGAACTTCTTAGAATTTTCATTTTGGCAACCTAGCATCCAGGGTAGGAAAGGGAGAAAACCATAGATAGTCTTGAATTGAAGCAAGTATAATGTTATTCTCAAAAAATCTATACAAGGTCAGATCTAGTGAGCATTTGCATAGAACCCCGAGATTTGTACAGCAGTGGAACAATCTGCCCTATGTCCCAAAGGTGCTTTTTTTTCTAAAGACAGCTGGAATTCCTTGTTTTTTCTTTTGAGAAAAGAATGGATGAGAACTGAAACGTCTTCAAAAGAAAAACCAAGAAAAGTCCAGTGGCAACTTGAAAAAGCACCTTTGGGATAACTGTGACCTGGATGACTAAGAATCTCTACAGACTTTTAGCTATACAATTTGGGATGAATACCCTTGGAATGGTGTGGGTGTAGGAATGGATTTCCAGAGGGAAAATTGCAGACTACAGGAACCAGGAACACTATGCAGGTGACCCTGAGGAGGACACAGGTAAACCTCCAAGTGCTTTGATGACCCTCTAAAAGGATGCAAATGACCAGCTGTCTGCAAGGAATATAAATCCTTCCATTCCCCACCATCCAGTCAGAGTTGAAGAAGCTTCTTGGATGAGAAGCCAAACATCTTCCAAGAAAAAAACAAGAACATCCAGTTGCCTCCTGAAAAAGCACCTTTGGGGACAACCACGACCTGGATGACTGAGAATCTTTACAGATATTTAATCTACCCTTTGGAAACTCTGAATTTTCACCTTTGGAGATTGTTTAGAAAGAGGAGGGAATAGTCAGCTTTCAAGAATGGTTTAACTGGATGTGCTGCACTCTGTAGAGCAATATTACTTGATGACTTTAACTCCCAGAATTCCTCAGCCAGCTATGTAGTTGTACTGGATGCTCTTCATGCTCTTCATGCTCTCTTCCACCCCTGCCATTCTATGATTGTAAATCCCAAGACTGGTGGATAATTTGGAACTCAACACCATCCAGGAGAAGACAATAACAAACTATTTTATTTGGGAAAGAAGACACGATAAGAGCTTTCCACAGAATTATCAGGAATTGAGACTTGGCTTTGGTGAAACAAGCTATGTCATCACATAGTTGACATTGATGGATCTTCCAAAGCTTAAGCAGGTTGGACCTGCTTAGGAAATCCCAGAGCTATAGGTTAAATGAAGAAGTCAATAAGCCACCCTAGAAGAAATAGTCGCAAACGTCTTCTCTAGTATGGCTGAGAAAACATCAGAGTAGTCCCTAGGAGTCAAGCTTCATTCAAAGGAGACTTATAGCAATAGCACTTAGACTTATATACCACTTCACAGTGCTTTACAACGCTCTCGAAGAGGTTTTAATTGCCCCCAACAATTTGGGTCCTCATTTTACCCACCTTGGAAGGATGGAAGGCTGAGTCAACCTTGAGCCTGATGAGATTTGAACTTAACCTTAAAACTGCTCCTAGATCACATCAAATTAATTTGATTATTTAAATCAGTGTTTCTCAACTTTGATTACTTTAAGACGTGTAGATTTCCCATATGAGCATGCTGGCTGGGAAATTCTGGGAGTTGAAGTCCATACATCTTATAGTAGTACAGTTGAGAAACATTAAACTAGAGAGTTTTAGAGATGGCGCCTGCTTCCCTTCCTTGGTTGAACAGTCTTTTGTACCCATATGATTAAGAGCATCTGTGGGTGAATTGGTAGAGTCAAACAAACAAAAAATCAAGATGTTCACAATCATATAACTCTGGCTACCAACTTCACTTTTGTCATATGCAGAGATACACAGGCACACACTATGGGTATCCATGTAGGTGAGATAGCTGAAGCCTCCTCCGATTTCAGGGTGCTCTGTCAAACAAGGGCCTGTTCAGCTGTCAATCAATCTTGAAAATTCCATCGTCCAGAATGTAAATGTTAGATATTTTGTCTCTACTTTTGACTAAAGCCTTTGTCTAATTTAAAATGATGAGGAGGGAACTTTATTTTTCTCAATGATTAGCTTGAAACAAAATATAACAAGATCCACTCATAGAAAAATATTATACTGAAGTACTCTGTAAGTAAAATATTGTGTGCAGCATGACATTCTATTTAAGATGAAGATTAAAATTAAAGGTTAAATCTGGCCAAGACAGGGGAAGAGGGGGAGAAACTCTAAAATTAATTGTGAGTGAAATCTAAAACTAGAGGCCGAGTGTCAGGCAATGAATAAAGAATATAGAAATTAAGAGTACTGTAAAATCTAATAATCTAAAATATTGACAAGTTACAACTAATAGTCCATTCATGTATGACCGAGGATTAATGGAAGAGATATAAAGATATTGCTCATTGTACAAACAACAAGAGACAGGTCCTTGCATACATTCACAGATGCTGGGCAGAATTATATTACTGCACGCATAATAAAGCTTTTCTTATCAGATCGGAGGAAATTAACATAAAATTTCTCAAGATTGGTAAACCTTGCCAAATTTTTTCACATGCTCTTTCCCCCCCAATTATTTGTTATATTTCTTTTGCTGTTCACCTTGAAAGTTTAATACATGGCATATGTGTGTGTGTGTTTGTGTGTGTATGTGTTAAAGATTTTTTATTCTTAAACATACATCAATATCATTGCACGGACAGTGTGGCATTTGAGTGTCATTCATTTTGGTACAAAAGTAATATTAATGCAAATAAAAGTTACTGCATTAATCAAACTTACGGGATCTAATGTTATTATACATATCTGTATCAGCACATAGTCCTTCATTTTTCAATTATTAATATTTGCCAAGTCGACAAATGCCTGTGTGCTGTTGTTCTGATATTTTATTTCTTAATTTATTTGGATGAGAATTTGGTTGGGCCTTTCAGTATAAGTAATAAACATTTTTATATTTATAAAAATTGACATTTTTTATATTTCTATTCCATGTTTAATTTTTTTAAAAAAGAATAGTTATTCTCTTCTGTTGGATTATTGTTGTTGTTTACAGCCAGATATGGTACTTCTGATTATCAGATTCTTTCCAAGAATCTAGGATAGATAAAACTACCAGGGAGACTTTTTGCAATAGATGAGTTGAAATTTGATCCAGTTTTTTCATCTCCAAGTGCTTTTCCAGATGTTTGGGGTGGCACTAAGGCCACCAACCATCCACTGGTGTCACTATGACTTTCTTTTTTCACATCGGCACAATCTTCATGTATCCCTATTTTTTTTTAAAATGTCTTTCTCATTGATCTTTCTGTATCATTGTTGCTGTTGTCATATTCATAGAAAAAAACAGAGAGATGTCCAGGAATAGAGGACAAATGACACTAAATATATTAGCGTATCAATCAGAATGGAGCTGGAAGAGACCTTAGTGGTATTCTAGTCCAACTCCCTGCTCAAGCAAGAGACCCTATATCAGTGGTGGCTAACCTTTTTGGGCTCCTGTGCCAAAAATTGTGCACGTTCGTGTGCCAGGACCCAGAAGGCAATGCACCCCCTCCACACACCCTGTGCATGCGTGTGCAATCCCCCCGCGCCACCCCCTTACCTGCACTGCGCCTCACAACTGATTTTCGGACGGTTTGAGGCCTTTTGGGACCTACCAGAGGCTTGAAAAAAGCCTCTGCAGGCCGAATACTAGGCCCGTTTTGTCACTTCCGGTATTACTGGAAGTGATGAAATGGGCCTATTATTCGGCCTGCAAAGCCTGCAGAGGCTTTTTTGAAGCTTTTGGGAGGCTGAAAAAGGCCTCAAACCAGCCAAAAAATCAACTGTGAGGCGCGCGCATGCGCAGTGAGGTAAGTTTGCCTACGGCTCACATGCTGGCACAAATGGCTCTGTGTGCCACCTGTGGCATACCTGCCAAAGGTTCGCCATCACAGCCCTATACTATTTCAGACAAGTGGCTGTCCAGTCTCTTCTTAAAAACCTCCAGTGATGAAGCACCCACGACTTCTGAAGGCAAGATGTTCCACTGGTTAATTGTCCTCACTGTTAGGAAGTTTCTCCTTAATTCCAGGTTGCTTCTCTCCTTACAGACCCCTCACATCCCAGAAGTAAACTGTTTCAACTCCTTCCCTCAAAATGACGGTACAGAGCACTGCACACCAAAACAACCAGGCACAAGAACAGTTTTTTCCTGAACAACACCATCATTCTACTAAACAAATAATTCCCTCAACATTTGAATTTAGTAAGTCTGCATTACTATTACTATTACTCCTCCCATCCTTTCTTTCACCCATCTCCTCCCACTTATGACTATATGACTGTAACCTTGTTGCCTGTATCCTAACGATTTATATTGACAGTTTCCTAGTATGATTTGATTGCTTATTGTACCCTATGACTATTATTAAGTGTTGTACCTGATGATTTCTTGACGAATATATCTTTTCTTTTATGTACATCGAGAGCATTTACACCAAGACAAATTCCTTGTGTGTCCAATCACACTTGGCCAACAAAGAATTCTACCTATCTTCTACCTATCTATCTAATTAGTTTCCATCCATTGATTTTGTCTTACCTTCAGGTGCTTTGGTAAATAAGGTGACTCTCTCTTCTTTGTGGCAACCTCTCAATTATAATTAACATTAAACATGAACGTGGGGAGGATGCATCCTAAAGCTAAAATGACTCAGAGTAAGTATTCACACAACCTACTTTATCATTAGGAATCAAATTTGCTGATTTTTTTTTTCATTTGCACAATACTTTCAGCTACAAAGGAACCTAACAATTCCCATTTACACAATTGAAAAAAATTCGGAAAAATGAAAAATGTCAGCCAGTTAAGCATGTTGTATGAAGAGTTTCTGAATGCAGAAAGAAATTCAAGATTGGAGATGCAGGATGCACACACTACATGAGTGCTACTGAGTCTTGGCCTAACCCAAGAATTTGTTCTGCTGCACGTATTTGACAGATAAAAACCCAATAAGTCAGAGATAGCTCTCTACATCATCCATATCCTAAACCTCTAAAGCAGTGTTTCTGCCGGCTGGGGAATTCTGGGATTTGAAGTCCACACATCTTACAAGTTGTCAAGGTTCACAAACTCTGAAGCAAGCATGTTTCTCACTTGGTGATGAATTGCACAAGTTGAATTGTGTGTAAGGGGGAAGTGGTGGGCAAAGACAGAAAGGGCAAAGCTACAAGAGGGAAGGGAACCTTTGACCTCCAGGTCATCTCTGATTCAAGGCCTTTCAGCAACCTAAAACCTCAAAGAGCTCCAATTCACTCCTTGTTCACCAGCACTTGAAGTCCTTAGATTAAGCTTCTTTTCCAACTGCCCCAATGCTTTGGAGCAGAGAGACTCTGTCCAAATGGCAAGTGCTTTTTTACACAACAGGAACAACCACAACTGGGGTTTCTGAACAGTTGACTTTTGCAGCATGACATGAATATCCCAAAGGTGCTTTTTCAGGAGGCAACTGGAGTTTGTTTTTTCTTGGAAGATGTTTCGCTTCTCATTCAAGAAGTCATGACCTGGATGACTGAAAATCTCTACCGACTTATGGGATGAATAGCTCCAACTCAGATTGTAAGAGGGAGCCAGAGAGAAAGAGAGAGAGAGAAAGAGGGGGGGAGAGGGAGTGAGGCAGTGAATGAGAGTTAAAGAGAGAAAGCGAGAGACAAAGGGGGGGAAGAGTGTGAGTGAGAGAGTGAATGAAAGTGAAAGACAGACAGAGAGAGAGAAAGAGAGAGAGAGAGGAAGTGAGAGAGAGTGAATGAGAGTGAAAGTGAGAGACCAAGGGGGGAGGAGTGTGAGTGAAAGTGAATGAAAGTGAAAGGCAGAGACAGAGAGTGAGAGAAAGAGAGGGGGAAGAGTGTGAGAGAGTGAATGAGAGTGAGAGTGAAAGTGACGGGGGGGGGGGGAAGTGTGAGTGAGTGAATGAGAGTGAAAGGCAGACTGACAGAGAGAAAGAGGGGGGGGAAGAGAGTGAATGAGAGCCCGAAAGTGAGACACACAAGAAAGAGTGAGAGAGAGATGGGACTTCTGAGGGCTGCTGGAAACTCAATCCATTGGCTCAAGAGTTGCCAGCAAGATTGCACAGAGGGCCGCGTGTGCGTGTGTTTGTGTCAAAAGAGTCAAGATGGTAACCTCAAGCTTAGAACGAGAGCCCTCCCCCACCCACCCCCTTTTTTTGGGGAGTGCAGGTTGCCCTCTTGAATCTTTCTGACCGACCCTGGTTTGTTCTGCTGTGAAAAGAGTCCTTGCGTTGCAGGATGGGCGACGGGAAGAAAGCAGGGAGCGGGGTCTCGGCTTCCTCTTGTCTCGGTGCTTCCAAGAGGGCGATCGCAGCGCTCTGCTCCGACAGGCCCCGAAGCATCTCTCGGAACCGCAACGCCCGGAGTGGGGTGGGGGTTCCCCGCTCTCCCGAGTCTTCGCCCCTTTGCAAGCTCCAAGCCGCCGCCGTTGCTCTCCTCCTAGCTCCGTTGTTCTCTCACTCGCGAAGGCTTCACTTAAAGCCGCCCACCGCGCATGCTCCAATCCGCCGAAGAGCAGCCTTTCCCCTTCATATTCGCTTCCCCCCCCCCTCTTTCCCTCCTCTCCTTCTTCTCTTCCTCCTCCCACCCGGGGGGTGGGGGCGGCTGGCTCCATCCGGGCACCTCCGAATTAGCATTGACAACCGTGGCACAACTTTTTTACCTCAGGCAAAGCGAGATCAAGGCGCGCGCTCGGAGAGAATATAGTCCCTGCCGTTTTTCTTTTTTTATTAATAAAAGTCTTCGGGGGTCTCCGAGCGGCGCGGGGGTGGGGTGCAGGCCCCGGGAGCCCCGGGAGGAGGTGCCCCCCCCCGCGAAGCCCGGGAGGGGGGTAGGGGTGGCGGCCCGGGACTTACACCCCCCCCCCCCAGTTTGGCGGAAAGTGAGTGATGTGTCTGTGCCCCTCGCCAAGAGGCAAAAAGAATTTGCTTTGCTGCTGAGTTGCCATTTCTTTGGATTGTTGGGGGGGGGGGGCGCTTTTTTTTCTTCTTTTTTGGGGGGTGGCAAACGTCTCCCTTTCCTGGGGAGGGGGCCATTGCTTGGGATATTTTGGGGTGGCAGTAGTGTGTGTATGTGTGGGGGAAGAGAAAGGGTCTGAGCCAACCCCGGGGGAGGGAATTGGGGGGGGGGGAGAGAGAGAGAGAGAGAGACCCAAGCTCCCTCTCCCTAAACTTCCTCAGGCTTCGAGAGGGGGAAGGACCAAAAAAAAAAAAAAAAACCCAACCCAACAACACACACACACACACACACACAAAAGTGCCTCGCAACTTTGTGCAAGGATGGAGATGCCCGGTTTGCAAGAGGCGTTAAAAGTGGAAATCCACCAGGGTCGCCAGCAGGTAAAAAAAAAGGGGAAAAAAGCAAAAAAAAAATAAAAATAAGGGAGCGAGCCAGTCCGGGCCGGGAGCATCCCCCCCCCCCCCCGCAGTCTGGGCGCGAGAAAAGGCAGCCGCCCCCTCCCCACCACCACCCACCGGGCACGGGGAGGATAGTCTGGCCCTGCCGGTTTCCCGGGGAGCTTCTGGATCCCCGCCGCAGGTTGAATCGATCGGGGGGGTGGATGGTGATGGTGGGGGGAAGGAGGAAGAGGAGGAGGAAGAGGAGGGCAGAGTCCGGCTCGCGACGAAGGGAGGAAGAGGCATGGCGGGGCGGAGAGACCCTCCCGCTTCTCTTGCTCACGACTCCGGCTCGCCGCCCGAAGCACTTCGGCGAAGTACTTTTACGGATTGTTTGGCTGACTTTCGGCGTGGGAATCTGCGTGGCTTCGATCCGGAGTCACCCTTGCGGTTGATCCTTGTACGTGTGTGTGCGAGCGCGCGCGCGCGCGCGTGTATGAATGTGTGTATGGAGACGTCCGTCCGTGTGTGAGTGTGTGTGTTGGAGAGATTAGGACGAGACTTGAATATTTATGAGCTTTGCTTGAAACTGACTCGCTGTGTTTACTTGCCTCTTTGTTCCACACCCCTCCCTTCCCGTCCTCCACACACACACACACACTCACACACACACAAGAACATATACAAACACACTCACTCACTCACGCACACACGCACATTTAAAAAAAATCCATTACACCTCTAAGACTTTTAATTCATTCTTTTTCGGGGTACTTCCCCCCCCCCTTAAACAGAAACTAGTTGCACAGATGAAGCAAAATCCACAGGTAAATGCAGATGGCTGTATTTATTTTTTAAAATTAAAAGAAGAGTCCCGGTTCCACCGGATTTTCGCTGTGTTGCAATAAGTGCTCTGACCTCAGGAGGAGAAACTTTATCAATAGGAGATCCCTTTGAAGTCCGGGCTGATCTTTGTTACTTTATCTCCATCTCTCTCTCTCTCTCTCTCTCTCCTTCATTGTGCCTGTTTTTCCTTGCGCTTTCGGTCGGAGCCATTCCTAGACACAAGTTTACTTTTAACTAGCTTTAGTTTACACTTGGTTTTTAATCTGCATTTTATTGCCATTTTTACAGAACGGGGATCTTAAGAAACAAATCCAAGAGAGGCAATCGAGAATAGCAGCTCTTAATGAAAAGCAAGTAAGAACAAATCAATTCGGTTCTTTTTTTCTCTGTACTGAGCTTCTTCTGTTCTTCTCTTCCTGGCTTCCCTTCTCTTCTTTTTCACCTGCTATTAATAGTACACTTTCTAAACATCTGAAAAGTCCGCGTTGGCTGAGAAATACTTCCATGTGAATAAAAATACTCGGTGTTTATTTTTATTTTATTGTTTTTGTTTCTTGATTTGTTTCTCGGAGTGTTTGTGTGTTTAACTTTCGGTTGGCTAAAGTGAGAAACGATGTAAAAGGTCGGGATTTATTCTGCTTTGCTTTGCCTTGAAATGCCTTTATACGGATAATTCATAATAGAAGAAAAAGAACGAAGCTGTGGTTGGAACCGTTTTATTTTAACACTCACTCTCGCTCTCATACACTCACTCTCTCTCTCTCACACACACACATTCAGGCGTCCATTTTGAGTTGGTCGACATGTTTTAGGAATATGGAAAATTCTTGGGTCTTGGATTAGTTTGTGTTCACTTCCTTCCAACGTAGAATAACTCAGAGTTGGGAATCGGGAGGCTGAGACCAGCCCTTGGAACGTCTGCGGATCCGGATTAGGTCGGAAATGTTTATTTTGTTGGTATGTGATGTGTATATTTCTCCAACCGCCCGTCCATACACTTGCTGTTTTTTTTCTTTCTTTCTTTCTTTCTTTCTTTCTTCCCCTTGGACGGTCTGATGCATTGGCTTTCTGAGGGTGCTTTTGCTCGAGGCTCCATTCCTCCTCCTTTCCCCCCTCCCTCCACCTAGTTAGGCAAATCTGAGCAGGAAAGTGAAGCCATGCCGAAAGCAAACCTGGGTTGCTCTTCCCCACCCTTCTTCAAACAAACTTTCTTTGTGTGCATGCCTGAGTGTGTGTGCGTGTGTGTGTGTGTGTGTGTGTGTGTTATGCGCGCGCGTGTGTGATCTTTGTCAGCATGTCTCCTGCTATTGCGGCGAATGACCCTGATGTGCCTGCCGTGTAATGACTGGCTCGGAGGCTGTTACCTCTTTTCCCCCCAACCTTACCCCCACCTCCCCCACCCCACCCCGATCCCCCTGCTCGCGCCACCTTCCCCCGCGGCTTTCCCAGCTGAAAAGAAAGTTGGTCGGGGATGAGTTAGTTGCTCGTATCTTTAAGGAGGGACCCCGGAGCTCGGATGGCTTCGTGTTTTCAGCACCACGAACAGATGCCCAGGAAAGCTCCGCCGGCGGCTCGGCAGCTTCCAAAGGAGGCGCGTCCCCCGCCCGACACCCCCGCCCCCAACCCTCGCCCCCCCCGCAGCACTCCCCAGCCCCTTTTCCTTCCCTTCCCCCTTCCGCCTTCCAACACTCTCGAGCCTGGCCGTGCAGAAACCGACAGCGGCGGCTTAAGCCGACGTGCCTGAGATCTGCCGGATTATGCATTTCTCTCCCCCACCCCACCACCCTCCCCCTCCCCGGTTCGACAAGCCAACTTTCCCCGGGGCTGTCCCTCTTGTCCAGATCGCCATCCCTCCTTCTCTCCCACCTTCCCTTCCTCTTCCTCTGGCGGAATCAATGCCGCGATTCCTTCGGAATGCCGCAGACGTTTTTTCAGCACCAAAACTTGGGACAGCGCCTCGTTTTCTTTCTTTCTGGGGGAAAACAGTTTTTTGGGGGGGAAAACGGGGAGGGAGGGAGGGGGAAGGAATGAACAATAAATAAATAAAAAATTCAGGGATCGACTTTTCGTGCCATGCTCCCCTTCCCAAGGGGAGAGGGGAGAGATCGGGGAAAGGGAAAGGAAAGGGAAACGGTGGGGGGGGGGGGGGGGGGCTATCTAGATCGTATGTTTCGTATGGTAAAAGATTTGTATTATGAAAGATGTGCATTGGTTTCTATGCGACGGTAAGGGCATATGTCTGTCTTCCTCCTTCGTAGCTGGAAAGCATGCGGAAGTGTTTAGAAATGTTGCCCGCAGGATGAATGTTTTCAGTTCCCGGGATTAGAAATCTCAGCATTTCCACTATTCTCCTCCTCCTCCTCCCCCCCCTCCCCGCAACCCTGATTGATCCTCGCCCAGAATTTGCCACCGCTCTCAGTTTGTAGTGGAAGCTTCCATTTTGTGACAAAGGGGGTGTTGGTTTCTTCCTAACATGGAGAAAAGTCTGCAGAGTTTTAACGCGGGGTGGGGAGGAGGAGGAGGGGCTGGTGGCCCATTCATGCTAAGCATTACCATTTTGATTGCTTTGATGCCATTTTGGAGGGGTGGGGGTGGGGAGAGGAGACCCCTGTCAGCAGAGCACAAAGATAAACAAAGATATTTAATCAAACCGGATAGTTTCTTTTATGGAGTGGGGGAGGGGAGAGAATCATAGAAAACAAGACGGTAGCTTAGAGCTATTAGTTCTCTTTCTAGCAGGATGAAACAACGTGTTGTATTGATTTTGCACTGAGCCAAGGATTTATTTAAAACAAGGCAACAGCCTTATACCGCAAACAATGAGCATGTTAATGTTTTCCCGTTTGATAAGGAACGAGTCTGGCTGCCTTAAAATGGACACATATATTGGATTGCGCTTCTCTGTACGATTGCGACGGTTTCAAGGCAATTTACATGTTTTTTTGATGCCGATAGTCAAAAAGAAGCAATTTTTACACACTGTGCTGGAATTTAGATAAAGCAAAGAACTCATAGCTGGAAAAGAGAACTTGATGCAAGCTTTGGAAGTGGAAGCGACATTTTTAGCAACGTGAAACACTTCCTGGACTAAACAGTAAATTGTGGCTTTCTGCCACTCACATTATAGGTAAATACTCAGTGAACAATTATAGAACAAACAACCACTACTTGGGTTGAAAAGTGTCTGCTTGTTTTATTGCCAGTGGTGAAAGATAAGTCTTGAATATTTTCACATTTCCAAGCCAAGCAGCAAGCTATCCCAGGGACAGGAGCCATCAGTTTTAAGGCTGAAGGTGTTGAAATGATTGTTCTTTTTCTTTGAGGAAAGATAAAAAGCATAATTTCCCTAATTTCCCCCTTCAGAAAGAGGATACTTCATATGAGCTCTGTGCTGGTGTTGAATGAATGCAGGGTTTCCCTGTGAGTGGAGATTGTGAATATGGAATTGTTCTGGACTGGGGGCATTCTGAAACCCAAGGAGGTTGAAATCACTTTTATTTGCTCCTCTCTCACTGGCATTGTTTTTCCAAATATATATATAAAAAACATTAGATGATCTGGGGGACTGGCATGGATTTTTTTTTTAAAAGCAAAAATGAAATGTCTAACTCTTGCAAAGTTTTGCAGGAAATTAAATGCCTTTATCTTATCCCACTGGACTGTCCATGCAAAGTGAAAGATTTCTCTACTCAGCAACTTAAAGATACGAGACTGCAACTCCCAGAATTCCCCCGCCAGTCATGCTGGCGGGGGAATTCTGGGAGTTGAAGTCCATACATCTTTAAGTTAATGAAGTTGAGAACTCTGATCTGATGGCTGAATGCTTAATGCTTAAAAAAATACCCACCATGATTGTAGTAATTCCTTTGCCAATAATTTATATCATTTAAAAAAAAAGCTTTAAAATGGATCAAGAGATTTCATATTTTTCCCTCTCTCTCTTCTGAATGACTCACCATCTCACTTCCTTGTTCTAAGATTTCTCCACACTGTTTTTATAAATTATGGACAATTTCCTCTAATTCTCATTTCCCCCCAAATTAAAAATGTTCAAACTGTCCTCTTTATCCCAAACTACTAGAAATTTGGGATGGCCCTTCAAATGTCCAAGAGTATGAAATTTATTGAATTACCTGTAACTGCCTGATTATTGCTGTTTTGAAAGTAAAGTGTATTTTTCTTGCCTACTAGCCAGGAGGCTCATTCCTTTGAAATATGCCTGTGTAGGATCTAGAAGTCATCTCTTGAAACTCCCACCTGTCTTCATGCCTTCCTTCTCTCCATTGTTTTCTGAGAACCCAGCTGAGGCAGTGATAACTCTTCCATCTTATGGTGCAGAGCTGAATATATTTTGGCCAGCTAAGCATCTATTTATAATAATTTTTGCTTAAATGTGCAACTGCCATACTTGCTTCTGATGCATCAAAAGCATATTTTATTATTATCTGTTCACAACAATGTGAAGTCACAGCTGCCAGTTCTTTAGCTGGTGTAGGCCTTAAAATGCATCACATTCTTCCCAACAACCTACCGTGTGATATTGTTTCAGCGTGGTATATGTGGAAACCCAAGCAGTGTGGTCTTTTGCATTTGACAGATGGACATTTTATCAATGCACAGATTTTCTAAGTGACATCCAAGATTTTTTAGTATGGCACCCAGTGTGCGAATAATCCCTGGTGCCATTCTTGGCCGGTTAATGTCATAAGCTTTCAGCTTCAATTTTCAGATCTTGGTATTCTGTGATTTCCATTTGTTGTCTTTTATTCTATTGTACCATCTCCTGGTATTTCAACATCAGGTATCTTCACTTTCTTCTTTTCAACCACAGTTATTATTTATTAAATTTATATGCTGCCCATCTTGCAGTTCAAGGTGACTCTGGGCAATTAAATTTTGTGTGTTCGGAGCCAAGATTTTATCAGTTTCTTTTGCAAATCCACAATATTTTAATCTGCTCATTTTTGACTACTTTTTCAACTATTTTGTTCCCAGTTATGAATGACTGATTTTTCATAATCTCCTCCCTCACAACAATGGTGTGTTGTGGCTATCCATGGTGGGAATTATATGATAATGATGATGTTGATGATACCTACATTTAGATTCACAGTCTAAGACTGATGATAATGGATTTCCTTTTTCATAAGCACTCAGTTTCAATCTGAAAGTTCCAGAATTTCATAATTTTTCCCAATTGTTTTTCCTCAATCTTAGTGTCACCCAGAATAGCAAAATTGATGAACCAGACTTTCTTCTTTTCAATAACTGTTATATCTGGCATGTTATGAATAAGAGCCCTGTCTGTTTGGATCTTTAAGTCCCATAAGATTAGGGATGGACTGCTGGGTGTTCGCAGGGTTCGGGAGAGCCTCTAGCTAAAATTCTGTGCAGTTCAGAGAACCCCCAAAACCCACTCCTGGTTGGCCCCGCCCACCCCACCCTTCCCCTCCCAGAAGTCCCCACATGGCCCATTTTGGATGCAGGTAAGTGCAGGGCATGCAGGGAGACTCGGAGAGGTTGAAAAATGCCCCTCCCCCCCCACCGGAAGTTTGGGAACACCGGAAACGGGCCCATTTCCAACTTCCATAGAGCCTCCGGAGCCCTAGGAGGCTGTTTTCGCCCTCCCGGAGGCTTGAGAAAGCTTCCGGAGCCCAGGGAGGGAAAAAACACTCCCCCCCACCATGGTTCAGGAGGCTACTAGACCACACCCACTATAGACATACCCACCCAGCAACCGTGCAGAGAACCCTTTGCTAAAACCTTTGAAGCCACTCTTGCATAAGATCTTAACTCACTCAGTTTCCCAAACCTTCTCAACTTGATGGTGTTTTAAAACTACTTTCCGATCCAAAGCTCTGGCAATGTTTCTGATGAATAATTCTGACAACTCATTCATGATGCTGCTCATAGTCAGTTTGTGATATTTCGCTACAAATTTATTTATTTATTTATTTATTTTTGTCAATTGCTTACAAGATAATAGGTATAAGTAAAAATCAATGCAATGGTATTCAAGCATTTGCTCCAGTTGTTTTGGGATTGTACCCAAGATGCTTTATTGATACTATCTTTATTTTTGCCATGTTGTTCTATTTCTATTTGCATTTTGTGTCTAACTCATTATTATGGTTTGTTGCATTGTCAGTCAAAGCTCAGGCTGAATTCGGCATTTTTAGTCACCCATCGAGTCCTTCCGAAGGACATGGAATAGGCAGATGTGCATGTTTGATGATGTTAAAGGTCTCATTGTAGGATGTAAGCTGTTTCAAGTAAAGCTGCCTTTTGCAATGGACCGATGGGGATTTTGCCAATCCAATGGTGTTCAAATGGTACTCCAGCTGATTTGGGATTTCCTCAAAGGCATCTATTACTCGTGGTAGTCCTTGACTTACAACAGTTCATTTAGTGACTGTTCAACGTTACAATGGCACAGAAAAAAGTGACTTATGACCGTTTTTCACACGTACAACCGTTGCAGCACACCCCCATGTCATGTGATGCTTGGCAACTGACTCCTATTTATAACAGTTGTGGTGTCCCAAGGTCAGACAATCCCCTTTTGTGATCTTCTGACAAGCAAAGTCAATGGGGAAGCAGGATTCACTTATTACTCACATATTACTAAATTAAGAACTGCAGCGATTCACTTAACAGCCATGGCAAGAAAAGTCGTAAAATGGGGCAAAAGTCACTTAACCAATGTCTCTCTTAGCAACATAAATTTTAGGTTAAATTGTGGTCGTAAGTCGAGGACTACCGGTATTGGTACTGCCTTTCTTTTAACACAGTCGGTCTATTTCTATTTGCAGGTCTGTTTTTGGTTTTTCTTATCTTCTCCGTCCTTTCTCTTCCCTTCTGCTGTTTCCAAGTATTGCCACATCCACTATTCAGACCTTCTCTTTTCTTTTCTTTTCTTTTTGCCTTTCTTATCTTTGCACAGTGATTTTATTTTTATTGGCAGGTCTTTGGATTTGGATTTTGCATTTTTGTGTCGCATTTTGTTATCTTCGATTGATCATTCTTATATGCTTGTAACGATAGAGTCCTCGTTGGTTTCCTTTCTGGGACATCTGTTGCGAGGGAGATCCAAAATCTGTAAAATAATGGTGGAGCATTCTGATTGAAGTCCTGCTCTTTTGTGCCTACCTACAATGCACACCCAATGTACGTAAAACAGGTGGAGTCGAATTGCAACGTTGGGCCTACCGTCCTGCAGGTTGGGTCCTTGCATGTGAACACTGAGGATAGGTGTTTACACAGTGTCTTTGCATTTCGTTCCTTTGGAAAATAACGGTATATAAGTTAAGGCATGAATGAATTCTCCAACTGTTAAATTTACATCTGATTCGCTGAATCAGTAGTTGAACTGACCAGCTGGCCCTCCCCAACCTGCCCCTTCCTTCCCAGGAGTCTCCATGCGGCCAGTTTTGGATGCAGGTAAGTTCAGGGTCCATGCGGAGACTCAGGAAGGGTGAAAAATGTCCCTTCTGGAAGTCCGGAAATGGGCCTATTTCCAGCTTCCAAAGGGCCTCTGAACTCCAGGAGAGGCTGTTTTTGCCTTCTCAGAGGCCCGAGGGAAGCCTCTGAACCAGAGGCAGTCTTCAGCAGGTTCTGACTAGTTCTGGAGAACCGGTAGCAGAAATTTTGAGTAGTTCAGAGAACCAGCAAATCCCACCTCTGACTGGAGATTTTACAGTATCCTTCCCCTGCTAAGCCCACCAAGCCACGCCCACAGAACTGGTAGTAAACAAATTTGAATCCCACCACTGCTCTGAACCCTGGGGAAGGTGAAAAATGGCCCTCCCGGAAGTTCTGATTGGCCATACCCATCATGGCCACACCCACCCAGCAACCAGGCAGCGAACCAGTTGTTGGGATTTTTTGAATCCCACCCCTGCTTCCATCCTTCTGAGGTGGGTAAAATGAGGACCCATATTGTTGCAGGAGGCAACAGGCTGACTCTGTAGCTTAGAGAGGGCTGTAAAAGCACTGTGAAGCAGTACATAAGTCTAAGTGCTATTGCTATTCCTGTAGGACTGAAGTAAAACTACTTTTCAGAAAGATAACGATGCCTCCATTTCATAGAAGGTATAGTCAGAAGAGTCAATAGTGCCACTGAAGTTCGGCCTGTTTTTTTTTTGCTGTGTGAGCATAAAAGTATAGCGGCCATCTTGACTGTCTTGACCGTCGATACTAGTGCAAGCTCATTTAATTCTACACTGTACAGTTGTTATGAGATACTCGGTGTTCACTTTTTTTTTGTCTCCAGGATTTCAATCTGATTTGTTAAATGGACTTCATTATGAAAACAAAAACAAAAAAAAAAAGAGTGAATGGTCTCCGGGGACAGTTATAAAATATTTTGAGGGAGGGCATCTATTGAAAATGTGCATTTATTGCAGAAATTGGACAGTTATTAGCTTCCGTAGTTAAGAGGGTTTTAAATGTTTTACTTTTATAGACTTTTTAAAAGCCTTCCATAGTTTCAATATCATTGTTTCAGAATAGCCTACGGTGAGCTTTCTGTCTGACAGATTTTGAAATGGTGAAATAGGACAAGCTGAAATAATATAATATCCAAAGGAGAAAATCAGATGATTACCCATCCCCCTGCTATTGATCTCTCTCTAGAGCAGGAGGTCTGTAACCTTAAATACTCAAAGAGTATTGGACCCATTTCCCACAGAAAAGAAAACACTGGGAGCAGAGGTGGTATTTAGCAGGTTCTGACCAGTTCTGGAGAACTGGTTGCGGAAATTTTGAGTAGTTCGGAAAACCGGCAAATCCCACCTCTGACTGGAGATTTTACAGTATCCTTCCCCTGCCATGCCCACCAAGCCATGCCCAGAGAACCATTGACTGGGAGCCAATAATTTAACAACTGGTGTGACTCACTCCCACCCAGTCACCTCCTGCTCTGGAATATGGAGCAAGGTCTCCACCCCCCACCATCGCCCTTACCTTCTCAGGTCAGGTGAGGAGTGATGGGGAGGGGAGGGGTGGGACCAGCCAGTGATGGGATCAGCCGACAGGAAGCCTCTGCAGAGTGTCAAAAGAGCCTCATGTGGCTTCAGAGCCCCAGGTTGCAGACCCCTGCTCTAGAGCAACATGAAGATATGTGGATTTTAATTTTGGAAGTCAATCTTGGACATTGAAGTCCACGTGTCTTCAGGCTGCCAAGGTTGAGGAACACTGCTCTAGACCTTTCCCCTTATCTCCTGAGCTTGAAATCCTTTTGGAGAGCTGAAGTGGATTCTCATGCTGCCTGGAGCTGATGGGATGTGGGGTTAGTCTTAGGAGCCTCCATCTTGCCTTTTTTGACCACTCTTGAGCATGCATCTTTAAAATTTTGGTGAAATGTAGCATCAGTTGATTATAATAATATACGTATTTTTCTCTTTAACCAAACAGAATGTGTGATGGCTCTTTCGTTGTTCCAATTGCTTTACATCTTGAAACCACACTGCCAGCCAAGCAGCTGTAACATTTTTATCTATACTGTTGCCAAACAAGCTTGTGTTTGTAAATAAAAACCCTTTCCTAAAATGCAGAATTGTTATTTCACAGCACATCTGAAGCACCCAGTTTCATGTTTTCTGTAGGTTTGCCAAGCGTTGCTCAACAGTCCTTGCATCTTTCTTATATATGTGACTTAGTAATTGTACAGTAAACTCTAACCTGACAATTAATATTGCCTGGTAAGCTCAGTTTTTGGGAAGCTGGTGGAAGTCTTGCTGTATTTGCTTTGCTGATGAACTGCGGATTCAGACAAGCCTATCCCAAAAGAGAACATTAAAAGTACGTTCACTAAATGGCATAATCTATACATCACTCCAGGGTGTTCTCTTCATTTTTTAGCTATTATTTACTATCTGTACAGAAATCAACTGGTTTTTTTGACATTGAGGGTGGTATATCTGGCAAATATTTGTATGGATGCCTGGGGAATTCTGGGAATTGAAGTCCATGCGTCTTAAGGTTGCCAAGTTGAAAAAATACTGGTCTGGTGAAAAGGTGGAATAACTCCACTTCCTGGAATATACAGGTTGTAACAAAGAGCTACTTTACAGCTTGTACACATTGCTCAACATATGTAAAAGAAATTTCAACATTTCAAAGAGCGGTGGGAAGACAAAGATTTGACTGATCCTCTTAAAAGCTATTCATATTCCTTAAGTTGTTTGCTATTCACATAATAAGCAAGTTAATATTTAAATTTTGGTTAGAAGCAGATTTTCCCCGCAGGTAAAAC
Organism: Bungarus multicinctus; assembly: GCA_023653725.1. NCBI lineage: Eukaryota > Metazoa > Chordata > Lepidosauria > Squamata > Elapidae > Bungarus > Bungarus multicinctus. Next base: position 19,802,429 of record CM042848.1, on the reverse strand, counting down.
TTTTTAAGAGTCAAAGGCAGCGTAACTTTGCAATTTGTACATAGCTACCCTTGGGAATTTTGCATGTTAAACGGTTACAAAGCTCAATAAACTTTTAAGCTTCAGTTAAATAACATCCCCCACCCACACACACAGACTTAAAGACCTTGGTATAAAATGAATGAAGTTGGTACTCGGAATGAAGTTCTTCTATCATCTTTTTATATTTTCAGTGGGATATTCGTTTCAGTGTTCATCCTTAGCAGCTTGATGTGAATCATAAGATTATATTTACACTAAAATGGAAAGCACATCCTGAGAATTTTGAGATCAGTTGCAGGTGAAAACAAATATTTTTCTCTGAAATCCTAGAATAGTTCCCTTTTATGCCTAGTTGTTGTAGCAAGGTCTATAAGTATGTGTTCACATGTGTCTATGTGTCCATGTATGTGCATATGTGCATATCCAGTATTTCTTCCATAAATGTTTATGTTATGTTTATGTTTATTAGATTTCTATACCGCCCCCTCTCCCAAAAAAGGGACTCGGCGTGTACAGCCAGCTAAAACAGAAACAGTATAAAGTTATAACATTAAAAACAATTTAAAATTATTAAATTGGAGGCCAAATATAAAATTAAGAAATATAAAAACTGATAAAAAAATTAAAAATACCAAATTTAAAACCCCACAAATCGTTACTGGGCCAGGCCGGCCTGTTGAAAAAACAGGGTCTTTACTGCGCGCCGGAAGGCCTGAATGTCGGTAATGGCCCATATCTCCGGGGCCAAGTCATTCCAAAGGGAGGGAGCCCCCGCAGAGAAGGCCTTCACCCTCAGGGCTGCCAACCGGCAACGCCCAGCCGGCGGAACCCCGAGGAGGCTGACCCTGTGGGAGCGCACTAGGCGGCGGGAGGCTGTTGGTGGCAGCAGGTGGTCCCGTAAGTACCCAGGTCCCAAGCCATGGAGCGCTTTAAAGACGATCACTACCACTTTGAATCGGATCCGGAAGGCCACAGGAAGCCAATGCAGCACGCGCAGGAGTGGTGTAACATGAAAGCTCCTCGGAGCTCCCAAGATCACCCGCGCGGTCCGCATTCTGGACCAAGTGCAGCCTCCGGACACTCTTCAAGGGGAGTCCCATGTAGAGAGCATTGCAGTAGTCCAAGTGGGAGATGACGAGGGCGGTAGTGACCGTGCGAAGTGCGAAATGACAAGGAAAGGTTTTTTTTAAGTGCCTGTTGTAATGCAGCACTTGGAAATGCCAGAAAAATGAATGCAGCGCTTTTTGTAACTATTTTAAAGTGTTTGCTGTGATACTTTGGACCACTTCAAAAATCTGCTGTCAGAACAGGATAATTGATTTCAATTAACTTTGAATTTATTCAATCCCATGACTAGAGTGATCGCAGGATGCTTCAAGACAATTCTCAGAGATCTCCCTGGTTCTGGTTTTTCATGAGCTGGTTTCATGCGCTGCCATTGTCTCCCCAGAAGAATTAAATTCTGTCCACAGGTGCCATCTCTTGCCCTGTTCTTGGAGACATTTGTTATGTCTTACATCTTGGGATGATTTTTTTTTCTCATCTGGCAATGAGCCCAAACTGAATCTTAAACAGTTGATGTTTTGATCACATGGATCCTGATTTAAGTTGTGAGATCCTTACTCTTAATTCTCTTGTGCCTCTGTTTTCTCAAAAATAAGACCCAACCGGAAAGTAAGCCCTAGCAAGATTTTTCATAATAATAAGCCCTAACCCCAAAATAAGCCCCAGTTGAGATTGTCACCCAAACCAACACATTTAATGCTATATTTCCCCCAAAATAAGACCTAATTAGAAAATAAGCCCTAATGCGTCTTTTGGAACAAAAATTAATATAAGACCCAGCTTTATTTTTGGGGAACATGGGTAAGTTTAAAATAATTTTCCATACTTGTTTAGACTTGCTGTGTAACTATCTAGCTGTTAAATTACTAAATCAGGGTTTTTTTTGTCGAGAACTTTGCTTAAAACCATTGCAATCGTACCTCTCTCTGTTATCTGGTGACATTTTTCAGAACCTCATATGTTACTTAGTATGGAAGTTTATTGCTTGAACGTTCCTCCTTGGAAGGCTTACATTACTTTCAGCTCTACCATCAGCAAAATCAAGATGGCGATTTTATGCATCGCCCATAAAAACACGTGGAGTTTCTTTTTCAGTTTAATGTTTTTATTGAATTATAAGATAGAATAAGATACAAAATACAAAAATGAATAGAAAAATGGTGGGGAGGAAGAGGGGGAAGAAAAGTGAGGAAGGATAAGAAAAAGAAGAAGAAAAAGGAACATTGACTTCCGATTCTGACCTGAAGACCTGGCTCTTCGAGCAGGCCGGCCTGAGCTGACTCAAATGGGATTTTAAATGGGGTTTTTAGATTAGTTGGGATGGGTGCACAAAGTTTTAATTTATTTTAATTGGGGTTTTTAGATTTTTATAGGGACAGCCTAGGGTTTAATTCTTTTTTAACTATTTATATTTGTATACATGTATTTTAGTTGGCTGTTCACCGCCCTGAGTCCTTCGGGAGAAGGGCGGTATATAAAACCTAAAATAAAATAAAAATAATAAGATTCTCTCTGCTGCAGTAAAATAAGGCATGAACATCAAATCACAACTTTTTGTTTTTTTTCATAATAATATGAACAAGCCATTTCTATAAAGATCTACCAAATCTAATTAGTAAAACTTCAAACTCAAAGTTCCATTCTTTTCTACTTCAAGCACCAAGTTCAGAAGCAGTCTCCATATGGAAACAAAAGTACTTATATTCTTTTCTTTAATAAAAATATTCAATTTTGCCATTTCAGCCAACTCCAAAAAACATGCAGAGTTTCTACTACACCATCATAGCTGCTGCTATCTTTACTTTTATTATTATTATTATTATTATTATTATTATTATTATTATTATTGTTGTTGTTGTTGTTGTTGTTGTTATTGTTGTTGTTATCATTATCATCGTCATTGTCATCATCATCATACGTTGCACACATCTGCGAACATAAGGGTTTGTCTTAAAAGTGGGTTAAAATTCAGTCTTATTGGATTTATTTTATGTTAACAGCAACAACAAAAAACCCCACAAAAATCATTTGCAAGAGCTTCAGCCCTTCCTGCAATGTGACCCTAGCCTCTCTTAATTTAAGTGCCTCACCCAGGCATTTAAAAAAAAATATTGTGAAGCAAAAGTCAAGCTGTTGCTTTTGTGCTGAAATAATGAGCAGGAGTTTTAAAAAGTCAAGATGCCCTCATGGCATAATTACAAAGAGGCAGGGCTTTGACAGAGCCTTAGTGATTGTCATCGTGATATTTTTTTAACCCGCCCATAACTAGACAAAGATGTATGGGTCTAAAATTTTCCTTGCATATGTTGACTTTGATTTATAAATCTGAGTATATCAGTAAGATAAGAGGCTTCTCCTCTCCAGAATTTTAACACCTAACTAGATGTCCAAATGTAGTTTCAGAAGGAGATTAAGGCCAAGACTTTCTTTCTGTTGAATAGAAGCTTTTCATTTCAGGATCCTGAAGATGCAGAGGGGAAGAAAATGGAATGTGTCATTGCTGTTGCGAATATTGGCCTGTTATTTGCTCTCTTTTTTTATGGCTCAGTTTGAAATGTCCTCTCCTTCTCCCTTTCTCTTCTCTTCTCTTCTCTTCTCTTCTCTTTTCTCTTCTGTCAATATTATTATGTACTAGCAATTTCCAGAACAGAAATGCCAGAATTTCCATATGAAAATGCTGAGGTAGCAAAGTTCTAGTTACATTCTGCTACCCAATAAGAAGCAGATTTTGAAACCTAATAGCTGTTATGCTTTTGCATAGAGTCTGCTGTTCTTATGCTTCATCTAACAAAGGAACCCCAGTAGGAAAAAAAAAATGCAATTTTAAGCCCTGGAAAAATTAAATGTGCAGCTCAAGGTTAGGATGGAAAATTAAGGAAGATTTCTCGGCCAAAAAGTAAAACAGGAGAAACTCTCAGTAGACTCAGTAAGACCGCTTTGGAAGATCTGTGGCTGTGCAAAAGTGAAGGTCTTTTACACTGGGGAGTAAATTTACTCCAAGGAAGTTAAATGTAGCAGCTGTAACAGGAGCAATTGGATGTAATATTCATCAGACACTGAATCAACCAGTCCATGTAATTGGGCTACAAAAGCTTTTCTATTTAAATTAACCGCAGTTTATATGCTCTGTATGAGACGGAATACTTTTATTTCGGGGATACCTTACATTTCACTGTAGTTCTTGTGTATTTACTTGTGATTTACTTGTGCAAGCAATGTAACTCTGGAGAACTATGTATTATCTAATTTTTTTTTTTTTTTAAAAAAGGTGTCCAATTGGATTCAGTGTCACCGTAGCTGGAAAAGAAAAGTAGCTCGATATTTTGTGGCACTTAAAAGCAGTGTTTGATGTCATTTTTAAAAAATTTCCTGAGCTCTTTGAATGAACCGTGATTGCTTAAAGAGGACTTGATAGACTGAAATTTTCTTTACAAAAAATGGATGAGGAAGGATGACTGCTTTGGAATGGCAACAATTCCAGAGACTCACTTTCTGCACATGTGCTTATACAAATATGAGTCTGTATGCACAAGTGTCTGTGATATAAATATACAAATTATTTCTCAAAAGTTAATATACTTATGTAAATGAATCCGTAAGTCTAATGAAAAATGCATAGTGTTTATTGCTGACTGCAATACGTAGAATTAATTGCAACATGACTGTTAACGGACCCCATTTCTCAGATAAGCCACGTCTTATCTCCTGCCAGGCACTAGGTAAAATTCTGTACTCAGGTAATCCCAATTCCTCTTTAAATTTAATTCCTTTCTAAATTGAATTCTATTACCAGTGGAATATGCAAAATGATCCATTTGCATGATTTTTGTTAGTTTGCATAATTTGCTTCCTAGTTTCTACTGTTACGCATACTTCATTCTGATTTAGCGCCACTGAAATTCTGCTTTTGATGTGCCATTTCTTATCCTCCTATCCTTTCTGCCTTCCAATACTTTCTGGGCAGAAGGATATGGTTTAGAAATATATAAAGAAAACAAAGCAGGGGCCTCTGAAAGTCCGATGTGGTGATTACCCCACTGTCAAACTCTGCTTTAGTCCAGCTAAATCACAGCTCACATCCATGACTTCTTGTCTTTTATATGTTTATTGGCGATCACTTAAATGTGAGCCAGCAATGTGCAGCGGCAGCCAAAAAAGTGAATACAATCCTTGGTTGTATAAATAGAGGCATAGAATCAAAATCACATGAAGTATTAGTACTGCTTTAAAAAACCTTAGTAAGGCTGCATCTGGAATATCGCATCCATTTTTGGTCACCACATCACAAAAAAGAATGTTGAGATTTGGGGAAAAGTGCAAAGAAGAGCAACTAAGATGATTAAAGGCCTGGAGACTAAAATATATGAAGAACAGGTTAAAGGATTTAGGTATGGCTAGTCTAGAGAGAAGAAGGATTAGCATTGTTCCAGTATTTGAGGGACTGCCACAGAAAGAAGAGTGGGTCAATCTACTCTGCAAAGCACCAGAAGGGCAGGACAAGAAACTATGGATGGAAACTAATCAAAGAGAGAAGCACCCTGGAATTAAGGAGAAACTTCCTAAGAGTGAGAACAATTAACCAGTAGAACTTTCCTTCAGAAGCTGTGGATGCTCCATCACCGGATGGTTTAAAGGAGAGACTGGATAGCCCCTTGTCTGAAATAGTATAGAGTTTCCTCCTTGAACAGGGGGTTGGACTAGAAGACCTCCAAGGTTCCTTCCAGCTCTATTCTGATTGATCCCTGGGAGATAACATAAGTCGTACACATACAGCGTTTTCAAAACTAGTTAATGCCTTTATGCTACTGTTCAAGATCTGCCACTTTCCTTCTATATACAGTCTCGAAAGAGGCTGGTGATTGCATTGGTCACTGAAAACTACCTCTGCTAGTATATCTTTAGCTAATAGATAATGTATTCAAAGAGGCTGTGGCATTAATAAATTAAGAGTGACAGTGTTGCAGATGGGCAATAGATGTTCAGAATTTCATCCAAATTTGGAAAGGGAAAACTGGCCCGTTATGAAAAATAAAAAATAAAAATAAAGTTGTTCTTCATTTCCAAGCTTAGAGGGCCGGTACGAAATCTACTGCTGCTTGTTCAGGCAAAATCTTATCCACGAAGTTTGAGATTTCTTCAGAATGCCAAAGCTCATTTCCGCTATCTTTGGATTTCTATGTATGCATTTGTGCTGGTATGCATATGTGCAGCGTGCAAATCTACACACATGCCCTCACGATGTGTACAATGACTTATTTACCAGATATGCCGGGTCCATATCGATAATCTAATTGTCATCAGAAGGAAGAGGAGAATTGTAATCTCCCTTCTGATGACAATTAGATTATCTAGAAAAAGAAAAAGGGGTCGGGCAGCTTTGTTTAAAGTGTCCTTTAATGAACTTCTTTAGCAGCTTGTTTCTTAGCAACACATTTTATTACATAGCAGTGCAGGAGAAGCAGTTTGCAGATGGATCACACACAATAATTTATTCTCTCCGTTTCTACTATACCCATTCTCCATCATCACCCCCTCCTCCATTCTCTGCTCTGTAGTGAGTGAGTCAACTAAAATATGCAGAATAGCTTCCTAACTCGGATAGCTCACTTGAAATCCCTGATTGGTTCATTTGTATGTGCTCTGCCTTGTTAGTTGATGAAAATAGCATTTGCGATCTCAAGACAAGCACGCCTCTCTTACTGGATTAAAAAACCAGCAGAGGGTTTGCTGCATTTCTGAATGGGGAAATTGGGTTTAACACAGATGCAATCGCCTGCTCTCCTTCCTCATCTTCTGAATGCTGTTCAGGCGGTCCTCAGCGTACAACCACAACGGGCCTCCAAATTTCTGTGCTAAGTCAAGGAAGGGTCTTCAAACTTGACAGCGTTAAGACTTGTGGACTTCAACTCCCAGAATTCATCCTCCAGTCATGTTAGCTCAGGAATTCTGGGAGTTGAGGTCCACAAGTCTTAAACATGCCATGTTTGAAGACCCTTGGCCTAAATGAAGCATTTGTTATGTGAATCTTGCCCCGTTTTGTGACTTCGCTTGCAGTTATTACATTAGTCACCTGGTTGTTAAGTGAATCCTGGCTTCCCTGGACTTTGCCTGTCAGAAGGTTGCAAAAGGGGATCATATGAGCCAGGGACACTGCAACTGTCATAAACGTGAGCCAGTTGCCAAGCACCTGAATTTTGATTCTGCTGCAATGGTTGTAAGTGTGAAAAACAGTCATAAGTCATTTTCCCTCCCGCTGTTAGAACTTTGAACGGTCACTAAATGAACTGTTGTTAGTGGAGCACTACCTGTAGTCTTATTACAATCAAAAGGCACAGGCATTTCTGCCTCGTGTTATTTATTCATTATTAAAACTGAGGGGTTTGTTTGCATTTGATATCCCTGCCTTTCTGGCTTCTCTCTTCTTCACTGGCTCTCTGCCACTGACAAATATCAAACTCTTTTCCAACTGTAGATTCCTGTCTGTTGGTAACCCTGGTTCTTCTCCTCAGTTGTGAAACATTGTTGATTTGGATCTATTTGTACTTCAGGCACCCTTCTCCAGTTTCTAATCAAGCAGTCAAGTCTGGTTTTGGTTGGGGCTTAATGAAGTAGCTGAGGATTGCTTAACATGACTAAGCTTTTTTTTGAAGAGCTTTTGTTTCAAAATGAAAAGAGAAGATATTTATATGATGGAATCGCACAAAGAGCATGTGTAGAAGGGCACGTTAGCAAAGTTGTATTGCTTCCATGTTCCTCATCATGTTCCAAGGGAACAAAATTCTAACTGCAGTACTCTTTAGATGGAAAAGAAGAAAAGGGTGGAAAAAGAAAGATGAGACATTATATGCATAGGTATGACTTCCATGGAGACCATGTAGTGTCGTAGAGTAAACATCTGGAGAAGATCTCCTGGGTGGAAAACTATCTGATAGAAGTGGAAGATACTATTGTGAACAGAACATTCTTTGTAATCTTTCTTTAGCAAAAACAATGATTGGCAAATATATTTTAAATTCAAAATAAAAATTGAAATAAAAAAATTTAAATGAAAGAATGGAAATGGGAATGGGCTGGTCACAGAGCAAGAAGAACCAGTGGTAGGTGGACCAAGGCAGTCATAGAATGAATCCCACTCAGGGGTGGGATTCTACCAGTTCGCATCTATTCACTAGAACTGGTTGTTAACATTCTAAGCAGTTCGGAGAACCGGTTGTTAGAAGAAATTACTGGCCTAATCCTGTAAGGAAGGCAGGAAGGAAACATTCTGGTGTTGCTTACAGAAATTGCCTCTCTGTTAACCCTTATTACATTTTTGGCAGGACTGGACTTCCTGTCTCAGGAACTTCTCTGGAGTTTTTTTTCCCCTCCTTTACTGGTACTTTGCTTGTGTGGAGTGACCATTCAAAGTTACAATGGCACTGAAAAAAGTGACCTATGACCATTTTTCACACTTATGACTGTTGCAGCATCCCCACAGTCATGAGAGGCCAGGCGAGGAGATGCATGCCTCGATGTGAGTAATGTTGAGTTGGCCATGCCCAGCCAGTCACATGACCACCAAGCCATGCCCTCCAACTAAGCCACGCCCACAGAACGGTTGTTAAAACATTTTAATCCCACCCCTGATCCTACTTGATCAAAAGTGTCCACAAAAGACACCTAAAACAAGATGGATCGATAATGTCAATTATTGTGGGCCCGATTAGCAAAAGAAAGCTCAGGACCTTATTGGTTGGAAACGTGTGGAAGAGGCCTTCATCGTGCAGTGTGTAGACAATGGCTAAAATGATGATGATTTTAAATTCCATGGTAATGTTTCTACGCCCAATGATACAACAAACTTCTATACAAGCCTTCTGATTCCTGCTGTTCCTCTTTGATGGTTTATATGACTGTGAGGTTATTTTAGTCCTCCTGTGAAAGAATCCAGAACAGTGGTGATATTCTACCGGTTCGGCCCAGTTCTGCAGAGCTGGTAGCAGCGATGAGCAGCAGAGACCAACCTGGTTCTCTTCGCTGCTATGCTGTTGGGCCCACCTGCCCACCCAGGTTCCCATATTCACCTTTATCCTCTGCTTTTGAAGGGCAGCTGGTTTGCGCAGCACAGCAGAGTGCTACGCGGCAACTGCTGAAGCGACCGGGAGAGTGCAGGTTTGCTGGAGGTGAGTTGGAATGCCTCTGTGCTTGCACAAAGTGCATGTTTGGTGCATGCATGCAAAGTGTGTGCACATGCACAAAGCGCACCCACCAAGCCACGCCCACTGAACCGGTGATAAAACATTTTGAATCCCACCATGGATCCAGAAGATTAAAAAATGTCTGCATAATAGAAGAGCTCCAATACATGTAACAGAGTCTCTTGCTTCTACCCCTAGATTGTTTCAGTATTTGAACCAAAATAACAGGATTTCTTTCTAAGTTCCAAGTGATTCCAATTCCACGCGGTTCCTTTTTTCTGCTTTTTATTTTTAAAAATAAAATCTGTATAGAATCATTTCTGAAAGAGCATCTGAACCCAAATTCCCACATCATTTTGAAATTTCATAATAAATGAAATACAAATCTAAACAAGCTTTTCACTCTTGGGTTAAGCCAGAGTTTGTCAAACCTTGGGCAGTTTGAAGCCAGCGTGATTGTCTGAGAATTCTGGGAATTGAAGTCCACACGTCTTAAAGTTGCCAAGGTTAACAATCATTGCTTTAAACCTTTCTAAAGATGGAAGAACTAAGCTGCAACTATGGGAAACTAAGCCCCAGCTGCACAAAGAACATAACCATAGTGATGAAATTCCAATGGTTTTAGAATGCCATATTGACTGTACAAATGCTATGTCTCTCTCCCCACATTTGTTTACAAAAGAAATATTCTTAAACCCTCCTTCCTTGAAAGGACAGACAAACATAGGCTTCAAATCACCAATTTGAGTTATGCACAACACCAGCCCATTTAAAACAACAAGTCCTGACTTAGATATGAAAATAGAATAGTTGTTATGCAGGTATTTGCTATCCAGCGTGCATAAATAGAGACAAAACCACAGACCCACACAAGTCAATGTCAGTGAAATAGGAAACACAACACTTAAGCAGTGGATGGGACACTGCTTAGAAGTAAAGGGGATTCAGTGGGCATATTTCCCATTAGATGGCAGTGGATTTGAACGGAAAGGTCACAGAATATAAAAATAGGTATATTTTTAAAAGATGCCAGAGAATCTGCTGTCAGTTGCCATGAGATGTTATCAGATGGTACAAATACAGCTCTCTGAATATTTCCAGAGGCTGATATTATGCAGTTTTTAATAGCAATAGCACTTAGACTTATATATACTGCTTCACAGGGGTGGGATTCTACCAGTTTGCACCTATTCGCTAGAACTGGTTGTTAACATTCTAAGTAGTTTGGAGAACTGGTTGTTAGAAGAAATTACTGGCCTAATTCTGTAAGGAAGGCAGGAAGGAAACATTCTGGTGTTGCTTACAGAAACTGCCTCTCTGTTAACCCTTATTACGTTCTTGGCAGGACTAGACTTCCTGTCTCAGGAACATCTCTGGAGTTTTTTTTTCCTCCTTTGCTGGTACTTTGCTTGTGTGGAGGGACCATTCAAAGTTACAATGGCACTGAAAAAAGTGACTTATGACCATTTTTCACACTTACAACTGTTGCAGCACCCCCACAGTCATGAGAGGCCAGGCGAGGAGATGCGTGCTTCAATGTGAGTGATATTGAATTGGCCATACCCAGCCAATAACAGGATCACCAAGCCATGTCCATCCAGTCACATGACCACCAAGTCACGCCCACCACCCAAGTCACGCCCACAGAACCGGTTGTTAAAAATTTTGAATCCCACCCCTGCTGGTTCACAGTGCTTCACAGCCCTCTCTAAGTGATTTACAGAGTCAGCATTTTGCCACCAACAATCTGAGTCCTCATTTTACCGACCTCGGAAGGATGGAAGGCTGAGTCAACCTTGAGCCTGGTGGGATTTGAACTGCCTAAATTGCAGTCAGCCAGAAATCAGCAGAAATAGCCTGCAGTACTGCACACTAACCACTGCACCACTGCAGCTCTTAATACCGTCTATTGATCCTGTGCCCACTCTCATAGTAATCTAATGGAATATCAACTATGGAAATGGGACTGGGATGTGTTTTTACTTCCTGGTTCCAAGATGGTTACATAGCCAGAAGAAACTGAAAACTGGTCAGAGATAGATATATTTAGCGTATGGCACATCCAGAGATGGGCTGCTACTGGTTTGCACCGGTTCCAGCGAACAGGTTGTTAATTTTATGTTCAGTTCAGTGAACTGGCAAATCCCACCCCTGGCTGGCCCCACCCCCCCACCCCGATCCTCCCAGGAGTCCCCATGTGTGATAAGAACAGTAAGAACATCCTGGCATCAGGACCAGTGAATCCAGCGACTATAATCACAATCACACTAAGAAGAAAAACTACATGGATGGGCTCACTCAACCTTCCAAGTCCCATCTTGATGGAACATCCAGGTTTTCAAGTTGTTATAAAATGCTAGCAGGTTTTGGTACCAAGAGAATCTCAGGTGCTTTCTCAGCTTTTAGACTCTTATGGTTAATAGCAGGGGTGGGATTCTACCAGTTGGCACCTATTCGCTAGAACTGGTTGTTAACATTCTAAGCAGTTTGGAGAACCGGTTGTTAGAAGAAATCACTGGCCTAATCCTGTAAGGAAGGCAGGAAGGAAACATTCTGGTGTTGCTTACAGAAACTGCCTCTCTGTTCCTGTCTCAGGAACCTCTCTGGAGCTTTTTCCCCCTCCTTTGCTGGTACTTTGCTTGTGTGGAGTGACCATTCAAAGTTATAATGGCACTGAAAAAAGTGACATGACCATTTTTCACACTTACGACTTACGACCACCAAGCCATGTCCACCCAGTCACATGACCACCAAGCCACGCCCACTACCTCAGCCACGCCCACCACCTAAGCCACGCCCATAGAACCGGTTGTTAAAAAATTGAATCCTGCCCCTGTTTAATAGTCACCTATATACTTCTTTTCCATTAATTTGTAACAATCTTGCTTTTTAAAGCCTGGCTGATCTAGACTAGACTAGACTAGAATGAATGTGATGGAAGGGACCTTGGAAGCCTTCTGGTTTAGTTAGGACTTGGATGGGAATACAAGCATCAGCAAGGTCTGAAGCTACAAAGAGAAGAAGAAAAAATATGGAGATAATGGCCCTAACAATCCACTTTAATATTTTTGCCAAGAAAACTGCATGGAGGCCTCCATAAAGTCACTAAGAGGTCATCTAAATTTGAAGGAGATTTGACTTATTTCTTTTAATACCATGGAGAACTACTTAGAAATAGATGTTACCCATTCATCATTGGTCTTCAGTTGGTTACCTGGTTGGAGGATTCTTTCTCTCGTTATGATGAAGGTGCAAATAAATAAGTGGAGGAGTCAATTTAATGATTTTTAAAATATGATGTCTCCAGAGTAAAATACAAAAAGAAGGCAGACCTCAACTTATAACCAGTCACTTTGGAGGCTGTGAGCAAATTAGAAAGTGTGGTAGTGTATGAAACTTATAATATATAAAATATAAAAGATGCATAAAGGAGCAGGGATGTCTACATGGTACTATGGTCAAAAAGTCAGGATGGCAGCTGCCATTCATGCAACACATCAAAAAATCCAGGCAGAAAGTTGACCTCTCCATTCTGCCTTTTTCATCCTGCCCCGGGGATCATTGCCACCAAATGTTCCTGCTTGACCTAAACAAGCCAAGAATATTTTCTGCAGTGACTGCCACAAAAAAAAAGGAAGAAAAGAAATGCTTGAGCCAGGATAAATGTAAAATGACCGTGGCTGCCTCAAAATAAAATTTCAGAAATGTGCAAAGCTAAATCAGCTCATCCTTCCCGTGTTTTGTTTCATTTTCTTTAAATTAAACATGATAGTTTTATTATTTTACTAGTCTATAACCTTGCTTCGCTATGAAACTATGTGCCTCTGCTGCTAGCATCCATAGGTATTCATCTGGCTAGTGTCCTGTCAGTGTGTGAGAGAGTTGAGGGCTGTTTGGAAACTGAAGCAGTATTTGCTGTGTGAGCAGGAAGGAGACAGCAAGGAGCCTGGGTGTGGCTTAGCTCAACTGTTGTGTACTAAAGCTGCTTGGTGTTGTGAAACTGAAACTCTCCTGCTTGTGTTTTGCATTTGGAACAGCTTTCTTTTCAGGTGGGGACGGGGAATAGAACTCCTTAGCATCAGAGCGTGTTAATAATAATATACAAAATACTAATGCTGTGATGGTCATTTTGAAAAATCTTTGCTTAGTGAGCACCTAGAAGCCCAGACGAACATAAGTGCCAAATTTCAAGTCTGTAGGCTTTATGGTTCTGGAGATTTTGTGATGATGCGTGAGTGGTATTTCACTTTTATATATATGGATTTGGAATTTATTATTTATTTAATTGATTTATATACTGTCCCCTCTCCCATCGGGACTCGGGGCGGTGTACAGCCAAGTAAAAACACACACTTACAAATACAAATTTAAAATAGAATTAAAAGTAGATTAAATTAGTGGCTGAGATACAGTGATAATAAAACTGAACAAGGTAAAAATTTAAAAAGCTAAAACCATTAAAACCAATTTAAAAACCCTACCAATAAATCTAGGCCAGACCGGCTTGTTGGAAAAGGTGGGTCTTCAGTGCGCGCCAGAAGGTTTGTAGGTCAGGGATAGCTCGCATCTCCGGGGGTAATTCATTCCAGAGGGAGAGTGCTCCCACAGAGAAGGCCCGAACCCTCGGGGCTGCCAGCCGGCATCACCCAGCTGACGGCACCCCAAGGAGGCCCACCCTGTGGGAGCGCACTGGCTGACGGGAGGCCGATGGTGGCAGCAGGCGGTCCCGAATGAAACCTTTTATAAAATTGCTAGGCTCTAGTGTTCTTTTATTTGAAAGATCAGATAAAATCAGATAAAATTCATTACTATGGGTTGTCCTTGACTTACAGTTATTCATTTAGTGACTTTTCAAAGTTACAACAGTGGTTTAAAAAGTAAGTTATGACCAGTCCTCACATTTACGACGCACAGCTGTCTCGTGGTGATGGGATCCATTTGGGTGCTTGGCAACCAGCATGTGATCATCCTTTGTAACTTTCCCAATCAGCCTCTGACAAGCAAAGTCAATGGGGAAGCTGGATTTACTTAACGACCCCATGATTCATTTAACGACTGTAATGATTTGCTTAACAACTGTGGCAAAAATGGTCTTTAAATTGGGCACAACTTATTTGCCAATAGGTTTGCTTAACGACAGAAACTCCAGTCCCAAATTGTGGTCTTAAGTTGAGGACTACCTGTATATTAAAATAGTCTTTTTATTTATTAGTCAACCCTAACGAGTAATTTGTATTCATATTATCGTATTTTATATTTGTATGTTATACTGTATATTATACATCTTATGTATTTTATACTGTGAGTTATTTTATATTAATATTATTAGTATATTAGTCGTTCTTAGGTGATTTATTTTATCTGATTTATTCTATATTAGTATTTTATATTAGTATTATTATCGTTCCTAGGTGATTTATTTTATTTTATTTATTTTATATTAGCATTATTAGTATATTAGTCATTCCTAGGTGATCAGGAATCTTTATCATTTTAATGGGTCAAGGTAGCACAAACTTTTGAGAACACCTGATTTCTTTCATTAAAAATATTGATACGCTGCCAAGCTCAAATTGACTCGAGAAGCACAAAACTTTGACTTTGCAGGGATCTTTGAAGGCAAGGCAGGTTTTAAATTTTAGAAGCATGACAGATGTCTTTTTAATTCCAAACAGTGGGCAACACATATTGACTGCCCCAAGCAAAATAAAAAATAAAAAAGGAGAAAAACCAGATCTCTGCCCATGGAGAAGCAACATGGACAGAAATGTGAGTGAGCTTCTGCCTTAACAATCAGCGCTAATGTTAATTGTCTTTTGCTCTGCAGATATTTTCACAATAGAAGTTGCAAAGTTCTAAATCAGTAGAGGATTGGGTACAGGAAGTCCTCACCTTACAACAGTTCATTTAGTGACCATTCAAAGTTCCAACAGGAGTGAAAAAGTGACTTATGACTATTTTTCACACTTATGACCGTTACAGCATCCTCGCGGTCATGTGATTTACATTTGGGTGCTTGATAACTGACTCACATTTATGACGGTTGCTGTGTCCCAAGGTCACGTGATTCCCTTTTGCGACCTTCTGACAAGCAAAAAACAATGGGGAAAGCCAGATTCATTTAAATATCATGCTACTAATTTAACAGCTTCGGTGATTGATTCACTTAACAAATGTGGCACCCCACAAATGGAGTGAAACGTACTTAACTAATTCCCCACTTAACGACACAAATTTTGGGCTCATTTTTGGTTCGTAAGTTTTGGATTATCTGCATGTATACGATGCACAAATATTTTATTTAATAATAATATTTATACTGCAGTTTTCAACAAAGAATAAATATTTATACTGGGTGGAACAAGCAATTCAAAATCATTAAAACACCAGGTCACCCAATCAATGCTGATAGTTTTTTTCACAGATTCCCCCAAGTTATAAATATGCAAGAATTTAATAAAAACTAATCAATTAAAAGTCTCCAAAATACCACAGCTGGTTGAACTGATAATCCCATTCCTTACACATTTGCCATGAATAGAATTCAGTTCAAGAAAGAATCAATAAGCATTAAAGCGTCAACAAAATATCAGCCTGGCTAAAGGATCAGATTTTGAAGTACCACCTAGTCAGTTCCCCTCGAAGGCACTCCAGACTGAAATAAGTTCATTTTATCTTTAAAATTGGGTCTGAGCCAAAGACCATTACAACAATGAATCCTTCAGCCTAGAAGGAGGTAGCCAAAGCTCTTAGCCCTGACAATCCTGGGAAAGAGAAATCGCCCCAAGAAGCAGCAAATATGGATTCTCCAAGCTTCAATTGGGTTCAGTCCAGAGGTGGTATTCAGCAGGTTCTGACCAGTTCTGGAAAACAGGTAGTGGAAATTTTGAGTAGTTTGGAGCAAATACCACCTCTGACTAGAGATTTTACAGTATCCTTCCCCTGCCACGCCCACCAAGCCACGCCCACAGAACTGGTAGTAAAAAAATTTGAATCCTACCACTGGCTCAGTCTCTTCTTTGGATCCAGGTACCCTGAGATATGAGGAAACCTTGGCAGATCACGAATGTTGCAAATGACAATGTTCTGGATCCAAATCAAGGAGGAAAGGTCCAGTTGAAGGTGGCCTCTTCCGGTAGTCCAGGGGTTAAGCAAGCAGGGCCTGCCTTGTTGTATCTGTTGTCAGGAAGAAGCTGATCCATCAAAAGTATACTGGATGGAAAGACTTTAGCCATCATTGCTATAAATGGCTGCAAAGATGCCATATTATTGCTAGAACTTCCAAATCAAGGGGCAAAGCTGAGATCTTTTTCAGCCTGGGGTTTTCATAATCTATGTAATAGATGACCAGGTAGAGCCTGAGGCCAGGGTCAAATGTGTCATCAGCTGGGAATTCTTATGTAGTCACAAAAGACTTAAGTTCAGACCCCCATGAATTCTACTGCCAATTTGCTTGACTGTTAATAGATTAGATTCTTGTGATGAGCTGTGGTGGCGCAGTGGTTAGAGTTCAGTACTGCAGGCTACTTCTGTTGACTGCCGGTTATCTGCAATTTGGCAGTTCAAATCTCACCAGGCTCAAGGTTGACTCAGCCTTCTATCCTTCCAAGGTGGGTAAAATAAGGAGCCAAATTGTTGGGGGCAAGATGCTGACTCTGTAATACGGCTTAGAGAGGGCCGTAAAGCAGTATATAAGTCTAAGTGCTATTGTGTATAGGTAGCATGTAATAAACTTCTAGTGCTTTGAACTCAACTCCTATTCCTGGTTATTGCACCTGACAATCCAAAGGAATAGAGGCAAAAGAGTTTTTATTTTATCTGATCTTATTTTATTTATTACATTTATTTGCCATCCATCTCATTGTCCTGCAACAGGTTTTAACAAATTATGGTCATGTGGCCAAACTGAATTCTTAAACCAATTGGTATTTTACAGCAACATCACTCACTCAATGGTGATGATGATAACGTTATTCATTCAGTGGTATCTTGATTCTTTTAAAAAAAAAGTTTTTATTTTTTAAGACGAACGTACACAAATACATAAAAACATAAAACCATATTCCATTTTATATACATACAGCATGTCAATTGTTTCGAATCTTTTGTGCAATCTTTTCATAGTCGTTGCTCACAGTTTATATCAATCTCACATTGTCAAACTAACATATGCTTATATATTTATCAATTGTTAATCATCCATGACTAAACTATTTATTCCATCATTTTATACGAGATATCCCAAATTTTATTTTAAAGTTTGTATTATACTTTCATCCAATAGTTATATATGTCTACATTATGTTTTATATCAATCTATTAAGCTTCTATAACAAAATTATCTATTCTATTACTTTACCATGTCTTTTTATCCAACCATTGATAAAACAAATTCCATATCATATAAAATTGCTTATCTTCTTGTTCTCTGATTTCAAATGTCAATTTACTCATTTCAGCCCAGTCCATAATTTTTTTAATAACTTCCTCCTGCATAGGTATTTTATTATTTTTCCAATTCTTCACAAATACAATTCTAGCCGTTGTTAAAACATTTAACAATCAAATATTTCAGCTCTTTGTTAGTCGTATCTGATTCTTGATGAATCTATGGGCCTGGTCTCTCCACAGCTTCCAATCTTACACTACTTCTTCGAGGTATTATTTTGGCTCACTCAATAGTGCTTCCAAACACATTACTCAAATCACAAGGGAATCACATTTTATGAGCACAGAGGTTACATATATTCTGCATTCCCAAGAGGAGCAAGCTGAGTTTAGAGTGACTAGAAGTATACCCCCTCCCCGAATATTTTATTTTTTCCCTCACAAATTTTAATGTCAATCTATTTAGCCTAATTTCATGGCCTGATTTCAGAAAGATCATCAGCCTATCTTCTCTGAGAATGATGTTTTTATACAGATATATTGGAGGAAGAGAAAAAAGAAGGGATGTTCCCATCCATAAGCAATATGTAGCTATTTATTTATTTATTTTTTTAGAAAGAAAAAAGTTTCACCAAAGGACATATCATTTTTTGATAATTACAATAAGCCATTGTTGCAACATTGTTGTCAATCATAACAATTAAAAAGCAAGAAGTTGATATAAATGGAAACTTGCTGTCCAAATCTAAATACTTACCCAGCTGTCTAAATACTTATCCAGTTTCCATTGGTCAAAAATAGAAGAAAACATCCCAAAGCCCTTCAGCCTAGTGTAATTTTATTCTAGTGGTGTAACCATAAAAATGCATGCTATATAATTTTATTTCCTTCCTATAAATTTCTCTTCAGAGCTAGTTTGGTCTAGTGGTGAAGGCACTAGACTATAAACTGAGAGACCATGAATTCTAGTCCTGTCTAAGGCACAAAGCCAACTGGGTGACCTTGGGCCAGTCACTTTCTCTCAGCCATAAGAAGGAGACAGTGGCAAACTTCTTCTGAAAAACCCTGCAGGAAAATCTCAGGGATATCAAGGGAATTTCTGGGTATCAGACTCAATTGAACAAAAGGAGGGGGAAAACGTGTGTGTGTGTGTGTGTGTGTGTGTGTATGAGTAATTATCAAAAACATGAACACTTACAAATATGAGAGATTTAATTATGTCTAAAAGCTGCTGTAACATATAACCACATCACACACGTTGTCTTGCAAACACCACATTTCTAACCAGGTGCTAAGCCCACATCTTCTCCAAACGATGATTAGTTTTCCAATAGATGCAAAATTAAAATGCTGGGGAGAGTTAATAATAGTTTTAAATCTATATGAATATGCCATCTAATTGCCTAACTGGTTTTACATTAAGGTTCCTGTAACAGACATTTGAGGTCCTTATAGCACACCTCCCTGTAGTCTTGAACTTCTAATTAATGTAGTTGAGCGATCATTTATGAATAGCTGTTGTAACAACAATGGCTGAAAATAATAGGCTTATTATTTTTGAGCTACACAGTTTCTTAATTGGTGTTTCAGTTGCAAGTTATCATGGCTACTCATCTTTCAAAGTAACCAAACCCAGCCACCTGGCAGAAGCCATAATGGTGTCATTTGTATTATGATGTCATCAGTCAAGAGATACAAATGATCTAATCATCACATAATTACCATCACATGGTCGTGGTCCTGATGACAATTGCACAATTAAAATCATTTATGTAATGATATGACGCGGGCAATGCTGCTTCCCCATTTGTCTGTCATGCCCCTGTTGGAATCTGACTTGGAAGAGGAAACCGAACAGCTGATAGGGAGTGGGAGTGTGGCTCCGTTGGCTGTGGAAGAAATTGGGGAAAGGCAAAGTCTGGCTGGGCAGAGCAGGGAAGAGGTAGAGCAAGGGAGAGGGAATTCAGAGGAAGACCCAGGCCCACCCCCTCTTCATCCTAGGGCACGCAGGGAGGAACAGAGAAGAGAGCAATATGGGTTGCGTGGCTTATGGGAGAGGAAAGGGCCCTGATTCCCTTCATTAGCTGCAGCTGGGAACACAGTGTATAAAAAAGAAAGCTGCACACAGCAAGCTGTTGGGAGCAAACATATCTTGTATCATCGTGGCTTATCTGTGTTCCTGGCGTCTTCCCAACTGTGTGAGTTTTGCCGTGTTTTCAAGTCTGAAAATCCTTCTCCTGCCCTATCAAGCTAATTACTTCAGTTTGGTTTGTTTGGAGTTTAAGTTACAGTTTGTGCGTACCTTATTTTGGACTGAATTTTCTACAGTCAAAGGCTGTTCCTGGGAGAGTTTTTTTTTTTCAGCCTAAAGGTAACCTGGACATTGGGGGCAAAGTTGGAGATAATAAAGGGACTCTTTTTGCTTATTTAATTGTGTTGCCTTTGTGCCACACCCCGGGTCATCACATTGACCTTCCAGTATGGATGCTATGCATCTAAAACAGGGGTTGGCAACTTTAAACACTCAAAGAGCCACTGGAAACCGTTTCTCACAGAAAAGAAAACATCGGGAGCCACAAAACCCTTCCCGTGTCTGACCATTTCCTGAGCAGCCATAAAACTAGCATATGTACCAGTAGTTGAATTATAAGTTCTGATTTCTTCTGAAACTTTTCTTTTCTTGGATTTACCCTGGTTGGCTTACCAGGAGTCGAAAAGTTCAATAAATTGCATGCCAACAAGTGTCACACACATTGATGGTTGTGACACATATTTTGAGCGACAGGGAGCCACAGCAGAAGGATGAAAGAGCCACATGCAGCTCCAGAGCCGTGGGCTGCTGACCCCTGATCTAAAGGCCGATCAAAACTATCTATAAAGTAATTGATTTGTTTTAGCAAAGGTCCCTGAGCATAAACAGATTTATGGATAGTCTTCGACTTACAACAGTTCATTTAAGTGATCATTTGAAGTTACCACGGCACTGGAAAAAAGTGACTTATAATCATTTTTCATACTTCTGACCGTAGCAGCATCCCCGTGCTCACATGTTTAAAATTCAGATGTTTGGCAACTGGTTCATGTTTATGACCGTTGCAGTGTCCTGGGGTTGTGTGACCTCCTTTTGTGACCTTCTGACCAGCAGATTCACTTTAGAACCATGCGACTCATTTAACAGTATCAGTGATTCACTTAACAAATGTGGCAAGAAAAGTCATAAAAATGGGGCAAAACTCAGTTAAGGAATGTTTCACTTAGCAACAGAAGTTTGGGGGCTCAATTGTGGTCGTAAGTGGTCAAATGCCTTCTCAGTGCAATCAGGAAGTGCCATTATTAGTTATCAGCCAGGTATTGTGGGGTGCGAGACAAATATAGAATTTTGGTCCACAATTAGTGAGGAATATAACAGTCCTTATATAACCATTTAACTTCTGGATGTTGGGATCGTCCTGATTTTATAAAAAAAGATGCAGTAATTAAGGCAAGCTGACTTTCCGGTGTAGCTTGAATAACTTTTTAGATACTCAGGTGGTCCTCGACTTAGAACCATTTATTTAGCGACCATTCGAAGTTACAATGGCACTGAAAAAAGTGGTTTATTACCGTTTTCACACTTACCACTGTTGTAGTGTCCTTGTGTTCACATGATCAAAATTCAGGCTGTTGACATCTGGTTCATTTTTATAACAGTTACTGTGTCCCGGGGATTTTGCAACCTTCTGACAAGCAGATTCAATGGGGAAGCCAGATTCACTTAACAACCGGGATACTAACTTAACAACCGTGGCCATTCCCTTCCCAACTTGACAAGAAAAGTCGTAAAATGGGACAAAACCTACTTAACAACTGCCTTGCTTAACGCAAGAAAGGTTAGGCTCAATTGTAAGCCGAGGCCTCCCTGCGTATCCTATTCCTTTTTAAAAGAAATACATTCCTGTTTATATTATGAAGAGTGCAACAGATGGGATACGGCGCGATATGAAATTCTTCTCCATGGTGGCACACAGGGGTTTCCATGGGATGTGTCTATATTGACAAAATCGAGATGAGTGACCACAATCATGCAATCAAAGCCCTGCTGTGTGTTTTTTTAAAAAAGTGTTGCATATTAAAAAGGAGCAGAGGCGAGAGCCTCCATTTTGATCTTTATTTACTGGTTAGCCCTTGGGCCATATCAAAGTGCAGAGCCTCCATTTTGAATTTTGTTTTGCCTTCCTTCCCTTTGGGTTCCTCTGATGGCACCCTTTTCTAACTAACTTCTCACTTGTTTTGTTTTGCTTTTTGGTATGTTGAATGGATTTGCATATATACATATATTGTTTCTTTGCTGATATTTGATTTTTTACAAATGCCAGGCATTGTTTTCAGCATACACTGGGATAGTAGTTACAAACATGGGCCACTCAGTAAATAAACTGACAAAGAAAATGTTGCACATGGAAGGCAGTTCAAAAGTTTTGTGCCAGGCCCTTGAAAGCCAAATCTGGCTCTAAGTTCTGCCTCAGTTTACCTTCCCTATAAGCAACTGAGTCGGAAGATCATTTACAAGCAGTTTATTAAGGTTTCCTGATAAAGTGGGGTCTCTATCAAAAAAAGGAAGAGAGAACCTCAAACCCTGTATTTCTCTCCTTTTGGTAGCTAACACAACAAAGAAAATGCAAGAGGAAAGTTGACTGGAGAGAATAAAAGTAATCTCCCCTTTGGATAGGAAATCAGTTACACATAGTCAAACATGTTATATATTTGCATCCCATAATATCACACATGTTCATTAAAATGAGGTCTGACATCAGAAGGACTGTAATTATAAGGAAAAGGGTTGTTTGGGGTTCACAAAAGAGATAAAGCAGACCCCAATTTGTACCAAGAAACTTTTCTTATCTGGGGCTAGTCTCCAGCTTGTTTATTAGTTTAGGTCTCTTAAAAGCTAAGAAATCTGGACACCATTTTAAAAGAGAGGAAATAAATCAAATTAAAATACAAAGTAACTATGTCAGTTAACAAACTACAAAACCCATGTCATTTGCCCCTCAACATGGAAGGCAGCTCAGATGTTTTGTGCCAGGGCCCTCATTAATGTGAGAAGCAGTGCTGCCAGCCTGTAACATACACTGTCTGACTTCTTTTGTGACATCCAGGAAAGATAGTGTGTCGTGATGCTAGCACTGGAGCTGTTAATGTTTTACACAAGGTGTTGTCATTTGGTTGTGTTCTGTCACACTTCGTGTTTCTCTGACTCTCTCCATGGCCATCAACAGCACCTGAAATTTCATCCATCTTATAAATTATGACCAATGGCACAAAATCAGGAAGAATTTAGCCCGTTGTCTCTTTCCTCCAAATAAAAACCTTCATGTATGTATGGACTGGGGAGAAAAATCGATCAACACATTAAATTACAATGCTGCCGAGGCTTGCACTGCAAGACAATTCTGCATTATATTTTAAGGTGTGAGATTTTTCGCTTGACAGGCATCTGGTGAGAAAAAATTCACATACGGTCTAACTTTCCACTGTCTGACAGCTCTGGGACAGAGAATGAGACCTGATGGGGAAGAGAAGATGAACGACTGTCCAATGTCAAGCTATCTGTGGGTAGAGGGGAATGAAAACTCATTTTTAAAAAAGATTTTCTGGCCAATACAAAGTAAGCAACATTTGATTTTTTTGGTCTATGTGGCTCATTGTGCGACAAATGTAGTAGGAGTTTGACAGAAATAGACACAGTTGAGTTTGGGAGGCAGATATTGAAAGTCTGCGTCCACCTTTACAGGCAGATTGGGCAACAGAGGAAATATCAGAATTATGAGGATTCCCAAATGTCAACATTTGCACTTCTAGTAGGGTGTGTCAAATTTTTCAACTCTCAATTTCCAAACATTAGGGGTGCTCAAAGGTTGTGTACATGCCTTGGGGATTGTAAAGATGTTTTGATTACTTTAGTATAACTTATTTATTTATTTATTTATTTATTTATTTATTTATTTATTTATTTGTCAATTGCTTACAAGATAATAGGTATAAGTAGAACATAGTTATGAATACATGGATACATATAAGAAAAATAAAATATAAAGGAAACAATAGGACAGGGATGGTAGGCACATTGGTGCACTTATGCACGCCCCCTACAGATCTCTTAGGAAAGGGGTGAGGTCAATAGTAGACATTCTAAGGTTAAAGTGTTTGGGGAAGAAACCACAGAGTCAGGTAGAGTATTCCAGACATTGACCAACTCTTGCTGAAGTCGTATTTCCTGCAATCAAGTTTGGTGCGATTAACCTTGAGTTTGTATCTATTGTTTGCTCTTGTGTTGTTATGGCTGAAGCTGAAGTATTCATTGACAGGTAGGACATTGCAATGTATGATTTTATATACTATACTTAGATCAGACCGAAGGGGGCATAGTTCTAGGTTTTCAAGGTGTAGAATTTTGTTGAGATTTGAAGTTGCCATTTGTTTGACCATTCTGATACATAGTCGAGGTCTTTTTGGAGGGTAGCAGTATTGTCTGTGGTGTTGAATAGATTTACATCATCAGCGAAGAGGACGCAATTGCTCTTAATATGATCACAGAGGTCATTTATGTAGAGTATGAAGAGAGTTGGTTCTAGGACACTGCCTTGGGGGACACCACTATTGACAGGCACAGAATTTGATAGGACACTCTCAATTTTGACCATTTGTTGTCTGTTTGACAGGAATGCTTCTATCCAGTTATGCAGGTGTCCAGAGATACCATAAGATTTTAGTTTTAGGAGTAATTTGTCGTGTACCACTGAATCAAAGGCTTTACAGAAGTCTATGTAGATTGCGTCTATTGCTTTGCCCTGATCGAGTTGTGTAGTCCATATGTTTTTGCAATGTAAGAGTTGCAGATTACATGATAGTTTTTTCCTAAAACCAAATTGTTTATTAGGGAGTAGGTTGTTTGTTTCTAAGTGGAGGATGATAATTGATTCCATGACTTTATAGGTGACACAGCATAAAGAGATTGGTCTGTAATTTTGATTCCATGACTTTACAGGTGACACAGCATAAAGAGATTGGTCTGTAATTTTGATTCCATGACTTTACAGGTGACGCAGCATAAAGAGATTGGTCTGTAATTTTCAACTAGGCTGGGGTCTCCCTTTTTGAAGATGGGGATGACTGTGGTTTGTGACCATAGTTTTTGGCAGGGAGCTGGTCCTGAAAGATTCTTCAAAAATTATGCTTAGAGGTTCTGCTACGGCAGTGGATAGCTTTTTTAAGAAGTAGGCACATATTCCATCCGGTCCAATAGATAGAGATGGTTTTAGATCGCGTAGTGCTTTTTCAACATTGTCTTCTGTAAAATCGATATGTATTAGATCATTGTAGTTGTCTGTGGTTCGACTAGGAAATACTGGGCATGATCCATTGCTGTTTACAAATACTGAGCCAAACAATGTGTTAAAGAGGTTGGCTTTAATAGTGTCGTCATTACAGTCTTCACCATTAGGTCCTTTCAGGGGTGGGATGGACCTTGAGTCTTTTAATTTGTTGTTTATAAAATTGTAGAAAGCACGAGTGGAATTGGTGTGTAGAAGGTTTTCTTCTTGTTTAATGTGATAATTGGTGCATTCAGTTTTTATCTGGTGGCATAAATTTTTGTATCGGCTTTTGAAGTTGGCAACATGACCAGATTTGTTTTTCCGCTAAAGTGATTTCTTTTTGGATTGAAGCTTCCTTATTGTTTTGGGTAATTTGTTTTTTCTGGTTTTGGGAGTTGTTAATGGTATATAGTTTGATGACTCTTTTGATGTGCTTTAGATGTGCTTGGTAAGCAATTACATACATATCATAACTTTTTAACATTTTGATACATTTCTTCTATAGTCTCCTAAAGTTAGGATCATCCACATGTCCCTGTTCACTGTGCTTGATGCTCTGCTCTACCTTTTAAAATTTGAAAATGTGAGTTTTTGTTTTAATCCAAATGTAAACAATCGATTTTAATCACAATTAAAAAGGAAGCTCCTGCAAGATAAGCACATGCAGAACTTCTGACAAGAGTTGAAGATGATAACAAAAACAAAACAAAACGCCATGGCCATTGCAATTGTGAGGTTGTTGTGATAGTCATCTTGACCTTTGTGACCTGCCTGCAGAAATTCTTTTGGTGCCAGTATCCAAAATTATGCTGATTCCCAAAATGCTCTTGAATTCCAGATTTGGCTCCAAAAGGCATTGTCTGCAAAGTGATCTGGAGCTGGGTTTGTACATGAACCCCCATCTTCTAAAAGGAAGAAGACAAAATGAAGCTGGGGTTGATGCCTATCCTGGGAAGCTGAACAAAGATGGTGGGAAGTAACCCAGAATCATAGAATTATAGGGCTAGAAGGGACTTTGGAGAAGTTCTAGTCTAACCTCTCACCCATGGCAGGAGCCCTTATTCCATCCTAGACAAATGAATATCCAATCTTTTCTCAAAAACTTCCAGTGTTAGAACACCCACAGCTGCGGGACGCAAGCTCTTTCATCGATTAATTGTCAGGAAGTTTCTCCTCAGTTCCAAGATAGAGCTTTCTCTGATGAGCTTCCACCCATTGCTTCTTGTCTTGCCCTCAGGTGCTTTGGAGAATAAATTGATCCCCTCTTGCCTGCAGCAGCCTTTCACGTATTGGAAGATAGCTATCATGTCTCCACTAAGCTGCCTTTTAATTAGACTAGACTACTTAGTTCCCTTAGCCGGTAGGTATTGTAGGAGTAGCTACACCTTGGAGCATTTCTTGTGTGAAAAGGCAAGATCTCCACGGAAGCCATTTTTAGTGCATCTCCAGCAATTTAGTAGGAATTATACTGTAGCAAGAGCACATATATACCGCTTCACAGTGCTTTTTAGCCTTCTCTGAGCAGTTTACATAGCCGGCCTATTGCCCCCCAACAATCTGGGTCCTCATTTTACTGACCTCGGAAGGATGGAAGGCTGAGTCAACCTTGAGCCAGTTAGAATCAAACTCCTGGAATGAGCAATGAATTAGCAGCCTGCAGTACTGCATTCTAACCACTGCGCCACCACGGCTCTTGTAGGAAAAGTAATCAACCCCATTTCGTTTGAGGATGCAACTGCACATAGGCTTTGTAGTAGATGCAAGGGCAAGGCTTGGATAGAGATCCCTGCAGATATCAGGGAACAATGGAAGTCAGGTGCTCCTAACCAAGTCTATAAATCCTATTCTGTTTCTATAACCCACCTTTTATTATCCTGGACTAAGTATATCCCATTCTGACACTGGAGTGCGGAGGAGGCCTGTTTTCTCTGCTCCTCAAACTCCTAGTTCTCAACTATGCCCTCTTCAGCTCTTGTACATGCTCTAAAAAAAATGTCAGACGGTCCACAAATTTGGAAACTCCTGCTCTAAGGTGTTGTATCAAAGCACTTAATTTAGAACAGCTTTGCATAAATTGGTACCCTGCAGATATCTCATCACCTTCAGCAGTAGTGTGCAAATTGCATGATTTCAGAAATCAAATGATGTGTTTCGAAAAAGCCCACCGTGCATTAAAGTAGGGCTGAAAGTAATGCTCTTTGTGACTGGAAACGTCACTGCCTTCATTTAAAAAAAAAATTGGTTGCAAGTATGAAAATGATACGATGTCACATGAATGGATCCATTTTTTTTTCTTTCAGGGGAAATGTGTTCTGTGCTTCACACTTCATTTTTCAGGTGAATTAAGCTTACCTCTTAATTCAGATTACATCTCAAGTTTCTAATTTCTATCTCTGTTCTCCAACCATTGATAAAATAAGCCCCAAGTTTGATAGTTTTCCCCTTTTCCTATGACACTCTGAAACTCTGCTTTGGAGGAACAGAACAATGGGAAATATATTGCTAAATATGAAAAGAAAAGAGAATGAGGAAAATGATCCCCCTTTTCTCTGGCCAGCTGGAGAATTATGGCCAGAATTTAGCTCAGAATAGGGTCTGAGTCCAGAATGGGGCAGGCAGGACAGCTAAATCTTACATCAATTCAGAAATGGATCAATGGATCATCTTTTTGGTGTTTATCAGTTTTGTATATTGTGCATGGATCAGTTCTGTTTCCGTAAAACATGTTTTTGTTTTTTAAAAAAACCAAGTTCTCCATTTGATAGGCATTTTATTCTAAAGTAGGAATCTGGGTATCCATTGCATTCTAAAACATGCATTTTTAAGAGTGCATATTGGTTCAAAAATGCATATGAAACGACGAAGAAATCCAATGCGCAAAAGAAATCCAATGCGCAAAATTTAAGTTTGTGTAAGGTTGGTTTGATATCTAAATCTCAGCCCACATTTTGAGAAGTGCAGAGCAAGTTTGTTTATGTAAAACAAAGTGGCTGAATGTCACTACGCATTTTTTCCTGTAAAGTTTGGAAAGTAAGAATAGAATGGAATGGAATGGAATGGAATAGAATAGAATAACAGAGTTGGAAGGGATCTTGGAGGTCTTCTAGTCCAACCCCCTGCTTAGACAGGAAACCTTACACCACTTCAGACCAATGGTTGTCCAATCTCTTCTTAAAAACTCCCAGTATTGGAGGATATACAACTTCAAAGGGGGCAAGTTGTTCCACTGATTAATTGTTCTAGCTGTCAGGAAATTTATCCTTAGTTCTAGGTTGCTTCTCTCCTTGATTAGTTTTCACCCATTGCTTCTTGTCCTGCCCTTCTGGTGCTTTGGAGAATAGCTTGACTCCCCTTCTTTGTGGCAGCCCCTTAAATATTGGAACTCTGCTATCATATCATCCCTGGTCCTTCTTTTCATCAGACTAGATAAGCCTAATTCCAGCAACCGTTCTTTATATGTTTTAGCCTCCAGTCCCCTAATCATCTTTGTTGCTGTTCTTCTATGCACTCTTTCTAGAGTCTCAACATCTTTTTAGATTGTGGTGACCAAAACTGGATGCAGTATTCCAAGTGTAGCCTTACCAAGGCATTATAAACTGGTATTAAGGTTTAGCTTTGGGAGATGTAAGAAAATAGCAATAGTAACTGTTTATTATGAGAAGTTATCGGCCCAGTTAAAAATAAAACAAACCAGGATGTGCACAAATTTGAAGCCCTGTTTCTTTTTATGTGTCTCAGATAAGCATTCTGGTTTTTGTCAGGTTTGCGGTAGGTGGGTGGATTGCAATTATTAACAAAAGTAATAAAGCTGAGTAACAGCCGTGAAGTTGGAATCCTCAACATTCAGAAGTAATGGCATCAAATTTCAAATAAACACAGCATGCTTAGGATGGATGGTTGATCTTAGCTGTGAAGGCTAAGAAAATATTTTATTTGTTGTAACCAATGCCTCCTCCTGCATTTGTGGATATGACTGGATTGCTCTTGATTTTTTTTTTTATTAGCCTCTTCTTTGACCTTGGGACAGATTGAAGAGGTGCCTTTGAACTTAATTCTAATATGTGAGCACATGTCCCGGAATTGCTTGTTGTTTTCACCTTCAGCATGATTCAATCAACTATAAATCCCACCAGGAGCAAATGCATACATGTCAAGTGTGCTCTTCAATGCACAATCATGAACATTAGGGCACCGATGTCTGCACCAAATGCTTTGTCAGGCGATACAGCTAATTAAATTCAGTTTAGTTGATGGTGTAAGAAATACAGGAGAGCAGAAAGAAGTCAGGAGCTGTGTTGGCCAAGGGCAAAAAAAATAAAAAATCTAAAATCCATAGGAGCAGTATTTTTATTTGGCAATCATGGCAAAAAAATCTGAGATTTCGGTCACTTTTCTTTAGGAAAGAAAGCAAAAGGAAGTGGGAGAGAGATTAAAAAATATACAGCCAATCTTTCAGCCATGGCTATTCTGGCAGACAATTATGAGAAATCTCTCTATCAATGTTTCTCAATCTTGGCAATGAGTGGACCTCAACTCCCAGAATTCCCCAGACAACAGAGAAGAGAAAGAGATAGACTGCTCTAGACACCCTAACTGGGTCCAGATTGGAGATGGAATAGAATAGGATAGAATAGAATAGAATAGAATAGAATCGAATAGAATTCTTTATTGTCAAGTATGATTGGACACACAAGGAATTTGTCTTGGTGCAAATGCTCTCAGTGTACATAAAAGAAAAGATACATTCATCAGGAGTCAAGAATCATCAGGTACAACACTTAATAATAGTCATAAGGTACAATAAGATAAGAGTTCTTTTAAAGCTTGTTTGAAGTGGAAAAAAACATAATTTACATTCATCTTCTCATGGAAGTCAAAAATTTCAAGATGGTAACTGGAACCAGGTGGTCACAGTATGATTGGTAGTCTAAGCCAATAATTGATTAGTAGATTTGAGTCCCAATCAAAAAGGAAGGTATGATGACAACTGCCAGCTTGGAAACAAGTTAGTAGGGTTGTTTTGTGGGAAAATGGAGAATCGCTGTTTTCAGAAGATACCTGCTTCCTTTCTTACCACCACCACTGAACATAACATCATTGACAGTTCACTTAAATGAGAAAATTGGGGTGTCTACAAGATATGGTTAAAAAAAATTAGACAAGATGGTAGCTACAATAGTGTGATCAAAGTTTCTCCTCACGGCATCATACAGACATATTTGACCACACTATACAGATCCCCCTGGAAGAAATTATAAGGAAACACATGTACAATAAAATGCCAAGTGTAAAAAAGTAAATACCACCTCTGACTGGAGATTTTACAGTATCCTTCCCCTGCCATGCCCACCAAGCCACAGACCTGGTAGTAAAAAAATTTGAATCCCACCACTGGGGCTGCTATTCTACAGGATCCATCTCCAATACCAAATTCTTGCTTTCTTGCCTGACAAATACTGCGGGTACTCGGGGATCATCTCCAGGGGAAGGTCAGAAACATTGGTGGCTACAACAATTCAGCATTCCAGGCAGAACTTTCATAGTTTTTTTTTTTAAAAAAGTTTTCAAAAAGCTGGTTTTCCAGCAGCCAAATGAGAAAGAAAGTTATCGGATCTAATCAGGACATCACTTCGATTGAACATATTAAAAAAAACAACGAGTGTTAGAGTTGTTGAATGCAGTCCACTGTGAGAAATGGGAGTTCTCTTCACTTTGGAAACTGTCGTTAGCCTGGGGTCTGTGGATGGGTTCCAGAAAGTCACACATAAAAAGAAGGCAGGTTTCAACTGCCCAGTTACAACTGCAACTTGACTTTTTTGAGACACGCTGTCTTCCAATCTGCATCTGTGTGTTGTTGTTGTTTTTACAAGAGCCACAGAACACTCAAAACTTCTCGTGAATGTTTCATGGTTAGTTTCTCTGCCTCAGTCGGTCGCCGTTCTACCCGAATGCTTATTTTTTTTTCATCCTGTGCAGGGGCCCCCTCGGCCTGGCTTCGTAGCCGTGAAGATCCAGGGTGTGCTTTTGTCCTTCAGCTCTTATTTAAATTCTGAAACGGCAGCCACACCAAAACAAAGGGAGCCATCTCAACCGCCCCCATCCCCCTTTTCCAGATGCTGCCAGCTCTGAAATACAGCTCGGCACCATCTCACTCAGGTCACTCGTCAGGGTCCCAAAGGAGCAACTGTAGAATCTCATAAAATTGGCCGGAGGAAGGCCTGGGACCCATCTCTCCTCCTTGATGGGATCCAGAGCAACTCTTTTCTGAACCCATGAATAAACATCACGGGAATGACCTTCATCCGAGAACTCTAGCATGATCCTGCATCAATCTTATCTACAAAGCAGATTCCAGGGTATTTCTCACACCCCCTACTTCTTTTATTACAGAGCATGACACTTACAGGCGCCGACAGCAAGCCATAACATTGACAGCAATTTGACGATGACCTCTCTCTCTTTTTTTTAATAGAATTCGGTAATTTGATGGATCAAGGTTGCAGCTGGCCAATTGGGAATGCAAAATGAGTTCATTTGAATGGGTTTGAAAAGGCGTGCACATGGGGTGCCTTTTAAAAATGTCTCGATCTGGTGTTTAACTGCCCTGCTGATCCGTCCTTTTTTACAGCATTTTTGCTCCAGGACAACATAATCCTCCTCATTAACACCAAACTGTTACATGGTGGAAGAGACAGAAGATGGCACTAGACAGATTTTCAACTTCCTCTCGCCTTCTGAAACCAGTTATGAAGCATTTTCCAATTAGAGATGCAGATGATTTACCTCACAGTGCTATCACAAAACTAAAAAGTTTGGAATCGCTACCGTTAACTCATTGGACACACATTTATATATGTACTTGGTCAATAGGAATATCTGCGATGAAAATACGAATTTTTCTAGGTCCTTCTTAGATTCCACTTTGGATTAGAAGCCAGAACAAACACATTTTCTACAGAGCAATTTCCTTCCTTCTTCATGTTGTCATTTTTGCAAATAGGCATTGCTCTCCTACATTGTTTCTCCTTCCAGAGTTTCTTGCTCCTCTTTTAGGCTGGATGTGGTGTAAGTCACATGGATGGTCTATCCCAGAGGTTTCCAAAACTTGGCAACTTGAAGACTTGTGGACTTCAACTCCCAGAAATCTCCAGCCAGCATAATCTGGCTGGAAAATTCTGGGAGTTGAAATCCACAAGTCTTAAAGTTGCCAAGTTTGGGGATCCCTGGTCTATCCAATCAAAGTAATAGCATGTATCATTTGATGGTCCATCAAATTAAGGTCTATGTTCATGGCATTACTTTTGGCTTGCCAGATGTTGCTGAACCAATGACTAGCTTTCCACATCATTAACCTCTCGGGTTGTGGAGGTTTTGTGTAAATAAATGTAAATAAAAATGTATATATATATATATATATATATATATATATATATATATATATATATATATATGTTTTCGGAGATTTTCGCAGGTATTTGTATGTGGATCTTTGGTTCTTCGGGTTTTCTCCCGCGCAGAGTTGGAAATATCTAGGCGACGTTTCGATGAAGTCTCATTCATCATCTTCAGGCTTGTGTCTTCGGCCTTGTGCTTCTCAGAGTGAGAATCTCTTCGGCCTTGTGCTTCTCAGAATCACTCTGAGAAGCACAAGGCCGAAGACACAAGTCTGAAGATGATGAATGAGACTTCATCGAAACGTCGCCTAGATATTTCCAACTCTACGCAGGAGAAAACCCGAAGAACCAAAGATCCATATATATATATATATATATATATATATGAATGACAAAGAAACAAATACAGAGATGTATAATACATTAATAGAAGATATTTACAATGTAAGCACTGCTATAGTAACATTGTAAAGTGTGGAAATTTGTTTTTAAACATCAAAACATTGAATAAATAAAATTAATTAAAAAAGAAGAAGAAGAGTTCTCTTAACAAAGGTGGTGTGATAATCCAGAGTGTAACACAAACGGAACAAAATCCAAAACATAAATAAATGTCCTTTAATGCCTCCAACTTGGCCCCACTGTTCAAAATTCTCAGTTGGAGATAAAACATACTCAAAAATAGTCTTCAAAAGAAAACAATACAGTCTGAATTTAATGAGCAGATGGAGGTGAAATAAAAAAACAAACAAACTACAATGAAGGAATTTCCACAACAGTCCAGGATAAGTAATTACCAAATTCAAGGAGATAACAAGGCACAGTCTGTTGGAAGGACGTCAACCAAGATAACTTCAGCCCAAAATAAAACACACTTTACTTTTGGCAACACTGTGTTGTAATCATCTCTCTTATATACTAGTCTCCCCAGCTGTAACCAATGAGGGGGATCATGGCCGCTTCCTCTCTCGTAAGCCAAGTTGTTTCCTTCTCCGCTCCTCCCTGCGTGTCATCCCCCCTGCAGAGGGGATGGCCTGGTTCTTCCTCTGACTGCCCAGCCAGCCTCTGCCCTTCTCCAGCCTCCTCCACAACATCTGGAGCCACACCTCCACTCCCTGTTAGCTGTTCCTCCTCTCCCTCAGAGTCCGACTCTAACAAGGGCATGACAGGTGGCAAGAAATGTTGTACAATGGGGCAAACCTCACCTAACAGTGCATGAAATGAATTTGCTCAAGCAGTGTTTTTTTTTTCTTTAAGAAGCAATTAGTCCCATCCCAATTTCACAAGCTGAGTTTGGAAATACAGGTAGTCCTCGACGTATGACCAAAATTGAGCCTCAAATTTCGATTGTCAAGTGAGATATTTGTTAAGGGAGTTTTGCCCTATTTAATGGCATTTCTTGTGTAGAGTTGTTAAAGTGAATCACTGCAGTTGATAAATTAATAACCTGGTTGTTAAGTGAATCTGGCTTCCACATTGACCTTGCTTGTCAGAAGATTGCAAAAAGTAACAGCAATAGCACTTAGACTTATATACTGCTTTATAGTGCTTTACAGACCTCTCTAAGTGGTTTACAGAGTCAGCCTATTTCTCCCAACAATCTGGGTCCTCATTTGCAAGAATGCAAGAATGATTTACTTAAAGAGCAGATGTGAGGGATATCCAGAGGGAGACACTGTATGAATGTTCTGTCAGCTTTGGAAGCCATATTGAGATCCGTTGCTCCCACGCTGCCACAATTGAGCCTGGGAAAGTGGGAGGGTGGGAATTCATTTGAGTATATCTAGTTAGACAAAATAAAATTCTTTTGCTGGTTCAAGGTCATGTAGTGTTGCGCATGGTGAAAAGGACGTCTTACTTTGGGACGGATGGTGATTGGGCCATGTGATGTGGTGATGGGTATGGGGGATGGATTTGTAGGTTTTTATTTTGGCAAGGAAGCCCAAAACTTTAAGATTCAGGATTCCACAGATGTACCAGTTACTGTCCAAATAAAAGGAACCTCTGAGAGATGTCTGTCTCAGAGTTATTGGTTGGAATGGAGGGTTGCTGGAACGCTGACAGTTCAACATGGAGCAGTGGTGGGATTCAAAATTTTTTACTACCAGTTCTATGGGCATGGCGTGGTTTGGTGGGTGTGATGTGGTTTGGTGGGTGTGGTGTGGCTTGGTGGGCATGGTTTGGTTTGGTGGGCATGGCTTGGTGGGTGTGGCAGGGGAAGGTACTGCCCCATTCCTTCTCCACTCCACAAACCTGCTTTCCAGCTCCGTTCTCCTGTGCAGGACAACAAAAGAAGAGTTTGAGACTTGGGAGGCAGAGAATAGATGGGGGCGGGGCCAGTCAGAGGTGGTATTGGCCGGTTCTCCAAACTACTCAAAATTTCCAGTACTGGTTCTCCAGAACTGGTCAGAACCTGCTGAATACCACCTCTGACATAGAGACTGCAAAAAGGGATTCGGTTTTCACTGCAGTATTGTCAATTACAATGGTTTTTTTTTTAACCATCACACAGGGCCATCCTTTCCTGGTATTGACCCTGTCTTGCCCCCGAGGCAATATTAGGTTGATGTTAGAACCAGAAGCTGGAAAGCTAGCCAACTTTTAGGCATTACAACATGCCCCCTTTTCACTTTTTATTGAAATTATATCTTGAAAAGAATAAATGCCTGGTAAGAAGGGCTTTGCTTTGCTATACTCTCCTTATTTAATCTCTTAGAGATGATTTCTCTTTTAATGTCCTTTGAAACCCGTGTGAGAAATAAGAATTCTGTTAGCAATCACTCTATGGCTGAATTAAAAATAGTTGATTACTTAGGACACCAAGATGTTCATTCAAGATCACTCGTTGATCGACTGCTTAATTTATTTCCTGCCCTTTTCTGTCCCTTGATACTATATCGTGACTGTGGTTATGCTTAGTCCAACTTGACTTCTTAATTATCTTTATTTATTTATTTTATTTTGTTTGTCAAGCATTTATGAGAAAACAAGTATAAGTATGAACATAACATATAAACATATAAGTAGAAACTGGTATAAGTATATACATAATAATTGAGTACAAATAAATGGGAACAGTAGGACAGGGATAGTAGGCACGCTGGTGCGATTATGCACACCCCCTTTAAGGACCTCTTAGGAATGGGGTGAGGTCCATGGTAGACAGTTTAAGGTTAAAGTTTTGCGGGTTTGAAGCTTTAACAACAGAGTCAAGTAGTGAATTCTAGGCATTGACCACTCTGTTGCTGAAGTCGCATTTCCTGAAATTGAGTTTGGAGTGGTTTACTTTGAGTTTGTAGCTATTGTTTGCCTGTGTGTTATTGCAGTTGAAGCTGAAGTAGTCTTTGACAGGTAGGAGGTTGTAGCAGACTATTTTGTGTACTAAGCTTAGATCAGACCGTAGGCAGTGTAGTTCCAGGTTGTCCAGGCCCAAAATTTCAAGCCTTGTAGCATAAAGTATTCTATTGTGAGCTGAAGAGTGGAGTACTCTTCTCGTGAAATACCTTATATTGTGAAACAGTTGTTTCAATATAAAAACAGACTGTACGTACTTATATTGTTATTTTTTTTTCAAAACGATTAAAACACATTTCTAGCGCTTAGGAATGAGGCAATTAAAAAAACAACAACTATTAAAAGTTTTCTCCTTGATGTGACATCAGCCAACTCTCCTGCTTCTCTATTGCCTTGGCAATGAGCATCTTTCTAAAGAAAGCACAGGGCTAAATTATATTTACTATGTAGGAGGCATCCAGAGATTGTATGGAAATGTATATAGTCCTGGAGATCGGTGCTTTGCTTTGTAACAGCCTAGTTTCCATTTTTTAAAAGAATGGAAAATAGCATTAAATCAATAGTTCTTGAAACCTGGCAAGTGAAAACAGAATTCTTATTCAGAACATTGGCAATGTTGGACACCAACCGATGAATCTAGGGCTTCGTATAATTTGTTTTCCCAGTCACTCTGTTGTGAAAATTGCTGCACCAAGTACTTTGCAAATTTGGGGTAATTGAGAACTCCTGCCTTGGGCATAGAGTTGGACTAGAAAACCTCCAAGGTCCTTCCAGTTTCTATAAAACTTCACTGTTGTTTGCAATTTAAATAGTGTATTATTCATCTTCTCATAGGATGGCTCAGTAGCTAAGAGCTGAATTTGTCTATCAGAAAGGTCAGCAGTTCAGCAGTTCGAGTCCCTAGCGCCACATAACAGAGTGAGCTCCCGTTATTTGTCCCAGCTTCTACCAACCTAGCAGTTTGAAAGCATGTAAAAAATGAAAGTAGAAAAATAGGCACCACTTTGGTGGGAAGGTAATAGCATTCTGTGCGCCTTTGTTGATTAGTCATGCCGGCCACATGACCACGGAGACATCTTCGGACAGCGCTGGCTCTTCGGCTTTGTAACGGAGATGAGCACCGCCCCCTAGAGCCGGAAACAACTAGCACGTATGTGCGAGGGGAACCTTTAATCTTCTCAAAAATGTAAGTGTTTTCAGTTAGTCTACAGATATCTCTACTATGATAACATCCAATTTGGATCTCAAACAATTAGTTCTTACCAATCCCTTTGGTTTTTTCCCCCTGTAGGCCTCAACAGTCTGCTTCAGGCTTTAGGCAGTTTTTGGGTGGCTGTGCAAATAATGTTAATATTTTGGAATGAAGAAGCTGCTCATGTAAATGGATACCATTGGCGTTATTTCCCCTGGATTCTGGGGGCAGCCATACTCCTCTAAAAATGATATTAAGCCACTTTTAGGACTTACTATGATCTTAATGTGATTCCTGCCTCAATATAGCAGGGGAAACATACCACCAGTTTCCAGATATCTTGGTGATAGCTAGAAAAAACTCAGGAGGTAGGGACAACCAAAAAGCTGTTTAGGAATATGTGCTTAATCCAATACAAAGCAATATAATATGAAGATTAACAATACAATCTCTACACAGGCATGATTTTTTTAAAAAAAGCCACATTTAATTCACTGCAATCCAGGGATTATGGAATATCTCCATACTAGTAAAAAATGTCCCCTCTCCAACCATAGTTAAGTCATCAGCAGTAATACACTGGGAACATTTCCTTTTAAAAAGAACTCCCATTTCTCATCCTCCCCCTGGCTAAATTTGAAAGAAAATCATTTGCTCATCTTTAATATTAGCTTATTCACTCAGTTATGAGCAAAAATCCTTCCTTCCCTTCTTCGCCCCCAGGATAACCTTCTTGTTAGGGTAGCCTAAATATCTTGTTTGTAAAATGTTTCCTTTGGATCAAAAAAGAAATCACTTTTTAATCAGTTTCTGTAGCCAATTTCAGCGAAATAATAACTGGGCTCTATTTCTGATACTATTGTAAGTTAAACAGTGTAAGTTATATTAAGAATTATTGTTTGTAAAAGAGAGGTCATCTACCTTAGAATATGGATTGTTACCCTAACAGCAATAGTAATAGCCCTTTGACTTCATACACCTCTTCACAGTGCTTTATAGCCGTCTCTAAATGGTTTTTACATAGTCAGCACCTTGCCCTCAACAATCTGGGCCCTCATTTTACCAACTTCAGAAGGATGGAAGGCCGAGTCAGTCTTGAGCTGGTCAGGATTGAACTCCTGGCAGTGAACTGAATTAGCCTGCAATACTGCGTTCTAACCACTGCGCCATCATGGTTCTTGATATTTTCAAGTGTAATCCTATACTTGTTTATTCAGAAAGAAGATCTCTGACACTCAATGCGATACACGTCAAGATAACAGGGTTATCAAATTGGAAGGTGGAATTATTAAACTGTGTTGGGAAGTATCTCTGAAAATGTGTGAGGCAATTGGTTGGCTCAAACCAGGGAGGGGAAGGGGTATTGGCCTGACTTTCTTCCCTTTAACTCTGCCATATGCCCCAAATCTCTCTGGAAAACTGTAGGAGAAAGAAAACACTGAGTAGTACCTAAGGTAGTCTTCTGATTAAATAAGAGTTGCTACTGTGCACTCTCACTTTAAATCTTAATTGATAAATGTCTTGGTGGGTCAACCTAACACCAAATGTGGGGATAGGATTTTAAAATAATACGACAGCATTTGCTACATGTCTAACCATTTCCAATGTCTGATTTGGTAAGAACTTTTGACAATCTTCTGAAACTCTGGCCAAGCTTTCTTGTTGTGTGTTTGGTCTGGAGCAGGGGTCTCCACCCAAGGTGGCAGTCAGCAGGTTCTCACCAGTTCTGGAGAACCAGTAGCAGAAATTTTGAGTAGTTTGGAGAACTGGCTAATACCACCTCTGACTGGCCCCGCCCCTCATCTATTCTCTGCCTCCTGAGTCTCAGCTGATCGGCTGGGTCTTCTTTGGTTGCCTTGCACAGGAGAACGGAGCTGGAAAGCAGGTTAGTGGGGTGGAGAGGGAATGGGGTTTTTGCAGTATCCTTCTCTTGCCACGCCCACCAAGCCACGCCCACAGAACCAGTAGTAAAAAAAATTGAATCCCACCACGGGTCTCGACCCTTGGCCACTGTAAGACTGGTGGACTTCAACTCCTAGAATTCTCTCAATCAGCGATATTGAAGTCTACTAGTTTTAATGTTGTCAAGTTTGGATCCCCACCAGCCTAGAGGAAGGCTTTGATGTAAAATAGGACTCATTTGATGAGGCATACAGTAGGTGTGCCATAGAAGCATTTTTTCCAGTGGGGCAGAGAAGATGTGGGAAGGAGTTTTTCTCATCTTCTAAAAAAGCATTTTTTTTGCCATCACTGACAGGGTGTTTTTTTTTTTTAAACTTATTTGAAAAAAATCTTCCTCTTTAATCACTAAATGAATTATATCATTCATTGATGAAAAGATTTCTATGGTTGTCATTTTTCTTACCGCCACATTTTATAGACTCCATCAAATTAAAGTAGTTCTGAATTAAGTAAGTATTTTCATTATGCCTGTCATTGATCACACAGCATTTTCTGCCACTGGAACTGGAATCCAAGTGATTGGATTATAAAAATAGAATAGAAAATATGGAATGGAACGGAATAGAGTAGAATAGAATAGAAAATATGGAATGGAATAGAATAGAATAGTAATGATAATATAGTATAGTATAATATAATAATATAATGTAATGTAATAAATATGTATTGTAACGTAATGTAATAATTTTTAC
This sequence comes from Bungarus multicinctus, assembly GCA_023653725.1. NCBI lineage: Eukaryota > Metazoa > Chordata > Lepidosauria > Squamata > Elapidae > Bungarus > Bungarus multicinctus. Next base: position 19,762,889 of record CM042848.1, on the reverse strand, counting down.
ATTATTTTAACATATACATGATTGATCTTTTTCTGTTAGAATAAAGAAATAGCAGGAGATTAAGCTACATGAAGTGTTCCAACCTTGCCAAATTTCTTTCTGACTGAAAAGTCATTTATCTGCATGCTTTGTCTTTTTCTCCTCTTTTTTTTTTCACCATCATTGGCTGCCAATCTTACATAATCAATCCTGACTGCCTATTGAAGGAGGTTTATGTTGAAGGACATACGGGCCCAGAGTGTGAACAAAGCCCTGTTCCTCCTGTACACCAGGAGTGGCAAGTTACTATAATAATACCGTAAGGCAAAGTAGCTAGCTGAATGTTTCTCGACCATGGTGACTTGAAGATGTATGGCCTTCAACTTCCAGAATTTCCCAGCCGGCCATGCTGACTGGGGAATTCTGGGAATTGAAGCCCAATTATGCGGGCAGTGGAATTCGGGTCCTGAAATTCACACTTCTTAAAGTAGCTAAATTTGAGAAACAGTGAGGTAGAAGAAGATGAATCTATGCAATCTATGTGTCTTTGGTCTTTCCTTGTAGGTACAGTGATCTCAGCAGGTGTTAAGAAGAAAGTGGAAATGCTTGAACCCTTCCTATATTTATAAAAATAATAAAGATGGGATATCAATAAAAATAAATATTTGAGATCTCGGCTTCTGTGGGAAAGGCAAGAATCAAAGTTCAACTATTTGCCAGCCTTTGTTTTTTAAGCTGTCATTGCACCTTCGAATTTTGTGGAGAAACTTGGATCAGAACAAACAACCTTCTCAGAGCTGTGTACAGATAGCCCAAAACGTATGTTGCTAAGCAAAACATTTATTAAGTGAGTTTTTGCCCCATTTTAAGACCTTTCTTGCCATCGTTGTTAAGTGAATCACTGCAGTTGTCAAGTTAGTAAGGTGATTGTTAAGTGAATCTGGCTTCCCCATAGATTTTACTTGTTAGAAGGTTGCAAAAGCTGATCGTGGGACTCCGGGACATTGCAACTGTCATAAATATAAACCAGTTGCCAAACATCTGAATTTTAACCATGGGACCAAGGGGATGCTGCAACAGTCATAAGTGTGAAAAACGGTCATAAGTCACTTTTTTCAGTGCTGTTGTAACTTTGAATGGTCACTAAATGAACTGTTCGAAATTGTAAAACTGAGAAGAGATGACACCTTCCCCGTTCCTAAATCTGAAATTGTAACTTTGAAATTCTGAAAAAAATGAGGCTTATATTGAAGAGCAGTAACCAATGGGAATTGTGATAATAATCACAAAAAATTGTGATAATAATTACAAAAGACACGTGAACAATATAGAAGAGCTTTATTATTAAGCTTTTGCAAAAGGGAATTCTACTCATGGCAGAAGACATTTTCCCCAGAAGGGCTGGGGTTTATATACAGATTCAAATATACAGTCTCTGCCCCTTTCCTAGGTTCACAATCTATCCAAGCTACGTATCTCCCTACGCCACACCCATATTATTGTAGCATAATACTTGTTTCCTTGTCCTTGGAAATTACCCTTGTTTTCATGGCGTGTCTTCCTGTTATGTCCATCTAAACACAATGGATCATTAACAGGTTTCCGCTGGGTCAGAATGACCTAGCATCTCTCACATATATCTGTAAGCCAAACATTACAAACCCCTACTCCAGCCAAGAACTTGACATTTGAACTTTTAAAACATAACAAGTTACAAAACAGTACATGTTTATTAGATATAGTTATATAACTGTCCAATAATCACTTCATAGTTCAAATATTGGATAAGTCTGGCTTCCCGTCTATTCTTTATTTTCACAGGTGTAACTCATAATATGTAATTTCTACATATCACGGGAATTATAATCACAAGGTGTATTATTGAGGTGCAGCTGAATGCATCAATTTTTCCCTATTAACTTTCCAACATACAAAGCCCAATTTTTATTGACATTCTGTGTGTTTTGTCACTCCTCCTCTAAAATCCATGCCTAGCCTTTTGGTTATGTCTGCGTTAGTAGTTTAGCAATTAGGCCAAAATCAAAATTCTCCACACAGCCTTGAAAGAAAAGAAAGCAGCTTTTAAAATTCAAATGGTGTTAAAATGTCTACCGCTTCTCGAGCAGCTCTTAAGTAGTCAGAAAGTTAATAATGAACGTTACTGATATACTTTCCAATGGAACTTTTTTCCCCCGCTGTGAGTAATAGTTTTGTTTTTCTTTAATTAAATTCAAGAGGTCAAAAGAGCAGCGAGATATTTGTCTTGGAAAAAGCTGAGCTTCCTTGTGAGATGTTGAGGCTTTCTAAATTCTTGTTTTACATCAGAATTGCAGAAGATGTGGCATTGCACGCCAAAACAACTAGACACAACGATGGGATCCTCCTCCCCCAAATGCCATCACTTTGCTAAACAACTAATTGCCACAACACTATCTTATGCCCTGGCATGTCAAACCATTTAGTAGGGCTGTATTAATATTATCCTTCTCATCTTTCCTATTACCTTAGCTTCTTATGACTATAACTTCGTTGTTTGTATCTTATGGTTTATGTTGATTGCTTTTGTTAGTATCCCATTATGATTTATGTTGATTGCTTATTTAGTATCCTATGACTATCACTGAATATTGTACCTTATGATTGGTGATGACTGTACTTTATGATTATGATCATGATTTATCACTTGTTGCTTGTGCGTACACTGAGAGTCTATGCACCAGAGACAAATTCCTTGTGTGTCCAATTACACTTGGCTAAAAAAGAATGAAGAATTCTAATAGCAGAAGATGGGAAACGAATGCAACGGAGGTGTCACATACAGTGGCATTTTATTTCTCATTCTTGTTATAATCAATTGAAGATCAGTTTCAGATGCACACATACACGCAGGGTTTTTTGGGGTGCTACTTTCAATTTCTCTTGCCTTCCTCCTTCCTGCTGCATAGATCAGCCAGTGTACGTCAAGCAACGTAATGAGTTCTGCCACAATCTGCATTTTCCAACATGTAATGCAAAAGTGATTTTTTAAAAAATGTTTCACACGCATCCCTCAAAGTACAAGGCCTTTTTTTTTTCATCCAGTGCCTAAAAAAAGTGATAAATACTAGTATCTCCACCATTAAAGCATATCATAACCAACGTTACGTGGCCACCTGCAATGAGTAAATTAAATATTGACTATTTCATTGACTGCTAGATTTAATTTGAAGCAATCATGCAGGAGCCATAATAGTGCAGAAGATGACCAGCTATTTAATTTTGGCTGTCATCCCCGTTAAGTGTTGAATAATGAGAAAAAGAATGCGCACTTGACAGAAGGAGGGAATTCACTTCCTCTCCGGCTTCTGTGTCGGGGTGGACCACAACTTCATAAAGCCATTGGCAGCAGCTGTTGAAGTAACATTCAGCCTTGCCTTGTGCAGCCAAGGGTGGGTGAACTTAATGCTCTTCTCCCACTTGATTCAATTTCAAGGTAATTGTTTGCACTGGTCTCCACTAATCGCCAGCTGCATCTTCCTTTTCTGTTTGCACACCTTTTCGATCCGGGTGCAGCAATAAATCAGCCCTGCTGCTTACAACAACTTAATAGAGCAAACCAGGATCCGGGGTAACCCAGCTTCAATTTTTCATCACTAGGATCTCGAATAGAAGGGGGAAAATCAGGATCTCCAACATCTTTGGCCCATCTGGTAGGTGACAAAGGAAATTTATGTCTAACAATATGTTGAGCACTGCAGGTTTTCTACCAGGACCCTCTGGTTCCTCATAAACAGGACATGAAAATGATGGCTTTCCCATCCTGCTTAGTATGGTCTGATGGAGCTGCAATTTATCTCTACTGGGCTGACTGCTGTTGATAGATTTATCTCCGTGGTTTTCCTTAATTCTTTGGGAGAGCGGTGGGTTAGACCATCCTAATTTCTCCCCTTGGCTTCAGCATAAATAAGAGGGGCTCCGGATCTGTCCAAAGGAGTAGCAATGGCTTACAACATTGGTAAATTAAAGTAAATTACTCACGGGCTGACATTGGTGGGCTGTTCAAGCCCATCTGGCATGGCTGGTTTATGGCTTGTGCTGTGTAGACCCAAGTAAATTGGAATAAGCTGTTAACAGAGAGTTAGCATGATGGGGAACACAGGCATTACACTAAGCCATTGTTTGTTTTGATCATGGTTTGTTCAACAAATCGCAGTGGTTGAGCTGACCTATAATGCTAAACCATTCACCATGATTTAGAAATCACAACTGCACTAAGCCAGAGTCAAAATCGTATCTCCTTTTGGCTTAAGTGCAGCAGGCAAGCAATTATAATTATTTTTCTTGTGTATTTCTCCTTTTCTTAAAGAAGCAAAAAACATTGTAAAACAAAGCACCAAAGAAGGCAGTGTTGTGGGGGCATGGTGGTGGTGTGTCAGAGGTGGCATTCAGCAGGTTCTGACCAGTTCTGGAGAACCGGTAGCGGAAATTTTGAGTAGTTCGGAGAACCGACAAATCCCACCTCTGACTGGAGATTTTACAGTATCCTTCCCCTGCCCTGCCCACCAAGCCACGCCCACAGAACCGGTAGTAAAAGAATTTGAATCCCACCACTGTGGGATTGTGCCAAAAAAAAAGAGTCACATTAGCAGCCACAACTGCTTGCTTGTTTATGTTCATCCCATTTTTCCCCTTTTTTCTTCCTTAAAGACAATGTTTATATGGTTGCAATAGAGAGCCAGTTTGGTCTAGTGGTTAAGGCACCAGGCTAGAAAGCAAAAAAGGCCAGGAGTTTGGGTCCCACCTTAGACACGAAAGCCAGCTAGTTGACTTTGAGCCGGTTCTTTCTCTCTCAGCTCAACAGGGTTGTTGTTGCGAGGAAAATAGGAGGATGTTCACCTCCTTGAGTTAATAGTAAAAATAATAAAGGCAGGAAACAAATAAAATATTTTTTTTTAGTACTCTGCTCCAATAATTTGCAAATTGCGGTCCGACAATAGATGTGCAGTTTTGCTGGCTGGGGAATTCTGGTAGTTGAAAGTCACACCTTAGTTGCCAAGGATGAGAAGCACAACATTAGAGCACTCTTTGCCTTTAGTTCCCTTTCGGTGTGTTAATATTAAGTTGAGTAAAATGATTTTTTTAAGAAGTAAAGTCCACTTCAAGATAAGGTTGAACTTCTGGACTACTCCATATGTTTTCTTCTCAATGATAAAAAAAAAGTGGTTTTCCATACCTGTCTCCCAGAAAGATTTTAAACTTTCCTAGTTCAACCTGAGATACCATAATTATCTTCTTATCCAAGTATAAGCCAGTTCTAACCCTACTGTTTGAGAATAGCCAAGGTTGACTGAATGCACACTTCATGGACAAATCTATGTAATGGAATAGCTTGCCTTCAGAAATTGTGAGCGCTCCATCACTGGAGGTTTTTAAGAAGAAACTGGACAGCCACTTATCTGAAATAGTATAGGTTCTCCTGCTTGAGCAGCGGGCTGGACTAGAAGACCTCTAAGGTCCCTTCCAGCTCTATTCTATTCTATTCTATTCTATTCTATTCTATTCTATTCTATTCTATTCTTGGTGGCAATATGGTAGAAGTTAGCCATTGCTTTAGAGGTGTCCAAAGAACATTGAGACATTAAGACTTGATCAAAACTCTTTTTATGTGGGCCATAGATAGAACTTCGATCACATCCTTACAGTTCCATCTTGACTTTTGCAACATTGTGACACCCCACGTTGCCTCATTTTTGTTAATTGTTATTTGATTTCTTTGTATTTGTCCCTCTGTCCTGCAGTCCCTGAAATTTCTGGGCTGCAGGACATAGGAGAAAATTATCCAACTCAACCTGATACATTGGCATACAAAGCTCTTCCTCTATAAAACTGGTGTGGCAGTGCTTTTTTGTGCAACTTTTGTCCCATAAAAGATTTGGGAACTTGGTTTTTTTTCAAAGTGCCTTTTTTCACTCTATCAATATTATATAATTTGGAGATTTTTAATTGCATAATTAAAAATGAAAAACCAGGAAACAGTTCATAACAAGGGAAAAAACTCCTGCTGTTGCTTCTTCGGTGCAGTTTTGTCTGACACAAAGGGAATTTAGTTTTCTGTGCTTTTAAAAAAAAATCCTTTCCCACACTTTTGCATAATTTAGTCTCAGAATGGGAAAACAAGCTAAAGCATTTAGTTGCATGACAATCAAATTATACACTTTCATGTTCTCTTCTTTTGGCAAAATAAATTCTGTCTCTTGTTGGCTGGAAACTAATCCTGCTTTATAGAGAAATTGCCAATTTGCTGCGTGTGATATAAAGATGTATATTGCAGTGATTATATTTAAAAATTTGAATACAAATGTAAACACATAAATTGTACTATCCTCAGAATTTTTCTTCTTTTTATTATAATGCTTTAAATCATGATACATAGTATTATTTTAATACAGATTTCAATGCAGTGATGTTCACATAATATGATTAAAATTATTAACATTCTAGAAAAAGAGAAAATAATATATATATATAGTACAGTAATATTAGTTGCTGTTTAGGATGTCTTTGTTACAAGCATGCTTATTTAACTTTTCATTCAGAGTATAAATTGAGTATAAGATTAAAAGAAGTATCACTGCAATCCACATCAAAATATTAATTATATGATAATAATTTCAGCCTTGAACCAGTTACTTAATATTGAGATTTCCATTGTATTGTTACTTAATGTGTGTATCTCACTTTCCTCTCTATGTACATATATACACATGTTAAGTAATACACACACACACACCTGCTTAATGTGTGTGTTTGTCCGTATAGATAAAAGGAAATAAAAATAGATGAAACAAATTTAACAAAAAATGCAATAACTAATATCTAAATATTAACAGACATCTAAAAAAAACAGGATTCAAGTGTGCTGTTAAACAGGAAACTCCTTTATATCTATAGTTTCCTAATTTTGTGATTTTTCTGACATAAATCTGGTGATCAGTTTCTTAAGTCAGCTTTGGGAATACAGAGAATGTATAATTGCTGTAGTCGATAGAACCCATGACAAATAGGAGTCAGTTTTTCTTTTTTTAAAAAATGTACATTTCTTCACTTCATTGTGATTTATAGCTGGTAATTGTTAAGGATATTCTTCATGTCTTCTTTTTCTATTGATTAAGTAGATAACAGATCTCTGCTAAAACTCAGCTCTCAACTTCAGCAATAAGAACATATAGCTCATAACAATAGCAATAGCTCTTAGAATTATAGACCGCTTCATAGTGCTTTTATGGCCCTCTCTAAGCAGTTGACAGAGTCAGCATATTGCCCCCAACAATCTAGGTCCTCATTTTATGACCTCTGAAGGATGGAAGGCTGAGTCAACCTTGAGCCCATGAAAATCAAATTGATGGCAGTGGGTAGAGTTAACCGCACTGCATACTGCATTCTAACCACTGTGCCGCCATGGCTCATTATTATATCATTTCTAGACATTCTCTTTTTAACATCTTCTAATGTTATGGTTACAAAAATGAACTGTAGCTGACATTCTTTAATATTCCTAATCTTAGAAGCTTTTCCCTCCAACAATTCTTAACTAGGAGCTGATGTTGTAACCATTGTAAAATTAAAGTTCATTTTACCCACAAGTCTGATGTTACTAGGAGCATCCCTGAAGTTCTACTTAGTATGTAAAATCACATGTAGTTAATTTCATTTCAAAATTAGCTATACTCATAGTAAGCTTTCAAGAGAATTTGTAATACATGTACACAGGTTTCCCTTTCGCTCATCTTGGATTGCAATCCCAAAGACGTTTTTTTTCAAAAGGCAACAGGACTTTGTTTTTCCTTGACGATGCTTTGCTTCCCATCCCAGAAGCTTCTTCAGTTCTGACTGAATGGTGGAGGATGGAAGGATTTATATGCCTTGCAGTCATCTGGTCATTTGCATTCTTTCTGAGAGTTGTTGAGGCCACTTGGAGGTTAATCTGTGCCCACAGGATCACCTGAATAGTGCAAATGGGTTGGAACCTTCTTGGAACTGCTAAAAGAACTGTGTTGCAAAGAGGAAGAGATCCAAACATCACCATCTTGCTGGCTGATAAAGGAAGATATATAGTTATCCTGAACACAGATGACTATAGTGCCAAGGTGAACATTCTTCTGAAGTACACTGCTAGTATGAGATTCTGAAGAGAGATCCTCCCAGCAGTTTTAAGAAAAAGATCATTGATTTCCTGCAACAACTGTTGAAGGACAATGCCACTGACAAGCCACAATACTACTGCCTTTACCCTGGGGAAACTACTCCATGCATATACGGACATCCCAAAATACACAAAGAAGGGAACTCAACACAGACCAATTGTCAGCAACATCAACTCCATCGCCTACAAGATTGCAAAACATCTTAACCACCTTATTAGAACTTCTGATTGGCAACATCACCCATCACATCAACAATTCACAGGACTTTGCCAGCAAGGTTTCGAAACTAAAACTTGTTGTGGTTCACCACCAGCAGGTGTGGATGGCTGAGAGTTCAGAGACTGAGGACTCAGATGAGGGGCCTGCGTGTAAGGCAGGGATGGGGCCAGGACCATCAGGGAGTGGAGTGCTGCCTTCGGAGATTGTGGAGGCTGGCAGCAGTGATGAAGAGGCCCCCGAGGAGCCTGTGCCAAGTGCACGTGCGCGCAGGACTGCTTGAAGGAAAGAGCAGCTAAAGCAGCACAGGTAACTCAGGAATAAGGCTGCATGGTAATGGCCCCTCCCTTAAGAGATAAAGGCCAGCTGAGAAACCGGAGTTCTTTGCAAGAAGCAAAGAAGTTTTTGCACGCAAGTCTTGTGGACGTTTGGACTAACTTAGTTTGTGTTTGGAGACTCTTATGTTTGAAATATTTCTTGGCAACTTTATCTAGTGTTCTTGGCAGCCTTGCACAACCTTGGCAAAGCTCGTTTGATTAGAGACAATTAGTTTGAAACAGCCTTTTAACTGGGAAGGAATGGAATTCATAAAGAATCATGAAAAGGTTTTGCCCTTACCTCCAGGGCATTGGTGTTTGTTTCTTTGGAACAAAGTTTGGGTCAGAACAAAACTGCTATAATTTCTTATGATGTGACTTCACTCTTCACCTGCATTTGACAGCTGAAATTGTCACAGTAGTGAAGAAACAACTGCTACAAGATGGCATATTAGGTGACAGAACCAACCACAGCCCAGACCACAAACGTACCTTGCTTGACTTCTGCCTGACCACTACCTATTTTAAATACAATGAAGGTTTCTGCAGACAAAAACCTGGCTTTGCCAGTGGTTCACCTGTGTCCTCCATTGTGGCCAGTCTCTATCTGGAAGAGGTAGAAACCAAAGCCCTAAACACCTTCACAGGTATTCTACCCACTCACTGGTATAGGTATGTGAAGAATACTTGGGTCAGGATTAAAATACAGGAATTGGAAGCCTTCTCCAAACACATCAAGCCTGTGGACAGATACATTAAGTTCACTTGGAAAGACGTTAAAGGAAATGTTAAGGGAAATGTTAAGTTAAAATGTTAGGGGAGGATGTTAAGAAGACTTGAAACCTTGATGCTCAGTCTCAACAATTGAGTAAAATGATTAAGGTAAATGATTAAGCTTGCCGTCAGAAGTTTTGGGTACTTTATCACTGGAGGCTTTTAAGAAGAGACTGGACAGTCACTTGTCTGGAATGGTATAAGGTGTCCTGCTTGAACAGGGGTATTGGACTAGGAGACCTCCAAGGTCCCTTCCAGCTTGAAGGGACTGTTTGATTGATTGAAAATAGTCTGGCCTTCCTGGATTGCGCAGTACACATTAAGGAAGACAGAAACCATAACACTGAAGTTTACAGAAAATCTCCACACACAGATCAATATCTACATTTTGATTCTCACCACCTACCGCAGGGTGTCAGACTCGTGGAGTTATGTTGTTGTCACGTGATGTATTGTGATTTTTTTCCCCCTTCGAAAAACTGGGGGTGGGCGTGGCCAGCGGGTGATGCATCTGAGCCGTGGGTCACGAGTTTGACACCCGTGTCCTACTGGAACCCAAAATGGGATTGACCAGAACTCTACATCACTAGGTTGAAAGTTTGCCTACCAGCAAAGATAGAAAAGAAAAAGAACTAAAACACATCAAGGAAGCTTCAGAAATTACAGCTATCCCAACTGGGCCTTCATCAAAAATTTTTAAAAAGGATCCTCTACAACTGACAAACAAGAGAACCACAAATGAAGCAACATTGTCATTCCATACATTCCAAGAATATCTGGAAAGCTAGGAGGATTTTCAACCAACACAATATACATACACATTTTAAACCCAAAGTTGCATTAAGGCAGAAGCTTGTCCACCCCAAGGATAAAACACCTAGACACAAACTGTCTAGTTTTTGTAATTGTTTTTTTGTTTTATGCTGCACCTAAAAACAGTTGCATGAATCAAGATACGATCTTGATTTTATTGTCCCCACCTCCCAAATGCTGGATGGCCCTGGGTACTATATCATTTTCAATGTGGATTTTCCTGCCTAGACCAGGCCTTGGCTGCCTCTTCTATTATTGTATGTCTTGTGGTGGAAAAAAAAAATCTTGCTCAAAAAGAAAACCAGCAACTGGAGGGAATCCAGACAATTATTTTCTTAGTGAAAAACTGGTAGGCTTACAGTGAGTCACTGGTCTTTTGCAATTGGAGTGAAGACTGCATGCTAAAAGCAGAACTTCGATATAAGGATGCAACAAAGCAACAGATATTTACAACTGACAGAATAATTGCTTTGCAATGCACAAAAGTAAATAGGTAAAATAAAGAATGCCTTGGTTTCATCCCATTCCGGGGAGATATCAAGTCATCAACTCTTTAATTTATTTATATATTACAATTTTTAAGCTGAAACTCTCTTGTAGTTTACAATGGAACACTCTAAAAATATAATTTGAATAACAACATATATAAGAAAAACCAGCTAGATGCAAAATGAGGACATATGTAAACTAGGCAAACAACAAGACATTCATAACCGAAAATATTATGAATTAAAATACAATTAAAAAGTATAGAAGAATATAAATTGTGCCAAAATGGGCACCACTTAAGCTTCTCTAGGCTAGGAGTTCCATAAAAGGGGGACCACCACTGAAAAGTTTTTTTTTCTCTTGAAGAGACCCACATCTCCTCCTTTGATGAGGGGATTTTGAAGAGGGCCTCCTTAGATCAGGGGTCTCCAAACTTGGCAACTTTAAGATTTGTGGAATTCAACTCCCAGAATTCCTCAGCTAATCATGCTGGCTGGGCAGTTCTGGGAGTTGACGTCCACAAGTCTTAAAGTTGCCAAGTTTGGAGACTCCTGCCTTAGGTGATCTTCTTCATGTCCAGAAAGATACTACCTGTATTTTGAAAGGTGGAATTGCTTCTTAGCCCATCCTGGAATGCAGAGTTCCTAGCTCTGAAACACAGCAAAATATTAATTGTTAATATGCAGCTTTCAGAGTATGACCTCTCAAGAGGCTGCAAACATAGAGATTATAACTACGCTATCTGTGAGAAAGTCAGTATTTTCAAATAATTATCAAGAGAGGAATGATGACATCAGAACATTACCAAGGTTATACTTCTACTGAAAGAATCTAGATTTAAAGTATAAAAGGTTATATTCTTGGAGTACAAAGTACACCTACATTAATTCTGTATTTTGTGTTGTCTCTCTTTACAAATATAAGAATTGTTTATCACTCCCAAGTTTCCTTCCAGAGCAGTGTCTTTTAACTTTGGCAAATTTTAGATGCATGGATACTAACTCCCAGAATTTTTCCAGAATTCATCCATCTTAAAGTTGCCATGATTAAAAATCATCACTCTAAAGCATATGCTTATATAGAGCTGGACAGTCCATAGCTGACCATAGCAGTGGTGGGATTCTACCAGTTTCCCTACCAGTTCAGTAATTGCACACTTCGTGCACGCGCGGCTTTCCAAACACCAGCTGAGGCTCTGCCGTGCCAATCATCTGAGAGGGTAAAAAACAGAAAAGTGAAGGGACGGGTAGGAGAGCCGATCTGTGCTTTTCTCTTCCTTTTCCTCTCAGCCGATTGTCTGAGCTTTTTTCTACTAACGGTTTGGCCAACCGGTAGCAGTTTTTGCTACCGGTTTGGTAGAACCGGGTTGAACCGGTAGCATTTCACCACTGGACTATAGGTGATCTGCACAATTAAGCAAGATATGCCCTAGCTTGTAGTTGGATGGCTGTCTGGAAAGATCATCTGTAAACAAGACTAGGAAGTTAAATAAAACACCACAGAAGAAGACAATGGGGAAATATTTTTTTGTCGGCTGCCAAGAAAAAATATCTCACCATGTCCATGAAATCAGCAGGAGTCAAGATTTTTACCTTTAGACTATAGGAAAACTGCGGCTTACTAAGAAGTTATTTGTAAGTTAAAAACAAACAGCTATTAATATATCTGGGTTCCCGAAAACAAAAGCCAGACCCTCTATGGGGAAAGGTTATAATTATCTCTTACTAAAATCCATTATCGGCAATCCTCATTGCACCTGTACTAATAATGGCATAGTTAGCTTACACAGTAAAAAAAAAAGACATTTAAAAAAGAATATAAGCTTATGCAGTTAAAAATCTGTGTTGCTGACACAGTGCTGAAAAATCCCCACTGCTTAACACTAGGTGAGTTTTTTGCTGCGATCAACACAAATGCTTTTCAATTTTGCAAATTAAGAATTGCATACTGAACCGGGTAAAAAGGAACAGACAGTACAATCAATATCCATTGCTCTTTTCGAAAAAATAAAACATCTACAGTGTTCAAAGGAAGGGTGTCTTAACGCGTGTAGCATTTTATTTAAAAAAATATATGTTTAGCAGCCTCTATAGAGTATTTTATTGCAATGGCTTATCTTTTTGACAGCGTTCCAACAACCTCCGCTTCAAATCCAGAACACCTTTTACGATAGAAACCAAACTCAATATTATCATGTTGACAGAGTATCTTTGCCCTTGCTGGATGGCACCGCTGGGCACATCCTTGTCCACTTTCCTTTTTTACTTACCTGAGCCTAAGGATAGAATTATGCAATTTCTGCACAATCATTGTGAATTTCAAAATGACAATCACTTTATCCTTTTCCTTCTAGGAGATAAGTCAACAATGACTTCTGGAGATGTCACAAAATTGTGTGCAATTGCCACTACAACCTGTGATGAGATTGTTTAGACCTGGATTGCTGTCCTGACATTTTCTGTTTATTTTGGGCAATAGCCAATAGGGAGTACAGGTAGTCCTCAACTTATAACTACAATTGAGCCCAACATTTCTGTTGTTAAGTGAACCACTTGTTAAGTGAGTTTTGCCCCATTTTACCACCTTTCTTGCCACATTTGTTTAATAAAATTACAGTTTTATAGATATCCAATACAAATCATGATAACAGCTGCCTTCTTGCAGATGTCTATATGCTTAGTTAGGGGTCTGCCTGAGTCCTGGCACCAGCATAATTGTCACATATGTGTAAGGGAGAAAGAGAGAGAGAAATGGACCAACCTGGATTTGTTAGCAGGGGAATTCTGGGAGTTGAAGTCCATTCATCTTAAAGTCGCCAAAGTTGAGAAAAACTATACTGAAGTAATTTTTTTTTTGCTTAAGAAGAGCATGTAGCCCCCAACTATTATCTAAAGAAAACAGCTGAAAGAAGAAACTCAACCCTGAGGGGGAAGGATTTCTTTAAATGATTCAAGGAGAATGGAGTTCTGTTTTTCTCCAAAATTATGCCCTGGAACCAGTGATGGGATTCAATTTTTTTTACTACCGGTTCTGTGGGCATGGTGAGCATGGCGTGGTGGGCATGGCAGGGGAAGGAGACTGTAAAATCTCCAGTCAGAGGTGATATTTGCCAGTTCTCTGAACTACTCAAAATTTCCGCTACTGGTTCTCCAGAACTGATCAGAACCTGCTGAAGACCACCTCTGCCCGGAACCAGGAATGAATGAGGCCTGTTGCCTTTCTCTGGTTTGGTTATTCTTGGGTCTGGGCCATGAAGTGGGATGGCTGGCTCTGCAGGATCTTAGATTTTGCTGTTCTCTATTGCTAAATAGCACCATTATTTGCTGTGGACCTTGTGATAGTCTTGGAGATGAAGGAATATGGATTGAATAAAAAAAAAAAAAAAGGAAGAAGAAGTTCATGCCTTTGTAAACCAAAAGTAATGTCCTGCCCTGCACATTGGATTGATTTCAAGGAGTTATCTTAATTTCTTGGGAAAGACTATTCTCCTTACATCAGCATCTGGAGTCCTTGTGGTTTTATGAAGCTGGGCTAGTATGATGTCCATCTTTAGAAGCATCATCTGACTGAGAAGTTGAACTTCTCCTAGGAAAGCCTCAGCTGCTGGTTAGTTTCCACAAAAGCAGGAGTGTCCTCAGTGCGTGTCAAAAAATTCACAATGGTTGACCCTCCGGGCGCATTCAAAACTCTTCCTTGGCTGTCCTCCTGTCTCTTTTTGTCACATCCCAGGACAACCCTAGGCAAGAGCTTGTAAGGTGACTGTTGCTTCTGAACTGAAACTATTAGAGCAGGAATGTCAAAAGCAAGGCCTGGGGGCTGGATCCAGCCCATGGAGTACTTAGATCTGGCCAGTGGTGGGATTCAACCAGTGTAACAACTGGTTCGGTGAGTGTGCCCTTTGTGCGTGTGTGCCAAATATGTGCTTTGTGCCAAATATATGCTTTAAAAACCAGCCATTTTCAGCTCTAAAACTTACCTCCCGCTGCAGCCCCGTTGAGTAAAATAGCTGAGGCGCGGCAATATGCTGTGCCGCGTGAATCAGCTGGGCTTCAAAACAAGGAAATAAAGGATAGACTAGGGCAGGGGCATGTGGGCGGGGCCAATGGATTGCTGGAACTACTAGTTTGGTTCGCCCAAACTGGTCCATACCAGCTGAATCCCACCCCTGGATCTGGCCCATGGGACCGCATTGGAAATAGCGAAGGACCGGCCTGCAGTGCCTCCTGTGGCCTTCCCTAGCTCTTTTTTCACTGGCAGAGGGCTGCAGGTGGCTATCGCAGCTGAAAACAGAGCCCGGGTGCCCCCGACTACAGATGCCACTGACACAGGTGACTTTGGGCTGGCCACGGTCACCCTGGCAATGTCCACCCCAGCCACGCCACCCCTCCCGGTCCCCCCAGGTCAAACACAACCCTGATGCAGCCCTCAATGAAATCGAGTTTGACCCCCCCCTCCCGTATTAGAGAAAAGAAAACCCCATTCAAGTTTCTCCTTCTTTTTGCTGAAGCTGAAAGTACACGCATTCAAATTCCATATATGGACATTTCCACAGCGAAGCCTTGATGAAGTTCATGGTAAGTGAAGGATTTTTGCTTCAAAGAGAAATTATGCCTTCTCTCTATGAAAGGAATGGGGGTTCTTTTATTTCCTACCAGCCTTCCACTTTTGAGCCTGAATACTTTAATGTTAATGTAATTAAGGGCATTACTTTGCCTATGTTCATTATGGAAATCCTGCTGGCTGGCTGTGTGGATCTAAGCTTCCTTTAGCTTTTCTCCTTTAAACTCCAGATCAGAAACAGGGTGTTGTAAATGCTGCAAAATGTGCACACTTTTTCTAGAATTATGCAAAGGAAAAAAAAAAAAAAACCAGGTTGGCACTTCCATTCTTCCCAAATTCCATTCTGCTGTATTTTTCCTCTGGAGACCTGATTCTTCCAACAGTCCATTTCTTGAAGAACCAAATTGCCCAAACAAACTAGGAAAGAAAAGCTCCCCCCCGCCCCGCGCGCCCCGCCACAACCTCCCCAATTTTTCCCTGATCTTTTATCCTCTCTCTGTTTCCCCGTTTGGACTCCCCTCCTGGAGGATAATAACTGGGAGAGAGCCGTTGAAAGGAACAGCTGGCAAGTTGCACAAATGGTGGTCAGGGGGCCACCAAGGGAGCTGTCGGCCCCCACCCCCTGCATGGAAGCTTGCAAAGAGGTTTGCAAAGCGCAGATGGACGTCCTCCTCCCAATTGCCACAAGCAGATGCAGTTCTAAAAGTAACAGATTTATTAGGGGATGGTGGTTTGCTCTTTACAGGATGTGTGGCGGTAAGGAAACTGTCATGTCTGATCCAGCAACAGCCCTTGCAAGTAGCTGGCTCCCCTTCCTTAAAGCACTGGTTAAAGAGAGATAGAAGAGAAGAGAATGAAAATAGAATAGAATGAGAATGAGATGAGAAGAGAATGAAAATAGTATAGAATGAGAATGAGAAGAGAATGAGAATAGAATAAAATAGAATAGAATGAGAATTGGAATCGAATAGAGTAGAGTAGAATATAATTGTTTATTGGTCAAGTGTGATTGGACACACAAGGAATTTGTCTGTGGTGCATAGGCTCTCAGTGTACAATAAGAAAAAAATAAAATAAAAATAAAAATACATTCATCAAGAATCATAATAAGCAGTTACTAATACACAATCAAATCATACTAAGAAACCAAATAAAACAATGTAAATCGTAAAGATACAAGCAACACGGTTATAGTTATAAGTGGGAAGAGATAGGTAATAGTAAGACTGAGAAGAAGAATAGTAATACAGTCTTACTAAGTAGTTTGACAATGTTGTGGGAATTAGTGGTTTAGCAAAGTGATGGCATTTGGGAAGAAACCATCCTTGTGTCTAGTTGTTCCGATGTGCAGTGCCCTATAGCATCATTTTGAGGGCAGGAGTCAAAACAATTTATGTCCAGGATGTGAGGAGTCTGTATATATTTTCACAGCCCTCTTTTTGATTCGTGCAGTATATAGGTCCTCAATGGAAGGCAGGTTGGTAGCAATTGTTTCAATAATATGAGGTTTCGTACTGCTGAATGCTCACCTTTGCAAAGGAAGGGGACATGATAAACTTCTCTGAAATATTATGCAACTTGTATTTTTCTTGCAGTAGTTCTGATAGAAATGGTATGAAGCTGGAAAGTAAGCTTGGCAGTTCTCCCCAGTCTGATGATGGGCTGGGCTACAATTTCCATTATCTTCAATCAGCATTGCTCTCTCTCCCTCCACACAGCAGTACCCTTCTTTGCTGTTTATTATTTCTGGGACTGAAGTTTTCATAGTTATACAGATACAGATTAACAGAATTGGACGGGACCTTGTAAGTCATCTAGTCCAACCTACCATCGCCCAAGCAGACCCTACACCATTTCTGACAGAAATGGCCTGTCTTTAAACTTGGACATATTGATGTGGAACAGAGGTCACCAATCTTTTGGACCTCAGGGACCACCAAACTCATAATTTTAAATCCCGTGGACCAGAGACCTTGGGAAAATCCCGCCAAAAGTCTGCAAGAAAATTCCCCACCCCGTTTTCCTACTGATCGATCATACTTTATTTGGGATTGCAGGATACCATCTCCAGCTCCATTCTCAGGGAGGGAGGGAGGGAGAGAGAGAGACTTTTGGCTTCATGCAAGGAAAGCAGCAGAAGTCTTTCTTTCTCTCCACCAAACTCCGCCAGAAATGAGTCTTTGCTGGCACAGCCTCTTGGAGCAGGATGCCTTGCAGGGTCCCAAAGACTAAAGAGCTAGAAAAACTTTTGATGCTTTCCTTGCATGCAGCCAAAAGCAGAAGCAGAAAGAAGCAACCCAATGGCCAGGCCAGGCGCTTGGGCCAAGTGGGGCAAGTTTTCCCCCTCCGCCCTTTCCTCCCCTCCCCTCACTACCTCATATTGTTCGCAATGCAAGCAATGCAAGCCTTGTGTTCTCGCGGGCCATGTGGGCAGTGCAGCCTTGTCTTCCCGTGCAGTCTGGATTAATTGCTTTGGAGGGTGCTTTGGAGGTGACATTTCTCTGCAGACCACCAAAATTTTCTTGTGGACCATCAGTGATCCCTGGCCCACTAGTTGGTGACCACTGATGTGGAAGAACTGAGAAATAGAGAGTTGCATTTTGTGAAAGCATGACTTGGTGTATTTGCAGAAGTCTGGCTGCCAATACCTCACCCAAAGAAGAATCATCCAGTAGGTCCTGGATCTTTTCAGGAAAATGACATTCATTTCCTTTTGTTTTGTGCCGGAGTGGTTAAGGTTCTATCCTTGATTTACAAATTAAGAAGAGGCAGAAGGTCTCCCAGAGATTATTCTTGATACAACCCTGAAGTTTCCATGGCAGTGGAGTGGAAGTGGTGCCAAAAAGAGGAAAAGACATAGGAAGAAGTATTCTAATAGTCTCTCCCTTTTTTTCTTTTTTCCTCATTTCTCCAGGTGCTAATTAAGGAGCTATTAAAATATAATTAATATAATATATATTAGTATAAATACTTTTAATTAACATTACATTTTTTTAAAAAAATATTATAGTATGCTTCGGAACATCTATGATTTATTGCTCATATCTATTTGGATTGTTTTAATAATTTTTTAAGTTTCTCTTTTTCTTCAAAAGAATATATTCTAAGTGTCGTAACTAGAGTGAAGTGTTAATATATAAGGGAGTTGGTTAGACTTCTGCTGTATACGTAAGCTATCAATTTCTTCAGTTTTAGTCCCCTAATTCTGTACTCGAGAGGGATCTTGGAGTCTTAGTGGACAACCAGCTAAATATGAGCCATCAGTGTGCAGCAGCAGTCAAAAAAACTAATGCAAACTCAAGTTGCATTAACAGAGGGATACAATCGAGATCAAGGGAGGTACTGATACCACTCTATAAAGCCTTAGTAAGAAGACCACACCTGGAGTACTGCATCCAGTTTTGTTCACCACATTATAAAAAAGATGTTGAGCCTCTAGAAAAAGTGTAGAGAAGAGCAACCAGGATGATTAGGGGACTGGAGGCTAAAACATACAACGAACGGTTACAGGAACTGGGCTTGGCTAGTCTAGTGAAGAGAAGGACCAAGGGAGACATGATAGCAGTCTTCCAATATTTGAGGGGCTGCCACAGAGAGGAAGGGGTCAAGCTATTTTCTAAAGCACCTGTAGGCCAGACAAGGAATAATGAATGGAAACTGAACAAGGAGAGATTTAGCTGGAAATAAGGAGAAACTTTCTGACAGTGAAAATAATCAACCAGTGGAACAGCTTCCCTTCAGAAGTTATGGGAGCATCATCACTTGAGACTTTCAAAAAGAGATTGGACTGCCACTTGTCAGAAATGGTGTAGTGTCTCCCGCTTGAGCAGGGGGTTGGACTAGATAACCTACAAGGTCCCTTCCAACTCTGATTATCTGTTATCTGTTATCTGATGCTGTTTGATCAGATAAACTATTGGTCTGTCCACAGGGTTTGGTCACAATGTCAAGATGGTTGTTATGTATTAATATACTGTATATATAGTTGTGTTAAACCCTGCTAAAGTGAAACTAACCTTTAGATGACCCTAACTGTTAACTCCAAGTGTTGGAGGGAAACTTAGAACATTCATACTTGGGTGGGCTTTTTCAAGTATCATGATTGGTTAAGGGCCTGTGGGCCTAGAGTATAAATTACAGGCATTTGCTTGCTGTTCCTCAGTTCCAGTTTTGAGTCAATAAATGCTGTTGCAGCTATGCTGGTCTGTTTCTTGCCTACTGAAGGTCACTGCACAATAATGGTGGCCATAATAGAATGATAGAAAGTCCACCTGTTTCTTATGGCATTGTGGCAGACATAAGAAATAGATGGCACTTAAGTCCTACCTACCTGGACCATCATCCGGACTTTTTGTGAACATCCTTGTGTCTGCCTCAGAAACATAATATACACTGACAACATCCTTTTGTTCCAACTCTGTTCTGAATGGTAGTTAATCAGCTGTGACTTGGGGCTTCCACTCTGGGTTGTCATCCTTTCTATTAATGCACCCTCCAAAAGTTTATTACCATCTTTATGCGGCACTATGCATGGCTGGCAGAATTTATTTAAGTAAGGGGCAGCTTCTTAACAATGCATTCCAGCTTAATAATTCATCCAGGTGACTATTATACAAGGTTGAATATATAACTTAGTCCTTACATTCAAGGGTGCTATATTTTTCTAATCTGGCTGTACAATATTGGGTGTGTTCGGAAGAAGAATGACAAGGCTGTTGGACGTTGATCCTCTTTTGCGTACCAGTCATGCAGTTATTTTAAAATAGGGTTTGAACATCAGCAGCTACTGGAAAATGAATTTCTCTCTGAAGGTCCTATCATTTATTAGAAGAGAGTAGAATAGAGCAGAAAGGCATGGCATGGCATAGCATAGCATAGAATAAGAATTTAGAATAGAATAAGAAAATAGAATAGAGTAGAGTAGAGTAGGATAGAACAGAACAGAACACAACAGAACAGAACGGAACAGAACGGAATAACATAGAATTCTTTATTGGCCAAGTGTGGTTGGACACACAAGGAATTTGTCTCCAGTGCACAAGCTCACAGTGTACGTATAAAGAGCAAAGATCGTAGGTCATAATCATAGTTACAATCATTAATCATAAGTTACAAACAATTGATAAATCATAAGCAACCAATAGTAGTAGGAAAGATGAGAAGCAGAGGTGGGTATTCAGCAGGTTCTGATCAGTTCTGAAGAACCGGTAGTGGAAATTTTGAGTAGTTCGGAGAACCGGCAAATATCATCTCTGATTGGAGATTTTACAATATCCTTCCCCTGTCATAGCCCACCAAACCATGCCCACAGAACCGGTAGTAAACAAATTTGAATCCCACCACTGATGAGAGTCTGAGAAAAGATGAGAAAGGAGACCGTCCTATGGGAATTAAGTGTTCAGCAGAGTGATAGCATGGGGAAAAGACTATTTTTATGCCTGGTTTTTTGAGCATGCAATGCTCTATAGCAGCATCCTGGGGGGATAAATTGAAATAGATTATGTCCAGGATGTGAGGGGTCTGTAAATATTTTCTCAGTCCTCTTTCTGGTTCGTGCAGTATACAGGTCCTCAAATGGAAGGCAGTCTGGTTGTGATGTTTTTTTTCTACAATCCTAACTATCTGTTGAAATCTGTACCCAAGGGTGGGATTCTACCAGTTTGCACCTATTCGCTAAAACCGGTTGTTAACATTCTAAGCAGTTCGGAGAACCCGTTGTTAGAAGAAATTAACTGGCCTAATCCTGTAAGGAAGGCAGGAAGGAAACATTCTGGTGTTGCTTACAGAAACTGCTTCTCTGTTAACCCTTATTACGTTCTTGGCAGGACTAGACTTCCTGTCTCAGGAACATCTCTGGAGTTTTTTTCCCCTCCTTTGCTGGTACTTTGCTTGTGTGGAAGGACCATTCAAAGTTACAATGGCACTGAAAAAAGTGACTTATGACCCTTTTTCACACTTAAGACTGTTGCAGCATCCCTAGTCATGAGAGGCCAGGCAAGGAGATGCCTGCCTTGATGTGAGTGATATTGAGTTGGCCACGTCCAGCCAATAACATAACCAACAAGCCACGCCCACCAACTTAGCCACACCCACAGAACCGGTTGTTAAAAAATTTGAATCCCACCCTGTCTGTACCTGTTTGGTTGCTGTGCCAAACCAGGCAGTTATTGAGCACAATAACTTTATTATTTATGTTGTTTGGGTGCATGGTTAAAATCACGCCAGACTTTCAGTGTACATTTTGTTGCAAGTGGACTTCCTATGTTGGTAAACACAAGTGGGAGAACCTTCCCAGGAAATCAGATGGTTTTCTTGCATAGTCATGCTTATCATCCTTCCTGTGTTACATAACAAGATTGATGAGATTGTCAGCCTCTGAATCTACCTGGTTTGTATTTCCCCTTTAGATGAGGATAGATGCTTGGTTCATGCAATAGAGCAAAGGTCTTCAAACTTGGCAAGTTTAAGACTTGTGTACTTCAACTCCCAGAATTCCTTCCTGACATGACTGGAAGAGGTATTCTGGGAGTTGAAGTCCACAAGTCTTAAAGCGGTCAAGTTTGAAGACCCCTGCAGTACTGGGACTGTTTCAATTCCATTGTTTCAGCCAGCCACAGCATTCATTTCAGGAACAGGTCTCTATTACAAGCTGGAGTATCATCAAAGACGCTATGATATTATACTGTAAGTAATCTGCATGATGTCATGATAAACATGGCATATTTTATCTCATTTGCCTTCCTCTATGTCAGGGTATCAAACTCAATTTCATTGAGGGATGTATCAGGGCTGTGGTTGACCTTGGGGATGAGTGAGCAGGTGTGGCCAACTGTGTGGACATGGCTAGCTTGATGCCACTCACTGGGCATGGCCAACTGGATGGGCATGACCAACTGGGTAGGTGTGGCCAGCTTGACACCACTCCCAAAACTGCTGGCATGTTTCTTCTTTGCATTGAGTAGACTGGGCCAAAGCCATGTTGGCCTGACGTTTCCTCTTTGCCGAAGCCGCCTTGGTTAGACTGGGCTGAAGAGATGCAAGCTGGCCTCTTATATTTTCCAGGCTGGCCCCACAGGCCAGATCCAACCACATCGCGAGCCGATTCCAGCCTATGGACTTTGAGTTTGACAGCTCTGCTCTATGTGAATTTCTAAAATTCCCCAGCCACTATGGTCATTCTGTGGGCATTTGGGTTGAGAATGTTTGCTTTGAGGTATTCTCTTATTTCTTAATCTACAAGTGAGATAAACATTTTCAGTTTTCAATTTTGTTGCAGGTAATCGGGATGTCTTTGATACCAGGTGTAATACAATTCAGAATTTTTGTGCCTCTGGAAATACTGTAGTCTAATACTAATATTCGGCGAATGCTCTCTCTCTATGTATTTGCATAATACGATGACAAGTATTCATTGAGATGAGTGCCAAGACATTTATTTCTACTCGGATGATTTTATCATTCCATTAATTTGTTGCTATTGTATCATAGATTACTGAAGTCTGTCAGTGGCTTACAATAAAACATGATATTAAAAAAAAAAAAGCTCAGGACAACAATGCCCCATCAAAGAGCTTAAACTGCTGAACTCAGTAGGGAGCAGATACCAAAGAATTACTCAAAGATACAGACAAGACATGACCTCAAGTCCAGACATGGCAGGCTATTGCAACTGTAATCAGTGTGTCAATCAAAAGAAAATAGGCAGAAATTTCTGTTTCTGGGCTACATTTAAAGACAGACTCAAATAAAACTGTGGGGTCTCCATAGTTCAACCCTAAGATAGAAATATTCTCTTCAGTCTCTATCAGATAAATCTCTATAATGATAGAGTCATTATAAACAGCTATAGAGACCACCTTAGAAGTTGCCCACAGGTTACAGGACAAAACAGCAGTCACATCATCGGGCTAACCCCTTGTTAACACCACTTTGAAATGGGTGAAAATAGTATGCTTCTAAAATTAACTAACCCTAGAAGGCTAAAGACTGGCCTATAAATGTGGACCTCTGAAAGACCCAAAACAAAGATCTAATTATTGCCTGCTCAGCTAGGTGGAAACAACTAGCTAGCTTTGGTTGATAGTGAAAGCAGGATCGAACCTTAGTTGTGCCTTACATGTGAAGCATCCTGAAAAACCATAACTGTAGGGTAGAATGGGAAATCTAGGACCACGGGCAATCACAGATGAACTATTGCCCAAAAATCTATGTGAATGGATCCATGAAATTCCTAAGAGTCAAAATTGAATGAAAGGAGGCTTAAAGAAAGAGGTGTCCTCCAAGAACATTTTTTTTACTTACAGGTAGTCCTTGTTTAATGACTGGCCACTTGGCAACTGTTTGAAATTACAACAGGCATCCCCTGAGTTACTTATGATTTATTTTTGAAATTACGATGGCCATACACGCTATCATAGTGTAGGCCTGTGGTTGCATTTTGGGCATTTAGCAATTGGCTTTCATTTACAGCATCCTGTAGTCTACAATTTTCAATGTTTTCAGTGTTTTCTTTTGGTTTACGGCAAAAAAAAAAAAAGCCCATTGGTGAAAATGGGTTTGTTGAACACCCACAGCATTCCCTTAACAACTGCCTCAAAAAATATTTTAAAATCAGGCATGGTCCTGTGGTGGCCCAGTTAACCATCAAGTTTTAAGTCATCTATCATGATTTTTGCTTCTAATTCCAGATACCCTTGTAATTTGAGAACTATTATAATGTGACAGTTCAGACTTGTTTCTTCTTTATAATTGTTTATAAGCAAATATTGCTAAGAATAAAAGAACATAACAGTGCTAAAAACATATAAGAACAAATACTGGTGACATGATAACTTAGGTGGCATAATTTCAGAAAAACAAAAAATCGTTTTGTTCATACAATTTTCAAATCTCTTTTAAAAACACTGATTTTACCATTACATACGCTTTAAACACCTAGAGAAGCATAAATTAAATAATAGGAAATCAAATAACACATAAAAGAGTAAAAGGAAAACTGAAAGGTAATAAAAAAATATCTAAAGACGCAACTTCCTAACTTCTTTGCAGCAATTACAAACACAGTATTCACCATTTCCAGTTTTCCATATTGCTTGTCATAATTCTCATCTTCCAATAAACAAACCCTTTAAATCAGAAACTTCTAAAATCAGCGATTAATTTTTATCCATTGTCAGCAGAAAGTCCATAAAGGATCTCCAGTCTTTGGTTAAAAATAATTATACCTCCTTCCTTAAGCAAGTCAGTTTAGCCAAGTCATCCATCGTCATCCATTCCTCCTTCATGAGTATTTCTACAGCCTTGTATCTTTGTGCCTGGCTATAAAAATTTCTGAAACTATTGTTTTGTGGGATCTT
The DNA here is from genome assembly GCA_023653725.1 of Bungarus multicinctus. Lineage (NCBI taxonomy): Eukaryota > Metazoa > Chordata > Lepidosauria > Squamata > Elapidae > Bungarus > Bungarus multicinctus. The sequence continues at coordinate 19,738,202 of CM042848.1, read as the reverse complement.
ATATATGAAGTTGAAACACAGAGGTCAGTTGTGAGAAAGCAATTAAGTGAAGGCAGGCCTTTCTTTGTAACATTTTTGTTAAAATTGGGCCGTGAGATCGATCTTCAATTTGAATTCCCTGGAAGGAGAATTGGAGAAACATGAAACTCCCTAATAGTATGATGCACTTTGAAACACTTCAGATATTTCCCAGAGATCTTGCTTTCTAGTGACCCTGTGAGGAGTAAAATCTCAACTCCAAAGTTGTTGGAAAACAAAACAATTTATTGAAGTGTTTGGAAAGTCTAGTGGATTTCCAAGCAAACAAGCAAGAGAAATCACACCCAGTTACAGATCTCAGCATATTTTATACATTCTTATCACCGGCCGCTTCAGTGGTGGGATTCTACCAGTTTCCCTACCGGTTCAGTGATTGCGCAGCTTTCCTGCCGTGCCAATCAGCTGAGAGGATAAAGAACAGAAAAGCGCAGGGGCAGGTGATCATCGGAGCTTATTTTTACTACCAGTTCGGCTGAACCGGTAGCAATTTTTGAACTTTAGGTGGAAAAGTAGATTAAAAGCAGACTGTTAGCATGTGACTGACCTGGCCTAGGAAGGAGGGACAAGCGGCCCAGTGGTGAAATGCTACCGGTTCAACCGAACTGGGCCAAACCGGTAGCAATTCACCACTGGGCTGCTTGTCCCTCTTCCTAGGCCCAGGTCAGTCACATGCTAACAGTCTGCTTTTAATCTACTATTCCACCTAAAAGTTCAAAATTAGTTAATCTCTTGTTGCTAAGCATCCAGTCCCCTTCATTTCTCACTTCTTTTCCCTTATCAGTTCTCTTGTTTTTCTGTATAATGCAGTACCTGGTACATATTTCAAGCCAGAAGCTGTGTACGTCATTGTCTGTCAGAGTTCATACATTGGGCAAATATGGCTGTGCCTTGGGTATGTATTAAAATACTAACTCTAGGTAATTTGAACAAAGAATAAACCTTATATAAATTGTATAGTATGTCATTCATAAGCTATATATGCTAGTCTACATTATGGAAAATTACAACTTATTATATTGTATCTCACAACTCTTTCAACAGACTTGTAGGACAAACTTTATTATTTCTGGATTACGAATAGGGATGGAGATGAGGTTTGACACTGCAGGTTGCCCCATGCCACCAAATGAGTTAAGAGCAGAAGCTGGAGTTGAACTGGAACTTCATGGTTCATAGCTTAGTCTCTTTGTTCTACTACACGCACTCTTTGATAAATGTTCTTCCTGTAAGTTTAGTTAAGCACCAGGAAAGAAACAGCAAGATACGTCGTATATTAAAGGTTAGTATCAAAAACCCTGCATCTGTCAAGAACCCATGCCATCTGCCGTGGACAGACCTTTGATTAATGTCTGTGAAGACACGGTGTGAACAACCTGCTCTTCTAATGCAAGAGGTGTTTTATTATCAGTAATACGCAGCACAATATGTTAAAAATAAAAATCCTGGTTTACCACTAGTCAGGCATAAGACAAATAGAGAATCAGTAGAGAGGGCAGAGGAAAACTGGAACACCAGCTATATCCTCACATCTTCCTCTGATACCACCAGCCACATGAAATATTTAAAATGAGACCCTGCCTTGGTTGATCTGACTATTTATTTATTTATTTATTTATTTATTTATTTATTTATTTATTTATTTATTTATTCAATTTATATACTACCCTTTTCCCGAAGGACTCAGGGCGGTGCACAGCCAACTAAAACAATACATATAAAAAAGTTAAAACAGAATTAAATATGGGCTGCTCCCAGATCTAAAACCCCCAATACTAAAACCATGATTAAAACCCAATTTAAAATCAATTTAAAATCAGCCCAGGCCAGCCTATTCAAAGAGCCAGGTCTTCAAATCATGCCTGAACACCCTCAGGTCAGTGGTTGTTCTCAACTCTGAGGGGAGCCCATTCCAGAAAGCAGGTGCCCCCACAGAGAAGGCCCTATTCCTCGGGGTCACCAGGCGACACATGGAGGCCGTCGGGATCCGGAGGAGGCTCTCCCTGTGGGAGCACACTGGATGGTAGGAGACTACTGGCAGAACGCGGTCTTGCAAATAGCCTGGTCCGATGCCATGGAGTGCTTTAAAGGTCAAAACCAGAACCTTAAAGCGCACCCAGAAGGCCACTGGCAACCAATGCAGCTCGCGCAGGAGAGGCGGTCACATGAGAGCTTCTAGACGCCCCCATAACCACCCGCGCGGCCGCATTTTGCACCAGTTGCAGCCTCCGGGTGCTCCCCAGAGGGAGCCCCATGTAGAGGGCATTACAGTAATCCAGGCGGGAGGTGACCAGGGCATGAGTGACCGTGCGTAAGTCGTCCTGATCGAGAAAGGGCTGCAACTGGCGCATCAGGCGAACCTGATGAAAAGCCTCCCTGGAGACGGCCGTAATATGATCTTCCAGTGACAGCTGTGCACCCAGGAGGACGCCTAGATTGCGAGCCCTCTCTGTGGGGGCTAAGGTCTCACCCCCAATAGCCAGTGACGGAGTCTACACCTTGGATGCAAGACTACACCTTGCATCTAAAAATGGGCAGGCCACTGATTGATTAGAGCCATGGTGACACAGTAGTTAGAATGCAATACTGCAGTCTACTTCTGCTGACTGCTGGCTACCTGCAATTTGGCAGTTCGAATCTCATCAGGCTCAAGGTTGACTCAGCCTTCCATCCTTCTGAGGTGGGTAAAATGAGGACCCAGATTGTTGGGGGTAATAGGCTGACTCTGTAAACTGTTTAGAGAGGACTGTAAAGCACTTTGAAGTTCGTATATAAGTCTAAGAGCTATTGCTATTGTAGCCACCATCTTGATATCTACATCTGCTGTTCGCCTAATCTTTTTTAAAATTTGTTTTTGTTTTTTGCCTTTTATAATTTTAAAGTATTTAACCTTAATAATAATATGATTTTGTATATCAACCTTGTGATATGCCCCCCAGAATTACCTGATCGTGAGATCGGCGGTCATATAAATTTGACAAATAAATACATGTTTACCTCCTTCCTGCGGGGACCCCTGGCTCTTTCCCTTTAGAAGAATATGAGAGATCCTGAACTGATTGGCAGTTAAAATATGCACAATAATTTAACAATAATTACAATGACCCTTTTAAAATGCATTTTCATGATAAATATTTGTGGGTTTGTATCTTTGAATAAGCGCTTTGTCTGTATATCACTTTGCAATTACTTTTCTTCCAATGGTTGTAACTGACATCATTAGAAATATTGATTTATGATTTCAAATGAGACAGGTCAAAAGAATGATCAATCTATAGTTAGATTTATTTATTGATATGTTTAAATTGATTTATTTGGCCACCCGCCTTACAAGTGTGATTCTAGACAGTTAAAAATTCAATATATAGAACGTAAATATAAAATTATTATATCTAACCAATTAACACAAAGTGGCTTCCCAAAACACTATTTACTAGTAGCACAGGCTCAGTTGCTCTCCTGACCGCCATGCCTGGGAAAACAGACCAGTATTCAAGGTTCTATGAATTTGCGAGTATATGATTCTGAACTCATTGGACATTTATTTCATATTTAACATTGATGAAGTATTTCTGAGTAAAATGACTTTCTGGAGGGTAGATTTAAATTACTTGGGTGTAATTTGCTGTTTTAGGGACACCAACGAAACTGATGCTATTTTAATGATTTGTTTGATTCCAGATAAATGCACTAAATGGGACACGGTGGCTCAGTGGCTAAGATGCTAAGCTTGTCGATCAGAAAGATCGGCAGTTTGTGGTTCGAATCCCTAGCGTCGCATAATGGAGTGAGCTCCCGTTATTTGTCCCAGCTTCTGCCAAATTAGCAGTTCGAAAGCATGTAAAAATGCAAGTAGAAAAATAGGGACCACTTTGGTGGGAAGGTAACAATGTTCCTGTTCGCCTTTGGTGTTTAGTCATGCTGGCCACATGACCATAGAGACGTCTTCGGACAGCGCTGGCTCTTCGGCTTTGTAATGGAGATCAGCACCGCCCCCTTGAGCCGGAAACGACTAGCACATATGTGCAAGGGGAACCTTTACCTAAAGCCACTAAATTTCCCCCAGCTCTTTTAACGATCTGTTAATTCCACTGTGATATTTTGTAAATTTTTATACTACCCTTTTCACTCTTTGTTATTGCTTTTATTTTATTTACTTTGCCTTATATATTTTATACAATGCAGCAATGCATGGTTTTATTCGCTGCCATTCGGATAATTTGAATTTAAACAAAAAAAAAAACCCTTATCTTATATTTGTATGTTCTGAATAATATTCTTCCAGGGGCATCTTGAGAAGGGTGGAGATACAAAGAAAATCAAGATAGCATCTGCATTTGTTAGCTCTGCCCCTTTCTAAATATGAGTTGCATGTAAAATATGTAAACAAGTGCAGGAGCTTCAATTGTGTGATTGCAGTTGGCATTTCACCTTTTTGATTTATTTATTATTAATTTATTATTAAAATTTATATATGATGCCCTCTAAGGACCCTTTGCTCTTCATTCCTTATATGAAAGAATTTATGGGCTGCAGATTTCATTCAATATATAAATGCTTTGATGTTCAAATACTTTTGTGGCGTGCCGTAAGCGAACATTAGGGCACGGTAACCTTTAGCTAGAAAACCAAAGCTAAAGTGGATTTGTATCTGAAATATGCAGATGTTTAATAGTTATCGCCAATAATTAACGCATACATAGTGTTAGGAAGAATACATTATTGACGTGCTACGATGGATTTTTTCGTTCACTTTCATACTCTGCAACATCTAAAGGAAAGGACCCTTGGGCTCGACAAAAGGAGAAAAAAAAATGGCCTTGAGTTGTTTCCTTTTTTTTGAAGCCACTGAGAGGCCTTTTAATTAACACATTGATTACTAAGTTCCACTTTTATAGCTGCGGCACAGTGTTAACTCTTTTCACCAAATGCCTTTGCAAATTCACTTGATGGCAGTTCTTCATTGTTCATAGCCAAGAATGCAAGTTGGAATGGGAAGATGATGATGATAGATAGATAGATAGATAGATAGATAGATAGATAGATAGATAGATAGATAGATAGATAGATAGATAGATATATGTGTGTGTGTGTGTAATACAGTAAACAAACAAAACACCTGACTTTTTCTTGTTTTCTCTTTGAATGGGAAAGCTGTCAGCAAGTATTAGGAATTTTCTGAAAAATTCACAAGAGGCAGAGAGGATAGATACATAGATAGATAGATAGATAGATAGATAGATAGATAGATAGATAGATAGATAGATAGATAGATAGATAGAGATAGACAGAGAGACAGATAGACATAGATAGAGATGATAAAGATAGAAAGAGATATATAGATATGTATGCTTGGAATATATATATATATATATATATATGTGTGTGTGTGTAAGGTTTTTAAGCTGATAATTTTAAATAATAAATAAGGGAGACTAGTATAGATCTATTTCGAGCTAGTTAGCTCTCTTCAGCTAGCCATACCCTTACTGGGATTCGAACCAGGGAAGTATTACATGTGAGGCAGTTGTAATTGCCACTACACCACTGGCTCTCTCCTTATCAGCTCAGGCAGGGGAATAAGTATATACTTTGTATTACAACACCCTGTTAAGCCCCAATTAAGGGAGAAAGCATACTGCTTTCTTTTCTGTCTTTCGGCTCATCACCAGAGACCATACCGACAGAAAGCTATTTGTTTCGTTGCCTTTTGTTTACATGTGTGTAAGGTTTTTAAGCTGATAATTTTTAAATAATAAATAAGGGAGACTAGTATAGATCTATTTCGAGCTAGTTAGCTCTCTTCAGCTAGCCATACCCTTACTGGGATTCGAACCAGGGAAGTATTACATGTGAGGCAGTTGTAATTGCCACTACACCAAGACAACGAAACAAATAGCTTTCTGTCGGTATGGTCTCTGGTGATGAGCCGAAAGACAGAAAAGAAAGCAGTATGCTTTCTCCCTTAATTGGGGCTTAACAGGGTGTTGTAACACAAAGTATATATATACTGTATATATATATATATGTGTGTGTGTGTGTGTGTGTGTGTGTGTGTTAGGTTTTTTAGCATTTAAACATTTTTATATATAACATAGGTATGTGTGTGTGAAACACACACACATATCCGTGCTATAATTTTACTCTGTCTTATAATTTTTTGCCACCCAAAAAGGCTCCACGTCTTATTTTCGGGAGAAGTCATCCACTGACTAAACTCACCACCCCCGGCTCAAGGTTGACTCAGCCTTCCATCCTTCCGAGGTGGGTAAAATGAGGACCCAGACGGTTTACAGCTCACTCTGTAAACTGCTTAGAGAGAGGGCTGTGAAGCACGATGAAGCAGTATATAAGTTTAAGTGCTATTGCTATTCCTTCAGGTTTCCTGCACTGGGCTTGCATTCAGTGTTCCCAAAGTCCCTTCAAATCAGAGGCGGGAAATCAAAGAACTCAAGATCGAGGCCACACCAAATGAGCAAAAGTTTGACCCTTCAGGCACAGTCCCCATTGTGACTCTTTTGACCTTTCCTGCTGCCAATTCTTCTCTTCTGTGATTCTGTTCAGGCTTTTCTCTCCTGTCAAACGGTCCAAGTGACCAACTTTGAGAAAAACCTGAGAGATTTTGCCAAACCAATCTGCTGAGAGAATGGATGCATTTTTCCTCTGAATCCTTCATTTGGTGCTGGAGGGATGTTTTTCCCGCCTGACTCTTTGCAAGGGTTACATGTTCATTGGATATAGATTATGTGTAACTGTGAAGAGGTTTTTATGTACACACCATTAGTTAATGTAATGAGTTAATCTTATACCAAGCAACGGAGGAAGCCCCCAGAGCATCAAACTGAGCGTGTAGCTGGTATATTTGAAGTACAGGCATCTAATCCTCCTGGTTTAACATTAGAGGTAAATACAATTAGAGACAATCCCTAGTTTGAAATGCAAAAAAGCATCAAAGTAGCAAAACTATGCATGCTTATTTAAAGTAGCATATTTAAACTCCTATCTATTTAAATTGTGGAATCAACTCCAGGAGAAAATTGTATTACCAGAAACAGATATTGCAATGTGGAATGGAATGGACTAGACTAGAACACAACAGAATAGGAGCTGGGACCTTGAAGGTCTTCTAGTCTAACCCCCTGCTCAAGCAGGAGACCCAATACTATTTCAGACAAATGGATGTCCAGTCTGAAAACCTAACCCTAACCCTAACACTTACCCTAACACTAACCCTTTAGGCAAGCTGTTCCATTGGTTGATTGTTCTTTTCTAATTATAATTTGTCTGAAATGGTATAGGGTTTCCTGCCTAAGTAGCGGGTTGGACTAGAAGACCTCCAAGGTCCCTTCCAACTCTGTTGTTCTATTCCTATTTCTATTCCATTCCATTCCATTCCATTCTATTCTATTCTCGCTGTTAGGAAGTTTCTCCTCAATTCTAGGTTACTTCTCTCCTTGATCAATTTTCATCCATTGTTTTTTGTCTTGCCTTCTGATGCTTTGGAAAATAGGTTGACCCCCTCTTCTCTGTGGCAGCCCCTCAAATACTGGAATACTGGAATGTGTGCATGCCATTTGCAATTAACCATTATGGCTGTATATATGTATAAAATAAATATACATCCATCAGAGGTGGTATTCAGCAGGTTCTGACCAGTTCTGGAGAATCACTAGCGGAAATTTTGAGTAGTTCTGAGGACTGGCAAATACCACCTCTGCTTGCCCCTGCTCCATCTATTCTCTGCTTCCTGAGTCCCAGCTGATTGGCTGGGTCTTCTTTTGTTGGCCTGCACAGGAGAACAGAGCTGGAAAGCAGGTTAGTGGGGTGGGGAGGGAATAGAGATTTTACAGTTTCCTTCCCCTGCCACACCCATCAAGCCACATCCACAGAACCGGTAGTAAAAAAAATTGAATCCCACCACTGACATCCACATATGCATTTATTTTATTATTTTCACATACACAGTACTTTCCATAATTAGGAGCCTCTGAGATAAAAAAAAATAAGACAAGATGGCAGCTGATCTGCACAAAGTCCTGACCCATTTTTACATGTATTTTTCATGAACTGCACATCAAACGTGGAGGACCCTCTTTGTCATTCTAAGGGAGATTAAAAACTAGATGAAATTCTTTTGCTCTCAACTGTCCAAATTGTAGGTTTGTGTAGAGTTTTCTGGCGTAATCAATATCAGGCATCTCCTTCTGATGCTAACTGAATCTCAGCCGTGGAATCAGTAAAAAGGCAGCTTGTAATGAAGCACCAGACGAGTTTCCCTCTTTTCTTTTTTTTTTTGGGGGGGGGGAGGGAAACGAAAATTGGAGCTTTTCTACCCTTTTTTCCCATATAGCAAATGAGAGTAATGATAGAATTCTTCATGTGTAAATCAGCGGGGAATTGGAGAACTGCTTTAGAAGCTGCGCTAAAAATGTAATTCCTTTGGAATCGTGTAAAGAAAAGCATTTTTGGAAAACACACACACACACACATACCCCTCCCCCCAAACACATAGTAGATCTGTTTTTTGAATTTTAATCCAGATTCAGGGAAAGGGGGCTGAGTCTGCACCTTGTTTCCGCAAACATTTTTCTCTTAAGAGAGTTAATTTCTAGTATCAGTAAAAAGTCTGTCGTCATCTGGTGACATCATGGATATATTAATAAACTTTATTAATGTTTAATAAATTTAATAGAATTTGCTATTTTCTTTGGGGATTTTTTTTTTACTACCTCCTAATCCCTACCTATCAACCTAGAATTCTCTGGGGTCTTCCACTACTGTGTGGACAATCCTTCCATGTCCACACAAAGTTGGCCAGGAACTGCCCACCCATTTCTGATACTCTAATATTAATACAAGAGAATATCTGTAAATCGGGATTGAATATGGAGCTTTTGGTGCTCTCTGAACTTAGAGCTTGGACACTTCATCACCTGGCTAGGTAAAATCATCAATGCTAGAAACCTTCTAGCATTGAAGTGGTTACCTAGCCAGGTAATGATGTGTCTGCAAAAAAACACAGAGCCAAGCAGAGAGACCATTAAGGACTCCACATTTTATTTTTTTAATTTATTTTATTTTATTTATTTATTTGTCAGTTGCTTACAAGATAATAGGTATAAGTAAAACATAGTTATGAATACATGGATACATATAAGAAAAATAAAATATAAAAGAAACAATAGGACAGGGACGGTAGGCACGTTGGTGCGCTTATGCATGCCCCCTACAGATGTCTTAGGAAAGGGGTGAGGTCAACAATAGACAGTCTAAGGTTAAAGTTTTTGGGGTTTGGGGAAGAAACCACAGTCAGGTAGAATATTCCAGACATTGACCACTCTGTTGCTGAAGTCATATTTTCTGCAGTCAAGTTTGGTGTGGTTAACCTTGAGTTTGTTTCTATTGTTTGCTCTTGTGTTGTCATGGTTGAAGCTGAAGTATTCATTGACAGGTAGGACATTGCAATGTATGATTTTATATACTATACTTAGATCAGACCGAAGGTGGCGTAGTTCTAGGTTTTCTAGGTCTAGAATTTTGAGTCTGGTGGCATAAGATATTCTGCAACGAGTAGAGGAGTGAAGAACTCTTCTTGTGAAATATTTCTGGACTTTCTCAACTGTGTTAATATCAGATACATAATGTGGGTTCCAGACTGATGAGCTGTATTCGAGTATTGGTTTAGCAAATGTTTTGTATGCTCTAGTTATCAATAGAATATCAATAGAAATGACAAAAAATAGCTGTTCCTTTTTTCACATTAAGTAATGTGGGAGTTATCTTAGTTTAGTGTATAAGACAGCTATAAAAGCACTGTTTTGGACTTTTCCCCAGCCTCAAGCCTTAATAGGACGTTAGTAGTTTGCCCTGATTCTCCATGCTGCCCCAGCAAAATTAATTGCTGGGACATGACCACGGAAGTAAAGACAAGGATAGAGAAAGCTCAAACAGCCTTCTTCTGCAGTCACAACATGTGCCTAAGATTGAAAATCAGGCTTGTCAGTTGTTACATCTTTTCTATCATGCTCTATGGAGTAGAGAGCTTGTCTCTGGACAGAAAGCCACTTGAAGAGACTGGAAGCATTTGAAATGTGAATTTACAGGCGGCTGTTACGTATAAGCTGGGTTGACAAAATCAGAAATGAGGAGGTGATAAGCCACCTGGGAAAGCCAAGGGAAATCATCAAAACCATTAAAAAGCGAAAGCTAGAATATTTCAGACATGTAAAGCGACACCTGGAAAAATACAGCACACTTCATTTAATCTGCCAAGGAAAGATGGAAGGCAAACAAGGTCCAGGCAGAAGAAGGACATCATGGTTTCAAAATCTAAGGGACCAGTTTGGACAAAACTCAGCAGCACTTTTTCGTGCAGCTGATGATAAAAATAGGATCGCCAACATAACTGCCAATGTCCGATGACGGATATGGCACAACAACAACAACAAGAAGGTGGAAGAGATTGTTCTTTATTCACATTTTCATCTAGGTTTTTGCATGCTATGTGGGAGGAAAGAGAAGAAGAGGAGGAGCAGCAGCAAGGGGGATGAATTCAGTTGCGGTGGTGATGGGTGCACCATGGAGAGAGTTGAAGGACCAGATTAGGGACAGATCCTCCGGGGGGGGGAAATCTATCTCTGCGTTCAGTAAAGGTTGACAGGGATTTGATGGCACATAGTGCATAGAAGCAAGTTAGAACCAAGGAGAAATTTCCTGGCAGTTAGAACAATTAATCAGTGGAACATAACTTGCCTCCAGAAATTGTAAATGCTCCAACACTGTAAGTTTTAAAGAAGAGATTGGATAACCCTTTGTCTGAAGTGGTGTAGGGTTCCTGCCTAAGCAGGGGGTTGGACTAGAAGACCTCCCAGGTCCCTTCCAACTCTGTTATTCTATTCTAGTCAATCAAGTCAATTTTACATGCTCCGAGGAAGTAGACTTAAGCTGAAGTGGTTCCGCCGAGATCGGGTCTAAAAGCAAAATATTTGTGCTGAAAAAGGCAAAGCTGAGCTCCAATACTAATTTAAAAACGAAAATACGCTCTGGCTTTCAAAATTGGGAATCAAAGCACCCCTATAAAATATACGGTGCTAATGCTGACATTTCCTTACCCTTCCATGCTCAGAATGGCTAGTGGGCATGTTGGCCAAGGTGACTGAAGATGAGAGATTTGAAACAAGAGGACAAATCCAAGCTGGCTAAAAGTGTATACTAAAAATAAAATAGGGATGCTTTGCCAACCGCTTTGAAACAACCTGTCCTACATTTTGTTTTGCTGGTGGGCTTTTTGAAAATAAATAAATAAATAAACCAACCCATCATTTCCAAGATACGGCTAGGCCCTTGCATAATTTCCCCCCATTGTTTCCATCCAAGAGTTTTCTAAGATAGTAGATAGAAAGGCAGACATACCAGAAGGCTCTTCTCCCGCTACCCATCCCTTCTATGAGGAGGGCCTTGATTAATGGGTCATTCAGCTTGACATCAAAATCTCAGAATGAATTCCAGGGTTTTGGTTTTTTTTTTTTAAGATGTTTTATCGTTCTTGAGAGAGTGACTCTCTATTACAGCTTTGGAAAGAGAACCGCTTATGTCCTTGCCTTCCGCTTAGCTTTGTCTTCCCATTTTCATTGTTGCTGTAAATTGGAGCCATCCCTTTATTTTATTTTTTTACCAGTTTGGCATTCCACGCACATTTGGTGCCATTGACATGGACAGCATTACCTACTTCACCTCCTTCTTCATGGTCTGGACCTCAATAGCAAGGCTTTCTAGCACTTCAGTTTCATTAGTTCCCCTCCTTTGTTCATTCTTAAAAGGGTTTCTCCTCCCTCCCGCCCCTCCCTCACCTAATACTGGTCATTTCTCTTTGGCATCTCCGATCTCATTGTTCTGCTGAGCTTCCTTTAAAATGTATACTTTGTCTTCTGAGAATGCAACCTTAGGAGCTACCCGCTTTTGCAAAATTCATCTTCAGAAAGCAAGGCTGAATTGCTGTAAATGTCTCATCCCTCAGAAGACTTTTGTTCTCTTGATTGCAGAACTGGTATAGTTCTAATGATCATTTAGATCAGAGTTCCTCAAACTTTCCGTCTTTGTGGACCGGCTGGTGGGAGTGGGCCAGCATGGTGCTGCGTGAATGGCTGGCCCATCACCATGGCCCAGTTCCAAACGGTTCAAGGCCCGGTAGTGGGCCATGGCTCAGTAGCTGGGGACTCTTGATTTAGATGACACTTCCTAGGGAATATGATTGAATACAGGTAGTCTTTGACTTACAACCACAGTTATATTGCTAAGAATAGAATAGAATAGAATAGAATAGGAATTCTTTATTGGCCAAGTGTGGTTGGACACACAAGGAATTTGTCTTGGTGCAAATGTTCTCAGTGTACATAAAAGAAAAGATACATTCGTCAAGAGTCAAGAATCCCTAACGCTGCATAACTGAGTGAGCTCCTGTTACTTGATCCAGCTTCTGCCAACCTAGCAGTTCGAAAGCATGTAAAAATGCAAGTAGAAAAATAGGGACCACTTTGGTGGGAAGGTAACAGCGTTCTGTGCTCCTTCAACATTTAGTCATGGTGGCCACATGACCGCGGAGACGTCTTTGGACAGCGCTGGCTCTTCGGTTTTGTAACGGAGATGAGCACCGCCCCCTAGAGCCAGAAACGACTAGCACGTATGTGCGAGGGAAACCTCTACCTTTTTACAGAAGATACAAATTTCCCAGTTTTTTTCAGGAGATATGAAAATGGGGCAGAAGGAAATGAATGAAAGAAAGAAAAAAAAGAAAGAAGAAATGGAAAATAAGATCAGAATGTTAAAAAGCAGATGGGGTGCTAGTTTTCAATCTCCTTTATCTATTGGGAATGTTAGTTAGAAATCCCTCTCTTTTAAACTTTAAAACAGATGCCAGACACCTTAAATTTGATAGAGCAACAGAGTTTTTAATGTTTATTGAAATCAGTATTGGACTCTGGTGACAACCTGGGCTACTCCATAGAGTTTTTTGTTCCATGCACTCTTTTTCAAAAGTGCTTTGCCCTTGTCTTCTTCTTATAGGGCCAAGAGAGAGGGACTAGCCCAAAGTCCCCCAACCGGTTTGTAGTCTACAATAAATAGCCCACATTCTCCCAGTCTCTAGACTGGTGCTTTAACCATTGTACTAAATTGGCTCTATTTTTCTCTTTTAGGAAGGATTAATTCCCAAGAAAAAAAGAGAGCTGTGCTGAACTCTTATCTTGAGAAAGTCATATATCTTGTTAGGGAGATTAAGAAAAGCCTGCATAGATGTTCAGGGTCAAACTAAACAGAAGTTTACAATATGTTTTCATAAAATAGATGTTTTCTATATATTAAATCTCTAGAGCAGAAACACAGGATTTTAATAGCAGCTTCCTCATTGCTTTGCTTGAGTTATGTAAATGTGATATCCATCATGTGTTCTTAATTCGTAATTCATCTCTAATAACCTATTTCCTCTGGGGCCTTTTAAAATTTGATAAAATTGAGAAATATTTCAGACATACGATGCAATTTCAGAAGTAAAAGAAAAATGTAGTGATGTGCCAAATACATTTTGCAGTCAACTGGGTGACAAGTAACCCAAAAGCTTAAGTACTACGTGGATCATATTGTGACTAATTCATTAAATTGGCGTTTTTTGTCTTACCTGTGAACCATTCAGCTGCATTATAAATTATATTCCACTAAATCTAATAATGATAGAAAGCCTATTTAGGTTCCGTCAATATTCTCTCTTTAAAGAGTCATTGTGTGTTTGTTTGTGTGTGTGTGTAATTATCTAACTTTATTAGTTTTCCAAAGAATGAAAATAATACTAATTTTAAGTGAAAGAGAAAAAAAATGGAGGAAAAAGGAAAAAGAAATAAAGAAAAAGATAGAGAAAAGGAGGAAAAAAGAATGAAATAATAAAAGGTGACTCCTGAACTTCTTAACAGCAATTATACGTACATGTATATTTAACCTCTCTCTTTAAGGTTACATGAAAATTTCCTTCTTCCATTATCTACCGTTTCTAATCATCAAATCTATGAATCATTTCATTTTTTTTTCCAGTAAGAAAGTGCATAAGAGATTTCCTCTAAACTAAAAGATCTTCAGTGACAGCAGAATTTACTAAGCCACTCAACATAATGTTGCATTGTTGTTATGCAGCTACACATGAACAAAAAATTTGAAAATGGAAATGGAACATTCAAAATGAGACTGACTTTATGCAGATGTATGCTAATAGGGGGAGAATGAGCTCGGTAGGATTGTGTCATTTGCCAATACAAGCCAAGTAACATGCATCGCAAAACCGGATTGTGTATATCATTTGGCATGGTAGAGTACACACAATTTTTCTTTCTGCCCCAGTGAATTATTGAAGAGAAAGCTTGTGAAATTATAGGGGGAGAACTGCACAAAAGGTTATGCCTCCCCCCCCCACCCCAGAAGTTTTTATTAATCCGTGTTCAAACAAATGAACAAAAAATAACATGAAGTAAAATAAAAATGAACAATTTAACATACACAAAAACCAAAGAAAAGAATAACATTATAGTATAGAAAAATAAATTAAAAAGCAACAAAAATAACTATATCCCCAGTTCGTCCAATCTTGTAAATCTTAAACAATAACTAAGCTTTTAATATTGAACAAGCGTGTACAATATTTTTTTTCAAAGGGAAGGATGATGTGACATTTTGTGATTAAGTAAACATATAATTTCCCCAAAAATTCACATCTCTAAAACTCAATCTTTCTATATCTGAGATTATAGTATTTTTCTATTTCTTGAGAATTATTATTTTTGTTATTTATTAGAGCATGAAAAACCAATTTTTGTTTTGAACATGTTAAATTCCAAATAGTCACTATATTCAGTTCAAGATACATGCCTTTAAAAACCAGAGTTTTCTCCATAATACCATCAATATATTGTACAACATTATTCCAAAAGGGGAAGAATATGATGATAACATATGAGTTAAGAGACCCTCAAAGTTCTTACAACTGCAACATAAATAATTGTAATAATCTTTTTTGAAATTTTCTAGATCAGTATTCCTCCAGCTTGATTTCAGCTCCCAGAGAAATCTACCCATCTTAAAGTTGTCAAATTTGAGAAACACTGTAATCTAGATGGTGTCTGGCAGACATGAAAAACAATATTTTGATGGATTAATTTCAAATTTAAGTCATAGAATACAAACTTCATGTTTGTGAGCCCATTGATTGAAAAGAACTGACGTTTGCAGTTCTTGATTCCAAGCGTCTTGTAAATGAAATAAAAAAAGAACTATTTTGGTTCAGTAGCTACTCTCAAAATTTTTCATTCCATTCCATTCCATTCCATTCCACTTCTTGTTTCCTTTTTAAAGACACATACCTCTGTTCAATACCTGGTTAAAGGTAGTCTTTGACTTACAACCGTTATAGAATCTGGAATTTCTATCATAAGTCATGAGGGTTGAAAGCTGAGGAATTACATGCAAAGCAAGATAGTTCAAGCCGTGATTTGTCATAATTGAGATGATTATGGCTTACAGCTTATGAAAAGCCCAAATCCACAATCTCAGACAATTAGAATATTACATGCAATCAATAAAACAAGGATTGTACATAGAACAATATCGGACCTCTGAAAAATATTAAGCATGCATATGTACTCAGTACTTGGTTTGGGCCCCTTTTGCAGCAATTATTGCCTCAATGCGGCGTGGCATGGAAGCTATCAGCCTGTGGCACTGCTTGAGGTGTTATGGAAGACCAGGATGTTCAATAGCGGCCTTCAACTCTTCTGCACTGTTCGGTCTCATGTCTCTCATCTTTCTCTTGGCAATGCCCCATAGATTCTCTATGGGGCTCAGGTCAGGCGAGTTTGCTGGCCAATCAAGCACAGTAATCCCATGATCATTGAACCAGGTTTTGGTGCTTTTGGCAGTGTGGGCAGGTGCAAAGTTCTGCTGGACAATGAAGTCAGCATCCCCATAAAGCTCACCTGCAGAAGGAAGCATGAAGTGCTCCAAAATCTCCTAGTAGATGGCTGCATTGACCCTGGACTTAATGAAGCACAGTGGACCAACACCAGCATGGCTCCCCAAATCAACAGACTGTGGAAACTTTACACTGGACTTCAAGCATCTTGCAGTGTGTGCGTCTCCATTCCTCCTCCAGACTCTGGGTCCTTGGTTTCCAAATGAGATGCAAAAGTTGCTCTCATCAGAAAAGAGGACTTTGGACCACTGAGCAACAGACCAGGTCTTTTTTTCTTTAGCCCAGGTAAGACGCTTCTGACGTTTGTTGTTCAGGAGCGGCTTGACAAGAGGAATATGACATTTGAAGCCCATGTCCAGGATCTGTCTGTGTGTGGTGGCTCTTGATGCACTGACTCCAGCCTCAGTCCACTCTTTGTGAAAGTCCCCAACACTTTTGAATGGTCTTTTCCTGACAACTCTCTCCAGGCTGCGGTCATCCCTGCTGCTTGTGCACCTTTTTCTTCCACACTTTTCCCTTCCACAAAACTTTCTATTAATGTGCTTTGATACAGCACTTTGGGAACATCCAACTTCTTTTGCAATTACCTTTTGAGGCTTTCCCGGCTTAGGGTGTCAATGATGATTATCTGCACAACTGTCAGGTCAGCAGTTTTTCCCATGATTGTGATTCCTACTGAATCAGACTGAGAGACCGTTTAAAGGCTCAGGAACCCTTTGCAGATGTTATGGCTTAATTAGCTGATTAGAGTGGGACACTTTGAGCCTAGAATATTGAACCTTTTCACAATATTCATGAACTGTAAGCCATAATCATCTCAATTATGACAAATCACAGCTTGAACTATCTTGCTTTGCATGTAATGAGTCTATCTCATATATTAGTTTCACCTTTTAAGTTGCATTACTGAAATAAATGAACTTTTGCACAATATTCTAATTTTTCGAGTTTCACCTGTATTTTAAAACATATCAGCTTAAAGAAACTCACATATGCAGAAAAGTTGTGAGTATGGACAGTTCGGCAGTTCAAGTCTCACTGGGTCAAGGCTGACTCATCCTTCTGTCCTTCCGAGGTCTGTAAAATGAGGACCCAGATTGTTGGGGGGCAATAGGCTGGTTCTGTAAACTGCTTAGAGAGGCCTGTAAAGCAGTACGAAACAGTATATAAGTCTAAGTGCCATTGCTGTAGACCAGGTAACATTAAATTATAGAAAGCAATGAGGGGCTTCTACTTAGTTTTGCTTTGCAAGAAAACATTTTCCAATTTTTCCCTAGATTTGCCAACTCAACTGACTTGGGGTGGCCATAGGAGGCAGTCAAAAAAGTCAACATGGCAGCTGCACAAGACAATTGATGCACTACCTAGTTTGAGTATGTGTTCCATGCAGACAGAGCTTTGATCTCATTGTGGTGACATCTATCTTAACTATTTTGATGCTGGATGATTCTGCAATTGCCTCTTTCCTTCTTCATGAAGAATAAAGCTCAGCTGTTGAACTTGTGTGAATGGAATATTAATAGACATCAGATGATCTTCAGTAAACTTGACTTTGCCTAATATGTTTTGCTGATGATTCCCTACCTTATTTCTGTATGGCAGTTTATAAACCTGAGTAACTTTAAGATAAGTGGATTTTAACTCCCAGAATTCCCCAGCCATCATGAAGATGAAGTGCACACACCTTAAAGTTACTGAAGTTGAGAAACACTTGTGAATTGTTTACAGTAGTGCAGATAATTGTGGCTCATTCAGACATATATGTAGGGTTGTTTTTATTGTTGTATTTGCCCAATTCCTAAACACTAAATGCATGATTTTTTAGTTTGTATCTAATAGGTTTTCTTTAGCACTTATTCTTTGAGTTCCAAACTAAGATCTTTGTAAAGAATGAAGACAGGACAAAAAAGAAAGAAAGATGTTACATTATTCCTGTAATCTTATTCACTGGAAAAGCTACGCTTTCTTTCTTTCAATACAGTGATACTGTATCTCAATCAGTGAATAAGCAGGTTTTAGGATTTTCTACAAATGCCTATAAGGTTTAAGAAGAGATTGGACAGCAATAGTCTACGATCTCCTGCTTGAAAAAGGGACCAGAATAGCTCCAAGATTCTATCCAGCTCTGTTATTCTGTTATTCTATTCTGTTTTTCTTATTTATAAAATCTCCACTCTGGTCTATGACTGTGATAAGACTTATGTATAAATCTTAATATATTGAAAGAATTCTGGATTGTATGAGAAATAAGATTTAACTATGAAAGGTTCAAACACTTGAACTGAAGCTGTTCATGTAGATTTTGCCATTAAAGTTCCTAAATTAGTTAAAATACGTTTACTGAGAATGAGCGGAAGGTAAATTAACAGAGGTCAAGTCCCTCATGCTGAAGAAATGGCTAGTCAGAGATCTGAAAATATTGAATTATAAATCAATCCTTCCATTCACTTCTTGAGTTATGCACAATATTTTTAGAATTGGCTACATAGGAAGTAACAAAACAGAGGCAGATTTTACTCAGCAAAAGATCAGCAGAATTTAAAAAACTTCGTTTTCACATCAGAATCTTGAGCAGAGGAATATCATTCTGAATTAACAGAGGATATGAAATACATTTAATATTTAAATGTGCACTGTTAAAATATTTTTAAATATATATTTAATTTATCAGTATATAAAGCCTTTTGGAGTTGTAGATACTGTGGGTCTGATAAGCCAAGATAAACAAGGGCTACATTGAAATTATACATTATTCCTTCAGTAGACTAGCACCCTTCACCCTGTACCTCCAGTCATACTTCAAACCAGTATGATGGAAGATAAGTGAGGAGCTGTGTTTCCCAGGACAGGAATACCTGTAAGGTCAAAGCAACCCATTCCTATTCAGTCACAAGCACAGAAGGGCAAAGCAAGAGAGCTGTTAAATCAGAAGAAAGAAACACGAGATTGAAACTACTGTGGGAATAAGACGACCAGCAGTTGACAATTGATTGAGGGGGGAGACAAGTGCTTTAAATTAGCTCCATTCTGGCACACTCAATAAAAAATATAATTGGTGCTCTCTGAGTTGGATTGGTTGCTTGCTTCATCACCCAACTAGGTTCAGGTGAGTGTGACATTTGTTGCCTAGTTGGGCAATAAAAGGTCTGCCAGCAAACAACCCAGCTTGGAGAGTACCAAGGATTCCACAGTCCAATCCTGATCAAGACCTCCTCTATTAGAATATAATCCAGCTGTGACATGCCTGGCATCTGGGTAACTTCTGCCAACTTTGGACCAGAAGGAAGCAGCTGATAGTCAACACCAGTGGCTGATGGGTCTTTGAACATAGGCTTCCATAGTTGCAAAGAGATGGAGAGGCCCAGTCCTGCAAGTAGTTTGAGCCTATCAAATCATTTTACTGTTGGTTCTGGCAAGAAAGCTGCCACATATTTTTGGAGGGAAGCCTTCAATGTCCCCAGAACCCTTGTCTTTGGAGAGTGCTGGTGAGGCTGCCTAATAGTATATGCCCCTTCCCTATTGTTGGGAGAAATATCCATCTGGTTCATTTCCAAGCTGGGAGAAAGACACTGGAAACATGGAGGCTGATTGTAAAGATGGCTTATTGATGAAGCAAATGTCAGGATTCCAACAATCGCTCTAATTAAATCATGATTCTCGAGCCAAACTTCAAAAAACTTCAAAGGATTCATTTGAGGTGACATACTGGCAGTGCCCTATATAAAGCCAACTCTGACATACATAATTTACAGTCACCTCTGACCCTGTTTCCTCCCTCCCCCCTGGATGTCTCATAAACCAGATTCTCCAGTTGAGCACATTCGCAGTCTGGGTGTCATCATTCATGTTCTCCAATTAAATATATTTGCAGGCAAAAGCTCTGGTAGTTTAGTTACAATCTTTTAAAGATAAGAGTTGGAATGTACTTTTGCTTTCAATTGCTGCACTGCTCTTCCAGATTTCCTTCCTCCTCCCCCTTTTTTATGGCAACTACTAAAACGGGCATAGGAATGTTTTATGAGTTGACAGCAGAACCATCAAGCACCTGGTTCTCTGGTGCAGCTGAACATATAGAGTTGAGAGAGAGGGGCTTTTATATCTTCTCTTGGGCTTTGAACCTGAGCTTCCTGTTCCTATGGAAGAGCATGTATTCTATTGGCTGTTGTCAGATTTCCATGGGGTCATGTTTGTCTGAGCTCCCAAGTTTGGTTGAAGTTTGCTGGGTGATGCAATGTCCTTGGGAGATTGCAATGCAGTGGGCTCGGTGTCTTCTGCTAAATTATGACCTGAAGGACCATGCCTTAATCCCATCACCCTGGAGCTGAAGCAGAGATGGTATTCAGCAGGTTCTGACCAGTTCTGGAGAACCGGTAGTGGAAATTTTGAGTAGTTCAGAGAACCGGTAGTGGAAATTTTGAGTAGTTAGGAATACCACCTCTGACTGGCCTTGCCCCCATCTATTCTGTCTCCCAAGTCCCAGCTGATCGGCTGGGTCTTCTTTTGTTGCCCTGCACAGGAAAATGGAACTGGAAAGCAGGTTAATGGAGTGGGGAAGGAATGGGATTTTGCAGTAACCTTTTCCCAGGAGTGGGGTGGGAATGGATATTTTACAGTATCCTTCCCCTGCCACGCCCATCAAGCCTTGCCATGCCCACCAAGCCATGCCCACAGAACCAGTAGTAAAAATCTTTGAATCCCACCACTGAGCTGAAGGTCTTTTGTCTTGTACATAGGCTGGCCCAGTCCTTCTGGAGCTATTAAGAAAGGTGGGAGCTGCTTTCCAAGAGCATGTTTCTCCTTTAGGGAAATATAATATTCTGCCTTTTTTAATATTTCCCAAAATATTTCATTCTTCTAGGAGAGTGGTGTTTGTATACTATATATAGCTAAGGTAGCAGGAGTAAGCCTGCCTTGGTCCCTACAGCTCTCCTATCTTTGGAAAGTGGAATGTCTACCGTGGACCTCACTCCATTCTTAAGAGGTCCTTAAAGGGGGCATGCATAAGCGCACCAGCATGCCTACCATCCCTTACTGTCTCCATTTATCTATATTTATTTCCTTTGTTCCTGTTTATGTTCATGCTTATACTTGTTATCTTACAAGATGTTTGGCAGACAAACAAACAAACAAACGAATAAAATAAAATTTGGGCTGCCACGTCTCAATAGTGAGTTTTGTAATGGAGAGACCGATATTTTCATATCTTCTTTCTCTCCAGTTCTGCTTTGTGAAGGACTAAGTAAGGAAAGAAATTAAATTTAAGCTTAGGTATAACCATAGTCCCATTGATGGATGGGTTAACTTTGTGCCTGACGTCTGTTTTGGGATTAATTCCCTGGGCATTAGTTGTGTGGGTCAGTTGATTTCTTTCTGGAGTCTTCACAATTCATCTACATTAACCCAGTATGCATGGTTTGCAACTACCCTGGGCCACCCCGATGAAGCCGTCGAAGTGATGACCCGGTGCCTGGAGGCCATGCGGTGTTGGATGGGGCGGAACAGGCTTCAGCTCAACCCATCTAAGACTGAGTGGCTGTGCTTCCCGGCACCCCGGTACAGCCAGCTGGTTCCATCGCTGGCTGTGGGGAGGAAAACTCTTGCCCCCACAGAGAGGGCCCGCAATCTGGGTGTCCTCCTGGATGTGCAGCTGTCATTGGAAGACCACGTGGCAGCCGTCGCCAGGGGGGCTTTTGGCCCGTAGGATCTACCAGTTGCAGCCCTTTCTGGATCGGGATGCGCTTCGCACGGTCATCTCTGCCCTGGTGACCTCCCGCCTAGACTATGCCAACGCTCTCTACATGGGGCTGCCTTTGAAGAGCATCCGGAGGCTCCAGCTGGTGCAGAATGCAGCCGCGAGGGTGGTGTTGGGGGCTCCTCGGGGCTCCCATGTTACGCCACTTCTGCGCGAGCTGCATTGGCTCCCGGTGGCCCTTCGGGTGCACTTCAAGGTCTTAGTTATCATCTTTAAAGCGCTCCATGGCTCGGGACCAGGATATCTGCGAGACCGCCTCCTGCCATTATCGGCCTCCCACCAACCGATACGCTCCCATAGAGTCGGCCTCCTCGGGGTGCCGCCGGCTGGACGGCTGGCGACCCCGAGGATGCGGGCCTTTTCATTGGGGGCACCCCCTCTCTGGAATGAATTACCCCCAGAGATGAGGACCGTCCCTGATCTCATGACCTTTTGTCGTGCGCTGAAAACTTATTTATTTCAGCAAGCTGGTCTGGCCTAGGGGTTTTTAAATTTTAATCTGGTTTTTAATCTTTCTTAATCCCCTTATTTTAATCTTTGTAAGAGCCAATTATATTTAATTCTTTTAATTTTTAAATATTGTATATGTGTTTTATATGTGTATTTTTATTCTGGCTGCTCACCGCCCCGAGTCCCTTTGGGAGAGGGGGCGGTATATAAATTTAAATAATAAAATAAATAAATAAATAAAGTAGGGCCAAATTGTGCTATCTTTTTGCCTATCTACCTGTGATGACTGTGGCATAAAAACAATGAAGTCACGAAAGTAGGTAAAGTTCCTTTAATACCTCCAACTTGGCCCTCAAGGTCCAGTTATCATTGGCTGGAGAAAAAACTCCCAAGAACAGTTTTTTAAAGGGAAGAAAGTCCATCCAAACTCAAAGTACATATAAATTATAAATAAAAACCAACACAAACCATGCTGCAGCAATTAACGAGACAGGGCAGGATAATAAATTGAAGACTTCCAAAAGGTAATGAAACACACACAGTTGGGAGGATGCCAAAACTCAGATAAGACTTGACAAACCAAACTAATTCACGCTTTGCTTCCAGTGCAAGCACCCTCTTTATCCTGTTTTCCCAGCTGCAGCTAATGAAGGGAATCAGGCCCTTTTTCTCCCCCACGTTGCTCCCTTATCTGTTCTTCCTTGCGTTCCCTAGTATGAAGAGGGGGTGGGCCTGGGTCTTCCTCTGAATGCCCAGCCAGCCTGTGCCCTTCCCCAGTTTCCTCCACAGCCACTGGAGCCAAACTCCTATTCCCTATCAGCTGTTCCACCTCTCCCTTGGACTTAGATTCCAACAGGGGCATGACACTCCCCCTCCCCCTCATTTCCATATACAAGCAGAAGAGAAACTTGTCTTGGCCTATAATTAAATATTACAAATACTTAATCCTTAATTCTGTAAAGCAGCATTCTTGAAATTTGATTTTTTTAAAAAAACCATTCCCAGGTATTTTTAAATGAAAGATGATTATGTTTAATTAATAGCATGGTATCGTTCTTTATTTAATTCATCATTCATGGCTGAGATTTGCTTCCCTTTTAGAAAAAGTTGTCTTTCCCTTCACCACCCTTGTTAAATTATTTTTAGTAGTAGCGACCTTTGAGATGGCATGCCATTTGCATTTTAATTGTTCAAGTAACAGTAAAGCTATTTTGATGAAAGGGGGGAAAAATGTTGGCTTTTCTTTTCATAGTTTTTGTATTTATGGACAGAATCTCCACCATGTAAAAAAAGCTGGAAATCACAAATGAGCAGTTGCTTTTCCAGCACATTGATGAGGATTAGTGTGTGACTAACATATTTATTCCCATAACTCCAGTTTGTCTGTGGCATCCTGCCATGAAAATGGTAGTTGTGCTGTTTCTAAAAGAAGCCGATTCAAAAACTGTGGTTTTATGCAGACTGTGGGTTTCAGAGGAAACGCTGCTTTCAGGCTCTGAGGAGGGTTTTTATATACAGATGAAATTGGAAAAATTAGAATATCATGCAAAAGTTCATTTATTTCAGTAATGCAACTTAAAAGGTGAAACTAATATATGAGATAGATTCATTACATGCAAAACAAGATAGTTCAAGCCGTGATTTGTCATAATTGAAATGATTATGGCTTACAGCTCATGAAAAGCCCAAATCCACAATCTCAGAAAATTAGAATATTACATGCAATCAATAAAACAAGGATTGTACATAGAACTATATCGGACCTCTGAAAAGTATAAGCATGCATATGTACTCAGTACTTGGTTTGGGCCCCTTTTGCAGCAATTACTGCATCAATGCGGCGTGGCATGGAAACTATCAGCCTGTGGCACTGCTGAGGTGTTATGGAAGACCAGGATGCTTCAATAGCAGCCTTCAGCTCTTCTGCACTGTTCGGTCTCATGTCTCTCATCTTTCTCTTGGCAATACCCCATAGATTCTCTATGGGGTTCAGGTCAGGCGAGTTTGCTGGCCAATCAAGCACAGTAATCCCATGGTCATTGAACCAGGTTTTGGCGCTTTTGGCAGTGTGGACAGGTGCCACGTTCTGCTGGACAATGAAGTCAGCATCCCCATAAGGCTCGTCTGCAGAAGGAAGCATGAAGTGCTCCAAAATCTCCTGGTAGATGGCTGCATTGACCCTGGACTTAATGAAGCACAGTGGACCAACACCAGCAGATGACATGGCTCCCCAAATCAACACAGACTGTGGAAACTTCACACTGCACTTTAAGCATCTTGCAGTGTGTGCGTCTCCATTCCTCCTCCAGACTCTGGGCCCTTGGTTTCCAAATGAGACGCAAAAGTTGCTCTCATCAGAAAAGAGGACTTTGGACCACTGAGCAACAGACCAGGTCTTTTTTTCTTTAGCCCAGGTAAGATGCTTCTGATGTTTGTTGTTCAGGAGCGGCTTGACAAGAGGAATACGACATTTGAAGCCCATGTCCAGGATCCGTCTGTGTGTGGTGGCTCCTGATGCACTGACTCCAGCCTCAGTCCACTCCTTGTGAAAGTCCCCAACACTTTTGAATGGCCTTTTCCTGTCAATCCTCTCCAGGCTGCGGTCATCCCTACTGCTTGTGCACCTTTTTCTTCCACACTTTTCCCTTCCACAAAACTTTCTATTAATGTGCTTTGATACAGCACTTTGGGAACATCCAACTTCTTTTGCAATTACCTTTTGAGGCTTTCCCTGCTTAGGGTGTCAGTGATGGTTTTCTGCACAGCTGTCAGGTCAGCAGCCTTTCCCATGATTGTGATTCCTACTGAACCAGACTGAGAGACCATTTAAAGAATCAGGAACCTTTGCAGGTGTTATGGCTTAATTAGCTGATTAGACTGGGACATTTTGAGCCTAGAATATTGAACCTTTTCACAATATTCTAATTTTCTGAGATTGTGGATTGGGTTTTCATGAGCTGTAAGCCATAATCATCTCAATTATGACAAATCATGGCTTGAATTATCTTGCTTTGTATGCAATGAGTCTATCTCATATATTAGGTTCACCTTTTAAGTGAAATAAATGAACTTTTGCGCGATATTCTAATTTTTTGAGTTTTACCTGTATATAGAGGGTCTCCTTTTATGACTTTAGCTTTTCAAATGCTGGAACCAAAGCAAGCTTTGCAAAGCCACTGTACTCATTATTTAAATATAATGGATTCTTTTGACTGTTTCCCGAAAAGGAGATTTCCCTTCTTTTAAAATTGAGAATTTTCATTCTAATTAAATTTGGCGGAAATAAAATGGGGCAGATGTAGCTCTCTTGTTTGAGGAGGATTTCTCCCCACCCCCACCTGTCATTTCATAATCTGCATTGTTTCTGCCAACACCTTTTTATCAGCCTTTCCATTGGGTATAAAGAAAGAAGTTCATTAAAGAAAAAGACCAAAGTGTTTTTTTCCTGGCAAGAGAATCTAATTAGGAAAGATGTTCTGCTATGTTTGATCAATGCTTGCCTTCTTGGTTTTGTTTTAACATGAAAACGTTGAAGTCGAGCCAAAGACAGTTGTTTAGGCTTTAGGGTTTTTCACTTCTTGCACTGAAAATGTCTAGATTTAGAATCTTTGAGCTCCCTCCACTTGCATCCATGGCCCTCCTAGCTACAGGTTGTCCTCAGCTTACGACCGCAACTGAGCTCAAAATTGATGTTGTTAAGTGAGAAATTTGTTAGGTGAGCTTTGCCCCATTTTCTTGCCCCATTTGTTAAGTGGATCACTGCGGCTGTTGAATGAGTAAGACAATTGTGAAGCGAACCTGGCTTCCCCATTGACAGAAGGTCGCCAAAGCGAAATCACTTGACCTTTGGACACTGCAACCGTCGTAAATGCGAGTCGGTTGTCAAGCAATCTGAATCTAAACCACGTGACCATGGGGATACTTCAATGGTCGTAAGTGTAAAAAGGGGTCACGGTCACTAAATGAACTGTTGTAAATCGAGGAATCCTGTACGGGTTGCAACTGGTCTGCTCTCAACCATTAATTATACGTTTGTAGGGTTTGCTGCTTGGGTTGGATTAGAAGACCTCCGAGGTTTCTTCTAACTCTTAGTCTGTGACTAGTAGATTTGATGGATGGATGGAGGACTATCTCTCTCTATATATGTATGGTATTCAGCTTTGTTCGGGTATTTTCCCACGTCATTATAGTTGTGCTTTTAAAGTTGAATCTCATCTGCCATCATCAGGCTTGGGTATTGTGTTTGTCTGATGATGGCAGATGAGATTCTGCTGAAACGTCGCTACAACTTTAAAAGCACAACTATAATGACGTGGGAAAATACTCGAACAAAGTTGAATACCATACATATAAATACCTGCAAAAACTTAAGAAAAAACACACACACATATATATATGCAGGTCTTGGCGTGTTCAGGTCTTTTCCCGTGTAAGATTGAGAGTATCTTGGCGATGTTTCGACGAGGTTCCACTCGCCATCTTCAGGCTGGTGCTTTTGGCTTCGTGCTTGTGCGAGCAAAGCGTGATTGGAGCTGCTGTCTCTCTATAAATACTGTGGGGAAGGTTGGCTGTGTTGTCATTTCTTAATTCGTTGATGGAGTTGATGTTTGCAGATTGGCTGGCTTTTTCGTAAGAACATGTGTGGCAGTTTATGTCCAGGATACATATTCAATCTAGCATTTGATATTGTGGTTATGTGTGCATACACTAATCTACAGCGTAATATCCACCACTGATCTAAGTGTATACAGGTAGTCCTTGACTTACAGCCATTTGTTTAGCAATAATTTGGAGTTACAACGGCACTGAAAAAAGTGACTTAAATGACTGGTCCAGTGGTGCGTTTCAAAATTTTTTTACCACCAGTTCGGTGACCGTGGCTTGATGGGCATGCTTTGCGCGCATGCACACTTTGCGCGTGCCAAACGCGCACCTTACACAGGTGCAGAGGCATTTTGACTCACCTGCAATCCTGCACTCTGCCTCTTTCTTCAGCAGCTGCCGCACGGCAACCTGCTGTGCCACGCAATGCAGCTGTGCTTCAAAAGCAGGACATAAAGATGAGTATGGGAGCCTGGGCAGGTGCGTAGGCCCAACAGCAAAGCGTTGAAGAAAACCAGTTTGGTGTCCGCTGCTCATCGACGCTACCGGCTTGGCAGAACCGGGCCAAACTGGTAGAATACCACCACTGGACTGGTCCTTCCACTTATGATGGTAGCATCTCCATGGTCAACACAATCAAAACACCCACATGTGTGTACAATGGTTGCAGCATCCGGAGTCCTCTGATCTCCATTTGTGACATTCCTGTTCAACAAGCAAAATCATTGGAAAATTCACTTAACAACTACCGTGCTTAGCACCAAAAATTCTGGTCACAATTGTGGTCACACGTCAAGAATTACCAGCATAATAGTTTGGATGCTACATGAAATTCTTACTTTGCTGAGTTAACTGAGAATTGGATCAAAATATGCCAACGTTTATCCATCTGTTTTTATGTCTGTCTTGAATGGCCGTAGTCTCAAAGATCCCATTTCTTTTGAAGCACAACCTGGAAAATAAATGACTTTTTGTGTATTGACAATTGTATCCCATATGGGATTGATTACCTGTTTTATTATTTCTCTTCCTTAGGTGCTTAAGACATAGACAGGAATTCTTGAATAAGCAAGTGATACAACTAGGACAGTGGTAGCAAACCTTTTCGGCACTGAGTACTGAAAAGGGAGCGCGTGTGCATGTGCTGGAAACCAGAAGAACAGTTCCCTGGTGCACCGCGCGGGAGTGCCAGAAACCGGAAGCTCAGCTTCCTGCCGTGTGCATGCGCACTGGCCATCTGGTCTTCCGATTTCTAACGTGCATGTGCACATGAACACCAGCTGGCTGGCACACGCAAGCGTGCCCAGAGTTGCTCTTCCGGTTTCCGGCACTCCCACACACACAACCAGTTGGCTGGCACATGCTGTTCTTCCAGTTACCAGTACCCCCAAGCATGCAAAGACCAGCTGGCCAACACACATGTGCACGCCGGAACCTGGAAGAGCAAAGGGCAATGGCTGGCATGCCCAGAGAAATGGCTCTGCATGCCACTTTCTGGCACAGGTGCCATAGGTATTAGGTAATTTAAAATTTCAGCTGAATCTGAAGCAAAAATAAAAAATCAGGGGTCCCAATATAGTTATTGGTGAATAAAACTTGGAAACAGTGAAAGCTTAAAATCTAAGTGGTTCATAAAGAAATATCAGGAGAATCACAACTAAAATCTGTTTTTAAAGGAAAATTTAATAATTAAATACAGGTACAATAATTACGTACAGATACAGCCAACATTTCTGTGGTTAAGTGAAACATTTGTTAAGTGAGTTTTGTCCAATTTTACGACCTTTCTTGCCACAGTTGGTAAGCAAATCACCGTACTTGATAAGTTAGTAACACGATTGTTAAATGAATCTGGCTTCCCCATTGACTTTGCCTGTTAAAAGGTTGCAAAAGCTGATCATGTGACCTTGAGACACAGCAACGGTCATAAGTATGAGTCAGTTGCCAAGCACCTGAAATTTGATCACGTGATCATGGGGATGCTACAAAGGTCGTAAGTGTGAAAAATGGTCATAAATCACTTTTTTCAGTGCCATTGTAAATTTGAACAGTCACTAAATGAACTGCTATAAGTTGAAGACTGCCTGTATCATGTTTTTCCCCTTTTTCATTTTTATTAAGGTTTTTTTTAACATCCTGTTTCCTACCAGCCATAATGTGATATAATCACATTGGATACTGTAGCTTGATAACAGAGTTTAAAGTTTGGGACTATCAGACCACCTCATTCTTTCAAATCCTGTAGTATCTTAAATTTAATCCATGTTTTTTATATTAGACCATACAAAATCGGTTATTTCTTTCTGTCAATCATAGAGTGCCTTGTTTCCAATTTTTATTGGAATCATTTGGCATAAAAGATAAGCTTTGGAAGAGTGTTCATTGCTGCCGTTCTTCCTAACCAATTCTGTTTTAATTCTCTTCAACTTAATGTGTTTGCTGTTATATATTTTTCCAGATCGGTGAGTAGTTATTTTAAAATACGTCTTTACTATTTTTTGTCAAATAAAGAGGTATTTAACCTTTTCAGCAGTAATATTGAACCCCATTATTTGATACAATTATTATTTTTCTTCCTCAGTTAATTTTCTCTGTCAATGTTTCAGTTTTATCCTTATTGATTTGACATTTTGATAGCAAACTATACTGTTATATGTATGGCATTGTCAATTCTAGAAAATCCTTAGGCTGCATAATTACGGTAGTATGATAACATTGGCATATAATTTCAAGTCAGTACCTTGTGTTATGATTTAATTTTTGACATTTTATTTTATTGATGCATCTTATTTGCCAATGGCTCAAAGGCCAATAAGAATAAGGGAAGAGATTATGACATGGTCTTGTCACATTCCTTATGGTACATTTTGATGCTAAATTGCCATGTATTATGATCTTTATTTCTTGTTCTTTATAAATATTTTGTATCCATGTTAAAAAGTTACAGCCACTATGTTAGAATGTAAGCATGAAAGACCATTCCAAATGATCAAGATCTTTGTTTACATTAAAACAAATCTAATCTCTTTTCCTCTTCCTCCTCCTCCTGATTTGTTTAATAATTTTCAAAACAAATCTGATATTGTCTATTATATATCTATTTGGGACAAATCCATATGGTCAATAAGCATTACTTTGGTTAGAAAACCATTGATTCTTTTTGTAAGTAAGGCTATAAAGATCTTGTAGTCTACAATCAATAAGGAAATAGATTTGTACAACTCTAGACAAATAGGATTTCTTCCTTATAGTTCAAGGGATAAAAGCTTCTCTCCATGACAAAAAGGGTTGTAATATTGTTGGCTGGGTTGGTTTAACCAACATTTCTTTAAACGTCGTGCACGACAGTCCTCAACTTACAACTACATTTTTGCCCAAATTTATGACTTTTCTTGCCACACTTGTTAAGTGAATCACTACCTTGATTATGTTAGTAACATGGTTGTTACCATTGTTTACTAAATCTAGCCTCGCTATTGACTTTGCTTATCAGGCCACAAAAGGTGATCACACAACTCCAGGATATTGCAACTTTCATAAATATGAACCAGTTCCCAGGTGTCTGAATTTGATCATGTGACAATGGGAATGCTGAAATGGTCATAAATGTGAAAAATGGTTGTAAGTCACTTTTTTCAGTGCCATTGTAACATTGAATGGTCATTAAATGACTGGTTATAAGAATGACTACCTGTATACTGTAAGATGCTATCAAATCCTAAACTTTGTCTAGTTTGGATTTTTGTTTTTTAAATTATTTCTTTGGTTTCATCTTCTGTTATGGCCCGTTAAGCATTTCTTGTTTTGGTCCATACATTTTAAAAATAGTATTCAATCTCTTCTGGATCAGATGTCCATTTATTATACGATCTTGAATTGTTCCATCAGGCCCCTAACATACATCTAGTTCCACCAAAATAATAATTGTAATGCTTTTATTTTGTTTCTTTTACAGTTGGTAAACCAGCAATTGTCTAACTCATTGTTTTTCCAAAATATTTGTTTGTCTAAATTTAACTTTTCACCATTTTAGAAGGTTATTTATGTCAGTTCAATCTCATAGAAGTAGCTTTAATTGTTTCTTCTAAGTCCCAAAATAGATTATGCTTATGCTTTAATTTTTGTTACTTTATTTTATTCAGTAATTTCTATTTCTCCAGAGTTTTCTTACTTGAATGCTACAGAGATAAACAGTCTTTTCATAAATATTTTGTTGGAATCTCATTTTTATTTTGTAAATAAAAAACACCAGAGATTAGGTCATTTGAAAGAAGTCTTTTAATTTCTGCTAGCAATTCAATTTCATATCCTCTTGTAATGTTAAAAGTCTGTAACATCCCCACCTCTTTAGTCTAGAGCTTTATTTAATTTTATAATAAATGGGTTATAATTTATATATGAAGGAGCTGCAACCTCCATGTATATAAAATTAGTTGATAATGAGTTGGAAATCCATCACATACTTATTCTTGAATAGTCTTTGTATACTGAGGAATAGTAAGTATGTTCTTTCTCTGCGGGAAGATCTTTTGAGGAAATTTACCAGAATTCCTTTTGATGAAGCAGGTTGGTCATATTTCCAATATTTGCCAGAATGTGCCTCTCTATAAAAATCAAAATCATGCAAGCCATAGATATTGTCTGTAAAATTTTCTGGAAGGGAAATTCGAATTTTGAACAGGAATGATATTGGACATTTAGAAGTTTGCTGTTGGAAAAAGATCTATTTTATTCTGGGGAATTCTCCCATCTCTTGATTCTGCCCCTCCCCCTCCAGAAACTGCTGCTTTTCATTCTTTTTTTGCAGAGAATGTTTTCATTCTGAAAACTTCCCTCTCTTTGAAAATTGCTCATTAAGTACTTCAAAGTAGTACAAGATCTTCAAAGTATCATTTTTGATAAGTAAAATGTGGTTTTATGCCCATAATTTCTTCTCATTAAACCAAACCAGAACAAATGATTTTATTAACAAAAGATATTTAACAAGATATCATAACATATATAAATGTCCAAGTAATATAAGATAAAAAAAGAGCTAAAGAAACAATTTTTAAAAGCTACAAGTGTTAAGGCTGAATTCTAGCTATATATTAATACCTTAAAAAGAAATTGTTTAATTCTGGCATTCTTTATATTAAAAACTGAAGTTTTTCCCTATCATGTTTCCCCAAATATTTGAACATGTTCTAAGATTAGCATCTTATACTAAATTATGATTGTATTAATTTTTTTCTATGAAAGATAACATGCCTAGAGTGGCTTGCAAAATATAAAGTGCAGAATTACATTAAAAATACACACCATAAAAAGGAAGGTTGTTTTAAATGTATATGAGAAAAAAATGGAGGAATCAAATTGTTTTGGCTGTAACTGAATGAGCATATATAAAGTGCAATACTAGGAGAATATCTTCTAGCATATCACATTCCAAGTCTGTTTAAAATGAATTATCTTAGTGACCTGCTGAATTTAGCCAAAGCTAAACCATTATGAAGGAACATGATTTTAAAATGCTTTGAATTTGACTGAATTATACTTAATGATGGGTTATTCCTGGCAATGTTTTTTGTATAGAGATGGCTAAATAAATTGGTAAATACAGGGCCTCTAGAGTCACAATCGCAATAATTTGATATACTATTAAATGCATCTGTCATTCAGCCATAAGGTTCAACTGATACACCTCCATTTGAGTGTAAAACCTGGAATTCACACTAAAATTTAGTTAGATTTTGTTTTAAAAACACCTAGCTAAATGCAATAATTCCATCCTTCAAAGAAGGAAAATCTAATCTTGCTATTTTTTCTATTACCCTCCTTATATGGGTAGATGAGAATCAAACTTAATAAATCTACATTAAAGAAATACATTTAATTTATTAAAATGTATCTATTGTTGTGCAAACTTGATTTTGATGAACAATATTTGAGTAGTCAGCTAGATCATTTAATGATAATAAAACTGCCAAGGGTAATTTACCCACAGGATAAATTACCCACAGGATAAAAAAGCCAAAATGGTGGCCACAACAGGGCAAATGGAGCTCTGTTTGATTTTAAATGTATCTTGACAATTTTTTAAACCACACTCAACATCCTTAAACAATATCTTGAGTTGACTTCTGATAATCTTATTTACCTTAAAGTCTGTAGAGCAAGGGTCTTCAAACTTGGCAAGTTTAAGACTTGTGGATTTCAACTCCCAGAATTCTTGAGCTAACATGACTGGAGGAGGGATTCTGGGAGTTGAAGTCCACAAGTTGAAGACCCCTGGTGTAGAGATTCTTAGTCATCCAGGTCATGGTTGTCCCAAAGCTGCTTTTTCAAAAGGCAACTGGACTTTATTTTTTCTCTTGAAGACAAGTTTGCTTCTCATTCAATAAGTTTCTTCAGCTCTGACAGGATAGTGGGGAACGGAAGGATTTATATTCCCTGCAGACAGCTGGTCATTTGCATACTTTTAGAGGGTCATTGAAGTACTTGGAGGTTCATCTGTGTCTTCAAGGTCAGCTGAGTAGTTCAAATGGTCTGGAACCTTACTTACCTTCTTCCAGGATTTCTTACACTCATCAATATCCTAAGGTTTCCCCATTCAAATTCTAACCAGATTAAATCAGTTTATTTTTCAAGGTCAGTCAGATGCTGGAATTTACTTGGTCAAATGTAAATATGGTCTTGAATTCAGTTGGTCTACTATTGACTATGTATACACAGCCGTGTAGTTTTCTTGACAACTATACAAAAAATGGTCTATGATTTCCAACAGGATGGTTTTTTGACTTTCCAATTTAGGCTATAGCTCTGAAATTGGCTGGTCATCTCCCATCCAGATGTTCTCCATATTGATCCCACTATATTTTTGAGATTGATCAAGGTAATCTAGCTGCTGTCTGTTCCTTTGCTAAATAAAAATGTTGATAAACACATTATAGCTTTTCTCTCGTGAATATGATGTTAGAAGTGGGACCTATAGCTTTCAGGAAGAGCTGTCCTGCTGTTTTTATAAATTGTGGTTGCAGTTCTATAACCTAATAGAAGAGAGTATCTGTAACTCAGGTTGAACGTGGAGTTCTTGGTGCACTCAGGTTTGCTTGCAATATATTTTATTACCCAAGTAATGACATCATCAGTGCTAGTGAGTCTCGGGGTCAGGGTTGGTGAGGGCATACTCTTCTCCTTGATAGTTCCATGATGATAGTTTTCTGTTTGATTGTTTGGCTGGCACTAGTCTCTGTTTATTTGAGTGTTGCTGGAGGGAATGTATCCTGGTCTTTTTGTTTAATTCTTAGCTTTTTTTTAAATTGTACCTTCTGAATGATGTGTAAATGTGGCTTACCTCTATCTTATATCTGTTGATGTCTGAAACACACTGCCATCAACACTGGCCATTTCTGGCCAAGTTCAGCAGCACATTGACTTGCAAACTTAAGATAAAAAGATGAGGTGAATTAAAAGCTCAAAATGAGGTGACAGCACAAGCAGTATGCTTTCTGGCCTTTTTTTTAGATTCAGTTAGAATTGTAGTTAGTTTCCTCCAGATGCTTCAAACCAGACTTAGGTCCAGCAGCATCCAGTTTCACTTGCCAAGATGGGCTTTAGACTTCCCTGTCCCAGGAATCTGGACTCACTAGGTGCTGCTAAAGAAATTTAAGGGAGTATATTTGACTACACACACACATACTGGATAGATAGATGGATGGATGGAAAGACAGATAGATGATATAGATAGATAATAGATATAGATAGATGATATAGATGATAGATGATACAGATAGATGATAGATTAGATAGATGATATAGATACAGATGAGATAGATAGATTATATAGATATAGATGATAGATAGATGATAGATATAGATGATAGATAGATGATAGATGAGATAGATAGGCAGACAGACAGGATAAATAGATGATAGAAAGACAGATAGATGATATAGATGAGATAGATGATAGATATAGATTAGATAGACAGATGATAGATTATAGAAAGACAGAAAATAGATATAGATGAGATAGATGATAGATGATATAGATAGATGAGATATAGAGATGATAGACAGATAGACAGACAGACAGATAGATAGACAGATGATGGGGGCTTCGTGCTGGGGAATCCCCTTCCCCACTATCCAGTCAGAGCAGAAAAAGCTTCTTGGATGAGAAGCGAAACGCCTTCAAAGAAAAACCAGAAAGTCCAGCTGCCTCTTGATAAAAGCACCTTTGGGTCCTCTTTACCGCCCTCTCCCCACCCCCCACCTCCCCACTTTTCTTGGTTGGTTCCAGGCTACGAGATCCCCAAAGCTACAGCGGCAAAAGGCGGCGCGGGGTTTGTATACGTGTTTGTGGGGAGGGAGGTCGTTTTCTCCGCAGCACTCCTCAGGCTCAGCGGCCAAAGCGCGCGAGGGAAAGGGGAGCAGCCGACACGCAGGCCTCCTTCCGAGCTGAGTGGGGGGGGGAACCCTTTCATCTCGCCAATCCAGCCCCCCCCCCCCCCCAGATCCCAACCTGCTTTGCGAAACGCCCCCTCCCCCCAACCCAAAGCTTCCCCCCCCCGGCAGCCGGCGACCGGTCAGCGATGTGCGCAGGCGCTCAGAGTTCTCCCTCCCGCCCTCACAGCGCCACGCCGGTCGCCCCAAATGGCCATCTCCGAGCGGGAGGGCATCCCTCCCCGCTCGCCCCCGGTTCGAAGAAGCGAGGGTCGGGCGCCGTGCGGGGCTGCAACTGAGCGGAGGTGCCGCGGCTTGGGAAGGCAGGTCTCGCCAAGCGCCAAAGCGGGGCTCGCCGCGCCGTTCTCACCTCTCTCGGTTGGGCGAGCTCGGATCCCCGCGGCACCTCGACCCCGGCCCCGGTCGCCATGGTGACCACGCAGCCCCTGGGCCGCCTGAGCGGCAACGCCGGCCCACCGCCGAGCGCACCCGCCACCTGCGGGGCGAGACTGGAGCGGGCGCCCAGGTGAGCAGCCTCAGGCCGCGCAAAGCGGCTGCTCCCTCTCCCCGGATGGCCGAAGGCGGCGTTGCTGGCTGACCGTCAGCCCCGAGCTCTTCTGGAGCCTGGGTTCGCGCAAGAGCCGGGTCCGGTAAGGAGCTGTCTGTGCCTGCAAAGGTGGGGGGGGGGGGGGGCGGTTTGGTGTCCTGCGTATTTGGTATGGCTTTGACTGACTGATCCTCTGAGTGGTCCATCTGCCCAGGATGGTTTAGGACAAGCGGCCGTCGTCTCTCCAGAATCCAAGATTGACAATCGCAAGGTTATCTTGCCCAGCTTGTTCCCGACAAAATCTGTTACTCCGTATAAAGGCACATCTGTAGAGATTCTCAGTCATTCAGGTCCTGGCTGTCCCAAAAGGTGCTTTTTTTCAAGAGGCAATTAGACTTGTTTTTTTTTTTTTTTCTTTTGAAGATGTTTGGCTTCTCATCCAAGAAGCTTCTTCAGCTCTGACTGGATGGTGGGGAATGGAAGGATTTATATTCCTTGCAGACAGCCGGTTATTTGCATCCTTTTAGAGGGTTGTTGAGGCCACTTGGTGCTCATCCCAAATTGTATAGCTAAAAGTCTGTAGAGATTCTCAGTCATCCAGGTTATGGTTGTCCCAAAGGTGCAACTGGACTTTCTTGTGTTTTCTTTGAAGACGTTTCACTTCTCATCCAAGAAGCTTCTTCAGCTCTGTCAGGATAATGGGGAATGGAAGGATTTATATTCGTAGAATAGAACACTTTATTATCCAAGCATGATTGGACACACAAGGAATTTGTCTTGGTGCAAATGCTCTCCGTACATAAAAGAAAAGATACATTCGTTAAGAATCAAGAATCATAACATACAACACTTAATGATAGTCATAGAGTACAATCAGCAATCAAATCATACTAGGAAACAGTCAATATAATTGCAGACAGCTGTCATTTGCATCCTTTTTAAAGGGTTGTTGAAGCACTTGGAGGTCTATCTGTGTCCTCGGGGCCATCTGAGTAGTGCTCCTGGTTCCTGTAGTCTGCAATTTTCCCCTCCCCTCCTGGAAATCCATTCCTACTCCCACACCATTCAAAGGGTGTTCCTCCCATATAAGGCAAGTATTTATTAGGAAGAGCTTTCCAATGAGGTGGTTGACTAGTATGAATGGGAGAACTTCAGCTGGGTTTCTTCTCCTGGTTTTAATATTGTTGTTAGAGTTTGATTGAATGCAAGGACACATTTAAAAGCATTGATCTATTTTTACTTAGGGGCAGCTGGAGTGGTCAAGGTGATGGCTGAAGTCTCCTGACAACATTGAATTCAGTTGGAACTGGAGGTGATCCAGAATCACTGAGGAATCTGCAGTGTGATGTGGGGATCAAAGGCTTGACAGTTAGACAAGCCAAAACTGTCTTTAGCTGTTGAAATATTTAGGCCAAGTTTCAAGGGACAAAAATAAGTTTTGATGAATTTCCACTTTTGGATGAGATGTTTGGTGATTAGAGTTTCTTGTGATTAGGGTTTCTTGTAGGCTCATCTTCTTCCCTAAAGTATGCAACATGTCAGTATAATAAAAAATGAAATAGAACCCATGGCAGACAATTACAGTAATACATAAAAGTTTCTGGCAGTGGTTTTCCTCTCCAAGTGTGTTTCAATTTAATTTCTGAATGTTTTGTGTAATGTTTGGTAACGAAACGTTCAGAAACTAAATTGAAACACGCTTGGAGAGCAAACCACTGCCAAAATCTAAAATCCTACAAGTATTTTCTATTATTTCAAACAGAAAAGTTTTTCATATGCATGCCTGGTTATGTTTGGGGAGATAGACAGGTAGAATCCATGCCCTGTTTTCTATGTTCTATCTTTCCTTCTAATTGCTTGTTGTTCATTTAGAATGCAGAAAGAGACACAAGTTCTTACGAGTTCTTATATTCTCTTTAAGATTTCCAGAATTGCCTGTTAAAAATTATTTGGGAAATTTGACTAAATTAGACATAAGGCTAACTCTAAGGTTTTGTGACAATCTCTGTTCATGTTGTTCTTCGATAAGGCAGAGTTTTGGCTCATCAAATGTCCAAAGCCTGTTACCTAGATTTCTTCTTTTTGATTTACCGGTAATTCATGTTGCAAAATTCATGTGTTGGGTTTATATCCTGCTGAACTAAAACATGCTCATCTGTCAATTATACAATTGTGCATCCTCCTTGCTCTACCTGAGAAATACATTTGCAGGGTAGAAAACATGAATTCAGCTCCGTATAAATGCTAAAATATTCGAGGGGGCCACAGATGTCAAAATATTCACAGAGAGCAAAGTTACAGTGCATAAAATTGCTTTATTTTATTTGCCTTTTAATACGGTAAGAATGTCAGGGTGATTCTTGAAGCAATTGCATTGATGATGATATACTGAAGTCAGTATGAAGTCATTTGCACTACCTTATCATGATTTTGTAGTAGTTTTGTTAAATGGAATAGAAGATTAGGGTTGTGTCCTGGCATTCTGCAATAAACCCGCTTCCGTTGGCTGCAGGGAAATAAGTATGTTCAGACTTATTTTGCAGAAATATATTCCTAGAGTACTGTGAAAACTGGCTTTCTTTCTTTTTCTTTTTATCTACATAGATTTTTCTGCTATTGTAAAATCTTCCAGCATTTACTGAATTTTGTGGAACCAAAGAACTAACAGTTAAATTCTGTTAGAAGCTGTAATAACAATAAAACAGAATTGGAAGACACCTTGGAGGTCTTTTAGTCCAATCCCTGCTCAAACAGAGAACCCTATAACATTTCAAATTGCTCAATCTCCTCTTAAAAATCTCAAGTGTTATTGGAGCACCACAACTTCTGAAAGCAAGTTGTTCCACTGATCAATTATTCTGTCAGGAAATTTCTCCTTCATTTTAGGTTGGTTATTTCTTTGATTAGTTTCCACCCACTGCTTCTTGTCCTGTCTTCTGGTGTTTTGGAGAATAGATTATTACAATACTGTAATACTACTATAACACTAGTGTTTTAATACTATTATAATGCTATAGATAAATACTATTATAATAATAATATTATTTATAATTCTATACTTCTAATGATCACTGTTTCTTCCTTTTGGAGAAATCCATCTATTTTTTGTTAGTCTTGATGTCCATTAAAAACTGGAGATAGTCAGAAGCCTTCTCTCCAAAAGAAGTATTGTTTGAATTTGACCAACTTCTTTGCTTCCAAAATCCATGAGTTAAGTCAAAACCTGAATTTACTTCCCTTCCAGCTGCAAACATGCTTTGTACTTTGAGAAAGGAATTCCATACCTCTCTTCAGAATTGCAGGAAGACAAAGTTTTCATTGCCATAAGGCTGAAACATATCCTAGAGTTTAGGAATTGTGTGTGTGAGAGAATGTGTCTCCACAATTACTCTGTAAAGAATGAAGTGTATCAAAGCTCTCAGCCCTTCTTGTTGTATGTTGAAAGAAACTGAAATTGTGTCCCTTTTATAGAAATTCATGTGATTGAATTTTTTTCCTAAACTTGTTATCTGTTCCTTCTCAAATTCAGTTTCTTTCATGAAGACTGACTTAACCCTTTTATTGTCAGGCCCAGAAATAAATAAATGTAAGTGTATGAAATTAATTGAGTTAGTTGTTGCCCTCCATTTTCTTTCTCTTTTTTTGTGCCACTAAGTTTTGATTCCTGGAGAGTACCTGGATCAGCCACTGCAGTTTTCTTGGCAAAGTAGTTTGTCATTGCTACTTTTCTAGAATCTAGATCTAAGAGGGAATGACTAGCTTCGTGCCTAAGGTGGACTAGAACTCACAGTCTCCTGGTTTCTAGCCTGGTGTCTTAACCACTGCATCACATTCACTCTCTCATTCTATACTAGCTCATAGAGCTTTACGCACACTTATTTTTGTAAATAAGGTTTAAAAATGCAAAATGAAAAAAAATCATATCCAACCTATTGTTTAATCCTAGTGATCAGTATCTTAACACTATATTAAGCCCCAGATTACAAGAGAGAAGGGTTTGGAAAATTTCCGCCACTACAAACTGCTGAAAAAGCCAAGTTTTAATGGCTCCACAGTTTTGGCACCACAGTGATCCCTGGGAAAAGCTGTTCCAAAGAAGAGTAGAAGTGATTGGAAACCGTGCTTCCAAGGCCAAGATGATAGCAAGCATTGAGTGAACAGATTCAGAATAAGCCTCTTCCACCTGATCTCATCCGGTGGGAAATTGGGAGAAGTTGGTTTGAAAACATCCCATTTCTGAACCATGAAAGGACTTTCAAATTTATTTCAATTCATTAAATTTATAATGGTGAGAAATAACATTGTCACTTAACTCCATAATTAAATTCAAAAGCTTGGGAATAAGAGCAGATTTTCAAATCAGAGGATGCTAGGACAAATGCACTGTCTAGAGTACTCACATGCAAAAAAGTAGTGAGGTTTGATTCACGTTGATTTATGTTTATATAGATTTATGTTGAAACCCAACATATTGATTTGTACATTCCAAAAAACAAGCAGAGCTCAGTTGCAGCATTGTAGCCACCATTTTAGCTGTTATGACCATAATATGAGGATACATCTGCACCTGCAGTTTCCCTTTATTAACCCCAGTGTACCTTCAAAGATTTTAAAGCTAGAAATGCTGTCTCGGGAATTCTGGGAGTTGAAGTCCACTCATCTTAATGTTATCAAGATTGAGAAACCTTGTTTTAAAAATCACAATGCTTAAAGCAACTCACCACAAGGGATATTCTTGAAAGAAACATTATTTGTCAGGTCTGGAATTTCATTTTGCAGTGTAACAGTTTCTGTGTTCTTTTTAAAATGTTATTATTAATTTAAAACTGGTAAAACAAGAAGTCTTGTGTCCTCAAAACAGGTCCACTGGCATCTCCAAGTGTTATACTTCAGGAATCCATGAGGGTTTGTCTGGCACTAATTGTGAATGGCTCTTGGCTAAGCCTTCATTGCAGGTTCCATAGTGGTAAACTATAATAATATTTCATGTTTCATTCTGGAGTAACGAAATTTGGATTTTTCCCCATTTTGCTTGTTTTTTTGAAATATATTTTCTTTTCGTTCCCATTTTATCCTATAACGCTGTTTCCTTTTTTTTAAAGAAGTATTTTTTTCTGCTTAAATTACTATTTATAGTGCAAATCCACTGTGCCTCCTTATATTCTAAGGTTTGTTTATATTTATGCTAAGGGAACGCTTGTAACCAGGATTATCTGTATATCTACATCTCTTTCTCTCCCTCCCCCCTCTCTCAGTGTGTGTGTGTGTGTGTGTGTATACAGAGAGTATATAGGGAGCTGTTGCTTTGTATTAGCATCCATTTGGTTGTTAACTAAATGAAAAAGCTAAACTTTCATTTTGCCTTCCAGCAAAAATTTTAAGGAAAAATTGCAACCATGTAATAAAATTTCAAACCTAATACCGTAAGCCTACAGCCAGAAATCTGCAAACAATTGAGAACTTAAGTCTGAAGTGCTTCATACAGGTACTCCTCAACCAGGGGTGGGATTTAAATTTTTTAACAACCAGTTCAGTGGACGTGGCTTAATTGCTGGATGTGGCTTGGTGGCCATGTTATTGGCTTGGCGTGGCCAACTCAATATCACTCACATCAACGCACACCTCTCCTCGCCTGGACTCTCACGACTGTGGAGATGCTGCAACAGTTGTATGAAAAATGGTCATAAGTCACTTTTTTCAGTGCCATTGTAACTTTGAATGGTCTCTCCACACAAGCAAAGTACCAACAAAGGAAGGGAAAAAAATTCCAGAGACATTCCTGAAACAGGAAGTCTAGTCCTGCCAAGAATGTAATAAGGGTTAACGGAGAGGCAGTTTCTGTAAGCAACACCAGAATGTTTCCTTCCTGCCTTCTTTACAGGATTAGGCCAGTAATTTCTTCTAACAACCGGTTCTCCCAACTGTTTAGAATGTTAACAACCGATTCTAGCGAATAGATGAGAACTGGTAGAATCCCACCCCTGTCCTCAACTTAAACAGTTCATTTAGTGACTGTTCAAAGTTACAATGGCTCTGAAAAAAATGACTCATGACTTGTTTTCAAACGTATGATCATTGCAGCATCCCCATGGTCACGTGATTTACATTTGGATGCTTGGCAACTGGCTCCTATTTATGACAGTTGCTGTGTCCCAAAAGGTCACCTGATCCCCTTTTGCAGCCTTCTGACAAGCAAAGTCAATGGGGAAGCCAGGATTCACTTAACACCAGGTTACTAATTTAACCTCTGCAGTGATTCAGTTAACAAATATGGAAAGAAAAGCTGTAAAATGGGGGCAAAGCTCACTTAACAAATTTCTCACTTAGCAACATAAATGTTGGGCTCAATTATGATCGAGGACTCAGTGTATCTCTGGGCTCAGAAAAAAAAAGTCCAATTGTTACAACATTATGGAATAATGGAGTTGGAAGGGACCTTCTAGGTCATCTAGTCCAACCCCCTGCTCAAGCAGGAGACTCTATAGTACCATTTCTGACAAGTGGCTGTCCAGTCTCTTGAGAGCCTCCAGTGATGGGGGACCCAGAACTTCTGAAGGCAAACTGTTTCATTGGTTGATCAACTGTTCAGAAAAGTAAAAAATATTATAAATTGTACTTTTAAAGAAGAAGTCTTATCAGGAAATAGGTTTCTGAATGATAGAAAACAGCACTTCTGCAAATAAAGTTGAGTTGAAAGAGGGATTACATCACTTCCACAGCATCCTCCAAAATACATTTTTTCTGTACATAAAAGCATAAATAATAAAGAAGAAAGTAAAAGGATACCAAAGGAAAACTTTAAAGATTTTTATTGCACCTTCATTTTGATTGAGGCTATTTAGTCTTAAAGAATGGTTTCAAGTTAATGTCAT
Source organism: Bungarus multicinctus (assembly GCA_023653725.1). Taxonomy (NCBI): domain Eukaryota; kingdom Metazoa; phylum Chordata; class Lepidosauria; order Squamata; family Elapidae; genus Bungarus; species Bungarus multicinctus. Next base: position 19,695,510 of record CM042848.1, on the reverse strand, counting down.
CCATGTGCAAAAATATTCAATTCTAAATATGAATTTTTCTAACAGTTCTGTTTGGTACAAGGCTCAGATATATTTTTGAGAAGGGTTCCATGCCCTGGAATTCACCCTATCCTTCTCATTTAAGCTGAAAATATTATTAGCTTAAGTGCTGTATTTATGAGTCTCAAACTCTGGAGCCAAAGTGGTACAGGCCAAAAGAATAATGTAAGTCCTTAATCTTGATAAAATTGTGGTTACCCATTGGTGACTTTTTAATGTGGGCTACTCCTGGAATGCAGCATACTTTTGAAATAGAAAGTATGTTCAGCTTGTGATCTGAAACCATTTGCAGATCAAAAATTGTGTGTGTTGGCTAGGAGATCAAGAATTGGAATTGGTATCTTTCACAAATGCTTCAGAATCTTGGCTGGATCTCTGCAATCTGAGATCCTTTGGATTCCTAGGAATAAAGTATTTATTATAAGGAATAATAATTGATAATTGGTGAAATCTTCTATAAGGATCACTTGAAATGGAGAAACTAGAGAGACCACACAGTGGAGAAGGAGATGATAATTAAAGATGCCTTTGAAAAAAAAGTTCACGAACCCCTCATTTCCCACCTGAGTATTTCATAGTGTTTTAACCATTTTCCCCAAATTTGACGGGATTTCTTTTTTTAAAAAAATCCTATCAAATGAAATGAGAATAGGGTGAAAAACGTCAGACGAAATGTTCACCTATCTCCCATGTTTTACTTTCTTATGTCATTCTTTCTCACAGTTTCACTCTTTGAAATACTGGATTCAGAAATGGCAGAAGGGGAAGAAAGGCCCAAAGCTTTCATCTTTTCACTCAGATGTGAATTCCTGGATTTCCTATCAATTTAAAAATAGCAAGTAAGAAATTAAGAGAGGGTTACACTTTCTTTGTGATATTCCAAAATAAGTGTCAGTTTTTAAGGCCTGGTTATCTAGGAATTCCTGATGCACATTCCAGATGAGAAGCTATTTCAACAGTGCAGAATAAACTATTTTCTAATTGAAAGAAATATATACTTGTGGTTCCTACATAGCTGCTCACTTCTAGAAATGCATGGACAATCCTCAAAACAAATAGGTGAGATTTCTCAGAAAATGCTTCAGAAATGAAGTGCTGCCTTTGAACAGGGCTTACGTTTTAGTTATCTTTTCTTTAAATACAGTTGCATCAATTGGTTTATGCAAAAAATGTTTCTGATATGTATAGGAAATTCAAAATACTTCAACCTGGCTAGTGTCAATACGTTGCACTGTTTAATTTGTTCTAGACATCCATGTTTTTAACATGCCAAGAACAAAACTCTCCAAGCGGAGGGAGAGATTTAATATAATGGAAATGGAAATACGGTTGTTGAAGATGAAGACCACACAGTTCATTCCATAAGAATGAACAAACGAAAGTAGTTGGCAAAGTTAAGGAATTTAGTTTGCTTAATAGGTAGCCCTACTCCGTTGTTGGTTCTGTATCATAAATCCCTGCATTCAAGTAATAGTAAGCATTTGTCAATCTCACCCTACTACATCAAACTACATTTCACTCAGTAGAGTTGCTAAGAAGGAGGCAGAGTCAAGTTCTTTCAGGGGAGGTAGAGGCTGACCACAAACCCTCCAGATCAGGGGTCTCCAACTTTGGCAACTTTAAGACTTATGGACTTCAACTCCCAAAGTTCCTCAGCCAGCTTTGTTTCAGATTACTGTTGCTAAGGGAAACCTACATTGGGGCAAGAGTTTGCTTTGGTAACATCACAGCTGAATTGAAACAGGTGGTTTGGCCTTGAAACTTTTCCAAAAGGTCACAGCAACCTTGAAAACACTTTGGGCAGATCAAAACAACCTATTTTGAATTCATTCTCACTCTATATACTTTGCCCACTCCTGTTGCTCCAGCCCCAACCCTGAATAGTTAGATAATTAGGTTGTTTGCAGCATTTCTCAACCTTTCTATCCTAGAGAGTCCCTTGAAATAATTTTCAGGTTTCGTTGAATCCCTGAGTAAAAATTACTATGTCTGCAGTTAGCACTGCACAGCATGGAAAATTGGAAAGTAATGTCAAGTTAGTTTATTTTTCAGTCATGATCTCTTGCAGAAATCTGGGTGACTTCTGGTGTAACCCTAGGTTCAGCAAGATACCTGGTTGAGAAAGTCTGGATTAGAAAGAGGTTTATTCATTGTATTAATTTGGAGTGTGGAAGCAACTTCTCAAAAGAGTGGGGGAAAAAAGATGTAGAAGGTTCTGAGTGTTACTTTTCTGACTAGGTATGTGAAGTTGGACCTGGAATATTGGGCCGGTAGTTCTGTCCACAAGATAATGGTGGGCTGACTGGTTGCTTCCTTTCCTTTCCTTTCCTTTCCTTTCCTTTCCTTTCCTTTCCTTTCCTTTCCTTTCCTTCTCCTTCCTTCCTTTCCTCTCCTCTCCTCTCCTCTCCTCTCCTCTCCTCTCCTCCTTCCTTCCTTCCTTTTCCCTCCCCTCCCTTCATTCCAGTCTAAACACTTGGAAAAAAACCATATTCACTGAGACCATGAAGAACATTCTCAAGGACCTTTATATGGTTTGCTTTATGGAGGCTTCCTATTTTTCTCCCAATGTCTATATTTTTATCCCCAAAAATATCTCTTAGCATGATCCTCATCTCCAGGTAGTACACCGTGCTAGAAATGTCTGAAATAAAATATACAATTTCATTTTCCTTAACGTTAATTTCATTTGGTATATATCGCATAAGCATTTTATTCCTGCTTATTTTTTACTGCATGCAATATATGTACACAGTTATTTTAGAACTGGGCAGTACATAAATCGAATAAATTAAATGTATTCCATTAAAACATTCAGGTTTGCTTTCAGTCTGCTATTCTAGGCACTGTGCCATATTTTTTTTTTTTGGTATTAGGGTTTCTAGATCAAAAAACTTGGTGTTTAGTTACACATCTATCAGGATGCTCATAGAAGTCATAATTCTGCAGATGAGAGGAGAAAATTGCACATGTTTGTGTGAAGCTAGATGAGGTAAGCATGACTTTTAATGTATACAAAACAGTCGTGAATGGGAGAAACCATTCCTGTGAGGACCATGTCATTTATTCATTTGTTTGCTGACTGCTGGGTGCATAAGATCACCCTGGGCAATTTATGTAACACAACTTTGAAATATGAGAATAACAGAGGAACAATAACAATAGCCACATTTGAAGGAATGAAAACACATGATCTAGGAAGGAGCATGGGTTTTAGAGCCTTGTGGAAGGACATAAAGGTTGGGGAACACTAGAAAGGTAGTTAATAGTTTTGCTTTACGAATATTCAGATTGAGCCAAGAAAATAAATAAGCATTTACAGTTTCCCGGGATCTCTGCCAAAATTAAGCAATAGCTGCTATTTCTCTCTCTCTGTTTTAATCTAAAGGCTGCTTTTGATTAATGATTCTAGCGCTGTAAGTAATATTTCAGTCGTTTTTTCATGAAAAAGCTTTGGGTCAAGGTTTTAATTTGGCAAATACCAATCCTGGTGGTTGAGTTGCTTCATGAACAGCACTGAAAATTTATATTGTGCCTGAAGAGATTTAATTAGCACATTGTTTTTGTTTGTTTGTTTCTTTTTAAATAGAAGTTCGGTCATCGCTGGTAAATCTGGCAAATTATTTTAAACCCCATAACTTGTTTTTAAGAATGTGTCTATTGTATTTGTTTTCAGAATAGGATCTAGTAACACCTCCTTTAAGACAAGCAAATGAAAATAAAATCCAAAATTGACTAAGCTTACCTCAAAGGTGTTTGAGAGTAAAACTTAATTTTCATCAAATGTTTTGCAAAAATATGTACTGGAAATGTGGGTTTCCAGATAAAAGATGGTTTTTTTTCTCTCTTTTCTCAGCTTTTCCACCATGTATAAAAATAGTGGGTACAATGTTTATTGAGAAGAAAGCTTTGAGTTCATGTTCCTTAAGTTTTTAAGAGCAAATTCAAGGTTGCCTTGCAACATCCTTTGTAAATAAATGCACTCACACACACAGCACCCTGCAATTACTTTTCTGAATGTCCATTCAAGTTAAGAATTTTCATCTTTGCAGTTGCCATAGCAATCTGTTCTCCTCTTTCTACTACATTAAAAATCTATTCAGTTGCCAATATTGAGTGTGGAACAGAGGGAAAAAATTCTTTAAAATAGCTTTAGCATCTTATATGCAACAGAAAACAGAGCTGGCTTTTATATGAGGAGAAGTGGGTGGCTACTGTAATGCTGTAACTTTTAATGCAAAAAAAAAAAAAGGTCATTTAAAAATACTACAGACAAAAAAATGTTTAATAAACCAACTCACAGGAAAGTGTTGCAAATACATTTTGTGTAACTTTATTAAATTAGGAATTAATGGCCCCAGTAAAATTTTAGAAGTGAAACAGGCAAGTCCTGTCTTATGTAACATTATTCAGTTGCCTGAAGGTTCTTCAGCTAGCTTTTGCTTAACGTTGAATAGGATGGAAATGCATCAAATCTTTATTTAGAGGTGGAGTGGGTAACTTTTTCCTATTGTAAACTTGGTAATTGATGCTGATTTCTCAAATTTTGATTGAACTATTTGGAAGTCTTAAGATAATTTCGTCTTGCTCTGGGAATCTCCTTTTCATCTATCAGGTTGTAGCAATGATATATATTTAACCGATACCTTTCTCTGTTTATTTTGGTTAAGTATAATTTTGTTGAAAGGCTCACAGTATATGCATGGTACTACCACAGTATTCCCCAAATAATTTCTCTTTAAAATGGACAGACCTTCTTCAATTAACTGACATTTGCTACTGGAGAGCTTCAGTCTGTTAAAATTTTCACGATTGAATATCCTTATTATGTTATCAGTCTGTTGAATAAGTGATGTTGCCAGTTTTGGATGAGTGGGGATTCGTTCTGCTCTTTTTAACTTCTGATTGTCATCATTATTTTATGAAATAGTTTTGGTGTCAATTCTGGGTTTTTCTTAAATATTGCTTTATACAAACTCTCATCTCAGGCTGTGGTGAGCATACAAATGGAAGAGTGACATAATCATATAGCATTTTTCTCTGAAGTGCAGAACAAATACTGGTATTGTAGGGGCTTCAGGGGGCACTGCAAGGAGTCTGCAGCCATACAACAGATTTGAGGTTATCTTTTGACTCTTACAGTCCCTTTTTTATTAAAAAGCTTAACATCATAAATGTAGTAATAAGAAACTAATTTATCTTGACAAAAGTGCTAGTATAAACTATTCTGCCGTTATAAAATAACCTTTTAAAATTATTGTTTCTGCTGGTATCCATAAATTTATGCAAAGCACTTAAAGGTCAGGCATTGCCGGAAAAATGTCTTTTTCGATTGTTAATTAAAGGTTCATAGGAACAAGCACCGGGTTTACTCTTAACAAAAGGAAAAGATGTCTTATTCCCAGAAATAGAAGGCAAAGTCAGAACAGGAAATAAGGAAAAGAAGGCCCATGCAGTTGTATGGGGAAATAATCTGCACCATTCAAGTCAGGGTGGGTGAGTAGTACCGTGGCCTAGAAGTGGAGCTCTCGCCTCGTAATCAGGAGGCTGTGAGTTCAATCCTAGGAAGAGACAGATATTTCTCTCTCTGGGCACATTGAGATTATATCTGCTGAATATAACTTCTCATTGGCAACAGGAAGGGCATCTGGCCAGTAAACACTCAGTTGTCCAGGCTCCACCCCGTAAGGGATTATAGCTCATTAAAAGATGATGGTGATGATTCAAGTCAGGGTGGATGAAAGCAGTGGTGGAATTCAAAATATTTTATTACTGGTTCTGTGGGCGCGTGCAGGGAGTTCTAAAACGGGCAGTTTTAAGCATTAAAACTTATCTTACTGTCAGTGCTGGTGAGTAAAACAGCTGAGGCTCAGCAATCCACTCTGCCGTGCCTATCAGCTAAACTACAAACAAAGGAAACAAAGGAAACTCTAGACCTAGAAAACCTAGAACTACGCCGCCTCCGATCCGATCTAAATATAGCATATAAAATCATACATTGCAATGTCCTACCTGCAAATGAATACTTCAGCTTCAATCATAACAATACAAGAGCACACAATAGATACAAACTCAAGGTTAATCGCACCAAACCTGATTGCAGGAAATACGACTTCAGCCACAGAGTGGTCAGTGTCTGGAATACTCTACCTGACTCTGTGGTTTCTTCCCCAAACCCCCAAAACTTTAACCTTAGACTGTCTACTATTGACCTCACCCCTTTCCTAAGAGGCCTGTAGGGGGCGTGCATAAGCGCACCAATCATGCCTACTGTCCCTGTCCTATTGTTTCTTTTATTTTTCTTATAAGTATCTCATGTATTCAAAACTATATTTATTCTTATACCTGTATCTTGTAAACGATTGACAAATCAAATAAATACTAAAAAAATAAAGAAATATAGGACAGGAAAGGACAGGTGCGGGTGGGTGGGGCCAACTGCTGACTGATGCTATCAGATCACTAAAACCAGTGCGAACTGGCAGCATACCACCACTGGGTGAAAGCTTGGACTGGTGCTTGCAGAAACGCAGGTAATCCTTGACTTAGCAACAGAGTTATATAGTTTACCCCCAAAAAGGATACTTCAAATCCAGGTCTGATTTACATCTCCACCCCTCTTCCATGATCATGTGCTTGCATCTTGGGTGCTCAGCAATTGGCTAGCATTTATGATCATTTGCAGCGTCCTGTGGTCACCTGAGCATGATTTATGACATTTTTTTTGGTCGGAAAGTGGTGTTTACTTCCTGTGTCCGGCTAAAAACATTCAGGTGCAGATGATGGATATGACCAGCTCAATTGTTGTAAGTCGAGGACTACCTGTATAGTGAATGAGCTTTATTCCCAGTTTATTTATGAACCTGTTCTCATAAAAATACAAAAAAAAAAAGAACAGATACTAGGCCATTCTGCTTAGACTCTGAGCTGGGAATTCACAAAGAAATTGAGTTTTACCACAGCTTTGATGGTTTAAGCTCCTGTGTCCTTCAGTGCTCTATCTTCTGTCCTTGTCAACTTCCAACTGAGCAGATATGACATAAAGCTACTTAAATTCTTGCTAATATGTAAACTAGAAACTTGCTGTTTGCTGTCTGTTTAGATGTTAAGCCAAATACATTGAGAGTTTTTATTGGGAGAATTAGCTGTAGCCAAATTTCTATCTGAAGCTTTCCAGAAATAATCACAATGTTGCAAAGAATGGGAAAATTGGAAGGGGTTATCTTGATTCTAGCAAGATGTTGGGCTGATCTTAGTTTGATAAGGCAGAAACCATGCCTGATGGTAAATTTTAATAGCAGAGCTAGTTCTCATTGTCCACTGCATAGAAAAGTAGTATTTTGAACTGGTTACGCACAGTGCCTGGATAAGGAAGACGGAATTCCTGTATCTGAAATTTGTACTACTTGACGTGCTTGAATACATTCAAGATTAGCCCTGTGCATAATGCATCAGTAACAAAATGTGGAAGTTAGTTTTGTATTCCCAACCAAGACAGAGCTGGAAGCAGTAAGCAGGGCTTCAAGATACAATTCTAGTTCCCAAAGCATTTCCAAGCTAAACACCATACCTCTTTATCTGTGCATAATCAGTTGTACATAGCAATTTAAAACTCTTTAACACTTTCACTCTGCAGGTTCATCTACAGTTTATTACCTACCATTTAGATCGAACTTGGTAACTCTAAGATGTGTAGACTTTAACTCCCAGAATTCCCCAGCCACCCATGTCAAAACTTCTCCTGAGTCTGATGATGAAAAATAGAACCAGCCTTCTCTTTGAGATTTTAAAATGTAGGATGGCTGTTACAGCTGTGCACGCCTCCATACATGCAGGGGTGGGATTCTACCAGTTGTTATGATTCTGCGCAGTTCGGCGAACCGGCTAATCGTGCCCCTGGCTGGGCCCGCTCCACCCCTCCCGCCCAGCCAGTCCTTATCGCGCATGTGCAACATTGCGCGCATGCCCGACTTCACTGACTGAGTTCTTTCTTGACCAGTCATTCCTTAAGGCATTTATTTTTTCCCTCCTCCTGACAACCAGCTGTTCCTATGATCAGCTGTGCCAGGTTTCCCCTCGCTTACTTACTGCTTCTCCCAGGAGACTTCCCTGAGGCCCAGGAAGGCAAAAAATGGAGGGGGAGCTGCAGCCCCACCACCCACTCTATTTTTTTGCCTTCCTGTGCCCAAAGGAAGCTTCCAGGGAGCAAAAACGCCCCCCAGGAGGCTCCCCATGAGGCCCAGAAGGCCCCAAAATGGAGCACGGGGGGGGGGGTGCTGCGAGCCCCCTCTATGCTCAGTTTTTTTCCTTCCTGAGCCCCAGGGAAGCCTTCTGGGAGCAAAACCACCCCCCAGGAGGCTTCCCTGGGGCCCAGGATGCCTAAAAAATGGGGTGGTGGTCTTTGTTTCTAATTCTTGCTTTTCATTTATTTGTATTTTAATGTATTTTATGTATTGTATTTTATTTGCACCAAGACAAATTCCTTGTGTGTACAATCATAGTTGGCCTATAAAGAATTCTATTCTGTTCTGTTCTGTTCTGTTCTGTTCTATGTATACATATATTTTGACTGTAAGCCGCCCAGAGTTACCTTATGGTAAGATGGGCAGCCAATACATTTTATAAATAAATAAACAAATAAACAAACAAATAAGTGAGTGAGAGAATGAAAGAAAAAAAAAGAGTAAAAGTGATTTTCCATTAGGACTCCAAGATCCCTCTCACAGTTACTGCTTTTGAGCCAGGTATCACCTAATCTGTATTTGTACATTTGGGTTTTTTTTTTGCATGTGTAAAATCTTACTTTTCTCTACATTAAATTTCTCTATGATAAATGGAGCACTATCTTTCTCATCTCCACCTGAAGTAGTAGCAACTTCCATGGTGAGTGGGGTCTGAAGAGTGTTTTTATTCTCATTTTAGTCATGGTCAGAGCTACATCATAAATAACCAGTTTTTGTCCTTGTGAGTTGCATTGATATAATCTGCATATGCTTAACTCATTCCAGCTGAAATCAATAATATTTAAAAATGTTTGGTTGGATGGTACAATAAATAAATAAGCAATATACAATGGGTTTTTTCATATTATTATGTTATCTCCTGATTATTACTCACCTGCTTTTTTTCTCCATCCTCAGCGAATTGATAAATAAAATAACTTTTTTTTAAAAAAAATCAACATATAAAATTCCAAGATAGTTGTGTGCAGAATCTGCTGAACAGCTCATCAGCAAAATTCAGATAGAAGTCGCATATTAGATATGTATACAGAAAATAATCTGCCCTATGTTTTTTTAATACCTTCCCTTGTTAAATATTAAACAGCCAAGTTTTAATATTAAGAGGTTGGTAAACTTTAAGTACATATTGTTTAGCACTAAAAATTTCATAAGTGAAAAATACCATAATTTGTCTTCATTCTCCTGAGAAGTAATAGCAGACTTCTTCAGGGAAATAAATTAGTAGCATTTTCTGAGCATGTAGGTGACAGAACTAATGATAACTTTATTGAAAAACATCATATAACCAGCTTCCCTGGTCCTCAGGTACCTAGAGAAATTAATTTAGCTACACAAAGGAACTGTTTGGCTGAGTTGTTCTTTTCCTCTTTTTTATTTTTTAAAAATTCTCTGCACCTTTGGTTTTCCTTCAGTGTTTTTCTGTTCTCCAGAACTCACTTAGCTGCTGAAATATTGGGATTTGGGTTTTCAGGGAAGGAAAAGTGGGACAAAGGAGGAAAGGTGACTGAGAAGCAAATTGTGTTTTTTGGAGATATTTCTTCACTCTGGTTTTAGTTTTTAAATATTGGTTGCTTATCTGATTGGTCTCAGAAAGAATTTGTCTGTTTGATAGGGCTTTTATCGATGACAATTTGTCTTATCACAGCCCGGGTTTTATGTTTCTTTCTGGGTTAGGCAAAGTCTTGAGCCCTGAACCAATGAAGTCGATGAATTGTATAATAAATACTTTTGTTTTTTCTTTTAATTTTCCTGGCAGGCTTTGGGAACCATTACTTCAGTGCCGATTAAAGTTCCTCAGGTCAGTTCCTTGCAGAGGTTGGCAGGACAAAGACCAGCAGTGCTACCTCAGGTAGGAAAGTTAATTACTTTGATTATATTGGCTTTCAAAAAAGATACAAAGTTAAAAGATAAGCCGCAGTCAAGGAGTAGCTGAATTGCTAGTTATAAATACTACATTTTTTAAAAAAAGCTCTGATCAGCTCTAATATTAATCTCTTTCAAGGAAGTTTTTCTTTCTCTTCCTTTTTTTGTAAATGTTGTAATGATGCAATACAGTAACACTCTGAAAACTTTCCCCCTCTCTATTACTGGACTAGCCAAGCTGTTGAAGCATTGTCTGGGGGTGAATATTTTTAAGATTAGTCTTCTTCCTTGATATGAAAATAGTTACAGGACAACGGTTATTGCATTTAACAGATTTCACAGATTAATGGAGTTAGAAGGGACCTTGTAGGTCATCTAGTCCAACACCCCCCCCCCCAAACCAAGCAGACCCTACACCATTTCTGTCCAGTCTCTTCTGCAAAGGTTCCAGCAGTGAAGCTCCCATAACTTCTGAAGGCAACTTCTTTCCCATTGGTCGATTGTAATTAAAAATAGAATAGAATAGAATACTTTATTGGCCAAGTATGATTGGACACACAAGGAATTTATCTTGGTGTAATTACTCTCAGTGTACCTAAAAAAAAGATACATTTGTCAGGAGTCGAGAATCATAAAGTACGATACTTAATGATAGTCATTTTATGATGCAAGGTTAGAGTGAGTAGGAGGGATGAGTGCTCTAAAGGAGTTTACTACGTGGAATACTAAACTGAAGTTATGTGAACAAGCTGGTTTGTGAACATTGATTGTCTCTTCCCACCGTCTCTTGTGTCTGTCTGTCCTCTGTGCAGCCAAGCATAATTTTGCAGAAGACCATTTCATTCAAACGTATTGAGCAGCTGTTTGTTCAGATAGTAACTGGAAATCACAATCCAATTTTGGAATTTATGCTTTTTTAATGAAGAAGAATGTTTTCAAGGACAAGAATGAAGGAGCAAGACTGTAACTTTACATCACCACTGAACATACAATTTAATAAAAGACGTGTACTGAGTGGCTGATTTTTACTGTTTTTCTTATGTACCTTTTTAATGAGCGTTTCCAAATTTTCACAGTGGAATCTCAAAAGATTTCCAATGGGGATTATGATAAAATCATCTCTGGAAATGAAATGTTGATAGAGTATCAGCTTTCTTTTCTAAAAACATTCTGTATTTCAGACTGCCATCTGATTAAATTTCCTGAGCATAAGTATTCAAGAAGCAGAGGGCATAAATTTCATCATGTCTACTTGACTCTACTTTAGATTTGAGTGCATAACCTCCTCTTTATACTTTTATCATCACTTAACATATGTTTGCAGTATATATCGTTGGGGCCTTTTAAAAAAATCTCTAATCCTTTAATTATATATTTTAACACTTAGTTAAAGTTCACTGGCACAATGTGGAACGTGAGAATTAAAACGGTTCAGTAAGAAAATTATGCTAATTTTTCTTAGCCTCTGGGGCAGGGCAACTATTTCATTTTTTAAAATTTATGCTGTGTACACAGTGGCACTTAAATATTTGTTATATGTAAAAATGAATTATTTTGAAATGGTTTGAAAACAGGTGAAAACTTAAGATATAGGTAGAATGTGCAGCTGAGCTGAATTTTCACAAGGGGGCAGCAAAGGTCCAGGGTTAATCTGAGCTACCAGTTTACATAGGCAATAGAATTTCTTTAGGATTTTGTACATGGCAGTGTGAAATTTTATCTGCATATGTACATTAATGCAATGCTGTCAAATGTATTTAAATTAGCCTAATTATAGCATTCATTCTGTTGTGCTAATAAGATACATTAATGTAGATTGAATTATTTTATCATTAATACAGGTAATCCTCAACATAACAACAGTTCATTTAGTGACTGTTCAAAGTTAAAACATCTTTACTATTGTACTATGCCAACTTTGCTGTGCACATACCCTAATGAAGTGTTTCCCAATCTTGGCAACTTTCAGATGTATGGACTTCAACTCCCAGAATTCCCCAGCTAGCAAGGTTGAGGAACACTGCCATGAGGCATGGACCCCAAAATTTCATAAGCATTAAAATGAGATCTGGGGGAGGCAACAAAACATGCATGGTGTTGAGGCCTAAGGAGGAAAGAGATTGCAAGAGAAACGAGCTCCATTAGGAAAAATGATTTGCAGGGGTAAAAGATGGAGGCAGGTACTGATATGGTCATAAGGGCATGAATTCCTCCAGGTAATACTGAAGAATGACTGCTAGGTGATTCACCATTAGCTGACCTGACTGGAACCAATTCCAGTTGTTCAACAGCTGGACACAGACATCCTTTCTGCAGGATTCTTCCCCTCTATTAAGAAATCAAGACACAAGTGTCTTGATTAGGGGACTGGAGACTAAAACATATGAAGAACGGTTGCAGGAAATGGGCATAGCTAGTGAAGAGAAGGATCAGGGGAAATGTGATAGCATTTCATCAGAAATTCCACAGAGAGGAAGGGGTCAGGCTATTTTCCAAAGCACCCCAATGGCCAGACAAGGAATAATGGATGGAAACTGATCAAGGAGAGATTCATCCTGGAAATAAGGAAAAATTTTCTGACAGAACAATCAACTAATGGAACAGCCTGCCTCCAGACGTTGTGGGAACTTCATCACTGGAGGCTTTAAAGAAAGAGATTGGACTGTCATTTATCACAAATAGTGTAGGGTCTCCTGCTTGGGTGGAGGGTTAGACTAGATGATCTAAAACAGCGGTCGCCAACCAGTGGGCCGTGAGAAAATGTTGGTGGGCTGCAAAGAAATCTCACCCCCAGAGCACCCCCCAAAGCAACTAATCCAGGCTGTGCAGAAACACAAGGCTGTGCCGCCCACATGGCTCGCAGGAACCCTCCCCACCACTCACTCCTTACCCGGCAAACTTGCCTGCTAAATTGCTATTTTTCCTTTTTCCGACCATCATCTGTTCTGCTGTGCCAGGAGATTTAGATTAGCTAGGAAGCAGGAAATGGTTGGGTTTCTTATTTTCTAGCTAATCTTTAGATCTTCAGCTGACCACAGCCAAACCTCCCTTAGGACTGAAGGTTTGCTTGCAAGCAAATTCAGTGCAGACTCACGGCAAGCAAATTTGAGAGACTGAGCTAGCTGATGGCAGATAGATAGATCACTGAATGATTCTGTGAGCAACTCAATCTGCCTGCTTTGCCTCGTTTTGGGTAAAAATTGCTTTTTTTTAATAAAAAAATCAATATTTATATAAATATTTATAATATTTACATACAAGCCATGCCCAGCCAGTCACATGACCACCAAGCCACACCCACAAATTAGGCCGTGCCCACAGAACCGGTTAGTGGTCCCTGGGATCTAAAATTATGAGTTTGGTGGTCCCTGAGGTCCAAAAGGTTGGTGACCCCTGATCCCTTCCAACTCTGTTAATCTGTAATCTGTAAGTATTACCATATGAGCTGTATCACATTGTATTGCCATGGAGCTGGAACTACCAGAATCAGTACTGATGTGTGTGCGAATAGGGCAGCCCTTCTGCTCGGCTTTGCCTCTTCTTCAAACTGCAATAACTAAAATCTACTTTTGCATGCTGGAAGGCAACAGCATAGGCAGTTATTTTCAGTATCCAATTATTGGGAAACAAACAGTGCTGAGAGCAAGTGGATTGGAAGAAACTGAATTTAACTGTGTAGCACAATAAATCATTTGTGCAGGATCTTGAGTATAAAGCACATTGTTTACTTAGTTACATCCACAGAAAGCATTGTAGTTACCTGCAGACTGTCTTTGTTGGAAAATCTCTTTTGAATGTCACACAGAAGGATCTTTGGAGCATTCTTAGATTTTTTTTTTTTTACAAAACTATTTTTCTCTCTCTATTTTGGATCGTCTTCTTGCCTTCCTCATTCCAACTCTGTTAGCTGCTTCAAAGAAATAAAGTAGGAAACTTAGCTTCTGTTGATGAATCTTATCACCATTCAAAAAATATTCACCTTGTTATATATAGTCTAAGGATAGCTATTCTAAGGAATATTTCCTATAGCAAACACGATTGTCAAATATGGAACAAATAAGGGTGATGGTTTGGCTTGTCATTTTTCAATGACACACTTGGCATTCTATTGATGACTTCCTACAATTTCTTCCTATTAAGAGGAGAAGATTATTTAGCACTAAGTCTGATTATACTATGAATTAGGTGAAAAAAGATCAAAATGATAACGTCCATTTTGTTTTTGGCCTCAACTTGGAACCAAGCTTTCCATACACTAATTGTAGGCGCAGTATTTTTTAAAAAAAATCATCTTCATGTTCAGGATATTTCCTCATCATGGAGGAGGACTTTCAGACAAAACTTTGAATTGTCTCTCATATGTCTATCTTTCTTTGGATTTAACTTGTTTTATCAACAGAGAGATCAGATGGTCGATCATTGTTATTATCCAGGAAGATGATTAATTAATCTGATTTACAGACTATCCTACTAGAGTAAGGAATTCAAGGTGGTGTACAATGTTGAAGAAAATCCAGTGAGTTTCCACGGCTGAGAGTGGATTTAAAGTCAGAGGTTTCTGGTCCCAATCCAATAGGGCACCACACTTGTCTTTTGCTAGGTGATATGGCAGATTCATATCCAGACTTCCAGAAGGCATTTTGTGTTGTATCTCATTTTTACTGCCATTAGAGGGGACTCTGTGATTTCTCTAGTGCATCTAGTTCATCTGCAGTTAGAATCAGAATTGCAGCCCAGATGCTTCGTAGGTTAAACTAACTTCTGTCCAGGTTGGGCTGGCTTCATATTCGATAAATTTCATTGCACCTAGAAGTTGTTCCTACTGATGAAGACTTTTCACAGTTTTTGCTATTCATGAACCACAACCATAGGTGCTTCTTGAACTGTGAGCCCTCCACTGCCTAATTGTTGCGTTCAGGCTCCCTGTTGAGGGTCCTTCCATCTGCTTTGCTGAAAGGCAAATTTAATAGGCTCCTTTGAGGAATGCAGCTGCCCTTCTAACTCAGAGATAGGTGAAAGAGTTGGGCACACCCTGCTATATACAGATTTTATAAAGATCAGTGCGATAACCATATTGTCTTTTAAGTAAATTTTCCAGGTTATCCAGAATAGCAAGAGCACTTAGACTTCTATACCACTTCACAGTGCTTTGCAGCCCTTTCTAAGTGGTTTACAGAGTCAGTCTCTTGTCCCCAACAATTTGGGTCCTCATTTAACCCACCTCAGAAGGAGGGAAGGCGGAGTCAATCTTAAGCCTGGTGAGATTCGAAGTGCCAAATTGCAGGCAGCGGAAGTAGCCTGCAGTACTGCACTCTAACCTCTGCGCCACTGTGGCTCATTTCTTCCCAATATTTTCTTAGAGATAGTAATTTGTTCCAACTAAAAGGCATCAAAATCCAGGGAATGGAGTACAGCAGCAGATAATGAGTAGTATCAGCTAATCAAGTAATCTCTTTTTTTGCCTGTTTATAATATATAATCAATGACATTAATGTTAATATGTATTTTGTTATTGCATTATTGTATGGATGTTCTACATCTGTAGCCTATTTTATGTTGATGGCATTCATTCATTCATACATTCATTCATTTTTATGCCAAGAACTTTTCTACCCTAAAAAAGGTATCTTGTGTGTGGTTGCCTTTGTATGTGTTCAGACGTTTCTCACAGTGAACCTTTCATTGAGTTTGGTCAAGAAAATTGATTTATAACAATTATTCTGGAAGATGCTTATTTTCAAATTGCATCCAGTCTATGTCCCAAGTTATACTTGTCCTAATGATAGAAAGTATACAGTAGGTATACAGTATGTAATACAATATTTTCCGTATTCATTATGTTTTGAGCTGGCAGGAACTTTCGTTGTCTCTCAGAAATGATGGTGTTCTGTTGCACAGACAAATCTTTGTGGACCATTTTTTCCCAAAGATGCTTTTCTGGATCAGATCAATATAATCAAACTTACTGGGTCCAGAGTGATCTTGTTTCATGCTATTCATCTGTCCACATTTCAAACAAACTGGGTTCCATCTCTAACAGAATCAAATTTCCAACAATAGACCTCTTTCTAAGTCACAAGTAGGAAATGGATGCTCCTCATGGGAGGCTCTTCTTCATTGAGAAGTAATCCAGCAGCCACTGCAAGTACTATATTTGTGACGTTACACATGAAGTTTTTGTCACATAAGACATAGAAGCACCATAACTCTGATTTATTCTTTCATAGAGCCAGCTTACCATTTTTAGTCCTAGTGGAGCAAATGCCAAAAGTGGGAGGATACCGAGGAGCCAATGAAAACTTGTGTATTACCCACATGGGCTGCATGTGGAATAATTTTAGACTACCCCTCTCTTTTACTTATGGAAATATCTGTAGAGATTCTCAGTCATCCAGGTCATGGTTGTCCCAAAGGTGCTTTTTCAAGGGGCCACTGGACTTTCTTGTTTTTCTTTGAAGATGTTTCACTTCACTCCAAGAAGCTTCTTCAGAGCTGATGAGAAGCAAAACGTCTTCAAAGAAAAACAAGAAAGTCCAGTGGCCTCTGCTTATGTAAATATTAATAACTAAAAACTAAGTAAGAGGTATTAAAGTAATTCTGGCATGAGCAGGTGGCATCACACAGATAACTTTGGCCCATCCCAAAAAAGTTCAGTGGGAATGGACCTGATTAGCACTTGGATAGGTTACTAATAGGAAATCTCAGGATTTTAGAAGAGTTTGGGAAGCTGAAAAGAAATCCCCTTCCATATTTCTGCCTGTCAGCCCTTCAAGGTGGACCTGACTAGGAAACCAAAATCTTGCAAGATACTGCTATTTTTATTATGGTTTTATTAAGGTTATATTAACCAAATCTTGCAATGGGCCTCCCTCCCTTTGTCTCCTTCATGTCTCAAGGAGAGTCATATCTGAGACACTTTCTCAAATTACAGTTCTGAGCCAGACCCAGAAATTTTTTTTTAATCTGAGATCGTCTTCCTCCTGTTCCTGAAATTTATTCTCACAATCCATTACACTGCCAAAAAATTATATATCTTTATTCATGAAATCAGCAGAAGCCGGGTTTTTACTTTTAATATTTACATCAAAGTTGTTTAATCGATTGAATAACTTCACACGTTTTGAAATTAAAAGAAAATACTTGTTGGTCAGAATTCTGAAAGTGGGTGCGGTTTTAGCACTTTGTGAGTGAGTGAGATGTTGACTAGCTTTTTACAAGGAATATTTGGAAGAGGTCTTATGTTTTTGCTCATTTATATTAATGTTAGTTGAGGTGGAAGGCAGCAGGTGGAAGGTGGGAAGGAGTGATGCGTTAGGTTCATTTATGTACTGCCGATAGTGCTTATCTGCTGTTGTAGATTCATGATTGCATAGCTGTGGGCAGAGATCTACAGGGTATGGTTAAAAAAAAGTCAAGAGGACTACCATGAGATTGTGATCAAAATTCTGCCATGTGTTATATGTGATGCACGCATACACACACACACACACACACTTTAGAGGAATTTCACTTGCATCTTTTCGACTTTTTGAGTTGAATGAGAAGATCAAGAACCTTTCAACCAGGATGTTATATATTGCAACTTCCTCTTTTCTGTAGAGCTTATCGTTTCAGGGTTTGATGTGGAACTTACAGTGGAGAAAGAGTCTAAATTAACAGACCCAAACCCTTTGGGCCCCACAGGCCCGTTCTGTGGAGAGCAGTTTTTCCATAGTCCGGGTGAAGATGTGGTTTCGTGGTCCCCTATGTGTGCAGGTAGGGCTTCCCTTGCTTGCGTGGACCGGTTCTTGACAGACCATGGATCAATGCCGGTCCATGGACTGAGGGTTGGGAATGTCTGGTCTAAGAGAAAAGGCTTCCTAAACTCTATTCTGCTTATGCCTTTGTGAGACGCTTTGTGAGATGTCAGCAGAACTGAGAATAAGGTCGGAAATCTGCATTTCAGCAAACTGTTGAAAAAATAAAATGATTTGAAAAAAGCCCCAGGTCTACTTTTTTGTTAAATGGCATTGAAATGGCTTCCTCCTGTGGTGCCTAGAGATGGAGCTCTCACCTCACAATCAGGAGGTGTGAGTTCGATCCTAGGTAGAGGCTGATATTTCTCTCTCTCTCTCAGCACACTGATGATATCTGCTGAAAAAAACTCCACATTGGCGACAGGAAGGGCACCCGGCCAGTAAACACCCAGCTCCATTCAATTGCCTAGAGTCCACCCCGCAAGGGATTGTGGGGTCTATAAAAGAGGATGATTGAAATGGCTTCCTCCGGAGTTATGTAGAAGAGTTTTTTTCCCTCCTGTTTCCTGCAGGTTAGGCCAAAGACTCTGATCCCAGACAGCCTCCCAATTTCTCCATGCAGAGATCAACCTTCCAAGCAACCTCCAACATTTCAGAAGGCAACAGTGGTCAGCATCAAGAACCCAACTCCGGCTCTCCCCACTGCCAATAATACTGTTAGCCATGTACAGACGTCCAGCAACCAATCACAAAGTGTCACAGAGACGGCAGCCATCTCCTCATCCCTGAATAGTGCTGGGGTAGCATATGCCATTATCTCAACATCTCCCAATAATGCAATGCCCATCAACACCAGCGCTGCTGTCTCGGTGGTTAATGACAGCATTAAAGTGCAACCACTTCTCATCAGTGCTGACAGCAAGGTAGGTTTCATTAGGGAACTGCAGACATTACAAATGACTAAAGTTAAGACAATATCAGGATGGCAGATCTGAGTCTCTCCTTAGTACAGTAACTGCCCTGATGAATAAAGTGAGAATCTTGTATGCCTCAGTAAATGGGATTCATAATCAAATCTTATCACTTGACCTCACTTGGCAGTCGTGAAGGGATTCGTTCATATATCCCAGAACTGGGCGATATAAGAGGCTAAGGGTTAGCTGGCTAGCAAGCTAAGCAAGAGAGCTTTTGCAGAATTGGCATATTCATTATTGGCTTTCAGGTGTGGTATTCAAAAAGGGCTGAGTGTCCAGAAATGTCTTTCATTGCAAACCAATTAAGTGGCCATAATGGTAATCAGATCAAGATACTATCAAAGCAAAATTGGCACTTAAAATTAACAGGAAACAGATGCGAACAACAGAGCTGATGTAATTGTTAAGAATCCAGGGAGAATGCCCACAGCTTTATTTTCAATGGAGAATGTGACTCCCAACAGAAGAGGCATTTCTACTTTATCCAGGGCTCCTTGGGTGGTCTCTTAGATGGAATGCAGGCCTTTCCTCAATTTCTTTTGTAGTTTACTCTCATCTAGCCCTTTATTGATTCTTGACAGGTGCTAAAGAATATAAGATGATGTATTCTAGATTCTAGATTAAATGATTATCTGCAGATTGATGACCTACTATTGCATAAGTCTATATGTTCTTTCAACAATTTTATATAGGTCAAGGATACAGACTGTTCAGAACAGGAGATGTGGTGATGTAATTATGACCCTTTTTTTGCTGTTGAATAGTAGTGATGATTGTTTAAGACTTGAAGATGTGTAAGGCAGCCATTTTACCCCTTCACCACTCCTGAAATGGCCCAATGGGTTGCTGTTGTAGGGAAAATAGAAAGATGTGTTGGATATGTTTGTCTACATAGATGAAATTGTCAGCTCAACTCAAAGGATACTTTTATAGGATGCTGATTTGACATTCAGATCTTATTACAACGTATGAATTTTTACATGTTTTATTGATAGAGCAAGCATCAGCTTAAAGGCTTTGCAGTTTCCCTACCCAGAATTAATAACTTTAATTCTGGCTAGGGAATTATGTGAGTTGAAGGTGTCACATCTGGAAATTGTCAACATTGGGAAATCCTTCCTTTCCTTTAGCTATACACATAATGTTTATTTTCACATCTTATTTTCACCTGTCTCTTGATTTTCAGGTCATCATCATTCAACCTAAAGTTCAAACTCAGACAGAAAATAAAGTGGAGATAAAGAAACCTGCTGAAGAGTCAACTCAGGGACCTGCTACCAAAAAGAAAAAAGATGAAAATCCTGAGGTAAAAAGCCCACTTTATTATCTTGAAAAACATATTACATGCTTGTTGTGTCCACCATCGTCATCATCATCATCCTAGCCATTATCTATCCACTGCAGAAGGAAGGCCTGTTTCACATGTTTCCAATCAATACGGTCCTGAGATATATATTTTTGTCAGTTGGGCCCGCAATACTTGCTGATGTCATCGATCCATCTTGTTTTAGGTCTCTTTTGTGGATGCTTTTGATCAAGTGGAATCCATTCTATGACTGCCTTGGTCCACTTGCCATTAATTCTTTTTGCTGTGTGTCCAGCCCATTTCCATTTCAATTATTTTATTCTCACATAAAGACTCTAATAATCAAAATATAAAATAGATCAAAGATTGAAATAGATACAATCAGATAGTTTTGTTTTATTTACAACTTTTGCTAGTGACAACTTCCTGGAGAATATAACCACAAAATATAGCTGAGGCAAATGTAACATGCCTCTTGTCTAGTCATAAAGTTGGGCATTACTATTTTTTTAATATTCTCCACTATTTTCTCCACCTTTTTTTTCATCTTCTGAGAAGAACACTTCTCCTTTCAACCTTCATCCAGTTTATGTTGTGCCTGTACTATCTTAATGAAATACCGAGAGTGTCAATTTACTCTTGCTTCTCCAAAGTCCAATAAATAATTGTGCCAGGAAGAATTCATCAGGAAGCATTCATACCATAACAAGTTAAAATAGGCCAATATCCACTTGCTTCAGCTCTACACAGAATGGTTATTGTGAAAATGTGGTGCTGTGATAAATAACACAGCTCCTTTCCCATTCTTCAGGTAGAATCTGTTGAAAATTGATGTTCACTTGTATTCTGTCTGCACAAAGTTGAAAAGGGAGGTTGTCTTAAGAATTAAACTTGTATATAAACTACTTTTCTCACATCTGCTAGAATAATTCTGATCAGAGGTCTGGGGATAGCAGAACTTAATTTTGAATAAGTGGTCTTTTTATTCCATGTGTAAAGCTATTGTTTACATTGCTAATATAGCTGAATGGAACTTATATTTGGTTTTAAAATTAGACTATAGCATGCTGGGTTGAGCTACAAAGGTGATTTTGCAAGATGTTCTACAGAGCTGCATTTTAACCAAAGCATTATCTAAAATTCATCCAACTAATAGCCACCATTGTTCATTAATTCACTTTCAAAGACTACACACTTGCCAAGTGCCTCAAGACAAAATTCCTAGAGTGACAATGTTTGACAGCTAATCTTAAAATTATACCCATAATTCTTAGAAATTTTCATTTTTGGATAAAGATGGTTACATGTGAATTGTAAAATGATACTAATTCTAAAAATTCTAAAAAAGTATAGGAAATACCACAAATTACACCCCCTCTCCCATCATTACTATGGGATGGGATGGGATAGGAATAGGAATAGAATTCTTTATTTGGTCCAGTGTGATTTGACACACAAGGAATTTGTCTCTGGTGCAAAAGCTCAGTGTACATGCAAAGCAACAGAATAATCATAAACATAATGATGATAGGAGGGGATAGTAAAGAAGATGGGAAGGATAATAATATTACTACGGCTATACAACATGGGCAAATATGCATAGATATAAGACAATACTGTGAGCATTAGGTGTTCAGCAGCTTAATGGCATGAGGAAAAAACTGTCGCTGTGCCTAGTTGTTTTGGCACGCAATGCCCTATAGCAGTGTCCTGAGGGGAGGAGTTGAAACAGTCCAGGATGTGAGGGATGTGTAGATATTTTCTCAGCCTTCTTTCTGACCTGCACAATATACAGGTCTCCTGTGGAAGGCAGGATGGTTGCTATTGATATATTGCAATGCCATATTGGCAGCATCATCTGCCAATCTATTTACTTGGTACACAAACTGCTAGGGGTCTAATAGCAGATCATGATAATTTTCTGGTGGGCCAGCACTATCCTTCTGACAGTTTTTATAACTACAACTGGTTTGGAGAGCAACTGGTTTGGAGTCATTCAGCTCCTTGGTGGAGGGTTTCTTAGGAACCAGGATGATAGTAGAGCATTTGGAGCAAGAAGTGACATAATAGATCTCTAATGATTTATTCAAAATGTGGGTGAAGTTGGGGACCAGTTGTTCATCACAGTTCCAGTTCAACAGGAAGGAATTACTCTGTCTGGGCTTGGTACTTCTATGATCTTTTGTCTATGAAATAGACCTCATACATCGTATTCTAAGATCACCAGAGGTGGGCCCAAAGAGTTGGAGATAGGTGTAGGAGATTTGGCTACTGCTGATCCATCTGAGGTGAGGAAGATAGTGATGGATAACAATGATCGCCTCTCAAACCTACAGTAGAACACATTCAGGTCATCTGCCAGTTACCGATTCTCTTCAGTAAAGGAGGGAAGTCTGTTGCAGCCAATGATATTCTTCAGGCTTCTCCACAAATTTGCTAGTTCATTAGCTGAGAACTGATTTTTCAGCTTTTTGAAGTAGCTTCTCTCTGCTACCCTGATCTTCCTTATTAATACATCCCTGCCCCTGATTGTACAAAATCCTATATTCTTTCCTCTTTGGCACAACGTAGCTGCTTGAGCTTAATCGCTGCTTTTGAAAAAGTAGTTGGCTTAGGCATTTTTTTCTCACTGTAAGACTTTCCACATAGAATATTTTTGGCGTTGTATTAAATCCGTTCTGCTTCCTGTAACCAAGTTCAAAGCCATTTTTTAAGAATGATCCTGGGAGCTGACAAGAACACCCCAGTCCCATGATCAGAGTAAAAACAGGCACCCACTCTACCCAGCCATTTCTAGGCAAAGGAGATGTTTAAACAGAAAGTCCTAGATACCAATGCTCAAATAGATATGAGGATATTGGCAAAATAGATGCTTAAACTGGTTGTCTAAGAACACAACCACTTTCCAAATGGAAAAATACCTTGGTGAGTTTGATACAGTTCTTAAGAAAGGCCTATTCTGGAATAAGATTTAAGTTACTGGATTTCATAGCCAAATATGGCCCCTTTTGTTAAAATATCATGACTGGTTGATTAGATATCTAAAACCTCTCCTTGAAAGAACAGCCCACTGAAAAACTGAACTGTAACTGTCCTGTTTTATACAGGACTTTTAACGTATACAAACTTAGCAGAATTGCTAAGTTTAGAAACAAGGTAGTTTGGCTAAGAATCCATTCTATTGAATGGACTATCATATAAAGGTGATATATTTATCTGAATATTGACTGTTTGTGTTAAGCAAATGTGTATTTTGTTATTGCACTTTCCTTTACCTATTTTATCTTAGAAACAGACCTTATAATTTAACCTTTCTTTTTAATTTTTGATATGCTCGTAAGACTAATCAATCAATAACCTATATCTGTCTGTCTATTCATTTATCCATCTATCAAATCATCAGTTTCGCTTTATTTCCTATTTGAAACTGAAAAAGATGAGCAGTGCACGAAGCGTACTGTTTTTAACTTGTAAATGGCATTATTTTATTAATAATGCCACTTAACATTCACACTGAACTTTGTGGCAATTCATGTATTTTTACCAGGATTTCTTAGCGCGGTATTAAAAGAAAGGTTAGTGTTATCTGTGTATTACAGAAGGGAAGATTCAGAAACTGTAATTTATCAGGTTCCCTGCTAGGTTTATAGCAGAAGTCAGCTTTTAATGAAGAATCTCTTCTCTTACAAATTATACTCTTTGAGCCAACACACTAATACTAACCAATTACTATCACTAACCTATGTACCCATTACTATTATTGTTATTAATTATTTTGTTATTGGGGTCACTTCAAATGCATAATTTGAAACAATATAATATCTGTAATCTGTATGCTGTGCCATAAATACAACATGTATACAATATTGTGAAAATAATCAGATTTGAAATTATTTCTATTGTAATACCTAAACTGATTTTCAATACTTTGCATGCCTTTGTTATATGATGAGTTTGCTGATTTTGCAATTTTAATAATTTTCCAGATTTTTCATAGCCATAAGAACAAGCCCCTGTAAGGTATAAGGAATTCTCTCAATTGTTCAAGGAATCTGCCCTAGCTAAATCAGGTTTCCACAATTAATTTTGATATCTTCTGCTCCTGCTTTTTTTTAATATCACAGTGAACCCCAGGAAAATTACTCCATCACAAAACTGGTCTGCCAGTATGAGCCTCAAAAGATCACAGAGAAAAGCCATGTGTTCATAATTGCTATGGGTAACAGGGAGAGATGGGGGAGAGAAAGAGAGAGAGATGAAGAAAGAGAAAGAAAGAAAAAATGGAAAGAAAGAAAGAAAGAATCTAAGCAAGTGTACTATCTCAAATAAAGTGTTGCTAGGCCAACCAGCCAGAAACACTGACTTGGGAAGAACTTATTTACAACAGACAGGAAAATCCTACCCCGTGGCCAAGAGCCATGTTAATTGACTTCATTTAATACCCTCCTGGAGATACCAAGGTCTCCTGTCTGTACTCTGTTCACATCCATGTACAGATAGTCCTTAATTTTCAAATATAATTGAACCCAGAATTATGGTCGCAAATTGTGCCATTCGTTATGTGGATTGTTGTGTGATTGTGCCTGATTTTATGACATTCTTTGCAGTGCTTGTTAAGTGAATGCCATGTTTGTTAAACAAATGTGTTGCCCGCAATGGGCATTTTTGGTGGAAACTGGAAGTAAGCCCCGATTTCTAGTACCAAATTTGAATACGTAATGCTGCAAACAGCTATAAACGCAGTAAATACTGGAAACAGGCAAAAAAGTCATAAATCATGCTTACATGACAGTGGGATACTGCAAATGACCATAAAGGTGAGCCAGTTGCCAAGTGCCCAAAATAGGATCATGTGACTGCAGGGGATATGGGTGTCATAATTTCAAAAATGGTCCATAAGTAGTTTTTGTGTGGTCCCATTGTAACTTTGTTCATAACCAGCCATAAGTTGTGGATTATCTGTATTGATTGCCCAGTATTGAGTCATACTATATAAGACTTTAAACAAATATAGTCAGGCTAAATTAATGACACAGGGCTCAGGGTAAATCATTCTCTGGATTTGTAGCATAACTAAGCATGCTTCCTTATATATCTTTCTTCCATTTCTTTCCTCACATTAAACTATCTGACCTCCAACATTGTATTCTTCGTCATGTTTCATCATGCTGTGCTTATCTTAAATGTAAGGAGACCTCACACTAATGTGGGGTGCTGTAGTCTAATCCTAATGTTAAAAAACAGGACTCCAAAGCTTAGTTTTACCTGCCTTCTGTTTATGGATGTGTTGATTTAGCAGGAGCCTTCGTTTTGATTATCACCTGGGATATAAAGTTGAGGTCTGCTTCTTGCTTCTCAATTTTTATGGGTGTACTAAAGAAGCAAATATATATTATTGTCTTGGCATTGATAAATAAGCTTTGGGTTAATTTATTTTGTTCCTTGAATAAGCTTTAGTTGATTAACATGCATTTATGCAATTAGTGTAATTAGACCTAACTGTATAATTAGTATAAACGCATGTTAACAACAACTAGAACATATAATTACAACATGATTTATATATATATATATAAACCTTACCAAATTATTCAGAGAGATACGTTGCTGATTTCTTAAGGCATTTATTTATATTGTTATCACATCATGAAACAAAAAAGCCTTCCATTTCGATGCTAGTCTTTTAAAAGAAAAGTTAAAAAGTAGATAAAATACTGTAGGTTCTGCATAACTCCAACTGGGTAACAGAAGGCCAAATAAGCCACCATACTTTACAACATGATATAATGG
The DNA here is from genome assembly GCA_023653725.1 of Bungarus multicinctus. Taxonomy (NCBI): domain Eukaryota; kingdom Metazoa; phylum Chordata; class Lepidosauria; order Squamata; family Elapidae; genus Bungarus; species Bungarus multicinctus. The sequence goes on along the minus strand of CM042848.1, from coordinate 19,669,562 downwards.
TCAAAAAAAAGAAATGAATAATATTTTACTTATTTAATTTGCATTGTCTGTCCCTTAGAGCTAAATTTGACATGTACATTGGATATTTCTGAATCCTGTTTTTGTCTCAGTAACATGGATATCATGGAGTTTTAATCTTTTCACCTTTTGTTTTTCCTCACTGATTGCCAATCTGAGGGAATTAGAGAAATTCTAAATGTAGTCACAGAACTCTAGAGTTGGAAGAGACATTTTGGACCATAGATTGCAACTCCCTGCTCTGTGTGTGAACGAAAACTGAAGCTTCCCAGACCTTGGGTGAAACCATCTCCATTTAATGAGTTCTGCTAGTGAAAGGCATTGATCATTAGGAATGTCTTTTTAACATTTCATTGGATTTTACTTTTATATCATTAAACCCTCTGGGGCAATAGAAAACCTCAGCGTGATATATCTCTTTAGCTCTTTCCCCATTAGGAATAAAGATTTCTAATTCGTTCTTTGCAATATTTGTTGCTCTTTGAGAGCGATACTTTGAAGTAGAGAGAGTTCAAGATTTGCACCTGACTAATGCAGAATATAGTGATCGGGAACTACGACAACTTCCTAAGTAATGCTGATAACAATTTTCCAAGTGCTGATGGCTTTCCATTGTGTCTGATTGGAGCGTTGCCCTTCTTGACCAAGTTGGAGCAGCTCAAGGAGGCATACAAGGGATTGAGCACATTAGAGTTGCTGGAAAGGTGCCAAACAATATTGACAGTGAGAGAAGAATATCTGAGACCTGCAGTGTCTGTGCAAAGTATTTTTTTCCTGCCTGAAGAAGAACCAAACTACACCTGCTGCAAGTACAAGCTTGGTTTCTTATTGAAAAGGAAATCGGAAAGGTTTGGGAAACAAGTCTCTACCCTATGAGACACCATGGAAGAAGAGAGTTTCCTGGACTGTGCAGCTGAAGCTTGTCATGAAGCACTAAGGAAGTCACTTGCGTTTCCATGAGTCAAAGATCTCTGGTGGATCTTTGCTGGTGAGTGATTAATCCATGCTAAAGAAATGAAGATCCAATGGCTTGAAAACCTGGAGGAGAAAGGTATCTGTGAAGGATGAGAAATCTTACCAAATGAGAATACTCTTGGATTTCCTTTCTTGGAATTCCTTTCTAGACCAAAGCCTTCGGGACATCTAGCTCACGATCCCTCACATCCTGGACACAAACTGTTTCAACTCCTTCCCTCAAAACGACGCTATAGAGCACTGCTCATCAGAACAACTAGACACAAGAACAGTTTTTTCCCGAAAGCCATCACTCTGCTAAACAAATAATTCCCTCAACACTGTTCAACTATTTACAAAGTGTACACTACTACTACTGTTAATCTTCTCATCACTCCTTATCACCTATCCCCTCCCACTTGTGACTGTAACTTTGTTGCTTGTATCCTCTGTTTCCTAGTATGATTTGATGTTGATTGTACCCTATGACTATCATTAAGTGTTGGACATTATGATTCTTGATTCTTAACGAATGTTCCTTCTTTATGTATACTGAGAGTATTTACACCAAGACAAATTCCTTGTGTGTCCAATCACACTTGGCCAATAAAACATTCTATTCTATTCTATTCTATTCTATTCTATTCTATTCGATGCTCTACAGTCTACAAAGACACAATTACAATTAAAGTAGCAATGTGAAGCATAACTTTATGAGAGAAGAATAGTCTGTCCTTGGATGCTTCCGGACTATTTTTCCAAGACTGTGCATGCTCGTCATTGAGTGGTGCGGTGGCCTAGACATGGAGCTTTGCCTCAGAATCAGGAGGCTGTGAGTTCGATCCTCGGTAGAGGCAGATATTTCTCTCTGTGGGCACAATGAGAATATATCTGCTGAACAAAGCTTGGCATTGGTGACAGGAAGGGCATTCAGCCAGTAAACACTCAGCTCCATTCAGTTGCCCAGACTCCACCCCGCAAGGGATTATGGGGTCATTAAAAGGAGATGATGATGATGATGCATATTCATTGGAGGCTTTTTCCTCTGGCCTGACTTTGTACACTATTCACCAGGGTCACAACAGGGGAAGGTATTATAATATTTCAATTACTTATGAAAATTATATATGCTCAGGCAAAGAAATTGAATCTATAGCTCATGTTCCATTAGTGTCCACTTTATACACAATGAGAATTTCAACTCTTAATTTCAGTTATAATTTGTAGATGCATAAAAGGCAGTGGTGAAATTTGTATATATAGCTTGCTTTCTTCACAGTTTTGATTTTCTTAGTTTTATGTTATTTTTATGCATATACAGTATTTTAATGGTGTATATATTTTTTACAGTAATTGGTTTGATCTTGGACCAAATCATAATTGTAATCGTCGTCATCATCATCATCTAGTTACAATAAATTGAAGATTGAACAAAATACCAAAATAATACTTCTTTGGGTAAATTAGAAATAAACAGAAAGTCAAAGATATGGCTTGTTGTAAGGAGAAATCGTCAATGTGAGAAGGCAGAGCTTCATATCTCAGATGGGAAATGGGGCACAGGCTGATGATCCTTTTACTGCTGAGAGGAGGAGGAAATTATAGCTTAGAATATATACAAGGAGGAACTAAGAGAGAATCTGGCTAATTTAAATGAATTCAAGTCCCCAGGACCAACTGGTTGATCTCTCTGAGTCCTAAAGGACTATTAGAGACGATTCAAGAATCACTCTTAGAAATCCTGGAAGAATACTGAAGGACCAGTGAGGTCCCAGAAGATTGGAGGAGAGCTTGTGTCTTCTTAATTTTCAAAAGATGAAAGGAGGAGGATCTGGAGAATCCAGGTTTGTAGAGGGTTGGGGTCTCTCACAAGCTTTATACCCTTCTAACTTTATTCTCTTCTTTTATAGTCACTAGCCATACATAGTATACCTGAAATAAGTAATCTTTAATTTACTTTCCATATACTTTGTGATTCTATTCATGCAGCTTAAAATGGCTGATATATTTCCTTTTTTCCTCCCATCACTACATTAGTCTGTTTTCGAAGAACGATTGTGGGGCCCAGAAATAGTTTTGAGAATAAATTGGTGCATTTGCCATATTTTTTAAAAATATTTATTTTATATAATATGAAAAACAAAAAAAATTAAAGATGTGTCTGTGTGCATTAATAGCAGGAATTGGAACTCACAACTCAATACAGCAGACCAGAGAGGCGCATAAAATACTGTATCAAACTATTGTCAAGTAATAATTTTTTAAAAACCCAAACATCTACATTTAACTGAATAATTGTATTTTGTTTCATATAAACTCCAAAAGGATGCAGATGATACAGAATATAGAAATTTGTGGTAACTCTTTGGTGGACTAAAATAAACCATCAATTACTGATATGTAATAATTATGGATTATGTTCTTTATGCGAATAATCAGAAGTTATAGAAATAACATTTATTTGCTTTATTTCTTCTCTAGAAAATTGCCTTTATGGTAGCGTTAGGCCTGGTTACGACTGAATACTTGGAAGGTAAGAAGGCTTATCTTACTAGAAAAAAATGTTCTGTTTTTCAAAGCAATGTATTTCAATATAATAAAAAAGATTATTTTATAAAAGGAGATTGGAAACCTAATCTGAAGTGTTTTGTTATATTATTGGAGTTAGATCTCAAGGGAAAGAACTTGAAAAATGCAGCACAGCTCCTGTTTGCAGATCTTAAACATGAATCCTATTGAGTCATTATAAGATGAGTAAACTGATTATGCAAGTCATTACCACAAATAACCAACATTTTATAATGAAATCAGATTTCTTTTTGCATCTTTAGAAGTAGGCTATGCAAACATGTTAAAGGTAACAGCTCTGCTATGCATAATTAAAAAGTTTATTAGGATTAAAAATTCAAGATTGCTATCTGGATTTTCCCTCTTTTTCTAAATAAGATTAGAAATGAACTAAATGAGTTTTAGTTTTTCTATTCATGGCCTTTTGCTTGAAATGAACAGCTCCCTTGAAATAAATCAGAATTACAATCAAGTCATACCATTGGAGAAATTGGCCCTAGGTTGTGAGCAAAATACATTTCAAGGTTTGCAATATCAAATTAGCACGAAGCCCCAAATATTGTGGACTTCAAAGCTTTTGTGTTGCTAGGAAAATAAATTTCACATTGTGGATCAGTCTGAAGAACTTCAGAAACCCAAAGGCCAAGATAATCAGACTGGTCCAGTCAACCAGATGTGAGTAATAGAAGATCTAATCAGAAGGTTCATCTAAGTAACAAAAATCATCTGATCAAATAAGTTTCATCTAAATATTTTATGTACAGAAAAATAACCCTTTTGAAATTGATTATAGAAATCCAGAGCAAACGTCAGGAAAGGAAAAGAAGAAGTACCGCCAATCCAGCTTACAGTGGACTCTTGGAAACTGAGGTAGCCTAATATTTAAATACTTTCACTTTTGGTTTTATTTCTGGCCTATGCAAATTTAAAGAGATTATAAGTCACAGGAAGGTGAGAAAGTCAGGGTTGTACCTGGAACCACATGAATATTATTTTTTAGATATTCTTGACTTATGACCACAGTTGGGAGCAGAATATCAGTTGCTAAGCAAGGCAGTTGTTAAATGAGTTGCACCCAATATTATGATTTTTACAAAATCATAATCTTTTAAAAAAGGATAAAGAATACATTATTCTTTCAAGAATGGGAACAAATGCGAAGAAAATCATGTATTGGGTTAATCCTTTAAATGAGAATATGACAAAAAGATGATAAATATTATTAATGAAATCAATAAGAATGGAGTAAGATTTTTTTTAAAAAATACTAACTAATCTGAAGCAATAGTATTATGGCCAATCAGACACAAGGTTTACCGCTACAATAAAAAAAGCTAATAGAAACAAAAAAAATTAAAATGAAAATATAGAAGGCATAGAAAAGAAAAAGGGAAAAAGGATATATTAAAGAATATATGTGATTAATTCTACAGTATACATATAATGAACTTGTCTGCGTGTATGTGTGTTTCCGATTTCATCACAGCAAGTATAAACAATTTTAGTAGCATCATCTCATATTTATAAAATCTTAAGAACCTTGTCTTTTCAGTCCTGATTAGCAAAAGTCTGTTAACGGTTACTAGAGATAACATTATTTATTTTAGACCTGTTCAAATAAACCAACTTTAACCCTAAAGATTCCTAATAGCTAAAAAGCAGTTAACAAGCAATTTCCAAAAGTAATTAGTAAAAGAATTATGTGAGCTTAGTCTCCTTTCAAAGGTGCCAACCACAGTTTGAGCGAGATGACTATTCTCTTGTCTCCCAAAACTCTAATCCCATTGGAGACTGCTGAACATGCTGAAGTAGGTTTTATTTTCCCTGGTAATTTCTGACTCAAAATATTGATTCTATTCAGGTTTGTAACTTTGAAAAAACCCTTTTCTCCCCTGGTCCATCTCCCTGCAAGACTGGGCATTTTCCAGATCGAAAAGGATTTAAATCTCATTTATGGGCTGAACCTAAATACTTCTGACTGATGGTCCTAATTTGTTTTTTGAACCAAAAGCATGGCAAGCATCACCAAGTTTATGTTTTGGTTTTGGTTATATACTGCTGGTTGAGATCTGAGTTTAACACCAGCTGGTCTTCCTGAGTGTTGAAGGTATCACTTTCATAGTAGGTGATACCTACCTGCGAAACAGAGATGGTTTTGTTTTTCGAAAAAAAGTAGAGATTTCAAAATGCACGATTTACATATTCTCTGTTCACAGTTCTGGTACAAGGTTGGAGAAAGAATTGATGATATTTAAATGCGGAAACAATCTTATTTGCTTATTCCATTCTTTAACTTAAAAATATCTCCAGTTCAGGAAACTGATCTCAGTACAGTAGTAGCAAATTTGACACAAAGGAAAAATGATAAGAAGTGGGGAGAAAATTGTTTTGAATTGTTCTTTTTCTCTGAATGTATTACTGTATGTCTAACGTTGTAGGTGATTTTCAGGGTTAGATTTATTTATTAAACTTTCTTGGCTAAGAAGCTTTGCTTTGTGTATCGTTCTATCACTGGCTTCTAAATCATATCATTGGTTCTAAATCAGGGGTGATAAACTCACATCGTCATGGCGATGTCACATGACATATCGGGACTTTTTTCCTCTTCGCTAAACCGGGTGTGGACGTGGTCAGCACGTGGGCCGGGAGTTTGACATCCCTGTTCTAAATTAAGGGTGATCTGGTATCTGAGAAAACAGAAGCATAAAGCTGGCCCTCTCTGTTGCATTATCTTTTTGGCTAATTTAAGGCAAAGCAGGAAAGAAGTGGGACATAAATGTCCCCCTCACTAATCCCCAAGGAGAGAGAGATCTACAAAACTCCTCATGAGGAAATGCTGTTGGCTACCAAAAGTGGCTTTAAATAAATTAAAGTCAGCTGTTTAGCACTTACTCAGTTAGTATCTTTGATTTATTTCTTTATGAGCAATACTGATAAAGTAATAATGACATTCCAGGTATTTTGTGGCCATTTAACTTACAATTTGATCTTGTGGGCAGTTCTTAATAGCTAATTAATTTGAAATTGCTTTTTTTCCTGTTCTTGCTCTATAATTGGAAAAAGTTACTGGACCAGACTGTTAATATCAGTGATCCTACACCCATTCAGAGAGACATGCACAAAATGGCAAATTATTTCAACTGAACATAAAGCATTAATTAATTACTCACTTAAGGAAATGAAGGAAGTAAAAAGTGTAAAAATGTCTCTACTTCTTCAGTTCCTATATCTCTTCCAAACAAACCCTGAGTAAATACATCTGAAAAATGTCAAGAAATAATTAGTAAGAGTCTCCGAACCAAAAGATGGGTATCAAAAATTTGAAAAACAAATAAATGATAAATAATAGAAAAAAGCAAGAATAAATTCAAAGATCCTCTATAAAAACACTATTGAAGGAGAACTTGAAATTCAAAATATTAACTCTTGCTATGATTAACAATATTTTGGCTTGATATAGTCAAAAGAATTAACACTTTGGTTAAGCAAAGAATCTAGAAGTATGCCAGTAGCAAAAATTAGGGCACTTCATTTTTCCAAAAACATTCATAAAGACCTGTAACATATTCAAAGTGTGTTTCTTCAAAAAAATTTAACATTTAGAAAAGACTGGCTTATCAACTCCATCCCCATCGTCCTTTAGCCCTTTTATTCATCCCTTTTATGATGAAGATAAAATTAGACAGCACCCACTATTAGAAAATGAGAGGACTACATTATTTAAAAGATTTAAACAATGGAGTCATTCCTAGAACAGGAAACAAAGTAAATTTATGATTTTAGATTCATTAGATTTCATTTCAGTTCCTGCAATTAGCACACAAGCAATTAGGCCATGAATAACTTTAAAGTCAGGCTAAATTTGTCAACTAATAGAACAAAAAAGATATTGTTTTTAAATGTACAACATTTTATTGAAAGGGAAGCAATGTTTTTAATTAGGATAAAAACAATACAGGAATCTATATACTACTAAAACTCTCATTGTCATGATCTTTAACTGGGCAATATGATCCACTATAGGGCAACAGTTTTTGAACCAAGGTGCCTCAAACAGGCTAACTTAAAGAATGTGTCCAAAATCTGGGACCCTGACTCTTGAGGGAATGAAATTTGGAGATGTTTTCTGTCAAAGTATCTCTGGGGAAGTGCCAGAATGGGAAAGATGGCAAACATGTTGTCATGATACCAGTCCCACTCCTTTTGTGTATAGACCATCTTATCTCTTCACCAACTTCCATCCTGTGGATATTGATAGTCTCAACTGAACTAAAGGTCCTACAGTGTCTCCTTATGTCAAGGAGGGGCCATGAGTCATTCCCAAAAGAAATTTGACCCAGTTACTGCACAACCACAATATTGCTCACATGTTGATTCAAACTAATCGACTAAACAGTAAAAAAAATACAATACATCACAAACATTCATTCTTTTTCACAAACATACATATGTTAATGATGCTAGATATTTAAATTTTGGGTTAAATTCTTTAGAAGAAAACTACTTTGATTTTTCAGAAATCGATGCAAGAGCTGCCATTCATATAAATATGTGGACTTTTTCTTCTCTTTCAGCGGAAACGCCTTGCATCAAATTATTTGAACAACCCTTTTTTCCTGTCCACAAGAGGTAAGCTCTTCAAGATATTGAATGGAAGATCAGCGCGCCAAACACATGAATAAAATAGTTCTTGTAAATTCTAGTGTCTCCTGCTTGTAACCCATGCGCTGTTAGATTTCAGAGAGATCACAATCTGGCAGAAACCACAAACGTGGGACAAGAGAAAATAGATTTGAAGGGTTTGTTATGAAATTTTACTTGGGAATATAGCTGTGTTGCTGTATATTTGACACTTGATCCCTAAATGTGAAAATTTATATTATAGCAAAAGTTAGTAATCTTAAAAATGTTTTTTTTTAATTGTAGTTCTTGTTTTATTCTAATAACATTGTTTGAATAAGTTTTGCAATTTCTTGTTAGAAAGTTTGTATTGTAGATATTATACCATTAGTAATACCTAAGCTGTATTGCAATTGTACTATAAACTGTAATCTTGGCTTGTAGTAGAAAGTTATGAAATTATTTAGCAAGAACAAAAAAGACAAACCTTCAAATTTAGAAAGAAAACAGAACCTTAGCTCAGGTAATCCTTGCTTAGTGACCACAATTGGGATGCTCAACTTGGTTATTAATCAAAATGGTCACTAAATGAACCCACAACTGTGCTTAAACTCTCCCTTCAATTTTGCTTACCTATGAGGATTTGCTTAAATGTGAGGATTGGTCACCAAGTTTATTTTTTCATCACTATCCTAACTTTGAACTGTTGCTAAACAAGGCAGTTGCTAAAGTCTGTATGAAAGACTTTATCACAAACACACAGTTGTTGGGTTTTTTTATTACCATCAAATCCTCAATTCTTTGTTGTTAACCTTCAGTTTTTTGAAGGTATAACTTTGGTGTTATTCAGGTGTTATTCAAGTGGAACTAATCTTGTGCCTAACATGGACAAATGCTTCCAGAATGGGGTGCTTATTCCTCTAGTATTTCAGGAGATTTTATATATCTTGTTTTATATATTGCCACATTTCTCATTTCTTCTACTAAACTTTTTGAGAAAAGACATTGCAGGCTAATTCTGCCCACTGCCAGCAGTTCAATTCTGACTGACTCAAGGTTGACTCAGCTTTCCATCTTTCCGAAGTTAGTAAAATGAGAAGCCAGATTGTTAGGGGCAATATGCTGACTCTGTAAACCACTTAGAGAGGATTGCAAAGCACTGTGAAGCAGTATATAAGTCTTAAGTGCTGCTGCTATTGCTATCTTTCATAACCGTAGTTGATCAACCTATACCTGTTATTTTTATGGATGGTTACTGAGTATTTTATGGATGGTTACTGAGCAATTGCCATGGTTCCAAAATAGAAATCATACAAAAATGGAGATTGTACATCAGTGTTTTTCACGCTGATTGAAGAATTCTGGAAGTTGAAGTCCACACATGTTAAAGTTGCTAAGTTGGAAAAACACCCTTATGTATGGAAAAATGAAAATCAAAGTAATTGCAAGTTGACTTGATTGTAAATATCTTTGTATCAATTGCAACTTTGTATAATATATTTGGGTCATCATTTAACTGCCACCCACTAAGCTGCAAATCTAACCTCACTTCTACTAACCTGTCTTTGCCCTTCCTCACAATGCCAGCCAATGAGGATCCATGTTGGAAGGTACATTTTTGTCCATTACTACAAACTGTTTCAATCATAGCATGTTTTTCTGCGAAGAGTAATTCATATGTGAGTCCTGCAACATACTTTCCTTACTGCCATGATCCACACCTTCCATTGACTCAAGAGCCACCTGGGCCTTTTCTCAGCGTCATGACCTGGGAAAAGCTTCATAAAATGGACAGGACCAAGGGCTACAATAGATTGGATTCCTCCTCCTCCTCTGGGGAATTCTGGGAGTTGAAGTTGAAAGTTGCAAAAATTGAAAAACACTATCATAGATCTTGGATTTTCCAGAATTTAGTCACTACTTCAGCGTAGGCAGATTAAGGGCAGTGTCTGAAGCTGGGTTGCAAGAGGTTGTGTTACTGTTTCAGGAAGACAGAAGTAGTTTATTCAGTCTCATTTGGATGTTCCATGTAACTGGTGGTTTTAGTGTGAATCACAGTTTGCCTAAATCTAAAACAAAACAGTAAATTCATAAAATCTTTTCTATAATAAAAACATGTTTATCTTTCTATAAAAACCAAAAGCCAAATTAGTCTCATTTCAATAAGTCAATAAGTCACATTTATTCTGAACTGCAAAATATATGAATTCAAAAGTTAATAGACTTTTAATTCTCCTAGTAGTAATTATTCATTGCCAGTAGATTAGCAAAGCAATTTAATTTGACACACTATTTTGAGATACTGTGGTTATTTTTTCAGCATTTATATTTCAGGCTTCAATCTCCAAAAAGCTCCCTTAGTGGCTTACAAAGATAAATAAGAAGACATTTGCTATTCCCGGCCTTACAATTACACTTTTCTTCTGATATTTTGTTGTAAGTGCATCCATGAAATAGGAGTTTAATTCAGTTTGGTTGGTCTTGAAGCTTCAGTCCTTTTCCCTGGATAACCATTAGGAGAAAGAAAGATCAACACTGTCCATTATCTTTATGTACATACAAGACACTGGATAATTTGATGTTGCTTGCAGACTTTTGTGTCTTGTCCTGCTTAATTTGGGCACATAGGTTTTTAACTGTATTTTTAAATTATATATTTAAAATACTGCAATTGCCCAGTGTATTTTCAGAGTCAAGCAGCCTTGAAAATCAAATAAATAAACAAACAAACAAATAAATAAACAAAATCTTTAATCAAATTGTAATGCTGCAGCCTTTCATTCTGATATGTTTTTTTAGTTCCTTTATCATTCTGAGAAGCAAAGATTTTTTTAAAAGAAAATTCTTTAAAGTTCTCATTTTGAGATAGATAATTAATATTCTATATATATTAGGACAATGCAACAGAGGCAATTCTATTTTTGATTAATTTCATCACAATTCCAAGTGGGTAATTTCCATCTTTCACAGCTGTTGGGTACTAAATTGGCATTTTCATTGTGTTGTCGATCACAAATCTTTGAACCATTAAAGCAATTATGTTACTGGGAACCTTCAGTGTACACAGTTGACCCCAAATTTCTGTTGTTAAGTGAGTTTCGCCCCATTTTACTAACTTTCTTGCCACAGTTATTAAGTGAAACTGGCTTCCCCAGACTTGTATGTCTTCAAGGGAACCACTTGTAGTGGCTTTCACTCTCTGTTCCTCAGAATAATGAACACCTATCTCAAGACATTCATATTTAGTTGCAAGGCATAGTGATAATTAGTGATCTTTGATGTGATCCTTGGAGGAAAGCTTGTGAATAAACAAGTACTAATAAAGGAGAATATTTGTAGCTCAGGATTGACATGAGGGGTCCTTGTGCTCTATGAGCTAGGTTGTTTTCTTGCAGTTACCCAAAGTAGGTAACATCATCAGTGCTAGCAGTAACATCTGCAAGAAAACAACCCAGCTCAGAGAGCACCAAGGACCCCTCATGAATAAACAAGCATACTAGTGAAATATTGAGGGATATGGTGGTCTATTGATGCCTGTTTAGTAAAATGGGGGCCCCAAAAAACCCTATTTCTGCTTTTGAGGAACTGCTTCAACTTTACCCTTGCCATGTTTCAGAATGAGGTCAGCCATGAGGAATACTGTTCAGCCTGCAAGCATGGTGCCAACTTACAACCTTGTGGAACATGCTCCAGGGCCTATCACCTCAGCTGCTTGGATCCTCCTTTGAAGAGCGTTCCTAAAGGAGCATGGGTCTGTCCCAAGTGCCAAGAAAAGGTAAGCTACTTGGCACTGCAGTACTAAACAAAGTATCTCTGAGAAGTGAACTCTATTTAATTTTGATAAGATAGAGTTGTATGATATATTCATCTTTTCCACAAAAACTTTCTTTCTCGTTTGAGGGTAAATTATGACCCCAATAGCCATGCTCCCATTGTAAGATTCCTATGAAGACCGATGTTTCATATCTTCAGTTGAAACAGTATTTGGAGTTGAAAACAGAACTGTTTAGCCACCAGACTGCCAATATGATCAGAAAATCCCATTCCAAAATCCAAAAGGCAGCTGCTACTTGCTCGAAACAAGGAAGCCAGCCTCAAAAATGGGATGTTTCCACTTAGAACCAATGAAGATTTAAAACTTTTTGCATGCTATAATTTGCAAATATTTTCCATGTCTTGTTCATTCTATGAACTGTTGTGCAAAATAAATAATCACTTTTCTTCTTTCTACGGATGGGCGTAAACATTTGTTTCTGAAGCATGCCTGCTTTTTCTTTTCCGAATTTTTTTAGGATTTATTTACTCTAGAATTATTGTCATACCGAATGTAAAAAACAATGTGTTGTGTGATAGAAAAGATGATAATATCTCTTTCTCCAAGAAATTCCAGATTGCTCTTCTGTGGGATAACATCTTTAGTACAGCAATTTACATAACCTGGTACTTACCAAAATCCTTTTCAAATGCATATTTTTAAAAAGGTGCTTCAATTGCATCATTACATCCACTGTCTTGATTTTTTGGACAGCTACTCCCATGGCCATTTCAGATATGATTATTAAATAATAAGGCCCTTCTCTGTCAAGACATGGGCAGTTCCTAAATATAATAAATAAATCAAGACAGATCTGCAAAATGTTTGCCACAATCAGTGGAGTGAAAAAAAAGAATCTCCCTCATTTATTTGCTTATTTAATGTATTGGTAGATTATTTTAAAGCATAGAACAAAACTTGAAAATTATATATTCGAGTTGAAAAATGGAAAAAAAATAACGAAGACAGATAATAGTAACAGATAATAGATAATCAGAGTTGGAAGGGACCTTGTAAGTCATCTAGTCCAACCCATTACCCAAGCGGGAGCCCCTACACTATTTCTGACAAATGGCAGTCCAATCTCTTCTTCAAAGTCTCAAGTGATGGCACTCCCACAACTTCTGAGGGCAAGGTGTTCCATTGGTTGATTGTTCTCACTATCAGAAAGTTTCTCCTTATTTCCAGGTTAAAGCTCTCCTTGTTCAGTTTCCATCCATTATTCCTTGTCTGGTCTACAGGTGTCTTAGAAAATAGCTTGACCCCCTTCCTTCTCTCTGTGGCAGCCCCTCAGATATTGGAAGACTGCTCTCATGTCTCCCCTGGTCCTTTTCTTTAACTAGACTAGTCAAGGCCAGTTCCTGTAACCGTTCTTCGTATGCCTTAGTCTCCAGTCCCCTAATCATCCTGATTGCTCTTCTCTGTACTTTTACTAGAATCTCAACGTCTTTTTTATAATGTGGTGAACAAAACTGGATGCAGTACTCTAGGTGTGGTCTTACTAAGGCTTTATAGAATAGTATTAATACTTCCCTTGATCTTGATTGTATCCCTCTGTTAATACAATTTAGGATTGCATTAGCTTTTTTGGCTGCTGCTGCACACTGCTGGCTCTTATTTAGCTGGTTGTCCACTAAGACTCCAAGATTCCTCTCACAGTTACTGCTATTGAGCCTGGTTTCACCCAGTCTATATGTGTACTTTTGGTTTTTCTTGCCTAAGTTTAGGACTTTACTTTTCTCTACATTGAATTTCATTTTGTTAGATGTGGCCCAGTGTTCTAATCTGTCAAGATCCATGTGGATCTTGAGTCTATCTTCTTGGGTATTAGCTATTCCTGCCAGCTTAGTATCATCTGCAAATTTGGTAAGTTCCCCTTCTATTTCCTCATCTAAATCGTTAATGAAGATATTGAAGAGTACTGGGCCTAAAACGGAACCTTGTGGCCCCCCACTGCTTACTTCCGTCCATGTAGACTTAGACCCATTAAGGACTACTCTTTGAGTACGGTTTGTCAGCCAGTTGCGAGTCCATCTAGTGGTGGTGCTATCTATTCCACTTTTTTCTAGCTTACTAAGAAGTAGGTTGTGGTCTACTTTGTCGAATGCCTTGCTAAAATCTAAATATATTATGTCCACAGTATTTTGCTGGTCTACTAATTTAGTCACTTTGTTGAATGAAATAAGATTGGCTTGGCATGATCTGTTCTTAACAAACCCGTGCTGACTGCTAGTTATTACTTGTGTCTAGATGTTGGCAGATCTGTTTTTTTATTATCCTTTCCAGTATCTTCCTGTGTATTGATGTTAGGCTGATTGGTCTATAGTTTCCTGGGTTTTTGTTTTTTTTTTCCTTTTTTGAAGTTGGGAACCACATCAGCTCTTTTCCAGTCCTCTGGTAGTTCTCCAGTGCTCCAGGAATTTTGAAAGATATAGTGCAGTGGTTCTGAGATGACCTCTGCCAGCTCCTTTAAAACTCTGGGATGTAATCCATCAGGCCCCGGTGATTTGTGTTCATCAAGATCAGACAGGTGTTCTCTTACTATTTTTTTGCTTATTTAATTTTTATTTCTGGTTTGTCTTTTATAGTTACATTTTTGGTGGGTTGAGCTATAGTTTCTTTTTGCGTGAAGACTGATGCAAAGAATGAGTTAAGCAGTTCTGCTTTCTCTCTGTTGCCTGTTACTTGCTTGCCATCTTCTCTCTTTAATGGACCGACTGTTTCCTTGATTTTTTTCTTGTTATTTATATTTTGGAAGAAACTTTTTTTTATTATTATCTTTGACTGTTGTTGCAAGTCTTTGTTCATTCTGAGCCTTTGCTATCCTGACTTTATCTTTGCAGATTCTGGCTATCTGCTGATATTCTGTCTTAGTTGTATGCCCTTCTTTTCTTTCAATTTGCCAGAGAGATCTTTGTGCAGCCATGCTGGTTTCTTCTTGGATTTCTTGTTTTTCTTTCTCAGTGGTATTGTGCTGGTCTGAGCTTCTATGATCATACTTTTCAGAGTTTCCTAAGATTCTTGAGTTGTTTTCCCCTTTAGGATTTTCATCCATGGAATATTTCCCAAGCTCTCTCTGAGTTTATTAAAATTAGCTATTTTAAAATCCAAGACACAGCATTCCTGCAGAGAAATCTTAGATCTTAAACACTTTTAGCAGGTACTTAAAAGATATACAGTAATTGTGAATCCCTCACCGATTTTAAGACGAGATATTTCCAAGTGTAGGAGTATTACATATATTGTATCATATTCAATATACATATGAAATGAGAGAAATGAGTGGCTGCATAAATTTACCAAATAAATAAATAATAAATATTCTCTTATACCTTTCCTGAATTATTGAAATTTAAGTTTTCCCCATGGAGAATCCAGGTACTCCCCAACTTACAACCGATCACTTAGTGACTATTCAAAGTTCCAATGGCTTTACTTTGGGGGTACTTACAATCCAGATTTGAAGTTCCAACAGTTTCCCACTCTATGGTCAAATGACAGCACTTCAGATATTCGGCAACTGAGCTGCATTTATTGCCATTTGCAACATCCTGCAACATCACATGATTATGTTTTTTGACACTTTTGCAAAAAAAAAAACAAAAACCAGCATTGCTTCCATTTTGAGGCAAAATCACATCCATAGTGAGCTCCTGGTTCTCGTAATAACTGTGCTGTTCACTTAAAAACTGCCACAAAAGGTCATAAAGTTGGGTCGGTCACATGACATAACTTGGGGACTACCTGTGTAGGAAATAAAATTTGCATGAAAGATTCCAACTGTTTTTTAGGCTGTCTGCTTTTCACAGGGATATCTGAGGAGAGGTTATCATTCCCAGATTTATTTTATTTTTTATTTTATTTTATTTGGCAGTCTCTTAAAAGATAATAGGAATAAGTATAAACATGAGTAAGACTACAGGAAATAGGTATGAATAAATGGGGACAATAGGACAGGGACGGATGGCACGATTGTGCACTTATGCACTCCCCTTACAGCTCCCCTCTTAGGAAGCAGATTTTATTGAAGCAGATTTTCTCTTGAGACAAGGCAAAAGATACCTTTAGTGGTTATGGTAATGACGAAGTATTTCGTTGTCAACCCAGACACGTTAAATGTCTTTATGCAGTTTGGGCACTGTATATATGGTGGCTGGCAACCAGTTTGAGTGGCTTGGGGAGATATTTACTAGATGGATAAAACAGAGGATATTTTCCTATTCTCCATAGTAAAAGAGGAATAGGGAGATTTTACATTTTTTCCATAAGATCTCCCATGAATTCTTATTTTGCAAACCACTGGAGCCAGTGTTGTGTACCTGTTGGGTATTTCTGATATGATCAACTTTTGATTAAGATAACTGAGGGGAGGAGATGACGAGGTGCTCACAAATATTGTGTCCTAGCTGTGTCCTTGAATTGTTGAAAGCTGTTATTATCTGAAACCTGTAGGTGTTAAAGAAAGATGACAATGTCCCCTGGTCTGGAACTCTGGCTGTGGTGCAATCGTACGTTACTCATAAAACAGGTATGTGCTGAAATGATTGATTATTAGATAGAGTTTCTCAAATGTCAGCAGCTTGAAAATTGAAGTCACCCCAGGGGTGGATTGCAAGCTACTCTGAAGGCATGTGCCCATCTAAACGTAACAGGAATTGTCAGACAAGAACTTTTATCCAACAGCTGTTCTTAACACAATTTACACTGGAGAGAAAACTATTTTGAACGAGAGAGAGACAGACAGATAGTGGATGAATTCAGATGACTTTCTAACTTATTTGAAAACATTTTTGCTTGTTTTTACCTTAATTCTCACGTCTTTTGCACTTTCTAGACTTTTTCAGATGTTCTTTAGAATCCTAAAAGGTGACAGCATATAAATGTATAGATCAGGGATGTCAAACTCATGGCACGCAGGCCAGATGCATCACACACTGGCCATGCCCATACCCAGTTTAGCAAATGGGGGAAAAGTCGTGATATGTCACATCACAATGCTGTGATGATGCGAGTTTGACACCCCTGGTATAGATCAATCAGTGGCCTGAAATTGGGAAATCTCTTTGCCAACTATGGAATGGAACATTATACAGTACATACAGTCCTCGCTTCATAACTGCTCCATTTATTGACCATTCAAAATTAGGATGACGCTGAAAAGTTGATTGATGATCGGCCTTTGAACATGAGACTGTTGCAGCATCCCTGCGATTGTATGATTGTGATTCAGGCTCTTGGCAACTGGCACACATATGTGATGGTTGCAACATCCCACAGTCACGTGATCAACATTTGCAAGCTTCCCAGCTGGCTTCTAATAAGAAAAGTGATGCTGCACTTAATGCCTGTGGGTGAATTGTGATTAACAATCTTGGCAGAATTAAAGTTATATGAGCCATGGTAGTACAGTGGTTAGGACACAGTACTGCAGCCTACTTCTGTTGACTGCCGGCTGCCTGCAAAATGGCAGTTTGAATCTCACCAGGCTCAAGGTTGAGTAAGCCTTCCATCCTTCCATTGGAGTGGATAAAATGAGGACCCAGATTTTGGAGGATAATAGGCTGACTCTGTAAACTGCTTAGAGAGAGCTGTAAAGCACTGTGAAGCGGTATATAAGTCTAAGTGCTATTGCTATTGTGATTTGGGCTTAATGCTATAATGTTTCACTTAATGACCATGCCGCTTACCGACAGTGTCCCCAGTCCTAACTGCAGCTGGTAAGTGAGGACTTCTTTGTATTCTCTTGTTGCAGCCTCTGAATTGTATGAGGAAAAAATATGAATTATTTATTGATTGATTGATTTTATCAAGCGATTATAAGATAACAGGTATAAAGATAAACATAGTTATGAATACATGAAATGGATACATATAAGAAAAATAAAAGAAACAATAGGACAGGGACGGTAGGCACGATTGGTGCACTTATGCACGCCCCTACAGGCTTCTTAGGAAAGGGGTGAGGTCAATGGTAGACAGTCTAAGGTTAAAGTTTTTGGGGAAAAAACCAGAGTCAGGTAGAGTATTCCAGACACTGACCACTCTGTTGCTGAAGTCATATTTCCAGCAATGAAGTTTGGTGCGGTTTACCTTGAGTTTGTATCTATTGTTTGCTCTTGTATTGTTATGGTTGAAGCTGAAGTATTGATTTGCAGGTAGGACATTGCAGTGTATGGTTTTATATACTATATTTAGATCGGACTGAAGGCAGCATAGTTCTAGGTTTTCTAGGTCTAGAATTTCAATATTAATTAATTCAAAATTAATTAATAATATTAATTAATTGAAGGATTTAAGAGTCTTGTTTATATAGACTCTTATATATCTGGAGTATATTGTCTGGATCATGTCTGCATACAAAATGGGTACTGGATTGAGATCGGTGCTGACATTCGTTTGTTCCTATCATATTGTTGGGCTTCCAACCATATTGAAAAGCTGAGCAAATTGACACAAATAAAATGTTAAAAAGTTATATTTATGTAATTACTTACCAAGCACATCTAAATTATATTAAAGTAACCAAAATATCTTTACAATCCCCAAGGCAGGTCACAACTTTTGAGCACCCTTGATGTTTGGAAATTGAAAGTTGAAAAATTTGACACTCCCTAAATAGTAATTAGCTTCCAGCCATATTGAAAAGCTGAGCAGATTGACACCATATAAGTAATTAGCTGAGCTTCTTTACCTGTGGTAGAATCATTTCTCATTGGGCCTTGTCCCTTCTTGTCCCTTGTCTCCAGCCTTGTCCCTTCTCCAGAACAACACTCATTCTTATCTGGGACAATTTTGGAGGATGGGGCTACTCTCCTATCTTGGCTGGCTGGCCCATTGGAGATAGTCTTTGCCTAATACACAAAAACTATGTCAGGTGGGAAAAGCTGCCAGCCATGTGACATGGGCTTGAGTCAAGAAAGTTCTTGTTGAAGTGGGGAAGGCCATTGCCTCTTCTGCAACACCCCTAGTTGCTGCCCCAAGGACCTGTCCAGATCTTTCCAGATGCATTTGGCTTATCTGCTCTGTTTGGTAGAAAGTGTCATTATCTTCATTGCTTCTGTTTGTGTCTTTTTCAGTCAAAGAAGAAGAGAAGAGGAGGCTATTAAAGAGGAGCAGTGAATTAAGAGGAGAACACAGACAGCTGGAGGAAAAAGAATGCTTTCTTAATAATGCAGTGAAGGTATAATTCCCAGCTTGTTTCTTATCTCAAGGCCCACGGGAGACAAAGAGACAAATGAGAAGGTTTCTCAGAATTTCAGGCGAGCTAGAAGATGGTAGCCAAAGACAGTGCTCCTTCAAGAGCAATTTTAAGAAAACAAGACTTTGCAAGACATTATAGTTAATTGTCCTTTAAGCCCCATTATGTCATTATTAGGCATTTCATTTTCACCATTGACTTCTTTACAGCTTCTCCTCATCATTCAAAGCATGATCTCTGTAACAATATTTCACTTGTCTGAATCTAGGAAGATGCCAATCCAGTAGCATTAGAGCAAATGTTGCATTGCTAGTAGGTTAAAAAAGAGAGACTTTTTGCCAGTCATGCTTGTTACTCCCCCAACAGGCCATTGAGGATTACTTGGCTGTAAAATACTTCTTTAAAACACATACACGTTTCCCTTTTCTAACCTTAAAGCTCTGGTTTCTTGCTGGTCTGTCTACTAAGCAGATTATACTAGGTATACCTCGATTTACAGCTGTTTGTTTAGCGACGGTTCAGAGTTAAAATGGCACTGGAAAAAAGTGTCTTATGGCTAGTCCCTCACCCTTATAATCATCCCAACATCACCACGGTCACTTGATCAAAATTTGGGCACTTGGCAATGGGCGTGTTTTTGGATAGTTGCCGCATCCCTGGGTAATCATGTGATTACCATTTCTAACCTTCCCAGCTGGATTCTGACAAGGAAAAGGCGATGTTTTTGTTGTCGTTATGTCCCAGGGGTTGTCAGATAATTAATGTATGGTAGAATTTTTGGGAGGGAGGAAGGTGGTAGTTTGCGGTTTGTGTTAGGGGGTTGGCCAACTGCAGGTCCATTTCCAGTGGCATGGGTTGGGGCTTACATGTGACTTCCCTGGGAACGGAGACTTTTTGAGCCTGCAGCAGTGGACCTGCTGGTGAATAAGTGGAGAGTGGTCTTCTGGAGTAAAGACTTTGTGGCTATCAGTAGAATGATTTGCCTCCAGAAGTTGTAGATGCTCCAAGACTGGAGATCTTAAAGAAAAGATTGAACCACCGTTTGTCTGGAATGATATAGAGTTTCCTGCCTAAGCAGGGAGTTGGACTGGAAGATTTCAAGATCCTTTCCAACTCTGTTATTCTGTTCTTCTAACAAGACTTGCTCTTTCCTGGCCATTTGGACTTGAAGGTTCAAGAGAATTGGTTGGTAGGAATCGGGTTGGGAAGACAAAGAAGCTGGGCTAGTGCCCCTATGGAATATCTCAGCTCTCTCGTGGGCAGTTTTCTTTGATCTCTGCTGAGTAACTGGAGTAGGAGGTGAACTGGGCACTGAATATTCCTGCCCTTGAGTGGCGTCCCTTTGATGGCCAATCTAAGGAGGCTCTCAGAAAGATAAAAGTACCAGAAATGATGCCTGGAATGTTAGATAAAGAAAGTGAAAAAGAAATCTGACTGAACATGTCACCATAGTCATAAGGGAATCAAAGCATTCTTGCTGCTGCTTTTCTATATTATATTTATTGGAAGACTGTTATTCAGAGTTACAAACTCATTGCTGCGCTGAGATAATCTTGTAATCTTCTGCTGGTCTTTGTGACCAGATTTATTTATTTATTAAATTTATATGTCACCCATCTTTCTTAAGACAACTCTGTGCACAGAGTTACTCAAATTTGTTGTAATCTTGCCTCTTCATTGACAAGTTGATTAGGGCTTTGTCACTGTTATCTGGCAGCCCTTTTAGCCTGTGATCTCCAGAAGTGGATGACAGGTGTCTTTGTTATCTTCTGTCACTTACTGTTTGGACTCCTACAATTCCAACTAGTGTGGAAAACAGATGGAATTGTCAATGCCAAGTCTCAAATTGTGGGAGGAGGGAATCATCTGAAGCTTGAAAAAAGTTTCACCCCCTTCTGAAGAGACATCCCTAGAACCAAGAATCCTGGAAACTATTGGCTGGTCTCTAGCTTCTCTCTGTAGGGAAGGTTGTTGATGAGATAAAGGGTGATCAACTTCTCAGTATCCTACAAGCAGCAGGACCCTTTTTAATCTGAATTCAAATCCAGGTGCAGATTGGAGACTGCTGGTTATTCTCCTGGATGATCTGGGTTAAACCCTGGATGGAATATGCCCCGTTCCTGATCTAATTAGATCTCTCAGCCACATTTGCTATCACCAGCCATGGTATCTTGTTGGACAACCTGCCTCAAGATTCCTTGAGGATAGGAAACAATATTTTGTGGTGGTCCTGCTTCTTCAATGTATGGCTTTAATCTGCTGTAGTAGTTGAAGAGAAGACTGCCCGCTTTACTGCAATATGTGGGGCATTTTTTTAAACATCTTTATGAAGCTGTTAAGAAACTCATTTGATGGGTTTGGTAATGAGCATCATTGGTGTGCTGATGATACTCAGTTATACATTGAAGTCTGGGCTGCGAGGGGACCTGTTTTAAAGTTCTTTCATGGTATTGAAACCAGGATCTGGATGGGAGATAATAAACTGAAATTGAACTCTAGTAAGTCAGAATTGCAGCTGATGCATCACAGTTCCCTGTCACCACTAGAGTTGTTCCTTGGCAAGTAAGCCCTACCCATGAGGGGCACCTTCTGCCCTCATGACTCCTGCTTGAACAGCAGGCTGAAGTTGTGGTCAGAGGGATCCATGGCCAGCTTCCACTGGTGATTTAGTTGTGATCTTACCCGATGTGGTAGAATCTGACTACAATCATTCATGTCCTCATTACCACCTTGGTAGCATGCACTGCTTGATGCTGCCTTTAAAGAGCACTCAGAAACTTCACTTGTCCAAAATGCAACCCATGTGCTTTTCAGCTCCTGGCACTGGAAGCATATAATACTGGTTTTGTAGACTCCACACTGGCCGCAGATCCATTTCCATGTATAATTTAAATTACTGTTTTTGGACTATGACACTTTTTATAGACTGGCACCCAGATACCTGCAGAACTCCACCAGTACTAGAATAACCAAGGAGAAAACTGCTGCAAATCCCACATTTTTGAGCAGTTAAGGCTGGTGGTGGCTGAAGTGAGAAGGTGCTGCTTTTCTTTGCTGGTGCCAGCGTTGTGGAACTATTTCTGGTAGAGACAGGTTGTCCCCTTCTCTGCTGACCTCCTGAAATGGTTGAAATTTCACAGGCGGTGTCATCTGAGTTTACATGGAGCACAAACTTTTTTTCCCCATTTGATTGCTTTATTTTTGTGCACGTTTCTTTGTTACATGTTAGTTTGTGTTCATTTTATATGTCATTATGACATTTTGATTTCTTCTGTGTATATTTCATGTGAGCCTCCAAGAGCAATAGGAATGTCTTTAATAAAAATATAATAAAATAATATACATGATTTTTTGACTTTCCATTTTTAGAATCCCGGCAGTTGTCCCATCCAAATAATAACCAGAGCGGGCTGTGCTCATTTATTTATTTATGGAATTTCTATCCTGTCTTTTTTTTTTTCATGAGGAAATCAGTCAAAGTTAGATAAAGGTGATTTTAATAAACTGTATGTTACTTCAGAATGAAACTGGTTTGGAAAACAATCTCTGTAGTAAATTATGTCAGTATGCCACCAAGAAGAAATAGGAAAGGGAGGGAAAATCTGTTTTTAAGTGCCCTGACTGATATTCTAGCCATAAGGATGTCGCAGGGCAACTATCTTGGTTGCAAGTCCTCCATAGCGTCCATTTGCTGAGGGATGTTTTGATCGTTTCTTGTGGATGATTCCTTACACTTGTCTTTCCATTTCTAATTTGACAGAAATGCCTAGAGATCAAAAACAGCCTGTTGGCCCAGCAGAAAGGGGTTCAATCATCGCTGGAACACCTCAAAACTCTCATTAGACTGATACAGAATGAGCAGATGCTTCAGGTTACCATGACAACAACCACCACCTCCTCCTCTTCCCTTCTGACTGTCCCCTGGACCAAACCATCCTCTGCCTCGGCTGCCGCTGCTCCCCAACCCTTGCAGTCGACACAGGGCAACAACTGACGGGGGGGAGGGCTGCCCTCCCCTCCCCCCCCATTGGTGGGTTTCCCCCCCACACAAAAAACACACTTTTCTTCAGAAGAGAAACCAATCCAGCCAACAAGAACACTTTTAAGTGCATGCAGGCCTTCCGAGAGAAAAGATGCATCCAGAAAAATAAAAACCTGGGAAAACAAGAAAGTGACATTGGTCTTCTTCCATGTCCTAAAAGTTGTGCGGGGGGGGGGGGAATAGTAATAACAATCCCACCATT
The DNA here is from genome assembly GCA_023653725.1 of Bungarus multicinctus. Classification (NCBI taxonomy): domain Eukaryota; kingdom Metazoa; phylum Chordata; class Lepidosauria; order Squamata; family Elapidae; genus Bungarus; species Bungarus multicinctus. Next base: position 19,646,146 of record CM042848.1, on the reverse strand, counting down.
GAGTCGTCCCCCACCCCCCCATTGGCAGCTCAATGTCATTATTTCCTCCTTTCTTTTTCATTGCTGGGAATCTCAGTGCTTACAATCCTCCCTTCCCTTCGTTTGGTTGCTTTGGCCTTAATGTAATTAATTCAGAAAAGGATGCCGCGTGGATGGAAGACGGGCGGCCTGGAGAGGCGGAAGGGGCCTGCCTCATTTTTGGGGTGTTGCATCTCCTTTGCAGAGGTGCAAAGAAGCTGCTCTTTGGGAAGAGAAAATAGGTTGAAAAGCAAACCATTAGTGCGCTAGGGCAGATAGATAGTAGATACAGGCACCGAGAATGAAAAATGGTGACTTTTTCTTAAAAAAAAAAAAAAAACCTAGCATAGATTCCTGATTTTTTTTTTTGTATTAAAAAAAGGATCAAGTGTCGTTTTCATTCAGGGCTATAGAGAAGAGTTACATTTGTGGACACTTTCAGAGCCTTCAAAATCAAATCTTTTTTTTTTCAGTATTATAATTGCAGATATTTAAATAAAAATGTATGAAATTTTACCATTTCTAGTGAAATATTGAAGTATTTTCATGCTGAGGCTTCTGTATATGCGTTCTGAAGTATTGAAAGAGTTAATGCTTGTATAAAACCCTTCATTTCAGCGGGTACCTCTTAACTTATTTTGCTATTGATGTATTTTTCTCATTCGGGATGGTTTTTTTTGGGGGGAGGGGGTTCTGCTGTTGTTCGAGGTTTAACAATGATACAATAATATTTTAATCAGTTGGATCTTTTTAGTTGGAGGGGGGTCTTTTCAGGGCTGTCCATAGATAGGGTCAAAAAAGGCAAGATGGCAACTGGGACAATGCAATCAGAGCTCATCTGTTTCGTACTGATTGCACTTCATGGCTGCCATTTTGATTTTTTTTTTTACCTCATCCTGCAGCAGACATGGCTGGTTTTAAACCCTTCCTTTTTTTCTTTCTTTTTTGTTTTGAAGGAAGAAAGCAAATAATATGAATTATTGCTGCTTTTTATTTTATCAAAACAGTACAAATGATATGCCAAAAAACTTAACTCTTTTGTACTGCATTTTTATTGTAAAATAGGAAATGTGGAAAAACGTTGGATTTTTTTTTTTCCCTTACTTTGCAGAACTATCTGCTAAAATTTACAAGAAAGGAAATAAACTGCCTCAAGTGGTCATTTCTTTTATTGGATATATCAGGAGTTTGGGGTGGGGGTTTCTGATTGTGAAAACTTTTTTAAAAAAAAACCACCTTTTTATAATTTTGTTAAATTTGAGCATGTGTAAAACATTAGCTTTAGCTTGAGAAGATGCTAGAAAATTGCCTATATGTCATTTGACTTTTCACTAGCTAGTCTTCCTGAAGCAACCAAGCTCAGACTGGGCCCAGTATAGGTCAGATAGCCTATGCTAGCTCCTTGAGGCTTAACCTCTCAAGTTTTGATGGGCAAATGAGTTTCTGGTCAGTGTGGCTTTCCCATTTTATAGCTCTGTTTCTCCTTTGCCTCCAATTTCAGAATTCAAGGTTTGAAGAGGAAATTTAAAGTTTTTCTGAGGGATATAATAAAGATTAAATTGAAAGTAGCAGAGTATTTTAATAGCGTTGGTTAAGTTTACTTTTAGCAGAGGAATTGGGGCTGTTTTAATTTTTTTTTTTAAGGCAGCTTATGGATTCACAGACATGGCCAAATATATAAGTGCTCCTGAGAAATAATATGGTCATCCTTGCAAGGGCAGTGAGAAATATGGCTCCTGCCCCCTCCTCAATGGCGTCCTGAATTCAGCTCTGTCAAAAGTCAGGCTCTGTCTTTGCGTGCCACAGGTGAGGCTTCTCACCTTTGCCTCTCATACGGTGCCGAAAAAGCTAATTTTTCGTTTTGTTTTTTGATTGATTGGAAGCTGTCCACAGAAGGCAGCACACAAGCCCTTTTATCCATTTTCACAACTCCGGGAGAAACTGTGCAGTACTATACAAATCTATTTTAATACACTTAACACTCTGTTGAACAAGATTTTTATATTCTTTTATTGATGAACAAAAGTGAACTAAGTAAAAACACAGTTGCATTGGTTAGATATATCAATTTATGCATTTGAACATAGCTTGCAATGTAAATGTTTTGGGGGTTTTATGTTTTTCTTCTCAGATGAATTTAAGAAAAATAAAGGGTGGGGGGGAAGCATAGAAAGTTTTTTTTTTTTTTAATTGGGAAAACTTTCTGAAAAAGTGCTTTTCTGGGACTCTTAAAAAGTAGTTATTTTGGAAAAGGGACTGTCCCGTGGATAGTGTGCATAGAAAACAAATTGTTTGTCTTAAATATACCAATGTAGTTTACTTCTTTAAGATGAATTAAACTTGACTGACAGATTTAAAACTGGTGTGGTCACTGAGGTATACTTGTATTTTTCCAATCTTGCATGTGTTCTCTTGTAATTTAAATAAGAATTATTTTGCCATTGTTTCTGTTACTACTGTTCTCTACCTTTTTCTTCTTAGGCCTTTAAGACAAAAAGATCTCTCCAACAGTCCTTAAATGAACTTTGCTTTGCACTCTCCTACATTTGCAGGTAGTGGAAGTGACAACAGATGAACTACCATTCATACAAAAATGAACTTTATAAACCAGGCACTTAAAATGTAATAAACAAAATCTATCATGCCTTTTAGTTGTCTTTAATATTTGATTTTTGCTGTTTTCTCTATATGTCAATAATCTCAAAAATAACATGTCTTTAATCTGCAATATTGCAAAGTAAAATTAGACTTTGTTAAGATTTTGGCACATTAAAAATATACTTTTTCTTTCAAATTCAAAATGCTCTATGTTTAGGTAAAACAATGTTCTAACTTTATTGGAAATATTTGGACATTATTCCAATACTTTTAGAAATGTTCCAGGCTTTAAAAAAACCGTATCTCAAACCTGGGACATTTCCAAATGGAAATGGCTCTTTAAATGAGTGATTAAAAAAAACATCATAAACATTATGATATGATATGGAAAATTTGTTTTAAAAAATGGTGGGCTATACATTAGGAAGATTAAAAACAGATTTTCTGAGATGTCCCAATAAATCTCAATGAACTGAAACTTTTCAAAAGGCTTCAACACCAGATTCCCAGTGGGTGAAGTACTGAATTTTCTGCCGTATTTAGATTGCACAGGATTGTGAACATGGCTGAGTTTACCAAGGCTTTCTTTTTACCCAACCCCAAAACCCTACTAAAGAAAATTTTAGTCAGTGTTGCCCTTTCAAGAAAAGGTCCTGACTGGAAATAATTTCACTCATTGTCACCCATTTCAGCACTTTCTCGGATGATCTGAGTGAGAAGCTGGAGGTGCTTTAAAGGGAACCTACAATGGATCAGATGACAGCAAGTAAAGTGATTACAATCAGTTCTGCACTTCGTTGGCCAATAACTTGTTTAAAAGTCAAGTGAAAGAAGGGGTTGAGAATTCTAACATTCTGAAATTTATGGAAATTTTGGACATGCTAAGAGAAAAGCATCCTGCTGTGTGTGTTTTTTCTTCTTATTCCATTCAAGACCATTGCTGTTCATTTTGTTAGCTTTTTACTTACCTGTATTTAAAACAAATATTTTTTTTCTATTTAAAAAAAATTCACAAGAATTCCAGTTTACATATTTTTTTTCCTTTCTTTTTTCTTAAACTGTCAGGAATTTGAGGTAGGAGTCAAATTACACTTTGATTATGTTGATACCTGCATTGAGAGTGGTGTACCGTAAAATGCTTCCTATTTATTAACATATAGTTAATGCATACAAAGGATTTGCAAAAGGAAATAACCAAATCCCGCCTGAAAATATTATGGCTTATTCCTAGCATGATTTATCCAAGTCCATTTGTACAAATTAAAGCATCCAAGGATGATGCACTCCTGATCTTGTATAAAATTGCATTTATTTGAATTGCAACCCTGGGACTGAAATCTTGTGCTAAATTTGACTTTAGATGTCCTCTTCTACCCCACCCAACAGGACAAACTGGGGCCCCAAAACCCCAATAGGAACAGCATTGTGTGAGGAACTGAAGCCAGAAAAGGTGAGTAATTTTACAGGAAAACAAACCAAAATGAAAAGGCAACAAATTATGCAACGAAGAAAGGCATTATTCCAAGTGAAGCTGCAACCCATCAGAAAGAAAGCTATTTCTTTTCATCTGCTTCCTTTATTATCCCAATTATAAAATGTAATATCTGTTTGTAGACAGACTCAAAGAGATGCCATTTCATTGTTCCTGCAATCCACTTTTAACCAAATAAAGATGATTAAAGATTACATCAACACGAGCACCAAGGAGTTTCCAAGACTTTGAGGGTACTGGGAAATTCTAGTGTAAATGATTCTAATTGGTTTATTTACACTTTCTGAAGAAGAGGCTATTTTCTCAACCACTGAAAATTTAGGGAGGCTTCGATGCCATCATAAAGAAGTTACAATCTATCTTCATTTTCTTGGCATTTTATCTAGTAATATTTAAGGAAACTTTAATCTGTAAATTCTTTTGTCATGCCCCTGGTGGAGACTGACTGAGCAGTCAGAGGAGGACCCAGGCCCATCCCCTATCCATCCTAGGGCAGGCAGGGAGGAAAGGATCAGGGTAAAAGGTCTATTCAGGAGGAGAGGATCAGGGTAAAATGTGGTCTACTAGGGAGGAGAGGGCCATGATCCTCTTCATGGGTTGCAGGTGTGAGATCTGCATAAGTCTTGACTTGCGTGCCAACAGACGTTGGAGATAAATTAGTGTTTTATTCCTAGAGGAGGTTTATCTTGGTTGGCGTTCTTTCAACAGACTGTCCCTGGTTATCTTCCTGAAGTTGGCAATTATCTATCGTGGTCTGTCGAGGAACTTTATTCAATGTGGTTTGTTTTTGGTTTTTGCTTCGTTATCGTCTCTGAATTTGAACTGTGTTTCTTTCCTTTGAAATGTTATTTTGAAAATAGTTTACTCCTCCACTGTGACCAATTAAACAGTGAAGCCAAGTTGAAGGCATTAAAGGACTTTTATTTTACATTTTGGGTTTTATTATATTTCTGATATACTCTGGGGCATCACATCTTTGCTCAGAATTGGAGAACGTCAAAGCTGATGTTAAACAAAATAGACATCATTTTGCACATCCAAGTTCTGCTAAATAACAGATTTATTTATTTTTGTCAATTGCTTACAAGATAATAGGTATAAGTAAAAAACATAGTTATGAATACATGGATACATATAAGAAAAATAAAAAAATAAAAGAAACAATAGGACAGGGACGGTAGGTACGTTGGTGCGCTTATGCACGCCCCCTACAGACCGCTTAGGAAAGGGGTGAGGTCAATAGTAGACAGTCTAAGGTTAAAGTTTTTGGGGTTTGGGGAAGAAACCACAGAGTCAGGTAGAGTATTCCAGACATTGACCACTCTGTTGTTGAAGTCGTATTTCCTGCAATCAAGTTAACCTTGAGTTTGTATCTATTGTATGCTCTTGTATTGTTAGTTGAAGCTGAAGTATTCATTGACAGATAGGACATTGCAATGTATAATTTTATATACTATACTTAGATCGGACCGAAGGCAGCATAGTTCTAGGTTTTCTAGGTCTAGAATTTCAAGTCTGGTGGCAAAAGGTATTCTGCAACGAGTAGAGGAGTGGATAACTCTTCTTGTGAAATATTTCTGAACTTTCTCAACTGTGTTAATATCAGATACGTAATGTGGGTTCCAGACTGATGAACTGTATTCAAATATTGGTCTAGCAAATGCTTATATATATAAGGCTTTTAAGCTGATAATTTTAAATAATAAATAAGGGAGACTAGTATAGATCTATTTCGAGCTAGTTAGCTCTCTTCAGCTAGCCATACCCTTACTGGGATTCGAACCAGGGAAGTATTACATGTGAGGCAGTTGTAATTGCCACTACACCACTGGCTCTCTCCTTATCAGCAGAAGTAACACAAAGTATATATATATATATGTGTGTGTGTGTGTGTGTGTGTGTGTGTATGTATATATATATGTGTGTGTGTGTGTGTGTGTGTAAGGTTTTGAGCTGATAATTTAAATAATAAATAAGGGAGACTAGAATAGATCTATTTCGAGCTAGTTAGCTCTCTTCAGCTAGCCATATATATATATATATATATATATATATATACACATACACACAATAGGACAGGGATGGTAGGCACGTTGGTGCGCTTATGCACGCCCCCTACAGACCTCTTAGGAAAGGGGTGAGGTCAATAGTAGACAGTCTAAGGTTAAAGTTTTTGGGGTTTGGGGAAGAAAGGTTTAATATTCGTCACATGATAGCAATAGCATTTAGACTTATATACCGCTTTATAGTGCTTTCCAGCCCTCTCAAAGCGGTTTACAGAGTCAGCCTATTGCCCCCAATAATTTGGGTCCTCATTTTACGCACCTCGGAAGGATGGAAGGCTGAGTCAACCTTGAGCCTGGTGGGATTCGATCTGCTAAATTGCAGTGGGAGTAATTTGCAGTGTACTGCACTCTAACCACTGTGCCATCAAGGCTCCATATGAAGTTCAAGTTATTGAGGAAAATATGCTCTTCTTTGGGTTTATATGTTTTTTTTAAATGCAATGAAGTATTTTTAAAATGTAGGAAATAAGCTGTTATAAGAATGTTGTGCAAGACAGTATTTTAGTTAGGCTGTTCTATGAAGCAGATGATCTTGGTTTATTTCATAACTTTGATTAAACTGGTTTATTATTCAGGAGATGCATACAAAACATCCTGTTTCAAGGACAGAACAATCTAGTGAACCCTAATTTTTGTCTGGAGCCCCCTGGAAGGCAATAAGGTTAGATCACCTCTGGAACACAGTAAATCCTCTTCCTGCCCCCAAAAATTTATTTCCAGAAAACTATTTTGGTAGATTAGAACTTTGAGGAAAAACAGATTATTCCAATATTTTTGCAAGCCATTTGACTCTAAAATTTATAGAACATGTTGCAGATTCCAACATATATTTTTCTTACCAGTAGTTCTAGTTATTACAAAACAAAGAGACTGTCATTTTTCACTCACCTCTTCCCACTACTTTCACACTCTCACTCCTGGCAGAGAACTTGCAGTCAGGGATCACTGATTGCCCCTTTTTGCTAGTTCTGTGTCATTGATGGATATGGCCAAATAAAACCATAGAGATGAAGTATCCTGTTTTTCATGGTCTAGAACCTTGTCTCAGTCATATAGTTAGGAGGAATGGAAGCATTCTGCCAAGAAGTTCATTTTGCACAGGGTATGTTAAATAGAGAGTAAAGTATTTAACCTTGCAGAACTGCTTGAAGCCAGATCTTATGCTCTGGAGAACAGTTGACTAGTGACAGTGGACTGGATTGCCAGAAACTAGAGGGTCATCTTAACAAGTTTTACCAAAGAGTAAAAGTTTTACAAGCATGTAAACAACTAAATTACTTCCTATCAGAACCCATTGATCTAAGTTAATGTTCCTCAACCTTGGCAACTTTAAGATATTGGACATCAACTCCCAGAATTCCCCACTCAACTTTCCCCATTGTTAATTAAGCCTACAGATAGTCCTAATTTTTGTTGTAAGTCATGATAATTGTAAATCAAGACGCCCACATAACCAGACCTGATCTTATAACTGTTTTTTGCAATGTTAAACAAACATTATAGTTGTTAAATGAACCCTGCGGTCATTGCCATGAATTTGTATAGGTGGGGTTTTTTTTTGCCAGAAACTGTCTGAAAAGGCTGATAAGCAGCTAAAAACATTGTAAATTGCATGACTGCAGAATGATGCAACTGGCCATAAAGGTGAGTCAGTTGCCAAGCAGAATGTCCCCCACGGAAGCTGGTCCACAAAAGCTGGAATGATTGGAGAATTCTACTCTAGAAGATAAGGCTGACATTTATAGGCTTGAGTTGTTTGCTGCCTTCAGTTATTTGTAAAAAATAATAAAAATGGGATATGTATGTATGTATGTATGTATGTATGTATGTATGTATGTATGTATATCAATGAAGCCACTGATAACCAGTTGAGACTATTTTCCTCTTTTTTTCTGGACCCCAACCACCAGACCTAGCTATGGATTTGGTAAAGACCAAATCTCCCTTGATCTGTTAAAATGTCAGTATTGCTAAAATTATTTACAAAAGAGATACACTTTTATTCTTTGCTTAATAGTTTTAATTAACTACTGATTTTGTGTTGACTTAAAAATTGTTGACCTAATCATTACAACTAAACATCAGAATATCGAAAACCGTTCCTCATACATGCCTTCATTTGTTCAATTTTTAAACCACAATGATTTAGCTGAAATGCAGCGGCTGTTTTCCATAGTCTACTTATTATTAGCCACTATCTTTCCAATGGCATTTGTTGAACGTTGACATTCATTGAACTCTCTGAGCTAAAATTATCCTGCTTAATAGATGCCATTGATTCAAACGTTTTATTATCCCTTCATTTAGCATCCGCATCTCTGTCAATATATTTATTCTAAAATAAGAATCTTATCTCCTTGCTCCTATTCATCACAGTGCCAGGAAAGTAAACCAGCTTCCTGGTTTGGGTTTGGCCAAAGCCACCTTGATTTTTCCAAAGTATTTCCAAGAAATATAGATTTTCATTTGAGCTAGGACAACCATTTCTTATATTCCTGGCTGGCACTGTTCTACTTCCCATATTCCCAGGGGTGCATGGATACCACATGTTCTGTTTGAATGCCTGGATTGATTCTATGTTATAGTGATGTTTTGTAAAAAGTATTTTACTCCTTTTCAGATTCTCAATTGTTTTATGTGTTTATTTTTGTGACCAAATGTTATTAAAGCTGTCACAAACACCTGTCAACATCCAGTATGCCTTTCAAACTCATTGAACATGCACTATGCCAGAATGGGAAAACACTGCCACATTAATTTATTATTAGATTATTGGTTGCAACAACAACTTTAGTTGCAATTATAGCTACCAGCTTCTTCCTGTAACTGATGATAAACCACATGAGAGGAGGGAGGAATGGCTTGGGACCGGGTTATCTGAGGGACCATCTCTTGCTGGGTCATATCTACCTGACCCATTAGAGCGGGCAGGCAGGGAATGCTGCAGGTACCATCCCTGAAGAAGATACACCTGGTGGGACCTAGAAGAAGGGCCTTCTCTGTGATGGCTCCCTCTCTCTGGAACATCATTCCCCCAGTGATTAGAACGGCCCCCCTCTAATACTCTTCCGAAAGGCACTGAAGACCTGGTTCTGCCAGCGGGCCTGGGCAGGATGGAGCCCATCAAATGGCTCGTGTGATGTGCTGTCGTTGGGGCAGGGCGTGGGGGTTGCGGGGTGATTTTTTATTTATTCCAGATTTTGTTCTATTGTACTTAATTAATTTATTTGTTCCTTTTTGTTAGTTTTTATTGTTTTTATTTTTGGTTTAAAACATGGTTTTACATTCTGTAAGCTGCCTCAAGTCACTATGGGCGAGAAGGCGGCAATATAAATTCAGTAAATAACTTTGGCCAGCAATGTTTTATAGAATCATAGGGCTTGGAGGTCTTCTAGTCCAACCCCTTGACCATTGCTGGCACATGGCTGTTTTCAAGCCTGGACTGCTCCTTTCTGATCTTGCTTCAGCATTTCAACTGGGTTTAGGTCTTGACTGTAACATAGCCATTCCAAAACTCTGGTTTGTTCTTCTTTGACCCTTTTCGTTAGACTTGTTTGGATGTCTGGGATCATTTTTTGCTGGATGAGTCTACAGACAAATTCTGGCCAAGGAGCATCTACAAATCTTGAGTAAATCCAGACCTTGATTTGGGCTTTTACTTTGCCCCTTCTCCCTTCTTACAATGTGGAAAATCACCAGCCTGACCACAATAAGCCCAGATTCTAGCTTTCTCTTCAAAACTCATACAAGAAAATCAACAATACTCTTTCCTGTATCAGGAAAAAAAATCAATCACATCTTTGTTTACAAAGGGACTAAGTAATTTATGAAAATATAGCCCACTGTCTACCCAATTGAACATAAATGTCTTAGGAGAGATCATTCTTTGTTTCTATTTTTTTTCCTAACAGCAGGGACATGCTTTAAAAAGCCACTCTGTCGTTTTCCTTGTCAAGTCTGGCACAGTAAAAGTATTCAATTCCGCCGATTCTTTCTGGAAGCTTCTAAAAAAATCAGACAAATCTTGCAACCATTTTCAAGCCCCCGTGGTCTAACTTAACTGCAATATTTACCTCCATTTATGCACTGCCAGTCACCAGCTTTCAAAGGCAAAATTTTGATTTTGCATGCTACAATTCTCTTCTTTTTTTTAAATTGTCCTGCGTCGAACTGCAGTATGTGTCTTTCTGCAGATTACCCCTAGTAATCACTTTCTTTTCTGCAATGGAAATGGCCTGAAAATTGCTCTTCGATAATCAGGGATGAGTTCGCCGGCGCCCTGCCTCACAAAAGCTGGAATTGTGCAATTATCATTTGTAAAGAGAAACTGTTATCAAAGTCACTGCGGGAGACAACTCCAGGACTTCTGTTAGAGTTGGGGAAATTTGAAACACATATTCCTCACACCAGAAATTTTCTTATAAACTCTCCTGAATAATTCATGAGGCCTGATTTAACAGCACATTTAATTCCTGGCATGTGCTGCATAGAAAACAGAATTCTCTTAAGGTGTAGCCGTCTGGAAGCAAAGGGACAACACAGAACTCAATTTCTCAATGTTCTTTGAATGCAATTCAAAACTTTTATAATACCGTGTGTTCGTCGTGCCTAGAATCAATCCAACCAGCCACTAACACTCTGGGGGGAACACAACAGATGCACATTTCGAATCCCTGTCTTATTCCCAACGAGGCAAAGGAAGTCTGGGTTTATCATACGATCAGTACTCACAGCTCAGGCATTAATGTCCCTGAAAAAACAGACGGCTTAGTGATTTCATGCATTTTTTAAAGGGCTTACAAAGGAAGATGGCCCCAAGGAAGAGAATTGTTTGAGCGCTGATGCTGAGCTAAGCAAACGAGTGGGGGGTGGGGGGGTGCAAAAAATCCAGAATTCATAAAAGCTGCTACTATTTAATAAAAATGCACGGATTGGAAAAGGGGCTGCTAGACTCCTGATTTTTTTTTTTTTTTGCTCCCATAAACTAACACAGCTCTCCTCCTTGTAACATGGGAATCTGTCCTCCTGCCCTGCATACAAAAGGGTGGGAAGGAAGGGGAGGGGGGTTGCTTACAGTCCCCAGTCTTTTGATTTTCAAGGCAAGCGTTCACCAGGCGCCTTTCGCGAACTGAAGATGATGGGGTAGAAATCGATCATCAACTCAACAAAAAGATTTATAGGCACCAATGCGCTGAAGGATGGAGCACTGTTGGGCGGCCAGATTAAATTCAAGCCGAAGACACAAGCAAGATTAGAACTGGTCATTTTGTTGAAAAGGGTTTCCTGCGACACCTTGGAGAAAGAAAGACATAGCAATCAGAACATATACAAGACATCTAGCAAGGTACAGGGGCTGAGCAGAAATAATGGCCATAATTGCATGAGTGAAGCTGATTTCTTCTTTTAAAGCTACATTGCATGCACAATGCACCAAAGCTTTTTTTGAATGTGTGTGTGTGTGTGTGTGTGTGTGTGTGTGTGTGTGTAAAACATCTCCACAACCAATAAAACTCATACTTTTCTCTTGTGGTTTGAAATAAATAAGAGAAAATGTAACTGTTAAATATACAGGAAGAGCATGACATCTGTAGAATGACTTAGGAATAGAACTCTCTAATAGAGTAGAGAGGAATAATTTCATCCAGAAAAAATATATATTAAAAACATTCAATACTGCATTATAGTATAAAAGAGTAACATAAAATAGAATAATATATAATAGTATAAAAAACAGAGTTACTTTTCAGTGTGAGATGGGTAGTCTACACATTTAATAAATAAGCAAATACTACCGTTAAACCACTTACATGTCATGAAAAGGAAGCAGCTTCTATTTATGGTAGAACCAGCCAAACAACCAACTTTGAGGAAGGTATTCTCTTTTAGTAAAATGATAGCTTAACACTAGTCTGTCATACAAAAACGATCTGCTATCTACTCAACCAGTAATGTTGGTACAAGAACACAGAGGGAATTGCTAATATTTTCTAACAGTGAGAGAAACAGAATTGGGAATTGAGTCCCTTTGATGCAATAGAAGTTTGGAGTTTAACTCTGGTTAGAGAATGCAGGAAATTATTAAGTTCATGAAAGATTACAGCTGATATGTTTTATGAATGATCGTAGAGATTTGCCAACTTTGTACTTTAGCAGAATCATGCAGTTTTAGCCCCAAACTCTACAGCTGGTCCTTGAACAGAGAGATTTCATGACTGAGCTACTTAGTCACAGTTAAAGAAACAAAAACTCCTAAATGGAGCCCACCTTCTAAGACGGGTGTTAAACTCACAGCCCGTGGGCTGGATGTGTCACTTGCTGGCCACGCCCACTCCCATTTAGTGAAGCGGGAAAAGTCCTGTGACAATGACTTGACGACGTGAGTTTGACATCCCTGTTCTAAGAGATGCTACTTTTTTCATTGAAAACCATTCCTTGGCTATTTGTTATTAAGAACTGTGGTTTGGTTGTAAAGTAGTAATAACGCTAATCCCATAATCTGTAAAAGAAAGCACTAGTTGACCCTAGTAAAAAAAAAAAATCTTTTTTCCTAAAAACTTCGGTGAAGAGGAAAATCTCAGTGAGTTTCTTCACTGCAAAGGGAAAATTAGAAAAGGAGTCTCTTTTCAACCAAACCTGACTCTTGATGATTATGTGATGAGTTGCTTTTTGACAAAATATGGGTGACTTGCTATGGCTCCCTTCCAAAGACTTTTGACCCCATCTAGCCTGGAGCCTGGTATTTTCTGGTGGTCTCCCATCAAAGTCTTAATTGGACCTGATCTTGCTGTTTTAGTATTGGTTCAATTTTTATTCCTGCCTTTATTTTTCATCAACTCAAGAATATACCTAAAGTCCCCTCTTATTTTTTTTCAACATTTTTTTTCCACTATTGGGTTAAGGGGGAGAGACTGGTCTAAAGTCACCTTAATGGCTTCCATGCCTAGAAGTCAACTTCCCTTGATTTTTTTGACACAGGAGATGTTTTTGACACATCTCCTGATCAACCAAGGGCTGAAGGTTCAATAAAAATAAAATCTTAAAGAATACGATTCAATTTATTTTCAATGGAACACCATTTGTTTTTCTAAGAAAATTCATTAGGGTTCACTTTTCATGCACAAAAAAAATCCCACAGTGATACATTGTCCCCAATATTTTTTTTTATAAAAGGAATCTCTGCACATAGAGATGACTAGAAATGAACTAAGCCATTTTGTGATTAATAGTGTGTGTGGAAATGTGTGTGTGTGTGTGTGTCCCCTGAAATACAGAGATAATAGGTCTGGAGAATTTTATTTTTGTGATGGGAGCAATAAATATAGCTACTGTGTTAAGCAAGGGTAATGCTATTTTCTTCCTCTGCCCCAACATTTCAATTCTAAAGCTGGAGCTATCTACTATCCTGTGCTATCTTCCACTATTTTTTAGGCAGCTGGCCAGAACTCTTAGAAATAAAATAAATATACATAATTGTGTGGGAAAAGAGAATACATAAAGAGTGACTGCATGAATTAATTATGCATTTTCAGTTTACTCCATGTCTATAATAGCCATTCTATGTTGAAAAATCTGTTTCAGCATGGCATGGACAAATAAAAATAAATAAAAATAAAAATGAATAAACTGTCTCTATTTCTTCTTTATTATCCACAGGTAGAGTGAAACCCACAAGAAGCGGAATGGGAATTTGGAGATTATAGAGGTAAGTTTTGATGTGAAGTAGTTAGGTGGTCAGTCTGGGTTGGTTCCTGGGCAGGAACATCTGTAAGAAGCACGGCCTAAAAAAGTCAGAGGAATTGCTCTCTGATGGACTTTTAAAAAGGGGAAAGGGAGCAAATTCCATTTTGCTTGTTTTTGTTCTTATTAAACCTGGAATGAGAAGAGGAGGAGGAAGAGAGGAGGAAGATCCAATTCAAGTAGCCCCTGGTCCTGCCCATTTTATGAAGATTTTCACAGCTCATGATGTCACGAAAAGCCCAGGTGGCTCTTGAATCAATGGAAGGTGAGGATCATGGCAGAAAGGAAAGTCAGATATAAATTACTCTTTGTAGCAAAACAAGCTGTGACTGAAACAGTCTGTAGTAATAGATGAGGATTGGCAAATGTATTGATAAACCTAGAATAAAAAGTTGAATCTGAAGCACCAGCCTTTATTGCAAATTTACAGTAAGTGAATCTTAACTTGTCCCTTCCTTACTTTTACTCTCCCCAAAATTAGGGAGGGTCCTTTCTGAGATCCTCCTTTCTGTACCCCTCCTTTGGACTCAAATTTTGTTTATTGAATTATTGTCTAGGCCATGAGTCTTCAAACTTGACAGTGTTAAGATTTGTGGACTTCACCTCCCATAATTCCTCCTCCAGTCATGTTAGCTCAGGAATTCTGGGAGTTGAAGTCCACAAGTCTTAAACTAAACTTAAACTTGAAGTCCACAAGTCTTAAAGTTTGAAGACCCTTGGTCTAGGCTGTCGCTATTCTTCCTATTTCCAAAGATCACTCCTACATGGCATTACGGGTACCAGGTTTTCTGCAGATTATGGTAAAAAAAAGAAAAAAAAAAGTCCTCATGGCTGCTAGGATGGGGTACCCATCCACCCATGTTCTTTCCTATGCTTTATTTCCTCGTTTTGGAGCACAACTGATTCGCGTGGCAGAGCGGTTTTGCCGTGCCTCAGCTGTTTTATGCACCGGAGTTGCAGTAGAAAGTAAGTATTATAGCTGAAAATGGGCTTTTTAAAATGGTGTGCATGTGCGCCAGAGGTGGTATTCAGCAGGTTCTGACCAGAGAACCGGTTGTGGAAATTTTGAATAGTTCAGAGAACCGGCAACTACCACCTCTGACTGGAGATTTTACAGTATCCTTCCCCTGCTACACCCACCAAGCCACGCCCACAGAACTGGTAGTAAAAAAATTTGAATCCCACCACTGATGCATGCGATCACCGAACCGGTTGTTACATCGGTTGCATCGCATCACTGGGGTACTCATCATAAACATAAAAACCAGCAGTGTCAATCCCCCCATTGTATCAGCCATCTTGGCTTTTATGACCATACCCTGCAGACACACTTTGGGTCTGGTACCAGAAGAATCGGTTAAGAGATCGTTTCAAAACAGCAACAAAGTTGAGGATTTAATTTGTACCAACCATATGGAGAAAACACATCAGGAACTTCAGCACGACATAATTGTGCTCAGGAAGTCTGTGTACAATTTCTTTGCATCTGGTCACTCGCAAGCTACTTTCTACACCTACAAGAAAAAGACAAGGGTTTGACCATTTCATTCACCGATTCTAGCTGAATCCTTCTCCTGAAGTGGCCTGGCTGAATGAAAGTTGCTTCCTAATTCAATTAGGCAAAAACAAATGTTCCCTTATGTTGAGTTTGATTCCTCCATGATACATGCATGTAATATTTGGGGCAACAGTAAGGAGGATGAAGCTAAAAAAAGACAGGATCAGCAAAATCTGCAGATCTAAATATATAAAAAAGACTACTGAAAAATAATACCATATCCCATCACCTAATTGAAGAAGATGCACTAAGTATTTTTGTACACACATTCAGTAGTTGCTAAATATACTCAGATTAGGAAGCATGCTCAGATATTTCTCAGTTATTAGGAAGCATGACTATTACTAAACTCTACCCCTTTTTATAGTGCATTAAACCTGCAAAAGTGGACAGGACAGTTGTAGGTGTGGTCGCCATCTCAACTTTTTGGACCTTCTGACTCCCCTTGTTTCCAATCTCTTATTTATTTTAATTACTAAATGTCTCAACCCTGTTCATCTTTTTTGAAATCTGCCAAGATCAATTCAATGCAGGCCCTACCACAAGGCAGACAGTTCCTCTAGAAATTATCCTTTTTATGGTCATTCAATTCCTTTTGCCTAAGTCTGGACTTAGCGAAAGCTACAATATTTTGGACATATGATGCAACACCCAGAAAAATACAGCATCCTTCACTTAATCCTCCAAGGAAAGATTGAAGGCAAATGAGGTCCAGGCAGAAGAAGGACATCATGGCTTCAAAAGCTAAGGGACTGGTTTGGACAAAACTCAACAGCACTTTTTCATGCGGCTATTGATAAAAATAGAATCGCTGACATGATCACCAACATCCGATGATGGATATGACACATGAAGTCTGGACTTGTCGCCTAAACAATGGCACTTCAGCTGAACTTTCCACTTTGGGTTATTCTAGCAAAATCCTAATCAGATGAGCAGGGAATGCCCCTTTTTTCCTTGAACTCTACACCCATATTGAGAACCTTCATCTTCTCCCAAGTCATCACGTGCTCTACTCACAACACAAAAAGTGAGTTTCTTGTTTGTCTTCCTTCCAAGCAATCCCAGAAACCCAGGTTTTTTTTGTTCTACCTTTTCAACAGTCATGGAATTGTTGCTGTTCTTTTTTCCAGGCCAGGATGTGGAAGGCTTTTTCATTGTTGTTTCCATAACCACTTTCTCTCTGTCTGGGGTTTTCTGCTCCCACCTTGCCACTTCAACTTCATTCCCAACTCAATTTCAATCTTCCCTTTTTTAAATTCCAGAAGATGTGAGTGAGGAGCAGGACCAAAGATATCTCTATGTCTTGGCCAATCAAATCTTGTAGGCTTCGCACAGGTCTCATGGGGCTCAGAGGAATACATGCAATAAATACCCTGAAAAATCTGATATTAAGGTGAAAGCAAGTTTCCAGCCCACACAGTTAGAGGGGGTGCATCACGACACGTTCATCTCCTTTGCAGAGATCTACATCTCTGAGAACTATCTGGCTTCACCATGTTATGCTATTCAGAAAATGTGTGGTTACCACTAGAAAGTACACAATGAGTCAAAGCCATATATTTGTGGAAAGTGACTCACTAGTGATTTGAATGATCTGATCATACATTGGGAAGGTCAGTAAAGGTTCAGGAAGTTCTCGGAGAAAAGCCTTCAGGATTACTCCAGGGATGTGAATATCTCCATATTCATCAAAATCAACAGTTTTTCCTGCCACAGAAAATGCCAAAGAATACATATAAGAAAATGTAAATAAGAGGATTTAATTCAAGCACCCTTCATACCCTTTCCTAAGTCAGGAGTCAATTCAGTCATTTAAGCCTCGGTCAATCTCACCCTTGGACTACTGCAATGCACTCTACATGGGGCTACCCTTGAAGAACTTTTGGAACTTCAACTGGTCCGGAGTGCAGCAGCATAGACAATCCTTGGGGTCTCCTAGAGTGGCCCATGTTACATCACTCTTCCATGAGTTGCACTCATTGCTGGTTTGCTCCTGAATGCAATTCCAGAGGTTGTTTATTACTAATGAAGCCCTGCATGGCATGGATCCAGGTTAATTGAGGAACCCTCTTACCCCTATGGGATAGGCCTGCCCCACTCATACCGACAGAGAAAGCATGCTCCAGATTCTGCCCGTCAAGGAATTTCAGCATGGCCCTGGCCCTTTGGAACATCTTTCCCACTGAGGTGAGACTGGCTCCCACTCTCCTAACTTTCTGCAAGAGCTTGAAGATCTGGCTGTGGCAGTTAGCTTGGGGCTTCAACCGGGGAGTGGTACACTGGAGGGGGTTGATCACCTAACAGCAGCTCCCACCTCACCCCCACACCCTGCTCTTTTCCTCTCCATCTTTTAGTTACAATTTGTATATTATAATTTTATTGTGATTTTATACATTTTTTGTGTATGTGTACATATACATACATATATGGGCATCAACATCAAAATATGTCATCTATCTGTCTGTCTATTTGTCCATCATCATCCATCCATCCATCCATCCATCCATCCATCCATCCATCCCTATCTATCGATCGATCGATCGATCGATTGATCTATCTATTTACCTACCTACCCATCTACTTACCTATCCACCCACCCATTTATCTATCATCTGTCATGCATCCATATCTATTTATCTATCTATCATCTATCTCTATCTATCTATCATCTATCTATATCTATTTATCTATCTATCCATCCACCTACGTACCCATTCACCCAACCACCCACTCACCCATCCACCCTTCCATCCATCCATCCATCCATCCATCCATCTACCTATCCATCCCCCCATCATTCATCTATCTATCTATCTATCTATCTATCTATCTATCTATCTATCTATCTATCTATCTATCTATCTATCTATCTATCTATCTATCCATCCATCCATCCATCCATCCATCCATCCATCCATCCATCCATCCATCCATCCATCCATCCATCCATCCATCCTATCTATCTTATTTTGATATCTTCCCACAGTCACCCTGCAATGAGATGGACAGCACTCCATTTTCCTTACCTATCCAACTACCCACCTACTTCATAACTTCAAGACCCTTCTTGCTACAGCTATAATTTGAACATTATTTCCATATTTCCATTGGCTCTAAGCTGGCTCAAATGCAGATATTTTCCACTTAAGAGAGTTTGTGGAGTTTATCAAAAGCTATATTTAGTTTTTTTCAAAGTAATTTTATTTTGTATCAGAAAAGAGATAGAGTAATCTTATACTGCCTATTCTTTTTTCCTTATTGTGGTGACAATGGTATGTTATTATCTAGCAGCAAGATATTTGCACTATAAAAACATTTCATAAAATGACTCCAGTGTCTTTCACAAATGATTTCTTTTGACATTGTATCTACAGGAAAAAGCAGTAAAAAAATAAATAAATAAAGCAAAAAGCAAAGGAGGTGATATTGCTGTTTAGAGAAAATCAAGCTATGTAGGATTCACAATTTGTCATTTCACAGCTGTTATGAAACCATCAATATAAACTGGTCACGATTCATTGTTCACACTGTTTTAAATGCTGGTCCTAGCTTCTTCCTTCTTGATTTAAGGTTAAGATGGCATCTCTCCAATCTATTAAAAGACCTAGGGTGGAGTGGGGACCAATTTGAACTGGTTAAATTAAAAAGAAAAGTATCTCCCTTGTATATATTTTTGGGGAATGCATTTTTTGTATCTAATTGGGGGAATCAGGATATCCTTTCCTCATAAAAATACAAAGTGGCATTTGTTTAGTAAATCATATATCTAATATTTTCTTTTATTATGAGAGACCAGTAATATGCACCAGAGAGATCGAAAGACCAGTGTTCATCAGTGACTAATGTAATTAAATCAAGGAGGAGAGACTGCTTGAATCAAGGGGGCAGAAATTGTGTTCCTGAGGTGGCATTTAATTACCTGTCTTCCCTTCGTAATCCACTCGCCAAATATTCACAAGCCCAAACTGAGAGCCTTGTTTTCATTTTTGATGCTCTGCCTAGGTTTTAAGAAAGTGAAACTGTTTTTCCTTATGCTTTGCACCTCGACTCTGTAACCCCTCCTCTGGGACAGCTCGCCATGGTTAACTCACTGTGAAACAATTTGCTGCAGAACAAGAGTTATACTAACATCAAAGAAATGGTGGAATATAATCATTAAAGAAAGGATGCCAAAGGAGGGACAAACTGAAATGTGAATGACAAACATTAAAATAATTCCTAAAATAATTTTAAATAGTTAAATGTAATTGTTGAATTGTTCCACGGAGAGTTGGCCATGGCGAGTTACCCTGTGTCCAATTGGCCGTGGTGAGTTGGCTGCAGTGAGTTGACCCATTCTGCCTTTCATAGCTGCACCTGTTCAGGTGTGCACAAATTTTTCACTTTGAATGTTTGACCACTTTCCCACCCACAATTAGGAAAGGGCCCTGTCTAATACGGCATTTCATTTTTTAAAGGGGTTGGTGATTAATCAAACAAGTAACGGAAATGAGTCTAGGTTTCCATGCCAGGTGCTCTTTTGTTTTTTACCTCTTGCTAACAAAAGGGCCACTTACCTTGATTGTAAAGTTTTTGAATCTCTTGAATACTTTTGATGCTCGCTGATCTTCGAAACAGCCCCTCTGTTTTAAGTCCTTGAAGAGGGAAGGATTAAAGTTACTTTTTGCCACTATCGTTCATTTGATTTTGACAAATTAATTACTCAGCATTCTTATGAATATAAAAGTCATTTTGGGTT
Source organism: Bungarus multicinctus (assembly GCA_023653725.1). Lineage (NCBI taxonomy): Eukaryota > Metazoa > Chordata > Lepidosauria > Squamata > Elapidae > Bungarus > Bungarus multicinctus. Next base: position 19,625,936 of record CM042848.1, on the reverse strand, counting down.
CGTATTAGCAAATAGTTGCACTTGTTTCACCAGAAATCTGGTGAAAGTAATTTGTCTCCGCTTGTGCTGCATCGTTGTGATTATTTAGTGTTCAACACCTCTGCAAGCAAAGGGTGATCATCCGAGGCCGGTATTCTTGCATAACAAAAGCATTTATGCAGAGACGTTTACTCAAGCAAAGTAAGGCATCTTCCCCAAACCCCAAAAACTTTTAACCTTAGACTGTCTACTATTGACCACACCCCTTTCCTAAGAGGTCTGTAGGGGACGTGCCTACCGTCCCTGTCCTAATGTTTCTTTTATATTTTATTTTTCTTATATGTATCCAAGTATTCATAATTATGTTTTTACTTATACCTACCGGTATTATCTTGCAAGCAATTGACAAAAATAAATAAATAAAATAAAAAAAATCTAAGCTCCAATTTGCAATCACCTATTTTATGAGTTGGAAAGAACTGAAAATGAGTCTATTGCTTTGCCTACTTGTATGTGATGCTGGGTGCCAGGAAGAAGCAAAGGGCTCACAAAGACATTTGGTAGTTGGTTTCAAAGAGTGAGAAAAATGTTGGTCACCACTTTATGGGTTAGTGTAAAATTCCTCAACTCTGGAAACTTGAAGGTGTATGGAATTCAGGGAGTTGAAGTCTACGCTTTATTTATTTATTTGTTAAATCTATTTGCCCCAACCCTTCAATTTGCCAAAGTTAAGACATACAGGGTTAGAGGTTTGCACTTAAGGACACCTTCACCTGGGAGACTGGCTTTTCATCCCCTCTGCGCTGACAGGGCTCTGAGGCCTCCCTTTGCCTTGACCCAAAACTTTTTAATTAACAGGTTCAGATTAACAGATTAACCGAGTTGGAAGGGACCTTGTAGGTCATCTAGTCCAATCCCTGCCCAAGCAGGAAACCTTTACACCATTTCTGACAGGTGGCACTCCAGTCTCTTCTTGAAAGCTTCCAGTGATGAAGCTCCCATAACCTCTGAAGGCAACTTCTGTCTCATTGGTTAATTGCTCTCCCTGTCAGAAAAATTATCCTTATTTCCAGGTTGAATCTCTCCTTGATCACTTTCCATCCATTATTCCTTGTCTGGTCTTCGGTTGCTTTGGAAAATAGCTTGACCCCACCCCCGTCCTCAAATATCCAGGCCTTCAAATATCCAGGCCCTGAACAGCATATGCATATTTTCATGCTTTGATTAACTATTCTTCTAGCAATAGCAATAGCACTTAGACTTAAATATCACTTCACGGTGCTTTATAACCCTCTCAAAGCAGTTCACAGAGTCAGCCTCTTGCCCCCAACAAACTGGCTCCTCATTTTAGCGACCTCAGAATGATGGAAGGCCGAGTCAACGTTGAACCAGTCAAGATCGAAGTGCTGGCAGTCTGCAGTCAGCAGAATTAGCCTGCAACACTGCATTGTAACCACTGCGCCATCACTGGAGGAATGCGAGATTTTTTTTCAAGGGAAATCGCATATACGGGTAGTCCTTGACTACCAACGCTAAGCAGTGTAGCTGTTAAATGACTCTAGCTTCACCCACTCTTTGGCAGATACTGCCTGGAAAGGTTGCAAATGATGAACAAGAAACCCTGGGATGCTGCTGTTGTGTATTGACTAGAGTCTTCACTCAGGTCCGTGTTTCTGGCGGGAGACACGGACCACTGCCATTGGCTGATGCTGTTTGACAGCCGGCTATAAAAGGAGCTGTCAAACAGCATCAGCTGTTGCCACTCCAGCTGGCTGCCAAGTTAGCGTGGCAGTCGCAGCAACCCTTTATTCTGTAAATAAAGTTAAAAGCTGAAGTTGCTCTGGTTGTCTGCCTCAGTGATTCCGCCGCTCTACAACAGCTGCCACTGTTATAAGTACATGCCAAGGGCTTAAATTTCGATTATATGACTGCAATGGTCTTAAGTGCAAGGACCAGTCAGAAGCCACCTTTTTTTCAGCATTGTCATTCCTTTGAATGGTTGTTAAACAGATGGCCATACGTTTTAATCATACCTGTGATACTTTTGCAGCTGTTATCATACACCAAGCCAGTTTAGGGTTGTTGGGGAAAAAATATGCTTTGTTTTAGGTTGAAATGGTATTCTGTCTTTCAAAATGTGTTCCAGGCACATTTTCCATGTTATTGAGACCTCTTCGTTGCATTTCTATTGTTTTGGGAGAAGAAGCTACTCATTTTAGAAGCCGTGACTGAAATAATATATCAGTGATAAAACACATCACACCCTTCTTCCTAAGTACAATCATCAAAGCCCAGGTAGTCCTCTAATTACAACCACTTGTTTAGTGACCATTTGAAGTTACAATGGCACTGTCAAGTATATTCTGATTGCTTTCCTTTCTCACTGCTTCACGGCTTAACAACAGATCAGGGAAAGGAAAGGAGAAATTGGAATGTGTATTCTAGATCGGGGTTGGCAACCTTAAACACTCAAAGAGCCACAAAGATCCTAACCGGAAGCCCCCTTCAATTCTGGAGCCGACCAGACTCTATGGCAGTTCCCCCACCATAGAGTCTCCTCCTAGCATGGCGTCCTTTTTCCTCTACCTGTCATAACCAAAAGCCCTTTCAATTGTGGAGCCAACTGGCAACAGGGAGTCACAGCAGAGGGATGAAAGAGCCACATGCGGCTCCAGGGTTGCTGACCCCTGTTCTATATGATAGCAAGAAATGGTCTCATGGACATTTTAGCTGGTGTTCACCAAATCTGCACACGCCTGGACATTTAATTGGATAATGTGACCTACACTAATGGGGGGGGGGGGAGGATTCTGTACTTTAATTCAATTCTTTTTTAATCTATTTAGTTTCTGAATTGTATTTCACTAATAGAGTACATGTTATACCCAGCAAATGTTCAGTATTATAAGTTACAAGATTTTCAAATTCAGTCTAATTTTTCACTGTCCTCCCTTCAAATGCACAGGTACTGTATAGAATAGGTGATACCTGGCTCAACAGCAGTAACTACAGTAATAGTTACTCTGGTAGTTTCCCATACAAATATTAGCCAATCCCAATCTTGTTTAACTTTCTGAACAGGTAAACGAACAACAGACAGTAATTAAAACAAAACAACAATGAAAAGTTGATGAAAAAAGTTTCCAAAGAGTAAAATCAGTTATAAATCAACTCATTATATGTCAATCTAATTAAATTGTTTAAAGCATTCAATGCAGAAAAGATAAGGAGGTCAGCAATAGATGTACTCCACAGGAGAGGACACTCCAGAGATTAGAACCCATCACTCAAAAGCCACAGGAGGATGATTGGGTCCAGGACCTCAGATTGGCAGATGGGGATATTTGATGGTGTTGAATGTATCGTCGTAGGATGTAAGCTGTTCCGAATACAACTGTGAATTCGTCAATGCCTTTGGTGTTCAAATGGTGCTCCAGTTGTTTTGGGGTTGTATCCAAGGCACCTATTACTATTGGTATTTCTTTTGCTTTCTTTTGCCACAGTTGTTATTGTTATTACAATTATCTATTTTTATGGCTTTATTACTTTTAATGTTGAAAGCCACCCAGAGTTGCCTGGGATTAGATGGGTAGCAAAAAAATTAATAAAAATAAGTAAGTAAGTAAGTAAGTAAGTAAGTAAATACCAAAAACATTTTCTCAGAGAAACTACCCACCCTATTTAGATTTGTCTTTGCCTCCAGCCCTCTCAACTCATTTGTATTTGGATATAATTGTGATTGTGTCTCTTGTCCAAATGCACCCCTGGCAAAATTCTTCTATAGCACCTTCTGGATGAATTAGATAAACAGATAATCAGAGTTGAAAGGTACCTTGTAGGTCATCTAGTCCAACCCCCCGCACCCAAGCGGGAGATCCTACACCATTTCTGACAATTAGGAAAGGGCCCTGCTTATGTTCTTCATAGCCATTGATGTCATTGTTCATCCCAAAGAGGAAAAGTATGTGTGCACATCATTGCTTACTTTTATGTCAGATTCAGACTCCTCTCCCTTTCTCTTTTTCTTCTTTCAGGCACTCAGAACTTAAATGGAAAGCTCTCTTTGTTTTTCCAAACCACAATAACAGGGAGAATCAAGGCTGGACTAACATTAGCAAGTCAGCTTCCATGGCTGAAAGGGACCTGAGTGATTTTCACTTTTCTTGCGCTGGTTCTGAATGCTTGTGAAATGGTTTTTACATTCTGCCTAAGTTGACATTTGCAATTCTTTGCTTTAAAACGGAAGTGAATCCTTACCTTTTTTTTTCAAGTAAGCCACTGTGTGATTCATTACAGGTGGGATTAATTCCCCTTTGTTTTTAGCACGGAGGCTGTTGGAGAAAAGAAAACAGCAAAACATGAGCTGAACAAAAATCAGAGCATTGGAAAAGGTATCGTGCTTCTAGTCCTGTTAACCTGCCTTTCCTTAAAAAATAAAATAAAAAAGTCTCAAAAAGGGAGGCAATGCTTTGATTTTGATGCCATGCCTGCCCCCTTGCAGATTTTGACACATACCCCCATACAGAGAAAAAAATTATTTGATAGCAAATTGTGACTTGGAACATCCAGTGTGAAAAGAAGATTAGTCTTGGAGCTCATTCAGCATAACTTCAGAAGAATTCCTTAAGAGGGTAAAAGCAAAATATGTATCTTCACAGAATGAGTTTTTGAACTTTGTTTAAGGAAATATGATTTATTTATTTATTTATTTATTTATTTATTTAATCAATCAATCAATCAATCAATCAATTTTTATAGCCACCCATCTCAACCAGTGAGTCCAGACAGCTTACACTTCTAAAAATATAAAAGCAATTAAACATTTAAAAAATTAAAACAATAACAGCATCCAAAATAGATATATACAGCAGCTGGGATAATTAATCAATTAATAGTAAAGTCAAGAAACAGGATCCTTTAATATATTGAGAGCTCCAGGCCCAGGGATGCAGCCAAGGTTTTTAACGAAAGGCCAACCAGGTTGGGGGCCATTCTAATTTCCAAGAGGAGAATATTTCACACAGCAGGGGCATCTGATACTCTTTGGAGATGGGATCTGCAGCATGACCAATCTGATGGATCAAATTGGATGGATAGAGATTCTTGGGAAAAGGTGATCCATTAGGTAATTTTGCCTTCCTTCCTTCCTTCCTTCCTTCCTTCCTTCCTTCCTTCCTTCCTTCCTTCCTTCCTTCCTTCCTTCCTCCCTCCCTCCCTCCCTCCCTCCCTCCCTTGTGCAATAACCTATGGAATATCCTGGCATGGCCTGGTACATACAACCATAGACCAAGATTCTAGGAAAGGGTCACCATGAATACACCTCTCGCCAACATCATTCCTGGTATTGATTATCTGAAGATTCAAAGGTGGAAAGTTGTGCGTTACAGCCATATGTCTCCCTCACTTTCTGGAAATTAAATGCTCAATTTAAGTTCAACAGGAGAATTCTGTAAGATGACAATGATAATTAACTGGTCTTAAAGAATTCCATGTCCATAATGGAAAATTCTGTTATTTGAGGAAAGTTATAATTTATTAACAAGATTTCTACAGTGCTTACTCCAAAGAATTTCAGGCAGCACACAATCTCTATGATGCAGGGGAGCACTATCCCAAAATCCCAATTTCCTAACCCAAGCTGTGACCTAAAATAAAAAGATGACAATGCTCCTGCCAAGAAAACATCTTGAACATCAACTCATCAGGATTTTTTTTTCTTGATCTTGAAGTATAGAAGGCCTCTGGCTGACTTTGGGCCATTCTGCTTCTCCCAGCCAAATCAAGTCCACAAAGCTATTATCAGGTTAAAATGAGGGAGTCTCTTTCTATTTGTGAAAACAAGTTAAAAATCTATCTAAACAGATATGGAAGTGATATCGGGAGACATTATTGAGTTTGGCTGAAATATGAATCCAGCCACTCAGGATTAGTTCCATGACCCCGGTGGACAGGCCTCCACACCATATTTAGAAGCACCATTATAAGGAAAGCTTTTAAGTTTGCTTCAGACAGAAAACACGAGACGTTTATTCCTTCTCTGATTATTCTTTCGTCATTATGGCTCTCTGCATTTGTCTTACGCAAAGGAGAAGTGACACCATTGGTAGCTATTAATAACAGACAGGCAGAAAGTGTCAGCTTGTATTAGTGGGCATTGCTCTTCAAGAAAGAAGCATCTCTGGACCGCTCTTTAAGTGTGACAAGAAATCCCTTCATGCATTCTTTGGATTCTCTTTCTTTCATTCCCATTTTTTAAAAATAAAAGAGTAGCAAAAAAAAAAAAGCCAAGCTCATGATTTTTCAGTGTCCTGCCCTGTGAAGTAGGTCGGGTCAAGAAATGACACAATAGGGATTCCTGGAATGTTTTTATCATTGCTGGGTAGAAGAAGAGAAAGCCTGGCAGTGTTTCTCTCTAGAGCAGGGATCTCCAACCTTGGCAACTTTAAGACTTGTGGACTTCAACTCCCAGAATTCCTCAGCCAGCTGAAGTCCACAAGTCTTAAAGTCCCCAAGGTTGGAGACCCTTGCTCTAGAGTATTCCATCTTATCCCAAGCAAAATCAAGATGGGGTTAGTGTGTGAGTTCTTTTTTAAGGATTCCCTTTTCCTCAGGATTATCTAGTAATCCTATTTTATTTTATAATAGTAAAAAGCAACTGCATTCTTTTCGCTGATGATGTAAAGCTATTCAACACCACCGACGATACTGCTACCCTCCAAAAAGACCTTGACTATGTATCAGAATGGTCAAACAAATGGCAACTTCAAATCTCAACAAATAAATGCTCTGTCTTACATATTGGCAAAAAAAAAATCAGAAAATAAAATACAAACTGAATAGTCAAGACCTTGTTGATGATCCAAGCTCTGTAAAGGAGCTTGGAGTACTCTTCTCTAATGATCTAAGTGCTAGAGCCTACTGTAACTACATAGCCAAAAAGGCATTAAGAGTTGTTAACCTAATCCTGCATAGCTTTTTCTCTGGTAATATCACACTACTAACTAGAGCATACAAAACATTTGCTAGACCAATACTTGAATACAGCTCATCAGTCTGGAATCCGCATTACATATCTGATATTAATACAGTTGAGAAACTCTAGAAATATTTCACAAGAAGAGTTCTCCATTCCTCGACTCATTACAGAATACCTTATGCCACCAGACTTGAAATTCTAGACCTAGACAATCTAGAACTACACCGCCTTCGGTCCGATCTAAGTATAGTTTATAAAATCATACATTGCAATGTCCTACCTGTCAATGAATACTTCAGCTTCAACCATAACAATACAAGAGCACACAATAGATACAAACTCAAGGTTAACCGCACCAAACTTGATTTCAGGAAATACGACTTCAGCAACAGAGTGATCAATGTCTGGAATACTCTACCTGACTGTGGTTTTTTCCCCACACCCTAAAAACTTTAACCTTAGACTGTCTACTATTGACCTCCCCACTTTCCTAAGAGGTTTGTAGGGGCGTGCCTAAGCGCACCAACGTGTCCACCGTCCCTGTCCTATTGTTTCTTTTATTTCTTATTCGTATCCATTTCATGTATTCATAACCATGCTTATACTTATGCCTGTTATCTTATAATTGCTTGAAAAAATAAAAAAATAGTATTATTTGCAAGTCCCTCCAATTGTTTGTTCACTCTGACCTTATCCCAAATCTGCATTCCTTTACAAGCCCAGATGTGGAGGTGATAGTCATGGCAATAAGACATATAGCATGGCTGAGAAGCCATTAAAGAGGACTAGTTGATCTTTGGAAGGGGACAGGTTCCATTCAGCAAATAAAGCAGGGGGCTTACTACTGAAGGCTGACTCCAAACTGCTGTGTTGGAAGAGGAGGCCGCGGTGGAGGGAGTTTTGCTGGAGGAAGGGATCTGCTCTTCTGTTTCATCCGAAGATTTTCATCATGTCTGGTGGGGAAACACAATCTCAATGTTCAAGAGATAAAATGTTTGATTCACTTTATATCACTCAAACCAAACTCATCAGTGGACGAGAAAATGGTGAAGAGAGGAGGAGGAAGCAGAGAAGAGGAGGAGGAGGAGAGGAGGAAAAGGAGGCAGAGTGTCAGCCTTGGAAGCTTCAAGGCTGCCATGTTTCCTGCTTAGGAATTTGGGAGCTGAGATTTCATAGTGAGGTGGCAGATTAGACACAACAATGTTTTTTCTCAGAGAGTCAAGGACATGTTGCCCTGCAGCGGAGTGTCTGGAGGAATGTCTCCAGTTGGGATAGCATTTGATTGGACCATGTGATGGACTGATGGGGTGCGGGGGATGGATCTTTGAATTTCTATTGGGAAGGGAAAACTTGGAACTCTCAGATTCGGGTTTTCCCAGATGCGCCAACATGACTTCTTTAACAAATTCTTATTTGGATGAACTTTGTTTCGGAGTGCTGAATGAAGATGGGGAGTTTCATTGGAATGCTGACACAGAGAAAAAAAGGAGGAAGAGGAGGGGGGGAAGAGAAGGAGAGGAGGAAGAGATTCTGAAAGGATGTATAAATTACATTTTGATTGACTTTGATAAACCTTGGAATAACTTTATATTAGAAACAAAATATAAATAGAATGTAAACTTTGCTATTCTTACCGTTTTCCTTTGTTCGTAAACTATCATTTATTTTATCGTGTACCTAAGATTCTTGAATGTTTTCTTAAATCACAGTTTTGTCTGTTTTAAGTATTTTTAATTTAAATGCACATGTTTAAAAACAGCGCATTTTAAGAACTATGAAACAAATCTTTTAACATTGGACAGAAAAACAAAGAAAGCAGGAATCATTGCCTGGATCTTCCCAGCCAGGAAAGTGGGAAATCATAAGAGTTCACTTTCCACAGTCAAAACATGCACTTAATTAGATTTTCTGGGTGCTCCATGTAAATACAGGATAAAAGAGCTAATAATGGGTATAAGCTTCCTGTTCTTGCTAATATTCCTTTCAGGACAACAGAGAATATGATTTTGTGAGGACTGCTTCAATAGTGCCCTTTTTCCTATTTATTAAACAATCTCATGGTTGCCCGTCCTCATTGCTAGAAATCCAACATCCAAAGAATAAGCAAAAGAGAATACCCATTGCTTGTATTTTTCCTACATTATCTTCTGGCTATGGAGCTCATCACATTGAGAGCATAATTCCAATGTTTCTCAATCTTGGCAGTTGTAAGGTGTGTGGACTGGCAATTCAAGAGCAGGTCAGGGATGTTTTGCGAGTTGACTTATCAGGCATCCTGGCTGGGGAATTCTAGGAATTGAAGTCTACATAGCTAACAATTGAGAAGTATTGCTTTAGAAGACCACAGGTCCTCTCCTAAACAGTTCTTAAAGTTGCCAAGGCTGAGAAAAACATTGGGATAATCTGTGTATGCTGCCAGGTGTGTCTTCTTGCTTGGATAATGCCAAGTATTTCAATTAGAATAGAGCTGGGAGGGACCTTGGAGGTCTTTTAGTCCACCCCCCTGCTCAAGCAGGAGACCCTATACCATTTCAGACAAGTGGCTTGTCCAGCCTCTTTTTAAAGACCTCCAGTGATGGATCACCCACAACTTCTGTAGGCAAGCTGTTCTCCTGGTTAATTGTTCTCACTGTTAGGTTGTTTCTCCTTAATTCCATTGTTTCTTGTCAAATCATGTACAAAGTACAAATCATGGCAACTTGTTTTGAAAGGCCAAATGCAATGGTTGATGTCCCAAAGGTGCTCTTTTTCAAGAGGCAACTCGACTTTCTTGTTTTTCTTTGAAGACGTTTCACTTCTCATCCAAGAGGTTTCCTCAGCTCTTTAGAAGTAAAGCAGCTTATTGGAAGAGAAGTGAAACGTCTTCAAAGAAAAACAAGAAAATCCAGTTGCCTCTTGAAAAAGCACCTTTGGGACAACTATGACCTCCATGACTGAGAATCTCAACAGCCACTGGTTGATGATGATTACAGTCAGAGGGCAGGTTTTGTTTTCCTCCAGTGTCTCAGATATACAATCTCACTGGAGGGATCATCCAAGCATTGTCATGGATCATTCAAGCATACTCATAAGCATTCAGTGGCCGGCCCACTAGGGACAAAGACACCACAACACTCCAGGAAGCAGCTTCAAAGGCTCGTGTTGATAATGATGCAAAGTGCCTAGCTCTACAAAGTACATCCTAATCTAAATCAGTCTTATCAAAACCCATGCAGGCCTCTGAGAAAAATAAAAATAGCTGTAAATATTAAAGTAAGAAGAAAAATCACATACCGAATCACTTCTTCAGGGATATTCAGGTGTTCGTATTTCAGGTGGTCTCTCAAGTCACTTAAGTAATTCAAATAGAACACCTTTTTTCCAAACTTGTGACTGAAAACAGAGAAGTTTTATCAATATCAATATCTGGAGCAGGAGGAACTCCTGAATTGCTTATTAGACAGTACCAGAATTGCACAAAATGGTGGCAGCAGCCATTTTCATATGATCAAACATATGCACACCATGCTTGTGATCAGTCTGATGAAAATAATTGTGATTACCAGGGTGGGATACAAAATAAACGCAGTCACAAAAACAGGTGAAGCCCCTTTTATTCCTTCACTTTGCTTCAAAGCTCCAAATATCCTTGACTGAAGACAAAAAACTCCCCCACAAGCAGTTACGAAAAGGAGGAAATGCCGTTTAAACTAAAAATGTCTATAAATAATAAAAAGTAAAAACAACACAAACCACATTGAAGCAATTAAAGGAACCAGGCAAGATAAGGGCTTGAAGACTTCCACAGATATCAGAACACTGGGAAGGATGCCAAACTCGGAGAGGAAGGACAGACTAGAGATATTTCCATGCTTTGTTTCCAGCACTGGTCCATACGCATGTCCATCCTTTTAACCAGTTCTCACAGCTGCAGCCCATGAAGAGGATTAAGGCCCTTTCCTCCCCTGTAAACCACGCCATTCACGTCTCTTCCTTATCCTCTCCTCCCTTCGTGCCCTAGGATGGAGAGGGGATGGGCCTGGGTCTTCCTCTGACTGCCCAGCCTCCTCCACAACCTCTGGATCCACTTCCACTCCCTGCCAGCTGTTCCTCCTCTCCTTTGGAATCAGTCTCCAACAGGAGCATGACAATAATTGTCTTTCAGGGTAGAACTTCTAGATTGGAAACTATTCTTTCAAGAACTCAACAAAAACTTCATCTTAATAATGTATGGGAAAGCATGCCCCGTTAGAAGATTTTTGGTTGACAATGATGTCCCAATTAGATAGCCCAGCTAGGCCCAGAGGCTTCCATGGGGAAGAAACAGCCGTGTCAATAAATAAAAACTCTGCCTGTTATTATATATGTCGACTGTAGTAACACTTTTATATCCACACAAATGGAAAGATAGAACAATTCCTAGAAAGCAAGAATGGATGGGAAAAGTGATGAAGATAGCAAAGATGGCAAAATTAACTGCTTTAATTAAAATTAAAAGAACATATCTAGTTTTATTTCTACTTGGAAACTGCTACTGGATTTTATGCTTGAAACAGAAAAAAGTGAAATTTTGATTTTAGGTTTTGTGGATTACATTAGTTTGCTGTTAAAGAAATGGCTAAAGCACGGAAAAGTAAAATAGCTGAAGTTGCAATTGTATTTTGTACTTTACTGCATTGAAAAAAGTTGGAAATCACTGTTTTTTCCTCTCTTTCCCCTATATCCCACAGCTCTCTTCCCCCTTCTTTTCCTCCCCCATTTTCCTACTATCTTTATTTTCCTTTGTATTTTATATTACGATAAAGTTCAATAAAGTTATATTTAAAAAATCAAAACACTGCTCAGGGCTGCTCAGTTAAGCCCTGCCCCATTTTCCCACGGAAAGTGAACATAACAACAGCAATAGCACTTACACTTATATTCCACTTCACAGTGCTTTACAGCCCTCTCTAAGCGGTTTGTAGAGTCAACATATTGCCTCCAACAATCTGGGTCCTCATTTTACCCACCTCAGAAGGAAGGCTGAGTCAACTTTGAGCAGGTGAAAATCGAACTGCTGGCCTGCAATACTGCATTCTAACCATTGCTTCACCACAGCTGATGAGGGAGATGCAATTCCACAGTGCCCTTCCACATGTTATCTCTAGCAGGACCAAGAGCAATGTAATAAAATACCAATCATTTTGAATAATCTGTTATATAACTGTGCATAACTGCATCATTTTTCCCCAAGAAGATATGTTGAAATGATGGACTCATATTACAGCCAAAGACAAAGAAAGTTGATGGTGACAAAGAAACTTCCCTTTCTTTGAGAAAATGTTACATTTTTTCTCTCTTTTCTTATCCAGGTAGTCCTCAACTTATAATCACAATTGAGCCCAATATTTTTGTTCTTAAGTAAGCCATTTGTTAAGTGCGTTTTGCCTCATTTTATGAACTTTTCGCCACAGTTTTTAAGTGAATCACTGCGGTTGATAAATTAGTAATCTGGTTGTTAAGTGAATCTGGCTTACTGTTCTGACCCAACCTGTTTCCCAGAGAGCAAACACAAGACAAAGATAACAGCACAACCTTTTACTGTTTCATCTATGAATTCTGTTTCTTCACAATTAATTAATTAGCTCCGACAAGAAAGAGCCTTGCCAAGTTTTTACAAGACTGCCCAAAACCAACAGATAAGAAATAGTTTATAACATAAGAGTCTTCAAATACCAACTGTAATATCCATGAGGCTGAGTTTCAGAATGTCCTTGCCTTCTGCAAAGAAGGTTTGTTTCACAGCTGGTTTTTATCTTCTTGAGGGAGGGGCCATTACCTTGCAGCCTTACGCCTGAGTCTCCCGTGCTGTTGTAACTGCTCTCTTCTACAAGCAATCCTGCACGCATGTGCACTTGGCACAGGCTTCTCGGGAACCTCCTCATCACTGCTGCCAGCCCGCACAGTCTCTGAAGGCAGCAGGCTACTCCCTAACGGTCCTGACCCCTCATCTGAATCCTCGCTCTCCTCAGCTGTTTGCACCTGCTGCCAGTTAACCACAACACTTACCCATTGACTTTTCTTGTCAGAAGGTTGCAAAAGGTGATCACATGACCCCAGGACGTTGCAACCATCATATGTATGAACCAGCTGCCACGCATCTGAAGTTTGATCACATGATCTTGGGGATGATTCAAAGGTCGTAATTATGAAAAACGGTCGTAAGTCACCGTTGTAACTTTGAATGGTCACTAAATGAACTGTTGTAAGTTGAGGACTACCTGTACTGTAATACAGCTCATCATCAAACCTCTCTCTGAAGATCAAAGGGCTTGGATGCACTAATTTGTACGAATCTATGATGGAAGAGGAAAAGGTGACGAAAAATAAGACCAATAAAAAGCAGTACTGGAAGCCTAGAACACTTTGCTTAAAAAGCCCATATATAGTATTCAGACTAAAGTCCTTTGAAAATGTCTTTTTTCCTCCTTAAAACTACTATTATGAGTTCCAGAAATAAAATCAAGGGAATAAGTAGCTATGCCCAAATATTTGGTCAGGAATGTGCAAAGCTGCTACTTCTTTCAAGTTAACATGCCCGTTTTCAGAACAAGCTCATTAATTTTATTAGTCAAAGTAACCTTTTAAAAATTGTTTAAAAAAAAAACCCCACGGGCATTTTGCGTTACAATATCAGGCATATCAGAAAGGCCATAAACTGGAACTAAAATGGATTTTAAGCATTGTTGACTTTTCTGGAAATTATTCTGCAAAAAGCTTAGCGAGAAGAAAAGCCTTTCATAATTACTCAGAGTAGAGAGGAAAATGTGTATATTCAAGCTCCCTCTACTGGAAGACAGCATGAAATAAATAAAAATTCATTCTTTCAAGAGACAGAAGAAGGTTTATGCTAGAAAGAAGCACTTTTGCAGAATTCATATTCTTGATTTTCAATGTTTTTAATCCTACATAAGCCTTCCAATACATATTTCTAATCAATTAGTTCTCTCTACCCCCAAATTGATTCTTAGAGATAATAAGATCTCTAGTGTCAATCAGAATAACAGAGTTGGAAGGGATGTTGAAGGTTTTCTAGTCCAACCCCTTCCATAATCAGGAGAACCTAAACCATTTCAGATAAATGGCTATCTAATCAACCAAGTACAGTTCAGATACAGTAGAACCTCTGGTCACAATCACAATTCGTTCCATAACTTTGGCGATTTCTTTTTCTTCTAATGTTTTGTCTTCAGGAATTTCTGAGTCAGGCGTCGTGTTTGATCGCCACCCGAGTGTGTGTTCATGACCAGATTCAAAAAAATTGTGCCTTTTTTTGGTCGGAACCCAATTCGGTAGTGAGTCAGAAGCATTCGTGACCAGAGGTTCTACTGTAATTTGTTATTCATCTTGGAAGTGCTTTTAGGTTCTGCCAAACATTAATGCCTAGGAAATCTCACACACGTATCTAGGTAAGGATGGACAAGTTAGACAAAGTTCACAGGGTAATTAAAAAATGATCTAGAGACTTGAACACGTGTCCTATGAGAACAGGCTGAAAGAAGTTGGGAAGTTCAACTGGAAGATGGAGAGGAGAAATGAAGTCAGTGTTCAGGTAGTAAAAGGATACCAGAGGGAAGAATGGAATGGAACAGAACGGAACAGAACAGAACAAAACAGAACAGAATAACAGAGTTGGAAGAAGATCAGGACATCTTTCTAATGTCACAGAAACTAGGTTGATATTGACTTTTTCATCCATACTCTGTAGGCACCCCTGAATATGAGGTAGTTCATGCCCATGGATTTATTTAAAGGCAAGGAAAAAGAAGCCCAATTGGCTTGACCTCCTATCGCTCTGCACGCATCAACCATAAACCATGGCTTCGATTATGGGTGGAACCTGAGAATTTTTAGGTTCTTCTGCCATTCCTACTCTTCTGAATTGGAGGTAAAAGGCATCTGGTGCAGAGGTGGTATTCAGCAGGTTCTGACCAGTTCTGGAGAACCGGTAGAGGAAATATTGAGCAGTTTGAGAACCGACAAATACCATCTCTCACTGGCCCCGCCTCCATCTATTCTCTGCCTCCCGAGTCCCACCTAAGTGGCTGGGTCTTCTTTTGTTGTCTTGCACAGGAGAATGGAACTGGAAAGCAGGTTAGTGTGGTGGGGAGGTAATGGAGATTTTATGGTATCCTTCCCCTGCCATGCCCACCAAGCCACACCCACAGAACTGGTAGTAATATTTTTGAATCCCACCTCTGAATCCTGGTGGGACAACCAGCTGTTCTGACCCAAACCCTTTTCCAATAAGACAAACAATAACCAAAGGGAACAGAAACCTTTTAATGAGTCTTACGAATCCCTGGTTGAAAGGCTGCTGCAAACTAATTTGATAAGCACAAACCTTGCCAAAACTGTGCGAGACTGCCAAGAATCACAGATAAGAAATATTTCACAACCCAAGAGTCTTCAAATACCAACTAAAGATACTGTAATGTCCACAAGGCTGAGTTTCAAAAGGTCTTTGCTTCCTGCCAAGAATATTCGCTTCACAGCTGCCTTTTGTCTCCTTGAAGGAGGGGCCATTACCTTGCAGCCTTACTCCCGAGTCTCTGCAGCTGCTCTTTCCTGTGAGCAATCCTGCGTGCACGCGCACTTGGCACAGGCTCCTCAGGAACTTCATCACTGCTTCAGCCCCCACAATATCTGAAGGCAGCAGTCCACTCCCTAATAGTCCTGGCCCCTCATCTGAGTCCTCGCTCTCCTCAGCCGTCCGCACCTGCTGCTGGCTAACCACAACACCAGCCAAGGGAATTCCTGAGGGCTGACACATCATTTTAACCCTCAAGATAAAAGCCACAGAAGAACAGGACTAACAAGATCCTCTGTGGCCCTCATAGTGGCAACACAATGTAACAAACCCATTTGCTCACTCAATTTATTGAACAAAACACCTGATATTCTTTTCCTCCAAAATTACCACATGTTTTCCAGGTGAATCTCAGTGGCTGCTACAGAACCTCAGAGCCACCAAACTGAAAAAACCAGAACTGGCATTGCTGTTGTTCAAATGGTTTCTGGGGATAATCCCATTAATGATTGCCAAGAACAGGGGTGGGATTCAGCTGGTTCGGACTACTTCACGTGAACTGGATGTTAATTTTACATCTGGTTCGGCAAACCGGTAGTTCCGATGACCGGCTTCCTCCCCTCCCGCCGTGGTGCAGGAAGGCTGACTAGGCGACACCCATCATGGCCATGCCCACCCAGCAACTGGACAGAGAATCGGTCGCTAAAATATTTGAATCCCACCCTTGGCCAGTTCTGACTCCCCCAACAAATTCAGTCTTCGTTTTTTTATCATGCAGATGTTTCCAGACATCCCCCGAAGCATGACAAAAGAGAAAGAACTTAGCTTTCCTTTTGCTGAAAAGAATCCAGACTGTACCTCATCAGAGGTTTGAAAACGTTCCAAATTATCCTGATGAAGTTGGTGGGATGTACAATGTAGAGCGCTTTCAGATTTTTCTTGTATCTGCGGAAAAGAAAATTCAATGGCTTTAGAGGGCTTTCTAAATGGTGTGGCGCAAAGCAGCTGCAAGCGAATGGAAGCAAAAGTTTTCATTACTGGGATATTATGCACTTGCCTTCCAAGTACATCTCATTTAAAGGGAATTGAATGCGAAATAAAGAGAGGAAATGGTCAGTTTTAGACGGAATTCAAGCAGGTGAAAATTATACAGCTATTACATTACAAACCACCACCTAAATTGTTTGGTGCGAATAATGAAGACAGAGGGAAAAATAAATCTCTCCAAATGATAAGAGCGAAGTGCCTGAAATGGAGAAAGAAAGAAAAAAAAGGAAGAACAGAAAAGATCTTTATAAATGCAGCTAAAACACACACACACACAATATCACACACACCATTTGACTTAATGTTTATGTTTCAGATGTATTTGTGCTTTGAATTCTTAAAGGGAGCTGGACAAGAAAATGAAGAAAGATGATGAAAACCAACCCACTTGGCACAAATAAATTGATCTCTAAACAGCCTTGATTCTGAAAGGAGATTCAAAATCTGCAAAGCAGCTGGCAATGGGATATGCCTGTCATCTTGCAAATATTGACTCCTATCCTCCGCATGTCCCTAAAATATGTCCTTATAAACCAATGAGAAGTTTGCATTGCCAGTTCAGCAGCAACAAAGTATAGCAATTTTTTATTATTTATATTAGACATTATTATTCATTTTTATAGAAATACTGTGACTTGTGTTGTATTGTAGCAATTATTACTTTACAAATATTTTAAAAAGATTTCTGCTAGAGAAGCCCTGTTCCTGGTATTTGAATGCACGAATCCAGCAATTCCCAGAAATTTCTTCCAAGTTGTTGTATTTCAAATTCCCAATGTAATTTAGTCCTGAAATTTCCTAGTGGTCTCCCATCCAATTATTAATTAAACCTGGCCTTTCCAATACCAGACAAGGTTGGCCTATTGTTCACTCTTGAAAAAAACACCTGCCAATTAATATGGCGGCATAGATGAATCATTACATAACTTCTAGTCAGTGTCAAATTTTTAGTGACAATCACACAAGTATGCAAGATAAAGTGATTGCATACTAGGGCAAAAATAACGTAGAAAATTGTATCAATTTTGTTTAAATTGATTAAAAAAATCAATTTAAAAAGATTGGTTTTAATTGGCATTTTGATAAGCCGGGCATTTTCAGGTCCTTTTTGTTCATGCTAACAGATAAGAGGTGGCTAAACCTCTTTATGGTTTTGTTTCATGCTGGCAGGGGAAAAAGTAGAAAAAAACTCCTATGTTTTTTGGTAGCATCTGACATCTGAAAGTCTGAAAACTGTCACACTTTTCCAAGTTTAAGGTAGTTGGGAGTCCAACTCATAAATATAAGAAATCCTTGTTTAGATTAGTCAGTTTTGGCAGTCACTGTTTGCCACTTTTCTATACCCACACAGAAGGGCAAGGAAATGAGCTTTTTGAAGAAGGCATGGGAGGCTCAGTAGTTCATATTCTAAATGCCAAGAACCCCAGGAAGATTCTTCCTTCAAGTTCTATAGAGAACAGCCCTATAATAATCAAACGTTCTGATAATATCAAAAGGAGAGCTGAAAAGGCACATATGATAAGGCCCAATAGCAGGATTATGTACTTATTCTCTTATTCATGAGATTTTATATCCAGTCTTCCTTCACGAGCCTAAAGCAATCATATAGCACATCTTCCACATATTTTGTGTTTTGAGGCCTAGGGAATTTGGGGCTTGAAGTCAACAGGGAATTCTGGGAATTGAAATCCACACAGTTTAAAAGTTGCTGAGGTGAAGCGACCCAGCATTAGCGTGACGTAAAAGTGATATAGATCCTGTGTTCTTTAAACTACATGTGGTTTGTAGGCTTTGTGGCTTGTAAGAGCCACTTAAGTTGTAACTACAAGAATATTGGACTTGGAATCTGGGTTCTTCTAACCATTATCGCTCAGCAACTCTTTCATTCACAAGGATGTTGAGATGATCTCAAGAGGCAGACCCAGAGGTGGGATTCTACCAGTTTGCACCTAATTGCTAGAACCGGTTGTTAACATTCTAAGCAGTTCGGAGAACCGGTTGTTAGAAGAAATTACTGGCCTAATCCTGTAAGGAAGGCAGGAAGGAAACATTCTGGTGTTGCTTACAGAAACTGCCTCTCCATTAACCCTTATTACATTCTGGGCAGGACTAGACTTCCTGTCTCAGGAATGTCTCTGGAGTTTTTTTCCCCTCTTTTGCTGATACTTTGCTCGTGTGGAGTGACCATTCAAAGTTGCAATGGCACTGAAGAAAGTGACTTATGGCCGTTTTTCACACTTATGACTATTGCAGCATCCCCACAATCATGAGGGGCCAGGCGAGGAAATGTGTGCCTCGATGTGGGTGATATTGAGTTGGCCACATCCAGCCAATACCATGACCACCAAGCCATGCCCACCCAGTCACATGACCATCATGGCACGCCCACCAACTAAGCCACGCCCACAGAACCGGTTGTTAAAAAAATTGAATCCCATCCTTGGCAGACCTAAGCAACTTGGAAGGCAGAAAGGATAAAGTTCGATAGTCAGTAAAAAATTAAAATAGAATAGAATAGAATAACAGAGTTGGAAGGGACCTTGGAGGTCTTCTAGTCTAACCCCCTGCTTAGGCAGGAAACCCCACACCACTTCAGACAAATGGTTATCCAATCTCTTCTTAACAACTTTCAGGGTTGGAGCATTCACAACTTCTGGAGGCAAGTTAAGTTGTTCCACTGATTAATTGTTCTCACTGTCAGGACATTTCTCCTTTAGTTCTGAATTGCTTAGTTCTAGGTTAATATTTCAGTTTGGCTGAACTGTGCTTTTACAAGTAAGGCAACCCATTTGCAACACAACCAAACAAAAAACGTACTTCCGGTCAAATTCTTTGTAGGCACTTTGCAACCAGCTCAGAGACGGCTTGTTTTGACTGTTTAATCCATAGTGAAAGTAGACAAGTGTGTAATCGCTTTCCACATAGTGTTCCAGCGTGTACTTCAAATATCTACACAGAGGATTTGGGAAAAGGAGAAAATAACATGCAGCATTAATAGACACACTCTGGGTTTATAAGGGGATAAAAACTATTCCATCTAACAAAGGAAAGGAATGTACTTGATCCTGAATATTTACCATTTTCACACACTTGTTCAGGTAAATTTCAGTAAACGCCACATGCTACGGACACCTTTTTAACAGAGGAGAGCCCAGGGCAGTCTTGAGAACATAAGAATCCTCAATTCAGAGACCCCTGTGTGGGAGGAGATGGGGAAATGTCAGGGCTGGGGCTGCTGGGAGTTCGCAGGGGTTCGGGTGAGCCCCTTAGCTAAGATTCTGTGCAGTTCGGAGAACCCCCAAATCCCACCCCTGGCTGGCCCCACTACCCCACCCTGCTCCTCCCAGGAGTCCCACACAGCCTGTTTAGGATGCAGGCAACTGTAGGGCGCGCATGGAGGATTGGGAAAGGGAAAAAATGGGGCTCCTGGAAATTTGGGAAGGCTGGAAATGGGCCCATTTCCGGTCTGTGGAGGGCCTCTGGAGCCCGGGGAAGGCTGTTTTTGCCCTCCCGGAGGCTCGAAGGAAACCTCTGGAGCCCAGAAAGGGCAAAAATGCCTCTCCCAACGTGGTGCAGAGGCCGACTAGGCCACGCCCACCATGGCCACGCCCACCCAGCTCCTGGGCAGAGAACCCTTTGCTAAAATGTTTGAAGCCCACCCCTGGGAAGTATCAAAACCTGCAAGATGACATTGTGGTACTTTGACTGAAGCTCCATTCCTTTTAGGTGTGCATGTTCCAATGGGATGGGCCTTTTATTATGACACCACATCCAACACCCCTCTTACAGACGTTGACTTTCCCCTCAAATCCTTACAATTCCTCCTAAAACAAGTTGGATTCAGGAGTGGGATTCTACAGATTCTCACCTATTCGCTAGAACCGGTTGTTAACTTTCTAAGCAGTTCAGAGAACCGAATGTTGGAAGAAATCTCCTTTCGTTTTTTTCTACCCTTCTTACATTCTTGGCAGTATGCTTAGACTTAATGTCTCCGAAGGAGGTTATTTTCCTTTGCTGGTACTTTCTTAAAGGGGAAGGGTTGTTTTAAGCTTTTTACACTGCTGTTGGGAGGAAATACTCCCCTGTTGGAGTTTGCACTTTGAAGAAATAATTGAATAATGAAACAGAGCTGCCAGGAAGAAGCTTTTAATGACAAGGAACCAAGATGAGTGACATTCAGCAAGGCTTCTTGGCTAGCTACCGTGTTTCTCCAACAATACGGCCTCCACCAATAGGAAGATCCAGCATGTTTTCTAGGCATGAAATGAAATTAAGCCCCTCCCCCAAATTTAGGCCTAGTTTAAAACATGCTGGGGGGGAGGCTGGGGGTTAAAATATGCTGGGGGGGAGGCTGGGGGTTAAGACATGCTGCGGGGGAGGGCGGGGGGGGGGGGAAACTTGCCTTTAATAGTGCCCTGCACGGTGCTGCCACTGTTCTCGCTGCTGCTATTGTCATGCCGGCGGGAACGTGGAAGCGTTTCTGCCGCTGCTCGGGTGTGCGGAAGCCTCCTCTTCTGCATACACCCGAGCAGTGGCAGAAACGGTTCCATGTTCCCGCCGGCGCTGCTGCTGTTGTCGTGCCGGCGGGAACACCGCTGCCACCCACCTGCTGATGGGGGGGGGAGAGAAATTAATTCACTCCTGAAAAGACGGCCTAGTCATTTTTTCAGGGCTCAAAACAAAATAAGGCCCTGCCTTATTTTGTGAGAAACACGGTAGAAAGATTGACATTCAAACGTGAGTTTACATATCCTTTTTGAGTTTTGGTCTAAAACTGGTGACCATTCAAAGTTATAATGGTACTGAAAAAAGTGTCTTATGACCTTTTACGACCATTGCAGCATCCCCACTGTCATGAGAGGCCAGGAGAGGAGAAGCGCCTCTTGATGTGAGTGACGTCGAGTTGGCCATGCCTATCCAGTCACATGACTAGCAAGCCATGCCCACTAATTAAGCCACACCCACAGAACCAGTTGTTAAAAAAATTGAATCCCACCCCTGGTTGGATTGTTCTCATTTCTCTTCTTCCAGACAAAAATATCCACAAAACCAATATGTACAGGTAGTGCTTGACTTACAACAGTTCATTTAGTGACCATACTGAAAAAAATGACATGACTGTTTCTCACACTTATGACCGTTGCAGCATCCCCATGATTCAAAATTCCTCAAAATTCCTCAAAATTTCTCAAAATTCCGATGCTTGGCAACCGACTCATATTTATGACGGTGGCAGTGTCCCAGGGTCATGTGATCCCCTTTTACAACTTTCTGACAAGCAAAGTCAATGGAGGATCCAGATTCACTTAACAACCATGTTACTAACTTAACAAATGCAATGATTCACTTAACAACTGTGGCAAGAAAAGCCGTAAAATGGAGCAATGTCACTTAACAAATGTTTCACCATAAATTTTGGGCTCAATTGTGATCGTAACTCGAGGACTACCTGTACATAGGGAACTTTTCACAGAAAACGTACACCGTCGGTACCTGACATGCAAATATAACAAAGAAAGTCAAAGAAATAAAAAATGGCTTTTGTGGGAACGGATATTAACACATTAATTCAGGTACAGGGTGCAAAACTCCATCCAATACAGAAAACTATAAACAAAAATGAAAAAATTGCGAGGGAGGTTATCATTATTTTAAAAAATATAAAAACTTGTAGACAATAAAGCAGATGGTATCAAAGGTGGTATTCAGCCGGTTTGGATGAATTCTGGCGTATCAGTAGCAGAAATTTTACTAGTTTGGAGAACCGACAAATAACAACTCTGGCTGGCCCCGCCCACCTGCCCGCACCCTTTTCTGTCCTATATTCCCTTGTTCTTTAGCTCAGCTGATTCGCACGGTAGAGCAGATTGCCGCACTTCAGCTGAGCTAAAAAACAACTCACCTCACAAGCGCAGACACAGAGGACGGTTTTTGAGATCTGCGCACACATACAAAGCATGCCTTCAGTGAGCGCGGGCAAAGCAAGCTCTCATTATAGAACCGGTAGGAAAAAAATTGGAAACCCACCACTGGGTGGGATGTGTTCTGTAGATTCTTACGTTACTGTGATTTCTGGCTGACTTGAACTATTGATGCATAGATAAAAATAAGAGAGAAGTCATCTGAGCAAACACTGGATTCGTACAGTAGGAAAAAGTAGAAAGGACCAGAAAGCAAAGAATATATGGACTTACTCCAATAACTGGCGGTGGTTGAGCTGGTGAGAAGGTGGCAGGCGGCATGAACTAAAGGTGATCACTTTTCTCCCCAAAGGGTCGTCACCTGTAAAGTCAACAAGGGTATTGAGGTGAAATCGTGGTCAGAAGTTCAAGTTTTCTGCTCAGGAGGGCTGGTTGAAAAGCGAGTCTTAAGTCTACAGCGGTGTTTTTCAACATTATCAACTTGATGATGGGTGGATTTCAACTCCCAGAATTCCGCAGCCGGCCACCTTCAAGTTGCCAAAGTTGAAAAACACTGGTTTAAAACCTCAGCTTTGCACACAAAGTCAGTTTTATACTTTATTAAAGTTGTGTTTGTTGTTAGCAGTGAAAGCAACAGAAGGGATGTTTATGGATGACATCAGGGTGGGCTTCAAAAATGTTAGCAAAGGGTCCTCTGCCTGGTTGCTGGGTGGGCGTGGTCATGGTGGGCATGGCCTAGTCAGCCTCCTGCACCACGGGGGAGGGGGGTTTGCCTCCCCAGCCTCTGGAGGCTTTTCTCGCGCCTATGGGAGGGAGAAAATGGCCTCCTCGGGCTCTGGAGGCTCTCTGGAAGCCGGAAATGGGCCCATTTCTGGCCTTCCCGAACTTCCGGGAGGTCTGTTTTTTGCCCTCCCGAGCCTCTGCGCGTGCCCTGCATTTATCTGCATCCAAAATGGGGTGCGTGGAGACTCCTGGGAGGGGTGGGGCAGGGTGGGCAGGGCCAGCCGGAAGTGGGATTTGGGGGTTCTTTGAACTGCACCGAATCTTAGCTAGGGGCTCTCCTGAACCCCTGCGAACTCCCAGCCCTGGATGTGATCCACAAAAGTTAAGATGATGATGATTATTATGCAGATAATAAATGGGCAGAGCTTCAATTGTGGCTAAGCGATGAGTCGTAAGTCAAGGACTACCTTTATTTGATAAAATATTAAAAATATTAAATAAATATTAAAATATTTGATTACGCCATTGCAGCTCCTAGTCTTGATATTTTGGACCCTAAAATAGTTCGGGTGACCAACTATCTGATTCCACATTTTGAGAGCAAAGCAATTTTGAGAATGTATGAGCTTCAACTTCTCTAAGCAGCCCTAATTGTTTCTCAATTCAGGCAACTGAACACAACACAAAACATATTGGGGATATTGATTGTTCTACATCGAAGGGTTTTGCTAAACCTGAACAATTCATTGATTGTTTTCACAGTCAACTTTTGATCACACATTTTACAAAGATCTTTACAATACAGTATATCAATGGCCAGGAGGTGTCATTTAATAGTCCTTAACCATGAGGTGTCTGGATACTTTGCGGATATGGAAACATTTGCAGATCTTCAGATTCTGAACTTTTATGAGAATAAAATATAGAGGGGGAAACTGCCTTGCTCAGGCCCAATTAAGGAGAAAATTTGTTTTATGGAAGGCAATCAGTGCTATTGATTTGAATGCGAGACTCATTTTCTGCTGACTTGGCCTTTAAACAATCAGAAGTTTTGTTGCTCATTGAAGATGTTTAATATAATAATCTATTAATAACTCTCCAAAGTTATTAACCATTGTTAGAGAATCTCTGCTTGAGTTGATAATGAATATTTGCATTTCTATCACTTTCTCTAGTTTTGGCAGAACTTCCCTGCTTTCATATGCCTTGGTTGGCAAGATTTCATCTCAATTAAATCATGAGGTGTTTTTTTAACCTTCTTCAATATTCTTTGATGTTTCTTAATCCTAGTTTTGTTCTTCATTCCTTACTCCTCATTGATTGCAAAGATCATGCTGGCTATGGTATATGTAACTGAGTTCTCTTCAGATTTCAGCCAAGGATCTGAACTTTCATTTTAGTTTTTAGACACTAGGCAAGTAAATGTGATCTAGGTAAAGGTAAAGGTTCCCTCACATATATGTGCTAGTCATTTCAGGTTCTAGGGGGTGGTGCTCATCTCCATTATAAAGCCGAAGAGCCAGCGCTGTCCGAAGATGTCTCCGTGGTCATGTGGCCAGCAGGACTAAACACCGAAGGCACACAGAACACTGTTATCTTCCCACCAAAGGGGTCCCTATTTTTCTACTTGCATTTTTATATGCTTTCGAACTGCTAGGTTGGCAGAAGCTGCTGAGACAAGTCACAGGAGCTTACTCCGTTACACGGCACTAGGGATTCGAACCGCCGAACTGTCGACCTTTCTGATTGACAAGCTCAGTGTCTTAGGCACTGAACCACTGTGTGATCTACCCAGTTCTAAAACTAAAATGAAAACTCAGGCATTTGATTGAACTGATTGGTCACTGAGGTGATCCAGGAAGTCTTCCTACATGTGTGAGTTGGCAACCAGTCTTCAGATTACTTCTCGTTGAAATTCAGGAAGCAAATATTGTAACATCTAACTCACATATTCATCCTGAACTTTCCTGGTATGGATATTAGAAAAATGGGGTTTCCCCCCTATATCCTCTCATCTTTTTAAGAAATGGGTTTTATTTTAGTTGTTTTTATGACAAAGTATATGAAGATGCTTCAGCATTGGAAGCATTATGCAAATATATTAAATCGAATCAACAATAAAAGTCTGTGTGGTTCACATATATCTGTACACACCAAAAGGCATGATTTCAATTGTGGTACGCACTTGCCATGTTGCAGATTTGATTCCTGCCTCCCACTCCTGGCTGAGCTGGAAAAAAAAGGGGGGGCAAGAAAGGATGCAAAAACCTTTGTGATGTTTGCAGCAAATGTACCTGCAGAGTGAACAATGCCGTGTCGAGCCACATCATAGTAAGGGTGACTGAGGCTTATTTCCAATTCTCGGTTTGACTGCGTTGCAGAAAAGCTCCTGATTTCTCCCATTGCTGTATTTTCAGCTTCATCTTTCTGCAGTTCTGAAGCAAACCGAAATTGAGACGCATATTTGGAAACAAGACAAAAATGACGTTTAATAATCCAATAATCTGCAGCTGTCCATTCAGTAAAATATTTTAGCATACTTTTTTACTTCCTTACAGCTGTTGACAAGGCTAGATTACGAGATTACTGTCTTTTCCAGTGAGAAAATAATCACAATTTCAACTCCCCCTCCTGTTAAAATTTTTTGGGAAAACATCTTTATATAAAATATATAATAGCGGATTTACTGTTATAGCACCACCTTGAGGGCAAATGACAAATGGCCAGGCTGGATTATGGCAACTTCCTGTTCCTATAAGTGCTACAGGCCATTGGTTTCCCCAAAAGCAAAAGTAAGCCATCTATTATGGTTTCCAGGCTTCCTTTCAATTTCTTTCCTCAGATAACAGATCATCAGAGTTGGAAGGGACCTTATGGGTCATCTAATCCAACCCCCCACCCAAGCGGGAGACCCTACACCATTTCTGACAAATGGCAGTCCAATCTCTTCTTGAAGGCCTCAACAGATGGCGCTCCAACAACTTCTGAGGGCAAGCTTGTTTTCTCCACACAAGTCTCATTTTCCAAGAGGATCTGGATGGACACCAAACATTGAAGAGTCCCTTAATGCAGGTAGACCTCGACTTACAACAGTTCATTTAGTGACCGTTCAAAATTACAACGGCACTGGAAAAAAAGTGACTTATGACCATTTTTCACGCTTATGAATGTTGCAGCCTCCCCATGGTCAGGGGATCAGAATTAAAATGCTTGCCACCTGGTTCATATTTATGATGGTGGCAGTGTCCCGGGGTCACGTGTTTCCCTTTTGAGACTTTCTGACTAAGCAAAGTGAATGGGAGAAGCCAGATTCACTTAATGACTGTGTTACTAGCTTAATAGCACTGATTCACTTAACAACTGTGGCAAGAAAGGTCGTAAAACAGGGCAAAACTCACTTAACAAATGTCTTGCTTAGCAACATAAATCTTGGGCTCACTTATGGTCGTAAGTCGAAGGCTACCTTGACTTGAGATGACACCAGAGGTGGTATTCAGCAGGTTCTGACCAGTTCTGGAGAACCGGTAGCGGAAATTTTGAGTACTTCGGAATACCACCTCTGACTGGCCCCGCCCCATCTCTTCTCTGCCTCCCATTGAGTCCCAGCTGATCAGCTGGGTCTTCTTTTTTTGCCCTGCACAGGAGTACAGAGCTGGAAAGCAGGTTAGGGGGGTGGGGAGGGAATGGGGGATTTTACAGTAACCTTCCACTGCCATGTCCACCAAGCCAAGCCATGACCACCAAATCACGCCCACAGAACTGGTGGTAAAAAATTTTGAATCCCACCACACCACAGGAGGTTCTTATGGTTTTCTTGACTGTCTTTCTTTTATTTTGCTTCTCATCTTGCAGACAAAACTGGCATTTTTTCTCTTTTTTAACAGTTTATTTATCCGTTTTCTCTTTAAGTACATAAGTGCTTTCTGAACAGCGTATGGTCTATCGATTTGCTTACATAACAATACTTTTCCAGTTCTTAATTTCTACCTTTATTGTCCAACCATTTGTAAAACGAATCCCATGTTTGAAAATATTGTGTCTTTTTCTTTTATTTTTAACGTCAATCTGTCCATTTCTGCATAGTTTAATATTTTTTAAAATTATGTCTTCTTCTGTAGGCGTTTCCCCATTTTTCCAGTGCTGTGCAAATATAATTCTTGCTGCTGTCAAAACATACATTATTAAATATATATTCCCTTTATCATATTTTTCTGGTACTATATCCAACAAAAATATTTCTGCTTTTAATCTATATGCTGCTTTAAAAAAAATTTCTAACCATGTGTGTATTTTTGTTCATTTTTTTTTTCTGCCTTTGCACATGTCCACCACATGTGGTAATACGTGCCTGGGGTCTGATTACATTTCCAACATTTGGCAGACATGTTTTTAAACATCTTTATTAATTTTGCTGGTGGTAGGTGCCACAAACTGGCAACTTTTCATATCCTCTCCTCTTTTTATTCTCCAAAGCAGGCCTTCCGCCTCAGACAAATCAACCAGAGAAGTGAAACATGGTAGCTATCTCATCTAGTTTGGTCCCCTGTACAGTATTTTGTCTGCTGAAAACATTAAAAAGACTATTTTCTGGCTCCAGGGCTATTTAACCATCTATTACACATCACGCTGCAGCTACAGGGGATTGTGCAGGAGGGTCAAAAAAGTCAAGATGGTGACTTCAATCGTACAATCAGAGCAGCCATCTTGCCTTTTTTAAAAACAGCCGAGTCCCAAATGCCCCTGAATAGAAATAAGAAATGCAATGTATGGAAAATTTAAAAGTATAAGCTACTGCTTTAAAGATTCAGAATGGCATATTTTAATAATGAGAAAGATTCAATTCTTATTGAAGCAAGAATATGTTTTATAACCACTGAGTAAAATTTTAATGGAAAAATTGAGGTTGCTGAAAATCTACTTCAGTTTGTTTTAAGACTGGTTTGACTATCATTTATGAAGGAGAATATAAAATTCCTTCTTAATTGAATGCCTGAATTACTCATATGTTAAGAACCTGAACATGATCTTGTTGGATAAAATCGAATAGTTTTGGGGTACCACAACAAGCAATTGTTTTTCTCATTAAACCATTGGAATTCACCCTCGCTCATTTTTTCCATGCACGTGCTTTTAAATTTTCAGTGACGCCTTTTTTTAAGAAGTCAAAAGTCTGCATTATTACATGTTAAGAGCAATTTTTCAAAATGATGGGCCATTCAGCATGCTAAATTCACCCTAATGCCATCCAAAGTAATTGAGAAAGTGACATCTCCAGCTTTCTGAAGTTCCTGTTTAAAGTAATCATTCCATTTGCACCAGAGTTTAGAATGAGAGCAATATTATCGCCTACAATTTCACAAGACATGCATACCAATAATTCATATACACTCTGCACATCAAACTAAATTTCAGCCTAAATAGCTTTTGATAATATGGCCACAGCTTGTTAACTCAAATATAATACACAATCCCATCAAACCATTTTTTTTGATGTTCCAAATTACTTAGAAGACACCACTTGAGGGTCAAAATATATAGAGATATTGATATATTTACCTATTTCTGCCAACTTTTCAAAATCAGCTGCAGACATCCTTTGGATGAACAAAATTCGTTTATCAGGTTAGTATTTGACTGATGCTCCAATAATGCTCGGTCAGACCTAAATACAGACAAAAGTGAGTATCTAAATTTTAGAAAGTCTCTTGCCATTATTTAATCATGCCATGCCTTTTCTTTTCCAGTTGTGCTAAGAGATTCTTTGTGGAATTTAATCTGAGTCTGGTTTTTCAGAATCCAGCTTAAAGGAACAGAAAGAAATGGCTTTATGGTATCTTGGTGGCTGCTAATATTTTATGACCTGTTAATAAAGCATCTTTCCAGTTTCACTAGCAAGTTAATTCATTATTGGTGCAGTATGTCCATTATCCAGAAGTGGTCTGGTATGGAACCATAAAATCTTCATTTTTGCACCCATAAAGTCAGAGGCTGCAGAGCAGTGAGGGTCCTTCTCCTTACCAAGTTCAGCTGATAAAGATTGTGTGATGCTTAGTTCAAGGGACAATTATTTGAAGACGAATGACACCAAGGACAGCAAGTTCCTACTGAGGTGTATTGCTTGCTATCCTCAAGATAAACACAGGGGATTGAAAAATTATGGTCTATTTATCCAGAAGGAAAGAAAAAGCAATTTAGAGTGAGCAGTGTCTAGGTCAAGATTGTCCTCAAAACTTTTAGGTTGTGTTGCCAAGTGACAGCTTGTTTGGAAGGACAGCTAAAGAAATCAGCAGAAACAGCTGAAGATGGGTGATAGATTTCCAAAAGATTACTACAAAATACAGGTATCATGGAGATGAAAGACTAACATCTCAATATTAGGCATCTCAATATTTCATGATGAACTGGCCAATATTTTTCACAACTGCATTATGATGGGAATGTTTTATCTATATAGCCAAAAGAAGTTGCAGCATAACAAGCCTTAAAATTTTATGTTCTGAGATCTTGGAAACAGCAAGAATCCAGCAGATATGTGGAGAAGGAAACTTGATATCTTTCACATTAACTATGGAAAGAGAGAGAGAGATGGAGGTAAAGCTACAAGAGCCCCCAACCAAAACTCCCACCAACTTTGCAAATTTCAGGTGTTCTAGTGTAGCCTTCTCACTTTTAGTAACTTTAAGATGAATGAACTTCAATTCCCAGAATTCCCCAGCCAGCATGCTGGAGAAATCTACCATACATCTTAAAGTTGCTAAGGTTGAGAATCATTACTGTAGCATACATTACACCTAATATTTAACAGATAACAGATAATCAGAGTTGGAAGGGACCTTGTAGGTCATCTAGTCCAACCCCACACCCAAATGGGAGACCCTACACCATTTCTGACAAATGGCAGTCCAATCTCTTCTTGAAAATCTCAAGTGATGGTGCTCCCACAACTTCCAAGGGCAAGCTGTTCCATTGGTTGATTGTTCTCACTGTTTATTTAGAGCTATGTGTCTGCATATGCAATATATCAAGGAAGATATAACAAGATAGACAGACTTGACAGCACAATTGTAGATTTAATTATTCCCACAATTAGATGTAGTTAACTTTCATTCATTGCAAAAAGATCTAACAGCAGATTTTACTTGACAAAATTAATTCTGGTTGTCAGCCAACTCAACGTCACCAATCATAGGTTAAACAGTTCTTAGGTTAATATGCACCATGTATCTAATTGCAAACTATCTTGATGAGTTTATTTTTCAGAAAGATGACAAATAAGATCACATCTATCCACTATAAAGGAACTGTCTAAACCAGTGCTTTTCAAACTTGGCAACTTTAAGATATATTGACTTCAACTTCCCTGAATATGCATATCTAGGGAATGCTGGGAGTTGAAGTCTACTTACCTTAAAGTTGCCAAGTTTGAAAAACACTAATCTAAACAAGCAGTCAGATCTTATCCTGCTGTCCACATTGGAATAGTCAACCATGACTGGACAATGCACGAATCAAACTTTACTCCTATACCGTGGGATCCAAGGAGAAGGCTAATTGAACTTACAATACAGGTAGTCCTTGAGTTATGACCACAATTGAGGCCAACATTTCTGTTGCTAAGTGAAACATTTCTTAAATGACTTTTGCTCCATTTTAGAATCTTTCTTGCCACAGCTTTTTAAGCGAATCATTGAAGTTGTTAACCAAGTCACAGAATTGCTAAGTGTTGTGGTCCGCTGGCAGCAAGAGTCGGACAGTGGGGAGGAACATGGGTCAGTCCTGGAGTTTGGGGAGGGCTCGGATGAGGGATCTGCATCTGACACAGAGATGGGGCCAGGGCCATCTGGGTGGTATGGGGGAGCCTGCACAGACAGACAGACAGACAGACAGAGACAGACAGACAGACACAGACAGACAGACAGACAGACATTTCCTTATATGAAAGGAATTCCTTTGCAAGATCTCATTTTAAATTACAAAACAAAACACAGTCAAGATGGTCCTTCAAAGTGAAAGCAGGAAAAACATTAAAATAAAAAACAACCTTTGTGCTTCTTTGGTGTCATTCAGAGGTGACTAAGTCCAGATAGGAAAAAAACTGAAATAACAGTGCATTCCTCTGAGTAATAATTCTGATAAAATCTCTTTTTGTAAGTACATTCAGATCAGATATGAATCCTAGTGTACGTTGAATGAACTTATGATGCTTGCTCTAATAAATGCTGGCTTTCCAATTCAGCTTCTTGATGTGAGTTTTTACTCTGAGTTTGCATTTTGATGTTCTTTTAATGTGTCTTTAGGCTTCATATGACCTATGAACAGCCAATTTTTATGTGGTGTCATGATTTGTGAGTGTGCCAGTTTTTCTGTATTCTGTACAGTGGTGGATTTGTAAGCTGTACAGATGCAGATAGATAAACTCAACAAAACATCAATACAAAGTGTTTATTGTTGGTTCATCAGGTATCTTCATGACTCACATTTGTGACAAAGTTCTTCTTTATGTCCAATTCCTTTGCATATCTGATTTGTAGGTAAAAGATGGTTATCTCCTAACCCATCTCGTAGCAATAGAAAGCAGCTGCCATGAGTTAGGGAATACAGGCAAAAGTGAGGAAAACTCCCCCAACCCATCAAGGATCAAATTAGTGACCAATCAGGATTACAGATGTGGCCACATGACATGAACTACATTTCCCAGGATACCTTTAACTACATTTCCCATGATGCATTCTCTTAAGGGGACAGCTCACAATAGCTACCTAACTATCCAATTCCCATACACTGGCTGGACAACATACCAGTAGTTCAACTACAATCAGAAATCTACATTTATTGCCGATTGGAAATCTTTACGGACTCTTTGTTGGACTTTTGGGTATAAAACAGAAAAAAAATGAATTACAATTTTGCTTTGACGAATAGACAAGATCTGTGATGGCGAACCTATGCCACGCGTGCTGGAAGTGGCACGCGGAGTCATTTCCCCCGGCCTGCGAGAGCTCGCCCGGAAGAGCCCCACTGCACATACACCTGCGCCGTCGCCCGACAGCTGATTGTCGGGTATCTGGTGCACATGCGCGGGGGGCAGGGGTGCGTGGGAGACATGTACGCATACGCAGAGATACACAGCACATGCTGGGGGTCTCAGATGCATACACAGAGATGCACAGCATGCAGAAGGATCGTGTGCACATGCACAAATGGATGGCACACGGGAGTGATTGTGCACGCATGCAAAGAGGTGCATTGGCATGAGGTGGGATGATTGCGCGAACATGCAGATGCGCAGCGTACAGCAAGGGGAATCGCATGTACATGCGCATATGCGTAGCGCTGTGAGGGGATCGCAGGCACAGGCATGGGGGTTTGTGGGGGGCCAGCATAGGTTGCCTTCTGGGTGCCTGGCATGCAAATGCGAGTGCATGAGCGTGCATGCAATTATCGCCGAAAAAGGTGTGCCACCACTGAGATAGATGAGAGAGTCACAATGTAACTTTAGAGCAAGGGTCTTCAAACTTGACAGCTTGAAGACTCGTGTACTTCAACTCCCAGAATTCCTCCTCCAGTCACGTTAGCTCAGGAATTCTGGGAGTTGAAGTCCACAAGTCTTAAACTTGCCAAGTTTGAAGACCCTTGCTTTAGGGAAAGAGGTAAATTTATAATCGTTCCTATAACTGCTGTGAAGATTGGAAGCCTCTTTTTTATCGTTTTTCTTTCTTTTCTATTTTTCTCATACTTTTCTTTTTACACTTCCCTTTCTCTTTTATTACTTTTATTTCTTCTTTTTCCCTTCTTACTCTCTTTGAGATAATTCTTACTCTTGTTTTTAAAACAATTTCAATTATTATTATTATTACTATTATTACTATTATTATTACTATTATTATTGTACACAAAAATGACAGTATACATAGCAAATGAGATAACCATGCTGCGTTTCGTATCACAAATCACTAGTCAAACACTTCCCAAGCGTTTAGGACTGCATGATGTATCGGCGGATTATGTGAGCAGATCCCAGTAAGGTGGCCTTCTGCAGCTGACCAATGGTTGTTGTTGTTGTTGTTATTATTATTTAAAAAAAGAATAACTGCATACCAGTCTGGAGAAACATGTAACTTAGCCTTCAATAGCTGGAGGTCCTTCAGATAGGTTCAAACTTCAAATTGCAAAAAACCACCCAATCCTCCAAAATATGTGAAGAACCTGGGCTCTGTTTTGCATGCGTTTCCACACATAAAATGGGGATTGACTGTGATCGAGTCTGCCATCTTGACTTTTCTGACCCAGGGATGGCTGTGGGGGGAAGGGGGGGAGGGGGAGGAGAGGAAAGCAGAGAAGATGACATGGCTACAAAGGCAGGAAAGGACCTGGCAAATCGCCAGTCAATCACACACACACGTGTGTGTGTGTGTGTGTGTGTAGCTTAGGTGGTCACCAGGAGGACAATGTGACCCTTGCAAAGTACGCTTGGCCAGGGAGGATGAGTTACAGAAGTACAGGTGGTCCTCGACTTAAGGCCACCATCGAGGCCACCATTTCTGTCGTTAAGCGAGACGTCTGTTAAACCGAGTTTCACCTCACGGTTATGACCTTTTTTGCCACCGTGGTGAAGCAAAGCGTTTGCAAGCCCTTGAGAAGTGAGGAAGCCCAGTTGTTAAGCAAATCCGGCTGTCCCATGGGCTTGCTTGGCTTGTCCGAAGGTCGCAAAAAAAAAGGGGGGGGGGTATCGCATGATCTCTGGACACGGTCATAAATCGGGACACGGTCATAAATGGGGACCCATCACCAAGCAGATCTGAATCCCGTTCACCTGTCCTTGGGGATGCTGTAAAGGTGGCCACAGTGGCCAGAAGTCACTTCCTCCACCCTTCAATGCCCTTGTGAACTTTGGTCACTAAACGAACTGCTGTAAGTCAAGGACTACCTGTACAGGGACGCTACCATAAGCAGATTCCGGATCGCTCGAGAGACTCAAAGCTCGGCCACCTCCCGAGTGTCTTTCTTCCCTCCGCGCTATTCGGATTCTGCTTCGGTTTCACTCTTGGTTGCGCCGCCCAGGTTCTTCTGGGCACCTTCCTAGGCAGGCGGAGGAGGGGGCCTTTAACGTGTCCCCCCCGGGAGGTGTCCTGTTCCTGGGGTGCCCCACCTCCTTCTTGCACGGAGTTCTCCCCCCCGCGTTTCCTAAAAGCCCACGCCGGGCCCAGAGAGGCCGTGAAAGCCCCTCCTCAGCCTTGTTCGCGGTCGCCCCCTTAGATCCCCGCCGCCTTCCCGAGGGCCGAAGCTCGTTCTCTTCCCTCCGCCGAAGACCAGACAAGCCGCCCCGGCCAGGTAAGGCACCGCGCCCGTCCCATCTCGCCTTCCCTTACCTGCCCCATCCGGGTGGTGGGGGGGGAGGAGGAGGAAGCAGGGCCCCTTGGCCAGGTGGGCGTCGCGGGAAGTCCCTGCTTGCAGGGAGAGGCGGGACGGCGGTGGCTGAGGGCAGGCCAGGTGAGGAGGGTTTTCACCTGGAGATCCCACCTGCCCGGTGGGAGGTGTGTCGCTCCTGCTCTGGATTACCACCAGCCTTCCCGGCACGAGCCGGGCTTGGTTTCCAAGGAAAGCTTCCTCGAGGTCCAAAGGTGAGCTTGAGCTTCCCTCGCCCCGCTCAGGTGACGGAACCCAGCTCAGCAAGCTTAGCAGGGTCAAAACCTGATCGGTGCTGGGATGGGAGACCATGAGGAAACCCTCAGGTTTTCTGGAGGGGTAAAAGGTAAATCTGGGCTAAATCTGGAGGTTCCCATTTCACCTAGTTGTTCCCTTCTGCACCAGGTGGAAATGATGGGGAAAATATCATAGTGTATACATTCTATATACCAGGGATTTCCAACCTTGGCAACTTTAAGACTTGTGGACTTCAATTCCCAGAATCCACAGGACTTATAGTTGCCAAGGTTGGAGACCCCTGCTATATAGCAAGGGTCTTCAAACCTGGCAACTAGAAGACTTGTGGACTTCAACTCCCAGAATTCCTGAGCTAACATGACTGGAGGAGGAATTCTGGGAGTTGAAGTCTACAAGTCTTCAAGCTTCAAGTTTGAAGACCCCTGGTAGATGCTATAGCTTTCAACAGCAGCTTGTCTATTATCCTGCTGGGGCTGCCTTGAAGTACTGTTAGTTG
Organism: Bungarus multicinctus; assembly: GCA_023653725.1. Lineage (NCBI taxonomy): Eukaryota > Metazoa > Chordata > Lepidosauria > Squamata > Elapidae > Bungarus > Bungarus multicinctus. The sequence goes on along the minus strand of CM042848.1, from coordinate 19,590,582 downwards.
CTTTGAAAAAAGGTGTTTTTTTCAAGAGCAAGAAGTGTTTATGAATGCATTGATGCGTGCAGGTGGGATAGGAAAGGGATTTTTTTCTGTATTTATTTATGTGTTTGTTTGTTTGTTTGTCAAACATGTACAAGATAACAAGTATAAATATCCAACTATTTACAAAGTCTGCACTATTACTATTAATCTCATCACTCCTTATCGCCCGATCCGTATGACTGTAACTTTGTCACTTGTAGCCTTATGATTTATATTGACTGTTCCCTAGTATGATTTGATTGCTTATTGTACCCTATGACTATTATTAAATGTTGTACCTGATGATTCTTGATAAATGTATCTTTTCTTTTATGTACACTAAGAGCATTTGCACCAAGACAAATTCCTAGTGTGCCCAATCACACTCGGCCAATAAAGAATTCTATTCTATTCTATTCTGTTCTGTTCTGTTCTGTTCTGCTCTGCTCTGCTCTGCTCTGCTCTGCTCTACTCTACTCTACCCTATTCTATAAACAAGAACAAAGGAAGTAAATACAGATAAATGAAGAGGGTAAGACAGGGGTGGTAGGCCCACCCCCTTTAAGGACCTCTTTAAGAATGGGGTGAGGTCCACAGTTTCTTAGAAGAGAGTATCTATAGGATGAGTAGATCCTTTATAGTGATTTGAACACTGGAGGGATGGGGAAGGCAAATAGAATGCTAAGACCCAAAAGGATATCTGTGCCAATGCCTGGTAGGTTACACTGGTCAATCCAAAACCACCCTGGGACAAGATTAGTACCCATCATTTGGGGCCAAGAAAAGCCCCCAGGAGATGGGGTGTGGTCTGGGGGAGCCATAATGGTGTGATTAAAACTTTGGCTGATTTTTTGGTGCAGCACACACAAGACCATGTGGCTGCCTTTTTCATTTTGGACACCGCATAGTCTCCAGTGCCACTGCCTGGACTTGAGAATGTCTTAATGGGGTTGTTGTTTGCAAAACAGTCCCTATATTTGGGGGGAAGGAAGAAGCTTGGAGGATATTCTAGGGGGTGGAACCTAGGCATTGGGGTGATTGAGCAACAGGACAAACAAAACACATGCTGCCTTTTCCAGGTATGCTTCCTATCCATAATTAACTTACTCATGGTGTATACAACTGGACTTTCTTGGCCTACATGTCAACATGCAACATGCCAGCATCCTACATGGACCCTTAATCTAATGATCTGGATTTGGAATACAGATAGTCCTTGATTTACAACCACAACTGACTCCAACATTTCTGTTGTTAAGTGAGATATTTGTTAAGTGAGCTTTGGGTGTCCATTTTGTAAGAATCCAATGTATTGGCAACAAGGCCAGCAGACAGAATAGTAAGAAATTCCCTTAAGAGGGGATAATAAACCAATATAATTTATTACAGTAGCAAAAAATTAGGCCAGAAAGAGTTCACCAGTCTTGAATCCCAATACAGGTAATCCTTGGGATTCAAGACTGGTGAACTCTTTCTGGCCTGATTTTTTGCTATAAATTTTTATAGATTTGAACTGTACGGCTACTGTAATAAATTATATTGGTCCTCAACTTACGACCACAATTGACCCCAAAATTTCTGTTGCTAAGCTCTGAGACATTTGTATTGATATTCTGGGAATTGAAGTCCACATATCTTAAAATAGCTAAGGTTGGGAAGCAATGATTTAGGTCTAAAATTAGGAAGACATGAGAACCATTCAACAGCGGTGTCTGCACAATAGCATTGAAGGGAAAAAAAAGGTTCCTACCATTCCACCTATTACATAAGCTACCATTCCACCTATTGTTGTGTAAACACACAACACTTTTAGTACTTTTAGTAGGCTGTACACCGCCCCGAGTCCCTTTTTGGGAGAGGGAGCGGTATAAAAGTGCGATTAAATAAATAAATAAATAACACGCATAAAAAATAGACATGACTTTGATCATGACCTCCTTTGACTTTGATCATGCTGTCATGACTTTTTAAAAAAACAAAAACATTTCCTACATTCAACCAAAGTTGAGGTTGAATCTGGGCCAGAGAAGAGTGCCCCCTAGAGTTTGGCTGGTGGACATCAATGGAAGTTCTCCAGCTGTGTTTGATGCTAAAGCAGATGAACCAACCTGCCAATTAAAAGATGACAACCAATCAACCTTGATGTGAATAGACGCAAATGATGGATTGAGGCATGATCAAGAAATTGCAAGCTGCTGTAATTGCTATTGAAGCTTTGCAACCAGCTGAAAATCATCTGCTAACCTCAGCAATGCAGCTCATGGAATTTCATTCCTCATGCCCAAATACAAATCTGTAATAGACCAAGAATAATGGAAAATAATTAAACCTAACAACATTTATCAAATCTGTTGCCCTTCGTTTTGGGCATGAGTTCTGTCTGTTTGGCATGCATGTACTTAGATGCAAATTTCCTGGCAGGCAAAGGGGGAAGATATAATTGATTACATTCTTGTCTCTTTCTACAATGCTTGCAAAGCACATTGCAACTTCTCTCTCTGTGTGTCTCTCTCCCTCCCCCCGCCCCTTATACAGTCAGGAAGTCTCTCTTTAGAACTAACATGGTGGCTCAGTGGCTAAGACGCTGAGCTTGTCGATCAGAAAGGTCGGCAGTTCGGCAGTTTGAATCCCTAGCATCACGTAACGGAGCCCCTTGCCAATCGTAGGAGTTCGGGAGAGCCTCTAGCTAAGATTCTGTGCAGTCCGGAGAACCCCCAAATCCCACTCCTGGCTGGCCCCGCCCACCCCTCCCCTCCCAGGAGACCCCATGCGGCCTGTTTGGGATGCAGGTAAGTGCAGGGCGTAAGTGGAGACTCGGGGAGGGCAAAAAACAGGCCTCCCGGAAGTTCGGGAAGACCGGAAATGGGCCAGTTTCTGGCTTCCAGACAGTCTCCGGAACCCACGGAGGCCGTTTTCGCCCTCCCAGAGGCTCGAGGAAAGCCTCGGGAGTCTGGGGAGGGCAACCCCCCCCCCCGATATGGTGCAGGAGGCCAACTAGGCCACGCCCACCCAGCAACCGGGCAGAGAATCCCTTGCTAAAATTTTTGAAGCCCACCCGTTAAGTTGGCGTAAGAAACACAAGTGAGACACGCACATTTGTCCACAAATCTACCAGTTTGGGGTAAAGTATTATTCAACTTTTACGTTGCCGTTCTGGGCCAGACAGAAGATGCCTGTGGAGGCCTTGGATGGTGGTGACTCATGCCACTATAAATGTGCGGTTAGACTACCGCAGCACACATTCTATGGTACTGCCTTTGAAGCTGTAGTTAGTCCAATGGTGATGCAGAGGATAAGCTGTGTAGCACCAGCACGGCAGTCATTGCATCCATAGCCATAATTCCCAGGCTAGATTTAAAGTACTGGTGTTAAGCCATCAGCTTCCAAATCCAGGCCATCCCCTTCCAACTAGAACCAGTCCCTTACCCACAAAAGTTTGGGGGCACTGGAGCCAAGGCATTAGGGATCCCAACACGGTGAACAATCTATGGAGAGAGGTTCACTTGACCCAAGTTTTCTGATCTTCTGTAAAGGCAGTCCAAATTATCATGTCCTGACAGATGCTTTGGTGCTTTTGGTAGCTTTTAAACCTTTTTTTGTGACTGGACTATTTCATTTAGCCAAGAATTTCAATGCTGTGAATTAAATATTGTTGTCATGCCCCCGTCGGAGCCTGAATCTGTGGGTTAAGACAAGCTAGAACCTGAGCTGACAGAGATTGAGAGGGTGGCTTTGTTGTCTTTGGAAGAAAATGGGGAAGGCCAGGGACTTTCAGGATTAGAATAGCTTGTAGACAGGAACAGGGGCAGGATGAACATGGGAGACAGAGCGCAGGCGATCAGCCAGGACTCCTGATCCAAGAGCTCAGAGAGTGGAGAGAGTGGAGAGAAGGCGGGAACAGCGGGAACAGCACGGACTGGGCAGGCTACTCGGGAGAAGAACGCCTCGCCCATTTTCACAAGGCACACCTGGGGAATGAGACTTAAGGAGACGCTGTGAGGAAGGGCATTTGTTAGGAACAAACGCTGAGTTCCTGAAGTTTGCGTGCAGACTTTTGAACTTTCCAAGAGTCCTTGCATTCCTGTGGGCTGGACTAATTACCTGGAAATTTTGCTTCCTGAATTCCTTGTACAGTCTTGGTGCAGATAGTGCTGGGCTGGACTATTTGCAGCCAGAGGGTGCTTAAGGTTTATGTGGGGGTTTGTTATCACTCTGCTCTGGGACTTGCCAGAAACATGGGAGCGTTTGGGGAAATTTGAAGCAATGGAGGGATGGTTTGAACTTCCAGCTGCTTGTGTTATTATCTCTGTGCCGTGCCCTGGGTCATCACAATTGTGTTGTGAGTGTCTTGGCATTTTTTTTGTGTGTGTTAATGTATGTATATGTTTTATTCACACTGCTGTAAACCACTTTGGGTCATCTCCACTGTATGCCCAATCACATGTAACACAAATAAATTAAGACGACCTTGATAAAAATCCTCTCTGGTTTCTTTGGTTTAAAAAAACCCACTCTGGACGCAGGCTCTCAACCAATCAGTAGCAAGCACATTATTTATTTAAATTAGTTTTACAAACTTCTCTTGATTGGCGAAAGACGTGTGGATGTAGTGAGAATCATTAAAAAATAGTAGCTGCTTATAAATCAATAGAATTCTATTTGGAACAACTTTTTAAAAAAATTAAAACCCCTTTCTTTCTTTTGCAGCCTATAGACACGTTTTAACTTTTGAAGAGCAGGGTTTCGTTTTAAGGAAATGTTTGGAAGCCGTGAAAATGGTTTTTAGCTTGATGGGAAAGGTGGATTTTCTAATATTAATTGCCATTAAGACAGTTTCCTAATTCAGAAATCTATCAAGGCAGTAATGAGGCAGAAAGAGCGTGTTTAAATGACACATTTCCCCAAAGTGAAGGCTGGGGACTTTTTCACACATGCATGGATGTTTGCTGCTACACTGATTTGCAAATATGAATGACTGCGGATTAAGCACCACATAGACTATTTTCAAGTCCCCAAATACCACTTTAAGCTTAAAGTTGTATACTTTAAGTACAATGGGGCATCTGTAAATAACATTTCAATCAGCAAGACTCAAGTTCCATCGTGTGTCATTTCTCTCGTTGCTTTCACTGTGTCATGAAGTAACTCATTTTATTGGTATCCATCATGGTAGCTTGCCGTGAAATCAGTTCATATGGTCAACTCTCTGATGCCTAGCATTATCCCAGATTTCCTTTTCCAAGTGTCCAAGCCGAGATTCCCTGCCCCTTTGTAGTGGTTGGGGCCCAAAAGAAATTATCTACCTTATTAGAGGCAGTATCCTGGGCTCCCAAATCCTGCTCTTTCTGAAATAAGTCAGGTCCAACTTATCAGAGTTCAGCCAATCTCTGGCTGTGACCCCATGACAGTAAAACATCCCCAAACCCCATCCTGACTTAATTCCTGGAAAGGGAAACCATATGAGAGTGATGGCTAATCTTTTCAGCACTGAGTACCCAAAGTGTGCACGCTCGCACCCCCAACATGCAATGTGCATGCGTCCCACACACGTGCGCTTCACGCATACATGGCAGAGTCCTGAAGACCAGCTGGCCGGCAGGAGGCGTGTGCGCATGCGCGGTGGAGCTGAGCTGGGACGATGGCTCATGTGCCCACAGAGAGGGCTCTGCGTGCCCCCTGTGGCATGTGTGCCATGTATTTGCCATCACGGATATAAGACAACTGTCAGTTCTTGAGTAAATGAAAGAAGTTCAGAAGTTAGCCCAGGAAGCTGTGAAACCTTCATGCTCTCTTGCAATACCATCCAATCAAGAGGAGAGTTGGATCTCCTCTTATTTCTAGTCCATCAGGTCTTCACAGACGGTTGACGTTCTTCGCATTCCTGCTCAACCATTCTGATAAGGGTAAACTAGAATCTCCCAGCCACTGAGACCTGACAGAGGGGACTCCATGACTGCTGTGACTCTTCTACGTGTCCCAACAACACACCTGTCTTCTCCTTTGAGAGAAGTGTAACATGGCAAGGGCTGCACAACAAGAGGGCCATCCTGAAAACTGGCCATGGCTGGGACAGCACATGCAAACAAGGAGGGGACTTCAACTTCCTTCTCCAGCAAAGTTGATGATGCCACCCCTGCTTGCACATGAGTGACTATAGATACATGCATGTGCATACATATAGGTATGTACACACCTGAGCTAGTCCCAATTCATCACTCACCAACAACTGTGCTGCACTTGAGTGCCAAAAGCTGCCTATTTCTGTCCTAAACTATCACGCTGGGATTTTGGGGGAGTCATCCTAAACTATCACGCTGGGATTTTGGGGGAGTCATCCATGTTCTACTCTATACCAAAAGCATCCATTGGAAGAAGAACTGGCAACAGACCTCCTGCTTCTTCTGCTTGACTCTGATTGGCTGACTCCTGCAGGAAAGGAGAATTCTGAGGAAGGAGATACCAGGCAGTGAGCTGAATATACACACTGGGAAAGAAGGCAATGATGGGAGGCAAATCACATCCCTAGAAGGAGGGGCTCCCTATGAAGGACATTAAAGGAGGTTGAACGTCAGACCGTATCTCAGGCTTGTTATCCTGTGTGGTTCAGTTCAACCTGGACGCACAACCTAAGCTCCATCACTACCCATAGCTCAGCCTGGTCATGGGTGGACCTTAATGTGACTTTATGAACTTAGCCTAAACAGATGCAACCTGACCACGAAGATTCAGTGGCACCGCCGTTTTCCCAAGCCAGGGTTATCCGTATTTCTCTGGGGTGAGATCATCCTCATTATCTGACTTGGAAGAGTAGGCAGAACTCTTACTCCACCCACCCAAAACTGGTGGACTTGCAAAGCACAACTCCTTTCAGACCACACTTTGCCTGCTCACATCCATATTGTATCCCGGGGAGCCAGAGCAGTTTTGGCCAAAGTCAATGAAAATCCCTTCGGAATCGGAATCGATCGATTCTAAAATCTGGTCCACTATGTTCTCAGGGCTGGCTGTGGGAGCAATGGCGAGCAAGTCCGAATCCCGGCCTAACTCAAATGCCCTGGTCGGGTTCTCTGTGGGATAGAAGAGTCCTTTGGATTGATCAGACACACATTGCATTGAACCGGCCGAAATCCTCTCCTGTTCTCCTGCTGGCAGGATCTTCATGGTGAGCATGGAGCTCTTGGATCCATTGTCTGTGATGGTCGTGAGATTGGAGTAGCCCGGCATCTCGCCGCAGGAGGTCATTTCGGAAACCGAGTGTCGTCGGATGCTCGAGCTGTTGGCAGTCGTGCCTTCTGTCTCATACTCGGCTACGGGAGTCAACAAAGGATTGTTGTAACTTTTGGATCTCACCACCGGATTCTTAGCAAGAATATCCCCAGATTTAGAGCGCCGAAAGAAGCGTTTTTCTGTTAACAAACACAGAGAACAATTAAAATCTTCACACGGTCCCTACCAAGAAAACTAACCCATCGCGGAAGGTCTGTGCCCAGGTACTTGGATGGTGACTTTGTCAGAGTATATTCATGAACTGGAATAGAGCATGGTAACAAGGTCAGCCAATGAACAGGCATAGCAACTAAGTCAGCCAATGAGGACTGTTTGTAAACTGAAACTAGAATTAGCCTAGGCTTGGCTCTATATTAAGCTCTGCAGCTCTGAAGCTATGTTAAGCTCTGAGTCTGTCTATTGAAAATGAAACAAACTTGCTTGCTTGCCTGTTGAAGTTACTTGCAACATGTTTCTGTCTGAGTTTGCTCCATGTTGGAGAAATCTACAACTGATTTGTAAAATCTACTTATTATGTTTATAAAGACATTAAATGAAGCATCAGCCATCTGTGTTTACTTTTTTGGTGCTGAATTAACGCTGCAAAACTCTGAACAGACTTCAAATCAGTATGTGAACTTCCTTTTCTTACATTTGTCTCTATTTTTTCCTGACCATTCAATTTCCCTGTGTCTGTACAACTGTCTCTCTTGGACATGAATCAAAAGAGGCATAATGGAAAGGAAGTGTCCTCTAATCTTTGCTTCCCAGAATCTCTTTTGAGGAGTACTGTCTACATTCCAAACCTTTATTAAATTTTGGCCTCTTCAAATAGAAGCTTGGTGTTACTGTCTATTAAAGCAGGAATCATTGACTTCACTTTCTTATTAGTTCATTTGTATACTTTATCCTATTCTTCCATGAAGGAACACATTATTTTGGTAGTTTCCATTCCAGAAACTGGTGGTGTACATCCACACCATGTCAGAAATTCTTCCAGGTTGGCCACGAGATGGCACTAGCTTAATGCTGTACTTTTCCCGGAACAAAGTTAGAGCCGAGATGTTTGCAAAAGGATGTAACAACAGACTACGCAGCCAAGGATTTAACAGAGAGGCATTTAGAGCTTTCTTCTCTTTTATGTTCTGCCTTGTAACCTTCTTTTTCTGCCTACCTCATGCAAGCTACACGAGAAGTTTATACAAGTGTGTAGGGTTTGTATATGTCTATGTCCTTTGAGAATTAAGATAAAATTACCCCAGGAAAGAGATGGGTATTCATTTATTAATTCTTTTGCCCCCTCTTTTATTCCATACTCCCTCCTCCTGTCTTTTCCTCAAACAGCCCTGTGAGACAGGTTGATCCAAAAGAGAGCATCTAACCCAAAACCTACAGGGAATTTTTGTGGCTGATGATTATTAGAATATGAGTTTCCCTACTCCTAGAGTCCATACCTTCTTTACCCCACTGTGATTCTTGGACTGAGAGGAAAAGATTAACCCAAAATCACCAAGGAGCCTCAGTAGGGATGAGCTTGAGTATTCCTGCTCCTAGTTCAATAGCTTTACCACTGGCTCTCGGTCTGGGAGAATGAGAGAGAGAGAGACTCTGGATCAAAGCCACACACAAATTTTACAGGGCTGAAAGAGGATTGGAGCAAGGAGATCTGATTCTAATCCTCTTTCAGCCATGTAAAATTTCTCTGTGACTTTGATCTCCTTATTCCTAATCCAACATTTTCACCACTATGAATTCTCCCTCTTCCATTTGGAAAGCCTCCTTGGTCAACTCTACAATCCACCACCCTTCCTGGACAGAACTTCTACACTCCAGGCACCATGGAGTGATTTTTCACACGCTTCACAACTTTGAAATGTGAAGAAGCAAATGAATGGAATCAGGAAGTAGGTTTCAAGGTGTTTTCGGATATCTGATAAGAAAGCTACTAACTCTAAAGCCGGTTGACCTATTAAGACCGTAACAAGCCTTGGGAGACAACACTGGTTAAGAAGTGGGTGTCGTATATACAGGTTGTCAGATTATTATTATACAGAATAAATTATTTTCTGTTACATTTATACATTTAAGAAGATATACTACCATTGGCCACTCTCTAGAAGTATTACCTAAAATGCAGGAAGAGTGAGTGAGAGCGCCATCACTGGAGTACAAACCGTACGTCCCCAAGTAAGGGGAAACAACCTTCTGTAAGAGAGTTTCCAACTTCAAGTAATCTTCAGTAACTCCTTTTGATTCATGAACACCCTGAGAAACCAAAAGGAGAACACTGCTTCAGTTTTTTTAATCCAATATAACCTGTTAGATTGACATGAATGGGGGAAGTGGAGTTAGATTAGTTTGGAACAGGAGCTCTTTAACTTGGAGAGATGATAACTAGCTGGTTCACCCATCCACGTTCATCCACCAGGAAGGAATCTGCTTAACCTGGAGATAGAAAACATCCATATCAACCTTCCTAACTAGCAGGTTCCTCTTAACCTTAAGAGGTCTCCCAAGATATCGGTTCATACTGTTAGATCACTGGCCATCAACCTACCCAATTATCACTCAATGGCCAGCCAATAGTCTCCAAGTCTCTTCTTGCTGTAGACCTAACTTATTTTTTCCTTCAATTTATCTTCTTCCTTGGTTAGTTTCAGTGCTGGTATAGCAATAGCACTTAGAATTATATACTGCTTTATAGTGCTTTACAGCCTTCTCTAAGCGGTTTACAGAGGCAACCTATTTCCCTGGGTCCTCATTTTACCCACCTCGGAAGGACGGAAGGCTGAGTCAACCTTGAGCCTGGTGGGATTCGATCTGCCAAATTGTAGGCAGCTGGCTGCAGAAGTAGCTTGCAGTACTGCACTCTAACCACTGCGCCACAGGGGCTCCTTATTCTACCTGGCGTACCGGTAGTGCCAAAAATCAGCTGGCAGAGAACCAGTTCACTCTTGAGTCTCTCCGACGTTCTTCAGTTGGGCCACCTGCCCGCCCCTGCTCCTAGGTCCCTTTTAACCTCTCAGCTGTTTGGCGCGGCAGAGCAGATTGTTGTGCTAAACAGCTGAGAGACGCAGTAGCTTAATTTTTACTGTTTTAACGCATGCACAAAGCGTGCGTTTGGTGCACGCGATCGCACGGTTCTCACCCCTGCAGCTACACCCACCAAGCCACCCCCCACAGAACCGGTGGTGGGAACTTTTGAATCCCACCACTGGTTAGTTTCTTTTTCTGGGTTGGCCCGACGTGTTGCACAAACTCAGCAGTAGGGGCTGATTCAGCAAGCAGATAATCCATGTTGTGCGAACGCAGCCATAAAGACCCAGGTACCCTGACAATACAGTATAGATGGTATTCGCGGACAGCAAAGGAAAAACATTGGGTCCACCTTGAGTTTTCTTGTGGGATAAAAAAAAAAAGAGGTAGTCTTCTTGCCCTGAATTCTCAAGTTTTGGATCTAAACTTACAAGGGGAGGCAGCGCTACAGATTTGTGAGTGATTAACAAGCTGCAATGGGAACTAACTGAGCAGCAAATTAAAATAGCAACTTCACGAGTGATAAAACACATTAGAAAAAAAAAAGGGTATCATGCAGCTGGCATCTTGAACCCCATCCCCACCCCACCAGGATGTCCCTGTTAGTAGAGTCCTCTGAACTAAAAGCAGGAAATTGTCGAGTTGCTTGAAAAGCAGCCAAGAATTCCAAAAGCCAGAGATTTAACAGACTTGTGCTTTCATTTTCTGGCTCTCCCCTTCTTCTGCCATTTGGTAACCTCTGATCGTAACAGGGGAGGACAGCATCATGAAAGAAGAAAAAGGCGGGGGTGGGGTGGGCAGGAAGGACTGGATTAAAGCAGTACCCAAACGGAGTCAGTTTGAAGAGGACCGAGACGGAAAGAGGCACTGGCCCAGTTAAAAACAATACAGTGGGGTGAATTCTTTGCTCATCTCTCCAGAAGGACTGCTGTCAGAGAAAGCAATTTAAGTGTTAAGTACGGCAAGTTACGGGTCAGAAATATTCCCTGCGTGATGCTGCACCATGCTTAAGAGTTGGTTACTATTTGTGAGCAGCACAAAGCAGAGAGGGGTCTGCTGAGAATGAGTCCCGCATTCTGCCGTGAGAGCTTTTTGCTTCTTGCATCTCAAGCAGGAACCAGCAGGGTGACTCTTGTTTGGCTGTGTTCCCAGGACGTGCCCTGCACCCCTCCTCATTCCCCGGATGGAGGGGGGGAGGGTGTCCTCCGACAGATTAAGAAAAGGCCCAATGGCAGCTGTGATCATGTGATGGAAGCTCTCTTCCTCGTTTTGACATTTTATGACCCTCTGAACTTCCCTCACCTGCTGTGGCCCACTTTGCCTTGGCGGAGCACAAAAGAGAAGAATTTTAAAAACCTTTTTCTAATTCTCCCATGACGCTCCGGGGATTTAAAAAAAAAACATTTTTGGTGCCATAATTGGCTTTCTTGATCACTATTGGCGATTTTTATAGGATTGTGGAAAACTTTGACGAGGCCAAATTTAAATGACACTTTAAAGAAACAATCTTGAAGCAGCGAATTGAAAGACAAGACTATCCTAAAATGAAACCGCTCCACATACTTCACTCTTTTATGACAGATATTTTAGTCAGTTTTTCAAATAATAAGCAAATTGGATTTTTCCCTCTGCAGTTTTCATTCATTACTTTATACAGGAATACGTAATAGTTTTGTTTCATTGGAAAAAGTTCTATAAAATATTATGGGAATTAAAACTTCTCCACATACTTCACTCTTTTATGGCAGATATTTTAGGTGAGTTTTTCAAATAATAAGCAAATTGAGTCATCCCCTCCTCCCGCAGTTTTCATTCCTTACTCTATAAAGGAATATCTAATATTTTTGTTTCATTAGGAAAAGTTCTATAAAATATTCTGGGAATATTTTGGCTGGTATAAAATATGATACAAATTTTAAATTGCAATAAAGATAGCAATGTTTCACAGCAATGTTTCACAGCCATGACTTTATAGAGAAAAAGCATCTTGCATCATGCTGTCTCAAATGCTGTGTAATCTATTTTGGATGCCTCACCCCATTTCCTAGAAGATAATTGAAAAGCTTCTCCAGCCAGGCTGGTGCCTGGAAACCTGAATTTATGAACAATTCAAAAGTTCTCCACCCAGGAATGCCATTCCTTGGGGTAGGCATTAATAGGCAGATGGTGGAAGGATCGCAGACTACGAGTCTGACCAGCCAGCCCACGGAGGAGAACTACAATGTGGATCCGGCCCTTGAAGAAATCCAGTTTAACACCCCTGCTGTAGGTGATTACGATGTGTGTATAACTTCAAATCTGGATCATAAGTACCTTTTTGGGGATCTGTTGCAGCTTCAAATGGTCACTATGTGAACAATCATAAATCAAGAACTACCTGTACCCAGCATATACACTGCATGTAAAAAAGAGAGGTGGGGCTTTGCACCTGTGGCGGCCATCTTAGTTTTCCAGCCCATCTGCTCCATCTACCACTCGAAACTTACAATTCAATTGTCAGCGTTCCAGAAAAGTCCACTCCAACTATTAATTCCGAGACAGACATCTTCTCAAAAATTCTGTTTTATTTGGATAGCAAACTGGCACATCTGGGGAATCCTGAATCTGAACGTTTCGGGCTTCCTTGCATTAAGTAAAAACTACAAATCCACCCCTTGCATCAGTGGTGGTATTCTACTGGTTCGGCCTGGTTCTGCTGAGCCGGTAGCAGCGATGAGCAGCGGAGACTGAACTGGTTCTCTCTGCCGCTCTGCTATTGGGCCCACCCGCCCACCCGGGCTCCCATACTGACCTTTATCCTCTGAATTTGAAGTGCAGTTGCTTTGCGCGGCACAGAATAGTGCTGCGCAATAGCTGCTGAAGTGACCGGGATGGTGCAGGCTTATAGGAGGTGAGTTAGAACACTTCTGCGCCTGCGCAAAGGCCTCTGCGCCTGCGCAAAGTGTGTGTTTGGTGTGCACACACACGCAAAGTGTGTGTGCACATGCACAAAGTATGCCCACCAAGCCACGCCCACCGAATGAGTGGTAAAAATATTTGAATCCCACCACTGCCTTGTACCCATCATCACATCACATGCCCCAATTACCATCCGTCCCAACTTGAGACATGCCCTCATCCAGGTGCAGAATAACGTGACTATTCTGTCCTCTATAATTACTGACCGAATGTATAAAGGCAGAATAATAAAAAGATGAATCTGGATTCCCATAAGTAAAAGAATGATGAAAATCTGAATTCTGGAAGCCCAAAAGGAATATTGCTTATCTGGACTCCCTCAGTAAAAAGACATTATTGGGATGAGAGATTACCATCTTTTTACACCATAAATTGTAGCTATGCAGAAAATTGGACATTGAGAAGAATCTTGTCATAACTGTGACTTATTTAAGGATGCCTGATGAACCCAAAAAAAGAATTTGTTTGGATGCTTTGTGGAGTTATCTATCTGCCTTTATACATTCAGTCAGTAATAGAGGACAGAATGACCTTGACTTAGAAGGAGAATGCTATTATGACTAACCACATACACTCCAATAACTCCCCCCCCTCCCACTTTCCCAGGCTCAAGAATGTGGCAGTGAGGAAGTAGCAGATTCTAATATGGCTTCCAAAGCTGACAAGTCAGTAAGGATGTGCCAGAAAAATCCATACCTGTAGGATGAGTAACATTTGGACAATTGAAGGAGGAATCCTCGCACGGGAACGGGATAACGCGTCTTCCAGTTTTATATTGAGAGTTATAATATTTCTGAAGTGCAACAGGGCCAGCTGACGGACAGGAGGCTCCTTCCCCTGCAGGAAACAAACATTTTTTAACGATTTGTAGACTATTTTGTAGATTTAAAATTCAAGATGCCTATTTCCTGATTGCCACGAAGTGAACTAGAGGCTGTTCCATGAACATTTGGTCCGAATAACCCTAACAGGTTAAGTCCTCGCCTTGCAACAGTTCGTTTAGTGACAGTTCAAAGTTACAACGGGGCTGAAAACATTAGAAAAACCCGTATGAATATTAACTGATCTTTCTGAGAAGCGTTTTTCCCGCTACAAAGAATTGCAGCGGAAAATTTAAAGTCAGTGATTTACGGCCGTTTTTCACACTTACGACCTTTGTAGCAACCCATGGTCATGTGATCAAAACTCAGTCGCTTGGCAACTGACTGCCCTCTCCTCCCGAGTAGACCACGTCTCTCCCTTATCCTCTCTTCCCTGCGTGCCCTAGGATGGAGAGGGGATGGGCCTCGGTCCTCCTCTGACTGCCCAGCCGGCCTCTGCCCTTCCCCAGCCTCCTCCACACCTCTGGAGTCACACTTCCACTCCCTGTCGGCTGTTCCTCCTCTCCCTCAGAGTCAGTGTCCACCAGGGGCATGACAATGTTCTTCATCATACATAGCACATTAAAATTAAACCAGCACTTTTCAGAAAATGTTTCTGAGTTAGGATCAGATGGGAAACCACTGAGAAATCCCAGCACTGGAGAATGCTGGACTGGGAAGTTGAAAAAAAACATACTAGGCAACGAATACTGTTGCCAAAAAAACACACAAATGAGTCCATGAAGTTAATAAGTCAGCCTCAACTCAAGATTGTCCTTTGCACCTTGTAATAGCAGTTCTAATTCCATTGCAAGGTGAAAACGGAGGTTAATGTTATGGAAGTACAAAGTTCTATGAAATTTAAGTCAAAACAGGAGCTTCAGGTTGAGAGTGGGGGTGAATCAGAATTTACTTCGGGAATACACATTACAGAATAGCTTATTCTAAGTTAGTTAAGAACTCTTAGTAATTTTAATTTCCTTTTCCAAGTATGTTTTTAACTCTTCTGTCTCTAATGATTATTTTCTTTACTTTTGTGTCTTAGGTACTGAATTGCTTCTAAATCAGAGGAGTTTAGCATTATCTTGGGATCTCTTTGGAGTATTTCCCTGGACCATTTTCAATTGGAAGTTTACTGAGAGATTAACAGAGTTGGAAGGGACCTTGTAGATCATCTAGTCCAACCCCCTGCCCAAGCAGGAGACCCTACACCATTTCTGAGAAATGGCAGTCCAATCTCTTCCTGAAAGCTTCCAGTGATGAAGTTCCCACAACTTCCGAAGGCAAACTGTTCCATTGGTAGATTGCTCTCACTGTCAGAAAATTTCTCCTTATTTCTAGGTTGAATCTCCCCTTGATCAGTTTCCACCCATTATTCCTTGTCTGGCCTTCAGGTGCTTTGGAAAATAGCTTGACCCCCTCCTCTCTGTGGCAGCTCATGAGATATTGGAAGACCGCTATCATGTCTCCCCTGGTCCTTCTCTTCACCAGACTAGCTTAGTTGCTCTTCTCTGCACTCTCTCTAGAGCAATGGTGGCTAAATCTTTTGGGCTCCTGTGCCAAAAATTGTGTCCGCACTTGCATGCTCGCACTCGCGTGCCAGCACCCAGAAAGCAATTGCCTCCCCATGCCTCCTATGCATGCGCGTGTAATCCCCACCCACCCACCCCCGCTGTCCCTTACCTGCACTGGGCCTCACAGCTAATTTTTGGCCGGTTTGAGGCCTTTTTCGGTCTCCCAAAGTCTTGAGAAAGGCTTGAGGTATTTTTGGAAAAACAGGAAGTGACAAAACAGGGCTAGTTTTCAGCCTGCAGAAGCCTTCCTCAAGCCTTTGGGAGGCCAAAAAAGGCCTCAAACCGGCTGAAAATCAGCTGTGAGACGCGCACATGCCCAGTGAGGTAAGTTTGCCTGCAGCTTGCGTGCCGACACAAATGGCTCTGCCTGCCACCTGTGGCACAGGTGCCATAGGTTCGCCATCACAGCTCTAGAGTCTCAACATCTTTTTTATAGTGTGGTGACCAAAACTGGATGCAGTACTCTAGGTGTGGTTCTTCTACAATGCTGTGATTTAAGCAGCCCTATGCTGCATTTGAATTCTTTCACCACAGATTGAGTTGAAGCTACCTATTTAACATTTTTAAAAGAGTTGTTTAGCTTTTCTTTTTTTTTTCCAGTTTTTAAAATCCAAGTTTGCTTCTATTTCTCTGCTATGAGATGGATCTATTTCCCCAAGGAGCAAAGATGTTCCAAATGGGTGAAACCACCAAAACAGGCATTTTTGGAATTATACTGGAGCTGCAAAAGGCATCCTGGAAAAAGATTGGCCTATTTTTTTAAAAAAAAAATCAGATCGAGAGTAAGGCTTTTTTTTGCCTTCTTATCTGAAATGCTGTTCAACTTAAGGGGGAGCCCAAGGGAAATAACCCGAATAGTACAGCCAAGAAGAACATTTTTATTTTAAATGTTTTTCCTGCATGCTGTTTTGCTAGACTGCCAAGCAAATGACCTGCAGCTCTCTTCATCAATCACTAGAATTCCATTTACTGGTTTATCCGGATTCTAAAGCACCACAATTGCATTTTACCTGCACGGGGTAGAATATGGCCTGCAGCATGGGCAGGACATCACTGAAAAAAAAATCCCAGGTTTCAGCCAACGTATCCAAAAGTTTCTGTCCTGTAAGTTAAAAACAACAGGTTAAGTTAAACCGATGAACGTTTAAAATGTAAGTCATCGCATGGAAATACAGGAAGTTCTTGACTAGGATTGTAATGGAGGCTGCCCATTATGGCCGTAAACCAGACCGGTTTTTAGGAACTTTTTTGTGGCGGTCGTTAAGTGAACATTGTGGTTTTTAATCAACTTCGAATCCGTTGTGTGTTACAGCTTTTTTTTTTCTGGAAACTAAGAGTAAACACTGGTTTTCAGCAAAAATGGTGTAAATCATGGCCATATGACTGTGGGTTTCTCAAAGCACCTGAGGGTAGGACAAGAAGCAATGGGTGGAAACTAATCAAGGAGAGAAGAACTAAGGAGAAATTTCCTGACAGACAGAGCAATTAATGCTCCAACATTGGAAGTTTTTAAATTAAAATAGAATAGAATAACAGAGTTGGAAGGGACCTTGGAGGTCTTCTAGTCCAACCCCCTGCTTAGGCAGGAAACCCTACACTACTTCACACAAATGGTTATCCAATCACTTCTTAAAAACTTCCAGTGTTGGAGCAGTTACAATTTCTGGAGGACAAGTTGTGTTCCACTGATTAATTGTTCTAACTGTCAGGAAATTTTTCCTTAGTTCTAGATGGTTTCTCTCCTTGATCAGTTTCCACCCATTGCATCTTGTCCTGCCCTCAGGTGCTTTGGAGAACAGCTTGACTCCCTCTTCTTTGGGGCAGCCCCTCAAATATCGGAAGACTTCTATCATGTCACACCCTAGCCCTTCGTTTCATTTATGTTTCAAGAGGCTGATCATTTGAAAAAAGAACAGAAAATGCAAACTGCCTTTCAGAGGCTACTGTTTGCTAAGCCGAATTGTTAGGCCAATTTCATTTCCTTGTTGGCCAGGCAAAGCCACCGTTTTGTGGTTGGGCTGGAAGAAAAGGTAGGAGGGTTGACATGCATCAAGGAGCCCAACCGGATGTTTAACTTGGGTCCGTGCAAGCATGAAAAGGAGTTGGAAGGGGTTCTTCAGAGAATATATGCAGGAGCGCCAATTGTGGTGTGAGACGGGGGAGTGTGAATAGGAGTGGAGCACAGAGATATCGAGTGAATGCAAGGCAGTTTTAGATACAAGCTTAGCTTAATGAAAATCGTATTATAATATTTCAACTCTAGGTGTCTATGTATGTGCAGAGGGACCAAGCATATTAGTAAGTACGCAACACTTACAAAGAGTACAAGTATACAAAAAGACTTTTTAACTAAATGGTTTGAATTCTACTCAAAAGCCTGAGCTGCTGATATTCTCTCCTCCTGCAACCAGCTTATCCACAGGTTTAAGAATGCTAATCTCCTCTCCTACCTGCCTCTCCATAACGAAGACAAAGTTTATTTTTCTCACTTCTTCTTCAACTCTCCCTTGTTCTGTTCTCCAGTGCCTGCATTCACCTGGCATGTCTGTCTGCTTTGTCATTCTGCCTTCTCTGCTGTACATTTCATCTTTATCTTTCACTCCAGCAGCATCTCCTGCCTCAACTAGATGATTCCCCACCTTCTGTCTACCAGCCCCTGCACCTTTTGCAGGTAGTCCTCGACTTACAACAGTTCATTTAGTGACTGCTCCAAATTACAATGGCACTGAAAAAAGTGACTCCATTTTTTCACACCTATAACTGTTGCAGCACCCCTAGGGTCATGTGATTTACCCCATGGTCATGTGATTTTGCTTGACAACTAACTTACATTTATGATGGTAGCAGTGTCCCGGGGCCATGTGAAAGAAAGAAGCCAGAATCATTTAACAACTGTGTTACTAATTTACTAATCTGTGTATACTGTGTATATTCGTACAATGACAATAAATTATTATTATTGTTGTTATTGTTATTATTATTTAAGAACTGCATTGAAGTTGTAAAATGGGGCAAAATTCACTTAACATATTTCTTAACGTTCATTAGGTTCAGTTCTGGTCATACATTGAGGACTATCTGTATTCTTTCTTTCTTTCTTTCTTTCTTTCTTCTTTCTTTCTTTCTTTCTTTCTTTCTTTCTTTCTTTCTTTCTTTCTTTCTTTCTTTCTTTCTTTCTTTCTTTCTTCCTTCCTTCCTTCCTTCCCTTTTTTTCTTTCAAAGGTAGCTTATAGGTGATATTAAGAAGTTTAAATATTTTTTCCCCTTTCCTTTCAATTCTTTTGGGCCTAAGACCACAAGAGAAAGCTGACCCTGACTCTTGCACATATTATTGTTTCAGGGTACTCCATATTTCCAGATGCAGTGCCTCTTTAAAGCAGCCACATCATTTTTCAGGCTTGCACATGGAAAAAAAAAGACCCAGCTGCTTTTAAGAGTCATCTCCTTAAAGCAACCCTGTGGCTGTTTCCATGCGACTTCTTAAAGCAGTTGTATCCACTCTCAGGTTGTGTGTACAGGAGTCTGAAAAAAGGATACTGCTGCTTTAAAAGAAATACAGTGCTTGCATTCCTCTGTCCTGTTAGCACCTCTCTGAAATCATTTTGAAACATACACAGCCCTTAATCACCTTCATAAAATCGGATCTTATCCCTCAGGATCACCATGCCTTTTGTAAGCAGTTGGTTCTGAAAAGAGAACACAAAATATTAACAATTTTCATTACACACTATTTTAACTACAGTGGGGTTTTTTTTTAATGACAGCTCAATAGAAAAATGATTGTTCACAAATTACATTTTTATTGGACTAAAATTCGCTTACAATGGAAGGAATCTTTGCTGCCTGAGAACACTTATATGCACTTTTAGTGGGCTCCAGACATGAAGTAAACACTGGGTTTTTGCTCCAAATTTACAGTACTCTTTCTGGGTATGGTTCTTTGAACCTGAAGCATCTTAAGATGAAGCATAGGGCAAATAACCAAACAAAATTTTGGTGCTTAAATTTCTTAGAAGGACAATAGTAGCTGTCAGTAATTTATTTGGTAACTTGCTTCAGCTAATAATAAAGCTTTCATTAAAACAGTAAAAGAGAAATCAAAGCTAAACAGAAGATTATACGAACCTGTAAATATTCAGTAAAAAAAGATCCCAACTCAGTTTTCAGAAGCTGCCTGTTCCAAAAAGAAATCACAACAAATAAAAAGAATCATCATATTTTAGTATATATTTATTGAACTTCGTTATTCATGGTTGTTGCATTACGAATGCAGAGCTTGTCAGAAGGGATGATCAGAGAATATGATGCTTTACTGAAATTCTCTAACTTGAGTCCTAACAATTACACACATAAGCCACATTATGTACTTTTGTTTCCTACCTAAATAGCAATCAAATTTAATTCTACTAATAGGTGCTAAAGTAACAAATTTTTTTCTTAAATAAAATCTCTTTTAAGCTAATATCAATAGCACTTAGACTATATCTAAGACTATATCGCTTCACAGTGCTTTACAGCCCTCTCTAAGCGGTTTATTTTGTATCTTATGATTCTTGACCAATGTATATTTTCTTTTTATGTACACTGGGAGTATATGCATCAAGACAAATTCCTTGTGTGTCTAATCATACTTGGCCAATAAAGAATTCATTCATTCATCCATCCATCCATCCATCTATTCTGATGACCCAGGGAGGGGATACAAAATAAACATAATCACAAAAACCCAGTGAAGCCCCTTTTATTCCTTCACTTTGCTTCCAAGCTCCAAATATCCTTGACTGAAGACAAAAAAACTCCCACACAAGCAATTACAAGAAAGTGGGAAAAAAACAACACAAACCAGGCAAGATAAGGGCACACACATTGGGAAGGACACCAAACTCAAGAGAGGAACCATAGAGATATTTCCATGCTTTGTTTCCAGCGCTCGCCCATATGCATGTCCGTCCTCTTATTCAGTTGTCATAGCTGCAGCCCATGAAGAGGATCAAGTCCCTCTCCTCCCGAGTAGACCACATCTCTCCCTTATCCTCTCCTCCATGCATGCCCTAGGATGGAGTGGTGATGGGCTTGGGTCCTCCACTGATTGCCCAGCCGGCCCTTCCCCAGCCTCCTCCACAACCTCTGGAGCCACACTTCCACTCCCTGTTGGCTGTTCCTCCTCTCCCTCAGAATCAGTCTCCACCAGGGGCATGACATCCATTCATTTACAGAGTCAGCATATTGCCCCCAACAAGGTCCAATTCAGATGGCCTCATAAAGATATCAATAAGACAATAATCTGGACATACTTTACCAGCTTTATTACATTTGAAAGAATATAAAATACACATAAAAAATACAAATGGACAACCATTCCTTTGAAATGGTATAAGGATCTCCTGCCTGAGCAGGTAGTTGGACTAGAAGACCACCAAGATTCCTTCCACTCTTGTTATTCTGTTAAAAACAAAGAATAAAATAATTTAAATAAAAGATGAATTGGTAGGGAAAAACAAAATTTGAGAGGGCAGACCAAAAAGGAAAAAAAAACGCTCTAGAAATAAATAACACACACTCCACATGGGGCTACTATCAACCATCCAACTAGCGAACCCAAAATAAGGAAACATTATCGTGAGTTTTAAAATCCCAAAAGCACAACTTTATTGGATACACCATTTTGGTACTGAAGAATGAAAACCAGCTCTTAACCTAACTCACGCTACTCGGATGCCTTAAAGAGTATTTGGAAGTTGGCACAGAATGCAACTATATGAACAGTTCTTGGGACCCCTAGAGTAGCCCATGTTACACCGCTGTTCCACGAGCTGCATTGACAGTTGCTTCCAGATCCAATTCAAGGTATTGGTCCTTACCTTTAATGCCCTGCATGGCATACAACCAGGTTATCTGAAGAATCATCTCACCCCTAATCGGATTGGCCTGCCCCACTCATGCTGGCAGAATGGACCCCATCTTTCAAGGAAATTCAGCTAGTGGGGTCTCTTTTCTGCCATGGCTCCCACCCTCTGCGACATCATGCCCTCCAAAGTGAGATCCACACCCACGTTTTTGGCCTTCCTGGCTCTGCCAACTAGCCCAGGGCCCCAATGGAGGCATGTTATTCTGGAGGTGGATAGCAATAGCACTTAGATTTATATACCGCTTCACAGTGCTTCACAGCCCTCTTTAAGTGGTTTATAGAGTCAGCATATTGCTCCCAACAATCTGGGTCCTCGTTTTACCCCTCATTTTATTGGAAGGACAGAAAGCTGAGTCAAGCTTGAACTTGGTGAGATTCGAGCTGCCAAATTGCTGGCAGCCGGCAATCAGCAGAAATAGCCTGCAGTACTGCGTTCTAACCACTGCACCACTAGGGCTCATAATAATAGGGTAAGATAACCCCACCTCCTCCCTGCGTGCATCTTGTTCTCTTTCTCCCCATCTTGTCAATTTTAAATTGTAAATATTTATTATTTTAATGTTTATCTTTTTGCTATGATTGTAAGCCATCCATAGTCGCCTCTAGGCGGGACAGTCGGGATAAAGGAGCCTCTGTAGCGTAGTGGTTAGAGAGCAGTACTGCAAGCTACTTCTGCAGCCAGCTGCCTACAATTTGGCAGTTCAAATCCCATCAGGCTCAAGGTTGACTCAGCCTTCCGTCCTTCTGAGGTGGGTAAAATGAGGACCCAAATTGTTGGGGGCAATATGGTGACTCTGTAAACCGCTTAGAGAAGGCTGTAAAGCACTATAAAGCAGTATATAAGTCTAAGTGTGATTGCTATATAAGTTTAATGAATAAGCAAATAAACATCTGACTTAGATGCAGATATAAGCAGAGGTGGGATTCAAATTTTTTAACAACCAGTTCTGTGGGTGTGGCTTAGGTGGTGGGTGTCATTTGGTGGTCATGTGACTGGGTGGACATGACTTGGTGGTCATGTTATTGGCTGGGTGTGGCCAACTCAATATCACTCACATCGACACACGCCTCTCCTCGCCTGGCCTCTCATGACTGTGGGGATGCTGCAACAGTCATAAGTGTGAAAAATGGTCATAAGTCACTTTTTTCAGTGCAACTGTAACTTTGAATGGTCACTCCACACAAGAAAGTACCAGCAAAGGAGGGAAAAAAAACTCCAGAGAAGTTCCTGAGACAGGAAGTCTAGTCCTGCCAAGAATGTAATAAGGGTTAATGGAGAGGCAGTTTCTGTAAGCAACATCAGAATGTTTCCTTCCTGCCTTCCTTACAGGATTAGGCCAGTTAATTTCTTCTAACAACCGGTTCTCCGAACTGCTTAGAATGTTAACAACCGGTTCTAGTGAATAGGTGCCAACTGGTAGAATCCCACCCCTGGATATAAGCCTAAAAATCAGTGACCCTTTGAACTAGAGTAAACCAAAGCAAACACTACTATCATCATCATAAACAAATCTAAGCATCAAAACCCCAGATTAAAATTTTGTTTTTTGTTTTCATTTCCAGCAAAAAAAAAAAAAAAATCCAAGGGTGGTTTCCAAATAGAAACAAAGCTAGAAAAAGTCCCTGCTTCTTCTGATGAGCTTGTTTTAACTGCTTTAACTAGTTTGTCCTTTGTTATCTGCAGCTAATTAATTTTGATTGTGTGGTTCCAGACACTTTATTACACCCCCACGATTGAACTTTCTTTAGAGAAAGTGCTCCAACCTTCTTGTAATTGTAATTGTAATGTAATTGTCTGCTTTTTACTTCCAATTTACTGATTGAAACACTCTCCATAATATTTGAGATAATGACTCATTGCTCTGTCAAACAGATTTTCTTCCAAGGTGGCTGCATTACAGATTTTTTTTTCCTATTTCTTTCCTCAGAAGCCTTGACACACAATTGGTTTTAATCACAAAAAAAAGCAGGATGGAAGTTTTAAAAAATAAAATAAAAATTATCTCTTACTTTTGTGCAGCAACCTACAATCCGAAGATTCTGTCTTAGTCACCATCAATTCAGATCCTAGCAAGATCTAAGTTACTTTCAGAAAGGAGGACAGGGCAGGGGGCTGATCCCAATGCATAACCTTTGATTTTTATCTCCATTGCCAGAAGCAGCTTTCTGAAGGAAAAGTGAAACTTTAAAGCAATGTTTCTCAAGTTTGGCAACTGTAAGATGTGTTACCACTCATGAATGACGTTGGCTTTCAACTAAGCCTCCTTGGGATTTCATGACAGATCCTTGTTGCTTTCACGGCAATAATACAGAAGCAGTTGGCTACCTGACCTCTCTTCTGTCTATAGCAGGAGTCCCCAAACTTGGCAACTTTAAGACTTGTGGACTTCAACTCCCAGAATTCTCCAGCCAGCTTATCCACAAGTCTTAAAATTGCCAAGTTTGGGGACCCCTGTCTATAGCCTTGGAAGTCATCCTAAGTTCATTTAAGGTTCACAAGAGAGTTTGTGTTATTTGTAACTTGTGAGAAGAGCCAGTGCCAACTCTGAAGTTGACTTGACTGTGGCCATTTTGGGGCTTCAGTATTGCCACAACTGGAGCTGTGGGAAAGGGAGGGAGAATTAGAGATAGCTGGGGTGCTGTAGCCAAAATAGTATTCTTTCTCTTGGGAACCAAGGATCTTCCCACAAGGTGTCCAGAAGGAGGAGACTGGAGTCATCTAAGCAACTGGACTGTATCCTGATTGGACCATGTAGCTGATTGTTGGGAGAAAGTGAAAGAACTTTTAATTAGGCGAAACCTGACTCTGAACTTTTAGCTTCATTCAGAGCCGCTATACGGGGTCCTGAGCCCTGGCCACTTATCTGATCTACTGGGCAGCAGGAAGACTCAGGGAAGATGGTGAAGAAAACTGAGGAGATGGCGGGTGCCGGTGAAGCCTGTGGAAGAGTCGCTGAAAGCCTGGAATTCTCCCCTTTATCCCAATAGGCGGTGGCAGTGGTGGATGTCGAGCGCCAGATGGGCACCTGGCCCAAAGCTCACACCAAGTGGCTGGCTATCCAGGAGCTCTACCGGGCGGAGGAAGACGTCGGCTACCGATCTGCACTCCAGGAGCCGTCGAGAGAGGACCAACGATCCTCGAGTGGAGGTCAATGGGACCCCTGGATCTCACTGAGTCAGTTTTCACTAGGTCGTGCCAATATGACATGTCCAATAAATCTATTCTTTGAGGAGTCAACCTGCCTCGGTAGTTTTGATTGCTATGGGTGTGTTACTGGGAACCCTTGACAGCCAGTTTGATGTAGTGGTGAAGTCATTAGGCTAGAAACCGGAAGGTTGTGAGTTCTAGTCCCACCTTAGGCACAAAACCAGCTGGGTGACCTTAGGCCAGTCATGTTCTGTCAGCCCTACGAAGGGAGCATTAGCAACCCACATCTGAAAAACCTTGCCAAGAAAACTGACAAATCTCCAAGAATCAGACATGATTGAATGGAAGAAAAATAACTTTTGAGAAATAGGCAAAAGTTCTCCATACAGATTTCTCAAAACGTTTTTCGTAGCAAAATTAACAATTATACAATACTGGTGGACCAAAGTATGTTAAAAGTTTCTGTTGTAGTTTGCTGGCAGCAGGTGCAGATGGCAGCGGTCTCTGACAGCAAGGACTTGGATGAGGGGCCTGCATGTGATGCAGGGATGGGGCCAGGACTATTGGAGAGTGGGGTGCTGCCTTCAGAGGTCGTGGAGTCTGGCAGCAGTGATGAAGAGGACTCCGGGGAGCCTATGCTCAGTGCGCGT
The DNA here is from genome assembly GCA_023653725.1 of Bungarus multicinctus. Taxonomy (NCBI): domain Eukaryota; kingdom Metazoa; phylum Chordata; class Lepidosauria; order Squamata; family Elapidae; genus Bungarus; species Bungarus multicinctus. The sequence continues at coordinate 19,565,164 of CM042848.1, read as the reverse complement.
GTGCACAGGGCTGCTTGAAGGAAAGAGCAGCTGAAGCAGCATGAGCAACTTGGGAATAAGGCTGGAAGGTGATGGCTCCTCCTATGAGGGATAAAAGCCAGCCTTCGGGGTTGGCTTCTTTGCAGGAAGCAAAGAAGTTCTTTATGCTCAGAGTCCTCATTGAAGCCCTGCTTGCTCCGGTTTGTTTTTGAAACTTCTGACTTGGGATATTTATCTGCAATTAGTCTTTTGTTCTTGGCAGCCTTTCGCAACCTTGAAAGGGCTTGCTCTTATCTGGGACAATTAGTTTTGAATGACTTTGGCTGTGAATGCACAGAATTCACAGCGCTGTTATTAAAAGGGTTGCTTTTATACTTACTTTGTGTTTGTTTGATTTGAACAAAGCTTGGGTCAGAACAGTTTCCTGGACTGAATTTAGTTCTCCCTGGTCCTGCTCCAAGACTCTCACACCAGCTTCTTCCAAGTTTGAGGAAAGAATTAAGGCTTGCCTTGGCTGGTGGTTCACTAAGCAGAGAAAATGGCCATGCTATATGCATGATGATGTAATGTAATCTTATCAACTGTGCTCATTTGCTACTTATCCTGCAGGCAGCCATACATTTCCTTATTTCCTACATCCAAATGGGAAGGAAGAATCAGGGGATCAGAAAAATCAGCGATTAAGGCTTTGGTCTTAAGATTTGGGGTTATAAATTTCTTGGCCTTTTAGAATTTGAGCCAGGATGAGATACTAACAAATGTAGTCTCAAATCAGCCTCAGGAAATGGGTGGTGTTACCAAGTTCCTTGGTTTTAGAACAGGAAGTGCATCTTTCCAGTTCACAAAGTTGAAGATTCTGCTGTCTTGCAAATTTGGGGGTTCTAACTAAGGATAATCATGATTTTATCTTCAGAGCTCAATGCATTTTTAAGACTATACTTAAAGGTCAATGAATACGCTCAAATATCAAAGCTGCTACTTAGAATGGTTTAAAAAAAATATAAAGGAATATTTTTATTAGAAATAAGCAAAAAACATCAATCATAAGTAAGCTTTTCTCTAGATTGATGGTCTTCATCTGAGAAAGAACAGGGCCAGAACAAAAAATAGGACCACTCCATTTTACTTCAGCCCCATAGATTCTGATAAACATCTGGGCAGCAAATCAGATATTGCTTAAAACTGCTGAGATTCAGAGACCAAAGCCAGAGGGGGGGGGGGTACAGGAATCCTACCTCACTTGGAAGACTCTCACGGTAGGAGCGATCTACTCAAGGAGCTACAGGTAATCCTCGACTTACAACAGTTCCTTTAGTGACCGTTCAAAGTTACAACGGCACTGAAAAAAGTGACCTGTGAGCGTTTTTCATACTTACAACCTTTGTAGCATCCCCATACTCATGTGATTAAGATTCGGATGCCTGGCAACTGGTTCATACTTACGACGTTGCTGTATCCCAAGGTCATGTGATCTTTCGAAAAGTAGAATCCATGGGAAAAGTCAGATTCACTAAACAACGGTGTTACTAACTCATCAACTGCAGTGATTCACTTAACAACTATGGCAAGAAAGGTTGTAGAACTGGGGCAAAACTCACTTAACAACAGAAAGTTTGGGCTCAATTGTGGTCATAAGTCAATGACTATTTGTCTTGGGGGGTCTTAATTATGATTGTGATCAATTCTCTCTACCCCTGAGTGCAAGCCAGGACTTTCCAAGGACTTTGTGCTTCTCCTTGATAGCCCGCAAACACTTGTGACAATGACGGAGGAAGGACCTCTTAACTTCAAATCTTTTCTGAACAGGGAAGCTGCTTTCTTGTTAACCCTCTAGTTCGGAGGTCTCCAAACTTTAAGATTTGTGGACTTCAACTCCCAGAATTCTCCAGCCAGCCAAGTCCACAAGTCTTAGAGTTGCCAAGTTTGGAGATCCCTGCTCTAATTCTTAACTGCTAGTGTCAGACCTTGAGTAGCTTATGTCCTGGAACTGCAACACTACTTAGCAATTCTGCCCAGGCTGCTCTTTCTACTATTCACCTTAACATTTACTACCCTGTGACTCCTTCAAAGAACAGGACTATGAGTCAGTGCCATGTGAAAAAGCATCTTGAAGTTTCTTGGAAGCCTACACACACACACCAAATTCCATTCTGATCAGCTAAGTTCTTTTAAGCAAAAGGGAACTTGCATTTCAAAGGAGAAAAAGGGGGTGGGAAGCTCCAAAAACTGGTTCAGACTTGTTGATGGGACTTCCTAAGCCACTTGTACGGGCTTAAGAGGGGATAGCAGCTGCTTGTTCAGTTTCCTGGAGGCACGGAGTTCACTCTTTGGTTAAGCCACTGTGGTACAGAGGCTGGACTCACAACTCATGTCAACTTGATTGACTATTCTAACCCACCCTCTCCTGTTCAGCACGTTGTTCAACCTTATCCAATTTTGTAATTTTTCAAAAGAGAAAACTACGATTTTTAAAATTGTAAATCTGAAACTGCTATTGCATGAACCTTTCCAGAATATGTAACTTTTTTTTTACTATGTAATTTGGTAGGAGATATGTACACACACACACACACACACATACACACACACACATTATGGAAACACTCTCCACATGCATTTTTTTCCTCTGCAATGTTCCATGGAACATATGTTTTTCTGCCCCTTCAACAAATATGAACCAATTCTGTCACATCTATGAATTAATATGGACTTTCCCTTCTTCCTTGCCAAGAATGCCAGATGTCCCCATTCTCAGCTGATTTCTATCATCTCTGCTACAAGGCGACCTAAACTTCCCAACAAAAGTGCCCTTTTTTAACACTTCTATTTCTAATGACATTCGACAAACATCACAAAAATCAGTGCTGTCGAACGGTCGCTAAATGAATGATTATAAGTCAAGGACCACCTGTATTCTTCCTTAAACGTTGCATCACTACTTTTTCTCTAGAGATAATATATTAATTACAGCTTTTCCATAGCTTTTAGTATTGTAATAGTTCTACATATTTTAGATTGGGTAATTTTACTACCCTTATTCTCAACAATCCTTTAGTTGCCTTATATAAAATTGCATCGTCCTGTTAATTTTATTCTTAAACTTTAAATTACAATTTCACTTGCGTTGTTATATCATGTTATAGCTTGTTTTACACTAATAGCAATAGCACTTCTTAGACTTATATACTGTTTTACAGTGCTTTACAATGATTACAGGGTCAGCCTCTTGCCCACAACAATCTGGGCCCTCATTTTACCCACCTCAGAAGGATGGCAGGCTGAGTCAACCTTGAGCCTGGTGAGATTTGAACTGGCAAATTGCAGGCAGCAAAAGAAGCCTGCAATATTGCACTCTAACCCCTGCGCCACTGTGGCTCATCAATGTAAACTTTTTTGTTGGTCAATAACTGAAATAAAATGATGGACTGACAGGCCTCCATGCAAATTTAAAGCCCAAATGTTTAACAATTTGATATGGGGATTCTCTCCATGGGAAGTTACATATGTACCAGCAGCAAAGCCTATCTGGGTGCAGCAGAGAGCATTCTCCATTTCTGCCTCCCTATCTGGCCGTACACATTTGCAATAACTGACTCTACCCATCACTGGGTCTGTGCTTTACTGATATTAGAGGAGGCAGAAAAGAACTTTGTCCCCATCTCATTGCACAAAGGGCATGGATTCTGCAATCTGTGCAAAGGTGCTATATAGACATCAGATCATATGGTTCCTATCGGACACCTATGGGAACAAGCAAGCGAGGGCCAAAAAGCCAAGATGGTACTCACCACCCTCTTACTGAAGCTGCCATCTTGACTTTTTGACCCAATCTGCAGATGGCAAACCTGCAACTAACACAACCCATCCAAGGCAAATCACTCGTGCTGATTTAGCCCCAGACTATCAAGTACTTAGAAGGCGAAGGCTGGGCAGCACGAGCAAACAGCAGCCAACTGACTTAAAAGTCAGCCATCGACACACCCCAATGAGCATCTGAAAAGCCACATACAACAGGCACTGTAAATACCACACACACTCTTCTAGACAGCACACACTCTACTAGACAGAAGTTCCCTGAAGATGGGCTCCAGCAAGAGTTCAAAAGCTCAGAAGACAAAATCTCTGGTTCCGGTGATGACCCAGATTGGATACTGAAGCATTATCCTGGGACACGTATATTCGCCTTCATTCACAATCATTTGCTTTGTTGTTTGTATTATTTGGTAGATCTTTTCTTTCCTGATCTATTCTTTTTCACCCCAGTGACTTTCAGGTACACTGAGGACTGTGACACGTGCATCGTCTCGCACAGATTATTTAAAATCGCTGCTGAGTGTTAATCCATTCAGCCCAATTAGTTGTTAAGAGTGCTTAAAAAACAGTGAGAAATTTATCTAGCAGCAGGGATAGAAAACGTTGATGTACTCACCTGACTCCTTCATTGAGATTGTAAAGATCGTGGTCTGCGAGCCCCTTTCTCTGAAACACAGCTATGACTCCGTTCTGGATGCTGCAAGAGAGATGCAGAAATATAGTCTGAATTCCTAATAATAATACTCCAGCAAGCACTATTTATTTGGGGAGGCAAGAACCCCCAGCTGCCACAGCTGTGAAATTAGACGGTCAAAAGAAAAGATAAAAGAATCCAGAATAGAATCTGGAGGTCAGCTTCTCCTTTCCCACTAAGCTAAAACCAAATTCAGAGTTTCCTTTAAGCTCCTGGTAACTACATGGACACATAATTACTATTTTTCAGTTATTTGTAAGTTGTCTGACTCAAATGGGGTGGCATGTTCCAATATCTCAGGGGCTGCCACAAAGAAGAGGGAGTCAACCTATTCCCAAAGCACCCCAAGGCAGGATGAGAAGCAATGGATGGAAACTAACCAAGGAGAGAAGCAACCTAGAACTAAGGAGAAATTTCCTGACAGTGAGGACAATTAATCAGTGGAACAACATGCTTCCAGAAATTGTGGGTACTCCAATACTGGAAGTTTTTAAGAAGAGATTGGACAACCATTTGTCTGAAATGACCTAGGGTTTCCTGCCTGAGCAGAGGGTTGGACTAGATGATCTCCAAGGTCCCTTCCAACTCTGTTATTCTGTTAAATAATAGCATAGAAAAACCACATTTGTCCTCCATTCTGCCCACCTTCAAAGAGCATGAAGAAATAGTATCAACCTCACAACACCACCTCTAGCTTGGAACAACTTTGTTGCTAGAGTTAACTCTGATCTTCCTTAACACACTTTAGGAGCAAGCTAAAGGTAGTCTTTGACTTATGACCATGATGGAGCTCAAAATTTCTGTTGTTAAGTGAGACATTTGTTAAGGTAATTCTGTCCCATTTTATGACCTTTCTTGCCAAAGTTGTTAAGTGAATCACTCTAGTTGTTATCTGATTTTCTGATTGACTTTGCTTGTCAGAAAGTCGCAAAAGGTGATCACGAGGCCCAAGGACACTGTAACCGTCATAAATATGAACCAGTTGCCAAGCAACTGAATTTTGATCACATGATCATGGAGATGCTGCAAAGGTCATAATTGTGAAAATCAGTCAGTCCCTTTTTTCACTGCCATTGTAACTTTGAAATGGTCACTAAACGAACTTTGTAAGTTGAGGACTACCTGTACTTTTTATATCCACATCTTTGTACATTCTTGAGGTTGCTTAGCTTAGGTGAAGCATAGGGCTGCTCCTATGTTTGTTAAAACCAAATTGCACAACCTCAAAACCAATATGGCACATCAGGGGCAGGGCAGAGGAGAGGAGTAAAAGTAAAAAAATAAAAATGCAATCAAAACCTGGCATCTTATGGTTTTTTTATTTTATTTATATTTAAATTTATATGTGTGTGTGTGTGTTAGGTTTTGAGCTGATAAATAATTAAACAAGGGAGACTAGTATAGATCTATTTCGGGATTATATACTTACTGCCATACCGTAATGGCAATTACAACTGCCTCACATGTAATACTTCCCAGGTTCGAATCCCAGTAAGGGTATGGCTAGCTGACGAGAGCTAAATAGTTCGAAATAGATCTATACTAGTCTCCCTTGTTTAATTATTTATCAGCTCAAAAATCTAACACACATATAAACAAAAGACAACGAAACAAATAGCTTTCTGTCTGGATGGTCTCTGGTGATGAGCCGAAAGACAGAAAAGGACAGCAGTATGCTTCCTCCCTTGATTGGGGCTTATCAGGGTGTTGTAACACAACATATCTATCTATCTATATCTATCTATCTATCTATCTATCTATCTATCTATCTATCTATCTATCTATCTATCTATCTATCTATCTCTCATCTATTATGCATCTTATAAAAAAAAAGAAGTCAGGCTTTGATCTTCTAGTCACAATCACCAATCTTGACCTTTTTAAGGCTCTTCTCTGCAGTTGCCCTTTGTCTGGGGATTCTGGCATGAAAGGAATGCTTTGTCTGTCTGCAAATTAACTGTTTCTGCTCTGTCTTTCAAACCACCAGAGCTTCCAAAATTGAAGGGGGGAACAGTCCCAAATACCCAACCCCATTGACTTTGGGGCTCCTCCAAATTAAGCTGACGGTGTACACTTTTTTAAAAAAATTAAGTGTTATTAATTTTCTACTATTACATTTAATTACTGCTTAATAAACATCATGTTGTCTGGGTTATTTTGTTTGCTTAACAATATAAAATATATTCCTAATCTTTAGGAATTCTGTATTCTTTCTGTTTTTCTGTATCTTCTTTCTGTTTAATCTTCAATGTAAGTCTGTCCATTTGGTATTTCTTCATTTTTCCGATGCTTTGCAAATACAATCCTCACTGCTGTTAATACATCAACATGGTATTAAATATACACTTTGTTTATTAGGCACTATTACCTAATTTAAAAAAGTTCAGGTTTTAGATCTACATGTTTTCCTGACATCTTTTCTACCTACATGTGTATTTTTGCCCACGTATATTTTTTTGTTTTGCTTTAGTAGCACAAGTCCCCCACAGATGGTAATATATGCCAGATTTTTGGTTACATTTCCAACATTTACTAGACATATTTTTGAATATTTTGGCTAACCTAGCAGGTGGTAAATGCCAGCTATAAAACATTTTTCTTTATAAGAAGTTGCCATTGTTAATTTATAATTTCTTTCCCCTATATTTTGCCATTTCTCTAATTCTATATTATATCCAAAGTTTTTTGCTCACTGTATCATTGTTTCTTTTACTTGTTGTTCATCTTCCATTTTCAAGTTTAATAGAATGTTATATAGTTTCTTAATCAGTTTTTCAACAGAGTTCAACAATATCTGATCGAAGATTGTCTGTTCTTTATAAAAGCCATACATTTTTGCATCTTCATCATATCTAGATTGTATTTGCAATTGAGGCCATAATTCAATACCCTGGCTGTCGAACTCTTGTTTAGATTTTAATTTCCCTTGGTGTGTACTTCTTTTGACTCAGCTGCATGTAGGTGATGGGGACATTTTTTTCTAATTAAGTAAATGCCTTTTCAAAGGACCTGTAATGATTCTCAGTTGTCCCGAAGTTGCTTTTTTCAGGAGGCAACTGGAGTTCCTTGTTTTTTCTTTGAAGATGTTTTGCTTCTCATCCAAGAAGCTTCTTTAACTCTGACAGGATAGTGGGGAATGGAAGGATTTATATTCCTTGCAGACAGCTGGTCATTTGCATTCTTTTAGAGGGCCGCTGAAGCATTTAGAGGTTTCTCTGTGTCCTCAGGGTGCATTTGCAATGCTGTACTGTAATCCCAGGTTACAACAGGACGGTTGCTACAATGGATGTGTCTGGACAGTCTGTCTCATTTTGTAGCAGAGAATAGCTGCTCAGCAGAGGAAGGGATGCCAGCGAGGAACAACAGTAGGAAATTAAAACTGGTAGTGACACCAGCAAGGCGGAAATGCACAAAAAGACCAAAGCAGAAAACACATTTTGCTCTTTCTCTCTTCCTTTTCCTTTCTACTTTCACTTCATAGAAGCAAGCAAAGAATCTTAACATTTGAACTCTTTTTGAGAAAAAGAAAATGCTGCATCACATCGCTAAGATGCAAATGTGTCTATCTTTGGTTGATACACTCAGAACAAGTTAGACTTTCTGTTTTCTTACAATTAACCTGCAAAAGCCACTCCTCACCTACAGTTTAAAATCCCACATATGTGTTGATATGATCTTGGATTAGAGCATTTTACATTTCCATGGGCTTTAGTAATGCTTTATACTTTTTTTAAAAGTCCCATTGTAAAGCATATCTACCACTGATTCCTAAGAGGCCGTAACCGTGGAGTGTTTTTAAAATTAAAAATAATTCTCTTGCTCAATTTTTGGGTAAATTCAATGGTCACATAGTTTACTTCTCCACTCTATCTACACAGCAATTTGAAAATGCAGGCCTTCTTTTTTGTTGTAAAATCTGCTTGCCTCTTAGTTACAACTTTAAAAAAGTGCGGGTTTATTCTTCCATGATTGATATGATTAAATAAAAGTAAAAACAAATTATACAATTCCTGCAGATTCTAGAAATCCACCAAACCTGCATTAAATCCACCCTAAATCCGAATACCAAATGAGAATCAAAACACACAACAAATTCAGGAAGTCAGTGAAATCTAATAGCAGCCTTGGTGTTTACAATTTATAATCTCAGTAATGCTAGCATCTTGAGTGAAGCAGAATTTATTTCTTTTCTTTTACATTTATGGTTTACTTTTTTTTATCTTCCTTGAAAGTGGAAAACCAAGGCAAGCAACATCAACCACCTACAGAATCATGGGTCTGTACTTTAAATGAGTTGGACTGCAGCTTCCATAGGTGTCAAAAGGATGATACCACAATGATATTGTGTACAACATGTCAGTGCATAAATAGTACTGTTGCTAATTTGTGTCAACTGCACCTGAACTCGGGCAAGTTATGTAGTTGCATCACTTATGCAATGATGTGTTGATGTGTTGTCACATAGCCATAACCTATGTTGAGGCCTATAGTAACAATCTTCATGCATGAAGTTGAGGTGATAATTATTTTCATAGATATTCAATGGACCTTTTTTTCATTCCTTCTAGATCAGGGTGTCAAACTCGCAGCCCGGAGGCTGGATGTGTCACGCGCTGGCCACGCCCACGCCCCATTTAGCAAAGGGGAAAAAAGCCCTGATACATCACGTGATGCCGCCATGACGCCACGAGTTTGACACCCCTGTTCTAGATTGTTCCTTACAAATTGCTACGTAAATGGTGGCCTTTTGGAGTTTGTCACACTCCGGAAAGAAATGGAAATGGAAGAAAAGCATATCCCTGGATCTATCTGACAGCTGGGCTGGAGGAGAAAAAAAAAAAGAGGAGGCATGTCGAAGTCCAAGTGCTCGCTGCGGTTTATGCTGGACAACTAAATCATTCAGTCAGACATCTCGACTCAGCCAACGATTGTGCAGCCAGGGGGAAAAAAAAAACCCCTGCCGTATTCCATGTCTGCATAATAGGACATTCTTGGAAAGATAGAGGTGGTATCAAGGTCAAAAATGTACAATAAATAACTCCAATAAATAAAACCCTTCTTACTTGCCTACTGAAAATCTGTCAGAAAAAGCTTTTGGCTGCTACTTTAGGAAAGGGCTGGAGATAGAGGCCAGACAGAGAGCTATGGGTGAATTCATTTGAAGGGTTGGATATGATTGTAACTTAGGAAACAATGAGTAGGCAATGCTTTGGCAAAGAGATGCATCCCTGGACCAATTTTATGTTAGTGCATACTTCAAAAGCCGATAAAGCTTTCTAACCAGTTGGGAATCATTTCCACTGTGCATTTCAGTGGTTTCCCAGAAATGTCACCGCCAAAGCGGTAATTTTCCTGGAATCTCTAACCTTCTATTTCCTGATAGATCAATCTCTGCCATAGAATACATTTTGCTTATAACCAAGAAATCTTTTCCAGTTTTTGAGCATGGTATCCTGCTGGACCATCTGCAAGAGCTGCAGGTTGGAAGCACCCTTTGTGACGATTCCGCCCTTGCCTGAATGGGGTGGGAATGATGCTTTTCTCGTATGGTTTTACCTTTTATGCAGAAGTTTGGAATGAGGCCTCATGAGCACACAAGGATACTTGACTTTGTGTCGACGTCGTCCCAAGCGGATGACAAACATGCTGTGAAAATCTTGTACTTACACTTATCATGGCTGCAACTCTCTTATCCAAGCTTCATGAGCGGACAGCCTGACATTAGTAATGGAGCAGGGAGGGGGAAGGAAAGGATTGGACTGTAAGGAAGAAAGGGGAGGGGGAGGAGGAAGCCCAGCTGAGCCTTGTGAAAAACTTCACCCAGCCAAAGTCAACTATCCATGTGCAGAGCTGGGAAGGGAGAACCTGTTTCCTAAACAATATGCAAGCACCTAATCGGACATTTACAAATAACCGGGGGGAGGGGAGGGAGGGAAAGAGAATTTACTTTGTATTGTTTGCATGAGAAAACCTCAGATTCAGGTTATGCTACTTCGGTAACCACCTAAGCTTCAGTAAAATATACACTCGGTAAAAACAAATGGCCAGGAGTCCAGTGGTGGGATTCAAATTTTTTTTACTACTGGTTCTATAGGCATGGCTTGGTAGGCGTGGCAGGGGAAGGATACTGTAAAATCTCCAGTCAGACGTGGGATTTGCTGGTACTCTGAACTACTCAAAATTTCCGCTAACGGTTATCAGAATCTGCTGAATACCACTTCTGCAGGAGTCCTTTTGTGCTAGATGACCGAGTGGGGCAATTGACAATATCTGGGGCTGTGTGAGTCTCTTAGATTTAATCTAATCTTAGATTAAATCTTGAATCTTATTGACTGCTGCAAGAGGATCTACATCAAAGCTTCAACTGATACAGCCTCCAGCATGTCAAACCTGCCATTGAGTGGGAAGATCTATCTGCAATTGCTTCACTGGTTACCAATGGGTGCCAGGCCCAATTGAAAGTGCTAGTACCTATTATTATTATTGTTGTTGTTGTTGTCGTTGTTGTCGTTGTTGTTATTATTAGTAGTACCGGAAGTAGTTCTGAAGAGCTTGTTTTGTTTCAAGAAAGTGCCACAAAATGAAATGGAATGAAAATACAGATTTGGGGGAAAGGATTTGTTGTTCAATATGTTTCAGTATATTTTCTAAGCAGTCTACTTCCTTTTTTAAACATTTTATTATTAGAAAGCCATAAATGAAAATGCTGAATAAAGAAAAATACATAAAAAAAAGAAAGTGCTAGTACCTATGTACTATATGCTGTACCTATGAAGCCATATAAGGCACAGTACCAGATTACGTTCAAGGGAATACCTTACTGAAAAATTATTCAGCCTGCTCTGCAGGAACATCAGAAGAAATCCTGCAGAAGGAAGGTCCTGTTGTGTGAGAAGTGAATAGCCTCTAGTGTCATGGCTGCTCCTACGCTGAAATAGACTGTCCCCAGAGATAATGGCCAGTCTAGAGAAAAGAAGGACTAGGGGTGACATGATAGCACTATTCCAGTATTTAAGGGGCTGCCACAAAGACGAGGGGGTCCACTTATTCTCCAAAGCACCCAAAGGCAAGACAAGAAACAATGGATGGAAACCAATCAAGGAGAGAAGCAATCTGGAATTAAGGGGAAATTTCCTAACCGTGAGAACAATCAACCAATGGAACAGCTTGCCTGCAGAATTTGTGGGTGCTTCTTCATTGGAGGTTTTTAAGAAGAGACTGGACAGCCACTTGTCTGAAATGGTATAGGGTTAGACTAGAAGACCTCCAAGGTCCCTTCCAGTTCTATTCTGATTGACGACTAACCAGGACAGAGACCTTTAGATTTAATCCAGCCTGCTTGATAATCCTAGGCCTTCAATTAAGGGGGGAACTTGTAGATTCAATGCAGTCTTCTAGGTTGTTGCTCGGTGACAAAATGGCTCCTTTTCAGAAGCACATTTTTATTTTGTTTTTCTGCAAAATAAGGAGGAATTGAGAGCAGGAGGCATCTTGGGAAGCGAACTATTGCTTTCTATTCCATGGGCTTGACGCGGCAAAATGAAATTTGGCGATTGGGGAAACGGGCTGTCTGGGGAGCATTAGGTTTATTACAGATAGGAACGGTTGTATCCAAGATGCTTCGGTTCCCTCGATAATACCGCTTTTTTCTCAAACAGGGCAAAACAACGAGATCCATGCCTTCTCTTTCTTGAAATCTCCCCTATGATACTTTAACTCAGAGGTCTCCAAACTTGGCAAGCTGGCTGGAAAATTCTGGGAGTTGAAGTCCACAAGTCTTAAACTTGACAAGTTTGGGGACCTCTGCTTTAACTGAAAAAGCTATGGCCCTCCCAATTCTCAAAATAAAATCCCTTTTCCTGCCTTTAAAACTAGCGTATTTTCAATAGCTTCCAATTTTCCTATGATTCTGCAAAGGTTTTTACTTGAAACAGTCCTGGTGACCATCCTCCCTGCCCAATGCAATTTTCTAGCAATTTCTCCATCTCCTATCAGATTTAGTCCTTGACCTGCGACCATAATTGGGGCTGGAATGTCCATCACTAGGTAATGCAGTCATTAAGTGAGTCACACCAATTTACTATCTTTTTTTGCTGCGGTCGTTAAGTGAATCACGTAGTCATTAAGAAAATCCAGGTTGCAAAAGGTGATCATGTGACCTCGAAACACTACAATTGTCATAAATACATGCTGCTTGCCAAGCACCTAGATCAGTATTGACGAACCTTTTCGGCACCTGCATGTGCGCGGAGGAGCACCAGAAACCGGAAGAGCAGCTCCCCGGTGCGCGCACTGGGAACCGCCAGAAACCGGAAGACCAGGTGGCCAATGCATATGCGCACACGGGGAAATTGAGCTTCCGGTTTCTGGCACATGCATGCGCGACAGCCACCTGGTTTTCTGGTTTCTGGCGTGCATGCACGCGCAAAGACCAGCTGGTTGGCACACACGTGTGCGCGCCAAGGAGCTGAGCTTCTGGTTTCCAGCACTCCCATGTGTGAGAAAACTAGCTGGCTGGCATGCATGCAAGCCCCGGAACCTGGAAGAGACACAGGGACGGCTGGTGTGCCCAGAGAGCTGGGTCTTCGTGACACTTCCGGCATGTGTGCCATAGGTTCACCATCACGGACCTAGATTCTGGTCATGTGACCATGGGGATGCCACAATACAGAAAAACCAAACTAACTGCACAACTCAGTCAGCAAAACTCAGAATTTACCTTCCAGTTTCGTTAGAATGAGTTATTCCTTTTTCTTCCTTTGCATTGTCTTTGGTTGCTTAATGGAACTTTGTTGCTTCAGTTTCAAAGCACTGAAGTAAGAATTTGTGGTAAGACAGGGTCTTACTTCGGGCCTTATTCCCCACCCATCCTGGTTTGGAATTCTGCTGGCTGTTGGGTAGGATTACTTTGCAAAACTGAGCAGCCAAGAAAGAAGCAGGGAAATAGAGAGATGGAGTAACGCACACTCCAATTATAAAAATGGGGAAAAAAAAGATCAGAGGGCCGTTACATGTCAATCCCCAACTCTTCCCATAATTTGGGGAGTCCCAACACATTGGGAAGACATTAAGCGGGGGTCTGGGTTGAAGAAGCTCTTTGGGGCTCCAAGCTGTCTCTCCATCAGGTTTCCTGGATGTCATCACCTTTCCCTTCAACTATGTAGCCTTCAAGTCTCTTGATGACTTTGAGAATGACCAAGATCCTTTAGGTATTCATGTATGAGGAGAGAGGAATCTGCATATTTATCCTGGAGAAAAGTGGACTAAGGCAGCGATCGCCAACCGGTGAGCCATGGCCCACTGGTGGGCCGTGAGAAAATTTTGGTGGGCCACAGAGAAATCTCACTCCCAGAGCACCCCCCCAAAAGCAATTAATCCTAGGCTGTGCAGAAACACAAGTGCTGCGCCACCCACATGGCCTGCCAGAACCCTTCCTGCCTACTCACTCTTTACCTGGCAAACTTGCCTGCTAAATTTCTATTTTTCCTTTTTCCGACCATCATCTGTTCTGCTGTGCTGGGAGATTTAGATTAGCTAGGAAGCAGGAAATGGTTGGATTTCTTGCTTTCTAGTTAGTCTTTAGATCTTTGGCTCTGCTTTTAAGTACAGCGGAATCTCCCTTAGGACTGAAGGTTTGCTTGCAAACAAATTCAGTGCAGACTCACGGCAAGCAAATTTGAGAGACTGAGCTAGCCGATGTCAGATAAATAGATCATTGAATGATTCTGTGAGCCACTCAATCTGTCTGCTTTGCCTGATTTCGGGTAAAAGTTGCTCTTTTTTTATAAAAAAATCAATATATGTATGTGAGTTAATTTTGTGAGTTTGCTTGCTAGCAAATTTTATGTGACAGACTGAGCTAGCCGATGGCAGATAGATAGATCTCTGAATGAATCTGTGATTCTGTGAGCAACTCAATCTGCCTGCCTACTTTGTCTGATTTTGGGTAAAAATTGCTCTTTTTTTATAAAAAAAATCAATATTTATATATTTATAATATTTACATACAAGCCATGTTCAGCCAGTCACATGACACACCCACAAATTAGTCCACACCCACAGAACCAGTTAGTGGTCCCTGGGATCTAAAATTATGAGTTTGTGGTCTCTGAGGTCCAAAAGGTTGGCGACCCCTGGACTAAGGGGAACTTGATAGACTTGGATACGAGTTCTATATTGTCACAACTAAAGATTAGTCAGGCCAAAATAAAAAGCCAGTTATGACAACCCCCTCACAACCATGGAAAAGGCAGGGTTTTAGAAAAAGGGTCTTCAAACTTGGCAAATTTAAGACTTGTGGACTTCAGCTCCCAGGATTCCTGAGTTAACACAACTGGAAGAAGAATTCTGGGAGTTGAAGTCCACAAGTCCTAAAGCTGTCAATTTTGAAGACTCCTGTTTTAGAATAACCACAAGTGTAAAATGTATTATAGATGTACAGTATATTGGTTTAGTCTTGCCACAATATAATAGCTTCTATGTTCTCTTATTCCCAATTTGAGAGACTGCAATTTGGTGATGTGATAAAAATTCAGGTATCCTTTTTCAGTCTTTCTGAGAACAATCGTTTTAATATCTTCCTGGTAACAGGAAACCATGGTTGAACCATTTAGACTTCAGGTGTCTTTTTCAGTGCTCAATGGTTGTGAAAGTAATCAAAAGAAATCTGATTTGGAGCTCAAAATATTCTTCTCTCCAGGATGTTAAACCCTCATTCTGTGGGACCCATATCTTTAAACAAGATTTTTAAACATTAATTTGTGTTCACAGATAATCTTATGGGTCACAATACAGTTATGCTTCACCTGTGCATTTCTCACAAATGTAAAGGAAATTTTAAGTGAAACTGAAAACTGAATACAATATATTCTTCTTGTAAATGGCAGAAAATGGAAGGGGTTCCTGGAATTAAAAAAAGCTAAAGGCACCTTTGAACTGAGCTCAGTGGCATGGATATGTTTTCTTGGCAACGTGATAAGAGATTATTTGCTACCATCTGCTTTTGGGAATTTTCTGGTGATCTCTAATTTTAACCATTAGCTAGGTTCAGCCCGAAGTCAAATATGGACAGAGATATTCAAAGACCATGCT
Source organism: Bungarus multicinctus (assembly GCA_023653725.1). Taxonomy (NCBI): domain Eukaryota; kingdom Metazoa; phylum Chordata; class Lepidosauria; order Squamata; family Elapidae; genus Bungarus; species Bungarus multicinctus. Next base: position 19,549,587 of record CM042848.1, on the reverse strand, counting down.
GAAGTCTAATCCTTCTGTTAAGACAGAGATGTCCAAACTTGGCAACTTTAAGACTTGTGAACTTCAATTTCTGGAATTCCTCAGCCAGCCATGCTGGCTGGGGAATTCTGGTAGTTGAAGTCCACAAGTCTCAAAGTTGCCAAGTTTGGAGATCCCTGCATTAACAGCTGTTTTGATGGATTTGGAGGGAAGTAAAGACAAACATCCAGACTTGTGGTTCTTAAACATTACAATCTCCAGACACAATTTTAGGCCACCTTCAAGAACAAGGCTTATGTTTGTGGAAACGTGTAATTCTGGCTACCTGTTTTCCAACAGGCCTTCTGTGATCAGCCTCACACAGAATGACTTTCAATTCACTTTCTACTGCTTCAAAAGCATGTTAACTCACTCTCTCCCACACAACTGGCAGTGGCACGCCCACCACGCCTATGCATAAGCACTAAAATTAGCTCAGAAATAATTTGTACAGAACTCAAATCTCAATATGGCCACATGCAATTTAAAAGTTCAATCAGCCAAGGATTCCTTGTTTGCCTTCATTGAAACCAAGACCAAATGGACAGGCAGTGACAGAGGATCCGAAGTTTGTCAGGACCTTGTTCATCTAACACGGGGTGTCAAACTGGATTTCTTTGAGGGCCAGATCAGCATTGTACTTCTCCTCTGTGGACCAGACCCGGGGGGGGGGGGGGGGGGGGGGAAGAGATGGGATGAACGCCTCCTGAGATGAGATGGATGGATGCCCCATTTTGGCCAGCAGAGTGCTTCAAGGAGGCCATCTAGGCCAAAAACAGGCCGCACGCCATGCCCCATTTTGGCTACCAGAGGCACCATGGGCCGGTCCTTTGCTATTTCCAGGCCAGCCCCATTGTCTACATTTAAGCACCCTGCGGGCAGGATTTGGCCTACAGGCCTTGACTTTGACACCCGTGATCTAACACATTTTATTAAAAGTCAGAGTCGAAAAGGATGTTACCAAACTCCTTCTGAGGTAAAGCTCCAATGGAAGAAGAAGAAAAAAGTCTTAAATTGTGTAATTTATGTAAATGCAAGTGCTGATTCTTGGTTGGCTTAATCACAATTTCATCATCTTCCCAGCAAATACTGTAACCTAACTCTTCATACGAAGCCGGGCTATGTCTCCCATAAGTTGACAATTCGCCATATTAAGGAGGTCTATAAAAAAAACTATAAACTTTATTAGTTTAATGTTAATGAGAATAATAATTCATGAAGGATTATAGGTTTCCCAATCACATTAATGTTTAATAACAAGCTTTCTATTATTCAGGATCACATACAACCTTTGTGAGGCTATCATAAAACCTCATTGCAAAATAACCAATATTACTACAGAAGTACAATGTTTGGAAGAGCTAACTAGCAAAGATATATTACTTCACTGAGTGATGTGGCATCTTAAATATGAACAGATTTATTATGTTATGACTTATGCTATGGTGAACGTGTACATGATGAAATGAAACATCTCTTTACTGCACAAATGAAACTTCAGAGAAGGACAAATGTTCAAAAAAGAATTTGGCAACAATTCATAGAATTGTAAAAAAAAAAGCTATGTGTTTTGTGATGAAAAGATTGAAATATGTTTGCTTTAAGTACTGAGTGGCAAAGAACTTTCACATTCATAAATCTAACATTAAAAGCCAATAACGTTTATAGTTTCTTTTATAGCCCTCCAATGTATGATGGACTCATAGGCTGAGTGGCTTACGCTCTCAAAATCATGGGTAAGATTGGAAGCCACACCTTTGGGTGAGGTCATTACACAACAACTGTCATAACATGGAGGGAATTATCACCTACGACACTTATGAATGCTGCCAAACAATTTTCTGTCAAAAACAAAGGATAAATGGCATAGCGTAAAGTTTAAGATTTCCTAAACATGTATGTTCATCTAGATACAGATTAAGATCTTGCATCATGCAAGTAAGTCCTTATTTAAGAGGTTTACTGAAACAAACATATGTTTGTTGGAAGAAATGCACAATATGGACAATGAAAGAAAGACTTAAGTTATGTGGTTCAACTTCATAAAAAGATTAACAGTTCTAAGTACACATAGTTTTGTTGCATTCAAATATGCCTAGGTATTCATAATGCTTATTGAAAAAGTTATATAACTTGATTTTTTTTCTTTGATGACCTTGGGAAAGTGGACTTTCTAGATTGATATGGTTGCTCTTTCTTCCTTTCTTTCCTTTATTATTTTTGTAAATAACTCAAGGTGGCGAACATATCCAACACATCTTCCTCCTCCTATTTTCATCGTAACAACAAGCCTGCCAGCTGAGTTGGGCTAAGAGACAGAGACATTTCAAAGTCACCAGCTGGCTCTCGAGACTAACGTGGGACTTGAACTCACAATTTCCCACTTTCTAGCCTGGTGCCTTTACCGCTAAGCCAAACAGGCTCTCCATTTCTTCACAAAATGGTGGGAAGAAACATCCAGAAGGAGAGCCTGCAGAACACTGGCAACAGACTGTGAGAAAGTCAACTGAGTGTTGAATAAAATTCCTCAGCCATGATGATTTCTATGCAATTCAATGGAGCTTTTCAATGGATTTTACTTAGCTCTTGGAAGCCTTTTAAAATCTCAGTTCAAAAGTAACATTCCAAAGCAGTGTCTCTGAACCTCAGCAACCACAAGATGTGTGGACGTCAACTCCCAGAATTCCCAGGCAGGATGCCCATTGGCCTAGAGCTCTGTGGATTCCTTAAAAGGAATTTCAGTTCTTTCAGGCAAGAGGATGAAAAGAAAATGATTTACCCTTAATCTGGGTGAATCATACAATCTAATTCATCTTCCTTCAGGAAAGTCTGCTTCAGAATTATTCCCTGATTCCTTGTAACTTAGCTTGCAGCCAACAATGTGCAAATCTCATTTTCTGGAGGAAACTTATGATCTTTGATTAGATCCTGGATTGGCCTGATTTTCAGACTCTTTTTCAATCTGGCTATATGAGAATTTTAAGTTCTCTGAAGATGCTCACAGTAATGCTTAATGCAGCAAAGAAACCTGACTAGGTTTTTAAAACAAACACTACAGGTAGTCAACAAGATATGACAAGTCACTTAATGAATGTTCAAAGTTACAACAGGCAACCCAAAATTATATACAACACTTGTTTCAAAATAACAATGTTAAAATGCCCCCGTGGTCACTTGCCCTTATGGCCAACCAAAGACATGGATATAGTAGGGTGCCCCATAGACATCAAAATAAATGCCTCAAAGAGCTACTACTTTGGGGCCCTGGCCTTTAGCTTTACTTCATTTAGCCACATTTCATAGAATACTTCACCATTGTAGTATAGTCTTGCCAAAATACCCAATTTTCAAACCACAGGTTCTGTATTCGCAGAACATGCTACGCCCAGATTAATCAAATCAAAACATGGCTTGGTGAAACATACAAATTAGGTAATATTGAAAAGAACAAAAACAACAAAACATTCAAATGTCAACTGTTTCAAAATTTATTTACGATATGAGAGCAAACCCAGTAAAAGGCCAGCATACAATACGCTAACTGTGCAAAGAAATTTTTAAACTTGTGAGAAAATCCTAAAGCCACGAGTAGCTAACAATTCACAGTATGAAGGGAAGAACCAGACAATCCTAATAGCTATTGATTGATAAGAATTCTGCAACTTTCTTTGGCTTCTGAAGAGTGACCAATGATCATTAGAATTATTAAAAATTGGAAGTATTAAACTTGATCCCAATGGGGTATACAATGGAAATTTTTAATAGTACATGCAAGACAGATTCTACCTCCAATTCTGAAATAATAAAAAAGTCAAAAACTAAATGTTAAGTAAACTAAATGTTAAGTAAAATAATAAGAAAAAGTCATAGCAGGCTTTGAGGTCTCGGAAATAATCAAGGGTGTCTGTGGTTTGGGCATCAAAATAAGATAATGGTCAGGTTCTGCCCCTTTTCAACATGTGCCACGTGCAAAAGAGCCAAGGCTTTGCTGCACAGTCATGCTATTTTCTTCAGAGTTTTGACCTCCCGCCTCAGATATATCCCTGGCAATAAGCAAGTCTTAATTACAGCATGAGGAAAGAAAAGGGGGTGGAGGTGGGGAGGGAAGCATAAAATCCTTCCATAAAATTTCTTCACAGTTATTACTTTTGCTTTCTAGCTACCCGTGTACTTAATAGTGCTGTGCAACACTTTGATCCGGTCTCCAAAAAGAGCTTCAGCAAAGCACCTGCCTGTAATTCCTTAAATCCAACACATCTCTTCTCGGTATCTCACAACAACAAAGCAATTCTGGAAAAAGTGTCGCTACTTCTGTGCTTTGAAACATTTTGGAGAGATCGAAAATGTTGAATTTATTCGCCCTGGCAGTATTTATTACTGATGATCACCAAGAGACCTGCTATTTTTCCTCATTCCAAAATGCAAGCCGTTTTCTTATTCCTTTGCTTCCAAAAACCCAGGTATCCATCCACAAAGACCAATGGAATGCAGAAAGGAGTGGATATCCTAGCATGCCTTTTTTAAAAAAAAAACTACTCCAACCTCCCTCCCCCAAAGGGCAAACTCGACTGAAGATTTGGGGGAAAAGAAAGAAATTGATCAATCCGAAGCAAAAAGTTGTTTCTTGAGAGGGCCCTGCTGGGGAAATTCCTGGGGAGGGGAGGGGAGAGGATGAAGACGAAGGCCAAGCCCTTACCTGTTCCAGGTGGCATTGGAGCAGGCCCGCTGGTGCTGAGTCCCCCGCTCGTCCAAGGCAGCTGCCTCTCTCTTGCCCAGATCGCTGAGGCTGGGCGAACTCATGAACTTCAACCTGCGAAGAGTCCTCATGATCAATGGTGGTATTGTGCGTGTTGGCTAGAGAAACCCCATCCGCTTTACCACACACAGACACACGCAGCTGAGCCAACGGGAGGGGGGGGGGCAACTTCTCCGCCTGCTGTTCAAAAGCGAAACTTAAAAAAAGGAAAAGGAAAACCAACAGGAAAGAAAAACAAAACAAAGAAAAGAAAAGAAAAGAGAACCAGTCTCTACAGAGCAGTCCTCGGCCAGCAAGAAGTCAAAATCCTTTCATCAGAGCAATTCTGACATTCCACAGCCCGGTTAATCATTGCAATAGGTTGCTGCTTTCTTCAGTGGCCCTTCTTGTCCCAGCCGAGGAATCACCACGTTTCTCTCTCCTGGCCCTCAACAGATGGAGATTCATTCAGCCCAAATGTTCCACCTGCCATAGTAAACATTTCTTTCACTGAATGCACAGATGGCTCCTCCTCCTCCTTTTGTAACAGGAGACCGAGCTGCTGTGTGTGCGTGTGTGTGCAGGGCAGGGGGAAGGGGAGAGCTACCCACAAAATATGACGTATGGAAATTTCACAGCAAAGTTTCACAACCGCTGAAACTTTGCCACATTACAACACACGGAGTTTCTATTTTTTTTCCATTGGGGCAAAGAACAACTCAGCCTGAGCTGAAAGGGTGAACAAGCCTCATCTTCACTCACCTGTTTAAAGAGACAGAGACCTCATTTCGTTTGCAAAGCTATTCGGGAGATGTCCTATGGCATGAGAGTCTTTCACTCCTCCAGGCTTCCTAAACTGGGATGCAGGTTTACAGTAAGGGTCATCCCTAAACAGGTCAAGGGACATCCTTGCAAGCTGGAGCATTTAAATCAGAAAAGGTGCACTGCGCATAATTATCATCTGACTCGGAATTCCAGGCATTTTCTAGGCATTCACTTTCTTTGGAATGCAAAGCTGGAAAGAAAGGATGCAGCAGGAATCCCAGTTTCATGTAAATAGGAAGGCAGAGGACCAAGAAACACCCAGGGCCTACTCTATAATGTTTCTATAGAATGGACATAAAGTTCTTAACCAGCAGCATTATCAAGTATGAGCAGCCATTTGATAACCACAAGAAAGCGACAGGAGTTTTAGGATCAAACAAAATGTGCACATTGAAAAAGAACAGCCAACACTTCAGAGGTGGCATTCAGCAGGTTCTGACCAGTTCTGGAGAACCAGTAGCGGAAATTTTGAGTGGTTCGGAGAACCGGCAAATCCCACCTCTGACTGGCCCCGCCAACCCCATCTGTTCTCTGCCTCCCATTGAGTCCCAGCTGATCGGCTGGGTTTTCTTTGGTTGCCCTGCACAGGAGAACGGAGCTGGAAAGCAGGTTAGTGGGGTGGGGAAGGAATGGAGATTTTACAGTATCCTTCCCCTGCCCTGCCCACCAAGCCACACCATGCCCACCAAGCCACACCCACCAAGCCCACCAAGCCACGCCTACAGAACCAGTAGTAAAAAAATTTTGAATCCCACCACTGCAACACTTCCATATGCACACCTCCAGGTGCAGCCCTAACCCTGGCACAATTTCAGAGGCAGACCTGGTTCTCTGCAGGTCATAACAGAGACTGTCAGCTTTCCAAAAAACCCGAAGGGAATTCCATGTCTTTTCTAGCTTCAGGTGCTACCATTACTTCAGTGCAGAAGGATTGAATTCCTTCAAAAATTGCTGCTTTGTTCAGTGGGAAAGATCAGTATACAAACTTCTTTTGTGGGTCCACATGTTAGTAAGAGAGGGCAGACAGTTGTTGGGGACACTAGTTCCAATCCACAAACCAGCCTAATGGTATTTGTTAAATGGCTGAGAATTGCCCTTTGCCCTCTGTTCGTTTTTACACAATCTAAGCTGTAACTTTTTGGTTGGAAGAGGCTCCTTCCGGAAGCAGAATATTGGAGAGACCAGATGGCTATTTGTCAAAACTGCTGTCAATCTTGTGGCCCGCGAGCCGGATGTGTCACACGCTGGCCACAGTCCAAGGGTGAAATTCAAGCACCTTGACCCACCTCAGGAGACATGGTAGGGACGATTTGAATCGCTAAAAAATCACCCCTGGTTGCTGTTACTATTATACCAAGTATACCAAGCCACGCCCACAGAGCCGGTAGGGAAAATTTTTGAATTTCACCTCTGGGCCACAGCCATGTCTGGTTTAGTGAAGGGGAAAAAAGTCACAGTACGTCATGCGACACCACTGTGATGACACGAGTTTGACACCCTTATAACTAATTGCCAAGTTTGGGAACCCCTGATATAGACTATCGTAGACTAGATGATCTCAGGCAGGCCCTTGGCCAGGGAAAGCGAAGTCCCTTTTCTTTCTTTTCCATCCAGTTTGTTGTTTTTACCATCATTTATTTGTTACTTGTATTTAATATATTAAATAGTGTAATTGTATTGTTAAGTATGTGATATAATGTAATTACATTTTATCTTGTTTTAGTTGTTGTGAGCCACCCAGAATCATTGGGAATCAGATGGCACATCAAACAAACAAACAAAAAATCTCAGAGGTTCCTTTTAACTGTTACATTTCATGAGTTTATGAGTTAGGTTTTGGAGAAATGGCAAAGAAACATCATCTTCTTGGTTGACCAAAATGTCCTAAGGCAACTCCTTCTCCTCCACTATCAAAACGTTCCTAAAGTGAAGGGCCAATTCAAATGCCTTATATTAAAACAGTCATAACATGACTCTCTTCCTACCCAAACCAGGAAATTCTCTTTGATGCTATCCTTCACTTTGACCCATTGATGCAGTAAAAGATTGGATAATGTAATTTGCCTAAGAGAAAGAAAGCAAAGTGGCGAGTATAGTAAGCTGAAATTAGCATGATGTCTGGTGATTAGGTAGACAAATACCACTTCTCCATTTAGCCTACAATCTGGAGATTTCCTGGTCTCTTATCTCCTGCTTGGTTTTTCAAAACCATTTACCACATGGAGAAGAGGTGGAGAACCAGATGGAGAAGAAAGACCAATTATGGGTCCTTCTAAACTGGGTCTTCAAACTTGGCAAGTTTTAAGACTTGTGGACTTCAACTCTCAGAATTCCTGAGCTAACATGACTGAAGGAGGAATTCTGGGAGTTGAAGTCCACAAGTCTTAAAGCTGTCAAGTTTGAAGACTCCTGTTCTAGAGCACCATTAAAGGGAATTGTTTCCCATTTGCATTGATTACTTCCTTCCTGGCATTTCCAAGGAGTTTCTCTCTCCTTTTAGTCTACGTCCCTTGTCTACTTGAAGAGTTTGCTGAAGATGCATCCCACTGAAAATTTCATTCAGAAAATGTTCTTCTCTACATTCAGTAGTGAGATTCAACGTTCATCTACCTCACAACAAATACTTTCTCGTTTCTAGACCAGCAAGACAGACTTTCCTCCAGGAATGACTCAGTATCTCATTTCAAGTTCATTTTTCATTTTTAAAAAACATTGTGGTGACAATGTTGAACTTGGACGAAAGAACAGAGGCCATGCTTTTTCTCTTGACGTTCTGTCTTTTGTTGGGTTTTTGGCAAAAGGACAACAAAAGGTTATGTATCTTAAGACCAAAGGTGACATGTAATTGCAACAATAAATTAATGCCTGATAATAAAACCAGCTTCCTTTATAGAATAAGGACCTTGAGCCCTAACAAAATTACTATTAAGGAAATGTAAATGGAAGAAAACACAAAATAATAAGAATGACATAAAAATGGTCTTCAACTGTTGATAAATGGATTAATTGGTAATTAATAAATTTAAATCCTACCTGTCAAATTTCTTATCTTATCAAATTATTTGAATCTATTTGATGTTGTCTGTCTAACTTTATAAAGAGCCTACTAGCCAGGATTCTTGTACTTAACCAATGACACAACTAAGTTCTTGAGAAAAGGCGAGCAGAAATAATCAATGGTTGAGGGGGAAGGAACTGACTTGATATCTGCTGTAGTTATTAAACGCAGCAACAATAGATTTACACAATCAGATTGAAACAAGATTTACTCTATTTTTTAAAATTAAATCTGTATGAACAAGAAAGTACGAAGACAAATTAGTCATCTAGTGGGAGGTTGCATTTTGGGGAAGAAGCAGGGCCATGGTTTTTAGCTTCTACGATGAGATCAGCAGGAAGAGGCAGGATTGATATTTTAGAGTGTTCTTCCTCACTTTTAAAAAAGAAATAGAGGGATTAATGCCCTGGATATGCCTATTCACTTCCCATTTCTGCCTAAAAATCACATCGAGTATTTTTGCTACCCAAATCATGAAATCCTAGATCAGAAGGGGTTTTGAAGGTCATCTAGCCCAAACCCCTGTGGGACATAAATATTCAAATCGTGTTTCATCTTGGCTTGCAAGGGCTGGCAATATGAACTTGAATGGCTGAAATGTCATGAGGTACATTTCATTCGTTGAATAGAGATTGTCCAATCTTGCGTGAACAAAATTCAGGCTCCTAATCTGGCAGATTTTTGCTTAGGTCATTTTCACTTACTGCCACAAATTGCTGATGTCAGCAATTTAAACACTCAAAGAGCCACAAAGGTCATAACCAGAAGCCCTCCAACCCTGTTCAATTCTGGAACTGACCGGAAGTCCCATTCCCCACCACAGAGTCTCCTTCTAGAGCAGTCTCCTTTTTCCTCTGCCGACTGGAAGTCTGGTTTCCCCTACCATAGAGTCTCCTCCTAGCGTGGTGTCCTTTTTCCTCTACCTGTCCTAACCAAAAGCCCTATCAACTGTGAAGCTGACTGGTGACAGGGAGCCCCAGCAGAGAGACGAAAGAGCCACATGCGGCTCCAGAGCGGCAGGTTGCCAACCCCTGTTCTAAACAATCTAATTCTGTTTATGAGGATGAAGGATCAATGAGATATTTCTCATGGCCATGTCCTCATCTCAGCCAAGAACCAAGGCTGCCTTCTTTCTGTCATTAAAAATTCTGTAAAACTCAAAGTGCAGATTTTTCCACAGTTGTCCTTAATTTTAATTCAGAGCTCTTTTAAATGTTGTAAAGTACAGCAGATCCTCTGGGCCAAAGCTCTGGAGAGCTGCTAAGTGAAGATCCAATGGGTAGTAGCTTTGGAGTAAATATCCTCGGCCCACATCTAATCCCATCTTCCTGAATCATACAGGGCTTCTTATTCTAGCATTCAGCCTCATGTGAAGAACAAAATTCCGGAGCCTGGAGGGGCTCCTTTCCTATCTTAAGCTGTCCTTTGATGTCATTTCAGCTTCTTTTCTTTCCTCTGGTTCTGACTTATTCTTGGTGCTGACTCTCTCCCACAATATTCCCCATGGCTTCCAAAGAGAATATGAGCAGGCTTATTTCTCTCCATCACAGTTGGTGCCCTGAACTGCTTTTTAAAAAATAAACAGTAAGATATTTCTATATAGCTCATAATTTACTTCAGGTCACTGATTTAGCAGAAGCCAAGCAGGATGTACTGTGGTTTCTACTTGGAAGGGCAACTATCAGGAATTCCAGGTCTGAAAATTAGATTGGGAAGTTAAAGGAACAACCAGGAAGAAGGCAAGACCAAACTGCTTGTATGCTGTTGCCAAGAAAACAGCATAGATGTGGAGATGAAGTCAACAAAACAATATTTCTCAACATTGGCAACTTTTAAAGATGTGTGAACTTCAAATCCCAGAATCCCAAACTAGCATACTGGGAAGAATTATATTGTCTTTCAGCTAACTTTTCCAACACAGCTTCTTTCCCTTAATTTCCTCCTCTTTTTTAAAAACAAAAATAATGAACATGAATGCATCAAAACTGGGCTCAATTTTTAAATGGACTCAGAAGATATTATCATGCTTGTTCACACAAACAGTGAAAATACTGTTTGAGGGGAAAAGGCTTGCAATTTTTGCATAGGAAAAATCAGCATTGTCCTTAGACAAGGATTCTTTATAAATATTTTTAGAAACTGTTTTACAACCCCAATAGCAAGCGCTGAATTGCAGTAGACATGGGCAAAACCTAATCACTTAAGAACTGGGTAGGTTTGGAATTATTTATTTGTATGATCTGAGCAGGACATACAATTAGCACCCAGTCCGAACTGAGCATTCCATGAATTGAATGGTATTACGTGTGTGTATATATATCACAACTTGTTTAAAATAATTCTATTTATTTTTCTTAATTATGAGAAGCCAGGGCATCTACAGGAGGAATTCACTGACAGTGTAATAATGAGACAAAGTAAGTTTTGCATTAATTGTACATGCTCAAGGATTTGTGTGCATGTATGAAAGAAGTGACTGTTTATAGTTACAGTGCAAAGCCTTGAATCCTGCAGAGACTATGAACTCGAAAATTGAAAAAGAGCAGGAGGAACACACACAGGAATAGGCCAAAATTCATGAAAATGTATCCACCACCTTGCAAATTTTGATCACCTTACCCTGAGGTATGCCACTGATGGCATGGTATGCAATGGTGCTGTGCTGTAGTTATTTTATTAATATTTATTTCCAAAGATGCTGCTTAACTTATCAGACAAGCCAAGACTACTTGCTACAGAACTCAGCTATAAACTTATAGCGATGCCCAATGTATATTTACACAAGTTGACACACCTACCTAAATATTTGGCTATGTATTTCACTTCAGCCAGCTTTGTTCCTCTTTGCCCCTGATTACCTTTCTTTTTTTCTTCTGGCTATAAAACCAAGATATTTAAAGGATGACCTAACACCAAATGGAGGTACAATCCCTCACATGCTTGGAAACTTAAAGCAAAGCAACGGTTACTCCAATATAATGCCTGGCTATGCCCCTAGGCTTCACTAAAATGCAGGAAGATTGTCAGATCTCCCCTGTCAATATCTACATCACCATTGGAGGGCAGCAAAGGTCAACCTGAGATGAGTAAGTTGTTACTGCCCTCTGGTGTTCACCTATGGTTTGAATGGCTCAGATCTGATGCCTGCCAACAGCTTCATTGAAATACAAAGTGAAACAAAGTCTTGCAAATCAGTTTGAAAAGAACACCCCCTTCCTGAATCATCCCTTTTCCTTCCCAAACCCATATAATTTGTTACCTAAACTCAGTCTGTTGAGTATTACCCTGGGTCATTAGTAACACCAAAAGTTATCAGATATCCACCTTAAACTTTCTTGCTGAAAATGGCTCCCTCTACTGAGAAAAAGGGTTATCTGAAAAACATGTCACAAGAAATAACATACAGTATCTGAATTGTCATATGGCATTTACAGTATGGGGATACAGTGATTTAGTACATGTTCTTAACATGCTAAGTACCTTATCATCACATGACTACTTTTAAATATATTGTTATGGGCAAGGGTGGGATTCAAAAATCCCAACAACCAATTATCTGGCCAGTTGCTAGGTGGGCATAGCCATGGTGGGCGTGGCCTACTGGAACTTCCGAGAGAGCCATTTTTCATCTTCCCCAGCGTCCGGAGGCTTCCCTTGGGCCTCTGGGAGAGTGAAAATGGCCTTCCCTGGGCTCTGGAGGGCCTCCGGAAGCTGGAAACAGGCCCGTTTCCGAACTTCTGGGAGGGCAATTTTTCACCCTCCCAGAACCTCTGCACGGACCCTGGACTTACCTACATCCAAAACGGGCCACGTGGAGACTCCTGGGAGAGGAGGGGTGGGGCAGGCGGGGCCAGCCAGTCGGTTCAACTACCGGTTTGGCAAACCAAATGTAAATTTAATATCCAGTTCTCCTGAACTGGCCCAATCCCACCCCTGGTTATGGGCTATTTTGCTGCTATGCAATAGCAGTTAAAATTTCATTATAATATAAACAATATGCTACGTATGACCTTAATACAAGAAAGGTAGAATTTTGATAGCAATGTCATGCCCACTTTCTTGCATTTTTTTTGACCTCCTTCTGTGGACAACCTGCCATTGAAGTAAGAATTCTGAATCACAAAATTCATTTCTGAAATCTTAAGGCCTAGTCAAATATATAAGTCAAATGATGAAGCAGACAGCCATTAATCCTTCCTGTGGTTATCAAGCCTGCAAAATCCCAACTACAGTGGCACTCAAATATCTTCTGAGGTCATATCAATTCAAATGACCAAGAAGCAAATAGTTCTTCTGTGAAAAATATAACTTCAAGTACAATTTGAGCTCTAAATATCCAAAGCTTCTAAAGTAGAATGCTCAACAATTATGGAGAGATCGTTTAATCATTTAACCTCAACCACAGAAGCTCAAAGAGGGACTTTGGGCCATCACTATTAATGCAACCTGCTCTACAAGGTCATAGTAGGGATAAAATGCAGGAAGATCTCCACCTAAAACCATTTTAGGATTTTTTAAAAAAATAGAAGATGTTGTTGATGATATCCATAATGGCAATATGGATACTTTGCGATTATCAGTGACATTAAGAACCTGACTGCATGACAGCACTATCCCCTGCCAGTGAACATCACTAGAAAGACACCAAGTGATTATGCTTGATATTGGGGGAGGGGGAAGAGTAGAGAGATAAAATTGAGAGACTATTATGTGCTAGCAACTAGTAGGATAAGAACCTCATGGGAATCCCCTTCTGAGGTTGCAACAGCAGAGAGAGAGAGAGAGAAAAGAGAGAGGGAGAGAGAGAAGAAAACTTTGCTTTCTTGTTAGCCCTTCCAGGTAGCCCAGGGGACAAAAGCAAAGATATGAATAGTAAAACTACTTTTATTATAGGGTTATACTAACAAAATCTGGAAGTCTGAAAGCCTTTCCTCCCCCCACTTCTTCCTTTATCTTCAAGAGAACTTGGGAGTGTCAAGACTGAGATGCTTTTTCAAGCTACATTTCTGCTCTGAGCTTTTCCCCCTGTTCCTTAAGGTTATTCTCACTACATGACCTGAGAGCTTCTTTTCTCTAACAGCTCAAGCAGAAATGGCCATGGTGGCTCAGAGTTTACAGTTAGTTTCTTCCTGTTCCTCAAGGTCATTCTCACAACCCATTACATAGCCAGAGAGCTTTTCTATTCTCTATCAGCCCAAGCAGAAATGGCCATGGTGGCTTAGAGCTTGTGGTCAGATGAATGGGGAGTGGTCCTACAGCAGGCCAGTGGGACCTCCTTCAGGCTCCACCTCCATGCAAATCAAGATTGCAGTTTCCTGTGGAAAACCCCACTTTCCCACTGAAGCATTTGAATCTGGCTTTAATCTGTCTTAAGAGGGAGGCTCCATTATTAACAGGACATGTTCCTTCAGAAACGGTCAGCAGGCCATCTCATCATCAGGATACAGGTGGTGTGTGAATCACACTTGTGAATTTCCTCCTAGTTGATGTTCCAGCTGAGTCTTAGCTTCACTGCTCATATGTAAAGAAACGTTTTACCTATGATCATATGTAAAGATAAGCTCATATGTCTTCCTTAAAAACATGGAAGGAAAAATAGAGGATTACTACCCTCACATCCTTGTCTCCTATAGGAGAAAGGATCAGGGGTGTCAAACTCGATTTCATTGAGGGCCGCACCAGGGTTGCATTTGACCTCGGGGGGGGGGGGGGGGCAACAAGGATGGATGTGGTCCCCTCGAGCTTCATTTTCATCTGTGAAAGCCTCCTGCAGCCCTCTGCCAGCAAAAATGAAGCTCGGGGAGGGGGCACACGCAGCCCTCCTGAGCTAAGTTTTCGCTGGCTGAGGCACCGTGGACCGGTCCCTTCGCTGTTTCCAGGGCGACCCTGCGGGCCAGATCTAAGCACCATACAGGGTGGATCTGGCCCACGGGCCTTGAGTTTGACACCCCTGGCGTAGATGATGCAAATAGATATTATTGTCTAAATAATCATACAGTACTTTCATGGCAGAAGGGAAGGAGGTCAATTTCTTCATCCCCCACAAGCTTCCCCGCACAAATGGGATTGTCAGCTTTGGAAGCCATATTCCATGCTGCCACATAGCCTGAGAAAGTGGGAGAGGGGCTGATTTCAATTGAGAGTAGTTCTAAGTAGACAAAATGAAATTCTTTTCTTAGTTCAAGGTGATTAAGTGTGGGGCAGCAGAGGAAAGGGATCTTACGCTGAGACGGATCGTGATTGGTCCATGTGATGTGATGATGGGAGAAAAGGGGATGGATTGTAGGTTGGGACATTGTGGGAAATCCAGGAAACTTGTAGTTTCGAGATTCCACAGATATGCCAGATGCTATTCTAATAAAGGTACTTTTGAGATTATGCTTGTCTCGGAATTACTGACTGGAATGGAGGTTTGCTGGAATGCTGACAGGGGCCCTAATCAAGGTCAGATTCTGGCCACATCAATGCCATATAACTATGGAAACCAAAATAGGACATTATTTTTTTAAAAAAGAAATCTTGAATTTGTCAAATCAACAAGGAATCATGAAATCGCTTCAAGCAAACAGAGTCCGTCTCTGAGATTATAACATATTTCTTATCTCAAAGAACTACCTTCCACTAGGAACTGCTTTCACTCAAACTGAAGTTTTTGGGGGAAAAGGGAGGGTTACATATAGTACAGGTAATCCTCAACTTACAACAATTCGTTCAGTGACCATTCAAAGTTACAACGGTACTGAAAAAAGTGACTTACGACCATTTTTCACACTCACGACCGTTGCAGCATCCCCATGGTCACGTGATTTACATTTGGATGCTTAACAGCTGGTTCATGTTTACGACGGTTGCAGTGTCCTGGGGAGGTCATGCGATCCTCTTTTGCGACCTTCTGACAAGCAAAGTCGATGGGGAAGCCAGATTCATTTAACAACCGTGTTAACTAAATTAACAGCCGCAGTGGTTCACTTAATACAATGCGGCAGAAAACTTTGTAAAATGAGGCAAATATTTACTTAGCAATTTTTTTTCACTAACAACAGACATTTTGGGCTCAGTTGTGATCGTAAGTTGAAGATTATCTGCAGCAGATCAAAGTTCATGTTCTGAAGGATGCGGAAGAGATTTGGAATTGTGTTTCTTCTCCAATGGCCTCACAGACAGTTTCTCGGGAGTGAGGGTAGGGACAGCTAGTTACTTTAAACTATTTTAAACTAGCATGCTTTGGGAAGAGGGAATGTATAAGAAAATAAATATCAAAGTTAGATTTTGCTCTCCACGCTATTCTGAGCATCTGAAAAGAAAATTGGGATAAATAGCCGCCTTCTCTCGGAATACAGAACATCTCATCCATTTAAAAGATTTTTAAAAAATACTTCTATTCCTGGATCAACTTTACAATGACCAATTATCTCATTTCTTCTAATTTGGATTTGCAGACAGGCCTCTTGGCAGATGGATGGGAAGGGGCGAGGCAGGCAAGAGACTGATTCCCTGTGTAGAAGGCACAGAATGCAAAATGGCAGCTGGAAACAGTGGCTAAAAGACTTCTGCTCTTTCCCTGCAGGAGGCCATATTTCTGGCTTGTATGTTCTATTGTCCCCAAAACTGGACTCTTGCTTAGTGTCGAAGTCGATAAGTCACCGGACACAAGATATGGTACAAAATTATGCTTTTATTTTGTTACCAAGATATAAGGGCCCTGGTCCGAAAGCTAACCAAAGGGCCTCGATGAGAATCTTAGAGCAATTTTTATAGTCAAGGGGTGGTCGGATTCAACCTTTGCCCTTTCCCTAAATATTGCATGCATAACTGATATTGGTTATTTGGATCTCATCCCCTTACATAGCTAAATGTCGCGTCACCTGTGTTTCACCCCAGGTCACGGGTATCTTGCAAAGTGTCCTAGTTTCATGTGCCAGCTACGTGGTTTTTGGGGTTTTTCATATAAGCAAACTATTCTTGGGCCTAATATCCTGGCTAGTGGTTTAAGGTGCTAGCTTCTGCCTCATTAAGAATGTGCGGTTCCAACCCTTTTCCTATTACAGAGCAGCTCAAAGTACCCCCCCACCCCCCTTTCTGCAGAGAAAAGTAAAAGCAGTTTTAAATCTTTGTCTGAGACAACACCCCCACTCCTCCGCGACCCCCCCCACCTTCTGCAGAGAGAGAGAAGACAGGAAGGACCAAGGCTTCTTAAGGCACAGAAATGAAGACAATAGAAAATGTATCAGAATTCATATTCCTTTCTCTCATGTCCATTCCATCCATACCTGGGTCCTATCTCCACATATGATCCTTCCTCTGATCCTCAGGGCCTCCTCTGTATATACATTCCATCATCTGATCCTTCAGTTCCTTATAATTAGGAGAAAAGGAGGAGAAAAGAAGGCCCAGAGCATTTAAGCAAAGATATTATTAACATTTTCAACGACCATTCCCTAAATTCTGCATAAAGCTGAGTTCTGCTTTTGAGTTAGGCCAATGTTCTCAACCTTGGAAGTTTGAAGATGTGTGGACTCCAACTCCCAGAATTTCACAACCAGCCATGCTGACTGGGGAATTCTGGGAGTTGAAGTCCACTCATCTTCAAGCTGCTATGGCGGAGAGAAATACCGAGTTAGGCCAAATAAGCACATTTTTCTAGAGTCCGTTCGGCTTCTGTCTATTATGGGAAAAGGCTGGGTAATGAACTCAATTCTCTCCAGGGATGCCTTAGATCAGGGATGTCAAATTGGATATCTTCAAGGGCCGGAGCAGCATTGTACTTCTTCTCCGCAGGCTGGACGGGAGAGGTGGGACGGAGATCTCCTGCAGCACTTTGCTGGCCAAAATGGGGTTCGGTGGGGTGGCGCCACCCCCCGTGCCCCATTTTGTCTGCCAGAGACACCAGCGGGCCTGGTCCTTTGCTATTTCCAGGCGGGCCCTGCAGGCCAAATTTAAGCACCCACAAACTTCATCCAACCTGCAGGTCTTGAGTTTGACACCTCTGCCCTAGATTTCTGGAATGTGCTGGAGAGGGATGGAGAAGGATTCTACCCTGTATTTTATCACAAAGCTTCTTAAAAACGGGGTTTTTTTTTTTCATATTATTTTCTTCTTGTGAAAGGTAAGGAAAATGCAAAGTTCTAAAATAGTTACTTCTATACTCTTTAACTAACCCTGAAGCTTTCTCTGTAGGATCATTTGAAATGTTTTGTACCCACGTTTTTGTATAGAGACACTTATGCAACATATACTTCTATCAGACCAGAAGCACAGAATTGAGAATACTTTGAAAGAGAAAAGGTGGATTGGGATGGAACAGTTATCATTACCCAATAACATAAAATGAAACACACTCACACATTTTAAATATAGCTTCTGAATGACTATGTGGAGATTCTGTATCTACAGTAAACATTGCCTGTTCTGGTACTTTCTACAGCCCTTACGATCTTCTTTGTTAGACTCTTTCCAAAAGGATAAAAAAGGCTATATTTTACTAAGGTAAACTAAAACTAAAGGTAAACTAAAATTAAATTTAATATATCAAACAGTATATTTTTAAAGCATAGGTGGTCAATCCCTGAGTAGAGAGGAAGGAAATGCAATAGTCAAACTTGGCAATGCCCAAATTTGGTGATGCCCAACCTTTGCAGATCTCCAAAAGGAAATGGCATTATGGAAATATTTTCTATAGTTTTATTTTTCCTTCCTATTTGGCAACTTCTCTGAGCAAGAGATACTGACTTTGATCTTCCACAGCTTCTTCTCAAGTCTATAATTAACCGAACAGTTGCTTGGTTCTATTTGGAAGCAAATGGTCCTATCGCCTTTCTCCCCTCTATGTTGTACAATCCTTGGGATTCAATGCAAAAGAGCTAATGAAATTCTTCCTCTGACCTTTGTGCATTAATAGCGACAACTGGGCTCAAACAGGGCAGGTGGAGGTTTCCAACACAGAGCTCTTTTGATGGTGGCAGGCAACCTGAAACCTGAAAGGGTTAGTCCACTATGGGTAGCTAGCAATAGCAATAGCAGTTAGACTTACATACCACTTCATAGTGCTTTACAGCCCTCTCTAAGCGGTTTACAAAATCAGCATACTGCCCACAACAATCCAGGTCCTCATTTTACCCACCTTGGAAGGACAGAAGGCTGAGTCAACCTTGAGCTGCTCAGAATCGAACTCCTGGAGTAAGCAGTGAGTTAGTATTGCATTCTAACTACTGCGCCATCACAGCTCTTTTCAACTAATTGAAAAGTCAGAAAAACACTCAGAAGAAAAACAGTAATCGATCCTGAATTATAGGGAAGCCCTTTGCCTCAGGCCGTCCCCCATCACATTCAATATGACCCAAATCAGAACAAACACATCTATTTATTTATTTTTTATTTATTTTATTTAATACATGAAATGGATACATATAAGAAAAATAAAAAAAAGAACAGGACAGGGATGGTAGGCACGTTGGTGCGCTTATGCACGCCCCCTGCAGACCTCTTAGGAAAGGGGTGAGGTCAATAGTAGACAGTCTAAGGTTAAAGTTTTTGGGGTTTGGGGAAGAAACCACAGAGTCAAGTAGAGTATTCCAGACATGGATCCACTCTGTTGCTGAAGTCGTATTTCCAGCAATGAAGTTTGGTGAGGTTTACCTTGAGTTTGTATCTATTGTGTGCTCTTGTATTGTTGTGGTTGAAGCTGAAGTATTCATTGATCTACTAGGACACCTATGCCTACTAAGAAATGGTTTTTCTCAAAGCACCTGAGGACAAGACAAGAAGCTAATGGATGGAAGCTTAACAAACAGAAAGTCAACCTAGAATTAAGGAGAAATTTCCTGTCAGTGAGAACAATCAACCTGTGGGATGGTTTGCTTTCAAAAGTTGTGGATGCTCAATTAGTGGAGATTTTTAAGAAGTCATTGGACAGCCATTTGTCCAGAATGTTATGGGGTCTCCTGCTTGAGAAGAGGAGCAGAGCAAGTTCACTTCCAACTCTATTATTCTTTCTGTTCTGTAATTGAACAACAAAAGGTGAATATATGGAAGAGTAATTTGATGAGAAACGTACACTTCTATTGTTTTTCCCTTTTGTTCTTTTTAGGTATACAATTAACAAATATAATTGAAGATCAACCAGCTCTGAATCCAATGCTGCCTGATGGCTTTGCACTTCATTTTGCCTTAAAAATAATTTTATGTTATTTCCCTTTATTGACATTTCCGTCAGTATCCTGCCTTAGAGTGTGAGAAAGTGTGTGTGTGTGTGACTTACAAATAAATATAATGTATAGGTACAGTATATGTGGTACTTTGCTCAATAGTAGTAACTGTGAGAGGGAATTCGGAGTCCTAGTGGACACAACCATTTAAATATGAGCCAGCAGTGTGCAGGAGCTGCCAAAAAAGCCAACAGGGTTCTAGGCTGCATAAACAGAGGGATAGAATCAGTTAATACCAATTTATAGGGCCTTGGTAAGGTCACACTTGGAATACTGTATTCAGTTTTGGTCACCATGATGTAAAAAAGATGCTGAGACTCTAGAAAGAGTGCAGAGAAGAGCAACAAAGATGATTAGGGGACTGCAGGTTAAAGTATATGAAGAATGGTTGTTGGAATTGGGTATGTCCAATTTGGTGAAAAGAAGGACTAGGGGAGATATGATAGCAGTGTTCCCAATATCTCAGGGGCTGCCACAAAGTAAAGGGAGCTAAGCCATTCTCCAAAGCACCTGAAGGTAGAACAAGAAGCTGTGGAAGGAATCTAATAAAGGAGAGAAGTAACCTAGAACTAAGGAGAAATTTCCTGAAAGTTAGAACAATTAATCAGTGGAACGATTTTCCTCCAGAAGTTGTGGATGCTCCAACCCTGGAAATTGTTAAGAAGAGATTGGATAACCCTTTGTCTGAAATGGTGTAGGGTTTCCTGCCTAACAGGGGGTTGGACTAGAAGACCTCCAAGGTCCCTTCCAACTCTGTTATTCTATTCTATTCTAAAATCTCATATGGGGCTATTCAAATGAACACCCAAAACTAAAACTTCAGACAGAATTCCCCAGAGGATGGAATTTCCAGCCTCAAGGAATAAAGTATCTTCTATCTCAAAGTGCAATTTAAAAAATACAAATGAATGGGTGTCATTCTTTCCTTCCAGAGAACACAAAATATTATTTGGGGCTTTGGGGAGAGGGGGCACTTCCATTTTTCAATATTAGTGGATTTTCCTGGTGCGTCTGAAGGGGGAGCTCCTTCCACACACAATGAAAACTTTCAGCTGCTTTGTTGCTCATCTTGACAGCAATTCCATTTGGGCTGGAGGGAGGGAAGACTCTCTGTGGGAAGACTGGTTGTGAGACACACAACTGTGTGTAACAAAGGCAGTCTGAACTGAAGAAGGGAGCGAGGCAAAGAGAACAATGGGAAGATGGAGTGGAAACTAAAGATAAACCAGAGCAGCTGCCTGCAAAATAAAGAGCTTTCAAGATGATCCCGAAGAGATGAGGAAAAAAGTATCTCTCTGTGTTAAGCATTGCTTCAAAGTAAGAGATAAAAAAGTTGAGCAGGAAGAAACTGGAATTTCAATCCAAGACTTCATCTCATGAAGGGACTTGCAACCTTCAGCATTAAAGTTTTATTTCTTCAATATACAAAGAGTACAGCATTGTATCCATTATTATTCCACCCCCTCTAATTATTTAATTCATATGTTACTGCAGAAAACTGATCATTATAATAATAAGAACTGAAGAATCAATAACAGCCAATAATTGATAATTCTTTGAAAGAAGTTCTCAAATATGTTGTCAGGATTTTATTTTTGCATGAAGTTTGCTTTGTAATATATTTTTATGTGAGGTTCCAAAAATCATCTTTGATTGTGGCACCCTATAAATATATAGGATATTGTTCTCTGCTTTAATAGATTTCTTCAGGACATATGTAGTTACAAGCAGAGTAAAATAAAAGATTTGCAATATTGTCAATATTTACTTTTCGTAATTTAGATACCCTGCCTCATTTTAGGATTTTTCTTGCCACAGTCTGTAAGTGAAACCCTGCAGTTCTTAAAAGTTAGTAACATAGTCATTAAGTGAATCTGGCCCTGCATTGACTTTGCTTGTCAGAAAGTTGCAAAAGGGGATCATGTGACCCTGGGACACTGCAACCGTCATAAATATGAGTCAGTTGCCAAACATCTGAATTTTGACCATGTGACCATTAGGATGCTCCAGTGGTCATAAGTTGAAAAATGGCCGTCACTTTTTTCAGTATCATTGTAACTTTGATGTCAGCTTTGGAAGCCATATTCCATGCTGCCACATAGCCTGAGAAAATGGGAGGGGGTGATTTCAATTGAGAGTAGTTCTAAGTAGACAAAATAAAATTCTTTTCTTAGTTCAAGGTGATTAAGTGTGGCGCAGCAGAGAAAAAGGATCTTATGCTGAGACGGATCGTGATTGATCTAACCTTCCGGCGCGCATTGAAAACTTATTTATTTCATCAAGCCGGTCTGGCCTAGGGTTTTATGGGGTTTTAAATTCGGTTTTAATTTTAGTCCTTATTTTTTTAAACCCTTGTCTTGTTTTTATTATTCAACCACCTAATATTATTGTATTTCTTAATGACTGTACACCGCCCCAAGTCCTGCAGGGAGAGGGGGCGGTATATAAATCTTGTAAATAAATAAATAAATGTGATGTGATGTGATGTGATGATGGAGAAAAGGGGATGGATTCTAGATTGGGACATGTGGGAAGTCCAGGAAACTTTTAGTTTCGAGATTCCACAGATGTGCCAGGTGCTATTGTAATAAAGGTACTTTTGAGATTATGCTTGTCTCGGAGTTACTGATTGGAATGGAGGTTTGCTGGAACACTGACATTTGAACTGTCACTAAATGAACAGATTTAAGTCGAGAACTACCTGTATAGTTTTTAAAAATAATTTTGAATATAGCTTTTTGAATATATTGCAGAATTATAACCATGCAGTTGTACCTTGTCCCTGTACTATTATTCATAACAAAGGTTTATAAGGGAGAATTCAGATATAAAACACCCCCAGCCATCTTAATCAAGAAATATACAAGCTGCTAGAATGTAAGAAAGAGCAGAGCTTACACCCACTGGGGAAAAAAAATGAGTGATGCTTATCTTTGCACAGAATCTTTGAACCTTTTAAAAATGTAATTCTTGTATCTCTGCCAACTTCAGCTGAAGGGTAAACATTACCAGTACTTTCATAAAGTATTTAGAGAACACTGGAAATCTGCAAAATTTGCAGCCACAAATGTCTGCTATCTTAATCAAGACTTTTCTATTAGAAAATACAAATTTCCAAAGTCTGCGAAAGCAGAAGGACAAAGAGACCAGGAAGACCCAAGTTGAGTGTTTAACTAAATCTTGAAATTTGTTAGCCACTATAGGTGCAGCAGGGACAACACACACCATGCTCTTTGCCATTTAAGCTTAAGTTTATTGTCATGGCACCTCGTACGATGAAATTAAATGCCACCTTCAGTTTTGCCTTCCATTAGTATAATAAGTTACGATTAAACCCAGCAAGCTGATGAAACTTTTTCCTAAACATTGGTCTAAAAGCTAATGTTTTTCAACCTTGGCAACTTTAAAGATGTGTGTACTTCAATTTCCGGAATTCCAAATCAAAGAGATTATATCACAGATATTGAGTTGAATTCTTCCCCTGTTAAGGAAGCCCACAGGGTGTAGGTTAACAAAGCCAAGATAGTAGACACTAGTGTCATCAAAGCTTGGTATTTTGGGGGGGTGTATGTGTTGCACATGACAGGCAGAGCTCCTGTGAGCAAAATAAATTCTTGGATGAGTGGGAGCGTGTTAGCAAAATAAAAACATAGAAGGAATGAGTGCTAACTGGCACATAAAAAGGGTGACATTGACGTGCCTGGTTCTGGGTAAATCTTATCAGCATAACTGATACCTTTCTTTCCATTAAGACAGTAATTCATTCTTGAGGATACTAGCAAGTAGAGAAATAACTTGAGATTTGCTAATTATGAATATAATTTACTACCAGTTCTGTGGGCATGGCTTGGTGGGCGTGGCTATTTGGGCGTGGCCATGTGACTGGGTGGGCTTGGCTTCTTTCTTTTCTTTTTTTGCAGCACCACCCATGCTCCATTTTTTACCTCCTGGGCCTCAGGGAAGCCTCTTGGGCAGAGCAGTAAGACAGTGAGGGGGATCCTGACACAGCTGATCGTCGGAACAGCTGACTGTCAGGAGAAAAAAGAAAGAAAACCGGTTCAGCCAAACCGGTAGATGTGTTTTTTTTTTTTTACTACCGGTTCACCCAAACCAGGCCGAACCAGTAGAATACCACTACTGCTATGCCTACATTTTACACACACACACACAAACACGCATGCACGCACACACAATCACAAGAAATTACAGCAGGCAGCAAAAACTGGATGGCTTTGGCTGTCCTTCCGGAAGAACAAAATAGCTTTCAGAATGGAAGCCCACCAGAAAATGCCAAGGTTATAATGAGAAGTCAACATGCACGTTGGAACAAAACACAAATCACTTCTGGATTGTTCACCAAATCCATGAAGATACTTCAGGAGTTCAACTCAACTTGAGGGCTTCTTCTTGTTTGAGTGACAGAACAGAAATTCCGAGCTGGAGACAGGCAATAATTACCCAGGTTGTACAACTACAAAGGCTGGAAAGAGACAGATCTGGATTCATTCTCCCACCTCTCTCCTGAAATACAATACTGCCTTTGGTCAAAGTCACTGGGGAAAAAATGAGGATGATTTTGCATGCTGACTGCTTAAGAAAGTGGTTTTTTAAATAGCTTTTTGGAAAAGCTACTCAGTTAAAACAGTGACTCAGTGAAATGAGATACCATCAAGACAAAGTGCCTCTTATAACACCTGAGCGCAGGTGCTTGTACGGGGGAGACATTCCCAGTTTGGTTATGGTTATGGAGTCCAATGTGGGCCAGCAATGGAAAACCAACTCTTGGTTACATCAACTGATATCAGACCAAACAAATCCAAATGTTAGACCAGAATTGGTAACTAAGTCCAAGCAATAGTCAAAGTTATCCTTGTTTCAATGCAACACTCAAATACCTTATCATCTTTTTCTCATTCTCCAGAGAAGGAAAGGTGATGAATCCATAAACCCAAAGCAACTTTCTGCTCTTATGGACAAGCAGAATGATGTCACGCAGTTTATGAGGTCATTATACAAATGACACCATTACATATTTCACACAGTTTGAACCATGATGTCATCATGCTTTGTAGTGGGCAACTCCTGCCTTCATACAACAATAATGTGGGTATCTCCTCCAACTCATGTCCGTCCAACTCAATTTGTTTTGAACCTATATATTTCAATAAGACAATAATTGACAAGTGAGTCTACCTCTTTCTTGCCCAATCCTGGTTTAAGGTATTGTAATCAGGAAATTTTTAGACTACATCCTTCTTTATGTCATGGAATGGATCCTCTCCAGATGCAAGTTTAGAGAAGGAGTGTAAGTTTGGGTCTGCAAAGGAAAGAATGGAGCCAAATATTGAGCAGGATCAAGGCACAGAGAATGCTAGCCTGTTGGAGCATCCTCGGCTGGGTTGATTGGATGAGGGACAGGCTGAAGCTGAGAGAAGTGAGCTGCAGCAAGTTGGCCAGGAGGCTTCAGGCGAAGACCAGGAGTATCTGCCACCTATTCAGGATAATGTCAGCATTCCAGCAAGTAACTCTGAGACAAACTTATCTCAAAAGTACCTTTATTAGAACTAGTAAATGGCACATCTGTGGAATCCCGAATCTAAAAGTTTTCGGGCTTCCCACAATTTCCCAAACTACAAATCCATCCCCTCTTGGCCGTCATGCCATCACATGGTCCAATCACGATCTGTCCAAAAATAAGATCCTCATTTCATCCTGCGCCATACTCAATGACCTTGAACGAACAGAAGAATTTTATTTTGTCCACTTAGAGCTACTTAACTGAAAAAAGCACCCTCTCCCATTTTCTCAGGTTATGTGGCAGCGTGGAATATGGCTTCCAAAGCTGACAATGAGGAGGTGGAGTCCACTCTCCTCCTGATCTGAGGACACACAAGAGCAGAGAGGAGGCAGGCATGACGTCTGTCAGCTAGACTACTCATGCGGAGTCAACCTCGCCTCAAATGAAGGGCTGCACTGCCTACTTAACCTCACCCTGAGGATTTGAGTGTTGTTGGAGCTATGTGCCCAATTCTGAGCCTTGTGTGCTTGTGCCATATATCCTGGCCTGTTTGAATCGTGGACTGCTTTCCTGGACATTGTGTGTGCCCGTTGGATTTGGTTACCCAGTAACTCTGAGCTTGGAATCCAGATCTGCAAAACAGGGGTGCTTTCTGAGGACTTGTTTGGGGAGTTTGAATAAGAGTAGAAATCTTGTTGTATGTGTGTGTGTGTGTGGGGGGGAAGAGCGGGACAGCATATCTTAAATCATCATCTTTTTTTAACAAACCCATAATCCCTTGCGGGGGTGGAGTCTGGGCAATTGAATGGAGCTAGCAGAGTATTTTAATGGCCGGATGCCCTTCCTGTCACCAATGCGGAGTTTTGTTCAGCAGATATATTCTCAATGTGCCCAGGGAAATATCTGCCTCTTATCTAGGATCGAACTCACAGCCTCCTGACTGTGAGGTGAGAGCTTAACCTCTAGACCACTGAACTACTCCAGCACACTTTAAATCTATTCCAAAATTGCATTGGTTTTATTAGGATTATAGTGAATATAAAGTAGAAAGGTCTCTCAGAGGGTCCATAACATTTAAACTTGGCTGCAATCCCCTGCCTGCTGTTATATGCACTCTATTTTGTTTTCTTGATTGTTTCTCCCCACCCTACCAGTAGATACCCCCAGCATAAGGTGGTCATCAAGTTCCATGCTGGATGGGGAATTTTGGGAGTTGAAGTACAGACATCTTCACGTTGCCAAGGCTGAGAAACACTGTTCAGAAGTAAAGATATAATGTTTAAAATAAAAGGGTATGCAACTGAGGCAATCTGCATGGAATTTTAAAACATAAATTATCAGGAAGAAAAATCCTTTTAGTCAGAGGTATATTTATATCATGTAAAATCTCAGAGGAGGCGAGGAACTGGATTTAATCTAATTGTTCTAGTCTGGATTGCCGTACAATATACTGTTCAATTTAGCTGTCAGCATGCAGTTAGCATTCATTGCTGGTCCTAGCTGTTTGGCAGGCCTGAAAATGCAAGTGCAGATTAATTTAAATTCCCTGTTTGTAAGCTGCAGTCTGAGAGCCTTCTAGCCACAATTCTGCCTTTCAAACCAAGCTACACCCACCTTTCCACCTACAAACCAAAATTCCCAAAAAGGAACAAAGGCCAGATGGTTTAAAACAAGCCCGTCCCATTGCAGCTCACAAATCTCCAGCTGAAGTAGGTCGGTATCTGTCCTTTAAAACAACATATTCCCTTATTGAGTTTTCACAGTAAACCATCTGCTCAAAAGTGGCAAGCTGTTTTGTAGTGGAAATTCAGAATCATAAGAAAGTGGGACGGCCCTCTAAATAAATTTGAGACTGGCTAGATTCCATGCATCAAAACTCAAGTTTTGCCAGCATGGGTACAAATTACTGATATATAATAAGATGTCCATAAAAATATGATACATCCTTTCCTTCATTTTCTTTGCCTCTCTGAGTATTCTTGAATATCAAAATGGAGGTTGTAATTTCATGTATTATGCTAGATCATAGTTTGTTTGGGTGTGTGTGTCAAAAAGCCATGACGCCCCCTTTTACCTGCCTTTTCTGACATAGACATACCCTCCTGTGAATATTTCCAAGTTAATTTTACCTTTTTTTGAAGTAAATCTCAACTAATCTGCTTGTCACTACAGGCTAAATAATAGTTTGAGTAAACCATGATGGACCAAGTTCATACAATTTTCTAAACTAAAAACCAACCAACATTATGACTTAATACAAAGTTTGGATTCTGCCAGCATGCTAGTCTGCAAGGAATGTATTATTTTTTTATTGTAAAGCACCCAGAGTAACTTGGGTGAGATGGGCAATGTAGAATGAATGAATATTATAAATGCTTCAAATGTAAAGGCTGCATTCAATAAAATATAACTATGAAGTTTATTTCTATTTCATGAGATCCACTGTCCTAATGCTTTCTCCCAAACGACAACCTTTTCCCACCTAAA
Organism: Bungarus multicinctus; assembly: GCA_023653725.1. Lineage (NCBI taxonomy): Eukaryota > Metazoa > Chordata > Lepidosauria > Squamata > Elapidae > Bungarus > Bungarus multicinctus. The sequence continues at coordinate 19,521,742 of CM042848.1, read as the reverse complement.
TTATTTATCTAAAATATACGAATTGTTATAAATATAAAATGATATTAAAAACTTCATAACAAAATGAAACAATATTTATATCCACTGTAATAGAATTTTGCATTCTGGTTTTACTGACTTAGAAAAACGTTACTTGAAAAATGTTACTTCTAAATCTACATTAGAGCCTATGTCTCCATAGCATCTGGTAGAAATCATGATGCTACATCGCTGGTATGATTTGCTTAGTGACATAATAGCATAGTCTTCGCAGGATAACTTGAAAGATTTTTGAGGTTTAAGAAATCTAAACAACTTTTCAATCTTTTTTCTCTAGAGCTGAATTGGAAAACTGAATCCCACAGTCAGTCAGGGGAAAAAAAACCAACAGTTGAACATAAAAGGGAATTTGCATCCATTAAAAACCAGGTGGAAAATAGGGATCCACAATAGGGAATTTCCCATGTTCTCTATGAATCATTATATATGTTTACATCTATCTGTCAGTCTCATTGCAAACATGTCTACAAAGATTTACAATATAAACCCAAGTGCAGTAACAATATTTAATAAAATATCAAAGAATATCCTTCTGTCATTGCCAAGGGCCTGTGGTTTTCACAAGCCTAACTGGGAGAAGACTTTAGCATAGCTGAGGGTTTATTTTATTTTATTTGCTCAAAATAACTTCTTAAAATTTTATTTTACATACTCTAGAATTCATAAAGCCTTAATCTGAATGAGACAAATACAGATTAAGATGCTGTTTACAGCCATATAAAATAGAGTCTTTAGCTAGTTTTACTCTGCATTTTTAACTTTTTGCACGTGGTTTTTAAATTTTGTTAGCTACAATGGAGCTTGTCATTGACTTTAATCAATCCTATTCTTGCCTGCTCAAACATTTAGTCTTTTCTATTAGGCTCATCCCAAAGGGAGCTGCATAATAGCGATCTTATGATCCAATCAATTTAGATAGTGGCTGGGTTCATACTTTCCCCAGCCTAGGTTTAAACATGGTTTGCTGAATAAGTTTCAATGTTGGGGTAAGTCAAACAACATGCTGAACCAAAATGTAGTTGGGCTGGCTTGGTTGAGTTTGGACTTCATGTGATCTTTTATGAAACTCTTTAAATTAGAAGAGTGATGGTGGCGCAGTGGTTAGAAAGCAGTATTGCAGGCTAATTCTGCTCTCACTGCCAGGAGTTCGATTCTTTCAATCCTGACTGGCTCAAGGTTGACTCAGCCTTCCATCCTTCCGAGGTTCAGTAAAAATGAGAACCCAGATTGTTGGGGGCAACATGCTGACTCTCTAAACTGCTTGGAGAGGGCTGAAAAGAACTGTGAAGCAGTACATAAATCTAAGGGCTACTGCTATTGCTTAATTTTATCTGGATGAGAGCACATTTATGTTGATGATCCTAGCAAATGAGCTTTCTCTAGCAGAAAAGCAGATAAACAATCAATCAGTAATTCATCTTTCTAATTCCTGACACTCCCTGTTTGGGTCTAATCCAGGAGTGTCAAAACTATCAAGAGACTGCGGTGCCTCTCTGGCAGTTAAAATGGGCCATGTGTGCCCCCACATACACACCTCGTTTTCACCCTTCATGGCCTCCTGCAGCACTCTGCCTAGTGAAACCGGGCCAAAATCTGGGCCCAAAACAGACTGAAAACAGTCTGAAAAAATGGGTCAAAAACGGGTCACGCCCCACTCTCGTCCCACAGAGGAGAACTACAATGCTGATCTGGTCTTTAAAGAAATCCAATTTGACACCCCTGGTCTAATCTAACTCTCACATCCTCCTTTTTCACAGTTGACCCAATTTATCAACACAGAGACCTTCTACTAGGGCAAGGTTTCCCAACCTTGGCAACTTTAAGATATATGAACTTCAACTCCCAGAATTCCCCAGCCAGTCCTGTTTTAGGGAGAAAACAAAACACAGCACTGTAAACCAAAAGTGTAAATGATTAAACCCAAATATTTGACAGTGGTTTTTGCCACAGTTTGTGGGCTAATCTGGTTAATTCCAAACATGCCCCTGGGGGGAAAAAAGTCCTGATTTCAAAACACATGTTTGATCTGTGCTTTATACATCTTAAACCATTCTTCTCTTCCTTCCAAATCACCCCATTTCCTCCCCCTTTCCCAAAATAAGCATAACAAAATGTTTTAATTCACAAATAATTTGAATGTCAACAAGCAGTAGACACAGTAGGAAAAACTTCATTTCCATAATGAAAAAATAACCATATTGCTGGCAGTCATGATGTAAATTCTTTTGGTCTGGAGCCAAGCATAATAACCCTCATTGGAAAGTTTCCACACTTTTGTAATAAAACACCCTATAATGCAGGAGCAAAAACAGAAGGAATCAGAAACATGATGACTGACGGAGGAAAATTTCCCTTTTCATTAAGCCACATTAACTATGATTTAGAGACTGAGTTTGGTGTAGTGATTGAAGCATCACTCTAGAAACTTGGATACCATGAGTTCTAGTCTCACATTAGACACAAAGCCAGCGGGGTGATCTTGGGCCAGTCGCTTTTTCTCAGCTCTAGGAAGAAGGCAAGGGCCAACCATTTTTTGAAAGTAAACTACAGGGACTTGTCCAGGCAGTTTCTTAGAATCAAAAATGACTGGATGGAAAGAAAAACAAAGTTTTAATGATGACTTGAAACTGAGGTCTGTACCTTGATTTGTAAGAGAGAAGTTTTAACCTTTAACGGGCCAAGCCACTGTGGGATAAGATCTATGCATCATATCATAGTCAGGTTGTTGGCTTGAGCTCCAAGCTTGGCAATTTGGTTGCAAACATTTTGTCACCGTTCGAGGAGACACCGTCAGTGCCTTTTGAATTGTGCTCTTCAAAACTGACGATGTCTCCTCAAATGATGATGAAACATTTGCAATGAAATGGCCAAGCTCAGAGCATAAACCAACAACCTAACTATCAACCCGAGCTACTAATATTCAAACACATTTCAATATCATATTTTGGTCTAGTGGTAAAAGTGCTGGCGTAGAAAACCAGGGAATGGTTAGTTCTAGTACTGCCTTAGGCATGAAAGCTGACTGGGTGACTTTGAGCCGGTCACTCTCTCTCAGCCCAATTCACCTCATAGGGTTGCAGGGAAAATAGGAGGAGGAAGGAGGAGGTATGATCACTGCCTTGAATTATTTATAAAAATAATAAAGGTGGGATATAAATAAATACATAAAAATTAATCTACACAAAGTACATGATGAAGTTTGTTTTAATATTGGCAACAACTGCTGATTAGTTTGTCCCTCCATCCATCCATTCATCCAACCAACCAAGGCTGTAGAGCACTGCACACCAGAACAACTAGGCACAAGGACAGTTTTTCCCCAAATGCCATCATTCTGCTAAACAAATAATTCCCTCAATACTGTCCAACTATGTACTAAGTCTGCATTACTATCACTATTAATCCTCCCTTCCTTCCTTTCACCCATCTCCTCCACTTGTGACTGTATGACTGCAACTTCGTCACTTGTATCCTTACGATTTATATTGACTGTTTTCTAGTATGATTCAATTCCTTTATTGTACCCTATGACTATTATTAAGTGCTGTACCTTATGATTCTTGACGAATGTATCTTTCCTTTTATGTACACTGAGAACATTTGCACCAAAGACAAATTCCTTGTGTGTCCAATCACACTTGGCCAATAAAGAATTCTATTCTATCTATCTCATCTAACATCTATTTCAGAACTTGAAATGGCCAATTTAACTCCAAAGAAACTCAAATGGTCCACCTGGCATTGCATACCTACCCCCAAAATTCAATACTAAACTCTATAGTGTTTTAAAGATAATTAGAGGAACCGTCAAAAAACACAATTAAATTTTATTATAATAATATATGCTGTAATGACATTCCATTGTGTTGGAATGTCACAACATTTCAAGATAAATGACTGCAATAGCTAAATTAGCAGGTACAGATTTCTTGACTGTTCCTTGGCTCTTTCTCTTAGGGTAAAAGGAAAACCAAAATTAAATGCTAAAACAATTGGCTCCTGTGCTGAATTTTAAGGGATTTAGGAATAGCTCTGGAATAAATTGTATATCTCTCACTAGAAAGCTATTATATACAGCTAGGCTTAGATTTTTATATGTGGTGGAATCAGGGGGTATTTGCAAGGAAAAGTCAAAAAGTCGTATTTGATCATGTGATCCAAATCTAGAGTTTTTCGTACATGGATGCAGATCCATCTTGATTATTTTTAACACGCCACCCATGGAAGCCCGTGATAGAGGTTTCTACTAAACTGTTGATTTGAATGATAGTACTACAATGCATTTAATTTTTAGATTGCTTAGCAAGATCACAACAAAATTACAATGCAATGCAATCTAATATCAATTAATGAGCTGTCTGAAAATGCAACCTAGCTCAGACTGTTCCTATTAAGTGCATTTCTACTACAGCTTTAAAGATGTATGTTCATATAGCACTGCCTTAAAAATTTAAGATTAGGAGCCAGATTCAGCTTTCAAAAGGGGAGGTTTTAGGATTTTGCTTCCGTAGCCCAAATTTCTAGCTTTTCTGTCTGATCAAATCTTGCGGAGAAAAAAGTGGAATGGGCAGTTTTCTGCAGTTGTGATCAGAGTTTATGATCCTGCAGAATACAATTGTCTCATTCTTAACCAACCCAGAGGGAACAATGGAAATTGACTGCATTTATACAAGAGTGCCTGTTTTATAAAACTAAAATTATTCAGCTGTACAGAATTAACTTCTGAAGGTCACGGGTGTAATTTATAGCACTATCTGAAATTTTCCAGCCAATCAGACTTTTTTTTAATATATTTGATTTCCCAATAGCATACACAACTTGACTCCAATTGCATTGTGACCCGAATCTTGCAAAACTGAGTAATAATACTTTTTATTAATTTAGCAGTAGGGGTACCATTCATATTTCTTTCACAAACAATCATATTTGATAAATTAACCCCTCCCCTCAAGCCACACACTTTTAACAAATTAAAACAGGAAACAAAGATCTTCAAATTGCTTCTGCTTGAATATACAAGATAAGTAAAATAGAGTGTTCATTCTAGGTATGTGGGTGTCCATTTCCAGTCTGGATGACACACGATTTTTCACGTACACAATGACTCAAAGGGAACCAAAACAATTTCTAACACAAACACCCACTGAACATCTGCAAAACTTAAAAAGAAATCTCTGCCTCAAGTACCCCATCACCCCAAATACATTTGACAGACAAGGGTACCTGCAGGCCTACACATCAAAAAAAGACAAGACGGTAAACACACAACAGAAACCTCACCCTTTTCTTGAGGTCCTCGTGGATTCAGCATTGAATATCAGCACCCCAACAGTCCATTTCTGCTGAGGTCTTCTCCTGGTTCTTGTGATAAACTTTCCCATCTCTTCTTAATGCTATTTCTCTTTTCCATGCCTCATTTTTGGAAGCTATATTTTTTTCTTAAACCAAGTTGAGAAATTTTGGGGGTTGAAGTCAATCATCTTAAAGTGGCTGAGGTTGGAAGACACTGGTTTTAAGGAAAGACTTAACCAAGAAACTTCCAAGGGGAATGACAACACTCAGGAGTGGGAGCTAAAAGACGTGGAAGGAATAAAACCAAATTAAAAGGGCAATTGCAACTCCAAGACTGAAGCCCCAACCTTTTTATAAACTTCTTGCAACATCAGTCTCTGGGTGGTAGCCAGCTACATCTCTACTTGGATCAGGAACCAGTCTCTCTAGAGAGCAAATATAAATCTAAATCTAGTAATTTGTTAGCCACTACAGGGGAGCTGGTTCAAAATATATAAATCATCCTTCCTCAGTGTCTGGAAGCATGAAGGTCTGGAGAAGGATTAAGCTTCACTTCCAATCCTAACAAGGCTCTGGATTTTAGGGCTCCCTGGTTCTGGTGACTTTCAATCCTTGGATGGGGTTGTACTACTTCACTTAGCCCCTATGTGCAATTTGGGGATCCTTCTGGATTTATGGCAACTGTGAGTTGTGGCCAAGAGGACCATTACACAATTATGTGTTGGGTACCCAATATGTACTTTCTTGGACCATTATTCACAATCACTCATATCTTGGTCACCTGCCCCAAGGAGAATTTGAAAGCTCCAGACGCTGAGGAAGGATGATTTATATATTTTGAACCAGCTCCCCTGTAGTGGCTAACAAATTACTAGATTTAGATTTAGATTTGCTCTCTAGAGAGACTGGTTCCTGATCCAAGTAGAGATGTAGCTGGCTACCACCCAGAGACTGATGTTGCAAGAAGTTTATAAAAAGATTGGGGCTTCAGGTGGTACAAAATTCAGCAGCAGGGTGGGCAGATATATGACACTAATGCTTCATAAGCGGTATTGCTTGCCAACATTTATCTGAATTTAGTTCAAGTTATTTACAAAGTTCAGTTCTACAGAGGAATTATTGAGTCTGTCATCTATACCTCTATACCTGTCTGGTTTGGTTCTGCAACCCAACAAGACAGACACAGACTTCAGAGAGTAATTAGGACTGCAGAAAAAACAATTACTACCTATCTGCCTTCAATCGAGGATCTGTATACTACACGAGTTAAAAAGAGGGCTGTGAAAATATTTACAGACCCCTCACATCCCGGACATAAACTGTTTCAATGCCTTCCCTCAAAACGATGCTATAGAGCACTGCACACTAGAACAACTAGACACAAGAAGAGTTTTTCCCCGAACGCCATCACTCTGCTAAACAAATAATTCTCTTAACACTGTGCAACTATTTATAAAGTCTGCATTACTATTACTATTAACCTTCTCATCACTCCTTATCACCCATCCCCTCCCACTTGTGACTGTATGACTGTAACTTTGTCACTTGTATCCTAACGATTTATATTGAGTTTCCTAGTATCATTTGATTGCTTATTGTACCCTATGACTATTATCAAGTGTTGTTCCTTATGATTCTTGATTCTTGACGAATGTATCTTTTCTTTTATGTACACTGAGAGCATCTGCACCAAGACAAATTCCTTGTGTGTCCAATCACACCTGGCCAATAAAGAATTCTATATTCTATTCTATTCAACCTAGGCACTGCATTTCTTGTAGGGCCATCTCCTGCTGGCTGCATCTATCCATGATTGTATCAGAATCGCCTTCAACTGCAAAATGAGTGATGCATAAATTTAATAAATAAACTGTGTCTATATATCCTATTAGATCTGACAGAAGAGGTCTGCTCCAGGTCCCTTTAGCAATATTATTTCTGTCAGAGTTCCTGCTCTCTTGAATGTCGTTCCCCAGGAGGTGAGATTTGCCCCTGTTGGTCTTGAAGACTAGGTTTGGTTACTGAGCATGGAACTCTGGATGTATGGTTAAGCCCATATCATAGTTATATTAACTGTGTTGGGTTTTATCTCAACTGCTCGATGTTTTAATCTTGGTTAGCCACCCAGAGTCATGTATTTGAGCCACATATATCGAATACCTAACTACACCTTGCTAGCAGCAAAAGCAAATCAACTTGTTACATCTCAAGACAACTATCTATTCTTGTTTCATGTGGTTCATCTCACCAGACATATAAAGTGTTAAGTCATAGATTTATATATGTATTTAAAAGACATGCAGCAGTTCACAAAACCATCACTAAAACCCCCACACCCAAACTGGCACCCATCTGAGAGGGGAATCCAATCCCACCTTTCCATGTTCAATCAGGTTTCAGTTATGCCAACCAGGTTGACCACCTTATCCACAATCAAGCTTTAATATGGATCAATCTAGTGTGAAGCACCAACAAGTGGAATCCCGAACAACCAAAACTCCAAAGATCAGGTTTTGGAGACTGGAATTCAGAATTGGTCTTAGACCCCAAAGCCACTTTCCCCACTTCCACTCCCATGATGGACATATCTCCTCATGCCTGATACTTCTGAAATAATTTTCCCAGCCCACCTCCTCGTATCCTGAAACCAAGGGAACCCATCACAAATAAGATAGGACTGCTGATTTAACCAGGTTGCTGGTGATTCTGTTGAGCATTTGGGATATCAATCTGGCAGCCTCTGCCCTCCACATCACCCAACCTCCATCTAACTCTATCTAACTCCATCTAATACTTTCCCCAGAGCAGGGATCTCCAACCTTGGCAACTTTAAGACTTGTGGACTTCAACTCCCAGAGGAATTCACTGAGGAATTCTAGGAGTTGAAGTCTACAAGTCTTAAAGTTGCCAAGGTTGGAGACCCCTGCCCCAGAGCATCCAGGAAACCCTCAGCCTTAGTGGAATTTCCCCTCCCTCCATTATCTCTCACTCAAGAGCAGCAAGCAAGCGCGAGCTCACCCAGCCAATGCTCCAACAAATTGTACCCAAAATAGTCTTTGCCAATCCAAGTTTTTTTTTTCATTCCAGGAACCACAGGAACAACTAAACACATCTGCCCTGGGATTTCCTCCACAGGTCTTGACCCCGCCCCTTCTTAGGCCCCAGCAGAAGATCAAGGAAAGTGACACTTAGGCCTCTCCTGCAAGATCTACCTCAGGGGTCTTCAAACTTGACAGCTTTAAGATTTGTGGACTTCAACTCCCAGAATCCCTCCTCCAGTCATGTTAGCTCAGGAATTCTGGGAGTTGAAGTCCACAAGTCTTAAAGCTGTCAAGTTTGAAGACTCTTGATCTACCTCCTTGTTCTGCTTCCATCCTCCTACCTTCCTCTGGAAGAATCATGGCATATCAATGTTTGGTTAAAACAAGCAGACGATGATTAAAAGAGATGCCAGAGGAATGAAAGCTTTTCTCCAAAAGCTACTTTTATCCATTCCACTTGCTCTAGAGTCCTGCTTCCCAGCAGGAAGCAAACCCTTAGCTAATATCAAACATCTGAACGAGGCAGTACTTAAATGGGAAGTTGTGTGGTAGGCTGAAAAGTCAAAATGAACATCTGGAAAGACCGGTTGGCCAATCTGTATGATTGCTAACGACACTGCATGAACACCAACATGAAGCGCAATGAGTCCATTTTGACTCAAGGTAAACTCTTTTGCTTCTCTGGAGCAAGCAAACACCCCAAAGTCTCTCTTCACAGAAATGATTTGCCAATTCTGTGTCGTTTCAGTTGCACACTGAAAATGGATTGCTGCTCATCCATCTGTGGCAAATAAACTGTTTCCCCAAGCCACTGAGCCAGGTAGCTTACAGAATTGCAATTTCTTTGGAACCATTCATGCCTTGCAAATAATAAAAGACCGCAATGGGTGACTGCTTTTTTTCTCTCTTTGTGTACTCATGTTTCTAGTAAACACTTTTTCAGGCCTTTGTATTTTCCTAAAATACTGGAACAGAATAGCCTCAGGAGGCCACGCAAGACTTGATCATAGATCCTTGTTGACTGCAAATCAATGCTGCGTGATGCGAACACTAGTCAGAAATTCAGGAGCTAGCGGAGTCCTTGACATCTGGGGCTTTCTGAAGTAGATATCAAAGCCCAGGTTCTTCCTGAGCCATGCTCCTTTCAAATCATGCTATGTGATTCCATGTACAAGGGACAATTAATTCCATGTACAAGGGGCACCACGTCCATTAAATAAACATGTTAACTTCAAATAGAAGAGGCATTTCTGCCACTCTCCTATATTCATTCTAGCAATTCAGAAATGTCAGGCATGTTAAAAATGTTATCTCGAGTAAAAAGAGTGAGAGAAAGTACACAGCACATGAATTTGATTAAAGTCCTTGACTACTTGGTTGAGGTGTATAGATCTTGAAAAGAATCAAGCAGAATAGAACCCGAATAAGAGTTGGATTAGAGACACTATAAAATTCCAGGGCCAAAAACAAATTTGGGACATAGAAAGAGCACCTCAGAAGACCACTGATTTTATTATTTATTTTATATTGGAGTATATATCCTGCCCTTCTGCTTCAAATCCTCCAGTAAAATTGATTGATCAAGATAAATTAAAAAGAAAATTAAAATCAATCTCATGAAATCAATGAACAGTTAAAACTTTGGTAGAAGAGATGTATTTTTGCCATTTTTCTAAATTGGGGAAAGGGCAAATACACCCTTTGTCAGACCTGCCCTAATCAGGTCCCTTAGGAAAGAAAGACCCTCGACTCCATTTGACTGAATTGATAGGTTCTTTTACTAAGGGTTGCTGGTTGCAGTAAAACCAGGCTAGAACCAAGTTTCCTGCATGAAAGGTTACACATTTTTCTCCTCATCCTAGCCCTCTCCCCATGACCAGTTCATCTTCAGCCAATGAAGAGCTGCGTAGGTATTTTCAGAATCGCTGAGATGTTTGCAATCCATGTTCCATTCTCAGGGTATGTGGCCTTGAGTACAGGCACAAACTGGTTATGTGCTTCCCTGCTCTTCATCAAGCAGTCATTCCCCATCCCTACTTCTCATCACATCCCCATATATGTTTACAGCCCACTTGTCCAGTTTAATGAAAGGAAGCACTAGGGGTGACATGATAGCAGTGTTCTGATATCCCAGGGGCTGCCACAAAGAAAAGGAATTGAGCTATTCTCCAAAGCACCTGAAGGGCAGGACAAGAAGCAATGGGTGGAAACTGATCAAGGACAGAAGCAACTTAGAACTAAGGAGAAATTTCCTGACAGTTAGAACAATTAATCAGTGGAACAATTTGCCTCCAGAAGTTGTGAATGCTCCAACCCTGGAAGTTGTTAAGAAGAGATTGGATAACCATTTGTGTGAAGTGGTGTGGGTTTCCTGTCTAGGCAGGGGGTTGGACTAGAAGACCTCCAAGGTCCCTTCCAACTCTGTTATTTTGTTATTTACCATGGACACAGACTGACACACTTTATCTCCCTCTCTCCCTCATCCTCTTTCTCGCTCATACACACACATTTCTCTGTCATTGGTGGCATCATATCAACTTTTCAAGCAGGGGGTTGGACTAGACAAGGTCCCTTCCAACTCTGTTATTCTGTTCTGTTCTTTTCAGCATCTTCACAGAAATACACCATTGTTGATGGTAGCAAAAATTGATGAGAGGTCCTGGAGAGCGTGTAGGGCTTCCCTTCCCTCACCCAATTTTAACACACATCCGTTCATCCAAGCCACCAAATTACCATATTCCCAGAGGAAACCCTGATTAGAATGAGCTCAGATAATCAGCTTCTAGAACTGCAAGCTCAGCATTTGCTCAATTATTCAATCCCAAAATAGAGTTTTCTTGACCTAGAATTACAAAGAACTTCTGCGAGTTTTCATTAGAGGTCTTATCACCGGCTCCTTAAGCAAGGAAGAATACATTCCATGCTCAAAGGAGTATCGATTATGGCTTAATCAGAGGCCTGTGCCAATCATGGTCAATTTAATTAGCCAGGAGGGAAAGAGTCAAGCAAATAAGTGGTAAGGGGGTATCAGGATGGTGGCTGTGACTGTGTGACTGAGGGTGGGCCTTCCACAATCATGGCCATCTTTTTGATTAGCCAATAGACACTCTGATCTGAAAAAGGTCCATATGTACAGCAACAATGATAATCCAAGTCTCCTCTGTAAGATCAGCCCCTAACTCTTGAGACCAGTTTGAGGCTCATCTTTTTTTTTAATCTTTGCCTGCAAGAAACTATGAAAATGTTTCTTTTCCAGCTAGATGTCTAAGCTTCTTGGATGAGAAGCGAAACGTCTTCAAAGAACAAAACCAGAAAGCCCAGTTGCCTCTTGAAAAAAACACCTTTGGGACAATCATGAATGACTGAGAATCTCCACAGACAATTAGCGATACACTTTGGGATGAACCCCCTTCGAATGGTGAGGGAATATGAACGGATTTCCAGAAAAATTGCCGACTATAGGAACCATTTGCACTTCAGGTTGAGATGCACACAACATAGACTTATTGTCAAGGCTCCGACATGCATCCCCATTCAAATCGTAAGTCTCTAGCCGCATCTCTCAGAGTAAAAAAGATTGATTTATTAGGAGTTGACATGTCAGCATTTCCTGGTTGCAGCCGACTCTGTCATATCATTCATTTCACCCTTGATCCTGGTCTTCCCCCGCACCCCCTGGATATATATTCTCCAATGAGACACATCCATAGCCAAGAATCATCAATCATGCTCTCCAGTAATTATCTTGCGCGCCAACAGCTTCGGCTGCCAAAGCGATTACCTGAAGCATTTAAGGAACGCACTGCTTTCCCCCAACTCCCTTTCTGCTGGCAACTAAAAAGACCAAAGAAGTATTTTTCAGCAGACACTTATCTCCAACAGCCTGCACCTGTGTTCAACAGTGAAGGGACACAGAGCACAAAACATCCTGCAGAAAGCACAGCCCCAACTCCTCAATGAAAGAATCAGAACTGAAGAAGCTTCTTGGATGAGAAGTGAAACATCAGGAAGAAAAAAAAAACAGAAAGTCCAGTTGCCTCTTCAAAAAGCACCTTTGGGTCCTCCCGCTACTCCATGCGCTGGGATAGGCAGGAGTTGGCAACTTGATCTGTGGAAACACAACTGAAGAAACTCACTGTGGCCTCCAGCATAAGGCCCCATATTCTGCTTGAAAACTGTCTTCATGGACTTCTATGTCTTACCATATTGTACAAACCCAGTGCACTGGATTATCCATTTAATTCTCTAAAACAAGAGGGAGCTTAGATGAGGATTTCCCTTTTGATCATCAACTCAAAAACCCTGTGAGATAGGCTGGGCTGAAAGAGATTTGTAACTGGTTGCAAATAGTCCAGAGAAGTTACGTGTCAGACAGTAAACGGCGGTGGCACAGTGGTTACAATGAAGTATTGCAGGCAACTTCTGCTAACTGCAGGCTGCCTGCAATTTGGCAATTCAAATCTCACCAGGCTCAAAGTTGACTCAGCCTTCCATCCTTCCAAGGTGGGTAAAATGAGGACCCAGATTGTTGGGAGCAATAGGCTGACTCTGTAAACCACTAGAGACGGCTGTAAAGCATTGCGAAGCGGTACATAAGTCTAAGTGCTATTGCTATTACTTCGAACCCAGATTTTACTGAGCCTTCACCGCCATATCTCTTTATTCTCCCTTGTTAATTCAGGATTCAGTGTAGAACATAAACCAGAGAAAGGGGTCAATTCAAAAAATCTTCTTTACCATCGAGCTCAATGGGCTCTGTATAATCTTTCCAGTCGGACGTGCTTAGTTCCAGGAGGAACTTTCCAGTTGGATTTGCTGAGCTCCACTCGCAAACCCATCCAAATCCTAAGCAATCCGACCTTGCAGGGCTCCAGTTCCAATTCTTCAATGAGCCTCCAACCAGCAAGCAGTCTTCACCCCGACTTTTCAAAGCACCCTTTCTTAGGATTGCCCTGCTGCAGACGGGTCAGTCGGCTACTTCTGCGCCTGTGGAAGCTAATCGGAATAGAACAGGAAGGGACCTTTGGAAGCTTTGCTGGCCAGCCAGTTATAGTTAATAGGGAATTGGGATAGTTAGGTAGGAATTGGGAGCTGTCCCCCCCCTTAAGGGAATGCAACATGGTAAATGTAGTTAAAGTATCCTGGGAAATGTAGTCCATGTCATGTGGCCACATCTGTAATCCTGATTGGTCACTGAATTGACCCTTGGTGGGTTGGGGAAGGTCTCTCCACTCTTGCCTGGAACCCAGTATCATGCTGATGCTTTACCCCCTTGTTCCACCATTATCGGAATGAAAGGAGAACTATCTTTTTACACCAGAAAGTCAGCTCTACAAAGAGTTGGACATAGAGATGAATCTCGATGTAACCGTGAGTTATTTTGAGGATGTCTGATGAACCAATAAAAAGACTTTGTATGGATGCTTATGGTTGTAAGGTCCAGAACAGGAAAAGGATAGTAATCTCTTCGAATTCCCAAGACAAGTAAAAGGATGGTGCTTATCTGGACTCCCTCAGTTTAAAGACAGTTAATTTGGACAAGCCTTCTAGTCCAGGGGTCTCTAACCTTGGCAACTTTTAAGCCTGGAGGACTTCAACTCTCAGAATTCCCCAGCCAGGTGGCTGGGGAATTCTGGGAGTTGAAGTCCTCGTCCTTCTGAAGGCAACTTCTGAAGGCAAGCTCTGCCTGGAAAGGCATCCAGAGCCGGGCGCCAAAGCTCTCCTCACACCTTGGCCGGACCTTCTGTCTGGTCCGGCACTAGCGCCACCGTCCCGAGATTTCCCCGGGGTCCCCCCCTTCCAAATCCCAGCCGGCCCATCCCCTCCCCTCTCGCGGCGCTGAACTAAAGCCGGGCTGCAGCAGCCCTCCGCGGGAAGCGGCGCCGCTCCATCGCCGGCCATTGGCCGGCTCAGACCCGCAGGGAAGCAGCCGAAGGAAGCCGAGAGACCCGGCTCTCCGGTCCTCTTCCCACCCACCACCTCTCCAGCCTCCTCCCCGCTCACCTTGGGCGAGGGGCGGCCGCGACCACCCTCTGGTTTCCGCGCTCACGACGGCGGCGGCGGCGGCGGCGACCGCGCGGGCGAGCCTCCGGGCTCCTTCCCTCGCCGCTCTTCCCTCCGCACCGCCCGGCCTCGCCGTTTGAGGCGAGACGCCCAGAGAATCCTTCCCGAGTGGGGAAGGCGCGCGGGAAACCCACCGGGCGCCGAAGCGAGCAGCCGCAATTGCAGCCCGGCGGAGCCTGGGATCCCTCGGCGAGCCGTGCCAAGGAGATGGAGACCAGGAGGCGAGCCGGACTCAGGCGCTGCGCAAGCGGGCTCCGCCGCCGCCGCTGCTGCCGCCCCCCCTGCTATCTTCCGCTGCCATTTTAGTCCCCCCCCCGCCGGGGGGGTTGCTTAGCCGGGGGCGGGGCGGCCGCGGAGCGCCGAAGGGCGGCGGGGCAGCGCTCTCTCTCTCTCTCTCTCTCTCTCTCTTTTGCTTCCTTCCTTCCTTCCTGCCGGCCGAGATGCGCCGGTCCGGAGGAGGCGGGCGGGGAGGGTCCGCGCGCTAAAAGGGGAGGAGGCGACCGGCGGCGCTCGGACCCCGCTTCGGGCCCCCCAAGGTCACCAAGCGGCCCTCGGCGATTTCCGTCACTCCTCGCTTTTGTGGCTGAGCAGGTGCAGAAAGCCGTCCCGAGGGAGGGGCCTGGTTGCGGGGTGCCTCTCGCCTCCCCCTCGCCCGGCCTGACCGGAGAAGAGAGAGATGGGGGGTGTTTGTAGTTCTGGCGATGCTTTGCGAACCCGGGAGAGTTGATTTCTTAGACTTTGAAAACTGCTCGTTCTCTTTTGGTTTCAAGAATGGGGCTTCTGCTGCACAGACAGAGAGATAGAATTACAGAGTTGGGAGGGACCAGGGAGGTCATCTAGTCCAACCCTCTGCTCAGGTAGGAGACCCTATATACCATTTCTGAAAAAGTGGCTGTCCAGTCTCTTCTGGAAAGCCTCCAGTGATGGTGCTTCCACAACCTCCGAAGTCAAGCTATTCCATGGGTTGATTGTTATCCTGTCAGAAAATTTATCCTTATTTCTAGGTTGAATCTCTCCTTGATCAATTTCCATCCATTGTTCCTTGTCTGGCCTTCGGGTGCTTTGGAAAACAGGTTGCCTCCCCCTCTCCTTTGTGACAGCCTCTCAAATACTGGAATGCTGCTATCATGTCCCCCCTGTCCTTCTTTTCTCTAGACTAGCCAAACTCAAATCCGGCAACCGTTCTTCATATATAATTTATAGTCTATAGGCCTTTAAATCATCTTAGTTGCTCTTCTCTGCACTTTTTGTAATGTGGTAACCAAAACTGTACTTAGTATTCCAGGTGTGGTCTTACTAACACTTTATAAAGGTACTGATACTTCATGTGATTTTGTTTTGTTCCAAATATTGGAAGACTGCTATCATGTCTCCCCTGGTCCTTCTCTTCACTAGACTAGCCAAGCCCAGTTCCTGCAACCGTTCGTTGTATGTTTTAGTCTCCAGTCCCCTAATCATCCTGGTTGCTCTTTTCTACACTTTTTCTAGAGTCTCAACATCTTTTTTATAATGTGGTGACCAAAACTGGATGCAGTACTCTAGGTGTGGTCTTACTAAGGCTTTATAGAGTGGTATTAGTACTTCCCTTGATCTTGACTGTATCCCTCTGTTAATGCAATTTAGGATTGCATTGGCTTTTCTGGCTGCTGCTGCACACTGCTGGCTCATATTTAATTGATTGCCCGCTAGGTACTCCAAGATCCTTCTCACAGTTACTGCTATTAGGCAAGATTTCACCTAATCTGTAGGTGTCCTTTTGGTTTTTCTCGCCTAAGTGTAGGACTTTACTTTTCTCTACATTGAATTTCATTTTGTTAGATAGGACCCATTGTTCAAGTCTGTCGAGATCCATCTTTATCTTGTAAAAAATCACATTTCTCACCTGTTTGGCTCTTTCCTGGTTTATATTGTCTTTTAGCATAACCTTAGCTAACTTCAAAAAGATAAGCAGGGTTGGATCTGGTTAGGGCTTGGAGGGGCGACCACCAGGAACTCCCAAGATTTGGAAAATAGTACATCCTTGCAGTTTGCAAGTGACAAAACAAGTCCATAAAGTTGCTGCCAAGAAAACACCTTTAAGAACTGGCTGCCACAGCTTAGCAGGAGGAGGGCTTTACTTGCCAATGTTGGAACTAAACATAGCAAAATTTGGTTAGTGTTTGAAGAGGAGACCACCAAGAAATCTCAAAACTGTGACCTTAATAGGGACCTCAATCACACTATTTCCCCCTTTCTCCACAAAGATGCCACTTCCAGGTCTCTCTTTTAATCCCTATTTAATTACTGCTTTAACTTCTAACACTAAATTAGGGCTGGCAATTTGTGATAGAATTCTTTATTGGCCAAGTGTGATTGGACACACAAGGAATTTATCTTGGTGCAAATACTCTCAGTGTACATAAAATAAAAGATACGTTCATCAAGAGTCGAGAATCATCAGGTGCAAAATTTAATAATAGTCATAGGGTACAATAAGCAATCAAATCATACTAGGAAACAGTCAATATAAATCATAAGGATACAAGTGACAAAGTTACAGTCATACAGTCACAAGTGGGAGGGGAGGAGTGATAAGGAGCGATGAGAAGATTAATAGTAATAGTAATGCAGACTTTGTAAATAGTTAAGACAGTGTTGAGGGAATTATTTGTTTAGCAGAGTGATGGCGTTCAGGGAAAAAACTGTTCTTGTGTCTAATTGTTCTGGTATGCAGTGCTCTATAGCGCCGTTTTGAGGGTAGGAGTTGAGTCAGTTTATGTCCGGGATGTGAGGGGTCTGTAAATATTTTCACAGACCTCTTTTTGACTCATGCAGTGTACAGATCCTCGATGGAAGGCAGGTTGGTAATAATTGTTTTTTCTATAGTCCTAGTTACTCTCTGAAGTCTGTGTCTGTTTTGTTGGGTTGCAGAACTAAACCAGATCGCTTTGGTTGCAGATTTCTGCTTCTGATCTGGCCAGTAGCAAGGGACATTAGGTTTGCTAATTCAGCAACGTCTAGGGGGCAGCTTTCTCTTTCCTTCCCATTCAAAATAGTGATCCATTTTTCAGAATAGTTTTATGACCCCAACGCAGAGCTGGCAGCGCACTGTAGTTACGGGACAGAAGAAAAAAAGTATATTTGCAGGCATATTAAAATGGGAAGGAATATATGAATGTCTGTTTCTGACATGAGATTTGAGAAGGGCAAAATTTTCCTGCAATGGGGGAATAAAACCAGTTACAGGGTTGTGCTGAGGCTATAATGCAAATGAGGAAGAAAAAGCATGGAAGCAATCAGAATAAAACAAAGGGCTATCTATTGGTATTTATTAAAGGATCACACCATTCAATACAATTACGTTTTTTTGCCCCTGCGAATGCTATCTATATATTCTCAACAGAGGCTTCATGCTTTTCCCCCTTCAGGATACCCAGGGTTGTGCAAAGCTTCGACAAAACAGCAAGAGGTTGTGAGCAAAAGAAATTAGAAGGAGAAAAGTGGAAAGGAAAGGAAACTACATCTCACTTATCCCCAACACATAACACTACTATGTTTACAAATTTTCCCCGCTTCTTCTGATTTATCCACTACACTGTTTCAGGCATGGCCTTTTCACGTTTCAACTTTGTTAAAAAAAAAAGGTTTGTCTCTTTGAGGCTTTCTAGCCATTTCCAGCCACATTCTTTCTCCTTTCCTCCCTTCCTGTCAACTCATTTCCTCTTCCTTCATATCCTTATGTTGCAGTTTGATCTTCTTTTTATTTTTTCTACATGGACAAACCCCAGGCACTTTCTCTCTCATTCGAGCCACTCACTTTTGCATTCAAATTAGCCGTGTTCTTGATCCTAGGGGCAGTTTTTTTGCTCTCCCCTACCAATTTCTAATGTACCTTATTCCCACTGAGTACAACTCTCTTGTTTTTCTTTCAACATGCAGAGCTCTCATTCCCATAAATCAAAATAAAAAGACACGAGCTCTTCTTCTGCAATAATCGGCTTACCTGTTTTGAAGTAGCTATTAACATTTAAAAGGAAAAGACAAGTAAATTAAACCCTTTTTGATATTACCTTAGAAAGAAAAATGTACCTAGATTTTTGACATGTGCCGAGAGACGAATATCTATCAGATGTAACTCAAAGACAATATTTGCAGCCACAACATCTGTAAACAGCATTATTTGGGGCAACAGCATTTTCAGCTTTTGAAACACCCGAGAGACTGGAATAACTGGGTAAATCTATTGGAAAAAAACCTACAATTAATTTTTAAAGGTATTTGTTATCAATACAGGTAGTCCTCAATTTATGACCACAATTTAAGCCCAGAGTTAATGTTGCTAAGTGAAACATTTGTTAAGTGAGTTTTGCCCATTTTACGACTTTTCTTGCCACAGTTAAGTGAACCATTGCAGTTGTTAGGTTAGTAACATGGTTGTTAAGTGAATCTGGCTTCCCCATTGATTTTGCTTGTGAGAAGGCCGCAAAAGGTGATCGCATGATATTGGGACGTAGCAACTGTCATAAATAGGAACCAGTTGCCAAGCATCTGAATTTTTGATCACGTGACTAAGGGGATGCTGCAATGATTGTAACTGTGAAAAATGGTCATAAGTCACTTTTTTCACTGCAGTGGTAGCTTTGAACAGTCACTAGATCTTGAAGGTCGAGGATTACTGGTAAATCAATCTGATATACAGAAATTAAGAAATGAGTGGAATAAAGAATGAGAGGTTCCTATATTGTCTAGACCAGTGGTGGCTAACCTTTTTGGGCTCCTTTTTGGACTCGTGCCAGCACCCAGAAGGCAATGCACCATCCCACGTCCCCTACGCATATGCACGCAATCCCCATCCCACCCACCCCCGCTGCCCCCTTACCTGCACTGTGTATCACAGCTGATTTTCGGCCTCCCAAAGGCTTGAGGAAGGCTTCTGCAGGCTTCTACAAGCTTTGTAGGCCGAAATCTAGCCCTGTTTCATCACTTCCTGTTGTTCCGAAAATACTGGAAGTGACGAAACGGGGATAGATTTCGGCCTACAAAGCTTGTAGAAGCCTGCAGAAGCCTTCCTCAAGCCTTTGGGAGGCTGAAAAAGGCCTAAAACCCGCCGAAAATAAGCTGTGAGGCGTGCACATGTGCAGTGAGGTAAATTTGTCTGCAGCTCGCGTGCCAGCACAAATGGTTCTGCATGCCACCTGTGGCACGTGTGCCATAGGTTCGCCATCACGGGTCTAGACAATGGGAGAATGTATCAACTTTTGCATGTAGTCCTCAATTTATGAGGACCCAGATTGTTGGGGGCAAGAGGCTGACTCTGTGAACTGCTTAGAGAGGGCTGTAAAGCACTGTGAAACGGTATATAAGTCTAAATCAGTGGTGGGATTCAATTTTTTTTACTACTGGTTCTGTGGGCATGGCTTAGTGGGCGTGGCTTGGTGGGCGTGGCAGGGGAAGGATACTGCAAAATCTTCATTCCCTCCCCACCCCACTAACCTGCTTTCCAGCTCTGTTCTCCTGTGTAGGGCAATGAAAAAAAAACCCAGCCGATCAGCAGGGACTCAGGAGGCAGAAAATAGATGTGGGTGGGGCCAGTCAGAGGTGGTATTTGCAGGTTCTCCGAACCACTCAAAATTTCCACTATCGGTTCTCCAGAACTGGTCAGAACCTACTGAATATCACCTCTGGTTTAAATGCTATTGCTATAACCAAAATCGAACCTGGAATTACAGTCATAAGTCATTGCAGTCTAAGTCAACACATCATACACAACCAGACCTGATTTTTTACAACAGTTATTAAGCGATTGCCATGGTGGTTAAGCAAATAAATTTTGCCCAATGGGTGTTTTTTGCTAGAAACTGGAAGCGAATGCCAGAAATCAGGAAAAAGCAAATCGTGGTCATATGATTGGGGACACTGCAAATGACAATAAAAATAAACTTTTCCAAACACCCAAAAAGTGGGGGGATGCAGCCATTGTAACTTGAAATGGTTAGTGGTGTGTAGTAATTGAGAACTATCTATATAGCAAGGATGTCAATGGACCTTAAATTACAACTTGTAGAACAAAAAAAAATTACATTTGAATATTTGAAGTGTTGGATTCCATTACATATGTGTAAAAACAGATTGTCTAAGGAAGAATTTTGTTGCAGAAGTAAGAGAGGCAATATTTTCTTAAAACATGTTTTTACAATGTGCTATACTATATTTTGGTAGAAAGTAGTGGACTATATAAATGTGACGGCAACGAAAGTTAAAATTTTCAGAAGATAATATTCTCTTGAATTACAAACCTAGTACATGGAAGTTGATGACTGGATAACACAAATAGATTCTCCACGCCCATATTACAGCTGAAAGACTGATATTTCAACAGTGGAAAGATAAATGCATGTCCCCATTTATCAGTGGATTGAAAATTCGATTACATTGCTACTTACGAGAAGAATGCATATAAATGCAAACTTTGTAGGGATAAATAAAATGAAATATGGGACTCATTCATATAAAATGCAGGTAGTCCTCAACTTACAACAATTCATTGTACGGTTATAAAATGGGATAAAACTCACTTAGCAATTGTCTCGTTTAGCCACAGCAATTTTGGGCTCAATTAACGGTTGTAAGTTGAGGATTACCTGTACACTAAGTTAAAAAAAAAGATACAGGTATCTATTAAGTTTATTAGAAATGTCTCTGTGTATAGTAACTGTTTATTGCAACAACACATCATACCTTATATATATTTTCTGTGGTATTTTTTCAGTCATTTTTAAGCAGGTGATATGTACTTTTTAAAAAAAACTGTGCATGTTGTTGTTTCTTTTGTTTTTTTTTCTTTTTCTGTCATTATTTTAAATGCAATAAAATTTAAATTTAAAAAATCCCTAGAAAAGCAAATGTAAACTGCAACTGAAAAATAAAGAAATTGCTTCCAAAATAATGCAACTAATTTAATTTTATTTGCCATCTATACTTCATAAACACCTTTCATCTGCATTTTTTTCTTTCAGTTTCAAAGCAATTTGTTCTCAAAAGTCAGAACATCATTTTTACCACCAAATTCCAATAATAACAAAGGCTCTGCTTACAGAATTATTCTAAAGTCTTAGACATATTAAACATATTTTATGGATTTTTAAAAACATTTGTCTTGCATCTCTATGTTTCAGTTTACCCTACACGTAACTGAAATCATTTCCAATTATTTACATCCATCTCAGTAAAAGCTCTGTCATTTATCTTTTTCTGTCATTATTTTAAATGCAATAAAATTTAAATTAAAAAAATCCCTAGAAAAGAAAATGTAAAATGCAACTGAAAAATAAAAGAAATTGCTTCCAAAATAATGCAACTAATTTAATTTTATTTGCCATCTATACTTCATAAACACCTTTCATCTGCATTTTTTTCTTTCAGTTTCAGAGCAATTTGTTCTCAAAAGTCAGAACATCATTTTTACTACCAAATTCCAATAATAACAAAGGCTCTGCTTATAGAATTATTCTAAAGTCTTAGACATATTAAACATATTTTATGGATTTTTAAAAACATTTGTCTTGCATCTCTATGTTTCAGTTTACCCTACATGTAACTGAAATCATTTTCAATTATTTACATCCATCTAATAGGAATGTCTGCTCTCAATTAGTAAAAGCTCTTCAGCCTTAAAAAAAAACCCCAATAACATTGTTTAAACCTTTTGAATGTCAACCTATTTAATTTAAACAATATTTAAATTTACTGGTACTGGCTGTAAGCAAGAATGGAGAAAGCGGAAAATAAAACAACAATAGAAAGCACATATGATCTGGTAATCCATCCTTATTTTCTGATTTTTCTTGGTTACAATTTTTAAATATCACTAACGTTTAAGAAATGCAGTGTTACGGTGGCCTAGAGGGGGAGCTCTCGCCTCACAGTCAGGCAGGGGTGGGATTCAACCTGTGTTACTACTGGTTCGGTGACTACCTTTTGCACGCACACGCGCGTGTGTGAAACAAACTTCAGCTATGCCACCCGGACAGCTAAAAAATGCTGCGCACGAGTGCACAGCGCATGAAAAGCCTCTTTTTTCCTGCTTTTTCAACCTCAGCTGTGCCACACAAAGCAGCTGAAGTTGAAAAAGCAGGAAATAAAAGGACAGGTAAGAGCCCGGGCGAGCAAGTGGGCCAAACAGCAGGCAATACAACCGGTTCAGTGTCAGAGCTACCGGTTCTTTAGAACCGGGCAGAACCGGTAGCATCCCATCCCTGCAGTCAGGAGGCTGTGAGTTCGATCCTAGGTAAAAGCAGATATTGCTCTCTCTGGAGACAATGAGAATATGCTGTATATAGCTCTGCATTGGCAACAGGAAGGGCATCCAGCCAGTAAACCCTCAGCTCCATTCAGTTGTCCAGACTCCATCCCAAGGGATTATGGGGTCATTAAAAGATGATGATGACTAAAGTTTAAGAAATATTTTTTTTTCATGATAGAGGAATCATGTATTTACATATTTGTCTGCTATCATTCCTTGCCAAATTCAAAGAAGAGAAGGAGAAAAGACAGGCAGAACATAACCATTATAAACAAAACAAAAAAATGACCTCTTCAAAAGTTTACAAAGCATAGACGTCAGAACCATGCTTTAAACCAGTATTGTGGAAGATAGGTAGGGAATCGCACTTCCCAGAGCAGGAAAGCCTGTGAGATCAACAAATCCACTTTTGTTCAGCTTTAACGACAAAAGGGCAAAGCAAGGAAGGCTGTTAACCCAAAAGAAAGAAATGTTGGATTGAATCTGCCATGTGGGAATAAAAGACCAGCAGCCGACATTTGAATGAGGGGGAATCAAGTATTTTAAATACCTTCATTCTGGCGTTCAGTAAAATATATACAGCTAGTCCTCGACTTACAACAGTTCATTTGGTGACCAACGTTACAACGGCAATGGAAAAGTGACGGCCATTTTTTGCACTTATGACCGTTACAACATCCCATGGTCACATGATTTACATTTGGATGCTTGGCAACTGACTCACACTTATGACAGTTGCAGTGTCCCAGAGTCCCGTGATCCTCTTTTGCAACCTTTTGACAAGCAAAGTCAATGGGGAAGCCAGATTCACTTAACAACCGGATTACTAAGTTAACAACCACACCGATTCATTTAACAAGCATAGCAAGATAATTCCTAAGAGTCGGAAAACTCTTTCCAGAGTCTCGACACCTTTTTTATAATACAGCGACCAAAATTGGATGCAGTATTCTACGCATTGTTTTACTAAGGCTTTATAAAATGGTAGAGCAACCCGGTGGCTCAGTGGCTAAGTTGCAATCAGAAAGGTGGGCAGTTTGGCGGTTCGAATCCCTAGTGTCACATAATGGAGTGAGCTCCCATTAATTGTCCCAGCTTCTGCCAATCTAGGCAGTTCAAAAGTACTTTAAAAATGCAAGTAGAAAAATAGGGACTACTTTGGTGGGAAGGTAACAGTGTTCCCTGCACCTTTGGCGTTTAGTCATGCTGTCCACGTGACCACGGAGACGTCTTTGGACAGCGCTGGCTCTTCTGCTTTGTAATGGAGATGAGCACCACCCTCTAGAACTGGAAATGACTAGCACGTATGTGCGAAGGGAACCTTTACCTTTATAAAACGGTACTACTACATGGTCATGTATATAAGGTCTCTTCTTTAAAAGGGTCATGGTTAGAAGAAAAAAAAGCTGATAAGAAAGAAAGAAAAGTCTGGAAATCTTGAAGAATAGCTACAGGCCTAGGAATATAAGAATGGGGGCATGTGGGAAAGTCAAGATGGTAGGCACAGTTTTCAATTAAATCTCAATAACGTTGATCTCAGTGGCCATTTTGATTTGTTTGGCCTCCACAATCGGAGGGCCCATGATTTAAAACACAAACCCTGTTTGGAAAAGCAAGGATATCTGAGTTATCACTGCCACAGATACTTGACAATTGACAATCAGAAGTCCGTATGGTAAAAAGTTCCACTCATGCTTCTCGTAAGCCTTTAATTTCTCTGATTTCTGCTGTTTCGGTTCCTTGCTTTAATTCATTAAGTCACTTTAATTTGGACAAAGCAAATCTGCAAATATTTTTCCCAACACAGAATCTTAAAACAATGTTTCTGAATCAGGATTTCAGTCTTTATTGCAGTATTTTTTTTAAAAAAAACCCACTACATAATCTACAAGAGCAGAAGAGAAAGGAATGTTCTTTTTTAAAAAATTATATATTAAAAAATATTTTTAAGACAAACATGCAGACAAAACATAAACCCATCTTCCATTTTATATACGTACAGTGTGTCAGTTGGTTACAAATCTTTTGTGCTATCCTGAGAAAGGAATGTTCTTGATTATAAGAATTATATTTTCCATGCGGAGACAGGTGTTTCTGTGGTTCATGGCTGTTTCTAAAAATCTGTCCCAGAGATCAAGTCTTGGGTGATTATATTATTTCTGCTCTACTGAACTGTTTAGTTTGTTACTGCTGGACCAAGGGGAGACAGGAAAGAGGGTAGAAAGTGAAAAAAAAATATTATTAAGAGCATAAAAGAGTAATTAATACATTAAATTCTTATCAGAAATTCATGTTTTGCTTATAGCTTGCTGGGTTTGCTAAATTAGACAAACACAGTTTTACTTCCCATTTTTATTTTTGATGGTTTATTTTACCACAAGCTACGTTGTTTGAGTTAACGTTTAAAAAATAATGATAAGACAGTCGCATCTTATTCTGTGATGGAGAGAAATCTGTGCATCCATAATAAAGATCCAAATAACGTACCTAACCCTAAAAATGGGTTTGTTTATTTTTTATTTCCGGACTGTTCAACACCTACTGTTACCTGGAATGTATAAATCAGTAAAGCCGATGCAAAATAAAATAGTATAAAATGATTAAAACAGTCATATAGTAGAGATTCTAAAAAGCCAACACTTATAATACAATCAGTGATAATAAAAAACACAATTCGTCCAAGCACAACAGAATTGGCAGCAAAATTGTATGTGACCTTTGGAAATGTTTCTAAAATAAAAACAAAGGCTTTACAAAAAGGGTAAGAAAGATAAACTCTCCCTTGGCTGAACTTAACTCTTGTTACACCAAAAACATGTCTGTGTAGTTTTTTGACCAAAAATGGAAGTTGTTTGCTTTTTCCTCCAGAATGTTTTTTGTTTTGTTAACAATCTAATAGTCTTAGAGTTTCATAGCAGTCTCCCATCCAAACAGTAAACAAATTCAACCTTGCCCGGCCTTTCACGATCAGCTTAGGTTAAATAATAGTAACATTTCCTTTGTCCCTTGAAATATCTAAAATAATGAAAAACCATTGCAAAGGCCATAATGTAGGACTGATAAAATGGTATTTATTAAAGAGTAGAGATGGTGACTCACTAGGGACAATTTTTTTTATAGTGGAAAAACTATTCTATTCCCATTCTTTCTAATTGCAGAAAGAAATATTTTTGGCTGGTAGCATGGCAGCAATTTTTCTTCTGGGGTGTGTGTGTGCAGCCCTGCAAATTAATAATCTTCAAGATAGCATATATAAGAGTCAATAAATATAAGATATAAGATCTATAAGATAGCTTTATTGTCATTTTTTTTTTATTCTAAGCACACTGGCCCACATTAAGAATGACATTCTGTTGCCTGCTCTCAAGAGAAAGTATACCAAAACACATACATAACACACATATACACATACTATATACATACATAAATATATACCTACACCATACATAAAGGTAAAGGCTCCCCTTGCACATACATGCTAGTCATTTCCGGCTCTAGGGGGCAGTGCTCCATTACAAAGCCGAAGACCAGCACTGTCCGAAGACGTCTCTGTGGTCAGGTGGCTGGCATGAGTAAACACCAAAGGCGCACAAAACGCTGTTACCTTCCCACCAAAGTGATCCCTATTTTTCTACTTGCATTTTTACATGCTTTTGAACTGCTAGGTTGGCAGAAGCTGGGACAAGTAATGGGAGCTCGCTCCGTTACACAGTGCTAGGGATTCGAACCACCGAACTGCCAACCTTTCTGATCGACAAGCTAAAGAGGATGTGTAGAGTTTCACACCATCCTGCGGACCCTGGGCAAGAAACCCATATGTGCTATGTCCTGGATAGAAGGGAGTGAGCTGCCAATTATCTTCTCTACTACCCTTACCATTTTCTGCACCGTCTTTCTGTCTGAAACAGAAATGCTTCCAAACCAGAGAGTAATGTAATATGACAGTAAAGAGCTGCCCTCCTCTTCCTCCTCTTTGAAACATAGAATCGTAAGGCTGGAAGGGAACTTAGAGGTCTTCTAATTTAACCCCTTGCCCAAGACAAGAGACCTTATACCAGAGGTCTCCAAACTTGGCAACTTTAAGATTTGTGGACTTCAACTCCCAGAATTCCTCAGCCAGCAGGGAGACCCCTGCTTTATAACATCCTCAACAAATAGATGTCCCGTTGTTTCTTGAAAATTTCTAGTGATGGAGCTCCCTCACCCCTACCCCTGCCCCTCTTCATCATATTTCTCCAACTTTTTCAATCTTTGAATTGTTTCTGAACCACCGATGAAACTTTTCTGGTTGAGATTCCTTTCCCTACACTTGTTTAATGAATTAATTTTCTACACTGACTATTGTTATCTTGTCGGCTCATTGGTTCATTGTCTTCATTTTAATAAAATGTAGAACTGTAAATTTCAACTCTTGACAAGAACAATTAATTTGGTTGATTAAAGCGAGGGGCCTTTTTCATGTTTCTTTCCTTTCTGAGCAAAATTATTAATTTGTTTCGATATGAAAGTCTTTTTCAATACAGTTGTACAGTCAAGAACCCTTATTAATTTGGACATTTTATTTTATTTGACATAGTTGTCTCTGGATAATATTTTCATTACTTTTTGGTTTCAACGAGATACAGGATACACAACTGGTTTCAACCAGTTTGAACTGGTTCCATCCCCCTCCCCCCTTTTACCTTTTAAATCCCTTAGGGTTTTTTTTTTAACCCCAAGAGGGAGCTCCAACATAAGGAATGTTATCTTTCCTTAATAATCTTTCTAAATTAAATCTGCAAAATGCCACCAGATCTAGAAGCAAAATAGGATTCTCTCAAGGCTGCTACGTGACAAATTAACGATTCTAGTTTTTTGTAAAAACTACCTAGAGCTCGGAAGTAGGATTTGCATAAAGAGGACTTAGAAAGAGAAATCGAATTTTTTAAAAAAAGAGTTTTTATTTTTTTTAAACGAACATACACATACAAAACATAAAACCATCTTCCATTTTATATATATACAGTGTGACAGTTGCTTACGAATCTTTTGTGCTATCCTTTTGTAGTCATTACTCACAGTTTATATCAATTTTCACATTGTCAAACTAACATATGCTTATATATTTATCAGTTATTAATCACCCTTGTATTTATTTCATCATTTTATATGAGATATTCCAAATTTTATCTTAAAATTTATGTTATGCTTTCAACCAATGGTTATATGTGTCTATATTATATTTTATATCAGTCTATTAAATTTCTATCACAAAATTATCTAGTCTATTACATTACCATGTCTTTTTATCCAACCATTGATAAAACAAATCCCATATCATATAAAATTGTTTATCTTCTTGTTCTCTAATTTCAAATATCAATTTACTCATTTCAGCACAGTCCATAATTTTCTTAATAACTTCCTCCTGCATAGGTATTTTATTGTTTTTCCAGTTCTTAGCAAATACAATCCTAGCTGCCGTTAAAACATTTACAATCAAATATTTCAACTCTTTGTTATATATTGTTAAGAAGACATTGGATAACCATTAGTCTGAAGTGGTATAAGGCAGTGGTCGCCAACCAATGGCTGTGGAAAAATTTTGGTAGGCCGCAGAGAAATCTCATCCCCAGAGCAACCCCCCAAAGCAATTAATCCAGGCTGCACAGAAATACAAGGCTGCTCAGCCCACATGGCCTGTGGGAACCCTCCCCGCCCACTCACTCCTTACCCAGCAAACTTGTCTGCTAAGTTGCTATTTTTCCTTTTTCTGACCATCATCTATTCTGCTGTGCGGGAGATTTAGATTAGCTAAGAAGCAGGAAATGGTTGGATTTCTTGCTTTCTAGCTAAGCACAGCTGAATCTCCCTTAGGACTAAAGGTTTGCTTGCAGGCAAGCAAATTCAGTGCAGACTCACGGCAAGCAAATTTGAGAGACTGAGCTAGCCGGTGGCAGATAAATAGATCACTCAAGGATTCTGTGAGCAACTCAATCTGCCTGCTTTGCCTGATTTTGGATAAAAGTTGCTTTTTTAATAAAAAATTCAATATTTACGTACATGGTGTGTTGTGAGTTAATTTTGTGAGTTTGCTTGCTAGCAAATTTTATGAGTTTGCTTGCAAGCAAATTTTATGTGACAGACTGAGCTAGCCAACAGGAGATAGATGGATTTCTGAATGAATCTGTGATTCTGTGAGCAACTCAATCTGCCTGCCTGCTTTGTCTGATTTTGGGTAAAAGTTGCTCTCTTTTTTTATAAAAAGTTCAATATTTATATAAATATTTATAATATTACATACAAGCCATGCCCAGCCACTCACATGACCACCAAGCCACACCCACAAATTAGGCTACGCCCACAGAACCAGTTAGTGGTCCCTGGGATCTAAAATTATGAATTTGGTGGTCCCTGAGGTCCAAAAGGTTGGCGACCCCTGCACTAAACTGTTCCAATTTATATATAGGAGGCAACATTAAATGTATTTTGAATCTATCAAGAAGATAAATAAAAACAAGCAAACAAAAAGTAGTTATTTTTCTTGATGTAGAAAAAGCCTTTGATGTCTTAGAATGTTTTCTTCTTACAGTTTTGAAAAAGAAGGGTTGTGACTCCTGATTTTTTTTTTTTTTGCATAGAATGTTTATAAAGAACAAAAAGCTAAAATGGTCTTTTCATAACTATGTCACATGATAAGAGGTCAAGATACTCATGGAGCTTAGTGGGATCAAGCTTATGCCTCTTGCAACTGTGCAAGTACTCAAAGCTAGAGTCCAACTTGACCCCTCCCTTCTTGCCTGGTTGGAACAGGTTCTTGTAAGTAAGCAAGCAATGTCTTCTAATGTATCTTGAGTGTTGCCATCTCTACAGTATAGCGTTTCAGTATACTCCTTTCATCTTTCTTTAATTTCCTTTGAATTGGGTTATTATCTATCCATTGGCATATTTTAGCATACCAATTTGAGGTTGGAAACTTCTTTTGAGCTCTAAGATCTTTTGAAAAATTTTCCTTGTTTTTTCATTTTATTTTCCACCTTCAATGTCTTCACAGATGTTTCGCAGTTCTTTATTAGTGAGTGGTACTCAATCAATGAGATTCAAGACTTTCTAATGTTCTCCTTGAAAATGGTGGACACATGTTCAAGATTACACTGTGGAAACTGACTGGCTTTCTTCTTCTTTAGCTTAACATGGAGTTCGTACATGAGCACTTCATGAACTGTTGCTACATCTAGCCAAATCTTTGATGCTATAGCTTTGCTCTTCCACCTCCTTTTAATAATAATATGGTCAATCCGATTTCTATATCGTCTATCTGGTGATGCCCATGTCCATATATAGGCATTGTTTTGATTGTTTGAAAACAGCATTAGTTTTGAAGTGGCAGAAATCAATAAGCTGGTCTCCTGTTCATTTTTGTTTCCTAAATCACACAATCCAACTACATTTTTTCTTTCTTTCATGTTTCCAACTTTGGCACTCCAATCTGCAATTAAAACCTTTTCTTTTGTAGAAGTCACTAACAACTTATTTTGTGTTGGTAGTTCAAGCATAAATTTGAATGATAGCCATATGAAAGGGATGTACACAAAACTTAATACATGTTATATGCTTATTAATTGTATTGTAGCTGTATATTGTTCTTACTACACCTTTTCTAACTATAAAAACAACACTATTTCTTCTTGGATTTTCATGTCCTATGACAGTAGTGGCTAACCTTTTTGGGCTCCTATGCCAAAAATTGTGCACGCGCTTGCATGTTCAAGCGAGTGTGCCAGCACCCAGAAGGCAATGCGCACGTTCCCCACGCCCCCTATGCATGTGCGCGCAATCCCTATCCTCACCCCGTTACCCCCTTACTTGCACTGCACCTCACAGCTGATTTTCGGCTGGTTTGAGGCCTTTTTCGGCCTCCCAGAGGCTGTAGGAAGGTTTCTGCAGGCTTTTCCTGTTGCGTCACTTTCAGTATTTCCAGAAAAACAGGAAGTGATGAAATGGGCCTGGTTTTTGGCCTGAAAAGCCTGCAGAAGCCTTTCTAAAGCCTCTGGGAAGCCAAAAAAGGCCTCAAATTGCCCAAAAATCAGCTGTGATGCGCGCACATGAACAGTGAGGTAAACTAGCCTGCAACTCGCATGCCGGCACAAATGGCTCTGCCTGCCACGTATGGCATGTGTGCCATAGGTTCGCCATCACGGTCCTATGATCTTCTGACTGAGAATGCCTGACCCCAGTCCATCTCTAATTGTAGCTGCCTAAAATGGCAGTTTGTAGTCATTTCATTTACTCTTTACCCATGTTGAACTTTCCTGTACTCATTCATCTTACATCCCATGGTCCTACCATAATACTTATCTTTGCAGCTTCAGATTTATCAACATACAGTCAGTAAAGGATTAAATTCAAGAGTTTATAGGATTTGAAAGATGGGCAGTTCCAAACTATAAATTGTATTTCCATGTCAATGTAGCTTAATGAGGATTACAGAGTGGTTTGTATATCTCCTTATGGCCTCTGCAGATGGAGCAGAACTTCCAGATGGTCTCCATAATTATCACTGGACTGATAGAATCAAATTATGTATGACAGATTGTAATAAGTAATTTACCGAATGTCTGGGATAAATGCACAAAGAAAGTAAGCCCTGTTTTCCTTACATAAGCTGCTGGGAAAGTCAGGCTGGGAACCACGGAGGTACTCCATGGCGGAGCTTTGGGCCTTGAGGGATGTCCCCCTCTCCCTTAAGTGGCCCTCTAAACTCTCAAAGACCTTCCGCTATGAGGGATCCTGGGATCCGGAGCGATGGTGGGGCCGTGGAAGCCGGAGGAATGGGAGGAAGCGCGGGAAACCTGGGATTGGTAATTTTTTAATGGGATTTTTTAATGGGTTGAAAGGTTCCAGGGTGGGCAAGGGAGACAGCCCACATGGAGTTGGGGGCAGCCGGGCCGGCCCACGCGCCTGGGGGGCCTCGGGGGTTTCCGTGTCGGGGTGGCAGACTGGGGGTGGGCTGCCGGGGGCAAATTTTATTAGCACGGTGACTGGGAGAGGCAGGTATGCTGGGGGTAGAGGGCCATATCCAGTAAGGGGATCGCGCTCCCGATGTTTGCAAGCGGTAGCGCGCTCCGACCCTCCATACCCATCCTGCAGCCCTGGTTGTCTGGATTCTCAGGCCCTGAATACCCGGCTGCTGTTGTGCAATGCCAGGTCCGTGGTTAACAAGGCTCCCCTGATCCATGATTTGGCTCAGGAGGAGGCCGCGGACCTGGTAGGTGTTACCGAAACCTGGTTGGGCCCAGAGGGCGGTGTTCCTCTGGTTGAGATGTGCCCACCAGGTTTCCTTGCATTTCACCAGCCTAGGGCTCAGGGAAGGGGTGGAGGGGTGGCGGTGCTTATAAAGGAGGCCCTTTATCCTAGGGAGGCCACTGTCCCTCAGACGGCTGGCTGTGAATCTCTATTTGTGAAGTGGGGGCAAGGGGTTCAGATGGGTCTTTTGATGGCGTACCTGGCTCCCTGCCACGTCTCATCGGCCCTGCCCGGACTCCTCGAGGTGATAGCCGGGCTGGCGGTTGAGACCCCTAGGCTTTTGGTCATGGGGGATTTCAACCTGCCATCATCCGGTGAAACCTCGGGGTTGGTTCGGGAGTTCTTGGCTTCCATGACGGCCATGGACCTGACCCAGTTAGTTTCTGCCCCCACTCACATTGGAGGACACATGCTGGACCTGATTTTTGTCTCTGGGCAGTGGTTGAATGACTCTATTTTTGGGGATTTAGTCATCACACCCCTGTCATGGACAGATCATTCCCTCCTCAGGTTGGACTTCCGTTCCGCCACCCCCCACCGCAGGGAGGCGGAGCCACTTAGATTGTTCCGCCCCAGGCGCCTGATGGACCCGGAACGGTTCCAGAGGGAGCTTGGGCCATTTCCTGAGTCTCTGGCTCACAGCTCGCCTGGTGACCTGGTGGCCACCTGGGATGGGTTGGCCGCCGGGGCTCTAGATCGAGTTGTGCCCCTGCGACCTCTGACCCGGCACAGATCCCGCTTGGCTCCGTGGTATACGGAGGAGCTGCGGGAGATGAAGTGCCGGAAAAGACGTCTAGAGGGCATTTGGAGGGCGAGTCGTTCTGAGTCTGACCGAACACAGGTGAGATCTCATATTAAGACTTACCTTGTGGCGATAGGGGCGGCGAAATCTTCGTATTTCTCCGCCCTTATTGCATCAGCAGAAAATCGGCCTGCCGCCCTGTTTAGAGTGACCCGCTCTCTACTTGAACCGAGAGCGCGGGATGACCTCTTGCAGGGTAGAGCAGAGGAGTTTTCCCGATTTCTGCATGATAAAATCGCTCAGATTCGGGAGGGGCTCGACTCCAATTGGGTGGTCCCGGGGGAGGTGTCCGGGGCAGGTCTTGAGAATGTTATCTGGGGGGAGTTCGATCCTGTGACCGCTGAGGGTGTGGACAGGTTGCTGGGGGGTCTGAATGCCACCACCTGTTTATTGGACCCGTGTCCTTCCTGGTTGGTTTCGGCCGCCAGGGAGACGACACGAGGCTGGCTCCAGGGGATTGTCAACGCTTCCTTGAGGGAGGGGGTGCTCCCTACCGCCCTGAAGGCGGCGGTGGTGCGCCCCCTCCTCAAGAAGCCTTCCCTGGACCCAGCTATTTTAAACAACTATCGTCCAGTCTCCAACCTTCCCTTCGTGGCGAAGGTTGTTGAGAGTGTGGTGGCACGTCAGCTCCCCCGGTACCTGGAGGAAGCAACTTACCTCGATCCGTTCCAATCGGGCTTCAGGCCTGGACATAGCACTGAGACGGCATTGGTCGCGTTGGTTGATGATCTCTGGAGGGCTCGTGACAGAGGGTTCTCCTCTGTCCTGGTCCTATTAGATCTCTCGGCGGCTTTTGATACTATCGACCATAGTATCTTATTGCGACGGTTGGAGGGGTTGGGGATTGGTGGAACCGTCCTTCGATGGTTCTCCTCCTTCCTCTCTGACCGTTCGCAATTCGTGTTGGCGGGGGGGGAGAGGTCCACCTCTAGGCCCCTGGTTTGTGGGGTGCCTCAGGGGTCGGTCCTTTCTCCCCTCCTGTTCAACATTTACATGAAGCCGCTGGGCGAGATCATCCGTGGTCTTGGAGTGAGGTGTCATCTGTATGCAGATGACACCCAGCTGTACATCTCCACTCCGGACCACCCCAACGATGCTGTGGGGGCTATGTCTAGGTGCCTGGAGGCCGTGCGGGACTGGATGGGCGGGAACAGGCTTCGGCTCAACCCATCCAAGACCGAGTGGCTGTGGTTTCCGGCGCCCCGATATAGCCAGTTGATACCTTTGCTGGCTATTGGGGGGGAAGTTCTGCCCCCCACAGAGAGGGCTCGCAACCTGGGAGTCCTCCTGGATGTACGGCTGTCGCTTGAACATCACATCGCGGCCGTCTCCAGGGGGGCATTTCATCAGATCCGTCGGATCTACCGGTTGCGGCCCTTCCTGGATCGGGACGCCTTGCGCACGGTCACTCAGGCCCTTGTCACCTCTCGCCTGGACTATTGTAATGCCCTCTACATGGGGCTCCCTGCGGGGAGCATCCGGAGACTCCAGTTGGTGCAAAATGCAGCCGCGAGGGTGATTATGGGGGCGTCGCGTAGCGCCCATGTGACGCCTCTCCTGCGCGAGCTGCATTGGTTGCCGATGGCTCTCCGGGTTCGCTTTAAGGTTCTAGTTTTGACCTTTAGGGCGACCCATGGCATGGGACCAGGTTACCTTCAGGACCGCATTCTGCCAACGCTCTCCAACAGGCCGGTGCGTTCCCACAGGGAGGGTCTGCTCCGGGTGCCGTCGGCCGCTATGTGTCGTCTGGCGGCGCCAAGGAGTAGGGCCTTCTCTGTGGGTGCCCCCGCCCTCTGGAATACTCTGCCACCGGAACTCCGTACCGGCACGGACCTGAGGGCCTTCAGGCGCGCGTTAAAGACCTGGCTCTTTGAGCAGGCCGGCCTGGGCTGAGATAATGATTTTAAATTTGATCTCCATTTTTAAATTTAAATTTGGGTTTTTAAGGGTGGGGGGAGGGTTTTCTAATTTTAGTCAGCAGCTGATTTAAATATTTAATTACTTTTTAACTTTTGTATTTTTGTGGGGTTTTTAGATGAGCTGTTCACCGCCCTGAGTCCCTTGGGAGAAGGGCGGTATATAAATGTAATTAATAAATAAATAAAATAAATAAATAAATAAGTACAGTAAAATCCTGGAAGGAAACCATAGCAAATTCCTTCCACATTGTTGCTAAGACAACAGCATGGGTCTGTCTAAGGAAGTACCAGATGTTGTGTTTGACTCAAGAGAATTAGCCTTTTCAATGTGTTGGTGAACTGCTGGAGTTCCAAGGTTTATTTTTGGTGGGTGATTTGATGCTTTTGATCTTTGGTGTTGGCGAAGACTCCTGAGAATACCATGGAGAGCTTGAAAACAATGGATCATTGAACAATCAATCCAGAATTTTTACTTGAGGCACAAATAACCAGGCTCTCAGTTATTCTATATTATATTGTTGGAATAATTATCCTTCTGGGTTCAGTTCCAAGTGGGGAAAAAGACACTGGAAACATGGATGCTGTTTGGAAGGTTTAATGGTGGACAGGACCACATGGCCTGGAGCCCCAGAGTGAAAAGGAAGGATGATCACATGCTTCAAGGTGAAGGAAGAGATCAAGAGATCACAGCTGAGGTGCTGAGAGTGCCTGGGTTTTATACCCTCTGTTGGAATTTGAATTAAAGCTTGCATTCTGATTGGTTGTCAGACTCCCATGAGGCCATGCAGGGGCAACTCTGTAGGCTGTCCGGAGTTCCAGGCTTGGTTGAGCCTTGCTGGATGATGATGCACTGAAAGGGCTTTTGAGCAATTGCTATAGCTTTAGCTGGTGATCTTTGTTATGTAAATTATTCTGGCCCAGGCCTTAATGTTCCATCCATTAACAAAGGTAGGGATGAGCTTCTACTTCTGAGGTGAATTTCTACTTCTGAGTTTCTACTCTTTTTAGGGGAAATATTCTGCCTTTTTAATATTTCCTAGGATATTTCAATTTTCTAGGAGAGGGGTGGGTGCTAACTTCCTACAATATGAAGAACCAAATCTCTGGAGAAGGCTGTAATGCTGGAAAAGTGAAAGGAAAAGGAAGACTCATTTTCTCATATATAATATGTTTATTGTTATTGTTTTTTCTGTTAACTATTTTCTTATTAATATACCTTGCAAATTGTAAAGGCTAACAATTTGTAAATAGATTTTAGTAGTTTAATAATTTAAATTTAAAATTCTTTTGGTCTGTTTCACAAGAGGTGGGAAACCAACATTGCTGTATTATATTGCTTAAACCATAGACACTAGTGCCCTCCATAAGTGTAGGGTTTATTGATTGGGAATTCAGGACTTTTGACTTCAACACATTATGAGAAAAATTAGATTAAAACAGGTCCCCCTCTTAAAAATAACTTTGCAGCTGAAGTTGAAAAAACACAGCAAGTGCTATGTCCCAGATGCCCCTTAATCTCAAAACATATTTGTTGGTCTCCATCTTTTCTTGTAGCCCACATATCATGAAGCCAATTGCAAATTCCCAAATCCATGATGATCTGTGTCCTCCCACTTCTGTCATTTACTTCAGGCTGAAGAGCACATATTTTCTTTTTCTAATGTGGGATTTGGACCCATCCATCCATCCTCTGCAAGCAAGAGGAGAGAAAAGGACCATTGTCTGGAATACAGCTCAAACAGTTCTTGCTATCAAACTGCTCTATGAAATGACTTTTCCTTGGTCAGGAATCAAGGAACTTCTCCACTAGGTAGGAAACCATTCAGGAATATCCAAAATAGGTGATGAACTTAATCCCAACTTATGGTGATGAAAAAGATCATGATGGCAACTAGGACTGAAAGGTTGAAGCTGTCAGTGTTCCAGAAAAACAAACTCCAACAGCAAAACTCCAAGGCAGGAATTTTCTCAAAGTTCCACTTTATTAGAATAGTCATCCTGGCACATCTGGAAAAACCCAAATCTGAGAATTCTGGGTTTTCCTCCAATAATTAAAAATTACAAATCCACCCCCCTGCACCCATCATTCCACCACATGCCCCAATCACCATCCGTTCTAACTTGAATCAGTCCTCCAACCATTCCTCATCCAGGTGCAGGAAAGACATGACCTTGACTGCAAGGAAGAATGCTATTATGTCTAACTACATACACTCTACAAAATCCCCCCACCCAATTTCCCAGGCACCGGAATGTGGCAGCGTGGAAGCTTCTGGTGCTAATATGGCTTCCAAAGCTGACAAGAGCCATATGGGTAGAGGTATTCATGGAGCAGGGTCAAGAAAGTCAAGATGGCCACCGCAGAACTTTAACTGAATGCCATCTTGATCTTTTTCACCCCCAGACCACCCCATGAAAAAGCAATTGCTATCGGAAAGGAGCGTTCAACAAAACAGAACATTTAGTTTGGTTAAATTAAATTTGATTCTTTTTTTTATCACTCCAGGAGACTGGAATGAGCAATAGTCTTACTTGTTGTTGTGGTTAGGAGATGAACTTTGAGGTTAGGAGATGAAGGTCCTAGATCAAGAGAATGTAGTGAAGAGGTTCCAATGAACACATGCATTCCATCTGACCCTAATGAGAGGAAAAAAGTCTTGTTTTGGAGGATGGCCAGCAGCTGGTGTCACTTGTGCAATGTCCCTGCATTGACAGGGAGCTAAGCAGAAAAAAAAAGGTTTGGTAGCAGCATTTATCAGTCTTAGCAACTTTAATATCGCCATGATGTTAAAAAGATGTTGAGACTCTAGAAAGAGTGCAGAGAAGAGCAACAAAGATAATCAGGGAACTTGAGGCTAAAACATATAAAGAATAGTGGCAGGAATGAGTAGGTCTGGTTTGATGAAAAGGAGGACTAGGGGTGACAGGATAGCAGTGTTCCAATAGTCTCAGGGCCTGCCATAAAGAAGAGGGAGTCAAGCTATTCTCCAAAGCACCTGAGGGCAGGACAAGTAGCAATGGGTGGAAATGAATCAAGCAACCTAGAACTAGGAGAAGTTTCCTGACAGTGAGAACAATTAATCAGTGGAAAAACTTGCCTCCAGAGTTTGTGAATGCTCCAACACCGGAAGTTGTTAGGAAGAGATTGGACAACCATTTGTCTGAAGTGGTATAAGGCAGCGGTCACCAACCAGTGGGCCGCGGCCCCCGGTGGGTCATGACAAAATTATGGTGGGTCGCAGAGAAATCTCACCCCCAGAGAACCCCCCCCCCCAAAGCAATTAATACAGGCTGCGCAGAAACACAAGGCTGTTCAGCCCACATGGCCCACAGGAACCCTCCCCGCCCACTCACCCCTTACCCGACAAATTTGTCTGCTAAGTTGCTATTTTTCCTTTTTGCGACCATCATCTGTTCTGCTCTGCCGGGAGATTTAGATTAGCTAGGAAGCAGGAAATGGTTGGATTTCTTGCTTTCTAGCTAAGCACAGCCGAACCTCCCTTAGGACTGAAGGTTTGCTTGCAACAAAATTCAGTGCAGACTCACGGCAAGCAAATTTGAGAGACTGAGCTAGCCGATGGCAGATAGATAGATCACTGAATGATTCTGTGAGCAGAACTCAATCTGCCTGCTTTGCCTGATTTTGGATAAAAGTTGCTTTTTTATATAAAAAAATCAATATTTACATACGTGGTGTCTTGTGAATTAATTTTGTGAGTTTGCTTGCAAGCAAAAGTTATGTGACAGACTGAGCTAGCCAATGGCAGATAGATAGATTTCTGAATGAATTTGTGATTCTGTGAGCAATTCAATCTACCTGCCTGCTTTGTCTGATTTTGGGTAAAAGTTGCTCTTTTTTAAAATAAAAAAATCAATATTTACATGCATGGTGTATTGTGAGTTAATTTTGTATGAGTTTGCTTGCAAGGAAATTTTATGTGACAGACTGAGCTAGCTGAAGGCAGATAGATCGATCTCTGAATGAATCTGTGATTCTGTGAGCAACTCAATCTGCCTGCCTGCTTTGCCTGATTTTGGGTAAAAGTTGTTCTTTTTTTATAAAAAAATCAATATTTATATAAATATTCATAATATTTACATACAAGCCATGCTAAGCCAGTCGCATGACCACCAAGCCACACCCACAAATTAGGCCACACCCACAGAACTGGTTAATGGTTCCCTGGGATTTAAAATTATGAGTTTGGTGATCCCTGAGGTCCAAAAGGTTGGCAATCCCTGGTATAAGGTTTCCTGCCTGGGCAGGGGGTTGGACTAGAAGACCTCCAAGTCCCTTCCAACTCTGTTATTCTATTTCTATAAGATATATGGGTTTCAACTCCCAGAATGCTGTGTTCTCTCAGTGTGTGAGTCCCATGATAATGCATTCAGGGCATATGAGCCATAACATTATTTTAGTGAACTTTTGATAACTTCAGGCATATTTTTCTTCCTGGTGGTGTGTAAGAATGCTATACCTATCAAAAGTAAGGACCGCATATCCTTTCAAGAGAAGAGATTAATTGTCCCAATTCCTCCAAGTAAAAACCAAGAACACAGCAACTTGAATGCACCCTGTGAAAAAAATGACCAACTCCAAAATTGTCCTGTACAGCAGTATTACAGTATTAGCATCTCCAGAAGATCCCAAATGTTTGCTGGTTAAGGAGATCAACTTAAGAAAACCTAGGTTGACTTGTCCCTGGTGCAGCCAGATTAAAAAAAAAAGCTTTTGCACACATTTTTAATGTTGCTTTTTTTCATTTCTAAATTGGGACCCAACAGGATGCCATAGTTTAACTCTGCATTACATAAAACTGTGTTTTTCAGATGTGGTAACTTTAAGATGCTGGCTGGGGAATTGTGGGCTTGAAATCTGCCTATCTCAAAGTAGCCACCTTTGAAAAAACACAGATATGAAATGTATTTTTGTGGCTCTATTTGCAATTTCTGTGCGTTCACAGAGGACCCAAGGCCTGTTCAGGCATGAAGGAAAAAAGCAGACTGTGATATGATTGAAAAAACATTCCTCCATGTAGATAATGTTACTGCAAGGGCTTTGTATGGACAGCTGTACCTGAGGTATCTATCTTTTAAACGTCTGCCTTTTAAAGTCTGCTGTTACACCCTTGCCGCTTTCTGATGTAATCCCTTGCCATCTCTTTTCCAGTAGCAATCCCTACCTAAGCCTTTCATATCTCCATGAAATGCATTTGTTTGAGTCTGGGAATATTTAAGCATTCAATACCCCAGTGGCGATATGTGCCTTAAGAACCTAAATATTTCTTCTTTCAAAGTCACCTTCAAGGACCGAAGAGAAAAAGGCATTGGTGGCTGAGAATGCTAAGCTGGTGAACAAATAAGGCTTGACAGGCCTATGTGCAGCCACCCCCACTTCCCCCAGGCCTTTCATCCTCCTGAGGGGAGGAGAACAGACCCAACAGTTGCTAGAAAACAGCTGTCCAGGGAGCTTAC
Organism: Bungarus multicinctus; assembly: GCA_023653725.1. Classification (NCBI taxonomy): domain Eukaryota; kingdom Metazoa; phylum Chordata; class Lepidosauria; order Squamata; family Elapidae; genus Bungarus; species Bungarus multicinctus. The sequence goes on along the minus strand of CM042848.1, from coordinate 19,481,545 downwards.
AGAGAGATAAACAAGTGTTGGAAGAAACCATTCATACTATTTTCAAACTGTGGGAAATGGAGAGCTTTGGCAGCCAGCAGAACATCAGTGGAAGCTAAAGGAGGCCATGGTGGCTCAGAGGTGAGAGTGCAGTACTGTAGGCTACTTCTGCTGCCTGCCGGCTGCCTGCAATTTGGCAATTTAAATCTCACCAGGCTCAAGGTTGACTCAGCCTTCCAAGGTGGATAAAATGAGGACCCAAATTGTTTGGGGGCGATAGGCTGATTCTGTAAACCACTTAAGAGAGGACTATAAAGAAGTATAAAGTGATATATAAGTCTAAGTCAGGGGTCTTCAAACTTGACAGTTTAAGACTTGTGGACTTCAACTCCCAGAATTTCTCCTCCAGTCATGTTAGCTCAGGAATTCTGGGAGTTGAAGTCCACAAGTCTTAAACTTGCCAAGTTTGAAGGCCCTTGGTTTAGAGCCAGGTTTTGCCTAATCTGTACCTTTGTTTTTTCCTGCCTAAGTGTAAAACCTTGCTTTTCTCCACATTAAATTTCATTTTGTTGGATAGGGCCCATTGTTCAATTCTATCAAGATCTTATTGGATCCTGAGTTTGTTTTCTGAGGTGTTGGCTATTCCTGCCTGCTTAGTGTCATCTGCAAATTTGATGAGCTCCCCTTCTATTTTCTCATCTAAGTCAAATAATGATCAACTTGCACTAATCCATGATAAATCCAGTCCCATGTGACCCATTACAGTAGGTGTCTACTTGAACACTCAATACATGCAACAATTTACCTGTAGCCAGTTTCCAAGGAAACTCTGGAATTTGGGGAAAATTTACAGATGGACTTTTTTCCTAGTTCATCCCATCTGATGTGCAATTTCTCCTCTTCCTACAAGGGAAGCTACCCAAAATAACATCTTCATAATTTTACATTGAATAAGGGATCTTTACCATTCCCTGTACTGTATTGCTAAACCCCTCATGGCATGTATGTATGTATGTATGTATTATGTATGTGGAGGCTGACAGACACACAGCCAGTACCTCAGCCACATAGTTTCTTACAAAAAAGCCAACCAATCTGCAAACATCAACCCCATCAACCAATCAAGAAATAACAGCACAGCCAACCAGCCCGCTTACAACGGAGCCAGCACACCACACCTCCCCACCAGTATTTATAGAGAGACGGCAACTCCAATCATGCTTTGCTCGCACAAGCACAAAGCCGAAAGCACCAGCCTGAAGATGGCGAATGGGACCTTGTCGAAACGTCACCAAGATACTCTGAATCTTACACGGGAAAAGACCTGAACACGCCAAGACCTGCATATATATATATCCAGCTGAACAGGATAGAACCAGTGGTCTAGTGGCAATTACAACTGCCTCACATGTAATACTTCCCTGGTTCGAATCCCAGTAAGGGTATGGCTAGCTGAAGAGAGCTAACCAGCTCGAAATAGATCTACCCTAGTCTCCCTTATTTAATTATTTATCAGCTCAAAACTTAACACACACACACACACACACACACATACATACATATATATATATATATATATATATATATATATATATATACACACACACATACATACACACACACACACACACACACACACATATATATACTTTGTATTACAACACCCTGTTAAGCCCCAATTAAGGGAGAAAGCATACTGCTTTCTTTTCTGTCTTTCGGCTCATCACCAGAGACCATACCGACAGAAAGCTATTTGTTTCGTTGTCTTTTCTTTACATGTGTGTAAGGTTTTTAAGCTGATAATTTTAAATAATAAATAAGGGAGACTAGGATAGATCTATTTCGAGCTAGTTAGCTCTCTTCAGCTAGCCATACCCTTACTGGGATTCGAACCAGGGAAGTATTACATGTGAGGCAGTTGTAATTGCCACTACACCACTGGCTCTCTCCTTATCAGCTCAGGCAGGGGAATAAGTATATACTTTGTATTACAACACCCTGTTAAGCCCCAATTAAGGGAGAAAGCATACTGCTTTCTTTTCTGTCTTTCGGCTCATCACCAGAGACCATACCGACAGAAAGCTATTTGTTTCGTTGTCTTTTCTTTACATGTGTGTAAGGTTTTTAAGCTGATAATTTTAAATAATAAATAAGGGAGACTAGGATAGATCTATTTCGAGCTAGTTAGCTCTCTTCAGCTAGCCATACCCTTGGCATCCCTGGTTCGAATCCCAGTAAGGGTAGGGCTAGCTGAAGAGAGCTAACTAGCTCAAAATAGATCTATCCTAGTCTCCCTTATTTATTATTTAAATTATCAGCTTAAAAACCTTACACACACACACACACACACACACACACACACAAACACACACATATATATCTCACCACAGACAGAGTAGATTAGGAACAGAGAGTAGTTTTAGGAGGGAGTTGCGCAGTTTCTAAATGTGAAATATAAATATATAAACAAATAAACAGATTTAGGATAGGCACTTACCAACGTGGAGGAGGTGTGCACACTCATCAATTGAAGGGTGCAGCCATTTTGTCACTTTTTTTGCACTAGACTACTTGTTGCTGTGATTACACAACTGAAATCATACTCTCTTTTTAAAGTTCCTATTGTCTAGGTCAGTGATGGCTAACCTTTTTGGGCTCCCGTGCTGATAATCGTGCGCATGCTTGCCTGCTCGTGCTCGCGTGCCATCACCCAGAAGGCAATGCGCGTGGGGGTGCCCCATGCCTCCTGCACATGCGCGGGCGACCCATGCGACCTGTGCTGAGTGCTTCTGCACATGCACGAGTTTCTCCTGCGCACCGCCACACCCCCGCGCATGCACACCAGATACCCGACAATCAGCTGGCGGGCAGCGTGAATGCATACGCAGTAGATCTTTTTTGAGCAGATTGCTTGTGTGCCGGCAGTAATGGCTCTGCATGCCACTTCCGGCACAAGTGCTATAGGTTCGCCACCATGGGTATAGGTAGTCCTCGATTCAGAACAACTGAGCCCCAAAATTCCTGTTGTTAAGGGAGACATTTCTAAAGTGAGTTTTGCCCCATTTTATGACTTTTCTTGCCCCAGTGGTTAAGTGAATCATTGCAGTTGTTAAGGTAGTGGCACAGTTGTTAAGTGAACCTGGTTTCCCCATTGACTTTGCTTGTCAGAAGGTCGCAAAAGGAGATTGCACGACCTCAGACACTGTGACTGTCATAAATATGAACTAATTGCCAAGTGCCTGAATTTTGATCACTTAGCCTCAGGAACGCTATAATGGTTGTAAGTGTAAAAAAAATTGTTATGTCTTTTTTCAATGCTGTTGTAACTTTGAACGGTCCCTTAAATGAACTATTGTAAATTGAGGGCTACCTAAATAGCAAGGCAAATTTTAGTTCAGGCTGCCTGCTGTTGTAACAATTCAACAAGTATAAAATACAGGCTGAATAGTCAAGACCTTGTTGATGATCCAAAATCTTGGAGTACTCATCTCTAATGATCTAAGTGCTAGAGCACACTGTAACTACACAGCCAAAAAGCCATTAAGAGTTGTTAACCTAATCCTACGTAGCCTTTTCTCTAGTAATATCACACTACTAACCAGAGCATACAAAGCATTTGCTAGACCAATATTTGAATACAGTTCATCAGTCTGGAACCCACATTACGTATCTGATATTAACACAGTTGAGAAAGTTCAGAAATATTTCACAAGAAGAGTTCTCCACTCCTCTACTCGTTGCAGAATACCTTTTGCCACCAGACTTGAAATTCTAGACCTAGAAAACCTAGAACTACGCTGCCTTCGGTCCGATCTAAGTATAGTATATAAAATTATACATTGCAATGTCCTATCTGTCAATGAATACTTCAGCTTCAACTAACAATACAAGAGCATACAATAGATACAAACTCAAGGTTAACTTGATTGCAGGAAATACGACTTCAACAACAGAGTGGTCAATGTCTGGAATACTCTACCTGACTCTGTGGTTTCTTCCCCAAACCCCAAAAACTTTAACCTTAGACTGACTACTATTGACCTCACCCCTTTCCTAAGCGGTCTGTAGGGGGCGTGCATAAGCGCACCAACGTGCCTACCGTCCCTGTCCTATTGTTTCTTTTATTTTTTTATTTTTCTTATATGTATCCATGTATTCATAACTATGTTTTTACTTATACTTATTATCTTGTAAGCAATTGACAAACCAAATAAATAAATAAAAATAAAAGTACAGATGTTTTGCAGACCTAAACATTATTATTATGGCAGGAAGGCCATTCTGAATCAAGTTTCCTCCCTAACATCTTGTTTTCCAAACAAAGCCTCAATTTCCAGCCTTTGCCAGGAGGCAAGGGCTACTCAGAAAAAGAAGTATTTCTTTACCATATATTGGAAAGTGCAGCCATATCAGATAACGGACAGGTTAGGTGGGCAAGAGAGATAATACAAAATGGTTACCGGTTCTCCTTCATATCCTTCACAACTGTGAAAGGAAATCCTGGATCGGCTTATTTTCCTCTCATATCATCTGCCACAGATGGTTGCATGTTTACATTCTCTGCATTCCTGCTTCTCATCTTAGATAGTCCTCTCAAGTTAGTCTTCAACTTTACAGCAGTGAGTGAACCAGTGGTGGGATTCAAATTTTTTTACTACCAGTTCTGCAGGTGTGGCTTGGTGGGCGTGGCTTGGTGGGTGTGGCAGGTGAAGGATACTGCAAAATCTCCATTCCCACCCCACCCCACTAACCTACTTTCCAGCTCTGTTTTCCTGTGCAGGGCAACAAAAGAAGACCCAGCCAATCAGCTGGGACTCAGGAGGCAAAGTATAGATGGGGGTGGGGCCAGTCAGAGGCGGTATTTGCCGGTTCTCCGAACTACTCAAAATTTCCCCTACCAGTTCTCCAGAACTGGTCAGAACCTGCTGAATATCACCTCTGCAGTGAACACAACAACTTGTGATCGTCTAACCCAGTGTTTCTGAACCTTGGCAACTTGAAGATGTGTGGACTTCAGCTCCCAGAATTTCCCAGCCAGCCAAAGTGGTTTGACTGAGATCTATTAAGCAACAGTTCATGGTGATGTGAGAGTAGAATCAATTTATCATATAAATTCTGGGCATTCTTTAAAATCAAGGTAGGTCTAGATTGAATTTGGGTTACAGTGTGCAATTGGTTTTTTTTCTTTAAATAACATTGGGTGGGGACAGTCTTTTGAATTTTAATTTGGTATTATGAAGAAGTTTGGAAGACTTATCATCATGACTGGTAGAAATCCAGACTTACAAAAGTTTAGGGGTGATTTGCTTCAACTGTACTTTGAGAAAAGGAGTCCATTGAAGGGGAACTGGAGAATGTAAAAGAACAAATGTCAAGATGATGGCTACAATGGTTTAATCAAAGCCACACACCTTTTTTTATATATGATGTAAACAAGGATGGAGCATGGATGAGTAGAGTGGAGTAGAATAGGAATAGAATAAACAGAGTTCAAAGGGACCTTGGAGGTCTTCTAGTCCAACCCCCTGCCTAGGCAGGAAACCCTATAGCATTTCAGACAAATGGTTATCCAATCTCTTCTTAAAAACGTCCAGTGTTGGAACATTTACAACTTCTGGAGGCAAGTTGTTCCACTGATTAATTTTTCTAACTATCAGGAAATTTCTCCTTCGTTCTAGGTTGCTTCTCTCCTTGATGAGTTTCCATCCATTGCTTCTTGCCCTGCCTTCAGGTGCTTTGGAGAACAGCTTGACTCCCTCTTCTTTGTGACAATCTCTGAGATATCAGAAAACTGCTATCATGTCTCCCCTGGTCCTTCTTTTGTATACACAGGCTTACCATCTGGACTTTCTTGATCCTTCCTACAAGTGCCCTTTAAGGTTTGTTTCATTCCGACATCTTTCTCTTCCATCTCACTCTATGTTCAAAAAGCATTTTGGATTATTGCCAGGGCTGGAATTGGACGGATGCAAGGTATTCCCTGTTTTCCTTTTTTGAGAACATGAAGGCCTTGTCAGAACTATTGCAGCTGTCTGGTACAGACATAATGTAAATTAATTGGATTTATAAATGTGTACCTAAGCTCTCATTTTCCTCTCAATTACCCATTTCCTTTCTGGTGTCTAGCAGCCTGAGACACAAAAGCATTAGTCACTGAATACCAGAATGCTAAGCAAAACTGACTCAGTTTCCACCATCTGTTTTAACAAAGATTTATTACAGGTGCCTGTTAATATCTGCCAGTTCAACAGGTTAATAGAGTTTCCTCAAACCTGAGAACAATAGAGCAGCTGTTTATGTTTAATATTTGGATTTTATTTCTCCATACCAGAGGCCTAGGTCAGTTTACACCATTTGGCCAGAAGTGGCCAATTGTAAACTTCAATTTTACAGGGCCCGGGTGGCTTTGAACCAGTCTGTTTGGAAAAAGGAATAATATAAATAGGACGTTGCTTGTAGTTTTTAAAACAGCTCTGCGTGCCACAGGTAACAAGTATCAATCAAAGCAATGCACAATTTAAAGAAAAAAGCAATAAATTCACACCAGAATAAAGGCTAAACCAGGTTATTATTTTTTTTAAAAGCCAAAATAATATGAAAATCCATTTAGAGCAAGGCTTCTGGAAAATATTTGGGAACTTCAGTTAATACTACAGTCCAACCAACCAACCAGAGGAAATAGATGAACATTACTAATCAGTTAGCGAAGTGTGCAGGAAACACACCACTGTAGTAATAGAGGACTTTAATTACCCCCGACATCAACTGGGAGACAAACTCTGCAATCACTTTTCCTAAATGTTAGTGCACATTGATAACTTGAAGTCGTTGTGATCTTGACACATATAGGTGAGTGCATATACCTGTCACATTCAACCAAAGACAGAACTTAATACAGAATAAAACAAACAGTCAAACAAAATCAGGGAAAAGAGAATTGGAGGCATTTTGTAAGTTGAATTTGATTCATCCTTTTAAATGCGTTTAAGATCAGTGATATCATTGGCTGCGTGATTGAATGCTACCACGAGGGCAAATTTCCTCCGATCTGAGACCTCAAATGTATTTTGTTCCCACCAGATACTTGAGGACACCATCCCGCACCTTTCTTTTCCTCATATAAAAAACTTCTTATAGAGCTTACTTCTGATCATATCCTCTTGGTGCTGGCCAGATGTGTAGGGACTTTCATTCTCAGAATTCCTAACTAGTACAGCCAAGGATATCTCTGATTAGCTCAAAGTGTATGGAGCACAAGGACTGGATGTCTGCATGTGGGCATGTTAAAAACAATGCTGATGGTGGCCATCTTATTGGGTTGCTGTTATGGGGAAATGGAAAGGTAGAGCATTATGTATGCTGCCCTGGGTTGTGCAAAATAAAGGCTGGATCAATGGTGGGATTCAGAACTGGTCTTCAGCAGGTTTTGACCAGTTCTGGAGAACCGGTAATGGAAATTTTGAGTAATTTGGAGAACCTGCAAATGCCACCTCTGACTGGCCCTGCCCCCATCTAGTCTCTGCCTCCTGAGTCCCAGATGGTCTTCCTTGACTGGCCCTGCACAGGAGAACGGAGCTGGAAAGCAGGTTGGTGGGGTGGGGAAGGAATGGAGATTTTGCAGTATCCTTCCCCTGCCATGCCCACCAAACCATGCCCACCAAGCCACACACTATCCACCAAGCCATGCCCACAGAACTGGTAGTAAAAAAATTTCAAATTTTTTTTACTGCTGGTTCTGTGGGCTTGGCTTGGTGTGGCAGGGGAAGGATACTATAAAATCTCCAGTCAGAAGTGGTATTTGCTGGTTCTCCAAACTACTCAAAATTTCCACTACCAGTTCTCCAGAACGGGTCAGAACCTGCTGAATACCACCTCTGGGCTGGATATAAGTCTAAGGACTACATAAAATTCTCAAGAAACATGGTATGAATCTAAGCAAAATTCCCACTTCCAAATTCAGAACTGCAACAGGGACATGTTTTTGTAGATGAATTGCAAGCTGAGCTTAAAATATGCAGTCTTATAGGTGCCCTTACAACCTCAAAATTATAAGGCTAAAATTATACTTCCAATTCCACACAGATAATTGGTATTATTTCCCAGAGCATTATAATTAAAGAACAACTACTCATCTGCAAAAAGATATAATGTGGTATTTCTGGGCGAGAAATCTTATGATTTTAATCTCACTTCCTTAGGAGAGAAGAAGGAAATCCCTTTTCTGTCCAACTGCTGCTGTTGCTTTGCTGAACAGATCCTCCCCTAAGCTGCTTTTTAGGCTGATTAAGAAAACGGGCATAATTTGTTTGCTAACAACCTATTCCTGTGATGATTTAGTATTATTTATTCAGTTGCCAGGGGGCATGAAGAATTAGGATGCCCTTTAATGTAAGATGGCCTAGAAAAACCCATCTTCAATGAAAGGTTTTACCAATTCTACAGGGAACAAGGCAGTAGTGAGATTCAAAAAAATTTATTACCGGTTCTGTGGGCTTGGCTTGGTGGGTATGGCATGGCTTGATGGGCGTGGCTTGGTGGGCATGGCAGGGGAAGGATACTGCAAAATCTTCATTCCCTCCCCACCCCACTAACCTGCTTTCCAGCTCCGTTCTCCTGTGCAGGGCAACAAAAGAAGTCCCAGCCAATCAGCTGGGACACAGTGGGAGGCGGAGAATAGATGGGGCTGGGCCAGTCAGAGGTGATATTTACTGGTTCTCCGAACTACTCAAAATTTCCGCTACCGGTTCTCCAGAACTGGTCAGAACCTGCTGAAGACCACCTCTGGACCAAGGGACGATGTTGTTATTGTTGATGCTGTTGCTGATACACTATGAAGGTTAACCCACTAATCAGTACAAGGATGTTGACATCGCAACCGTCCATTGTGCTACTAATGGGTGTTACTATTCTATTTTCCCATTCCTCTTTTCTTTCCCATTCCCTGCTTATCAGTGAAAAGGTATCGGTCTTGACATTTACTAGACAGATGCCAGTAGCTCTAATCTACAGCACCGTTTCATATTTCATGAGCTTGGATTCCAGGGAAAGAAGTCTGTGAAGTATTTAAACACCTGCTGTATTTGGAAAGTTATGTGCATCTCTTTGCAACCATTTGCAAGGCAAAGCAAAACAGTCCCATCCTGCAAAACCTGTTTCTGTTCTCTTTGAAGAATGATGACCAAGGATCCCCATACCTACTGTACAATATTCTCTTTGGGGTTCCCCACTTCAGGCAACTCAATTTTGAAGAACCCCAAAGACAGTAGGTATCGTATTTCTGTTTTTCCTGCTGTTTTGAGATAGCAGATGGTTGTGGAAGACCAACCATCTCAATATCTACAGGAGGCTCATTGAGTCAAGTTGACTGTGTTTAGTTTACTTTATTGTCATTGCACCTCATACAATGAAATTAAATACCATCTTCAGTGTACAATTTATGACTATGAAAATAAACACAAGCACACATCCACTCCACACATTGAATTGAAAACCCCTGATATTGCATTAATATTGCACTATACAGTAGAATTCAATAGAGTTACTGCCCTGGGATAGAAGCTGTTTTCCAGCCTATTTGTCCTTGTTTTATTATCCTGTACCATCTGCCTGATGGTAATAGTTCAAAAAAAGGATACCCAGGATGAGATGGATCTTTGAGAATGTTTTGAACTTTCTTAAGGCAGTGGGAGCTATAAAGCTCTTCCAAAGTGGGGAGAGAGGGCAACCAATGATCTTCTGGGCAGTGACATTAACCTTCTGGAGTGTTGTCCTATCTGCCACTGTGCAATTGGCAAACCATATAGAGAAGTGCAGTAGGTTATTTGACTGTGGCCAAGTGATTGAAGCCCCCCCTTAACCCTCCAGCCTTCTTAACTTTTTATATACCACTTATGCAACCCCTTTCCTCCAAAGAGTTAAAATCTGCAATGTGTGGTGTTGTGTTTTATTTTATATTTTCACTGCAAGTTTGTAGGTGAGCTTTATCACTGAGTTTCCCTTATCCCAGACCACCAGATCTGGGCTGTATGAAAAGAGGTACCTCTGTCTTTCCAGAACTAATTTACCACGTCTGGATTTTAACAGCCCAGACCTGATATTCTGTTCTAAGAGAAAGTTGAATGATGAACCAATATTGAGCCTATAAAAGGTTCTATGGTTTTTTACTTTATAGTTTTTTACTAATGTTTTTTTCACTAATTTTCTTCCCTAGAGATTTGGCCCCTTTGGTGCTTGTGACCACTTTAATGTGATGGTGTTGCCTAGTTTGTATCTACAAGAAAACAAGCAAGCATTGAAAGGAATCTGTGTCAATCTGAAGAAAAGGAGTAACTAGTTTCTCTCTCTCTCTCTCCAAAATATGCTTGCATTTACCACAAGATGGCAGCAGATGACTTAATAGTAAAGAAGTTAACTGCAAACTCTTGGTACAAGATATTTCTGAATACTTCGAAGAGTTTGGGCAGCAAAATCTGATTATTTTGAGACACTAAGAGATTGCCCACTTGGGAAAAAAAAAACCTATATGTGATCTTTGACTTCTTTCATGTGTGTTAACAAATGTACATAATACTAAAATATTTAATTGCAGTAGGAAGGAGTACAAATGCTCAGTGGTATTTCAGTTCAAATAGAAAAAGAGGCTAATTTAAGACAATAGATGCGGTAAATGTTGTGCCTTAGTGTCTGTCTCTGTGTTCAAACCAGCTGGATTTTTCTTCTGTAAAAAGCTTACAATTTGTATCACCTTAAAGATACATCACAAAAAATGTGGTGGCTAACTCTCCAGTTTGACATATTTTAGTACTGTAGCAGTTGCTTTTTCTAGACGGAATCAAAAAAGGTAAATGGCAGTGCAATCAAACCCCTCTCCTTTTTAAATGTGTGTCAGGATTCTGGCAGTTACCCCCATTTAAATCATGAGTCTTGAGCAAACTTCCAAAACTTCAAAATGATTTATTGGGAGTTAAAATGTCCAGCACTACCTGGGTGTAACTGACTCTGAGACACACAATTCATTGTCACCCTTGACCCTAGTTTCCTCCCATCCCCTGGGCGTATCGTAATTCCTATTCTCCAATGGGACACATCCATAGCCAAGAGTCATCAATCATGCTCTCCAGTTAGAGTTTTGCACAGCAGAAACTTCAGTCACCTAGTTACTATCTTTCAAAACTATTTATGGAATGTACTTTTGGTTTCTAGCTGCTGCACTGCTTCCCCTCTGCCTTTCTGTTGGCAACTCTAAAAAGACCATAGAAATATTTTATGAGTTGATGTGTATTGCATATGGGATGTCCATTCAAAAGGGGTGGGGCCTTGATTGCACTGTTATGGTCACTCTCTGGACTTTTTTGAACCCATCCAAAGATGCATCTGGTGCTCTATGGGGCATTATAATAGGAGATTTCATATAAACATTACCTGAGACATGTTCTCTCCCCTCAGTGGTCTCTGCTGGGTATAATTTTTTTTAAAAAATCAACATATGTCAGAGATTTTTTAAAAAAGGACAGAGCTTCCTTTATACTTTTTGATTTTATTTATTCATTTGATTTATATGGCGGCCATCTTGCTATCCAGAGTGACTCTGGGTGGCTTACTATTCAATAAAAATAGAAGTATGTACTTTTTGTTATAGCATTAGAAGCTTTTCTGATAAAGGCATTGTGATGGCAAATGCCATTATAGTATCTTGCACTAAAGGAAGAAGTATGGTGTATACATTCCTTGTTCGAAATTATATTGTGTTGGGACCTGATCTGGCACAAAGTAAAAAACATATCTTATTTTTTTTCTTTTTCATCTGCCTAGTTTGATGTATTTTCTTCTGTTTCTCGTATCTATTGCATTATCCCCACATGAACTCTCACTTGACACATTAGTATAGTTTTGAGTGATAAGGTTTTGGGAAAAGATTGTTGTTGTATTAAAGGTTTTGGACCTCTCTTTAAGAGACCCAGGCTGCTTCATTGCACAGTTAAGAAATTCAGAGGTCAAAACAGCAAAGAGATGAATAACACAAAAATGCTGCAGCTGTCTTTTAATCACGAATGAAGGCGGATATTCATGTTCCAGGATAATGTTGAAGGATCCAATCTGGGTCGATCTTCGAGACCAGAGGTTTTGTCTTCCAAGTTTTCGGGCTCTTGCTGGAGCCTTTCTTCAGGGAACTTCTCTCTAGCACCTGTCTTTTAATCTCACAAGGTAAAAGGTAAAGGTTCCCCTTGCGCATATATGCTAGTCGTTTCCATCTCTAGGGGGCGGTGCTCATTTCCGTTGCAAAGCTGAAGAGCCAGCGCTGTTTGAAGACGTCTCCGTGGTCATGTGGCCGGCATGACTAAACGCTGAAGGTGCACGGAATGCTGTTACCTTCCTACCAAAGTGGTCCCCATTTTTCTACTTGCATTTTTTACGTGCTTTCAAACTGCTAGGTTGGCAGAAGCTGGGACAAGTAATGGGAGTTCACTCTTTTACACGGCGCTAGGGATTCGAACCGCCGAACTGCCAACCTTTCTGATCGACAAGCTCAGCGTCTTAGCCACTGAGCAAGCGCAGCAAAAATGAAGTACATTTTAGTGTGAGACATGCATTTGTCGTGATAGAGGTATTTCTAAGGGTAAACTCTTTAGGAGTGTCCCATGAGTGTTTCACAGCTAAAGAATTGTATACCTTGCAATCCTTCACCAGCCTTTAAACTGCCTCCTACTTATTTTAATTCTCCTGAAATAAATAATAAACATCATTTGCTCTTAGCACATTACGACCTCTGTGGTTTAGTTTGTTCTTGTGCAAATTCTGCAGTTCTTTGCAGACTTTTGACGTTAGCATGTCCTGGTTCTTCTGTTAAAAATGCTGTCATGATTATTTTTAGGATCAAATGTTATTACAGCCACTGACCTGGAAGGCTTCATCAAAATGTATAAGTGTCCAATGAATTAAACTGCTAACGAAAAACCATGAAGGAAAATGTTGAAAAGTCTTAAGAGTCTCCAAGACACCAAAAGGTTGTTTCCCCAATAACATTATTTTTAAATATCTTACCTAGGAGAGCTGGTAAAATAAGTGGCAGAAATTAGTTGAGTTGGCTGCTATATGCTATACAATAGGAAGAAGACATTGGTAAATTCCTTGCTGCCCTGAAAAACTTCATTTTGCTTATGTTATATAGTTGGTTGTAGCACCTAGCCAACCATGGCTGATCTTACAAAGTTAATGAGAGTTGGACATGGTATATATTGGACAAGTCATCACAAGGAAATTCCAGTACTATAAGCTACTGTAGGTTTGAAAGCCTGAGTACAGGTATCAACTTGAAGGTGTCAACATTATATTTACATATATTTTCAGATGATCTATCAGTATAATCAGGAATGGGATTCTACCAGTTCACACCTATTCGCTAGAACCGGTTGTTAACATTCTAAGCAGTTCGGAGAACCGGTTATTAGAAGAAATTACTGGCCTAATCCTGTAAGGAAGGCAGGAAGGAAATATTCTGGTGTTGCTTACAGAAACTGCCTCTCCGTTAACCCTTATTACATTCTTGGCAGGACTAGACTTCCTGTCTCAGGAACGTCTCTGGAGTTTTTTTTCCCTCCTTTGCAGGTACTTTGCTTGTGTGGAGTGACCATTCAAAGTTACAATGGCACTGAAAAAGTGACTTATTACCATTTTTCACACTTATGACTGTTGCAGCATCCCCACAGTCATGAGAGGCCAGGCGAGGAGATGCGTGCCTCGATGTGAGTGATATTGAGTTAGCCACACCCAGCCAATAACATGACCACCAAGCCACGTCCACCCAGTCACAGGACCACCAAGCCTCACCCACCACCTAAGCCACGCCCACAGAACCAGTTGTTAAAAATTTGAATCCCACCCCTGAGTATAATTCACAGAATATCGAGTCATATGATTGGAAAGTATCCTGAGGTCTTCTAGTCTAACCCCCACTCAAGCAGGAGACCCCAAATCATTCCTGACAAATAACTGTCCAGTTGAAAACTTCCAGTGATGGAGAACTCATAACTTCTGGAGATCAGTCATTCTACTGATTGCTGTGAGAGAATTTCTCCTTAGTTATAGTTTGGATCTCTCTTTAATGATAGAATATCAGAGTTGGAGGGACCTCAGAGTTCTTCTAGTCCAACCTTCTGCACAAGCAGGAGACCCTATACCATTCTAGACATGTGGCTGTTCAGTCTCTTTTTAAAAGCCTCCAGTGATGAAGCATCCACAGCTTCTGAAGACAAGCTGTTCCACTGGTTCATTGTCCTCAGTGTTAGGAAATTTCTCCTTATGCCACCAGACTTGAAATTCTAGATCTAGAAAACCTTGAATTACACCATCTTCGGTCTGATCTAAGTGTAGTATATAAAATCATACATTGCAATGACTTACTTGTCAATGAATACTTTAGCTTCAACCATAACAACATAAGAGCCAACAATAGATACAAACTCAAGGTTAATCGCACCAAAATTGATTGCAGGAAATACGTCTTCAGCAACAGAGTGGTCAATGTCTGAAATATTCTATCTGACTCTGTGATTTCTTCCCCAAACCCCAAAAACTTTAACCTTAGACTGTCTACTATTGACCTCACCCCTTTCCTAAGAGGTCTGTAGGGAGCGTGCATAAGCACACCAACGTTCCTACCATCCCTGTCCTATTGTTTCTTTTATTTTTCTTATATGTACCCATTTCATGTATTCATAACTATGTATATATTTATACCTATTATCTTGTAAGTGATTGACAAATCAAATTAAATAAAAATAAATAAAATTAGTTCTAGCTTGCTTCTCTTCTTGATTACTTTTCATCCCTTGTTTCTTCTGGTGCTTTGGAAAATAGGTTGACCCCCCTCCCTCTTCCTTGTAGCAGCCTCTCAAATATTGGAATACTGCTATCTGTCAACTAAAAAAAAAAAAAAACTTCTCTGGTCTTTTGAGTTGCCAGCAGAAAGGGATTGGGGAAAGCAGTGCATTCCTTAAATGCTTCACAGATAATTGCTAGGCAACCTAAGCTTCTGGCACTCAAGATTATTACTGGAGAGCATGATTGATGACTCTTGGTTATGGATCTGTCCCATTGGAGAATATGCATCCAGGGGGTGGGGGAAGACCAGAGTTAAGGGTGAAATGAATGATGTGTCTCAGAGTCGGCTGCATCCAGGTAATGCCGACATGTTCACTCCTAATAAATCTTTTTTTTGTACTCTGAGAGATGCGGCTAGAGACCCATGATTTGAATGGGGATGGATTGTCAGAGCCTTGACACTATCAAGCCATCCTTAGTCCTTCTTTTCAGTAGAATAGATATACCCAATTCCTGCAATGATCTTCCGCCCCTTTACTTCTTGTCTGTCCTCAACTGCTTTGCAGAATAAGTCAAATTTCTCTTCTCAAATACTGGAAGGCTGCTGTCATATCTTCCCCAGTCCTTCTCTTTGTTAGAGTAGACATACCCAGTTCCCTTAATTATTTATATGGTTTAGCCTCCAGACCCCTTATCATCTTTCTTGTTTATCTCTGCATTCTTTCTAGGGTTTCAACATTTTTTTTTTGGTATTGTGATGTTCTCAGTTGTCCATATAGATCTATGTCTTTCAAACTTGGCAACTTTAAAATGTGTGGACCTCAATTCCTGGAATTCCCCAGCCAGCACCTTAAGGTTTCCCCACCCAAATATCTTAAAGTTGCCAAGTGTAAAAGACACCGATCTATATGGACATCTGAGAATACAGAGCAGTTGATAAGGTGGCCCCGTGCTCATGTATAAAATGTGCTACCTAGAAGTGGCATCTGGTTAGAACAGATGAGGTGTTGCTTCCTAGCCACCTTTGGAAGGGTGGCGGTGACACAGAATACCACCCCTATGAAATAGGGCAAAAATGAAATATCAGAAGTTCTATCTTGGATAAACATAGTTTAGATAAACCCTTTGGCCTCAAATTTCAATGTGTAAATTAATGGTTAACATTTTTAGATGAAAACTTGATAAAATAAACACACACACATACATATTGCGGTGCCGTAATGTTTGTTCTGACCCAGGCTTCGTCAAACTTAATAAAACACAAACTGATTTTAAAAGTAAAACCTATTTTAATGCGACACAGGGAATTACTTGCATTCCCAGCCAAAACTAATTATACACAGTTCCTCCAGCTAAGAGCATGCTTTTCAGTGCTGCAGAATGCTGCCAAAAAACAGAAGTCCAATTAAGGCTAACATAAACCAACCCAAAAACCCAGAAAAAAGCGACCAGAGCTTCAAGAAGGACTCAGAGATTACTGAACTGCTTTGCTTCCTGCAAAGCTTTTCGTCATTGAGGTCTGACTTTTATTCCTTATGGGAGGGGCAATCACCTCCCAGCCTAACTCCCGAGTCACCCCTTCTGCTTCAGCTGCTCCCACCTTCTAGCAGCTCTGTGCATACGCACACTGGGAACAGTCTCCCCTGGGTCCTCTGCTTCGCTGCTGGAGGCTCCTAAGGCAGCCCCCTACTCTCAGATGATCCTGGCCCCATCACTGCATCGGACACAGGACCCTCGTCCGAGTTCTCTCCAGACTCCCTGACTGGTTCCCTGCCGGCTGCACCACAACAATGTTATGGCTGGATGGTGCTGCTTCTATTTAACCTTGTCACCTGCATTGGTCTGCTTGTCAATCAAGTGGCCTTATCCAGGGTGGTTCTTCTTATGTTCTTTATTTTCTAAACTGTATCAAGCAGCTCTACCTGCCTTAATCAGAAGCTTCATACCACAAGGGCAATCTTATTCATTGCATGAAGCCAAAGTGTTGATTCTGTTTGCTTCCATCACATGCCTGGTAGCTTATTTTTTACAAAACACAAAACTTACGTATTGTATTGTTATTTGTATGTTATTATAAAATTCCTCCTCCTTTCCAGCCAGATTCCAGTGTAGAAAGTTAGCACCCACCCCACTCCTAGAAGAACGAAATATTCTAGGAAATGTTAAAAAGGCAGAATAGTTCCCCTAAAAGAGAAATAGAAATCTTAAGGGACACAGAAACTCAGCCCCAGCAGATATTTTGGCGCCAGCTTATCTGCAAGACAAAAGATCTTCAACTCCCAGGTGATAGGATTAACTCTCACTCAGATCCAATCCAGGACAAAGCCAGTAAGCCATAATAGCAGTTGCCCAAAGCCCCTTCATTACATCAGTCAGCAAGATTCAACCAAGTTTGGGACTGTTCGGGAAAGTTACCCCTGCATGATCCCATGGGAGTCTGACAACCAATCAGAATACATTCCTTGCCACAGGAACAGGAAGCAAATTCAAAGCCCAACAAAGGGTATAAATCTCTCTCCCTCTCTCCATTTTGCTCCATTTTGCCCAGGACTTCAAATCCCATCTGGTCCTATCCACCATTAAAGCATCCTTCCAAGCAGTCTCCATGTTTCTTCCCACTTGGAACTGAACCCAGATGGACATTTCTTCCAACGCCAGTATGTTGGTGCAAGGATTTCTAATTTCGTACTGTAAAAAGCTTCATCTGTTGAATTTCTACTTATATAGTTTTTCCAAGTACTAAGGATTTGGTAGAAGAATATAAACAGTCTAGCAAATTTTCTCTTGTAATTGGCATAGATGTGGAGGTTAGGAGTCAAAGCAAATGCACACTCTTGACAAGCTAAGTTTTGCATTTATTCATTAACCTGTAACTCTTACAAAATTGCCTGTTGTGTGCATTAATAGTGTTAATATACTCCAATGAATAGGGATAAATTGCCCACTCTGTGTTTCTAGTATAAAGGAATAAAGCACCAATGGTTCACGTTAAGATTGTTACAATTTTAATACCCTTTCAGGAAAGGTTTGGTTAGCACTTCAACCTTTTTTGTAATCAGGAGCCTCCACCTGAGTCCTGATGCTAAAATGCATCCCTTTCTTCATCATGCAAGTTTGACTTCAAATGTATCAAGATAATGCTACGGAATGTCAAGGAAGCACAACACACTCCAGGGATAAATCTAATCAGACAGACCAAATGAACCAGATGAAACAGGAGAATGAGAGAGGAGAAGGGGAAAAAAAAGGAAAGCAAAATAGCTTTGACAAGAAAAAAGATGTTTGCCCTGGAAGTAGAAAAAGCTATTTATTGCATTTCTTAGTCTGAAAGAGTTTTAGAATAGCATTTGAAGACTGCAGCCTTCAAATTATGGAATGGGCGGGGGGGTGGGGGTGGGGGGAAGAACCCCAAGGTTACAACATTATTTTTGAGATAATTTTCCCTTTAAGAATGGAAGGAAGAGAAGGTCCTTTCATTATTGGGTAATGTCATCAACATTTTGAGGGGCTGCCCCAAAGAAGAGGGTGTCAACCTATGTTCGAAAGCACCAGTGAGCAACACAAGAAGCAATGGTTGGAAACTAACCAAGGAGAGAAGCAACCTAAAACTATGGAGACATTTCCTATCAGTTAAACCAATTAATCCAGGGGTCTTCAAACTTGACAGCTTTCAGATTTGTGGATTTCAACTCCCAGAATTCCTCCTCCAGTCAAGTTAGCTCAGGAATTCTGAAAGTTGAAGTCCACAAGTCTTAAAACTTGCCAAGTTTAATCAGTGGAATTAATCAGTGGAACAATTTGCTTCCAGAAGTTGATGGGTGCTCCATCACTGAAGGCTTTTAAGAAGAGACTGGGCATTTGCCTGGAATGGCATAGAGGTCTCCGGCTTGAGCAGTGGGTTGGACTAGATCTTCAAAGTCCCTTCCAATTATGTTATTCAATTATTTTTCCTACTCATGCTGAAAACCTGAAAATCAGCTTTATCTCCCTGAAAACATCTCTCTGTCATAAGGAGTGAGGGAAGGGGGAAGGAACATTTCCTGGCATTCCAGAAGAACTCTTGAAAAGGCTTCCAGATGTTTTCTCTACACACCAGAAGATAGATCTCTTCCCATTGGCATCAACCTGAATACATTCCTCTTCTTTTCACTTTTCCTCCTCCATTTTTGAGAAACCGATGGGTTTGGCAACTGGGAGAAACTGGCATCCAGAGACCTCCCATGCTTGACATGGGAGACTTGGATCTCTTCTACAATGGTCAGTGGTGGTATTCTATTGGTTCGCCCCGGTTTGCCTGAGCTGGTAGCTCCAAAGATCATCTGTGAGTGAACCGGACAATCAGCTGCTGGGCCCTCTCACCTGCTACACTGACCTTTATTTCTTGCTTTTCAACCTCAGCTGTTTTGCATGGCACAGTCGATTGCCATGCATCAGCTGTTTTACACACAGGGCTTGCAGCAGAAGGTGAGTTGCAAATGCTGCGCGTGTGCAAAGCGTGCACTCACACCGAACTGGTAGGAAAACTTTTTGAAACCCACAACTGACAATGGCGCATCCATTAAGTACTATATCATACTCATAGGATATTTTGTTGGATTTGTTATAGATAGACTGTAGGAATGGCATGGTGGCCTAGTGGCGGAGATGCTTGCTTTCCACTTGAAAGGTTGATAATTCAATCCTACTGGTAGCAGCAGGTCTTTCTTTCCTGGGGTGTAAAGAAAAATAATAATCTGCTGCTAACTCTGCATAGGCATCAGGAAGGGAATCCGGCCACTAAATGCTCAGCTCCATCCAGTCATCACTTTACTCCCAATTAAGGGATCACAGGATTGTTAAAAAAAAAAATTATAGATTGTAAAATACTAAAAGCTTTCTGGTCTTTGCAGAATGTGGGTGTGAGAGAGGGAGAGAGGGAAAGGAAGGGAGAGGGAGAGAGAAAGAGAAAGAGAGAGGGGGAAGGAGAGGGAGGGACGGAGGGAGGGAAAGGGAGAGAGGGAGACGGAGGGGGAGGAGTGCAATCCCAGCAGTGAACTAAAGATGGCGTTCAATCAGGAAAATCATGCTACTGCTACTAAGTGTGTCTCCAATCTTATATTAATCCCAACTTCTAAGCAAATATATACAATTTCTTTACAGGTAGTCCTTGACTTAACAACCATGTGTTTAGCCACTGCTCGGAGTTATAACAGCGCTGGAAAAAAAATGACTTGTCTCCAAATGATCCTCTTTCTTATGCAGCATTCTCACAACCATGACCTGGATGACTGAGAACCTCTACAGATTTTTAGCCATACGATTTGGGATGAACAGCCTTTGAATGGTGTGGGAGGAAGAATGGGTTTCCAGAGAAAAAATTGCAGACTACTGGAACCAAGAACACCCCACAGGTGACCCTGAGGACACAGACAAACCTCCAAGTGGCTTCAACAACTCTCTAAAATGGATGCAAATGACCAGCTGTCTGCAAGGAGTATAAATCCTTCCATTCCCACCATCTAGCCAGGGGTGAAGAAGTTTCTTGGATGAGAAGTGAAAACGTGTTCAAAGAAAAACCAGAAAGTCCAGTTGCCTCCTGAAAAGCACTTTTGGGTCTTCCTTCTGTAGGAAGTTAGCACCCACCTCTCTCCTAGAAAAATGAAATATCCTGGGAAATATTAAAAAGGTAGAATATTTCCCCTAAAAAGAGTAGAAATTCGGAAGCAGAAACTCACCTCAAAGAGGCAAAAACTCAGCCACCCCACCTTTGCTAATGGGCCATTGTAAGAAATAAGTAAATTCAAAAATAAAATGGTACATAAGATGCTTAAAGGTTTCACAAATGGGGGTTGGACTGGATGACCTGCAGGGTCCCTTTCAATTCTGTTAATCTGTTATCAGATGAAATATATCTCCCTGTATATACATGCTTTGCTTTTATACTTTTGACATGCTCCATTGTTAAGCCTTTTTATATTTTTATCTTATGTATATGCCTTTTATATTATTATTATGTTCGGGGAGGTGGGGTTGTTGTTATAATATCTTTGGAAAAATGATAGTATATGATGAGCTTAGAAAGAGGCCCTGATGAGGGGATGCTACATTCCTTAACACTAAGGAAAAATTCCACATGAGCAACCAAAGTAAGAGGTACGGAGGGGTATGGATGAGAACATAACAGAAGGAGACAATTCTCCCTGGAGACATCCTAGGATTAGCTGCAAAACCTGAGGGCAAATCCAATGAGTTTAAACTTGGGAGGGAATGAGTCACAAGAAGGAGTGACGAGATAAAACTGTATATAAAGTATGTTTTGAGCTTCTAAAGGTGTAGCTTTTGATTTGAACCTGTTTCTTGAGGTTCTAAAGACCACCGGCACTTTGCAAACTGTCTAATATTTCTTTTTAATAAATCCTCTTGTTTTCAACGATCCAGGTTTTTTTTTTGTTGGCTTTGAGTTATTTCCAACACCATTAAGGCCTGGGCCAGAGTATTTTACATAACAAAGCCCTCTACCCACCTCACCACCTGGCCTGGGAAGATTGCAACAGCCAGGACTCAGGTGAAGCCATATGGTCCAGACAAAGCCTACAAAGTTAGCTAAGACCCCACCCCTGGGAGTCTGATAACCAATGGGATACATTTCTTACACAGGAACAGGAAACACAAGGGCCCAACAGAGGGTATATAAGGGACTCTCTGCATCTTGGCCTGCCCTTCTTGCCCTTCACCCAACATCTTGAAGCATGTGATCATTCTTCCTTCTTTGGAGCTCCAAGCCATGTGGGTCCTGCCCACCATTAAACCATCTTTCCAAACAGCCTCCAGGTTTCCAGTG
This sequence comes from Bungarus multicinctus, assembly GCA_023653725.1. NCBI lineage: Eukaryota > Metazoa > Chordata > Lepidosauria > Squamata > Elapidae > Bungarus > Bungarus multicinctus. The sequence continues at coordinate 19,459,926 of CM042848.1, read as the reverse complement.
TCTTTTCCCCCACTTGGAACTGAACCCAGAAGGATATTTCTTCCAACACTTCTTCTGGAACTAAAATAAAACAAATTTCCCTTCTAAAATGCTGCTTTTATCTCAAATCAATGCTCAGTGGGGGTGAAGGAGAAATGGTGAATTATGAGAAGATGAGTCCCAAATATTCCTACTGTTATCTTTCCCTCCAGATGCTTTCTGAGTTCTTGTGGGGAAGAGGAAAGATGCTACTTGCTTGCTCAGAGCCCTAAGTTAATAACATCTTGCAACACGGAGCAGTCATGACCTGCCAAGCTGAAGAAATTGTCAGTTGCAGCACTAAATTAGGGTGGTTAAAAGTTGCTGCAGTGAGGTGCAACAGAAGAAAACTTTCTACCATTTACTGGTATTCTAATTCCTTCACTGTGTTAATTTGATTGCCACATGAATCATTTCTCATTTTGACAAATAATATTCGTCAACCCCAATCACACTCCATAAAAATGCCATTTAAAAACTTTAATTTCCATCTGAATTTTTTATTTTAAACCACAGGGAAGGTACATGTTCCCGATAATAGCTACTCCTACTATTTCTGATTAACAATTCTTTTGCAAGAACTGGGAAAATTAAATGCCTATAACTGATTGCTATTGTGGAACTGTTCCATTTAATCTAAAAAAACAACAGGTAGGAGAGATCAGATGTAATGCAAGTTGCTGAAGCTTGGCTGAAATCCATTCAGTCCAGACTGGGGTAATAAAAATGTCATTTAAACACAGCAGTTTGACTTTAAACCCCACACCTCCAAATGTTTTTGTTCTTTCAGTCCCTCATCTGAACAGAACACAGCTCAACAAATCTTGGTTAGGATGTGCTTAAGCAGATAAGAAACAAGTAAATTGATTTGGAGCAGGGGAGGAGTTATGACTCCCCTCCAATCAAAACCCAACCCAGTCAATTTACATAAAAGGGGTGGGGCTTTGGTGTCAGGGATACAGACACCATTTTGGCTTTTTTGATGCTCTCTCCAATACCCTAAAGAGGGCACTAGTTTTAGCCACCCATGCACATTTGATGTCCTGGGAGACACCCCGTTCTGACCCAGTAGTTGCATCCCCTCCTTCTTTCATGGGCTGCTTCAGGAGTGGGATTCTGCGAGTTCGGACTGGTTTGGGTAGACCCCTTGCTCCAAAGATCAGCTGTCTCTGAACCGGTTCGCTGCGACAATCATGTGGGCCTACTGGCCCCCCCCCCCGCACTTTACTGACCTTTATTGTCCCAGCTGATTAGCACAGAAGAGCGGATTGCAGCTCCTCAGCTGTGTTACTCCCCTGAAGTAACATAGTAGGTAAGGACTTTTGCATTGCATTGACATGAAACACGCGATCACCGAACCGGTTGTTATACCAGCAGCATCCCACCTCTGGGCTGGTTGCATCTTAGATTCAGCCTCCAGGAGTTCCATGGGTTCCAGTCACACATCTGGAGGCTAAAACATATAAAGAGCGGTTGCTGGAATTGGGTATGTCCAGTTTAATGAAAAGAAGAACTAGGAGTGACATGATAACAGGGTTCCAGTATTTGAGGGGCTGCCACAAAGAAAACGGTGTCGAGCTATTTTCCAAAGCACCTGAGGGCAGAACAAGAAGCAATGGATGGAAACTAATGTGGAACTAAGCAACATGGAACTAAGGAGAAATTTCCTGACAGAACAATTAATCAATGGAACAACTTGTCTCCAGAAGTTGTGGGTGTTTCAATACCGGAGGTTTTCAAGAAGAAATTGGGCAACTATTTGTCTGAAATGGTATAGGGTTTTCTGCCTGAGCAAAGGATTGGACTAGAACAGGGATGTCAAACTCAAGGCCCGTGGGCTGGATTCAGCCTGGGAGGTGGTTGGATCCTGCCTGCGTGGCTGTCCCTGTCTACCCACATTACCTCGGCCTGGTCTACTCACACTGCTTCATTCTACTCATGTCGCTTCAGCCAGGTCTACCCAATGCAGAGAGGAAAGATCAAGCCAGTGAAGCTTCAGCCCATCTACCTGATACGAAGAGGAAAGATCAGGCTAATGTAGCTGTCAGAACTCCAACAAATCCACCCCCATTCAAAACTCATTTGGTCTTTTTACCTGCCAGTAGCTTTGGCCCAGTCTTTTCCAACAAAGCAAACACAATTCAAAGGGAACAGGAACCTTGTAATGCTATTGCAAAATAATTAGCTCTGATAAGCACAAGCCTTGCCAAACTATGTGAGACTTGCCAAAAGATAACAGACAAGAAATAAGTTGCAATACAAGAATCTTCAAATACAAACTCAGGATACTGGAATGTCCACGAGGCTGGAGTTTCAAAATGTCTTTGTCTTCTGCAAAGTATGTTAATTTCACAGCTGGCTTTTATCTTCTTGAAGGAGGGGCCATTACCTTGCAGCCTTATTCCTGAGTCGCCTGTACTGTTGTAGCTGCTCTTTCCTATGAGCAATCCTACACGCATGTGCACTTGGCACAGGCTCCTCGGGAACCTCCTCATCACTGCTGCCAGCCCCCACAATCTCTGAAGGCAGCAGTCCACTCCCTAATGGTCCTGGCCACTCATCTGAGTCCTCGCTCTCCTCAGCCATCCGCACCTGCTGCCGGCTAACCACAACAGGTCTACCCAATTAGGCCAGTGTGACTTCACCCCAGTCTACTCAATGTGAAGAGGAAACATGCCAGCAGTTTGGGGAGTGGCATCAAGCTGGCCATGCCCACCTAATCAGCCACACCCACCAGCCCCCCTGAGGTCAACTACAGCCCTGATGCGGCCCTCAATGAAATTGACACCCCTGGAATAGAAGATTGCTAAGATCCCTTCCAACTCTGTTATTCTGTTATCCCAGGCTAGCTGCTTTATTGAGGCCTTCCTTCACATGTTCTGAAGCATGTTTGGGAGAAGAAATTGAAGTGCTCTTCAGCCTTATCACTTCCCAGCAGTTGGTGTGAATTCTTTTTGCTTCTGAAAGCTAAGCTCATCGGTATTATTTGGGTGTTGTGCTCCTGTTGTTTCAGAAGCTGAGGGCCTTCCCTACCAAAAATGCAAATTTTCCAATATACCAGGCTGTTCAGATTGGGACCAGCTGTTGTGTCGGAGTCTCTTTGCCTTTAAACTGGTGATTTCCTCCCTGCAGCCTTTGCCATGCGCTGGTGCATGGCTTTGAGGGACCTGAGTGACACTAATGAGGTGGGAATACCTGCAGGAAGTCCGTCGGTGTGCTTTGACAACACGGTAATTGGAGAATTACACACTGAACATGAGCTCTGCCATGGCTCTTGTCAAACCTGACAAGCTTCTTCGGAGTGGCTTATTTATTTACATTGCTCCAAAGAAACCAGGATTCCGTTTATCTGCCGAGTTCTAATTCAGGCCAAAGATAGCAAGAGCACTTAGACCCAAAGGTGCTTTTGCCTCCTCTTTTCCCCAAGAGACAACTGGACTAGTTCTTGTTTTTCTTTGAAGAGGTTTCGCTTCTCATCCAGGAAGCTTCTTCACCTTCTCATTCAAGAAGCTTCTTCAGGGGTGAAGAAGCTTCCTGGATGAGAAGCGAAACCTCTTCAAAGAAAAACAAGAACTAGTCCCGTTGCCTCCTGGGGGGAAAAAAAGCACCATTGGGACAATCCTGACTGAGAATCTCCACAGACAATAGCACTTAAGACTTATATACCGCTTCACTGTGCTTTTACAGCCCTCTCTAAGCGATTTACAGAGTCAGCCTCTTGCCCCCAACAATCTGAGTCCTCATTTTACCCACCTCGGAAGGACAGGAGGCTGAGTCAACTTTGAACCTGGTGAGATTCGAACTGCCAAACTGCTGGCAGCCAGCAATCAGCAGAAGCCACCTGCAGTACTCCATTCTAACCACTGCGCCACCGTGGCTGACAAGATGATGGCTCTTATTATTGGATAACAATCTCTTGGCCAAACTGGAGTGTTACAACTTGCATCACTCAGAGAGATCTGTGCAAAACCTGTGCAGTTATTGGTGATTATGACTGTACGATCAAACTCCTCTCTTTATTTGTCCTTTGCAAAGAATGATGGAGCTTTGTGGTGGTTGTGGTTGCCACCTTGACTCTCTCTTTTTTTTTTTACTACCCCTGGCAGATGCCCCAGGAAAGAATCTTTTGCTCACCAGTCTGAAGAAGGACACTGTCCCAGAGATTCCTGGAAGTGCATTGGGCCAAGGTTTGTAACCTATTGCTTTGCTACAGCTATAGGTTGAGGAGAGGTACTCCAAGAAGAAGGCTGGGAGGGTGGAGAAATGGTCTCATTGCGCTTTTAGAAGACATCAAGGAAGTCAAGGTCAGATGTCTCTTGAAAAGAGCAGACTTTGGAAGTTTCATTGGACCAATATTTTTGAGCATTACTTTACCTCAGCCTTTTTTCCCCAATTAAATATGACATTTTTAATGGCTTGTCTGAGCTTTTTGGGTGACTAATGATGCCGATTTCATTCCAATGTGGCCTAACATTGTCCAGCCACTATTTTGTCTATAAATCAGGAATGGAACAGGTTTTTGGAAGAGGCATTTCCTTGAGTCCTTGTGGCTGAGAGCTCACCCAGTTGGCCTTATGCTCAAGGCAGATTAGAACTCACGATGCCCTTCACCACTCCACCAAAATGGCTCTTCTTTGAGTTTTATAAAATTGCTGCTTAAAATGGCTCTGTTGGAGTTTGAGAAACTGCAGGCAGAGAACAGAAATATGTTCAAAATCTGCATCCGGCTTGGATGTACAAATTTGGAGCCCTGTTGAACCACATTGAGAATGTTTTCCTTGCTTTGATTAGACAAACTGGTAGCTGGCTTTGCAGGTAGAGAAGGAACAAACTCTTGGAATTCATTCTGGATCATGGTCAGATTTTCGTCCTGCTCTGCTTGAATATACCAGCAGGTTTGGGAACCATCCAAAAACCTTTTCTAGCAGAGCCTGGACAAAAAACCTCTCAGATCTTCCATCTGAGGCATTTTCTGACCGTTCTTTCTCTCTCTTCTCTTTTTTTTTGCTAGAAAAAAATCCATTGAAAGGCTGTGCAGTTCCTGTGACTTGGTGAAAGTAGGGCCCTCTATTTAGATGCAGCCTGAACAGATTTTTTATTTTATTTTATGTTGTTTTCTTATGCCCATCCAATTCCCATGACTCTGAGTGGCTTCGCAGTATTAAAAGAAAAGAACAAGAATGGAGATTGGAGCTATGTTTTTCACAACGCAGGATTCCTCTTTCAACCCTGGATTTCTCCTCTCCTTATCTCTGTTTGTAATTGTGCATCTGAATTCATTCATCTGGTCTGTATCTGGATTGTGTCGGAATCAGCTGCTACTTAAGATAATTGATGCATGGCAACTTCTTTGAGTGCATGTAATTATTTTTTGGAATCTTGTGTTAAACAGTTTGGCTAAAGGGGATTAGTTTCCCAAGGATTTCTTTGGGACACTCTGCAACGGATTATAATGCAAATTTGTACACCTCAAATTTGGGAGAGAGAGGTAGCTGAAATATAGTGATTGTATTCATCATTTGCTCCTCTTGTAGTGGATACTTGCCTAGATGCGCCCAGCAAACTCCAACATCATAGCTGCAGCTGAAAGCAGTTTTTTGGGGCAGGGTAGGAGAGAGCAGAGGTTTGAAAGAGTTAAGAGATTGTCTGTGATCACAGAATTGGGGTCCAGCCTCTTTTTGAGGGTACAACAAAAAAAGCATGGTTTTGACTGCACCGTTGTGGCTACCTTCTCCTCCTCTCCCAATACTGTTTATATTCCTGGCTTCAGATGGTGAGCATTGATTTCCAGCATACCTTGATTTGATTTTGCTTAGTTTAGAAGCCACTCACAGCTGTTTATCCAGTTCAGATTCTAACCCAGCATTTCTCAAACTTGGCAACTTTAAGACATGTGGACCAGTGGTGGGATTCAAATTTTTTTTACTACCGGTTCTTTGGGCATGGCTTGGTGGGCCTGACTTGGTGGGTATGGCAGGCGAAGGATACTGTAAAATCTCCATTCCTACCCCACTCCTGTGGGAAGGTTACTGCAAAATCTCCATTCCCTCCCCACTCTACTAACCTGCTTTCCAGCTCTGTTCTCCTGTGCAGGGCAACAAAAGAAGACCCAGCCGATCAGCTGGGACTCCGGAAGCACAGAATAGTTGGGGGCGGGACCCGTCAGAGGTGGTATTTCTGCTACTGGTTCTCCAGAACTGGTCAGAACCTGCTGAATATCACCTCTGATGGGAACTTCAACTCCCAGAATTCCTCAACCACCATGGAAGTGGGAATTGAAGCTCACATGTTTTAAAAATTGTCGAGTTTGAGACATAATGTCAGGCTTGCCCCAGCTAGGTTCCTGGGAAAGAGTGACCCTCGACTCCATTTGGTTGAAGTGATAGGTTCTTTTAACTAAGAATCAGTGGTTGCAACAGAAGCAGGCTAGAGCTAAAGTTCCCACGCCAAAAGGTTACAAACTTTCCCCTTTCCTCCTGGCCCTCCCTTCTTGACGAGCTCATCTTTGACCAATGGCGTGTTGCATAGCTGTTTTGGGAACTACTTGGATGTTTGGTGCAATTCGGATTCGTTTCTCAGGTGCCCTTTCCTTGAAGACTGGAACAAACTGGTTCTTACACCTCTAGTTTCCATCAAGTCTATCTCCCTTTTGGTGCCAATTGTTTATTTCCTCTCCCCTATTTCCTTGACCGCCGTGGTGGCACAGTGGTTAGAATGCAGTACTGTAGACTGCCTTCAATTTGCCAGTTCAAATCCCACCATGCTCAAGGTTGACTCATCCTTCCATCCCTCCGAGGTGAGTAAAACGAGGATCCAAATTGTTGGGGAGGCAATATACCGACTCTATAAACTGCTTAGAGAAGGCTGTAAGGTACTGTAAAGCGGTATATAAGTGTTATTGCTATTGCTGTTGTCAAGCTGAAGATGGCAGATCTGACACATGCTGTTCTAACCTCTACCTTCACACTTATCTGTAAGAACACCTTTGTTGCAAATCAGGAATCCTAGAAACCATCAAAGGGGATGGCTTAAGTTCTGATAATGGAGAATTGTGCGCCACACCAACACAATCATGAGTGTCAACAGGCACCTGGCAGAGCAGCCATTTTGTACATGTGCTGACTATACGCTCTCTGAATTCCCTACCAGCTCTTGTCCCAAGATGTTGGCTTCTGCAACACTAAAAGACTCTTGGCCATGCTAAAAATGTTGGCATTAAAGGCCATATAGGTGGGCTGCCATTTGGCAAAGCCTAGTACAGGGATCCCCAGGCATGGCAACTTTAAGACTTGTGGACTTCAACAAAGTTGCCAAGCCTAGAAACTGCCTTTTTTATGCCTCTATTAGGAGCAGCTGTGTTAAGTCTAGCGCAAGGGAGGCCTCACCTTTGATCTATAATCAACCAACAAATAAAGGAAAACTCCTTCTCTGGCTAGAAACAGTTTTGCATCCAGGTAACCATGTCTCATTGCTCATTGATCACCATGGTTACCAAAGCACAGTTCACAAAGAAGCCAAATGGGAAAATCTTGGGTTTTCCTCATCCATCTTCTGGCTCAGCTTCAAGGAAAGGCTTACTGTTTCTCTGCATGCACAGTTAGGATAGGATGCAGTGCCATAGCAAGGAAAATGCCCATTCCTAGCCCAAAAATTGGAAATGTCATTCTGTGGTGATAATGTTAGATTTGAGCAGAGGGTCAAAAAAAGTCAAAATGGCAGCTATAGAAGCAGGGGTGGGATTCAAATTTCTTAACAACCAGTTCTGTGGATTCGGCCTAATTTGTGGGTGTGGCTTGGTGGTCATGTGACTGGCTGGGTGTGGCATGTATGTAAATATTATAAATATTTATGTAAATATTGAATTTTTTATTAAAAAAGAGCAACTTTTACCCAAAAGCGGGTAAACCAGGCAGGCAGATTGAGTTGCTCACAGAATCACAGATTCACTAATATATCTATTTTTCTGCAATCTGCTACTTGAGTCTGCACTGAAAAATAGAAGCTTCAGTCCTAAGGAAGGTTCAGCTCTGCTTTTAGATTAGCTAGAAAGCAAGAAATCCAACAATTGTATTGTGTTGTATTGTATTATATTGTATTGTATTATGTTGCGTTGTATTCTATTCTATTCTATTCTATTCTATTCTATTCTATTCTATTCTACTCTACTCTACTCTACTCTACTCTACTCTACTCTACTCTATTCTATTCTATTCATTTGACAATATTTTTTAAAAAATAATATATAGGCTAAAGGGCACTTATCCAACCAAACAAAACTTAGATCCCGCTGTTGTTGCCACCATGACTTTTTTGATTATGCCTCGGTGACACAGTTGATTTGTATAACTATTACTGAACCTTGCTATCTAATTTAGAGCCTGTTTCTTCAAATAAGCCATTGCATAGATCAAGCATTCATTGTAGAAAGCTACCTGAGCTAATTCCCCAAATATCAGAGTAATCGAGGCTGTGAAATCAATGAAATCTCTGTAGGTCACTTAATTGGCAGGAGTTAAATGTGTGTTTTATTCATGCATCTTAAATTGCTCAGATTAGAAAGAGTAGAAGCATTAACAGAATCTGTTTTATTGTACAGGAATGTCTACAGATAGAGTAATAAATAGAATACTTTTCAAAGTTGTTCAGGATAAGGGGCTAGTAATATTTTCCCACAAACCCAAAGATGGCACTCCTGATCTCACTGAGAGTGGAACCATTATGATGTTAATTGCACTTCCTGATGACCTTAGATAAAATTGGGATGGGGTAATGTCCAGAATAATCCTAAATCTATTTGATCTTGGTATCTTCCATGGTATCTTTGGACCACCCAGAACAGTGTTTCTCAACCTTGGAAACTTGAAGAGATGTGAACTTCAACTCCCAGCTTTGCTGGCTGGGGAATTTTGGGAGTTGAAGCCCACACCTCTTTCAGATGTCAAATTTGGGGAACAATGATCTACAGGGATTAGGAGTGGAAGAGATCAAATTTTAATGGATCTTTTCTTTCCTCTGAGATTGGATCCATTTGGTTGGCAAAAGGAAAAGACTGACCTGTGAAATCTACATCTAACATCTACGTAAAGTGGTTAGGTGAGGTCATTAATGCATTCACCTTGAGTCTGAGCCAATCACTTGATGCTGTTAAGATCCTGTCCCAGTCTCTGGGGTGTGGATGGAGTTGTGAAGGAAGCCTATACTCAATTCTAACAAGATGGAGTGACTGTGGGTATTTGGACCACCTAGTTTGAATTGAACTTCTCCCTTCAGAAGTAATGCACAATTGGGAGGGAGTGGTCTTCTTCTTGGATTCACAGCTTCTGCTCAAGCAGTTGCTAGGGTGAGGAAGCTCTTCACACAAATTCATATTGTGCACCAGTTGTGCCTACATCTGGACCAGGAGGCCCTTAAGCCCTTCATAAATGATTTGGGGGCCCTGCATTTTGGACTAAAACCACTTGGAAGTGGTAGCTAAACTGGGCAATTATGGACATGTCATTTTATGGCCATGAAATACTTCTTTTTCAGTTACACTGGTTATGAAGTAGGTTTCTGAGTACAATTCAATTAACAAGAATATCTGTTCTTGTTAAATGTGGAACCACCTATCTTCCATAATTCCCGCCTGTCCCAAAAGTTCTGGCAGATTTGGCAAACTCTGGCTACACAATGTCATTTGATGCAACCCAGGAAGCTGGTGTCCTCTTATCGCAACATTATGATGTGCCCTCAAAGATGTGTATGTCCTTCCTGATAATTCCCTTGTGAAGTGCCTGATGATGTTATTTTTCCTGGATTTATTTTGGTTTTGTGTTAATTGTTTCATACTAGAGACACCCAGTGTTGGGACTGAGAGTCATTTAATAATAAAATTCATTTAATAATAAAGTACACTGGAAGCTCAGGTCATGACCATAATACATTCCAGAACTTCAGTCGCAACCCGATTTGGTCGCGAACAGAAGTGAGACTGACTGTGCATGCGCCTACAATTCTGCGCATGCATGGCAGGGAAAATCATTGCAGCTGGACAGATCGGCAGCCGAGGATCTGTTCGTGACCAGAAGCAACAATTTCCCCAAATTTTGGGTTGTCACCTGATTTGGTCACAAACCGAAGCATTCGTGACCCGAGATTCCACTGTATTATTTTTTTAAATAAAATTCTCTTTAGTAAAATCATGGCATTTAAAAAAAACTTACAGTGTCAGGAGTATCTGAGTCCTCACAGAAAGACTGAGTGATGAACAGTTTTTTGCTTTTATAGGCAATAATTATAGGTTTATAATAATGGCTACCATGCAAATGTTCAGATCTTGGCTTGGCGTCCCAGCACAATGTAAAGCTGAGTTATTCCCGATGCCACCAAAGGGCACGTAAGGTTGTCATTATTAAATTTGCTTGCTGTGCTTCTTCCAAAATGCATTTCTGCATGTTCCACTGCTGAATACTCATTCTTGACTGAAAAAGAATCCATCTAATGTTCTGTTACATTTGTTATGAAACCTGACATTGCGGTTTGTCTGTTAAAATAGTGAAGAGCAGAGAGATTAGTGGAAGCTGAAGAATGAGTTTGTGGGATAAAAAGCAAAGAGGAGGCTGAAAAAAAAGCTGTGACAGAATAATAAAAATAAGGACAAATAGGCTGAAAAACACCTTCTATCCCAGGGCAATAGCTCTTTTGAATTCTGCTGTATAGTGCAGTGTTGGTGCAGTGTCGGGGGTTTTCAATTCGATGTGTGGAGTGTGAAGGATGTGTGTTTGTGTTTATTTTCATGGTCATGTTGTGCACTGAAGATGGTGTCTGATTTCGTTGTACGAGGTGCAATGACAATAAAATAAGCTAAACTAAACACCCCTGCAAGAAATTTTCAAGTGAACAGTGGCTCAACTGTACAATTAGATGTCTCTGTTTTCCCCTCCATTTTGACTCTTGCACTTAATACCCTCTGAATACCTCCAACTTTTTTTATCACCGGTTCTGTGGGTGTGGCTTGGTGGGTGTGCTTTGTGCATGCGCGCGCACCATACGCATGCTTTGTGCGCGCACAGTGTCCAACAAATCCACCCCTATTCAAATCATAAGTCTCTAGCTGCATCTCTCAGACAAAGAAAATTGATTTATTAGAAGTGGCCGTGTTGGCGTTAGCTGAAGGCAGCCGATACTAAAATACATCATTCATTTCCCCCTTGACCCTGGTCTCTCCCTCCCCAGATGTATATTCTCCAATGGGACACATCCATAGCCAAGAGTCATCAATCATGCTCTCCAGTAATATTCTTGCACTCTGACAACTTTGGGCTGCCAGGGCGATTGTCTAGGCATTTGAGGAATGCATTGTTTTCCCCCACTCCCTTTCTGCTGGCAGCTAAAAAGACCAAAGGAGTATCTTTTTAGTTGACACACAAAGGGTTTGATATTGACCTTCTCCAGCAGTCATGTACTCTCCTGTGTCTTCAACAGCTGACGCGCCGCAATCTGCTGTGCTGCACGAAGCAGCTGAGCTTCAAAAACAGGAAATAAAAGCAGCTGATCATCGGAGCAAACCTGGTTCAGCTGAACTGGGCCAAAAGGTAGAATACCACCACTGCTCTGGTAACAGAGATTTTAAAATATTTCCCACTCTTATAAAGAACAGGAACAGGATTGTCTATAATAGGGGCCAAACATGTCAAGATTGGCAGACACGATCCTTCCTCCTTTTTTTAAATGTGTTGTGTAATAAGAGACATTCTTATGCCATAAAACAAACTATTGTCATACAGGTAGTCCTCGTGTTACGACCACAATTGAGCTCAGAATTTTGTGTTGCTAAGTGCAGTGAGTTTGCCCCATTTTATGACTTTCCTTGTTGTGAAGTGAATCATTGCGGTTTTTAAAGTTGGTAACATGGTTGTTAAGTGAATCTGGATTTCCTGTTGACTTTGCTCATCAGAAAGTCGCAAAAGTGGGATCACATGACTCCCCAGGACACGGCAACCTCATATGTATGAATCAGTTGCCAAGCATCTGAATTTTGATCATGTGACCATGGGAATGCTGCAATGGTTGTAACGCACCTATTCGCTAGAACCAGTTGTTAACATTCTAAGCAGTTCGGAGAACTGATTGTTAGAAGAAATTACTGGCCTAATCCTGTAAGGAAGGCAGGAAGGAAAAATTTTGGTGTTGCTTACAGAAACTGGCTCTCCATTAACCCTTATTACATTCTTGGTAGGACTAGACTTCCTGTCTCTGGAGCGTCTCTGGACTTTTTTTTCCCCTTCCTTTGCTGGTACTTTGCTTGTAGTGACCATTCAAAGTTACAATGGCACTGAAAAAAGTGACTTATGACCATTTTTCACACTTACGACTGTTGCAGCATCCCCACAGTCATGAGAGGCCAGGCAAGGAGATGCGTGCCTCAATGTGAGTGATATTGAGTTGGCCACACCCAGCCAATAACATGACCACCAAGCCATGTCCACCCAATCACATGACCACAAAGCCACACCCACCAACTAAGCCATGCCCACAGAACCGGTTGTTAAAAATTTGAATCCCACCCCTGGTTGTAAGTGTGAAAAACGGTCATAAGTCACTTTTTCCAGGGCTGTTGTAACTTTGAACGGTCACTAAATGAACTGTTATAAGTCGAGGACTACCCATACTTAGTTGTAAGACTCCCCTACACCAGTGATGGCTAACCTTTTCCACGTTGCGTGCCAAAAGTGCGTGTGTGTGCATGCACTCGCGTGCCTGCACTATGATGCAATGCGTGTGCAACTCCCTTCGCCCCTGTACATGCGTGCATGATCCCCTGTGTGTGTGACCTCCTGCACCACATGCCTCTACGCATGCGCACACAACCCCCCACACATCACATGTCTCTGTGCATGCTTGCGCATATCCTCTCATGCCTGCGTGGCAGATATGTGACAATGAGATGGTTGACGGTGGGGCACGTGCATGCGCAGTAGGGCTCTTCTGGCCAACCTCTCGCATGCTGCAGAAGTGGCTCTGCATGCCACTTCCGGCACGCGTGCCATAGGTTCGCCATCATAGCCCTCCTTTTCTAATATTTTCACCTAGGATCAAAACGACAACAACCACAACCCCATTAAATTAATTCCATCCTTAAAGTAACTTTTGTGATTGTGCTTTGGTTTAGCTTCACATTTCTGCTCATTTTTGTCTTCCTCCCAATTCTTTGTTTCCCAATTTCTTTCTACAAAATCGTGCATGTCTTTTTGAGGCAACTTCAGAAAGGAAGCAATAACCGGAATAACGCTACTTTCCCTAATCCAATATTAGAATTGCCATGGAAACAACTTAGCCACACAGAAAGATCAGATGAATCCACAAACACAGCTTAGAGCAAGGGGGAAAAGGATTACTGACACATTCTAGCTTTGAGAAACAACATAACAATGGCATTCCCAACTAGCATTTCTTAATGGTGCAACAGATTTCACATTTCTCATAATCCACATGTAACATTCTGCAGTGTTGTTTGATATGGAGAGTGGAAGCCCATGGTGAATTCCTGCCAATTCCGTAATTTTTTGTTTGTTAGCAAAATGCCAGCTGCTTGTCTGATCTTTTGGAAATCAACCAGGGTCCAATTTCTAGCTATTTTGTTTATCATAGGTAAAAGTAAAGGTTCCTCTCGCACATACGTATTAGTCGTTTCCAGCTCTAGGGGGCGGTGCTCATCTCTGTTACAAAGCCGAAGAGCCAGTGTTGTCCGAAAATGTCTCCATGGTCATGTGGCCACCATGACTAAATGGCGAAGGCACATGGAACGCTGTTACCTTCCCATCAAAGGGGTCCCTATTTTTCTACTTGCATTTTTTACGTGCTTTCAAACTGCTAGGTTGGCAGAACTAGGTTGAGACAAGTAATGGGAGCTCACTCCCTTACACGACGTTAGGGATTCGAACCGCCGAACTGCCAACCTTTCTAATCGACAAACTCAGTGTCTTAGCCAATGAGCCACCATGTCCCTGTTTGTCATAATGCCATCTCAAATCAGAGTGTCCATTTTTCCAAAATTTCCACAAGGAGATCTCTAGATCTTGTCAGAAAGAAGCTGATAGCAAATCTAATAGTAAGATCTATGACACAGACTGGTTGGGCTGATCCATTGTTGAGCTGAGCCTCTGCCATTGGGCAGGTGGGAGAACGGTCCTCCAAGTTATCTCAGCCCATTGGCTATCCATCATGGAATTGCCCACCCCTTCTCTGAAGGACCACCCTCTTTCTTGGATCATTAGTACCGTAAAAAAAAAAAGGTGTTATGAGGTGGGAATTCAATCATGAAATTATGACCACCTTCTTGGACCTCCTCTGTGGATGCTTCTGCTGCCAGTGAAGCTGACTCACAATAGACAAAAAAATGGATCTCAGCATGTTTCAGTCAGCAGCCAAGATGCTGCACATTGACCTTGCTACAGTTTCCAAACATTTGTTCCCAGGCACAGCAGAAAATCTAGATGGACGCCAAATTCTTCTTGCAGGCACGTACCCCCAAGGAAGGTAGATTCCCATAGAACCTTGTTAAACAGATTGATTTGGAAGATAAAAAGGGAGGCAGTACTATAGAAAGTCTTGGCATATGTTTTTCTAGTATCTCAGTTAGGTTCAAGCTGAGATTCCTTGATCTTCCTTCTAACCAGGGGTGGGATTCAAATGTTTAACAACCGGTTCTGTGGGCGTGGCTTAGGTGGTGGGTATGGCTTGGTGGTCATGTTATTGGCTGGGCGTGGCCAATTCAATATCACTCACATTGAGGCACGCATCTCCTCGCCTGGCCTCTCATGACTGTGGGGATGTTGCAACAGTCGTAAGTGTGAAAAATGGTTATAAGTCACTTTTTTCAGTGCCATTGTAACTTTAAATGGTCACTCCACACAAGCAAAGTACCAGCAAAGGAGGGGAAAAAAAAACTCCAGAGAAGTTCCTGAGACAGGAAGTCTAGTCCTGCCAAGAATGTAATAAGGGTTAATGGAGAGGCAGTTTCTGTGAGCAACACCAGAATGTTTCCTTCCTGCCTTCCTTACAGGATTAGGCCAGTAATTCTCCGAACTGCTTAGAATGTTAACAACCGGTTCTAGTGAATAGGTGCGAACTGGTAGAATTCCACCTCTACTTCTAACTATCTGCAGATGCAGTGAGGAGATGACATCTCATTTTCTGAGCTTAAGGACTTCACCTATCATCTTTGCTAGGCAGCACTGTGAGAAATGATCCTTTGGACTTGAGTTGATTGTCCTAAAGCTCATGTGAAGCATACACAATTCAACCTTGTGTGGTAAATAGAAATGAAGTCAAAATAATCGGACACTTCTCCATTTCGGCATTTCCATATTGCTATCCCTCAAAGCAAGTTGCTTAGCCAAGTTCCACATTGATTTTACTTCTGTTGTCTTCATACTGTAAGGGAATACCAGCAGCCAAACAGCTTTCTCTTTTCTTCTCTCCAGTTGACAAAACAGAGAATCATTCAACCACTATCTACATCTTTAACCCAGTTCCTCATTGTTGAGGTTCTTAGCAACTGAAAAGATGACCACAAAATGTTTTAAAGCAGATGAAGAAAAGGAAGACCAAGCTCAGAGCTTATCCTTGGGCAAGGCTGCAGCAGTGTCAAGCAGATAACTAGGTATGGCTCTGCGCGAATGAAGAGACAGAGTCTAGATCAGGGATATCAAACTTAATTTAATTGAGGGCCACATCAGGGTTGTGTTTGTCACAGTATATTCATGAACTGGAATAGAGTATGGTAACAAGGTCAGCCAATGAGTAGGCATAGCAACTAAATCAGCCAATGAGGACTGTTTGGAAACTGAAGCTAGAAGTAGCCTAGGGGTGGCTCTATATTAAGCTCTGCAGCTCTGAAGCTATGTTAAGCTCTGAGTCTGTCTATTGAAAATGAAACTGCTTCTCTCGTCTGCTGTGAAACTAACTTGCTTGCTGAAGACTGGAGCTCTGCTCTGAAGTTGAGCTGCTTGTAACATGTCTACTTCTGTTTGAGTTTGCTCCATGTTGGAGAAATCTACAACTGGCATTGTAAAATTTATTTAATATGTTTATAAAGACGTTAAATGAAGCACCAGACATCTGTGTTTATTTTTCTGGCACTGAATGTACGCTGCAAAACTCTGAATAGTGTTTGACTTTGGGTGGGTGTGGCCAGCTCAACATCACTCATGTCGGGGGCACCTGTAGTGATCGAGTGCTAAGGCAGGACTTCCCTGAAACCCTCTCTCACTGTCATTATAATCTTCCTTCCTTCCTTCCTTCCTTCCTTCCTTCCTTCCTTCCTTCCTTCCTTCCTTCCTTCCTTCCTTCCTTCCTTCCTTCCTTCCTTCCTTCCTTCCTTCCTTCCTTCCTTCCTTCCTTCCTTCCTTCCTTCCTTCCTCCCTCCTTCCCTCCCTCCCTCCCTTCCCTCTTCTTAATCTCCTTAATCCTAACCCTAACCCTTTCTTCTTCCTTCCCCACTTTCCTTATTTTTCCTTCCTTGCTCTCTTCCCATCTTCCCATCAATTTCTTTCCTCTTTCTCTTTCTCCTTTCCTGTCCCTTCTTGGATGCAAAAACAGCGCCTATGCATGGCCCTCCTGAGGTCTATTTTCACTGGCAGAAGATTGCAGGACGTCGTCATGGCCAAACATGGAACCCAGAAGGGCTGTGCACAGCCCTCCCAAGCTCCATTTTCATTGGCAGAGGCACTGTGGGCCAGCCCTTTGCTGCTTCCAGGACAGTCCCACGGGCCACAACTAAGCACCCCATGGGCCAATCTGGCCAGCGGGCCTTGAGATTGACACCCCTGATCTAGATTATCTCTCTGGATAACACATTTATTCGATATTGACATAATAGGAATATGGTCATACTGGATATGATAAAGAAGTTAGAAAAATACTTGTGTTCACCCCTAGTTGTTTTTCAGCCGGACTAGTGTTGTTGTTTTTTTATCAAAACATCCAGGACTCTTAAGGCTTGGACTTTATTTCTATCATTTCAATGTATCATTACATTAACCTTCTGACCAACTATCAAGAGCTATCAGAATCCTGATCAACATAATCCCCCCTTTCATAGTTTGAGCAATGCATGCAAGTATGAACAGAGAGAATAGGGTAAGCACACACAGGCTACAAATAGCCAAGGGAGGAATGGAGAAGAGAGCAATGTGGGTTGCATGGCTTATGGGGGAGGAAAGGGCCCTGATTCCCTTCATTAGCCACACCTTGGAATAAAAGTTTATAAGAATTGAATACTGGTTGTGGCAGCTACTGGGAGCAAATGTGACTTTATCCTGTGTTGTCGTTGCTTACCTGTGTTCCTGGCATCTTCCCAACCATGTGAGTTTTGCTGTGCCTTCATGTCTGAAATTCTTGCTCCTGCCCTGCCAAACTAGTTACTTCAGTTTGGCTTGATTGGACTTAAAGTTACAATTTGTGTTGACCATGTTTTGGACTTAATTCTCTGCAGTCAAAGGCTGTTCCTGGGAGAATTTTTCTCCAGCCAAAAGGTAACCTGGACACTGGGGGCAAAGTTTGAACTAATAAAGGGACTCTTATAGATTATCTGACTGTGTTGCCTTTGTGCCATGCCACAGGTCATCACAACTGCATTCTAACCACTGAGCCACCACAATTCCTAAAGTAAGATTTTCTTACTTTTCAGCACATTAAAAAAGCAGATTGCAGAATCTACTTTTAGTTGAACTATCATTTGTATCACGGAGAAATCTATGCCCATGCAAACCTCCATTCTCGCTTTTAGTCATAGCTTGGTCCAGATGGACTTGGTCCATCTGGTTTCTTTAATGTCAGTTCTTTCTTCTTCATATCTCTGGAGAAATGTTTCTTTTTTTAAAATAAAGTAAGCAATCATGTTTATTTTATAGTCATTAAACTTTTATTGGCTCTCTTCAGATGATCACTTGTATACCTGAACTTACACTTATATACTGGCTGGCCTGACTTCTTATACAAACATTATGAAATTTCGAACTGAAGCAAGGTTTAGGAATGGCTCTGTCTGGGTCGGGATGTTAAATCTTGCACATTTTCACACACACACACACACACACACATACATTGGACACACCTATTTAAGGATGGTCTGGCTTTTCTTTCTCATGTTGTGTTTCATTTGAGCTTTCCCCAGATTTCTACAAATGCAGAGGTTGGTAAAAAATTAACCATCTCAGAAATTGTCATCAGGGCCATTTCACACAGTTGCCCATTTGCCCATTGAAGAGTAAAGCTCGGCAGGCGATTTTGGTTTATCCAACCTCATCGACCTCCTAAGAGTTGCTGTGGGGAATAAAATTAGGAAAGAAAAAAACGTGCTTTCACCCGGATAGATAATTTAATATATAAAGTCCTTGGAATGGTATTCCTGTCATCAATAAAACCGCAGACGCCCAGAGTGTGTGTATATATATTGTTGAACTCCACAGAGGCACCAGACATACATCATTAATTATGTGGTCTTGGGTAGAGAAAGGTCATCTTGAAAGCTTGAAGAAACCCCAGGCAGGATTTCAGAGGTCGCTTAAAGGCAGTGCACTGTATTATGTTCAGAAATGATGCCACTGGAATGATTCATGGTGGACTTTGAGCAGGGGTGAGCTTCAAAAATTTTAGCAATGGGTTCTCTGCCCGGTTGCTGGGTGGGCGTGGCCATGGTGGGTGTAGCCTAGTCGGCCTCCTGCACCACAGCCGGGGCGGTGGTTTGCTCTCCCTGGGCTCCAGAGGCTTTCCTTGAGCCTCCGGGAAGGTGAAAATGGCCTCTCTGGGCTCCGGAGACTCTCTGGAAACCAGAAACAGGCCCATTTCCGGCTTTCCCAAACTTCCGGGAGGCCCGTTTTTTGCCTTCCCTGAGCCTCTGCACATGCCCTGCACTTACCTGAATCCAAAATGGGCTGTGTGGGGACTTCTGGGAGTGGTTGGCAGGGCAGGGTGGGGCCAGCCAGGAGTGGGATTTGGGGGGGTTCTCTGAACTGCACAGAATCACAGTTAGGGGCTCTCCTGAACCCCTGCAAACCCCCAGCAGCCCACCCCTGATTTTGAGCATTCATCAATTAGGGGCCAAGATGCTGCAGTTGACCTTATTACGTTTCCCAAACATTGTTTACAATGGGAAACCTGGTTGATCTGCAGGGCTTGTCAAGTCACCTTGCCATCATTTGGCAATCTTCACAACTGCATATATTTTCTTCAGTGCAGGTAGTCCTCGACTTACAACTGCAATCGAGCCCCAAAATTTCTCTTGCTAAGCGAAACATTTGCTAAGCTTTGCCTCATTTTATGACCTTTGTTGCTACTGTTGTGAAGTGAATTGTTAAATTAGTCAAATGGTTGTTCAGTGAATCTGGCTCCCCCATTGATTTTGTTCATCAGAGGGTCTCAAAAGGGGATCACGAGAGCCTGGGACACTACAACAGTCATAAATATGAATCAGTTGCTAAGTCTCTAAATTTTGATATGACAGGAGTGTCAAATTCAAGGCCTAGATCTAACCTATGGGGCCACCTTGGAAACAGCAAAGGATAGGCCTGCAATGCCTCTGCCAGTGAAAATGGAGCTCAAGAGGGCTGTGAATGGCCCTTCCTGGGTCCCATTTTTGGCTGCAATGGAGTCTGAATCTGAGGAGGAAGACAAACAGCTGACAGGGAGTGGGCGTGTGGCTCCATTGGCTGTGGAGGAAACTGGGGAAGGGCAAAGTCCACTGGACAGAGCAGGGAAGAGGTAGAACAAGGGAGAGGGAGTTCGGAGGAAGACCCAGGTCCGCTCCCTCTTCACCCTAGCAAGGAGGAATGGAGAAGAGAGCAATGTGGGTTGTGTGGCTTTACGGGGGAGGAAAGGGCCCTGATTCCCTTCATTAGCCACAGCTGGGAATGAAAGTTTAAAAGAAATGCATGCTGTGTGGCAGCTTCTGGGAGCAAACATGAGTTTATCTTGTGTTGGTTTTGCTTATCTGTGTTCCCGACATCTTCCCAACTGTGTCTTCATGTCTGGAATTCTTGCTCTTCCCCTGACTGACTAATGACCTCATTTTGCCTTGATTGGAGTTAGTTACAGTTTTTGTTGACCATGTTTTGGACTTGATTCTATGTTCCTGGGAGAGTTTTTCTCCAGCCAGAGGGTAACCAGGAAATTGGGGGAAAAGTTGGATCTAATAAAGGGAGTCCTACTGATTAACTGTGTTGCCTTTGTGCCATGCCCTGGGTCAACAAAGGCCTCCTGAAGCCCTCTGCCACCAAAACAGGGCCCAGGGGATCACAAGTAGTCCCCCTGAGCTTTGTTTTCACTGGCAGAGGGCTTGTCATGTCCCTGGTGGAGACTGACTCTGAAGGAGAGGAGGAATAGCCAACAGGGAGTGGAAGTGTGGCTCCAGAGGTGGTGGAGGAGGCTGGGGAAAGGCAGAGGCCAGCTGAGCAGTCAGAGGAGGACCCAGGCGCATCCCCTTTGCATCCTAGGGCCTGCAGGGAGGAGAGGATCAGGGTAAAATGTGGTCTACTTGGGAGTAGAGGGCCATGATCCTCTTCATAGGTTGCAGGTGTGAGATCTGCATAAGAGTCTGGACCTGCGTACTAACGGATGCTGGAGACAAATTAGTGTTTTATTCCTAGAGGAGATTTATCTTGGTTGGCATTCTTCCAATGGACTATACCTGATTATCTTCCTGAAGTTGGCAATTAATTTATCCTGGTCCATCATGGAACTTTATTCAGTGTGGTTTGTTTTTGGTTTTTGCTTCACTTATCGGCTCTTTGAATGTGAACTGTGTTTCTTTCATTTGGAATGTTATTTTGAAAATAGTTTTATCTCGAACTGAGAGTTATTGAACAGTGGGGCCAAGTTGAAGGCATTAAAGGACCTTTATTTACATTTTGGTTTTTGTTATATTTCTGATACACTCTGGGTCATCACAGGGCTATCAAAACAAACTACAAATGAAGCAAAAGGAGAAATGTTTCCCCTTTTCCATTTGAGCGTGCAAGAAGGGACAAGAAAGGAGAAAGGGAAAGAGGAAAGACGAAGAAAAGGAAGGAAAGATGGGAAGAGAGCAAGGAAGGAAAAATAAGGAAAAAGGGGAAGGAAGAAGAAAGGAGAATGAAGAGGAAGGAAGGAAGGAAGGAAGGAAGGAAGGAAGGAAGGAAGGAAGGAAGGAAGGAAGGATTATAATGAGAGTGAGGGCGTGTCTGAGGGAAGTCCTGCCTTAGCACTTGGCCACCACAGGTGCCCCCAAGTGATGTTGAGCTGGCCACGCCCACCATGACCAAGCTAACCATGGCCACGCCCACCTCCCCTATGCCCCCCCGGTCCCCTCAAGGTCAAACACAACCCTGATGTGGCCCTGAATGAAATTCAATTTGATACCCCTGGGATACAACAATGGTCTTAAGTGTGAAAACTGGTCATAAATCATTTTTTTCACTGCCATTGTAACTTGGAATGATCACTAAACGAACTGGTATAAGTTGAGGACATCTTGTATCTCAGCTGGGTTCTGGCTGGAATTCCTTGACCTTCCTTCTAACTGTCTGTGTGGCAGTTGAAGAAGTAAATGTCCATTTTCCTGATGAATTCTAAGCCCAATTAAGGAAGAATGTGCAGGAATTTTAAAGACTGTGAACTATTTAGCAAGGTGTATATGAGGGCCGCCTAGGGCTGCTATTAGGGCACCATCTGAAACAACCAAAAATCTGATTATTCTTCCTTTTCAAAAAAATTTTTTTAATGTCTACATTTTATAATGTATTATTAGATTATAGAACAAAAATCAAAAATACAAAAGCAAATAGTAGGTCAGAGTGGAGAAGAGAAAGGGAAAGAAAAGAGAGGAGGGGAGGGAGAAAAGGAAAAAAAGGCATTGACTTCTGACTCCCTCTGTTGAAGTATAATAAAGCATTAACATCGAACCTCAACTTTTTACTTTTCCATAATAGCACAAACTAGCAATTTTTTTTAAAACCATAGATCAATCTAATCAGTAAAACTCAAAATCAAAGTTTCATTTTTCCCCCCACCTCAAGCACAAAGTCCAGAAGTGGTTTCCATGTAGAAATAAAAGTTCGTATATTCTTTTCGTTGATCATAATGATCAATTTAGCCATCTCCATCAGCATCTGTAGCCATTCGTCCATTTTAGGAATCGAAATGTCTTTCTGTTTTTGTCCTCCCGGAGGTTCAAGGAAAGCCCCCAGAGCCCAGGGAGGGCAAACACACACACACACCGGCCATGGTGCAGGAGGTCAACTAGACCATGCCCACCATGGCCACGCCCACCCAGCAACCAGGCAGAGAACCCTTTGCTAAAATTTGCTAAAATAAAATATGACTTCAGCAACAGAGTGGTCAATGTCTGGAATACTCTCTGGTTTCTTGCCCAAACCCCAAAAACTTTAACCTTAGACTGTCTACTGTTGACCTCACTCCTTTCCTAAGAGGCCTGTAGGGGGCGTGGATAAGTGCACCAACGTGCCTACCGTCCCTGTCCTATTGTTTCTTTTATTTTTCTTATAAGTATCTATCTCATGTATTCAAAACTATGTTTATTCTTATACCTGTATCTTGTAAGCGATTGAGAAATCAAATAAATCAAATAAATTTTTGAAGCCCACCCCTGGACACACACACACACGCTCACGCACACACACACACACACACACACACAAACATACACACTCCTCTTTCCCCAAGCATACTCCATTGTAGATCAAGACTGCAGGCTAGATTGGGAAACTGAAAACATAGCATAGCAATTGCTGGAGGTTCATCCAACTGAGGTTTTAAAGAAGAGACTGAATGGAATAGGACCTCCTGTTTGAGCAGAGGATTGGACTAAAAGACCTGCAAAATCCCTTCCAACTCTATTATTCTATATTCTGTGAGCCACTTCTGTATTATGAACAGTGAGAGACCAGCTCAGTTTGAAGGACATTTTAATTGGATACTAGAATCTGTGACCGTGATCACATTCCCTGTCTTCTTTCTTGCAATTATACACCGGGACTCTTTTTGCAGAATAGAAGCCGGCTCTGATCTGAATAGTTGGACTGATTTTATTTCTCCAGACAAGAGAGTATATAATTTCCTGCCATAGGAAAAGGTCTTTTGCCCTCCCTCTCTCCCCGATGGGAGGCAGAAAAGCCAGAGAAGGAGCTGTTGTGTTTGATAATAGCCATTGACAATTGGCTACCCTAAAGCAAATTGTCACACATCCAGTCAGAGGCAACAGATGTCCCTGAAATATGGCATTTGTATGCCAAGCATCTCAGCACAAGAGTGATTTGTCAGAAAAGTTGACAGCAGCACAAAGCAGCCAGGATGGCAGCTTGATCATAGCTCCTTTAGATTATCTAACACAGAGTTTGGCTGTAGCTATCACAAGCTGGCTGGGGAATTCTGAGAGCTGAAATCCACATATCTTAAAGTTGCCAAGGAAGAAAAACACTGAGCCAACAGAATCCTGAAAGAGAGATGGGGAAGAATAGAAACAGTAACGCTGCAACAGCATAATTCAGAGTTTGTTTTATTTCAGAGGTGATAGTCAGCCAGTTCTGACAGGTTCTGGAAAACTGCTAGCAGAAATTTTGAGCAGTTGAGAGAACTGGCAAATGCTACCTCTGACTGGCCCCACCCTCATCTATTCTCTGCCTCCTGAGTCCCAGCTGATCGGTTGGGTCTTCTTTGATTGCCCTGCACAGGAGAGCAGAGCTGGAAAGCAGTTTAGTGGGGTGGGGAGAGGGAATGGGGATTTTGCAGTATCCTTCCCCTGCCACGCCCATCAAGCCACACCCACAGAACCGACTGGTTCAAATCCACTGGTTTGAAGAGGGAGGAGCATCCCTTCAACGAATCACTCCCTTGAAGCAAAACCGGAAAAATGTCTTCCTTGGAACGGAGAGTCTGCAACTTTCTGTCTGACTGACCAAAATAGCTTTTCCAAGATACAGCTTCCAGGAAAAGATCAACATGGTGGAGATGTTCATGAAATCATGAGATATGACTTTAAATATGAGCCAGCAGTGTGCGGCGACAGCCAAAAAAGCCAATGCAACCCTAAGTTGCATTAACAGAGGGATACAATCAAGATCAAGTGAGATACTAATACCACTCTACAAAGCCTTAGTAAGACCACACCTAGAGTACTGCATCCAGTTTTGTTCACCACATTATAAAAAAGATGTTGAGACTCTAGAAAGAGTATAGAGAAGAGCAAACAGGATGATCAGGGGACTGGAGGCTAAAACGTACGGCTAATCTAGTGAAGAGGAGGACCAGGGGAGACATGATAGCAGTCTTCCAATATTTGAGGGGCTGCCACAGAGAGGAAGGGGTCAAGCTATTTTCTAAAGCACCTATAGGCCAGACAAGGAAAACTGAACAAGGAGAGATTCAACCTGGAAATAAGGAGAACTTTTCTGACAGTGGGAGCTTCATCACTGGAAGCTTTCAAGAAGAAAGCCATTTGTCAGAAATGGTGTAGAGTCTGTTTGGGCGGGGGGTTGGACTAGATGATTTACAAGGTCTCTTCCAACTCTGTTAATCTGTAATATCTGTAAAGTCAAAGTCTTTTTGATGGACAACACAAGGCTTTGATTGATCCTGACCATTCCCTGCAGTTTCACCTGCTCCTATCTAAGATTTAACTTTAACCGTCCTATCTTGATGTTTTATGAAATATTCCTATCACTCAAAGAAAAAAAAAGCATATGCAAACATGGCTAATATATTCAATACAGATTTGCAAATATATGAAGAATGTTAGCTAGACTTATTTTTAAAACAAATAATTAACTAAGAGGAATGTTTTAAATATAGATCAATTCCCCATTCACTTCCTTTTTGTTTTTATTTTACAGCTGCTGTCACCAGGATTATATTCTACATCTTAGGCAGGAATCACTTGGGTCTAATTTGGACACATATTTTTTTGAAATATGCATAATTTATGGCACTGAGGCCTGGCTTGGAGCCAAGAAGGGGATGATTTTGCTCAGCTTGGTATGGTTTGGGAAATTTCGGTAGTGACTACTCTGGCTTTTTCAAATATATTAAAAGGACAATCTTTTTTTAAAAAAGCAACTTAGTGAACAAACTTCTCACCCCTAACTCTGCATCAATTCCTGGTTGTTTTTTTTCTCACTTATTTGGAACTATATCATAGAAACCACCTTACTGTGTAAAAAAAAGAATGCAATATTATATTTATGTACATTATGTTTATACAGAAAAATATATTCAAGGTAGCTCTAACAAAATTGGAAATCAAAACATGCACACTCAAAAATAGGAATCAACTATAATGCAATGCAGATAATTGTCCTATGCATACCAATTTCTCTATTTTACCCCCAAACCACAGCACAATGCCTGGAGTTTCTTTGCTAGATGTAATCTGAATTGATTATCCTTCTTAAACCAATTTTCCAGACAAAATGTCTGTGATTTGCTTATACTTCCTATTCTTAAGGTTGCATTTCTTTCAGGTTTCAGTCTGGGAAACCTATTGCAGCTCAAAAGAAGAAATGAACATCTATGGTAGAAAACAACAGCGGCAGATTCTACATAGTATAACTTACATTTAAGATTAGCATTACATCTGAGTAGGCCAAAGGAGCTAAAAACAATAGGTCGATTGCAAGAAGGTTAGGTCAAGAGTTTTATAGTAAATAAAGTATGCATTTGGGAGAATACAGTAGAGAACTCAGCCAAGAAAAAGTAGACATTTCTAAATAACTCTCCAAGTTGCTCAATAATTCTTTGCTTATTTGCCACCAAGCTGTCAACTCTCAGTGACCAGATTTTCTTCCTAATGATCTGGTCTTCAGTATTTCCAAAGGTGTCCCCCATTGCCATTGTAACTGAATCTATCCACCTTGCTGCTGGCTATCTTTATTTTTATTTATTTCATTTGGTTTGTCAATTGCTTACAAGATAATAGGTATAAGTAAAACATAGTTATGAATATATGGATACATATAAGAAAAATAAAAGAAACAATAGGGCAGGGACGGTAGGCACATTGGTGCACTTATCTTCTCTTTCCTTTCACCTTTCCCAGTATTAGAGTCTTTTCCTGAGGACATAATGTCTTTGAAGAAAGGTACATTGAAACTGGTCATTTGTGTCTCAAATGAGAACTCTGGCTTCCTGTGTTCACTGAGCCATTTGTTTTTCTTTCTTGGCTGTCCACAGAATTCTCAAGAGTCTTCTCTGACACCAAAATTTGAAGGCACCAATACTCTTCCTTTCCTGCTATCTTAAAGTACAACTTTTGCTTCCATAGAATGTCACAATTACCTGTACTCTTTAGAACTTTATATGTGTGTGTGTGTGTGTGTGTGTGTATGTATGTATGTATGTATGTATGTATGTATGTATGTATGTATCAGTGGTGGAATTCAAATTTTTTTACTACTGGTTCTGTGGGCGTGGCTTGGTGGGCATGGCAGGGGAAGAATACTATAAAATCTCCAGTCAGATACTCAGCTTTATATCTCTACCCCAAACCACCCCAACGATGCTGTGGAGATTATGTCCCGGTGCCTGGAGGCCATGCGGAATTGGATGGGCGAGAACAGGCTTCGACTCAACCCTTCCAAGACCGAGTGGCTGTGGTTTCCGGCGTCCCGATATAGTCAGCTGACTCCATCGCTGACTATTGGGGTGAGATCTTAGCCCCCACAGAGAGGGCTCGCAATCTAGGCATCCTCCTGGATGCACAACTGTCATTGGAAGATCATATCACGGCTGTCTCCAGGGGGGCTTTTCATCAGGTTCGCCTGATGCGTCAGTTGCGGTCCTTTCTCGATCGGGACGCCTTACGCACGGTCACTCATGCCCTGGTCACCTACCACCTGGATTACTGTAATGCCCTCTACATGAGGCTCCCTCTGGGGAGCACCCGGAGGCTGCAACTGGTACAAAATGCGGCTGCGCAGGTGGTTATGGGGGCGTCTAAAAGCTCTCATGTGACGCCTCTCCTGCGCAAGCTACATTGGTTGCCGGTGGCCTTCTGGGTGCGCTTTAAGGTTCTGGTTTGGACCTTTAAAGCGCTCCATGGCATTGAACCAGGCTATCTGCAAGACCGCGTTCTGCCGGTAGTCTCCCACCGACCTGTGTGCTCCCACAGGGAGGGCCTGCTTCGGGTCCCGATGGCCTCTATGTGCCGCCTGGTGACCCCGAGGAATAGGGCCTTCTCAGTGGGGGCACCCGCTCTCTGGAATGGGCTCCCCCCTGAATTGAGAACGACCACCGACCTGAGGGTGTTCAGGCGTGATTTGAAGACCTAGCTCTTTGAGCAGGCCGGCCTGGGCTGATCCTAAATTGATTTTAAATGGGGTTTTAATTATGGTTTTAATGTTCGGGTTTTAGATTTGGAAGCAGCCCAGATTTAATTTTATTTTAACTTTTGTATATGTGTTTAGTTGGCTGTGCACCGCTCTGAGTCTTTCGGGAGAAGGGCGGTATATAAATTGAATAAAATAAATAAATAAATATTTACCAGTTCTCTGAATTACTCAAAATTTCCACTACCGATTCTCTAGAACTGGTTAGAACCTGCTGAATACCATCTCTGGTATGTATGTATGTGTGTATGTGTATGTGTATGAATGAATGAATGATGTGTCTCAGAGTCGACTGCATCCAGATAGCACTGGCATGTTCACTCCTAATAAATCTTCTTTAAACTCTGAGAGATACTGTGATGATGTGGGACATGACACAAAAATAACCAAGTCACAAAAATAGAAGGAAGTCCCTTTAATGCCTCCAACTTGGCCCCAGTGTTCAACTATCCTCGGCAGAATATCAAACTCTTAACGAAAAAAGTTTACAGAGGGAGTAAATGCAGTCCGCACCCAAAGTAAAGTTAATTTGAAATAAAAAAAAACCAACACACCACATTGAAGGAATTACTATAGTAGGCAAGGATGATTAATTGCAGACTTCTACCAGATAACACAGTAACCACAGTTGGGAGGAAGCCAAAACACAGATAAGCTCCAACAAGAATGCATGCTTTGCTTCTAGCAACTTTGCCATGCACAGTTTATTCCTTTTAACCAGTCCTTCCAGCTGCGGCCCATGAAGGGGATCAAGGCTCCCTTCCTCCACTGTATACCACGCCTCTCATGTTTCTCCCTTATGTCTGAGGGAGATGGGGGTGGATGCCAGAGCCCTGACAGGTGTATTACTTGGAACCCTGACAGATAGGACTTCAGTAAAAGGACCAGCTCATGCTAGCAGCGACGGCTGACTTCTTATAATTAATTTTGATTGCAAACACCATTTGTGTGCTATAAACATTTAAACAACAACAAAACCCCAAACCAATAATTCTTAGTTTCTACTTACACATAATAAGCAATGCCCATAGAAATTAATGCTGAAGACTATTGCTGCTTGATCATGACATTCCCAGCATGGAGATATTGCAAATGATTTTTTTAAAAAATGGCAGAACTATAAAAGCATCTTTTGCACCAAAGAATTAAACAAGTTAATCTGACACAAGGATTTGTTGCCAAATTTTAGAGAAGGCAAAAATGAGATGTTTTTAATCAAAAGTGAAAACATTGTATCAGTCAGCCTTGAAAGTTTCAAAAATAAATTCCAGCAGACTACTAATTAGTTGCTAAGTATTTATTGCCTTATGCTTCCAATAATTAGACACTATTTTATCAAGCTCAAACAACTGTGGGGCTTGGAACTCCACTTCATTAGTTAAATAGCAGTAAAATTGTTTATGCAAGAGGAAATGTTATTCTACTATTTCTCTCTGGTCGTATTTATTACTTACTGCATGAAACCGCAAAAGATCTCATTTGTTCTCCTAACTAGCATTTTAAATAGGCCAATAACTTGTACCATTTTTCAAAAGTATCATGAGTGTGAATGAAAAATATGCCCGGAGCCAGTAAGTGAAATTTACGCCAATGGCTTCTGATATAATAATGTGAATGTGAAATACTAATTAAGAACTTGTTATTGTTCATCGCACAGTCAGACAGATGTTCAAACTGGGTTTGGCCTTTTTTGTCTACCTATCGAGTCCTTACCAAGGACCTGGGATAGGCAGATCTGGATATTTGATGGTGTTACAGATATCGCCGCAGGATATTATATTATACATACTGTTGAAGACCATTATAGCATATTTTTACTTGAAGTCAAAAGAGTCATCAAACTATATGTACCAACAACAACTCCCAAAACCAGGATGGAAGCTGTTCCAGGTAAAGCTGCCTTCTGCAATTGACTGATGGCAAATTTGTCAATGCCAATGATGATGTTCAAGTGGTGCTCCAGTTGTTTTGGGACTTCACCCAAGGCGCCTGTTACTATTGGTAATACCCTTGCTTGCCTTTGCCATAGTCGTTCTATTTCTATTTGTAAATCTTTGTATTTTGTTATCTTCTTCAGTTCTTTCTCTTCTATTCTGCTGTCTCCAGACACTGCCATATCCACTATCTAGACTTTTTTGACTTTCTTATCGACAATTGTTAAGTCCGGGGTGTTGTTGTTATTATTATTATTAATAATATGTAGTTCCCTGGATATAAGTGTTGCTTTTTCCTATTACATTGTTATGGGACAAAGATTTGCACTGAAATGATTTTCACCATGGATGTCAGGAAAGGGGCAATATAAACAAACAAACAAACAAATAAATAAATTAGTGGTTGGGACTGCATATTCCTCAAGCCCTATTAAGGCTTTGAATGCACGGTGGCTGAAATAACCATACTCTTGTCCAGTTTAGCAGCTAGTTTGAGAAACCAGTTAGTGTTTTAACTACACTCAATGCCTTTTAACTGAGGAGTTATCCTAGTTAGTTTGGTTTGTGCAAGTTGACAGTACATTTTCTCAGCTCTTCCTGGACATTTTTTGGGGGGGACTTTTTTGGGAAGGATCATCTACTCCTGTGTTTCTAACATCGGCAACCAAGAGGTGTGGACTTCAATTTCAACTCCTAGAATCTCTCAACCAGCATTTCAGGGGTGGGATTCTACTGGTTCTGTCTACCTCTGTAGAACCGGTAGTTCTGAAGAGCAGCAGACATAGAACCAGTTCTATGTCTGCTGCTATTTTGGCCGACCTGCCCGGGCTCTTACCTGACCTTTATTTCCTGCTTTTTTAACCGCAGCTGCTTTGCGTGACACAGCTGAGGTTGAAAAAGCAGGAAAAAAGGGCTTTTCCAACCGCTGCGCACTTGCACGCAGCGCTGCTCAGCTCTCCGGAAAGCTCAGCAGGTCGTAAATTGCACTCGCGCGACTCACATACATGCATGTGCGACGCAGAGCGACAGAACCGGTAGTTATACCAGTCAGATCCCATCCCTGCAGCATTTGAAGTTTACACATCTTAAAGTTACCAAGGTTGAGATCCATAGATCTAGCTCTAACCTCTGCAATGTGGAGGAAATCTAATTAAACCATGGTTGAGAGGGGGCTGCCCAACCTTCAAACCTCCAAAGACAGAGATGCCTGCAATTTGGCAATTCCAATCTCACCAGGCTCAAGGTTGACTCGGCCTTCCATCCTTCCGAGGTGGGTAAAATGAGGACCCAGATTTTTGGGGCAATATTGTGACTGTGTAAACTGCTTACAGAGGGCCGTAAACAGGAGTGGGATTCTACAGGTTCTCACCTATTCGCTAGAACCGGTTGTTAACTTTCTAAGTAGTTCTGAGAACTGGTTGTTGGAAGAAATCTCCTTTTGTTTTTTTCTACCCTTCTTACATTCTTGGCAGTATGCCTAGACTTAATGTCTCTGAAGGAGGTTTTTTTCCTTTGCTGGTACTTTCTTAAAGGGGAAGGGTTGTTTTAAGCTTTTTACACTGCTGTTGGGAGGAAATACTCCCCTGTTGGAGTTAGCACTTTGAAGAAATAATTGAATAATGAAGCAGAGCTGCCAGGAAGAAGCTTTTAGTGACAAGGAACCAAGATGAGTGACATTCAGCAAGGCTTCTTGGCTAGCTAGAAAGATTGACATTCAAACATGAGTTTACATACTCTTTCTGAGTGTTGGTCTAATACTAGTGACCATTCAAAGTTACAATGGCACTGAAAAAAGTGACTTATGACCTTTTACGACCATTGCAGCATCCCCACTGTGATGAGAGGCCAGGCGAGGAGAAGCGCCTCTTGATGTGAGTGACATCGAGTTGGCCACGCCCACCCAGTCACATGACCAGCAAGCCATGCCCACCAACTAAGCCACGCCCACAGAACCGGTTGTTAAAAAAATTGAATCCCACCCCTGGCTGTAAAGCACTGTGAAGCGGCATATAAGTCTAGGTGCTATTGCTATTTTATTGTTACAGCTGTCTGTGTAGGCAACTGTGTTGAGATCCAGGCTGGTATGGTGAGGAAGACATTGGACTCTCAGCAGAAAGACCCAGTGTCAGGATTCCAACACTTAACCCCATTTAAATCATGAGTCCCTAGCCAAACCCCAAAAGGATTGCAATAGTCTAGGCGGGAGTTAAAAGATGCAGCATTGCCTGGGTGTAGCTGACTCTGAGACACATCATTCATTGTCACCCTTGACCCTAACTTTCCCCCACTCCCTGGGTGTATCATAATTCATATCCTCCAATGGGACACATCCATAGCCAAGAGTCATCAATCATACTCTCCAGTTAGCATTTTGTGCCATCAGAAACCTCGGTCACCTAGAAACTATCTTTGAAAACATTTATGGAATGCAAGCTGCCCACTGCTTCCCCCTCCCTTTCTGTTGGCAACTCTAAAAGACCACAGAAATATTTTATGAGTTGACACCCAGATGTAGAGGCTTCAGAAGATCACTGGTTGATGTTAGCCTAACTTTATACCCAGGGAGTGTGGCTGTGGAGAAAAATACCAGAGATTATGCTTATGTATGCATCTTTGAGTTCCCAGAAGAAAAGCAAGAGGTAAATAATAGTCAATTAAGCTAGAATCTCTGGAGTTTCAAACTGAATGTCATAGGCAGTAAAATTTACATTTTTGATCCTCCTTGTTTGTATCTTGATGTTGTCATATACTTTTAATACAGTAACAATATAAGCTCCAATGTGCTTCAGAGGTCGGTCAATGAACAATTCCCTTGGATGCCAAGTAAAAAATATCCCCTCAGACTGACACATTATGCATGACAAAAAGAGTTTAATTATGCTGGATTGTGTTCTTGTTTTCTAAGCTTTGCCATCAGCTGAGAATAAGTGTGCCAGAAGTTAATAAACCATCTGCCTTGTTCACGAATCAATGCAGCCTGAATTCTGATAGATACCCCAGCTAGAATTTAATGTTAAGAGCAGAAAATTACAACCTGGGGATAGTCAAAATATTTACTGAAGCAAGAGATTTACTGAAGCCAGCTGATTTCGGAACAAGATTGTTTACAAAGATTTCATTTAGAAAGCGTTCCTCTTACAGGTTCTGCCCAAGCATAAACTAAAAGGGTTTTGGTGTAACCTTACTTGGTGGCATCCAACTGACCTTGGCTAATTTCAAAAGGGTTTAGGCTAGTTGTGACTTGAATGGGAAAATAGCAAGGGAAGCCTCAAGGCATCAGCTAGATTGGAGAGTTGTGGGAAAAACCTTTCCCGAAGAAGCATCCATATGCTTCAGAGGTGGTATTCAGCAGGTTCTGACCAGTTCTGGAGAACCGGTAGCGGAAATTTTGAGTAGTTTGGAGAACCACAAATACCACCTCTGACTGGCCTCGGCCCTACCTATTCTCTGCCTCCCATTGAGTCCCAGCTGATTGGCTGGGTCTTCTTTGGTTGCCCTGCACAGGAGAACAGAGCTGGAAAGCAGGCTAATAGGATGGGGAGGGAATGGAGATTTTACAGTATCCTTTCCCTGTCATACCCACCAAGCCAAGCCACACCCACCGAGCCACACCCACAGAATCAGTAGTAAAAAAAATTGAATCCCACCACTGATATGCATTATAGGATATATGTTTTTTAGTGGCCTGTTGTCACGAGTTAGCAAATGGAGAAAAAAAAAAACAGGAAGAAACTCAATTCTGACCTTCTGGCTTTTGCCAGCACTGGTGAGTTGACTTGCCTGCTAGAAGGACTGTGGTGGCAAGATGTAGCAACAGTAGTCCCACTGGTCCAACCTGATAATAGATGCTGGGGACTAAAGCCCTGGGGGGACATCTGTTAGGAATATAAGTCACCTAACAGTTGGATTGGAAATATATAAACCAGGATAGACATTTTAATACTGTCTCTTTAAGGGAATGCTAAAATTGTAATTGGGTGTGGTTCCTCAAACGGCCATAAGATGGAGCCAGAAACCTGGTTTCCAAGGAAGAAGAAGAAGGAGAGTGTTGTTAGTTGCTAGTTGGTTGATGTTCGCTGTTTTTGCATTTCCCTATTGACTGTTGCTGATTGTCGTTATTCTTGGATTGATGTGAGTCTATTACTGAACAGTTTTTGATACTGGACTTTGTTATTGGATTATCCCTGGACTGAAAGCCATGTATGACTTGGACTGTTTGTTGGACTTTGCTTAACCGTGTTACTGGAAGTAAAACCTACATTTTACTATACAGTGTGATGTTGAATAACACTGTGTAAGTGTTATTCAACATCACTCTCACTACATCTCCCTGTGTGCGCTCATTCTCCTAATGGGGAATTACCTCAACAATGTCCAACTTTTTAGTCTCTGGGGGACCTGCTGCTTTCTGACCCAAAATCAGGCAGGGAGGCAGGGAGAAGGAGGAGAGAGAAAAACTTGTGTGAATTGGAGAGAAAAGCTGGTGTGTGAAGTTACATGAGCGTGCAGAGCAGTGGTTAGTTTCTGTAAAAGAGGAGAACAGTCTATGGATAGTGACGTTCCAGAGATGCAGTGTCTTCACCCAAGGCCCAAGGTGAATAGGAGGGAGGCAGCTACTGTTGGTAAGCCCTGGTCTTATGAGAAGGGCTGGGTTCAAGACCAAACTCCTGATTGGGGAATTCCTTCTTTTAGTTGCAAAGGTCGAAAAACACTGGTTTTCTAATTTGTCAGAAAATAAAATATATCAACAAAGGAAACTCAGTCTCAAAGCAGAGCCAGTTAATGTAGAGAATTAGTAAAATCAGCATTACAAAGTCTGACACTTGTAAGGGGTGTGCCCAAAATTTCATCTAGTACCATGAAGATGTTGGAGCATAACAGCTGTGCAAGATAATGCTAGTGATCACAATGTTGATTATATGTTTGCTGTTTTGGTTGAGCTTGTTCCTACTTTCTAACCTTCAAGCAGAAAGATTTACAATTCAGTTTAAAGCAAATACATTACAAGGTAGATTGACTTTGTTGGCTCTGTTCTTAACAACTGCTAATTAGGAATCAGGAAACAAGTGTTGGATCTGAACAGAATCTTCTCAGGTTGACTTGCTTGTAAAATGAAAATCTCTCTTGATTTCTAGAATGTGTCCTGCTTATGGGCCAAATTATTCTGATTTCCTCTTGTTGGAAGAAATGTCCTTCTGGGTTCATTTCCAAGTGGGGAAAAAGACATTGGATTCATGGAAGTTACTTGGAAAGAAGGTTTAAGGGTAGGCAGGACCACATGCCTTGGAGCTCCTGAGAGAAAAAGAGAAGAGATGCTGAGAATCCCTAGGTTTCATACCCTCTGTTGGGCCCCACCTTAGTGTTTCCTGTTCTCTTGTAAGAAATGTATTCCATTCAAGGGTGGGTTTCTACCAGTTTGCACCTATTCGCTAGAACTGGTTGTTAACATTCTAATCAGTTTGGAGAACCGGTTGCTAGAAGAAATTACTGGCCTAATCCTGTAAGGAAGGCAGGAAGGAAACATTCTGGTGTTGCTTACAGAAACTGCCTCTCCGTTAACCCTTATTACATTCTTGGCAGGACTAGACTTCCTGTCTCAGGAACTTCTCTGGAGTTTTTTTCCCCTTCTTTGCTGGTACTTTGCTTGTGTGGAATGACCATTCAAAGTTACAATGGCATTGAAAAAAGTGACTTATGACCATTTTTCACACTTATGACTGTTGCAGCATCCCCACAGTCACAAGAGGCCAGGCGAGATGTGTGCCTCAATGTGAGTGATATTGAGTTGGCCACGCCCAGCTAATAACACGACCACCAAGCCACGTCCATCCAGTCACATGACCACCAAGCCATGCCTACCAATTAAGCCACGCCCACAGAACCAGTTGTTAAAAAAATTGAATCCCACCCCTGATTCCATTGGCTGTCAGACTCCCTTAGCTAACTTTGTAGACTTTGTCTGGACCACATGGCTTTACCTGAGTGCTGGCTGATGTAATCTTCCCAGACCGTCTGGTGAGATGGGTAATCCTATCATTTCCTGAGGGCCATGTCTTAATCCCATCACCCTGGAGCTGAAGGTGAGGCAGGGAGCTGCAGGGAACTGCTTTGTCTTTAAAACATGTTTCTCCTTTTCTTTATCTGGGAAATATAATATTCTGCTTTTTAATATTTCCTAGAATATTCCATTCTTCTGGAGAGGGGTGGTGCTGACTTTCTACACTATTAATGTTTTGTCCATGTTGTTTTTCTTTTTGACTACTGCTTTTTCCTTCTTCTAATATTGTTAGATTACATTCTGGCATTTCTCAGACATTTAAGGTTAGCTAAGTAGAGAATTTCATAATTATCCTCACAACAATCTCCTTGAGAAAGAGAGAGAAGGACTTCTCCCAGGTTTTCATCACTCTGGGGGCCTTCTCCTGGATCTCTCCAACATTTTCACCACTCAGAATTAGTCACAAATGACCCACCTTCATCAGAGATAGCTAAATCACACAATTAGAGTTGACACTGTGAATGAAATAATGTCATTGGTCAATAGATAGGAGATCCTATCTGGCTAAGTGATGACAGCACCTAGGTTGGGTGAAATGTAGGTGAATGTGCATTTTCCTCAAAATTGGTCTACTAATGTCTTGCAGAAAAAAAAGTCAACATCTTCAAAGCCACACAAGATGTGATAACAATAAATCATCTGGCTTCCCAAAGGGTGCTGTTCAATTCCTGAGAAGGAATTGCTAAAATACTCGGGTTCTGAATTAGTGCCACAGAAAAATGTTTGTCTACTCCAGCAACATTGCTGTTTGACGTTGTGTATCTTAACATCTAGCCCAGGGAGAGATCTCCTCTGCATGGAGAATTTGAGCAAGCAAATGCAAAAACATTCCTGGCTAAAAATATAGTTCCTTATAAACATCTGGTCTAAGCCATAATGATATCAATCATACATATGGTACAAAGTATGTAGTTTGATAAATTATCAGGCTTTATTGGTGGCAACTGTAGTGATTATATACATAGCATGTTCAGTTTTTTAGTAGTGTTCTTCTAAATTCTTGGGATTTTTGAATTTCTGGGTCTTGCTTTTCTTTTAGGGATATTTCTGCAGATAGCTAATAAGACACAGGATCTCTAAACCATCCTTCACCACTCTGTTAAATACGTTCCTTTAAGCAAGTATTCATATAGCAACAAGATGGAACTGCTACTTTGAAAATGACCCCATGGGAGATTAGGATGCAACAAATTAGAGTTTAGACATTTATGACTTGTGAGTCATCACACTGACTGGATTTATTCTCCCTACAACCTTATGAGAGAGGCAGGGTACTTACAGTCCCTCAATTTCTGAGGTTGAGAACTTACTACCATTTGTAGTAACTCAGTCAGAACCCATGTGAAAGTTAGATTACTTTTCCAGAGATTCTTTTTCTCTCTTTAATACTCTGAAAAGAAGTCTTGGCACGGGGGTGATATCAGTCCCCAGTATAAGTAAAAAATACAAATCAACTGCAATTCTCAACTCAGAAAAGGCAACTATGGTTTAAGATAAAGGAAAGCACAAACTCTGTTGTCTGAAACTTATTGGATGTCACTGCTTAAATTTAATAGGAATCTTAAATCTTGCATGATTACCTGGGACATGGAGTAAGAATTGTTCTCTGAGCCTCAAGCAAATCTCAGAGTCTGGACTTCCAAACACAGGCATCTGAAGGTGAAAGGGCCATGGTGCAAATGATGTACAATTTCTATCATTTGTGCAATGACATCGCAACATCTGTGATGTCTTTGTTAACTTTATCAAACATCTCACACTCCTGAATTTCAAAGCTGCTGGAAAGAAATAGATTTGGGACCTTCTTCCTCTCCCTTCTCCTTCTCCTGGCCTGTTTCTTCAGATTGTCTTCTTGAGATATGGCTCCTGCAGTGATCGAGTCTTCCTGTGAATTTGCGGCATAAAAATGAATGCTATTAGATAAAATCAAAAATGGAAGGCCAGTCCAGCCGTGACGGTAAACATTTCATCATTTTTCCCTCTCTGGGCCAGGCTTTTTCATGGATCTAAACTTGCTTTGTTGAGTCACTTTGCTTAGTGTTCGAATCTCAATGATGACATTTGAAAGGAATCTTGGTTCTTTATTTTTCACATTTTAAGCAAAGTGGTTACAGCCTTTCAAGATAGACCAAATTAAGAAACCAATCCCATTTGGGTCAGCACTACTTTTACTATAGCAGCTTTGGCAGGGGTCTCCAAACTTGGCAACTTTAAGACTTGTGGACTTCAACTCCCAGAAGTTGTCAAGTTTGGAGACCTCTGAGCTATGGCAACAAATCTAGCAATTCTGAGATGTTTTCTCAAGTTATTTTCTGGCCCTTGGCTCGAGCCTCCCTTATCTTACCATTGCCTTGGCAGCAGCTCTTGCTCTTGCCCTATTCTCTAAGCTCTGTAGAATTGGAAACCATTGTGAGAATTAAGTTTAATGTCACAATAATTCTTCATGCTTTTGAATATTGAGAACAAATCATTGGTTCCCCACTTTTAAAATGTTTGCTTAGATTATGGTACCTTTTGAGGTCTAGATTATTTGGATAGATTTAGTTCAATGGTAGGATTCAATTTTTTTTTTATTACCGGTTCTGTGGGTGTGGCTTGGTGGGCATTGACAGGGGAAGGATACTGGAAAATCTCCAGTCAGACGGTGGTATTCA
This sequence comes from Bungarus multicinctus, assembly GCA_023653725.1. Classification (NCBI taxonomy): domain Eukaryota; kingdom Metazoa; phylum Chordata; class Lepidosauria; order Squamata; family Elapidae; genus Bungarus; species Bungarus multicinctus. Next base: position 19,421,906 of record CM042848.1, on the reverse strand, counting down.
CTGGTTCTCCAAACTATTCAAAATTTCTGCTACTGGTTCTCCAGAACTGGTCAGAACTTGCTGAATTCCACTGTTATGCCCCTGGTGGAGACTGACTCTGAGGGAGAGGAGGAACAGCTGGCAGGGAGGTTGGCTCTAGAGTTGTGAAGGAGGCTGGGGAAGGGCAGAGGCCGGCTGAGCAGTCAGAGAAGGACCCAGGCCCATCCCCTATCCATCCTAGGGCACGCAGGGAGGAGCTGATAAGGGTGAGACGTGGTCCACTTGGGAGGAGAGGGCCTTGATCCTCTTCATGAACTGCAGGTGTGACAACTGCATAAGAGTTTGGACCTGCGTACTGGCAAACGCTGGAAACAAAGTGTGTTTTATTTTGGTCTGAAGTTATCTTGGTTGGGCGTCCTTCCAACAGACTGTGCCTTGTTACCTCCTTGAACTTGGTAAATACTTTTCCTGTTCTGTTGTGGAAATTTCGTCATTATAGGTGTTTGGTTTTTTATTTCACCTCTATCCGCTCATTAAGTTCGGACTGTTTTGCTTTCTTTTGAAGACTATTTTTGAGTACGTTTTATTTCCAACTGAGTATTATTAAACAGTGGGGCCAAGTTGGAGACATTAAAGGACATTTATTTACATTTTGGATTTTGTTACATTTGTGTTACACCTGGCTCAGCACACCCACCTCTGATTCAGTTCTATCATGGCAATAGGCATAGCCATGCTCACAGACTGCAGGACAATTGCAGATTTATATGTAATTACAGGTAGTCCTCGACCAACTTCATTTAGCCACCGTTCGAAGTTGTAACAGCACTGAAAATGACTATTTTTCACTATTGCAACTGTTGCAGCATTCCCCATGATCATGTGATCAACATTCAGATGCTTGGCAACTGACTCATATTTATGACAGCTAAGTGTCCGTGGGGGTTTCATGTGATCACCTTTTGTGACCTTGTGACCTTCAGATAAGCAAAGTCAATGGCTTTGTTGTTGTTAACTAGATTAAATATGATTGTGCAAGTGAGCATCATACTTTCTTAGAGGCAGAAATTCAGCATGTCACTCAGTCCATCTCCAGCTACCTCTGTTCTTTCAAATCGGGCTTCAGGCCCGGGCACAGCACGGAGACAGCATTGGTCGCATTGGTGGATGATCTCTGGAGGGCCTGTGACAGAGGTCATTCCTCTGTCTTGATCCTACTAGATCTCTCGGCGGTTTTTGATACTGTCGACCACAGCATCTTATTGCGATGGCTGGAGGGGTTGGGGATGGGGGGCACTGTTATGTGGTGGTTCTCCTCCTTCCTCTCTGGCCGTTCGCAATTCGTGTTGGCAGGGGGGCAGAGAGCGGCCCCGAGGCCTCTGATTTGCGGGGTGCCTCAGGGGTCGGTGCTCTCGCCCCTTCTGTTCAACATCTATATGAAGCCACTGGGTGAGATCATCCGTGGCTTTGGGGTAGAATTCCATCAGTACGCTGACGATACTCAGCTGTACATTTCTACCCCAGGCCACCCCGATGAAGCCGTCGAAGTGATGGCCCGATGCCTGGAGGCCATGTGGTGTTGGATGGGGTGGAACAGGCACCCCGATACAGCCAGCTGGTTCCATCGCTGGCTGTGGGGGGGAAAATTTTTTACCCCCATAGAGAGGGCTCGCAATCTGGGTGTCCTCCTGGATGTGCGGCTGTCATTGGAGGACCATGTGGCAGCCGTCGCCAGGGGGGCTTTTGATCAGGTCCATAGGATCTACCAGTTGCAGCCCTTTCTGGATCGGGATGCGCTTTGCACGGTCACTTCCGCCCCCGTAATCTCCCGCCTAGACTATGCCAATGCTCACTATATGGGGCTTCCCTTGAAGAGCACCTGGAGGCTCCAGCTGGTGCAGAATGCGGCCATGCGGGTGGTGTTGGGGACTCCTCGGGGCTCCCATGTTACGCCGCTCTTGCGTGAGCTGCATTGACTCCTGGTGGTCCTCTGGGTGCGCTTCAAGGTCTTAATCGCCATCTTTAAAGTGCTCCATGGCTTGGGACCAGGATATTTGCGGGACCGCCTCCTGCCATTATCAGCCTCCCATCGACCAATATGCTCCCATAGAGTCAGCCTCCTCGGGGTGCTGCCAGCTGGACGGCTGGTGACCCCGAGGGTGCGGGCCTTCTTGTTGGGGGCACTCTCCCTCTGGAACGAATTACCCGTGGAGATGAGGACCATCCCTGATCTCCTGACCTTTCGGCGCGCATTGAAAACCTATTTATTTCAGCAAGCCGGTCTGGCCTAGAGGTTTTTAGAGTTTTTAATTCAGTTTTACCTTTCTTAATCTCCTAATTTTTAATCTTTTGATAATGGCCAACCTATTTAATTCTTTTAACTCATTTTAAGTATTGTATGTGTATTTTTATATGTATATTTTATCTGGCTGTACACCGCCCCGAGTCCCTCTGGGAGAGGGGGCGGTATATAAATTTAAATAAATAAATAAATAAATAACTCCTGTGATATGTATTCCCAATACTCTATGAAAGATATTTTCATGGCAGAGCCATTTAGGAATCCACGTACCACCTATTGACATCATTTAACACTATATATGTGTGTGTGTGTGTGTGTGTGTGTGTATATATATATATACTTTGTGTTACAACACCCTGTTAAGCCCCAATTAAGGAAGAAAGCATACTGCTTTCTTTTCTGTCTTTCGGCTCATCACCAGAGACCATACCGACAGAAAGCTATTTGTTTCGTTGTCTTTTCTTTACATGTGTTTAAGGTTTTTAAGCTGATAATTTTAAATAATAAACACAAATAATTGTAACACAAAGTATATACTTATTCCCCTGCCTCTGCTGATAAGGAGAGAGCCAGTGGTGCAGTGGCAATTACAACTGCCTCACATGTAATACTTCCCTGGTTCGAATCCCAGTAAGGGTATGGCTAGCTGAAGAGAGCTAACTAGCTTGAAATAGATCTATACTAGTCTCCCTTATTTATTATTTAAAATTATCAGCTTAAAAACCTTACACACACACACACACACACACACACACACACACACACATATATATATATGGATCTTTGGTTCTTCGGGTTTTCTCCCGCGTAGAATTGGAAATATCTAGGCGACGTTTCGATGAAGTCTCATTCATCATCTTCAGGCTTGTGTCTTCGGCCTTGTGCTTCTCGGAGTAATGTGAGCTTGCAGCTGCTTCTTCCTTTTAACTACTAGTGGGGGTGTGACTTGATTGGGTGGGGGCTTGGCTGTGTTCTGATTGGGTGGGGGTGTGTTCTCATTGGTTAGGGGGTTGGCTGTGTTCTGATTGGTTGGGGGGTTGGCTGTGTTCTGATTGGCTGGGGGTGTGTTCTGTTCTGGTGGGGGTTTGGTTGTACTCAGGTTAGTCTTAGTTGCTGGGGGATTTGAGCTGGTGAGCTGTGATCCTGTTGTTTGGCTTCATGTTCGTGGTCATGCCACATCTTCATGGTGGGCGTCAGTTCCCTTCATGTATGGGTTGGGGGGGTTTGAAGCAGGTAGTGATGCAGCTGTGGTATGGCTTCTCGTCCGTGGTCGTGTTTCATCTTCTGTGTGGGTGTGAGTCTGCTTTCTACATGGTGTGGTGGTAGTTTCTTGTGTGGCCCTCGTGGGTGTGGGTCTAGTGTCCTTCTTCATGTTAGGTACTCGTTTGTTAATGAGGGCAGGTTTCCAAATGGCTGGTAGGCGGGAGGTGTCATCTTGTTTATTCATGCTGTGTGGGCGTTTTTCTATCTCTATGGCTTCTCTGATTATTCTGTTGTTGAAGTGTTCTGTTTTGGCGATAGTTCTGGTATTTTTAAAGTCAATCTTATGTCCTGTGGCTTTGAGGTGTTCGACCAGGGAAGAGGTCAGTTCTTCTCTTTGAGATGTTGGACCAGGGAAGAACCAAAGATCCACATACAAATACCCACGAAAGCCTCCGAAAATATATATATATATGTTTTCGGAGATTTTCGCGGGTATTTGTATGTGGATCTTTGGTTCTTCGGGTTTTCTCCCGCGTAGAGTTGGAAATATCTAGGCGACGTTTCGATGAAGTCTCATTCATCATCTTCAGGCTTGTGTCTTCGGCCTTGTGCTTCTCAGAGTCTTGTGCTTCTCAGAGTCACTCTGAGAAGCACAAGGCCGAAGACACAAGCCTGAAGATGATGAATGAGACTTCATCGAAACGTCGCCTAGATATTTCCAACTCTACGCGGGAGAAAACCCGAAGAACCAAAGATCCACATATATATATATATATGTGTGTGTGTGTGTGTGTGTATGTATGTGTATATATATATATATACACACATATACACATACACACACACACACACACACATATATATATACAGACACACACACATATATACATATGTATATATTCGTAGATTCACGGGTACAGGTATGCAGGTCTTGGTGTGTTCAGGTCTTTTCCCATGTAAGATTGAGACTATCTGGCAATATTTCGATGAGATCTCACTCGCCATCTTCAGGCGGGTGCTTTCGGCTTTGTGCTTGTGCGACCAAAGCGTGATCTGAGCTGCTGTCTCTCTATGTATACTGGTGGGGAGGTTGGCTGTGTTGTCATTTCTTGATTGGTTGATGGAGTAGATGTTTGCAGATTGGCTGGCTTTTTCTTAAGAATATGTGTGGCTGAGGTATTGGCTGTGTGTCTATCAGCCTCCTATGTTGTAACGACTTGAGTAATGGGCTGTGTGATGACCTTCTGAATTCTATTGTTTTGATATCCTGGGTCTTGTGCTATAATCTCCTGGGTCGTTGGCTGTGTTGCAACATCCTGAGGTTTTGTGGTGTAACCTCCTGAGTTCTGTGATGTGATATCCTGAGCGGGTGGCTGTGATGTGATGTTCTGGGTTTTGGTTTGGCTCTGAGTTTGAGGCCTGGCTCTGTATTCATGGTGTGTGTCAGTTTGCTTGGTTTGTGGGTCCAAACCATATATGAGATCTGGAAATCTAGAAACAATGTCTCCAAAGATAGTCTGGAAGTTGAGTCATGGCTCGACTCAACTGAACTTCTTTTCTTTTTGGTTTGAAACATTTTGCTGCTTATCCAAGTAGCTTCTTCAGTAGGTTGCAAAATGTTCCAAACCAAACAGAAAAGAAATCCAGTTGCCATGACTCAACTTCCAGACAGCTCTACCTGATTGGCTGAGAATTTTCACTGACATGTCTCCAAAGATAGGTTTTAGCATCCACCCTAGGCTTCAATTCCTAAGATTATTTGAGAATTAAAGCAACATAAAATCAATATAAATTTCAGGGAATCCTAGAATATAAGGGTTGATAGAACATTGGAGGTCATCTAGTCCAATGTTGTTTTATGGGCAGGAATCTACTACTCCGACATAACTGATGGACAGTTGTCCAGCCTAATTAAATATTTCCAGTGAGAATGAGACCACCATTGTCCTATGTTCTTTTCTACCGTTGAACATATTTCATCTTTAGAAATTCTGTTTGATGTCTAATTATAATCCGCCTTCTTGTGATTTAAATCCCCTCTTGTCTGTCCCATCTTCTGGAATACTTTTGAATAATTCCGCCCCATCTTCTACATAGAATAGAATCCTTTATTGGCCTAGTGTGATTGGACACACAAGGAATTTGTCTTGATGCAAATGCTTTCATAAAAGAAAAGATACATTTGTCAAGAGTCAAGAATCATAAGGTACAACACTTAATGATAGTCATAGGGTACAATAAACATTCTAATTATACTAGGAAACAGTCAATATAAATCATAAGGATACAAATGACAAAGTTACAGTCATACAGTCACAAATGGGAGGGGATGGATGATAAGGAGTGATGAGAAGATTAACAGTAATAGTAGTTCAGACTTTATAAGTACAGTGGGGCAAAAAAGTATTTAGTCAGCCACCAATTGTGCAAGTTCTCCCACTTAAAAAGATGAGAGAGGCCTGTAATTGTCGTCATAGATATACCTCACCTATGAGAGACAAAATGTGAAAACAAATCCAGACAATCACATTGTCTGATTTAGAAAGAATTTATTTCAAATTATGGTGGAAAATAAGTATTTGGTCACCTACAAACAAGCAAGATTGCTGACTCTCACAGACCTGTAACTTCTTCTTTAAGAGGCTCCTCTGTCCTCCACCCATTACCTGTATTAAGGCACCTGTTTGAGCTTGTTATCAGTATAAAAGACACCTGTCCACAACCTCAAACAGTCACACTCCAAATTCCACTATGGTGAAGACCCAAGAGCTGTCAAAGGACACCAGAAACAAAACTGTAGACCTGCACCAGGCTGGGAAGACTGAATCTGCAATAGGCAAGCAGCTTGGTGTGAAGAAATCAACTGTGGGAGCAATAATTAGAAAATGGAAGACATACAAGACTACTGATAATCTCTCTTGATCTGGGGATCCATGCAAGATCTTACCCTGTGGAGTCAAAATGATCACAAGAACGGTGACCAAAAATCCCAGAACTACACAGGGGGACCTAGAGAATGACCTGCAGAGAGCTGGGACCAATGTAACAAAGGCTACCATCAGTAACACACTATGCTGCCAGGGACTCAGATCCTGCAGTACCAGACGTGTCCCACTGCTTAAGCCAGTACATGTCCGGGCCCGTCTGAAGTTTGCTAGAGAGCATTTGGATGATCCAGAAGAGGATTGGGAGAACGTCATACGGTTAGATGAAACCAAAGTAGAACTGTTTGGTAGAAACACAACTCATTGTGTTTGGAGGAGAGAGAATGCTGAGTTGCAACCAAAAAACACCATACCTACTGTGAAGCATAGGGGTAGCAACATCATGCTTTGGGGCTGTTTCTCTGCAAAGGGAACAAGATGACTGATCCATGTACAGGAAAGAATGAATGGGGCCATGTATCATGAGATTTTGAGTGCAAACTTCCTTCCATCAGCAAGGGCATTGAAAATGAAACGTGGCTGGGTCTTTCAGCATGACAATGATCCCAAACACACTGTCCGGACAATGAAGGAATGGCTTCGTAAGAAGCATTTCAAGGTCCTGGAGTGGCCTAGCCCGTCTCCAGATCTCAACCCCATAGAAAACCTTTGGAGGGAGTTGAAAGTCCATGTTGCCCAGCGACAGCCCCAAAACATCACTGCTCTGGAGGAGATCTGCATGGAGGAATGGGCCAACATACCAGCAACAGTGTGTGACAACCTTGTGAAGACTTACAGAAAACGTTTGACCTCTGTCATTGCCAACAAAGGATATATAACAAAGTATTGAGATGAACTTTTGATATTGACCAAATACTTACTTTTCACCATAATTTGCAAATAAATTCTTTCCGAATCAGACAATGTGATTGTCTGGATTTGTTTTCACATTTTGTCTCTCACAGGTGAGGTATATCTATGATGACAATTACAGGCCTCTCTCATCTTTTTAAGTGGGAGAACTTGCACAATTGGTGGCTGACTAAATACTTTTTTGCCCCACTTGTAGTTGAACAGTGTTGAGGGAATTATTTGTTTAGCAGAGTGATGGCTTTTGGAAAAAAACTGTTCTTGTCTCTAGTTGTTCTGGGGTGCAGTGCTCTATAGCGTCGTTTTGAGGGAAGAAGTTGAAACAGTTTATGTCCAGGATGTGAAGGGTCTGTAAATATTTTCACAGCCCTCTTTTTGACTCCTGCAGTATACAGATCCTCAATTGAAGGCAGGTTGGTAGTCATTGCTTTTTCTGCAGTCCTAATTATTCTCTGAAGTCTGTGTCTGTCCTGTTGGGTTGCAGAACCAAACCAGAGAGTTATAGAGGTGCAGATGACAGACTTGGGGGAAGTGCAATGGTTATAAATATGAGCTAGCTGTCAAGTGTCTGAACTTTTCTCATGTGACCATGGAGATGCTGCAATGGTAGTAAGTGTGAAAAGCGGTCATAAGCCACTCTTTTCAGTGCCATTACAACTTCAAATGGTCACTAAACAAACCGTTGTACGTTGAGGACTCCTGAGGGTGGAGGGCTGGATGATGCATCATGGTCTTCCTATTGCAAGGAAGAATATGACCTGTCTGGATGAAGAAGGCAGTTGGTTCTCTTGGCTTGGCTCCTTTTGAAGGCATCTGGTGATAATCTGGTGCAGAAGAGAAGAACCTTTGTTGGGCCATCATTCTTTCCTGCTTCCAGATGATGCGGTTGCAGGTTGGAGTACCTAGAAGCATCTCTTTCACCTCTTTCCAAGTTCATTCACTAGGAGGAAGTCCACTAAAGCTCAGCTGGATCATTTTTATGCTCAAGCAGAGAGCTGGACTAGAAAACCTCCAAGGACCCTTTCAAGACTGTAATTCCAGGTTCTACTTTCTAGACACACACAAGCTCAGGATCTCCTTTTAGATCATAATATCTACTAGATCAGCGGTGGGATTCAAATTATTTATTTATTTATTTATTTGTCAATTGCTTACAAGATAATAGATATAAGTAAAACATAGTTAGGAATACATGGATACATATAAGAAAAATAAAAAAATAAAAGAAACAATAGGACAGGGACAGTCGGCACATTGCTGTGCTTATGTACGCCCCCTACAGACCTCTTAGGAAAGGGGTGAGATCAATAGTAGAGAGTCTAAGGTTAAAGTTTTTGGGGTTTGGGGAAGAAACCACAGAGTCAGGTAGAGTATTCCAGACATTGACCACTCTGTTGCTGAAGTCGTATTTCCTGCAATCGAGTTTAGTGTGGTTTATCTTGAGTTTGTATCTACTGTGTGCTCTTGTATTGTTATAGTTGAATCTGAAGTATTCATTGACAGGTCGGACATTGCAATGTATGATTTTATATGCCATACTTAGATCTTTTTTTACTACCGGTTCTGTGGGCATGGCTTGGTGGCATGATGTGGCTTGGTGGGCATGGTAGGGGAAGGTTACTGCAAAATCCCCATTCCCTCCCCACCCCACTAACCTGCTTTCCAGCTCTGTTCTCCTGTGCAGGGCAACCAAAGAAGACCCAGCCAATCAAATGGAACTCGGGAGGCAGAGAATAGATGGGGGCGGGGCCAGTCAGATGTGGTATTTGCAGGTTCTCTGAACTACTCAAAATTTCCACTACCGGTTCTCCAGAACCGGTCAGAACCTGTTGAATACCACCTCTGTACTAGACATTTCTAATATAACATACTATCTAACAACAAAACACAAAATCAAAGTTTCATTTCCCCCCCCCCCACCTCAACCTGTTGGCCAAATCTGGCTCTAGATTCTGCCTCATTCGACATCCTTTTCCAATAAGCAAATGAGTCAGAAAATGATTTAAAAGTATTTTATTGATAAACATTGATAAAGTCGGGGAGTCCCTATGAAAAAGGGGAACTTGGTTAAAACAATTTACACTGACTTTTATATTAGCACTGCAAAGAACTTCAGAGCAAAATAAATAGTCTTTTAATGGTTTAGAAATATCTGTCCAGTAACATTACAGGAATTAAAGCATCCAATAATATGTGAGCATAGCCATAGAAAAGAGCATCGTATTCTCAGTAAAAGAAACATTTGTAAAGGAAAAGCATCAAAGTATGGCTGGGTAAGAGATATTCTCAGCGCTTCCCAAAGTTGAGCTAGAACCTTTGCTTTGATCATGGAGGCTTGAGGAACAGCCCAAAAGGAAACTCTTATCTGCAGTATATTCAATGCTCTCCTGCCAGTCCTAGTTTCTGAAAGAGAGGCATTTTCTTGAAAGTGAAGTGAACAGTACTACAAAAACCAAATTTCAGCTATTACAAAGTCCATCTTCTGTGGCCCTCAAAGCACAAAGTCTGAAAATGGTTTCCAAATTATCCATTTTCTTTTCTTTAATCAAAGCGGTCAATTTAGTATCTGTGTTAACTCCATCAACTTTTGCAGCCATTCGTCCATTGTGGGAATCAAAGTATCCTTCCATTTTTATGCATATTCTTCCTCTGTCAACATATATAACATCAAAGTTCCATTTCTTTCAAAGTCTTTATCCACTAAGACTACAAGAAAAGTCTTTGAATTTATCTTTATATTAGCTTCAAGAACCTTGTAATGGAGAACCTTGTAATGGTGAATCCTCCGCCAACACTGCTTTGCTTTGTCGCATGTCCACCATAAATGGTAAAAAGTTCCTTCTTTACATTTATATTTCAAACGGGAAGTCACAACTCCTGCAAAGTCAGGTCACCTATGTGGGGGAAAAAGGTGAAACAATGAAGGAAAGAAGGTGGCAAATGGAAGGAAAGCCTATCTATGCCTATGAACAAAATGAGAACATCTGAAGGATACAGAGATGTTGCAGTTTAACATCTTGGCTACATTGCTGGAAATCATAAAAGGGTCACCCTCAAATTACGACAATAATTGAGTCCAGAATTTTGGTCAATTTTAAGAACATTTTTATAATAGTTTTTAAGCGAATCACATGGTCCTAAAGCAAATAATGTGGTCGTGAGTTCAAATCCAAAAGAAGTGTTTTGTGATTTATTTATTTTTGCCCAGAAAGCAACAAAAGCTGTTGCAAAACGTCATCGCGTAACCACAGGATGCTGTAAATGCTCATAAATTTGGACTGGTTGCCAAGCACCCAAAATGCGATCAAGGGCCTTCGGGGTGGGGTGGCACGTTTGATTGACCTTTAATGATCAGTCATAAGTATCTTCATTTATTACTTTATCAGTAATGAAGTTATCCATTAGAGAAATCATCTTCATTTTCAGCCAGCCCAATTTCCATTGGACTTTGCTGGACTTCAGTGAGCTGGAAGAGACAGAAATAATTCCATTGTACTGTTGCCAAAGTGTCTTGCAGGGTCATTCCCCATCTTCCCTTGGCCCATCGACCCAAGAATTAGCAGCAAGAGATCCTCTCCACGATTCCCTAGTCCAGTGGTAGGGAACGTTGGCTCTTTTATCACTTATGGACTTCAACTCCCAGAATTCCTGAGTGAGCCATAAAAGTTTCCCCATCCCTGGCCTAGTGGTTTTTCAGTTGTGAGGGAAATCAATTTTTGATTTGAATGGGATTGTTCAATATACAAATGTCCTAATTTTTGACTTGAATGATCAATATTCTTTATATGTCCTACATTTGTATATTAAACAGTCCCATTCAAGTCAAAAATTGATTTCCCTCACAACTGAAAAACCACTAGGCCAGGGATGGGGAAACTTTTATGGCTCACTCAGGAATTCTGGGAGTTGAAGTCCATCAGTGATAAAAGAGCCAAGGTTCCCTACCGCTGCCCTAGTCCACCATCAAGTGGAACAAAAGGAAAGAGAAACCCTGCCTCCCTGCCCTTTTCTCCCAAGAGAGAGGTTTTATGAGGATGTGGTTTCAATCTCCAGTTTGCTACATATGTTGTTCCCAGAGGTGGTATTTAGCAGGTTCTGACCAGTTCTGGAGAACTGGTAGTGGAAATTTTGAGTAGTTCAGAGAATCAGCAAATATCACCTCTGACTGGAGATTTTACAGTCTCCTTCCCTTGCCACACTCACCAAGCCACGCCCACAGAACCGGTAGTAAAAAAATTTGAATTCCACCACTGGTTGTTCCTTTTGGTGAAGAGAATCTTGTTCTTCACGTCCTTTGTGGAGAAATCTGGGAAAGGAGAGGGAGGTGCTCAGCAAAGTCTTAGGTCTCCCACAGATGAAGAAAACCTTCCAAAATCAGGTCCTTCTTCCCCTCGAGACCCAATTCCATCTGTTAAAATCTTTTCCCACTTCACAGTGCTGGTGGATTCTCCTGGCCATGAGAGACCTTCTCAGTGAGGCCTCAGACAAATCCTTCTCTCTATCCACTCCCTCCACACTTGCCAATGTATATAAATAAGTGCAGGTGAACCATCTTAAAGGTTCCCCGAAGAGCCAAATGGAAGCAGAAGAACTTGTGGAGAGTCTATACAGATGCAGGATGTAATGACCCAGGGTATATCAGAAATATAACAAAAACCAAAACATAACTAAAAGTCCTTTAATGCCTTCAACTTGGCTTCACTGTTTAATTGGTCACAGTAGAGGAGTAAACTATTTTCAAAATAACATTTCAAAGGAAAGAAACACAGTTCACATTCAAAGAGCTGATAACGAAGCAAAAACCAAAAAACAAACCACATTGAATAAAGTTCCACAACAGACCATGATAGATAATTGCCAACTTCAGGAAGATAATCAGGTACAGTCTGTTGGAAGAACGCCAACCAAGATAAACCTCCTCTAGGAATAAAACACTAAATTGTCTCCAGCGTCTGTTAGCATGCAGGTCCAAACTCTTATGCAGATCTCACACCTGCAACCCATGAAGAGGATCATGGCCCTCTCCTCCTGAGTAGACCACGTTTTACTCTGATCCTCTCCTCCCTGCAGGCCCTAGGATGGATAAGGGATGGGCCTGGGTCCTCCTCTGACTGCTCAGAGTCAGTCTCCACCAGGGGCATGACACAGGAGCTGCAGGAGGAGGGGGGATTTAGTGAGTCAGGAACAGCTTGGCCTCTCACCTGTCCCTCTGGGCAACCTTGTATTTTCAAAGATGCAGGTGTGTATCCCTCATATCCCTGCATCTAGGTGTCCACTCCAAAAGAAAATCCTTCCTTTTCCTTCTCAGGGTTGCAGTCCAATCCAAAGCGTCCACTCACCACATCACTCCACTTTTTGGAGCTCCAGATCAATGATGAATCTGACTGACTTTTTTCCCAGGAGCCTTGGTGCTCCCCTCCCCTCTACCAGCTCCTGGGTCCTTTGCCTTCTTTGTTCTGTCTCCAAAGCAGTAGTCGCCAACTGGTGGGCCGTAAGAAAATTTTGGTGGGCCGCAGAGAAATCTCATCCCAGAGCACCCTCCCAAAGCAATTAATCCAGGCTGTGCAGAAACACAAGGCTGTGCCAACCACATGATCCGCGGGAACCCTCCCCGCCCTCTCACTCCTTACCCGGTAAGCTTGCCTGCTAAATTTTTCCAACCATCAGCTGTACTGCTCTGCTGGGAGATTTAGATTAGCTAGGAAGCAGGAAATGGTTGGATTTCTTGCTTTCTAGCTAGTCTTTAGCTCTTCGGCTCTGCTTTTAAGCAGAGCCAAACCTCCCTTAGGACTGAAGGTTCTATTATTCAATGCAGACTCATGGCAAGCAAATTTTATGTGACAGACTGAGCTAGCCGATGGCAGATAGATAGATCACTGAATGATTCTGTGAGCAACTCAATCTGCCTGCCTACTTTGCCTGTTTTTGGATAAAATTGCTCTTTTTTAATAAAAAAACCCCCCAATATTTACATATATGGTGTGTTGTGAGTTAATTTTGTGAGTTTGCTTGCTAGCAAATTTTATGACTTTGCTTGCAATCAAATTTTTTGTGACAGACTGAGCCAGCCGATGGCAGTTAGATAGATCTCTGAATGAATCTGTGATTCTGTGGGCAACTCAATTTGCCTGCCTGCTTTGCCTGATTTTGGGTAAAAGTTGCTCCTTTTTTATTAAAAAAATTCAATATTTATATAAATATTTATAATATTTACATAGAAGCCATGCCCAGCCAATCACATGACCACAAAGCCACGCCAGAACTGGTTAGTGGTCCCTAGGATTTAAAATGATGAGTTTGCTGGTCCCTGAGGTCCAAAAGGTTGGCGACCCCTGCTCCAAAGCACCAGAAATATCTGAAAAAAAAAACCTTAGAAGAGAGAGAAAAAGGAATGCGAGGAAAGCCTAATTTCCATAATCACTTTGATTCAAGAAACCAGAATGGAAAAATGAGCCTCCTTGCTTGGGCTCATCACTTTTAACCTTGATTTGGTTTCACATGCGTGGATGTGTTCCACAGCCATGTGAGTTTATAAAATTTTAAATAGGTTTTCCTAATTCACAGGTTAAGGCTCCTAAGTTATCCCAACACAATTGGAAAGGACTCAACCAAGTCTTTTAGCGCCAATAAGGAATTAAAGATAAAATTTATCTAGAACACATTTTCCCCTCCCCCACCATTCCCCTTTTCTAAAAGGACAACAAATGGTTGTTTCCCCACTCCTTCTTGGGAATATCCCAATTCTCTGAGAAATTAGTTCCCCGGAGCCCAGCAGCCTTTAAAAAAACCTACTTACATCCTAGACCAGTGTTTTTCAACCTTGGTGGTTTGAAGATGTGTGGACTTCAACTCCCAGAATTCCTCAGCCAGCTCTGCTGGCTGAGGAATTCTGGGAGTTGAAGTCCACACATCTTCAAAGTACCAAGGTTGAAAAACACTAGACACCATTTTGAATTTGATCAACAACAACTGACAGAAACTGACAGTTATCTAGGAGGGATGATATCACAAAGCCATCAGAATCACCATGGAGACGATAGGCCTCCCTTGGGATCCTATCAAAGCTCACCTTCTCCACCTTTTTTACACATACCAATGCCAGTCCCAGATCAAATACTTCTCCCTGCTTAATGTTCCAAAGGTTTTTTTTAAAAAAAAGAACAGGTTTATTATTTTTTTATAACTAATTCAAAGGCGGTGAACCTACCAATCCTCCTTCCTCCTCTTATTTTCCTCATAACAATTATAACAACAACCCTGTGATGTAGAGAGAGAGAGAGAGAGTGACCCAAAGTCTATGACCAGAAAGCTACTGGGACTCCTCACAATAGGATAGGTAAATTCAGATGGAATCTGAAAAGAATGCCTCTATATCGAAATTACAAGATTTGCAAGGCTCCGAAGAAGCTGAAAAAGCTTCTTGGATGAGAAATGAAACATCTTTAAAGAAAAAAAAAGAAAGCCCGGGTGCCTCTTGAAAAAATGTATCTTTGGGATAGGTATGTCTAGTGCAGGGGTGTCAAACTCGCATCGTCACGGCATCACATGACATATCGGGACTTTCCTCCCCCTTCGCTAAGCCGGGCGGGGGCGGGGCCAGCACGTGACACATCCGGCTTGCGGGCCATGAGTTTGACACCCCTGGTCTAGTGTAATAAAGAGAAAGATTAGACGTGATAGGATAACAGTCTTCTAATACTTGAGAAGCTATCCCAGAGAAGAGAGAGTCAACGTATTCTCCAGAGCAGCTGACAAAGAATAATGGATGGAAGATCATTAAAAAGAGATCCAACCTAGAAATTTCCTGACAACCATTTGGCTGAGATGATATAAAACTCCTGCCTTAAGTAAGGGGCCAGACTAGAAGGCTTCTGAGGGCCCCTCCAGCCGTATGATTCTATGATTTCTATGATTGAGAACAATTAATCATGACTAGCCTTTGGAAGCTGTGGGTGCTCCATGACTGGAGGTTTTCAAAAAGACACTGGGAGAGCCATTTGAATCATGACCCGATTCAAAAATTGGGTAGATTATTTGATTGGAACCCGATTTAGTCATGAACAGGAGCGTTCCCAACCCGAGGTTCCACTGTACCATCCTTTTATGACTCCAGAAGCAAAACTATCAGCAAATACTTGCTTTTGCTGCCTTCTATCAGAAGTCGTATGTACCTCCGTTTCCTTTTCTATATATGTCAGGGTTCTGACCAACACCCTAATAAAATCAGGAGCCTCAAGCCATTTTTTTTAAAAAAAAAAAATCCAACTGTTTATTAGGAGTGCCATGTTGGCACGACCTAAGTGAAGCCAGCTCTGACTTCATCCAGTTCGTGCCTTGACTCTGACCCTGTTGCCCCTCCCCTCAAGGTGTGTCACCAGTCACATTCCCCAATGAAGCAATTTCATGGGTCATAAAAGTCACTCCCTTCCAGCCGTTGCCGGTCTCCATGGAGATGGCCTTGCCTTCAGCCGGCTAGAATGTGTCTTGTTTTGGCTGAGGTATGAATTCTTTGGTGCAGCTACGAGGTGCGATTTCCCATCCCCCTGCCTATGGCAACTCGGGAGCAGCTAGAGAAAGCTTTGTGAGTTGACAATAAGACTAATACAAGGCCCCGCTAAATTTCCTTGATGGAGCAATGCAATACATTTCTTCTCTGCCAAGTGTATTCCCAGCTCTGTAGCCCCAGAGTTAAAGCAGCCTATATTTCAGTCAGATTCTCCCTGGTATAAGAGCTGTTGAAATTAATGAGCTCTTGAACAAACAAAGCAAGTTGTGAACTTCTCTTTTTCCCCCTTTCTTCCTTTCAAAACATTTAATAGGCAGAGCCAATGCTCGTAAGCGCTTTTTCTCCAGAATGTGCAGCGTTAAATGTCTACTCTGTTTATTAATATTATCCAAATACAATCTGCTACAAATACAATCTACAGTTACAAGAAAAGGGATCTGAATAAAACATGCAACCAAAGGTCAAAAATAAAAACTGTTTCTCCCAACTGAAAGCTTTCAACTTTAAATTAGTTGTCTAATCTGGATCAAGCCTTCATCAAGCTTAAAAATATCTGACAAAGTAATGCAAAGTACTTTACATTTGAATAGCTGGACTTGAAACCATTCTGTTAATGTGCCCCTTCCTAGATACTAGACCCATGTCTAACATGACAATGAATTTTAAGAAGAGACTGGACAATCATTTGGGTGAAATGGTATAGGGTCTTAAGCAGGGGGTTGGACTAGAAGACCTCCCAAGTCCCTTCCAGCTCTACTCTGATTCTTCTAGAGCAGGGGTGTCAAACTCAATGGTGGGCATGACATGGGACTTGTGTCGGGGGCACCTGTGGTGGCCAAGTGCTGAGGCAGGACTTCCTGAGACCCTCCCTCCCTCTCATTAAAATCTCCTTCCTTCCTTCCTTCCTTCCTTCCTTCCTTCCTTCCTTCCTTCCTTCCTTCCTTCCTTCCTTCCTTCCTTCCTTCCTTCCTTCCTTCCTTCCTTCCTTCCTTCCTTCCTTCTTCCTCCCTCCCTCCCTCCCTCTTCATTTTCCTTTCTTCTTCCTTCCCCTCTTTCCTTATTTTTCCTCCCTTGCTCTCTTCCCACCTTCCCTTCTTTTTCTTCGTCTTTCCTCTTTCCCTTTCTCCTTTCCTGCCCCTTCTTGCATGCTCAAATGCAAAAGGGGAAACATTTCTCCTTTTGCTTCATTTGTAGTTTGTTTTGATAGCCTTATGCCAGCAAAAATGGAGCCCTGTTCTTTCTGGCAGAGGGCTGAAAGAGGCCGTTGCAGTTGAAAATGAGGTGCAGGGAGGGGAATGCATGCATCCCCCCACCAGCTCCATTTTCACTAGCAGAGGCACCAGTGGGCAGGTCCTTTGCTGTTTCCCTTTTGGCCAGATTAAGCACCTCACAGGCTGGATCTGGCCTGTGGGTCTTAAATTTGACACCCCTGTTCTAGAGAATACCCTTCCCCAATCTGAATAAGGTTAAATATATTTCATTTCAACTTCCTTTCTTTTTCTGTAGGCATTCAGCACTCACAGAGGCAGTGTAGTGTAGTGGTTATAGTGTTGACCAGGACTGGAGAGATCCAGTTTCAGGTCTATCTGCAATTGCTAAAGCTCATTGAGTGGCTTTGGGCAAATCACTCTCTGTGGATCCAACCTCCCTCACAGGATTCTTGCTGGGAGAAAATGAAGAGATACTCTCATATAAGCTGCCTTTTGCTTCTCGGGGGAGAGACCATATACGTATCTGTTCTGATCAAGGCTTCTGAGACCTTAAATAAGCACATGCTTAATTAAAACAACTCTTGTTTTATTTCAGAACTGGGAATTATGTTCATTCCCAGCCCGTAATGAAACCTAAACAGTCCCTCAAGATAGGCACCCACCTTTCTCTCTTTTGAATTGCTGCCAACAACTGAAGTGCCAAATGAACTATAAAAAACCAACCGAAGTACAAAGTCCACACAGAGCTTCAAGGATTAATCCGAAAAGAGCAAATGACTTTGCTTCCTGCAAAGGTATCATCATCTTGGCCTGACCTTTATACCTTATGGGAGGGGCAATCACCTCCAAGCCTTACTCCCGAGTCACCCCTTTTGTCTCAGCTGCTCTTGCCTTCTAGCAACCCTGCGCAAACGCACACTGGGAACAGGCTCCCCTGGGTCCTTTACCTCGCTGCTACCAGGCTCCAAAGACTCCCAAGGCAGCACCCCACTCCCAGATGGTCCTGGCCCCATCTCTGCATCAGATGCAGGACCCTCATCCGAGTCCTCTCCAGACTGCTGGAATGGTCCCCATTCTTCCCCATTGTCCGATTCTACTGCCTGTTTGCACAGGCTGCCAGCGAACCACAACAGTATCTCAAGAAATAAGAAAATAAATGGTATTGCCCTCAACAGATCAGAGAGAGTTTAAGCACAAAGAGAGAACACTTCAAGCACATTTGTTCATGAGCTTCCCATTTGAAAAATGCACTTTACCATTCAGAGCTGCTATTGTGTGTAAGAACGCAACTGCAGGTTTTTGCAAACTGGAATACAAGCAGAGATGCTAGAATCTGCTCTCAGGAGGTTTAAGAGACTTACATGGGGATTAGGAAGAATGCTGTAACAAACCACTGCTTCCAAGAAAAGGGCCCAACCACATCTGCAAACTCCTCAGGGGCAAGATCTTTGTTTCCCTCAGAGTTATTCATGTGAGGCTTACTGCACCATGCCTAAGGCAGTGGGTGGAAATCACTTGAACCTCTCCAATGAACAGAAAGGAAGCTCTGCCTTCAGCTTCACTGCTGGAGACAAAGATCAATACATAGAAATGTTTGGCAAAGAATGGCCTAGAGCAAAAGAGTACCTCAGCGGTGTTCCAAAACTTTACATCCCTCAATGGTTTATTTTTTTGTCTGCTAGGCAGAAAACAACATTTTTGGAGGAACCTATTGCAATATACAATATCCAGACTAGCATCTACAGGTCATAGCGCTTGGTTCATCTAAGGCATTCAGTCTAAAGCAGGGCTCTTCAAACTTGGCAACTTTAAGACGTGTGGACTTCAACTCCCAGAATTGCCCAGCCAGCATGACTAGCTGAGGAATACTGGGAATTGAAGTCCACAAATCTTAAAGTTGCCAAGTTTTGGTTTAAAGCAAGCAAATCATTTCTAACATTGTCACATTTTATACCCTAGAAAGAATGCAGAGAAGAGCACCAAAGATGATAGCAATAGGAGTCAACTTATTTTCCAATGCATCTAACCACTATTGACCTCACTCCATTCCCAAGAGGTCTGTAAGAGGCATGCATAAGTGCACCATCGTGCTTCCCGTCCCTGTCCTATTGTCCCCATTTATTTGTACCTATTTCCTGTATTCTTACTCATGTTTATACTTGTACCTATTATCGTGTAAGCGATTGACAAATCAAATAAATAAAATAAATCTGAAGGTAGGACAAGAAGTAATGGATGGAAGATCATTAAAGAGAGATCTAAGCTAGAACTAGGGAGAAATTTCCTAACAGTGAGAACAATTATTCAGTGGAACAATTTGCCTCTGGGGTTGTGGATGCTCCATTACTGGAGGTTTTTAAGAAGAGACTGGAGTGCCATTTGTCTACAATGGTATAGAATCTCCTGCCATGGGCAGGGGGTTGGTCTAGATTAGAAAACCTCCAAGTTCCTTTCCAATCCTATTATTCTATGTTCTCTGTTTCTATCTCCCCTGGGCACTTCCTTGAAAAATAAATGAAGGCATGTGATCGAAGGCTTTCAAAAGAACAGACATGTGTCAAATGTCATTGAGCACATCTTTTGCATCAACTGTGTGATGATGTCATGGCTCAGGAGATATCACTCGCCTGCCTGCAGATGCCCAGGGATGAGAATGAAGAGGTCAGGGAGTGGCAATTGAAACTCCACTGCCCTGTGTAACATTGTTGGACTTTGCAGCTGCAGGCACAGAGTTATACCCTCTGACCACTGCTCTGCTATGGAGAGATGCTCCAGATTTCAGGATTGATCTTCCCAGGAGAAGTGGCATTCTTCAAGAGTCAAGCCCTTTTGTTCAATATCTTTTAGCTTCTACACATGTCCACCACATATGGTAATATGTTCCAGGTGTCTGTTGGCACTTCCAGCATTTGGCTGATTTGTCTTTAAACATCTTTGCCAGTTTTGCTGATGCAAAGTGCTATCTATCAAACATTTGTACAAATTGGACATCTTCGACAAAAGTACACACATGGTTGGAAAAAAATGATAAAGCAACATATAGATTTGAAACCTGTAATATTTTTTATTAGGGATGGTACCTGAATGTTACAGCAAAGAAGAAATATATTTAATTATTCATGTATTAACATCAGCTAGGATTGTATTTGCTCAGAATTGGAAAAGCGATAAAATACCGGCACAAAAGTGATTGAGAAAATATTTGAATGGGCAGAGATGAATAGATTAACACAGGCAATGAAAGAAAAAGAAGAAACTGAATATTACATGGTATTGGATCTATTTCATCAATGGTTGGGAAATAAAACAAGTAAAAATTGAGTAGATGAATATACAGAGAAATAAGTTAAGGTTGATATAAAGATAATAGATATAAGAGAAAATGGCTTATAAAGAAAATGTGATAATTGTTATATTGGTAAGAAAAGCATTAATTATAATTGTTAGCACAAGACAGGGGTGGGATTCTACAGGTTCACACCTATTCGCTAGAACCGGTTGTTAACATTCTAAGCAGTTCGGAGAACCGGTTGTTAGAAGAAATTACTGGCCTAATTCTGTAAGGAAGGCAGGAAGGAAACATTCTGATGTTGCTTACAGAAACTGCCTCTCCGTTAACCCTTATTACATTCTTGGCAGGACTAGACTTCCTGTCTCAGGAACTTCTCTGGAGTTATTTTTCCCTCCTTTGTTGGTACTTTGCTTGTGTGGAATGACCATTCAAAGTTACAATGGCACTGAAAAAAGTGACTTATGACCATTTTCACACTTACGACTGTTGCAGCATCCCCACAGTCATGAGAGGCCAGGCGAGGAGATGCATGCTTCCATGTGAGTGATATTGAGTTGGCCATGCCCAGCCAGTCACATGACCACCAAGCCACGCCCACCAACTATGCCACGCCCACAGAACCAGTTGTTAAAAAATATGAATCCCACCCCTGGCACAAGATATATGTACCCAGTTGACACACTATTTGAATGAAAGATGGATTTATTGTAAATATAAAATAAAAAAAGTTCCAAAAAAAGAGTCAAGCCCTCATGAACACGTGAAAGAAGCTCTGAAGACAGAATCATTCTGAAGTGCAGGGATATGAGCAGTCCTCAGATCTATTCTCTGAAACGGAGAATTATTTAGCTAAATTATTTCTAGGAGGAGGCAAAGCCAGCTCCGAGCTAGCAATATTCTACCAGGAGAAAAGTGCAAGAACATGTGTTCCAGTGGTGGGATTCAATTTTTTTTACTACTGGTTCTGTGGGTGTGGCTTGGTGGGCGGGGCAGGGGAAGGATACTGCAAAATCTCCATTCCCTCCCCACCCCACTAACCTGCTTTCCAGTTCCGTTCTCTTGTGCAGGGTAACCAAAGAAGACCCAGCCGATCAGCTGGGACTCAGAAGGCAGAGAATAGATGGGGATGGGTTCTCCGACCTACTCAAAATTTCCGCTACCAGTTCTCTAGAACTGGTCAGAACCTGCTGAATACCACCTCTGCTTGGGGCTATTTATGACCCAGGTTCAAAATTCCAACTGTTGGGTAGCCCCGCCCACTCCCCACCTTATAATCATGTGACCAACCTTTGGGTGCTTGGCAAAATGACCACATTTGCAGCATCCTGCAGTCACATGACCAACATTTTACAGCAGTTTTTCTGAAAGTCGGGCACTTACTTCCAATTTTAGTCAAAACCGTGCTTATAGCAAACCACTGATTTGCTAAATGACCACAATGATTTGCTTAATGATGGCTGCAAAAATGGTTGATATATTTATGACTGTGATGGACAGGCTCTATTACAGTCGTAAATCAAGGACTGCCTGTTCATTTGTCAGTGAAGAGAAACCCTTCATGGCCTTTTGCTGAAAATAGAAAAAAACCCTTCCAAACTTGTGATTTATGAGTGTGGTGAAAGGATAGAATATGGAAAGAGGGGAGCTATGATATAACTTTAGGATGAGAGGATAAAGTATAAGGTGCTGAACATTTATAATTGCTGCAAAGAAAATTGGAAGTTTTCTTTCTTTCTTTCTTTCTTTCTTTCTTTCTTTCTTTCTTTCTTTCTTTCTTTCTTTCTTTCTTTCTTTCTTTCTTTCTTTCTTTCTTTCTTTCTTTCTTTCTTTCTTTTGTTTTCCCTCCCTCCCTCCCTTCCTCCTCCTTTATTTCTTTCTTTCTCTCTCTCCCTCCTTCTTTCTTTCTTTCTCTTTCTTTCTTTCTTTCTTTCTTTCTTTCTTTCTTTCTTTCTTTCTTTCTTTCTTTCTTTCTTTCTTTCTTTCTTTCTCTTTCTCCCTCCCTCTTTTTCCTTTCTTTCTCTCTCTCTCCCTCCCTCCCTCCTTCTTTCTTTCTTTCTTTCTTTCTTTCTTTCTTTCTTTCTTTCTCTTTCTCCCTCCCTCTTTTTCCTTTCTTTCTCTCTCTCTCTCTCCCTCCCTCCCTCCTTCTTTCTTTCTCTCTCTCTCTCTCTCCTCCCTCCCTCTTTCTTTCTTTCTTTCTTTCTTTCTTTCTTTCTTTCTTTCTTTCTTTCTTTCTTTCTTTCTCTTTCTCCCTCCCTCTTTTTCCTTTCTTTCTCTCTCTCTCTCCCTCCCTCCCTCCTTCTTTCTTTCTTTCTCTCTCTCTCTCCCTCCCTCTTTCTTTCTTTCTTTCTTTCTTTCTTTCTTTCTTTCTTTCTTTCTTTCTTTCTTTCTTTCTTTCTTTCTTTCTTTCTTTCTTTCTTCTCCTCTCCCCTCCTTCTTAATAAAAAGAGGAAACAATTTAATTCATGAGCTATAAGAAGCCCTGCTTGAGCCGTAGGTTGAACTAGAAGCCCTTCCCATCCCTGTTACCCTGTTAAATCTTCGTTGCTCAAAATGAATACATATTTCCAAACTTCGGCTAAAATTTCAAAATCCCCTCTTGTTCTCCTGACAAGTATGGCTCAGGAGAAAGTCTGCCAGCCTTTTAGCACACTGAATCCCAGAGCCAGCTGAAACATCCTGTTGTGTAGCTGATTAATGTCGGTGCCAGTTTCTGCTAATTATCTTGGCATCCAAATTTCTCCCGGTGCCCACACAAAGTTTCTGCGAAGAGCTTTTTTTGTGTGTTTTTTTGCACAAACTGTGAGCGGCTTCTGAAATGAAAAGCCATTTTGGGTTTGACTGCCTGGCAGCTAAAGAGAGCAAAATGTCACTTTTCAAAGCTTTTTGCGCCCACAGGTGCTCTCTCTTTTTCAAGGCGCTGCTAAGGAATATTTTGAGCGGCTCAGCTCATTCAGTTGGAATAGGCGTGCCAAAGGGATGGGCAGAGAGCCCAGTACCCACTTTGAGGTTTCAAGCAAAACTATTAAAATAAATTGAGGCTTCTGAGT
This sequence comes from Bungarus multicinctus, assembly GCA_023653725.1. Lineage (NCBI taxonomy): Eukaryota > Metazoa > Chordata > Lepidosauria > Squamata > Elapidae > Bungarus > Bungarus multicinctus. The sequence continues at coordinate 19,398,572 of CM042848.1, read as the reverse complement.
ATTAAAAAAAAAAGAAAGCAAGGGAGAATTGGCAGAAAGAAACGGATCCAGGGATTTCTACAAGAAGAGAATTGGATTCATGTGCTATTACTTGCCTGCTGACTTCACATTGGTCTAAGGATGATTCCCAGGAGAAAATGCAATGATAAAAGGAGGCAAGAAGTCCAGGGAATCCAAACAATCAAGATGTGGCTACAAGCATCTAATCAAAGTCCCACCCCCCCCATTTTTTAATATGAATTTTGGTTGCATGTTTGTGGCTGTCAACCCAATAAATGCTTAATTTGTTTTAGAGATCATTTGCACAACTCTGCAGAGTTGCACTCAAATAATGTCTTCCAGGCAATTTGTAATCATCATGGTGGTACTTCAGAAATGAAGAGGTGATAAGCAGCCTGGGAAAGCCAAGGGAAATAGTTGAAACCATCAAAAAAGCGAAAGTTAAAATATTTTGGACATGTGATGAGACACCCAGAAAAATACAGCATCCTTCACTTAATCCTCCAGGGAAAGATTGAAGGCAAATGAGGTCCAGGCAGAAGAAAAACCTCATGGCTTCAAACTCTAAGGGACTGCTTTGGACAATACCCAACACTATTTTTTTGTGCAGCTGTTGATAAAAATAGGATTTCCAACATAATCGCCAATGTCCGATGACGGATGTGGCACAAGAAAAAAAAAGAGAAGATAGTAGTACTGCTTCTTTTTTATATGGGATGCATTATATTGTCTAACGCTGTGATAGCGAACCTATGGCACGTATGCCACAGGTGGCACGCAGAGCCATTTATGCCGGCACGTGAGCCGCAGGCAAACTTACCTCACTGCACATGTGCGCACCTCACAGCTGATTTTCAGTTGGTTTGAGGCCTCTTTCGACCTCTCAGAGGCTTGAAAAAAATCTCTGCAGGCTTTGCAGGCCGAATATAGGCCCGTTTCATCACTTCCTGTAATATCGGAAGTGACAAAATGGGCCTATTATTCGGCCTGCAGAGGCTTTTTTTAAACCTCATGGAGGCCGAAAAAGGCCTCAAACCAACTGAAAATCAGCTGTGAGGCGCAGTGCAGGAAAGGGGGCGGCAGCATGGGGGATTGTGTGTGCATGTGCAGGGGGCATGGGGTGTGTATGCATTGCCTTCTGGGTGCTGGCACACGAGACCAAAAAAGTTAGCCACCACTGGTTTACCATCTCGACTTTTTCAACTATATCTTAAGGACACTTAAGGTTCCAGGCTATTTGGGGGGGATGTCTTTCTTCTATGACCTTCCAAGACAAAATTTGCAACAAGACAGCCTTCCTTCCATCTTCAAAAAGGGTAAAATTAAAAAGCTGGCAAGTAGGAGGCTCTGTGGATTTATTCTGAGACTTGGGAAAGAACAATCAAGCCACCAAGGCAAAGCCTGTAGGCAGTGTGAAGATATTGTGTACAGACTTTTACAATAAAGTGTGCCAAAATGTTAGGACATATCAATAAAGGACGGGTTTGAAAAAAGATCTATTTTTAATATTAAAGCCAGATGGGTTTATTTTTAATATCGCTAAATTTACAGTTCTTGGCATTCATAGTAAATTTGATGAAAATAGGACCAATTATACAACTCAATTTTTTAATATTAATTTACAGCTTAGCCACAATGCTCTGTCTGTAAACTTTTAATTGGTGAATAAATACATCATCCAGGTTTGTCAACCCCTGGCATTGCTGTAACTTACTATACTCTTGATGTTATGCAATTTGCAAACAATTCCTTTCAAGTACAGTCATATTTACTACGTACAAAATCATTATCTAATTTTGATAGCTGTACTAGTAGCGTCTGTAAAAAGATTGAATCCTTTTGCAAAATTTAAAAAATGCAGTGAAATCTGCATTTGTTTTATGCGCAACTTTCCTCAATTTTATATATTCCGGTGCAATTTGTACAAATATTTACATTGAAAAAAGAGTATGCGAAGCCTTTGATCCTTAATAGATTTGCATTTATAGTCCTAGTCAAAATTCTTTGGGAACAGAAATAGCAATAGTAGTAGTATTTAAACTTATATATTGCCTCATAGCAGCACTTTTTGGGTAGTTTACAATGTCGGCATTATTTGCATATTTTCTCCAACAATCTGGCTTCTCATTTTACTGACTTGGGAAGGATGGAAGGCTGAGTCAACCTTGAGTTCTGTCAAGATCAAACTCCAGGCTGTGGGCAGAATTTGCCTGAAATACTACAATCTAACCACTGTGCCACTAGGGCTCCTAGGATATTTTTATAATTAAAAATAGTTTCCATCTAAAGAGACTCCTTTAAATCCATGGGATTTGTCTTTGTTTAGTGGTTTCCAATATTTTTCTTTATGTTGACAAGTCTCATCATCACAAGCTTTTGATGACCACAGATCATCCATGGTCTGCTATGCTGCTCTGGGATATACATAATTTTCCTGAGTAGTATTCATAGGCTTGCAGAATTAAATCAAAACCAAGTAGCTAAAAATTATACAATTTCAATTGACATTTCATTATTTCAACCAAAAATCTCTCTTATATATCTTCTAAGACATATTTTTAACTTTTGGTGTTGATGTTCCACCACTACTACTATGGATCATCTCAGCAGATAACAGACTCTAATGAGCTTGAAGGAGATTTTTTATGATTTTTCATCATCAAGAACAGTGGTGGGATTCAAACATTTTTACTACCAGTTTTGTGGGCATGGCTTGGTGGGCATGGCTTGGTGGGCATGGCAGGGGAAGGGTAGTGTAAAATCCTCATTCCCTCCCTACCCAACTAACCGGCTTTCCAGCTCCGTTCTCCTGTGCAGGGCAACCAAAGAAGACCCAGCCAATCAGCTGGGACTCGGGAGGCAGAGAATAGATGGGGGCGGCGGCAGTCAGAGGTGGGATTTGCCGGTTCTCCAACTTACTCAAAATTTCCACTACCAGTTCTCCAGAACTGGTAAGAACTGGCTGAATACCACCTCTGATCAAGAACCTGATAGTAGTGTTTTTCATGATGGACCATGAGTAGTTTATGAACCACTTGGAAACTTAGTTCTAACAAAACAAACAAACAAACAAAAAAACAATGGAAAAAGGAAGAATGTAGAAATTCTAGATTCTTTTAAAGAAGAATTCTTCTATTGTTTTCCATTTTCTTTATTCTACTGCAATTAATGTCCGCACTAGTCTGGTAGCACCTTTTTAGATAGAAACATTCTATTAAATGTCATAAGCTTCATGAACATATTCATGTATGACAATGTCTACTGATGAATGCGATAATTGTGTTGGACTGGAGCACTGGTTTCTTTGTGCTGAATATTTGTGACATACCTTTGAGCAACTCTTAGCAGCTCTGAAGGAAATACATTTGACAATATTTTGATTAGGGCCTAAGTCCATATATGGTGTTTGTGTGTGTGTGTGTTTAGGCAGTTTTTAATTAGTTTCTGATATAATGAAATGCTTACAGTATCTGAGGCCTATGTTCAGCTTATTTAATCTAGAAAATCTTCAGAAGTACTGTTAAGTATTCATTGCTATAAAACGTCTTTTATCTGAGCTAGGGACTAAACAGGTCCACTTCGAAATTGTTTGTCTAGGATGCTTTTCAAAGCCGGCAGTTCAGCAAAACAAAATTAAGGCTTGGTGGAAAGACTTAACTGTAACACGTAAATATATAGACCACTGGTAGAAATTGTGATTGTGTTAATAAGCAAAGCAGAGGTGGTATTCAGCAGGTTCTGACCAGTTCTGAAGAACCGATAGCGGAAATTTTGAGTAGTTCAGAGAACCGGCAAGTACCACCTCTGACTGGCCCTGCCCCCATCTATTCTCTGCCTCCCAACTGATCGACTGGGTCTTCTTTGGTTGCCCTGCACAGGAGAACGGAGCTGGAAAGCAGGTTAGTGGGATAGGGAGGGAATGGGGATTTTGCAGTAACCTTCCCCTTCCATGCCCACCAAGCCACGCCCACAGAATCTGTAGTAAAAAAAATTGAATCCCACCACTGAAGCAAAGTAATAAGAAAATTCCAGCTATTAGTTTGATTTGTTGTTTTACAAGCTTACAAGCTTTTATCTAAAGCTGTTCAGTGTTCTTTGGTTATCCTCTATGGCAGATTGCAGCCAAGTAGAGTGTTTGTTTCTCTGTTTGCTAGGATTGATTAAACTGGTAACTGAACTACCTAACAGAAATGGGAGAGAGAGAGACTACAACTGAACAACAATTTTTGCCCAAATTTGCACAAATTTAACACATGTAGCCATAACTTCTCACAATCTCAGGCATTCTTACAGGATTAGACAAATTCATGTGCCAATCAGTTACTATATCTAAAACAAACCTCCTCATTCAAGAGTAATAGACATTTTCATGGAAAAGACTCGGGACAAGTGGAGTGATCACAATCTGTATCCACTATTTGTGAAGTTACCAGATTTTTTTAGTTGGGTCATGCTGGAACAGAAGACCAGAGGTAGAATGGCTTGATTCTTCTCACAGCTGAGATACAATGGTAATAGTCTTTCCCCTAAGCACCACTGCATTTTGTGTAACCACTTTTATCACCTGTGAAGCTGGCCTTCAGAAGCTTTGAATACACATTAGCTCTGGTTGAAAAATATCAGTTCCATAAGACTGAGAAGTATCCATTACATCCAAATAAGACTAAATACCTGAAATTTTTAAAAAAGTGTTATATTTTTTTCCACCCAAGAAATGACCTATGAAGTATTAAATGATAATTATCAATAGTCAAGATTCACTGCTTTCATAAGTGCAGAAGGAACAATATGGCTCTTCAAGTGGAGTTTAATAATCCCAGATTACAGAGAATATATTTGATTACATCACCATGGATTACAAAATGAGGCAGATCGTTTTTATAGCCTGAAATGATAATATATAAAAAAGAGAAAGGTAAAGATTTCCCCTGTGACCAGTCCTATCTGAGTCTGGGGACGGTGCTCATCTCTATTTCTTAGCTGAGGAAACCAGAATTGTCCAAAGATGCTTGTGTGGTCATGGGGCCAGCATGATTATATGCCAAGGTGTAAGGAACACCATTACTTTCCCACCAAAGTGGTACCTTTTTATCTACTTGCATTTGCATGGTTTCAATCTGCTAGGTTCGCAGAAGCTTGGCAGTAATGGGAGCTCACACCATTGCATGGTGCTTGGGTCTCGAACCCAAGGCTGTCAGCTTTCCAGCTGACAATTTCTGCATCTTTAATCTCCGAGCCATCGTGCACCGTTGTATAATATATAAAACTGAATAGCAAATTGCAAATAGTCAAACACTCACATCCATAATTTTTAGTTCACAAAACACAAAATTTGTTCAAATGTGAGTGAAGAAAACCACCACCAGGGAGCTGAGAGAAGATATAAGTGGTGGACTTCCCAGCTGCAAAGAACATTAAATTTTTAACATATAGAGAAAAGAATACTTGTTAGATTTTGAGAAAAAAAATGCTGAGCGAGATTCTGGTTCTACCTATGGTGCTTCAAGGTTTATTCAGGTGAAATCCAGCATAAACCAGTGAATTTAAAACATTCAGTGCATGTTTCCTTGACGAAAAATCTATTTCCAATTCAGTTCAACTTCTCATGCCACACGTACACATCCATCTAGCTACCACACAATCATTCAGAGGTGTTTATCCTAGTCTTCTTCCAAACATGGCTGGCCACATAATGACAAATATTTCTTGTGCAATTAAATTTAGAATTCTTGCCCATTGGGCTTGAATAGATGTACGTGAATACATGAATCTCTCCAAAACAACATTTGTTTTTGTAAGCGAATCCAAGAGTTTATCCTTTGGCCAATTCATCACTTGTAATAGGGATGAAGCAAATAGACTGAATTATTACTAAACCATTCTTGTCTACGAAGATGGTAAGACGTGTCTCTTGAAATGATGGAGCAAATATTGTAAAATAAACTGTCTTGGAAATTGTTCAGATAGAGTGGGCAGTGAAAATTTGATTCCTACTAACTAAAATAAAAAAGCAAGAATTTCTCCTGGTAAAGACATCTCTGGCCCCTCTATAAATGGCACATCAATTCACAGCCATGAGGTGTCAGATGGACGGCACTTTGCATAAGCTTTTCAGGAAAGCTTGAGGCCCTGCTAAATGTGCTTATTGATAGTCCTGTCAGAATGAAAAACGACTTCTTGATAAAGGAATGAAAGAATTCAAATGTTTCAGGGAGAGAGGAAAATGAAATAACATTAAGGGCAACTACTATTGCTAAAAATAAATGGTATAAAAAGTTGTTAAGGAAATTCTGGAATGCTGTTTTCCAGGGGACCTTTGGGGATGGCATGGTGGGTTGACAATTGTTCCTGAGGAATTGCCACCAATGTTGTGTGGTTGATGAGGACCCTCTTATGGGGAGGAGGGTAGAATGATGAGGTGTTATTGTCAGGGTCTCCATCTCTTCTTATAGCCTACATTTCATGAAACCAATTGCAAATTCACAAATGCATGCTGACCTGTGTCTTCCCACTTCTGTCATTTACTTCAGGCTGAAGAGCACATGTTTTCTTTTTCTAATGTGGGAATTGGACCCATCCATCCATCCTCTGCAAGCAAGAGGAGAGAAAAGGACCATTGTCAGGAACACAGCTCAAACAGCTCTTGCTATCAAACTGCCCCATGAAAGGACTTTTACTTGGTCAGGAATCAAGGAACTTCTCCACTAGTTAGGAAACCATTCAGGAGTATCCGAAATAGGTGATGAACTTAATCCCAATTTAAGGTGATGAAAAAGATCATGATGGCAACTAGGACTGAAAGGTTGAAGAAAAATAAACTCCAACAGCAAAACTCCGAGGCAGGAATTTTCTCAAAGTTCCATTTTATTAGAGTAGTCATCCTGGCATATCTGGGAAAACCCGAATCTGAAATTTCCAAGTTTTTCTGCAATCAGTAAAAATTACAAATCTACTCCCTGCACCCATCATTCCATCACAAGCCCCAATCACCATCCGTTCCAACTTGAGACAACCCTTTAACCATTCCCCCACTGGGTGCAGGAATAACATGACCTTGACTTTAAAGAAGAATGCTATTATGTCTAACCAGATACGCTCCATGAAATCCCCCCTCCCAACTTCCCAAGCTCAAGAATGTGGCAGCGTGGAAGCTCCTGATGCTAATATGGCTTCCAAAGCTGACAGTTATTTATTGTGCATTTTAATGTCATGCCTACAAGGAGAAGTGTAACCCATTCAAGAATGAGCTTTGCATTGGAGAAATATCTAAGCCCATGCAATGAAATGAAGTATCATATTTTAGAAGTCAGAATATAGCCTTTGTAGAAGCTACTAATTAATAGGGTCTGAGCTACTATCTTAAGCAGGAGGTTGGGTTTTCCTTCTACAAGGGGATCTCTCTTCATCTGGCATTGAAATGAAGGTGGAGCATCTATTCTTGTGTTCCTTGATCTCTCACTGCCTTTTGTTATCATCACTCATGGTACCCTTCTGAACCAGCTCCAAAGGCTGGAGGTGAGATGTCATTTTATGGCTTCTTTTCTCTTGACAGCTTTAAGACTTGTGGACTTCTGGGAGTTGAAGTCCACAAGTCTTAAACTTGCCAAGTTTGAAGAGCCTTGCTCTCTGGCCAGCACCTGTCATGTTGGTTGAGGGAAAGGATTGCTCCCTTGATGTCTCCTTTGTTGGTAGCACAAGAGACTAATCTCTGTCTTATCGTATTGAACATCTACTATTGAGACCACCTGCTAGTCTGGGATTCGATATCATCGGTATGCTGATGATATCCAATTATATTTCTTGGCATAGGCTGGCAATGTGAGGTTGTTACAGTTCTGTCCCGGAAGGCTTTACACAGTTCCATCTGGTGAGCCTGTTGTGCCCTTTCCTACACCAGGGTGATCTTCAGACAATCCCTTATGCCATGGTCACTTTGTAGCTTGTACATTGGGCTGTTCCTTGAATTGCCCTGGAAGACTACTTGGAAACTTCTGCTGGCCCAGAATGCAACAGTAATACAATGCCTACCACCTCAGTATGCCATGTGGTACCTCTGCTCTATGAATTGTAGAGCTAGTCTGTTGGTTTCTGGGTATAATTCATGGTGTGGGTATGACCCACAAGCCCTTCAAGCATACAGCCTAGTTACTTCAGGGACTGCCTGTCTTCTATACTATAGATCTACAGTATATAGTAATTGTTAAAAGCATATTAGAATGAAACAACAGACTTTTGATAATCTGATCCATAGGATGCTTTATTAGGAAAAACACTGCAGTATGTACCCCTCTCTACTCCAGAAAAAAAAAAAAACCATTTTCTAGGAGGAAGGAGACCCCTCCATTTGGTGAATACAACTTATATAGGTTTATCAAATCACGTGGTTACATAACACTTCCTGTTTCCATATATGGATGTTACACAACCTTCCATGGAAAACTTCCAACATTTTCAGATTTCCTGTTTTTCAAATTCCAGAAAATTATAAGAAAACATTAATATTCCTTAATGTGACATTTATAATGTCAGAGCACCCTAGAACATACCTCTAAGTTATGCCAAATAAATAGTAATACGATATTGTATTATTCCCAGCAGAAAACACATTACATAACTGTTCTGAGCTTTAAAAGTTCAAACTGCGGACACAAAATGGCTACAGTTTGGTTCTTTATATTCTCAAGTATAATAACCAAATTTCACTCATAACAGTAATCTATAGCATCAGCCAGGGGAATTTGATCTGGCAGAGTTGATGGGCTTCACTACGGGACAAGAGTTATACTAATGTCAAAGAAATGATGGAATAGAATAATTAAGGAAAAGATGGAAAAGGAGGGACAGGATGAAATGTGAATGGCAAAAGTTAAAATCTTTTTAAAATTTATTTTAAATAATTACATAGAATTGTTACATTGTTCCGCAGTGAGTTGCCTTGTGGTGAGTTGGCCTTGGCAAGTTGTCCAGCAGTGAGTTCGTCATGGTGATCTGGCTGTGGCAAGTTGGCCATGGCGAGTTGGCCACAATAAGTTGGCTGGGGCATGTTGTCCCATTCCATGCTGGCCCTTATTAGGGTACTGTGATATTTCAAGTCTTATGGATATTTCAAGTCTGATGATATCCAATTATATTTCTTGGCATAGGCTGGCAATGTGAGGTACCCCATGTCATAAGGACTTAACTTTGTTTTTCCCTTCCTTACATGGTTACATTTTACAGAGATCAATAAAAACATGAGATTAAAATCAACTATATACTTTCATAACCAATATTTAGCTATCAACTTCCATTTTCTTTATTTTTGAGTCAGATATGATCTTGTTGTTTTAACTGCCATTTGTTTTGTCCCACAATAAATGCATCTGGGGGTTTCTTTGATGCTTAGCCAAACCTTGGACTGACATATGTATATCTGTTTTTGTTCTATTTTTTTCCTTATTAACGGCTGTCATATTGACCATACCATGAGAACCGCCCTACATATACTTGAATATTGTAGCTAGCATGGTAAATGAAATAACCTTTGTAAAATAGTTAGGGAGTTGCAGTGAATGTGATCCAAGGGGAGGGATGAGGTTGTTTTTTTTTAAATAGTAGACAGCAAGTGAGAATAGCTATTTAGATAATTATACAGCTTAAGCTACAACTTGCTCTTCAGGAATGTGTGAGAATTTCACTTCAAAGCCTATTACTAATTTTCACAGCATGAATCTTCAAGCCTTAGTCCACATTAGTAGCGGGCAACTATAATTCTCTCTCCCTGTGTGTTCAGAGCCTGAAATGTGACTTTATTTGCTTTCCTGTAGGAGGAAGATCTGCTATATCTCTTGTTAATCACCAATGCTTGCCACCAGAGTCATGCTGGCCTAAGTCCTATAAGATGGATTGAGTAAGGAAGGTGCAGCCAGGGGAGGTTTATAAAGGAGGGGTCAAAAAAGGTGTAGATGGTCATCTGTCCATGCGATCAAAACCTAACTTCTTTTTACCTGCATCACACACGTGATGTTTCCCCCAAAAGGGTGGGGTTTCAATCACACATGTCATGGCCATTATCCTGACTTTTTTACTCCTTCCCCCCAGTGAATCCTCTTCAGTGGTAGCAATTTTAAACATCCCTGGATTTTGATGCACACTAATTTACTCAAGCTGTCATGTCTATAACCCAGGGGTGTCAAACCTTACACCTTTGTTGTAACTTTTAACTGGGCAAAACAATGTATCATAAGCCAAAATCTTTTGAACCAAGATACCTCAAATGGGCTAACTTATAGAATGTCTCCAAAATCTAAGACCCATGACTCCTGTGGAATTTAAATTTATCAAACTTGATAAAACATTTTATGACATAAAGTTGTCATGAAGCAGAGGTAGTATTCAGCAGGTTCTGACCAGTTCTGGAGAATTGGTAGTGGAAAGTTTGAGTAGTTCGGAGAACCAGCAGATACCACCTCTGGCTGGCCGCGCCCCCATCTATTCTCTGGCTCCCATTGAGTCCCAGCTGATCAACTGGATCTTCTTTTACATGCTTTCGAACTGCTAGACTGGCAGAAGCTGGGAGAAGTAAAAGGAGCTCACTCCATTACGCGGTGCTAGGGATTCGAACTGCCGAACTGTCAAGCTTTCTGATCGACAAACTCAGCGTCTTAGCCACTGAGCCACCACATCACAGGTGGTCAATTTACAACCATTTGAAGTTACAACAAACCCTTTCAAAAAGTTCTTATGACCCAGTATTGAAGTTCTGACATCCACACTCCCACAGTCACATATTTTCATGTTGAGGGGGCTCAGCAACCGACCTGTGTTTGCATCTGTTTGAAGCAACTCATGGTCATGTTTAATGACTGCCATTTTACTGAAAATTGGTATTTACTTCTGGTCTTTCTCATGAAACTTCCTGTAATGAAACGTTTAACAACTGTGGTATTCATTTATTGACTGCTGCAAAAAAAAAAAGATTATAAAATCAGGTTGGTCATGGGGTGATCTGTTTTATGACTATCAACACTGATGACCATAATGGGAAGATTGATTACCATCATAAATTACCATCATTGCCTAGAGGATCATTGGTTGCCCTCTCCCCTCTTTGGAAGAGGTTTATAGCTCCCGCTGCCTTAAGAAAGTTCAAACATTCTCAAAGATCCATCTCATCCTGGGAACCCTTTTTTTGAACTATTACCATCTGGCAGGACAATAAAAACAAAGACAAATAGGCTGAAATACAGCTTCTATCCCTGTTGTGGTTAGCTGGCAGCAGGTGCGGACGGACTCAGAGGAGGTGTCGGGACCATCAGGGAGTAGTCTGCTGCCTTCAGGGATGGTGTGGGCTGGAAGCAATGATGAGGAGGTTCCCGAGGAGCCTGTGCCAAGTGCGCGTGAGCACAGGATGATTCATAGAAGAAAACAGCTGAAGCTGCACAGACGACTCAGGAGTAAGGATGCAACATAATGGCCCCTCCCTCCAGGGAATATAAGCCTAGTTTCAAATGGTTGTTGCCTTTGCAAAAGGCAAAAATGTTCTCGGAGGATTCAATGTTGCGATTAAAGACTCTGGTTTATTTGAAGACTTCTGCCAAGGTTTTTCTAATTGGACTAATTGGCTGCAAGCCATTTGTTACCTACAAAGAGGTTTATTTGTAGATTAAAGCTGTGAAAGTTTGAATTACTGAGTTTATCTGTGTTCACTCTTTGGGAACCCAGCTGGGTAAGAACAATCCCAGAGCAATAACTATATTGAATTCTACTGTATAGTGCAATGTTAATGCAATATCAGGGGCTTTCAATTCAATTGTATAGAATGCAAAGGATGTGTGTTTGTGTTTTATTTTTATAGTTACAATGTACACTGAAGATGGCATTTAATTTTGTTGTACGGGGTGCAATGACAATAAAGTAAACTAACTAAAACTCAACTAAATTGAGGAATTCCTGTATATTTAGGGAAGGCCATTTCCATGCAATTCTGTTCCGTATGCATGACTTCCTTTAGTTGAACTAAGTTTTGGCTTCCCAGAACTACCTGTTGAGCAGGACTGACACTGATGAGATGTTTATAGTCAAAGTGGGTAGATGAAGTGGGACATCAAGGCTCTGAGGCAGAAAAGTTCTTGAACATATGATGTGTGGAGATTTAATTGTGGGTTACAAGGAAACCTTTCATTTGTGACATTCTTAGATGAAGGCAAGAATACGGCATCCTTTATCTAACTGATAATTACTCAAGGATCTTTCTTTAAAAAAAAACATGATAGGGACTTTAAAGGTTGCACACCAGAGAGAACTAGAAGGAACACAAGATTATAATTAAAAGAGAAAACTTAAACATAGATGTTTATGGAGTCATTCAGGTCAGGGTTGTCCCAAAGGTGCTTTTTCAAGAGGCAACTGGACTTTCTGTTTTTTCCTTTGAAGACGTTTCGCTTCTCATCCAAGAAGCTTCCTCAGCTCTGAAATGAAATGTCTTCAAAACAAAACCAGAAAATCCAGTTGCCTCTTGAATAAGTAGCTTGGACACTTCTAGAATAGAATAGAATTCTTTATTGGCCAAGTGTGATTGGGCACACTAGGAATTTGTTTTGGTGCAAATGCTCTCAGGTATATAAAAAGAAAAGATACATTTGTCAAGAGTCATAAGATGCAACACTTAATAATAGTCATAGCGTACAATAAACAATCAAATCATACTAGGAAACAGTCAATATAAATCATAAGGATACAAGCGACAAAGTTACAATCATACAGTCACAAGTGGGAGCGGATGGACGATAAGGAGTGATGAGAAACTTAATAGTAATAATAGTGCAGACTTTGTAAATACCGTGTTTCTCACAAAATAAGGCAGGGCCTTATTTTTTTTTGAGCCCCCAAAAAACGGCTAGGCCGTCTTTTCGGGGGTGAATTAATTTCTTTCCTCCCACTATCAGTGGGTGGGCGGCAGCGGTGCTCCCGCCAGCACGACAACAGCAGCAGCGCCAGCAGGAACGTGGAAGCATTTCTGCTGCTGCTCGGGTGTGTGCGGAGCTTCTGCACACACCCGAGCGGCGGCAGAAACGCTTCCATGTTTGCTGCTGTTGTAGTGCCGAGGAAATGTGGAAAACGTTTCTGCCGCCGCTTGGGTGTGTACGAAACCCGAGCAGCGGCAGAAACGCTTTCACATTCCCGCTGCTGCTGTTCTCATGCCGGCAGAAACTGTGGAAGCCATGGAGGCAGCTCCCCCACCCGAGAAGCAGCAGAAACACTTCTACACATCCTGCAGGCGTGAGAACAGCGGCAGTGCCGCGCAGGTCACTGTTAAAGGCAAGTTTCCCCCCCCCGCCCTCCCCCCCAGCATGTTTTAACTCCTGGCCTCCGCCCCCAGCATGTTTTAAACTAGGCCTAAATTTGGGGGGAGGGGCTTAATTTCATTTCATGCCTAGAAAACATGCTGGGTCTTCCTATTGGTGGAGGCCGTATTGTTGGAGAAACACGGTAGTTGGACAGTGTTAAACATAGAAATATAGAAAACTGATGGCAGAAAAAGGCCTAGTAATCTGTAAAGTTTGCCCTTTGAGTTTTCTGGTTTTTTCTAATTTATTTATTTCTTAATGGGACGATAGACATGTGTTTTTCCCAACAACTCAGTAATACAAACTGGAGCAAAATATATTAACATTAAACAAATTGAAGGATATTTTTGAACAAGGGACCCAGAAGTTAATTTTAAGAGTGTGTGCCTCTGTAGATTGGCTGTATTAAATGAATTTTATGGACAAGGAACAAATTCTTCTGGACAAGACTGACACTGATCTCAGGGTAGAAAATTGATATGGAAAAAGATGCTACACAAGACATGCAAAAAAATAAAATTGGCTGCTGTCTTAATAATTAAAAGAGATTCACAAATAAAAACCAAGAGAGTAATGTGGGTAATTTTTCCATATTGGTTTTACAAAAGAGGCTTGTTAAACAGTGGTGGGATTCAAATTTTTTTACTACCGGTTTGTGGGCGTGGCCTAGTGGGCGTGGCAGGGGAAGGAGTTGGTAGGAGTTGGAAGGAGGAGGAGCCAGTCAAAGTTGGTATTTGCCGGTTCTCCAGACTACTCAAAATTTCTGCTACCGGTTCTCCAGAACTGGTCAGTACCTGCTGAAGACCCACCTCTGTATAAACCTTTGAAGAACGTTGCAAGAAGGAACAAAAAAAAGTAAAAAGAAATCAAGTTCTTGTACATTATTACTTTTCTTTTTCTTTGCTATATTGTTATTTTTCTTTCTGTTTTATTCTTCTTTCTATTTCTTTTTCCTTTTCTGTACCTTCCATTTTTTCTTTTTAGTCTTTTCTTTTTTCTTTTAGTTTGCATAATTTTATATCTTTGGATTGTGATTTTTTAAAATAAAATTACTATAGGAATGTTTGCTTTCTGTGCCAGCAAAATTGTTGCACTCATTAGGGTATTAAATGTGCCTGTCTATGAAAAGTGCTAAAATTCCTGACACTGTTTTTGATATGCAGAAAAGTGCCACTGTTCTAACATGCTGAAGAACTGGCATAGGAACAAAAATACAAATATTTTAAAAATGTCCTCCCAACATAATTTAACATCCAAAGTGGACAAAATAGACATAGCAATCTGAAAGAAATAATACTTATTTTCTCATGGATGCACTAACTGGAAAATGGCTTTTTTTGTCACTTGATTAGATTTTACGGACAGCAAGTTTATTAAAAATTTCTCAATCCTGAAACAGTGCTAGTAACTGACATCTCAGCCAAACGAGGTTTTAAGTTAATGGTTGCTGAAATTTACAAGAGAATATCTGAAAGATATTTCAAGTACATAGAATAAATGTGCATATTATAAATGCCAAAGCTTGAACAGTAAACATTGTCAGTGAATGCTGTGTTTCCTCATTTTTGACTTAGAAAGCTTTTTAAATAAATCTTTCTGCTACAAAAGAAGTGGATAGGAAATACTTCAGAGGTGGTATTCAGCAGGTTCTGACCAATTCTGGAGATCCGGTAGCAAAAATTCTGAGTAATTCGGAGAACTGGCAAATACCGCCTCTGACTGACTCCGCCCCATCTATTGTCTGCCTCCCATTGAGTCCCAGCTGATCAGCTGGATCTTCTTTGGTTGCTCTGCACAGGAGCACAGAGCTGGAAAGCAGGTTAGTGGGGTGAGGAGGGAATGGGGATTTTGCAGTAACCTTCCCCTGCCACGCCCACCAAACCATGTCCACAGAACCGGTAGTAAAAATTTTTTGAATCCCACCATTGAAATGCTTCACATGCAAATAGAAATGCCAGCAGAAAGAGAGACTGTGCCTTTATCTTTGCAAATGGTGGCCCACTTCCTATCTGTTACTCTCTTTCTTCCCCTTTCCCCATCTATCCGGGTGGGTCAGCAGAGCGGGGGTCAAAAAAGATCAAGATGAATGCCACAACCATGTAATCAAAGCCCTACACCTTTTTACATGTGTCATTTTATGTGACCCTATTTTTTTTAAAAAAGATAAGGCTTTGATCCTATGGTCATGGTCTCCATTTTGACTTTTTCGCCCCCTTTCCAGATGTTTCAAATCCCAAGGACCCAAACCATTCTAGGCATCAGAGACTCCTATCAAAAATTTAAATTCAACCCAAATATTTTATAGGCCCATATAGTGCCTTCTGGACCAATATTACATGTGCCTTCCTTCTGCTTCATACACTCTTCAAGGGGAGATCCATGTACAGTGGCTACATACTACAGTACCCAACTGAGCAGTGGTGGGATTCAAATTTTTTTACTACCAGTTATGTGGGCCGGTCTTGGTGGGCATGGCTTGGTGGGCATGGCAGGGGAAGGATACTGCAAAATCTCCATTCCCACCCCACCCCCTAACCTGCTTTTCAGCTCCGTTCTCCTGTGCAGGGCAACAAAAAAAGACCCAGCCAATCAGCTGGGACTTGAGAGGCAGAGAATAGATGGGGCTGGGGCCAGCCAGAGGTGGTATTCTGAACTACTCAAAATTTCCACTACCGGTTCTCCAGAACTGATCAGAACCTGCTGAATACCACCTCTGCAATTTAGCTAATCCAATTAGACTAGGTGAGCCAAATCTAAAGGGATTATATCCTGTGCACCAGATTAATGAGAGACTGCACTCAGGTGAACCCCAAGCACCTTCAACTTTGACCTATTGACAGTTCTCCAATTCTTTGTATCTTCTTATTTTTTTAAAAAATATGTTTTTATTATTTTTGATTATACATCCGTATTGTGTGTGAACAGAGTTGGTTTCGGGTATCATTCATATTAATCAAAATCACATTAACAGTATTAGTAATCTCTATCACATTTATCCAATTTAAATCATTAGGTTTTTTTCAAGTATATTTAAACCAAAAGATGCCTAACTCCTCCTCTTTATCTTCATCTTCATCTTCATCTATATCTTTCTTATTCAATCTAAACATTTCTCTGTTATATCTAAACAAATTTAACGAGGTTCCGTTTCATATTGATCCAATTCACCCTGACATTGTTAATAGTATCTCTTAGGTTTATCAAATTTATGCAATCCTCCTTATATTATTTTAGCATGTATCTCCCTTTTTTGTATTTCAATTTTTATCCATTTTTTCATATTAACTCACAATAACAGTGTGAAGAAGTTTAACTTAGTATCGTTCATATTAATCAAATTCATGCTAACATGATTATTAATCTCTATCACATTAATCAGATTTATATAATTTCATATACATAAGCAAAAAAAAGCCTAGCTCCTCTTCTCCAGTTCTTTGTATGTTCAAGCAACCACCAAGCACAGTCTCGACTGAGTGTGATTGTGAGGACTCGGGGCATACACAGTCAAATAAACAAGAAGAGTCCCTTTAGTACCTCCAACTTTGCCCCCATTGTCCAGGTTATCTTCAGCTGGAGAAAAAACTCTCCCAAGAACAGTCTTTAAGTGGAGGAAATTCAGTCCGAAAACCAAGTGCATACAAACTGTAACTAAAAATCCACACAAACCACGCTGCAATAATTAACTTGACAGGGCAGGAGAAGAAATTGCAGACTTGAAAGCCCAGCAAAACACACACAGTTGGGAAGACACCAGGAACTCAAATAAGCCTCGACGATACCAGATAATTCATGATTTGCTCCCAACAACTTTGCTGTGTGCACTTCCCTTTTTAAACACTGTGTTCCGAGCTGCAGCTAATGAAGGGTATCAAGGCCCTTTCCTCCCCCATAAGCCACGCAACTCACATTGCTCCCTTCTACATTCCTCCCTGCATGCCCTAGGATGAAGAAGGGGTGGGCCTGGGTCTTTCTCTGAATTCCCTCTCCCTTGGTCTACCTCTTCCCTGCTCTGCCCAACTGGCCTTTGTCCTTCCCCAGTTTCTTCCACAGCCAATGGACCCACATTCCCACTCCCTGTCCGCTGCTCAGCCTCCCCCTCCATATCAGATTCTGACAGGGGCATGCCAGTGATGGAAAGAAGAGATAGAACTGATCCCAAATTCCACATGCAATGTCATTAAAGCCCAAATCTATGGATGCAATGGCTTCATCTAAATAATGAACAGCAGAGGAGAAAGACCAACTGACCCACCAAAGAAGCCAGGAGAAGATTTACATTCTAGTGATGGTCCTAAAGGTAGACACAGAGCTCCAATATTTGGAATCTCCAAATTCCAGCTCACCAACTCACAAAGATATTCCAGCTATATCCTTTGATCCAGAAGAAAAATGTTATGAGATATACAGGAGGCGTACAATAGTATTCTGCATGTTTTATTTTCATTAAAGGCCGTCAATTGGGACAACTGAGGTTACTTCCATTTTATTGTATATCTTGGAAATGATCTACATATCTACAGATGCTGCCAAACCATGGGTGATAAGCTTGTGCAAAAGAACAGGAATATCACAATGATCCAATGTTCTTCTGGATCATTTCTGGTTATTCTGGAACCAGAAATGGCTTGTGGTGTTCTGGATGCAGTTTGGTCCTGAGAAGTAGAAATAGAAATTGTCTTGGCAAGAGAAAACTCCTGGTTGACTTTTGTGAAAGTTAAAGAAAAGCACAGGATAACAGGGGTGAATAATTCTGACTGCAGCTTATTGATATAGGTCAAGGTGTTCTGCTTAAGGGGATGTACCAAGGGAAATGTTCAGCATGTATTATGCAGTGTATAGTAAACATCTATTCTTGTCCTAAGCGTGACCTTCAAATCCTTCAAACTATGCTTTTATCTGTGAAAGTGTGACAACATACACTGTATATTTCAAGGGAAACTGACCAGTGGTGGAATTCAATTTTTTTTACTACTGGTTCTGTGGGTGTGGCTTGATGCCCAGGATGTGAGTGGTCTATAAATATTTTCACAGCCCTTTTTTTGACTCGTGCAATGAAAGGCTGGTTGGTAGTAACTGTTTTTTCTGCAGTCCTAATTATCCTCTGAAGTCTGTATCTATCCTGTTGGGTTTCAGAACTAAACAGACAGTTATAGAGGTGCAGGTGACAGAGTCAATAATTCCTCTGTAGAACTGTATCAGCAGCTCCTTGGGCACTTTGAGCTTTCTAAAATGGCATAGAAAAAACATTCTTTGTTGTGCTTTTTCAATAATGTTTTTGATGTTAGGTGTCCATTTTAGGTCTTGAGATATGATAGAACCTAGAAATGTGAAGGTCTCTACTGTTGATACTGTGTTGTCTAGTATTGTAAGAGGCGGTAGTATGGGAGGGTTTCTCCTAAAGTCTACCACCATTTCTATGGTTTTGAGTGTGTTCAGTTCCAGATTGTTCCAATCACACCACGAGACAAGTTGTACAACCTCCCGTCTGTATGCGGATTCATGATTGTCTCGAATGAGACCAATCACTGTTATATCATCTGCAAACTTCAGTGTTTTAACAGAGGATCATTTGAGATGCAGTCATTGGTATATAGGGAGAAGAGAAGTGAAGAAAACACACAGCCATCCAGATATTTCTACTGCTAAAGTGCTCGTAGGAGATATTTCTAAATATCTTTAGAAATTAACCACAAATAAAAATGTAATTCTGTTAGAAAGAGAGAAAAAAGGAAAAATTTAATATACACACTCAGACACAAACACACACACACACACAGTATATTTGGAGTAATTGAAAGAAAAAGAAATAAAAGATGTCTGGATGAGAGAAATTTGAGAATTTAATTAGAGAATCAGATCTGCATATAAAAATGGAAACGTGTTATTTTCTAGGCAGCAAGTTTATAAACTGAGACAGGAGAAAAATGTAAATTGTGCTGCTTTTCTGAGAAGGTACTGTAATCAGGTTTTTAAAATAATAAAATACAATAAAATAGCATGTAACTTTTCAACTGTAGAAGAAAATTTTATTTTCCTGGAACCCATTCCTTTTATAGTTTTCATTTTCTTTTATATTTATTTTTCTCAGTCTTCCCATTTTTATTTTTTTATTTTTTTGTGGGGCGGGGGGGGGGGGGGGGGGGGGGGGGGGGGGCAGAGGGAGCCATGCAGAAGCACCTCATCTAGCACAGCAAAGCAAGCTTGGAAGTAGCTAATAACTGAGTTCAATTACACCAGGAATACCATGAATTGTAAAACAGGAGGAGGAGGAGGAGGAAGAGATGGAAGACAAATGTAGGACAATCTCCATTCAGAGGTAGTATTTGCTGATTCTCTGTAGGCCCCATCCTTGGCCTACTGGTTTTTCAGTTGTGTGGGAAATCAATTTTTGACTTGAATGGGACTGTTTAATATACAAACGTAGGACATATTCTTTATGAATATAAATAATATACATATAATACATATAAAGAATATGTCCTACATTTGTATATTAAATAGTCCCATTCAAGTCAAAAATTGATTTCCCCCACAACTGAAAAACCAGTAGGCCAGGGATGGGGAACCTTTTATGGCTCACTCAGGAATTCTGGGAGTTGAAGTCCATAAGTGATAAAAGAGCCAAGGTTCCCCATCCCTGGCCTACTGGTTTTTCAGTTGTGAGGGAAATCAATTTTTGATTTGAATGGGATTGTTCAATATACAAATGTCCTAATTTTTGACTTGAATTATCAATATTCTTTATATGTCCTACATTTGTATATTAAACAGTCGCATTCAAGTCAAAAATTGATTTCCCTCACAACTGAAAAACCAGTAGGCCAGGGATATGGAACCTTTTATGGCTCACTCAGGAATTCTGGGAGTTGAAGTCCATAAGTGATAGAAGAGCCAAGTTTCTCTACCCCTGTCCTAGACAGAAGTGTATGAAAAAATGCATTGTTTGAGTATGTGCCATCAAATTGATGTCAACCCTTAGCAACTACTCAGATTTTTCCCATGACAATGTGCCCCAACTAGTCCTTTCAGACTTTCCAACCATGCATGGGAAATATTGCCTGCATTTTAACAATGTTTATATTGCTATTTTTAATACTTTTTCTCTTCATTCTGAAAACATCATTTGCCCTTAAGTGCAACTTTCCACGTCTCTTGCTTTTCTGGATAATTGAGGTCAGGTCCTTGTAAAAAGTCTCTAAAGCAGAAGCTTTTTTGATTTCTCTCCTCCTTCAGTGCTTCCCTTTTGATCAGACCATAATCCAAGAAGGGAATCTAATGTCAGGAAGTGATTGTGAGAGCAAAGCCCACACATTTTCTACATGTGTTGCGTGTAAAAAGAGGCAGGGCTTTGATCTCGCAGACACACCTGCCATCTTCCCCTTTTTGACTCCTGAGTCAAACTCAAAATCTCTTCCAGTTTGAATGTGGCAGAATGCAGCAATATTTTCCTGGCAGTATTTCCCCCCTGCAATGTTATTACAGAGATAGCAATAGCACTTAGATTTATATACCGCTTCACAGGGCTTTCCAGCCCTCTCAAAGCGGTTTACAGAGTCAGCATATTACCCCCAACAATTTGGGCCCTCATTTTACCCATCTCAGAAGGACAGAAGGCTGAGTCAACCTTGAGCCTGATGAAATTTGAACTGGCAAATTGCAGTCAGCCGGCAGTCAGCAGAAGTAGCCTGCAGTACTGCACTCTAACCACTGCGCCACCACAGCTCTTTATAGAGGTAGTCCTCAAATTATGACTGTAATTAAGCCTGCAATTTTGGTTATAAGCAGGGATGGGCTGCTGAGGGTTTGGGAGATCCTGTAGTTAAGATTCCGCACAGTTCAGAGACCCCTCAAACCCCACTCATGGCTGGTCCCACCCACCCTGGCCCGGCCCTCCCAGGAATCTCCATGTGGCCCATTTTGAATGCAGGTAACTGTGCACGCATGGAGAACCAGGGAGGGAGAAAAATGGGTCTCCCGGAAGTTCGGAAAGGCCAGAAACAGGGCTATTTCCGGCTTCCAGAGAACCTCCAGAGTCCAGGGAGGCCATTTTCGCCCTTCCGGCAGCTCGAGAAAAGCCTCCATATCCCGGGGAAGGGCAAAAACACCCACCCCATGGTGCAGGAGTCCGACAAGGCCATGCCCACCATGGCCACGCCCACCCTGCAACTGGGCCAAGAATCCATTGCTAAAATTTTTGAAGCCCACCTCTGGTTATGCCATTTATTTATTTATTTATTATTCAAATTTGTATACCACCCCCTCTCCCTAGGGACCCGGGGCGGTGCACAGCCAAATAAAAACATATAAATACATATACCATAATTTAAAATACATTAAAAGAATTAAATAGATTGGCCATTAAGAATTAAAAAGTAGGGAATTAAGAAAATTAAAACCATTTAAAACCGAATTTAAAACCATTACACATAACTCTAGGCCAGACCGGCTAGATGGAATAGGTGGGTTTTTAGTGCACGCTGGAAGGTCAATAGGTCGGGGACGGTCCTCATCTCCGGGGGCAATTCGTTCCAGAAGGAGGGTGCTCCCAAAGAGAAGGCCCGAACCCTTGGGGTCGCCAGCCATCCAGCTGGCAGCACCTCAAAGAGGCCCGCCCTATGGGAGCGCACTGGTCGACGAGAGACCGACGGTGGCAGCAGGTGGCCCCGTAAATACCCAGGTCCCAAGCCATGGAGCGCTTTAAAGGTGGTCACCAACACCTTGAATCGCACCCGGAAGGCTACCGGGAGCCAATGCAGCTTGCGCAAAAGTGGTGTAACATGGGAGCTCTGAGAAGCCCCCAAGACCACCCGCGCGGCCGCATTTTGCACCAATTGGAGCCTCTGGGTACTCTTCAAGGGCATATGCCATGATAGTCATAAAGCAGGCATCATGTCACTGTATTTAATTTTAGAACCTTTTTTGCAGCAGTCATAGTGAATGGAGTGGTCAATGGAGATAGTAGTACCCAATAGGGGGAAAGACTAGCTTGAGAACCACAATCAAAGAAAATAGTTCTTTTTTATTTTACCACATAGAATGTTTAACAAATCTGGTTTGCAAATTCAAACAGATGGTTTACCTCACGAACAAAGCAATGTTGGGATTCATTTTTTTTAACTACTGGTTCTGTGTGCGTGGCTTGGTGGGCATGGTGTGGCTTGGTGGGCAAGGCAGAGGAAGAATACTGCAAAATTCTCCTCACCCAACTAACCTGCTTTCCAGCTCCGTTCTCCAGTGCAGGGCAACCAAAGAAGACCCAGCTGATCAGCTGGGACTCAATGGGAGGCAGAGAATAGATGGGGGTGGGTCTAGTCAGAAGTGGAATTTGCCGGTTCTCCAAACTATTCAAAATTTCCACTACTGGTTCTCCAGAACTGGTCAGAACCTGCTGAATATCACCTCTGGAATGAAGGAAAATATTCGCGTCCACATTTGACCTCTTATTGTGGCTACATTTCTTTTTTTTGGCAAAGCATCAGTGTCCATTCTGAAATCAAAGTAGATTTGTTTTGAAACTGAATTGAGAGAATCAAGATACCCAAGACATAACTAAACTTTCCAAGACCATTTTCTTTCACCACTAATATGGTTTACTCTAGGATAAAAATGTGAAACTAATTGAGAGCATATGTAAGATTTTCGTCTTCTTGCCTTCTTCTGTTTTTATCTAATTTGGCACAAAAGGATGTAAAAAAAATGAGAAAATTGGCATAGGGCACTATATCCCTTGCCACGTGAACAGCTCACCTTTTCAAAGCCAGACTTAGCTTATAGAATTCCTTCATTTCTTTCATATTTTATCAATAGCTTTTTTGATGTTCTTATGGAAAAATATAGAAACACCTGTTTCCTCTCACCTCAGGAGAAAATGTGGCTTATCTTTTGCTATAAATTATAATAACGAGTTGGCCAATATGTGCATGAATATTTATTCATAAAAATGTGATCCAAAAAAACAAATACCATAGCATTTAATATTGAAATTAATGTCATTTTTAATTAAATGGGTATTTGCATACAATAATAGACACATTACATGCAAATACCCACTTAATTAAAAATTGTGAAATGATAAGCAATACAGATGGAGAAGACAGCTTTTTAATCAGTCTATCAGCCATTGAGCTGATGTATGGATTTTAAAGCTCAAAGACTACAAAGTCCATTGTTTAGGGCTCTTGTGAGTTAAGATAATGTGTTTTATTTGAACAAATTAGAATTTGCTTCTTGGAGTAAAAATAAATGAACTGTTGGAAGTTTTGTATATGGTCATTTCCTGTACATTTTGCAATAAATCGATAGTAAACTAAAGAACAAAACAAACAGCAATACAACGTAAGAAAATTCAGTTTTAAAATGGGAATGTTTGTGCCTGTATACAAATAACTATTGCTTTTATTAAGATTATTACATTATAGGAATGATCCACTAAGGAGGAGGCTCCCCAGGTAGGCACCAAAAAAGTCAAGATGACAGCTACATTAAAAAGTGGATGTAGCTTTGATTACAATGTTGTGGCGCCATCTTCACTTTCTTTGATCCCAATCCGTGGACAACTCTGGACTGAAGCCTAAATGCAAATGGGGCAGGTATGCAGCTTGCCTTCAGAAGTCCCTTCAGAAGCTTCTTCAATGGAAGCTTTCAAGAAGAGACTGGACTGCCATCTGTCAGAAATGGTGTAGGGTTTCTTGCTTGGGGGAAGGGGCAGGGCGAGTTGGAACAGATGACTGTGATGACCCCGGGCACGGCACAAAGGCAACACAGTCAGATAATCAATAGGAGTTCCTTTATTAGCTCTAACTTTGCCCCCAATGTCCTGGTTACCTTCTGGCTGGAGAAAAACTCTCCCAGGAACAGCCTTTGGCTGCAAAGAATCAAGTCCAAAATGTGGTCAACAAAAACTGTAACTATAAGTCCAATCAAATGAGTTCAGAATTAGTTCAAAAGGGCAGGAGCAAGAATTACAGACATGAAGGTATGGCAATAACTCAACACAGTTGGGAAGACACCAGGAACACAGATAAGCAAAGTCAACACAAGATAAACTTACGTTTGCTCCCAGCAGTTGCCGCACTCAGCATACATTTCTTTTAAACTTTCTTCCCAGCTATGGCTAATGAAGGGAATCAGGGCCCTTTCCTCCCCCGTAAGCCACACAACCCACATTGCTCTCTTCTCCGTTCCTTCCTGCATGCCCTAGGATGAAGAGGGGGTGGGCCTGGGTCTTCTCTGAATTCCCTCTCCCTTGTTCTACCTCTCTCCTGCTCTACCCAGCCAGATTTTGCCCTTCCCCAGTTTCCTCCACAGCCAATGGAGCCACACTCCCACTCCCTGTCAACCGTTCATCTTCCTCCTCAGATTCAGACTCCTACAGGGGCATGACAATGACCTACAAGGTCCCTTCCAACTCTGTTAAACTGTTAAATGTGGTAGTCATGAACACACACAAACCCCTGCTTCTGTTTTATGTACATTGTGTCACACATATAGCTTGCTTTACCTGCGCAAGCTGCTTTTCCCTATTCAAGAGAAGAAGCTAGGCTCAACAGTTAAAAAAACTGTTTGCTTCGCTCTAATGTGGCTTTGAGTAGGCTAAAGAAAATTCTCACAAGTTGGAGGATAAAACCAGAGATAGAGGGAAGCCAGCACAACCTACTATTTAGTTTCCTTTTAGTCTCAATTATATTTTGTTTTGTGGCAATGGGATTCCAGTTCAAGGTGACAGTTTCTCAAATAATTTCCTAGTACTCTTCCCCTCCCAGGGCTTTGGGAAGAAGGAAAGCAGGAAAGTAGACAAAGGCAGAAATTGTTGTGTGAATAACAAGCACAGTAAGATCTTTTAATCCTGTAAAATAATATTACAGCAGTTGAAAATAATATTACTGCTGGAAGAAATATCCTTCTGGGTTCAGTTCCAAGTGGGGAAAAAAGACACTGGAAACATGGAGGCTGTTTGGAAAGATGGTTTATTGATGAACAGAATGGATTCCTCGGCAGAAAAGGCACCTGGAGTGGGATTTGAATTTCAGCTTGTGTTCTGATTGGTTGCCAGACTCCCATGGGGCCATGCAGGGGCAACTCTGTAGGCTGTCCTGAGTCCCAGGTTTGGTTGAGCCTTGCTGGATGATGATGTAATGAAAGGGTCTTCAAACTTGACAGCTTTAAGACTTGTGGACTTCAACTCCCAGAATTCCTGAGCTAACATGACTGGAGGAGGAATTCTGGGAGTTGAAGTCCACAAGTCTTAAAGCTGTCAAGTTTGAAGACCCCTGATGTAATGAAAGGGCTTTGGGCAATTCCTATTATGGGTCTGCCTGAAGGAGGTAGTTCTTTGTTATGTAGAATAGATTGGCTCAGGCCTTAATGGTCCATTGACAAAGGTCGGGGGTGGGGGCAGGGGGAAGAAGGCTGAGTTTCTGCCTCTCTTGAGTTTCTATTTCTCTTTTAGGAGAAATATTCTGCCTTTTAAATGTTTCCTAAAATATTTCATTCTTCTACGAGAGGGGTGGGTTTTAACTTCCAACATTACAGTAGTGGGAAGTACTACTCTGAATCTTGTAACTGATACTTAGAAAGGATGCACACACACATTTGATTCCATTTTTGAACTTCCTTTTAAAATATTTCTCTTTAGACATTTAGGAGGCTTTTCTCTTGTAAGACCTACAAACCATGAGGTAATCTTTTCCAGAAAAGACCACATAAAAACTACTCTAAAATGAGACTTCAAGAATCCAGAGATCCCATCATTGGATAACATAGCAGGTGGGAGCAGTGGGGAAATATACAGGTTAATTGAAGACTGTTTCTAATATATTTGAAGCAGATCTCCAAATGCAACAGCTTTCCTGGGCAGATAAGATGCCATTGTTGGATGGGGAGAACACAAATGCAATTTTTTGAATAGTGGAGATATGAATGCTTATTTATTTATTCAAGAGGAGTCTCCCTTTTGAAGGGAACTTTGAACCTGAGGACTTTATGTGAAGTATTTATTTTATCATTTCTGACTGAACCAAAAAACTACCTAGAAATCATAGAATTAGAAATTATTTTAAACCATGGATTCCAACCTGGGGTGGGCTTAAAACTTTTTAGCAAAGGCTTCTCTTCACTGAAGGAGTTCAATGACCAGTCATTGTGCAGGGTGCCAAGATGTCTGACTGCCTGGACAGCGTATATTCTTTTTATATGGTTTTTACAACCAGATAAAGGCAACATAGATACAGCATTAAGATTGGTGAATTCTCCCACCAATCCTTAAGAATAGTAGTGATGTTAGCAAGATGAGATCACGTACAAGTCCAGGACTTACCAGCCCAGGACAGGGAGTGAGGTCATACAAAGAGGCCCCTGTAGGTATTAGGCACAGCAGTATGCTGCACGCGCCCTCTACAGGATCTCTATTGCTACTACACTGCACGATTGCTGAGTGGGCATGACCATGGTGGGCATGGCCTAGTCGGCCTTCTGCACCATGGTGGGGGGGAATTTTTGCCCTCCCTGGGCTCTGGAGGCTCTCTGGAAGCCGGAATTGGGCCCATTTCCGGCCTATCTGAACTTCTGGGAGGCCCATTTCTCTCCCTGAGCCTCTGCACATGCCCTGCACTTACCTGTATCAACATGGGCTGCGTGGGGACTTCTGGGAGTGGTAGGCAGGGCGGGGTGGGGCCAGCCAGGAGTTTGATCTGGGGATTCTCCAAACTGCACAGAATCGTAGCTAGGGGCTCTTCTGAACCCCTGCGAGCCCCCAGCAGCCCACCCCTGAGTCTAACTCCCCAAACTAGGCAGGAAAACTCAGAAGCCATCCAGGGCAGGAGAGACCCCTTATCTACAGAGCATTGGTTCCTCTGTGCCTCTGGGCTCAACATCAGGAAATTCAGCCTTGAATTCAACCATAATATACCCAAACAGATTGTTTCCAGGCCTTCACTTTGGCATAATAAGGAAAATTATCAGCTGTTAGCTGAATGAAGAATTTTCCTTTCTCTAAAGTCACTGCTGTCTTCACAAGAACATCAGCCCTCGTGCATCAGACCTTAAGTCATCCATTCCAGCATTCATGATGAGCTGTGGTGGCCCAATGGTTAGAATGCAGTTGTCAGGGTTCCAATGGATGCCCTAATTAAACCATGAGCCTTGAGCCAAGCTTAAAAAGAAATTCAGTTATTTATTAGGAGCAACATGTCGGCACGTAACCAAATCAAATCAGTTCTGGTTCAAGTAATTTACAGCCCACTTATGACTCTGTTTTCCCCCTTCCCCAGGATATGTCAAAAATCACATTCTCCAACTGAGCACTTTCGTGGGCTGTGGAGATCACGCCTCTCTGGTTGATCCCAGTAACCTGGGATACAGCCTTGAAGAAGGTGTTGTATGTGCTTCTGGTTGTGGCTGCCATTCTGCTCCATCAGTTTCCACCCCCTCCTGCCTATGGCAACTGGAGAGCAGGCCAGGAATGCTTTACGAATTGACAACAGTATTGCAGGCTACTCCTGCTGACTGCCAGCAATTCAGCAGTTCAGCAGTTCGATTCTCACCAGCTCAAGGTTGCCTCAGCCTTCCATCCTTCCAAGGTCAGTAAAATGAGGACCCAGATTGTTGGTGACAAGATGCTGACTCTGTTAAACCAATTAGAGAGGACTGTAAAGCACTATGAAGTGGGATATAAGTATTAATGCTATTCTTCCCAATAGGTCACCAACTGGATGCATTTGGGAATCTCACAGTCCTTGTTGGAGAAATACAGGTGCCTTCTCCTGCAACCAGCAATCAGAATCTCAAGACTGCTATCTAGGATTCAGGAGCTGCAAATAGCCATCAAGGCTACTGATCACTGAAGATCTGATCCTGCACAAAACTGCCCAGTTTTCTTTGAAAAATTTCCAAACTGGATAAAGGGCAGATCTTGCTTTTTTCACTTATGAAAAATGAGAGTTATTTGTCGATCTTCTATTCTCACAGTAAAGTTGGAATCTTGGTCATCTTCTTTGTCACAATCCACCTCGCTTGTTTCAAAACAGAAATGGTTGTTTGTTCTTTTGCCTGAATACATGCTAAAAAAAGACAATTCTCTGACATTTTGCCTTGTAGCTGGAAATATACAGCAGCCTCAATTGCGACCTGAGATTTGTCTTTCTGTTCTAGCTCATGTCTCTGCAGACTTAGCAGCCCCAAGTCAGAAAAATTCTTGAGAATTATACTACATCTTGCAGCTTGTATCAGGGGAATTAAAACCTCTAAAGACAAGAGTGTCCAAATATAGGATGAGTTACCACACAGGGAATGCGAATACTGAAGATATTCTCAACAGTGAATTTCTGATAGGTTTCTTTCCCCCCAGCTTTTAAAATTATCTATATACTACTAAAACGTCCTTGTTTGTCTGTTTGTAGCCTTCAATTAATTGAAATGGTCCATCATAGCACAACCATTTTCCAAGCAAGGCACTTCAAAACTTAAAGAATGTGTATGGACTTGTTGCTCTTGTGGAATTGAAAGTTCAAAGACTTTCAGAACAGTTGTGTTTGTTGTGCCACACATTGTCATGTTAAGCTGGAGTCATGTGACTGTGATTTTTGATACTCCTGGCCAGTTTCCCACGAACAAACTTAATTGAGAAGCTAGCAAAAAGTCAGAAATCACTCCCGTTGTATTTTTGCCCATTTGTAGTCATTTTATTTTTCTGCTTAGACAAGGAAATGTCTCTGAAAGGATGACCCAATGGGTCATGGATCTTCTAGTTCAGGGACCCCCAAACTTGGTAACTTTAAGACTTGTGGACCAACTCCCAGAATTCTGGGAGTTGAAGTCCAAAAGTCTTAAAGTTGCCAAGTTTGCAGACCTCTGTTCTCGTTGAATGTTAAAACTATTCCTACTTCAATATTTTATATTTCCTGAGCAATCCTTTGCTATTTGGTTCTTTTATTGATATATTGTGTTTTAACTTGCTCTTGATGTCTATGGAGATTCTCAGTCATCCAGGTCAAAGGTGCTTTTTCAAGAGGCAAGTGGACTTTCTGGTTTTTCTTTGAAGACATTTCACTTCTCATCCAAGAAGCTTTTTCAGCTCGGGAACTGAAACAGAGCTGAAGAAGCTTCTTAGATGAGAAGAGAAACGTCTTCAAAAAAACCTCAGAAAGTCCAGTTGCCTTTTGAAAAAAGCACCTTTGAGATAACTCGCCCTTGAGTTCCTAACCCTTATTAAAGCAGACGCATCCTTTTTAAGTTTTCACATGAACCCGAAAAAAGGCTCATACCTTAAAGCAAAGGTCTTCAAACTTAGCAAGTTTAAGACTCGTGGATTTCAACTTCCAGAATTCCTGAGCTAACGTGATTGGAGGAGGAATTCTGGGAATTGAAGTCCACAAGTCTGAAAGCTGTCAAGTTTGAAAACCCCTGCCTTAAAATATCTGTTCATGTATTAAATCATGTACTTTCCAATTGACTATAAAGATAAAGGCAAAGGTTTCCCTCACACATATGTGCTAGGTGTTTCCAGCTCTAGGGGGCAGTGCTCATCTTCGTTACAAAGCCAAAGAGCCAGTGTTGTCCAAAGTCATCTCTGTAGTCATGTGGCCAGCATGACTAAATGCTAAAAGCACACGGAACGCTGTTACCTTCCCACCAAAGTGGTCCCTATTTTTCTACTTGCATTTTTTTTACATGCTTTCGAACTGTTAGGTTGGCAGAAGCTGGGACAAGTAATGGGAGCTCACCAAAGATTCGAACCATTGAACTGCCAACCTTTCTGATCGACAAGCTCAGCATCATAGCCACTGAGCCACCACATCCCTCCAGTTGACTATATCAAATGTCACATAGTACTTGTTTTAGAAATGTGGATTAACAGCCAGTCTTTCTTTCCTTCACAAAGATCAATGCTACCCACTCATATTGTCATTCTTTCATTGCCAAGATTTATTATGGTAATGGCAATTGTTTATTTTTAAACCTAGTCAGTCACCATCCATGGCAGTGGTAAAGGCTACAAAACTGTGTTTGTAATCCTTGAATGAAAAGTCCCTTAGAGATCATCTAGTCCAACCCACTGACCAGAGCTGGAATCCGCTACAATATTACACCCATAAATATCCTGGAGCAGAAGCTTCTTAGGCCCCTCATAAACCCAACAATATTGAGGTGGTAGCAGTGGGGCCCTTTCTCAATCTGGGTTTTCTGTGAATTCTTTTGCTTTTTTTCCCCTCTTCTTTTCAAAAGGTGACTGAGCAATTTTTATGACCAAATACTTTTTGGAAGCTATTCAGAGGCATTGAACAATAATTATAGTGAGGCCATATACCCGCTGAGGTGGAAGAGAGCGAAATAGAGGTTTGTTCGTATTCTTTACACTAAACGGTATTATTTCACCTATGAACACCTGCCTCAAAGCCGCAGCAGGGATTCCTGCTCAAAAAAAGGAAAATGTCTTACCTTTTTTTTTCAGAAAAGCAAGATTTTGGCGAAGAATCTGTCTTCTTCCTTTGAGATGAAAGCTCATTTCCTTTTTAGCTGTGCTTGAGCTCTAAAACTGGGTTTCTCTTGGGCTCTATAAAAGGAGATGTTTGTTTGGAAT
This sequence comes from Bungarus multicinctus, assembly GCA_023653725.1. Taxonomy (NCBI): domain Eukaryota; kingdom Metazoa; phylum Chordata; class Lepidosauria; order Squamata; family Elapidae; genus Bungarus; species Bungarus multicinctus. Next base: position 19,367,666 of record CM042848.1, on the reverse strand, counting down.
ATATCAAATTGATTTCAGGCTGTGGCATCCTGGGAAGGAGTCAGAAAAAAAAAGGTAAGATAGTGGTCACAGCATTGTTATTGAAAGCAGCATTTCCATTATGTTGCCTTCACCACCCTCTTCTCCATTTTGACTCCTCTGGCAGACGTCGGTGCAAATCACTCATTCTATTAAACAGTTTGTGTTATTAGGTTACTTGTCCTTCTCTGGGTCATAAGTGATCATTTTGTTCCATCTCTTTTTGACTCTAAATACTCCCAATCTGTAAATGTTTACCTAGCACATGAGGGGCAACCAGACAGACGGAGCGCTATCTATATCAAAGCTTCTCACCTTGGCAATTTTTTTAAAAACAATTATTTTATTTTAAAACAAACAATCCATCTTCCATTTAATCAGTGTGTTGTCTGGGTACAAATTCAAAATGACCTTGATTATGTGTCTGAATGGTCTAACAGTTGGCAACTCCAAATCTCAACTAACAATAAAATACTTTATTGGCCAAGTGTGATTGGACACACAAGGAATTTGTCTTGATGTAAATACTCTCAGTATACATAAAAGAAAAGATACATTCATCAAGAGTTGACAATCATAAGGTACAACACTTAATGATAGTCATAGGGAACAAACAAATAATCAAATCATACTAGGAAACAGTCAATATAAATTGTAAGGATACAAGCGACAAAGTTACAGTCGTACAGTCACAAGTGGGACGGGATGAGTGATAAGGAATGATGAGAAGATTAACAGTAATAGTAGTGCAGACTTTGTAATAGTTGAACAGTGTTGAGGGAATTATTTGTTTAGCAGAGTGATGGCTTTCGGGAAAAAACTGTCTTTGTGTCTAGTTGTTCTGATGTGCAGTTCTCTATAACATCATTTTGAGGGATGGAGTTGGAACAGTTTATATCTGGGATGTGAGGGGTCTAAATATTTTCACAGCCCTCTTTTTGACTTGTGCAATATACAGGTCCTCAATTGTAAGGAGGTTGGTAGTAACTGTTTTTTCTGCAGTCCTAATTATCCTCTGATGTCTGTATCTGTCCTGTTGAGTTGCAGAATCAAACCAGACAGTTATAGAAGTGCAGATGACAGATTTCTGTAGAACTGTATCAGCAGCTCCTTGGGCAGTTTGAGCTTTCTGAGTTGGCACAGAAAGAACATTCTTTGTTGTGCTTTTTTGATGATGTTTTTGATGTTAGGTGTCCACTTTAGGTCATGTGATATAATAGAACCTAGAAATTTGAAGGTCTCTACTGTTGATACTGTGTTGTCTAGTATTGTAAGAGGCGGTAGTATGGGAGGGTTTCTTCTAAAGTCTACCACCATTTCTATGGTTTTGAGTGTGTTCAGTTCTAGATTGTTCCGGTTACACCATGAGGAAAGTTGTATAACCTTCTGTCTGTATGCAAACTTGTCGTTGTTTCGAATGACACCAATCACTGTTGCGTCATCAGCAAATTTCTGTATTTTAACAGATTGATCATTTGAGATGCAGTCATTGGTATATAGGGAGAAGAGAAGTTGAGAAAGCACACAGCCTTGGGGGTGGGGGCTTGTGCTGATTGTACAGGTTTCAGATGTGATTCTGCCTACCTTCACCTGCTGCTTCCTGGAAACTTATGATCCACTTACAAGTGTGTTCAGGTATCGGTAGTTGGTTTAATTTACTTAGAAGAGTATCTGGAATGATGGTATTGAATGCTGAACTGAAGTCTACAAAGAGGACCCTTGCGTAGGTATTTGGAGATTCAAGGTGTTGTAGGATGTAATGCAGAGCCATATTAACAGCATCATCTGTCAATCTATTTGCTCGATATGCAAACTACATAGGATCTAACAGAGGATCTGTGAAACAGAGGAGCCTTTCAAAGACTTTCATAACTACAGATGTTAGAGCAACTGGTCTATAGTCATTCAATTCCTTGATGGAGGGCTTCTTTGGCATTGGGATAATAGTAGAGCGTTTGAAGCAGGAAGGAACATAGCACATCTCTAGTGATCTACTAAAGATTTGGGTGAAAATGGGGGCCAATTGGTCAGCACAGACTTTTTTTAAAATAATAGATATTTTTATTAAATTATAGCCTTTCATTATCAATGTTATGTTTCACAATATGATTTTTGTGTCAACCAAATTCCATGTGTCATTCCTTTACCTACAATAACACGTTAACTTTCTTATTTATTACATTGATCAGTTATATATCTTTTTTTTAATAAACTTTATTAATTTTACCATTAAAATAGACAAACAACACACACATAAATATGAAAAGCAAGATTTTTAAGCAAGAAAGAGTTACCTTGTCTGGCCCTGGTGCTTTTCCTGGCTTTTGTCTGTGTAACAGATCTTGCACTTCTTTTTCTGAGATCACCAGAGGTTGTGAGCCCAATGGATTGGGGCCAGTTGTAGGAGGCTTGGCTGTTGTTGGTGTGTTTGAGATGTGGGTTGTGGAGATAGGTGGCTGTAGTTTCTTTTCAAACCTGCAGTAAAACACTTTCAGGTCATCTGCTAGTTGTTGATTTCCTTCTGCCTGGAAGGAGGTTTGCTGAAGCCAGTGATGTTTTAAAGAGTTTTCTAAATGTTTGCTGGTTCATTTATTGAGAACTGATTCCTTAACTTTTCAGAGTAGCTTCTTTTTGCTGCTCTGATCTCTCTTGTTAATATGTTTCTGGCCTGACGGTATAGCATTCTGTCACCTTTTTTGTAGGCTTCTTTGGAACAAATACTCTGTCCTACATATTGGTAAAAAAAATCAATACACCAAACACAAGCTAGGCGGATATGACCTTGTTGATGACCCTCACTCTGTCAAGAACCTTGGAATTCTCATATCGAATGACCTAAGCCCCAAAGCTCACTGCAACAGTATTGCCAAAAAGGCTTTAAGAGTTGTAAATCTAATTTTATGAAGCTTCTCCTCTGGTAATACTGATTTGCAAACTAGGGCATTCAAAACCTTTGCTAGACCAATACTTGAATTCAGCTTTGCTGTCTGGAATCAGCACCGTATATCAGACATAAATACAATTGAGCGAATCCAGAAGTATTTTACCAGAAGATTACTACATTCCTCCATTTGCAACAGAATACCCTACACCACCAGACTTGAGATTTGAGACTTAGACAACCTTGAACTACACCAGCTAAGATTGGACTTAAGCATAAAACATAAAATCATGTGTTACACTTACAACCGTTGCATGATCAAAATTTGGATGCTTGGCAAGTGGGTCATATTTACAATGTTTGCTGTGTCATGTGATCCCCTTTTGCAATCTTCTGACCAGCAAAATCAACAGGGAAGCCAGGTTACTGATTTAACCAGGTTACTAACTTAACAAATGCAATGATTCACTTAACAACTGTGGCAAGAAAAGCCATAAACATGGGGCAAACTCACTTAACAAATGTTTCACTTAGCAACACACATTTTGGGCTCAATTGTGGTCATAACTCAAGGACTATCTGTAATTAATTATGAAATTGGAACACCAAAACAAACCAAAAAGGGAAGAAAATTAGATCATTTAACAAACATCCCAGAAAATAATTAACATGCTCAATTAATTGAAATCTATCTAAAGCGTGCAAAGACAATGAATCAAATAATCCATAAAAATGGTCGTTCCCATAAAATATTATGAAATATTGTTTGCAACAGGGAAATGGGCCTTATTTTTCCAGGATGCCCCTGTTTGAAGATGCCTCCCTTTGTCTATCAGATTTGATTCTTTCTTATGCAACTATTAGAGTAAAAGGAAGAGTTAAACAATAATTCTGGTCTCTATTCCACTCTCAAATACAACCTTCCCAGACAAAAAAGTCCAGATGGTGACAATAGATCAAAATTCTGCCCATTATATGCGCTACACAGTCAAAATGGGTGAAACTTTGATTGCCCTGGCCTGGCAACCAACAGATAAATTTAGCAATAGTGCTTTACTAAGCCCTCTCTGAGCGATATACAGAATCAGCCTATTGTCCCCAAAAGTCTGGGTCCTCATTTTACTGACCTCGGAAGGATGGAAGGCTGAGTCAAACCTTGAGCCGGGTGAGATTCGAACTGCTGAATTGCAGGCAACCGGCAGTCAGCAGAAGTAGCCTGCAGTACTGCCTTCTAACCACTGCGCCACCACGTCTCTTACATTTGACCATACTGGGCAGACAGCTCTGCCTCTATAGCAGTTTGCTTTCTAAAGCTCAACCGTGTGCACAACCCCCACACAATTGTCCTTACAAAAGTCATTCTTCTGGCTGTCATGTGCTATATTATGTCCTTGAAACTGGGACCTCTCTCTATTTACACACCTGGTTTACAGTGTTACATGTTATGCGTGAAATAACCCATGGCTGCACTTCATAACAACCACAACCACAACAAATAACTAGAGAAGTAAATAGTTCTTTGTACTTTCTATACCTATAACAGGATTTTAACTGGAAGCTGAGAGCACTATAAATAAATACAGCATATTTTGTTTCCCTGGGTGATTTGAAGAATGGCTTGTTCTCTATACAATAAACTCCAACTCTTATTGTTCGGTTCAGTATAAACCAGCGAGAAATCCAAAACTAAATGGAATTATAGGACTGGCTTTGATTTTCAGAAGTGTATTGTTGTGTCAGGGAGACAAATGCAAAGGGATCCAATTTGAAAGGAGGAAAATTCTGTTCCTTTGGTTATTACCTGGATGGAATGTATTTAATTTTTTTAAAAAATTAAGTTTATTTCACTCCCCTGTGTTGGCAGCAGTCTCTCTCTCTCTTTCCCCTCTGTCTCCCTCCCTCCCTCCCTCCCTCCCTGCCCCTCTCTCTCTCCTTCAAAAGAGCCAAGATGAAAGCTGTAGCAATGTAGCAATAGCACTTAGACGTATATACCGCTTCACAGTGCTTTACAGTCCTCTCTAAGCGGTTTACAGTGTCAGCCTCTTGCCTCCAACAATCTGGGTCCTCATTTTACCAACCTCGGAAGTATGAAAGGCTGAGTCAACCTGAGGCGGTCAAGATCAAACTCCTGGCTGTGGGCAGTGTTTGTCTGCAATGCTGCATTCTAACCACTGCACCACTATGGCCTCCTTCCTTCCTTCCTTCCTTCCTTCCTTCCTTCCTTCCTTCCTTCCTTCCTTCCTTCCTTCCTTCTTTCCTTCCTTCTTTCCCTCCCTCCCTCCATCCCTCCCTCCTTCCTTTGCAATAGCCCTTAGATTTATATACTGCTTCATAGTGCTTTACAGCCCTCTCTAAGTGGTTTACAGTCAGCATAGACACTCTGGGTCCTCATTTTACCAACTTCAGAAGGATGGAAGACTGAGTCAATCTTGAGCCTGGTGAGATTTGAACTGCCATGTTGCAGTCAGTCAGCAGAAGCAGCCTGCAGTACTGCACTCTAACCACTGAGCCACCATGGCTCATAATCACACAAAGTCTTGTTCCTTTTCTTCACGCACACACAAGGCTTGGATTGTGCAATTGTGGACACCATCTTAAATGTTGACCTTCCCGTAGATGGTCCAGAGCACTGGATATCTTCCTTTGTTGAAGGAAACACCCAAATTTCATTCATGGCTACAAAGGCTATCTTGGCTTTGGGGGTTCAACTCTGAATGCCCAAATAACTCAGCTGTGCCCTGAGAAAAAGTCCTGCTTTAGAAGGCATCTTCTGCAGCCATTTCCACCCTGACCAGGTCTTCCTTTGCCTGTTCGTGCTTCACCTGGGAAATAAGCATACCCCAAAGGCTGTGAGCTGTGCTTCTAAATCTAAATCAACCAGTTTGTGCAGTCCAAACCACATTGCCCTTTTGGAGAGATTGGCGGCGAGGGGAGATCTGCACAGCCACCTCTTGCCAAGGAAAATAAAAATACAAGTGTTTTCCTGACCTCCCCCAGTGCTGCCATGTCCCTAGAGGCACATTTCTTATAGATTTCTTGGCAACAGTGAAGAATTGGCTTTCTCCCTCCCTGTTCTTCTGGGATATGGCTGTCTCCTGTGGAGCTTGTAAGGTCAACTAAGAGCTGCCTTACAGGAGAGATGAAGGAAGGATTGCCCCTTGCAATCAAATAAGGTAAAGGTTCCCCTCGCACATACGTGCTACTTGTTTCCGGCTCTAGGGGGTGGTGCTCATCTCCGTTACAAAGCCGAAGAGCCAGTGCTGTCCGAAGACGTCCCCGTGGTCATGTGGCTGGCATGACTAAACATTGAAGGCGCACGAAACACTGTTATCTTCCCACCAAAGGGGTCCCTATTTTTCTACTTGCAATTTTACATGCTTTTGAACTGCTAGGTTGGCAGAAGCTGGGAGAAGTAACGGGAGCTCACTCTGTTATGCGGCACTAGGGATTCGACCACAGAGTCAGGTAGAGTATTCCAGACATGGACCACTCTGTTGCTGAAGTCGTATTTCCTGCAATCAAGTTTGGTGCGATTAACCTTGAGTTTGTATCTATTGTTTGCTCTTGTGTTGTTATGATTGAAGCTGAAGTATTCATTGACAGGTAGGACATTGCAATGTATGATTTTATATACTATACTGAAATCAGACCGAAGGCGGTGTAGTTCAAGGTTTTCTAGGTCTAGAATTTCAAGTCTGGTGGCATAAGGTATTCTGCAACGAGTAGAGGAGTGGAGAACTCTTCTTGTGAAATATTTCTGGACTTTCTCAATTGTGCTAATATCAGATACATAATATGGGTTCCAGACTGATGAGCTGTATTCGAGTATTGGTCTAGCAAATGTTTTGTATGCTCTAGTTATTAGTGTGATATTACCAGAGAAAAAGCTAATCTAACATCATCCCTGCAATGTGGGCCATAGAAAGATACCCATTTCTTTTCAGCTCTTTGCCCAGGGCTGAAAAACCTATTTATTTCTTTGAAAGCTTTGTATGGCTGCCTGTCTTAAAATACAACGCTGGGTCGTTCACAATGACAATGAAACCGAACAAGCTGATAAAATTTTACGAAATATGATCTTGATCTCTGCAGCTCATATCTGCCCCACCCCCTGCAGTCCCAGTCCATCAAACGAAGCTCTTGCGAAATGACTTTTTGTCTTCCCCTCCAGAATTTCAGGGGGAGAAAAAAGCTTGCAAGGCTTTCTTTATTCTACAAAGCAATTAATTATAATTGCTCTCCTTATTCAATGTTATCCAGCGCTTACATAATGAAGTCAAATGGTGCCGAACACCGTTCGAGATGAGAAAAGTTAGCACAGAGGAATGGCTCCATTACCAGTTGGAGCTGGGACTCATGGCGTTTCTATACAATTGGCTTAAGTTGTATCTTTTCATTAGCTTCAGGTAGACCAGGAGAAGGTTATCTGAAAGCACTTGATAATTTAAGGCATTGTACATTTTATGGGTCATTGTTTTTCAACCTCAGCTTTAACACCCAGAATTCCCCAGAGAACAAGTCTGAGTTTTTGATTTCTAGAATACATTCACTTGGTCAAATATGGAAGTGGCTACCTCTGCCTAGGTACTGGCAATCTCCCATCCAAGTACTAACCCAGAGCTGGTATTCAGCAGGTTCTGCCCAGTTCTGGAGAACCGGTAGCGGAAATTTTGAGTAGTTCAGAGAACTGGCAAGTACCACTTCTGACTGGCCCCATTAACCCCATCTATTCTCTGCCTCCTGAGTCCCAGCTGATTGGCTGGGTCTTCTTTGTTGCCCTGCACAGGAGAATGGAGCTGGAAAGCAGGTTAGTGTTCTGACCCACCCTGTTTCCAAGAGAGCAAACATAAGACAAAGGCAGCAGCACAACATTTTACTGTTTCATCTATGAATTCTGTTTTTTCAAGATAAAAGGCTGCTTCCAACTAATTAGCTCCAACAAGAAAGAGCCTTGTCAAGTTTTTGCAATACTGCCAAAAACCAACAGATAAGAAATAATTTACAATACTTTTCAAATACCAACTGTAATGTCCACGAGGTTGAGTTTCAAAATGTCTTTGCTTTCTGCAAAGAAAGTTAGTTTCACAGCTGGCTTTTATCTTCTTGAAGGAGGGGCCATTACCTTGCAGCCTTACTTCCGAGTCGCCCATGCTGTTGTAACTGCCCTTTCCTCTGAGCAATCCTTCTTGCACGCGCACTTGGCACAGGTTCCTTGGGAACTTCCTCATCACTGCTGCCAGCCCCACAATCTCTGAAGGCAGCAGTCTACTCCCTAATTAATGGTCCTGGTCCCTCATCTGAGTCCTTGCTCTCCTCAGCCATCTGCACCTGCTGCCGGCTAACCACAACAGTTAGTGGGGTGGGAAGGGAATGGGATTTTGCAGTAACCTTCCCCCGCCATGTCCAACAAGCCACGCCCATCAAACCACTGCCCACAGAACCGGTAGTAAAAAAAATTTGAATCCCATCACTGTACTAACCCTGTTGACCCTGCTTAGCTTCCAAACCCGGATGTGGTTGGCTAGAATGCTGTCAATTGGTGAGTCTCATAGATATAGTATTTATAAAATAGTATACATAGTTTACAGTAAACATTTTTTGAACAGAACAAAGTTGGAATAAAAGGATGTCTTGTGTTTTGGGCTCATTAAACAGCCAGGCTCATCTTTATATCCTTATAAATATACTTTCTGTTTACCTCTCTCTCTCTCTCTCTCTCTCTAGCATGAGAATAATGGTTACTAAATATATGAAATTGGTTTTGGCTGAATATTTTCCCCACCATCCTCAGTAATTATTGCTTTGAGCAATGCATGCTAGAATTTGACTTAAGGTTGTAATTTACTGCTATTTACAAGCCATCTATTTCTTGTCCCATTTTTAATGTTACTAGATATGTAAACAAGCAAAAGGGAAAGGAGGAATATGGGGGAGATGAGAGGACACTGTTTCAACCTTAAGTTTTTTGGCATCCATGACAAAATTACTGTGACAAACTGCAAAAAAAAAAAGGGGGGGTTGGGAGGGGGGGAGAAGTTTAGCTCCACATGGACATGAATTTCCTTTTTCCAGCACCAGAAAAACCATTTATTTGTTTTTTCAATCCTGGGAATGTGTAGGAGCCTTTGCAGGCACAAGTTTTCAGTGTGTAAATGATAAACATCTTATCCATTTTAGGCAGCAGCACAAACAATCAATTAATTGAAAACCAAAGAGCTGAGCTTGTCATTAATTCAGGAAGAAAGCTTGCTAGATACTAAAAAAAAACAAAAAACAGACAACATCTTTAGAACACGTTTCTACAATGTCCTATATTTAATAGGGTTGTGGTGGCGCAGTGCTTAGAATGCAGTATTGCAGGTTAACTCTAACAACTGCAGTTTGATACTGACCAACTCAAGGTTGACTCAGACATCTGTCCTTCCAAGGTCAGTAAAGTGAGGATACAGAATATTGGGGGCAATATGCTGATTCTGTAAACCACTTGGAGAGGGCTGTAAAGCCCTGTGAAGTAGTATATAAGTCAAAGTACTATTGCTATTTAAGTATAAGTGCTATTGCTACTAAGTTTTGGGAGAAATCTTTGCATTATAAATGTGTTCGTATGACAAAATCTAAGATTTTCAAAGGGTAATATTATCTAGAATTACATACCTAACAAATGGACAACATGCCTTTTCTATGGAACATATGGTCCAGTGGTCAAATATAAAAACTGATGTTGCAACATTGGAAAGATAAATATGTGGCCCCATTTACTCAATGGATTGAAGATTTTACATTTGCTACTTGTGAGCAGATTGTATATAGGTTAAACTTTATATGAATTAATGTAATAATATCTGTGTGTGTATATATTGGATATATGGATATGCATACTGTTTATGTTAAATTATTGTAATTGTTTTTGTTGTAACAGCATATTATATTCCATATTTTATTTTATTTTTCTGCTGTATTCCTTTCACTTCTTTTTAAAGCCTTCTTCTGTATTTTTGTCAGGGTATATCTCTTTGTTGTTTGACAATATTTGATTTTAAGGCTATGCCTTTCATAAGGACAATAGAGAAGACAAGCTCTCCTTTTACCTGACATAGGTAAATTCTATCCATATTACAAATATCTCAATACTTGTTAGTTATCCAGGATCTGAGATAGCCCAGCAATTTATTTTCTTTCTTTCTTTCTTTCTTTCTTTCTTTCTTTCTTTCTTTCTTTCTTTCTTTCTTTCTTTCTTTCTTTCTTTCTTTCTTTCTTTCTTTCTTTCTTTCTTTCTTTCTTTCTTTCTTTCTTTCTTTCTTTCTTCATTCATTTATTTTGTCAAATGGTTATAACAGGTATAAGTATAAACATAGTTATGAATACATGAAATGGGTACATATAAGAAAAATAAAAGAAACAATAGGACAGGGACTGTAGCACGTTGGTGCGCTTATGCACGCCCCCTACAGACCTCTTAGGAAAGGGGTGAGGTCAATAGTAGACAGTCTAAGGTTAAAGTTTTTGGGGTTTGGGGAAGAAACCACAGAATCAGGTAGAGTATTCCAGACATTGACCATTCTGTTGATGAAGTTGTATTTCCTGCAATCAAGTTTGGTGCAGTTTACCGTGAGTTTGTATCTATTGTGTGCTCTTGTATTGTTATGGTTGAAGCCAGGGGTGGGATTTTACCAGTTCGCACCTATACTCTAGAACCGGTTGTTAACATTCTAAGCAGTTCAGAGAACCGGTTGTTAGAAGAAATCACTGGCCTAATCCTGTAAGGAAGGCAGGAAGGAAACATTCTGGTGTTGCTTACAGAAACTGCTTCTCCGTTAACCCTTATTACATTCTTGGCAGGACTAGACTTCCTGTCTCAGGAACTTCTCTGGAGTTTGTTTCCCCTCCTTTGCTGGTACTTTGCTTGTGTGGAGTGACCATTCAAAGTTACAATGGCACTGAAAAAAATGACATGATCATTTTTCACACTTATGACTGTTGCAGCATCCCCACAGTCATGAGAGGCCAGGTGAGGAGATGCGTTCCTCGATGTGAATGATATTGAGTTGGCCACGCCCAGCCAATAACATGACCGCCAAGCCACATCCACCCAATCACATGACCACCAAGCCAGGCCCACCAACTAAGCCACACCCACAGAACCGGTTGTTAAAAAATTTGAATCCCACTCCTGGTTGAAGCTGAACTATTCATTGACAGGTAGGACATTGCAATGTTTAATTTTATGTACTATACTTAGATCAGACCGAAGGTGTCGTAGTTCTAGGTTGTCTAGGTCTAGAATTTCAAGTTTGGTGGCATAAGATTTTCTGCAATGAGAAGAGGAGTGGAGAACTCTTCTTGTGAAATATTTCTGGACTTTCTCAACTGTATTAATATCAGATACGTAATGTGGGTTCTAGACTGATGAGCTGTATTCGAGTATTGGTCTAGCAAAAGTTTTGTATGCTCTCATTAGTAGTGTGACATTACCAGAGAAAAAGCTATGCAGGATTAGGTTAACAACTCTTAATGCCTTTTTGGCTATATAGTTACAGTGGGCTCTAGCACTTAGATCATTAGAGATGAGTACTCCAAGGTCCTTGACAGAGTTTGGATCATCAACAAGGACTTGACTTGTATTTTATTTTCTGTATTTTATGCACCAATTATCACTAATACATTAGCTTGTATTTTATTTTCTGATTTTTTTTTTGCCATTATGTAAGACAGCATTTATTTGTTGAGATTTGAAGTTGAATTTGTTTGACCATTCTGATACATAGTCGAGATCTTTTTGAAGGGTAGCAATATTGTCGATGGTGTTGAATAGCTTTACATCATCAGCGAAGAGAATGTAGTTGCTGTTAATATGATCACAGAGATCACTTATGTAGAGTATGAAAAGAGTTGGTCCTAGAACACTGCCTTGGGGGACACCACTGTTGATAGGTACAGAATTTGATAGGACGCTCCCAATTTTGATCATTTGTTGTCTGTTTGACAGAAATGCTTCTATCCAGTTATGCAGGTGTCCAGAGATACCATAAGATTTTAGTTTTAGGAGTAGTTTGTCATGTACCACTGAATCAAAGGCTTTATAGAAGTTTATGTAGATTGCGTCTATTGCTTTGCCTTGATCGAGTTGTGTAGTCCATATGTTTTTGCAGTGTAAGAGTTGCAGATTACAGGATAGTTTTTTCTGAAACCAAATTGTTTATTAGAGAGTAGGTTGTTTGTCTCTAAGTGGAGGATGATGGATTGGTTAATAATGGATTCCATGACTTTACAGGTGATGCAGCATAAAGAGATTGGTCTGTAATTTTCAACTAGGCTGGGGTCTCCCTTTTTGAAGATAGGGATGACCGTGGCTTGTGACCATAGCTTTGGGAAGGAGCTGGTCCTGAAAGATTTTTCAAAGATTATGATTAGAGGTTCGGCTATGGCAATGGATAGCTTTTTTAAGAAATAGGCACATATTCCATCCGGTCCAATAGATAGAGACGGTTTTAGATTGCGTAGTGCTTTTTCAACATTGTCTTCTGTAAAATCGATATATATTAGATCATTGTAGTTGTCAGTGGTTCGACTAGGAAATACTGGGCATGATCCATTGCTGTTTACAAATACTGAGCCAAAGAATGTGTAAACAGGTTGGCTTTAATGGTGTCTTCGTTGCAGTCTTTACTATTAGGTCCTTTCAGGGGTGGGATGAACCTTGAGTCTTTTAGTTTGTTGTTTATAGAATTGTAGAAAGCACGGGTGGAATTGGTGCTTAGAAGGTTTTCCTCTTGTTTAATGTGATAATTGGTGCATTCAGTCTTTATCTGGTGGCATAAATTTTTGTATCTGCTTTTGAAATTGGCAACGTGACCAGATTTGTTTTTCCGCCAAAGGGATTTCTTTTTGAAACTTCCTTATTGTTATGGGTAATTTGTTTTTTCTGGTTTTGGGAGTTGTTATTGGTACATATAGTTTGATGAGTCTTTTGACTTCAAGTAAAAATATGTTGTAATGGTCTTCAATAGTATTGCATCCACTGAAGTTGCCAATCAAGAGATGAGAGATCATTGTCTATAAGATCATAGTTGCCTTTTTTGAAGTTATAATTAGGGATCCTGTCATTATGATGATTTTTGTGTGGACATACCGTATGTTGAGACAAAAATCATGTTGTGGTCACTATTGGAAAAGGGTTCTTTAATTTGTATTCCATAAATTGAATTCAAACTATTGCAGAAGATGAGATCGAGGCAGTTGTTAAGTCTTGTATTGTTGGTTACTAGTTGTTCCAGTCCCAGATTTGTTACAGCATTGTAGAAGGTTGCATGTATGGGTTCATTTTTACACTCATTTAAGGTCCAGTTAATATGAGGTAGATTGAGGTCACCAAGAAAGATAAAAACATGCAGGCAGGATGTTGCCCATGTTAGTAGTGAATTTAACTTGTTTACATGTTTGATGTCATAACCAGGGGCTCTGAAACACAGTAAGAATCAAAATGTGATATTTAAGGACAGTTCACAGACGATGGTCTCAGGAAGAGCAAGCTCCTGGGTAACTTGGATGTTTTTTAGATGTAGGGACTTTTTATAAAAGATAGCAACACCACCTCCTCTATAGATTTCATGATCTGATCGGTAAACATGATAGTCTCTTACTGTGGTAACGGAGTCAGGGAGAGATGCGTTGAGCCATTTTTCACAGACAAATATGATGTCGAATTTAGCCATATTTAGTAAGAGGAGAAATTCAGGTATCTTATCTACAAGGCTTCTTGCATTGAGTAGCTTGCATTTAAGGCTAGTTGCATGTTATGTTCTGTTGCACCTAAAATTGGACAGAACTGATTTCAAAGCCTCTTTCTTATTAGCTTCTTTTGGTTTTGCAGTGGTAAAATTAAGATCCAGGGAATAGCAGGGCAATGCAGTTCTGGTGAGCCATTTCCACCCAGTTGTTGGGAGTCCTCCAATTTCACTGTAACCGTGACCTTTATTGGTTCTTGCTAGTGGTGGGATTCAACTTTTTTTTACTACTGGTTCTATGGGTATGCTTGGCGTGTGTGCTTTGTGCACATGCATACCAACCACATGCTTTGCATGCGCGCAGAGGGCTTGATACTGACCTTCTCCTGCAATCTTGTACTTTCCCTGGGTGTTCAACAGCTGACACATGGCAATCTGCTGTGTAGTGTGAAGCAGCTGAACTTCAAAACCAGGAAGTAAAGGTCAGTATAGGGAGGGCCCAGAAGCTGATCGTCGGAGCAAACCAATTTGCTCACAGATGATCCTCGGAGATACCAGTTTGGTCGAACCAGGCCAAACCAGTAGAATACCATCCCTGGTTCTTGCTGTTGTGCATGTGAGTGTGTCAAAATCTGCAGGATGCTGGGTATCATGTGGAGATTGAAGTTCCATCTCTTTTGTGCATGTTGTAGTCGCCATCTTGCAAATTTAGACACCCCTTTTAGGGCCATGGCAGTGAGTCCAGAAGATATCAGTGGGGAATTGATGAACCAGTCCAGCTCCTGAGATTCTGCCCCGTTGCCAACATCTATTTTATAAGTGAAGATACTTCTCTTGTGGCTCCCCCAAACTCTGGAAGATTCTCCCCAAGGAGACCCCATTGCCCCAAAATTTAGGAAAACTCACTCTCTTCCTTGGCAAATCTCCTTTGGCAAGCTTTTAACAATTACCTGATTCAACTAGTATTGTCCACCAAATGTTGGAAGTGTAATTAAACCCTGGGTACTTATTATCACATGTGATGAAAAGGTTGGATGAAAATACATACATGGCTGGAAAAGATGATTAAGCAGCATATAGATTTGAGACTAGGAATATTTTTGTTGGGTGTAATGCCAGAAGGATATGATAAAGGGAATGTTCAGTATATTTGGTTTTGCATGTACTGGCAGCTGCAAGGATTGTATTTGCTCAATATTGGAAAAATGAGAATACACTGTCAGATGAGGATGTAATCCAGAAAATACTAGACCATTGATGGCTAATCTTTTCCTTGATGCATGCCAAAAGTGTGTATGCGCTCTCTCTCTCGCGCGCATGCCTGCACCTATGATGCAATGTGCACACGCCTCCCCCTGCCCCTGTGCATGCATATCATGCATGTGCAATGCTCCCGCACACCTCTGCCCATGCACACTCAACCCCCTGCACATTGCATGCCTCTGAGCATGCACGCATGTCTCCCATGCGTGCATATCCCCCTGTGCATGCACGGCAGATACCCGACAATCAGCTGGCTGGCGGAGGACGCACATGCATGCGCAGTGCAGCTCTTCCAGGTGAGTTCTAGAGTGCCGGCAGAAGTGGCTCTGCATGCCACTTCCAGCATGTGTGTCATAGGTTCGCCATCACGGTAACTAGAGTGTGCAGAGATGGATAGATTGACATTAAAAATAAAGGGCAAAGAAGACACAGAATATTATTGATTTGAATGGTATTGATTTTCTTTCACGTATTACAATCTGCATTTCATTTTATTCACTTATTTGCCTTCTGCCTTTCCTTAGAGAGGTCAAGACAGCATGCATGACACTTTTTCCCTATTTTTTTCCTCTCACAATAACCTTGCAAAGGAGACTAGATTGAGACAAAGACAGAGGAAGTCACTTTGGGAGTTTAAACAACTTGACCCACAGTTCCACTCCAACACAGGCAGTCCTTGACTTACAACAGTTCATTTAGTGACTGTTCAAAGTTACAACGCCACTGAAAAAAAGTGACTTCTGACCGTTTTTCACACTTAAGACCATTGCAAATTTCCCACGGTCACATGATCAAAATTCTGACACTTGGCAACTGACTCATGTTTATGACGATTGTAGTGTCCCAGGATCACATGATCCCCTTTTGCGACCTTCTGACAAGCAAAGTTGATGGGGGAAGCCAGATTCACTTAGCAACCAGGTTTCTAACACCTGCAGTGATTCACTTAACAACGGTGGCAAGAAAGGTGGTAAAATGGAGCAAAACTCACTTAACAAATGTCTCGCTTAGCAACATAAATTTTGGGGTCAATTGTGGTCGTAAGTCAGCGACTCACTGTACCACTTGGCTCTGTTGTTTTATGAAACCTATTGTATTGTAAGGCTATTACAGTGTTAATATAAGCAGACTAGCTGGATACTCGTGCTTCGCTATGAAACTATGTGGTCGGGCTTAGATTTTTGGGAGGAAAATAAGAGGGAAAAATTCTGACTCTGCCTACTGGCATCCATCAGTATTCATTTGGCTAGCATCCTGTCAGTGTGTGAGACAGTTGAGCGCTGTTTGGAAACTGAAACAGTATTTGGTGTGTGAGCAAGAAGGAGACAGCAAGGAGCCTGGGTGTGGCTCAGCTCAACTCTTCTGTACTAAAGCTGTGAAACAAACTCCTCTCCTCTGCTTGTGCTTTGTATTTGGAAGCGATTTCTTTTCAGGTGGGGAGGGGGAGTAGAACTCTTTAGCATCAGAGCATGTTAATAATAAACAAAATATTAATGTTCTGATGGTCAAAAATCCTTTCTTAGTGAGCACCTAGAAACCAAGAGAAACATACGTGTCAAATTTCAAGTTTGTAGGCTTTATGGTCCTGGAGATTTTGTGATGATGCGTGAGTGGTATTCGCTTTTATATATATAGATAGAAGAAGAAGATACCAGGCATAATAAATACAAATATATAATAAATATATTATATAAGCAAAAATAGTGTTTTATAAAAAGGATGCTATTATATTCACTGCAACCAGATTCCTTAATTACGTGCCACAGACAAACATATAGCCATGTGGTTCCTTCTCTAAATTTTATAATACTAATTATTTCTAATAATTGTTTTTAACAATGCTTTTTATTGTTTTTTCACCAGTACATATCATATTTACATTCTTAACAGTGTTAGACATCAACATATATTATTATTTTGCATCATCTGTCATTGATTCATATATAAATATAAATTATAATTGTTTTCCATGTTTATATTTACTATTACATTCTAACTTTATCTATCATATCTACACACCATTCTCTTAAGGTCTCTTCTACATAATTTTTGCTTTTCATATCTTATCCTTATTTTGTAACCATTTGTACCATCAATGCCATATTGAGTAGTAATCAGATTTTTCTAATAATTGTTTTTAAAGGGCCTGTAGCTCAATGATAGGGCACAACCTCTGTAGCTTTTTAAATCAGTTTTAGATTCAAAATGGATTTTTAAGTAGGACCGGAAAAGCCATGGCCCATTAAAAAAAGGAAGAAGGTTAGTTCTTGTGCATAAGCCAGAGCTTAATGATCCAAAAGAAGAGAATCTCCAGGGGATTTGGGAATAGATATTCTATGTTTAAAAAAAGACACAATAAAGCTGCAATACAAGATTATCCTTTTTGCATGTATTACAAATGCACATACACATATACACACATTCATTATTGCTTGTCCAAATGTCAGAATTGGGAAAGAGAGCTGGTGATGTTCTTTAGATTTATTTATTGGCACACATCCTAATCAGCATTGCTAAAAGCTGATATTGTTTTGCAGAATATTTGAAAGGATGGGAGATAATTTCTTAAAATGGCCAAGAACGCCTGTAATTTTCCTCATCTGGCCATCACATTTAGCCCGAGAAATTTCAGAAAACCTTGTTTTCTTCTGTTTACTTTATGCCCTCTTAATAATTGCAATGCATATACATCCTCCCTTAAAAATTATTCAATGGTAGAAACAATAGTTCCATAATTTTCATTACTAAATTTCAGCACATGTAAAAATATCACTAACGATTTGGGGAATGTAAGATAAATAATTTCAGATTATTGCCCAGCCTCCAATGTTTCTTCTGTTTGAAAAGTCTGGTTAGTTCTCTTTTTTCGCTGATTGACAGTTTTTGACAGGATGTACAATAGGGTGTACAATAAAAGATTGATGTGCAGCCCTGGGTGGAGGCAGGAGCAAAGATGACACTCCAACCTCCATTCATCACAGCCAAATTCTTCCTGCTATTGCTGACAAGGACAACAGTGATTGAAGGCTAAAATAGAGCTTGTGTAAGTGCAAGTTGATTCCTTATTAGGACCACATGGTGATTCAGCAAGGTCCTGTCACTGGGAAAGGAAAGAAAAGAACAGCCATCGGCAAAGGGGATGGACCAAATTACAGCAATGACAGGAGCAAACTGTCAGAGGACCTGAAAATTCAGGATAAGGACAGATCCTCTTGGAGAAAAAAAATCTTTCTATCTGGTTGCTAAGAGTTGAGCTTGATTTGATCGTATGTAATCAATCAAAATTAATCACTGCTTCCAGAATTATGAGAAAAGGCACTTAGGTGCGGCTAGAAGCACAAATGCACCACTGAAGCTCTTTGAAGTAGCCATATCTTTTTGCAGGATTGTGCTGCTATCCTGTACAGAGGCATATCAAAAAGAAGTGGTTGCTTAAAGAGTTGTGGACAGAGAATAAAGCAATAGCAATAGCATTTAGACTTATTATACCACTCCATAATGCTTTACAGCGCTCTCTGCATGGTTATGTTTGGTTTCGACATGCGTCGAGACGCCTTTTTTGAACTGGATTTAAAACACAGTTCAGTTCAATATAAACTGGTTTAATCAACCAATAAAGTAATACAGAAACAATGTCATCTACAAAATCAACTGCCACTATTGGCTACCAATTCTCCATGGGATAAACATCACGTCTATTAAAAACCAGGATCCACAAATACCGGCTGGCAGTCAAACGCCATGATCCCAAATGTTTAATTTCTACCCACACCGACACCAAACACCACCAGTTTGAATGGAGCAACACAAAAATCACCGGTCATGCTACAATCCGGTACACGCTCATGAATTCATCAAAGCCTGGCCCTCCACAAGCAATTCCATCAACAGACACATTGATGTACAACTAGCCTACAAACCTCTCAGAATCCAAATCAACTGCAGAGCCAACCTGAGACAGCACCAATTCCCAACCAACCCACACAAACCCCACCACCAGCAGTACACCTTCCACAGACCCTTCTGCTCTATGATTGCCAGTTTCTTTCCAGGTGTGATTCATGTTGTTGCTAAATATAACCAATGAAATCCTACGTGGCACAGGACATGGTTACCGGAGGGACTTCTTTTCTCTCATGGGATCAGCCCAAGTGATTTTGGCTGACAAGGTTGGCTCCGTTTCTTCGTTCAACAATGCCAACTATCAGGACTCAGAAAGCCTTTCTTCTTCTCTGTTGTAGAGTCTCCAAGAAGGAATGCCACCCTGTTGGCCGTAAAGCTCTGGCATTTTGCCCAGTCCTTGGGCTAGAGTCCTTGGGCCCCTTTGCTGCAAAGTTCTGGCAATTTGCTGGGATCAACATCTTGCTCTTCTCTCTCTCTCTCTCTCTCTTTTTGCTTTTAGTTTGGATTTGTTGTTTGTGCTGGGTTTTTTTTTTTTTTTGGTCCTTTAGTGTTTTGTGAGCTACCCAGAATCATTTAGAGTGGAGCAGTTTCAAACTGAACACATAAATAAGCCATTGAGAGTAATTTTGACTTGTGATGGGTAAAAATGCATTAAGCGTATAAATAAATAAACAATATTTTTTTTGTCGAAAGAAGAACAGATTGATCCGACGATTTCACGATGCGGGGATTCAAAAGCGTTGTAGAGCGCGGGGGAAAGGCTTACCATGATATTTTATTCGACAGAAAGAAGGTCAAGCGGCATAATGGTATGATTTCTTTTTCATTTCTTTCCTTTTTCTCATTTTTAACCTTCTGTTTTGTTTGTTGTGTACGTTGCGCTATATATATAGATAGTGGTCAGTGGTGGGATTCAATTTTTTTTACTACCGGTTCTGTGGGCGTGGCTTGGTGGGCGTGGCAGGGGAAAGATAGTGCAAAATCCCCGTTCCTTCCCCACCCCACTAACCTGCTTTTCAGCTCCGTTCTCCTGTGCAGGGCAACAAAAAGAGACCCAGCCAATCAGCTGAGACTCAATGGGAGGCAGAGAATAGATGGGGGCGGGGCCGGTCAGAGGTGGTATTTGCCGGTTCTCTGAACTACTCAAAATTTCTACTACCGGTTCTCCAGAACTGGTCAGAACCTGCTGAATACCACTTCTGATAGTGGCAGTGTAGAATCTGGCAGTTTTCTTTCCATACAGGGCTTCGCTATCCTTGAAGCCAGATGCGAACAAGTTGGCCACTGTAGTTGTGCTGAGAGTAACAGAATTACAGAATAACAGGATTGGAAAGAAGCTTGGAGACCTTCTAGCCCAGGGGTGTCAAACTCAAGGCCCTTTAGATCTGTCCCATGGGACCATCCTGGAAACAGTGAGGATCAGCCCGCAGTGCTTCTGCTAGTGAAAACGGAGCCCTCCTGATCTCCGTTTTCACTGGCAGTGCGATGCAGGAAGCTGTCACAGCTGCAAATGGCACTTGGATGCCTGTTCTCACTGGAAGTGTACTTGGGCCGCCACAGGCGCCCCTGACACGAGTGACGTTAAACTGGCCATGCCCATCCTGGCCACGCCCACTCCGGCCCTCAGAGGTCAAACACAATCCTGATGCGGCCCTCAATGAAATGGAGTTTGACACCCCTGTTCTAGTCCAACCTCATATTCAAGCAGGAGACCTTATGTCATGGCTCTGCCAGAGTGTGAATCTGAGGAGGAAGACGAACAGCTGACAGGGGGTGGGAGTGTGGCTCTGTTGGCTGCGGAGGAGGCTGAGGAAGGTCAAAGTCTGGCTGGGCAGTGCAGGGGAGAGATAGAACAAGGGAGAGGGAGTTCAGAGGAAGACCCAGGCCCACCCCCTCTTCATCCTAGGGTACGCAGGGAGGAACGGAGAAGAGAGCAACATGGGTTGCCTGGCTTACGGGGGAAGAAAGGGCCCTGATTCCCTTCATTAGCCACATCTGGGAATGAAAGTTTATAAGAACTGAATGCTGACTGTGGCAGCTGTTGGGAGCAAACATCCTGTGCTGTCTTTGCTTATCTGTGTTCCTGGCATCTTTCCAACCATGTTCAGTTATTGCTGTGCCTTCACGTCTGGAATTCTTGCTCCTGCTCTGCCGAACTAATTACCTCATCTTGCCTTGATTGGACTTATAGTTACAGTTTTTGTTGACCACGTTTTGGACTTGATTCTCTGCAGCCAAAGACTATTCCCAAAGGCTGAGAGAGATTTTCTCCAGCCAGAAGGTAACCAGGACATCGGGGGCAAAGTTGGAGCTAGTAAAGGGACTCCTTCTGATTATCTGACTGTGTTGCCTTTGTGCCACACCCCAGGTCATCACATTCTATATCATTCCAGACAAATGGCTGCCCAATCTCTTATTGAAAATCCCCAATGAATACAGTGAATTCCTAAGAAGCTCTTTTCACTCCCCCCCCCCCAAACAGACCATCAAGGCCTGGAAGCCAGCTGGTTCTAGGTCACCTTAAAACGATTCTGAATAAGTTCAAGTTGTACAAAAAGTAATTAGACTTTATGGCTCATAAAGCAGAGAGAGCTAAATGGAACTGTGTTCCTGTATTCAAGCGAAAGAGCCAGGAATTAATCATTTTCCACGAGCAAGCTAATAAGTGATATTTCAAAGTAAGAAAACCAAAGCTGGAGCAAACTAATTAACCCAGGGCAAACATATATGATGTGACAGAGTGGATGGAATGTTTTCCAGCTGGATATAGGGGGTTTTCCGAGTTTGACAAACAACTACCAGAAATAATGGTAGCTGTCAGAAAGATGGCAGCCACCACTGTGTAATTGAAGCTCTGCCTCTTTTTACATATGTTACCTGTCCAATCACAATTCCATCTTGACTTTGACAACTCGGTAGCTGCTACAAGTACAACATCACAGTCACATTCCATGAGTTGTTTTCCCATTAAATTTTATGTATGACAAAGAACCACATGCATTAGGTAACATGCTAGAATTGATGACCTATGGATGAGATTTCCTACTAGTATTAGAAGTGCCCCTGCACAGCTGCTCCTTTGGGTTCGTAATAACAAGATGCCCTGTAATGAGAAGTTTTGCAAGATTAGACAGATACTCCAAGGATATGTTCCAAAATGCAATTCTCCCTGCAGCTTAAAAATAAACCCAATTGTATAGTATTAGATATATTTCATCTAGTATCTAACTGGCAGGTACAAAGTCTTTGGTGTTTCATTTTTATACAAATAAATAGCATTCAGCAAAGGGAAAGAAGACTTTGTGAAGGTACAGTGTGTGGGTAACTCAGTGGTGGGATTCAAATTATTTTTACTACCGGTTCTGTGGGCGTGGCTTGGTGGGTGTGGCTTGGAGGGCGTGGCAGGGAAAGGATTCTGTGAAATCTCCATTCCCACCCACTCCAGGGGAAGGATACTATAAAATCCCCATTCCCTCCCCACCCTACTAACCTGCTTTTCAGCTCCGTTCTCCTATGCAGGGCAACGAAAGAAGATCCAGCCAATCAGCTGGGATTTGGGAGGCAGAGAATAGATGGGGGCGGGGCCAATCAGAGGTGGTATTCTGAACTACTCAAAATTTCCACTACCGGTTCTCTAGAACTGGTCAGAACCTGCTGAATACCACCTCTGGGGTAACTGCTCTGTGAAGTGGTGGCCAAGTCGGCAATTCTCCTTTTATGATGTCCAGTACAATTTCTGCATATCAAAGTTTGCTTTTTACAAGCAGGTTCTGGCTACTTCTTAAGGGACTATCAAAACAAGTAAAGATTTGTTTGACCTAAGCAAGGAGGAAGAGATGGATTAGGTACATGCCTTCAACAATGTGTCCATCGTAACAACTAACCTGAGACTGAAAATTCATAAACACTCTATAACAGTGATAGTGAACCTTTTCGTTATGGTGTGCAAAAGTATGCGCGCACACTGATACCCACAATGCAATGCGCCTCACCCCCTGCACATGCACGCACAACACCCCCTCCCCACTGCCCCCTTACCTGCACTGCACATGTGTGTGCCTCCTAGCTGATTTTTGGCCCGTTTGAGGCCTTTTTTGGCCTCCCAGAGGCTCAAGGGAAGCCTCTGCTCCAAATACCAAAAGCGACGAAACCAGAAATACCGGAAGTGACAAAACGGGCCTGTTTTTCAGCCTCCAAAGGCTGTAGAGGCTTCCCTTGAGCGTCTGGGAGGCCGAAAAAGGCCTCAAACTGGCCAAAAACCAGCTGGGAGGAGCACACATGTGCAGTGCAGGTAAGTTTTGCTAGGGCTCACGTGCCCGCACAAATGGCTCTCACGTGCCCGCACAAATGGCTTTCCACCATGCATTTAAGTCAGCTGTGCCATAGGTTCTCCATCACGGCTCTATAACCTTATTTGTGCAGTTCCCTCTCAGCCTCGTATCTTGGTGATTTTTTTTTTTGGGGTGGGGGATGTGAACCAGCTAGAAGAGAACATAAGAAAAGCCAAACTTGTCATGCCAAAAACATTTTTAACCCAATGTTTCTCAACCTTGGCAACTTTAAGATATGTGGACTTCAACCCCCAAAGTTCTTCAGCCAGCAGCCTTAAGCTTGCAAAAGGATAATAATGTGAATTTCATAGGAAGGTGAGCTGATTGGTCCTCTTTACTTTAACCTTTTCCACATCGTAGTAATACTTCCCCCACAAAACTGTGCAAAGAGTTGGCTGAGTCTGATCTCAAAAATAGGCAGAATATCATGTTAGCACAAGGAACTTGGTGCAAAGCTTAAAATACAAATTCCTGCAGATTTTTATGCCCTCTCCATAGATGCCATAATCACTAAAGCAGAAAGACCCATCACTAAAGCAGAAAGAGGAAAGGAAAAGGTGTTTGTTTGAAGTTGAACCAAGGATGGAACAGTACAGCTACATACAGTAGCTGCCTTCTTTAAAATCAGTGTTACTCAACCTGGGCAACTTTTAAGATATGTGACTTCAACTCCCAGAATTCCCCAGCTAGCATTTGTGATCTCCAGCTCCCATTGCTGGTTGAGGACTTCTGGGAGTTGAAGTCCATATATCTTAAAGCAACAAAAGGTTGAGAAACACCTGATCTAGCTCAGGATAAAGTGCTTTCCACCATGCATTTCAGTCAGCTGGTTTTGACTCCCTCTAATACTGAAAACAACCCTTAATAATCCTATTGGCAAGAAGGTTCTTAGGTAATGAATCATGATCAGTTCCAGCCAGATTCAGAGGTGGCTCTTGTTCATGGAGATTAGTTGGGCTTTAAAAGATAATGGGTGGTTTGGTCCTCCTTGTCAGTCCGATTACCTGTCCTCTAGGTCAGGGGTCGCCAACCTTTTGGACCTCAGGGACCACCAAACTCTGGGAAAATCCCCAAAAAAAGACTGCAAGAAAATTCCCCACCCTGTTTTTTTACCGATCGATCATTCTTTATTTGGGATCGCAGGATACCGTCTCCAGCTCTGTTCTCAGAGGGAGAGAGAGAGAGAGAGACTTTTGGCTTCATGCAAGGAAAGCAGCAGAAGCAGCAGAACTCTACCAAACTCCACCAGAAATGAGTCTTTGTGAGACTTGTCACGCTGGCACAGTCTCTTGGAGCAGGAGGCCTTGCAGGATCCCAAAGACTCATTTCTGGCAGAGTTTGGGGAGAGAAAGAAAGACTTTTTCTGGTTTTCTTGCGTGTAGCCAAAAGCAGAAGAAAGAAGCAGCCCGGTGGCCAGGCAAGGCATGTTGGGCGAGTGGGGCAAGTTCCTCCCCTCTGCCTTCTCCCCCCTCCCCTCACTACCTCGTGTTGTTCGCAATGCAAGCGACCCAAGCCTTGTGTTCCCACTCAGCCTGGATTAATTGCTTTGGGAGGTGCTTTGGGGGTGACATTTCTCTGCAGACCACCAACATTTTCTCAGTAGTCCCTGGCCCACTGGTTGGCGACCACTGCTCTAGGCATCTACTACATCAAGATGACAGCAGATGGAAACTGTGAGCTATTTTCAATATTTCATGCAGAAAGGTCTGGTTTGTGCCTAGTGTTAGGGCTGATTCTACAAAGGAATCTTGCCTATGTTTTGTACATCTGGATCCTTTTTGCTTGGGGAGCTCAAGAATTTGCACATAGTACATGAAGAACTGGGGCCCACTAATAATCTGCGGGGAAGATAAGTGTCAAGATGGCAGCAGCAACTGCATAAATCCCCACCTCTCTATTCACATCCATTGCAGTTGTCATCATGATTTGTTTGCTTCATCCCCAAGAAATATCCTGGTGAGAAATTGTAATAGCCCCGAGGACAGGCAACCTCCCTCCTCCCAAATTCCAATGAGCTGAGAAAAAGGAAGCCAATAACATTGTTAAGCATATCAAGTGGATTTAGAACCAAGCAATATCTGGATCAAGAGCCACCAATGTGTAGCAATCCAATCACAGATCGTTCTATGCATTGGCTTTGGGCCGTTTTAGCAAGAAGTGCTTAGGATTCTATTGGCAGAACACCTTGTATCCAGTCCATTAAAGTTTCAAGGTCAAATAGAACCGAGCAGAAAGTCATCTTTATGATCCATAATCGACACTTGACAACTGGTTTCATATTTATGATTAAATGATTTGATAGTCTCCCTATTTCCAGTGTTGTTAGCTCAAGACACCCACTCCCAAGAGTTGAGTCCTCTTAACTAAGTTATGGCTCTGAATATAAAATTTGAATACTGTCTTCCTTTTTTTTAAAAAAAAAAACATAATAAATTTATGGTAACATCTGCTATAAACTACAGAAGCTGTTTTTTTCCCAGAGGGAGCTCTCTCTTGTATGTCTTATCATTAAGACTCCTGAATATCAAATGCATATTTTGAATCTAGCTGTCTTTTTACCCAAAGCAAAATTTTCCCAGTGGCAAGACTTTAATTTTTGAACTCAGAAATTCATTGAACGTAGAACAAAAAAATAATAGAGTTGGAAGGAATCTTGGAGGTCATCTAGTCCAACCCCCTGCTCGAGCAGGAACCCTTATATCTTTTCAGGCAAATGGTTGTTCAGTCTCTTTTTGAAAGCCTCTCACCCACAACTTCTGAAGGCAAGCTATTCCATTGATTGATTTCTCTCACCATTAGGAATTTTTTCCTTAGTTCTAGGTTGCTTCTCTCCTTGATTAGTTTCCATCCATATTTCTTCCCTTGCTTTCTGGTGCTGAGGAAAATAGGTTGACCTCCTCATCTCTGTGGTAGCCCTCAAATATTGCAATAATGCTATCATGTCTCCTCTAGTCCTTCTTTTCAGAAGTAGATATACCAAATTCCTGCAATTGATCTTTGCTATATTTTAGTCCTCAGTCCCCTAACCCAGGGGGTCTTCAAACTTGACAGCTTTAAGACTTGTGGACTTCAATTCCCAGAATTCCTCCTTCAGTCATGTTAGCTCAGGAATTCTGGGAGTTGAAGTCCACAAGTCTTAAACTTGCCAAGTTTGAAGATCCTTGCCTTAATCATTCTTGTTGCTCTTCTCTACACTTTTTCCAGTATCTATGGAGATTGTCAGTCATCCAGATCAAAGGTGCTTTTTCAAGAGCCAACTGGACTGTTTTTCTTTGAAGACATTTCACTTCTCACTTAAGAAGCTTCTTCAACTCTCTTAGAAAGTTATTGAGGCCACCTGGAGCTTTATCTGTGTCATCATGATCACCTGAGTAATGCAAATGAGTGTGCAGCCTTCTTGGAACTGTTGAAAGCACTGTGTTGTAGACTGGAGATAAATGATGCAGTGAACCATGTGCAGATCTGTACATTGGTGAAATAAAACAACTACTTCAAAAATGCATGGCACAATATAGGAGAACAAACCATCAGGACAAGATTCAGCAGTCCACCTGCATTCAAAAAACAAAGTCCACTCTTTTGAAGACAGCAAAGTCCACATTTTGGACAGAGAGGACTGCTGGTTTGAAAGAGGGGTCAAAGAGGCCATCTATGTCAAAATTGAACAGTCCTCTCTCAACAGAGGAGGCAGAGAGAGATACGACATCAGTTGTCTCCAGTCTACAACACAATTCTTTCAGCAGTTCCAAGAAGGCTCCACACCAGGATGGGATTCTACCAGTTCACACCTATTCGCTAGAACTGGTTGTTAGAAGAAATTATTGGCCTAATCCTGTAAGGAAGGCAGGAAGGAAACATTCTGGTGTTGCTTACAGAAACTGCCTCTCCATTAACCCTTATTACAATCTTGGCAGGACTAGACTTCCTGTCTCAGGAATTTCTCTGGAGTTTTTTCCCCCTCCTTTGTGGGTACTTAGCTCGTGTGGAGTTATTTAAAGTTACAATGGCACTGAAAAAAGTGACATGACCATTTTCACACTTACGACTGTTGCAGAATCCCCACAGTCACGAGAAGCCAGGCAAGGAGATGCATGCCTCGATGTGAGTGATATTAAGTTGGCCACACCCAGCCAATAACATGATGACCAAGCCATGTCAACCAGTCACATGACCACCTAAGCCACGCCCACAGAACTGGTTGCTAAAATTTTTGAATCCCACCCCTGTTCCACACCCATTTGCACTACTCAGATGACCCTGTGGATACAGATAAACATCCAGGTGGTCTCAATGACTCTCTAAAAGAATGCAAATAACCAGCTATCTCCAAGGAATATAAATCCTTTCATTCCCCACCATCCAGTCAGAGCTGAAGCAGCTTCTTGGATGAGAAGTGAAAAACAAGGAAGTGGTGTTTTATCATCTTTTTTATATGGTGGTGACCAGAAATGGATGCAGTATTCCAAGTGTAGTCTTACTAAGGCTATGTAAAGCGGTACTAGAACTTAATGAACCTAATTTTATCCCTCTATTAATGTAGACTAGAATTGCAGTGCTGCACACTGTTAGATCATGTTTAAGTGATTGTCCACCAGGACTCCAAGATCCCTCTCAGTTGCTAACATTAAGCCAAGTTTCACCTAGTCTATACCTATACAGTTGTTTTTTTCTTGTCTAATTGTAAAACCTTACTGTTATCTATGTTGAATTTCATTTTGTTAGATGGGGCCCAGTTTTCAAGTCTGTCAAGATATTTTTGGATCTTGAGATTCTATTCTGGAGTGTTGGCTATTCCTGCCAGCTTAGTGTCATCTGTACATTTCAATGAGTTCTTCTTCTATTCCCTCATCTAAACCATTTATGAAAATATTGGGCCTAAAATGGAACCTTGTGATATTCTCACTGCTTACTTCTCACCATGTAGATATAGTACCATTAAGAACTATTCATTGAGTATGGTTTGTCAGCAGTTACAAATCCGTCTGGTGGTAGTGCTGTCTATCCCACATACAGTATTTCTAGTTTACCAAGAAGTAGGTTGTGGTCTATTTTGTCAAATGCTTTACTGAAATCCAAATATACTATCCCTACAGCAATTTGCTGATCCACTAATTTAGTCACTTTGTCCAGGAATGAAATAATATTTGTTTGGTATAATTTGTTTTTGACAAAACCATGAAAATGCCCAAAATGTTTTTAATTTCTTCATTAAAAACATCAGAATAAAGACTTGAACTGGATTTCTACTTTTACACATATACAACTGTTTATGCCTTTGGACATACTTTGTCATTTATTTATTTTTTTTGTCCATAAACAAGCTTTCCCACTGCAATCCATCTGCCGTCATTCAGATCTGCTACATCCTTCTCTTTTTCTATTTGTTTTCAACACAGAGAAAAATTAGCTATTTTTCCTTCTTTCTGTTCTTTTATTAAGTGCTCATTTCCCTGCCATATTCCAAGATGCAATCTTTCATATCCCATAGGAATGTCTAGACGTGCCATAAGCTGCATGCTAATTCTGCAGTGTATCAGTATGCAAATTAAAGGAGGTGCCAGTTGCAAGTTAACTTATTTTACAAAAGTTGTGTGGCACCATTATATAAAAACAGAAGGATATGTAATTTTTTAAAATATTTTTAACATATTTTACTAAGGTGGAACTATGAACAAATGTGGCTTGTATGGCAGCACCAGCCCTGCAAAAGTCACCAGACAAGTCCATAGTTATTGCTCTCAGCTGTCCATCAAAGCTTTGATCAATTAAGACTTTTCCATGATGCTATTTGGTAAAACAGAAAAACTAGACTGAGCATTCACATAAAACATTCTCAGCAAATTGTGAGTGGTCAGTTTTCACACCATTTGTCCAGCATATTCCAAGCTCAACCAAATCGAACTTGTGACCCAGCCATGCTCACACTATATAAGATAGGTTCTTGCAAGTGAATCTACCATTGTCCCCATTCCCACCAACTCAAAGATACATGTAAGTTAATGATACACAAACCAGATACCTTTAAGGGCTAACACAATGGTGTCTTTGTGCATACAACCAACTGCAACAATCTGAACTGTGCCAGAAGATACATTAGGCAGAATTCTCAAGGCTACATCTGAAGAAGTAGATTTCTACTATTATGTTATTCATTTCCCCCGTTATAATGTAAACTGATTGCTCTTGCTGCTGTCACTTCTGTAGTTGTTTGTGTAGGCACATAGGATATGTGACAAATGCTTGCTTTGTGTTCAAAGGCAATTTGGATCGAGACAGTGATGCTCTTCCAACATTTGCAAAAGTTGACTTTCTTCATGGGATAGAATTCTACCTTTCGATCCAGTGTAATAACTAGGTTTGAGTGGGACCTTGTGTGTCATTGGAGTAGAAAAATCTATTCATTTTAATAAGCAAAATCTGTTTTTTTCCCGAATTTCACTGCATCTGACAACATTTGACACCTCTCTGTTGGCTGCTTTAATCATTGCTCTAAGCAGAGAATGAGTTGTTTCTACCTTTCCATTAGATAGGAAGAGGTACCACTCCTGCAGTGGATCACTGGGAGGGAGACATGCTGATTTGGTGGTTAAGGAAAGCAAAGAAAGACTTTAGAATATGGACATGGAGGAGCAAGAGCACTTAAGGAGGAGGGGTGGGGTGTCAAAAAAAGTCAAGATGGAAGCCAGGATCACCTGAAGGTCCAGCTCTTCTTTTTGCAAAACATGTGAAAACAACAAAGATCTTTGATTGGGAGATGCTCAGAGTTGATTGAAAGATGGGTGGCTATATAAATGTTATAAACAAACAAACCAATAAATAAATGGAGCGAGGGAGAGCTTCAACTGCATCAACTCTTGGAGGACTTGCCCAGGGGTGGGATTCAATTTTTTAACAACCGGTTCTATGGGAGTGGCTTGGGTGATGGGTGTGGCTTGGTGGTCATGTGACTGGGTGGGCGAGGCTTGGTGGTCATGTTATTGGCTGGGCATGGCCAACTCAATATCATTCACATCGAGGCACGCATCCCCTCGCCTGGCCTCTCATGGCTGTGGGGATGCTGCAACAGTCGTAAGTGTGAAAAGCAGTCATAAGTCACTTTCTTCAGTGCCATTGTAACTTTGAATGGTCACTCCACATGAGCAAAGTACCAGCAAAGGAGGAGAAAAAACTCCAGAGAAGTTCCTGAGACAGGAAGTCTAGTCCTGCCAAGAATGTAATAAGGGTTAACGGAGAGGCAGTTTCTGTAAGCAACACCAGAATGTTTCCTTCCTGCCTTCCTTACAGGATTAGGCCAGTAATTTCTTCTAACAACCGGTTCTCTGAACTGCTTAGAATGTTAACAACCGGTTCTAGAGAATAGGTGCCAACTGGTAGAATCCCACCCCTGGACTTGCCTCTCCTCTCAAAAAAGTAGAACTCTTGAAGCATTTAGTACAGGGGTCTCCAAACTTGGCGACTGTAATCCCCTTTTCCAGTGCTCCACATAGAAGTTCATTCATCTAATTTGCTCATTCATTTATTCATATTCTGCCTTTATCATTTTTTATAAATAATATTTCATTATTTATAAACAATATTTATAAAATATATAAAATATATTTTATAAATAAATCAAGTTGACGAATGCACACAATGCTCCTTCCTCCTCCTATTTTCCCTACAGCAACCAAAAGATTGAGCTGAGTGAGAACAACTGGCCCAAAGTCACACAGCTTGTTCATGCTTAGAGCAGAACTGAAACTCCCAGTCTCCTGGTTTCTAGCTTAGTGGCTTAACCAGTGGTGGGATTCAAATGCTTTTATTACTGGTTCTGTGGGCATGGCTTGGTGTGGGTGTGGCAGGGCTTGGTGGGAGTGGCAGGGGAAGGATACTGCAAAATCTCCATTTCAACCCCACTCCTGGGGGGAGGTTACTGCAAAATCCCCTATTCCCTCCCCACCCCACTAACCTGTTTTCCAGCTCTGTTCTCCTGTGCAGAGCAACCAAAGAAGACCCAGCCAATCAGCTGGGACTCAGGAGGCAGAGAATAGATGGGGACAGGACCAGTCAGGGGTGATATCTGCCGGTTCTCCAGACCAGGGGTTGCCAACCTTTTGGACCTCAGGGACCTCCAAACTCACAATTTAAAATCCAAAAAAAAAAAAAATCTGCAGGAAAATTCCCCACCCCGTTTTCTTACCAATCAATCATTCTTTATTTGGGATCGCAGGATATCATCTCCAGGTCCATTCTGAGAGAGAGAGAGAGAGAGAGAGACTTTTGGCTTCATGCAAGGAAAGCAGCAGAAGTCTTTCTTTCTCTCCTCCAAACTCCACCAGAAATGAGTCTTTGTGAGACTTGTCGTGCCGGAGCAGCCTCTTGGAGCAGGATGTTTTGCAGGGTCCCAAAGACTCATTTCTGGGGGAATTTGGGAGAGAGAAAGAAAGACTTTTGCTGCTTTCCTTGCGTGCAGCCAAAAGCAGAAGCAGATGTGGAAAGAAGCAGCCTGGTGGCCAGGCGAGGCAGCTGGGGTGAGTGGGGCAAATTCCCCCCTCCTCCCTTTCCCCCTCCCCTCACTACCTCGTGTTGTTCGCCATGCAAGTGATGCAAGCCTTGTGTTCCTGCGGGCCATGTGGGCAGCACAGCCTTGTGTTCCTGCACAGCCTGGATTAATTGCTGGAGGGATGCTTTGGGAGTGACATTTCTCTGCGGATCACCAAAATTTTCTCATGGACCACTTGCTCCAGACTACTCAAAATTTCCACTACCGGTTCTCCAGAACTGGCCAGAACCTGCTGAATATCACCTCTGGGCTTAACCATTAGATCACACTGGCTCTTAGAACTAGATCTTAATTTAATTTGGCCTGAAGTACATAAATGGCTTGCAAACTCTTTCAGTGGGGCCAACAGTATTCCTTTGTCATACGGTGCCCAATGCTACAGCCTTTGGAATTCGATCCTCAACCTGTCTTCAAGTCATAAACAGCAACCAATCTCCCTCAATCTGTGCAAATGGGAGAGTTTTCCCCACAAGAGGAGGCAGGATTTTTTTTAAAAAAAATAAAAGATTGCGCTCTTAATGATTGCGTCTCCCTCCGGCCTTGTGAATCTGGTACATTCATAAAGCTTTGTGGCTGATCTGAGCTAGCATGATTGCAATTCCAGGACTGAGAGGGGAAAAAAAAAAGAAAGGCAGACAAGGGGTTGGCTAACAACAGCTGCTTTGGCAAAATGTGGGAGAGAAAATCAGCTTTGCTCAGCCGACAAGTGTCTTCTGAAGAGGATCATCATGAAAGCCTATGTGGAGCATCTCTTGGAAATCATTTGCAAATTGGAGAGTGGAAGAAGCAGGCCCCCACGATGGCTTAGAAGTCAGGGAGGGCTCTGTCTCCCTATTTCACTGTCTGGCATTGTAAGGTGGCAAACACCAAAGTCAGTCGCCATGGCAACAAAACCATGGTCAGCACCAAGCTTTCATTCCTTTTCTAAGGAAGCAGCAATTACAGTCTTCAGGTAACAGCTAGGAGGGCCTCATTAAAACAAGCCGTTTTGTTTAGCTCGGAGGGCAGTGCAAACGAAGCGAGGCTCCGAGCCACAGGCAGGATTCCTGTTTCCACTTGAGACTGAAAAATAAGTCTCAACATTCCACGGGAAATAAAAATGAAATGAGACTACATCGAATCATTGAATTGGGAAGGCCTTTAAGCCACTGAGTCCAACCATCTTTTCTGTCCAAATTGATCCCAATTAAAGGACTTCATTTTTCATTAACTGTCATTTTGTCATCATTCAATTACTTAACTCTGGTTTTTTTATAAAAAACTTTTAATCCTCATGATTTGTTGAATACATGTTGGAATGTATTTTGTATTGCAACAACTACAGAAGAGAATAATCAGGGAAGCCATCGAAATAGAGAAACACCCCTATAACATGAATAAACGGGATGATGCCTCCTGCCTACCAGACATTTGGAAACTAGCCCTTATCAACAAACGAGTCCCAGCCACGAAAACCAACACTGGACCCAAAACAACACATGACGCTATCACCAATCTCCCTCACCAGATTCAAACCCAAACCCACCCCATAGACGAAAGGCAACCACCATCCAGAAACCAGGCTCTGGCTGCATCACCAGCTGCCACATACCCCAACCCCAAAACCAAGCAAACTGACACATGCCATGAATGTGTTTGAGTGGCTCCGAGTTTGAGCCAGGCCTCAAACTCGGAGCCAAACCAAAACCCAGAATGTCACAACACAGCCACCCGCTCAGGATATCA
This sequence comes from Bungarus multicinctus, assembly GCA_023653725.1. Lineage (NCBI taxonomy): Eukaryota > Metazoa > Chordata > Lepidosauria > Squamata > Elapidae > Bungarus > Bungarus multicinctus. The sequence goes on along the minus strand of CM042848.1, from coordinate 19,334,279 downwards.
CATCACAGAACTCAGGAGGCTATACCACAAAACCTCAGGATGTTGCAATACAGCCAACGACCCAGGAGATTACAGCATAAGACCCAGGAGGTCAAAACATTAGAACTCAGAAGGTCATCACACAGCCCATTACCCAAGTTGTTACAACACAGGAGGCTGATAGACACACAGCCAATACCTCAGCCACACATGTTCTTAAGAAAAAGCCAGCCAATCTGCAAACATCAATTCCATCAACCAATCAAGAAATGACAACACAGCCAATTTTCCCACCAGTATATATAGGGAGTCAGCAGCTCAGATCACGCTTTGCTTGCACAAGCACAAAGCCAAAAATACCAGCCTGAAGATGGCAAGTGAGATCTCATCAAAACGTTGCCAAGATAGTGTCAATCTTACATGGGAAAAGACCCGAAAATGCCTAGACCTGCATATATATGTATGTATGTATATATGTACGTATGTATGTATGTATGTATATATGAAGATGTGGCACGACCACGAATGCGAAGCCAAACAACAGGATCACAGCTCACCAGCTCAAATCCCCCAGCAATTAAGACTAACCTGAGTACAACCAAACCCCTTCTGGAACAGAACACACCCCCAGCCAATCAGAACACAGCCAACCCGCCAACCAATCAGAACACAGCCAAACCCCCAACCAATCAGAACACATCCCCACCCAATCAAAACGCAGCCAAGCCCCCACCCAATCTAGTCACACCCCCACTAGTAGTTAAAAGGAAGAAGCAGCTGCAAGCTCACATTACTCCGAGAAGCACAAGGCCGAAGACACAAGCCTGAAGATGATGAATGAGACTTCATCGAAACGTCGCCTAGATATTTCCAATTCTACGCGGGAGAAAACCCGAAGAACCAAAGATCCACATATATGTATGTATGTATGTATGTATGTATGTATGTATGTATGTATACATACACACATCACACACACACACACACACACACATATATATACAGTATATATACAATATCTCTCTCTTTATACACACACACACACACAAACACACACACACACACACTCATATATATATAATTTGATTTGGATTCGGGTTTTGTACTCAGACAAATAAACGTCTGTCTAGTTATCTTCCCAGCAGAAATAAAGAAAAGAAAAGAAGCGAGACAGGCCATTGTATTCTGAGCTCCATATATCGTGATTCGCTTGAAGCATTTATTCAAAACAAAGGAGAGAGACATTTCTATTTTGGGAACCTGGCGAAGCATCCTTGGCATAAATGTAGCTTTACCAGAGACTATTATTTTTCCCCCTCCCCCCCCAAAAAAAAATTGGTTTCTTTATCTTTTTCGCTCTCTTTTAATTGCAACCATTATATTTTCTATAGTCTCCATATCGCTGCTTTTAGAAAGTACATTCTGCATAAGCACCGAATATTTTCTAGTCAGCTCAGTTTCAGCTCAGGCTGAATCTAATTCCAGGTATAATGTGTCATTCGTTTCTACAAACAATGTTTTATATTACAATTTTATATAAATAGTTAATTGTAAATTCAAATACTGTCATTTTTAAATGGATTATATATTTTTGCCCATCCTACAGACAGACTTTGATTTATGACCAATTGCTTAGCAACCACGCAATGTTAAAACAGAGCTTCCCCCAATAGTGGTGGGATTCAATTTTTTTTTTTACTACTGGTTCTGTGGGTGTGGCTTGGTGGGTGTGGCAGGGGAAAGATACTGTAAAATCTCCAGTCAGGGGTGGGATTTGCCGGTTCTTCAAACTACTCAAAATATCCACTACCAGTTCTCCAGAACTGGTCAGAACCTGCTTAATACCATCTCTGCCCTCCAATGGCTCACCACTCTCTGAGTTCATGTGACTACATTTTGAGTGCTTGGCAGCTGGTTTGTGATGACTCCAATTTACAACTTTTTTTTTGCTAGAAACTAGCATTTACTTCCAGTAAATGTCCATTGAAATACAATGGGTTCACTTAACGATCACTGCAAAAAAATAAAAAAATATAATCAGATTGGTCATGTGATGACCAGCATGACTTACAACCACAAATTCCAGTCTCAATTATAGTCCTAAGTAGAGGACTACCTGCATTTAGGATAATTCTGGGTACATTTCCTTAGATTTTGTGGACAAGCGATCTGTTCTGATTGGATATTTCTGTTCAGAATGCTTGGTGTATTCATTTACATTTATTTAATATATTTATTTATTTACCTTTTGCAAGCTTATGCTTTGTCACATTATTTTTTTTATTTTGACTGTTCACATTTCATTCCTCTTTACCCCCTTCTTTTTGGTTCCACTAATGATGCCATTAAACGAGAGCTTTTAAATATATGAATTAAGTAACAGCGGTGTGCACTCACAGATCTATATCCATTTTTCACAAGAAGTTTCAATAAATGATGACCAAATTTCATTACGGTGGTCCAAATCTAATTTATCTCTTCAGGGAAGTCATTCATAAGTTGCAAGTAACAATAGATCTTCAGTCCATTGAATAATTGAGGCCATCAATTCATTTTTCTTACGTTAAAAAATGCACTTCCAAAAATAGATTACTCATTTTTTTTCAGTACAAATGCAGTGGGGTGCAATAAGCTTGAAATAATATATTTTGGTTGAATAATCTAAAGTTTAAGATCTATTGACATTTTTGATACACATTACACCATTTTGCATTGCTACACAGTGGCAACTTCATGTGACCTTTTTAATTTATTTTTTAATATTACCATATATTCATAAATGATAAATGTGAGGTTTTTACTGGGATAGGAGAGAAGCTGGATATATATCCATTTTATCACATGGCTATATCAGGTGCATTTTATTTTATTTTTTATTTTTTTCAAATATTTTTTATTATTTTCCACCAGTACAAATCATAGGTACATTTTCAACAGCATTTGCATCAGCATTCAGTATTGTCTTATATTTCCATCATCTATTTGTACATATCACTAATAATTATTATATTTACTTATATTTATTATTAATACCTAGTTTTATCCATTTTACCTATCTATGTATCTGTGTGCCACTCTCTTGAGATTTCTCCTTATCGAGTGCATTTAATGGGAATGGTCAGTTTCTTTCTTTTTTGTTGCATTATAGTACTAGAAACAGCATTTGGACTTATATACTGCATCACAGTGCTTTACAGCCAGGCCTCTCTGAGTGGTTTACAGAATCAGCATATCGCTTCCAACAATCTGGGTCCTCATTTTACTGACCTCAGAAGGATGAAAAGCTGAATCAACCTTAAGCCAGTGAGAATCAAATTGCTGGCGGTCGATAGAATTACCTGCAATGCTGCATTCTAACCAATGCTGAGATTCAGCAGATTCGCACTGGTTTGGGAGAACTGGTAGTTAACTTTTTGTGCAGTTTGGTGAACTGGCTGAATAGTGTGTCTCGCTATGCCTTGCCCTGCCTTGCCTCTCCCCTCCCAGCCACTCCTCCCCTTGCTATCCAGCTACTTGCCTGGTCACTGGCAAGTTACAAGGTGTGGCTGGGAAGGGAGGGGTGAGGCAGGGATAGGCTGGGTGGGGCAAAGAGAGGCTAGGCAAGGTGAGGCACTCCTCGATGTGAGTGATGTTGAGTTGGTAGACCCACCCAGTCACATGACCATCCAGCCACGCCTATCCAGCTGGCCATTAGGGCAGAGAACCAGTTGCTAAATTATATGAATCCCACCACTGCTTCTAATCACTGTACCACCACAGTTATTATAGTATCTTCCAGCCCTGATTTATTATTTAGTTAATGTATTGGGTGGCTAGAATAACTCTGGCCTGAAGTATTAGAAATCCTGTTTAATTGTTGGTAAAGAATCATACACCTCCTATGGCCAGCCACATGCCTGCATACCCTCTTATGTGAGAAGAGTTCTATCCAGGGAAAGGGTGATAACTTCACAGGTGTCAAGCAGTTGTGTGGCCCTGTCAGATAATAGCAATAGCACTTAGACTTATAAATCACTTCACAGTGCTTTAGAGCTCTCTCCAGTGATGGGATTCAATTTTTTTTATTACCGGTTCTGTGGGCATGCCTTGGTGGGCATGGCAAGGGAAGGACACTGCAAAATGTCCATTCCTATCTCACTCCAGGGGAAGGATACTGTAAATCTCCATTCTCTCCCCACTCCTGGGGGAAGATTGCTACAAAATCCCCTCCCCTCTCCACCCCACTAACCTGCTTTTCAGCTCCATACTCCTGTGCAGGGCAACAAAAGAAGACCCAGATGATCAGCTGGGACTCAATGGGAGGCAGAGAATAGATGGGGGCAGGGCCAGTCAGAGGGGGTATTTGCTGGTTCTCTGAACTACTCAAAATTTCTGCTACCGTATATCTCCAGAACTGGTCAGAACCTTCTCAAAACCACCTCTGGCTCTCTCTAAGTGGTCAGCATATTGCCCCCAACAGCATTCTAACCATGGCTCCACCACAGCTCATTGCCTAAGAAATAGTGTGATGGCTGCCTCTTTCCTATCCAAGCTTCATGACATTAGCAATGGTGGGAGAGAAACATTGGAATATAAGGAAGAAATACGCAGAAGATTGAAGCCCAGCTGAGCTGACCGAATTGTGAGAAGCTTTCTTTGTTAGATCAATATCCTCCAACCTTTTGGGCATCAGGGACTGGTTCCATGAAGAAATTTATTTATTTATTTTATTTGTCAATTGCTTACAAGATAATAGGTATAAGTAAAACATAGTTATGAATACATGGATACATATAAGAAAAATAAAATATAAAAGAAACAATAGGACAGGGATGGTAGGCACGTTGGTGCGTTTATACACGCCCCCTACAGACCTCTTAGGAAAGGGGTGAGGTCAATAGTAGACAGTCTAAGGTTAAAGTTTTTGGGGTTTGGGGAAGAAACCACAGAGTCAGGTAGAGTATTCCAGACACTGACCACTCTGTTGCTGAAGTCGTATTTCCTGCAATCAAGTTTGGTGCGGTTTACCTTGAGTTTGTATCTATTGTTTGCTTTTGTGTTGTGTTATGGAAAAAATTGTGTTGTGTTATGGAAAAAATGTTTTTCCATAGACTGGAGTGGTGTGGTTTTTCATGCTGCCTGCATTGCACAGATGAGGCTTTACTTGTTTGTGTGTCCTGGTTGCTGGCATGCCACAGACCATCCATGGACTGGGGTTTGGGGGCCCCTGTGCTAGATGACTGAGTGGGATGGTTGAAAAATATTCCTATTCTTCTCTTGCTGAGGCTGTTCTTACTGTGAAAGCCTCAAGTGATATAAATCAGAGGGCTCTATAGGATGCTACTTAATACAAGTTTGAAGGGTTGACCAAGGATATCCATGGGATGTGTGCATCCAAAACTTCAAGATGGTAGCTACAACTGCATGATTGAAGTCTGTCAAAATATTCATGAACTGGCAAAGACATGGTAACAAGGTCAGCCAATGGGAGCTGAATTAGAAATTAGTGAATTAGTGCTGTTGCTGAGAACTGAAACTTATCTGCTCTGAGCTCTGAAGCGGAAAACAATCTGCTTGTGTTTTGCTTGTAACCTTTACCACGTTGGAGGAATCTACTATTGGTATTGTACATTTTATTTAATATGTTATTATGTATATAAAGAAGTTAATGAATCCTGCTGAATCAGTCATTTCTGTGTGTTTTCTGGATTTGAATTTATGCTGCAAAATCTAACAAAGTCCCACTCTTTTTTGCACACGGCGACACATGTGGCATCTGTTAAAAAAAAAAAAAACAGGTTTGATTGCAGCTACTCTATTGAGTTTGTTAATTCTGCCCGGGAGACACTCATGCTCTCATCTACAGTACTGCAATACCCAAATGGCTTTCCTGAAGTTCCTTTCCTGCGTATCACTGTTTAAGCTTGTTGGCTCACATTCAACTGTTCAGTTGTAGCCAACCAAGAGGGGAATGTTCTGTATGTAGCTCTTCACTCTTTTCAATTCCTTTGTGTTTTAAAGATGCAGATAATGAAATCCATCCAAAATAAGGAGAAAATGAAGAGGGACAAAATAGAAACAACATCTACTTGTTGTCAGCCTTAGAAGCCATATTTTACTTGGAAGCTTCGAGGCTGCCACATTTAATGCCTGGGAATTTGGGAGGGGGGATTTCACAGAGAGGTGGCAGATTAGACACAACAATATTCTTTCTCAGAGAGTCAAGGACGTGTTGCCCTGCACCTGGAGTATCTGGAGGAATGTCTCCAGTTGGGATGGCGTTTGATTGGACCATGTGATGGACTGATGGGTGCATGGGATGGGTCTTTGATTTTCTTTTGGGAAGGAAAAACCCCGAACGCTCAGATTGGGGTTTTCCCAGATGTGCCAATATGACAACTCTAATAAAATGGAACGTTGAGGAAATGCTTGTCTTGAAGTTTATTTGGTTGGAGTTTGTTAGTTGGAATGCTGACACTCGTGAGCCACGGTGCTTTGACTATGATAGAGAAGGGGTGATGATGGAAGCAGGAATATCCTCCAATTTGCGGCAATTCTCTTTCCTTCCTTATCAGAACAAAGCTCTTGCAGAAACTTGTTAATATGTTTCATAACATTATTAGGTTAAACACTTGTTCCCCTCTGGTGAGAGAGAGAATAAAGCTTCATTTTAAAATGCTGATGTTCTGTGCAATTATATTTAACAACCTGATAACAGATGCATGAATCCGAGGAAAGTAACTTTGCAGACAAGTGCTGGGCTCTACCAACTGAGCTGTTTCTACTTAAAAGTCAGGCAAAGCCTTGGAGGACTATAGGTTTTTAATATATTTTATCAAGATTCTCAAACAATATTCACATAGCAATATCCATTTAAGCCTAAATGTAAACACTACGCAACCAGAGGTGGTATTCAGCAGGTTCTGACCAGTTCTGGAGAACCGGTAGTGGAAATTTTGAGTAGTTCGGAGAACCGGCAAATATCACCTCTGACTGGCACTGCCCCCATCTATTCTCTGCCTCCCATTGAGTCCCAGCTGATTGGCTGGGTCTTCTTTGGTTGCCCTGCACAGGAGAATGGAGCTGGAAAGCAGGTTAGTGGGGTGGGGAGGGAATGGGGATTTTGCAGTAACCTTCCCCCAGGAGTGGGAAGGGAATGGAGATTTTATAATATCCTTCCCTTGCCACACCCACCAAGTCATGCCCATAGAATCAGTAGTAAAAAAATTTTAATCCCCCCACTATAGGTGAAAACATTAAGCAAGGTCAGGCTTGCTTAAAAGTTGGATGGAAGACTGTAAGGTCTTCAAGATAGAATGAATTCCCTACCCCACTCCACCCAAAAAAAAAATCTGGAAAGGAAGACAATGACAAATCATGCCCTAATGCTGCCAAGAAAACCATATTCGAGCTCATTTTGAGGGCATCTCACAAATGTTTAGAATCTTGGCTCAGAATGGGCAACTGGAATATGGATGGAAGACTGAACTGGGTGAGATTTGAATAAACAGATGGCTTTCTCTTGAAAACGTAAGATGGGGAAAACAGGTTTCCTCCTGCTGGTTCTTGGGTTTTTTTTTTAACTATGCTAGTTAAAATGGGACTGTCATTTTACTTGACGTCATCTGCTTTAAAAATAACAACATTGTTCCCTATCTGAAACACAGAGGGAAAATTACTTCTGCCATTCTCCCAACCTGAAGACCATAGGACTGATGAAATTACAAAATGTGGCTTGGATGAAATAGAGGAACCCAACAAGGAGTTATCACTAAAACTACCAGCTAAGACCAGGTCACCTTGCTGACTTTTTAAAAAAAAAAATTCTACAGTATATTTCTAGAACAACCTAGTCAAAATTCCAATGCCAGTCTTATTTGAGCTCTTATTGTAATGTTCCTTGTGTACAAATACAGAATATTTGCATACAAATGAAGTTGCGTAAAATCTAAATTACCCCTTGATGGACACAGAAAAGGATGGAAAACAGGAAGGAAGGAAGGGAGAGGGAGAGAGAAAAATCCCATAATGGGTGTTTTGTGGGAAGACAATCTTTTCAAATGGAGCAATGCAATTGGAAGAAGTTCAGAAAAGTGGAGGTTGCAATTCTGTGGTCAAAGCCCCCTACCTGTTTCACATCTGAACTTTATGCAGTGGGCCCAAGTCTGACAAAACTCTCCTACATCCAGTTTTGGTCACCACGAAGTAAAAAAGACGTTGAGACTCTAGAAAGAGTGCAGAGAAGAGCAACCAGGATGATTAGGGGACTGGAGACTAAAACATATGAAGAACGGTTACAGGAACTGGGCATGGCTAGTCTAGGGAAGAGAAGGACCACGGGAGACATGATAGCAGTCGTCCAATGTTTGAGGGGCTGCCACAGAGAGGAGGGGCTCAAGTATTTTCTAAAATGCCTGTAGGCCAGAAAAGGAATAATGGATGGAAACTGAACAAGGAGAAATTCAACCTGGAAATAAGGAAAAATTTTCTGACAGTGAGAACAATCAACCAACGGAACAGAAGGTGCCCTCGGAAATTGTGGGAGCACCTTCACTTGAGACTTTCAAGAAGAGATTGGACTGCCATCTGTCAGAAATGGTGTGGGGTCTCCTGCTTGGGCAGGGGGGTTGGACTAGATGATCTACAACTCTGATTATCTGTTAAGAAGCCAATCAATTAACATACTTAAATTAATTCTTCGTCCTGCGTGGAATGGTCTACGGGAAAGACCTTAGGAGACAGGAGGAAGGAGTGCAGCCAAGACAACAGTCTGATGAATGCAACTTGTATCTAAAGGAGAGGTTGGGGTACAGAAAGCATCTCTCCCTAGCTATCACAGGAGAGTAAAAGTAGTATTTTCAAATCTGCAAAATTGCATTAACCTTATAATAAAAACAGAGTTAGTGCTCATGATTCTTGTCAGAATTGAAGGGCTAACCCTGTGTGATTTCTTGAGGGAAAGAGATATGGAGGCCATCTGTTGGTGTGTGTGTGTGTGCGTATTTGTGAGTGTGTGTATGCTTCCAATCTCAGAATGATTCTGGGAAACCATTTTGACAACTGTGGTCCAAAATAACTCATTGGGAATAAAATAATAAAATAAAATAATAATAATATAAAATAAAATAATAATATAAAATAATATAATATAAAATAATAATAATAAATAGGAAGTGGGTTTTCTGCAGCCTTAAACCGCAAAGATATCCATCAACATTTTTGTTATAATTTTGTTACCTTAGCCAACTGCATAATGTGATTTGAAGCCATTCCAAAAGCATGGCCTAGTCTAAACATAGTTAGCTGAACATCTGTTCTCTTTTTTTTTTCACTCTGATCTTCAGAATTGATCAATGACAGTTTTATAGGATATTCTGAAGATTGTAGGAAGTTCACAGTCTTTTAGTCACAAGGTATTAGCATAACTTAAAAACTGTATTATTTATGGATGTAAATCTATATATGGATATGGTATGTTGATGATTAGGCCAATGCAAAGTTTATATATAAGTATAAAAAGGATTTTTTAAAAAGTACAAAAAAAATCAAGTTCCTAAGAATGGGCATCATGAAAAAGCAGAACTGCTTAACACCTTTTTTTCCTGTGTCTTCACACGAAAGGAAAAAAAAAAGTCCAATCTACCAAAAGCAGCACTGTGGAAGACAGAACAGGAATGCAGGTCAAAATAGGTAAGAAATTGATAAGAAAACACCTGTTGATTCTATACAAGTTCAGATTGCTAGGGCCAGATGATTTACAGCCTAAGGTTCTGAAAAGGAGTTGGCAGATGTGATCTTTGAAAAACTGAATAACATATTTCATAGTTCCTGTAGCACGGGAGAATTATCAGAGGACTGGAAAATTGTTGATCTACAAAAAAAATAAAAAAAGGAGGGGGGAATGGATCCAGGAAATTACAGATCAATCATCTTGACATCAATACCTGGGATAATTCTGGAAAAGATAACTAAGTAGCAGATGTGTGAGCATCTAGGAATGAACAAAGTGATTACCAGAAGCCAACATGGATTTGTTAAAAGCAGATCATACCAGATGAAGCTTATTGACTTCTTTGATAAAGTGATTAAATTAGTAGATCAGGAAAACACTGTAAATATAGTAAACTCAGATTTCAGTGAGGCATTTGACAAAGCAGAACACAGTCTGCTTCTCAGTAAGATGGGGAAAAATGTGAGTTAGACAGTATCACCACTAGATGAGATTCACAGTTAGCTGACCAACCATCCTCAGTGTGTAGTTCTCAATGGAATTATACCTATATGGAAGAAAGCATGCAAGATTCTGTCTTGGGGCCCGTGATCTTCACCATTTTCATAAATGATCTAGATGAGGGTATAGAAGAACAGTTGATCAAAATTTCAGACAACATCAACACTGGGAGGAATTGCTAGCACTTTGGAGGATACATTCAAGATTCAGAAGGATCTTGAAAGATTTGAGCATTGCACCCTAGCTAACAAGGTGTCGTTCAGCGGTGAGAAAAATAAAATCCTGAACTTAGGAAGAAAAAAATCAACTGGCATAGAATAGGTGGCATCTGGCTCAACAGTAGTGACTGTGAGATGGATTTAGATGTCCTAGTAGACCACCACTTAGTTATGAGCCAGCAGTGTGCTGCACCTGCCAAAAAGCTAACGCCAGCCTAGGCTGCATCAACAAAGGGATAGCATCAAAATCACAAGAAGTGATAGTACTGTCTTATACTGCATCAGTGGAGCCATATTTGGAGTATTGCATCCAATTCCGGTCATCGTTGCGCAAAATAGATGCTGAGATCCTAGAAATAGTACCAATGAAGATGATAAGGATAAATCATATGAGGGACGACTAAGGGAACTAGGTTCAGGATGTCTAGCCCATTGGTGGCTAACCTTTTGGGGCTCCTGTGCCAAAAATTGTGCGCGTGCTTGCGCTCTCCCACTCGCATGCCAGGACCTAGAAGGCAATGCGCCCCCCCCAGACCCCCTGTGCATGCATCCCCCCTTACTGCACTGTGCCTCCCAGCTGATTTTTGGCTTGTTTGAGGCCTTTTTCGGCCTCCCTGTCTTGAGGAAAGCCTCTGCAGGCCTGAAAAATAGGCCCGTTTCTTCACTTCTGGTATTTCTGGAAATACAGGAAGTGACGAAACGGGAGGCCAAAAAAGGCCTCAAACCAGCTGGGAGGTGTGTGTGCATGAGCAGTGAGGTAAGTTTGCCTGCGGCTCACATGCCATAGGTTCACCATCATGGGTCTAGCCTAATAAAGAGAAGAATTAGGGGTTACATGAAAGCTGCCTTCTTGTATATGCGGGACTGCCAGAGGGAAGTAGGGGTTTGACATATTGTCCAATGCTCCTGAGGATAAGACAAGAAGCAATGCGTGGAAGTTCTCTAAAGAGAGATCCAACCTGGAACTAAGGAGAAACTTCCTGACAGTGAGAACAAGTAATTGATGCAACAGCTTGGCTCCCAGAGTGGTAGGTGCTCCATCGCTGGGGGTTTCAAGAAAGGATTGGAGAACCTTTTGTCTGGGATGATATAAGGTTTCCTGCCATGAGCAGGGGGTTGGACCGGGGTGGGATTCTACAGGGTCGTACCTATTCGCTAGAACTGGTTGTTAACTTTCTAAGCAGTTCGGAGAACCGGTTGTTAGAAGAAATTACTGGCCTAATCCTGTAAGGAAGGCAGGAAGGAAACATTCTGGTGTTGCTTACAGAAACTGCCTCTCTGTTTACCCTTATTACATTCTTGGCAGGACTAGACTTCCTGTCTCAGAAACCTCTCTGGAGTTTCCCCCCACCCCTTTGCTGGTACTTTGTTTGTGTGGAGGGACCATTCAAAGTTACAATGGCACTGAAAAAAAGTGACTTATGACCATTTTTCACACATGACTGTTGCAGCATCCCCACCGTCATGAGAGGCCAGGCGAGGAGATGCATGCCTTGATGTGAGTGATGTTGAGTTGGCCACACCCAGCCAATAACATGACCACCAAGCCATGCCAATCCAGTCACATGACCATCTAAGCCATGCCCACAGAACCGGTTGTTAAAAATTTTGAATAATCCCACCCCTGGGTTGGACTAAAATACTTCAAAGATCCCTTCCAGCTCTATGATTCTATGATTCCATGATGGCATTGTGACTCTTCCTTACAGCTCTTTAAACAAGCTGCATCTTTTCCTGAGCCCATCAGACAGTTGTGAAAGGCAGCCAGGACTTTTCTTAGGACCATTGTTCAGGGGTGTCAAACTCACGTCATCATGGTGGTGTCACGTGACATATTGGGACTTTCCTCCCCTTCGCTTAAACCAGGCCTGGGCATGGCCAACATGTGACACATCCAACCCATGGGCCAGGAGTTTGACAGCCCTGTTTTAAAGAATTGCAAACTCATGTTTCTAAATTCTCTAATTGTTTTCAGAATTGTTCCCCAAATGCTACAGGCTAAATAATTTATAGGCCTATATATAGACGTTATATTTGTACCTTACAGGCAGGTACAATTATTTTGTCTTTAACAACCACAGCAGGCTGAAATTTGCTGTTGTGGATAGATGTTGAAGTGGCATGGTTGCTCTTGCTTCCAACCATGGCTGCAATCAACAAATGTATCAAAAGTAGAAGTTAAACAGAAGAAAGTACAATACCCTCCAACTGTATGTATGCAAAGATAGAAATTTCATATTTCTCATAGCATACACAGATTCTGGGAAAGAGTGGTACGGTGGCCTAGAGGTGGAGCTCTCACCTCATAACCAGGAGACTGAGTTGGATTCTAGGAAGAGGCAGATATTTCTCTCTCTGGGCTCGATGAGATTATATCTGCTGAACAAAACTCCACATTGGCAACAGGAAGGCCATCCGGCCAGTAAACACTCTGTTAGCTCCATTCAGTTGCCCAGACTCCACCCCGCAAGGGATTATGGGGTCATTAAAAGAAGAAGATGATGATGATGATACACAAATTCTGGGAAAAGACGTGGCCCTGTGAAAGAGTTGCAGGACCGGTTCCTTTTATGCTCCAAAGATAATTAATAAATTCTTTCCAAGGGATGCCCAGATAAATGGTAGCATGCCTTTTTTTAAAATGAATATTTCCACCAGGACCCATTTAGTTCAAGTCTAAGGAGGCTGCTCAGTTTATTAAAACTTTTAATTATTTCATGATATGCTTCAATCCATAAAAACGAAAGGTTCATAGTATCAAGAGGACAAATAAAAGATACGCAGAGAAAGAATGAACAATTAGAGATTCTTTCACATTCATTATGATATCTACTAATTACTCATAAGCACTTTGGCAAATAAAGGAATCTTAATTAGAAACTGGTATGCTAAAATGTTGATGTCAGATATATCGTTGAAGAAATATCCCCTCCCAATTCTGGAATGGCTTCATAGAAGAGGCCCTAAGTCCCATTACCACTCAATATACATTCCTTGTTGAGGAAGAGCCAGGTTAACATTTCATCAAAACCTCAGAACGTGAACAGGATGATCCTTCACCTGAAGTTCTTTAGAATTTTGTAGGTTAAATCTATGAATATACCCCAGAAACTTTCCCCAATTATTTATTTATTTATTTATTTGTTCATGCTTCTATACTGCTCCCTCTCCCAAAAAGGGACTCGGGGCGGTGCACATTCAACAACGAAAACAGTACAGGTAACGGAGATGAAATAAATAAAAATCTAAAATGGTTAAGAACAACACCCAACAAAAAGATTATCTAAAATTTAATTTAACCCGAATGATTCAATTGGCTAGACCGGCCTGCTTGAACAACAAGGTCTTAACTGCGCGCCGGAAGGTGAGGATATCTGACATGGCTCGTGTCTCCGAGGGAGACAATTCCAGAGGGATGGGGCTCCCACAGAGAAAGCACGTAGTCTCGGGGCTGCCAGTCGGCAGTGATTTAGTGGTGGGACCCCGAGCATGGCGACTCTGTGGGAGCGTACTGGGCGGCGGGAGGATGCAAGATGCTGCAAGATGTCATATACCAGGGGTGTCAAACTCAATTTCATTGAGGGTTGCATCAGGGTTGTATTTGACCAGTGGTGGGATTCAAAAATTTTTACTACTAGTTCAATGGGCATGACGTGGTGGGCATGGCATGACTTGATGAGAGTGGCTTGGTGGGCATGGCAGGGAAAGGATACTGTAAAATCCCCATTCCTTTCCCACCCCACTAACCTGCTTTCCAGCTCCATTCTCCTGTGCAGGGCAACCAAAGAAGACCCAGCCAATCAGCTGGGACTCAATGGAAGGCACAGAAGAGATGGGGGCAGGGCCAGTCAGAGGTGGTATTTGCCACTTTTCCGAACTACTCAAAATTTCCGCTACTGGTTCTCCAGAACTGGTCAGAGCCTGCTAAATACCACCTCTGTGTTTGACCTTGGGGAGGTGGAGGTGGGCGTGGCCACAGTGGGCGTGGCCAGCTTGATGACCCACATGTTGGGGGCTTCTGTGAATGGCCCGAGCACTCTGCCAGCAAAAATGGAGCTCGGGAGGGCCACGTGAGCCGGTCCTTCACTGTTTCCAGGTCAGCCCCGTGGCCAGATCTAAGCACTCCACAGGCTGATCTGGCCTGCAGGCCTGGAGTTTGACACCCATGTTATACACTGTTCAATACTCTTACACAGGACTTCAAATTTTGCTGGATGCTAACAGAGAGGAAGGAGTTAAGCTATTTTCTAAAGCACCTGAAGGCCAGATAAGGACTAATGGATGGAAACTGATCACTAATTGCCTGCAATTAGTGCAGGTTCGAATCCCACCAGGCTCAAGGTTGACTCAGCCTTCCATCCTCTCGGGGTAGGTAAATTGAGGACCCAAGATTGTTGGGGGCAATAAGCTGACTTTGTAAAATGCTGCTTGGGGGGGGGCCAAAAGCCCTAGTAATAAGCAGGCATATACAATGGAATGAAGGCTATTGCCGAGCACTTAGCATGGTGCTCCTTAGACTGTAAGCTGTCCTGAGTCTCCAGAGAAGGGCGGCATATAAATGTAATTTAAAAAAAAAGGAGAGACTCAACCTGGAAATAAGGAGAAACTTTCTGACAGTGAGAACAATCAACCAATAGAACAGAAGTTCCCCTCAGAAGTTGTGGGAGCGCCATCACTTGAGACTTTCAAGAAGAGATTGGACTGCCATTTGTCAGAAATGGTGTAGGGTCTCCTGCTTGGGCAGGGGGGTGGACTAGATGACCTACAAGGTCCCTTCTAACTCTAATTATCTGTTGTATCTGTTTTCAGAAAAGAGAGCCCTAAAAATATCTCAGAGGTGCCAATTGAAGCTTCTCACAGCCTCACAGTAATGATGTGCAAACTGCTTTCTAATTGTCAATGTTTTCTTCATTTACTTTACACCTCACAAATCTGTTTGGATTTAAAAGATCTTCAAAAGGTCTGAACTATGACACGGCACTAGGAAAGCTGCAAAGATGTTGTGTGAAATTGCTAATCAGAATAATCGATAGCCCAATCAGCCTACATGACATTTTGTAAGAATATGGCTAACATCATAGATAGATAGATAGATAGATAGATAGATAGATAGATGGATGGATGGATGGATGGATGGATGGATGGATGGATGGATGGATGGATGGATGGATGGATGGATGGATGGATGGATGGATGGATGGACGGGCAGGCAGGCAGGCAGGCAGGCAGACAGACAGACTTTACTGTCACTTTGAATGTACACTAATCAGCATACATTAAAATGAAATTTCATTGCATACAGCTCCCACAGGGTCACCACCTCCAACATACACTACATAAACATTACAAACAAACTAACAAATAAATACAAAATTATGCATATATCCACATACATTATATGACACATAGAAACAACACAGTCTAGTTCGGATGTATACATGCACATGGAGAGAGAAACGAATCTTGCGAGTTTGTCAGAGGGATGGCATAGGGGACAAAACTGTTACAGAATCTGACAGTCATGTTTTACCAAAAGGTAATCCAGCAAGATTACCACTGTTCTGGTATTTTTAATATATCAAAACAACAACAACAACCCTACAATAAGTAGTAGGGCTAGGCAGGGGTGGACTTCAAAAACTTTAGCAACGGGTTCTTTGCCCGATTGCTGGGTGGCGTGGCCATGGTGGGCATGGCCTAGTCCAGCGGTAGGGAACTTTGGCTCTTTTATCACTGATGGACTTCAACTCCCAGAATTCCTGAGTGAGCCATAAAAGTTTCCCCATCCCTGGCCTAGTGGTTTTTCAGTTGTGAGGGAAATCAATTTTTGACTTGAATGGGACTGTTTAATATACAAATGTAGGACATATAAAGAATATTGATCATTCAAGTCAAAAATTAGGACATTTGTATATTGAACAATCCCATTCAAATCAAAAATTGATTTCCCTCACAACTGAAAAACCAGTAGGCCAGGGATGGGGAACTTTTTATAGCTCATTCAGGAATTCTGGGAGTTGAAGTCCATAAGTGATAAAAGAGCCAAGGTTCCCTACCACTGGCCTAGTCAGCCTCCTGCCACCATGGTGGGGAGGAGCATTTTTGCCCTCCCTGGACTCTGGAGGCTTTCCTCAAGCCTCCAGGAGGGCGAAAATGGCCTCCCCGGGCTCTGGAGGTTCTCTGGAAGCCAGAAACAGGTCCATTTCTGGCCTTCCTGAACTTCTGGGAGGCCTGTTTTTCACCCTCCTGAGCCTCCGCGCACGCCCTGCACTTTCCTGCATCCAAAATGGGCCCTGTAGGGACTCCTGGGAGGGGAGGGGAGGGATGGGCGGGGCCAGCCAGGAATGGGATTTGGGGGTTCTCTGAACTGCACCGAATCTTAGCTAGAGGCTCTCCCGAACCCCGGCGAACTCCCAGCAGCCCACTCCTGGGTCTAGGATTATAGTCAGGAAGTAAATGATAAAGTGTTTCTTGGGCATGTCATGGACACATGAAGAATATGGAAGTGGTTCACTATTTGAATAGAGACAACTGATCTGCCTTCACCCCATTCAATCTTTTGGAGATGGAATATGGACATAAGAGGTAATCCTCACTTACCACCAGCAACTGGGACCAGAAATCTGTCACTAGCGAAACGTCTCATGATCATATTGGCTTACAATATCAGTTCTGGCTGCAATCATGACGTGAATCACTTCCCGTTGCTAAGCATAATGTCACCGGATTGCAACTTGCAACTTCCTGCTGACTTCCCCATTGAGTTTGCCAGTTGGAAACTGGCTGTGAAGTTTGTAAACAGTGACTATGTGACTGTGGGACACTGCAAGTATTGTAATCGTGTGCTGATTGCCAATCACAGTCATGGCTGTGTGACTGAGAGGGTCCTGGGACAGCTGCAACTTCCAGGGCCAGGGTTAAGCTTCCCTTTTCAGTGCTACCATAACTTCAGTTACTGAATTTGGTTAGTGAAGACTACCTGTATAAGGAGGGGCCATGAAATGTACAGAAGATTTATTGTGTCAATCATTCCAGGATGAATCATTGCATCTTCAGGTCATTTACAAAAATGCCTGCCTGGAAATCTAAGTAGTTACTGTCAGCGATGGTCAGCCCTACTAGAGCAAATGGGCCATCAATCTGACTCCCGATAGGCAGCTCTATTGATTCAGAGATAATAAAGCACTGCTATTGTTCATGATGATTCATTTCACGTATTCGAAGGAGGAAGCCTCTAAGCCAGTGTTTTCCAACCTCAGCCGCTTGAAGTACTATGGATCTTAACTCTCCAAATTCTCCAGCCAGCATACTTCATTGTTCTAAGGCAGGGGTGCCAAACTCAAGGCTCGTGGGCTGAATCCAGCCTGCGGAGTGTGGCCCACGAGGCCACCCTGGAAACAGTGATGGACTGGCCCACAAGCAAAAATGGAACTCAGAAGTCAGCCTCTTGCCCCCAGCAATCTGAATCCTCATTTTACCAACCTTGGAAGGTTAGAAGGCTGAGTCAACCTTGAGCCTGGTGAGATTTGAATTGCTAAATTGCAGGCAGCCGGTAGTCAGCAAAAGTAGCCTGCAGTACTGCACTCTAACCACTACGCCACCAACGGCTCTTATAATTTGTGTAAAAGTGATTGATTAGGAATCATTTACTGGCTTCCCCAGCCCACCACTCTGTACTGTTGCCTAATCATCTGCTTTATTTAAACAAATTTGCTGTTTTTCCATTGTTATCATATTTGCACTGTTTTAACATCCCTTATCTACAATGCGCGCCTTCTAAAAGAGGTTACAAACGTCCATTATTCTTAGATAGGAATTCTTGTCCAAAACATCTTATTGGGGGGGGGGGGGTGCTTTCCCAAAAATCTGACAATTTCAACTCAATTATTCTTTGCATTCCAAAATATAATTTTTACCTTAATTACTTTGTTAATGAATACACGTCAATTCATTGTGTCCTCATTGTAGAAATAAATTGCGATAACAACAGAATCTGCAGCTTCTGTGTGTTTGTGCATCAAATTTTGATGCAAGATGGCTGACATTGTCTTATCCTGCCATCTTGTAGATTTCCATCCCTGTTTGAATATCTGGAACATATAAGCAGTCTGATTTTTTTCCCTTTGAGAATTTGAACAGAGTCAGTCTCATTTTCACAGAAAGAAGAACCCATTTTCATTAGTTGGGAACAGAATCATTTCGTATGATAATTTCATTACGTGGTCTATTAACTTTCTCTCTCTTGAAGTTTAATGATGGGTACAACAAAGCGAAGCCCCTCATTACCAAAGTCCATCAGGATTTTTGCTATAATCAGTCGTTCTTCTTTCCTTCCCAATTTCAGAAGTGGATGGTTTGGTGGGCATTGATACAGTGGCTTGCTCCTCCTACTTTCCCAACTCCATTTCATGATCTGTCTCAAAGAAAAGGAATTCTAACATCTTGGTTAATGGGAAAAGAAGGAGGCCAGTTTAGTGGCTGATCTGCTAGGCTAAAACAATTCTCAAGCTTTAGCAAAAGGATGTACAGTTCTGTCTGGAAAAGACTCAAAGAAGGACAACCCAAATTATTAAGGGCATTGAACCATTTGTTTGCAAAGAAAGACTAGAGCAATGTGTGTATTTATTTTAAAAAAATATAACCTTAGTGGCTTATAACCATGAAAAGCATACAATTGGGGTGGCTCTGTAAAATTCCTCTCCAGATTAAGGAGAAGACAGATTGCCTATTCAGTTGCTCCACACAGAATCTCCCTGCAAAGACATCTTAAAACAGCATTCTCCAGGAGTTTGAGAAGTTTGGAAGCTGGAGGAATAATCATTTTGCCTAAGCTATGATTCAGCACTTTTCAAAGAAACACTGGGTTTGCCTATCTTTTTTAACCTCTTTAGAAGCTGCTCCTTACTAACTTCTTTGAAATTAAAAATGTATTTCTGAAGGATGCGTTTTAGTACATCACTGGGAATACATCCTTCTACTTTGGATGAACAAAGGGCTGATGTAAATTTAAGAATTAAAAGAAAAACTTTACTTTTTTTGGTAAACAGGTAGATTAGAATGTTGATTTTCTAAGTTAGGAGCTAGATGGACTTGAAAGAATATTTTCTGTGGAGTGTTTTAAAATTCAAATAAAAGAATAATGAAGATTTTGAAATTAACTGTAAGAAATTCTCCCATGGGAAAGTTTTGTTGACTGGAAAATAAACAGATGATGAGGGGGGACTTTGAAGATTGACTAGAGAGAACCAGAGAGAACAAAGGATTACAATAAAAGAAGAAGGAATCCTATACAATGGAGCAACTACTATTTGACTACAGAAGATCAGTTTATAAGCAGGGGTGGGATTCTCTCAGTTCGGACCGGTTCCGGCAAACCCCTTGATCAGCTGGCTCCGTACTGATTCGCTGCAAAATACCATTCCCTCCCCACCCCACTAATCTGCTTTCCAGCTCTGTTCTTCACTGCAGGGCAACAAAAGAAGACCCAGCCAATCATCTGGGACTCAGGAGGCAGAGAATAGATGGGGGTGGGCCAGTCAGAAGTGAAGTATTTGCCAGTTCTCTGAAGTACTCAAAATTTCCACAACCGGTGTTCTCTAGAACTGGTGAGAACCTATTGAATACCACCTCTGGTGATGGAGCACTCACAACTTCTGAAGGCAAACTGTTCCATTAGTTCATTGTTCTCACTGTTAGGAAATTTCTCCTTAGTTATAAGTTACTTCCTTTCTTGATTAATTTCCGTCCATTGTTTCTAAAAAAAAATAGGTTGACTCCTTCTTTTTTTTTTTGGCAGGCCCTCAACTATCAGACCACTAGACTAGACATACTCAATTCCTGCAACCGTTCTTCATATGTTTTAGCCTCTGGGTCCTAATCACCTTGGCTGTTCTTCTCTGCACTCTTTCCAGAGTCTCTTATTTATATTGTGGTGAAAACTGGACACAATATTTCAAGTGTGGTCTTACTGTGGCTTTACAAAACGGTACTAATATTTCATATGATCTTGATTCTATCCCTCTATTAATGCAGAATTGTATTTGCATTGGCTTTTTGGTTGCTGCCACTCACTGTTGCTCATATTTAAATGATTGTCCACCAGGACTCCAAGATTCCTCTCACAGTTACTGATATTGAGCCAAGTTTCACCTAATATGTACCTGTACATTTGGTTTTTCCTGCCTAAGTGTAAAACTTGACTTTTCTCTCCACTGAATTTCATTTTGTTACATAGGGCCCAGTGTTTAAGTCTGTTGAGATCCAGCTGGATCTTTAGCCTATCTTCTGAGGTGTTGGCTATTCATGCCAGCTTAGTGTTATTTGTACAGTATATTAGATAAGTTCTCCTTCTATTCCCTAATCTAGATTGTTTATGAAGATATTGAAAAGTACTGGGCCTAAAACTGGACTTTGTGGTACCCCACTGCTTACTTCCCTTCATGTACTGTAGATGTAGTTCCATTAAGAAATACACATTGAGTATGGTTTGTCATCCAGTTATCAATACATCTAATGGCAGTGCTATTTATCAAGCTCACCAAGAAGTAAATTGTGGTCTACTTTATCAAATGCCTTACTGAAATCCAAGTATATTATGTTCACAGCATTTTGCTTGTCCATTCATTTAGTCTCTTTGTCAAAGAATGAAATAAGATTTGTCTGACATCTCTTTTTGACAAAGGCATGTTGGCTTCTGGTTATAACCTTCTTTGCTTCTAAGTGTTTGCTGATCTGTTGCTTGATTATCTTTTCCAGGATCTTCCCAGTTATAGATGTCAGGCTGATTGGTCTCCAGTTTCCTGGATCCATTTTCCCCCCTATTTGAAGAAGGGAACCACATTAGCTCTTTTCCAGTCCTCAGGTAGTTTTCTTTAGGACTTTTTTTAGACCTTTAAAGTCTAAAGCATTGGTTTGATTATTGCTCTATTGTTTGTGTCTGCATTATTTTGAACTGACAGGGTTATTCTCCCCCAATGTTCCAGCAACTTCAACCTCTTCTATCACTTCTTTTCTGTTAGTAGAATCAAATCCAGTATAACTGTACCTCTAGTTCTACCTTTTGGATGGAAGTTGTCAGCTAGTTTGGTTAGGAAGGAAGGTCAAAAATCTTCCTTCTTGATTTGCTCATCTTCCCAGTGGACACCCTTGAACAAAACACTGTTGTGGTGGAGTGTTTCATGGAAGATACTGGAAAGGTTAAAATCTATCCCCAAATAAACCAAATGGGAATATCTCCCAAATCATTGGCTAGTATATTTCCAGTCTCTAAAACTGTCTTTTTTCTCCAGTCAGAATACACTCTTTAAAATGCTGGGATACAGAATACACTCTTTGGACTTCGGGGGACTGAGTAGCAATTTCCTTCTGTTATGCAGCTTAGTACAATCTTTCTTTTCTTTTTTTCCTTTTTTATCAACTCTCCCCAGGCTTCTTTCATTCTCCGCTTGGCAAAGATAACCAACAGAGAAAATTGGGAAGGAACAGATATGAAAGCGAGACACACATGGAGAAAAAAGATGATCAGAAGATAATGGAGCTTGATTAACTCCCTGCAAAAAGACATCCAGACATATTTCTAAAAGTTATGGCTTCAGTCAGCATGCTGTATTGTTGCACAATACAGTTGCTGAAATGAGACAAACCAGCGAAATCACCTTTGTTATTATTTACCAGACCTTTTCTATACTTGGGTCTGTTTTTAGCATCTTGGAACCAAAAATGGCAATATATGTTCTGTGAAGGGTATCTGACAATTCGCCACAGTCAAGTCTCCATGGCCAACTCACCACAGCCAACTCATCCTAGTCAAGTTGCCTTGGCCAATTCGCCACGGAACAAGAGTTACACTAATATCCAAGAAATGGTGGGATAGAATCATTAAAGAAAGGATGCAAAAGGAGAGACGAAATGAAAATGTGAATGACACATTTAAAACATTTATTAAACGTTAGAAATTAAAACATTTATTTATTTTAAATAATTACATTGAATTGTTAAATTGTCCCATGGCATATTGTCCTGCAACGAATTGGCTGTGATGAGTTATCCTGCCATGAGTTGACCGTGATGAGTTGGCCATGCCGAGTTGGCTGCAACAAATTGGCTGTGGTGAGTTGTCCCATTCTGTCTGTGAATGGTCTGGAGTTGACTGATTATGTCTCTATCACCGTGACAGAAACCCTGACTGTGGTTCAGTTTATGACAGCTGAGAATTAATTGTCTCTGACCTGGCATAGGCTGATCTTTTTTTTCCACACTTGGGTCATCCAATGAAATGGCATGATGAGAGATTCAGAACAGAGCAAAGAAGCATTGCATCATTATTGCTCCGTGCATAAATTTGGGGATTCTCTGCTCTAAGAAGGCTAATCTCCTTTTAAAGCAGGTTAAACTAAGACTATGGTTGGGAGCTGCAGGGACCAAAAGCTGCAGTAAATAATCCTTTGGCCATTTGCTCGCCATGCATTTTCAGAAGATACACTTTTATTCATAGCAGCTCTGAATTCTGAGTGTAGATCCCTATAGAGACCCTCTCCTCCAATTCAAAGACAAATTGAAATAATTTGTGCACACTTTATCCTTCATTCATTCTCATCAAACGTGTGGAGATTTCACGTTTCCTCTGCCATCATGATTGACTCAAATGCATTTCAAGTTGGAATCCAGTTCTCAAAAGTAAATAATGTTGATACATAAATGAGGAAACCTTGTTATTCACTGGTGGGCTGTATTTTAGATGCATTGCTTTGGGCGAGAAGTACAGTAGGAATGGGGAAAATATGCATCCATTTTAAGGATGACTAGAAGAGGTTTCTGCATCTATTTTTGTCCTGAAAGCTTTGCTCCAAAATGCAGAGCAATTCCAGCTCATAGATTTCTTTCGTCACCTCTCGACTATCATGACAATTAAATACCTGAACTTTCTGAGCTTGGTTGTTTGCTTGCAGGTGTTTCATTACCCAACCAGGAACTTCATCAGTGTGATGAGTGTGGGCTCCTTATTTATATACAGGAGCTTGCATTGCCAGTGTTGGTGAGACTGTCATTTTCTTCTCAGTAGTACCTTGGATAGCATGTTGTTTTCTGCTTGATTGTCTGGTGTTAATCCCTGCTTATCTGTGTATTGGCTGATGGAGAGGATGTGTTCTAGTCTTTTTCTTTCCTTCTTACCTTTTTTAATTGTAGAATGATTGTAGAATAGGATGTAAACTTTTGAATGTCATTTCTTTCCTCACCGGATATACTGCACAGGGTTTTCAATTCTCAAGTCTGTCAAGAACACATTTAGCAAAACTTGAAGATTGGCTGGTTAAATATTCAATGCTCTTTTACCTGGTGCAACTGAACAATTAGTTCTAGGCTGCAACAACAAAGGGATAATATCAAGATCATGTGCAGTATTAGTACCACTTTATACCGCACAGATAAGGTCACACTTGAAATACTGCATTCAGTTTTGGACAGCACAATACAAAAAAGATGCTAGAAAAAGTGCAGAGAAGAGCAACAAAGATGATTAAGGGTCTGAAGGCTAAAACATATGAAGAACGGTTGCAGAAATTGGATATATCTAGTCTAGTGAAAAGAAGGACAAGGAGTGACACGATAGCAATGTTCCAATATCTCAGAGGCTGCCACAAAGAGGGGCTCAATGTGTTCTCCAAAGGATCTGTTGGCAAGATATGAAATAAAGGGTTGAAGTTTAACAAACAGTGATCCAGCCTAGAATTAAGGAGAAATTTCCTGTCATTGAGAACAATTAATCATTGGAATAGATTGCCTCCAGAAATTGTGGGTGCTCCATCACTGGAGGTTTCTTTTTTTAATTATTTTTTTTTTAGTTTTAAAAAATAAACTTTATTAAAGATTAAAAATATATATACAATGGATAATACAACACATTTCGTTAAAAACAAAACCAATGTAGTAAACAAAACCAATACACATGAAATGTATCTGTTTCTAATCAACTAGACAGTGTGTTCTTTTCTCAAAAATATTTTTTCTAATATTCGTTTGCTGTTTCTGGTGAATACTCTTAATCTAACCACTTTATTTTTCCTTTTCCTTATCTTTTTATTCCTTGGTTTTTATCCTTAATCCAGTTGTACCATTTTTCCAAACTATTATATTTTGAGACTGTCTCATCCTTTAGTTTTTGGGGTAAGTATTCCATTTCAATGCAGTCGAGGACCTTCTGAATGATCAGATTCTTTGTTGGCATCTGGTCACCCTTCCAACATTGTAATAATGCAATTCTTGCTATTCTTGTAATTATATGAAGAATTAGATATTTCATTTCTTTTGCGTGTTCACCTTTTATCATTCCCAGTAAAAATATTTTGGCCTTGAATTCTAATTGAATATTTGTAATTTCTTTTATCCAAATTCGTATTTTTTTTCCAGTATTTTTTACTTTTTGGGCAAAGCCACCAAGCGTGGAAGAAGATGCCCCTCATTTGCTTACATTTCCAACAAAGTGGACTTAGGTTTGGATGCATATTAGCTAACCTTGAGGATGCCAGATACCACCGATAAACCATTTTGTATTGATTCTCATTATAGACCGCCAATTTTGTTATTTTATAATTTTGCTTCCAAATTTTTCCCCAGTCTTCCAGATTGATATTGTATCCTACATTCCTTGCCCATGCAAACATTGGACCCTTAATTATTTCTTCTGCCAATTCAAATTCTAGTAATTATTTGGAAATTATTTTTTCATCTGTTCCCTCTAATATTTTGTCTAGCCAATTCAGTTTTACCACAATTCCAAATTCTTCTACATATTTTTTGTACCTTGTTTTAAGTTGTAAATATGGCCACCACTCTATCTTCATCCCTTGCTCTCCAAGTTCTTGATTTGTCTTTAGTATTCCTTGTCTAAAACATCGTAGTATCTGATCCTTCTTCCAGTTTCTAATGCATTGGGATGAATCAGTGCCTCCATGACAGATATCCACCCTGGAATCTTTGTATAGTGTCTATATTTAATCTCTTTCCAGATCTTCATTAATGAATTTCGAATTGCATGTCTGTTAAAATAAGAGTGAATCTTGTTTCCAGGGTTCTACATGAAGGCATGCCACCCTGCCTGCAAATCATGCCCATCTAGAGTTAAAATTCCTTTATGTCTCAGATTGGCCCATTCTTTAATCCACATTAAGGCTGGACTGGAAGTTTTTAAGAGATTTGTCTGGAAAGTTGCAGAGTCACCTGCTTGAGCAGGGGGCTGGACTAGAAGACCTCCAAGGTCCTTTCCTACTTTGTTATTCTGTGTTCTGCATTCTATTGATTTAGAAGAAAGACTTTCTGATCAAAACTCATTTAATCCCACTGGATAGGATATCTATCCTACAGAAATTTATAGACCCCCAACTGTTCAACTGAATCTCATTTCAGCACTGTAACACAAATGACACTCATCTTGATGAATGATAATATTTTTATATTGATTTTACTTGATTCAGTTCTTCTCTTCTGGAGACTTATCTGGGACATTCTATTTTATTGAGAAAGGGAACAACTGATGGATAACTTCTAATTCTGTTGTCATCTTCTTTTTAGCCCACAGGTTAGCCTAAAAAGCTAGAGATTGGTATGTTAATGAAACCACACAAAAATATTGCTATGTTCAATTTTCAGAAGGTGCAACCATTGAATGATAAATTAGGATCTATGTTTTATAGTCCAAAATCATATTAAAAAATGGGTTCAATGCACAGGTATGTAAAGCAAACAAATAAAGATACATGATTGTAAGGAGATAAAGAAACAGAAATTTGAATGTGGAATTTGTTAGGTACATTTCAAATTCACAGTAACTATCAATTGAGAAAAGGAGAAAAATCCTTTTTTTTAAAAAAAAGGATTCATTTTTTTATTCATTTTAAAGATATTGATGTTGAAGAAGTCCTACCATTATATGTGATGGACAGATGCTCAGCTGGAATTAAATTTTCCAATTTGGCAAGAAAATGGTGAGAAATGAAAGTTGTTGTATAGTTCAGCCTTATGACACTTGGCCACGGAGCGTTCCCACTCTAAAGAAATGCAAATTCAGATATGAAAAGAAAGCAGGTGAATCAAGGTGGCCTTTTGGTGAAAGGAGTTTTAGAATTGGCTGTCATATTAAAATGCTATTTAACTGGAAATCTGTAGGAGGATCAAAGCTTTCTGGCTCTCCAATGGTAATCTCAAGACTTTTTAAAACTAAAGTGGATGGATTTCAATCAGGGGGAAAAAAGATGGATTTGAAATAATCCTGAAATTAAATTTCCTGAAGGAGCATTTTTAGCAACAGGTAATTTGCTGTTAAATCAAGTTATTTAGTATTGAAGTATAAACAGCTGACAACACTATCTCCATGTATTATGTACAAAGGCAGAGTAGATGAGAATGACTGCATTGTATTCTGATTCTAGACTACAATTTGGTTGCAACTCCAGAAATAAGTCAAAACATCATTTTGAAACAAGAGTAAAATTCTTCCTTTATTCTTTATCTAAAATACCCTGGAGATCAACCCTGACTGCTCTTTAGAAGGCCAGATCCTGAAGATGAAACCCAAACACTTTGGTCACCTAATGAGGAGCCTAATGCTGGGAAAGTTTGAGGGCAATAGATAATAGGGCCTTGGTGGTGCAGGCTGTTAATCATCTAGCACTTAGTGCAAGCTGCCTGCAATTAAGTGCAGGTTCGAATCCCACCAGGCTCAAGGTTGACTCAGCCTTCCATCCTCTCGGGGTAGGTAAATTGAGGACCCAAGATTGTTGAGGGCAATAAGCTGACTTTGTAAAAATGCCGCTTGAGGGGGCCAAAAAGCCCTAGTAATAAGCAGGCATATACAATGGAATGAAGGCTATTGCTGAGCACCTAGCATGGTGCTCCATAGACTGTAAGCCGCCCTGAGTCTCCGGAGAAGGGCGGCATATAAATGTAATTAAAAAAAAAAAATAGAAGGAGACTACAGAGAATGAGGTGGCTGGATGGAGTCACTGAAGCAGTAGGCATGAGCTTAAATGGACTTAGGGGGGATGGTAGAGGACAGGAAGGCCTTGAGAAACATTGTCCATTGGGTCACAATGGGTCAGACATGACTTTGCAACTAACAACAACAACCTTGGTGGTTAACAGATCAGCTTCAAATCAGAGTGATCCTTGAAATCAAACCCTAACTGATTGAATCCAATTACAGGACAGCAGGGTGGAGAAATTGTGGGGTTAAGAAGTGATCAGAGGATCATTGAATGAAAAAGTTGGAAGGGACCTTGAAAATCATCTAGTCCAGTTCCTGCCCAGGGCCAGAATTCATAACTCTAACATCTCCAACACATGCCATTCAACCTTTATTTAAACATCTCCAGAAAAGGAGGGATCACCACCTCCTAAACAACTAAACATTGCTCTATTTCTATTGCTAAATGACTCTTCATATTAGAATTCTTCCTCATATACAGTTGAAATCCACTTAAGCCCTTGCTCTTTGCTTCAATTTCTGGAACAATGTTCAACAATTCTGTCTTGTCTTCGACATGACAGCCTTTCAGATATGTTAAGACAGGCATGGTGTTCCTCACAATCATCTCTTCTCAGGGCTAAACATATATAACAATTCCAACTGTTCTTCATTACACTTTTTTCCCTCCTGTAAGATTAGGCTGAAGACGCCATAACTAAAGATGTAACAGGAACATAAGAGGAGAAAACAAAAAAAAAACCCAGGAATCTTGTCTTAAAGATCCTTTGGGGAGATTGATTAGAAGGGAACAAGTCATTAAGGCAACATAGGAAAAATGCCCCCTGAACCAGACAAAGAATAAAGCAAGAACTTTTGGGGATAAAAAAGGGTCATGAAGCCCACCCACTCTTTGAATCTTTGGATCCAGACTTGGTGGCTTCTGTCCCTTTAATTCAGAGGTTCCCAACTCTGGTCTGTGGATTGACACAGGGCTGCCTGTTGTTTCTTTGTCTTGCCTTCTGGAGCTTTGGAGAATAGATTGACTTCTTCTTCTTCTTCTTCTTCTTCTTCTTCTTCTTCTTCTTCTTCTTCTTCTTCTTCTTCTTCTTCTTCTTCTTCTTCTTCTTCTTCTTCTTCTTCTTCTTCTTCTTCTTCTTCTTCTTCTTCTTCTTCTTCTTCTTCTTCTTCTTCTTCTTCTTCTTCCTTAATCCAACCTTAAGAGCTGACCTCAGGTGCCTGTTTTCCTTTGTTTTGGGCATCCCTGGAGGTGGGGATGTTTTCTACTCTGTGATATAGAGTCCTGATGACTCCTAGTTTACGTTGAAGTGGGTGGTGAGAGGCAAACATCAGGTATTGGTCTCTCTGTGTGGGTTTCTTGTAAATATGTATTTCTAGGTTGTTCCAGTCAGAACCCCACAATCTAGGAATGCCAGCCTGTTTTTCATGATTTCTTCCCTGGTGAACATGATGTTTACGTCCACAGTGCTTATATGGTCTGTGAAAGTTTGTACTTAACAGAGTTGGAAGGGACCTTGTAAGTCATCTAGTCCAACCTCTCTCCTAAACAGGAGACCCCACACCATTTCTGATAGATGGCAGTCCAGTCTCTTCTTGAAAGCTTCCAGTGATGAAGCTCCCACAACTTCGGAAGGCAAGCTGTTCCATTGATTGATTGTTCTCGCTGTCAGAAAATTTCTCCTTATTTCCAGGTTGAATCTCTTCTTGTTCAGTTTCCATCCATCATTCCTTGTCTAGCTTTTGGTTGCTTTGGAAAATAGCTTGACCCTCTCCTCTCTGTGATAGCACCTCAAATATTGGAACACTGCTATCATGTCTCTCCTGATCCTTCTTTTCATCAAACTAGACATACCCAGTTCCAGCAACCATTTTTATATGTTTAGCCTCCAGTGCCCTAATTATTTTGGTTGCTCTTCTCTGCACTCTTTCTAGAGTCTCAACATCTTTTTTACAGTGTGGTGACCAAAACTGGATGCAGTACGCTAGGTACGATCTTAATAAGGATTTGTAGTGTGGTATTAAGTATTTCCTGGACCTTGATTTTTTTTTTTTACTTGGGTAGTAATCAAAGTCCAGGAAATACAGGACTTCACAGATCCATATAAACACTGTGGACTCAAACATCAAGTTCACCAGGAATGACAAGTAGAACATGCTGGTGTGTTCCTCAGTATTTGGTTAGAAGTGTGTGTCCCTAATTATTACCTGTCTGCTCACCAGAACCTGTCTGCTCTAGCCACCATCTCTCTGGAAAATTGAGGTGGAAAGCAGGGATGGAGTGCGGCTTACAAAATAGGTTTGTAGAATATTCTTTAGGTTTAGTTTTTGCTTCAAAATGAGGATATGCACCTATCTTCTTGTCTGTTTTCCTAAGTTGTTGTGTGAATGCTAAAATACCTTATTTCATGGCAAAAAATCAGTAAATTAATCCTCTGTGAGTTTGTCTCAAATCTCAGCAATTGTCTCTACTGTACTCTTTTAGAAGCGAGATCACAATTTCTTTATAAACATACTACTTTCTGGACAAAAAATCTGTCTGGAAAATTTGGCAGACTTCTACTGCCAGAAACTTAATCATAGTCTATTCCAAAATAATGAAGCAGTATGTTAGTAAAATAAGTATAAAACACCCAAATTATTCAAAACCAAGCCAATAGCACAACTTCTTTACACTGCCCAAATGGGGCCCTTTTCTAACTTTATATCATTAGCACTTGTTCAATCCAAACGTTTAAGGTTGGTGCTTCGAGTCCCAAAATGTGTTTCTAATGCTATCCTATGATTGGAGACAAGCATTACGAAAATGGAAGCCAAAATGAAGATTACCATACTCAATGCTTGGCTTAAAGTATTCCCCTTTCCTGTTCAATTCACCCCAACTAGGAATGAAGAATGACTTTCAATCCATGTGGAAGAAAAGTAGTGGCAACTAAAATCTTGTTCTTGGGCTTATCTCCAAGTTTTCTACACAGCATGGGTGATGCACATTAATTGGAAGGGACTTTGTAGGTCATCTAGTCCAATCCCATGCCCAAGCAAGCCCTATATCATTTCTGACAGATGGCAGTCCAGTCTCTTCTTGAAAGTTTCCAGTGATGAAGCTCCCACAACTTCTGAAGGCAAGCCATTGGTTGATTGTTCTCACTGCCAGAAAATTTCTCCTTATTTCCAGGTTGTTCAGTTTCCTTCCATTATTCCTTGCCTGGCCTTCGGGTGCTTGGAAAATAGCTTGACCCCCTCCTCTCTGTGGCAGCCCCTCAAATATTGAAACACCGTTATCATGTCTCCCCTGGTCCTTCTTTTCACTAGACTAGCCAGGCCCAGTTCCTGCAACCATTCATCGTATGTTTTAGCCTCCAGTCCCTTAATCATCTTGGTTGCTCTTCTCTGCATTCTTTTTACAGTCTCAACATCTTTTTTATAGTGTGGTGACCAATATAGTGTGATGAGCACGCCAAAGCTCTTATTAAACTAGGTATAGCAAACACTGGACACCAATTGGTCCATTTCCCGAACCTTTGTTGCCAGTGAATCCAACAGATATTCTGGTTCTCCCATGATTTTTGACCAAACCTCAAAGTATTTAGCCATTGGAAGGACTTCACTCTGGCACTGTGTCATTCTCTTAGCTGTTCTTGAAGACCAATACAGGATAATTCCTCACCCATTAGAGACAATGCCCCTGTGGCTCTGAACATATGGAAATAATGCCTGTGCTACAGAGAATAGAATAGAATTCTTTATTGGCAAAGTGTGATTAGATACACAAAAAATTTGTCTTGATGCAAATACTCTCAGTATACATAAAAGAAAAGATATATTTGTCAAGAGTCAAGAATCATAAGGTACAACACTTAATGATAGTCATGGGGTACAATAAGCAATCAAATCATACTAGGAAACAGTCAATATAAATTGTAAAGATACAAGCGACAAAGTTATAGTCATACAGTCACAAGAGGGAGGGGATGGGTAATAAGGAGTGATGAGAAGATTAACAGTAATAGTAAGTGCAGACTTTGTAAATAGTTGGACAGTGTTGAAGGAAATTATTTATTTAGCAGAGTGATGGTGTTCAGAGAAAAAACTGTTCTTTCTTCCAGTTTTCTGGTGTGCAATGCTTTATAGTGTCGTTTTGAGGGAAGGAGTTGAAACAGTTTATATCCAGGATGTGAGGGGTCCGTAAATATTTTCACTCTTTTTGACTCGTGCAGTATACAGGTCCTCGATTGAAGGCAGGTGGGTAGTAATTGTTTTTTCTGCAGTCATAATTATCCTCTGAAGTCTGTGTCTGTCTTGTTGGGTTGCAGAACCAAAACCAGACAGTTATAGAGGTGCAGATGACAGACTCAATAGTTCCTCTGTAGAACGGTATCAGCAGCTCCTTGGGCAGTTTGAGCTTTCTGAGTTGGCACAGAAAGAACATTATTTGCTGTGCTTTTTTGATGATGTTTTTTTGAGACTCTATAATACTCTCATTTCACCAACACTATATAATACTCAAGGCATACAGGAAAATTTTATACCTCCCTGACACTTGCAGACACTAATCCTGCTACAAAATGCCAGGTTTTGTTCAACAGCGATTAAAACCTGTCAGACAATGATCTGTGCCTCAAACCAGACGATGAGTATTTGACATGCTAGTTGAGTGTTTTGTGTTGATAGATTTAGTCAGCCATACATTAGCTATTTTTTTATATTTATGTAATATTTTATCCCTTTTTGTAGGTATGCTTTTACATTTTTAAATTTTGTGTACAATTTTTAGCTTTTGAAATCATTGTTTGAATTCCACACTTAGGTTGATTTATGACTGTAATAAAGGTTTCATTTGATTTGTTAAAGAGGTGTATTAAAAATCTCAACTCTGGTTTCCACAAAAAAGAGCTCTGATGGTTAATGACGATAAAGTATTAGAAGAATATGTGATGGGTTACTAACTAAGGTCTAGTGTGTTCTCTTACCAAAAGAAATCCATGTAAATATGCTTTTGAAATTTTCTGGCATGTGGCAATCTTGAAAATAAAACCAAAGTTTAAAAGAAAACAAAATTGCTTCATAATAAAAATATGTCCCAAGTACAAAATCCAATATAAAATTGCTATTCACTTACAGAATTTCTCTTTAGCACTGGCATTATCTGCCAAAAGGTGAGTTCAGAAGTTTGTTTCACTTAAAAAGGTGCCAACATCAATTTCTCCTCAGCCAAAATATTTTTCTGCCTTGTGCCTAGAAATTAGTGAAGCTATTAATTTAATCTTCCATCTAAAAAGCATCCAGATGTCGGGAAACTGAGACTCACCTATGTTGAGTATAGGCCAACAAGAATAGTCTTACTTCTGCTTTGGAGAGCCATTCAGTTCTAAAATATTGTATTTTACTTACTGCAAAGGTTAATCCAATTTAATGGGCCCCCAAAAGAGCTGTTGTCTTTCATTCTAGATTTCAGATGAAGTCACACCTCATTGCTTTGCTTCCAGACTGGGTTTATATTCCTAAAGATTTTCAGATTGTAACACTGCTCAGGTGTGTATGTGTATGTGTGTGGATGGGGGGTTGGTCCTTCATTTCCCAAATTCAAGTCCATAAAGATCTGCTATAAGTCTAAATAGCTATTAGCTGTACGAGTCTGCAGGATGTCTATAGATATTCTCAGCCATCCAGATCTTGGTTGTCCTAAAGATGCTTTTTCAAAAGGCAACTGGACTTCGTTTTTCTCCATACCCATTTGCACTACTCTGGTGATCCTGAGGACACAGACAAACCCCCAAGTGGCCTCAATGACTCTCTAAAACAATGCAAATGACCGGCTGCCTGCAAGGGATATAAATCCTTCCATTCCCCACCATCCTATCAGAGCTGAAGAAGCTTCTTGGGTGAGAAGAGAAACGTCTTCAAAGACAAACAAGAAATTCCACTTTCCTCCTGAAAAAAAACAAAAAACCTTTGGGAATCTTCAGGGTGAGATTTGAAGAAAATCATGAGGGCATCTTGGACAATGGGAATAAATCCCCATCTGTTTTTTATGGGCATCATTCCCTCTGTAGAAACCTTTGAGCTACGTTAGGCTCCATTTCAGATAACCCAAGGAGAATCTAGTGGGGGAAACAGAGTCTCTCTCTTGTTCATTTAGACAGCCAATCCATATAAAAGATGAAGTATGAAATCATCTATAAACAACCCAAGCTATACTCAGGAATTCATAGAACTATTTTGAATACCACCTTTGCACCTTTTCATACATAAGTACAGATTAGATACTTACAACCATAATGAATCCAGAATTACGTTAGTAGTTGTGCTGGTCATCAAACAGAATAGAATAGAATACTTTTATTGGCCAAGTGTGATTGGACACACAAGGAATTTGTCTTGGTGTAAATACTCTCAGTGTACGTAAAAGAAAAGATACATTCATCAGGAGTCGAGAATCATAAGGTGCAAGACTTAATAATAGTCATAGGGTACAATAAGCAATCATCATACTAGGAAACAGTCAATATAAATTGTAAGTATACAGGTGACAAAGTTACAGTCATATAGTCACAAGTGGGAGGGGATGGGCGATAAGGAGTGATGAGAAGATTAACAGTAATAATAGTGTATACTTTGTAATAGTTGAACAGGTTGAGAGAATTATTTGTTTAGCAGAGTAATGGCTTTCGGGAAAAAACTGTTCTTGTGCCTGGTTGTTCTGGGGTGTAATGCTCTATAGTGTCGTTTTGAGGGAAGGAGTTGAAACAGTTTATGTCCAGGATGTGAGGGGTCTGTAAATATTTTCACAGTCCTCCTTTAGACTCGTGCAATATACAGGTCCTTGATTGAAGGCAGGTGGGTAGTAATTTTTTTTCTGCAGTCCTAATTATTCTCTGAAATCTGTGTTTGTCCTGTTGGGTTGCAGAACCAAACCAGACAGTTATAGAAGTGCAGATGACAGACTCAGGTCATATATATGATCAATTGAATAGATTAATTTATATGAAATTATAAATGATTTAATACAATTGAAGGGGAAAATACTATGCAGAATCTGGCCTAAAATGTATATGTGTTTAGTAGTTATTAGGAGATTATTGCTATGAACTCTTAAAGTGATAATTAAAAAGTGATTATATTGTGATAAATTATTATTTTGAATTAAAGAGGAGTTAACTAAACGGCGAATAAGATAAAGGGGTGGTACACTCAAATTAGTAATTAAAGGGGAAACTTTTTGAATTATTAGAATTAAGATGGAACTTTTGGAATAATGAAATTGCAAATGTGATGAAATTGCAAATGTGACAGATTAAAATATAAAGTATAATGAAGATGAAGATATGAGAATTATTTAAAATAAAAAGAAATAAGTTAAGAAAGGAATAGAAAATATATAAAATAAATTTGAAGATTAGAAGAATATCTGAGAAAATTTATAAAATATGAAATGTAATGACATGATATGAAATCAAATGTGAAGGATGAATGTAACCAAGGTCATGTTTCTATGGAAATGTAAAAACCTGGAACCATGCTGTTCACTAAAAGAGATGTTTTTGAAATATAAAAAATAAAAATTTTTTTACAAAAAAACAAAACAAAACCCAGGTCATACAGATAGTCCTCAATTTAGGACCACAATTGAGAACAAAATTTATGTGGCTAAGTGAGAAATTTGTTAAGTGGGTTTTGCCCAATTTTCTTCCACATCAGCTAAGTGAGTCACTAAGTGTGAAAAATGATCATAAGCAGTGGTAGGATTCAAATTTTGTTACTACTGGTTCTGTGGACGTGGCTTGGTGGGCAGTGGGTGGCTTGGTGGGCGTGGTTTGGTGGGCGTGGCTTGGTGGGCATGGCAGGGGAAGGATACTGCAAAATCTCCTACCCCACGCCACTAACCCCACTAACCTGCTTTCTGGCGTGAAAAGATAAGTTTGCTTAAAAGTTGCTGAAGCTGACTCCAGAAGTAGACATGGTTAGGAGCATAGTACACAGTTCAGTTGTATTTTTTTTTATCTTTCCCAGCATGCCTGCTTTTTCTCCCCTCTGTATCCCCCTTCTCTCGTCTCTCGCTTCCGGCTCTTTTCCTTTTGCTCAAACATCGAGTTGAGGGGCTTATGAAAGTTTATTCTAGTTCTGCTTCTCTCTCTCTCTTTTTAAGACAAAAAGGATAGTTTTTTAGCAGCAGCAGGTATGGAGAGCGCTCCCTGCCCCAAAGGCTGCTGGTGTCAGCCAATTTTTTTCTGTGTTTGGTTCCTTGTGGTGGAGTGATGAGAAAAAACGGGATGAACCAGGAATCCCCAAGGAATCCTTCATTGACCAGCCAGGAATATGCCGCTGGATCAGTGGTGGGATTTAAAAAATCTTACTAACGGTTCTGTGGGTGTGGCTTGGTGGACGTGGCAGGGGAAGGATACTGTAAAATCTCCATTCCCTCCCCACTCCTGGGGTAAGGTTACTGCAAAATCTCCATTCTCTCCCCACCCCACTAACCTGCTTTCCAGCTCCATTCTCCTGTGGAGGGCAACAAAAGAAAACCCAGCCAATCAGCTGGGACTCAATGGGAGGCAGAGAATAGATGGGAGGCGGGGCCAGTCAAAGGAGGTATTTGCCGGTTCTCCGAACTACTTAAAATTTCCGCTACCCATTCTCCAGAACTGGTCAGAACCTGCTGAATACTACCTCTGGTCATAAGTCAGGTTTTTTTAGTGCTGTTGTAACTTAGGCCACTAAATGAACTTTGTAAGTAGAGGACGAACTGTATTGGATTTAAAAAAAAAACAATAAAAGAGTTATTTCCTCAATGCTTTAAGATCCAAGTACTTAAAGTACAGCATGTTAATCACAATTACACTTGAACTGTGAGATTCATTGGAACGTTTGAAAAATGAGTTAAGGCCTTATTATTTATGCCTTGGTTTCCTTCTTGATTACTAATACATTTCAGAAATTTGCCTCTGCCTAGTTTTATTTTCTAGACTCCGTTCTCTGAGCTTTTGCATAACAAATGGGAATAATAACTATTTGTTTTCTTTACAAGAAACATTCATTTCAGGCCATCGGATGGCTGGGTATTGATTCACATGTCACGGAAAAGAATGTGGCATGAAGAAATGAGAGCATTTAAAAATGTATTATAATCGCAACTAAGTTAGCATCGATTTGTTGCCTAAAGATGCCTGCGGCAATGCTTACTAAAGCAAGCAAGCCAAAAAACTTAAGTGTTGTGAAGTTGAGACAACTAGATCCTGTACAGCAGAGTTGGTCAAGCTTGGCCAATTCTTAAGAGGTGTGGACTTCAATTCCCAGAATACCCCAGCCAATAAAATACTGTTTTATAGACAGGCAAGCTTGTTCTTTCATATTGGAGAAAACATAGGGATAGGATTGGTGGGAAATCCTTAATCTATAAGGGGTAATTTGTCCTTCTTGGAAGCATATTTGACATGTCAATATATTCTTTGTTGTTTTGTATCAGATTGTAAGCCACACAGATAGTGAGATGAGTGGCATATAAATTGAATAAATAAATTGCAATTCTACATGAACAATTTGCCACCATCTTATCAAAGTGACTGTAGCTTTATCAGAATACCAGGAACATCCAGCTCTTCTCTCCCCTGCATTGATTCACAAGTTCTGATCAAACAGACAAAAATATAAATCATAGTCTTTAACCACGCCATAATCCCTTCCGTGGGTAGAGTCTGGGCAACTGAATGGGTTAGGGTTATGGTTGGGTTAGGGTTAGGGTTGGGGTTGGGGTTAGGGTTAGGGTTAGAGTTAGAGTTAGAGTTAGGGTTAGGGTTAGGGTTAGGGTTAGGGTTGGTTAGGGTTAGGGTTAGGGTTTAAGGTTAGGGTTTAGGTTTAGGGTTAAGGGTTAAGGGTTACGGTTTAGGGTTGGGGTTGGGGTTGGATTTGGGGTTGGGGTTAGGGTTAGGGTTTAGGGTTAGGGTTAGGGTTAGAGTTTAGGGTTGGGGTTAGGGTTAGGATTAGGGTTTATGGTTAGGGTTTAGGGTTTGGGGTTAGGACTAGGGTTAGGGGTTAGGAGTTAGAGGTTAGGAGTAAGGGGTTAGGGTTAGGGTTAGGGTTAGTGTTTAGGGGTTAGGGTTAGGGTTAGGGTTAGGGTTAGGGTTAGGGTTAGGGTTAGGGTTGGGGTTGGGGTAGGGGTAGGGGTAGGGTTTAGGGGTAGGGGTAGGGGTAGAGTTTGGGTTAGGCTTACAGTTAAGCTTAGGTTTAGGCTTAGGCTTAGGTTAACCGTAACCTAACCATAACCATAAACTAACCCGAATCCTAACTCTAACACTAACCCTATCCTTAATCCTGACCCTAACCCTAAACCCTAACCCTAAACCCTAACCCTAAGACTACTCCTAACCCTAACAGATGGTGGGATTCAAATTTGTTTACTACCGGTTCTGTTGGTGTGGCTTGGTGGGTGTGGCAGGGGAAGGATACTGTAAAATCTCCAATCAGAGGTGGGATTTGCTAGTTCTCTGAACTACTCAAAATTTCCACTACCGATTCTCCAGAACTGGTGAGAACCTGCTGAATACCAGCTCTGCTGGATGCCCTTACTATCACCAATGCGGAGTTCTTTTTAGCAGATATATTCTCATCGTGCCCAGAGAGAAAATATCTGCCTCTACCTAGGATCAAACTCACGCCTTCCTGATTGTGAGGTGAGAGCTCCACCTTTACGCCACCGCACCACTCGCCATACAAAAATGTAAGTATAAACTGAATGAAAGCATGTGTGTGATCTGTGGGCCGATTCTAAGGTGGTTTGACTACAAAGCTGAGTTCAACTTTGCAGAAATGAGGGAAACATCCTTTCAAAGAGACAAATCAGCGCTTGGGAAACTGGCAATGTAAAAACAAGTAATCTGAACCAGGAAAACAATGTTGGCTTTCGCTTACCCCTGAGTTTCCTGAGACGGTAAAGACTGGCTGAGAGTCTCGTATCTGGAGCAATGGAAGGCAACCCCTCCACCCTCCTGTCATGAGAAATAGAGTTAATATTCTGAGGTAATATTCTGAGACAATCCTGGACTGAATTCATTGCCTACTCCTTACTCTACCAGGGTTAAACGTCCCCCTTAGTAATTTCCTATTCCCAAATGAGTTCTGATCCTTTCTCTCTTCTTTATCTTTGAATTTTAATTAAAAAAAAACAAATCGAAATGATTACCTGCTCCCTGTCATTGGGGATTTGCCTTTAATCAGAGCACAAACATTTTTTTTCCCTACCGTGTCTGCACGATATTGTCTTCACCTTGTCTTGGGTTGTTAAATGAAACTGTCTTATCCTCTTATTGTTCCTCCTTATTCCAACACAACCCAAGAGCAGAATCAAAATCTATCAAGTCTGTTAGACTTTCTCACTCCTAACAGAGGGGGTATTCAGCAGGTTCTGATCGGTTCTGGAGAACTGGTAGCGGAAATTTTGAGTAGTTCAGAAAACTGGAAAATATCACCTCTGACTGGCCCCACCCTCATCTATTCTCTGCCTCCCAAGTCTTCTTTTGTTGCCTGCACAGGAGAACAGAGCTGGAAAGCAGGTTAGTGGAGTGGGGAGGGAATGGGATTTTGCCGTAACCTTCCCCTAGGAATGGGGAGGGAATGGGTGTTTTGCAATATCTTTCCCCTGCCATGCCCACCAAGCCACATCCACAAAACCAGTAGTAAAAACTTTTGAATCCCACCACTGACCCATAACCTTGGAAGGAGGTCACTGGAATTGGAACAGAAGTGGCATTATTTGTTAATTCAGGGCTGGATAAAAAGCACTTCAGTTCAGTGGTGATGAAAGGTTTTAGTTGCAATTCATTCTGGCGTAACTGGCTGTTCCTTTCACCTCTGGTGTTTATTTTAAGCATTAATTCTAAAAAGATTAGAACTCATATTTGATTTCACACTTCATCAATGATACTTGTTCAAAGTGTGATTGGCTATGTCTGAGTTTCACATTTTGCTTTACTTTTGTATTTCTTTTAACCAGATGGCTCTCTATCATGTTAGTGTTCCAATATCTCAGGGACTGCCACAAAGAAGAGGGAGTCAAGCTATTCTCCAAACCACCTGAAAGCAGGACAAGAAGCAATGGGTGGAAACTATTTGTGGGAAGCCAGCTCCGTCCTAGAAGAATAAAATATTTTGAGGAATATTTTTAAAAAGGCAGAATATTATATTTCCCTAAATGAGAAATGGAGAAACATGTTTTTTTAGAGGCAGGAAGCAGACTAAACTGTTAATAGCCTCCTCCCCTCTCCAGGAGATATTTTGTGCCCATTAAAAAAGACTGAGCCAGTCCTATCAACAAAACAAAAGACCTTCAGCTCCAGGATGATGGGATTAAACACAGGACATGATCCTTCAGGACATAATAGGATTAACCCAGTACCATTTAGGCAGAAGGCACAGCTCACTACATTGCACAATCTCCTAAGGGTATTTCAATCATTGCATCATCTCAGAGCAGTCCAAACTTCAACCAAACCTGGGAGCTCAGACAAACTCCTAGGATTTGTACTTTGCCTATAGAGCCAGTTATGACCCCTATGTAACCCCTACATGGCCCCATGGGAGTCTGACAACAGCTAATAGAATACCTGTTCTTGCATAGGAACAGGAAGCTCAAGTGCAAAGCCCAAGAGAAGGTATAAAAACCCCTCACTCTCAACTTCATGTGGTCAGCTGCACCAGAACCATGTCCTTGATGGTTGCCTCCATGTTTCCAGTGTTTTTCTCCCAGCTTGGAACTGAACCAGGTGGATATTTCTTCCAACATATTAAAGGAGAGAAGCAGCCTAGAACTAAGAAGAAATTTCTGAGAGTTAGAACAATTAATCAGTGGAACAGCTTGCCTCCAGAAATTGTGAATGCTCCAACACTGGAAGTTTTTAAAAATATATTGGATAACCTTTTGTCTGAAATGGTATAGAGTTTCCTGCCTGAGCAAGGGGTTGGACTAGAAGACCTCCAAGGTCCCTTCCCACTCTTATTCTGTTCTGTGTTCATTCACAAGGAAAATCAAGAGGTGCAAGAAACACAAATCACAACACTGCGATGCAAATTCCACTTCTTGGATAATGGGGAGTATGAAGGAGTAGAGCTTAATTGCAATGTTGTGATATCTCAACATCTCGGTGGTCCCCATGGTTAAGAACACACACCTATGCAAAGATTGATCTGTGAATTTCTGCTAGTTACCCTTCCCTACCACATTATAACACATCTAGAAGCAGCCAGAACGTGTATCAACTAGTTAATTTGTTAAGCTTAAAGGAGAAAACATGTTGTCTCATTTCAGGAAATTGATCCTTGATCTTTAATAGCTCAAACAGCTTTGGAAGAACTCAGGGGTGAAAATTAAGATCGAAACCTATTTGACCAAAAACTTCTCATAGAAAAGCATTACAATGTACAATGCTTTTGATATTTTATGCGTGCATCTTCCCTGCCCTGGGACAAATGTGTAAGTGTCTTGTACACTAGTTGGACAAAGGGAAGGGAGGGGAAGAGAGAAAGGGATGGTGAAAAGATGGAGCGAAAGGATGATAAGCTTTCCTATAATTGCTGGTATCTGCAGTTGCAGTGAGTTCAGTGGAAAGTTGCCATAAATAGCAGGAAGGATTTGTCAGGCTTGACAAGATCTGAGCATTCATTCAGTCTTGATTGGCCTCCCTACCAATGTACTTTTGTCATTTATCTCAGGTTAAGCCATCATTCTTGTCATTGGCATCTGTTCCGCATCAATTCATTTTTAAAAAGGCAACAGAGTCTTCCATTTTGTCA
Organism: Bungarus multicinctus; assembly: GCA_023653725.1. Taxonomy (NCBI): domain Eukaryota; kingdom Metazoa; phylum Chordata; class Lepidosauria; order Squamata; family Elapidae; genus Bungarus; species Bungarus multicinctus. The sequence goes on along the minus strand of CM042848.1, from coordinate 19,293,115 downwards.
CACGCTGTTCTTGCCCTCTTCCCTCGCTTATGGCCCCAGATTTGACAGGCTGCAGTCCTACAAATTATCCCTGATTTGAAACGAACATGCTATCTCTGCTGACTTTTTTCTGCTGCTAATGATATACAAGCAAAGCCAGAGTGTTTGGAAAAGAGGGGAAATGGCCTTTTGCTTCCAAGCTCCGTTGCTGTAGAACGGTAAGAAAAGTTAGAATTCCGAAGCATTTGAGAGGCTTAGCAATCATTCAGTACCCACAGAATCTGGACCGGTTGTCTTCTGTTGTGAATGAGAAAGGTAGCCCCTTTTCCATCTGGATTCTCTGCTCTTTGAAGTCCCACAACTAAAGTAACATAATAGCACTCAAAGCTAACTAGCTAACCAGCTGTCTAACCTAACTAACATAAACATGCAAATTGTGTGCAAATTGGAGTTCTCACCATTTGTATTTCTTTCAGTGAGCAGAATAACTTAAAAGGCAGATCTTACTATTGTCTTGACAGCTGGAGGAGGAGAAAGGCATGGTGGGATAAAGAGATAGAGAGATGGATAGATAGATAGAGAGAGAGAGAGAGAGAGAGAGAGAGAGAGGTAATGTGTGTGTGTGAGAGACATAGTAATTGTAGATAGATAGATAGATAGATAGATAGATAGATAGATAGATAGATAGATGCATAGATAGATAGATAGATAGATAGATAGATAGATAGATAGATAGATAGATAGATAGATAGATAGATAGATAGATAGATAGATAGATAGATAGATGCATAGATAGATAGATAGATAGATAGATAGATAGATAGATAGATAGATAGATAGATAGATAGATAGATAGACACACACACACACACACACACACACACAGGCTAATAAATATGCACCACCAAGTGTGATTTCTGATTCTTGTATCATTTTAATTAATAAATGTATATATTTGGTTGTCTGGGTTTTAATTTATTTTACCTCAGAGACTGTTGCTCTGCTCAAATTAACATGTAGGGGTACATGGGTTGTTTATGCAACAATTATAAAGTAACTCTGAATTATTGAGGGTAATTTGTTAGACATTTGTCTCCATTTGTGACTTCTGTAATCAATAAGAAGGTTATTCCTGGGAGACCCCAGATGTGACATCAGAATCAAGCTGATCCTGTTTGGTGATGTGCCCTCAAGTCATTGTCAACTCTTAGCAATCACACAGATAGATTTCCCCCCACGAAAGCTGACCCAAGCTATCTCAAAACTTCCAAGAATTAGGTTAGGCTGAGTGGAAGTGACATTACCTGTTGAAAGTTTCATCTTCTATATCAGGTGAAATGGTGCATTAGATGTTGGATTAGATTCTAATAATGCAATAATCCTAAAACTCAGTGATGAAGAACAGGAATTTAGCTATGATCAATCATAAAATAAAAATCATAATTTATAACGCAGTAAAAAAAAACACAACTTAGAATAGAAAAAATTAGTGGCATGGCCCATTTTTGGCATGCTATGAAAAGCACCAATCAACGGAAGTTCAGGAGCAGTGGGTATCCACAATTACTGAGCCTAACTTCAGTATAAGCATGCATAGAATTGTGGTAAACATTGACATTTAGATTATAGATATTCTAATGCAGTTTGGGCTGTCTGCTCAAGAGTCAGCCCTACAAATTATGCTGGCCGGAGAATCCTTGCAGTTGAAATACATGTATTTTAAAATTGGCAAGTTTGAAAAACACTGCAGTAGACTGTCATCATCTGATGGAAGAACTGCATCTGATAACTTTTTTGTAATAGGTGTTCTGTCCTAGACTTCCCCAAAAAACACTAAGCAGACTCTTTGTCCCGACCAAACACCTTTTATTAAACTAATGTGAATTTCTTACACTCACATTCAGCCAATGGCCTGGCAAACAGTCTTTCAAGGGTGTAATTAGGAGCTCAGATCTTATCTATCTTGGAAAGCTGCCTGGTAAATATTTCCAAATGCAGTGCTGACAATGAAGGGCTTAGCACAGAGTCTCTAGGATGCACAGACAGATCTTCACAATGATGGAATGAACGAATTGTTTCCTGCAAAAGCCCCCTCACCTTTTGATCCTCTTTTAATCCTTATGAGAGGGGCCATTCATCGTCCACCTGTGGCCTTACTCCCACATCAACCCTGAGTTCATAATTGTTTCCTTTTGGCATCTCTGCACATGCGCAGGCTGGGAACCAGTTCCAGCTGCTCACCTGCCTCACTGCTGTCCGACTCAGAAGGCAGACGATAACTGCCAGCCTGCCCTGGCTCCATCTCTGCCTCTGATGCAGAGCCCTCGTCTGAGCCTTCTTCAGCTTCCAGGACTGGCCCACATTCCTCCCCAACCTCCTCACTGTCTGACTCTGCTACCAGCTCCGCCGGCCACTGGCGGGCCACAACAATAGGCTTGAAAATGGTTATGAAGTTAATATCACGTGGATTAGAGCAAAAATAGTGACAGCTCTTTAAAATCTCCCTCCCCAAATCAATTTCAATCTGAGGTGCCTTTTAAATCAGTGGTCATGAACCAGTGGGCCGGGGACCACTGATGATCTGCAAGAAAATTTTGGTGGTCCATGGAGAAAAGTTACCCCCCCCAAAGCAGTTAATCCAGGCTCCGCGGGAACACAAGGCTGCGCTGCCCACATGCCCTGCCTGCAAGAACAGAAGGCTTGTGTCACTTGCATTGCAAACAACACAAGGTAGTGAGGGGAGGGGGGGAAAGGGCGGGGGGGGGGAACTTGCCCCACTCGTCCCACGCACCTGGCCTGGCCACTGGGCTGCTTCTTTCCGCTTCTTTCTTCTTCTGCTCTTGGCTGCATGCAAGGAAAGCAGCAAAAGTCTTTCTTTCTCTCCCCCAAACTCTGCCAGAAATGAGTCTTTGGGACCCTGCAAGGCATCCTGCTCCAAGAGACTGTGCCAGCATGGCAACTCTCACAAAGACTCATTTCTGGTGGAGTTTGGGGGAGAGAAAGAACGCCTTCTGCTGCTTCTGCTGCTTTCCTTGCATAAAGCCAAAAGTCTCTCTCTCTCTCTCTCTCTCTCTCTCTCTCTCTCTCTCCCCCTGAAAATGCTGGAGATGATATCTTGCGATCCCAAATAAAGAATGATTGATTGGCAGGAAAACAGTGGGGAATTTTCCTGCAGACTGTTTTGGGGATTTTCCCAGGGTCTCTGGTCCCCGGGATTTAAAATTATGAGTTTGGTGGTCACTGAGGTCCAAAAGGTTGGCGACCCCTGTTCTAAATCATACTTGATCAAAAACTGAAATGAAGTATTATTTATATAAGCAAACTGACTCAGACAATACACTGTTCACAAAGCACTTATGTATGTTAAATGAAAATGTATATATAAACTGATTTTTTTAAATGAACATTTGATAAAAATGCTTCCTATGTTTAATATTCAATGCCAGCAATGTCACATTGCTAGATATACGAAGACATTTTTGTAAGCAACATTAAATATAATTACAGGTGATCTTGACTACATATCAACAACTACCTAAGACTGACATCAAATATCCAAGTTACACATGAAAATCAAATGTAATTGAATATGTTTGGAGAACATTCAGCAGAAGAATTCCTCAATTGAAAATGTTTAATTTCAATTCTTTTAATTTTTTTAAAAAAATCCCCAGTGATTATTTTTCTTTTAATTTTTTTTTAAAAATATACGTCCCGTTTTAATTTCTGTTAGTCAGAATCACACTGGTGAGGTAGGCGGCTATAGAAATCCATCTAAATGAAATGTTCTTCTAGCCATTCTGATGATAACAATGCTACTTTCGTGGCATCGGACATTTATTAAAAGGCTTCTGTGCCTGCACTGTGGAATGAATAAATAATTGTAATACTGCAGAGTTAGAAAATGTTACAAGGGAAAAGACTTGAATTAAATGCCAGCTTCGTGCAGATGGTTCCACCAAGGATTTGCCTGAAGATTGGCAGTCTCTCAGCTGCTCCAGACCTTTTGCTGCTCCTGAATTCCTTCCAGATATAAAAATCACATCAACAAACATGTCCCCACCTCTATCTTTCCAAGATGGGGAAAAAAAAATACAGGTCGCCCTCAACGATGATCACTCATTTAGCAATTGTTCAAAGCTATAATGGAACTGCAGAAAGTGACTTAGACTCAATACTCTCACCTATAATTGTCACAGCCATCCTGTAGTCAGCTGATTGTGACTTAGTTGCTTGGTAACCAGCTCGTATTTATGATGATTGCAGCATCCTGGGGTCACACACTGCTATTTGCAACATTCCCAGTGGGCTTCCAACAAGCAAAGTCACAGAAGCCAGAGGAAGGTTGCAAGTCCCTGCCAAAATAAAAGTTTGTACAATTGGGTGTGATTGTAGACAACAAATGGTCAAAATTGGAAGCGTCCTATCAAATTCTGTATCTGTCAACAGTGGTGTCTCCCAAGGCAGTGTTCTAAGACCAACTCTCTTCATACTCTACATAAATGACTTCTGTAATCATATTAAGAGCAACTGCATTCTCTTTGCTGATGATGTAAAGCTATTCAACACCACAGACAATACTGCTACCCTTCAAAAAGACCTCGACTATGTATCAGAATGGTCAAACAAATGGCAACTTCAAACCTCAACAAATAAATGCTTTGTCCTACATATTGACAAAAAAAAATCAGAAAATAAAATACAGGCTGAATAGTCAAGACCTTGTTGATGATCCAAACTCTGTCAAGGACCTTGGAGTTCTCATCTCTAATGATCTAAGTGCTAGTGCCCACTGTAACTACATAGCCAAGAAGGCATTAAGAGTTGTTAACCTAATCCTACTACCTAATCACATTACTAATGAGAACATACAAAACATTTGCTTAGACCAATACTCGAATACAGTCATCAGTCTGGAACCCACATTACATATCTGATATTAACACAGTTGAGAAAGTCCAGAAATATTTCACAAGAAGAGTTCTCCACTCCTCTACTCGTTGTAGAATACCTTATACCACCAGACTTGAAATTCTAGACCTAGAAAACCTTAAATTACTCTGTCTTCGGTCTGATCTAAGTATGGTATATAAAATCATACATTGCAATGACTTACCTGTCAGTGAATACTTCAGCTTCAACCATAACAGCACAAGAGCACACAACAGATACAAACTCAAGGTTAACCATACCAAACTTGATTGCAGGAAATACGACTTCAGCAACAGAGTGGTCAATGTCTGGAATACTCTACCTGACTCTGTGGTTTTTTTCCCCAAACCCCAAAAACTTTAACCTCAGACTGTCTACTATTGACCTCACCCCTTTCCTAAGAGGTCTGTAGGGGGTGTGCATAAGCGCACCAACGTGCTTACCGTCCCTGTCCCATTGTTTCTTTTATTTTTCTTACATGTACCCATTTCATGTATTCATAACTATGTATATATTTATACCTATTATCTTGTAAGCGATTGACAAATCAAATAAATAAATAAATAAAAATAAATGATTATTTAGTATCCTATGACTATCAGTGAGTGTTGTGTCTTATAATTTATGATTATTTTATGTTATGGTTATAATCATGATTTATCACTTGTTGCTTGTTGCTGAGAGATTATGCACCGGAGATAAATTCCTTATCTGAGCAATCACACTTGGCCAATAAAGGGTTTTAATCAATTCAATTCTACTCCACTCTACTCTACTCCATTTTAATCAACCAATTCCATTCCAGATACTACTAGTATAGTTTGACACCCCCGGGTTAGAGTTAGGGTGGAACTACCTTAATTGAGATTCTTGTCCTGAGCAAGGGTTGGATTGTATCACCTCCAGTTGTAGGATTATAGGATTCATATTCCTAATTGCCTCCAGATTTTTCCCAGTAAAAATTCTGAGCCAGGATCTATCTCCTGAAATGAACATCACAGTAACATCTAGCTTAAATAAGATCACCCAACAATTCTCTAAAGGCTTTGCATATTACAACTTGCTCTCTTTCCCCCACCCCTCTGACATCTAATGTTAATCAACTATTTAAAAGTCATCCATTTGTGGGTATTTAGAGCTGGAATTTGCATCAGGGAGAGAACATGTTAATTGGCAAGGCAGAAAATGGTTTTATAAGACTCTGTGAATTGCATGGAAGGAAACGAAAAAAGAAATTAAGACGAAAAGAAGATGGCCTTCAGTAACGAGCATTGGTTTTAATTATTCATTTTCAACTTCTCTCATGTTTCTGAGAGGAAAGGGTACAACGTGATTAATCAATTGAGAAAGGCACTTTGTGAAAAGGTTTAGAGGTTCATTTGGTCTTACTGCCTGCATTTCTCTTTGACCAGCCTTTTTCATCCCCCAGTTGCCAAGATAAATTTAAAAATCGCCTCAATGCTGTTTTCTCCTTTTTTCAATGAAGATTTAAGGGGTGATTTTAAGGAGTCATTTCCATCACTCTCTCTAACATGTCTGCCCTGCTGTTTATGCAAATTAAAAGTAGAGGAGAATGAAGTCTTTATAAATCGTTGACTGACAAAATTGTTTTATGTAGAATCCATGGTTTTGAAGAATAAATCTTATCTAATTTATTCCACATCATTTTCCCCACTCTCTAATCCCTTCTAATGTGATTTGAAACCAATCTGCAATTATCTGTTGCCAAGACAATCAGGACCCATTCTTTCTGTATTGACCAATAGGAGACTGAAGAAAAAGTCATCCAGGCTCCATCATTCATAATCTACCCCCATTCAAATTATAAGTCTCTAGCCGCATCTCTCAGAGTAAAAAAAAATATGATTTATTAAGAGTGACCATGTCGGCATTACCTGGGTGTAGCTGACACTAAGATACATCATTCATTTCCCACTTGACCCTGGTCTTCCCCCCACCCCTTGGATGTATATTCTCCAATGGAACACATCCATAGCCAAGAGTCATCAATCATGCTCTCCAATAATAATCTTGCATGCCAATAGCTTTGGCTGCCTAGTGATTATCTGAAGCATTTAAGGAATGCACAACTTTCCCCACTCCCTTTCTGCTGGCAACTAAAAAGAACAAAGAAGTATTTTTTAGTTGACACTATGATTCCTCTGTTGCATTTAAATGAACTTGTGAGCTGTGAAGTTGAAATCCTGGCAGCAACCAGTCTCTTTTCTCTATGGTTGTATCCAGTAGTGGGCTGCAACCGGTTTAACAACCGGTTCTATGAGCATGCACTTTGTGTTCAAAACCACCCATTTTAAGCTTACAAACTTGCCTTCTATGTCAGTGCTGGTGAGTAAAATAGTTGAGGCCCGGCAATCTGCTGGGCTAAAAATCAGCTGAGTTAAAAAAAAACAAGGAAATATAGGGCAGGAAAGAGCAGGAGGGGGGGTTGTCAACTCATAAAATATTTCTCTGGTCTTTTAAAGTTACCAACAGAAAGGGAGTGGGGAGTAGTGTAGCAGCTGCAAAACTGAAACTGCATTCCATGAATGTTTTCATAGATAGTTTCCAGGCAACCAAAATTTCTGCCCCGCAAAATGCTAACTGGAGAGTATGATTGATGACTCTTGGCTATGGATGTGTCCCATTGGAGAATACGAATTACCATACACCCAGGGGGTGGGGGTAAAACAAGGTCAAGGGTGACAATGAATGATGTGTCTCAGAGTCGGCTACACCCAGGCAGCACCGGCATTGTCCTCTCCTAATAAATCATCTTTGAGCTTTGAAAATCAGGCTAGAGACTCATGATTTAAATGGGGGTTACTAGCAGAGCCCTGACAGCGGGTGTAGCTCACTAGAGGTACCGGTTCGCTAGAACCAGTGTGAACCGGCAACAGCCCATGATTGGTTGTATCTGCAATCACATGGTGACTGTGAACATTGTGAAGCTTGTTTAGGAGAGAATAAAGACAGGACAGTGAGCATCTGGAATATGGGAGAAGAAAGAGAGAGAAGAGATGGGACGAGGAAAACAAATCCTGAGAGGCCATTCACAAGCTCTTCGTAGCTGCAGCGTCGCAAATGAAAACATCAACTTTGTGGTGCTTTGAAATGCACTGGACCTGAGTCAAGAAATTAATCAGATTAACATCTCATCATCTCATTGTGTGGATTCAGTGGGAGGGGAAATTTTGTGGCCGATCAGCTTGGCAAGTCCACCCTCATACACTACCAGCTCTGAAGTTCTCCAAACTGTTCAGCGTTCCAACCAAACTCTCCATCCCAATTTAGCACTCAGTGATCAAGTCCATCCAAGTAAGAATTTATTAGAGAATCATATTGGCACATCTGGGGAAATCCTGAATCTGAATTCCCGCGTTTTCCCCTGCTGTACTAACCTCACACCCCAGCCCCTTTACTGATGACTCTCGAGTCACACTCTCCAATCCACCTCTATTCTGAACTCCTGCCAAGTCCAGTCACTCTCCTCCAAACTCCAGTGACACAACCTTGAGCTCTGGCGAAAGAATGCTGTTGTGGCTATCCTCCCTTCTCACTTCATTCTCGTTCCCACAGTTACCCATCCTCCCTTGTGGCAGCCCCGAATCTGATTCAAGATGGATCTGGGGCTGACACAGACTAGGAGAACAGCTTGGATACAAAGGGAGACACCTGTTCTGCCCAAGGCTTTCCAAGACCATAATTAAGTACACCTTTAGTTAAAACAACTTTTGTTTTATTTCATCGCTGGGAATTATGTTCATTCCCAGCTGGTAATGAGTCCCAAACAGTCCCTTCAAGATAAGCACCCACCTTTCTTTCCTTTGAATTGCTAGAGTGCCAAATAAATTATAAAAACCCAACCGAAGTACAAAGTCCACACAGGACTTAATCAGAACAGAACGAATGACTTTGCTTCCTGCAAAGGTTTCTTCACCTTTGCCTGTCATTTATATCTTATGGGAGGGGCAATCACCTCCCAGCATTACTCCTGAGTCACCTCTTTTGTTTCAGCTTCTCTTGCCTTCTAGCAGCTCTGTGCACACGCGCACTGGGAACAGGCTCCCCTTGTTCCTCTGCCTCACTGCTGCTATACTCCAGAGGTTCCGGAGTCAGCATCCCACTCCCAGATGGCCCTGGCCCCATCTCTGCATGGGACGCAGGACCCTCATCCGAATCCTCTCCAGAATCCCGGACTGGTCCCCGTTCTTCCCCACTATCTGATTCTGCTGCCGTCTGCAATGGCTGGATGAACCATAACAACACCTTTTTCTTTTCCTCCATTTAATTCTTCTGAAGTCTGACTATAGGAAAACTTCTTAGAAGTGTGGAAAGCTTTGGATGATGGAGATGGTGGCAAAATGATGTTTTTACTGAACTCCCACTCATGTTGCAATTGCCTTGGGACACAACCTCAATCCCTTTTTCTTCAGAGTGAACTGAAACTCTATGGAAATAAACATATGCATTGATAAAACCCCTTCATTATATTACACCAGGAGGAGAGAAAAAAGCATTTCCCTGGTAACAAAATGTAAAGTAACTTTAATTGGCATTTTTCCAGGAGAACAGCAACAGCAAATTTCTCTGCCGTTTCCCAAATGCATAATCATAATAATATACAGGCTCCTTTTTAGCTAGTTTGATTTCACTGCCACCAAATTATTCTATCTGTACGTTCATTGAAATATGGAGTTTCAGTAAAATGCTTATATCCCATTAAACTTAAATCCTGAAGGCTGTTCAATTATACCTCTGAATTAAATTAAAATTGGTGCCAGTTCTTGGCTGAAGGAGTTGTAATATATTATATATTAATATTAAGGCTCTGCATATACGTATTGACAGATGACAAAAAATAAATAAAACTAGAGTTCAAAGCTTCTTGGCTTCACATCTAGCAGAGCCTTAATTTAATTCGTGAATTTAATTTCAATTATTTATCATACATTATTCAGCAAAGGCCCTCTATTTTTTTCTCTCCAAATACAATCAGTCTATTTGAATTGCAACCTGAGGGCAAGATCTTTGCTCTGGATTAACTGACTTCTAATTAATGATGTTCTAGAGTAAGCTTCTATGTTGTTGGTGATTGGGAAGGATGGTGGTTGTAGTCCCAAGGGTTTCTGAGGACAATAACTTGGAGAAATCCAGTTTTACAAATAATAGTAAGATTTTATTGCATTCCTAGCATCACGAATTCTAACCATCCTAATCCTAATTCAGATGACATAGCTTTTTCCAATAAATGCCCTGGAAATTCAGTCACTTTATCTTCTCTTCCTATTTCCCCCTATTTTGAATAATTATTACTTTATTTTTCATAATATTACACAATAAAATTAAACAAGCAATAACAAAGCATCAGCAAAATAATAACTGAAAGCTAGTGTTATCTATTAGTTAAGGGGCTGGAGTAAAAACTGGGAGACGGTGAGTTCTAGTTCTGCTTTAGGCACAAAGGCAACTAGGTGCCCTTGCACTAGGCACTCTCTTGCAACCCAAAAGAGAGACCAAAAAGTATAACTTTATAAGACAACCATACTGTATATGTTATACAAAATTGGACTATGACTAGTGCAACAAAGATATACTGGAAGCCATTGTTCTTTGTTGTCATCTAAACAGACCTCTGGATTTCTGCAGTAGATACATGGAGACCTATGCTAATTAAGCAGGAAATTATAAATACTAGTAAAGAACTAGCTTAGCATAGTGATTAAGGTACTAAGTTAGAAACTGGGAGATCATGAGTTCATGTCCTTTCTTAGGTATAAACCAGGGGTGGGATTCTACCAATTCGCACCTATTTGCTAGAACCAGTTGTTAACATTCTAAGCAATTCGGAGAACCGGTTGTTAGAAGAAATTACTGGCCTAATCCTGTAAGGAAGGCAGGAAGGAAACATTCTGGTGTTGCTTATAGAAACTGCCTCTCCATTAACCCTTATTACATTCTTGGCAGGACTAGACTTCCTGTCTCAGGAACATCTCTAGTGGTTTTTTTTTCCTCCTTTGCTGGTATTTTGCTTGTATGGAGTGACCATTCAAAGTTACAATGGCATTGAAAAAAGTGACTTATGACTGTTTTTCACACTTACAACTGTTGCAGCATCCCCACAGTCATGAGAGGCCAGGCAAGGAGATCCGTGCCTCGATGTGAGTGATATTGAGTTGGCCACACCCAGCCAATAACATGACCACCAAGCTGTGCCCACCCAATCACATGACCACCAAGCCACACCCACCACCTAAGCCACGCCCACAGAACCAGTTGTTAAAAAATTTGAATCCCACCCGTGGTATGAACCCAGCTGTGTGTCCATGGGCCAGTCCCTTTCTCTCAGCCCTAGCAAGGAGGCACTTTTGAAATCTTGCCCAGAAAATGAGAAATCAAAATTGAATTGATGTCACCCCAAATGTAAATAATTTGCCCCAATTTACCTCCTCAAAACAGGGTTTTTATACTTGTACTTGTTGAAATCAGGGATTTGAAAATGCTTCATTTGAGCTAGTTGATGTGGTCTACTTGTGCTAAAGCAGGAGGTGAGAGAAATGAAGCCTGAATCCATGCATCATTCATAAAGCCTCAAACTATCAGGAAATTAGGAAGTCATTTCTAGAAGACGGTAGAAGATTTTTTTTTCCCATTTATTTGGGTTCATTGCAAAATTAGGGGGGAAAAAAACTTTAGAAAAAAAATACATTACTGAAGAAAAGCGTCACAGAAAAAGGAAGGAAAGCAGTCCTAATAGAAGTAATATAGTAAAAGCACACCCCCCCCCCGCAAAAAAGCATAGAAAAGTGTTCTTATTTAAATTTGATTGCCATTCTGGGTACGTGTAAGTGCACGTGTGTCCACCCTGTTGGAAGAATAAAACTCAGTTCCAGTTCCAAGGTGGAAATAAAATGGAGGCTGCTTAAGAAAGAAAGGTCCATTTATGGATGAACAGAACCAACACACACACACACACACACACACAGAACATGCAGTTCTGGAACAGCTGAGAAAATGGAGTTGAGAGTGGATGGGTTTTTATACTTTCTTGATTCCTATGGGGTCAGGTAGAGGTCATGGCTGGCTCTACAGGCAAAGGGGGAAATGCAAATCTTAGGTGTTTGTCTGAGTTGAATCTTGTCAACCTTTGGCTTGCCTGATTGTGTTGCTTATCTGGAGTTTTTGTCTGACCCAGCCTTTCTGAATGGATTACCAAATCTACATTTCTAAAAGCTGGCCTCCTCAGTTTCTGCTTGGGGCAGGGAGCCTTGGGGCTGGTTTCTGCTTCCCTTAAGATTTCTTCCCCCATTCTTCCTTTAGGGGGAATATTCTATCCTGCCTTTTTAATATCCCCCAAAACATTTCATTCTCTAGGAGGGTAGGTGAGGGCTGACTTTCTACAACCCCTTTGAGGAAATCTAAATCCTAATTTTGCTAAGACTTTTTACAAATATTCTGCAGCCATTTACAGAGGCATTAGTGGCTATTTTTTCTTTTCTTTTCTTACAAATTGGATCCAAGGCCATCAAGATCTGGAAATCTCCATGCAGCCCATTTTGATTTTGTTTTATACTTACTTCATTATCGGGGGGAAAAATAAGCTAATTGGAATAAATATAATACTGCCATATAGCTCACATTAATAAGCCGAGTAATTTAGAGATCACTTTAATCTATCTATTCCTGGGGTGGGGGACATCATTGGAATGTAAGGAGGTCTATCAATTCAGATAAAAGGCGATATATTTTTTGTTTGAATTTAGCATGTAATTTTTTTAAAAAAATCAAAGCCCAAGTATTTTGTCAGGAAGTCAAAGTCAGCAAACTCATATTTGCTCTAAATAATGAGTGGAGTTATATTATAATCATGTCCAGGTTTAAGAAATATTGGACATGAAAAGCAGTGCTAGAGGGAAACACAGATTGTAGAGATAGGAGATATAGTCCAAGATTTAGAAATGAATGACAAATTAAATAATATTGGGAATGCTGACAGGCCCCAAGTAATAAGAGTCAATATAATTTAGTCTCATGAATATTCAGTCTGATAATGCTGCTGGAATGTAGTTTCTATACAGAAAATGGGGGGAGGGCTTACAAAATCTATTTAGCCCCACAGATCTTTTCCTAAATGCTAAAGCAAATGAACTTTTAAAGGGAAGCTTCCTATCGTTTCAAGACAGAGCCGCTGTTATTTAAAATGCAATTAAGAAGATGTCAGTGAAGAAGGGCTACTTATGTACTGCTCTGAATATAATCAGCGAGACTTTGTTCCTTCATTTTTCAAACTTCTGTAACTAGCTCCCTCCTCAGAGAAAGTTTCAGTTATTTGCAAAGGTTAATTTCATCCTCTGGGGCATGGCAAATTGGAAAGTGCTTTTAAAGAAGCTTGTGATTAAAAGGAGACCAATCATGGTGAAGACTTGAGAAGAAAAAAAAAGCTACCTTTTCAAGTAATCTTTGAGTTATTACAAATATTGATTGTGACTATGTTGTCGCTGAATACATTTAGCGGAGTAAGCCATTAGTATGTGTAGCAATTCCCGTTCCAAAGAGATCTATTTGTGATTTCTCTCAGCAAAATCAGAGTGTTTTTTTCAAAGTAAATAGACCTGAGGTGCCCCCCCCAGCAATGTGCAAATAAGATAATTAGGGGGTTCTCCCACTCCTTTTGCCTATTAAATGGATAATTCTACCATTGCCATTGGGGTATACTTTATTATTTGTTGATTGATTTATTACAATTATTCACATAGCCTCCCGCCTTTCAACTACAACTTGTCAATACCATGGATTGGTTTTGTCAAGAAAATGATGTGGTTGAGGAACTTTTGTAATAAAGTAAACTTGGGTGCCCTCTTCATATGAGTCATCTAAACCAGTGGTTTTTGCTGTGCTTCTTTAGAACTTTTAAGAACAGTAAAAGTTCCTAAATCATGGCTGGTGGGGAAAATGAATTTACACTATTCAAGATTGGGTCTATTAACCGGGCCTAACATAGAACAGAACAGTGTTTGCCAACTGGTGGGCCACAGCCCACTGCTGGGCCGTGAGAAAATTTTGGTGGGCTGCAGAGAAATCTCACCCGCAGAGCAGCCCCCAAAAATAATTAATCTAGGCTGCGCAGAAACACAAGGCTGTGCTGCCCATATAGCCCATGGGAATCCTCCCTGCCCACTCACTCCTTACCAGGCAAACTTGCCTGCTAAGTTGCTATTTTTCCTTTTTCCGACCATCAGGTGTTCTGCTGTGCCAGGAGATTTAGATTAGCTAGGAACAGGAAATGGTTGGATTTCTTGTTTTCTAGCTAGTCTTTAGATCTTCGGCTCTGCTTTTAAGCACAGCCGAACCTCCCTTAGGACTGAAGGTTCTATTATTCAGTGCAGACTCACGGCAAGCAAATTTGAGAGACTGAGGTAGCCGGTGGCAGATAAATAGATCACTAAATGATTCTGTGAGCAACTCAATCTGCCTGCCTGCTTTGCCTGATTTTGGGTAGAAGTTCCTTTTTTTAAATAAAAAATTTAATATTTACATACATGGTGTGTTGTGAGTTAATTTTGTGAGTTTGCTTGCTAGCAAATTTTATGTGACAGACTGAGCTAGCCAATGGCAGATAGATAGATCTCTGAATGAATGTGTGATTCTGTGAGCAACTCAATCTGCGTACCTGCTTTGCCTGATTTGGGCTAAAAGCTACTCTTTTTTAATAAAAAAAATCAATATTTATATAAATATTTATAATATTTACATACAAGCCATGCCCAGCCAGTCACATGACCACCAAGCCACACCCACAAATCAGGCCATGCCTACAGAACTGGTTAGTGATCCCTGGGATTTAAAAGTATGAGTTTGGTGATCCCTGAGGTCCAAAAGGTTGGCGACCCCTGGAATAGAATAGAATAACAGAGTTGGAAGGGACCTTGGAGGTCTTCTAGTCCAACCCCCTGCTTAGGCAGGAAACCCTACACCACTTCAGACAAATGGTTATCCAACATCTTTTAAAAAACTTCCAGTGTTGGAGCTTTCACAACTTTTGGAGGCAAGTTGTTCACATTAATTGTTCAACTGTCAGGAAATTTCTTCTTATTTCTAAGTTGCTTCTCTCCTTGATTAGTTTCCACTCATTGTTCTTGTCCTGCCCTTCTGGTGCTTTGGAGAATAGCTTGACTCCTGCTTCTTTGTGGCAGCCCCTGAGATATTGGAACCCTGTTACTGGGATTCTACCAGTTCGCACCTATTCGCTAGAACCGGTTGTTAACATTCTAAGCAGTTCGGAGAACCGGTTGTTAGAAGAAATTACTGGCCTAATCCTGTAAGGAAGGCAGGAAGGAAACATTCTGGTGTTGCTTACAGAAACTGCCTCTCCGTTAACCCTTATTACATTCTTGGCAGGACTAGACTTCCTGCCGCAGGAAACTCTCTGGAGTTTTTTTCCCTCCTTTGCTGGTACTTTGCTTGTGTGGAATGACCATTCAAAGTTACAATGGCACTGGAAAAAAGTGACTTATGACTGTTTTTCACACTTATGACTGTTGCAGCATCCCCATAGTCATGAGGGGCCAGGCGAGGAGATGCATGCCTCAATGTGAGTGATATTGAGTTGGCCACACTCAGCCAATAACATGACCACCAAGCCATGTTCTACCCAGTCACATAACCACTAAGCCACACCCACCACCTAAGCCACACCCACAGAACCAGTTGTTAAAAATTTGAATCCCACCCCTGCCTGTTATCATGTCTCCCCTTGTCTTTCTTTTCATTAGACTAGCCAAGCCCAGTTCCTGCAACTGTTCTTCATATGATTTAGCCTCCAGTCCCCTAATCATCTTTGTTGCTCTTCTCTGCACTCTTTCTAGAGTCTCCACATATTTTTTGCAGCCTCTGAGTCAGTTGACTGGGTCAATTAAACCCTTGCACTGACAAAACAATCCCCATAGTAAAGTTACAATATATCCCAACAAGTTCATAAACTTCATAGAAAGCTGTGGTAATTGGGCAGCCTTATATAGCAGGAAATTGCTTACTTTACTTTGGGTTTTTCTTGCCTCCTATATAAGCAGACAGAGTCAAACTAAGAGCAAATATTTATAACATTGACAAGGCCCGGATGCCTTATCATGTACCATCCTCACTGTGTTTAAGAGCGTTTGATATCCAAGTCAGCTGTTCTCTGGCAGTGCTGGTTTACTGAGGGATACAGATAATAAAACTTTACTATGTTTAGAAAATAAAAAAGAGTCACCCTATTACAATACTATGGAAAGGGAATTCTCCACTTCTCCAGAAAGGCAGTAGCACATGCTTCAAAGGTGACACTCTTTGCATTATTATCTAGACAAGGGCTATTAAATTCCTGGCCCACGGACTGGATGCCTCACGTACTAGCTAGGCCCATGCCCACTTTAGCAAAGGGGGAAAAGTCCCAATACGTCATGTGATGATGCCATGATGGCATGAGTTTGACACCCCTCATCTAGACAATTGAAAAACAATTACTGTGTTCATTTTGCTTATAAATGTTAGAATAGGATATAATCTATGTAAGATCTGCACTGATCTAGTATGTATGTATGTATGTATGTATATATGTACGTAGCTCTTGTCTTGCTTACTGGGGTGTGTGCAACTGGTGATCGCTGTATTCTGTGGCTATTTTAAAAAAAGAAAACGATTTGGATCTCTCCAATTGCTTTGGCTTATGTCTTGAGGGGAGGGCTTTTTTGTAATAACCAGAGTGCATAGAGAGAAAGATTGGAAATCTCAAATTTCTCTCCCAAAATTCTAAGTTTACAGCCCTTTTGCAATATAGTGGAGTGGTTTCATGCTTATCTATCTTTACCTGGTATCCTCTCCTCTAATTGTGTAGTTATAGATGAGAAGCACTTCAACCTGGCTTGCTTTGTTGGCAAATTAAGAAACAAGGAGAAGAGAAAGAGAGAGAGAAAAAATCTATAATACTACCTCCTGACAATGAACAACTAAGATATGGGGCTAAGGCTGCACTCCTTGGGAAGCTATACCAATCTCACAAGAGATCGATAGCATCAAACTTTATTTTAAAAAATAAAAGAGAAAGGGGTGAAACTTTGTTTATAGATGTAGGTACAACAGTTTCATGCAAAAAGAGTGGTGCTGTT
This sequence comes from Bungarus multicinctus, assembly GCA_023653725.1. Classification (NCBI taxonomy): domain Eukaryota; kingdom Metazoa; phylum Chordata; class Lepidosauria; order Squamata; family Elapidae; genus Bungarus; species Bungarus multicinctus. The sequence continues at coordinate 19,276,061 of CM042848.1, read as the reverse complement.
CAAGTCATAAACAATACTTCAGGGGAATCTTCAAGGAGAAGATACTGTATTTTCTGGCGTATAAGACTACTTTTGAAACGAAAAAAAGTCAACCAAAAATCGGGGGTCGTCTTATACGCCGAGTATAATTTTCCAACTCGATTCTGCACCAATCACTGCAAGGCTGCTCGGACCGCCTCTCTAACTCAGCCAATCCAAGCAGGCTTTTTATGCATGCAAACGAATTTTCCAACTCGATCCTGCACCAATCACTGCAAGGCTGCTCGGACCGCCTCTCTAACTCAGCCAATCCAAGCAGGCTTTTTAATTAAAAAAGAACTGGTGTTGCCTCGGAAGTGGGGGGGTAGTCTTATACAGCGAATATAGGCCTAAACCTATGTTTTAACTATAAAATTAGGGGGTCGTCTTATACGCCGGTCGTCTTATACGCCGGAAAATACGGTACATAATTCTGAACAGATCCCAAAATAGTATTGATCTGCTAATCTTATAAAAGAATCACCTTACAGGGGAGATGAGTGGTATAAAAAATTAATAAAATACTGCTACTAATAATAATAACAACAACAATAATAACTCAGACATTACTTTAACAGCTCTTAGATTCTCAGTTAGGACTTGAACTGTTAAGTCCCAGGATTGTTGATCAAATTGAAGATTACATCAATATTAATAATAATAATAATAATAGAAGCAACTTTTATGGGAAAAGATGCCACTTTATATCAAACATCTAAAAAACAAGAGACAAGTTTGTATAGAGACATAAATCTTAAATGCACATAAAGCAAAATAAATTTAGTCCAAATCTTACCTAACCCCTTCTCTGTTATTTTAAAGAACAGACATATCCTGAAGCAAATATTAACTCTACACCATTTTTTTCTGAACTCTTTTTGTATCCTGAAAAAAAAAAACCCTGAAAAACTGACTTTTTCTCCAGATTACTTGAGCATCCCACTCAGTTAGTTCTGAAAGTTTTTTCAAACCTTAACTTTGATTCCCTTCTGTTTTTCCTGAAGATTTCTTTTTATTTTTCCTCTATAAGAAGGAAAGAATTAGGAAAAAAAATACTTTGTACATGGAAGTTTGGATCAGAATTGTCCCTCCTGCAGCTGGGAATTTCAGGTCTAAGGCAAAAAATGTGGTTTGTATCTGGCTGCCAGGAGAAATGGAACACAGTTGTTCTGCTCATTCCCTATACTCCCACTTAGCTTCTAGATAAACAGAAAAAGACCCTAATCGCTTCCTTCCAACCCCCAACTGATCTTGTTAAGTGTGTTGTGGGAACATAGCCATTGGAAATGGGCCTGGTTTCAAGCATTTTTTAAAAAGATTTTGCAGTTATGGGAGAGAAAGTAACAAATGTTTGGTTTCCAAAACAAATTCCCAGCATGGACAGTCAGTTCTCTACTCTAAGTATGGCTTTTTGGCTTTACAGTTCAGAAGGCCATTAGCTTTGTTTACAGAAAAGTGTCCCATATAAGTTATGTTCCTGGAATAAGAGGTTACTTGAACAGCAGGGAAGCCTCAACTGAGAGTAAGTGAAGAGTAACTCTTGAGAGCATGATTGTCTAGGAAAAGCTGAAGTGAAATTCTCTACAACCCAAAATATAAGGTATTCCCCCCCAAAAGACACCTCCCCATGGATAATTTACTGTTAAAATCAAGTGTTAGTTTTATAGGAAACCATACCTACAATAATATAGGCATTTTTCCTGTATAGAATCTTCCTTCTGGGGATGTTAATCTGAAATTCAGGGTTATCTTTCTTTAATTGAACTGGCATTTGCCACAATATCATGTTGATGAAGGATATATTTTGTCTCCCTTAAACAGATTTGATTTCTGTAATTTGAAGGAATCTGGATTCTTAAGGATGACGGATATCTCTAAAATACATATGGCATACACAGGTAGTCCTCGACTTATGACCAAAATTGAGCCCAAAATTTAAGTGAGGCAGCTGTTAAGTGAGCTGTTGCTTCACTTTATTAACTTGGTTGCCACAGCTGTTAAGTGAATCACTGCAGTTGATAAGTTAGTAACACGGCTGTTAAGTGAATCTGGCTTCGCCACTGATTTTGCTTGTTATTTATTTTATTTTGTTTGTCAAACATGTACAGGATAAAACAAGTATTTATGAACATAAACAAGAACAAATGAAGTAAATACAGATAAATGGGGACAGTAAGACAGGGACGGTAGGCATGCTGGTGCGCTTATGCACGCCCCCTTTAAGGACCTCTTAGGAATGGGGTGAGGTCCACGGTAGGCAGTTTGATGTTGAAGCTGTGAGGGAAAACAGAGTCAGGTAGGGCATTCCAGGCGTTGACCACTCTGTGGCTGAAGTCGTATTTTCTGCAGTCGAGTTTGGAGTGGTTTACTTTGAGTTTGTATCGGTTGTTTGCCCATGTATTCTGCAACCCAACAGACACAGACTCCAGAGAGTAATTAGGATTGCAAAAAAAAACAATTATTACCAACCTGCCTTCCATCGAGGACCTGTAAACTGCATGAGTCAAAAAGAGGGCTGTGGAAATATTTACAGACACATCCTGGACATAAACTGTTTCAACTCCTAACCTCAAAATGACACTATAGAGCACTACACACCAGAACAATTAGACACAAGGACAGTTTTTTCCTGAATGCCATCACTCTGCCAAACAAATAATTCCTTCAACGCTGTCCATCTATTTACAAAGTCTGCATTACTATTACTATTAATCTTCTCATCACTCCTTATCATCCATCCCCTCCCACTTATGACTGTATGACTGTGATTTTGTCACTTGTATCCTTACGGTTTATATGGACTGTTTCCTAGTATGATTTGATTGCTTATTGTACCCTATGACTATTATTAAGTGTTGCACCTTATGATTCTTGACTCTTGATGAATGTATCTTTTATTTTATGTACACTGAAGAATATTTGCACCAAAGCAAATTCCTGTGTGTCCAATCACACTTGGCCAATAAAGAATTCTATTCTATTCTATTCTATTCTATTCTATTCTATTCTATTCTATTCTATTCTATTCTATTCTATTCTATTCTATTCTATTCTATTCTATTCTACTTCTATTCTATTCTTATGGTTGAAGTTGAAGAAGTCGTTGATAGGCAAGACGTTGTAGCAGACAATTTTGTGTACTATGCTTAGATCAGACCGCAGGCGGCACAGTTCCAGATTGTCCAAGGCCAAAATTTCAAGCCTGGAAGCATAGGGAATTCTATTGTGATCAGAGGAGTGGAGTACTATTATCGTGAAATACCTCTGAACCCGCTCAATCGTGTTAATGTCCGATATATAGTGTGGGTTCCAGGCAGATGAGCTGTATTAGAGAATTGGTCTGGCAAAGGTTTTGTATGCCTTAGTTAGCAATTCAATGTTACCGGATGTTGTTAGAAGATTGCAAAAGATGATCACATGTCCCCATGATACACATGTCCCTGTCATCAATATGAGTCAGTTGCCAAGTATCTGAATTTTGATCATGTGACCATGGGCATGCTGCAACGGTCGTGTGAAAAATGGCTATCACCTTTTTCAGTCCCTTTGTAACTTGAATAGTCACTCAATCAGTGGTGGAATTCAATTTTTTTTTACTATCGGTTCTGTGGGAGTGGCTTGGTGGGTATGACAGGGGAAGGATACTGTAAAATCTCCAGTCAGAGCTGGTATTTGCAGGTTCTCCGAACTACTCAAAATTTCAGCTACCGGTTCTCTAGAACTGGTCAGGACCTGCTGAATACCACCTCTGCACTCAATGAACTGTTGTAAGTCAAGGACTACCTATATGTTACTCCTATCCAATCACAAAAGGGACTTGTTTGACTACCAGAAACTCATGGGAGATGTGATTTGTTTAGTTTTGGCTTACTGTCAGTGTTCAGTGACTCTAGTTGTTAAGGCTTTTAACCACAGCTTATGGCTTATTATAATTAACTCATTATATAATTGCATAGTGATGCAAATAGTAAATTATAATAGACTCTGTAGGACTGCCCCCTTAGGAACATACAAAACCAGATGCAAGAGAGAGGCTATATCCATGTTTTATTAATTTACCTGACCTGTTTCGGATTTCGCATTTTGTATCAAGAGCTTGAACTAAAACTACGACATATCGTTACCTACTCCATTCTTATTACTTCTTTTGGCACTCAACCCTTCCAAAAGGACAAAATCTGCAGTCTACTAAATAAAATGCTGATGTCACTTTTCTTTCAGTTTTTGTTAAATATGGTTCTTAACCTTGTTTCCCACCCACCGCCATCCCCAATAATGGGAGGGAATTGAAACATCATAACAGGTAAAGTTATTCCAAAATAATAGGGGAAGGTCCAGAGGATATTTTACAGCAGAATTTAGGCTATCTCCAGGAAAAATAAATAAAGCTGTGTCTCCAAATTTTACATTCCAGTTAATACCCAGAAGTGGTTTTAAATGAACTTGGCTGTTTAAAGAATGGTAACATGCTAAGAGATTAACATTTATATGAATGTCCTTTCAAATTACAGGGGTAAACAATAGAAATTATAACTCTGCTAAGAATTTGAAACGAATGTTCAAATGTTCTCTTTAGAGAGAATTTATAAGCTGAAGGATTTCAAAACTGAAGGATTTTAGACACAATATTTTTATTGCACTTTTAAAAATCCCACGAGCAGGGATAGGGATCAGAAAAACCACAGGGCCTGATTAAGTAATTCTGAAATGAGAGACCAGAAGGAATAGGACTAGAAAAGCCTTCCTTGAATGCCATGTGAAGCAATCATGGTTTCCAACTCTTGCGTTAACTTATGGAGAACCAAACCCAATCTAGATGTGGATCTCTTTCATTCAGTTTCCATTTATTTCTTGGTTTATCATTTTTTATGCCACACCTAAATTCCACGAAGCTCTTTATAGGAATGCAAAGTATCCCATTTAATTACTTAATTTATTAAAGTACCCACAGTTTAATAAGATTTTTTAAAAAACCTAAAGCTCAAGATGGGATCGTGTGTTTTGCCATCAGAAGTCTTCATTTGCTTTATCAAGATCAAGATAATCTTTATCTATCTATCTATCTATCTATCTATCTATCTATCTATCTATCTATCTATCTATCTATCTATCGAAATAGCACTTATATACCATTTCATAGTGTTTTAAAGCCATCTCTAAATGGTTTACAGAGTCAACTTATTACCCCCAACAATCTGTGTCCTCATTTTATCAACCTTGGAAGGATGGAAGGCTTGAGTCAACCTTGAGCCTGGTGAGGATCGAACTGCTGACAGTTGGCAGAGTTAGCCGGCAATACTGCATTCTAACCACTACACCACCGTGTCATGCAACTCTCTGTCTGTCTGTCTATCTCTCATCACCTGTCTATCGAGAAAGAAGACTACATAACCTTTCTAGCTATTTTTTTCTGAAATAAAATTTTGCTATTTTTAAAAGGTGATGGAAGTCTGTCGTTCCCAAACAAGGAGAGATCTGCATCATGATGCTGAACTTTCTCTGAACCACAAGGAGAGAGCTGCAGCACTATCATTTTCAATAAAAACCCACAGGAAGCTGGGAAGACCGTAAACATCCTTCTCAAATATAAACAGCAGTCCTCAAAGATTTTATAAAAGAATTTTAATGTGTGTTTTTTTTTAAAGGGAGTCAATAAAGCATTTGTGTTTCTTTTCTAAAGGTTACCGATTTCTCCTTATGATGTTTATTAAAAGTCGGAAGTCTACTATATAGCAGGTTGCTGAAAATAGATTGGTAGCAAAAATATTTGGTCGCCCCGGTCCAAAAGCTCAGACATGTAAACCTCTGGTCCTGATGTCTGATCCAGACTGGATCTTGCAACATTACCTGGAATACCTATATTTGCCTTCATTTGTGGTAACAGTAATGTTATGGGTGGGGAACTGGCTGAATTCTCGGTCTTTATTGGTAAGGGAGGTATTGTTTCTTTCATCTTCCCATTGAGTTTCAAGCTCCTTTCGAAGAGTTGATAAGATTCCTGCTTCTTTGTAATAGCTCCCCTGAATTAGTATAAGAAAAAGCCACAAGGGTATCCACAGAGGGGCCCAAACTATCAAGGTAGCGGTCGTACCTGGGTGATCAAAGCCACACCTCTTTGATACATAGGTAAAGGTTCCCCTCGCACATATGTGCTAATCATTTCCAGCTCTAGGGGGCGGTGCTCATCTCCATTACAAAGCCGAAGAGCCAGGGCTGTCCGAAGATGTCTCTGTGGTCATGTGGCCGGCATGACTAAACACTAATGGTGCACGGAACACTGTTACCTTCCCACCAAAGTGGTCCCTATTTTTCTACTTGTATTTTTTACATGCTTTCAAACTGCTAGGTTGGCAGAATCTGGGACAAGTAACAGGAGGTCACTCTGTTACACAGTACTAGGGATTTGAACCGCTGAACTGCCAACCTTTCTGATCGACAAGCTCAGCATCTTAGCCACTGAACCACCATGTCCCTTAGCTTTGATACATAAAACACTATAAAAAAGGCTGAACGTTCAGCTGTGGCCACAATCTTGACTTCTTCTTCTTCTTCTTCTTTGATGACCCTGATTGCAGAGCAAATCGAGGTGAATGGCCAAGTCTCACAAAAAGCTGACCCCCTGAAACAAGGAAAGATAAGATTTTGGGATATGGCAGGAAGCAAAGAAGGCTAAGATTAAAAATCTGGGGCAGAAGCATTTGCAGGAAGGAGGAGCATAGCAGATGTCATGGGACAACATTCCCATTTGCTCATCTTTCCCTGAAAACAGCTATGGAGTTTTAGGGTGATGGATCGCTGGTATCACATATACTTTGGCCTTAGATTTTAAGAAATATGGAGAGAGAGAAATGGACAGAGATTTCTACTCAATCAGGGGAGAGGGGAGATGATCCCTTCAATAACCAGCCAAGCAAGCAACCAACCAACCAACCATTTGATTGAAAGCCTCTTAAAATGAAAAAGCAGATATAGGATGCCACTTAGTCCATCCTAGAAGATCAAGTTATCAATCAATCAGCATAGAGCTGGAAGGGATCTTAGAGATCTTCTAGTCCAACCCCTTGCTCAGGCAGGGGAACCTATACCATTTCAGACAGGTGGCTGTCCAGTTGTTTTTAAAAAAAACCTCCAGTGATGAAGCATCTACAACTTCTGAAAGTAAGCTGTTCCACTGGTTAACTGTCCTCACTGTTAGGAAGTTTTTCTTTAATTCCAGATTGCTCCTCTCCTTATTTACTTTCCATCCATTGTTCCTTTTCTCACCTTCTGGTCCTTTGGAAAATAAGTCGACTTCCTGTCAATTTATTTGGCATATGCAGCAAAAGAAATTCTGGGACATTTTTTTACCAAGAGTATAATTCTACTGATAATTCCACATAGACACAGAAGAAGCGAAGCCAGTTCTGAGGTTTTCATGAGCAAAGTAGCATTGTTAAAATCCCCTTTTCTCCCCTGGGCCACTCCCTTTTCATTGCCCACTAATCAACTGCAGTCAATTTGTTTTGAGAAACGATCTGACACAGAGGTGGGATTCAATTTTTTTAACAACTGGTTCTGTGGGCATGGCTTAATTGGTGAGTGTGGTTTGGTGATCATGTGATTGGGTGGACATGGCTTGGTGGTTACGTTATTGGCTGGGCATGGCCAACTCAATATCACTCACATTGAGGCATGCATCTCCTCGCCTGGCCTCTCATGACTCTGGGGATGCTGCAACAGTCATAAGTGTGAAAAACAATCATAAGTCAATTTTTTCAGTGCCATTGTAACTTTGAATGTTCACTCCACACAAGCAAAGTACCAGCAAAGGAGGGGAAAAAACTCCAGAGATGTACCTGAGGCAGGAAGTCTAGTCCTGCCAAGAACGTAATAACGGTTAACGGAGAGGCAGTTTCTGTAAGCAACACCAGAATGTTTCTTTCCTGCCTTCCTTACAGGATTAGGCCAGGAATTTCTTCTAACAACCGGTTCTTTGAACTGCTTAGAACGTTAACAACCGGTTCTAGCGAATAGGTGCAAACTGGTAGAATCCCACCCCTGATCTGAAAGCCTTGGAACCTCCTATCTTTTGACCTTGGGCTTCAGGATATTGCCAGGTGACAGTCAGCTCTTGCATTCCACAATTATGTTCCTTGCATTCCAAATCTACCGACCCCTTTCCTGTTTCTGTTCTCTACTTGCAAGGGGGGATGCATAGTGAGTCAAGCATGACACCCCCTCTTCTTTGTGGTGGCCCCTCAAATTCTGGCATACTGCTATCAAGTCACCATAGTCCTTTTTTTTTCTAGATATAGCCATACCTCAATTCCTGCAAGCCAGGATGAAGGGACTCAGGAAGAGATGTTTTCATACCGTGAAGCTCCTATTGACTGAGAAGGAAGGTTATGGAACTACTAGAAGATGTTTTGTGGATGGAGGTTTAATCTGATATAAGGGAACATATGTTCAATTTCCCAGCCTCCAGAATTTCAAGGCTTCTGAGGAATTTCCCCCCCTTCCTTTATATGCAATTAACGTAAAAAGCCATGTGCATTTTAACCACCTTCACACAATACATGTCACTGCTAGCTGAGTGATCGGTTTCAACTTTAGCGCTTTGGAATTGTTGTACAGATTTGCAATTCCAACTTTTGAATTGTGAGAGCTGTGGCACTGATTGTTTCTGGCAGGGAGAAAATATGAACTGCCCCACATGATTGAAGTCTAAACATCAGCACCGGCGAACGATTGAAGTGGTCACATCTTTATGCTTACTTGCCATTCGCGGCTTGGCTTCTAAGCATGGGCACTGTTTCAACTCTTGAAAGAGTTTCCTTTCCCATCTCTCTCCCCTTCAGGAATGGTGTGGTGAGGAAGCAAACAGGATCTGTAGAGCCCTCTTCTCATACAAGCAGGATTTCAACTGGATTCCTGCATCTAAATACAGAATAGCATAGCACAGCACAGCACAGCAGAGCATAGAGTAGAATAGAATAGAATCTGGATGAACTTTAATAAAGTTTTTTTTATTTTTTATTTTAAAAAAGAATAGAAGCTGGAAGGGACCTTGGAGGTCTTCTAGTCCAGGCCCCTTGCTCTCCTGTTCAAGCAGGAGAATCTATCCCAGACAGTGACTGTCCAGTCCCTTGTTAAAAAACCTCCATTAATGGAGCGCCCATGATTTCTGAAGGCAAGCTGTTCTAACGGGTTAATTGTCCTCATTGTTAAGGAGGTTTCTCCTTAATTCCAGGTTGCTTCTCTCTTTGATCAGTTTCCAACCATTGTTTCTTGTCCTGCCCTCTGGTGCTCTGGAGAATAATTTGATCCCCTCTTCTTTGTAGGCAACCCCTCAAATACTAATATACTGCTATCGTGTCACCCTTTTCTCTAGACTAACCAAACCCCAAACCTGCAGCCGTTCTTCATATGGTTTAGTCTCCAGGCCTTTGATCATCTTAGCTGCTCTTCTCTGAACTTTTTCCAAAGACTCAACATCTTTTTTTTTTTTTTTTGTAATATGGTGTCCAAAATTGGTTGCAGTATTCCAGGTGTGGTCGTACTAGGGTTTTGTAAAATGGCACTAATACTTGGCGCGATCTTGAAAATCTTGTACTTCTGGAATCAAGAACTTTTAAATAATAAGCATGTCAGATGATCAACATTTAATGAGACAGCAGGTTATTTCCATTGTTGTAGGCTGCTGCAACCAGCCAATTTAACCTTCCTTGGGAAAATTGTAAAAGCTAAGTGGGTTTGTGGTCACATCTAGGCAAGCTTCCTTTCTCTCTCCTACTCTCCTTGAAGCTACAAGCCAAGGGGGGAGGGTGATGAACTGGTTCGTCCAGACTAAGGCTACTGCAGAAGTACCTACTGTGGAGAGAATCCAAATGGCAGCCATGATGGAACAATCAAAGCCTCACCCCTCTTTTATCCACGTTGTACACGTCCCTGTGCAATTTAATGTGACTTTTTATGTGATCTTTTTGTTTTGTCTTGGCCCGAATTCAGTGGTGGGATTCAAATTTTTTTACTACCAGTTCTGTGGGCGTGGCTGGGTGGGTGCGGCTTGGTGGACATGGCAAGGGAACGTTTCTGCAAAATCCCCATTCCCTCCCCACCCTACTAACCTGCTTTCCAGCTCCATTCTCCTGTGCAGGGTAACCAAAGAAGAGCCAGCCGATCAACTGGGACTCAATGGGAGGCAGAGAATAGATGGGGGTGGGGTCAGTCAGAGGTGGGATTTGCCGGTTCTCCGAACTACTTAAAATTTCCGCTATCGGTTCTCCAGAACTGGTCAGAACCTGCTGAATACCACCTCTGCCTGAACTGTACAATATCTGCAGCTTGGGTTCTAGTCTAAATCCTGAATGAGGATTCATGGATGGGTGACCGCTAAATCTTCCCCAATTCCTCACTTTGAACACACAAACGCCTACACAATTATTGTTTTTTTTAAAGTGGCATTCCTTGTTACTTCTGATTCTTTAAAAAAAAAAAAGTCTTGTGAAGATGGAAAGAAGAGGACTGAAAAATTACAGGCTCGATGAGTGAACAAGAATCTTTGCTTTAATTATTGCATTTTAAATGTCTTAGCAACAGGGGGACTATTTATTGCTCCAGGGGATATGGAATAAATGCTAAGTGTCTAATGGGAGGATGGGGAATGAAAAATAGTTGGAAAAGGGAATGGAATGACTTTGTATAAAGTTGTTTATGGCAGAGCCATCTTACCTGAATTTCATGATCTATAGCAGCACTAATACATAGTGCCTATGTACAATATCTTACAAATTTGGCACAAGAAACATGAAGCAATCATCTATTAGGATATCCAAGAACTCAAAACGATTTTAAATTTTGAAAAAGGGGCAAATTAGTGTAAGGATGCCCTGATTAGTGTAGAAAAATATGATTGCTTAACTTTAACATCAAAGCAGGGAGTCAATTGAATTCTCATTATTACTGAGCAGGTAGCCCCAAATTTACTAATACGAGAAATGCAAAAGCTCTAATCAATGAAATATTAGTTATTGATTCCCAAATTTTCCGTATCTTGTGGTCAGTTGCCAATTTCTCAACAATCCATAAATTGTTTCGAAAGTATTTTAATTTGTTGGAGGGCTGTTGAAGTTTCAGTGAATTCTCTCCAAATCGTTAATTGTTCACACATATAAACACACATGCATTTGAAATCCTATTTCAAAAGATGATAAATTTATGACTGCTTCCATAACTCTGAAACAACTCTATTAATTTTGAAACTTACACAAGAGAACACTCTTACAAGAAGCTCCTGAATAACCAACTGCTTCTATTAAAAATAACAACCACCCAGAATAAAAACCACTTACAGACTGCTTCACTTCACTGTGAACTAAGGAAATCCTTTTAGATTTATGCTTCAGCTGTTCCCTCAAATATTTTATAGGCTGGATCACAGATGTGACTGGATAAAATGACAGATGTCTAAGCAAAAATGGTGACTGGGTTGAGAAAAGGCACAGATGAATATTGTGATTGTATGTGTGTGAGAGAAATTCACAGTGACCAGTACTTTTTTTTTACTGTGAGTGAATTATATGTTGATAGACGAACTATTCTGTCTGTATACGATGGAAAAAGAGTGATTGTAAATAAGACATAAAGATAAAGGTTGAAAGAGAAATAGGTTGTTTCTATATTCTTACATTTCCCTTATTTTCTCTTACATTATTTATAGAACAAAGGAACAAGTTTCTATCTGAACAACATTAAAAAAATGCAAACAAGTTTTCTAATGGTTTCCATCTGTGTGAATATCTGGGAGGTTAGGAGGTTAAGCAATGTTGTTTCAGTTAATTAACCATCCTACTGAAGCAAACAGCCTTCTGTTAATATCTATTTCAGGATTAGGGACCCCAGTCTGGAGTGGAGCTGAGAATTCTGCCCTTGTACTTGGTTCCTAATCCAGATTATATTCCATATTCCTTGTAGGGGAGAAAAGATGAAAATTCTGAAACAGTGATGAGCATTATGTAAACAGCCAGCATTAAGGCTACTCGTGCTATGGAAATAGTTGTTCAATTTATGAGAGAGGCAAGGGAAAGGGGCAACTGGTTTACAGTGGCTGTGGTCATTTGGCTTCATTCTTGTTTCAAATAAAGTTTCTAAAGTCAGTCCATCAGAATAGAGCTGGAAAGGATCTTACAGGTCTTCTAGTCCAACCCGCTGCTCAAGCAGGAAAGTCTATACCAGAGGTAGTATTCAGCAGTTCTGGAGAACCAGTAGCGGAGAACCAGCAAATACCACCTCTGACTGGAGATTTTACAGTATCCTTCCCCTGCCACGCCCACCAAGCCATGCCCACAGAACCAGTAGTAAAGAAATTTGAATCCCATCACTGGTTTATACATTTCAGACGGGTGGCTGTCCAGTCTTTTCTTAAAAGCCTCCATTGATAAAGCACCTACCACCAAGGCTGTCTTAACAAATGGGCCTGATGGGCATAGAGGCCCCATACTAATCTGTGTATGTTAACCCTTCAATGCACCTTGTATCATATAAATACAGCAACATATTTATTACATTTTACTGCATTTTATTAATACTAATATGCAAATATATGTTTAATTTTATAAACCATTTACATTTTTATTCCTGTGAGTAGTTGTCGTAGGGGCCTCAGTACACTGCTTTTCCAGGGGCCCATAATGCTGTTAAGACAGCTCTGCCTGAAACTTCTGAAGGCAAGTTGTTCCACCAGTTAATTGTTCTCACTGTTAGGAAATTTCTCCTTCATTCCAGGTTGTTACTCTCCTTGATTACAGTAGTTTCCATCATAGGTGGTATTCAGCAGGTTCTGACCAGTTCTGGAGAACCGGTAGTGGAAATTTTGAGTAGTTCAGAGAACCGGCAAATACCACCTCAGACTGGCCCTGTTCCCATCTATTCTCTGCCTCTGATCGGCTGGGTCTTCTTTTGTTGCCCTGCACAGGAGGATGGAGCTGGAAAGCCGGTTAGTTGGGTGGGGAGGGAATGGGGATTTTGCAGTATCCTTCCCCTGCCATGCCCATCAAGCCATACTCACAGAACCGATAGTAAAAAATTGAATCCGAGGGAGCGGGGCTGATGTCGTGGTGGTACGACATGCAATCTTAATGCTCTAAGATTGCCGTCGATATCTTTGCTGCTGGACAGTCCTTTTGGACCTAAATGTTATCAGATACCAGGTTCATTTTACCATATGTAGAGGCAAAAAGATATTGGATTACAATCCACACATGGTTGGAAAAAAATGACAAAAATTCATATTGACTTTAAACCAGAGATATTTTTGTTGGGTATTTTACCAGAAATATATAGTAGAGAATTGAAATATTTGATTGTAAATGTATTTACAGCAGCCAGAATTGTGTTTGCGAAAAAACTGGAAAAATGAAAAAATGCCAAAGCAAGGAGGAAGTCATTAAGAAAATAATGGAATGTGCTGAAATGAGTAAATTGACATTTGAAATTAGAGAACAAGAAAATAAACAATATTACAAGATATGGGATTTATTTTATCAATGGTTAGATTAAAAAATATGGAAATGATATATCTTAGATAACTTTATAATACAAGGATAATAGAATTATAGAGGATACAACATAAGGATGTATTATTATTGGATGGATTTATGATGGGGTATTGAATGTTATAAGTTAATCCAAAATGTTGAATGTCTCACATAAAATGATGGAATAATAGTTATAGTCAAATAAATGATTAACAATGATAATAATACATATGATATACATATATTAGATGGATAATATGAAATTTATACAAACTATAAGTGAGGACTGTGGAGATAAAGCACAAAAGACTTGTAACTAACTGACACACTGTATGTAACTGGAAGACGGTTTTATGTTTTGTTTGTCTGTTTGTTTAAAATAAAAAAAAAATAACTAAAAAAAATTGAATCCCACCACTGGATTCCACCCGTTGTTTCTTGTCCTACCCTCTGGGCTTTGGAGAATAATTTGTCCCCGTCTCCTTTGTGGCCTCCGAGCTTTGAAAAAAGCTGCAGTTAAAATACCAGGAAACTTGAAAAGCTCTTCACAGACGTCTATCAAATATGCCGCATTTCATCTTTTCATCAAGGCCTACCCTTTCATACCCACTTTGGCCCCTTCAGAGAAAACAATTTAAAATGTTCTAAATGCTGCTGAGAGCGAACAATGAGAAGGCCTTTTTTCTCCCATTTTTTGTGGTCCCAAATCGAGAACAAGTTTTTGGCTCGATGTCTCTGATGGTGGCTTGGGGTTGCGTGAGGGAAGCCCCACCCTAATACACAGAACATGTATGTGGGGGGGAAAAAACCCCATGCTTTATTAGTTGCCATCTTGGTTTTTTTGACCCCTCCCTCTGGATTCCCTTTCCCTTTCTTTCACAAGCTTTGGACAGAATATTTGGAAGTCAGTACCTTCGGTTCCAATTCACTGCATCTCAAGCCAGCTGTTGCAATATACCCAATGTTAGGGCTGGTCTTGCAAAGAATCTCCTTTTTCTATTGAAAAATAGAGGAGCTGTTACTGGTGGGTAAAATAATCTCACATTAAGTGTACATTAATACATTCTAAAAAAAAAAAGAATTTTTGAGTTTAAGGCAGACTCGTGCAGTGCACGGAGGGGATAGATTGATGCTTTAATGACCTCAAGATTATTTACTGTATGGATTCTTAATGGATTCTTAATCTAAGCTTTGAAAGTGATTCCCTCCCCCAAATAAGCAGATTAGTTTTGATCCCAAATTCCTCTCTGAAAAGGGAGATCAGTTGACTAAAGCGTTTAGGGATTCTAGGATTATTTCTGTTTGTGCAACATGATTACAGACAATCCCCAGAACATCTCCTAATGGATTACAGGCAAATTATGTGTTCATTAATTCTAAAATGATTTTCAAAAAGTATAGCAGTCCAACACAGCAAAAGACGTTGCTGCAAAAACATTCACTTTGCTTTTGCCATTTTCCCATTTCCTACTCAGGATCATTTGCCATTTAACTTGTTAAAAAGAATTATAGCTCATTGATAAATTATATAGAATAGAATAGAACAGAACAGAATAGAATAGAACAGAATAGAATTCTTTATTGGCCAAGTGTGATTGAACACACAAGGAATTTGTCTTGGTATAAATACTCTCAATGTACATAAAAGAAAAGATACATTTGTCAAGAGTCAAGAATCATAAGGTACAACACTTAATAATAGACATATACAATAAGCAATCAAATCATACTAGGAAACAATCAATATAAATTGTTAAGATACAAAGTTACAGTCATGCAGTCACAAGTGGGAGGGGATGGGTGATAAGGAATGATGAGAAGATTAATAGTAATAGTAGTGCAGACTTTGTAAATGGTTGGACAGTATTGAGGGAATTATTTGTTTAGCAGAGTGATGGCGTTCAGGAAAAACCTGTCCTTGTGTCTAGTTGTTCTGGTGTGCAGTGCTCTATAGGGTCGTCTTGAGGGAAGGAGTTGAAACAGTTTATGTGCAGGATATGAAAGCATCAAGAGAAGAGCCCCAAACACAACAGTGTGCTCATAAGGCATCCTTAAAAACTAACAAACATAGGTTAGGTGGTCCTTGACTTACAATTGACCTACTTTGGAGGTACTTATGACTCAAATTCAAATTTCAGGGGCTCAGCAACACAGCTGAATTTATAGCCATTAGCAGCATCTTCCAGTTTTGTGATCACATTTTTTTGTTGAAAACTAGTACTTATTTCTGGTTATTGGCCAAACCGCACCCATAGCAACCTAATCGTTCACCTAATGACCACAGTAACAATTTCCACACAAAAAAAAGTCAGATCATTCACATTACAGCTCCATGGCAGTCATAAATCAAGGACTATATAGGCATCCTTACATGATTACAAAGGTCCTTTGCAGAATAGAATGTGTGATTATTTTCTGGGGTAACAATGGTAACAAATTAAGCACTGCTTAATTTATGGACCACAAGAAAGTTCCTAACGGGGAATCAGATCTAAAAATCAGGTAGATCTAAAAATATCAGGAAGTCCCTCTGTGATCTGTAGCATTTAAAAAAAAACAGTTTCATTGACAAATAATCTCACTCTTTCTTAAATCTTGGAAAAACTTGGTAGAAGCAATACAATGTGGAAACTAAACAGATTCTCTTTCCCGGTTCACAGACTCCATAAGAAGCTGAATTGTGTGTGGTTTTCCATGAGAATTGGCATTTGCTAACAAATGTGGAATGCAGGACCAGAATATGAGTCACCCCCAGGGACAAGCCTGCGAATCTCCAGGGTTTTGGCAAGAGAAAACAGAATAATGGGGACATGATGTATGAGTCAGGTATCTTCTCATTTCGATCAAATTCTCCATCTCTTAAACAAGACTCCGTGTTTGTTTTTAAGAGTCAGGAATTATCTTAGCAGAAAATGAAATATAGAATTGTCCCTTGAGGCAAGGTCAGCTGCTTCTTGACAATACAGAAGTCATTGGCCACTTCCTTCTACTGGTTTATGAGTTTGCCCAATCTATTTTATATCTAGAGTTTTGTGATGGTCTCCTATTCCAGTATTAACTAGGTCTAACTTTATTTAATGTTAAGCCCAATAGTGATGGGCCCGCCCCCATCTATTCTCTGCCGCCTGAATCCCAGCTGATCAGCTGGGTCTTCTTTTGTTGCCCTGCACAGAATATCAGAGCTGGAAAGCAGGTTAGTGGGGTAGGGAGGGAATGGGATTTTGCAGTATCCTTCCCCTGCCACGCCCACCAAGCCATGCCACGCCCACCAAGCCAGGCCCACAGAACCAGTAGTAAAAAAAAATTGAATCCCACCACTGGTTCCATCTATTGTGTAAATCACCCCAAACAAGTTAAAGTGCAATTTAAGTGTGTTGTGTGGATATAATTGGTACATCCATAACAACCTGGTCCTCTTTTTTGGGGGGGTCAGATTTAAAACACTTTCTTCCTTGCTCAAGATTTCACCAGAAGCAGTACCCTAATATAGTTATTTCATCAAGGAAACAAAAATGTAGATCTTTAAATATTCAGGGCAGGTTCTTGTTCTGGCATAAATTATACTGTGTTGTTTTTGAACAGACAACTTTATATAAATGTGCAAGTAAAATCTGTGGCTCTTGTTGTTCTTCCCTGCATGTGCCACTCGGTGAGGCACTGTGAAATGCTATTAACCAACCACCCTCTTGTAAATTCAGTCTCATAATTATATCAGCTTCAAGCCTCTTTCTGTAACTTGCTTAGAGGAAGACTGAATATTCATGCACATGGTAGCACAATGAAAATAATAGCCCACGTTGACTCTAATTCAAAGATCTGTCTTGGATTTTTTTTTCCTTCTCCAAGAGAAGAATTACTGACTGACATGTTCATCCAATATAGCAACACAGAGATCCTTCCTCCAAACTAAACACCTGCCAGATGTGCAAGTCTCAGAATTTGGCCAGAGAATTTGAGAGTTGAATTCTGTGTGTCTAGAAGGTAACTCAAGATTTAAATCATAACATTTCTTCAAACCTTTGTACACCCCTGTGATGACACTGCAGAACCCCCAGAGGTCTACAGACCAAAGATTGAGAACCACTGATATGGAGAAGAGCTGCATCAGTTATTGCTCTTTTCCCCAGAATTTCCTGGTGGTCTCTTTTCCACATATTTACTAGGTCTGGCCCTGATGAATATACCTGAGTAAGCCCAAGCAGAAAAAAATTTAAAAGTATATTATATAAGGCAGTGGTGGGATTCAAATTTTTTACTCTGTGGGCGTGGCTTGGTGGATGTGATTTGGCTTGGTGGGCGTGGCAAGGGAAGGATACTGCAAAATCCCATTCTCTCCCCACCCCACTAACCTGCTTTCCAGCTCCGTTCTCCTATGCAGGGCAACCAAAGAAGACCCAGCCAATCAGCTGGGACTCAGTGGGAGGTAGAGAATAGATGGGGGCAGGGCCAGTCAGAAGTGGTATTTGCCGGTTCTCTGAACTACTCAAAATTTCCACTACCGGTTCTCCAGAACTGGTCAGAACCTGCTGAATACCACATCTGATATAAAGCATTTCCTATCTTCTCCCCAAGTCTTTGTGAGAAATTCTGTGTGCTCAGATACTCAGCTAAAGAAACAACATCTCTCTTTGAAAACAGGAATTTGGAAAAAAACACTGAGCATTTATCCCTCTACTTTCTATAATCCTCACTACCTTTTAACATGATCATATGCTGGTGACAGTTTTCAGTGCTGTGAGGCAGAATGGTGGAAAAACCTCACCTAAAAATATTCCGATAATTGGGGAAGATCCAGCAATTGTTTTTGTTTTTAAAGTTAGCAAATTACAGTGAGTCACTCTTCTCTTGCCATCACAGGGCAAGTACGGACAAATGCTATTTCATCCAAGTCATTATATTGGATTGCAGAACCTGAAGATGAGAATGTGTCTACCTTGATCATAGCAAGTTTTACCCCTGATAAGGGGTAGACCTAGAGGTACCTACCAGGAATCCAAGCTCCTCTGTGTTTGAAAGGAGAACATTTGGTAATGAAGTGAGGAATGTCATTGCTAATGAAGTCGATAATTATTCTAACATTTGTTCCAGGAGTGGGATTCAAATTTTTTAACAACCGGTTCTGTGGGCGTGGCTTAGGTGATAGGCATTGCTTGGTGGTCATGTGACCGGCTGGGTGTGGCCAACTAAACATCACTCACATCGAGGCACGCATCTCCTCGCCTGGCCTTTCATGACTGTGGGGATGCTGCAATAGTTGTAAGTGTGAAAAACGGTCATAAGTCACTTTTTCCAGTGCCATTGCAACTTTGAATGGTCACTCCACACAAGCAAAGTACCAGCAAAGGAGGGGGAAAAAATTTCAGAGAAGTTCCTGAGACAGGAAGTCTAGTCCTGCCAATAATGTAATAAGGGTTAACGGAGAGGCAGTTTCTGTAAGCAACACCAGAATGTTTCCTTCCTGCCTTCCTTACAGGATTAGGCCAGTAATTTCTTCTAACAACCAGTTCTCCGAACTGCTTAGAATATTAACAACCGGTTCTAGCGAATAGGTGCAAACTGGTAGAATCCCACCCCTGGGTAATTGCGCATTTTCTCCTAATGTTTTTCCGAATGTACAATTTCTCTAATGTCACCTTTAACACTTCCTAATGAGTGTGGTTCTCTTTGCGGAACCAGAACCTGAATTTTTAAAGCCTCACTTGCTGCTAAACTTTCTGCCAACAGATTTGTATTTTTCAGAATAAGCAAATGATTTCCTGGAACTGCAGTTCTACTTCACTAGATAGGAAACCACCATTGTACCACAAGTTGTAATGGCTCCCAGGGGCTTCTGGATACAATTCAAGATATTGTCTCTATAAAGCCACACGGCCTGGAGCTGGATATTTGCAAGATAGTGTAGAAAGTTAGCACCCACCCTTCTCCTAAAAAACCAAAATATTCTAGGAAATATTTAAAAAGCAGAATATTCCCCCTAAAAGAGAAAGAGAAATCTTAAGGGACACAGAAACTCAGCTCCAGCAGATATTTTGGCACCAGCTTATCTACAAGACAAAAGACCTTCAGCTCCAGGGTGATAGGATTAGCCCTCACTCAGATCCAAACCAGGACAAAGACATTAAACCATAATAGGAATTGCCCAAAGCCCCTTCATTACATCATCCAGCAAGATTCAACCAAGCCTGGGACTCAAGACAACCTACAAAGTTACCCCTGCATGGCCCCATGAGAGTCTGACAACCAATCAGAATACATTTCTTTCACAAGAACAGGAAGCAAGTTCAAAACCCAAGAGAGGGTCTCCCTCCCTCCCACTCTCTCCCCGCCCCATGTGCTTGATTGCCCAGGTGTCCCTGTCCACCATTAAACCATCTTTCCAAATAGCCTCCATGTTTCCAGTGTCTTTCTCCCCATTTGGAACTTGAACCCAGATGGACATTTCTTCCAACAATTGGCGCCCTCCAACTTTATCTACCCAAACAAATTCATCTAGTTTTGAGTCAAGCTATCTAATGGGATCCAAGAGGCACAGCTTCTTATGCCTTGATTGTATTTATTTTGAATAGCTTGCTCTTGTGCAGCCAAAATCATAACTTTGTTTCCTTTTTTTTTAATATTCTAATTGTAAGCCACTGCTCGGTTGCATCTTTATCCATTTCCACTCAGTCTCTTGTAGAAATGGACCGTGTAATACTTGTCCTTACCCGGATTACATTCAGGTTTTGTTACTTGATTTTGATATCCACGATTTGATTTCTGCACATTCAGTAAGCTCAATTTTTAAACTGCATCAGGGTTTGTTCTTGGCTTTCTTTTAATGTAGTCAGTGCACCAGGGGTAAGAATCAAACATTTTAGCAACGGATTCTCTGCCCGGTTGCTGGGTGGGCGTGGCCATGGTGGGCATGGCCTAGTCAGCCTCCTGAACCATGGTGAGGAGGGCGTTTTTGCTCTCCCTGGGCTTTCCTCGAGCCTACGGAAGGGCAAAAATAGCCACCCCGGGCTCCAGAGGCTCTCTCAAAGCCAGAAACAGGCCCATTTCCAGCCTTCCCAAACTTCCAAGAGGCCCATTTTTTGTCCTCCCTGAGCAATAGGTTCTCCGCGAGCACCCTGCACTTACCTGCATCCAAAACAAGCTGCATGGAGGCTCCTGGGAAGGGCAGGGCGAGATGGGTGGGGCCAGCCAGGAGTGGGATTTGGTGGTTTTCCGAACTGCACAGAATCTTAGCTAAGGTATCTATGATAAGTTGACTGATTTAGATAAAATTTTGATGGATACTGATGAAAAGGTAATAAAAAACTTTATGGACATTTATTAGAATTTAAATTGGAGGAAGAACAAATTAAAGAAACAATGATAGCTTGGGGGAAAAATTGTGGATATGGGATTGATTTAAAGAAATGGCAAAAATGGTGGTCTCAAAACTATAAAATGACAATGTCAACTGCATATAAAGAAAATTGGTATAAGATGTTTTACAGGTGGCACCTACCCCTGACGAGAATCGCAAGAATGTTTAAGAACAAATCGGATAAATGTTGGAAATGCCATCAGATACCTGGTTCATATTACCATATGTGGTGGACGTGCTTGGATGCAAAATGATATTGGACTAAAATCCACACATGGTTGGGAAAAAATGGTAAAACAACACATAGACTTTAAACCAGAGATATTTTTATTGGGAATTATACCAGAAATATACAATAAAAAACTGAAATATTTGATTGTAAATGTTTTAACAGCGGCTAGAATTGTATTTGCTAAGAATTGGAAAAATGAAAAAATACCTATGCAGGAGGAAATTAAGAAAATTATGGACTGTGCCAGTGGTGGGATTCAAATTTTTTTACTACCAGTTCTGTGGGCGTGGTTGGTGCGCGTGACAGGGGAACGATGCTGTAAAATCTCCAGTCAGAGGTGGTATTTGCCATTTCTCAGAACTACTCAAAATTTCTGCTACCGGTTCTCCAGAACTGGTCAGAACCTGCTGAATACCACCTCTGGACTGTGCTGAAATGAGTAAATTGATCTTTGAAATTAGAAAACAAGAAGATAAACAATTTTATATGTTATGGGATTTGTTTTATCAATGGTTGGACAAAAAGACATGGTAATGTAATAGACTAGGCAATTTTGTAATAGAAGTTTAATAGATCGATATAAAATATAATACAGACATATATAACCATTGGATGAAAGTACAATATAAATTTCATAATACAAGTTGGAATATCTCGTATAAAATGATGGAATAAATAGTTTAGTTATGGATGATTAATAACTGATAAATATATAAATATATGTTAATTTGATAAGGTGAGAATTTATATAAACCATGAGCAATGACTATGAAAGGATAGCACAAAAGATTTGTAACCGACTGACACACTGTATGTATATAAAATGGAAGATGGTTTTATGTTTTTATGTTTTGTTTGTATATGTTTGTTTTAAAAATAAAAACTTTTTCTTAAAAAAAGAATCTTAGCTAGGGGCTCTCCTGTGAATCCCCAGCAGCCCAGCCCTACAGTGTCCTCTTTTCTTCTTCAGCACTTGGTTTGACTTGAAGAAAACCTCTGCCTCCACTTCTATAAGGCAAATATGATCTATCAATATCACCACGGAGATGTGAATGCACAATGAATAGTCACGAGTTTCCCTGTTTTTCAGTCTAAGCTGAGTTCAGCTTAGACTGAAAAACAGGGAAACTCGTGACTATTCATCACTTCAGTTCAGCATATGTCCTTTTAATAATACCAGCAGCGTATTGTATTATAGGTTTGAATTACAGGTATGGCCCAGGTATTGATGGCTTTGAAAGTGTTTCCATTCTTCAATTTTGTTTTTACCACTCCCCCCCCCCCGCCCACTCTTTAGGTACTCTTTACTAATCACATTTTTGAGAAACCCACTAAAATAAATTAAGCTTCCCTTCGGTCTTTAGAAGGTTTATGCTCTTCTGGCATAATTAACAAATGGCATCCTGTTTTTATGGGAAAGATCTAGAAGGAAAACGGAACCAGAATGAAGGGAAATGACCATGTCAGTATCTTACAGTTATCCTGACACAGCTTTAACATGCATATCCCGCACAACCAATCTTGGCTCGTCCAAATCAATATTTTAGACGAGAGATCACGAAGAGATTCAAGACTGTCAGCTAGGCTGGGAAGCTTTTTTTAAAGGGGGTGGGAAGCAGAAGCCAAAGGCAAACAACTTACATATAGTTTCCAACTATACTGTACTGAGATTGGAACGCAGCTTGAAAAAGCCTTTGTCTTCAGCATGGACCACAACAGCAGCGGCCTTTTATAGATCTGCACAGAAGCTCCAGTCATCCCTGACTGTATTTTCTTAAACGTCTGGGGATTGTAAGGAGGGGTGAGAGGTGGTTGGGAGGAAGAGCTTTGACAGAACAACAAAGAGCAGCAAAGATGATTAGAGACTAAAACATATGAAGAACAGTTGCAGGAACCGGGTATGTCTAGTTTGATGAAAAGAAGAACTAGGGGAGACATGATAGCAGTCTTCCAATATCTCAGGGGCTTCCACGAAGAAGAGAGAGTCAAGCTATTTTCCAAAGCACCTGAAGAAGCAATGGGTGGTAACTAATCAAGGAGAGAAGCAACCTAGAACTAAGGAGAAATTTCCTGACAGTGATAACAGTTAATCAGTGGAACAACTTAACTTGCCTCCAGAAGTTGTGAAATGCTTCAGCCCTGGAAGTTGTTAAGAAGAGATTGGATAATCCTTTGTCTGAAGTTGTGTGGGGTTTCCTGCCTAGGCAGGGGGTTGGACTAGAAGACCTCCAAGGTCCCTTCCAACTCTGTTATTCTATTCTATTCTAGAACCGAAATGAGAGAAACTCCTTCCAAATCTCAAATCATAGCTGGGGGAGGAGGGGGTCCCCCCCCCCACCACTTCCCCAGTTGAAAACAGGTTTTAGCTTAGCTCCGGATTCCATAATTTGCAATTACTCATCAGAGGCTCTTACCTCTGGATCTGGCAAGAATGGACGAATTAATTAGAGCAAATCTAATGTCCCTGGCGATTAGAAAGCCCTGACATCCTGTTGCTGCACCAAGGGAGGAAAGAGAGCAGCAGCTGGGGTGTCTCCCTGCCTGCTTCTGTTATGATCACCACGGCCAGAGAAGAGTAAGCAGAATATTCTCATTTTCAAAAGTGGGGGGGAGCAGGCATTTGGCATTGTCTGTCTTCTTTTGTGGTTGGGTTCCCAGCTTTCCAAACAAAAAAACAAAAAATGGGGAACACAACTAAAGATAGACATTTTCTTCTTTAATTGGTAGAGATGGCAGTAAATAAAGATTTTTTTCCCAGAGACTTGCAGGTAGATACAATCTTTATTTTGTTTTGTTTTTTTACTGTGGGCACACTGGCATATTAAAAATTAAAAATTTCATATTAAAAATGAAATTATGTTGCCTGCTCTCAAAAATATACACATACGTAACACATATAGACAGACAGAATAGGATAGGAATAGGAATAGGAATAGCAAAGTTGGAAGGGATGTTGGAGGTCTTCTAGTCCAACCCCCTGCCTAGGCAGGAAACCTTATACCACTTCAGACAAATGGTTATCCAACATATTTTTAAAAACTTCCAGTGTTGGAACATTCACAACTTCTGGAGGCAAGCTGTTCCATAGGTTAATTGTTCTAACTATCAGGAAATTTCTCCATAATTCTAGGCTGCTTCTGTCCTTGATTAGTTTCTATCCATTGCTGCTGCTCCTGCCCTCAGGTGCTTTGGAGAATAGCTGGACTCCCTCTTCTTTGTGGCAGCCCCTGAGATACTGGAACACGGTTATCATGTCTCCCCTGGTCCTTCCCTTCATCAAACTAGACCTACATAATTCCAGCAACCGTTCTTTATGTTTTAGCCTCCAGCACCCCTATCTATCTATCTATCTGTCTGTCTGTCTGTCTGTCTGTCTCTATCTATCTATCTATCTCTATCCACCTCTACTTTTACCTACCTACCTATCTATTTCTATCTCTCAATCTCTCTATCTCTATCTACCTCTACCTACCTACCTACCTACCTACCTACCTACCTACCTATTTCTATCTATCTATCTATCTATCTATCTATCTATCTATCTATCTCTACCTACCTACCTACCTACCTATCTATCTATCTATCTATCTATCTATCTATCTATCTATCTATCTATCTCTATCCACCTCTACTTTTACCTACCTACCTACCTATCTATTTCTATCTCTCAATCTCTCAATCTCTCTATCTCTATCTACCTCTACCTCTACCTCTACCTACCTACCTACCTACCTACCTACCTACCTATCTATCTATTCTATCTATCTATCTATCTATCTATCTATCTATCTATCTATCTATCTATCCATCTATCTATCTCTATCTATCTCTATCCACCTCTACTTTTACCTACCTACCTACCTACCTATCTATTTCTATCTCTCAATCTCTCTATCTCTATCTACCTCTACCTCTACCTACCTACCTACCTATCTATTTCTATCTATTTCTATCTATCTATCTCTATCTACCTCTACCTACCTACCTATCTATCTATTTCTATATCTATCTATCTATCTATCTATCTATCTATCTATCTATCTATCTATCTATCTATCTATCTATCTATCTATCTCTACCTCTACCTCTACCTCTACCTCTACCTCTACCTCTATCTCTACCTACCTACCTACCTACCTACCTATCCAAACATCTAAATACATATGGTATATATTGTAATCACTGTCCATCTTGAATATGTATCAGAAAGAGGAAAGATGAGAGTTCACAAGGTTGATGCTATACGGACAAAACTGTGACTTGAATCTGGATGTTCTGCTTCAGATACCATGAAGCTGCCTCTCAGAAGGTTACAAGGAAAACCTGTTGTGAAGAGGATGTGTAACATCCCAGACAATACTGTGAACTCTGGGCAAGCAATCGTTATGTGCTACATCCTGGATAGATGGAAGTGAACTACCAAGGATCTTTTCTGCCATCCTCACCACTCTCTGTAATGCCTCCCTGTCTGAAGCAGCAATGCTTCCAAAAAGGACAGTAATGCAATACATCAGGATGCTCTCGATCACCCCTCTGTAGCAAGGATCTTCAAACTTGGCAACTAACATTGACTGGAGGAGGAATTCTGGGAGTTGAAGTCCACAAGTCTTAAAGCTGTCAAGTTTGAAGACCCCTGCTCTATAGAAAATGGTAAGGACAGGGGAAGGAAGATGTACTTTTCTCATGCAACATAGAAAATGCAGGTGTTGCTGTGCCCGCTTCACCAGTGTCTTGCTGTTGAGTGACCAAGCCAGCCTACACATTAGCTGCACACCCAGAAACTTGATGCTGCTAAACATTTACATAGGGGAATCATTAATACTCAGAGGTGTGCGGCCGTGCCTGCCTTTTCTGAAATGGACAGTGAACAATGAAATCAACAACTAGCAGATGACCTGAAAGTGTTTTACTGCAGGTTTGAAAAGAAACTACAGCCACCTATCTCCACAACCCACATCTCAAACACACCAACAACAGCCAAGCCTCCTACAACTGACCCCAATCCATTGGGCTCACAACCTCTGGTGATCACAGAAAAAGAAGTGCAAGATCTGTTACACAGACAAAAGCCAGGAAAAGCACCAGGGCCAGACAAGGTAACTCTTTCTTGCTTAAAAGTCTGTGCTGACCAATTGGCCCCCATCTTCACCTGAATCATCATCATTAGATCACTAGAGATGTGCTATGTTCCTTCCTGCTTTAAATGTTCTACCATCATCCCAGTGCCAAAGAAGATCTCCATCAAGGAACTGAACGACTACAGACCAGTTGCTCTAACATCTGTAGTTATGAAAATCTTTGAAAGGCTTGTGCTGTCCCACCTGAAAACCATCACGGATCCACTGTTAGATCCCATGCAGTTTGCATACCGAGCAAATAGATCGACAGATGATGCTGTTAACATGGCTCTGCATTACATCCTACAACACCTTGAATCTCCAAATACCTACGCAAGAGTTCTCTTTGTAGACTTCAGTTTAGCATTCAATACCATCATTCCAGACACTCTTCTAAGTAAATTAAACCAACTAATGGTACCTGAACAACTTGTAAGTGGATCATAAGCTTCCTAACAGCCAGGAAGCAGCAGGTGAAGCTAGGCAAAATCACATCCGATACCTGTACAATCAGCACAGGGGCCCCCCAAGGCTGTGTGCTATCCTCCACTTCTCTTCTCCCTATATACCAATGACTGCATCTCAAATGATCTATCTGTTAAAATACTGAAGTTTGCTGATGACACAACAGTGATTGATCTCATTTGAGACAACGACGAATCTGCATACAGATAGGAGGTTATACAACTTGCCTCGTGGTGTAACCGGAACAGTCTGGAACTGAACACACTCAAAACCGTAGAAATGATGGTAGACTTTAGAGGAAACCTTCCCATACTACCACTTCTTACAATACTAGACAACACAGTATCAACAATAGAGACCTTCAAATTTCTAGGTTCTGCTATATCACATCACCTAAAATGGACACCTAACATCAAAAATGTCATCAAAAAAGCACAACAAAGAATGTTCTTTCTGCGCCAACTCAGAAAGCTCAAACTGCCCAAGGAGCTGCTGATACCGTTCTACAGAGGAATTATTGAGTCTATCATCTGCACCTCTATAACTGTCTGGTTTGGTTCTGCAACCCAACAGGACAGACACAGACTTCAGAGGATAATTAGGACTGCAGAAAAACAATTACTACCCACCTGCCTTCAATTAAGGACCTTTATACTGCACGAGTCAAAAAGAAGGCTGCACGAATCAAAAAGAGGACCCCTCACATGCCGGACATAAACTGTTTCAACTCCTTCCCTCAAGACGACGCTATAGAGTACTGCACATCAGAACAACTAGACACAAGAATAGTTTTTTCCCGAAAGCTATCACTCTGCTAAACAAACAATGCCCTCACCACTGTTCAACTATTACAAAGTTTGCACTACTATTACTGCTAATCTTCTCATCACTCCCACTTGTGATTGTAGGACTGTAACTTTGTCCCTTGTATCCTTATAATTTATATTGACTGTTTCCTAGTATGATTTGATTGTTGATTGTACCCTATGACTATCATTAAGTGTTGTATGTTATGATTCTTGATTCTTAACGAATGTATCTTTTCTTTATGTATACTGAGAGTATTTACACCAAGACAAATTCCTTGTGTCCAATCACACTTGGCCAATAAAATATTCTATTCTATTCTATTCTATTCTATTCTATTCTCTTTCATTTTCCCAATCTTTAAAACAAGGCTGCTTTTATTGCACCAGTTTCCCAAACCCTCTATCTCCTTGTGGTAAGCACCCTCCTTGTCATCCTGAAAAAGGCTCACTACAGTTATATCATCCGCATACTTCACAATGTGGTTGGTGACAAACCATGTACAACAGTCATGGGTCAACATGGGCCAACTGTAGGATGACAGAAGTAATCTTTTTACTATCACATCAATTGTGCAGCTACCATTTTGAATTGTTGATTCCCTTTTGCGGCAATGATGGGATTCAAAAATTTTTACTACCGGTTCTGTGGGCATGGCTTGGTGAGCATGGTGTGGTTTGGTGGGTGTAGCTTGGTGGGCATGGCAGGGGAAGGATACTGTAAAATTTCCATTCCCACTCTACTCCAGGAGAAGGTTATTGCAAAATCCCCATTACCTCCCTACCCCACTAACCTACTTTCCAGCTCCGTTCTTCTGTGCAGGGCAACAAAAGAAAATCAAGCTGATCAGCTGGGACTCAGGAGGCAGAGGATAGATAGGAGAAGGGCCAGTCAGAGGTGGTATTCCAAACTACTCAAAATTTCTGCTACCGGTTTTCCGAACTTCTCAAAATTTCGGCTACCGATTCTCCAGAACTGGTCAGAATTTGTTTTGCAGGATACTACTGGCTTGTCTTACCCTACTTACTATTAAGCCAACAGTACCTCCTCACATTCACCTTTCTGTTTTACAAGCTTTTACCATACCTATTTAAGTGAAAATAGAATTACCGTATTTTCCGGCGTATAAGACGACCGGGCGTATAAGACGACCCCCGATTTTTGGTTGACTTTTTTCAAAGTCATCTTATACACCAGAAAATACGGGTATTCAAAATTAAGCTGCAAGGATTTGTAAACTAAGATGCTTCTCCTTCCTTCGCGCTCGCATCAGCCGACCGTACAACCTTCCTCCTCCGGCCCCAGGGCGGCTCTCTCGGTCTCTCTCCCCCACACACGGAAGACGACCCGGCCTCCCGCGGAGCATGATGGGCCGGCAGAGCGGCCGCCATCTTGTTCTGTTCGGGAAGGGGAGGAGCGTCTCCCGGCGACGCCGCCGGTGTGGTGGGGAAGTGGCTCCGTTTTGGTTTCGCTCCTGCTTGTTAACCAGCCCCTCGAAGCGCTCAAGCTTCACTCCTGATGTACCCGTATTTTCCGGCGTATAAGACGACCGGGCGTATAAGACGACCCCCGATTTTCGGTTGACTTTTTTTCCTTTCAAAAGTCGTCTTATACGCCGGAAAATACGGTAGTTCACCTAGTCTTGATTAGGTTCTGCTCAAAGCAGGGATCTGATTTGGAAAATCAGTTCATTGGGATCAGAATGGTTCGAATTTCTGATATGATTTAATTCAGGTTTTTGGTTTTATCGTCCTGCTATTATTAAACCTCCTTCTGGTCCTTCATAGACTTCACTTCCATCCCCTTCACTAGGCACACCTGCAGAGTATGGCCAAAAAAGTCAGAATGCTGGCCATGACAATGAGAGTCGAACTCTGTTCAATTTTTTGTGTCCTTTGCACATAAGAACACACAATGCACATTAAAAAAGAGAGACTGGTCAATCACACCAACAATTTTACCATATCCTGTGTTTAATTGTGGAGTGTTTGAATGCAACTTTAACAGAATGTCCATAAATTATATTTTTACAACTATCTCTGAGAAATAATTACTAGAAAAAAACCTAAAAGCTGTGAGAAGCATTTTCAGCATGGAGCTCATCCATGTTCCTGTATTATTTTTGCTGCTTCATTAGCCAACTTTTTCTTTGACAGCTGAATACTTCTCCATTTAAGTTTTAAAATGCAATAAAAGTGACCTTTACTTTTTCAATACATAGCACCTTATTCCACCACATTAACATTAAAATGGAATTGATTTAGAGGAACCTATGACAAGAAGACTTCCTATTCTCATTTTCTGCCTTTTTTTTACAGCCTCAAAATTCATGGAGGATGACTCAGAGTTTAGTGCTCTGTAGGAAGTAACCTTTCAAGGTCAGATCTTTCTATATGGCATCAATGCAATTTCCATATCCCAAAAGGAACAGAAATAAAATGAGAGTGCTCTTGAATTTGGGCTTTATTTATGTCTACCTGTCATAAAACGGGGAGGAAATCTCTTAAGTGTGTAATTACCCTATGAAACTATAGATTTAGACAAGTCAAAAGCAGCTGCCTAAAAAAATGAACCTCTTCCCCAAATAGGAGACAGTGAAGAAGTCTTTAATAATTTGCAGAGCTGTTGAATAATTCAATAGCCTTGACCTGAACAGTGAATTTAAAGAGGTGTTGATTATCTATAGGTCCATACCTGAGTCCTACAAAGCATTAGGCTGGAATTTGAGAAGGAGCAAAACCCAGAAATCATGGTTTAAGCTTCATTTTGCCATATTTCCACTTGTTTGCTCCTCACTGTTTGGAGATACCCTTGGTCAAGGGTCTTCAAACTTGGCAAGTTTAAGACTTGTGGACTTCAACTCCCAGAATTCCTCAGCTAACATGATTGGAGGGGGGATTCTGGGAGTTGAAGTCCACAAGTCTTAACGTTGTCAAGTTTGAAGACCCCTGTCCTTGATGAACATGTGGGTTTTACATGACTTTCAAATTACCGGCACATCTGTTTCCTCTTCCACACACCTTTTGCATATGTCTTTCCTTCTCTTTCTCTCTCTTGCTGCCTCTCCCTTTCCCTTTCTCCCCCTCCCCTCCCTTCCCTTTCCCTTTCTTTCTTTTTCTCTTTGTCTTTCCCTTTCTCTCTTTCTCTTTCCTTTTCCTTTGTTTGGTTCATTCTCCGTGCATGGAAGACCCTCATTAGGAAGTTCTTGAAAGTGGAAGAAACTGATGTACATTTTTCCAATGCTAACTCTCTAAGAGGAGCTATGAAGAATCTGGATGAGGAGAGCTGTACCACCTTCAGTGAGTGACATTTGAAGAGGCTAAAAATATATCTGTAAAGTGTTAATATAGAACTAAGTGAATACTTTAACATATTATTGAATCTAGCCATGTAGATGATCTTGGTTAGATTCCATCCTCTCAGTTTTGGCACAGTATGTTATTTCATTCCAGTGATATTTATATAATATAAATTCTTAATATTCTATTCAGATGCCTTAGAATGTTATACAGGTGGACGTGGACTTACAACCAAAACAGAGACCAGAATTTCCATTGTAAGATGTTGAGGTCGCGTTGACCCAATTTTCCAATCATTTTTATAGCTATCATTAAGTGAATCACCATGGTTGGTAAGTGAACTACATAAGATCCTCAGTGGCGCAGTGGTTAGAGTGCAGTACTGCAAGCTACTTCTGCTGCATTCAGCTGCCTGCAATTTGGGAGATTGAATCCCACCAGGCTCAAGGTTGACTCAGCCTTCCATCCTTCTGAGGTCTGTAAAATGAGGACCCAGATTGTGGGGGGGCAATAGGCTGACTCTGTAAACTGCTTAGAGAGGACTGCAAAGCACTAGGAAGCAGTATATAAATCTAAGTGCTATTGCTATAATTCTTAAGGGAATTCCGTTTCCCCAATGGGCTTAATTTTTTTGTTGGAAATTGGCCCAAAGTGTCACAATTTGCAATCACATGACCTTGGGATGTTGCAACGGTCATAGGTATGAACCAGTTGTCGAGCATCTGAATTTTGATCACATGATCATGGGGGTGCTACAAAGGTCATAATTGTGAAAAATGGTCACAAGTCACATAAGTCATAAGTCGAGAACTGCCTGTACTAGATTTCATGCTGTTGATTCATCACTTTCTCTTTCTCATGAACAGTTTTCCATTGGATTCAATGCCAGAACTATTGAAAGTGTTCTGACCAAGGCTTCCTAGACCGTAATTACGCACACACTTATTTTAAAAACAAGTCTTATTTTATTGCAACGCTGAGAATTGTTTTCATTCCCAGCTGATAATGATTCTCAAACAGTCCCTTGAGATAAGCACCCACCTTTCTGTCCTGTGAAGTGCTGCCAATAACAGAAGTATCAACTGAACTAGGAAAAAACCAACCAAAGTACAAAGAGCTTCAAGGATGAATCTGAAACGAATGAACGACTTTGCTTCCTGCAAAGGTTTCGTCATCTTTGCCTTTCCTTTATACCTTATGGGAGGGGCAATCACCTCCCAGCCTTACTCCTGAGTCGTCCTTTTTTTCCCAGCTGCTCTCACCTTCTAGCAGATCTGTGCATGCGCACACTGGGAACAGGCTCCCTTTATGCCTCTGCCTCACTGCTGCCAGACTCCAAAGGCCCCGGAGGCAGCACCCCACTTGTTTGAGTCCCGGAGGCAGGACCCTTGTCTGAGTCCTTTCCAGACTCCCTGACTGATCCCCTTTCTTCCCCACTGTCCGATTTCGCTGCCATCCACAAAGGCTGCCGGTGAACCATAACTGGTTTTTTTTTTAAGCTTTAAAATATATAATTAACTAACATTGAAAACACAAAATGTCATTTTCATATCTCACACAAGAAACCTCTGAAGCCAAGAGCAGGCCCATGCAGCTGGTTTACCCAGAGTGCTAAACAGGTTTTATGACCCAAATGATAAGCCCCTCTGCAGCATTTCTATTTTGTTCTGGCTGATGTAGAATAATTTCAATACGATAGCTGTAATTTTATTGCATGTCAGGGCAGGAATGCAATCTTTGGTTGCAAAAAAAATTAAAACCACCATTATCTAAACTGGTAGGAGAAATCTTGTCCTCGCATGGACAAGATAAGATTTATGAAGGACATCTGTATGAGCTATTTCAAGAAACAAAATACCGAAGATACTCCTAGAGGCAATGTTGTTATTTTGTGATAGCAGAGTTATTTTTAATGCTAAATATAAGTAGCAGTTGAACAATTGCATCAATGCAAGGATGAACATAATGCCTCACCCCAGGAGTCTTCACGATGGAAGATTGCTTTGGATTGTCTTCTTATATTCTGCAGAAATTTATAATACCTTGTTTATAAAGTTGTGGCTCGTTGATTCTCAAAGTAACAGGCATTTAGCAGGCATAGGTAGAATATGTGCTGTAAATTTAAGATAGACATGATATCCCCCTACAAACAAAATCATGCTAAAAAATAGGTTAGATTAACAGTGTTGGAATGGACCTTATAGGTCATCTAGTCCAACCCCCCACCCAAGTAGGAGACCTTACACCATTTCTGACAAATGGCAGTCCAGTCTCTTCTTGAAAGCTTCCAGTGATGAAGCTCTCACAACTTCCAAAGACAACTTCTGCTCCATTGGTTGATTGTTCTCACTGTCAGAAAATTTCTCCTTATTTCCAGGTTGAATCTCTCCTTGTTCAATTTCCATCTGTTATTCCTTGTCTGGCCTTCAGGTACCTTGGAAAATAGCTTGACCCCTTCCTCTTCTCTGTGGCAGCCCCTCAAATATTGGAAGACTGCTATCCTGTCTCCCCTGGTCCTTCTCTTCACTAGACTAGACTAGAAATAGATTTATCTGATTTCCAATGGAAGTAAGTTTGAATCTGGACATTTTCCAGAACCCCCCCACCCCCCACAAAAAAGGCTTAGATTTAAGCACAAAAAAGATATGTGCATCCATTTTTTCTCTAAAAACCCAAAAGCGTTGGAAATGCACTTCCACTAGTATCAACTCTTTTATTATTTTGATCAAAGACTTCCTCCCTAGTTTTTCTGCTAAATCATATCAGCAGGAGGGAGCTGAGTTGGCAAATTGGTGGAAGTGCATTGCCTTTTGTCATCTTTCCTGTTTGACCCTGACCCACACATGCCCTGTAGAACATCACTGTCTTTTGGCCTTTCTCTGATATCCACTGATTTAAAGCTGATACTCTTATATCCCCTTCTTTTGTCTGCTTCTAACAGTATCATAACATCTTAGAGTTAGAAGGTGCCAATGTAGAATCCAAATTAAAGTGAGCTTGAGAAATTGTTCTCTCGCCCCTGCACAAACACCTGCGGTGAAAGTGAGCCCACCACCTGGTTACATAATTGATATTTTCTTCATTCTTTTTCTCCCTCCACCCCCATCATCAGGACAAGAAGCTCGAAAGCATTTTATTGGAGCATTTATAATTTCCTTAATATATTGTACTAACTCTATGCCTGTGCTTCACTACGAAACTATGTGATTGGGCTTAGTTTTTGTGGAGGAAAATAAGGGGGCGGAATTATGTCTCTGCCTACCAGCATCCATCAGTATTCATCTGACTAGCGTCCTGTCAGTGTGTGAGAGAGTTGAGGGCTGTTTGGAAACGGAAACAGTATTTGGTGTGTGAGCAAGAAGGAGACAGCAAGGAGCCTGGGTGTGGCTTAGCTCAACTGTTGTGTACTAAAGCTGCTTGCTGCTGTGATACTAAAACTGAAACTCCTCTGCTTATGTTTTGCATTTGGAAGAGATTTCTTTTCAGATGGGGAGGGGCAGTAGAACTCCTTAGCATCAGAGCATGTTAATAATACTACAGGAAATACGAATGCTCTGGTGGTCATTTGGAGAAATCCTTTCTTAGCGAGCACCTAGAAGCCAAGAGGAACATACGTGTCAAATTTCAAGTTTGTAGGCTTTACGGTTCTGGAGATTTTGTGATGATGCGTGAGTGGCATTTCGCTTTTATATAGAGAGATTTGTCATTTTGGGTCATGTGCATTGTCTCTACATACTTTTAGCAATTTACATGAATAGTGAAGGGGGAAATATTAAAGGGAGCCCTCCCCCTTGATAAACCAGAGGATCATCAAAAATTAGCTGCATTTCTTTTCCTTTTTTTGTTGTCAATTTGCTTCAACAAAGCACTTAGATCAATGTGATCCAACTTTAAGCCAATTAAGGCGTCCACTTTTCCAAATTTCTTTTTCGAAAAAATATCTCTGCTAGGCTTTTCATGTAAATTTGCTGGTTTAGGCCTGAGGGGTTTGAGCTGGGTGAGCGGAATCAAATCAGCGTGTGAAGCGCTTTGTCTATCCACTTCAGATATCTGAGAATTCAGAGATGATTTCTCATTATGTCATCTATTTGTCATTATGTTATCTATTGTTTATTATTATAATTGTATTGTTTACTATGTAAAAGAGCGCCATGGTGGCGCAGTGGTTAGAATGTAGTATGGCAGGCTAATTCTGACAAGTGCCAGCAGTTCGATTTTTACTAGCTCAAGGTTGACTCAGCCTTCCATCCCTCCAAGATTGGTAAAATGAGGACCCAGATTGTTGAGGGTAATAGGGCTGACTCTATAAACCACTTAGAGCAGGGCTGTCCAAACTTTGTGCAAGGAGGGCCAGATTTGGTGAGGTGAAAATGTATGGGAGCTGACCATTCAGCCTGATATTCACAGGAACCGCTGTGCGGTGAAGGTAAAACCACCAGCCAACAGGGATGAGTGACAGGCTGAGCCAGTGGGGAGAAGAGGTTGCGGGCTGATCAAAATTTGAAAATGGCCGCAATTGGCCCCTGGGCCGGATTTTACATATGCCTCATTTAACGAGTGCTGTAAAGCTCTATGAAGCAGTATATAAGTCTAAGTGCTAGAGACAGAGAGAGGGAGGGAGAGATACTGTAGGTAGGTAGGTAGGTAGGTAGGTAGGTAGGTAGGTAGGTAGATAAATAGATAGAGATACATAGATGAGAGAGGGATGGAGGGAAGGAGAGAAAGAGAGAGAGAGAGAGAGACAGAGATCGTCTTAATCTTGACTCCGATTCTTCTACAGGTGGAGTCTGTAAACCGCTTCGAGAGCGCTATAAAGCACTATGAAGCAGTAAATAAGTCTAAGTGCTAGTGCTATTATTTTCCAGAGTACTGAATTATATTTTGTATTTCTAGCTGATTCTAGGCTGTGAAGGAAATGCATTCAAGGAGTTGCTTGGGTTCATTTTTTTTAATTCAAGAGTACCGTATTTTCCGGCGTATAAGACGACCGGGCGTATAAGACGACCCCCGATTTTTGGTTGACTTTTTTCAAAGTCATCTTATACACCAGAAAATACGGGTATTCAAAATTAAGCTGCAAGGATTTGTAAATGCTTCTCCTTCCTTCGCGCTCGCATCAGCCGACCGTACAACCTTTCTCCTCTGGCCCCAGGGCGGCTCTCTCGGTCTCTCTCCCACACACACGGAAGACGACCAGGCCTCCCGCGGAGCATGATGGGCCGGCAGAGCGGCCGCCATCTTGTTCTCTTCGGGAAGGGGAGGAGCGTCTCCCGGCGACGCCCGTAATATTTTCCGGCGTATA
Organism: Bungarus multicinctus; assembly: GCA_023653725.1. Classification (NCBI taxonomy): domain Eukaryota; kingdom Metazoa; phylum Chordata; class Lepidosauria; order Squamata; family Elapidae; genus Bungarus; species Bungarus multicinctus. The sequence goes on along the minus strand of CM042848.1, from coordinate 19,239,956 downwards.
AGACGACCCGGCGTATAAGACGATCCCGGATTTTCGGTTGTCTTTTTTTGGTTTCAAAAGTCGTCTTATACGCCGGAAAATACAGTATCTAAATTGTCTCTGCAGAATATTCAGCTTTAAATTCTGTGACATATTTTCTTACGTCGATGCGAGCTGCTTTGCAATCCAAATCATACCAATCTGTATGACTTTAAAGAGGGCGGATCGCTTAGGCCTGTCCAGGCAGAGTTTCAGTTTCACTCTCAGTGGCTGGTACTTTGGTATACGGCGTAGAAACACGCCAAGATGACATGGATTCTGATAGCAGGAGAGGATCAAAAATTTAAAAATCCTTCAATCTCCTTCTCCCCATTCCACTCAGATAACTTTGCTGGCCACAATTAATTTCGTCTTCTATTTAGTTGCTTTTCAGAATCCACTGACTCAATATCAATCTCATAATCTGCAGAGCTGCTCACTGCTCTTTTTATTATCTTATCCCTTTAAAATGAATGATGATGTTAAACCCCTAGGATTATCTCAGGCTTTAACGTTTCCTGCAGTCAGCATAAGAAGCATATTCAATTACACCTGGCTAGATGTTGAAAGATTTCTTGGCCGCATCTGGAAATTTTATTTGAAATAAAATCAGGCAGCAGGTCAAAATGGCCGCCGCAATACTGCAATTGAAGCTGCATCCCTTTTTTTAATATGTGATGCATTGTTGATTTGGGGGGGGGCATACTCTTTTGATTTTGTGGGGGGGCAAACCCATAATGATCCCTTTTGTACAGAAATCTGACCAATTGGTAACTGTATTTGGATATTGATAACTCAGTTTATTTAGAGAGAAATACATAACAATTCATCCGCCTTTCTGTTTGAATACTTAGCTAATTTATTCTCATTCCTACCATCTCCAGATCAAATAACAGAATTGGTCACAGTCATAAACCAAGTTCATTCTGGAATGATATAGTGGGGACTTTGTCCACCAGGCAGAAATAAATATGTATTAATCTTAGAGAAAAATCTATTCCCAGAACAGAACTTTCTATAAAGAATGATTCATCTTCTAGATTAATCTGGACTACACCAAGCCTCTATTTTTGGATTTATCAGAATTGATTTAGCAAATCATTACAAGAATTTTCCTTGCAGCAAGTTCCAAGACATACTGACAAATAAATAAGCTTAACTCTTTTGGCTCCTATAATCCTTGATTCCCATAAGCAAAAAAATAAATAAATACCTTTTCTGTCCTGATATAACTTTGGGAAAATAGCAGATTTGTATGCTGTGATGTTCTATTCTGAAAAGCAAAGCTTCTTTAGTTCATTCATGCTTGGACTGAGAGATTTTTGTCAGCTAGTTGCAAAGATTTAATTTGTTTAGGATCGTGAGCAAAACCATTTGAACAACATTCAACCAGGACAAGGGAAGGAACTGCTGAGCGCACAGTAGTCTAAATGTTAATTTAATGGTACTTTTCTTCTGTTGTAAATATGGCTCTTTTCTGCTTAAAATATATGTAACTTGAACATATTTGTACAGAGGAGCCTAAAATCTCTCTGCTTGCTCTCTGAATATTTGAGTAAAGATCACTTGACCAAAATTTTTCCTCAACCAAATGTCTCATAGCTACTTTGAATTTTCCAACCATATTGTGAATTTTTTTTCACTTACAACTTGCTTTCCAGCTGCTGTTCCTTTCCCTTCAATGTGCTAAGAGCATGTTTGAGAAGCCAGGCTGACAAGAAAATGGTAGCAGATTTTGATCTAATTCATTTTAACCGATATTGTAATTTTAAGTGATTTATATATTGTGTTAATTAGCTGTTTGGAGCTTAACAGTGATTTTTCATTTGTCATTTGCTTTAACACATTTCCTAACTTGATTAGTAAGTAATGATACATTGAAAAAGTGATTTTTTTTAATTCTGTTCACATCGTTTATTCTTCGTGGTTTATATTCCTATTTAAAATGATTTAAAAAGAAAACAGGGAATAATACCAGATAAAATATTCTTTGACAGTTCCTACTGTTCCCAATCGATATCTCTTGGCAGAAAAATAAATATATGTATGATAAATAATGCACACTTTTCAGCGTGGTTAATGAAAAGTTGGATAATACCATACGGTTAATACCATACAGCCCTTGTTCTCAATTCCTACTTGGAACGATTCTGAGAATAAGAGTCTTCCATGGATAAGTTTCACAGCAGCCATACTGTTAGGCTGGCTGATACAAGAAGTTGGGCTTTTTTTGAACATGATCTACTGACAGATTGCTTCAGTTTGTTTGCTACTAAACCTTCTTTAGGCAAATGTAAATTACTTTTGATTTATAGATCAGGAAGATGGTAGGCCATGACCAGCGGTGGGATTCCAAATCTTTTCCTACCGGTTCTATGAGAACGCACTTCGTGGCTGCACGCAGCACTCAAAGACCGCCCTCGGTGTCAGCACTGGTGAGCTGAGCTGGTTTTTAGCTCAGCTGAGGCACAGCAATCCACTCTGCCATGCGAATCAGCTCAGCAAACAAACAAGAGAATATAGGACAGGAAAGAGGTGGTATTGGCCAGTTCTCCAAACTACGCAAAATTTCTGCAGCCAGAACCGGTCCAAATCAGCTGAATACCACCTCTGGCCATGACTACGCAAGAGGTGGTGTCCAGGATTGTGCAGTTAAAGCTCCTCCTTTTATTAATGTGCTTTGCAGCTCAGAGGAGAAAAAAGGACACCATCTTGATTTTTGCCCTACCCTTTGTACTGCATAATATAACAGCAGTGTGGTTTCTGAATGTGTTCTTCAACTAAAATGTCAATAGCTTCATTCACCTGTTTTCCACATGATCTAAATGAGCTTGTACACCTTACAGAAGAAGGTTATTTCTGTTGCTGGGCCTCCAAAGGTGGGAAATCCCACAATGACAGTTTGCTTAAAAGCTGACACTATTGTGGGGGGTGGGGGTTTGGAAGACAAAGTTTGGTGTTAACTCAGCGGCCTGCCAAAAGATATTTGCTATGGTATTTTAGTCAAGTTAGATTATGCTGATAATCCTCAACATATTAGCAAATTAGGGCCAGAATTTCCATTACTAAGCAAAGCTCAGTGAGTTGTGCCTGATTTTACAACCTTCTTTTGCCATGGTTGTTAAGTGAATCACTGCAGTTATTAAGTGAGCCACGCCTTCATTAAGCAATACCAACTTTCCCCACTAACTTTGTTAATCAGAAGTCTTCTGGGAAGGTCACAAATGGTGATCGCATGATCCTAAGAGACTGCAGTTGTCATAAATGTATACTGATTGCCAAGCACCCAAATTTTGATCATGTTACCATAAGGATCCTGTGATGGTTGTAAGTGCGAGGACCAGTCATTTTTTAAAAGTGCCATTGTACCTTCAAATAGTTGCTAAATTAATATTTTTAAGCTGAGGATTGCCTGTAACCGTTTATAAAACCTTCAAATTTTCCGTCTTTTGAAAACTATCCATCTGAGGCTTTGGAAATGTAAAGCCAGACTCAAAATTGGTCTAATCCAGTGGTGGGATTCAAATTTTTTTACTATCGGTTCTGTGGGCATGACTTGGTGGACGTGGCTTGGTAGCCATGGCAGGGGAAGGATACTGCAAAATCCCCATTCCCTCCCCACTCTACTAACCTGCTTTCCAGCTCCGTTCTCCTGTGCAGGGCAACAAAAGAAGACCCAACCGATCAGCTGGGACTTGGGAGGCAGGGAATAGATGGGGACGGAGCCAGTCACAGGTGATATTTGCCGGTTCTCTGAACTACTCAAAATTTCCACTACCGTTCTCCAGAACTGGTCAGAACCTGCTGAGTACCACCTCTAGTGTAATCAGACTCTTTCAACCACCTCTTCTTCTGATAAATAGCAGTGCATAAAAAGAAAGAAAGAAAAGCAAATATTTAAAAAAAGCCAATTCTATCCAACAATTCTGATTATCTGGACTCAAGCCACTGCTTTTATCCAGTCTACAGGAATGACTTTGAAGTCATTTATAACAGAATATTCTCTCAGCAGAAAAAATATGCTGTCTATTTCACAAATCTATTGGCTGTGGAAAAGAGGAAAATTTATATTGTCTCACATAACAGAAATGTTAGCCTCCTGCAGAGGGGGATGAGAGAGATGAAATAGAAGAGTGTATTAAAAGCCTATCAGGTTACATCTTCCGTTCCAGAAGCAGTCAAACAAAAAAGCCTCTGAGATCCATACCAGTTGAATTTAAATGGGGGGGAAAAAACACAACCCACCTTCCTTGTGTCTCTTAAGTACTGTAAAGGTAGCTCTTTCGGACATATAGCTTTATTTCCCATGAATTTATCAAATTCTCTTTTAAAGCCATCCAAGTCGGCAGCTGTTGGGAAATCTTCCAATAAATACCATGGGTCTATGGGAGGAAGTTATTTTTCATTTACAATATTGTTAAATCATCCAATCACTAGACCTTTTTGCTAAGTCACAATAGAACAAAGGAATGCAGTGGCTCAGTGGCTAAGACAATGAGCTTGTCAATCAGATAGGTCAGCAATTCGATGGTTCGAATCCTTAGCACCACGTAATGGAGTGAGCACCCGTTCCTTGTTCCAGTTTCTGCCAACCTAGCAATTCGAAAGCATGTAAAAATGCAAGTAGAAAAATAGGGAAGGTAACAAGTGTTTCGAGCGCCTTCAGTGTTTAGTCATGCCGGCCACATGACCACAGAGACGTCTTCGGACAATGCTGGCTCTTCGGCTTTGTAACGGAGATGAGCACCGCCCCCTAGAGCTGGAAAGGACTAGCACGTATGTGCGAGGGGAACCTTTACCTTAATAAAACAAATCCATCATGCATACATGAAAAATGTCTAGGGGAAAAAAGAATTAGCTCAGCAATAAAAGGCACCAAGTGTGCCTCCTTGAACATAATTTTCCACAAGTGGCCCCACAACTACAAACTCTCTTTTCAGTTCCTCTCCTAATTTCACTTGTCAGCTTCTGCAGAATATCCAGGCAGATATATGCTTTTTATCCCCAAGGCAATTCCAGCTTTTCAAGATCAGAATCAAGGCTTTCAACAGGAAATGAATCATTATCTAATGCAGTTGACAATGCAAGCCAGTCCTAAATAGTAATTTTTCAGCTCAGTGCTGACAATCAAGTTTCCAAAACATCTTCAATCATTAGTCTCAAAAACAGCTCATTGTCACAATCTAATAGAGAGCTATTAGAGTTTGAATTATTGATGCCAGTTTAGGAAAGGACAGGAGCTTAAAAGTTTGTATCCTTCTCATCCTGTTGAGGTATGAAGAGCCTGTAACATGGGAACCATGTTTTCTGGGGTCCTTGTTGTGTCCCAGGCTTCGTCAAACGTAATTAAACACAAACTTGTTTTAAAAGCAAAACCTATTTTAATGCAACGCTGGGAGTTACTTTCATTCCCAGCCAGAACTAATCTTAAACAGTTCCCCAAGATACACACCTGCCTTTCAGTGCTGTGGAATGCTGCCAAAAACAGAAGTCTCCAATTAATTATAACAGAAACCACTCAAAATATCAGAAAAAAAACAATCAGAGTTCACAGAGATTCAAGGAGGGTTTGGCATCTATTGAACTGCTTTGCTTCCTGCAAAGCTTTCGTCATTGAGGTCTGACTTTTATCCCTTATGGGAGGGGCAATCACCTCCCAGCCTTACTCCTGAGTTGCCCTTTCTACTTCAGCTGCTGTCGTCTTCCAGCAGCTCTGCGCATATGCGCACTGGGAACAGGCTCCCTTTGTTCCTCTGCCTCACTGCTGCCAGACTCCGAAGGCTCTGAAGGCAGCACCCCACCCCCAGATGGTCCTGGCCCCATCTTTGCATCGGACGCAGGACCCTCGTTCAAATCCTCTCCAGACTCCCTGACTGGTTCCTTTTCTTCCTCACTATCCGATACCGCTGCCATCTGCACCGGCTGCCGGCGAACCACAACAATCCTATGAAAGAAGGAAGATAGTAGTATCTATCAATATCAAATACTTTGATATCTTCCCATCTTCTGCAGGTGTATAGTAATACCAGGTGAAGGATCCTTGCCCTGGGGCTCTTTCTTGATGGATTGACTGTCACATCAGGTGGATCTATGCAGCTTCCATATTACAGGACTTTTGCCCATTCCTCATCTTCTTACAGACAGCTAGCACAGAAGTGTGAACTTACTTGTTGCCATCTTCTCACTGCCAGTGTGTGAAGGTCTTCACTACCTAGTAGTCCTAGCCAGAAGTGGTATTCAGCAGGTCCTGACCAGTTCTGGAAAACCAGTGGCAGAAATTTTGAGTAGTTTGGAGAACCGGCAAATACCACCTCTGACTGGCCCCACCCCCATCTCTTCTCTGCCTCCCATTGAGTCCCAACTGATCAGCTGGGTCTTCTTTTGTTGCCCTGCACAGGAGAACGGAGCTGGAAAGCAGGTTAGTAGAGTGGGGAGGGAATGGGGATTTTGCAGTATCCTTCCCCTGCCATGCCCACCAAGCCACGCCCATCAATCCACACCACGCCCACAGAATCAGTAGTAAAAAAATTTGAATCCCACCACTGGTCCTAGTTGGACCATCTGTTGGTGTCTTGATCAATCAAATAAAGTATTCCCAACTTTTTTTTTTTCGTTTTACAACCCTGTGGTCCCTTAATTTGAGGCAGAGTCAAGCAAAAACAAGTCTCTTAAGGCCAACAGTTGTTTAAGTGAGCCAAAGCAAAAGGCATGGCTGCTTCATGAAGGCCTGTCATTATAATCAATGCAATTTTCACAGCTGCAGCATACGTTCACCAGGGTCATTCAGAGGTCTGGGGAAATGAGGTGGCTTAATGAGAAGAGAAAGATTGGGCTAGTGTGAGGTCTGAAGCCCTTCCCCTAAATGGATTTCAAAGTGTGAGCTGCCACAGCAATTAATCTTTCTGAACTGTACTCTGTTGGGAAGTTGACCTGCCTTAATGATTGATTGATTTTTATTCTTTAGTCTGCGATATCTAACTCAGACACTCTGCAGATACCATCCATCATTTTAACAGTACAACATTCATCTGCAAGTTGATAATAGACAAGAGAACAACCGCTATGTTTCTCCTTTAACCACATGCAAAAATTAAAAAAAAATTTAACATTCAGGATGGATCTCATACTAGTATTAACCAGTCTTTCTCTTGGCAGCATCTTCAACCTATTTGTCTCAAATTTGACATTAATGTTCCCTAAAAAGGGGTCTACTATTACTGCAGATACTACTAGGTATTGTCCCAAAACAAATTTAAGTAACATTTAAAAAAAAGTAAAAGAGAATAGCTTCAAAACTGTTGAACTGATTTTTTTCCTTCATAACGTGTTAGCATGCCAGGCAATGTCACTTATTCTTTGGAAAAACAAAAATTACAGCATTGTGTTTTTTTCAGTACTGAATGGTAAAATCTCCTTTGGATTGAACTCAATTTTATTTATTTTATTTATTTAGGAGATTTATATTCGCACGTGGCTACTCAGGGCGGCTTACAAGAATATAAAAACATTGTATAAAACCAATAAAAGAGAGCCATCGCAAAAATGTACCCAAATCTAAACCCTAATTGCTGGAAATGTAAACAGGTGCAAGGTGTCATTTTTCATGTATGGTGTCTTTGCCCGGAAGTTAACAAGTACTGGATCAAAATACAAAAATGGTTATACGAAATTACACACTGCCGAATAGAATTGAAGCCAGAACTGTTTCTTTTGGGGGTTATTAAGAGAAAGTAATGTATCCTAAAAAGATAAAATGCTTGATTTTACACATAACCACAGCAGCAAGAATTGAACTTACACAATGCTGGAAAAGGGTCACTATACCAACAGGTTGTTTAGTAATCCAAATGATTTTAGATTGCGCAGAAGTGGATAAACTCACCTTAGAGTTAAAGGACAAGGAAGACCCGGAATATTACACAGTTTGGGAAAATTGGTATCAACGGATAGATAATAGGAATAAGAAATGTACAGATTAGAAGAAGATTTGTATGTGTATATGAATAACTAGAAATGTATGGAAATGTTTGTATATAACCAAGATATTTTAGTACTATCAAAGAAAATTGAGATTTATAAAAAGTTGTTTTTAAATTTACTTGTATTTTAATGTTTAAACTTCAATAAAGGTTAATTAATTTTTTTTTAAAAAAGAGTCATATACTGTATAATAAAATAAAATCACCCTCCCGCCCCGGCAACAACACATCACATGAGCCATTTAATGGGCTCCATCTCACTCTGCGTTCCCCAGGCCCGTTGTCAGAACCAGGTTTTCAGTGCCTTCTGGAACATTCCATGATTCTTGGTGACTTAATAGAAAAGACATCGTTTTGACCAAAACAGTGGTGGGATTCAAAAAAATTTTACTACCAGTTCTGTGGGCATGGCTTGTTGAGTGTGGTGTAGTTTGGTGGGCATGGCTTGGCTTGGTGGGCGTGGCAGGGGAAGGATACTGCAAAATCCCCATTCCCTCCCCACCTCACTAACCTGCTTACCAGCTCCATTCTCCTGTGCAGGGCAACCAAAGAAGACCCAGCCGATCACCTGGGACTCAATGGGAGGCAGAGAATAGATGGGGTTGGCAGGGCCAGTCAGAGGTAATATTTGCCGGTTCTTAAAATTACTCAAAATTTCTGCTACTGGTTCTCCAGAACTGGTCAGAACCTGCTGAATACCACCTCTGGACCAAAAGTGCTCTGCCTTGTTCCCCGAGGTTTGGTTTTGTTTTAATTTCACCATCCAGATCTCTGGTTTATTGCTGGTTTCCTTTTCAAGCATAAACCAGCCCAGATTCTGCTTAGCTTTTCAAATCAGCTAAACTCAACTAGTGCTATTCCTTCAATATGCAAAATAAACATTTTTATGGGTAGCTGAAGCAGTTGGAAACAAAATAATGGAAACACCGAAAAAAACATGAAAAGCAGTCAATAATCAAGAGTTAAAAGAGAAAAGGAAGACAGAAGATACAATATTGCACAAGGCTTTTGAAAATGTGGAGAGAGCTTATATGGGGAAAAAATGAGGGATTACAGAGATAAGATGAGTGCACAAATTCAGAGCATTTTATTTCTTGGAACAAAATTAGCAGTTTGGATAAGAATTATATTTACAACATTGCTATGTCAGTTTCTGTTCTTTTTAAACATTAAAAAGATGGTTTACATGAGAAAAAAAAAGAGGAAAAATTTGTTTGTTATTGATTTACTTCTTCCAGTTTTTTTTTTTTAAACAAAAGCTCTAGCCAACCAAAGGAAATTTGACTGAGTGGCATGTTTTAGCATTTTTTATGAAACTTTAACACTTCTGAGGAAGCATTAATTCAGCTTCATTAGCTAATTAAGACAGACTCATTGCTGGAATTCAGCCGCCTTTGGGATAATACAGCTTCTAAGGCAAGGGTGTCAAACTCTTGACAAGACTTGTGATGACACATTATCATGTGATGTTTTGCAACTTTCCCCCTTTTGTTAAAATGGGGGTAGGTATGGCCAGTGCGTAATGCATCCGGGCCACAAGTTTGACACCCCTGTTCTAAGACAAGCCACTGTATGACATACTGTACAGCCATTACTTTATTGAAACAATACAAGCAGATTGGAAGGCATTTTATTGACCAACAATTCTAAGAAACAGCCTCTGTCCAAAGGAACCTATAGGTGGAAATCCAGTTTAGAAAATAGAATTATTTGATTTGGTCTGGTCTGGCATATTTAGTGGGTTGGAGTAGCAAGTCTCTGCTCTTCCAACTAGGTAGTCTTACTGATTGGGAGAGCCCATCACATTGGGGAAGGCTAAGGAAGTACTATAGAAAGGTTGATTTACAAATAGCAATAGCACTTAGACTTATATACCGCTTTACAGTGCTTCACAGCCTTCTCTAAGTGGTTTACAGAGTCAGCCTATTGCCCCCAACAATCTGGGTCCTCATTTTACCCACCTCAGAAGAATAGAAGGCTGAGTCAACCTTGAGCCTGGTGAGATACGGGCAGTTCTGGTGGCTTAGAGGTGAAGCTCTTGCCTCACAATCAGGAGGCTCTGAGTTTGATCCTAGGTAGAGGCTAATATTTGGAATAGACTCTCCTGGTTGAGTAGGGGGTTGGATTAGATGATCTCCAGGGTCCCTTCCAACTCCATTATTCTATGAGATTTGAACTACCAAATTGCAGGCAGTCAGCAGAAGTAGCCTGTAGTACTGCACTTTAACCGCTGTGCCACCGTGGCTCATAAAGAGGGCTTTGCTTTCAGCGGAATGGGAAAATTCATTACAGCCAACAGGCACTCTCAACTTGCCATGGCCAGTTCACCACAGCCAACTTGCCACAGCCAATTTGCAATGGGACAACTCGCCATGGACAATTCATCATGGGGCAACTTGTTGCAGGACAATTCAACAATTCAATTTAATTATTTAAAATAATTAAAATATTGTTTTAACGTTTGTCATTCACATTTCATTTTGTCCCTCCTTTGGCATCCTTTCTTTAATTATTTTGTACCACTCTTCCTTTGATATTAGTGTAACTCTTGTCCCGTGGCTAGTTGTCCTGCGATGAGTTGGCCATGGCAAGTTGTCCCATAGTGAGTTGGCCATGGAAAGTTGGCTACGATGAGTTGGCCATGGCAAATTGACCATGGTGAGCTGTCATAGACTTGCTTTCAATGTGGATTTCTTAATATTCAGCAAAGGGGAAGGTCCAAGTAAAATTGTATATCCCCAGCAAGAATTGCACCAACTATTAAAAATCCATTAAAGAAATGAAATCATCGGTAGTGCGTAAGTGAGAGGAGATTCTCCACAACTGGCTTGTCCTAGCTTCATTTCTGTCTATTGCTGTCCAACTGTGCATGTAATGCAAAACAATCTGTGCCAAATTACATGTTGAGAAATTATAGTAATGAACAAAAATAATTTATTTCTTTTTGCATTTAAATTGAATTTTGAGCAAGGTAGACACTGAGATAATAAGACAAATGAGGCTTTCTAAATCCAATTAAAATAATCAGTTGTTGCCAGTACTGAGTATGTCCTAAACCTATTTTTTCAAGGATGGGAGAGAAGGCAATTTCTTAATTACACAAATCCCTATCCCCCTCAGTGCTAGGGTTTCCTGAACAACTGTTTAAGTTCATCCTAAAGATTAATCTAAAGATTACATTGTCTATATCTCTACCCTTAATGCAACTGCTGATATCATCACTGTGGCCTTGTTTAGGTGACCTGCTTCTTATTGGGGGTGGGGGTCAGGTGTAGGGTTTGAATCACAGGATCATCTCTAGGATGGTGGAGAGAAATCTTCATCCTATCTGGCAGACAAAATCACTCAGATTCACTTGGAGTTAGACTCTGACTGGGCAAGTCTTAATTAGCTGCCTAGTGAACAGTCTTGCTAATCGCAATGTTATCTGGATTGATTCAGAGGTGGTATTCATTCAGTTCTAACTGGTTCTGGAGATCTGGTAGCGGAAATTTTGAGTGGTTCGGAGAACCTGTAAATGCCACCCCTGGTTGGCCCCACCACCATCTACTCGCTGCCTCCCGAGTCCCAACTGATCAGAGTCCCAGTTGATTGGCTGGGTATTCTTTTGTTGCCCTGCATAGGAGAACGGAGCTGGAAAGCAGGTTAGTGAGGTGGGTGTTAGGATTCCAGCAATCGCCCTAATTAAATCATGATTCTCGAGCCAAACTTCAAAAAACTTCAAAGGATTTATTAGAGGCGACATGCTGGCATTGCCCTGTATGAAGCCAACTCTGGCATACGTAATTTACAATCACCTGTGACCCTGTTTCCCCCTCCTCCCTGGGTGTCTCATAAACCAGATTCTTCAATTGAGCATGTTCACAGGCTGGGTGTCATCATTCACATTCTCCAATTAAATATATTTGCAGGTAAAAGCTCTGGTAGTTTAGTTACAATCTTTTAAAGATAAGAGTTGGAATGTACTTTCAATTTCAAACTGCTGCACTACTCTTCCAGATTTCCTTCCTCCCCCCGCCCCCTTTTTTTTTTTTATGGCAACTACTAAAACAGGCACAGGAATGTTTTATCTGGAAGAGTAGTGCAGCAGTTGACAGTGGGGAGGGAATGGGGATTTTACATTATCCTTCCTCTGGAGCGGGGTGGAAATGGAGATTTTGCAATATCCTTCCCTGCCACGCCCACCACGCCACCCCCACAGAACCAGTAGTAAAAAAAATTGTATACCGCCACTGGTTTGATTTTATTATATCTGAAGAAGTGGACAAGGTCCAATTTGTCGGTCAGTCCAGCCACTTCTTTGTTAGATCCTGGCTCCTCCTGGGGATGGGTTCATGTATTTGACTTCATAATCACTGGCTCAAAAAAAAAAAAACTGCACTCTGCAGTGTCTACCATCAAGGTCATGATTAGGACAAGGCTAGTATACAACTCTGTGTTCCAGAAATTTTAAATTTTTTCCACTTGAAAAATCTGATAGGCAAATTATGTGTATAATAGCTGACAAAAGGAACCCTGCAAGACGCTTCATCTCCATAAAGCCATTATCTAAAATTAGTTGCAATACATAAAGTTTATGCCAATGAGCAGGTTTGCCTTCAGAGTTTAAATTATTTATTTTATTTATTTTATTAATTGCATTTATATACCGCCCTTCTCCCGAGGGACTCAGGGCGGTAAACAGCTCATCTAAAAACCCCACAGAAAATACAAAAGTTAAAAAGTAATTAAATTTAAATCAGCTGCTTACTAAAATTAGGAAAACCCCCCACCACCCTTAAAACCCAATTTAAAATTAAAAATGGAGATCAAATTTAAAATCATCATCTCAGCCCAGGCCGGCCTGCTCAAAGAGCCAGGTCTTTAACGCGCGCCTGAAGGCCCTCAGATCCATGCCGGTACGAAGTTCCCGTGGCAGAGTATTCCAGAGGGCGGGGGCACCCACAGAGAAGGCCCTACTCCTTGGCGCCGCCAGACGACACATAGCGGCCGACGGCACCCGGAGCAGACCCTCCCTGTGGGAACGCACCGGCCTGTTGGAGAACGTTGGCAGAATGCGGTCCTGAAGGTAACCTGGTCCCATGCCATGGGTCGCCCTAAAGGTCAAAACTAGAACCTTAAAGCGAACCCGGAGAGCCACCGGCAACCAATGCAGCTCGCGCAGGAGAGGCGTCACATGGGCGCTACGTGACGCCCCCATAATCACCCGCGCGGCTGCATTTTGCACCAACTGGAGTCTCTGGATGCTCCCCGCAGGGAGCCCCATGTAGAGGGCATTACAATAGTCCAGGCGAGAGGTGACAAGGGCCTGAGTGACCGTGCGCAAGGCGTCCCGATCCAGGAAGGGCCGCAACCGGTAGATCCGACGGATCTGATGAAACGCCCCCCTGGAGACGGCCGCAATGTGATGTTCAAGCGACAGCCGTACATCCAGGAGGACTCCCAGGTTGCGAGCCCTCTCTGTGGGGGGCAAAGCTTCCCCCCCAATAGCCAGCGAAGGTGTCAGCTGGCTATATCGGGGCGCCGGAAACCACAGCCACTCGGTCTTGGATGGGTTGAGCCGAAGCCTGTTCCCGCCCATCCAGTCCCGCACGGCCTCCAGGCACCTAGACATAGCCCCCACAGCATCGTTGGGGTGGTCCGGAGTGGAGATGTACAGCTGGGTGTCATCTGCATACAGATGACACCTCACTCCAAGACCACGGATGATCTCGCCCAGCGGCTTCATGTAAATGTTGAACAGGAGGGGAGAAAGGACCGACCCCTGAGGCACCCCACAAACCAGGGGCCTAGAGGTAGACCTCTCCCCCCCCGCCAACACGAATTGCGAACGGTCAGAGAGGAAGGAGGAGAACCATCGAAGGACGGTTCCCCCAATCCCCAACCCCCCCAACCGTCGCAATAAGATACTATGGTCGATAGTATCAAAAGCCGCCGAGAGATCTAATAGGACCAGGACAGAGGAGAACCCTCTGTCACGAGCCCTCCAGAGATCATCGACCAACGCGACCAATGCCGTCTCAGTGCTATGTCCAGGCCTGAAGCCCGATTGGAACGGATCGAGGTAAGTAGCTTCCTCCAGGTACCGGGGGAGCTGACGTGCCACCACACTCTCAACAACCTTCGCCACAAAGGGAAGGTTGGAGACTGCACGATAGTTGTTTAAAATAGCTGGGTCCAGGGAAGGCTTCTTGAGGAGGGGGCGCACCACCGCCGCCTTCAAGGCAGTAGGGAGCACCCCCTCTCTCAAGGAAGCGTTGACAATCCCCTGGAGCCAGCCTCGTGTCGTCTCCCTGGCGGCCGAAACCAGCCAGGAAGGACACGGGTCCAATAAACAGGTGGTGGCATTCAGACCCCCCAGCAACCTGTCCACACCCTCGGTGGTCATAGGATCGAACTCCCCCCAGATAACACTCTCAAGACCTGCCCCGGACACCTCCCCCGGGACCACCCAATTGGAGTCGAGCCCCTCCCGAATCTGAGCGATTTTATCATGCAGAAATCGGGAAAACTCCTCCGCCCTACCCTGCAAGAGGTCATCCCGCGCTCTCGGTTCAAGTAGAGAGCGGGTCACTCTAAACAGGGCGGCAGGCCGATTTTCTGCTGATGCAATAAGGGCGGAGAAATACGAAGATTTCGCCGTCCCTATCGCCACAAGGTAAGTCTTAATATGAGATCTCACCTGTGTTCGGTCAGACTCAGAACGGCTCGCCCTCCAAATGCCCTCTAGACGTCTTTTCCGGCACTTCATCTCCCGTAGCTCCTCCGTATACCACGGAGCCAAATGGGATCTGTGCCGGGTCAGAGGTCGCAGAGGCACAACTCGCTCTAGGGCCCCGGCGGCCAACCCATCCCAGGTGGCCACCAGGTCTCCAGGCGAGCTGAGAGCCAGATATTCAGGAAATGGCCCAAGCTCCCTCTGGAACCGATCCGGGTCCATTAGGCGCCTGGGGCGGAACCATCTAAGTGGCTCCGCCTCCCTGCGGTGGGGGGTAGCGGAACAGAAATCCAGCCTAAGGAGGGAATGATCTGTCCATGACAAGGGTGTAATAACTAAATCCCCCCAATTACAGTCATTCAACCACTGCCCAGAGACAAAAATCAGGTCCAGCATGTGTCCTCCTATGTGAGTGGGGGCAGAAACTAACTGGGTCAGGTCCATGGCCGTCATGGAAGCCAAGAACTCCCGGACCAACCCCGAGGTTTCACCGAGCGATGGCAGGTTGAAATCCCCCATGACCAAAAGCCTAGGGGTCTCAACCGCCAGCCCGGCTATTACCTCTAGGAGTCCGGGTAGGGCCGATGAGACGTGGCAGGGAGCCAGGTACGCCATCAAAAGACCCATCTGTACCCCTTGCCCCCACTTCACAAATAGAGATTCACAGCCAGCCGTCTGAGGGACAGTGGCCTCCCTAGGACAAAGGACTTCCTTTATAAGCACCGCTACCCCACCACCCCTTCCCTGAGCCCTAGGCTGGTGAAATGCAAGGAAACCTGGTGGGCACATCTCAACCAGAGGGACACCGCCCTCTGGGCCCAACCAGGTTTCGGTGACACCTACCAGGTCCGCGGCCTCCTCCTGAACCAGATCATGGATCAGGGGAGCCTTATTAACCACGGACCTGGCATTGCACAACAACAGCCGGGTATTCAGGGCCTGAGATTCCGGACAACCAGGGCTGCAGGATGGGTAAAGAGGGTCGGAGCGCGCTACCGCTTGCAGACATCGGGAGCGCGATCCCCTTACCGGATATGGCCCTCTACCCCCAGCATATCTACCTCTCCCAGTCACCGTGCTAATAAAATTAGCCCCCCGCTGCCCACCCCCTGTCTGCCACCCCGACACAGGAACCCCCGAGGCCCCCCAGGCGCGCGTGCCGGCCTGGCTGCCCCCAAATCCATGCGGGCTGTCTCCCCCGCCCGCCCTGGATCCTTCCAACCCCTTAAAAAATCCCATTAAAAATTTAATCACAGGTTTAGAACATTTCCTCCGGTTTCTTCGGCCCCACCATCGCTCCGGATCCCAGGATCCCTCATCACAAAAGGTCTTAGAGAGTCTTGGAGGCCACCTGAGGGAGAGGGGGGCATCCCTCAGGGCCCAGAGCTCTGCCCTCGAATAAGTCCGTGGTCCCGGCCACCTCGACAGTCTCGGAGTGCCTGCAGTCTCTGCCATCCTCTGGCCGCGGAAAAAATCCAGGTAGGCTGGGGTATATGCCGCCTTCCCCCAGTCGTCCCACCTCTGCCACCGGTGGGGCCCCCGGGGAGGAAAAGGTCACAGGCAGAGCTAATCCCCCCCCTGGGCCCACCACCTCTGCCACCGGTGGGGGCCCCAGGGAAAAAAGGGGAACAACCATGGCTCCGCCTAAGCGGCCCACGGGGGCATCGGCACCACCACTTCTCAGCCGAGCTCCTCCGTGGGTCCCCCAGCCTCCGCGTCGTCCTCGGGGCCGTCAAGGGTGCCCTAGGTCCACTCCAGGGCCGAAACTGCAATAGGCCCATGTCAGGACCAACCGGAGCCTCCCAAGACCGCCCCGGCCCAAGTGAGGTCGCCGAGCCTGCCACGCCGCCGTGCCTCACTGGGGGCGCCAAGGCCTTTTCACCGCCCCTTGGAACTCCGGGGGTGTCACGGCCGCTGTTCCAAGGCCTCCGCGGCTGTAGCAAGACCGCCGAGGCCAGTCCAAGGCCCTCCAAACGGCCCCCCCGAATCGGCCCCGCCCTGGGGAATCCAGGGCCGCCACACTCCTCAGGGGGCCGCTGGGGCCATGCCGTGACATAGTCTCTGTACAGGACGCCGCCACAACGACCCCAGAGGCAGCCGCCGCCGCCGCCGCCGCGGCCACCGCCGCTGCCGCCGCGGCCTCCGCCGCCACCGCCGCCGCCGCCGCGGCCGCGGCCACTGCCAGGCGCTCGTCCACAGACACCCCGCTCCGCTGACCGCCGACTTACTCCGCCGACCGCCGACCGCCGGGAAAGGCCTCCGGGGCCTCCACGATCGACTCGGAGCCGCCAGGGCCGTCGCGACCACGCCGCCCTCTGCACCGGTCCCGCGGCTCCAGCAGACCCCCGACCGGTCTCCAGATGTCCCGACCGGCCTCCCCCGATCCTCCCTCGCCTCTGCCACCGGCGAGGGGACCTAGGGGACAAGGGGGGCCGCAGCTGAGGCCGTCTAGGCCGGAGCGAGTAGCGGCGGAGCACCGCATCGGCCATCTTCAAACCCAGAAGTAAAGTTTTGCTGCCAGTTCTCTCTTGTTCATGAGAGAACTGGCAGCAAAATGAGACCATTTACTATACCTATGCATTAATCAACAATTTTTTTGTCTGTAAATACATGCGTCTCCCTGAAGCAAAACCTGCAAAGCAATGAGGTCAACCTAACCTTTAGCAAAGGTGTCTTAAGACCTGGAAGTCCAAGCATGGAGGAGTTCCACACTAATACTTTCTATGCTGACATGGTGGCAGGTTAGCTTGGCACCTCATTGGCCTCAACACTCTGATTCTGCTGGCTGCCTTCACATGGCAGAATGAAAATTGAAACAAGATCAGAATGGAGCTGGAAGCAGTGGTGGTATTCTACTGGTTTGGCCCAGTTCAGCCGAGCCGGTAGCATCCGAGAACAGTGGAGACCGAATTGGTTCTCTCTGACGCTCTGCTGTTTGGCCCACCTGCCTGCCTGCACTCCCATACTAACCTTTATATCCTGCTTTTGAAGTGCAGCTGCTTTGCGTGGCACAGCAAACAGCTGTGTGGCAGCTGCTGAAGTGACAGGGAGAGTGAAGGATTGCAGGTGGTGAGTCGGAAAGCTGCTGCGCCGGTGCAAAGTGCGCCTTTGGTGCATGCGCGCAAAATGTGTGCGCACACCCAAAGCGTGCCTACCAAGCCATGCCCACTGAACCGGTGGTAAAAATATTTGAAAAATGTGCCACTGGCTGGGAGGGACCTTGGAGATCTTCTAGTTCACTGCCCTGCTCAAGGAGGAGACCTTGTACCATTTCAGACAGATGGCCATCCACCCTTCTCTTAAAACCCTCCAGTGGTGAAGCACCAGGCATGGGATTCAAAATTTTTAACAACTGGTTCTGTGGGCGTGGCTTAGGTGGTGGGATGGCTTGGTGGTCATGTTATTGGCTGGGTGTGGCCATCTCAATATCACTCACATCGAGGCACGCATCTCCTCGCCTGGCCTCTCATGACTGTGGGGATGCTGCAACAGTCGTAAGTGTGAAAAATGGTCATAAGTCACTTTTTTCAGTGCCATTGTAACTTTAAATGGTCACTCCACACAAGCAAAGTACCAGCAAAGGAGGGGAAAAAAACTCCAGAGAGGTTTCCGAGACACGAAGTCTAGTCCTGCCAAGAATGTAATAAGGGTTAATGGAGAGGCAGTTTCTGTGAGCAACACCAGAATGTTTCCTTCCTGCCTTCCTTACAGGATTAGGCCAGTAATTTCTTCTAACAGCCAGTTCTCTGAACTGCTTAGAATGTTAACAACCGGTTCTAGCAATTAGGTGTGAACTGGTAGAATCCCACCCCTGTGAAGCACCCACAACTTCTGAAGGTAATCTCTTCCACTGGTTAATTGTTCTAACTGTTAGGAAATTTCTCCTTAATTCCAGGTTTCCTTCTCTCCTTGATTAGTTTCCAACCATTATTTCTTGTCCTGCCCTCTGGTGCTTTGGAAAGTAAGTTGAATTGGCTGTCAACTAGCCACCAACAGGGGTATAGTGCATGGGGGGAGGTGGGGTTTAATAAAAGTCAAGATAGCAACCATATTCCATAATTAAAATCTTGCCCCTTTTTCTACATGAGTGGCATATACAAAAAGTGTGGCCTCAAATCAAGTCACATCTGCCACCCCCGCTCCCAAGAGGTCACAACAAGACTATTGCGTCTGGTTGTCTCTTTCACTCTTCATAACCAGTCTAGGAACGTATGGTCATTGCAGCATCCCCATGGATCACCTGATCAGAATTTGGGCACTTGGCCACTGGCATGTTATTTATGTCAGTGGCAGCATCCTGGTGTCACATGTATCTTCATTTGTGACCTTCCAAGCCAGTTTCTGAAAAGCAAAATCAATTTGCATAAAGACTACATGATTTGCTTAACAACTGCAGTGGTTAATTTAAGAAACTTGGCCAAAAAAAAAAAAAAGATTGTAAGTCGCTTAACAATTGCCTTAGCGATGGAAATTCTGGTCCCAGTTGTGGTCGTAGGTCAAGGACTAGCTGTATATAGAAATAGCACTTAGACTTATATACCGCTTTACAGACCTCTCTAAGCAGTTTACAGAGTCAGCATATTGCCCCCAACAATCTGGGTCCTCATTTTACCCACCTCAGAAGAATGGAAGGCTGAGTCAACCTTGAGCCTGGTAGGATTTGAACTGCCAGGCAGCTGGTTGCAGAAGTAGCTTCCAGTACTGCACTCTAACCACTGCACCACAGAGGTTCCTTAGATATACAGGCTGTTATAATTTTTTCTTAGCAATAATGTGGAAATCATTGGCCCTTGCCTTTTTTTTCTAATACAGTCTTTTCAGCATCATAGCCCAATCTACTGAAAAATCACCTGTCCCAACACTAATCTGGTTCAGACCTGCAAGATAAACAAAGTTGATTTAGATGTTTCTAGCTAGCTAGATTTTGGCTACTAGAACTATCCAAATGTATCCTCAAATCAGAAGTGGTATTCAGCCGGTTCTGACCAGTTCTGGAGAACCAGTAGCAGAAATTTTGAGTAGTTCGGAGAACTGGCAAATACCACTTCTGATTGGCCCCACCGCCATCTATTCTCTGCCTCCCGAGTCCCAGCTGATTGGCTGGGTCTTCTTTTGTTGCCCTGCACAGGAGAACGGAGATGGAAAGCAGGTTAGTGGGGTGGGGAGGGAATGGAGATTTTGCAGTATCCTTCCCCTGATATGCCCACCAAACAACGGCCACCAAGCCAAACCACGCCCACCAAACCACGCGCACAGAACCGGTAGTAAATTTTTTTGAATCCCACCACTGCCTCAAATACCCTTTCCTTGTCTGCTGTAGAAAAATGAAGCAATTGGTGAAAACAGAGAAGTCTGAGCATTTGTTCGTGCAATAAGAAACTTCCTCTTGTTGCTGTCTGCTAGTTCCACCATTTAGATGGTAATCGTCTATTTTTAATTTAACCTTCCACTATCTGCACATTTGCATATCTCATGATTTGTATTTATCCCAAATTCAAAAACTCTGGGTGGTTCGTATTTTTTTAAAAAGTGCTATAAATTTATTTTAAACGGTCAGTTTAAAAATGACAAGTGTAATTAAAAATACCATGAAAAAAAAAATCCAGTTAGGATGATGGAAATGTAATGGCCATGACTTGTGAAATTGCAGGGACGTCTGAGCCTGAGAAGACAGACTGATTCTGAGAAACAGGATACCTCTCCAAATTCCCAGGGGATGGGGACAGGGGTGGGATTCAATTTTTTTTTACTACTGGTTCTGTGGGCATGGCTAGGTGGGCATGGACAG
This sequence comes from Bungarus multicinctus, assembly GCA_023653725.1. NCBI lineage: Eukaryota > Metazoa > Chordata > Lepidosauria > Squamata > Elapidae > Bungarus > Bungarus multicinctus. The sequence continues at coordinate 19,219,453 of CM042848.1, read as the reverse complement.
GGGTCATGTGACTGGGTGGGCGTGGCTATGTGGCCATGTGACTGGGGGGGTCAAAAGTATATTTTTCTTTTGCAGCACCCCCCAACATCCCGGTTTGGCCCACTGGGTCTCAGGGAAGCCTCCTGTGCACTGAAAACAGAAGTATTTTGAAGCCTTCCGAGGTAAGTACAACATGGAAAGGGTGATCAGCTGTGCCCCATGATTTAGATTAGCTAGAAAGCAAGAAATCCAACAATTTCTTACTTTCTAGCACGGGTGGGATTCTACCAGTTTGCACCTATTCGCTGGAACCGGTTGTTAACATTCTAAGCAGTTCGGAGAACCGGTTGTTAGAAGAAATTACTGGCCTAATCCTGTAAGGAAGGCAGGAAGGAAACATTCTGGTGTTGCTTACAGAAACTGCCTCTCCGTTAACCCTTATTACATTCTTGGCAGGACTAGACTTCCTGTCTCAGGCACCTCTCTGGAGTTTTTTTCCCCTTCTTTGCTGGTACTTTGCTTGTGTGGAGTGAACATTCAAAATTACAGTGGCACTGAAAAAAGTGACTTATGGCCATTTTTCACACTTACGACTGTTGCAGCATTCCCATAGTCATGAGAGGCCAGATGAGGCCTTGATGTGAGTGATATTGAGTTGGCCACACCCAGCCAATAACATGACCACCAAGCATGTCCACCCAGTCACATGACCACCAAGCCACACCCACCACCTAAGCCATGCCCACAGAACAGGTTGTTAAAAATTTGCATCCCACCCCTGCTTTCTAGCTAATCTAAATTGCGCAGCACAGCTGATCATCATCCAGCTGATCATTGGAAATATCGGTTCGGCCAAACTGGTAGCATTTTTTACTACCAGTTTGGGTGAACTGGGCTGAACTGGCAGCATTTCACCTCTGGATGGCAAACCAAAACTTGCATCCCAAGCTGATCTTACAAGATTCTATCTGCAAAAGATAGTCCTGTGAACTCAAACCATGTAGGATTTTATAGATCAAACCCAGCCATCTGAATTGTATTTGGAAACATCTTGGCAGCCAATGGAGTAGCTGTATTCTCTATCAACTATATTTCTAGGCTGACTTAGCAACAGTGATAGCACTTGGACTTAAACTAGAGGTTTAACTTATTTATTCTGTTCCTCTGGGACAATTTGAGAATAAACCCACTTATTCTTTTAGCAATAGCAATAGCACTTAGATTTATATATCGCCCCATAGTGTTTTACAGCACTCTCTAGGAGGTTTATAGAGTAAGCCTATTGCCTCCAACAATCACAGTCCTCATTTTACTGACCCGGGAAGGATGGAATCCTGAAACAACCTTGAGCTGGTCAGAATCAAACTGCTGGCAACTGGCAGTCGGCAGAAGTAGCCTGCAGTACTGCATTCTAACCACTGCGCCACCACAGCTCCTAAAAGCTGTTTAAAGGGGTCCATGGTGAAGAAAAGATTAAGAACCACTGGTCAACAGCACTTAAAACCCATAGTGTTTTACAGCATTCTCTGGATGGTTTCCAGAGTCAGCATATTGCCCCCCCAATGATCTGGGTCCTCATTTTATTGACCTCAGATAGATGGAAGGCTGAGCCAAACCTGAGCCCTTGTCAGGATCAAACTCCAGACTGAGGGCAAAGTTAGCTTGCAAAACAGCCTTCTAACTACTGTGCCGCGTTCCTCCAAGCTAGTCAGAAGTGGCATGCACTGTAGGTTATGGGTGGGTAGGCAGTGTCACCAGGGCCTCCTGCTCTTAAAAAGGGTTCATATGGCACACCAAGAACTGGGCACAGTCTCTCCTGACCATGGACTCCTATGGCATTTTAGGTAAAGGTTCCCCTGCACATACGTGCTAGTTGTTCCTGACTCTAGGGGGAGGTGCTTATCTCCGTTTCAAAGCCGAAGATCCAGCGCTGTCCGAAGACGTCTCCGTGGTCATGTGGCCAGCATAACTAAACACCGAAGGTGCACGGAACGCTGTTACCTTCCCACCAAAGGGGTCCCTATTTCCTACTTGCATTTTTACATGCTTTCAAACTGCTAGGTTGGCAGAAGCTGGGGCAAGTAACAGGAGCTCACTCCATTACGCGGCGCTAAGGATTCAAACCACTGAACTGCTGACCTTTCTGATTGACAAGCTCAGCATCTTAGCCACTGAGCCACCGCGCCCCTATCCTATGGCATTTACTACTTCTCATATCTCAACTCTTTGCTATCTGAAGGAACCAAGTGAGACGTGGTTCCAACACAAGGTGGCAAACGTCTTGTTTTCGGAATTTCTCAAGTCAGCTCCCATTCCTTGGGTCAACTTGAAGCACTCTTATGGAGGGATGAAGCACAAAATACCATTAACAGTCTCCCTCTCTCTCTCCTGGGATAAACCCAATTCATGAGGTTAGTAGCCAAAGGAGCAGAAAACCCCAGGATGATTTCCCCCCCCCCCCCAATATCCCTTGCCAGAATAAGACTTTTCTCTCTTAATTGGAAAGTTAATGCATGCTGTGGGTGAAAGAAAGGCTCAAATTAATATGATCGCATGGCGTATTGATGAAGCTTCTGAGTCATACAACCATTTTAAAACAGATCTGCTCTTGATTTATGTATTTGTTCACCCAGGAAAAAATTAAAGCACTTGCTAAGAGAATTCTTTATTCAAATCTTTGCACGGCAGCTGTAGGAGATAAACTGAAAATATGATTCGGGGCCCTGAAGCCTTGAATTTTTGGGTGGCCAAAATATTTGCAGTTCTGTCTGCACACTGCCAGTTCTTCTGTATTTGAATCAAGCCTTCTCTAGTCTCCAGCCTTTGATGCAAATACAAACGCAAGCTTTTGTTGATTCTACCGCCTGAACCATAATGCACCAATCGGCTTTTTGGTGTCTTAATACTTGCACAAAAGGAAATGAACAGAGGAAGAGCAGAATAGCAGATGTGGAGCCCCCTTCCCCATGCATACAGGGGAACCTATGACTACAATTGAGCCCCAAATTTATATAGCTCAACGAGACATTTGTTAAGAGAGGGTTTTTTTGCAAATTTAGCTTAAAAAGTTTTACAACTTTTCTTGCCACCGTTGTTAAGTGAATCATTGCAATTGTTAAGAACTCGGTTCCCCATTCACTTTGCTTGTCAGAAAGTCACAAAAAGTGATTGTCAGGCTCCGAGTTCACCCAGAGCCCGTCAGCTCCGAATATGCCTCGCAGCAAGTCAGCTGGCCATGTCACCTTATCTCTGCTGCTGTCAGATCTGTATTTCTTCTTGTGTGCTGGCTGATAGCTTTGGAATGACTCAGCAGAGCTGAGGATGGATTCTGCAACAACTGCAGGGCTGCAGGATGGATCCTGGAACAACTGCGGGCTGCTGGAACTGGCTCTTTATTGATGTGGTGCATATTGCTAAAGGAGTTTGGGGCACATATAGGTGGTAATTAGGACTTAGGTTAAAACATGGTGAAGGTGGGGATCAGTTAGTGAGGGTCGGAATAGGGTAGGGATGTAGACATGTTATAGGGTTAATAGCATTTAGGGATAATGGGTTAATAGAATTAGAACTGCCTATAGGCCTGAGTGTGGTGGGGTGTGTCTCATGATAATGGTGATAAAAGGAAAGGGAGCAAACTCAAACCAACTCTAACCTTGCCTGGCTTTTAGCCACTCTTGCCTGATTAGAGTATTTGTTGTTTGATGCTTTATTGAATAAACCATCATTGGCCTAAAGAGGAGCTGGAGTTTGGATTCATTTAAAGACAAATCTTCAATACTCAAGGACTGGCTGAGAGTGATCATGTAACCCCAGGCCTGACGAGGGGATGGGGTTCAGCCAGTACATTGTTCCGGAGCTCATGGAGCTCAAAGGGGGCCCGTGAAGGGGAATTTTTTTAAAAAAATTTTTTTACAAAAAAACAAATTTTTAAAAAGAAAAACAGCAGGATGGTGTGTCAACTTGGACACGCCCAGTGGAGGTGGGAGTGGGGGATAGTGGGGGTGAAACACTCCAAAGCTAGATCAAATCAACTCATCCGGGGGCAAACAGCAAGGAAGGAAGGCGTGTCCTTCCCACGCAGCAGGGGCAGCAATGATCACCCTGCCTCCACCTCCTCCTCCAGAGGTGGGATGCTACCGGTTCGGTCTGGTTGTATAGAACCGGTAGCTCTGAAGAGCAGCAGACACCGAACCATGACACAAATATTGCCACCCTCACAACTTGAACACAAACAACATAGCTTTGTAAAAGTTCATTGCATAAACTGGTCTAGCATTGCACTAATATTAATAAGGATAAAGATCATGAGTTCCCATATCACAGATAACTTGAATTTGATTTCTTTCCATTGCAAATGAGGTACAGATTCCTTTCATAGTAAGTAATAAAGAAAAAATGAGCACAGGGGAAAAAATTCCTTTGGAACGTTTCATCCCGGAGCCATTCCAGAACAGCTTTTTAAGCATAATATTTACAAGGAATAAAAGAAATGTACCTTGAATTTAGCAAAACTGTTTTATGAAATGACAATCATTTGGCTCCCTCCCTGAGAAATGTACAGTGGCGTAAGAGAAAAGATTCAAATTCTAGCATTTAGAATGTTACTTAGAGACTGGGGCGGTTGGTAAACTTGGTGGGCCTGGAATGCTGGCTGGCTGGCTGGAGAATTCTGTGAGTTGACCTCCCCATATCTTAAAGTTGCCAGGTTTGAGGAAGAACATATCAAGTTAAGAGCGATTCATAGTACAAAGTGAACCAGACAGTAAAAGGTCGTGTACATAATAACTGGCAGTGCATGAAAACATTAAAACCAGATGTTTCCTCCGTGCTTAAAATCCGCTACTTTACAACGTGTTGTTGCCTTGTAACATTTTAGAAACAATTTGCTTTAGGGTTTATAGTTAATACACTGCAGATGTGTTAAGAGAGAGCATGCAGACTAGAGATCGAGCCAGTCAAGAAGGATTGTCATCTCAGATGGAACAGCGGAACCAGTCCAGATCTACAAAGTGATGTGTCCTTTTAGAATAGTGAGATCAAACCTATTCCCTACCATGAACTAGAGCAGTGATGGCGAACCTTTTCGTTGTGGTGTGCTGAAAGCATGCGCATGCCGGCACCCACCATACAATGCATGCACCCTGCGCATGCACATGCAACACCTCCTTACCTGCACTGTGCATGTGCATGCCTCCCAGCTGATTTTTGGCCCGTTTTATGGCCTCCTGAGGCTGCAGAGGCTTCCCTTGAGCCTCCAGGAGGGCGAAAATGGCGTCAAACGGGCCACAAATCAACTAGGAGGCATGCGCATGCGCAGTGCAGGTACGTTTGGTTGGGGCTCATGTGCCCACACGAATGGCTCTGTGTGTCATCATGGAACAAGAGCAAAGGTTTCAAACTCAAGACCTGCAGGCTGGATCTGGGCCATGGAGTGTTTTGGTCTGGCCTGAGGGACCACCCTGGAAATAGCAAAGGACCGGCCTGCAGTGCCTCTGCCAGTGAAAATGGAGCTTGGGAGGGGCATACACAGCTTTCCCGAGTTTGGTTTCTGGCTGCAATGGCTTCCTGCACTCTGCCAGAGGAAAATGGAACTTAGGAGCATCGTGCATGGCCTTCTCAACCTCCATTTTCTCTGGCAGAGGCCTGGAGGAGGCCATCACAGACAAAAATGGAGCCTAGGAGGGGTGCCCCCAACACGAGTGATGTTGAGGAGGCCATGCCCCCAGGTCACACAACCCAGCCCCTCCCCTTCCCGAGGTCAAACATTAACCCTGATGTGGTCCTCAATGAAATTGAGTTTGACACCCCTGAACTAGAGAGATCTGTAGTCCAGTGGATTATTCTGGGCAAGAGTGAAAACAATTAATACCTTCAGATTACTTCAGTGGTTGATGAGTTCAGAAGACTTATATTCATTTGGAATCATTTTTTCTGGAAAGGGAAATAATATAGCTGATTGATATCTATTTGATCCCAAATATCTCTTCTATTGAATTGTCTCTGAATTGATCTTAGTCTAATGCAGGGGTATCAAACTCAAGACCCGCAGGCCGCATCTGGCCCACGGGGTGGTTAAATCTGGCCCACAGGGCCCCCCTGGAAATAGCAAAGGACCAACCCGCAGTGCCTCTAGCGCCAAAACATGGTGTGGGGGGCTGTGTGCGGCTCCCTGTACTCCATTTTTGGCCTGTACAGCCTCCTGCAGTATTCTGATGGCCAAAATGGGGCACAGGGAGTTGTGCAAGGGCTGCCATGCCCCATTTTTGGAAGTGTCCTATCAAATTCTGTACCTGTCAATAGTGGTGTCCCACAAGGCAGTGTCCTAGGACCAACCCTCTTCATATTCTACATAAATGACCTCTGTGATCATATTAAGAGCAACTGTATTCTCTTCACTGATGATGTAAAGCTGTTCAATACCACAGACAATACTGCTACCCTTCAAAAAGATCTTGACTATGTATCAGAATGGTCAAACAAATGGCAACTTCAAATCTCAACAAATAAATGTTCTGCCCTACATATTGGCAAAAAAGAATCAGAAAATAAAATACAGGCTGAATAGTCAAGACCTTGTTGATGATCCAAACTCTGTCAAGGATCTTGGAGTACTCATCTCTAATGACCTAAGTGCTAGAGCCCACTGTAACTACATAGCCAAAAAGGCATTAAGAGTTGTTAACCTAATCCTACGTAGCTTTTTCTCTGGTAATATCACACTACTAACTAGAGCATACAAAACATTTGCTAGACCAATACTTGAATACAGCTCATCAGTCTGGAACCCACATTATGTATCTGATATTAACACAGTTGAGAAAGTCCAGAAATATTTCACAAGAGTTCTCCACTCCTCTACTTGTTGCAGAATACTTTATGCCACCAGGCTTGAAACTCTAGACCTAGAAAATCTAGAACTATGCCACCTTCGATCCGATCTAAGTATAGCACATAAAATCATACATTGCAATGTCCTAGTTGTCAATGAATATTTCAGTTTCAACCACAACAATACAAGAGCAAACAATAGATACAAACTCAAGGTAAACCGCACCAAATTTGATATGCAGGAAATACGACTTTAGCAACAAAGTAGTCAATGTCTGGAATACTCTACCTGACTCTGTGGTTTCTTCCCCAAACCCCAAAAACTTTAACCTTAGACTGTCTACTATTGACCTCACCCTTTTCCTAAGAGGTCTATAAGGGGCGTGCATAAGCGCACCAACGTGCCTACTGTCCCTCTCCTATTGTTTGTTTTTAGTTCTCTTATATGTATCCATTTCATGTATTCATAATTATGTTTATACTTATACCTATTATCTTGTAAGCGAATGACAAATCAAATAAATAAATAAATAAATATAAATACATTTTTGGTCTGGATGGCCTCGTGCAGCCCACTGCCAGTCAAAAAGGGGTGCCTTATTTTGGCCAGTAGGGTGTTGCAGGAGGTTTCTGTCTTGTCACCCAGCTGGCTTGCAGAGGAGAACAACAATGCTGATCCGGCCCTCAAAGAAATCTAGTTTGACACCCCTGGTCTAATGAGACTGTGAACAATAAAGCAATAAGGACCCTATATTGAAAGTAAGAGCAAAACTCATGATGAATATTGGTGAACATACCTTTGAACTCGTTTTAGGAAACAATGGAAACAATGGATTCATAATGTTTCAATGACCCCTGCATTCACTCAGAGCTTTAATGTTATATATGAATATTCCATTTGGGGCCACAATTGCTGGAAAAGCAACTAGAACATTTCTGAGGAAAAAATGGTGAGGAATATTATTCCAATCCAATTCAAACTGGGTCCATTTATAGTTACAGTGTCTGGACACAGTGTCCTTATCCATGTTGTTTGAAAGAGTTTGTGATTGCTGGAGGCTTTGAATATGGAGGTGGCTGTAAGAGGTATTGGCCAATTTCATCCGGGAAATTATGAACTTTGATTTCAGAAAAGGGATGTTCCCTGCTTGTTGAAAGTAATGGTGGATAGATTTCAGACTTACGGATGCTAGGATGCTAAACCTCCTTCCTTCCTTCCTTCCTTCCTTCCTTCCTTCCTTCCTTCCTTCCTTCCTGGTTAAATACACTGGCCAACAAAATAGCCAATTTTAGTTGATCTGCTGAGTAGAATTGATCCTTGTTACTCTTCACAGAAAGAATTTCAAAACATTCATAAAGAAGAAAGAGAAACCATATCCATGGTATCACCAAGAATGGAAGACTGGAAATATACTAGTACTTCAAATATTAAAGATTGGATTTGAGAATTATATAACATACCAATTCTAGAAAAGGCAGACTTTTCTCCTACTAATTAAACAATAACAATGCATTTTCTTCTGGTACAAATTTCAATATATTTTGCAAAAAGAAATTTTAGTATTGAACTCAAAGAAAATTTTACTCAGTGTTCTTTTGAGAAAGCATGACTATTGACTGTCAAGCAACACAGAACATAAAATAACAGAAGGGACCTTGGGGGTCTTCCAATCCAACCCTTGCTTAAGCAGGAGACTCTATACCAGAGGTATCAAACTTGCGTTGTCATGGCGGTGTCGTGTGATGCATTGTGAAAATTTCCAGCAAATTCAAATCCAGAAAACACACAGGTGACTGATTCAGCATTAAACATAATAACATATTGAAGTAAAGTTTACAATACTAGTAGTTTCTTCCAACAAGGAAAAGGTTACAAACAAAACAAACAGGAGCTCAGGAGCTCAGAAAAAGATAGTAGTTTAGTTTAGCAGGCAAGCAAGTTAGTTTCTCTTTAGAGCTGAGCACACGGAGCTAAGCCACTCTCAGCCCCCAATTCAGCTCTCATTGGCTGAACTATGTCTCTGTCATGCCCCTGGTGGAGACTGACTCTGAGGGAGAGGAGGAACAGCAGACAGGGAGTAGAAGTGTGGCTCCAGAGGTTATGGAGGAGGCTGGGGAAGGGCAGAGGCCAGCTGAGCAGTCAGAGGGGGATCCAGGCCCATCCCCTATCCATCCTAGGGCATGCAGGGAGGAGAGGATAAGGGAGAGACGTGGTCTACTCGGAAGGAGACGGCCTTGATCCTTTTCATGGGCTGCAGCTGTGACAACTGAATAAGAGGACAGACATGCGTATGGGTGAACGCTGGAAACAAAGCATGGACTTATCTCTAGTTTATGGTTCCTTTCTGAGTTTGGCATCTTTCCCAGTGTGTGATCTGTTATCTGCAGATGTCCTCCAGCCCTTATCTTGCCTGGTTTGTATTGCTTTTATCCTCCTTCTTGTAACTGTTCGTGTTTGAGTTTTTTGTCTTCATGTATTCATAACTATGTACTGTATATACTTATACCTATTATCTTGTAAGCGATTGACAAATCAAATAAATTCTAAAAATTCCGTCAAGGATATTTGGAGCTTGGAAGCAAAGTGAAGGAATAAAAGGGGCTTCATCGGGTTTTTGTGACTATGCTTGTTTTGTTTCCCGCCCTGAGTCATCACAGTCTCTTTCAGGTCATGAATACTCTGGCATGTATTGCAACCTTTTTACCCTTTGCTAAATTGGGTGTGGGCATGGCCAGTACGTGACGCATCCAGCCCATGGGCTGCGAGTTTGACAGCCCTCCTCTATACCATTATGGACAAATGGTTGTCAAATTTCTTTACAGCCTCCAGTGATTGAGCACCCACAATTTCTGGAGGCAACCTCTTCCATTGATTAATTGTTCTCGCTGTCAGGAAATTTCTTCTTAGTTCTAGGTACTTTCATGATTTGCTTTTGTACTGAAAGTTCTATTCACATACACTTATTCATTCATATTTATTCAGCTGAAAGGGTAGCTGGTCAGGGGATGAGTTCCAAAAGATTTGAGACAGGTCCGTTATGTATACAAGTAGTCCCTGACTTACGGCCAAATTGGAACCAGAATCTTGGTTATTAAGTGAAATTGTTAAGTGAGATGTCATGTGACTACTTCACTCAATTACCACTATCTCTGCACTCCCAGTTACAGTGGAAGGTGATTAAATAGATGGAGTCTCAGGTAAGGGCAGTTGGGACCTTTTTGAATCAGACCAAGCTCTGGAAAGAAACTGCACTTGATTATGATATCATCATCATCATCATCATCATCATCATCATCATCATCATTTTAGCCATTGAATATTCCACTGCAGGATGGCCTCTTCCGCATGTCTCCAACCAATACAGTTCTGAGCTTTCTTTTGCCAATTGGGCCCACAATACTTGCTGATGTCATTGATCCATCTTGTTTTAGGTCTCTTTCATGGATGTTTTTGATCAAGTGGGATCAATTCTATGACTGCTTGGGACCACCTGCCATCAGTTCTTCTTGCTATGTGACCAGCCCATTTCCATTTCCATTCTTTCACTCTCTCTCTCTTTTTAATATAAATTTTATTAAATTTTTACCTTTAAAAACAAATTGTATATACATTTTTGCAGTTATTTGTGACATCAGTTATACCATTCTCTTGTACAATTGTCTAACCAGACATACCATTTTTCCCAGGTCGTATAGTATTCTTTTCCTTCTCTCTCCTGCACTTCCATTGTAAGCGTGTTCATTTCTGTGCAATTCATTACTTTTTTATGATCAAGCCATCTGTTGGGGTACTATCTAATTTCCAGTTTTGAGCATATAGTATCCTAGCCACTGTTAAGATATGTATTATTCAACATTCAATCTCTTTTGTATATTCTCCTTTAGTTATCCCTAGTAAAAACATTTCAGGTTTGAGTACAATCTTTAGACTTGTTATTTCCTGTAACCAGATCTTTATCTTGTTCCAGAATTCCTTTGCTTTTGGGCAGGTCCACCACATGTGAAAGAATGTACCGGGTTTCTTCTTACATTTCCAACATTCTGATTTTAAGTTTGGATAAATTTTAGCCAATCTCGCCGTTCTCCATTCTTTCACTCTCTTGATGGCATTGTATATTTTCATTTGTTTTCTAATCCTTGTGCAGATCTTTCTATCTTGTCTTGTGATGCCAAGCATGTATCTTTCCATGGCTATTTGCACCACTTGTAGCTTTTGTATCGATTGTGAGGTTAATGTCCCATGTTTCACTGGTATATGTTAGAACAGGTAGCACACACTGATCGAAAAATTTTCTCTTCAGGCATAGGGGGAGGTTGTTCTTGAAGATTATGTTTAACTTGCCAACATGATAATGGGTGAGAAAACAGCTGGATCAATTAGTTTTCTTGGTAAGATTCAGAATGACCAATCCTGATGTTCTTTGGTTGCATAGCAACATAGAGATCAGAAACCCTGTTTTGCCCTGACTCTATTCTTCTCTGCTGGAGACATCATAAAAATGTCAGTCCAATAAGATTTTTCCTTTCTAGCAAGATAGATCTGCCAGCTGCAACTGAATTGTAACTTTTAGCCCATGTCACTAAATGCCGAATACTCCCTTGACCCTATTGGGAAAAGATCATCAAAGTTTTAAACTAAATTATCACATGGGTGACCTTTAATAATCCCCTTTTAATGACCTGATCCCTGAAATGATAAAAAGCCAAAAATTCTGTGAATAAAATGCAGATGCAGATAAAGGTGATAGATAGCATTCCAGAGGTTGAACTCTATGTAAAACAACAAGTTCACAATTTGGAGGATGATCTCGATATACTGCTTGAGCCTCAATGGAATTGTTACTTATCATAGATGCTTCTTTTTCCTCTTCCAATTTGGTATACCAGCTATATCTTTGGCAGAAGAACAAAGACATGACTTCAGTGGCAACTTCATGACCTTGAACACTGGAATTGGAGCAAAATGCAAGGGTCCTATCCAGACTGCTCAAATAAGCACCTATTTGGAATGATAGCCACCAGAGGTAGTATTCAGCAGATTCTGATCAGTCCTGGAGAACCAGTAGCAGAAATTTTGAGTAGTTCAGAGAACCGGCAAATACCAACACTGACTGGCCCTGCCCCCATCTATTCTTTGCCTCCCAAGTCCCAGCTGATCGGCTGGGTCTTCTTTGGTTGTCCTGCATAGGAGAACGGAGTTGGAAAGCAGGTTAGTGGGGTGGGGAGGGAATGGGGACTTTACAGTATCATTCCACAGGAGTGGGGAGGGAATGGAGATTTTACAGTATCCTTCCCCTGCCATGCCCAGCAAGCCACGCCCAACAAGCCGTGCCCACAGAACAAGTAGTAACAATTGTTGAATCCCACCACTGATAACCACTGAGTGGTATTCATGGAGATCAATACTGTCAAGATGTTGTCTGCAAAATCCCACCTGTGTGAGATACTTAAAGGGTCGAGGCTTTGATCACATGGTTGTAAACCCCATGTGACTTTTTAAATGACTTTTTAAACTCCCTCCTGGCAGACAAGCTTCTTGGCATTTGTGGCCTATTTGTTTTTGAATACTGTTGTTGACCTGGAGGGTCAAGAACATTATGTTCACCAACTTTGCAAAAATTAGAATAATTCGGTTTTGGGAATGCATGTACAGGTAGCAAAAGACTTTAGTAAAACTTTATTTTAAAAAAAAATATAGCCATCTGATAGATGTCTGGCATGGCCATTTTATAAGACTACTTAATAACATAGGTTAATATTTTTGTTTTTATGACTATATTTTTTATTAAAACTTTTAAACAAGAAGATGAAAATAACATTAATAAGGAAGAAAAAAAGGAAAGGACTGTGGTCAAAGAAAGAGGAAAATGTGCAAGAAAAGAAAAAAGTTGAAGAATGGAAAAGGAAGGGAAAAAATGTAAAGAAGAAACTTCCTATATTCTTCACTGTAGTTATTTGGGTTCAGTTTGAAGGGGGTCTATCATAATCATTAAAAAAATCTTCTGAAAAAAATTGTTGCCTGGTGTAATAAGGCAAGAATTTAAGATGGGGTAACTGCTTTCCAATAAGATCTGTGATTACAGGTTAATCTTTCCAAAGAAGAGCCCAAATTTTTATGTAAAAGAAACTAATCACACTGCTAAACAAATAATTCCCTCAACACTGTCCAACTATTTACAAAGTCTGCACTACTATTCAGGGGTGAAATTCAAATTTTTTACAACGGTTCTATAGGTGTGGCTTAGTTGGTGGGCGTGGCTTGGTGGTCATGTTATTGGCTGGGCTTGGCCAACTCAATATCACTCACATTGAAGCACACATCTCCCACGCCTGGCCTCTCGTGACTGTGGGGATGCTGCAACAGTCATAAGTGTGAAAAATGGTCATGTCACTTTTTTCACTGTCATTGTAACTTTGAACAAGCAAAGTACCAGCAAAGGAGGGAAAACAAACTCCAGAGAAGTTCCTGAGACAGAAAGTCTAGTCCTGCCAAGAATGTAATAAGGGTTAATGGAGAGGCAGTTTCTGTAAGCAACACCAGAATGTTTCCTTCCTGCCTTCCTTACAGGATTAGGCCAAAAATTTCTTCTAACAACCGGTTCTCCAAACTGCTTAGAATGTTAACAATCGGTTCTAGCAAACAGGTGCGAACTGGTAAAATCCCACCCCTGCTACTATTACTATTAATCTTCTCATCACTCCTTATCACCCATCCCCTTCCACTTGTGACTGTATGACTGTAACTTTGTCACTTGTATCCTTAGGATTTATATTGACTGTTTCCTAATATGATTTGATTGCTTATTGTACCCTGTGACTATTATTAAGTGATATATCTTATGATTCTTTACTTTTGATAAATGTATCTTTTCTTTTATGTACACTGAGAGCATATGCAATTAAGACAAATTCCTTGTGTGTCCAATCACACTTGGCCAATAAAGAATTCTATTCTATTCTACTCTATTTATTCTATTCTATTCTAATGATCTTTTTCGTTGGTTTTGGTTTAACATGCAGGATTATGTCAACAGAAGGAACAATCAGATCTTTGCTTTGTGCAGACAGATTGTGACTATGACACCCTGAAAAAGGTCACCCTCTTTTTGATACACACACAGTGGCTGTGCAAATGCTGTGTCTGGAGAGGATAAAGTGGGGCAGTTCTTGAACACCCTGTAAGGATAACAAAAGAAAAATTGTTGACAAGGGAAAATAAATCTTTCCTTGCTGGGTTTGAGAGTTAATATTAAATGAATAATGTTGGGTTTAGAGAAAGAGGGCAGGGTTTTCTCCATTCAACCCACCTCATCCTCAGTGCCTGTAACATAATTTACGAAGAAGACAGCCATCTTTGGCTTAATTGGAAAACTCCAGCCAATACCCATATATTGCTATCATTTTCCAAAGTACTTTAATCTACTTTTCTTAATCTAATTATTCTGCAGTATATGGGTGTATCTAAGAAAGATTTTCATGCACTGCTAATGACCTGACTTTCCAGGAGTCAGATCAATGAATTATTTTTTTTTTCACAAAAGTGGGGAACGGCACAATCCTTCCAAATTTTCAAAGAACTGACACCGGGAATAAAATGGTTGCAAGCCCAAAGAGATCACTGGATGTTCTTATTTCTGCACGTGGCATATACGTTAATGAGGTGCCTACACAGGGTGCCAGTAGGACGTGGTTTAAAAAAAAAACAAGTTAAGAAGGGATCCATGGCATTGCAACACACATAAAAATGGGCACAGCTTCTGTCATGTTGCGGCCACCATCTTGATTTTTTTTTTTTCAGAGCACACCCCAAGTGAGCACCCCTGTCCTAGCAACACTTGAAACATAGCTTCTCGCAGTGGTGGGATTTAAAATTTCTTACTACTGGTTCTGTGGGAGTGGCTTGGTGGGCGTGGCAGAGGAAGAATACTGCAAAATTCCCATTCTCTCCCCACCCCACAAACCTGCTTTCCAGCTCTGTTCTTCTGTGCAGGGCAACCAAAGAAGACCCAGCCAATCAGCTGGGACTCGGGAGGCAGAGAATAGATGTGGGCGGGGCCAGTCAGAGATGGTATTTGCTGGTTCTCTGAACTATTCAAAGTGTCATGCCCCTGTCAGAATCTGAATCCGAGGAAGAAGCCGGATAGCTGACAGGGAATGGGAGTGCAGCTCCATTGGCTGTGGAGGAGGCTGGGGAAGGGCAAAATCCAGCTGGGTAGAGCAGGGAAGAGGTAGAACAAGGGAGAAGGAGTTCAGAGGAAAAACCAGGCCCACCCCCTCTTCATCCTTGGGCACACGGGGAGGAATGGAGAAGAGAGCAACGTGGGTTGCATGGCTTACGGGGGAAGAAAGGGCCCTAATTCCCTTCATTAGCCACAGCTGGGAAGATAGTTGATAAGAAAGGCAGGTTGCGTGTGGCAGGCTGCTGGGAGCAAACGTGACTTTATCCGGCGTTGTCGTGGCTTATCTGTATTCCTGGCATCTTCCCAACTGTGTGAGTTTTGCTGTGCCTTCAAATCTGAAATTCTTGCTCCTGCCCTGCCAAACTAATTACTTCAGTTTGGCTTGTTTGGACTTTATGTTACAGTTTGTGTTGCTCATATTTTGAACTTATTTTTTTGCAGTCAAAGGCTGTTCCTGGGAGAGTTTTTCTCCAGTCAGAAGGTAACCTGGACATTGGGAGCAAAGTTGGAGATAATAAAGGGACTCTTATTGCTTATCTGACTGTATTGCCTTTGTGCCACGCTCTGGGTCATCACACAAATTTTCCGCTACCGGTTCTCCAGAACTGGTCAGAACCTGCTGAATACCACCTCAGGCTTCTCTATGCCTCCAGACTCTTTGCTGGGGGTATTCATCCTGCCTACACCCTAGCCAGTTAAAAATTTGATCTGAATATTGATGTTGATTTATGCTTGACTCCAGAAACGTTCTTCAATTCTTCATCTTCATGTCATCTAGGACTTATTGCATCTAAGTGAAGGACAAATGTGCCCTGGAAGTTTATTTTGTGTGTGATGCCCCTATTACATTGACTTGATCTAATCTAGAAACCGGAACACCATGCGTTCGAGTCCCACCTTAGGCTCAAAAGCCAGCTGAGTGGAACAATCATTCGCCCAGCTCAATTCACCTCACAGATTGCTGTTGTGAGGAAAATTGGAGGAGGAAGTATTACTATGTTCACCATCTTGAGTGATTTATAAAATAATAGAGTATAGGTGTTATAATAAATAAAACTTAATGCTAAATAACTAAAAATGAAAAAAGTGGATAAAAAAAATCTAATAAATAAATAAATATATATCCCAAAGAAGGAAAGGCAAACCCAGGAAGCCCTCTTACCACTACCGTGTTGTTGAGGTGTTATAATATGGCTGGATATTATAACAACAGGTTTTAATGTGGCTGCAAAGCTGATTCTTAAAATATATGCCTACAATGACAAGAAAAAATGTACAATAGTAAAGGATATGTTTGAAAAGAGAAATGAGTTTGAAATAGATTACGGCAAATGTAAATATAATTTACATTCATATTTCCACTTCGTCCTCTGTAATTTAAAGTGAAACCAGCATGAAGTTATGCATTATAAAGTGCAAGTGTTTTTATTACCAGTAGTTTTCGACAATGCATGTACAATATTCATTTTCTGAAGACTCGAACAGATTAAAAGACCCTTTCTTTCTTTCTTGCAAATGGATTCTGTGTTTTGATAGAATAAATTACATAGACATTACCCGGCATTCATTTTAAATAGTTAGTTTACATTGATGGTGAGGGTTTTTTTGAGTTAGTTTATATTTGTTAGCAAGAATCCAAAAATTCCTTTGGATCACTCTAACAGTTTTTGTACCGTTTTTTTTATTCTGGAATCTAAAGCAACGGAAAGCAACAGGTAATCTGGGGATGTTCTACAGCAGTGTCTCCCCCAATCTTTTGGGGACCAGGGAACCAGTTCTGTGGAGAGAGGTTTTTTCCGTGGACCGAAGGAGGCGTGGTTTCATGTATTGCCTGCATCTTACAGATGGGACTTTGCTTGTTTCTGCATAGTATCCTTCCCCTAACATGCCCACCAAGCCACACCCACAGAACCGGTAGTAAAAAAAAAATTGAATCCCACAACTGATGCTGCAGCCCAGTGCTGGTCCACGGACTGGGAGTTGGGGATCTCTGCTCTACAGGTAAAGAGCAGGGTTAAAATGGTTAGAAATTGTCACTGAAAGAACTAGGGACATTCACTAAGAATTTCTATGTGGGGGAAAGTTTAGGTTTTCATCAGATTAACAGATAATCAGAGTTGGAAGGGACCTTGTAGGTCATCTAGTCCAACCCTCCGCCCAAGCGGGAGACCCTACACCATTTCTGACAAATGGCAGTCCAATCTCTTCTTGAAAGTCTCAAGTGATGGCGCTCCCACAACTTCTGAAGGAAAGCTGTTCCATTGATTGATCGTTCTCACTGTCAGAAAATTTCTCCTTATTTCCAGATTAAATCTCTCCTTGTTCAGTTTCCATCCATTATTCCTTCTCTGGCCTACAGGAACTTTAGAAAATAACTTGACCCCTTCCTCTCTGTGGCAGCCCCTGAAATATTGGAAGACTGCTATCATGTCTTCCCTAGTCCTTCTCTTCACTAGACTAGCCACGCCCAGTTCCTGTAACCGTTCTTCATATGTTTTATCAATGGTATCCAAGTTGTGGAGGCTGTGGGAAAAACCTCATTTGGCCTGCAACAATTCTTTATAACAAATTATCTAATTCACACTTTCAAGACTATTAGTCTGACTAGAACACAATTATCCCTTCAAATTTGCATTTTCCTAAAACTCTTCATGCAGTTTACATTTCAAATCTTGAGTACAACACAAGATACAACAGAATAAATAAAACGTTTGTACATAAAATGGTAAATAAGACTCATCTATATTGTTCGACTCAATTAAAATAATATCTGTAAAATATTTATTACTATAACAGAGCACCTGGTCATTTTCTTTTTATCTATGTTATGCATTAATCTCTCTTCAAAAGTAATATATAATGAGTTTGGCTTGGGGTTTGTATTTCCTTGAGTTCTTCAATTGTTCCAGTGTCTTTGTTCCTCAAGGGACTCTATTTCACCAGGACTGGTTGTCAGTAATGACTGCATAATTTATAACAATAAAATGTGTTTATATAGAGAATTAAAGATGCCTTATTCGTTTTATAGTTGACCTTGATTGGTTTTGGAAAAAGAGCTAAGTAGTTTCGTGTGTGTTTAGTGCTTAAACGGAAGAATAAAATAAAAATCCAGAATTGTGGACTTCATTGTAAAAAAGAATCTGGAGAAAAGCAACCACAAACTACTTAACTTATTGTCCATTGTATTCATGCCCAGTTGGGTGCCATTTGAGAAAGCAGTTGATTGAAAATGTCAAGTTGTAGCTGGGACAGTGTGATCGAAGCCCTGCCTGATTCTGGTATGCACAGCACTTATAAAAATGGATGGAGCTTCAATTGTTGCTGCCATCTTGACATTTTGACCACACAATGTCAACAACCCTATGAGAAAGACACTCAAAACGGTGACACTGTTTTCACTGACAAGAGGGTTGCAGGAGGCCATCGCAGCCAAAAATGGAGCTCAGGAGCCCGTTTTCGCCTCAGAACGCCATAGGCACCCCAACATGAGTGGCATGCCCACTCTGGCCACACACACCCCGCCCGCCCCTCAAGGTCAAATACAACGCTGATGCGGCCCTCCATGAATTTGAGTTTGACATCCCTAACCTATTCCATACCTCTGCATTTGGTTTTTCTTGCTTACTTTTCTCACCGCTGTATTTGTTGTCTAGGGTCCAGTGTTCAAGTCTGTCAAGATCCTTCTGGATCCCAAGACTAAAGAGTTGACTGTTCCCCCCCAGCTTGTTGTCATCTGCAAATTTGATGTGTTCCCCTTCTGTCTCCTTATCTAAATTGTTTATGAAAATGTTGAAGAGGACTGGGCCTTAGACAGAACCTTGGGGTACTTGTTGTGGTTCGTCGCCAGCCAGTGCAGACGGCAGCGGAATCGGACAGTGGGGAAGAATTGGGGCCAGTCAGGGAGTCTGGAGAGGACTCGGATGAGGGTCCTGCGTCTGATGCAGAGATGGGGCCAGGACCATCTGGGAGTTGGGTGCTGACTCCAGACCTCCGGAGTCTGGCAGGAGCAAGGCAGAGAAACAAGGGGAGCCTGTTCCCAGTGCACATGTGCACAGAGCTGTTAGAAGGCAAGAGCAGACAAAAGGGGCGACTCGGGAATAAGAGGTGATTGCCCCTCCCCTAAGGTATAAAGGAAATGCAAAGGCAGAGAAACCTTTGCAGGAAGCAAAGTCGTTCACTCTGTTTGGATTAAACCTTGAAGCTCTGTGTGGACTTTGTACTTCGGTTGGTTTTTTTTAGTTAATTTGCCATTTTAGTTGTTGGCAGCAATTCAAAGGAGATAAAGGTGGGTGCTTATTTTGAGGGACTGTTTGGGATTCATTATGGGCTGGGAATGCAGATAATTCCCAGCGTTGAAATAAAACTAGAGTTATTTCGACTAAGTGTGTGCTTAATTACAATCTCAGGAAGCCTTAGTCAGAACAGTACCCCTCTGCTTGTTTCCCTCCATATAAATGTACAGTAGTTCCATTGAAGACTATACATGGAGTACTGTTGGTCAACCAGTTATGAATCCATCTGGTAGTGATGCTGTCTATTCCACATTTTTAAAAAACATAGTAAGAAGTAATCTGGGGTTTCCTTTGCCAAATAGCTTACTGAAGTCCAAGTATATGTCTACAACGTTGCACTGGTCCACTAATTCAGTCACTTTGTGAAAGAATGGACTAAGGTTTGTTTGGCATGATCTGTTTTTCACAAATCCAAATTGGCTTTTAGTAATAGCTTTGCTTGTTTCTAGGTATTCACAAATCCATCGCCTGATTATCTTTTCCAAAATCTTCCCAGGTATTGAAATGTCAGACTGATTGGTCTGTTTTTTTCATGTGTTCATTTATGTTTTCTTTTTAAAAAATTGGAACTACATCGATTCTTTTCCCAATCCTCTGGTAGTTCCCCAGTGCTCCAGGATTTTTGAAAGATAGGGTTCAGTGGTTCTTTTTTTATTTTATTTTTAATAAGTTTTTTTGAATAAAGTGGTAAAAACATTGGATGCGGTGTGATCGTCCTGACATTCCTGTTTGTCATACATTAATTGGCATAAAATGCATGTTTTATATACATGTATATTTTCTATTTCTAATCATCTGTTCTGCCAACCCTGCTTTATTAGGATTCAGTAGTTCTGAGATCATGTCTGCCAGCTCCTTTGGAACCCTGGGATGTAATCCATCTGCTCCTGCTGATTTAAATACATCTAGAGTGGATAGGTTATTTCTCCCAGCTTCTGCCAACCTAGCGGTTTGAAAGCATGTAAAAAATACAAGTAGAAAAATAGGGACCATTTTTGGTGGGAAGGTAACAGCATTCCATGCACCTTTGGCATTTAGTCATGCCGGCCACATGACCACAGAGATGTCTTTGGACAATGCTAGCTCTTCAGCTTTGAAATGGAAATGAGCACCGCCCCCTAGAGTCAGAAACAACTAGCACAGTGATGGCAAATCTTTTTGTTGTGATGTGCCAAAAGTGTGCACTCCCGGGGGCTCGAGGGAAGCCTCTGCAGCCTTTGGAGGCCGAAAAACGGGGCCATTTTGGCACTTCTGGTACTTCCAGAAGGCCCGTTTTTCAGCCTTCCCAAGTTGCAGAAGCTTCCCTTGAGCCTCCGGGAGTGTGAAAACAGCCTCAAACGGGCTGAAAATCAGCTGGAAGGCGCATGCATGAACAACGTAAGTAAGTTTGGCTGGGGCTCGCGTGCCCACACAAATGGTTCTACATGCCACCTGTGTCACGCGTGCCATAGGTTCACCATCACGGGACTAGCATCAGTGGTGGTATTCAGCCGGTTCACACCGGATCAGGTGAACCGGTAGCAAGAATTTGGCGTGGATTGCCGAACTGGTAGTAAGTTCTGGCTGGACACACCCCTCCACCCAGTTGCCCTCCCGCCCGATGCTCACTCACCCCAATCGCCTGCCTAACATTCGCCTAAGGTATTTATTTCTTTTTTTCCCTCCTGATAATCAGCTGTAGATAAGATCAGCTGTGCCAGGATTCCCCTTGCTGAGGCCCAGGAAGGCAAAAAATGGAGGGAGGAGCTCAGCCCTCCCCCTCCACTTTTTGCCTTCCAGAGCCCCAGAGGAGCCTTAGGCTTCTCTGAGGCTAGGAAGCTCCCAAAATGGAGCTTGGAGGAGTGCTGCATGCCCCTCCCTTTCTCTGTTCCTTTTCTTCCAGAGGCCCAGAGGAGCCTTAGAGAAGCAAAAATGTCCCCCCTCAGAGGCTCTTCTGAGGCTAGGAAGCTCGCAAAATGGAGCTTGGAGGGGTGCTATGTGTCCCTCCCATCTCTGTTCCTTTTCTTCCAGAGCCCCAGAGGAATCTTAGGGGAGTAAAAATGCCCTGCCTCAGAGGCTCTTCTGAGGCTTGGAAGCTCCCAAGATGGAGCTTGGAGGGGTGCTGCGCGCCCCTCCCATGCTCTGTTCCTTGTCTTCCTGAGCCCCAGAGGAGCCTTAGGGGAGCAAAAATGCCCCCCAGAGGCTTCTCTGAGGTTAGGAAGCTCCCAAAACAGAGCTTGGAGGAGTGCTACATGCCCCTCCCATGCTCTGTTCCTTTTCTTCCAGAGCCACAGAGGAATCTTAGGGGAGCAAAAACGCCCCACCTCAGAGGCTCTTCTGAGGCTAGGAAGCTTCCAAAATGGAGCTTGGAGGGGTGCTGCATGCTCCTCCCATGCTCTGTTCCTTTTCTTCCAGAGCCCCAGAGGAGCTTTAGGGGAGCAAAATTGCGCCACAGAGGTTCCTCTGTGGCTAAAAAGCTCCCAAAAACAGATGGGGGTTGCAAAAAAAAGCCACACCCACCCAGTCACATGGCCACACCCACTAAGTCACGCCCACAGAACTGGTAGTAACCACTGACTAGCATGTATATGTGAGGGAAACCTTTAGCTTTTAGAGTGGATAGGTATTGTCTTACCATTTTCTTGCATGTTGGGGAATTCGGGGAGATGAAGTCCACGCCTCTTCAAGTTGCTATGGTTGAGAAAACCTGCTCTAGAATTTATATCATCTGCCCCTATAGCCCTGAATTGTTGTGAAGCCAATAATTGCCTTTAGTCTAATAATGATATTGCTGCCAAAAGAACCTTGGTGTTTTAATTAGCAACACCATGAGTAGAAGGAACGTTTGGCCAAGTGTTAAGAATTAATTGTTTTCCACCTTCTTTGATGTACAGCAAGTTGAGTAAGCAAAGCTTAACTGGCTGCAGTGTTTAATTAAGGCCTGGCATTTTTGTGGGTCCCCTTTTCCAAGGGGAGCACTTCATCGGCCCCTTTCCTCCCCCCCCCCTCAAATGACAACTTGGCTCCCTGGTGCCGACAGCAGAAGGGAAGGATTGCACAGCTGTGGTGTCTGGCTCCTGGCTTCAGAGGCAATGGTGTGCGTAGGCTGTCTTACAACTGGGTCTTCTTTTCAGCACAAAAGGAAAGTCTACCATGCAAGTGACACTTAGCCTGGCCTTGAGAAAGGCATGCTGTTCAGATACTTGTTATGAGTCAGATATTTAACACCCTGCAGGAATCTTCCCACACCTCTACATCAAGAATCAAATTCTCAGTTCTTAGCAATTTCTCTTCTTCTCCTTCTCCTTCTTCTTCTGCAGTTTGCCACTGGCTTACTCCATGTTGTTTTTTCAGCTTTCCCTTCCCAAGAGATTCACTAATGGGCTCTTTTCAAACTCCTAAGCAAACCCATCCTAGACAGGGGTGGGATTCAAATTCTTTAACAACCAGTTCTGTGGGCATGGCTTAGTTGTTGGGCATGGTTTGGTGGTCATGTTATTGGCTGGGTGTGGCCAATTCAATATCACTCACATCGAGGCACGCATCTCCTCACCTGGTCTCTCATGACTGTGGGGATGCTGCAACAGTCGTAAGTGTGAAAAACGGTCATAAGTCACTTTTTTCAGTGCCATTGTAACTTTCAATGGCCACTCCACACAAGCAAAGTACCAGCAAAGGAGGGGAAAAAACTCCAGAGAGGTTCCTGAGACAGGAAGTCTAGTCCTGCCAAGAATGTAATAAGGGTTAATGGAGAGGTAGTTTCTGTAAGCAACATCAGAATGTTTCCTTCCTGCCTTCCTTACAGGTTTAGGCCAGTAATTTCTTCTAACAAGTGGTTCTCCAAACTGCTTAGAATGTTAACAACCGGTTCTAGCGAATAGGTGCGAACTGGTAGAATCCCACCCCTGATGCTAGGCTGGCTAGGTGCTACCTGCTGATAATGCTTCAGAGCACAGTTAGCAAGAAGCCATCTGGATTGAGATGTCCTTTGTGTGAAGAAGGATTCCCGCAAACAAGTTAATTGCTGGTTTTGGGCTCTTTCCACTTTTCTATCGTCTCGTATTTCTCCCTCACAAAAAAAAAAAAAAATGCTGCATAGTTTGATAAGCAGAGTGTAGCAGAAGCATCGATGGACCCAGATCATTTTAAGGTAAAGATCATTAGCACAGAAACTTACCCTTGGGTCTGATTCTCTCCAGAAAACCTTTCAATTTCTCCAGCTAGATAACTAGCCATCTGTCTTTTTTTTTTACATGAAGTAGCAATTTCAGAGTATGTTATCAGAAGTGCTGGGCATTGTTCCAGATGCCATTATTTCTTGGTTTTATTGTATTTCACCTACTGCCAATTCCAGTGACATTTTGGTCTGCAGATGCACACAGCCGCAAACGCACCTTTCTTGAGGAGATTTTGTTTGACAGTAGAATTCCTAATTAAGAAAGAAATGACCATGTTTTACTTTACTTTTCCTCTGGGAAGAAAATGGACTTCTAAATTGGCAAAATCCAGCAGGGATTTGTGAGCCTTGTACAATTTCAGCAATATTTTATATTCAGTTTTCAGTACTTATTGTCATTCCTTCCCAAAACGAAGTGTCTTCTATTATGACTTTAATTATCAGCAAATATGTGTGAATAACAAAATGTCCTAAATGAGAAGTCATTATAGGACAAAAATATGCTTCCTTGTTAAAAAAAAAAAGAAACAAGAATCACACAAAACCTGGAAGGCAAGTTTGAAATTTCCAGAATTTGTATTACTCTCTCTGATTATTTGACTAACCTAGGGAAGAAGGGAAGGATCTGTATTTAGCAAGAAAAATCTCTCATATTGTGATCTAATGCAAAATAAATAAGGAAGCCATTAGTGACTGTTTCCATAAATCATGTTCTAGTTTTTCAGGACCACCAGTTATTGAATGAGAAACAGCCAAAAAGACAGACTCTTGGTTCATGACTGCATCTTGGAAAAGTGCATTTATTATCTTTCTAGCAAACAAACCAGATTCAGCCTTAATATTAGTATTTTTGTGTGCTTTGTAACAACCAGCTTTTCTTGGACACAGTAAAAACAAAGTGGTTAATTAGAAGCTGAATTGCAACCTCAGCATAATCAGGAACAAATGAAGGTTGATGGAAACTTGAAATTAATCTTGGCAGCAGGAGAAGGGGGTATCAGAATGAAAGCCCCTAGCCGCCACTGCCTCCTTGCCTCCTGCCCCTCTTATTGCTGCCACTTTCAAATGGTCTGAATGCAGAGGTGGGCTTCAAAAATTTTAGCAAAGGGTTCTCTGCCCGCTTGCTGGGTAGGCGTGGCCATGGTGGGCGTGGCCTAGTCAGCCTCCTACACCATGGTGGGGGGTGTTTTTGCCCTCCCGCGCTCCAGAGGCTTTCCTTGAGCCTCCAGGAGTGTGAAAATGGCATCCCTGGGCTCCGGAGGCTCTCTGGAAGCCAGAAACAGGCCCATTTCCAGCCTTCCCGAACTTCCAGGAGGTCTGTTTTTCACCCTCCCCGAGCCTCTGCGCACCTTGCACTTACCTGCATCCAAAACGGGCTGCGTGGGGGACTCCTGGGTGGGAAGGTGAGGCCAGCCAGGAGTGGGATTTGGGGGGGTTCTCCGAACTGCATAGAATCTTAGCTAGGGGCTCTCCTGAACCTCTGTGAACCCCCAGCAGCCCAGCCCTATCTGAATGGGAAAACCCTGGCCGCCATTGCTTTTCCGCCCTCTGACAATCTGCTCATTCACTCACCTGCTCGGTTCTCCATCCAACACTGCCCCTTTTTCTGGGATGTGTCAGGGTTCCAACCAATGCCCTAATAAAATCAGGAGTCTCAAGCCACTTTGCAAAAAAAATAAAAATAAAAATCCAGTTGTTTATTAAGGACCGCCATGTCGGCACGACCTAAGTGAAGCCAACTCTGATTTCACCCCGTTTGTGCCTTGTCTCTGATCCTGTTTCCCCCTCCTCCCAAGGTGTGTCACCAGTCACATTCCCCAATGAAGCAATTTCGCAGGTCGTAGAAGTCACTCCCTCCAGCCGTTGTGGGTCTCCGTGGAGATAGCCTTGACTTTGGCCAGCTAGGATATGTTTTGTTTTGGCTGAGGTGTGAATTCCTCGGTGCAGCTGCAAGGCACGATTTCCCATCCCCCTGCCTATGGCAACTCAGAAGGGGATCAGGAAAGCTTCGTGAGTTGACAGATTGTTTTTTTGAAAGTTTTTTTGACACCCAGTGTAGATTCCAGTCTTAGAATTTCCTTTCTCCTATTCAGGTATTTAAAAATAACACTTACTTGGTGGGCAAAAATGGACCTAAATCATAAAATAGGGGTTAGAGTTGGGTTAGGGATTGGGGTCCCCAACTCCCAGTCCACCATCCACTATCGAGCCTTGAGACATTCAGAACCGAGCCATGCATCTCTGCTTACACAAGCAGTGGGTGAAAACATCCCTGTGCGCTCCGTTTGTGTACCCACCACTTGCACAAATGAAGCTGTGCATGCTTGCTTGATACTCAGGCAGAACCATCCCCTTTCCAGTCCACAGCACTGGAAAGGTTAGGGAACTCTGTCATAGAGGACTAGGACACATTTTAAATATTCTAGGAATATTTAAACACTATGATTTACTTGGTTTTTGAAAAGCTTGAAGTCTTTTCTGATGTGAGAAATGGGCCAGTTTAGTTTAGTTTAGTTTAGTTTATTGTCATTGCACCTTGTACAATGAAATCAAACACCGTCTTCAGTGCACATCAAATAAACACAAACACACATCTTTCACACTCCACACATTGAATCGAAAACCCCCGACACTACACCAACACTGCACTATACAATAGAATTCAACAGAGCTACTGCCCTGGGATAGAAGCTGCTTTTTCAGCCTATTTGTTTTGGTTTTTATAACCCTGTACTGTCTGTCAGATGGTAATAGTTCAAAAACAAAAGGGTTCCCAGGATGAGATGGATCTTTGAGAATGTTTTGTACTTTCTTAAGCCAGCGGGAACTATAAAGCTCTTCCAAAGAGGGGAAGAGGGCAACCCATGATCCTCTGGGCAATGACGTTAACCCTCTGGAGTGCTGTCCTATTTGCCAGTGTGCAATTGGCAAATCCAACAGGCTGGTGCGTTCCCACAGAGAGGGTCTGCTCCGGGTGCCGTCGGCCGCTATGTGTCGCCTGGCGGCGCCAAGGAGTAGGGCCTTCTCTGTGGGTGCCCCCGCCCTCTGGAATGCTCTGCCACCGGAGCTCCGTACCGGCATGGACCTGAGGGCCTTCAGGCGCGCGTTGAAGACCTGGCTCTTTGAGCAGGCCGGCCTGGGCTGAGATAATGGTTTTAATTTGGTCTCCATATTTAATTCTAAATTGGGTTTTAAGGGGGGGGTTGTTAGTTTTATCAAGCAGCCGATTGAAATTTAATATTTTTTAACTTTTGTATACTTTGTGGGGTTTTTAGATGAGCTGTTCACCGCCCTGAGTCCCTCGGGAGAAGGGCGGTATATAAATGGAATAAATAAATAAATAAATAATAAATAAATACAGAGGTGTAGTAAGTTAAGATACTCTCTGTGGTGCAGCGGTAGAAGGTTAAGGCTGGGGCAAGGTTTACTGCAACTATTAATGCCTTTTTCCAATTCATGCATTCAGCACAGGAGTGGATTCTACTGGTTCAGACCAGATCGGGCGAACCCCTTGTTCCCAGGTTCAGCTCGCTGTGAATCAGTTCGCTGCGGTGAGGAAGTGGGCCCACCTGCCTGCCCCTGCTCTTTCCTGTGCTTTATGCCTTTGTTAAGAGCACAGCTGATTTGCGTGGCAGAGCAGTTTGCCCTGCCTCAGCTGTTTTCTTCACAGAGGCTGCAGTTGAAGTAAGTATGGGCTTACCTTCTTTAAATGCAGAGCACACACGTGGAGCCAAGCACGCGATCACCAAACTGGTTGTTATACCTGTGGAATCCCACCCGTGATTCAGGGCTGTGATTTTGCACATAATTGCATGTTTTATACATCGCACTGAAATCTACCACAATTATTTATGCAGATCCCTGGGACTGGCTAGCTCCCTGGAATAAAAATTAACTTTAATAAAAATTAAATTAACTTTGTAACTCCGCAGCCCCTAAACTGTTCCTTCTTTTTTTTTTTTTTTTTAAGAAAAGCATTTGTAAAAAGAGAGGATAATCCTTTCAATTTTTTCCCATTGTACATCTTTTATTCCATAAGCCAGAGAACTTAGAAATGCGCCTCAAATATTGATTGTACTTCTACAACCTGTAGTTGTCTTCAAAGGAGTAGAAACCAAGCACTGCCACATTTAACTTTTATAATTGTAAAAAGTTTTATGGTTGGCTGTACACCGCCCTGAGTCCTTCGGGAGAAGGGCGGTATATAAATATATTAAATAAATAAATAAATAAATTAATTAATTAATTAATTAATTTAAGGATCTTTCTTCAAGCAAGATTTCAAGTAAAAGATTCGTTCAGGTACATAAAAAGGAGTAATTAGCCTTTTTTTCACAATAGGGAGAACACCACTGATAGAGAGGTTACCTGTTACAAACATGACCCTATTTGCAAGAGGGAAGTAGAGACAAAACAAGATTATTTACTTTGACTCCAACCAATGTTAGCAGGATGTTAGGCTGCCCTCCACTTCGCTTGTGCTGCAACCTGCCAGAACCCAGAGAGGGAAATCAGATTGGGGGAGGAGGGTAAGAGGGAGAAAGGAGGGGAACAGCACAAACAGGAAGTAGAGCTCTGAACCAGTTTCATCTGGCAGCTTCAAGGACTTTTGAGCACCGAGGACTTGGGAATGGAATGTGAATTGTTTCTCGAAGTTTCCTAAGAGCCATGGTGGCGCCGTGGTTAGAATGCAGTGCTGCAGGCTACTTCTGTCGGCTGCCTGCAGTTTGACAGTTCAATTCTCATCGACTCAAGGTTGACTCAATCTTCCATCCTTCCAAGATGGGTAAACACTATATAGTAAGACGCTATAGAGCACTGCACACCAGAACAACTAGACACAAGAATAGTTTTTTTCCTGAAAGCCATCACTCTGCTAAACAAATAATTCCCTCAACACTGTTCAACTATTTACAAAGTGTATACTACTATTACTGTTAATCTTCTCATCACTCCTTATCACCCATCCCCTCCCACTTGTGATTGTAGGACTGTAACTTTGTTGCTTGCATCTTTACAATTTATATTGACTGTTTCCTAGTATGATTTGATTGTTCGTTGTACCCTATGACTATCATTATGATTCTTGATTCTTAACAAATGTACCTTTTCTTTATATATACTGAGAATATTTACACCAAGACAAATTCCTTGTGTGTCCAATCACGCTATGCTATGCTATGCTATTCTATTCTATTATAAAATGAGGACCCACATTGTTAGGGGCAATATTCTGACTCTGTAAACCACTTAGAGAGGGCTATAAAAGCACTGTGAAGCGGTATATAAATCTAAGTGCTATTGCTATTCTCAAAACATCCAACTACCATCCTATAGTTCCCTGATGAACTGGTCAAAGGGAGGGTAGGGCTAAAGGTTTGGAGCAATATAGCAATTTGTGTAGGTTTTCTTCTGACCTGGCTTTGGCTTTGCTGCATCCAGTTGTCTCTAGTAAAAGATCCTTGTAACCTTCAAATGGAGTCAAGCGTTTTTTTCATTCCTAGAGAGCCAGCTGGGGCAGGGCTGACATAAGCCATACAGAATGTGGGTGAATATTCCATAAGAAAATGAGGCTAAGGGGATCCTATAACTTCACAGTAGGGAAGATTGCAGTGGCAACTTAAAGGAAGATGGGGGTTCTGTGGGTGAAACAGATATGGAGAAGCATTCCAAGGTACAGAACATCTTGACATGGAGAATCTTGAATTACAAGTCCAAGAGTGTGTGTGAGTGTGTGGAGAGAGAGAGAGAGCATATGTTGGGAGGGTTGAGGCTGCAACTCCAACTTTCTCCATCACCTGTTACATTTGTGTACCATCAAAACCAGAAAATTGACTCCTGTTTCATAGGAGAAGATTTTTTTAAAATTACAGAGTACATTCAGTTTTTGAAACAATCTAGTAATTGGATAGTTATTCAGCAATCAGTGCTTTGCACAAAACAGACCTCAGGTTAAGCTTCTGATTCCTGCTGAAAAGGGATTGGCTAGTCAATGATGTGGAAGAATTTGCTGAAAATCCTGCAACCTTGGGGTTGTTGAGCAAAATGGTGTATCATCAGGACAGTTTTAACCATTCCAATACTCAATAAAAGCCAGCCGCATTTGATTGTCCTAACCATGCATTTCAGTTCGTAAGTGAACTTGTTTGGGACCAGAAATGGAAGCAAAAGCATAAATTGCAAACAATGTGAATGAGGTGACTCTGACAACTTCTCCATAGCTGCTGGTAAAAACCAGGAGCCATGGCCCTCCCTCACCCCACTGCAACCTTGACGGTATGGTATGCTGAAGAAGAAATTGATGGCCCTGTTTCATATGACTGGCTGTATGACACCTACTTATCAATACTATATGGAGGGGTGGGGAGATTGATATGTTAAAGATTATGGAGGCTGAACTGATGCATGTTTGAATAGGTACCTCAGTGTCAGTCTAAGCCCATGAACAATGTAATACGGTCAGAGTTCAGTTCTTTGCTTACTCACAATAGACAGAATCTTATCAAACCCATATTGCTCTTACTCTAATGGACATACCCTGGGAGATTCTTGGGAGTGGCTATCCTTCTCTCTTCCTCTGTCACTGGGCTGGGCTGCCCCTCTTGTCTTGCCCCTCTTTCTGGAATAGCAATAGTATTTAAGCTTATATGCCACCCCACAGCACTTTACAGTACACTCTAGGCTGTTTACAATGTAAATCATTATTTGTATATTGCCTCCCAACAATCTGGGTCCTCATTTTACTGACCTTGGAAGGATGGAAGGCTGAGTCAACCTTGAGCGCTATCAGCCTTGAACTCCAGGCTGTGGGCAGAGTTTGGCTGCAATAACACACTATTGTCACCTCAAGATGATAAACACATCAGTGATGATCCATAAAATCCAGAGCATTATCACTAATACAGATTTACTCATCCCCCATTCTCATCACCAAAATAATGTTCAAATGACCTGTTGCTTGAATAGGGCTATATTTCAATCCTATTAAGAATGAATGCTACTAGCAAATCTTGATTGGTGAGCATCTTTTTGTCCATTCCACTGCCAGCGGGTTTCCTAATTTAAGAGCTAACATGGCTGCCACATGGCAGGACATGTCTCACTCATTTTTATTTTTTTTTAATTTGCACCCCACCAGTCCAAGAAATAAAGAACTTAAGATGCACGGGTGAAAAAAGGGGTAAAGACAGCGTGATCACTTTTGGGAAATGCTAAGTGGATTTCATTGAACAATGCTGGGAAGGCATGTCTAGACTGATAAGGCCGCTCTCCAAAAATAGCAATACCTTCTGCGGTCAATGAACTGCATATAGAGAGGCAAAGAAATTCATCCCAGTCTCTTTTTGAAGAGAGTGACACTGGATCTCCCAGTATGGATTTTGTTCTCACAGAGATAGTTCTGAAATAGTCAGGTCTTCTCAGTTACAAATGTGCTGGATCTATGTATGTCTGGATATATATATATATGTGTGTCTTACTTCTGAATATATATATGCATATATTAAAAACATACATTAGGAGCAGTTCCATACAAAATGGAAGTGGATTCTTTTGCTTATTTTAGCAAACATAAATTGAGAGGTATGCATAATGAAGAAAGAAATAATGACAGGGTTGAGATTCACACATTCTTCCCCCAAGAAATTTTATTAGTTCAATGTATACATCTGCCTGCTTGGCATACAATAACATGATATACGTTACCAGTAAAGAACCCACAAATGAGTCTAGACAAAAAAACCCAAAACATGTAGACTTCAAGTGCCGTAAGAATTCAACCAACAGAATCAGTGATGGAATTCAATTTTTTTTACTACCGATTCTGTGGGCGTGGCTTGGTGGGTGTGACTTGGTTGGTGGGCATGGCAGGGGAAGAATACTGCAAAATCTCCATTCCCTCCCCACCCCACTAACCTGCTTTCCAGCTCCGTTCTCCTGTGCAGGGCAACCAAAGAAGACTCAGCCAATCAGCTGGGACTCAGGAGGTAGAGAATAGATGGGGGCGGGGCCAGTCAGAGGTGGTATTCCGAACTACTCAAAATTTCCTCTACCAGTTCTCCAGAACTGTTCAGAACCTGCTGAATATCACCTCTGAATAGAATTATATCACTTTTTAATTTGAGGAAGAAGCCAAGACGCCAAGTGTCTTTGAAAGGTAGGTCAGATAAACACTGAACCAAATCACAGGAGAGCTACCCGGATGGCGTGAGATTTGGAAAACAAACCCACTGAGGAACAATCAAAAGTATCTGCAATGTTTAGTCGACTAAAAGGATGACTGAAATATTATAGCAGCCCTTAAACATTAGAGTTCATGCAAAAGGAGCCCTGGTGGCTCAGTGGATACTAATAATGCAGTATTGCAGGCTAACTCTGCCCACAGCCTAGAGTTTGATCCTGAGGGGCTCAAGATTGACTCATCCTTCCATCCTTTGAAGTTTGGTAAAATGAGGGCCCAGATTGTTGGGAAAAATAGCCCTGTGAAGCAGTATATAAGCCTAAGTGCTAGTGCTATTGTTTTCCAAAGTACTGAATTATCTTTTGTATTTCTAGCTGATTCTAGGCTGTCTAGTAAGTCTAATGCTATTGATAAAAGAATAAATGGATTTATTCTCAATTGTTCCAGAGGGAAGAAATAAAATAAATGGGTTAAACCTCCAAGAGAGGAGGTGGTGGTTGGCATCAGGTGAAACTTACTGACCATACCAATGGTCAGTCTGTTTCCCCAAGAAGTGGGGACTCCATCTCTGCTAAAAGACTTTCAACCAAAGATGGCTGCTCACTTGTCAGAGATGTTCCAGCACAGGAGTTCTGAATCTCCTTTTTTTTGGCGGGGGGGGCGGGGGGGAGGGTTGTCAATATATTTGGGGAAAAAGTACAACAAGACATTCTGCTCTTACAACCATCAAAACAAAAACCTGAAATCATATTAGACATTTGGCTGTCCAAAAATATTGTTCTTATTTTTCAGTATTTTGATTGTTGTATTTGAGCATAAGAGAGCCAGATTGGTTTAATGGTTAGAGGCACCCAACTAGGAGATCTGGAGTTCTAATCCTGTCTTAGCTCCAAAGCCAGCTGGGGTAACTTGAGCCTGTTATTCCCTCTCAGTCCAATGTATGCCAAGCCATCTTTGATAAACCTTGTCAAAAAAAACCCTACAGGGATTAGACCAGGCAATTGCCAAAAGTCAAGAGTAAATAAATAATTGGTTTCCTTTGTAATACAATATCTGTGTATTTTATTTGATGTGCTCATATATCTTTTTATGAGAGGACGTCCATGGAAAAACAAAAATGTTAAGAACATCTCCTCTAGTGGATTCTGCCTTGAAAAGTGAGTTGGTCTTGTGACCTTTAATGTTCCTTAGACAGGGGTGGGATATGACAGGGTTAACTACCGGTTCGGGATTTACGAGGTTCGGTGATTTATGATGTGCTTTCCTGCACGCTGCGAGTGGGCGGCCTGTAAATCATCGCCTGTAAATCGTTATCAGCACGCTGCATGCAAAGAAGCAGCCTTTGAAACAGCCCTCTTTTCCTGCTTTTTAAACTGCAGCTGTGCCTCGTTCGGCAGCTGAAGTTGAAAAATCAGGAAATAAAGATCAGGTAAGAGCCTGGGTGGGCAGGTGGGCAAAAACATCAGCAGACACAGAACCGGTTCTATGTCTGCTGCTCTTCAGAGCTACTGGTTCTAAAGAGATGGACAGAACCGGTAGAAACCCACCCCTGCCCTTAGACCTCTACGATTCTATTCAGTTGTGGGATTCAAAATTTTTTTACTAATGGTTTTGTGGGTGTGGCTTGGTGGGTGTGATGTGGCTTGGTGGGCGTGGCTTGGTTGGTGTGCAGGGGAAGTTTACTGCAAAATCCCATTCCCTTCCCACCCCACTAAATGTTTTCAAGTAGGTTTAAATAAGTTCTGACAAAGTAACTGAAGACATGAAATGGTTGGGGTTTTTTATTTATCTACAGTTTTTTCTGCTCAGCAAGATGTGTGCTATTCTTTTACAGCAGGGCTGTCAAACTCAAGGCCCATGGGCCGGATGCGGCTTGCGGAGTGCTTAGATCTGGTCCGCGGGACCGTCCTGGAAACAGTGAAGTACTGGCCTGCTGTGCCTCTGGCAGGAAAATGGAACTCAGGAGGGCCGCACGCAGTGCTCCCAGGTCCGTTTTCAGCTGCGACAGCCTCCTGCTGCCCTCTGCCAGCAAAAGCGGAGCTCGGTTGGGGTGTGCATGCCCCCCCCCCCCCGAGCCCTGTTTTCACTGGCAGAAGGCGACAGGAGGCCATTGCGGTCAAAAATGGAACCCAGAAGGGCCATACGTGGCTCCCTTGAGCTCTATTTTTGCTGGCAACAGGAGGCCATCTTGGCCAAAAACAGAGGACATGAGCCCGTTTTTGCTGGCAGAACACTCAGGCCATCACAGACACCCTCCCCCCGACACAAGTGATGTCAAGCTGGCCACGCCCACCCTGGCCACACCCCATTCTGACGCCCCCCCCTCCTGAGGTCAAACACAACCCCGATGCGGCCCTCAATGAAATCGAGTTTGACATCCCTGTTTTACATCAAATTGCCTGAGTTTTTTACCCCTCCTCCTGCCGATGTGGAAAAGGATCAAAATGAATGATTCTAAGCAGAAGTGAGCCCAGAATCCATTCTGAATCCCGACTTCAGGCTCAAAATGAAATGAGAACTCTACTGAATGGGAACAAGGCAGTTGCTAACTTTTTAACAACGTTCCTTCTTCATGATTTACAAGAGTGGTAGCTAAATGTGCAAAAATCTAAGAGGTGAAGCTCTGATATAACAATACAACAAGAATAATGTTTCCAACTGTATCATCTTCACACCACACTCTGTTCCTCAAATACTTCCTTCTGTCAATCAGAATTGGGATTGACATGAACAGGCTGGTACAACAGGCATTAGGAAAGCTTTTGCTAACTTTGGGTTTCCAACGTTATTATTTTTTTCGATGAAGGAACAAAACCATTATTTTGACTTTTTGACACACCTCCACACTCTTTGGATACATTGCATTAACTTACCTAATGGGCTTTTGCCTTTCATCATTTTTTTTTCTTCTTCTCTGGACCCTGTAAGGGAATTTGAAAATTCACACGTAAGCCAAAATTTGACCATCTTAAGCCTGATAACAGAACTTTGGAGTTGTATATGGTCAAGCTGACATGCCATGACTGAAGGGCATTTCCTAGAATTTTAGACTCCAGAACTTCTCAGCAGGACCTGGGAGAATATGATGGGAGTAACCAGGTTGGCCAAACTGGGAAGCCATGTTTGATTCATTTGCTTCCTTCCCTGGGAACAATGCCAAATGTTCTGTCTCTGAGCAAGGGAGCACAGCTGTTTCCCTCCTTGAAATGTTTCCTTAAGGGTCTCCAATCATCACAAGCTTTTTATAGCTAATACATTATCAAGTTTTGCTGTGACAACCGTGGCTGGTTTCAGAGCGTCTGGCCAGTTCTCTCAAAGGAAACAGATGAAACTAGACTATTCAGAGCAGAACAGCCATCGTGATGGAAGATGGTGGAGCAGAAATCACAGTGGAGCGTGTGTGCATGTTGAAGGGCTATTTTAATATTGGGTTTATCAATTAGTAACCTTGTATTCTGAAGCCCAGCTAGAACAAACCAGATTTTTCCCCTAGGGAGTTTTCATGTGGATTTTGTTAACTGCTGAAACAAGAGGGAAGATGTTGATTAGCGAATGGGTTGAAAACCTCCTGATTCCATTCCTACAACATGAATAATTGTAGGAAGGCAAAAGTTTCAGAGAGGAAATCGTTCTTTTAATTTTCCCCAGAGTAAAGATAGCACTGCAGAAGAAGGTAGATGCAGGGTTTTTATATAGTATCAGGAAGAATGAAACACACACACACACACATACACACACACACACACACACACAAAATAATGATTGCCATCCCTTCCATAGGGAAAACTACAAAATCTAATAAGTAATAAAGAGTGTGAGAACCAAAGGAACACTTGAATTATATTTAAATATAATTAAAGTCAAACACAGTCACCCTGAGTGCTCTCCTGCTAGATATTTAATTCTTATCCCCTTCTGTTACATTTCATAGAGAAAAATCTATGTAAATCCCTAGGAGTCAGAAATGACTTGATGGCACATAATTATCATCTATCATATTAAAAATTCCAATTTGTAACAACTTTTGGAGGTCTCTTAAAACTCCATGAGGAGTTATTCCCTTGACATGTAACTTTTCTCTGTGAAAGAAGTGTTGTTTTGTTTTGGAGAAAAGGAGCATTAAAAGAAATATGTCTGTAACCCGATACGGTGCAACTCAGATACAGATTTACCACTCCAGTAAAAACAATAAGCCAAAGATGCTTAAATTCATAGGAAGACAGAGAAGTTTGATTTACTTTATAATTTCAGGCACGCTGCTTTGCTCTTAAAATTGTCAATGGTTTCCAGCTAGCCCAGAAGCAGTGAATTTTCCTTATTATTCTCTTTATTATTACTACTAGAAAAGAAAAGAAAAAAATTGTATTTTCTATTGCACCAAAATTTGAATGCCGAGATTTACTGTAACTTCTCATCTTCATCTTACGTTCTTTTGCTTTCCAAACAAGGGGGGAAATATCGCTGCTCTGAGGATTCTGTCAGCAAAATGGGAAAGATGATGTCTAATTTAATAGCCTAAATCAATAACAAAGCTTGTAAAGAGAGTGGAGAAGGATTGTATTGCATTTTTTAAAATTATGGTGGTTTTAATAAGGAAAGTTCGCTTGACATCTAGTTAAAAACTGAGCCAAAAGCATAAAGCCATGAATTTTAAATTTTACCTGGTATTATATGCATTATCAGCAAAGAATTTCATTCTCCACAAAAATGCATTTTTATGCAAAGTGTAGACAACCATTATTCTCTTCTATCAGAAATATTTTGTTTCTATTCTATAATATATATTGGGAAATTGTTATCATTCTTTTCCTCCAGACTTTTCTTCTTTTAGAACAAACATCATCAGTTCCTTCAGGATTTAACCTTTAAGTCGCCTTCTATTCTTGTTATTCTTTTGTAGACAACTTCCAGTTCCTCAGTATTGTTCCTGAATTGTGATGACTGCAACTGGGCACAGTATTCCAGGTCTGATCAGTGTGGCAGAAAATGGTGCTATCCAGTGGTGGGATTCCAATTTTTTTTACTACCGGTTCTGTGGGTGTGGCTTGGTGGGCGTGACAGAGGAAAGATACTGTAAAATCTCCAGTCAGAGGTGGGATTTGCTGGTTCTCTGAACTACTCAAAATTTCCGCTATTAGTTCTCCAGAACTGGTCAGACCCTGCTGAATACCACCTCTGGTGCTATCACTTCCTGTAATCTTGACACTATTCTTCTTTTGGTGGAAATCAAAGCTTCACTGGTCCTTTTGGAAGCTGCAACATACTCCTGACTCATGCTTCAACTATGGTCAACCAGGACTCTAAATCCACCCTATAAGCTCTGCCTCCAAGCTAGAGACCATGTATGTTGTACCTGTGCATCTGGTTTTTTCTGCCTAAGTTCAGCATTTCTTACATTTCTTACCATTGAAGAATGTTTTCCTGGAAAGAGCTCAAAGTTCAAAAGATCCTTTTGAATCTTCAGCAAGTCATCTGAAATGTTACAATCCCCCACCTTGGTTTCATTCACAAAATTTAATGGGTGGAAACTAATCAAGGAGAAAAGCAACCTAGAACTAAGGAGAAATTTCCTGACAGAACAATAAATCAGAGGGACAACTTGCCTCCAGAAGTTGTAAATGCTCCAGCACTGGAAGTTTTTAAGCAGAGTTTGGATAACTATTTGTGTGAAATGGTATAGAGTTTCCTGCAGGGGTGGGATTCAAAAATTTTAACAACCAGTTCTATGGGCATGGCTTAGGTGGTGGGTGTGGCTTGGTGGTCATGTGACTGGGTGGACATGGCTTGGTGGTCATGTTATTGGCTGGGTGTGGCCAACTCAATATCACTCACATCGAGGCACGCATCTCCTCGCCTGGCCTCTCATGACTGTGGGGATGCTGCAACAGTCATAAGTGTGAAAAATGGTCATAAGTCACTTTTTTCAGTGCAATTGTAACTTTGAATGGTCACTCCACACAAGAAAGTACCAGTAAAGGAGGGGAAAAATAACTCCATAGACATTCCTGAAACAAGAAGTCTAGCCTGCCAAGAATGTAATAAGGGTTAATGGAAAAGCAGTTTCTATAAGCAACACCAGAATGTTTCCTTTCTACCTTCCTTACAGGATTAGGCCAGTAATTTCTTCTAACAAACGGTTCTCCAAACTGCTTAGAATGTTAACAACCGGTTCTAGCGAATAGGTGCAAACTGGTAGAATCCCACCCCTGATTTCCTGCCTCAGCAGAGGGTTGGACTAGAAGACCTCCAATGTCCCTTCTAACTCTGTTATTCTATTCTATTCTATTCTATTCTATTCTATTCTATTCTATTCTTGAAGAGTATATTGGCTCAGTAAAGAACCTTGCAATATTCCATTTGGTCCCTCCCTCCATGTGGACATTTATACATCAAAGACCACATTGTGGCTAGTGTTGTTCAGCCAATTGCAAATAGATCTGGTAGTGATCAACCCCACATTGTGCAAGGATATCAAGAAAGTGGTTATGCCCTACTTTATTCAAATGCCTTACCGAAGCCTAAGTATACTAGATTCACAGCATTCTTTTGGTCCACTAATCTAGCCACATTCCCAAAGAAAGGAATAAGATTTGTCTGGCACAACCTATTTGTAATGAAAACATCTTGCCTTCTGATAATCATCTTGTTCATTTCTAAATATTTGCTGCTTGATTATCTTTTCTAGGATTTTTCCTGGGATTGATGTCAAAATATTTGATTCATATAAGATATATTTTCTTCATGCGACAAGGAATCCACCAACCCCGCCAGCTTCCGAGAAAATCCTTTTTCTCATTCCTATCAATCATGATACACCACAGCTGACACCCAGAAGATGCTTCTCTAGCCCAAATGGATGGAACTTGATATATAGGCACTCAGAAATAAATTGGCCAACTACTATATAGAAATATTCTGTAATTAATCTCTATGTTGTAATGCAGCTTACTTGTCTGACGTGAAAAAAAATCATGTTACAAACTGAACCAACTGAAGTTTCCAGACAATTTTAATACTCAATCCCATGCACCATCCATTCCTGTAACTGAATTGCAAATGCACTATGTATGCTTATGTGTATGAGATCCATTTCAGTAACCAAACTCTTTCAAGGATGATGGCTGTCTCCAATAGGTTAGAGTCAAACAACCAGTGCTTATCACGGCTTTCTTTTTGTTAATTCTCAAACTGTATTCACTGAAATAAATAGAATGTAGGGTGCCTGTATACGTCTGTATACACAGTGTCCCCATCTTCTTGCTCTTCAACACTGTGTTGGTCTTCATTGTGTTGTGAAGTGTGTTTTCCTTGCCCCAGACTTATCCATGATAGAGATGTCCCACGGTAACTTCTCATTTGGTGAGTAAAATCATGTTGCTTGTACAGTCCAAACTTGTCAGCGTCCTTCCCACAGGTCTATCAGACACCAAAGTCAACTCAGATCAATGCCATCTGAGACAGCTTGTGCAGTAGACCTTCTGGTTTGCAATTCTCAATCATCTAATGCCTTCCCTCAAGGAGAGGTGACTTTCACTGGCTTAATTGGACAAGTTTTGATTCAATCTTCAATAGGTCTGGTATGGCAGCAGAATCTTTCACATTTCTCCCATTGGCAGAAAAAAACAATCAAAGAAGTCATTCTTAGCATTAGGTGTTATGTCAAGGTGATCTGTCAGTCAGCAGTGAGTGTGTGTGCGTGTGAGAGAGAGAGTGCACACACAGGCATGTGTGAAATATATCTAATGCCACAGTGCCTGTTCTGCTTGACAATAATTCTTGACAAGAAGGTGTGATTAAATTTTAGCAGATGCAAGGCACTGAATAATATCAAGAGGACTCAAATTAGGGTTGAGTAGAATGTATGAGTTTCACCGCAAAACATAATTTAATAGTCCGCCAATATGTATAGCTAATTTGCTTTTGACTATTCAGTGGATAAACCCATGTTAGGTGACTTTTTTATGCCAACTAGAAAGATGTGAAATCTCCTTGAGCCATTGTTGTGAGGCTTTATGGGAAGGATTTTTTTTTAGTACTTCCAGACTTTGCTATAGATGTTCATTCCTAGCTGGCCCCTTCATTCCATCAGCTTTCTTCCTTTCATTTTTGGAAGATTCAAGTAACAGTTCCAACCTATGGGTCAAAATAATGTTCCACCCTGATGTTATTTTCTGGTGAGAAACCACATTCATAGCTGCATTCATACCCACTGCAAGGCAGAGGTGGTATTCAGCAGGTTCTGACCAGTTCTGGAAAACCGGTAGCGGAAATTTTGAGTAGTTCGGAGAACTAACAAATCTCACCTCTGACTGGAGATTTTACAGTATCCTTCCTCTGTCATGCCAACCAAGCCACACCCACAGAACCGTAGTTTAAAAAAAATTGAATCCCACCACTACTGCAAGGAGACAACATGTTGATCTTCATGGAAGCCATTTTTGGTGATTCTGTGACCTTGAATATATTGAATATGAGCTAAGCAGCTCATACTGGTGGTTTTTATTCTTCAGTCATGTCTGACTCTTGGTGACTTTATAGCTAAGTGTTCTCCATGCCACCCTGACAAGCACAGCTTCTTTCAATTGTTGGGTGTTCATCTTTGTATCAACTTTGATGGGCCCCTTCTTCTTGATCCCCTAACCATTCCTGGCTTCGTTGAGCTCTCCAATGAATTTGCATGCATGACATGGCCAAAGTAAATCAGATGTAGTCTTGTGATTTTGGCTTCTAGTGATGTTCCTGGTTTTATACGATTCAATACATCTCCAGAAGGTGTTTCGACTGTCCATGGTATGTGTGTCAAACTCAAGGCCTGTGGGCAATACAACCCATGGGGTCCTTAAATCTGGCCCACAGGGCCGGTCTGGAAATAGCAAAGGCCCAGTCCGCAATGTATCTGGGAGGTCAAAATGGGGACGGGGCGTGTGCAGCCCCTCCACCCGTTTTGGCTGACAGGGTGCTGCAGGAGTCGTCTATCCCACCTCCCCCCAAGCGGCCAGCCTACATAGGACAACTATAATGCTGATCTGGTCCTCAAAGAAATCCAGTTTGACACCCCTGATTTACACCAACACTATAATTCAAAGACATCAATTCTTCTTCGATCAGCCATTCTTACTTTATTTATTTATTTAGTGTATGGCATATCCTACATGGATTAGCAATATATATTAACATTCCAACTAGATTAGTAGAGCCTAATAAAATACAAATATTAAAAAGATCTATGTTCAAATATCAATGTCTAGGCCCGTGATGGCGAACCTATGGCATGCATGCCGGAAGTGCCATGCAGAGCCATTTCTGCCGGCATACAAGAGGTCGCCCGGAACAGACCCACTGCGCATGTATGCATGCCCCCTCACCAGCTGATTGTTGGGTATCTGCTGATTGTCAGGTATCTGTCGCGCATGCATGGGGGGGAGACGCGCACGCAAAAGACACACATTCATGCACAGCAGGGGCGGGGTGCACATGGGTGGTCGCGTGCGCATGCGCAGAGGTGCATGCCACGAGGGGGCATGTATGCATGCGCAGAGGTGCACAGCACAGGGGGGTTACATGTGCATGCGCAGGGGGGATGGAGAGCAGGGGTGGGATTCTACTGGTTTGAACCTATTTGCTAGAACCGGTTGTTAACATTCTAAGCAGTTGGGAGAACCGGTTGTTAGAAGAAATTACTGGCCCAATCCTGTAAGGAAGGCAGGAAGGAAACATTCTGGTATTGCTTATAGAAACTGCCTCTCCATTAACCCTCATTACATTCTTGGCAGGACTAGACTTCCTGTCTCAGGAACTTCTCTGGAGTTTTTTCTCCTCCTTTGCTGATACTTTGCTTGTATGGAAGGACCATTCAAAGTTACAATGGCACTGAAAAAAGTGACTTCTGACCATTTTTCACACTTACGACTGTTGCAGCATCCCCACAGTCATGAGAGGCCAGGTGAGGAGATACGTGCCTCGATGTGAGTGATATTGAGTTGGTCATGCCCAGCCAATAACATGACCACCAAGCCATGTCCACCCAGTCACATGACCACCACACCATGACCACCACGCCATGCCCACCACCTAAGCCATGCCCACAGAATTGGTTATTAAAAATTTGAATCCCACCCCTGGTAGGGAGGTCGCACACGCATTGCATTATGGGTGCAG
This sequence comes from Bungarus multicinctus, assembly GCA_023653725.1. Classification (NCBI taxonomy): domain Eukaryota; kingdom Metazoa; phylum Chordata; class Lepidosauria; order Squamata; family Elapidae; genus Bungarus; species Bungarus multicinctus. The sequence goes on along the minus strand of CM042848.1, from coordinate 19,177,681 downwards.
GCACACATGTATTTTCAGCACCTGATGAGGAAAATGTTAGCATCACTAATCTAGGCCATTTAACATGTGAAATGCAGCATCGTTTATATTGAAAAAATCAGATATACAGGATCGGTATATGCCCTCAGCTTACAGGTGGTCACGATGTGATCAACAGTTTGACATGGGACCCTGCAGTCCCACTGAGGGGAAGACACTACTTCCCATTTCCACAGAGAATCCTGACAGACACCATCTGAGATGCAAATCCTATTCAAGTTTGTCCATTGCTTGATGTGGCAGCCCAAAGCCTTTTTTGTGCTGTCGCTTATATGTCTTCCCACATTTGGGCATTCAGCCACCCATTTGGCTTTGCATTATTGGGAATTGATGGGCAGATGTTGTGCAAGTGCCAGTAGGGGCTTCCTGGATTTGAGACTTCCTGCTGATAAATGAGGAAATTTGGCATGCACCGGTAGGAGTGAGTCGTTCATAATTTTTCTGTGTTCTCTCATTAGTGCATCTTGACTTCATAAAGCTGGCTGTGCCATATGGGTCAGAACAGGAAGCCAGGAAGCTGAAGTGGTTTTAATACATCCTTTTATAATGTCTATGGTGCGATTGAGTTTGATATCTACCTTACTAGTTTAGCAGCTGTTAAGCCATACAGGGGCACAGTGTTGCTGTGGAAAAGACCAACCCTAGTGCTGATAGCAATAACACTTAGACTTATATACTGCCTTACAGTGCTTTACAGCCTTCTCTAAGTGGTTTACAGAGTCAGCCTATTGCCCCCAACAAACTGGGTCCTCATTTTACTGACCTCAAAAGGATGGAAGGCTAAGTCAATCTTGAGCCTGGTGAGATTTGAACTGTCAAATTGCAGGCAGCTGGCTGTCAGCAGTAGTAGCCTTGCAGTACTGCATTCTAACCACTGTGCCACCACAGCTCCATGCTCTGAGGGTGACAATTGAACTTCCCCATTTAGTTATACCTAATTTCTAGAGTGTGTGGTTCCTAGCATTGATTTTTGCCACCCAGGGGTGGGATTCTACCAGTTTGCACCTATTCGCTAGAACTGGTTGTTAACATTCTAAGCAGTTGGGAGAACCGGTTGTTAGAAGAAATTACTGGCCTAATCCTGTAAGGAAGGCAGGAAGGAAACATTCTGGTATTGCTTACAGAAACTGCCTCTCCATTAATTCTTATTACATTCTTGGCAGGACTAGACTTCCTGTCTCAGGAATGTCTCTAGAGGTTTTTTCCCCTCCTTTGCTGGTACTTTGCTTGTATGGAGTGACCATTTAAAGTTACAATGGCACTGAAAAAAGTGACTTATGACCATTTTTCACACTTACGACTGTTGCAGCATCCCCACAGTCATGAGAGGCCAGGCGAGGAGATGCATGCCTCGATGTGAGTGTTATTGAGTTGGTCACACTCAGCCAATAACATGACCACCAAGCCATGTCCACCCAGTCACATGACTACCAAGCCACCCTCACCACCTAAGCCACGCCCACAGAACTGGTTGTTAAAAAATTTTAATCCCACCCCTGTTGCCGCCGTATTCTCTATATTTATAAAAGCGAAATACCCCTTACGCATCATCACAAAATTTCAGAACCATAAAGCCTACAAACTTGAAATTTGGCACGTATGTTCCCCTTGGCTTCTAGGTGCTCACTAAGAAAAATTTTTTCAAAATGACCATCACAGCATTAGTATTTCGTATATTATTATTAACATGCTCTGATGCTAAGGAGTTCTACTCCCCCTCCCCACCTGAAAAGAAATCTGTTCCAAATGCAAAACACAAGCAGAGGAGAGGAGTTTCAGTTTCAGTTTTAGTTTCACAGCAGCAACCAGTTTTAGTACAGAACAGTTGAGCTAAGCCATGCCCAGGCTCCTTGCTCACACAGCAATTACTCTTTCAGTTTCCAAACATCCTTCAACTCTCTCACACACTGACAGAATGCTAGCCAGATGAATACCAATGGCTGCTGGTTGGCAAAGGCAGAATTTTTTCCCCTTATTTTCCTCCCCAAAAACTAAGCCTGACCACATAGTTTCGTAGCAAACCATGGGTATCAAGCTAGTTTTTTAATAAATTCAAAACCACTTCAATGCTGTTCCAAGGGGGAAAAAAACATATGGATGTATCCATAAAGTCACCAAGAGTTGAGCTCATGTGAAGGCGACTTCTTTTTAGTTTGGATCACACTTGTTCCATAATCTTGACAGCCTCTTCACTGCAGCTTCTGTCTTAGGTTTCCATGATCTATATAAAGAATTTTGTAAAGATTGATGGCTTTGAATATTCCCAGTTATGTTGTTCTTCGTTGTTCCATACAAAAAATACAGAATGATATTTGGTCCAGCTTATTAACCTAAAGCTGTGTTTTATCAGAAATGGAAAGAGATAAATTATTCAATGGATTCTTAAATATCATTATTATTTGGGAATTGATTGCCTTCCTGTTTTCTATCATCCAGACAAGAAACTGGAAATACACATTTGAAGTGTATCCATAAAAAGCTTCTGTTAAGGGATTCCTACCTTCCCTTTCCATTCCTTTTCTCACAAAGAGGCAATCAAAGAAATCGCTCTCACTCCTACATACAGAATGAACATCTGGGCCAATTTAGATTTGATTTATAATAATAATTGTAAAGAAATTTGAAGGAAAATGGGACAAGGAAATCAAACTGAAACTCAGATAATCGAAGGCAGAGGAGGATTACAGAGTTTTGATTTTGCTGAAATCCAGGGAGATCAAATTCTACTCAGAATGTGTTATCTTAGTTTTATATAGAATTCTTTTTATTGGCCAAGTGTGATTGGATACACAAGGAATTTGTCTTGGTGCAAATGCTCTCAGTGTATGTAAAAGAAAAGATACATTCATCAAGAGTCAAGAATCATAAGGTGCAAGACTTAATAATAGTCATAGGGTACAATAAGCAATCAAATCATACTAGGAAACAGTCAATAAAAATTGTTAGGATACAAGCGACAAAGTTAGTCATACAGTCACAAGTGGGAGGTATCAGTATCTTGACTAAGCCTTGGATTGATCATAAAGGATCTAGATTGATTCGTGAAGAATAAATAATTGAGATATCTTAAGTAGAGGTCTGGGCTAAATTGGCTATGCCAAAAAGGAAAAATAAATAAAGCTTTTAACAGTCTCCCAGGAAAAACTGAATTTCATTATGTCCTGAAAAGATAAACATATTTTTCTTGCTCAGTTTCTATTCTGTGGGATACTTGGAATTTTTTTCCCCACCTAGGCAAGGAAATTGAGGCCTGGTCTTTTAACAGCTAGGAATATAAACTTAGCCACCAAAATTTGTTGTCTGATATTTGTTTGAGGCCCGGGACTTCCACAAGTGAGGGCTAAAAATGTCAGGATAATAATCAGGATTGCATGATCAAAACTCAAAAATTTCTCAAGAAAAGTACTCCATTCCTCCGCTCGCAATAGAATACCTTGTGCCACCAGGCTTGAAATTTTGGACCTAGACAACTTGGAATTACACCGCCTACAGTCTGAGCAAGCTTAGTACACAAAATTGTCTGCTACAATGTTCTACCTGTCAATGACTATTTCAGCTTCAACAGGGGCAAGCAATAGATACAAACTCAAAGTAAACCACTCCAAACTCGATTGCAGAAAATACGACTTCAGCAACAGAGTGGTCAATGCCTGGAACTCACTACCTGACTGTTGTTACATCCTCAAACCCCCAAAACTTTAACCTTAAAGTGTCTGCCGTGGACCTCACTCCATTACTAAGAGGTCTGTAAGGGGGTGTGCATAAGCGCACCAGCGTGCCTACCATCCCTGTCCCACTGTTCCCATTTATTCGTACTCAATGTATATACTTATTTGTTTATACATTATGTTCATACTTGCACTTGTTTTCTCATACATGCTTGACAAACTAAATAAAGTAAAATAAAATAAACTCCCTGTTTTGTACCTGCTCCAACCACAACTTTGCCCCAAGCCGATTCTCATTAGCCTCCCTCAGAAGGGAAGAAATCCCATAGACTTCACGAGAGCCAATGTCACTTTCTCTTTTGCTGTTTACGATTGTGTATCCTAACAAAACAGATGAAATCCTCCCTGCTCAAAGTTGGATTTAGAAGAGCAAAAACGTTGCAATCTCTTTGGTGGTTCAGGTAACCCAGTCAGTGCTTCTCTTTACTGCACAGCAGTGGTGGGATTCAATTTGTTTTACTACCAGTTCTCTGGGCATGGCTTGGTAGGCATGGAAGGGGAAGGATACTCTCAAATCCCCATTCCCTCCCCACTCCTGGGGGAAGGTTACTGCAAAATCCCCAATCCCTCCCCACCCCACTAACCTGCTTTCCAGCTCCATTCTCCTGTGCAGGGCAACCAAAGAAGACCCAGCCAATCAGCTGGGACTCGGGAGGCAGAGAATAGATGGGGGCGGAGCCAGTCAGAGGTGGTATTTGTGCTATCCCATGAGAGCCACTGGCCATTCCAAGGTCATGGAATGGAATGTAGCACCATCCAGCCCACCAAGCCAGGGACTGTTACCAAAACAATTTGTTTGAATGTACTTGGACAATTAGAGATAACCAGGGAAAAGGTGGGGAGAAGGGAAAAATTAATCAGATGCTTTGGGCACGAAACTTTAGATCCGGCTTTGCTTATCTGTAACCACTTCGCTTTATTAAAGTGTATTTTCACTAACAATGGATTTGAGAGTCTTTGTTTTCTAACTGACCAAGTTGGGACAGCTGACAGTCTCATTCTAGTCAGTCTATGGATCTGATGAAAAGTAGGTCAAGAGAATTTGGAGTCTGGATCCAAACTGGGGGTTTCAGACAAAGGACGTCAAACATGCTGCATGGAAAGGAGGTAGTTTGTTTTTTCAAGAGCAAGGAATTTACTCCTGAACATAGGTACCATAGATACGGGTCTCCTCTTAAAACTTCTAACTGGCAACTGGAAAATAGCAAATGCTAACTTGCCTGGAATCTCTTTAAATCTTGCTAATCTGTTTGACGTTGTTCATGGATTTTCAATAATTTAGTAAGCATAAAGCTAGAAAGAAAAAAGAAGTATTATGTATTTAACTTCTTTGGCTTACTAATTCTTTTCTGCTCTGGGTATAAAGCAGCTTAGGCCAAAAGAAAATACGGATGTCTCAGTATGCTTAGCTCAAGTTCTTTCGACCAGAACTGTGCCATTACTGTACTTATGAAAACTTGTGCATTCAATCCTTAAAAATATTTTTAAATGATAATGTCAAGCCCAAAATTGACATATGCATAGCCATTTTATTTAGCCTTATTATATATTCCTATTCTTTCTTTCTCCTTGCTGGTTATGGGGAGAAGGGTTTCGGACTTGCCACATTCCTAAGGCAGGAGAAGTGGAGATAGAGAGAGAGTTGTTTAGGATAGGTAGTTCTTCTTCCTGTGGGAACAAGAGCTGACCATATTGAGACCTGGAGGTGGAGATTGATGACACCAGGAAACGTCAATTTGATTCTATTAGGGAACGTGACTTTTGGGGGTCATTTCTAATTTCTAATATTATGTGGTGTAATCCCGGGTTGTGTCAGATCTGAAATTACAACAGACTTTGCCAATTTGATGCTTTCCTAAATAAAAGAAATTGTTTTGGAAGATGGACTTTGCTCTCTTCTTTTTAAATGGATTTCATCACTTGGAAACCTGACATGATTTATTAAGTTCTCTCTCCAAAAAAGGTTTGCAACCTACCATTGTCAAATTATTATAGATCATCTAAAGCAGAGCTGTCAAACTTGTGGCCTGCCAACCGGATGCGTCACATGCTGGCCATGCCCATGCTCGGTTTAATGAAGGTGGGGAATCCTGTTACGTCATGTGATGATGTGAGTTTGATACCCCCGATCTAAAGCAATGTTTCTCAACCTTAACAATTTTTAAGGTGTGTGGACCAACTCCCACAATTCCCTAGCCAGCTTAAAATTGGCTTAAATTGGCTTAAAATTAAGAAACCCAAGCAGAATCCGAATGAGGAGAGTTACATGATATAAAATAGATATTAGAAATTTGAATGTTATAATTTTAGAATGCACAAATTTAATGTTTAATGAGATTTCGTATGATAATAATTATAAGATTCAAAGGTGTTGCACTCTGATTGGCAATCATAGGGGGAAATTTGCTTTTCAATAATGTTGGAAGAGAATATATGAAATTGTAAACAAGACAGACAAAAGTATAAGTATAATGAATAAAAAGATATAGAAATTTAGGCAAAAGAAATGCAATTCAATAAGAAGAAAATGAGATAACTATGAAAGAAAATTAAGAGAAGTAAAGGGAGAAATAGTGAGAAGTTGGAAAAAAGAATGATAAGATATGAAGTTGAATACATAAGATGAATATGCATATGAAATTGTGTCTGTATGGAAATGTGATAACCTGGAATCTTGCTGTACTCAAATAAGATGTTTTATTTGTTATGTTTTGTTAAAACCCGATAAAACTTTATTTTTTAAAAAAATTAAAAACCGAGATTGAGAAACTGATAAAATGATGATTTTATCAACAGCGGGAAAGAAATTGCTGTTTTTAAAAGTTTTAAAGAGCAGTATCCTTTTTAAATTTGAGATACAGGAATTAATTTTTCTTTCTCTCTCTTTCTTTCTCATATGTAGAAGCAGCTGTTTTATTATATATAATTTCATTAAACAGGTGGGTTTTTTTAAAAAAGGAAGGTGGTATTAGGTTTTTAATCTTCCTTTTTAAAATCTTTCATAAAAATTATGTATAATATATGAACCAGTTGAATAATATTCTTGTCCTTTTTCTGGGTTTTCCATAAGAATGGAATCATATTTGGGTGCTTTAATTATTGTTAAAAGCTTGGTGAGTAGCAGCTGGATGAAAAATCTACAGCCCTACTGAGAATAAGAAATATTCAATTTAGCAGAATTATGTCGCAGAATTACATCGGTACAGCCGAAAACTCAAGGGCTCCTGTCCTGATACTTTTACAGATACAAAACAGTTCCTGGTGCTTTACTAATCTCCTAAGAACGGACTAGTATTTTGAGCAGCATGGCTCTGAATCAGAGAGTTGATTGCTGAGATAGAATCTGGGATTAAGAACCAACTTGTAATGGAATTTATGTATGACCTTGGGGTAAAGGGGGAAGAGATGCTGCCTAGGAAACAGTCCAGGGGAGGAAGGGAGGGAGGAGATGTCAATGGACCACAGGAAGAAATTTAGAAAGGACCACCGTAATCTGACAGTGAGAGCAACCAACCAATGGAACAAGTTGCCTTTGGAAGTTCTGTCTGTCAGAAATGGTGTAAGGGTCCCCTGCTTGGGCTGGGAGGGGGGGATTGGACTAGATGACCTACAAGGTCCCTTCCAACTCTGCCTTCAGACTTGAAGGCCTGTTGAAAAACCTCAGTCACTGACTAAAACTAACCATTCTAACTGCCTTTGCCATAATTTGGACTTAAACCTCCCCCAAATCTATGATGACCTATCACAGAGTCACAAACTTCAGATTTTGAAGTGGTGAGTTTGATTTATTAAGTATTGTATTCCTTATTCACACACATTCACCAAGTCCTGCTTTTAAGTTATCCAGGCAAAATATAGGTTGATGTGAAGATCTGAGATATCCATATCTATGGAGATTCTCAGTCATCCAGTCATGGTTGGCTCAATGGTGCTTTTTTTTCAAGAGGCAACTGGACTTTCTGGTTTTCTTTGAAGACGTTTGGCTTCTTATCCAAAAAGCTGAAGAAGTGTTGGAAGAATTATCCTTCTGGATTCAGTTCCAAGTGGGGAAGAAAGACATTGGAAACATGGTGACTGCTTGGAAAGATGGTTTAATGGTGGACAGGACCACATGGCTTGGAGATCCTGGGTGAAAAGGATGAACACATACTTCAAGATGTTGGGTGAAGGAAAAGGAAAAAAGGGGGCAAGATGCTGAGAGACCCTTGGTTTTATGCCCTAAATTGGGATTTGAATGTGAGCTTGTATTCTGATTGGTTTTCAGACTCCCATGGGGCCATACAGGGGCAACCATAACAACACAAGAGCAAACAACAGATACAAATTCAAGGTTAATCGCACCAAATGATTGCAGGCAATGTGACTTCAGCAACAGAGTGGTCAATGTCTGGAATACTCTACCTGACTCTGTGTTTCTTCCCCAAACCCCAAAAACTTTAACCTTAGAATGTCTACTATTGACCTCACCCCTTTCCTAAGAGATCTGTAGGAGGTGTGCATAAGCTCACCAACGTGCCTATCGTCCCTGTCCTATTGTTTCTTTTTTATTTTTCTTATATGTATCCATGTATTCATAACTATGTTTTTACTTATACCTATTATCTTCTAAGCAATTGACAAATAAAATAAATAAATAAACTCTGTAGGCTGCCCTGAGTCCTAGGCTTGGTTAAGCCTTGCTGGATGATGATGTAATGAAAGGGCTTTGAGCAATTCCTATTATAGCTCTACCTGGAGTAGACCTTTGTTATGTAAAATAGACTGGTCCAGGGCAGAATAATGGCCCATTAGCAAAGGTGGGGGGAGGGTGTGAGTCTCTGCCTCTCTGAGTTTCTACTTTTGTTTTTAGGGGAAATATTCTGCCTTTTTAGTATATCCTAAAGTATTTCATTTTCCTAGGAGAAGGGTGGATTTTAACTTCCAACAGAAGCTTCTTGGATGAGAAGCCAAATGTCTTCAAAGAAAACCAGGAGGTCCAGTTGCCTCTGAGCTATCCAATTGCTCAAAACAGATCCCGCAAAACCTCTTTATTCCACAGTTATTTACATACAGTAATAATTCTTTGGTTTTTGAAAGTCCTCTTTGATTTTGTTTACCTGTAGGGGAGGAAAATTTCTACCTTCTAAATGTTGAGAGTAAATTAATAAGATACTGAATCTGCTGATCACTTCAGATGTCTGTGAAGTCAAATCCACATGAGAAATTGCCTAGCTAGAAATTGGAATTTCTCACTTTGTAGATCCGAGTGTAATTGCTAACTGAAATTTAACTTCGTTCAGCCAATCTTATATTTCCCCCCATGGCATATAGCTCTATCATCTTGTTCTTGGATCTGGTTTCTAAAAAATATTATATCCTATGAATTTCATATGACTGGAACACAACCACAGCTCCTCCCAATGAATTTTATTTTGTTTCAGGCTGAATTGTTTGCTTTTGGATTCTGGCTTAGTGGATCAGGGCTCTTTTTTTTTTAAATAAAATTTTATTGGGTTTTAACAAACAGATAAAACATCTTATTTGAGTACAGCATGATTCCAGGTTATCACATTTCCATACAGACACACTTTCATATATATATATATTCATCTTATATATTCAACTTCATATCTTAACATTTTTGCCAATTTCTCACCATTTCTCCTTTGACTTCTCTTGATTTTCTTTTATAGTAATATCAATCTGAATACTATATCTTTTTATTCGTTATCCTTTCATTATCATCTGTCGCTGTTTACAATTTTACATATTCTCTTCCAACATTCTTAAAAAAAAAAAAAAAACAAGGTTCCCCCTACAATTGCCTGTTGGAGTACAATACCTTTAAATCTTGTATTTATAATCTTCTCAAACCTTAAGTTTATACATTCAAATTTCTAATATCTATTTTATATCTTGTAAATCTCATCCTTCAAACTCTGGTTGATACTTCTCCTTACAAATACAAAAAAAAAAAGATTTTACACAACTAACAAAAACTTTGTATATATATAAACATTAGTAGGTAAAATAGTTATTCAAATTCATTCTCATGCTGGTATAAACCTTATAAATCTTTCACATCAATAATCTTTGGAAATATTTTTCTCCTTTCTTTATTCTTACATTAATTATTAATAAATATATCATTATATAGTTTTATCTAATAGGCAAGGTAATTATTCAAATTCATTCTAATAGTTAAATCTTTTACCCTTTCTTTTGAATATTCTATCAATCTTTAAAAATAATTATTCAAATTCATTCTAAATAGCTGGTATAAATTTTTCCTCTTTCTTTTCCATAATTTATCCATCTATAAAAATAAATACTCTGTTTCCCTCTCTTTTTTAAATAAACATATGTGACATAATAATCTAATTTTATCTCCTAAATTAACTTACATATTTCATTTCTGACACGTTATAATATTCTACTATCACAACCCTATCTTTAGTACCTTTGCAGAGTTCTCAATTTTAACTTGATTTAACCATTGTCTCTGTGCTCCCTAACTAAGCATATACCTTTAATCTGAGTACGTTTCCCTTTTTTCTTCATTTCCTGCTTTTGTTCCTCATGATTTCTTTCCCTTTCTATCTTCCCCCCTTTTTTCTAATCTCTTTTTTTTGTAACCTTCTATCTCTCTTTTCCCCTTCTGTGATTTATTTTTCTGCTTCTCCTTGCTATTATGTTTCTCTTGCAAAGTATTTTTCTTTTTGGCTGTTGCCTTTAATCTAAAACTTTTACCTCCTTTCCCCCTTTTCCCCCTTTTTATCACACTTTGCTTTATTTCAATAAAGATGGCTTCTTCTTTGTCCAGCCCTTCTTCTTCCCTCTTATTATTATTATTTTATTTATTAATTTTATATACCACCCCTCTCCTGAAGGGATTCGGGGCGGTGTACAGCCAAGTAAAAAAACACAAATATAAATACAATTTTTAAAACAGAATTAAAAAGGATTAAATTAGTGGCTGAATGAAGATAAAAATAATCAAGAGAATTTAAAAAGTAAAACCATTAAAAACAATTAAAAGTCCTACTAATAACTCTAGGCCAGACCGGCTTGATGGAAAAGATAGGTCTTCAGCACGCGCCGGATGGTTTGTAGGTCAGGGATAGTCCTCATCTCTGGGGGTAGTTCATTCCAGAGGGAGGAATGAACCCTCCAAGAAGGCCCGCAGCCTCAGGGCCGCCAGCCGGCATCGCCCAGCTGCTAGCACCCCGAGGAGGCCCGCCCTGTGGGAGCGCACTGGCCAATGGGAGGCCGATGGTGGCAGTAGGCAGTCCCATAAATACCCAGGTCCCAAGCCATGGAGCGCTTTAAAGATGACCACTAACCCCTTGAATCGCACCTGGAAGGCCATCGGAAGCCAATGTAGCTCGCACAGGAGCAGTGTAACATGGGAGCTCCGAGAAGCCCCCAACACCACCCGCGCAGCCTCATTCTGCACCAGCTGAAGCCTCCGGATGCTCTTCAAGGGGAGCCCCATGTAGAGAGCATTGCAATAGTGTAGATGGGAGATGACGAGGGCAGATGTGACTGTGCGGAGTGCATCCCGATCCAGAAAGGGCTGCAATGGTAGATCCTTCGGACCTGACAAAAAGCCCCCCTGATGATGGCCGCTATATGATCTTCTAATGATAGCCATATGTCCAGGAGGACAACCAGATTGCGCGCCCTCTCCATGGGGGCAAGAATTTCTCCCTCCACGGCCAGCGATGGAGTTAGCTGGCTGTATCTTGGAGCCGGAAAACACAGCCACTTGGTTTTGGCTGGGTTGAGTCAAAGCCTGTTTCATCCCATCCAACCCCGCACAGCTTCCAGGCACCAGGACATCACTTCAACGGCTTCGTCGGGATGGCCTGAGGTAGAAATGTTCAGCTACTCCAAAGCCACGGATAATCTCACCCAGCGGCTTCACATAAATGTTGAACAGCAGGGGCGAGAACACCGACCCCTGAGCTACCCCACAAGTCAGGGGCCTCGGGGCCAACCTCTGCCCCCCTGCCAACACAAATTGCGAACAGTCGGAGAGGAAGGAGGAGAACCACTGCAGTACAGTGCCTCCCACTCCCAGCCCCCCCAGCCATCGCAACAAGATACTGTGGTCAACAGTATCAAAAACCGCCGAGACATCTAACAGGATCAGGACAGAGAAACAACCCTTGTCACGGGCCCTCCAGAGATCATCCACCAACGCGACCAATGCCGTCTCCATGCTGTGCCCAGCCCTGAAACCCGATTGGCATGGATCTAAATAGACAGCTTCATCCAGGTGCTGAGGAAGCTGTTGTGCCACCACACTCTCAACAGCCTTCGCCACAAAGCGAAGGTTGGAGATCGGACGATAGTTAGATAATAATGTTGGGTCCAGAGACGGTTTCTTGAGGAGAGGCCTCACCACTGTCTTTTTCAAGGTGGCAGGCAAAAGCCCCTCACTCAAGGAAGCATTAATGATACATTAATGATGCATTAATGGAACCAACCTCATGTCACCTCCTGAGTGGCCAAAACCAGCCAGGAGGGACACGGATCCAGTAAACATGTGGTGGCATTAAGCCCACCCAGCAACCTATCCACATCCTCGAGGGTCACAGGATCGAACTCCCCCTAAATGACCTCCCCGAACTCCGCTCCTGCCCTCCCATCCAGAGTTGCCCAGTCAGAGTCCAACCCATCCCGAATCTGAGAGATTTTATCTTGGAGAAAATTCAAAAAATCCTTGGCCCGTCCTTGTAGAGGATCCTCCCGCACTCCCACATCTAAAAGGGAGTGGGTCACCCTAAAAAGGGTGGCTGGGCGATTTTCCACGGATGCAATAAGGGCGGAAAAGTAAGACCGCTTTGCCATCCTTATCGCCACTAAATAGGTCCTAATATGGGACCGCAACAGTCTTCGGTCAGATCCGGAGAGGGTGGCCTTCCAACCGCTCTCTAGGTGTTTTTTCTGGCGCTTCATCTCCCTCAGTGCCTCTGAAAATCAAGGAGCCAGTTGGGATCGGCACCAGGTCAGAGGCGGCAAGGGCACGACCTGGTCAAGGGCCTCACCCACCACTCTATCACAGGTGGCCACTAAGTCCCCAACCGAGTCGTGTGTGCGAGCATTGGGAAACGGCCCAAGCTCCATCAGGAACCTATCCGGGTCCATCAGGCACCTGGGGCGTAACCATTTTATCGGCCCCGCCCTCTTGAAGTTTTTTTTCATAGTCCAGGATCTCCATTTCAAGAAATTCAAACACGAAGCCAAAAGATCTTCCTTCTTTTTCTGCCTCTTCTTTCTCATTTTTAAGATACATTTTCACTTGCTTCCGGAGTGATGCCATTTTAAACAACCACCCGAGTGACTTTAAGTAGCAAAAGAAAAAAGAAATCAATCTCTTCTTCCCCAAGCTGTTCCTTCTTGTTTTTTCTTTCCTTTCCGATGGTTACTGTATCTTTGAATAAAGTTTCAATTACAATATATCCTTGGGAATCTTTTCAAAGTTTGCAATTAGTTCCCCCTTTTTTTTTCCAGGTGAAACTCCATTTTTTATTCCAAATTTCACCCATTTATCTCCTCTTCTCCTTTTTTAGGACTTTCAGATAACCAAAAAGACCAAATAAAAAATATTTAAAAAAAGAAATCTTTTTTTCTCTCCCTTTGACACTTAAATTTCAGCTTAAAATAGCCTACTGGTGTCAAACTAATTTAATATAAACTTCTTTTCATCAACAATATAAAAATAGGAAGAGGGATTTTTAACCTCCTTTTCTCTCTTCTTCGCCGCCTATTACAGTTTTCTTTTAGAGGTATCCCTCTAAATATTTTTAGCTTCAGGAAACCTTGTTTGGATGTTTTTTATGTTTAGCCTGGTCTGTCCTGCTTTCCTCCTTGTCTTCCTTCTGCACATTCTTATCCCGTCTGGTTCTTCTTTGTGGTGGCCATTTCTGACCGCCGCTGGCTGCCTTCGGGAAAGGGAGTTTGACTAGTCAAGGAGGAGAGATGCGGCTCCCCTCGACTTGGCTGGCAGTCTCCCCTGTCTTCACCACCTCTACGGGGTGGCTTCAGCCCCGAATCCAAGGGATTGGGGCACTCCAGAAGCAAGCACGGACCGAAACCACGCACAGTTGCGGATTTCAGTCCGTCGCCGAAGAAACCGGAACCCTGTGGATCAGGGCTCTTGAACCTAAGCAATGCAGGGTTTTCATGAACCAATATTTTGAATTGGAAAACAATCTGCAACCATTGCAGATGAAATATGATCACAGAATTGTAGGCTGTTAGTTGACCTGCTGTATTTTTCACCAGGTGATATTTCCAGACATTTTTAAGGGCAGCCTCACAGAAATGCATCAGTCAGGGCCTGATAACAATGATTTAGTGATGTCAAATTTTATCATATCAGGAATGGTGCATCAGATACAATGCTGAAAATGTGTTCCTTGTCACAATTGCTGCCTAGAACTCCATTGATACGGTGGGAAGCCATCCCCCAGAAGAATGAAATATTTTGAGGAATATTTTAAAAAGGCAGGATAAAATATTTCCTCTAAAAGAAAAGAAAAAATGTTAAGGGAGAACTCAGAGCCCCAGCCTATGCCCCCAAGCAGATGCTGAGCTGGAGCAGCTTTTAGAAATGCAGATTTGGTAATCCATTACTCCCTGCAGCAAAGTCTGAAAAAAGGCAGATTAGCCCTCACCCAAGGGCCAACATAGGGCAAAAACCATTAAGCCATAATAGGAATTATTGCATCACTCTCCAAACCTCAACCAAATTTAGTTCAGACAAATATCTAGGATTTGTTTGCCTATATGAATACATGTTCTTGCAGAGGAACAGGAAGCTCAAGTACAAAGCTCAAAGAAGGTATAAAAACCCCTCACTCTCAATTCCATGTGGTCAGCTGCCCAGAATCACATGCGGTTGGTACTTCTGCTTCATCAATAAATGGACCCCCTTTCCAATCAGCCTCCACCCTCCATTTTGTCTCCAGTGCCTTTCTCCTGGCTTGGAACTGAACCAGATGGATATTTCCCACAATACCAAAGATTAGGAGAATCTTAAGGCAGTGAACATGAACCTTCCAGAAAAACAAAGTACATTCTAGCACAAGCTGAATCCCAGTTCCAGAAACTGAAACTTTCTACAATAGACCAAGAATGAGTCATTAATAGCAATAACACTTAGACTTATATACTACTTCATAGTGCTTTACAGCCCTCTCTAAGCAGTTTACAGAGTCAGCCTATTGCCCCCAACAATCTGAATCTTCATTTTACCGATCTCGGATGGATGGAAGGCTTGAGCTGGTGAGATTTGAACTGCTGAACTGCCAGCAATTGGCAGTCAGCAAAATTAGCCTGAAATACTGCATTCCAATCACTGTGCCACCATGGCTCATTAAAATCAAGTATCCATCATATACTGTAATGCAAATAAATAATTTACATTGATAAAGAAACTAAGGCAAGCCATTGCTGATCATCTACCAAGGAAACAAGGTAGTTAATCCATGCTCATTGCATCTTGAGTGAACAAACGGGTTATGGGAAGCCGGGATAGGGTTAATAGTAAAAAATCAGCACCAGGGAGTTGCTAAGCAACAGTGAACTGCCCTCTGGAACCTTTACAACCAATGGTGATTTATTCTGCTGATGAAATCCTGCCACCTTAACAGCTCTGCTGAAGAAATGTGTGGGTGGAGTTCTATGGAAATCTACCTTTGCTAGTTTTAATTAGCACCATCTAATAAGATTGTCTCTCTCCCCTACGTCAAATTTAGCTCCAAAGCTTAAATACTTTATATGAAAGACAGAACAAAGAACAATATTGATATTCATTCATTATTGCCAATCTAAATAAATTGTCACTCTAGCTTGTTTGGGTCATGTACTTTGTTGGTAAATTGAGCAGTTCTGTTTCATTAAAGCACCCACTAATGCACATCAGATCTGTATACAGATTATGTTTCAGAAAGCTGATTTTTTTTTAAAAAAATAGCTATTTAAGTCTTTATATACTACACCTAATGTTCTCCTTCCCATGAAAATCTTCCCTGAACGTCTTTTTAAATAATAGCATTAGCTCAGTGAAATAAAATTAGCTCAGAGATGAGAATCCTTGTTTGAAAGCCATCAGAAAAAGTCAGATGCTTTTCTGAAAAGTTTCTGATCATGGAGTTTCACAAGGACGAGTGGTTTATTTAGCAGGAAAACGTCCCTTTGTAGAGTTTGGATTTTGCAGGAGGTAGTATGTAGGTCAAGTACAACTTTTCCACTTTTCATGGTATTATGTGGGCACCGATGAACATTGATAGCAATTCACCTCCTTGTGTGCCAGTTTTGATATTATGTATCCTACAAGTGAAATCCAGTCAGAGAACACAACTGAACATGATGATGTTTAGGTGTGTGGAAAAAAATCAAGACCATGGCCACAGCATGGAACAGAAGCCACACCTTTCTTTGAGTGCTTCATGCACACACCATACACACATTAAAAAGACCCGGGTTTCTGTTATGTGATTGTAACAGGTAGTTTGACTTTTTTGACTCCTTTCCCCTCCTCCCCGTGGTCACCTGTCTCAAAAGTGGTCCTTGGCCCAAAGTAAGTTGCACCCACATTTATGCAATGCGGGTTGTATATGCAGGAAGCATTGAGGCAGTGGTGGTAGTATACTATGGTTCGGCCTGGTTCAGCCAAACCGGTAGCAAAAATTCCTACCCGTTACCAGTAGTTTAAAAAAAAGCCTCCAACAATCAGCTGACAGGAGGAGAAAAAAAGCCTCAGCTGAGAGGAGAAAGAAGAGAAAAGTGAAGGATCGGCCCTCTCATCCACCCCTGTGCTTTTCTCTTCTTTCTCCTCTCAGCTGATTGGTGCTGCAGGCCTCAGCTGGTGTGAGGAAAGTTCCATGCGTGTGTTAGGTGCGCGATCATGCACACGATCACCAAACCAGTAGTGAAACAGGTAGGATCCCACCGCTGATGTGAGGGAAACCTCAATATATCCAGAGCCACAACTTCCGGCCTGCATCACTAAAGCAAATCATTTTCAAAATGTGCATGTAGCCTCCAACAGTGGCTTCAAATGCAGTGGCCTGTCAGCAGTAGAACTCTACACCCGGATCTCTCCAACATGAGAGATCAAATCTGAAGCAGCCGGAATTGACGCTTGAAGGAGGGGCTCTTAAACGCTGCCTCATGTTGACACTTGGGATGTGGAAGCTGCATAAGAGATTCCCAAAAGACATCACTGACTGCTTTGTAGAGGGGGAAGATGTTTGTTATAGCAGGGTTATCATGGGATGGTGGCAGATAGGATGCAGAGCATTACAGACTACGGAAGCGGGATATGGGGATAAAACTGTGAGACTGTTAGCCGTGAGAATATGATAAAAATAAAAATAACAGACTGTGACAATCAGTATCCGTAGAAGGCTTTATTAAAAGGTATTTGCTAATACTGGCCCTCAACTCCCAATAACAGTTTAGGAGAAGGAGACCCACCCCCTTTTCAGTAATTACAGCCTTATATAGGATTATCATATTTAAAAGATTCCCGTTTTTCACACATAGAAGTTATAGAGATTCTCATAAGAAAGAAATGGGTAGTCCTGGGTGTTTTTCCATAACTCCTCCCAGACTCCTTCCATGTAAATCCCCTAACTCTCCTCATCTTCAACATTATCATCAGATTTCCTGTTTTTTACTTAAAAGTTTACACAATAGATCAACTTCTAATGCCAGGGCGTCCGAGTATGGATCTCAAATCAAGCCAAGGTCACAATATTTTGCAACTTTGCAGAACTTTAGCAAAATACAAGTTATATAAATGTTCTGATATCTAGAAGGTCAGATTAAGAACAAATATGGAATCTCTCTGGTTATATATATTCTTAGGTGTACTAGGCAAATTTTCACATATAAGATTAGCCATATTAAGAAAGGTTTGGTACGTGGGGAATTAGGATAGGGCGGTCCACAGAAGGTAGCTGCATTTAGGAGGGTGGGGTAATGCTATAATTACCTTGGAAGGAAAATGTTTCCAGTGCTAACTTAGCTCGAATTGCAAACCGTTACCACCGGATGGGATGTGAGTTACATGTACAAATAAACAATTATCTATATCTCTGTATGTTGGTTTGTGGATTTGTATCTTGGATCTACTAACATCCAGAAGACTGGCTAATACAGGGTAAATAATTGCAAGAAAAGCAGATTGTAATGTGAATGGTAAGTTTAATGGCTGAAGACAAACTTCCAGAAGATTAAAACCATCACTAGATCCACAAAGAGAGATAAGGCAAAGCAAAGAGAAGAGCAAGGAGGATAGTTGGAGAGAAGAGTTCTAAGGAAAGAACAATCTGAATTACAGGTTTTAGGAAAGTGCTTATCATCTTTTGGGTCATTTGACAATATTGGAACCTGTCATCTCCAGCACTTATTGTTGGCTGCCAAAAATTGATAGTTGTTGAATTGCAAGGAAAAAGCAGACCAATAAGGAGAGAAATATGTGGCTCTGGTGATCAGAGTTTTTGTGATGCTGGTTTTTTGTATTACCTGTATAAGGCTAGAGATTGAATCCCTCACAAACAATGTTCCTCTTGAAATATCATTGAACATCAGAACTCCCCACCTTTCCCATGTTTTATGTTATGATATATGTGTATAGATGGATAGAGATGATAAAGATAATAGAGGTAGATAGAGGTGGAGATGGAGATATGAGAGCCATGGTGGCGCAGTGGTTAGAATGCAATATTGCAGGCTAACTCTACCCACTGTCAGCAGTTCAATTCTCACTGGTTCAGGGTTGACTCAGCCTTCCATCCTTCAGAAGTCAGTAAAATGAGGACCCAGATTGTTTGGGGGCAATAGGCTGACTCTGTAAACCGCTTAGAGAGGGCTGGAAAGCATTGTGAAGTGATATATAAGGCTAAGTGCTACTGTTATTGAGATAGTGAGAGATAGAGATAGACATATAGATACACACACACGCACACCTTTAAACTCTGCAAATCTCCCTACTGCAATAAGACGATGAAATAATGTGAAAGAGTCATAAAAGAATGCAGAAGATGATGGTTTTACATAACCCACCTCTGATGGCAGCACGAAGGAAGAACTGGGGTCCTTGCCCAGTGACCCCAAAAGCTTATCTGTGGAATGAATCCCTTTGAGCCAATGCTGAAATAACTCAAGGGGATTTAAACCCAAACTCATCGCTAACAACGCAGGGCATATACCGTAGCTTGTATTATTTTCAAACTGATTCTTTCTACACAAATTAAGCCTGCAAAACAGAAAAAGGTGGAATGTCAAACCAACCATTCCTATCCAGTTCCACAGAAGAAGAAGAAAATCTCCATTCAAATAGAACAAAGTGACGCAGCTGCTTTCTATCTGAACGTTTAATGTTTCTTATATAGCAGGGATGACAATTATAGATTCATGGCTCCCATGAAGATGTTTTTACCAAAGGTAATCGTAAGCAAGAAAAACCCAATGCCCAAGTATAGAATAGGTAGTACCTGGCTCAACAGTCAACAGCAAAAACTGTGAGAGGGATCTAGGACAGTGATGGGATTCAAAAAAAAAATTACTACCAGTTCTGTGGGCATGGATTGGTGGGTATGGTGTAGCTTGGTGGACATGGCTTGGTGGCAGGGGAAGAATACTGTAAAATCTCCATTCCCTCCCCACCCCACTAACCTGCTTTCCAGTTCCGTTCTCCTGTGCAGGGCAACCAAAGAAGAGCCAGCCAATCAGCTGGGACTTGGGAGGCGGAGAATAGATGGGGGCGGGGCCAGTCAAAGGTGGTATTTGCTCGTTCTCCAAACTACTCAAAATTTCCACTACCGGTTCTCCAGAACTGGTCAGAACCTATTGAATACCACCTCTGATCTAGGAGTCATAGTGTACTGCCCCTTAAATCTGAGACCACCAATATGCTGCGGCTGAAAAAAAAAAAAACCAATGCAGCCCTAGTGTCAACTAAAAAGATACTCCTTTGGTCTTTTTAGCTGCCAGAAAAAGGAAGTGGAGAAAAACAAGGCATTTTTGAAATGCCTAGATAATCACCTCGGCAGCCCGAAGTTGTCGGAGCATGAGAAGGTTATTGGAGAGCATGATGGATGACTCTTGGAGACTGATGTGTCCTATTGGAGAAGTCACATTCAGGCGGTGGGGAAAAGACCAGGGTCAAAGGGGGGATCTATGACGTGATTTAGCATCGGCTGCACTCAGACATGCGCCAACATGACAATTTCTAATAAACCAATTTACTTTTTCTGAGATGCAGCTAGAGACTTTCGATTTGAATGAGGGTAGATTTGTTGGAGCCCTGACACCTAGGCTGCATCAACAGAGGAATAGCATCAAGATCACATGGAGTGTTAATACTATTTTATAATGCCTTCATAAGACCACACTTGGAATATTGCATCTACTTTTGGTCACCACAATATAAAAAAGTTATTGAGAAGCTAGAGCAGTGCTGGCTAACCTTTTTGGACTCCTGTGCCAAAAATTGTGCACGCGCTTGCACACTCGCATGCCAGCACCCAGAAGGCAATGTGTTCCCCCCCCATACTTCCTATACATGCATGCACAATCTCCACCTCCCCCACTCCATTACCTGCACTGTGCCTCACAGCTGATTTTCAGCCGTTTTGAGGCCTTTTTCGGCCTCCCAAAGGCTTGAGGAAAGCTTCTGCAGGCTTTGTAGGCCGAAAACTAGCCCCGTTTCGCCACTTTTCCATTTCTGGAAAAACAGGAAGTAACGTAACGGTGCTAGATTTCGGCCTGCAAAAGCCTGCAGACACCTTCCTCAAGCCTTTGGGAGGCCGAAAAAGGCCTCAAACCAGCTGAAAATCAGCTGTGAGGCACGCGCATGCTCAGTGAGGTAAGTTTGCCTGCAGCTCGCGTGCCGGCACAAATGGCTCTGTGTGTCACCTGTGATGCCATAGTTTCGCCATCATGGCTCTAGAAAGAGTATAGAGAGAAGAGCAACAAAAATTATTAGGAGACGAGAGGCTAAAACATATGAAGAACAGTTGCAGGAATCAGTTATGTCTAGCCTAATGAAAAGCAGGAGTGGCATGACATGGTGGCAGTGTTCCGATATTTGAGGGGCTGCCCCAAAGAAGAAGGGGAGGGATCAGCCTATTCTCCAAAGCACCTAAAGGCAGCACAGGAAGCAATGGATGGAAACTAATCAAGAAGAGATCCAACCTAGGAATAAGGAGAAATTTCCTGACAATTAGAAATATCAATCCGTGGAATGGCTTGCCTTCAGAAGTTGTGAGTACTCCATCTCTGGACATTTTTAAGAAGAGATTCGACAGCCATTTGTCTGAAATGGTATAATGTCTCCTGCTTGAGGGGGCGGGTTGGACTAGAAAACCTCCAAGGTCCCTACCAACTCTGATCTTCTGTAAGCCTTGACTTGCATTACAAATCATTTGTATCTTTTTATTCATGGGAAACCTCCAGAAGAAAAAAAGATAACTTTAATCCAAACAACCATCCCCATTATTGGGGCAACACCCTTTGGTGTACAGTCTCACCTCTTGATCTGACACTTAAGAAGGCCACCCGGAGGCACAAAATTTCCAGATATTAAGAAATACAGACTATGTATAGCACATCATCATACCTTTCTACACAATTGCATATTAGATTGCACAAATTTTCTGAAGGGTCTTTAGTTTTGAAAAATTGGTTGGCACTGCTTTTGCAGTTCAGAAGTAGTAATAGCATTTAAGACTTATATACCACTCCATAGTGCTTTGCAGGGCTCCGGGCAGTTTACAAAGTTAATGTATTTCCCTCAACAGTTTGGATCCTTGTTTTACTGACCGCAGAAGGATGGAAGGCTGAGTCAACCTCGAGCACTGTCAGGATTGAACTCCAGACTGTGGGTAGAGTTAGCTAGCAGAATTAGCCAGAATTGTGAATCAGTTAAGCAAATCGTTTCTGATGAATCTCTGAATTACTTTTGATGAGCGTTTCATATACCTACCTGTCAATGAATACCTGCCTGTCAATGAATACTTCAGCTTCAACCATAACAATACAAGAGCACACAATAGATACGAACTCAAGGTTAATCGCACCAAACTTGATTGCAGGAAATACGACTTCAGCAACAGAGTGGTCCATGTCTGGAATACTCTACCTGACTCTGTGGTTTCTTCCCCAAACCCCAAAAACTTTAACCTTAGACTGTCTGCTATTGACCTCACCCCTTTCCTAAGAGGTCTGCATAAGCGCACCAATGTGCCTTCCATCCCTGTCCTATTGTTTCTTTTTTATTTTTCTTATATGTATCTATTTCATGTATTCATAACTATGTTTATACTTATACTTGTTATCTTAGAATTGCTTGACAAATACAAAAATTAAAATTAAAATAATAAATAAAAATAAAATATATTTTGGGTTTATTTTTTTGAAAACAATTTGGGGCAATTCATCAGTGGAACATCCTGATTCAGAAATGACGATATCTTTGCAGGCTATGGCCCCTTTAATGGAAGGGCTGTTTCCCATCAATGCAGTCACTCACTGACAATCTTCCAACTAAGATGAGGCATAGATTTTTTTTAAAAAAGAGATATTCATTTGTCTCCCTCTTTCCCTGCTACTGTCACAAGCAGATGTATGCCTCCTGCATAGGTCTATTATTGTTTATTTACTGATGGGGAATGGCATATTATGACAACTGCCGAGGGATCCTGGTGACAGCCAGGAAAAGTGAATCTGAGCATTCAAATGAATCAGGATTCTTGCCACAACTGCAATCGCTATGCCACCTACTCACCCCCTGGTACTATCTAGGCATAATTGCTCACCTGGTAATAGCTTCCCATTGTGTTTACCTGCCCCGTAATGCTTGGCTGCCACAATACTGGGAAAAAGGAGGCCAGAGGAATATTAAAAAACTGATGTTGCTTTCCTGATCTTTTGGATCAGCTTAGAGAAGGAGATGATCAGGGGTGGTATTCAGCAGGTTCTGACCAGTTCTGGAGAACTGGTAGAGGACATTTTGAGTAGTTCAGAGAACTGGCAAATACCATCTCTGACTGGCCCCGCCCCTATCTATTCTCTGCCTCCCAAGTCCCAGCTGATTGGCTGGATCTTCTTTTGTTGCCCTGCACAGGAGAACAGAGCTGGAAAGCAGGTTAGTGGGATGGGGAGGGAATGGGGATTTTGTAGTAATCTTCTCCTGCCATGCCCATCAAGCCATGCCCACAGAACCTGTAATACATTTTTTTGAATCCCACCACTGGAGATGAAGGGAATCCTTGACTTACAACCACAGTTGAGCCCAAAATGTATATTGCTAAGTGAGAAATTTGTTAAGTGAGTTTTGCCCCCTTTTAAGACTTTTCTTGCCTCGTTAAGTGAATCACTGCAGTTGTTAAATTAGTAACGCTGTTGTTAAGTGAATCTGGCTTTCCCATTGACTTTGCTTGTCAGAAGGTCACAAAAAAATGAACACATGATCTTGGCACATCTCAACCGTCGATAAATATGAGTCTGTCACCAAGTGTCCAAATTTTGATCATGTGACCGTGCTACAAAGGTCACAAGTGAGAAAAATGGTCATAAGTCACTTTTTTTCAGTGCCAGAGTAACTTCAAACAGTCACTAAATGAGCTGTTGTAAGTCGAAGACTACCTGTACCCAGATTACCAAGTTTATTTATGTATTTATTTATTTGATTTGATTTGTCAATCGTTTACAAGATAATAGATATAAGTATAAACATGAGTAAGAATACAGGAAATAGGTACGAATAAATGAGGACAATAGGACAGGGATGGTAGGCATGATGGTGCACTTATGCACGCCCCTTACAGACCTCTTAGGAATGGGGTGAGGTCAATAGTGGATACTTTAAGGTTAAAGGAGTGGGGGTTAGAGGATGTAACAACAGAGTCAGATGGCGCATTCCAGGCATTGACCACTCTGTTGCTGAAGTCGTACTTTCTGCAATTGAGTTTGAAGCGGTTTACATTGAGTTTGTATCTGTTGTGTGCTCTTGTATTGTTGTGGTTGAAGCTGAAGTAGTCATTGACTGGTAGGACATTGTAGCAGATAATTTTGTGTGCTACACTTAAGTCTAACCGTAGGCACGTAGTTCAAGGTTGTCCAAGCCCAAAATCTCAAGCCTGGTGATATAGGGTATTCTGTTGCGAGCAGAGGAATGTAGTACACTTCTCGTGAAATACACCTGGATTCACTTGATTGTATTAATGTCTGATATTCAGTGTGGATTCCAGACTGATCAGCTGTATTCGAGTATTGGTCTGGCAAAAGTTTTGTATGCTCTAGTTAGCAATTCAATATTTCCAGGGGAGAACCTTTGTAAGATTAGATTTACAACTCTTAATGCCTTTTTGGCAATGCTGTTACAGTGAGCTCTGGTGCTTAGGTCATTTGATATGAGAACTCCAAGGTCCTTGACAGAGTGAAGATCATCAACAAGGTCATATCCGCCTAGTTTGTATTTGGTGTAGTGATTTTTTTTTACCAATATGTAGACAGAGCATTTGGTGGTCGACATTTGGAGTTGCCAGATGTTTGACCATTCAGACACATAATCAAGGTCCCTTTGAAGGATAGTAGCATTATCAGTGGTGTTGAATAGTTTTATGTCATCCGCAAAGAGGACGCAGTTGCTTATAAGGTGATCTCAAAGATCATTTATATAGAGTATAAAGAATGTGGGCTCTAGAATGCTGCCTTGCGGGACACCGCTGTTAACTGTAGCAGGGTTTGATATAGCGCTCCCTATTTTTACTATTTGTTGCCTGTTTGACAGGAACGCAGTAATCCACTTATGGCGGGATCTGGAAATGCTGTAAGAGTTTAGTTTTAACAGTAGTTTGTTGTGTACCACTGAATCAAAGGCTTTGCAGAAGTCTATGTAAATTGCGACTATAGCTTTACCTTGGTCAAGTAGAGTAGTCCATATGTTTTTGAGTGTAGGAGTTGTAGATTGCAGGATATTTTTTTCCTGAAATCAAATTGTTTTTTGGAGAGTAGGTTGTTCGATTCTAAGTGGAGAGCGATGAATTGGTTAATGATTGATTCCATGACTTTGCACATGACACAACACAGTGAGATTCGTCTGTAGTTTTCAACCAGGCTGGGGTCATCTTTTTTGAAGATATGGATGACTTGTAGCTAAGGACCATAGGTTTGGTAAGGAGCTGATACTGAATGATATCTCATATATAATGCTTAGGGGTTCTGCTATGGCAGAGGAGAGCTTTTTTAAGAAGTATGCACATAATCCCTCAGGGCCAATAAATAGGGATGGTTTTAGGTTTCGTAGTGCCTTTTCTACATTATCTTCTGTAAAGTCAATATGTAGTAGGTCATTACTGTTAGTTGTGGTACGACTATGAAATGTGGGACATGAACCATTGCTGTTTACAAAGACTGAACTGAAGAATGTGTTGAAGAGATTGGCCTTAACAGCTTCATGGTTGCAGTCTTTCCCATTTGGTCCTTTTAGGGGTGGGATGGTTCTTGATTCTTTAAGTTTGGTGATTATTGAAATTTGTGGTGAACTTGGAACTTTGACCATCTATTCAGGGGCTTCAGTGTAAGAAAGTCAAGATGGCAGCCAGTGGTGGGATTGAAATGTTTTTTTACTACTTGTTCTGTGGGTGTGGCTTGGTGGGCGTGGCAGGGGAAGGATACTGTAAAATCTCCAGTCAGAGAAGGTATTTGCCAGTTCTTTGAACTACTCAAAATTTCCACTGGTCAGAACTGGTCAGAACCTGCTGAATACCTCCTCTGATGGCAGCTGAGGTGATGTGAGGCATGTAAAATTCAGGCAGAGTTTTGAGTGCATCATCATGGCTGCCATCTTGACTATTCATGGGTGCCGAAAGTGACCACACAAATCACCTTCTCTTAGTGGGCTCCCCAGTTGTATTAAATATATTTTCTAGTGGAAAGAAGCCCCCTCCTCCCCCCCTTTTCTTGCTTGGCCAAGGCTAGGGAGAAGTGCTTCCATTACTGCAATTCAGGCAAGGCAGATCCCAAAACAAAAGATGGGTGGATGAGACATTGCTGCCTCTGGAGAAATCCAGCCTTTTAAACATGTATCAGCTTTGCAAAAGTCAAAGAAATAGTCGCCAAATAAAACAACACAATTCCAAAGCAACATTTTTTTTTTTTTCAGTTCGCATCACTTTATGCAGATTGCACATTGCAGATTTGTCAGAGTATATTCATGAACTGGAATAGAGCATGGTAACAAGATCAGTCAAAGAATAGGCATAGCAACTAAGTCAGCCAATGAGGACTGTTTGGAAACTGAAACTAGAAGTAGCCTAGGGGTGACTCTATATTAAGTTCTGCAGCTCTGAAGCTATGTTGAACTTTGAGTCTGCCTATTGAAGATAAATCTAACTTGCTTGTTTGCTTATGACTGGAGCTCTGCTCTGAACTTGCAACATGTTTCTGTCTGAGTTTGCTCCATGTCGGAGAAATCCACAACTGGTTTGTAAAATCTACTTATTATGTTCATAAAGATGTTAAATGAAGCATCAGCCATCTGTGTTTATTTTTCTGGCGCTGAATTAACGCTGCAAAACTCTGAGTAAGATTCTACCAAGCTCAATTGGTAGTATTGACTCCTCCTCTTCAAAAAGTAGTATTGACAATAATGTCAATTTTTTGTTAAGAGATGGTATTAAAGAACAATCAATAACTTACGAGAAAGCACTAATTCTGCTGTATCTGAGGAAATCTTTTTGTGAAACATTATTAATGTTGTGTTGTATTGGTTGCAATCACTTTCATATTTTAAGATCCCAAAGAGCTTTGCAAAGCTACCCTTTGTGAATGAAGCTGGCTGCTTGCAGTTATGCTCTGCCTTTTATTTATAGTTGTATTACTTTATTTAGTATTATATCAAATAACATTATTAATGTTTGCTGAGAGATTAGCTGGTCTTTCAAAATTTTATAGGGGAGTTAAATGAGAAAGAAAATAAGTTCAGCGCACAAATGAAACTGTTTTGACTCAGCCCTGAAATTTTGAAGCAGTAGGTTAAAACTAGATCCCCCTGAGGCAGTGTTTTGAGAATGCTAGGCTTAATACATAAAAGGAAAGATGATTTGAAGCAGATCTAATATTAAAAGTATTGTTCCGCTTTAATATTCTCTCTCTTAGCTCTTCAAGTAGAAAAAGAAATGAGAAGTTGACTTGATGTTGCTTTTGATGACTCTGAACAGATCTTCAGCAGGGAATTAGGCAGCTACATGTGGTTTTGAATATTTCTCTACCCACCTAAGAGGCAGGGATTTATATGAATGCCATGGCTTATTTTTATAGACTTGCTTTTTAAAGAGGGGGATCAGTACAGTGGAGGGATTAAAAAAAAATTATTACCGGTTCTGTGGGTTTGGCTTGGTGGGTGTGGTGTGGCTTGGTGGGCATGCCAGTGAAGGATACTGTAAAATCTCCATTCCCACTCCACTCCTGGGGGGAAGGTTACTGCAAAATCCCCTTTCAGCCAGTTCTGACAGGTTCTGGAGAACCAGTAGTGGAAATTTTGTGTAGTTTGGAGAACCGAAAAATACCACCTCTGGTTGGCCCCACCCTATCTATTCTCTGCCTCAGCTGATCGGCTGGGTCTTCTTTGGTTGCCCTGCACAGGAGAACGGAGCTGGAATGCAGGTTAACGGGGTGGGGAGGGAGTGGAGATTTTGCAGCAACCTTCCCCCTGGAGTGAGGAGGGAATGGGGATTTTACAGTATCCTTTCCCTGCCACGCCCCCCAAGCCACACCACACCCCCCAAGCAACGCCCACAGAACCAGTAGTAAAAAAAATTGAATGCCACCACTGGACTAAGTGAACAGTTGTAAGCCAAGGACTACCTGTAATAGATCAAGTTTTTCAAAACAAGAGGAAAAAAATCTGCCGTCATACGAAGAGAAGATGTAATTTTGTGACAAGTCTTTTGTTACGTCCAATATGCTCAAGTTTATAGTGAAAGGGAAAGAAAGAATGCTAAGTAGTCTCAATGGTAATGGGCCTTTTTTGGATTCAGGAATTTTAGAAAGCCCAAGTTTTCCCTTCTGCATTCTCATCAAGTCTCATTCCTGCTCCATCTCTCTTTCTGAAGGCATTCAGAATGAAAAGAATTCAGTATTGCATCAGAAAAAGAATTCTGTCATTATTCTAAGTTATTCTATTCTTTCCTGAGAGGTATCATTAGATGACTAATGGAAGGTTGGGATATCTCATTTTGTTATATATCCATACAAGCCTCAAAGTTTTATGTTTTCCCCCTCTTAGGATATTATGAAATTGGTTGTCAGTCTGAAGGCGTTACAGTCCACAAACATTGCACAGCATTTACAGATGGCAGATTTCTTCATTTTCTACTGCCTGGCTGGATATGAATGAATCTCCTGTATCTATCATTTACACACCTCCTCACTGCAATGTATCCAAATCATTTATTAACGATTTGTCATACACGTTAGCAAATTTAGCAAATCTCTTTTGAGAGATTCCCCTCACAAGGCATCCCACACAAGACACATCAAGATTCAATCAAGAAAGCAGATTATGATATCACCAGACATATCCTTGAAAGGCAAACATCAGGAAACTGCATCTCAGTTACTTTGGCCATGTAATGCGAGGGAATTCACTAGAGAAAACAATGATGTTTGGAAATGTTAGTAGTAAAAGGAACTGTTAGAAGTAAAAGGAAACCAGGCCTAGCACGGTGACTGGACAGTTCTGGACACCGATATGCAATAACCCAAAGAAATATAACAAGAGTTTGTTTATTTCTGCACAATCCATAATTTTCTTTATATTCATATTATCTGTGGGACTACTCTATTATTTCCAATTTTGTGGGTATGTTATTCTAGCTGCTGTTAGTATATGTATTATTATATATTCAATGTCTTTCTTATATTCACCTCTGATTATCCCTAATAAGAACATTTCAGGCTTAAATTCTATTTTTAAACCAATAATTTCTTGCAACCAGATCCTTATTTTATTCCAAAATTTAGAAGCTGAAGGGACATGTAATAACAGCAGAAATGGTGAGAAAAGGACAAGGAAGATCAAAATTGGTCAGCACCCAATGAAGATGAATTGCATGGTTTTTGGTTGGAAATATTTGACTGGTCTAATTGCCAAGCCATTTAACAACATACTAAAAGAAGGTGAAATTGAAGAGTGGCTAATATCTGGCAAAATCTTTCTGATAATGAAGATCCTACTACTGGCCAATTATCTGCTTACCAACAACTTCAGACTGCTCATTGGTGTGGTAGCTGATGCAGTCCAACAGCATCTAGTTGAAAACAATCTCTTTCCACCTAAATAAAAAGAAAACAGTCCAATCAAGCAAAGGAGCAAAAGATCAACTCCTGATTGACAAGATGATTCTGGAAAACTGCAAGAGAAGAAAGACCAACTTGAATGTACCATGTACTGATTACAAGAAGGCATTTGACTGCCTACCTTATCCATGATTGGATGTCAGGAATCAGTAAAAACATCAGAGGCTTTGTGCAAAGATTGATGGCACAATGGAAGACACAGTTGCTGGTCAATGATGATAGATTGGGAGAGATTAATATCAAAAGAGGAATCTTTCAAGGATACTCACTATCACTGCTACTGTTGGTCATTGCACTGATTCCTGCATCAACAAAACTGAATAACTCATCAAACATCAAAAATATCTGCCAGCCTGTCCCATTTCCTTTACATGGACAATCAAAAGCTGTATGGAAAACTGCCGTATGAAATAGAATCACTGCTCAACACTATCCATATATACAGTGCAACCATGATATTGCAATGGAATTGGGCTGGACAAATAGGCCAAACTCAGCATCAAACAGGGAAAATGAGTGAAAACTGAAGAAATCAAGATGCCCTATGGAAATAACTTCAAAAGTCTTGATGAAGACAATTACTGCAAATACCTGGGCATCCTTCAGACTGACACAAGCAGACAGACAGCATCAAGCACACTGAAGTCAAGAAAAAAGTTAAGAAGGACTACAATTAAGAGAATCTTAACTTCAGAACTCAAGGGAAGCAATACCATCAAGGCAATTAACATCTGGGCAGTTCTAGTCATTAGATACACAGCTGGCATAGTTGATTGGACTCAAGCAGAACTAAAAACCCTGGATAGGAAGACCACGAAAATAATGCCAATGAATCGTGCCTTTCATCCATGCATCGATGTTGACATGTAACATTAAATTGATGGATCTGGAGTGTTGCACATATATCAGATGGTTGAAGAAGGAGAAAGGGCATTGGAAGAATATTTGAAGGATAGTGAAAAAGATGTACTGAAGCTACTCCAGGTAGTCCTCAACTTACAACAGTTTATTTAGTGACTGTTCAAAGTTACAATGGCACTGGAAATGTGACTTATGACCATTTTTTCACAGTGATGACCTTTGCAGCATCCCTATGATTGTGCAATCAAAATTCAGGCGCTTGGCAAGTGACTCATATTTATGACCATTGCTGTGTCCCAAGGTCACACGATCACCTTTTCTGACCTTCTGAGAAGCAAAGTCAATGGGGAAGCCAAAATCACTTAACAACCAGGTTACTAACTTATCAATTGCAGTGATTCAATTAGCAACTGTAGCAAGAAAGGTCGGAAAACAGGACAAACCTCACTTAACAAACGTTGAGGCTAACAGCTATAGCAATAGCAGTAGCACTAAGACTTACATATTGCTTCACAGTGCTTTTACAGCCCTCCCTAAGCAGTTTGTACCTAGAAGGCCTACTGTCATGCCCTTGGTAGAGTCGGACTCTGAGAGAGAGGAGGAACAGCCGACAGGGAGTGGAGGTGTGGGTCCAGAGGTTGTGGAAGAGGTTGTGGAAGGGCAGATGCCGGCTGGGCAGTCAAAGGAAGAACCAGGCCCATTCCCTCTGCATCCTAGGACATGCGGGGAGGAACAGAGAAGGAAACAACTTGGCTTACGAGAGAGGAAGTGGCCATGATCCCCCTCATTAGTTGCAGCTGGGGAGAATAGTATATAAGAGAGACATTACAACACAGCATTGCCAGAAGCAAAGCGTGTTTTATTTTGGGCTGAAGTTATCTTGGTTGGCATCCTTCCAACAGACTGTGCCTTGTTATCTCCTTGAAGTTGGTAATTACTTATCCTGGTCCGTTGCGGAAATTTCGTCATTGTAGTTTGTTTGGTTTTTTATTTCACCTCTATCCGTTCATTAAGTTCGGACTGTATTGCTTTCTTTTGAAGACTATTTTTGAGTCCGTTTTATCTCTAACTGAGAATTATTGAACAGTGGGGCCAAGTTGGAGGCATTAAAGAACATTTATTTACGTTTTGGATTTTGTTACGTTTGTGTTACACTCTGGGTCGTCACACCTACCGAGTATTGGAGGGACCAAACTGGACTAAAGGAAAGACCAAATGAAGAAAAGCAGCATGGAAGGACAAAATATAACATGCACAGTATATATTTTTAAAAAAAAAAACAAGGGGGAGAGAAACACAGATAATAACAGATAATAACAAGACCTGGCAATGGCTGAGAGCAGAAGAAAGAAACAGAATGGCTAATTCTGGCAGCACGAGAACAAATGCATTCAAAGCAGTGGTGTGTTTCAAAAATTTTTACTACCGGTTCTGTGGGCATGACTTGGTGTGGTGGCATAGCTTGGTGGGCGTGGCTTGGTGGATGTGGCAGGGGAAGGATACTGTAAAATCCCCATTCCCTCCTCACTTCTGGGGGATGGTTACTAAAAAATCCCCATTACCTCACCACCCCACTAACCTGCTTTCCAGCTCCCTCCTCCTGTGCGGGGCAACAAAAGGAGACCCAGCCGATCAGTTGGGACTCAATGGGAGGCAGAGAATAGATGGGGGCTGGGGCCAGTCAGAAGTGGTATTTGCCAGCTCTCCGAACTACTCAAAATTTCCACTACCAATTCTCCAGAACTGGTCAGAATCTGCTGAATACCACCTCTGATTCAAAGCCACAATTGGGAAGATAGCATCAGACAGCAAGTGCCCGTTCTGCCAAGGAACTGAAAAAGGATGGATCATCTGGTTAACTGCTGCAGAAAGATCACACAGACCGATTGCAAACAACAGGCATGACGAAGTACCAACAATAGTGGATTGGAAGATTTACAAAAAAATACCATTTGCTCGCAAGCAAGAACTGGTGAGACCATAAAACAGAGGAAGTAATAGAAAATGAAGGCACTAAAGTTCTCTGAGATTTTAGGATTTAAACAGACAAGCACCTGCCAAATAACACTCAGATTCAACAATTGTTGATAACTCAAAAATGCCTGGATTGTGGATGTGGCAGAACCTGGAAATATTGGAATAGAAGAGAAAGAGTTTGAGAAGATAGCAAAATACAAAAGGAGTGCAGAGAAGAGCAACGAAGATGATTAGGGGAGGTTAAAACATATGAGGAATAGTTACAGGAATTGGATATGTCTAGTTTAATGAAAAGAAGGACTGGGGAGGGCATGATAGCAGTTTTCCAATCTTTGAAGGGCTGCCACAAAAAAAGAGGAAGGTCAACCTATTCTCCAAAGTACCTGAAGGCAGGACAAGAAGCAATGGATGGAAACTAATCAAGGAGAGTAACAACCTAAAACTAAAGAGAAATTTCCTAACAGTTAGAACCAGGGGTGGGATTCTACAGATTCGCACCTATTCGCTAGAACTGGTTGTTAACATTCTAAGTAGTTCGGAGAACCGGTTGTTAGAAGGAATTACTGGCCTAATCCTGTAAGGAAGGCAGGAAGGAAACATTCTGGTGTTGCTTACAGAAACTGCCTCTCCGTTAACCCTTATTACATTCTGGGCAGGACTAGACTTCCTGTCTCAGGAACTTCTCTGGAGTTTTTTTCCCCCTCCTATGCTCATACTTTGCTTGTATGGAGTGACTATTTGGCATGGAGTGACATGGCACTGAAAAAAGTGAGTTATAACCATTTTTCACACTTACGACTATTGCAGCATCCCCAAAGTCATGAGAGGCCAAGCGAAGAGATGCGTGCCTCAATGTGAGTGATGTTGAGTTGGCCACACCCAGCCAGTCACATGACCACCAAGCCATGACCACCAACTAAGCCACGCCCACAGAACCGGCTGTTTAAAAAATTGAATCCCAGCCCTGGTTAGAACAATTAATCAGTGGAACAACTTGCCTCCAAAAGTTGTGAGAGCTGCAACACTGGAGGTTTTTTAAAAAGACGTTAGACAATTATTTGCCTGAAATAATAGAGTTTTCTGCTTGAACAGGGGGTTGGACTAGAAGATCTCCAAGATCCCTTCCAACTCTGTTATTCTGTTTTTCTGCTACCTGCAAATAGAAATAGAATAACTGTGGCAAAAGAAAGCAAAGGTAGTACCAGTAGTAATCCCCAAACAACTGGATTATCACTTGAACACCATTGGCATTAACCATTGTCAGTTTTGCTCAGAATGGCTTATATCCTGAGACAATACATCTAATACCATCAAACATCCACATCTGTCTATTTTAGGTACTTGGGGCCAAATCAATAGGTGGAGTCTCCCGTGCGAAATCTAGGCTGAACATCTGGCAGACTGTGTGACAAACCATTATAATATTAATTAATATTAATATAATATTATAATAATATGACAAACCATAATGAATAGCCACTGCTATTCAGGTTGGCAAATAGGTATATCTACCGTTAACATGGTGTTTCTCAACCTTGGAAACTTTAGGATGTGTGGACTTCAACTGCCAGAATTGCCCACCCAACACATGCTGGGGAATTCTGGGAATTGAAGTCCGCACATCTTAACATCAGGGGTGGGATTTTACCAGTTCGCACCTATTCGCTAGAACCGGTTGTTAACATTCTAAGCAGTTCGGTTGTTAGAAGAAATTACTGGCCTAATCCTGTAAGGAATGCAGGAAGGAAACATTCTGGTGTTGCTTACAGAAACTGCCTCTCTTTTTAACCCTTATTACATTCTAGGCAGGACTAGACTTCCTGTCTCTGGAACATCCCTGGAGTTTTTTCCCCCTCCTTTGCTGGTACTTTGCTTATGTGGAGGGACCATTCAAAGTTACAATGGCACTGAAAAAAGTGACTTATGACCATTTTTCACACTTACGACTGTTGCAGCACCCCCACAGTCATGAGAGGCCAGGCGAGGAGATGCATGCCTCGATGTGAGTGATATTGAGTTGGCCACGCCCAGCCAATAACATGACCACCAAGCCACCTCCACCCAGTCACATGACCACCAAGCCACGGCCATCACCTAAGTCATGCCCACAGAACCTGTTGTTAAAAAATTTGAATCCCACCCCGCTTAACATTGCCAAGTTTGAAAAACAGTGCTTTAAAATGTTGGCTCCAACTTAAGAAGCAGTCAGAGGACGATGTAACCAGCTGAGAAAACCCTCAACAGGCAATTGAAGCCTCTCAGCTTTCTCCAACTTTTGTCATAAATAACCCATTGCTTAAACATTTCTGAACCAATGCATTTATAATTTCTGACATCACATTTCCAGTTCTGAAAAATGGTCAAAATGGATCATAAGCAACAGATTCTTTGCCTTTATTTTATCAGGAGCCAAGCGGCATTGTGTCTGGTTATTGCTACAAACTCCAAAATGACATTCTAAGAAAGTCTCTGTCAAAGATTCGGTGTTTGACATGGTAATACTATGCTCTTTAATTAACTGAACACCTTCAAAATGGAACAACTCGCCACAACCCGAACACCTTACTGTGCAAACAAGGGGGGAGAGGGAGGACATACTTCGTTTTCCCCCTTCAATGGAAGCTAAGCAGATAGCAAAAATAGCAAAGAATAGAGCTGGCCGAATCTTTCTCGCTTTCTGCCCATTTCAGAGGATGCTCAAATGTGACAATAAACTAGTCTAGTTGTAGCTGTCTGCAAGGTTTAAACACCATGTCACCTTTCAGATTTTAGAAGCCCAAAGCACTAATACAGCAGGGAAAGGAAGGGAAGGGAGTTGTCTCTCCCCAATTAGATCCTCATCAGGGTTAAATGCAAATGGTGACATGTCAATTTCTTTCAACTGGATGCACTGTCACCACCAAAGGCAGAACTGGATGCAGATCAAAATGTAAACATTGTCCATTAAGAAGATAAAAGAAGGCAAGCTCAATTATATCGAGCCCCATTATGTTCGCTATTCTTCTTTTCACAGTTGCCAGCTAGAGGCTTCTAGGAAAGAGTTCATGGAAGAAAAGAGTCAGCTTCCCTGTTGTTTCCTGACAGATGTTATTTAGAAATACAGCCCTTCTCGTTCAAACATTCCATGCCGCCTTCTCATTTCATAAATATTTTAAACTTTTAATAGTGATGGATGTATCTATTCTCCTTAAATTAAGCCAATTCTCCATTAAAGGCTTCTTCGCTAGTGGGGCTGAATCAGTTTCTAATTTCACAATTAACATCAGATGGTTTTAATGGCCTGACTTATGCTGATAAATTTTACAGTTTCAAGGTACATTGAAGCTCATTCTAGGGAAGAGAAGGCTGCATGCTTTGCTGGCCATTTTTGTATGCTCTTTTAAATACATGAATAAATATTTAGGTCTGTCTATTTTTACAGCCGTTTTATTCAGTTCTATATATTCTCTGTTCTAATTCTACACCGATCGGAAATCTTTTGGCGGTCAGCAATCCGATGTTTATTTTCATTTCTGAAAAAGTTCTGAATCATAATGCTAAGTTTAAATGAATGCAAGAAAACATTCATGCATATTGTCAGTATTGCTAGCCAGGGGTCTGTGGTACATGGTCAAAAATCAAGGTGTTTGCTGATAAATTTAAACAACAAAAGAGTATTAACAATAGAGGGACATGATTTGCAGGTTGGTTGGCATGCCTTTATCTGGGAGGGGAAAAACACATTACATTCATATTTCCAGAGACATCAAGAAAGGGACGCCCTGATATTTGTCTGGGAGAGAATTAAGAAAAACCATTACATGAAAATTCAAACTGGCTATCAACCATGGAGGCAATGATATATCCCAATGTATTAGATATAAATAAGATAGTCAGATATAAAGAGTTATTGGATGAGCAAGGGCAATTAAAATCTAATCAAGAATTAAAAGCACCAGGAATAGAGATAGATTGGTGGCCATATTTACAAACCCAGATAAGATACAAAAAAGATTTAGAGTAATATGGTTTTTATAAAGATCAACAGGAATTAGATAAAATATTACAGGGGACAGGGGGATAATCACCAAAATGAATAACTATCTTTTAAGAATGGAGGAAGTTAAGGAGACCGTGATAATCTGAGCCAAAAATTTTGGATGTATCAAACTGGAATATTGGGAAAAATTATGGGAAATAAATTATAAACTAACAATGTCAGCAGCCTACAAAGAAAACTTGTATAAAATGTTCTATCACTGGCATTTACCTCATGCAAGTTTGGCTAAAATGTTCCCTAACAGGTCAGTGAAATGCTGGAGAAGTGACCATAAACAAGTAACTTTCTTTTATATGTGGTGGACGTGCCCCAAAGCTAAGAAATATTGGCTCAAAATTAAGAATTGGGTAGAAGAAATTACGAAACAAAAAATCGAGATGAAACCAGAGACATTTTTATTGGGTATATTAAGATATAATATCTGTAAAAAATTCCAATACATAATACTTCATATAATAACCACAGCCAGAACTGCCTTTGCCCAGAACTGGAAACAAGACAATACTCCTGACATAATGATAATAAAAATGGTTTTAGAATGTGCAGAGATGGATAAGTTATTGATGGAATTAAAAGACAGAAGAAATGGAGTACTATGAGATTTGGAATTTATGGTACAATTGGTTGGAAAGTAGATGCAAAGCTGATAGGTGAAGGATATGTAGGAGCTATAGTAAGATCAAATAAATACTGTTTGTAAACTTAAGATTTGGTTTATAATGATTGCAGAAACAAATATGTAATATATAGTAGCAGCCTAAATCAATCAAACATTTATTGTCAATGCACAACATGTGTACAATGAAATTGAAATCAAATATATAATTAGAAAGTATGTCAATGTGAATGAACACCGATACTGGAACCCTGGAATGAATGGAAATGTGTTCTTATGATGAAAATATGATTAATAAAATTTATTTTTAAAATGAAAAAAAAAATCAAGATGTCTGCCATAATGCTGCAATCAAAGTTGTGCCTGTTTTTTTTACATGTGTGGTGGACATTCTGATTGTTACCTCTTCCTGAGCTCTTCAGCTCAACAGTTAGTTCCTCCAAATTCTTATCTCATCTTTCACTCACGGTGCAATGGGTCACTGCCCATGAAGCTGTAGTTCAGGCAAGGTAAATCACTCTAATACTATATATCATTTTTTAAGCTGTAGTACAGGTGATTTGAGGCCTTTGAACTATTGTACTGGAGAAGACTCCTTCAAGTCCCTTGGACTGCAAGGCAATCAAACCGGTCAATCCTAGAGGAGATCGACCCTGACTGCTCTTTAGAAACTCAGATCCTGAAGATGAAACTCAAATACTTTGGCCACCTAATGAGAAGGAAGGGACTCACTGGAGAAGAGCCTAATGCTGGGAAAGATTGAGGGCAAAAGAAGAAGGGGATAGCAGAGAAGGAGGTGGCTGGATGGAATCCCTGAAGCAGTTGGTGTGAGCTTAAATGGATGGTAGAGGACAGGAAGGCCTGGAGGAACATTGTCCATGGGGTTGTGATGGGTTGGACACAACTTTAACAACAACAACAATAACAACAACAGATGATTTGTACTGAAATGGAGTCTGCCCATTATGGTTGTAAAGATCATAAGATGTCCCTATTTTCAAACAACTAAATAATATTCTATAACCCTTTACTTCTTGAGTAAATTATAGATCCCTTGATCCCTTGAAATGGGTTGACTCCTGGGCCTAAACCTTCCTTTCTATAGTCTGGCAGGCCCACCAATAGCTTCCAGTAGAAGACATGGGTGAAAAGGAGCCTTACTAGGAATAGGATAATTATCAAAGGTACTCTAAATCTTGGCTGATGGCAGCAAAGACTTGCTTTTCTTCTATTTCATTGTATCTTCTCATGGGTCTAGGACAGGGGTGTCAAACTGCTGGCCCGTGGGCCATATGCATCATGCACGTGACGACAATGGGACATGGCGAGTTTGACACCCATGGTCTAGGACAGTGGTGGCTAACCTTTTTGGGCTCCTGTGCCCAAAATTGCATGCATGTCAGCACCCAGAATGCAATGCATGCCCACCCTCCCCAAGTCACCCTCCCTGCACAAGTGCACGCAATCCCCACCCCACCCCCTTACTGCACTGCGCCTCATAGCTGATTTTTCAGCCAGTTTGAGGCCCTTTTCGGCCTCCCAAAGGCTTGGAAAAAGCCTCGGCAAGATTTGCAAGCTGAATAATAGGCCCGTTTAGTCACTTCCGGTATTACAGGAAGTGACAAAATGGGCCTATTATTCATCCTGCAAAGCCTACAGAGGCTTTTTTCAAGCCTCTGGGAAGCCGAAAAAGGCCTCAAACCAGCCCAAAAATTAGCTGTGTGGTGCACACATGTGCAGTGAGGTAAGTTTGCCTTGCAGCTCTGTGGCACGCATGCCATAGGTTTGCCATCACGGGTCTAGGACAACTTGCCACAGCCGACAGGCCAGAGGACAATTTGCCATGGTCAACTTACTGTGGGAAAACTCGCTGCAGGACAACAGTTACACTAATATCAAAGAAAGGGTGGAATAGAATAATTAAAGAAAGGATGCCAAAGGAGGGACAAAATGAAATATGAATGACCAAAGTTAAAATATTTTTTAAAATTATTTTAAATAATTAAATAAAATGGTTGAATTGTCCCACAGTGAGTTGACCTGCTGTGAGTTGGTCACAGTGAGTTGTCCCACGGCAAGTAAAGTAAATGCTGGGTTTGGGCAAAACGGTCATAAAACATGGTAATGTGACTACAAGATGCCACAAGTAGCCATAAATGCAGACCAGTGGACAAACACCTGAAATAGAACACATGGCCATGAGAACGGGGGGTTGTGATCATCAGAACTTCCAATCCAGATTGTAAGTAGCCTCCAAGTAGGTCTATTGTAACTTTGAGTCGTTGCTAGGCAACTGGTCATAAGGCAAGGATGTATGATTTACAGTCATAAGGTGAGGACTTATGACTTATGGTTATAAGTTGAGGACTACCTGTAGATCTAAACATGACTCATAGAATCATTGGGTTAGAAGGATCTTGGAGGCTAAGCCCCTGCTCAAGGCAGGACATCTCCTAGTATCTCAGACAAATAGTTGGCCATTCTTTTCTTGAAAACCTCCAGTGTTGAAACACCCACAATCCAGGAAGCAACCTTAACTATTCTCTCTTTCAGGAAATTCCTCCTTATTTTCAAGTTGGATCTCCCTCTGACAAGTTGCTACCCATTGCTTCCACCCATTGCTCAGGTGCTGTGGGAATAAATGGATGCCCTCTTCCCTATGGCAGTCCTTCAAGTATT
This sequence comes from Bungarus multicinctus, assembly GCA_023653725.1. Classification (NCBI taxonomy): domain Eukaryota; kingdom Metazoa; phylum Chordata; class Lepidosauria; order Squamata; family Elapidae; genus Bungarus; species Bungarus multicinctus. Next base: position 19,138,377 of record CM042848.1, on the reverse strand, counting down.
GGAAGACTGTTATCACGTCTTCCCTCAAGCTTCTCTTTGTTAAGCGAAACATACCTAATTCCCTTAGCTCAGGAGTCAGCAACCCGCGGCTCTGGAGCCACATGTGACACTTTCATCCCTCTGCTGCAGCTCCTTGTTGCCTGTCAATTGATAGGGCTTTCAATTAGGACAGGTAGAGGAAAAAGGATGCCACACTAGGAGGAGACTCTATGGTGGGGGAACTGGATTTCCGGTCAGCAGAGGAAAAAGCACGGCGCACTAGGAGGAGGCTCTATGGTGGGTGAATCAAATTTCTGGTTGGCTCCAGAATTGAACCGGGAGCTTCCAGTTAGGACCTTTGCAGCTCTTTGAGTGTTTAAGTTGGCCAACCCGGTCTTAGCTGATGATCATACAATTTAGCCTCCAGATCTTTATCATATTTGAGCTGTGATTCATTAAAGGAGAGGATGCAAGCATTGGAAGAGACCAGTTTTATGAATTTTGCTTTGTTTTCATTTCATTCTTAATAAACCAAAGCAGGTTTGGAGCGCAAGTGTATTCTTCAAAAAGTCAATTAAATAATTAAATAGTTGTAAGTGCACCTCTATAATTGTTTATTCAAAAGCAAATGTTTTTGCTCTGTATGATTATCTGCTCTACAGCCTCAGCCAGTTCAAAGGGTATGTAATGGTAAACAGGACAAGAAAGGCAGTTTCTTGTCCTTGCATCAAAATCAGTGAAAAACAGTCTCTTTAGGGAATCATGGGAAAGCCATTAAAATAAACTAAATAATCTCTGTACTAGGACACTAGAACAGTGGTTGCCAACCAGGGGGCCCGAGACTGGACTGTGCTGCCCACATGGCCCAGAGGAACACAAGGCTTGCATTGCTTGCATTATGAACAACACGAGGTAGTGAGGAGGGGGGAAAGGGTGGAGGGGAACATGCCTCACTCACCCCACACGCTCTGCCTGGCCACCGGGCTGCTTCTTTCCACTTCTTTCTTCTTCTGCTTTTGGCTACACACAAGGAAAGCAGCAAAAGTCTTTCTTTCTCTCCCCCAAACTCTACCAGAAATGAATCTTTGGGACCCTGCAAGACATCCTGCTCCAAGGGACTGTGCCATTCTGGCGGAGTTTGGGGGAGAGAAAGAAAGACTTCTGCTGCTTCTGCTGCTTTCCTTACATGAAGCTAAAAGTCTCTCTCTCTCTCTCTCCGCTTGAGAACGGAGCTGCAATCCCAAATAAAGAATGATCAATCGGTAGGAAAACGGGGTGGGGAATTTTCCTGCAGACTTTTTGTGGGATTTTCCCAGGCTCTCTGGTCTGCGGGATTTAAAATTATGTGTTTGGTGGTCCCTGAGGTCCAAAAGGTTGGCAACCCCTACACTAGAAGATAGTTAAGCAATGGTGGCACAGTGGTTAGAGTGCAGTACTGCAGGCTACTTCTCCTTGACTGCTGATTGCCAGCAGTTTGACTCAGCCTTCCGTCCTTCTGAAGTCAGTAAAACAAGGACCCAGGGGCAATATGCTGAATCTGTAAACCACTTAAAAAGGGCTGTAAAAGCACTGTGAAGTGATATATAAGTCTAAGTGTTATTGCTATTGGAAACTGTCCATTTGCTGAAGTTCTTGTACCGTATCATTTTTATATAGTAAAGTTTGTTTAAAAAGACTCTGGGAGAATGTTGCTCTGAACTTTTAATGTCTACCTGAAGCAAATTGCAAAGCCTTAAAAATGGAAAAGATACGAAAATTGCACAATTGAGTGGGGGGAAAAGAGAACCCCACTGTGTGCAGTTTACTCTCTGTAAGATGTGCTCCAATCCCATCTGGATAACTGATTTCATTTTGATCTGACCTGTTTGAATCAATTCAGAAAACCATTTGGATTCCACACCCCAGCTAAAGCAATGTTTTTCAACCTTGGTAACTTTAAGACATATGGATTTCAATTCCCACAATCCCCCATCTAGCATCAGGAATTCTGGGAGTTGAAGTTCCCATCTTTAACCTGCCACAGTTGAGAGAGAAACACTGAGTTAAAGAACCACGTTAGATTAATTCAAGTTTCTACAAATCAGACAGCATGTGGAACTCATGGCTTCAAGTTGAGATTTCCAATCTAACTCAGCAGTGCAATTTGGCTTCCTGATCCAATCTGGAACATCATTTGCATCCAGAGATTTGGTGGAATCAATGCTTCACATACTCTTATGTGCTCCTGGCTATTTTCCTTTGTGACCAGAGACAAGCTCGCCTGACCAATAACCAGCCAAGACTCGGCAAAGGCGTTTTGTTTCGTTTATTGCAATAATCAGAAGAAAAGCTTTCAAAGTTTGGTTCTCTTCAAAATTTCAACTCATACCATTCCCTTCTTTATACACCCTTGGCCCTGCCACCACATCCTTCCTTGTTCCCCATTGGCTGAGGTATTATGAGGTTACACTCTTTCCACCTGCCTCCCCAAACATATTATATCATACATTGTATGTGTGTTGTAATTGGCAGATAATATATGCAAGGTGTGTCAATTAATACGTAGTATTCTATTAAGCATGTGCTTTGCTTACTACTGTGATCCACTTACCTCTGAGTATCAGGTGATTTTTCACAATTCGTATTTCCCCTTTTTTTAATGGCTTGCAGCTATTTTGCAGCTTAAATCTTTCCATTCCTCACTCTGAAGCCTCTTCTGGTGGTTATGCTAGGATCCTTGGTGTGCAGCAGGTTCTGACCAGTTCTGGGGAACGTTAGCGGAATTTTTGAGTAGTTCAAAGAACTGGCAAATCCCACCTCATCGATTCTCTGCCTCCCATTGAGTCCCAGCTGATCAGCTGGGTCTTCTTTTGTTGTCCTACACAGGAGAACGGAGCTGGAAAGCAGGTTAGTGGAGTGGGGAGGGAATGGAGATTTTGCAGTAACCTTTCCCTGCCATGCCCACCAAGCCATGATCACCAAGTCACACCACGCCTACCAAGCCACGCCCACAGAGCCAGTAGTAAAAAAAATTGAATCCCACCACTGGTCCTTGGAATTGTAAGTACTTTCCTGTTACTTAAGTATTTACTTCTACAATTAAGCTAGCTATTTCCTCTTGCAGCTTGGTACTTTCCGAAGCCCCTTCACCCACATTCTCTATCACTCTTTTGGTTTACAGTATTTATTGGAAAAAAAATATACTGGTATTTTGTTTTGTTTTTTTTCCAGCTTAATGGGGTTTTTTTTTGCAAACAAATATAAATTCAGTGACCGAAATGGGGTGCTTGCATGATAAAGGGCACTTCTAAAAGCCTCACTCTCATATTTCTTGTATCCAGGCCCAACCAATGCAAGTAAATAGCCATGGAAACATGGCTACATGTTTAAGTATGGCCTTCATTTCTAACAGCTCTGTATGAATTGCCACTTTGGGAAGGAAATTCAGCAAACCTACAAAATAGTGTTTCTCAACTTCAGTAACATTAAAATGTGTAGACAATGTGCTGGCTGAGGAATTCTGAGACTTGATGTCAAGACTGAATCGCTTTGCTTCTTTCAAACTTTAATACTTTTCAAATTTGCCAATCAACTGGGGGTAGAGAAACCTGAAATGGAATGTGGAGAATGTATGCAGAGATCATGAGAGCATGGAAGCCCTCAAGGTCACCGCTGCAGGTGCTTGAGAAAGTGATGAACTGTTCCCATAACTAACGAATGTCTCGTGATTGGACAATGTGATCACCCAGGAATGAGGAGAAGGAGAAAATATTGTTTAACTGGGCAAGCAATTATGTAGGAAAACCAGAGCTGGTTTTTATTTCTTCAGTACCAACATGGCGCATCCCATGAAGTTTACTTTGGGGAATTCAATTCTCCCAAGAGTGTTTCCTTGCTTTGGGTTCACTAATTGGACGGTTGAAGTCCGGACATCTTAATGTTGCCAAGGTTGAGAAAGAGGTGTTACAGAAGATAAAACCTTCCAAAGCTTATGAGTCTTGGTGGCTACTCCTGTCTTCCACTGTTAAGACTCATCATCAAGGAGGAATGTGAGTGGAAAGCAGTGGTGGGATTCAAAAAAATTTACTACCAGTTCTGTGGGCATGGCTTGGTGGGTGTGGTGTTGCTTGGTGGACGTGGCAGGGGAAGGATACTACAAAATCCCATTCCCTCCCCATTTCACTAACCTGCTTTCTAGCTCCGTTCTCCTGTGCAGGGCAACAAAAGAAGACCCAGCCAATCAGTTGGGACTCAGGAGGCAGAGAATAAATGGGGGTGGGGCCAGTCAGAGGTGGGATTTGCTGGTTCTCTGAACTACTCAAAATTTCTACTTCTGGTTCTCTAGAATTGGTCAGAACCTACTGAATACCACCTCTGGGCTGGAAAGTATTTTGCACTCACATTCTCGTTCTGGGTTTCCCTTGGACCTCATGGGAACAATGGCTGAAATAGATAGGCCTTTGATCTGATCCATCTTTTTTATATTTTTATGTTCACAAGAGAGTTGCATTAGTCTCACCCATTCATTATTTGGTTATTATGCATAACATCCTATTACAAGGGGAAAAAATTCTCTGGGGATGAAAAATTTGTGGCTCTTCCTCCTCTTCCTCCTCCTCCTCCTCCTCCTTTGTGTAGATGAGATCCATGGAAACAGAACAAACATGAGGGGAAACCTGATCTTGCTGGAAACTTTGGTTCAAAAAGGATTTGACCTGGCTTAGCGAAGTTTATTGTTCCACCACACAAAAATACTTCAGTGACAGGTTTTTTTTTTTCTTTCTTTCTTTTTCTCTTTTTGCATATTTCTTCTATAAAAAGCTGTTTCTTCTCAGGCATCAGCTGCAAAGAATCCTTCCAATTAAATTTTAAGGGGAAAAGAAACATTTCCCTTTATTAGAATGAAGCCATCTACAGATGAAAATATTGTGGCATTTTAACTGGATGAGAATTTTGATTTGTTCAACTCTCTCCTTTCATCTCCCTCCTTTCCCTTTCATCCCCTCACATACCCCCAGCCAACCTCAATAAAAGGGATTAGAGTGATATCTGGAGAGATTATTTGAATGAATTACACATCGGATTAACAAAGATCTTGTTTGCAGTAGCATTAAAATAAAACTTGTGATTAAAGAAGGGAGCCACATGTTTCTTTTTTTAAAAAAAATGAAATTGATGCTTGGTTCTGCACAAAGGCATCTGCTGGGAGGGAGGATCAATTTCTTTTATTATATCTCCCATGTTGTAGTTGTTTGATTTTTTTTGGCAAACATGCACACTCATTGTGGACTCAGTTCTGTATCAACCATCCCTTCTATACCTGTCTATGATGCTGTGGAACATGACCTCTCAGAGTTTCCTCCTTTAAATTCCTGGGAATCTACCTCAGCGAAGATCTTACCTGGAAAATCAAAACAACCTGGTGGCGAGAAAGGCCCAATTGAGACTCCATTTCTTTAGGGTCTTGCAAAAGAATAAAGTGGAACAATGACTGATGACCTCCTTTTACTGCTCCACAATAGAAAGCGTCCTCTCATATTGCATTATGATGTGGTATGCTGGCTTGACAGCCATGGATTGAAAGACATTACAGAAGGTGGTGAACAGGGGTGGGATTCTACCAGTTTGCACCTATTTGCTAGAACTGGTTGTTAACATTCTAAGCAGTTCGGAGAACCGGTTGTTAGAGGAAATTACTGGCCTAATCCTATAAGGAAGGCAGGAAGGAAACATTCTGGTGTTGCTTACAGAAACTGCCTCTCTGTTAACCCTTATTACATTCTTGGCAGGACTAGACTTCCTGTCTTAGGAACTTCTCTGGAGTTTGTTTCCCCTCCTTTGCTGATACTTTGCTTGTGTGGAGTGGCCATTCAAAGTTACAATGGCACTGAAAAAAGTGACCTATGACCATTTTCCACTCTTATGACTGTTGCAGCATCCCCACAGTCATGAGAGGCCAGACGAGGAGATGCATGCCTCGATGTGAGTGATATTGAGTTGGCCACGCCCAGCCAATAACATGACCACCAAGCCACCTCCACCCAGTCACATGACCACCAAGCCACGCCCACCAACTAAGCCATGCCCACAGAACCAGTTGTTAAAAAATTTAAATCCCACCCCTGGTGGTGAGTACAGCACAAAACATCGTGGGCTGTTCCCTGATACCACTAGATGCCCTTACTAGAGCTTGCTGTCTTAGAGGAGTGAGGAAAATTCTCAGGGATAAGTCACACCCCGGTCAGCGCTTCTTCACTCTCCTACCATCAGTAGGAGATAGAGAAGCATAGCCAGCCACACCAACAGGCTGAAGAACAATTTCTACCCATGGGCTGTCAGACTCCTGAATGGAAAATAACTTCATATCAACATAGTAGACATAGACTTGCTGGGCCGGTACGTTGTGCAACAAGGTCACACAGTGTAATAAGATTGGGACTGGTTTGGGGACTTTTGTCCTCACTGTGAGTTGTGTTGTTGGGGGAGGTGTACAAAGGGAGGTTCAGCCAATCTTATTGTACACATGTTGTACCCTGACAATAAAGGTAATAATAATTCACACCTATTCTATCATTTTAGTGTTCTCCTGTTAGAACCAGATGGCCATGTGCCTGCCTGCCCTGGTGAGAATCTAGCATCACAGCTGCTAATAAATTCTCCCTCACGTTGGACTGAATTCCTGGTGACTCCCATATTGCAAAGAACACAGTCATACTGTATGCCCTCTGGAATACTCTGCCACCGGAACTGCGTACCGTCATGGACCTGAGGTCGTTCAGGCGCGCGCTGAAGACCTGGCTTTTCGAGCAGGCCGGCCTGGGCTGAGAGAGGGTTTTAATGTGTCTCCATTAATTTTAATTAGGGGGTTTTAAGGGGGTGGGGTGGGCTTTTTATTCGGCCTAATCTAATTTAATCTTTTTCTTAACTTTTGTATTGTTGGGGTTTTTAGATTGGCTGTACACCGCCCTGAGTCCCTAGGGAGAAGGGCGGTATAAAAGTTAAATAAATAAATAAATAAATAAATAAATAAATAAATAAATAAATAAATAAATAAATACTCTTTTCTTACAATAGGATGGAAGCTGCTTGTCAATGCCTCGCTGTGAAGTTTAAAGAAAATGTTTAAAATGCCCATTTGTTCTACAGCCCTGGAATTTCCTGGTGCTTTCCAAGTTACTGCTAAGTCCGACCTTGCTTAGGGAATTTCCAACTGCTCCCTGAAGTTTCTCCTGTCTGATGTTGCTGCTGAGGCAGGCTAAGGTAAAACAGCTACAGAAATTGTCAGACCTGCCCCGGCTAAGTCCCTAGGAAAGAAAGACCCTCGACTCCATCTGGTTGAAGTGATAGCTTCTTTTACTAAGCATTAGTGGTTGCAGCAAAAGCGAGGCTAGATCTGAGCATCCCTGTGCACAAGTTACCAATTTCCCCCTTTCCCCTTTGACTAGATCAGCAGTGTCCAAATGGCATGTTTTGGGAAATACTTTGAGGTCAGGTGCATCTTGAAATGATTTCACATTCTTTTCCCAGGCCAGGTGTCCTTGGGCAACTGGATTATTCCAATTTGACACCTCTGATTTCTGTCAGCGCATTTCCCTCCCTCCTTAACATCTTTTTTTCTTCCTCTTGTTCAACTCCCCCAAATTCCTGTGCCCCCTTCCCTCCATTTATGGCAGGATAAATGGCAGCAAAGCATAGCAAAGTGGCTTGAAGAGAGCAGCGCTGACAGAAACCTCTGTTCAGATCAGGACACTCTGGCAGTGGCTTGGTAGGTGTTCAGTCTGGACCACATTGTCCTGGGAGAGTTTGTGCTGTCTCACTCTCTTATTCACGCGCACACACACATACACACACACACACACACACACACACCGTGGGTATAAGGAGTCTGTATTAAGGTTTCTGAGCCTGAATTCCCCAGTAATTTCCTATGCTGGCATCAGCTCAACCCTAATTAGTTCCACAGGTTATTCAAGTGAAGCCTACACTAATCCTCAAGGTAATGGCAAGTCCAGTCCATTAGGCCAAAGCAAAGGGAACTCCACAGGCAAAGGCGTATATACCGCTTCACAGTGCTTTTACAGCCCTGCTCTAAGAGGTTTACAGAGTCAGCCTCTTGCCCCCAACAATCTGAGTCCTCATTTTACCCACCTCGGAAGCTGAGTCAACCTTGAGCCGGTGAGATTTGAACTGCCGGCAGCCGGCATTCAGCAGAAGTAGTTTGCAGTACTGCACTCTAACCAAGGCAAGGCAAAGGAAGAAATCTGGCAAGAACACACAGCAAGAAAACGAACATATTGTTCCCAGCCCATCAAGAAGGGTGAGGCTGCCTCCTCATGAGTAATCCGGCTGACCTTCACTGCTCCTGCCTTTTCTCTGCCCTATGTGTTCTTGGATCAGGTTTAAAAGGCAGTTCTTCTTCCTCATTGCTTTCCCCACCTGAAGCCTCAGGGCTGTCCCGCTGCACCTGTGCTTCAGCCAAATCCCTCTCAGGTGGTCGCTTGGAGCCACTGACCAACTCTCCTCCAGATGTGCCCAGAACTGGTTCACCTTCCTCTGAATTGATCTCTGGAGAGGTATCTGGGAAAGCATTTGGGGGAGTCATCACAGATTCTCCTGCTACTGCTCTTCTTTATCAACTTTCTGTGCTTGAAAGAGATTGCTAACAATTTCTTATTGGACATAGAGTAGAACCTCTGGTCACAAATGCTTCTGTCCATGACCAAATCGGGTTCTGACCCAAAAATTCACCCCCCCCCCCCAAAAAAAAAAAATTTTTTTTGCGGCCGATTTCCCCTTCCATGCCATTTTCTTTATAAGCGCCGAATTTCCAAAATTAGGTTTGGGTCACGACCAAATCGGGTTGCGATCAAAGTTATGGAACGAATTATTGCCATGGCCAGAGGTTGTACTGTATAAACCTTTTGAAAAATGTAACATCATTCACTAAGTTAAAGCAACAAAAAATACTCACATGTGCAGGAAGAGCAACCTCTGTTAAAATAAGTTTCTTTCCTGCAGTTTCCCAAGCTTGGTTCCCTCATCTTGGCTACACCCAGTATGGCAATGCTGACCCCGGTAGTGTGGTGTTGTAACATTTGTCTGAAATACCAAAATCACTAGGTAAAATCAGGAGAAACTTTTTAAAATGGAGGAAAACGTGAGTAGAATTTTCATTCGCAGTGGGCTGGAAGATGACTTCCATGCCCATCCTCTGGATATGGCCAGGTGAGCCATACTTGCAATGGGATACCTTACCAGAGAGGATGTGCCCTTGGTTTCTGGAGAGCAGTCGAGGTCAGACTAGCATTGAAATTCCCTGCCAAAAAACCTTTAACTTGAAGAAAAGCTCACCTGTGAAGCCATGTTGCAAAATAAGATGGCTATGATGACCGGGGGTGTGGCACAAAGGCAATACAATCAGATAATCTATAGGAGTCTCCTTATTAGCTCCAAATTTGCCCCCAATGTCCTGGTTATTTTCTAGCTGGAGAAAAACTCTCCCAGGAATAGCCTTTGGCTGCAGAGAATCAAGTCCAAAATGTGGTCAACAAAAACTGTAACTATAAGTCCAATCAAGGCAAAATGAGGCGATTAGTTTGACAAGACAGGAGCAAGAATTCCAGACATGGCAATAACTGAACACAGTTTGGAAGATGCCAGGAACACAGATAAGCAATGTCAACACAAGATAAACTCACATTTGCTCCCAGCGGTTGCCACACTCGGCATGCATCTCTTTTAAACTCTCTTCCCAGCTGTGGCTAATGAAGGGAATCAGGGCCCTTTCTTCCCCCATAAGCCACGCAACCCACATTGCTCTCTTCTCTGTTCCTCCCTGTGTGCCCTAGAATGAAGAGGGGATGGGCCTGGGTCTTCCTTTGAACTCCTTCTCCCTTGTTCTACCTCTTCCCTGCTCTGCCCAGCCAGACTTTGACCTTCCCCAGTTTCCTCCACAGCCAACGGAATCACAACTGTTCATCTTCCTCTTCGGATTCAGAGTCTGACAGGAGCATGACAATGGCCATGTCTTCTAAAGGGTGAGACAAAGCTGATGTCAAATCACAGTCAAATCACAAGTCACGTCAAAAGGGGACCATGTATTCGCAGCCACTATCCTGACTTTTTGACACACACACACATAAACACACATTCCTCTAAGGTGGAATGCCTTGTTCTGATATTCAGCCACTTTACACTAAAAGACGGAAAAGCTATTTCAAAGAGAGAGGTCTTCTCTTTGGAAGCCTTTGATTTGAAAAGGTCTCTTCAGTTTATATCTAATTTAACATTGCACGATGACAGGAATGTGAAGTTGCCCATTCAGTTTTAGAGAAAAGCTTTTTTTCTTTCTAATTGTATTCAGCATTTTCAAGATTGCAACTATACAGATCCTGTATTTGTAGTTTAGCACCTGCAAAATTTAATGTAAATCAGTGTCTTTTTTGGTTCCCTTTCCTGTCATTTTCTGGATGTCATAGTATGCTGTGAAATCTAAGTGTTGCCCTTTTGCTAGGAGAAAGTTATTGTTGTGGGCCAGTGGTGGGATTCAAAACTGTTTACTACCAGTTCTGTGGGTGTGGTTTAGTGGGCGCAGCTTGGTGGGCTGGTGTGGCTTGGTGGGTGTGGCAGAGGAAGGGTACTGCAAAATCCCCGTTCCCTCCCCACCCCACTAACCTGCTTTCCATCTCCGTTCTCTTGTGCAAGGCAACCAAAGAAGACCCAGCCGATCAGCTGGGACTCAATGGGAGGCAGAGAATAGATGTGGGCGGGGCCAGTCAGAGGTGGTATTTGCTGGTTTTCCGAACTACTCAAAGTGTCATGCCCCTGTCAGAGTCTGAATCCGAGGAGGAAGCCGGATAGCTGACAGGGAATGGGAGTGTAGCTCCATTGGCTGTGGAGGAGGCTGGGGAAGGGCAAAATCCAGCTGGGCAGAGCAGGGAAGAGGTAGAACAAGGGAGAAGGAGTTCAGAGGAAGAACCAGGCGGGGCCAATCACAGGTGGGATTTGCTGATTCTCCGAACTACTCAAAATTTCCACTACTGGTTCTCCAGAACTGGTCAGAACCTACTGAATACCATCTCTGTTGTGGGCCTTTCCTGAATGATTGAGGTGATTTGATTTCTCCCCTCTTTTTCCAGTCTGGTAAATATACCAGAAGGCAACTTGTTAAAAAATGCAGTGGGCAGTGAAATCAATGTCACAAAATCTTCTCCTCATCTTGAATGCTAACGGTTCCAGTATACAGGTGGTCCTTGACTTACGACCACAACTGAGCCCAGAATGTATGTTGCTAAGTGAGAAATTTATTCAGTGAGTTTTGCCGCATTTTATGACTTTACTTGCCACATTGGTTAAGTGAATCAATGCAGCTATTCAATTAGTAACACAGTTGTTAAGTGAATCTGGCATCCCCGTTGATTTTCCTTGTCAGAAGGTCACAAAAGGTGTCATGCCCTTGGTAGAGTCGACTGAGGGAGAGGAGGAACAGCCGACAGGGAGTGGAAGTGTGGCTCTGGAGGTTGTGGAGGAGGCTGGGGAAGGGCAGAGGCCGGCTGGGCAGTCAGAGGAAGAACCAGGCCCATCCCTTCTTCAACCTAGGACACGCAGGGAGGAACAGAGAAGGAAACAACTTGGCTTATGACAGACGAAGCAGACATGATCCTCTTCATTGGTTGCAACTGGGGAGAAGAGTATATAAGAGAGACAATTAAAATACAGCGTTGCCAGAACCAAAGCATGTGTTATTTTGGGCTGAAGTTATCTTAGAAGTTGTCCTTCCAACAGACGTTATCCTTCCAACAGACAGTACCTTGTTATCTCTTTGAAGTTGGTAATTACTTATCCTGGTCCATTGCGGAAATTCCTTCACTGTAGTTTGTTTTAGTTTTTTATTTCACTCATTAAGTGAAATAAATATCTGCCCATTAAGTTTGGACTGTGTTGCTTTCTTTTGAAGACTATTTTTGAGTGCGTTTTATCTCCAGCTGAGAATTATTGAACAGTGGGGCCAGGTTGGAGGCATTAAAGGACATTTAGTTACGTTTTGGATTTTGTTACGTTTGTGTTACACTCCGGGTCATCACCTTAGGGAATTGCAACTGTCATAAATATGAACCGGTTGTCAAGTATCCAAATATAAATCATGTAACAATGTGGATGCTGTAACAGTCATAAGTGTGAAAATGGTCAGAAGACACTATTTTCAGTGCTGTTGTAACTTTTGAATTGTCACTCAATGAACTGTTGTAAGTTGAGGACTTCCTGTACTTTGCAATCTAATCCTGTGATGGTGAACCTATGGCACGCGTGATGGAAGTGGCACGCAGAGCCATCTCTGCCGGCACACAAGCCATCACCCTAGAGCAGGTCCACTGTGCAGGCGTGTGCGCTGCCCACCAGCTGGGGTGGGATTCTACCAGTTCGCACCTATTCGCTAGACCTGGTTGTTAACATTCTAAGCAGTTCGGAGAACCAGTTGTTAGAAGAAATTACTGGCCTAATCCTGTAAGGAAGGCAGGAAGGAAACAATCTGGTGTTGCTTACAGAAACTGCCTCTCCGTTAACCCTTTTTACATTCCTGGCAGGATTAGACTTCCTGTCTCAGGAACTTCTCTGGAGTTTTTTTCCCCTCCTTTGCTGGTACTTTGCTTGTGTGGAGTGACCATTCAAAGTTACAATGACTCTGAAAAAAGTGACTTATGACCCTTTTTCACACTTACGACTGCTGCAGCATCCCCACAGTCATGAGAGGCCAGGTGAGGAGATGTGTGCCTCGATGTGAGTGATATTGAGTTGGCCATGCCCAGCCAGTCACATGACCACCAAGCCACACCCACCAACTAGGCCACACCCACAGAACCGTTTGTTAAAAAAGTTGAATCCCACCCCTGGTGTGTGTGTGTGGAGGGTCGCGTATGCATGTGCAAAGTTGCGCAGCACATGTGCGGGTGGTCCTGCGTGCATGTGCAGGAGGCATGGGGGCCCCCACATGCATTGCCTTATGGGTGATGGCGCGCGCGCGCACTTTTGGCATGCAAGGACAGAAAGGTTTGCCATCACTGGTCTAGCCTGAAGCCCTGGGTGTGTCCTGTCTACTAACCAGGCCCCATTCTGCTTAACTGGGTCCAAGAAAGATAGCTGATGAAACTGTGAAGGTCTAATTTTGTACATAATTTTATAGTTGCCCTTAGCAGAGAATATTTTCATTGTCTTCATGATTTAGAGATGGTTGGAATCTATAAATCCATCACATTTATTTTGTATTGCTTTCTAGTGGAAACTTAGAGCATTCTTACAAGATCCTGCAAGTTTCATAGTTTGTTCATAACTGTCAAACTTTACTGCAAGGAGTTTCGAAATATCCTGTCTTGAATGGATTTCTGCCTGCAGTATTTGCTTTGCTTATGAATAGTGCTATCTAGATACTTGTCTTCCTCTTTCAATTAGCTCTTTATCTCTTAAGTGCTGGCATCTGCTGTGGGTTATTAAGAAAGACTTGGGGGCTGCTTTCTACCTCTAAAAAACATGTTTCTCCATTTCTCCCCTTGGGGAAATATAATATTTTGCCTTTTTGATATTTTCCCCAAAATATTTCATTCCTCTGGGATGAGAGTGGGGGTTTCCTATGGTCTATGTGTACCCCCAGACAGAAACCTTTGTGTTAAGAACAGAGATATCATGAACACAGACCATCACACCCTGATCTCTTATAAAATAAAACACATTTTTTTGGCTCTTTCTTACAACATATGACTTTCCCAGGAGAGAAAAAGTTATAGAAATGGAGCAGGTTTCCTTAAGAGTAGCTGACCTGATCACTTTGCATAACCACAAGATACTCCTGCTTTTCTCCCCTCCAATTTCGCTGTGCTGAAATATATCTTTATTTAAGCTCCACTGCAAAACCCCTTCCTTAGCCCCTACAACCACCACTCATGGCCTCGGGTAATTCCTGTTTTTCAGAAGTTGCAGTTTTGCACTGCAGCGATGGATGCTGCTAACGTCACTGGGTCAATGGCCATTTTCAGATATTTATCTAGCACAAAAGCAGCTGTTTCTTTTTGAAAACAATGTATGTAGTCTGGGTTTTTCAGCACAAGGCTGAGTTCTGGGAGTCATTTCCTGGACATTGGGAAAGCTGGTTAATTTTCTGGAAGACTTTCACCTGCATCTGGACTTCCTGCCAGACAGAGTCAGAAAATGTGCTCCTTAATTCAGTGCAGACGGTGATTATAATAAAATTATAATAAAACATGACATCTTTTGTATGTCTTGCCTAGTTAGAAATATATGTTTTGAAAAGCAGGATCAGGTCAAAAAAAGTCAAGAGGGCAGTTGCAGCTGCACAATTGAAACCTTGTCTAGTAAAATTTGGACACTTGATGGTTAACTTTTTTCCCAATCTTTTTCAACCAAAGATGCAGCTATATATATTTGTGTATAAGACCATGATGATACTTTATTGAGTGAGACCAAGGCTCATCTTAGTCTAATATTTTGTTTCTCAGCATAGCTGGCCAAACCAGGTGTCTCTAGAGTGCTCACACGTGTTCTCCCGCAACTGCAGACCAGTGGTGGGATTCAACCTTTTTAACTACCGGTGCTATGAGAGAGCGCTTCGTATCAGTGGTGGGATTCACATTTTATTACTACCAGTTCTGGGGGCGTGGCTTGGTGGGCATGGAAAGGAAGGATACTGCAAATTCCCCATTCCCTCCCCACCCCACTAACCTGCTTTCTAGCTCTGTTCTCCTGTGCAGGGCAACGAAAGAAGACCCAGCCAATCATCTGGGACTCGGGAGGCAGAGATTAGATGAGAGCGGGCCCAGTCAGAGGTGATATTTGCCGGTTCTCTGAATGACTCAAAATTTCTGCTACTGGTTCTCCAGAACTGGTCAGAACCTGCCAATTACCACCTCTGCTTCGCGTGCATGGGCAGCAATTAAAAAAACCCACCAATTTTGAGCTTCACAAATCAGCTGAGTTCAAAACCAAGGAAATAAAGGACAGGAAAGGGCAGGGCCAGGTGGGCAGGGCTAATTACTCACCAGCTTTACTGGTTCATTAGAACCAGTGCAAACCACTGCTGCATCCCACCACTGCTGCAAACTGGGATCCATACAAAATTATGCAGCAAAAATAGCAGTAATAAAATTGGCTAGTCTCTAAAGAGACTTCTTTGTGGATAGTAATTTTCTTCCTAAAGATGTTAACACAATTCTTTGCAAATATACAAGATTGTTCAGGATAGATATTAAGAGTCCTGCTGGCAGGTAGCTGTTCCAGCTCAGGGAAGTTGTTTAAATCTGGAAGATGAATAGAATTTGGAAACCAGCAGTTAACCAAGGAAATTGTTTTAGGACTGGTAAGATGACTGCAGTTTTTTTTTTATTCTTGCCAATAATAAGTGGTTTAGAGAATTTGATACCACTTGAAATTTCCATACTATATCCAAGGATACCATCTATTCGGAGAATTGTCGTAAGGTTATGACACAAATTGCTTTGAGGGGAAAAATAGTCCAATCAATGAACAATTATCACAGATTAAACCTCAAGAATCGTGATAGGACATTAATCTGATTAAACACGCACATCCTTTTAATCGTTAATAATCCAGAGCAATGTCAGACAAGAATATCTCACTTGGCACTTGAATTTACTCCAACTCATTTTATTTTATCAAACCTCTCCTTACTGTATCGGCAGCATCTTTAACAAGGGATCATTAACACCTAGACCTTTTCTTTGTTCTCTTTTATTTTGTAGACAAAAAGAGAATTCTATAAACATTCGGAGAGTCTGCATAGTGAGTCACACTATTAGAGAGCCTCGGTGGCGCAGTGGTTAGAGTGCAGTACTGTAAGCTACTCCTATTGCTATTTGACAGATCGAATCCCACCAGGCTCAAGGTTGACTCAGCCTTCCATCCTTCCGAGGTGGGATAAAATGAGGACCCAGTTGTTTCGGGGCAATAGGCTGACTCTGGAAACCACTTTGAGAGGGCTGGAAAGCACTATAAAGCGGTATATAAGTTTAAGTGCTATTGCTATTAGAAGATAGAACGTAGAATAAGAGTTGGAAGAGACCACAGAGGTCTTCTACTGCAGCCCCCTGCTTGAGCAGGGGACTTATATCACTTCAGATAAATGGTTACCCAGTCTCTTTTTGAAAGCTTTCAGTGATGCAGCACCCACAACTTCTAAAGGCAAGCTATTCCATTGGTTAATTGCTCTCACCTGTTAGGAATTTTCCCCCTTTGTTCTAGGTTGCTTCTCTCCTGGTTAAGCTTCCACCCGTTATTTCTTGTCTTGCCTATTGTAAAATAGTTTGACCTTGTCCTTGTAGGAGCTCTCAAATATTGGAACAGTGCTATCATATCTCCCTCTAGTCCTTCTTTTCATTAGACCAGACATACACAATTCCTGTAACCAGGGGTGGGATTCAAAAATTTTAACAACCGGTTCTGTGGGTGTGGCTTAAGTGGTGGGCGTGGCTTGGTGGCCATGTGACTGGGTGGACATGGCCTGGTCATGTCATTGGCTGGGCATGGCCAATTCAATATCACTCGCATCGAGGCATGCATCTCCTCGCCTGGCCTCTTATGACTGTGGGGATGCTGCAACAGTCGTAAGTATGAAAAACGGTCACAAGTCACTTTTTTCAGTGCCATTGTAACTTTGAATGGTCACTCCACACAAGCAAAGTACCAGCAAAGGAGGGGAAAAAAACTCCAGACGTTCCTGAGACAGGAAGTCTAATCCTGCCAAGAATGTAATAAGGGTTAACGGAGAGGCAGTTTCTGTAAGCAAAACCAGAATGTTTCCTTCCTGCCTTCCTTACAGGATTAGGCCAGTAATTTCTTCTAACAACCGGTTCTCCAAACTGCTTAGAATGTTAACAACCAGTTCTAGCAAATAGATGTGAATTGGTAGAAACCCACCCCTGCCTATAACCCTTCTCTGTGTGTTTTAGCCTCCAGCCATCTAATCATTTTGCTTGCTCTTCTCTGCACTCTTTCCAGAGTCTCAACATCCTATTTTTCTATTGTGGTGACCAGAACGGGATGTAGTATTCCAAGTATGGTCTTACTAAGGCTTTGTAAAGCGGTACAAGAACTTCATGTGATCTTGATTCTATCCCTCTGTTAATGCAGCCCAGAACTGCATTAGCTTTTTTGGCCCCACACTGTTGGCTCATATTTAAATGATTGTCAGTAGGACTCCAAGAACCCTCTCATAGTTACTGGCATTAAGCCAAGTTTCACCTAGTCTACACCTGTACATTTGGTGTTTCTTACTTAAGTGTAAAACCTTACTTGTGTCTATGTTGAATGTTAGATGGGGACCAATGTTCAAGTTTGTCAAGATCTTTTTGGATCTTGAGTTTGTCTTCTGGGGTGTGGACTATTCCTGCCATCTTAGTGTCATCTGCAAATGTGATGAGTTCCCCTTCAATTCCCTCACTGAGATCATTTATTCATATTACTCTGGGATGGGACAAGCTCTACTGCCAAATTCAGAGTAATTGCTTAAACTGCATCATTCAAAATTTACAGCATGTAGAAGAGGGATGTCAAACTCAAGAACCAGGGGATGGCATCTGGCCCATGGGGTGCTTAGATATAGCCCGCAGGGCTACCCTGGAAACAGTGAAGGACTGGCCCATGGTGTGAAAATGGAGCTCCATTTTTGCTGGCAGAGGGGTTGCAGGAGGCCGTTGCAGCCCAAAACGGAGCTTGAGTGCCTCTTTCCGCTGGCAAAGCGCTCGGGCCACCACAGGCACCCCTGATACAAGTGATGTCAATCTGGCCACACCCACCCTGGCCACGCCCACCCTGGCCCCCTGAAGTGATGCAGCCTGCAATGAAATCGAGTTTGACACCCACGATGTAGAGCAAGCCAGGTAATTATGATTTCAGAGAAGTTCCATGCAAACCATTTCTGACCCTGCCTTCTCCTCTTCACAGGCCTGTAGATGAAAGTTTTAGTTTAGTTTTGCTTACTTCAGAAAATCACAATAATTGTACTGCGCTATATACTGCATCCTAGAGTATCAATTTGGGCTTTCGCTACTAGAACACACTCAAACCAATGAATGAACATGAACCAATAACTTCTTTTGGCACAAGCTTTTGGAGGCTAAAACCCATTGTATCAATTGCTGGCAGTGTTCCTCTATGCAACAAGACAGCGATGAAAAAGGCAATGTCCACACAATTAGGAAAGCAACTGAAAATAGAACTGCCATCACTATAGTACAGTGACTGGATTTTACAATCTATTTATTTATTGGAATATTTATATAGCCGCCTACTCACTCATGGTGACTCTAGACAGCTGTCAACCATCCCACAGCATTAAACAACAAGAATATAACTTTGCTGAAAAGCTATATGGGTACAGAAGTAGAAAACCCAGTTCTGATGTTTTCGCGCGCAAAACAGTACAGGAAAACTTTTCTTGCCTCGGAGGTCCCCAGTCCGTGCCCTTGGGATTTGGGTCTCTCTCATGCTTCCAGGTGGCACACTTGCGTTCCAGAGTTTCTTCCCAAACCTCCCTTACATTCCAATGCCTTCCCTCCCTCCACTTTCCCGTTGCTGTTGTCTGGTTGCAAGCAGGGCTGCGTAGTGAATCAACCATGACAGTGGCTTACAGAAAATAAAAACACAACGTAGAAGAAATAAAAATGAATAAAAATAAAAACAGTAAAATAATATTTAAATAATAACCTTCCCATGCCCACCCCTCAGCGACAACGCACACTCAAATCAGCCATTTAATGGGCTCTCATTCTCCCATTGCAAAAGAGTTTGGAGCTGATTTGGGAAGCTGGAAAAGAGCCATGGTGGGGAAGGAAGGAAGGAAGGAAGGAAGGAAGGAAGGAAGGAAGGAGCAGCCAAGGAGGGCCTGAGGAAGTGATTGTACAGCATTGGAAAGCAACTTAAACTAATCCCACCTGGAGTTTGTTGAGGCTAAGATGGGAGAGAGAGGGAGAGAGAGAGAGAGGAATATGGCCAGATTCCATCATTCTGCTCTACAGTACAATGGTGTTCATGGAATCCTTGCAATGTCTGTTGACCTGGCCCATCTCAAAGGGATGGCATATGTCCCTTGTAAAAAGACTAGGGAGAAGTTGATGCTGGAGGCTATTCAAGGGACTTGGGAAAGAAAGAATTGAGCAGGAGGCAAATCTGAGGAGAGGCTTATTTGTTACTGAAAGGGACCTTTTGTTTTGGGAAATCCAAACCAGTCAAGAGGTTCAATTTTTTTTTACTACCGGTTCTGTGGGCGTGGCTTGGTGGGTGTGGCTTGGTGGGCATGGCAGGGGAAGGATACTGCAAAATCCCATTCCCTCGCCACTCCACTAACCTGCTTTCCAGCTCCATTCTCCTGTGCAGGGCAACAAAAGAAGACCCAGCTGATCAGCTGGGACTCAGGAGGCAGAGAATAGGTAGGGCCGGGGCCAGTCAGAGGTGATATTTGCCAGTTCTCCAAACTAGTCAAAATTTCCACTACTGGTTCTCCAGAGCTGGTCAGAACCTGCTGAATACCACTTCTGATCCAAACCACACCTCTGAATACAACTGCTCCTGGTCACCTAACCTTCAGAGCATGCTGTAATTTTGCCCAGCTGTGGTTGAAGTGTATCAATACAAAGAGAAGACATAAAAATTAACACTTTTGAACCGGTACAGCTAATACTAACTAAAGGCTGAGGATGGGATTATTGGCAAAAATGCTTTCCAGGCATTATATGCTAGTAAATGCAGGACTTGTGGCAGCTCTAAATAGTGCTGTGGAATATTTACCACTTCCAAAATACTCTTTGTATCTTTGCAAACCAAGGTTGTAAACAAGGTTGGCCTTTATTGCCATCTGCCCTATAGCTTTAAAAATGGAACAGCAGACTCTCTCTCTCTCTCTCCCCCTCCCTCCCTCCCTCCCTCCTTGCGCATGTGTGCATCCATGCAGAATAAAGCTATTTTCATGTTTACACCTACCCTACCCACCCCCAATGGTTTAGAGTGACTTTCTGCAATTTCCTCCCATTTCATTTTAGATTAACCTCTCTCTAAGCCAAGGGTGCTGTTTGACAGTGCTGATACCAGCAAACAACTGCTTGCGTCATTCTTTTCCTAGGAGATGCTATTCAAAGGAAGTGTCTTTAACATATTTTCAGCACAAATTGGCTAGGTTTGCCTATAGCACTAATCGAGGCCTGCCTGAATATACAGTAACACAAAACAAGAAAATCAGAAACGGATTTTGTTTTTTTAGACAAGTCGACGCATGCTGTTGCTTGTGTAAAGTGCTTTTCCCCCCATGAAGATTGTTCTTTTTCTAACTTATAAAAGGAAGGCTAAGAATCTTTCAGAAGCCTTTGCCGAGTTCAGGAACAAAAGCTTTTCAGGATCCTGTTTTCCCAGCCTGCCTTTTTTAATCCAAATGCAGAGAATCCTGGTAAATTCTCAATTGATGCTGATTTATGGTGAGGGTCCATAGACTGGGATGAAGCTAAAGCCCCAATTAACTACTTGGACATTAATTGTACTCTGCAACATTGTAGATTCAGTGGCAGATAACAGAGGCATGGATTAAAATCCAAAGCACAGGAAGGAGGAGAAGGAGGAGGAGGAAGAAGAAGAAGAAGAAGAAGAAGAAGAAGAAGAAGAAGAAGAAGAAGAAGAAGAAGAAGAAGAAGAAGAAGAAGAAGAAGAAGAAGAAGAAGAAGAAGAAGAAGAAGAAGAAGAAGAAGAAGAAGAAGAAGAAGAAGAAGAAGAAGAATTCATTATTGGCCAAGTGTGGTTGGACACACAAGGAATTTGGTGCAAATACTCTCAATATTATCCTCAACTTATGACCACAACTGAGCCCAAAATTTATGCTGCTAAGTGAGAAATTTGGTAACTGAGTTTTGCCCCGTTTTATGACATTTCTTGCCACATTTGTTAAGTAAATCATTGCAGTTAGTAATGTGATGATTAAGTGAATCTGGTTTTCCCACTGACTTTGCTCGCGTGCAAAAAATGACCCGGGAAACAAACATGACCCCAGGACACTGCAATGTCATAAATGTGAGTCAGTGGTCAAGCACCCGAATGTAAACCATGGGGATGCTACAATGGTTGTAAGTGTGAAAAATAGTCATAAGTCACCTTTTTCAGTTCCGTTGTAACTTCAAACGATCACTAAAAGAAGTGTTGTAAGTCAAGGACTACTTGTATTGTCAAAAGCACAATTTATCTTAGGATAAAAAATGAGAACACTTAAAAGCATTCTACTGTGATGACCCTGGGAGTAGCACAAAAATAACAAAGTCGCCAAAGTAGATAAATTCCCTTTAATGCCTCCAACTTGGCCCACAATATCCAATTATCCTCGGCAGGAGATCAAACTTTTCCAAAAACAGTCTACAAAGGGAAGAAATGCAGTCCGAACCCAAAATACATATAAAGTAGGAAAAAAAACCCAATACAAACCATGCTGAAGTATTGGCCAGGATAATAACTTGCAGACTTCCAAAAGATAACGAGGAGCACACACAGTTGGGAGGATGCCAAAACCCAGATAAGCCTCAACAAAGATAATAAACACTTTGCTTCCAGCAACTTTGCCATGCGCAGTTTGCCCTTTTAAACAGTCTTCCCAGGTGCAGCCCATGAAGGGGATCAGGGCCCTTTCCTCCCCCATAAACCACATTGCTCCCTTATCCATTCCTCCCTGCATGCCCTAGGATGAAGAGGGGTGGGCCTGGGTCTTCCTCTGAATGCCCAGCCGGCCTGTGCCCTTCCCCAGTTTTCTCCACAGCCACCGGAGCCACACTTCCATTCCCTGTCAGCTGTTCCACCTCTCCCTCAGAATCAAATTCCAACTGGGGCATGACATCTACTGATAGTTGTGTGATTGCTGCTTGGTCCCCATTTCCTCTATCTTGCATTACTTTCTGTTTGAAAGAGCTCTGCACCGTATTAATTTCTTGGCTTGGAAAATGTTAATAAAGAATTCTATTCTATTCTATGTATATGACTATCATCTAAAACAAATAAACCTGGCAGTTTATAAACAATACAAACCAAAAACCATACTGTAAAAACCAATATAAAACTAAACAAAAAAAAAAACAATTAAAAAGTTGCCCGAAGAATCTTTGTAAACCAACTCACAGTTCTCCTAATGTTTAATAGGGGGAAAGCCAGGTCTTCATTGCCTTCCAGAAGATTAAGAGGATTGGGATAATTCCAGATTTCAGGGATAAAAGCCGTTGCAGGGCAGGTGCTGTGACAGAAGAAGCATGTTTCCTGGATTCTACTGGAGGGAAATTGTTTTACAGAAGGGACCTGGAACAAGTGATTTTTGCCAGAATTGGTGGAAGAGGCAGAAATCATTGGAGGATCTAGAGTGTAAGAGAGAAGAGCTTGATAGTGGGGAAAAAACAAGGTTTTACACCTAGGCAGGAAAAATCAAAGGTATACATACAGATTAGGCAAAACCTGGCTCAAAAACAGTTAACTGTGAGAGGGACCTTGGACAATCACTTAAATATGAGCCAGCAGTGTGTGGCAGCAGCCAAAACAAAACAAAAAAGCTAATATAATTGTGTGAAGTGTTAGTACTACATCCAGTTTTGGTCACCACATTACAAAAAATATGTTGAGACTCTGGAAAAAGTGCAAACAAGTGCAACTAAGACATTTAAAGGCCTGGAGACAAAAACATATGAGGAATGGTTGCAGGGTATGGATAGTCTAGAGAAAAGAATGACTAGGGATGATATGATAGCAGGATTCCCGTATTTGAAGGGCTGCCACAAAGAGAAGGGGGTCCACTTATTTTCCAAAGTATTAGAGGGCAGGACAAGAAGCAATGGATGAAAACTAATCAAGGAGAGATTCAACCTGGAATTAAGGAGAAACTTCCTAACAATGAGAACAATTAACCAGTGGGACAGTTTGCCTTCAGAAGTTTTAGATACTTCATCACTGGAGGTCTTTAAAAAAAAGACTGAACCGCCACTTGTCTGAAACCGTATACGGTCTCCTGCTTGAACAAGGGGTGGTGCTAGAAGACCTCCAAAGTCCCTCCCAGCTCTATTCTGATTGATCGATCGTATTTTCAATGCTTTCACCAAAGCAAGAAGAGTTTGAATCAACAGGCTAGGACTGTTCATCCTATCACCTTGCAGCATCCGCATTTTACCCCAATTTACAAACTGAATTTCCCTAAAATACTAAGCTGAAGTGGGGTTGACTAGTTTGTAATTCTGTATGTCTTGGGAATACAATCACTGGACAATCCATAGCTTGGAATTCCTTTCAGTCTAATCAGCTATTTGAGAAATGTAAACACTACTGTGTAACTACTACCAGGATCAGAGTTTTAATAAGCACTGAGTCTGGTCCTTTCTTCTAAGTGTCAAAGAGTTTCCATGTTTCAAATAATAGAATAGAATAGAATAGAATAGAATAGAATAGAATAGAATATAGGGAGAATGTAGTGTTGGGGCCAGAGGTGGTATTCAGCAGGTTCTGACCAGTTCTGGAGAACCGGCAGTGGAAATTTTGAGTAGTTCACCCCCATCTATTCTCTGCCTCCTGAGTCCCAGCGGATCGGCTGGGTCTTCTTTGGTTGCCCTGCACAGGAGAACAGAGCTGGAAAGCAGGTTAGTGAAGTGGGGTGGGAATGGAGATTTTGCAGTATCCTTCACCTGCCACGCCCACCAAGCCATGCTCACCAAGCCACGCCCACAGAACCAGTAGTAAAAAAAAAAATTTGAATCCCACCACTGCTTGGCGCCAAAGATCCATCTCTACCTCCAGGTATAAAAGCAGTGAGGCTTTGACTGCAATGCTGTATGTGCCACCTTGCACATTTAACAGTTCTGCCTCCATTGTAAAAAGGACTAAATAGGCTGAGTCAGCACAATGTCAGTGTACACCATTTCAAGGAGGAAAGACAAGCACCTTTTGGGGATTCCTTCATTTCCTGCCCCAAAGGGCAAGGGCCGGCCTAAATAGCCAATTCTAAGCCAGTGTTTTTCAACCTTGGTACTTTGAAGATGTGTGGACTTCAACTCCCAGAATTCCTCAGCCAGCTCTGCTGGCTGAGGAATTCTGGGAGTTGAAGTCCACATATCTTCAAACCACCAAGGTTGAAAAACACTGTCTAAGCGTTTTAGCTTAGTACAAACACAGCCAAAGGCTTGTTGTGGAAATGAAATTAGGGTTCTAGGCTTCCTTAAGCCTCTCGCGGTGTAATAAATGAATGGAAAGAAAAAGCAGCCAACGGGGTGTTTAGAAAAACAGCGACATGAAAATTTTTTCCACGGGATTTGCCTTTATAAAGCATCATTGCTTTTTAAAGATTCTTAAACTACTCCAAAGGAAGTCAACTTGGAATGCTGGTTAGAATTCTCCAAAGATATACAGCTAATCCCAAGAGTAACTGTTAAAAAACAAGCAGTGACCCTTTGGAAAGCAAAGGAGAAAGAGAATAATTATTCCTCACGGCCATTTTAAGGATCATTTACATTTAGAAGTTAATATTTGACATCAAATTTACATCAAATTGAGTTGCCAGTCACTTTTGGCAGCTATTATGTCGATTCTTGGCCAAATGTAATCAGGATGCAATCATTAACACTTTTACACACTCCAATATGGCACTTAATGTATATGCAAAGAATGGGGTTGGGTGGGCTGTGTGAGAGCACACACACGTATATGTTTGTAGCTGCTTTTAAAGAGCCACTTTAGAGGAATCCGGATGCAGCCTAACCCTAAAAGAAAATAAATGCTCTGATAGAAAAGTCAGAGTTCAGGAGTTCTTTCCAATCCCTTTAATCCTCACCAAATGTTCCCCTCCTACGGATCTCAATTTTGTTTTTTCAACTGAGCTTGCACAAAACTGTCAGTAACTGGGACTTCCGGTTTGTTCCTCATCGATTTCAGTACGGAATCTGTGATCATGTGTGGTTTCGCCTGAGCTCACTTGTTGGAGGGTCCCGATCAGGACCTGAGCCACCCTGGTGGGGTGGTGAAGAAGGGGGGAATCGCCTGGAGGGCCGAGGGGAGCCGCAACTCCCCTGACAGGAAAATCCCTCCCAAAGGCAAGCTGCAGTGGTGGTCCTAAAATGGCCACCACGAAGATGAAGAACACTCCAGGAAACTAAGTTTTGTGCTGGAGAGAGAAGTAGCGAGCAGAGTGTGAACCAGGCAAAGGACATTGCTTTTGAGGTATCCCGGTATCAAATTAAAGGGCTATTTTGGAGGAAAATGCGTGGAAGCGACGACCAGAGAAAGTGAGAAAGAAATTGGATTTTAAATTTGGATTTGATTATTTTATTGGACTAATCTGGAAGAGAAATTTAAAGGAAAATATGTTAACACACAAAGGTTTAAAAATTAAACTGGACATATATTGAACTGTGGGCACTTAAAGAGCATAACTAAATGCTGGAATTGAGTGTGTTGAAAAGAATAGCTAATATTGAAATTAGCGAACCTAATAAAAATATTATATTCAACAAAGAAAGCTAATAAGAAAAAGACTCAAGAGCGCCACCTCATGGTACAGGAAAACTTTAGTACATTTAAAATGAGTGTCTGGTCTTTTTGAGAGTTTGGATCTTGGAACTTGAAAGAAAATAAAAGGAACTTTATTATTGTCATAGAACCACCTGGTAATTTGGGAAACAGTTGGGAGGCTAATTAGAAGATTTGGAATAAAGACTCAAGAGTATGAATTGTTGAAAATAAACTGAAAAGATATTGGCTGAAATAATATACTGGACTGAGATTGAATATATTTATCAAACAAGAGGATTTCAGCTATTAAGGAAGAGGAAAGAAAAAGAAAAAAGGGGAAGATATAATGGAGGAGCTACTTCTTGATATAAGACTGGACTCACTAGACGTAAGATCGGATATGCAAGATACAAGGGACATGATAAAAATCAAACTTGAAATGTGTAATTATGTACTACAGAAATTAGAAATGGTGACTCAGCATACACAAGAACACAATGAACCAGAGAGGGAGGAGTTCTATAAAGAAGAAGCCAATTTAGAAGGACAAAACGAACAATTATTTAAGCAGGGGGCGGGGAGGAATTAGAATTAAAAATTTGTGGTCTGATGGGATGATAAAGGGAGAATAGTTCAGAAAATGGTTAAAGAGAGAAGGAAAAAGCAGAAAAAGGAAGTGCAAAAGAAAAATCAAAAGAGGGAGAGAGAAAAGTTTAATAACTAGAATGAGGAAAGGAGGGAAATAAGAATGGGGGAAAGGGGAATTAAGAGAAAGGACCAGAAAATAAAGAGGAACAGGAAACAAACAAGGATGAAAAGAAGGTACATTGTTCAAAGAGTGAGAGATAATGGGTGAAAAAAAAGGGATAAGGAAAGGGATTCCGCAAGGCAATATATTGGGATATATAAGAATATATTGAAAATAGTATTTTGTAATTGTATAGATGATTTATAGAGAAAATATAATGTGGAATTTTATATATATATATATATTTGTGTTTTATACTAGATAGGAAGATTGATATTAAGGAAGAATGAAGGTGGTTAGCTCGAATTACTAACTAGAGGGGACAATTATATTTATAGATAAAGATTGATAAAATGACAAATGTGATAGAAAAAAATAATATGAGAAATGATAATAGAAAGGAGATGAGAATTTTAGATAACATTGTAAAATAAGATATGAGAATACACTAAGAAAAATGGAAGGAGATATATCAGGATTTGGAATTGAATAAATGAACATAGAATTGAGATGAGAATTTTAAATAATATTGTAAAATAAGATATGAGAAAATGAATTGGAATTGGATAAGTTTAATATTTAATAATGACAAGGATGATGCAATATGAAATTAAACAAATAAAATAAATAAGTAACTATGGTCATGTTTGTATTGAGATGTGAAACCTGGAACCATACTGCTTGCCAAATAAGAATTTTTTATTTAAAAAAACAAAATGGAAACAGGGAGAAAATTGAGTAATGGAATTACTAGGTATGTTTAATTGATATGGTGGTAGGCATTTGGAGTGAGTAAAGTTGAAAATAAATATTGAAGAATGTATGAATTAATATGAATATATGCAATGAGAGATATATGATATATTGATGCCACAATGTTAATGTATTGTTGTTATATGTAGATTGAAATTAAAAAATGGAAAAAAATAACCTGTCGATAACTAAACTTGGACAGGCCACTGGGCACCCAAATCGCAAATGTGTCGGGGTTTTCGAAGCTGCCTCGAGCCCCACATTCTCGGGATTAGAGTCCCTCCAAACCGCATGGCCTCCTACAGATACGGGAGCCTACATAGCGTCAGAAAAAACAATTATTACCAACCTGCCTTCCATCGAGGACCTGTATACTGCACTGAGTCAAAAAGAG
Organism: Bungarus multicinctus; assembly: GCA_023653725.1. Taxonomy (NCBI): domain Eukaryota; kingdom Metazoa; phylum Chordata; class Lepidosauria; order Squamata; family Elapidae; genus Bungarus; species Bungarus multicinctus. Next base: position 19,111,000 of record CM042848.1, on the reverse strand, counting down.
GGCTGTGAAAATATTTACAGACCCCTCACATCCTGGACATAAACTGTTTCAACTCCTACCCTCAAAACGACGCTATAGAGCACTGCACACCAGAACAACTAGACACAAGGACAGTTTTCCCCTCCCGAAAGCCATCACTCTGCTAAACAAATAATTCCCTCAACACTGTCCACCTAGTTACAAAGTTTGCACTACTACTATTACTGTTAATCTTCTCATCACTCCTTCTCACCCTCCCCTCCCACTTGTGACTGTATGACTGTAACTTTGTTGCTTGTATCCTTATGGTTTATATTGACTGTTTCCTAGTATGATTTGATTGCTTATTGTACCCTATGACTATTATTAAGTGTTGTACCTGATGATTCTTGACTCTTGATGAATGTATCTTTTCTTTTACATACACCGAGAGCATTTGCACCAAGACAAATTCCTTGTGTGTCCAATCACACTTGGCCAATAAAGAATTCTATTCTATTCTATTCTATTCTAGCGTTTGAACCGTCTCTTTCGGCCGCGGGATTAACCGGGCTGCTTTGCTCTTCAGACTAAAGCCGGGAGACGGAGGAGGGGGGGGGATGAGAGAGGCCGGCGGGACTTTGCTTCGGAGGAAGCACATCTGGCACCGCATCTGGCACCCAGAGGAATCGGGGTAGGGCTTTTCCGCAGGCTAATCGCCAACCCGCTGGGGAGTTCAAGAGGGTTTCCTCTCCGGCGCAGCCTTGCACAACCCTCCGGAACCTGGGGGGAGGGGACGCCGCTTCGGAAAGTAAGTCCCGCTGTGAGGTCTGATTTCCCCAGAGCTGCTGGGAGGGGAATAACAGAATAACAGAGTTGGAAGGGACCTGGGAGGTCATCTAGTCCTACCTACCACCCCCCTCCCCGCTGCTCAAGTAGGGGATCCTACACCATTTCTGGCAAGTGGCCGTCCAAGACTCTTCTGGAAAGCCTCCGGCGGTGATGGGGCGCCCACAACTTCTGAAGGCAAGCCGTTTCAGTGGGTCTCCATCGTTTCTCGCTGTCAGGAAATTTCCCCTTATTTTCTAGGCTGAATCAGTTTTCTAGGCTGAAAATCCATTGTTCCTGGTCCTCCACGCAAGAGAAGGAGGGAGGACCGAGCGCCCCTCTCCGCCACCGGCTTAACCTCTTTCGGGCGGCGGCGTAGACCGCACGGTTCCTCCGGCTGCCGCGCCGCTCCTCCTCCTCCTCCTCCCCCCCCTCCTCCCCTTTCTCTCCACCCCCTCCGGCTCGCTCGGGCACGAAGGGAGGGGCAGGGGGTGTCGCTCTGCCCGCGCGGGGAGGCGCCCCCGATCCGCCCTCGGCAAAGAAGCTGGCTTGAGAAGCAGGCGGGCGCGGGCGAAGTCAGTCGCGCTCCTTCGCCGGCGGTGATGTCGCTGCTCGCTAGCTCCAGCGCTGCCCGCAGGGGGACCAGGTTGCCGTTCAGGTGGGTGAGCTTCCGCGGGTCCCCCCCTCCTCCCTGCCGCCGCCTCTCAGCTGCCCCTTCCTCCTCCCCTCCCTCCCTCAGCCGGGCGGGGCTTCTGGCGCGCGCTGAGTTAGGGAGGACGCCCCCCACCCCTCAGCCCCGCCATCTCGCGGTTGGGGCTGCTTGCTTTCCGGAGAAGCTACACTGTCTCCCCCTTTCGATGGTGGGGAAACACGGGCCTCTACGCCCGCCGCTCCCTCGGGCGAAGAAAGGCAGCGGGGAAAGGGATCTCTCTCTCTTTCTCTCTGTGTCTCTCTCTTTTCCTCACGGCTCAGCCTACCTCGCAGGGGTGTTTTGTGTGTGTGTGTATGTGTGTACGGGGGAGGGAAATCCCGCCGCGGGAGGGATGGATGGAGGACACTCCCTAGAAAACCCCTCATTGTAAAACAAAACAAAACAAGGAGCGCCTTTCGTTCGCGAACGGAGTAAACCCTCAAAAGTCTTCACTGGAACCGTCTTGGGCGCCCTCGAGAGATATTCCCCCCCCCCCCAAAAAAAAAAAAAGAAGAAGAAGCCGGGAGGTCGTGCCTCAGTTTTAACGCTAACCGAAGCGGGCAATTTTTCCCCACCTCTTCCCCTCCTTCTTCCCTCGAGAGGCGCTCCCCCACCTGAGGAGGTCTCGCGCTGCCCCGAGGCGCCTCGGGAATCGGAGGGACGGGGCTGCGAGGGAGGGGGCGGCGCCGGAGGGGTATGTGGGGTTGGGGGAGAGTCTTCAAGGGCTCCCAGCCGCTTGCCTGCCTTCTTCTCTGCCCCGCCCCGATTCCACGGCTCGCTCTCCTGAAGCGGCTCCGGCTGTGGCAAGAGGGCTCCCCGAGGCAGGCGGCTGCGGAGCCAGCATGGAAACTCCTCTCCCCTCCCCCCCCCCCCCCCCCCCCCACAGCCGGTGGCTGCATCCCCGCGCTGTGGAAACCGGAGCCCCGCGCCTCAAAGAGACATGAGAGTTCGAAATAGTTTCGCGGAGCCTCCCCTGATTCTCCCGTTGCCTGCAGGGGAAAGTTGGGGCGGAGGATTCCCCCCCCCCCCCCAGAGGTTGGCTAGAAGGTGAACTGGGCGATAGTTCTCGACTTACAACAGTTCCTTCAGTGACGGGTCTAAGTTACAAGGGCACTGAAAAAAAGGGGGGGGGATTTGGGACCCGGTCTTCAGTTGCAGAGTCCCACGTGGTCAGATGATTTACATGTGGGTGCTTGACAACTGACTCGCATTTATCACGGTTGCAATGTCCCGGAGTCATGTGACACACCCTTTTGCCACCTTCTGAGGAGAGAAGTCCATGGGGAAATCAGATTCGCTTTAACCATTGTGTGTTACTCATTTAAAGATCATCAGTGCTTAACAGCTGTGGCAAGAAAAGTCGTAAAACGGAGCAAACTCACTTAACAAGATTTCTCACTTTCACATAAATTTTGGGATCCGTTGCGGTTGTTGAGGATTGCCTAGACGTGGAGATCCTCCAGTGGAGGGTTCGTGTTGCAAAACTCCCCTGCGTCAGGGCCTGTTAGTGGCTCCGGGTGACAAAATAAAATTTAAGACTTTGGTACAGGTAGTCCTTGAGCTAATACAGCCACATTGGAGCCCGAAATTTTACGTTGCTAAGTGAAACGTTCGTTAAGTGAGTTTGCCCCCATTTTATGACTTTTCTTGCCCCGGTTGTTAAGTGAATCATTGCATTTATCAAATCAGTAACCCGGTTGTTAAGTGGATCTGGATTCCCCATTGACTTTGCTTGTCAGAAGGTCACAAAAGGGGATCATGTGACCCCAGGACACTGCATTCGTCATAAATATGAACCAGTTGCCAAGCATCTAAATTTTGATCATGTGACCATAGGGATGCTGCCATCCTGTGAAAAATGGTCATAGCTCACTTGTTTCAGTGCTGTTTATAACTTTCAGTGATCACTAATTCAACTGTTGTAAGTCTAAGATTACCTGTAAGCTCACACAGTTTAGTCCAGGGGTCTCCAATCTTGGCAACTTTAAGATTTGTGGACTTCAACTCCCAGAATTCCTCCTCCGGTCATGTTAGCTCATGAATTCTGGGAGTTGAAGTCCACAAGTCTTAAAAGTTGCCAAGGTTGGAGACCTCTGGTTTAGTCTGAAAAGGTGTGACCAGGCAGCCCGTAACTACAGTACACAATAGAGCAATAGAATAACAGGTACCTTACAAAGTTGTGGTAGACTCAAAAATAATAGTACATCAAAATAACAGAGTTAGAAGGGACTTTGAAGGTCTTCTAGTCCAACCCCCTGCTCAAGCAAGAGGCGTCTACTATTCTGGACAATTCCAGTTGTTCAATCTCTTTTTAAAACTTCCAGTGATGAAGCACTTACAATTTTCAGAAGTAACGTGTTCCACTGATTAAGTGTTGTCAGAGTCAGGACAATTTTTCCTTAGTTCTAGATTGAATCTTTCCCTGATAATTTTCCATCCCTTAACTTCTCGCCCTGTCCAACCTTTCTCAACCTTGGCAATTGCAAGATAGGTGGACTTCAACTCCCAGAATTCCCCAGGCAGGAATGGGGAAAAGAAATTTTAACCAGCACCCTCTATATTTGTGTATGCTTGTGTTTGAATGAGTGAGAGAGAGACGGAGAGAGACAGAGACAGAGAGAGGAAGAGAGAAAAAGAGAGAATGAATATGTATATTACATTGTGTAGAGGATTTTGACAGCAGGCTTTTCTGGAGTTGACAAGTTTGCATGCTGTTGCTCCACATCTGGGATGACTGAAGTTCTAAGCAGGAGGGGTGGACTAGAAGTCCTCTAGGTTCCCTTCCAACTCTGTTATTCTGTTAATTCTGTTAAATTAGTGCAAACATGCAGAGCCTGGCTCCTTGATTTTTCTTACAGCCCCTTTAACAAGAGTGACCACAGGAAGCCTCTGTAATTTCTTCTCTGTAGCCAAGCACTGTAATGGATTTTGCAGAAGTCTTGTGATTTTGCATAAACCTTGTGTTATATTTTTTTTCTGGAGTTGATCTAGCCTGTGTTTGATCCTGATTCATTTGGTATCTCTTTCCTGTACCAAATTTGGCCCCATCCTATTGACTGAAGGACAGCTGGTTCTGAGCTCCTTAATATATGTTTATCTCAAAGATGGACTGCCTGCAGTTTTCTTTGGTCCTTGTGTGTCCCCAGAACATCCATGGAGCCAACAAGGATAAATTTTCCCAGCAGGACAGTAATAAACCGACAGTCAGGCTGTGGGTTTCAGTTTACTATTTCACTAGTCACAAATCTAAAAAGACTGAAAAATACAATGAAATAGCCCAGCAATCATTTGGTGGGAATGCTCTTTGCAGACAAACCACTTTTCTTTTAGTTCAAAGATATAAGAAAGATGAGGGCTGTGGGGAAAAGAGAAGTAATGAGGAGGCAGCAAAAGATTGGTGATTTCTAGACTCAGAATGTAAATGGTACTGTATCTTATTAAAAACCCCAAGATTCATGGATATCCACAGGGTATAGTCAGAAAAGTCATGATGGCCATGACTATGCAGCTGAAGCTGTCTGTTTTTTTTATGTACATTAGGCAGAACTTTGGCTATACCGTGGCCACCATCTTGACTTTTTTGACCATATAAGATCATCCTTGCTAAGAGATGAAATCCAGACTAGGAAGCTGAAAAAAAAATCAAGTACAAAGGTTTTTTCAATGATGCATAACCTGTCACTATTGCCAAGAACAACTTGAGTTGCTCCATTTGATTTGCCAGAGGCAAGATACAGAAATAGAGGATACCCCTATAGATCTGTCCCCAATGAAATTGAGGGTCCGTTTTATTCAGTTGCCCTGACTCGTTTATTATTTAAGTCACTACTATTTCATGGTTTCTCAACCTTGGTGATCTTAAGATGGTGGACTTCAACTCTCAGAATCTGGCAGAATCTGGCTGGCGAAATCTGGGAGTTGAAGTTCACTCATCTTAATGTTGCCAAGGTTGAGAAACAACCTTGGATAGGACAAGAAGTAACAGATTGAAACTTTTTCAAGGAGAGATCCAACTTACAAATAATAATAGATTTCCTATCGGTGAGGATAATCAGTGGAACTGGTTGCTTTTAGAAGAGTGGGTACTCCATCATTGGAGGTTTTTAAGAAAAGATTGGAAAGCCATTTGTCCAGAATGGTATAGGATCTCCTGCTTGAGCAGTGGATTGGACTAGAAGACCTCCAAGGTCCCTTCCAACTCTATTATTCTGTTTTAGGGATTGCAATACTGCAGAGTTTCAGAGATCCTACGCTAAATACATGAATTCTCCACCTCACCCTTCGGGAGAAAGCAATTCTTGTGTGGGATTGAGGGTGGATTATTGGAATGGCTCTGCAGTTGTTGTTTTGACCTTTCTCGAAAGAAGAGAGAATAAGACTCTCCTCAGCCTAAGAAGCTAAAAGACTGGCCGATCGGGACCACCCAGGCTGTTCTCCAAAAATGCATGTATTTTTAGGACAGGAATTCCTTTGCATGTGCTTCCAAATAAGTGGGAAGAGGATTGAGCTTCCAATGAGCTGTGCCGCTAAGCAGATTGAATTTGAACTTGGTAGCCCCAAGCCAACACAAACATTTGCTCTTCTCAGTAGGGCTTCTTAGACCCATTGTGAGGAGCACCAACATTTAAGCAGGAGAGGGGGTTGTGGGGATGGTTTCCACTCCCACCCAATGTTGCCTCCCCATGGCAAAAATAAGCACCAGTCCCACTCCTTAAGGCAAGTTTAGCCAAATGCTTAGAACACAGAAAGCTTAGCCATTCTAAGTAACTCATGCTGGTAATGCATCTGGCCTTCCCCCCTGCTCCTGTGTGGCCTCTTGGACGGGCTGTTTCTGAACCCAGGTGTGGTCTTTTTTCTGAAAGTTTACTAAACCCTGGATCAGAGGGAGTTGAAGAGGGAAGCGAGTCAGAGGAGGGCATCTCCCAGAAGGTTTCCCATGAGAGACTGGTAACTAAGGAGTCCAGCTCAAACCCCAGATTCAGTAGAAGCTAGAAGTAGCCATTGGACAGCCAAGAATAGCTTGCCCACTGAAGCAAATCTTGGGAATCACATGCGAGTAAACCTCTGAACCTTTAATCTACTATAGGTACCTCATCCTAAAACCACACACACACACCCCTGCTTTCAGGACTTGAGTGACAAGAAAAGCATGCTGTTGACTCCTCTTTCTCCAGGGTAGTCTCCCACTGCAGACTTAGAGGCATCACTGTCCCCGATTCAAGAGAAATCCATGCACTCATAACCTGTCAGCAATGCATGATGCTAAGCCTGTCATTCCTCAGCTTTGGACCACAGCTGCAGAACCAGCTGTGCAATTGTAGGAGAAGATGCAGCTGTCAAATGTGTTGCGTTATATCAAGATCCACCTCCAGCCCTCTGAAGGGCCTTTTCCTTTAAAGTTGCATCCTCATAGTTTTAGAAGAACTACATTGGAAGATGTCATTTTTTAGAGGCCTCCTGGGCAGGGTCGGTTCTTCCGACAAAGAGATTGGAGCCTGATCTCTGGTGGAAAGAGGAAAAGAGAGGGAAAGAAATTAATAAAGTTTACTCCCTTCTCTTGACCTTAAAAAGCTTAACAAGAGCTTAAAGAGCTCTTTTTTTTCTTTTCAATTTAGTAAATTTATATGGCCATCCATCTCACACGAAGTGAATCTGGGCTGCTAAGAAAGTCTTCCAAGCAGACTTGAAGAAGAGGAAAATAGGTAGCTCTAGAAACTGAAAAGGATGGAAGCGAGCCAGTGTCTGTTATTTTCTACCTTCCGGAAGGCAAGGTTAGCAAAATGATTTGCTACCTCAAAACCTCTGTCTTCTTGACTGCTCTGCGTACAATTGACTTATGAGTCAATGTTTGCCATTCTTAATCATTGGTGTCTTGGAGAGCTCATTAGTGTTTCCATGACAATGTGACCCTAAGATTGTTCTGGTTATCATTCTGCCTGGGCTTGATATTTATAGTCACACCGATGAATGGGGCGCCATGATTATCTAACTGAAGAGCACTTGCTTCTTTACCTGCCCTGATTTCTTTACAATATCTGATACAGAGAAGCAATAGACCCTCTGCCTCTGACTATTGTCTACATTAGTGTTTCTTTTGCTCTCTGGGGAATTTCTGGCAATTGAAGTCCATACATCTTACATTGACCAAGGCTGAGAAATACTGATCTATATTTTTATTTTTTGTGGACTGATATGCTAGGCAGAGTGATTTCTCTCCTGGAGCGATTTTAAACTTCATGGATGAATATCTGGCATTTGTTTTAAGCCATTTACTCTGTACATTTGCTCAGAGTATCTTAAGGCAATGTACTTTCAGAGATAGCTAATTGCTTTAAATTTTATAAAATATTTGTCTACATTTCTGAGAACTCTTTCTGGAGTTGGACTTTAAACTCAATAAGGGGGAAAGATTTTTAGGAACTAGTTACCTGCCTAATCTTTAGCATACATCATATTTCAACTTTTCATACATTCTTTTTCAGGATGGGAATTATGGGGTTGGTCACATCTGGATGGCAGATGTTGGAGAAAGTTAATTTATGTGACGTATTTAATTGGTTCTTTCATAAAGATATAGTTCTATCATTCCATCTGGTTTGTGTTGTACAATACAAATCATGTATAGAATTATGGTAGAAGCAGCAAAGTGTTACTCTAGACTGACATACTGCCCCTCACTCATTTCTCATTGCTCTGCATTTCGTAAAGAGGAAATTTAATTTTGAATCTGCTTCTAGCAAGTTTTGAACTGTTAAATGACTGCAGAAAGAGTGACTTAAAATGGAAGTTCAGGTTTCTTGTGCTTTAGTAAATGGGTTCGGAAGAATAACGGCGGCAATTGCATTCTCTGTCTCGATTTTTAATTTTTCTGCTGTCTCGCTGCCTTGTAGATTCCCTATCAATTGCAGTGAGCAGGGCAGATTAGTTCTGACATCCAAGTGTAGCAGCTGAGCTGTAACAAAAGAGGAAATTGTAGGATGAAGACAGAGTAACAAGACTAAACAGACATGTGATTTGAAGGGGTACCTAGCATCTGTTGGAAAACCTTGGAGTAGCTGTGTCTTTTTCTAGGCTCCTGGGCCTGCTTCTGTAGCTGATAGACCTGATCCGAGGAACAGATATGCGTTCCCTCAGGATGTTCTCAAGAGTGGTCCATGAGATCCATTACATTTGGCCTTTCATAATCCAGGTGACTGCGCAGCCCTAACTGATAAGGAAGCATCTTCTGCTTTAACTGGAAAAGAGGACAACCAAAGTGGGTAAAACAAAACTTGTAGATTGTATTAATCCACAACCAGAGGGCCAAGGGTTAGGGTTAGGGTTCTATCCCAGGGCAGTAACTCTATTGAGTTGTACTGTATAGTGCAATATTAATGCAGTATCAGGGGTTTTCAATTCAAATGTACAGAATGTGAGGGATGTTTGTTTATCTTCATAGTTATAATGTACACTGAAGATGGTATTTAATTTTGTTGTACGAGGTACAGTGACAATAAAGTAAACTAACTAAGGGCTTATCAAAAGCTGGTGCCCTTTGAGTCAAGCTCCTAACCTAATGGTTGAAAAGGAGCTATTTGTGCAGTTTTCTTGGCAGCAGAACTGAGTTGGCTTGTTACTACCTTCTACCAGGATTTTTATTTAATTTTTTGCTTCCTACTCTAGGAAAGGATGAGATTTCTGGTGGTCTCCCATCTGGGTGAGATCTTTGTTGGCTTTTTCAAGGTTGGGAGAACATCTTGAACTCTGCTTTTATTCCCTGCAAACTTGCTTCTAAGAGATAATATGCATTTTCTCTGAGCATCCTTTTGTTATAATAAAAGGATGCTGTGATAATAAGCCGTTGTGTGCTTGTTAGGATGAGCCCTCAAGCAATAAAAATTCTAACATATTATATATATTCTTGAAGGTCAAGCAGAATCTTAGTGTTCAAAGTTGACTCAACTCAATGGTCAGCAAGATAGATTTGGAATGTTATTAGTAAGGCATGAAGGGTGAGGAGTATATTTCATTCACACATATACACAAACACTATTTGAGAGCAACAGTTTCTGGAAACAGATTCATTTAGCTCATGGGTGTCAAATTTGCTGCATCACATTGATGTCACGGGATGTATTGCAATGTTTTTTCCCTTCATGGAGCTGGGGTGGGTGTATGACACCGCTGATTTAGCTGATTGTGTTTGATAGAATCAATCTGGATGATCTTTTCCTCTCTCTACGGCACATGATCAGTCACTTTAGCAAATGTTGAAGGGGACTGAAATTCTGCTTACCTTTTGGTTGTTTTTTGAGGCTGGGATTTTGAAACGGTGCTAAACAGCAGGTAGTTGTTTTGGTTTTTTTGCCAACGCAGCTCTTTGTCAGGAAAGCTCTCATTTGTTTTTGACCTCAGGGAGGAAAATGGATTTGTAGCAGACTCATCTTGCATTTTAAGCATCAAAATGTCAGTGATGATATTATTAAGTAATAATTCAGTTTGTTGATTGGCATGCTGTATCTTAACTGAGTAGTAGCAACATGTGTTAATGCAACAATTCAATTTTGCTAAGGGTAGTTTACAAATTGCACCAGAAATCCTTGATGATCTAAGTGTACTGTGCCATTATATACTGTCCAAATGAAAGTAATTTGCATAGGCAATAATTTGCATAGTTAATTAATATTTAGAACTGCTTTGGCATTTAGCTGTTTGCAACAGAATACTCTACAGCATCAGACTTGAGATTCTAGGTTTAGACAACCTTGAACTACGCTGACTAAGATTGGACTTTAGCATAGTACATAAAATCATATGTTACAACGTCTTACCAGTTAATGAATATTTCAGCTTTAACAACAACACAAGAGCACACAACAGATATAAACTAAATGTAAACCACTCCAGACTCGATTGCAGGAAGTACGATTTCAGCAACAGGGTGGTCAATGTCTGGAACTACGGTAACTGCCTGATTCTGTTGTCACCTGCTCAAAGCCCCACTCCTTTATCCTCAAACTAACTTTTGTTGACCTCACCCCATTCCTAAGAGGTCTGTAAGGGGCATACATAAGTGCACAATTGTGCCTACCATCCCTATTCTATTGTCCCCAATTATTAGTTCCTATTTCTTGTATTTAAACTTATGTTTATTCTTGTTCGTGTTATATTGTAAGCTTTTGACAAATAAAATAAATAAATAAAATAAATAGCTGTGTCCCTATAGTTGAAGTACTTGGAAGGCAGATGTCCATGTAAAGCCAAATGCCAACATTTGCAAATGTTGGTAACCATCTTCATTGCTTTACCCCACACATATTTCTTTTATGATTTATCTTGGGCCTGAAACATCTTCTCATCTTGTCTTCCAACCTATAAAAGCTCTGAATAGCTATTTACAAGTCTGATTGAAGCTCTGTATCAACTACAATGAATAATTTGAACAGCAGTTTATCTTTAGGTTTTTTTGTTCATCATGCAACATTCATGAAATTTTATGCATGTATTACAGAGGTTCAAAAGCAACTGGTATATCATCTGTAGAAATGTTTTTAGACAGCCCCTTTGCCGCAAATGCAATGCTTACAGTTTGTCTGATTAGTTGACATCTTGCAAACAGGTTCCCAAACAGTCACAATTAGTCAATCCTGAGGTGCGATTCCAGCATCAACTTCAACAATGCTAAAGAAAGAATATATTCCAAATTGCTAAATAGAACAAATTTTGCTAATGAATTCATTAGATGAGTTTGCAAAGAACTAGTTTTTAGAACATAGCTGCATTCAAATATAAAACCAATTAAAGTGTTAATTTGCATTACAAAAGATTATTGCCTTTCAGAGACAAGGAAAGGATCTTTTGACGAGATGAAAAATTTTTTTTAGAAAATCAGTTTGCACTTCTTTACTACCCTCACTGCTTTCCTTCAGAGTCCAAGCTCATTTGTACCGAGTCTGATCTGATCAACATTAAACCCCAGTTGCATTGTGGTCAGCTGGCAGGAAGATTTCATTAGCTCTTTAAGTAGCATGTGCATCTCCATCTTGCAGGAAAGTCTTGAGTGCTGGCTAATAAACCACTCTTGAAATCTAGGAACATCTAACCCAGCTTTTCTTAGGAAGAGAGATCCTAATGGTGGAAAGATTTATTTATAATCTATAATCAGCTTTTTTTTAAAAGCTAATTTCCATACAAATGGTGAAAACTTCTTGATCCCACACTCTTATAACATCCATAACCCAAAGTCCACTTTGACCATGTGCTCTATTGTTTTGTAGCCCTCCTTCTCAAATTCCATTTCTGTTGTTTGAAGAACAATTTCATGCACAGTTAGGAGCAGATTCCATTGGATATGGTAGGAATTACTTCTCTATAAACACTTATAAGGTTATGTTGGTTAGATTCTCTCACTGGCGTTGGCTTATGCATATTTAACAACCCTTGATGAAACGGTGCAGAAGGGTATATAGATTCTGTGCATTTGTTTTCCTAATAAATAACCAAGAGTTTTACCTGAAGTGTCTTAGGGCTAATGTGATGACCCGGGGCGTGGCACAAAAGCAACAAAGTCACAAAAGTAGGTAAAGTCCCTTTAATACCTCCAACTTGTCCCCTCTCTCCCCCGATGTCCAATTATCTCCAGCTGGAGAAAAAACCCTTCCAAGGACAGTCTTTAAGGGGAAGAAATTCAGTCCGAACCCAAAGTACGTATAAATTATAAATTAAAACCAACACAAACCACGCTGCAGCAATTAACGAGACAGGGCAGGATAAGGAATCGCAGACTTCAAAAGATAACAAAACACACACAATTGGGAGGACGCCAGAACCCAGATAAGCCTCAACAAACAAAGATAATGCACACTTTGCTTCCAGCAACTTTGCTGTGCGTAGTTTGCCTTTTTAAAACAGTTTTCCCAGCTGCAGCTAATGAAGGGAATCAGGGCCCTTTCCTCCCCTGTAACCCACATAACTCACGTTCTCCATTCCTCCCTGCATGCCCTAGGATGAAGAGGAGATGGCCCTGGATCTTCCCCTGAATGCCCAGCCAGACTGTGCCCTTCCCCAGTTTCTTCCACAGCCACCGGAGCCACACTCTCTGTAGGCTCAACCTGCCCCTCGGAATCAGATTTCAACAGGGACATGACAGCTAACTGTCCAATATTACTTTTCTTAATTGTATCTGATTTCTAACTGTTTCCAAGGGAACTTGATGGGGGTTTGGGAGAAACTAAGAGCAAAAAGTAATTTTTTAAGGAAAATTCTTTGGGACAAACAAGGGGTGTCCATAACTATTTTTCTAAGGAAAAGCAATCACATATTGGTCATTGAACAGTGATTTCTCAATGTCAGGTTTTAATTTTATTCCATTTTATTACTAATTTTTTATCACTAGCACTTTGCCTCCTCATCGGGGGGCACTTCAAGATACAGGTAGTCCTCGACTTACAACAGTTCGTTTAGTGATCGTTCAAATTTACAACGACATCGAAAAAAGTGACTTAGGACCATTTTTCACACTTATGACCATTGGTCATGTGATTTACATTTGGATGCTTGGCAACCCACTCATCTTTATGACAGTTGCAATGTCCCGGGTTCATGAGATCCCCTTTTGCAACTTTCTGACAAGCAATGTCAATGGGGAAACCAGATTCACTTAACAAGCATGTTACTAATTGAACAGTTGCAGTGATTCACTTAACAACTGTGGCAAGAAAGGTCGTAAACCCGGGCAAAACTCACTTAATAAACGTCTCACTTAACAACATAAATTCTGGGCTCAATTGTGGTCGTAAGTTGAGGACTAACTGTATGTTCTGAAATACATAGGTACGTCCTTTTAACCAGTGCGTTCTGCCCCTTCCCCCAAAAAAGTTTGAAAAACTGATACTTGTACTACCAACATAATTTAATATGTTGCATAGAGGTCCACAAGAAGAGGCATTGCGATGTTAAATACTTTTCGTTAGATTCAGATAGTAGTCAATGATAAGGTGACCAACCGTCCTCCTTTAGGGAGGACAGTCCTCCTTTTGTAAGTTCTGTCCTCTCTCGAAAAGTGCCCTCCTGCATGTCCTCCTTTTTGATATTTGAAGACTAATCTGTAAAGCTCCGGATTTGATCGATGCCGATCCAATCTGTTGTGTGTGATGTGACGTATTTGTATTTAACATGGTGATTCGTCAAGGCTCGTTACAGTGCTGGCAAGACACGATTATGAGACGCATGCACTTCACACAGGAGAATTGTTTTGAGAGAGTGCGCCGTGCGCAAGGGGCTTTGGGTTTTTGTCTTCAATTTATTTGTGTCCTCCTTCTCATTGTAAAAAGTTGGTCACCTTATCAATGAAAGAAATGTTGAGATCATGATTTGTAAGCCATCGGGCATGTTTATGTCTAACCGGTATTGAATTGTCTGGAATAAATAATATGTGACTTGAGTCAAAAGTTACCATGCAGGGGTGTCAAACTCAAAGCCTGTAGGCCAGATCCAGCCTGCAAAGTGCTTAAATGTGGCCCATGGGGCCGGCCTGGAAACAGCAAAGGACTGACCCGCAGTGCCTCTGCCAGCGAAAACGGAGCCCCATTTTCAGTGGCAACCACCTCCTGGAGCCCTCTGCCAACAAAAACAGAGGCGCGAGTGCAGGTGGCCATCACGGCCGAAAATGCGGTGCAGGGTGTGCCTCCCCCAGTTTCATTTTCACTGACAGAGGCCTAGCAAAACAAATTAAAAACAAAAGGAGCACGCAAAAAAGGACAGGAAAGGAGAAAGGGAAAGAGAAAGGACAAAGAAAAAGAAGGAACGATGGGAAAGAGCAAGGAAGGAAAAATAAGGAAAGAGGGGAAGGAAGAAGAAAGGAGAATGAAGAGGGAGGGAAGGAAGGAAGGAAGGAAGGAAGGAAGGAAGGAAGGAAGGAAGGAAGGAAGGAAGGAAGGAAGGAAGGAAAGATTATAATGAGAGTGAGAGAGGGTCTCTGGGAAGTTCTGCCTTAGCACTTGGCCACCACAGGTGCCCCCAACATGATTGACCTCAAGATGGCCAAGTCCATCATGGCCTCACCCTTGTCAGCCACACCATGCACCCAGCCCTCCGAGATCAAACACAAACCTGATGCGGCCCTCAGTGAAATAGAATTTGACACCCCTGGCTTAGATCACGTAGAGATGTAGGCAACTTGAAAGAAAATACTGGTTCCTCATATCAGTCTGATGGTGATTCACATTTTAGGCCCTGCATGAAGTTGTGTTCCAGGACTCCTGTTAAATACCCTCAATGTCTTGTATGAAAGGATAAAGATTTCAAGGAACCACAATTAAACAGAGCATCTCCTTATATGCAACTATACAAAAGCTAAGATAAAAAGGGCTTCTTGGAATCTCATTTATAGTAGCTGGTTTCCAGCAAGGATTTCCTCGGTTGTGTAGTTGTTTGCATCGGGGAGAGAATGAAAAAGCAACAAGAAGATTGCAGACTTTATATTGCAATGTGTGCATTTTTGTAATCTTATATGATATGAATGCAGACAATCCCTAATTGTCTGAGAATCAGGGTATAATAAATATTGATAACTAAAGAAGGGAGGGTTTTTTTTCCATTTAAAGGGTATACTTCACAGGAGTTTCTCCAGGGTGTGTTAAAAAAATACTGAAGAAAATCAGGATGGTGCAATCAAAGCTCCAATTTATTTGTGTGTGAGTGTTTCACACTCCTATATGACACATATGATTGCGCTGGCACAGCCATCCTCTGAAGGCACCCTCTTGCAGTTTCCCTTCTTCATAAATATATTTTAGTTGTGTCATCTTTGTAACCTATTGATAAAATACTCCCTAATTTTTACTGTAAATGAGCAGGGGAAACTTATCAAAGCTCTTTGTGATGCAATTATTTAAAGGGATGTGACATTTTATGTTTCCTTGGTGACATTTTTTGGAAGTCATCCCATTAGCAAGACAAATTTAATTCTTCCAAGGCCGTTTCTAATAAGAAAGTTGCAAGAATAATGTGCCTCAGTAATTCATTTTATTACAACTCCTTTAACCTCATGTGCAGATTAGTGTAGGCAACCAAGTAAATAATTATTTAACCACCTTTTAAAATTACATTTCGGACTAACAAAATCCAGCTATCAGTGCCTTTTTGAATCAGTGCAAGGAAGAAATGATCATATCTTACCATGAAATGGAAGGTCTGATTTATTATAAAGAGAGAGAGATTCAATAACAGATACCAGAACTGAAAGTGCCAAAAGAAATGTTAAATTTGGTCTCATTGATTTCTGTTCACAGATTAAACTGACACGGAAAGAGCTGAGGCACGTCAAGAAAATATTTATTGTATTTTTCATAAATATAGTTGTAAAGATACGCACATAGACAATATAATTCATCAGTGCTTCCTGTCTGTTGTGGAAGAGCATTGTTAGGCATTGACTTGGTTCATGAAATGAAACAAAACGTATTTCCAATGTCCTGTTATGTGTAAATCTCATGATGGGTGTTCTTTAACCTTGAGATCTTGCTGTGAAAACAGCCAGCAGGGATGATTTTGAAAAGTCTCACTTGTTCAGTTGAACTAGAACTGCCAAGCAGCAAACAGAATCCATTACAGAATGGAGTTGAAAATGCTTCAGGGCAGTTTTTCCGTCTCTCTCAAGCCTTTCCCATTCTTTCGAAAGAAATCTCAAATCGATCGATCTCATCCAGGATTTTCAGAGGTTTTAAGCCAAATAAATGATAATATTGGCAATATCTGTAGCTCGGGTGTAGGATGAAGGTAAAAGGTCGTTCTCCGAGCTTGTGAGTTGGTTTCTGAACATTTCATTATCAGGCTTCAGCACTTTTTCAGCAGCCAGGATAATGAAACATTTGGAAACCAACCCACAAGCTCGAAGAATGAACCTTCACCCTCAAATGATAGTACTTCCAACACTTGCCTGTCACAAAGGCCAGGATCAGTTGTAATGAGAAGCCATGGTTCTATCTAATGTATCAAGATAAGCTTCCACCTTCCTCCATTTTTCACAGGAAGTGCTCCAAAAATTCAGCCTCTGAAATGAATTTTTCATGACCATACCACCCAAACACTGGAGCTGTGGTTTCTTTGAACTGTAGTTTATTTTATTTTATTTATTTGTTTGTCAAACATGTACAGGATAAAATAAGTATAAGTATGAACATAAACAGGAACAAATGAAGTAAATACAGATAAATGGGGACAGCAAGACAGGGACAGTAGGCACGCTGGTGCGCTTATGCACTTCCTCCCCCTTTAAGGACCTCTTAGGAATGGGGTGAGGTCCACGGTAGACAGTTTGAGGTTGAAGCTGTGAGGGGTTGAGGCTGTGACAATGGATTTGGGCAGGGCATTCCAGGCGTTGACCACTCTTGCTGAAGTCGTATTTTCTGCAATCGAGTTTGGAGTGGTTTACCTTGAGTTTGTATCAGTTGTTTGCCCGTGTATTATTGTGATTAAAGCTGTAGAAGTCATTGACAGGCAAGATGTTATAGCAGACAATTTTGTGAACGATGCTTAGATCGGACTGCAGGCGGTGCAGTTCCAGATTGTCCAGGCCCAGAATTTCGAGCCTGGTGGCCTAGGGAATTCTGTTGTGAGTGGAGGAGTAGAGTACTTTTCTTGAGAAATATCTCTGAACCCGCCCAATTGTGTTAATGTCCGATATACAGTGTGATTTCCAGGAGGACGAGCTGTATTTGAGAATTGGTCTGGCAAAGGTTTTGTATGCCCTGGTTAACAATTCAATGTTGCTTCACAAAATAAGGTTAACAATCCTTAAAGCCTTTTTGGTAATGTTATTATAGTGAGCTCTTAGATTGTTTGAGATAAGTACTCCTAGGTTAGTGAGGAAAAAGCTAGAATGAAACCCTAGGTTCAGAGCCCATAATAATTTAAAATAAAATATAGGGAGTCCTCGACTTACAACTATTCATTTAACAAATGTTTGAAGTTAATAACAGCACTGGGGAAAGTGACTTAAAGCTGATCTTCACACTTACAGGTAAGAAATAATCAGAGTTCGAAGGGACCTTGTAGGTCATCTAGTCCAACCCCTTGCCCAAGCGGGAGACCCTACACCATTTCTGACAAATGGCAGTCCAATCTTGTTGCAGCATCCCCACAGTCACATGATCAAAATTTGAGCACTTGGCATGTACTTATAATGGTTGCAGTGTCCAGGGTAATGTGATTGCCATTTACAACGTTCCCACGTGACCAGCAAAGTCATTGAGGGAAGCCATGATTGACTTAACTGCAGTGGTTTGCATAAACATGGCAGAAAAGGTCATAAAATTGGGCACAACTCATTCAGCCCCCTTGCTTAGGAACAGAAACTCTGGTCCCAGTTGTAGTGTAAGCTAAAGACTATACTGTAATTGGGAGAGAAAGGATAGATTAGAGCTTTAAATTAGAAGAGTGGAAGAGGCATTGGAAATCCCTGGGTGTCCTAGGAATTGCTTTTCTGATATTAAACCATAAATGAGTGATTATCCTTGGTCAGGTTCACTACAGGTAAATTAGTTTGCACTCTAGGGGTTTTCTCTCCCCATTTTTGCTGTACGTGTCTTGCTAAGCTACTGGGGCAGGCAGTAAGTCAACAACATCTTGATTGCAGAGGCTATTGTGTTGCTCCTAAACATTTTTTTTTTTTTGAATGACTTCTTTCTGCTCAACCCAAAATCAGCAAATGGTTTATGTGTTGTGGTGTAGCATGAGAATCCAAGTAGGGATAGCAATAGCAATAACACTTAGACTTAAATACCACTTCACGGTGCTTTACAGTCCCTCTCTAAGTAGTTTACAGAGTCAGCATATTGCCTCCCAATAATTTGGGGCCTCATTTTACTGACCTTGGAAGGATGAAAGACTGAGTTAACCTTGAGCCAGTGAGATTCGAACTGCCAAATTGCAAGCAGCCGGCAGTCAGCAGAAGTAGCCTGCAGTACTGCATTGTAATCACTGTGCCACCTTGAAAATGCAACAACAACTAAAACAATAGGAGGAGGAAGTATTTTTACAAAATACATTAAGAATTTGCAGCTTCCTGCAATAACAACAGCAGAACTGCAAAAAACGGCGCTACTCAGAACATAGTACATTTTAAGAAGATGCTTGGCTGATATCTAGGATGCTAGCAGCAACCCGTATCAACCATCAGCGCCAGTTAATGATATTTGTGATACATTTTTAATTGTTTAGTTGTTTGAGTTTCATGTTTAATGAACAAAAGTTTATAATAATAATAATCGCACAGTCAGGCAGATGTTCAAACTGGGTTTGGCATTTTTGTCTACCTATCGAGTCCTTACCAAGGACCTGGGATAGGCAGATCTGGATGTTTGATGGTGTTACGGATATCGCCACAGGATGGAAGCTCTCCCCAGTAAAGCTGCCTTCTGCAATTGATTGATGAAGAATTTGTCAATTTGGGACTGCACCTAAGGTGCCTATTACTCTTGGTACTACCCTTACTTGCCTTTGCCATAGTCTTTCTATTTCTATTTGTAAATCTTTGTATTTTTGTTATCTTCTCCAGTTCTTTCTCTTCTGCTGTCTCCAGGCACTGCCACATCCACTATCCCAACAACTGTTAAGTGTTATGTGGCAGGTGCCTGTCTGTCTGGATTCTGAAGTCCCACAAGATCTTTTCATTCTCCAGAACCTTCTCAACCTGATGTTCCCAGTAGTTGTTACTATACTCAAATCCAAACTCTTGGCAGTTTCCAGTGAATGATTTTAGCAACTCCGTTATGGCGTTCTAGGTAGTCAGTTTGTGAAATTTTGCTGCACCCACTGATTAAATGGTCAACCGTTTCATCTTTCTCATTACAGAGGCGGCATTTGCTGTTTGGTGGTGACATGCTGAATCTTTGTCTTCATGCAATTTGTGACTAAGGCTTGTTCTTGAGCAGCCAAAATAAAGCCTTCAGTTTCTTTTTCCAATATTCCTGATTTTAGCCAATTCCAAGTAAGCTTTTGGTCTGCTTTGCCTTCAATACTTTTCAGGTATTGGCCATGCATAGCTTTACTTTTCCAATTTTCAGTTCACTTCTCAATTACTTCTTTTTGGGATTCAGCTTTTGACTTGGTTATCTTCAAAAGGCCTCCTTTATGTACTTCCTGAATCATTGGCTCTTCATTTTTCAGGATGTAATCATTCAAGTTGTGTCTTTTTACTATAGTCTGCTTTACTTGTAGCAGATCTCGACCACCCTCTGCTCTTGGTAAATATAATCAATCAACATCACTTTGAGGATGCAAGGCATGATCCCTAGTCATAAGCTTCCTTATTTTTCTGTCCAAATTGTCCAGCTCCATCTGGGTCCAGTCAATTATTCCTGCAGAGTATCGAATCACAGGTATAGCCCAGGTATTTATTGCTTTTATGATGTTTCCACCACTCAATTTGGACTTTAAAATCTTGCAAATTCTTCGAACGTACTTGGCTGAAGTTGATTCCTTGACCCTATTATGCATTAAATCAGAGACTTCTAAAATTCCTAAGTACTTGTAGCCTGCTTCTGGTTTCATTGCCTTTATCATTTCTTCATTTTCAAATTTTATTACATCATTTTCTATGACCTTGCCTGCTTTGATTGCCATTGTTGCACATTGGTCAGTTCCAAAGTGCATGCTGATGTCCTGCTAAATTATTTTGTGCTTTCAATTAGTGAATTCAATTCACTTTTTGTTTTACCAAACAGTTTCAAATCATCCATGTACAACAAATGCAAAATTTTCAATCCTTTCTTTGCAAGTTCGTATCCACAATTCACCTTCTTTAAAATGGTTCTGTCAGCATTGACAGAATAAATAATAGGGCTGAAGGGGAGTCACCCTGGAAGATGCCTCATTTAATTTCAACTTCACCCAGTTCTTCTCTATTAGCCTTATTTTCCAGAGATTCATTGAAATTTCTATGAATTTTCGAATGTTGCTGCTGATGCCAAAGTTTCCCAGGCATTTCTTAATCCAGCTGTGGGGGACTGAATCAAACACTTTCTTGTAGTCTATCCAAACCATGAACAGGTTGGTTTGCCTTTTCTTCAAATTCTTCAGAATTAGCTTGTCAATCAGCAGCTGGTCCTTTGGTCTTTTGTTCCTCTTGAGTTTTTGTAACACCCTTTCTATTCCACTGGGAACAGATCTTTTTTTTTTCAAGTATCTGATTTTTAGTTCTTCTAAGCCTTTGATCAACAGTATATCTTCTGCGCTAGAGACATTAGACCTTTGGTGCTCATTAGCCTCCTCCTGTAAGCATGGAAAAACCGGAGCCTCCACTGTGAGTATTTGAGAATTTTGAAAATTTCCCTGGAGACAGCTGAGCTGTTTATTTCTGCTTATTTTTTACTGCTTTGACAACTTACCCCCCTTTTTCTTGCCTCTCCTAACCTCTAGGTAAAATTAACTGTTAAAGAGGAAGATAAACAGCAGAAATAAACAATGGGTCCTGTTTCCAGGGAAAGTTTTTAGATTTTCATTTGCCCATGGTTTCTTTTCACTTTAATCATGAATAATTTAACAGTCATTTGATCCCATCTCTCTGTTCAGACCATTTTAATGGAAATATGAGCATTTCTGCTTCCTGGGAGCTGCTGGTCTTCATGGTGACTTATGGATTGATTGATCACTTCTTCTTTGAATTTATGGTGCTACTCCATCATTTCCGTACACCTAGCTTCTTTATGTCCATTTTTTAGTGTGGTAGATTACTGCTAGAAAACAACATTACTTTTATCTAGCCTGATCCTTCCTGTCAAAAAAAATACCCCTTATGATCTGGTTTCATTTTGTCAGTACCTCCCTCCGTAGAATTAATCTCCATCGTGCTCTTTATCTGTATGTATTCTTGAGTCCTAAAAAAGAACATTATTTTCACTTATTCATTCTCAGCTGCAAATTCACTAAGCATACTGATTGGCATCACCTTTGTCTTCTAACATTAATCCAGGTTTTGCTTTGTTTTTTGCTTTCCATTTTTATTTTATAATGAGAATCTTCTAAATCTTCTACTCTAATTTACTTTCAGCTCATGAAATAAATTATTTTGAACTCCAGTTCTGGTTCCAATTGTCATCTCCTCAAACCTGACAGTACAATAGCTATAAATTAACACCGAAAAAGGTCCGTTATTGGGCATCTCCGGATGGAGGGAAGCAAATGATATTGCAAAATCACAACATTGTGCAGATTCCATAAAGGCAGCATTTGCTGCTTAATACACTACTATGATGACATGCCGTTATGGTTTCCAGTGGGCATCCATGTGCTTATCTTCCTTGTTCTTTTATTCTGTTTTTCCAATTCCATTCTTGGGGTACCTATTTTACACTAAAGATTCCCCAGAAGAATGATGGCTGGGTCTGGATGAATTTTAGTCTTAATAGCAATGGCACTTAGACTTATATACCACTTTATAATTAATGCTTTATAGCCCTCTCTAAGCGGTTTTACAGAGTCAGCCTATTGGCCCCAACAATCTGGGTCCTCATTTACTGACCTTGGAAGGATGGAAGGCTGAGTCAACCTTCAGTCTGGTGGGATTTGAACTGCCAAATTGCAGGCAGCCGATAGTCAGCAGAAGTGGCCTGCTATACAACTCTAACGACTGTGCCACCGAGTCTCTAATATATGTCATATTGAAGCATGATCTACACAAAGGCTTTGCTGTAATCGATGAAGAAATGACAAGCCTTCTTCAATAATTAAATAATAAATAATAATATGAACGTGTTCATATTGTAATCCAAAATGGCTGGGAAATTTTAGAAGTTTGAAGCCCACACATCTTATAGCTGCTGAAGTTGAAAAAAACTGGTCTATGCCAATTCTACGGCACGTACAAAATTTTCCTGCAAGATGAACCTACGTGTATTTATTGAGTAGTGAATCCAGCTGTGCTCAGTACATTTGGAAGTTGAAAACTGTCGTCACTGAAGGGTACTTATTTTTATTTAAATGACTTTGACAACAGCTGTTATTGGGGATCTGTGAACTGTGTCTTGCTTTTCTAGTGTTCTGTCTTAATGAAAGTCTTCATGCCTACGACTTACGCAAAAGCTGTTGTAGATTTCTGGACCAGTTGAGATATATGTGCATGTGATTTTTGCATCATCCAAAGTATAGTTTTGAAGAACCCGTCTGAGACAAATATGGGATCTGGAGAACAGAAGAAAAAAGACCCACATATTTATGGTATTCCTCAGTTGTCGCTTGGCTAGAAGAGGGTGTCCCTATGCTTTCCTTGCTCCCTGCAGGGAGAAGAATCCCATTATAAATCTTAGAGCGATCCTTGATTCTACAGATGTTCATTGGCAAGAATTGCTCGCATGTGGGAGTCAGGATTACCTTCCTCCAAGCAGAAATGTATTTCCCACCTTGTAAAATTGGGTTTGTGTGGTTTGTATTGTAAGTTGCAATGTGGGGTTTTCCATGAACCATGAATTAAAAGGTTCAACCATCTTGATAAAAACCTGTAAAGATTAAAAAAAAAACCAACCCTTAATTTGAAGCCCATATGTGGTACCAATATTTATAGCTCAGGTCTGAAATGAGCTTTGCTTTGCTGCTTTCTGAGCTTGATGGTTTTCTTGTGGACATTTCGTTACTTAAACCAGGTAACATCATCAATGCTAGTCACTGTAAGAATTCACTGCACTTAATTGAAAGAGAGGATTCCGCAAGGGTACATTAGATAGTACTGTTATACTAGAAACAGTAATGAGTATAGAAAATATGAAATATAGGTGATTAATGTGATAGATAAAATTGGTACTGTTATGTAATGGAATGTTAATAACTAAATGAAATAAAGAGAATAAGAGAATGAAAGTAGGAAAGGCTGGGAATATTTTAACAGTTATCAATGATTTATTAAAATATAATTGAAAAGAAATATAAATATCAGATGTTAAGATGAATTTGAATAGAATAACAACTCTATTAATTACTTTACTTCCTTTTCTGTTTAGAATTTATTGATTTTTAAGGGAATGTACCAAATAGAACTTGGTTGATAGATTATATGAAATGGAATGTTATAATTGTATTTTTAGAACCTAGTGTGTATTTCTAAGGGAATGTACCAAGCAGAATTCAGTTGATAAGAGTTATATGTTATAAAATAGAGGCTAGAAATTGAATGTTATAATTGTTAAGATATAAATTAAATCTTAAATGAGATTTGAATGGACAGTAATTTAAAGATATAAAGGTGTTACATTCCAGTTAGTAATTACAGGGGAAATTTTGTTTTATGGGAAAAGAAAATATGAAAGGACAGACAAAAGTATAAATATAATGATTTGAAAGATACTGAAATATAGAAAAAGATGAATATGTAATCGAGTTTATGTCTGTATAGAGAAGTGATAACCTGGAATCACGCTGTTCTCAAAAAGATATTTTAATTGTATGTTTTGTGAAAACCCAAATAAATTTTTTTACAAAAAAAAAGAATTTTCTGCACTTCTGCAAGAAAACAACCAAGTTTAGAGAGCACCGAGGACTCCTCAATTCAGTGACTTAATTTCTTCAGTGACTCTTTCATATGGATTCTATGGTATGAAAGAAGAGCTGTGTTAATGAAGATTTAAAATGGTTAGCTATTAGAATGAAAGCAAACTCATTGAACGTATCTGTATTATGTATGTGCAATTTGCAGTAATTCATTTCTACTGTACAGCGTAAAATGATATGGATGCTTTTAACGTAAAACGTCATGCCGCTATTGGTAACAATGGCAAATACAGGGTTTAATTATATAGGATTTTGCATTCCCTATTCAGCAACCCTGTTGGAAATCAGCAAAAATGGTTAAATCGATTTAGGAGAAATATCTGCATAGATACCTCCAAAGCCCAGCCCTTTTGAAATCTCACAGATGTACGATTTGCAGTTTTCTTTTCGGCCACTTCAGAATTTTGGAGAGAGACACATAAAAATATTTATGGCCCTGGGATTCTGCAATGGTCATAAGTATGAAAAATTGTCACAAATCACTTTTTTCAGTGCTGTTGTCACTCTGAATGATCATTAAGTGAACTTGTAAATCAAGGACTACCTGTATCATGCAAAACAGCACAATGGGACAGTTTTCAAAGATCGTCATCCCTCCAGATTTTTAAACTTCTAAGTCAACATCGTCTCCCTTTCATCCACCAATATTCCCTGGTTGCAAACTGCCATTTTAAAACCGCTAGGATACTAGTCCCCATTTCAGGCTCACTTGAATCTACTCCTCCTTACACCATCAGACATTCAAACGTTTTTAATCTGATCAAATTGCCCAAATTTTCATGTCTACAAGTAGTTCATTTCCCACTACAATACCGTTTGTTTTCTTTTGTCTTATTTTTTTTTAAAAAAACCTCCCTTTTTTCCTCCTTTTGTCAAAAAAAAAAAAAACCTCAGTCAGCCTCTAGAGATTCTGTGTTTTTTCAAGTGTGTGCTGATATTTCTGAAATGGTTTTGTGTTAGAGATTATGTTCTGATAGTGCAGGGGGGGGGGGCACTATGGTTGATAATTACAGAATAACACACCGCGTGCACAGATTGTATATGGAGACTTTTTTTGTGCAAAGGCTAAAACAGGCAACTCTTTTCCTTCATTTAAAAATAAAATACTGATGTGAGATTTGAAATATCAAAGGAGAGTGAAAGTAACCATCAAGCAAAAAGATTATGAAAAATCACAAGAGAATAAAGGGCACAGTGCTGGTTAAGCGTGTGAGCTGGAATGATCTTCACTTTTAAAAACATTTTTTGGATTCACAGCAGCCCTCCCCAACTCAATGCCTCCAAGCTGTGTCCATTTAAACTCGCAGAATTCTCAGCAGTGGCCACATGGGGAAGAGATTTCTGGGAGCTGAAGTCCATAATTCTGTCACTGTCCAGGATGGATGAGACTAACCCTGAAGTTTCATTTTCTACAGCGTCCACTGCAAGTTTTATTGTAAGTCTATTTGGGATTGGATCATTAAGAGTTTGTATATAAGGATGTATTTTGTGCACGTATAATCTTCAGAATTCCATAAACTTACCATTAAAGAAGGCCAGATTAGCTTAACTCTTGTTTCTTTCATGAACACATCCTATCCTCAGCAGCTTTAGAGAGCAGTTTACCATGTTGTTTTGACTTACCAAGATGGGATTTCCTAGTGGTCTCCCATCCATGTTTTGGCCAGCCCTGACCTTGCTAGATTTCCAAATCCAGTCAAGATTATGACTACTTGCTAATGCCATCCTTTGGATACTGTTTCGTGAACCAAATAAGGTCCCTCTTATTCACAACAAGGAAAAAAATCTTTTGTCAATTTAATTAACTCGTAAGAACTTTTAGTTCAGAGCTGTCAATGGATGAAAAAGAGATAATTTTCCTCCTGAAGGGATTCATAGCCGAAAGATTCGGTAGGACTAGAAATGGTAGACAAATATTGCAGGTTGTCTGAAGCATATGATTAATAGATGGTAAGACTTATTTATTTTGCTCTGGTCAGATAATCAGAAAGTAGAATTCAATCTAGCTTGCAAAACCAGTAGCATTTATTTCAGCAAACTGACCAAATTACAGGAATAAATCATTGTGATAGCAAGTAATGTACATGCGAATAAGGAACCTGTGTGATTTTAATTGTTTGTGGATAGTTGTGCTTCCATTTAGGAAATGGATTTATGGAGTCCCTATTCTTAGCGTATATGGCAAGATCAACAATTTGATGTCTCCAAGGCTTTATTCTATCCATGGCATAAAGACTATTTGAACTCCTCGGTTCTTCCTCAGTAGCCCATCATCCAGAGGTGGTATTCAGCAGATTCTGACAAGTTCTGGAGAACGGGTAGTGGAAATTTTGAGTAGTTCGGAGAATCAGCAAATACCACCTCTGACTGGCCCTGCCCCCATCTATTTGCTGCCTCCCGAGTCCCAGCTGATCGGTTGGGTCTTCTTTGGTTGCCCTGCACAGGAGAACGGAGCTGGAAAGCAGGTTAGTGGAGTGGGGAGAGAATGGAGATTTTACAGTATCCTTCCCCTTGCCATGCCCACCAAGCCACGCCCACAGAACTGGTAGTAAAAAAGTTTGAATCCCCCCACTGCCATCATCCACCACTATAGTGTCAGTCCATGTGTCCATTTCATTCCATGAGGTACAAAGGCAGGACCAGGCGTTGTCTCGGTTAAAAAATAAAAATACAGGAGTGGTTTATCCTACAGGAAAGAAAATGCAAAGACAGAATTACAATAGGCGCAACGAACATAAGAAGCAACTACTAATGCAAAAGAAAATGAGTTTTATGATCAGCTTCAATTTGAAATC
This sequence comes from Bungarus multicinctus, assembly GCA_023653725.1. Taxonomy (NCBI): domain Eukaryota; kingdom Metazoa; phylum Chordata; class Lepidosauria; order Squamata; family Elapidae; genus Bungarus; species Bungarus multicinctus. The sequence goes on along the minus strand of CM042848.1, from coordinate 19,084,210 downwards.
CACTGAATAGGCAAACCTGAAGTGCTACTTGTGATTGTAGACTGCAGTGCCACCGTTGGAAAACATTAAAGAGGAAAATGAATGGGATTGTCTGGCTTAAGAAACCAAGATAACACAGTAGACTGACTTGTTAGTTTCTGCCACTCTAATGATTTCTTCATTGGAGTGAAGTCTTCATATAACCAAAACATGCCGGCACAGATTAACATTACCAGATGGATTATGTTATTGCTAAGATGAGGTGCAGGGAGGCTCAATTACAGCATCAAAGACATGGTGCTGATTGTGGAACAGATCAAGAATAGCTCACATCCAAATTCCAAATTAAGCAGAAGAAGAAGAAGAAAAGCAGATAGCTGTAATCTTGAACATAGACCCACCAGTTTCAAGAATAGCTTTGAACCCCATTGACAGAGAACTAGAGAAACTGTGGAATTAACTTAAATGGGATCATTAAGGATAAATATGAAAAGAAATTGCCAAAAATGAAGAAAGAGAAGAAAACAAAGTAGATGTCAATGAATATTGCCAAGAATCGAAAAGAAGCCAAGTGCACCAAAGAATCTCAGAAAAGAACTTAACACAGAGTTTCAAAGAGCTGTTAGAAGAGACAAGAAGCAGTACTACAACATCCGTAAAGACATTGAGGATGGAAACAGACATGAAAAAACAAGATCTCTAAATTCAAAATGAGGTTCCAACCTTGAATTGTTATGTTAAAGGACATAAACGAGAAGATTATAAACAATTCAAAAGAGATCTAAGGAAGATGGAAGAAGTACACTGAAATACTTTAGAATAGAGCTGTCAACATCCAATATACCTTAGAATATTTTTATTTATTTATTTATTTATAAAAATTTCTAGGATTAGAAGATGAGGTTTTATCAACCATCTGGCCATTATCAAGCTGGAAGTCTACAGGGACTGGTGGAACGCTACAAAACTGTGGCAAGCAATAAAATAAAAACCAGTCAAGGTTACAACTAGAAGTGGTATTCAGCAGGTTTTGACCAGTTCTGGAGAACCGGTAGCAGAAATTCTGAGTAGTATGGAGAACTGGCAACCACTTCTGACTGCCCCTGCCAACCCCATCTATTTTCTGCCTCCCGAGTCCCAGCTGATCGTCTGGGTCTTCTTTGGTTGCCCTGCGTAGGAAAACAGAGCTGGAAAGCAGGTTAGTGGGATGGGGAGGGAATGGAGATTTTGCAGTATCCTTCCCCTACCACACCCACCAAGCCACGCCCACCAAGCCACACCGCCAGAACCAGTAGTAAAAAAAATTGAATTCCACCACTGGTTACAACTAACTTAAGCCATTGAATCTGGAAAATGACATACAGTTACAGTGGCCAATAGATTGTTTCTTTTCATATTTATCCTTAATGACTCCTTTAAGTACATTCCATAATTTCTCTGGTTCTCTGTCAGTACATATACATTCCAGTACACCCCCCCCCCCCAAAAAAAAAAAAAAAAAGATTTGTAACATAGTCTGCAGTAGATCTATGGCAAATAAATCTTGTTCCCAGATTGGAGAAGTATTTGGTAGCCACGCAGGCCACTCGGCCTATATGTACACATGAGTGCATAGGCACTATTTCAATCAGTAAAAATAGTCCTTAACTTGTAACTATAATTGAACCTGAAATTACAGTTGTTGTTTTATTTATTTTATTTAGCGTATGGCATCTACAGAGGTTATGCAATTATGATATACAATTTCAGTTTAAATAAACCACCAGCATGTCTATCTATCTATCTATCTATCTATCTATCTATCTATCTATCTATCTATCTATCTATCTATCTATCTATCTATATCTATATCTATATCTCTCTATATCTATATCTATATCTCTCTATATCTATATCTATCTCTATATCTGTATATATCTATAGCTATCTATAGTTATCTATATATCTATAGCTATATGGATATAGATATAGATAGATATAAATCTATTTATCTATATATGGAAAGTACATTGTAGGAGATAACATTTAAAATTACAGATGAAACCATAATAAAATCACCGTAATATGGAGCCATAGAACTGCAATGGGATGGATGTTATAATTCAGTATCTAAAGAAGCTAATCATCTAATTCAGGGATGTGCTTAGATCTGGCCCATGAGGCCACCCTGGAAACAATGAAGAACCAGCCCACAGTGCTTCTGCCAATGAAAACAGAGCTCGGGAGAGGACCGCAAGCTCCCTTTTCGCTGGCAGAGGGTTGCAGGAGGCCGTCACAACCAAAAACAGAGTTCGGGAGCCCATTTTCTCTGGCAGAGTGCTCAGGCCCCAGAGGCGCCCCTGACACAAGTGACATTGAGCTGGCCACGCCCACCCTGGCCACACCTACTCTAGCCTCCTGAGGTCAAACACAACCTTGATGCTGCCCTCAATGAAATCGAGTTTGATACCCCTGATCTAACTGCTTCTGGTGTGGCTGCAATTAGATCTCCCAGGTGCCTTGAAATTTCCTGAGGAGATGTTCTTGAATTATATGTATTAATGTAGTTTGTTCCCAGAGCACCACAGTCACATTACGGACTCGCTACTTAAAGGGCTTTGCCGTAGTTCTGGCATTCAGGTGGCTCCATATTTTTCAGGGCAGCTGCATTCCTGAAAGTGGTTTTGTTGGATCTGAGTGAACTGTTTGGTTGTGGTTATTAAAAGTTGCCCATTATAATCACCATTCTTCATCTAGATCGTAAGACTGTGGTAGTGAGTTAGAATGCAGTATTGCAGGCTGACTCTGCCATTTGCCAGCAGTTCGATCATGACTGACTCAAGGTTGACTCAGCCTTCCATCCTTTTGAAGTCAGTAAAATGTGGACCCAAATTGTTGAGGGCAATATGCTGACTCTAAAAACTGCTTATAGCCCTGTGAAGCAATATATAAGTTTAAGTAAGTGCTAGGGCTATGTTATCCCAAATTGGTTTCCCAGACTTAAGTCTGGTGAGAGGAAGAGAGTCTAATAATTTATGTATTGAAAGATTTCTTGGAGTTGATGGCATGTTTCAGAGTGTCTGTTGTTGTCTCCTGAGATCAGGAAGGAGAATGTTAGAAAGAACATGAAGGTGTGAGAGCAGTGTGCATTTAAGGATTGCAGATACTATTCTCATTGCATCATTAAGGTGAACATCAATCTTGCTGGTATGACAACTTCTTCCCCATACAGGTGCGAAGGATTCTGCAACAGTATACTAAAGATTGTGCCATGTTATAAGCATATTAAAATGAAACAACAGACTTTTGATAATCTGAGCCATAGGACGCTTTATTAGGGAAAATACTGCAGTATGGACTCCTCCCCAGGAAAAAAAACATTTTCTATGAGGAAGGAGATGCCTCCATTTAGTGAATACAGCTTATATAGGTTTATCAAATCACATGGTTACATAACACTTCCTTTTTCCATATATGGACATTATACAACCTTCCATGGAAAACTTCCAACATTTTCAGATTTCCTGTTTTTCACATTCTAGAAAAATTATAAGGAAACATTAATATTCCTTAATGTGACATTTATAATGTCAGAATGCCCCAGTACAAATGTCCAACGTAAGCCAAGCACACAGTGTTGCAATCTAACATATTTGTCTCACAAAAACACATTTCATAACTGTTCTGAGCTTTTAAAAGTTCAAACTGCGAACACAAAATGGCTTCAGTTTGGTTTTTTATATTCTCAAGTATAATAACCAAATTTCACTCATAACATGCCACTATACACAATGTTTTTGCTTATGCTCCCCAGCCTGTTCCTGCCATTTTTCTAATCAGGTTGTTCCTAGTTTTCAGTTTTTGTCCAATTATTTCAAAACATTATTAGATGTGAGTCGTGCCAATCATTAAGCAGGTCATGCAACTGACCTAATTGTATGATTTTTCTTTTGCTGTAGTTGTTACATAAATCACCATGGTCATTAAATGAATGCTGTACTTGTTAAGTGAACTCATTGTCTATAATAGGAATTTTTTGCCAGAAATCAGAAGTAAATGCCAGTTTCCATCATAAATCGCAGTCACATGACTGTGGGATGCTGAAAATGACGTAAGTGTGGACCAATTACCAACTGTGGTGAAGGGGAGCTTTCTGTCAGAACTTTGAATTCAGATTGAAGTATCATTCTGGGAGATCTGTTGGAAGTTGGGATGGCCTCTAAGTAACCGGTCATAAATCAAAGACTACCTGTATTTCAGTCTCAGGCAGTAGCACTAAATGAACCATAAACAGGCTATGAGACCAAGTTTTGCTCGGAGTTTTTTTTCATAAGAGAAAATGTAAGAGATGGAGATTCCATAATTTGCTCTGTTTGTGTTCATAATAGACTATTTTTGCGAAGTCCAGCAGAGATAATGACATGCAAACTATTGCTTTTATTCTCAGACTCCTTATTAATCCAAATTTTTTTGGTGGAAAAGTCTCCAAATTTGCATGTGTTTTCATGCCTTTATTTGCAATGTTATGGATAGTGATATGAAGTGTTTCTGTTGTTGTTTAGCATAAATTCTGTAAGAAACGGTGTGTTGTGTCTAATCCCATTATATGTCTTGGATATTGCAGAAGAACACTATTTAATAGGAGATGTTTATATTTCCTAAGCTTTTTAGAAGAATGGTTTGCAGTTCTGTCTTGGTAATTTTGATACTTTAAATCTAACTAAAACTAAATATTTTTAATTGCAAGCATGGATTTCTAATAACATGATGTTCTATGCTGTTCTATGATGTTCTAAACACTGGTTTTAGCTCCAGATTAGCTTTCCTTGTTTCTTTTAGAGAGCCATTTTATCAAGCAAGACTTTTTCCTACAAAGCTAGAAAATCCTGTTTACCACAAAAGGAAGATTTATTTGGTCAGATGCATTTTGTCTTGCAGGATCTTGCCAATGAGAAACTAACATTTAAAAAAGGTCAGGGAAACACAGCTGAGCCCAAGTTCTGTCAAATATGTGCTTGAAGCTACTGGCAATTTTCTTTATATGTTTTTGTTACTTACAATGTACCTTATTTTAAAATGTTCAAAACTATTCAACGCTTATATTGTAGCTTGTTGAATGTTCAAATAGATCATAACGCTTGGAATTTTTTGATATAAATCCTTAGAGCGTTCCTCAAATAATAAGATATAAAAGCCATCTTTTCACATGGGAAATGCATTGGTGAAATCCTGCAGAGGATGTTGGGAAGTAAAAAGTATAGAACTAAAGCTTTCTTTGGCTTTTGAGAGCCTCATGGCCCCATAATGTAGTTTTTATGGCAATAGGTATTTCATGGCAAAAGTTCAGATTGCTGCTGAATTTTTCCAGGATTTTTTTTACTTCTCAGTCTGAGCTGTCAGATTTCTTGGTGGTCTCCCATCCAAGTATTAACTAGGCCCAACCCTGCTTTAGCTTTTTGAGATCAACTAAGGCACTGTGACTTTGCTCTTGTCTTCCTCTGGGATTTTATATTTGTCACAATGCCCAGTCTAGCCAAGAACTGTGGCATTTCCTGGTGGTCTCCCTTCCAGATCCTAACCCCCCTCCAATCAATAGACCACAAAAAGCTCCAGGGGTGGGAATCCAACCAGTGTAACTACCGGTTCGGTGATTTACGATTTGTGCACGCGTGTGAATCATCGTCAGCTTGCTGAGCAGCGCTGCGTGCAAGTGCGCAGCGATAGAAAAAAGCACTTTTTTCCAGGTTTTTCAACCGCAACTGTGCCACGCAAAGCAGCTGAGATTGAAAAAGCAGGAAATAAAGGTCAGGTAAGAGCCCGGGCGGGCAGGTGGCCAAAACAGCAGCAGACATAGAACTGGTTCTATGTCTGCTGCTCTTCAGAGCTACTGGTTCTACAGAGCCGGACAGCACCGGTAGAATCCCACCCCTGAAAAGCTCCCACTGCTGAAATGGCCGCTAAGAGACCTGACTAGAAATGCAATAACACTCAGCCCATAAGGAATGGCTTCCTTTGAAGAAGGCACCCTTGTTGGTCATTCCTCTTAATTTTGAAGCTGGAAGAATTAGCCACTCGATTAAAGAAGAAGGGAAGGCTTGCTTTCACATGAATTTCCCTCTCTCTGCAATCAACTGTGATGAGTTAATAACAACGTAGATAGAGGCTAATGTAGAGGTCTGGGCTTGATCAGCCTGCTTAACTTGCAGGGGTGTCAAACTGGTGGCCCGTGGGCCAAATACAGGCCACAGGGATGGGCTGTTACCGGTTCTCCCCGGTTCGAGTGAACTGGTAGCCAATTTTATAATTTTTAATTGCCAGTTCAGCGAACCAGCAAATCCAACCCCTGGCTGGCCCGCCCACTACCCCTTCCCAGGAGTCTCCACGCGGCTTGCTTTGGATCCCAGGGAAGTACAGGGCTAGCGCGGAGGCTCGGGGAGGGCAAAAATGCCCCCCCCCCACTGTGGTGCAGGAGGCTGACTAGGCCACGCCCACCCCAGCTCCGTGAAGGGAAAAACATTGTGAAACGTCACATGATGGCAAACATGATGCCCCCCCCTCCCCAAGTTTGACACCCATGGCGTAGGGGAAGTCAGAAATTGTAAGATAGTGGACGCAGCGTGTCCTTGTGTACGGTTCTGCATCATACACATTTGCAAAAGGAACAGGGCTTTTATTGCAATGCCATACCCGGCGTCTTCAAGACATCCCATTAAGCTGACAAGCCTTGTAGGAGATTCTCAGAGGGGGTGGGGAGGGAACCAGGAATTTTATTTTTCTGTCCAATTGCATGTCATAGGAAGTGTTTAAAAGCTGCCGCTTCGATGCCTTGCACATTTTTAATCCTCCTGTGGATGCCCCTTTGAGTCTGTTGCAGCTGTGGGATCTTGTTTGTTTTCATCGGCAACGCTTCTCTGCTTTCTCTGCCTTGCACATCAAAATGGTCTCTGAAAGTTTCCAGTTTGGTTTTGGGGGCACTGTGGAGGGAGAATCGTGTGCTACAATTGTCCAGGGAATGCGACTAGGAAGATACAAATGGGAGATGTTTCCTTCCTGAAGAGAAGTTGTTGAGCCTCAGAAATCATCCAGGCTTGTCTGTCTGTCAGAAGACAACTCTTGTAATTGTTTTCATTTGAAATGCTCCCTCTGATAAGACTTTACAATTGAATAGTTGCTGCAGACATGCCAATCCTTTTCACAAAGGCAAGAACAATAATAATATCACTGGCAAAGAGTAGCAACTTACTTGTGGCTCCCTTGACGGCTCTAGGGCTGGACTCTCCGCCCCCCCTCATAGTGCCAAACATATGATGACTTCTTCAGCTGACTGTCTTTCAAGGTTGAAATTTTAATGGTTTGCTTTAAAAAGCATTGTTTTGTTTCTTGCAAACCAGAGAAAGATTTTCCTGTGGCTGAGCATGTGTGCAGGAGAAATAGGGTATCCAGAGCCATTTGCAAGAAACACATTTTTAATCTAGTGATGTAAATGATTATAGACTGGGCACCTTACATGTCAGGATATAAAAACCAAAATATGTGGACTTCAATCCCCAAAATTCCCCAGCTAGCGTTGGTTGCTGGGGGATACTGGGAGTTGAAGTCCATACATCTTAAAGTGGCTACGTTTGAGAAACACAATACTGACAGATCATCAGAATTGGAAGGGACTTTGTAGGTCATCTAGTCCAACCCCCTGCCCAAGCAGGAGACCCTACACCATTTCTGACAAATGATGGTCCAATCTCTTCTTGAAAGTCTCAAGTGATGATGCTCCCACAATTTAACAACTTCCGAGGGCAACTTCAGTTCCATGGGTTGGTTGTTCTCACTATCAGAAAGTTTCTCCTTATTTCCAGGTTGAATTTTCCTTGTTCAGTTTCCATCCATTATTCCTTGTCTGGCCTTCAGGTGCCTTGGAAAATAGCTTGACCCCTTCCTCTCTGTGGCAGCCCCTCAAATATTGGAAGACTGCTATCATGTCTCCCCTGGTCTTTCTCTTCACTAGACTAGCCAAGGCCAATTCCTGTAAACATTCTTCATATGCCTTAGTCTCCAGTCCCCTAATCATCCTGGTTGCTCTTCTCTATAATTTTTATAGAGTCTCAACATCTTTTTTATAGTGTGGTGATCGAAACTGGATGCAGTATTCTAGGTGTGGTCTTACTAAGGCTTTATAGAGTGGTATTAGTACTTCCCTTGATCTCGATCTAACATAGATTCTTTCTCTCAAATAATTTTGCCTTCTCTTGAGAGATCTTTCAAGAATCACAGATGGCATTTGGAGATCACCTAGTCCAACTCCCTACCTACTCTATGATTACAGCTGGATGGCCATCAAACCACCACTTCCCATTGTTGAACATTAAGAAATTCTTATTATCCAACTGTCTCTATCTTCTAACTCATTATTTCTTGCCATGTTATCTAGAACAAATCTAACAATTCTGCTCTATCTTCTAAGCATCAGCCCTGAAGACTCTTGAAGAGAATCATAGGTAGTTCTTGACTTACAATCACAATTGAACCCAACATTTCTGTTGTTAAGTGAAACAGTAAGTGAATTCTGCCCCATTTCTTGCCACAGTTGTTAAGTTGTTAAGTGACCCACTACAGTAATCAAATAAGAAGCATGGTTATTAAGAGAATCTGGCTTCCCTGTTGACTGTATTTATCAGAAGGTCACAAAAGATGATCACGTGACCCCAGGACACTTGCAAAAGCCAGTTGCCAAGCATCTAAACTTTGAATACTTGATCATGGAGATGCTGCAGTGGTTGTAAGTGTGAAAAACGGCCATAAGTCGCTTTTTCAGTGTTGTGGAACTTTGAACAATCACTAAATGAACTATTGGAAGTCAAGGACCACCTGTATAAGTCTCCCATCTGACTTATCTTCTCTAGGCAAAACCTCCCCAGGGATGCTACCAACCGTTCTTCTTAATTTTTTCTTTCCACCTCCGTTCTTCTCAGTTGATCTTCTCTGGACTGGCTTTAGTTTCCTTGAAGTGGTTGCATCTTCCATATTCCCCTGTATAGTTTGATGACTACAGAATAAAAGGGGGGAAAATGCTTATTCTCTTGTTTGTAACACTTATGATCATGGCATTATAGTGGCTTGGTCCGGTGGTGGGATTCTACCAGTTTCCCTACTGGTTTGGTGATCGCGCACATTGTGCGTGCATAGCTTTCCAAACACCAGCTGAGGCTCTGCCACGCCAATCAGCTGAGAGGATAAAGAATAGAAAAGCACAGGGGTGGGTGGGAGGGCAGCTTTTCTCTTCTTTCTCCTCTCAGATGATCATTGGAGCTTTTTTTACTACCAGTTCGGCCAAAAGTTCAGTTGAACCGGGCCGAACCGGTAGCATTTCACCACTGGTCTGGTATATCTAGTGGGGCTAATAGCATGTGTGAATCTTCTTCCACAGGCTGCATCTCATATTGTTTATCTGCATTTTTCCCCGTAGAAAAAAATGACAGAAAGCACTTTTCTTTCTTTCCTGTGGAGACTGCAATCTCTGCTTCAGAATCACTCCAGAATCAGAATGCTTTGTGTTGAGAGTTTCCATTGAGACCAGTGGCCCTCAAGACTGATTTATGGCTCAAAGGGAGAGGTCAACCTGGCAAGCTTTTCAGATCAAGGTTTTTTTTGGTTTGATTTGCAGTGGAATTGGGAGAATTAAAAAGAAGCTTATGGAAAGTGGGAACATTTTTCTCCAGGTTGGATCCATTGCAATGAGCTTAAAGAAATAGGACAAGCTGTCCCTCTTCCCAAATTCTTTTTCATGAACTCTTGATCTCTTAATTTCATCTCCAACACGTCCTTTAAACCTGACTCACTGACCACATTGGGATGGGAAGAGGAATCAAAAGCTTGTGGCTTCCGTTTTTGAAGTCGGGGTTTAGCAGATTGTTCAGCCCCAGCTGAAGCGTACTTGGAAAGACTGATTGGCGAGCAACCTGATCAGCACAAAACGGAGGAAAAACAAGTTTTGTGCAAGTAAGAGTTCCCTATCGTGCTTGTGGATGAACAAGGCAGTCAAGACAGAGAAGATGAGTAGACATCTTGGCATGTTAACATAGGAAAGGTCCCCTCTTTGTTTAGAAAGACCTCCTGTCTTTGGTTCTAGCTCTAGAATCCAGAACTCACTGCTTTCAGCAAAGGTATCAGAGCATTTGCAGCATGACTACAATTATGAGACAACCCAGGAGCAAAACACAGCACACAGAGACGTAGACATTTAACAGTGGTTTATCTACAAGACAGTTATATACAGAGATATACATGGTAGGCAAAATACCTTGCAAGCAATCAATCTTCTTAATTCTACACGGAGAACTCTGCAATGAATACCGGATACAAGGAGAGAGAACATGCCCTCTGATGACTGCCTTATATAAACTTCTGTGGACTCATTCTTTGTCTTAAAAGGTGTCATGTCCCTGTCGGAGTCTGAATCTGAGGAGGAAACCGAACAGCTCACAGGGAGTGGGAGTGTGGCTCCGTTGGTTGTGGAGGAGGCTGGGGAAGGACAAAGTCCAGCTGGGCAGAGCAGGGAAGAGGTAGAAAAAGGGAGAGGGTGTTCAGAGGAAGAACAAGGCCCACCCCTTCTTTATCCTAGGGCAGTTGCAGAGATGAACGGAAAAGAGAGCAATGTGGGTTGCGTGGCTTACGGGGGAGGAAAGGGTCCTGATTCCCTTAATTAGCCACAGCTGGGAAGACAGTTGATAAGAAAGGCAGGTTGCGTGTGGTAGGCTGCTAGGAGCAAATATGACTTTATCCTGTGTTGTCATGGATTATCTGTGTTCCTGGCATCTTCCCAACTGTGTGAGTTTTGCCGTGCCTTCAAGTCTGAAATTCTTGCTCCTGCCCTGCCAAACTAATTACTTCAGTTTGGCTTGTTTGGACTTTAAGTTAGAGTTTTTCTCCCACCAGAAGGTAACCTGGACATTGGGGGCAAAGTTGGAGATAATAATGGGACTCTTATTGCTTATCTGACTGTGGTGCCTTTGTGCTACACCCTGGGTCATCCCAAAAGGGCACATTTTATCCCTGCACACCCCCATCCCAAGTTGTCGATGGGAACTTCCACCCCCCAAAATCCAACTGGATTCTCCAGCATTCTTGCGAGTCTCCATACGGTGCACTCTTATGACCCTAAAAATAACGTCTTAAATCAGAGAACAATTCAGAGCTGATTGCAAGAAACTCAAAGCAGATTGTGGTCTGAGATAGATTACAGACAATTTTTATTTTAACTTTGTAGGACTGACCTCTTGAAGCCATAATTGTGTTCATGTAGAGCTAGGGGGAAGGAGTAAAAAGAGAGATTATCCTAGAATTGTTAAGTAACTACAAGTGAACTAAGTCCAATCCCTTTTGAATACCAGTTGACTCTTCTCTGACTACAGTACAGAGTAGTCCTCCACTTATAACCACAATGAAGCTCAACATTTCTGTTGTTAAGTGAAGCATTTGTTAAGTGAGTTTTGCCCCAGTTTATGTCCTTTCTTGCCACAGTTGTTAAGTGAATCACTGCAGTTGATGAGTTAGTAATGCCATTGTTAAGTGAATCTGGCTTCCCGATTGATTTCACTTAAGATGATTAAGTGATCATCTTTTGATGTCAAAAGATGATCCCGTGACCTTGGGACACAGCAACGATCATAAGTATGAACCAGTTGCCAAGCATCTGAATTTTGATCACCTGAGCATGGGGATGGTGCAAAGGTTGTCACTGAAAAACAGTCATAAGTCACTTTTTTCAGTGGGTTGTAACATTGAACATCATTAAATTAACGGTTACATCGAGGATTAACTGTATAACCAGGTGCTAATTAGGGTGGATAAAAATCAATAGTTTTTAAATTAAATTGGATTTTTTTTATTTTTATCAAATGATTTTAATAAAATGCTTTTGAAGTAAAAATCTATCTAAAGATAGTTTTCTATTTAACATACATTCATAATTTAGTTTATTCAGCATGAAATGAAGCTTAGTTACGTAGCAATAGTCTGCAATGTTGGGGTTATCGGTGAGTCAACAGCCGGTCAGAAGAGGAGCTGCTGCGGGACAGAGTTGCTCTTTAAAAATTATGATTTAATCGAGTTGATTTAAATCAAGTCTTTTTACTAGTGATTTAAATGATGATTGAAATCGATTTGATTTAAGTCAAATCCATCCTGGTGCTAACTCTTAGTTGAAAAGATTCCTATGCATAAACCTTTTAGCAATAAATCAGTTAAATTGATGTAGAGCAGTGGTGGCTAACCTTTTTCAGCTCCCGTGCCAATAATCGCGCTCGCGGGTCAGCACCCAGAAGGCAATGTGTGCTGGCCCCCGTAAACCACCTGCGCATGTGCGCGCGATCCCCTGCCGCACACCATGTGTCTGCGCATGCACGCGCCATCACCCCCGCACGCCATCCATTTGCGCATGCGTGCAAGATCGCCCGTGCATGGTGCACATCTCTGTACATGCATGCGTGTCTCCCACACAACCCCACGCCCCCCCTGCAAGCGCGCCAGATACCTGACAATCAGCTGTCGGGTGGTGGCGGCGCACGCACATGCCCAGTGGGGTTCTTGCAGGCGAGCTCTCACATGTTGGCCAAAGTGGCTCAGCATGCTACTTCCGGTACGTGTGCCATAGGTTCGCCAACATGGATGTAGAGTCTGTCAACTTCATTGTGAGGGTAAAGGGCATGATTCATTGTCGTGCTGGCTGGGGAATTCTGGGACTTGAAGTCCACACGTCTTAAAAGTGGATGAGGTTGAGAAATATTCGTCTTTTGCTTTGGATTGTGGCATGAGAGGTTACAACGCTGTCCCTACCATTTTGCAAATTTTGAGACAGGTCCTCGTGAAGACTCACTCCATTTTCTCTCTATCCCTTGCCAGGCCTTTGTGATGCTGCAGTAATTCTGTTCCTTCTCTTCAGACATGTCTTCTTGACAGCATGTTCTTCTTTTTCTTTTCTTTCCTAGGATTCTTTTTCCTTATAGTTTTAGGTTCATTTACAAATTTCTCATCTGTCATCACACAGAAGTTCTGGTTTGTCTTGTCTGACAGAGAAACACAAGTTTCAATTCATGGTATCTGCTTTTCAAATGGCATGCAGTAAATAGGGGTTTCCCCCTTTTTTTTTCTTTCTTTTTGGTTCTGAAGTCAGAGAGGGTTAAAAAATAAACCAGATTGGAAACTGTACATTTAACTCAAGGCATAACTTCTCCCCCTGGTGTAGCTTGTCAAAGGCTTTCCCTCCTGATCCTGTTTCATCTTTAGTGACATTTTGGGGGTTTTTTTAACCATGCTCTGTGCCATGGTTTAATTTATTTATTTTTTTTCAAAAAAAAAAAATTGTGGCAAAGAAATGCAAATCACCAGATTTAAAGTCTGTGTATCCCAGAGATAAATTTCTTTTGATGGCATTTACTTTTGGTTTTTGGCAGAAACAATCCATAAAGAACAATGAGTTTGCTTAACCGCTACCATCTCTTCTCTGCCTCCCATTGAGTCCCAGCTGATCGGCTGGGTCTTCTTTTGTTGCCCTGCACAGGAGAATGAAGCTGGAAAGCAGGATAGCGGGGTGGGGAGGGAATGGAGATTTTGCAGTATCCTTCCCCTACCATACCCACCAAGCCACACCATGCCCATCAAGCCACTCCCACAGAACTAGTAGTAAAAAAAATTGAATCCCAGCACTGGAGCATAGGATACGTGGGGCGGTCTAAATATTGATTATAAATTGAAAGGAAAATGAGATTTTTGAAAGCTGAGGGGACAGAGGTAAACTCTCCAGGCCATTGCTGCAGAAAACAGAAAACGTATGCCGGTTTGCAGAGATGAATATTTGTTTCACAACCTTAAGGTAATTTGAGTGTAACATGTGGGTCTGGGGTCCATTAGTGTGGTGCCTCAGGAGGAAAGTCATTTGTCTGGATGAACAAAAAGCAACACCCAAGAGTCATACCTTTTGCTGGCTAATGCGTTGCTCAAGGTGTGTTTGTGGTATGAATAAACCACACTATAGATGCAAATAGGCTAGAAGATCTTTCTCTAATCCTCACTTCTTCAGGTCCCCTAAAACATCCTGGCCTTTTTATAATTATATTTATTCATTTGTGCTTGAAGTTAGAAGCTTAATGAGATGGGAGTGGTTTTTTTCTCCACAAGGCTACTTAAATGTATTTTACCAAAACGATATTTTTCTAAACTCTTGAGAAAAAGGCATCACACATGAGTGCCTCTACTCACAACAATCCTGCAAGGTAGAACATATAACTGACCTAAAGTTCTGGATTTTAAATAGGGAACACTGGAAGTCAAATGGGTACTTTAACCATTATGCTATGTTTGCTTTTCCGACATTTCTGGCAAGGTAGACGGGAAGAGGGGCCCTTATAGAAAACTTGATGGTCTCCTCTTACATTTCTAAAAGTATGAATGCTGATTCACAAGGTCCTTTCTTTTATTACCATTTTATCCAAAAGCTAGTTTGGTGTAGTGCAGGGGTGTCAAACTCAATTTCATTGAGAGCTGCATCAGGGTTGTGTTTGAACTCGGGGACGGGGTGGGTGTGGCCAGGGTGCGTGTAGCCAGCTTGAAGTCACTGGTGTCGGAGGCGCCTGTGGTGGCCCGAGCACTCTGCCCTTGAAAATGGGCCCCCGAGCTCTGTTTTCGGCTGCGACAGCCTCCTGCAGCCCTCTGCCAGCGAAAAAGGAGCTTGGGGACCACGCACGACCTCCCCGAGCTCCGTTTTCACTGGCAGAGGCACCGTGGGCCATTCCTTCGCTGTTTCCAGGGCAGTCCTGTAGGACAGATCTAAGCACTCTGCAGGCTGCATCCGGCCCCCAGGCGTTGAGTTTGACACCCCTGGTGTAGTGGTATCAGGCTAGAAACTGGGAGACAGTGAATTCTAGTCCCACATGAAGCCAGCTGGATGACCTTGGGCCAATCACTTTCTTTTGGTCCTGGGAAGGAGGCAGTGGCAAACCATTTCTAAAAAATCTTGCCAAGAAAACTGCAGGGACTTGCCCAAGACTGTTTGCTATGATTCAACACCAACTCAAAAGCACCCCATATTGTGGTCCACCAGCAGCCTGTGGACCTGGCATCAGAGTCCAACAGTGAAGAGAAACATGGAGCAGTCCTGGAGTCTGGGGAGGGCTCAGATAAGGGATCTGCATCCGACACAGAGATGGGGCCAGGACTATCTCAGAGTTATGTGCTGACTCTGGAACCTCCAGAATCTGACATCAGCGAGGCAGAGGAATAGGGGGAGCCTGTTCCCAGTGCACGCTTGCACAGAGTTGCCAGAAGGCAAAAACAGTTAAGACAGAAGAGGCAACTCAGGAGTAAAGCTTGAAGATAATAAGGCATAAAGGAAGAGCAAAGGGACATGAACTTTTGCAGGAAGCAACTTTGTTCGTTCCTGTCGGTTTAAACTTAGAAGCTCCATGTTGACTTTGAGCTCCATTTGGCCTTGTACAGCTAATTGGCAATTTAGTCACTGGCAGCATTTCAGGGGAGATAAAGGTGGGTGCTTATCAGCCTTATCCCAAAAAGACTGGGACAGACTTCTGTTGGACTATTCATAAACTGTTTGGGACTCATTACGGGCTGTGAATGCGCATAATTCACAGCTGTTGAAATAAAATAAAAGGTTTTTGGGAACAGCGTGTGATTGTTACTGTCTCAGGTCAGAACACCCCAAAAATAAAATAAGATATACCCATCAGTAGGCTCTTTTTCTCTTTGAAATAGCCATTCACGGTGTACAATAATTGAAGAGAATAAAATTCATGCCTGGGTCATATTTACTTTATGAGTGACGGGTGATTCATTCCATTCTCCCATTTGCAAGTCCTAAGATGCTTACTGTCAGCCGAGATGAATATAGGGAAATGTAATAGGATTCAGGATATAAGGAAGGGTGGGGAGGAAGATCTTTATTTCTAAAGAAAGTTTTCCTTTTTTGCAACATAAACTGCTGTTGTCAGTTCAAGGGTGATTTTCACCGTGACATTTGCAATTCATTAGTTTGTTGTTCCATTTCGATTCCTCTCGGCTTCTCTTTATCTGGGCTTTATGAGGGCACATTTTATGATGGGAAGTTCAGTATCGAACATGAAACGCTCCCATTCAAATGTTCAGATCAGGATTACACAGTTTTCAAGACTAAAATATTCAGGTCTTCTCTTGGCTGTAACTTAACGATGGCTCCAGCCCTAGTGGACATCCTGTAGCCAACCAGGCAGGAAAACTTCAGCCAAAAGGGAAGCTCAGGTACTTCTGTACCCCATTTTATTTTCGATCAAAAACTATTATGATAGCCGTTTATGCCTAAGGACATCAAGGCCACTTTATTTGCCAGATGGTTTTAATTTAAATCAAGTTGCAGGGGTGGATATCAACTGAAATACAACTGCCTGAAGGTTAAATCCAAATTAGGTTTAATTTTTAGATGCATTTCTCATGGTGGTTGTCCCCAAGGATAAACCATATGGGTGTTTTTTTTTAAGGTTGAATCAGCTCAACATCTGGTAATTTCATGGGCTCATCCTTCGAGTTTTATTATTTGTTTATTACATTTATATCCTGCTGTAATTCAATTAAGGACTCTCAGTGGTTACATGCAATGTAAATATCCACAGTTTTTTTTTAAAAAATGGAAAATGTAAGAATAGAATTATAAAATAAGAATAAACAGTACCAAACCTCAAACAGTTTTAAGCTGTTTGTGGAAGACAGGGAGAAAGCCAACCGAATTACAGCAGTTCCAAAAAACCAGCTCTTGTCACAAGTTGTATTCCTTGGAAAAATCATGTAACTTCCAGTTCTGAATCTGACCTACTGCTAACCATGGAAAGCTTTAAAGCAGTGTTCCTTGACTTCCACGGAAGCAGTGGCGAACTAAAAATAATTTCATGAGAAGAGGAGCTAAAGACCGTGGCAAAGAGGGTAGAAAATGAATCCGTTCCTGAATTCCTCTCTGGATGAAGGAGAGAACTTGAGATCATCCACAGAGCTCCAAATAGATGTTCCCCATGATCAGAGCTCTGGAAGCAAAGGAGAGTATAGTGCATAAAATTATCTACTGCAATGTCCTACCTGTCAATGAATACTTCAGCTTCAACCACAACAATACGAGAGCACACAAACTCAAGGTTAATCGCACCAAACTTGATTGCAGGAAGTACGACTTCAGCAACAGAGTGGTCAATGTCTGGAATACTCTACCTGACTCTGTGGTTTCTTCCCCAAACCCCAAAAACTTTAACCTTAGACTGTCTACTATTGACCTCACCCCTTTCCTAAGAGGTCTGGAGGGGGCGTGCATAAGCGCACCAATCATACCTACCGTCCCTGTCCTATTGTTTCTTTTTTATTCATATCCATTTCATGTATTCATAACCATGCTTATACTTATACCTGCTATCTAATACTTGCTTGCTTGATAAATAAATAAATAAATAAATATAAAATAAATAAGAGTTAGCTTTGCAAAAAAAACATGGGACGCTGGGTTGATCCACTTCCTTTCTTAATTACTTTTACTGGAAATGGCTTGTAAATTGCTTTTGGGATATTAAGAACTTTCAGAAGGATAAGTTTTATTACACTGGATGATTTTCATTCAACCCACAGCAAAGAAGTTTTATATAAGTTTAAAGGAAAATGTTTTATTTGGAACTAAGCAGTAAAATTGTGATTAGAATATTGGTTTTAGAAAGCCTTTAAATGGGTAAAGCAGTCAGGCTGACGGGAAATAAGATTTTATATGAATGCTTCCTGTACTTTAAAAAAAAATCTTGTTATGAAGATTTTAAATGTTTCCCACCCCCCCTAGGAAAATATTCTGGATGAGAGACTTCTTTTAAGGCAGAAATAGGGCTAAGCACAAC
Source organism: Bungarus multicinctus (assembly GCA_023653725.1). Lineage (NCBI taxonomy): Eukaryota > Metazoa > Chordata > Lepidosauria > Squamata > Elapidae > Bungarus > Bungarus multicinctus. The sequence goes on along the minus strand of CM042848.1, from coordinate 19,066,352 downwards.
ACAACTCAGCAGGCTCCCTATTTTACAGTAGAAGGAACTTCAGAGAACTTGTGCTGAAGCTTTGAAAAAAGTGTCCTATCCCACCTAAAAATAAACCCTCTTTAAACAATGGTTAAAAAGTGATCTCTGTTTAAAGATCAAAGGGACCATTACTTTCTGAGCCCTTGATTTTCTAATCTTGTTGACAACCATCCCTTTGTGGGAAGATTCAGAAGTCTGCCAAGTAACAACTTCTTGCATCTTGTAACTCCCAGGGTTTTCAAACTCAAGATCTTAAATACAAATGTCTAGTCTTCATCCCTTTGATCATTTCCTTTCTTGGCAGCCAAGCCTGGCATGATTCCTTTCTTCTTGGCAAGCCAACCTCTTAAGGGAATAATGCAGGACATCCATCTGCAAATCTAGTGTAATATATATTCTCAAGGTCTTGGATCATGATCGAAATCGCTGTACATAAAAACCAAGCAAAGCTTTGATTGGCCCATTGGGTCCCCTTCACCCTTTTTGGACCACCTTCTGCAGTTCAGAACTCCACCGAAAAATTAAAAGTCTTGGAATTGTGGCTTGTGTGGCTCTGTTAGGAATTGGATTGAATTAAAGAAAGAGGATGAAACCCAAACGCAGAACATCAACACCAAAAGCAAGAAGAAGCAGTCTTGACAGGCAGGCTTCTACAGAAGTGATCAAAAGGCTGATTTCTCATTGTGAGATTCCAACTTTGCAAGGAGAACTTCAGTAGTTTTTCACACTGAAAAAGCACGAAAGTATCCAGATGTCACCAAATTCGCAGTATGTCCATCTTGAGATATTGGACTTAATTCAACACTTTGAATCACCTTGATTTGGAGATTCATTTCAGGGTTGATAAGCTCAAGTCTCTTTCAATTCAATCCCTCCTTTTAAACCTTCAAAGAACCTTATTTGCTGTAATGGGAAGCTGAATGATCTGCAGTTACATTAATTACTGCTGCAATGAAATTTGTCCAAGCTTCTCAATTCATATCAGAAGGACCCTGCCAATATAGTTTCCAGCTTAAAAGCTTTTTATGAAAAGACATATACTTTCTTGAGCTATGGCTCAATATATCAGATGCATAAAAGTCCTACTTCAGTCTAGTCCCTGCATCTACCTTTTCATAAAACATGTTAATCGAAAAACATGCAACTAGAAACAAAGGATCCCTTGTGATCCGTTGGCCAACCTACATTTAACATGGCTCTCCTCCTGCAATGTCCCCATCAGTGGTGGGATTCAATTTTTTTTACTACCGGTTCTGTAGGCATGGCTTGGTGGGCGTGGCAGGGGAAGGATACTGTAAAATCTCCAGTCGGAGGTGGGATTTGCTGGTTCTCTGAACTAAAAATTTCCGCTACCGGTTCCCCAGAACTGGTCAGAACCTGCTGAATCCCACCTCTGATAGAGTTGGATGTGAGCCTTGGAGGTTTCTAGTCCAGCCTTCTGATCAATGCAAGCATTTTCATTAAAATATCCCTGACTGGTGGCTATTAACTCTCTGCTTGAACACATCCAAGGAAACGGAGCCCACATCTTCTCTGGTTATTGGTAGCTAAAATATTCCATTGGAATCTTCTTTCCTCTGCCTTTGGTCCATTATTCCATGTCCAGAGCTTCAAGAACAGGTCTGCAGTTTTCGTATGGACAGTCTGAGTCTCTGTATAAGACTTAGCAACCTGATCATCCTGGCTCTTTTTCTCCAAACCTGTTCTTGGGTTCTTTGAATCCGTCTTAAAGTGCTATTTCAAGTGTATTCTTTGGGAAACAAAGTGCTATCACATCCATCTCCCTATTGCCTTTCCTCAAAATGAACCATATCTAGCCTTTCAATCTTTTGTAGCTCCTTCATCATCCTTGTTGTTTTTCCCTGACTCTGATCCAGTTTTACCAAATCCTTAAACCAGTATTTCTCAACCTTGACAACTTTTAAGATATGTGGACTTCAACTCCAGAATTCCCCAGCCAGCACGTATAGAACAAAGGGGAAGGGGTATTTTATGTAATACAGAAATTGTCCTTTGTACTGTGGTTATTTATATTAAACAGCCTATGCAGTGGTGGGATTCAAAAAAATTTACTATCGGTTCTATGGGCATGGCCTGATGGGCTTGGTGTGGCTTGGTGGGCGTGGCTTGGTAGGCGTAGTTTGGTGGGCATGGCCGGGGAAGGATACTGTAAAATCTCCATTGCCTCCCCACCCCACTAACCTGCTTTCCAGTTCCGTTCTCCTGTGCAGGGCAACAAAAGAAGACGCAGCCAATCAGCTATTGCTATAAGGTGGTACTGATTATATTTGTATTCTACTCTTGCTTCTTGTTCTTAAGAGGTTCTAATCACCCAATGAGGTAGCCTAGCAAAGGGGAGGAGGGACTGACTGAAAGTTCCCCATGAATTTTCATGGCCGACTGAGCTGTGAATTTTCCTCTGCCCACGTAGCTCTGCCCACGTGACTCTGCCAAAAAGTAGCAGCTTCACCAATGTGGCACTTGATTATTTGTCGGATTGCATCCTGAGATATCAACAGTTTGAAGATGCTTGGAGAGGCTGGATTTTCAATTTTGTTGGCCCTAGGATGGCAATTGTAGATGGCAATAACCACTGCAAGGATTATTGAGTTAACGATGGGTGCTTATTTCTATTGTTAGAAATAGATGCTTAGTACGATATTTATTTTCTATTTGTATAAATGCATAATTATGAGTGCATTTTATGGATTGTTAGGAAAGCAATTATTCCGTAATTTTAAAATTTGAGTATGTAGAAAAGGAGATAAGCTCTGCTTTCCAGTAAGCTTTCAAGGATAAATTCCCAAGACAGCAGATTTCTCATCCAGTGTTTATAGAAAATGAAGCTACTAGACCAGACTTGATTGAATGAGCGTAGGCCTTACATTAGGAGCTTTGTGAGGTGGCCAAGAGCTCCCTTTGATGTTTTCTTAAATGTTTTAAAAACCTGTTGGGCTTAATAATAGCCAGAGGCCTTTGAACATGACTGCTTCTGTTTTAACACCGTCTGGTTAAGCCATTTTCATTTCCAAAGATTTGTTTTGCTGTACTTTGTGCCCAGAACTTCATTCACCTTAACTCCTAAATGCTAAGCAAGGATGACTTTCATTAGTATTTGATTGGGTTGTCCAAATGTTCTGGCCTGGGGCGATGGGCCTGCAGGGGTGGGTCAAAAAGTCAACATGGTTGTGACAATTCTGCAGATTAAGCACCACACCTGTAGCACGTGAACATGTTTTAAAAAAAAGAGACAAGGTTCGGACTCCTCCCCAAAATGGCTGCTAAGATAAAAGAGGCTTGCTTTGTCTCCCCCGCAAGATGGCTGCTGTGTTTGCTTCCAGAACTGGTTCTTTGGCAGCCTTGTCTCCTGGATTTGAATGGGGGCACTTAGGAATGACCCATGACAAGATGGACAGATGTGGAGCCACCTGGATGGGGGAATCTTAAATATTGCAGCTCCTTGTGGAAGCAATCAAAAAGTCAATGGGTATTTCCATCTTCTGGCAGAACATTATCTTAAGCATGCTTGGGATTTTTAAATTTATTTTTTGAACTTTTGTTTTCATTTGTAAAGGTTAATTGGCTGGCTGAATGCAAATTTATTTCAACCCCTGATGGATTCTTTCTATGTTTTTTTTTTCATTTTTTTTACATACAATAAATCCATTCCATTTCAATCATGTGTCAATTAGGTATGTATTTCATGTGCTTACAATTATTAATAATACTCTTCTTTTCAATATAACAATAATCACATCCCCATATAAATAATATAATTATTATCCAATATATCTATTTCAACAGCTTCTCTTACTGCTTTATAACTACATCTAATCCATTTTAATTTATTTTCTAACTATTAATAAAACAAATCCCATACCATGTAATATTCAGATTCTTCCTTTGATTTCTAATGTTAGTCTATTCATTTATGCACATTCAAGTTTTTTTATTTATTTATTTGATTGCTCTTTTCAATTTCTGCATTCTATATGGAAACTTGGCACATGGCTCTGGATTTATATTTTATTAACCTGCAAAAGCTTTTGGGATTGAAATAGTCAGAAAATATTTTCTCTGTCTTCTTTGCTTGCTCCCTGCTTTGAGTAAAATCCTATAGGTTTATAGAGAGAAGGGGGCTGACACTCAAAAGGGAAAAAGAGTCTGGCTAGCAACATGCAAACTTTAGTTGAATTTTTTTCTAAAAAATTTGATGCACTTACAAATTCTGTAGAAAACATTTTGAAAAAAAAAAACAGACATTAAACGTTAAACTTAAAAGAACTTGTTTTCAAACTAGCAGATTTGTTGGGAAGAAACACAGACATAGAAACCACACAGATTGTGGAGAACATTGAGAAGAAATGTCATTTCCCAGCTGTAAACTGGCCAGGAAGAAATATAGGTTCAGAAATAATAGAGCCAACTCCATATTCCTTCTCGAAGCTTAACATCATGCTTTTATTTAATAGCAGAGAGCTCTTTGATAGACTAGTGGCAAATGATTTTTAAGGGGTTTGAAGGAGAGTGGGAAATGGATTTCATACATATAATTGAGGAACAATCTTATCTGTTTCTCGAGGGAAGATAGATTGGCTTTGGAGATTGGACTTACTGTATTGAATTAATCAGCAATTGATAAGAGATAGTATACTGTAAAGAAACAAACATGGATATTTGATCCAAGACCAATCAGAGTTAATATTGTGGATGATTTGGAGTTGAAGCCATAGTTGATTACAATAATAGTTTGTTATCAGATAGTTCTGGAATTTCAATCTTCTCTTTCTTTTATCCACAATTTTTATTACTTTTTTACTTATTACTTTATTACTTATTAATTTGATATTTTATATAATGTATTTATTACCATTGTTTTTTCTGTTAATTATTTTATTATGAATATAGTTTATAGATGACAGGTTAATAATTTGTAAATAGATTTAGTAGTTTAAAATTTAAATTTAAAATTATTTTGGCCTATTTCGCAAAGGATGGGAAACCAGCATTGCTGTATTATATTAATCACCATTCAACTAGGGAGGTTGTTATGTTTATATGCATTAGTTTTTTTTTTTAAGACACTTTTTCATTTTGATGTCCTGTTTGCTGCATTTTTATTCCTTTGTCCTTTAAAATATTTTGGTGTTTCGTATCTTAACCTTCTTTGAATAAACTTAAAATTTTCTGAAAAGCAAAAGAGGCAAGATTCAATCACATATTCATCTCTTGATTTTTTTTGTACCCTCCCTCATCCATGGACATCTCTGTTTAATTACCAACCACTTCCGTATTGTTGCTAAGAAAACTATTTATTAAATCAGTTGAGCCTTGAAACACATAATTTTGTACATTCTTGGTATGAGCATCCGTGGGGGTGTGGCAAAAATAGCTATCATCAATAAACTACACAGTTGATGCAAATTCTACAATTGCATCACTTGTTTAATCCTGTTATGTCTCACATATTTTTCTGATGTCATTGTGACTTGTTAGGGAGGTGTTTGCATCTTTGAGTGTGTTTTAGAATTTAGACTTATATACTGCTTCATAGTGTTTTACAGCCCTCTCTAAGCGGTTTACAGAATCAGGATATTGCCCCAACAATCTAGCTCCTCAATTTACTGACCTTGGAAAGATGGAAGGCTGAGCCAACTTTGAGCTGGTGAGGATCGAACTGCTGGCAGTGGGCAGAGTTTTAAAGTAGAGAACTGGGATGAAATATTTAAACATACCCCATTTCTCCCTGTATGTGTTTCATGACACGTCATGCTGAGAACTGTAAAAATAATCCCAACTTTAAGGGACCTGAACATTTTTTGGATTCCAAAATGTTTAGATTTTCATTGCAGTTTAAAGAAAGAGCAAAGGAGATAGAAAAAGGGTAAGTGTGGGTAAGTGTGAATTCTGGAAGAGAGATGTAGGAGGCAGGCAGAAAAATTACTAATGGAAAGTGAAAGACACACACAGATGAAGCAAAAAAAAAAAAAAAGTGACTTGACTATGATTACCATTTCCAGTTCCTCAAATCTGGCCATTGTAACTTGACTTTAGACACCTGTCAGTTGATTTCTGTTTATTTCTAGCAACCATCATCTCTGTTGGGACAAGATGAAAAGAAGCTATTTTTGAGCTAGTCTTGCCCAATACTGCAACTGAAAGAAATTGTAGGTGTAGTTTTAGGTACTAGTTAAATAACACCCAGTAAATCCAGAAAGACTCGAAAATTCTATTTCACATATCAGTGTAGAAAGTAGTTAGCTGAAGTGCAAACAATTCTGCCGTATGCACATTCCTTTACTTCTTCATAGTATTTATGAACTGCAAAGCAAAAAAAGCTATACTGTCAGAAGTTCTGCGTACTTTGGTTGAGTAGACTTCAGTCTTGAAAAGCCAAAGGATGATACTGGCTGCAGAGCCTTAAAGATTCATCCCCCTTTTTTCATGCCGTTACATGTTGAAGATGAAGTTTTTAAGCCTTTGGTTGGTTAAATAAATCAATGTATGAGGGGTCCTTGCTGCTCTCTGAGCTTGCTTGTTTTCTTGCAGATGTTTCATTACCCAAACTAGATAACATCATCAGTACTGGTAAGGAGTGCAGTTTACTGTCAGCTTATATTCTGGAGGCTGGGTGGGGTGGTCTTAGAGATTCTTTGGTTGGGCTGTTTACTCTTGGCTCTTTGGCAGTTCCTTGATTGGGGCATTGTTTACTTGACTGTTGGTCTGATGTTGACCTTGGAATTAATCTATGCTGATTTGGGTGCTGATTGCTGGTGGAGAGGTGCTTGGGTCTATTTGTTCCTTTTTTGATTGGGTGATAATCTCTTTTGCATATTCTATAGATGTTGAAAGAGTGCAGAGAAGAACTACAAAGATGATTAGGGGACTTGAGGCTAAAACATAAAGAATGGTTGCTTGGAACTGAGTATGTCTAGTTTGATGAAAAGAAGGACTAGAAGTGACATGATAGCAGTGTTCCAATATCTCAGGGGCTGCCACAAAGAATAGGGAGTCAAGCTATTCTCCAAAGCACCTGAGGGCAAGACAAGAAGCCATGGATGGAAACTAATCAAGGTGTCATGCCCTTGGTAGAGTCCACTCTGAGGGAGAGGAGGAACAGCCAACAGGGAGTGGAGGTGTGGCTCCAGACGTTGTGGAGGAGGCTGGGGAAGGGCAGAGGGCGGCTGAGCAGTCAGAGAAGAACTAGGCCCATCCCCTCTTCATCCTAGGACATGCAGGGAGGAATGGAGAACTTGGTTTATGAAAAAGGAAGTGGCCATGATCCCCTCATTAGTTGCAGCTGGGGAGAATAGTATATAACACAGACGGTTACAACACAGTGTTGCCAGAAGCAAAGCATGTTTTATTTTGGGCTGAAGTTATCTTGGTTGGCATCCTTCCAACAGACTGTCCCTTGTTATCTCCTTGAAGTTGGTAATTACTTATCCTGGTCGGTTGTGGAATTTCCTTCGTTATAATTTGTTTTGGGTTTTTTATTTCACCTCTTATCTGCTCATTAAGTTTGGACTGTATTGCTTTCTTTTAAAGACTATTTTTGAGTACGTTTTATCTCCAATTGGGAATTTTTGAACAGTGGGGCCAAGTTGGAGGCATTAAAGGAAATTTATTTACGTTTTGGATTTTGTTACGTTTGTGTTACACTCCAGGTCATCACACAAGGAGAGAAGCAACCTAGAACTAAGGAGAAATTTCCTGACAGTTAGAACAATTCATCAGTGGAACAACTTGCCTCCAGAAGTTGTAAATACTCCAACACTGGAGGTTTTTAAAAAGAGATAGGATAACCATTTTTCTGAAGTGATATAGGGTTTCCTGCCTAAGCAGGGGGTTGGACTAGAAGACCTCCAAGGTCTCTTCCAGCTTCTCTTCTATTCTGTTGTTAATGTCTATGAGTCTATTGATGATTTGTCAGACTGCCAGACTTCTAAAAATTCCCTGACATTTTTGGACTTGGCTTGGTCTAGGATGGTCACATTTTTCCAATTGAAACTATGGTTAAATCAGTCTATATGTTGTGATGGCTAGTTGGTGTTTGTGGATGCGTTTTGCCAGTTTTCTGCCTGTTTGTCCTACATAGCAGTTGTAGTACTTATATTGTATGTTGTAGATGACTCCTGTTTTTTCTTCTGGGGTTCTTGGGTCTTTTAGTCTGCTTAGGATGTTTTGAAGGGCTTTAGTTGATGTCTGTGCTATGCAGATTCCATGTGGTCATATCAATGTATATATACATACCATAAGAGCAAATATATCCCCCACTTCTAACTTCACAATTTTGTCTGGTTCACTAGGTAATTCTCAAACAGCCCAATGAAAAGAAAACAATGACAAGTTGTGGTCGGCAATCCTTACATACACTGATTATTGTATTCTGTTTGCTCTTGTCAGCAGGTAAGTCTGACTTTTTCATTTATCAGTGGCTTTTATTTTGATTTCAAATCCCTGAAATATTTGCTGTGCTTAAGCTCTAGGTAGTTGCTAAAAAAAACTAAAATAGCATATATATATTTTAATGAGCTTTTCACAGGTCAGCACAGAGTTAATGAAAGACAATAGAAGAAAGTGACATTTGTTTTTCTTACAAAAGCTCCTTTCACCATCTGGTTGTTTGGTTGCTGTTTGTTTTTAATCAACCATAGAGCTGATATGTCTCGGAAAAGGCAAGTCAGCCATCCTAGCAATAGTTTACTTATTTAATATATGTGCATATTATTTCCTGCTGCTCGTTGGTTCAATAGAGCAACACCAGTAAAAATAACCTATAGGCAGATATTTCAAGACCTGTGTATACCTCCAATAGGAAGATCTTTAAAAAGCAGGGAGGGAAACAGAGTTAAAAGAGTTTTAAGAAGGGATTGATCAGCAACTCAGATAAGGTGGTATAGAAGAACAATGGCATTTCCAGGTTGACATGGACTTAGTGATTATAACTAAGACTAGAGTTAGGTCAAGATAGCGGTAGCAAATGTTCACCACAGGGGTGTCAAACATCCTGCCTGCGATAGGCCACAGAGTTGGCTCACGATAGGCCATGCAGTTGGCTCACAGGACATCCCAGAAATGATGAGAGACTGGCCCCTGCTACCTCGGGCCTGGCTACACCCATCTAGTTAGCCGCAATAACCAGGCCACATCCACCTCGGCCTCCCAAGAGCAAACAAAATCCCAATGTGGCCTATGACAAGATTGAGTTTGACACCCCTGATCTACCATATGTAAAAAAAAATCAGGTGGGGTTTTGATTATATGGTTGTGGCCATGATCTTGCTCCTCCTTCTCAAGGACATTAAAGTTGGGACAGATCAGGATATAATGACTGATTCTCCCTTTTCTGAAAAGGGCATAATCTACTCATTGTCTAGATGTGTCTCCCACCCTAGCTAAAAGAAACCTCCATTTTTTACCTCCATGAAGGTGGGTTTTGATTGAATTGTAGTGCACAGCCACTACAACCACAGACTCCAAAAGGACTCTCACAAGGTTTATTGATCGAAGGTAGATTGCAATAGATGTTTGGGGTGGTTTTTTTAATCTTTTTGTTCTCGGGAATGTCACAGACACCTTTGTATGTGTTTGATGCATCATTAGCTGCAGACAGTCAGCAGGGGGCTTGGTCTCAGACAACTCCTGTGTTGTATTGATTTCAACAGGGAAATTAAAGGGCTTTGTTTACCGGAAAAATCAATGGGACTTAACCATTAGAGCCTAATCAGTCCATGAAATGGAGAATCTCATTTCACATGTAAGGCTGGAGCGTTGGGGGGGAAAAATGAAACCCTGTCTTTGGTTGGAAGAAAAACGTTAAGCTACAGACCCATGAAATTAAGATGCTTCCAGCTGATTGGAGATATAGGATTCCACCAGTGTTTTTCCAAACTTGCGCCCACTTTAAGATGTGTGGAATTTTCAGCCTCCAGAATTTCCCAGCCAGCATATTTCCCAGTGAGCAGAGAGCATAGTGAGTGGTGTTAGAACCCAACATACTGGCTGGGAATTCTGGGAACTGAAGTCCACACATCTTAAAAGTGGCCATGGTTGAAAAACACTGGATTATGCTATAAAGTGTTAACAAGGGTATTCGGTCAATGTCCGTTCCGATGAGAAGAAAAAACGTGGTGATTTTTTGATCAAAACTAAGCTATGTTCCTATTGTAAATTTTTGGGGAAATTTTGTTTTGTTTTGTTTTGCCTCCACATTCACAGCTGTGGCATTAAGACAGAGGTCTCCAACCTTGGCAACTTTAAGACTTGTGGACTTCAACTCCCAGAATTCCTCAGCCAGTTGTAATCTACAGGTCTTAAAGTTGCTAAGTTTGGGGACCCCTGCATTAAGGAAATCCAAGATCTATCTGAGATTTCAGGGGTGTGTGTGCATATGATGAAGGGAATAGATCTTGGAGAATGAGGGGGAAAGATCTTGCTTGGGGATCTATTAGACAAGAGCAGCAGGATACACACATCCAATCACTTTTAAGCTCAGAGAAAGAAACTTAGGAAGTAGACGTCATAATGGATCAAAAAGGCGATAGGAAGTTTATATTTGACCGATTCAGTTAATATAATCTTACAATTATTATTATTCTGTTCATTTGCATGTACACTGAGCATTTCTGTACCGGAGACAGATTCCTTGTGTGTCAAATCACACTTGGCCAAATAAAATTCAATGCAATAAAGTAGAATTAATTCATCTAATTGTGTTTCCTGTCTGGTGTATCTGTGAGGGCTGGCATCCATCCTGCAAGTTTCCTAAAGTTTCTTTCTCTGACCGTTAAAGCCACTGGGAACTCCTGCCACTTTGTCTAATACTGGTAGTCTTCAATTTACGGCCACAATGGAGACCAACATTTATGTTGCCAAATGAGACATTTGTTCAACAAGTTTTGCCCCATTTTTACGATTTTTCTCGCCACATTTGTTAAGCGGATCATTGGAGTTCTTGATTCGGTAACACGGTTGTGGAGTGAACCTGGTTTCCCCATTGACTTTGCTTTGTCAGCAGGTCGCAAAAGGGAATCACATGACTCCAGGACACTGCAACCGTCATAAATGCGAATCAAGCATCCGAATGTAAATCACGTGACCATGCGGATACTGCCAACGGTCATAATTGTGAAAAATGGTCATAGGGCCATTGTAACTTTGAACGGTCACTGAAGGAACTGTTGTAAGTCAAGGGCTACCTGTAGTTTCCTAGGTGGCATGGCTTCCCCTCATTTCCCCCAAGGTCATAGGATACATGCCGTTGCAGAAATGTCTACCTGCTTTGCAATGCTGCATAAAAGCTAATTGTTCTTCTTTTCTGTTGCCAATGAGTTACAGAGAGATTTACACCTTGCCTTACAGCTTTCTCTGCACATTTTCGAGTCTGTGAGCCGTACACCGATTATAAAGGTCGTTCCCACTTTGGATTCCATTGTCCTCGACTGTCGGACAATAAATCATACATTTTTTGCTGTCACCACAACAACACCGTGTTTAAATATTGCTGTAATGAAACAGAGTTTCAGACTGTTATGCAGATGAACCTAACAGGCAGTGCAGATGGATACATGCATAAGTAAGTAAACACCATCCACTGAAGTTACATCTTCTTTTTTTTCTGTAATCAAAATTTGATTTCTCCGTATTCAAAGTTTTACTGAGTCATGAAAGCAGGTAGCAAAAATGTGTTTAATTGCGTGTGCGGCTAAAAATAAAAGAAGTAAATAACGCTGGAAAACGAGGAGGAGAGGGAATTGCCATTTTTTTCTGCAGAGCAGAAATGTTATACTTGGCTAATTGCTATTTTAAACTTGTGCAGGCTTTGCATATTAATTACTTCTACTCATTTGCACTTAAACGGTGAGATGCACTTGATTGTACAATCCCTGAAGTGTAGCCTCTTCATAAATTTTCTTTTTATAATTTTATTTTAAATCCCATGGCCTTTTTTTATTGCTTCCCTCCTTCCTTATATTTCCTTTTATTTTTGGAAATCCCTTTTAAAAACTCTGATTGAAAGCTGGTGAAGAAAGCAATTGAATTTCACAGCAGGTTTATATATGAAAGGAGTTTTCACCAGAGCGTAGACTCCGAATTTGCTTCTTAGCACCAACACTCAAAGCTGAGAAACAGCAAACTAGAGTCTAGTTGGATAATGGGAACTTCCCATCAGTGTGTTATTAGCAAAGCCATATACATGGAGTTTCAATCAGAGGTGGGTATTCAGCAGGTTCTGACCAGTTCTGGAGAACCAGTAGCAGAAATTTTGATTAGTTCAGAGAACCGGCAAATACCACCTCTGACTGGAGATTTTACAGTACCCTTCCCCTGCCACACACACCAAGCTACACCCACAGAACCGGTAGTAAAAAAATTTGAATCCCACCACTGGTTTCAATCATGTCTCATGGCTGCCATCTTGACTTTTTTGACCCCCTGGAGACACTTATTGGATCCAATATGGCAATGTGATGTTGGTTTATGTGGACAACACGCACAATATCAACCAACTCTGGTCTGTGACATTGTAAAAAATGGATTGAACCAAAGTTTGTCCATAGTCAGATGAAACAAAAAATGGAGGTTAGTTGAAAATTGAAGTGAAAATTTCCAATTTATCTACAGTTGTGTGGAGAAGAAAGTAAAATGAAAGAAACATGTACACCTGAAGGATATTCATATAATATTAAACCAAGACTTATGATCTAGGCCTCTTAATTGCATCTTTTCCCAGCTCAAGTATTGATCTTGATCTATGTTTGTGGGTGTAAACATATAATACATAGACTGATGATCTACTGATTGATCTCACACTTCAACGCTTGAAGTTTCTGCTAATTTGATTTAAATGCCAGGTGGGTTTATATGAATCAGAATGTTTGTTAGTCCCTCCCTGTAGGCACTTGCATAGGTTGAAAACTCTGTTCTTATATCAACAAGAATGTTCTTTGGCTTGATACAGTTAGAAAAATAAAATAAAGTACATGTGGAATCCCGATACTTTTGAAAGGAGATCTCACATCCCAGATCAAATTCAGTCACCTTCTGCTTATGCTGGAGTTGACATTCTGCTGGTCTTTATGGAGATACAGAAGGAGAAGACCTCAGTGTAAGTCCTGGGCAGATATAACTAAAGAATATCTGTCTTGGAAGCTGGTGGGAAGCAGATGATTGGATCTGTGAATGGTCAGGCTAAAGTAAAGGTCACAGAAAATGATCTTCCTCAAAGCTTCTCTCCATTTCTTACACCTCTCTTGTAAGTCAAAAACTACCTGTATGTATGGGTTAAAATGAATGAATAAGCAGGAATGTTTACAATTTTGAAACAAAATGTACTTTACTAAATATCTACAAAAATATTAACCAAAAAATAGGGAAAAAATTTCAAGAGGGAGAAAGAAAGTAAAAAGTAATTTCAGAATTTGTTTGACACAGTTACAAAATGCATTAAGCTTTTCATCTGAAATTTTGTAATACACAGTATTTCTATCATCACAAACCATTCTGATCCTCAAATCCAAGAATTAATACAGTATTCTTTCTGCCTCAAGTAAAAAGCCCAACAGTAGTTTCCACATAGAAACAAAGCTAGATGCTCATTTTTTTCATCAGAGTTTCGCACCTCAGCCAATTCCATTAATTTCACCATCCATTTCTCCATTGTGGGGATCTGTAGCTCTTTCCATCTCTGTGCATTCTGTACAAAAATCTTACTGCTGTTATCTTACATCAGAACAAAGTACTATATTTTGAGAGGAACTTTTCCTGAAACAAAACGTGCTTTACATATTTTGATGACGCTTTTAGATGAAGTACGATAGGAAGGAGGAGTTCTGCCATGCAAAATAAGGATCCTTATTATTGTTGTCATGCTAGAAGTACTTTGTAGTGGTGTCAAATTGAGTAATCGCCATGCAGAATTATACATGACATCTGATTATTTGCATTACAGGGCTGATATAAAGAGGTTTCTTTTTTATTTTTAATTCCCAAATGATACTGATGAATCTGTTGAAAGAAGCAAGGAATATGAGAAAAAAAATTGAAGAGGGATTGGAGAGAGTGTTTTTGAAAGTATCATGCCATGCATAGAATATCTTTTTTGCCCCAAAAATGTCCTACGGAAATTTGACCGAGTCGCAATAAACATTCTCTTGATTTGCTATTATTGCATGCATTAGATGCCTTATTTTCAATTTAGAATTGCATCTTTCTGAACTGGATTGAAGGAGGAGAAGGGAGGGGGGGAAATCCATATCATATAAATTATGTATCATTTATATTTCTGGTATACACTTGAACATGTATGATAATTGCTGTGCACTTAAAAAGGTTTGTCCTCCTTTCAATACTGGAAGGAAACCCCCCCCCCCCCCCCCCAAAAAAAAAAGATCTTGGGATTTTTTAAACTTTCAATCTCTCAGGGCATGTTGGAGTTAAGAGAAGTGCATGGAGTCCAGATCCATTCATCTCTTTTTAGGTTTCGATATAAGCCGGGGTGGGCTTCAAAAATTTTGGCAAAGAGTTCTCTGCCGAGTTGCTGGGTGGGCGTGACCATGGTGGGCGTGACCTAGTTGGCCTACATTTTTGCCCTCCCCCGGCTCTGGAGGCTGTCTGGAAGCCAGAAACAGGTCCATTTCCAGCCTTCCCAAACTTCCTGAAGGCCCATTTTTCACCCGAGCCTTCGCATGCGCCCTGCACTTAACCTGCATCCAAATTGGGCCATGTGGGGACTCCTGGGAGGGGCGGGGTGGGCGGGACCAGCCAGGATGGGATTTGAAGGTTCTCCGAACTGCACAGAATCTTAGCTAGGGGCTCTCCCGAACCCCTGTGAACCTCCAGCAATCCACCCCTGGATACAAGCACACACTTGCTTAAAAAGTCTAGAAGTTTTTCTGTTAATCAACAGAACATCAGAGTGAGAAAGATTAATCAATGGAACAGCTTGCCTCCGAGAATTGTCAGTGCTCCGTCACTCGAGGTTTTCAAGAAAAGGTTGGACAATTATGTGTCTGGGATCTCCTGCCTCGGGCAGTGGTTGGACCAAAGACCTCCAAGTCCCTCCCAGCCCTATGATTCTATGTTACAAAAAAAAAAATCAGAATCTGGTGGAACCTTTTTTTTTTTTTACTCTCGAATAATTTTATTATATTTTGCAAAGAATAAACATAAAAACACACTAACAAAAGAAAAGATAAAGAACAAAGAGAGAGCAGGGATAGAAGTGCAAAAAGATACTCAAAAAAGAGAAAATATATAAATATAACTAAAGAATGGGGATGCAGGCAGCACACGAAACCAGGCCCCCTCCAATCCATGAAAAAAACCTTTCTCCATGGAACTGGTCCCTGGTGTGCCAAAGGTCGGAGGCCACTGTTTTAGAAGGTCCAGCTGTCCATATGACCACACATCGCTCTCACCTGCCTCTTAACTGCGAGAGAAGCTCTTTGAACAGTTCTCCCCTTATGCCAGGGGTGCCAAACTGGATTTCATTGAGGGCCACTTCAGGGTTGTGTTTGACCTTGGCGGGGCTCGGGGTGGACATGGCCAACTTGACTTCACTTGTGTCGGGGCACCTGTAGTGGCCCATGTGTTCTGCCAGCAAAAACGGGCTCCCAATCTCTGTTTTCGGCTGGGACGGCCTCCTCCCTCTACCAGAAAAAATGGAACTCGGGCCCATACTCTGTTTTTGCTGGCAGAGGGTTGCAGGAGGCCATCCCAGCCTAAAATGGAGATTGGGAGCCCGTTTTCATTGGCAAAGGCACCACGAGCCAGTCCTTCTCTGTTTCCAGAGCAGCCCGCGGGCTTTGAGTTCAACAGCCTTGCCTTTTGCCATTGCTGGCATGCAAAATAACTTTACTGAGTCTCACCCCATCTGTGAAGAGGATAATTGTTTGTCTTCACTTCTCTATTTCCTAGAAAATCAGGTTGGCTTGGCTTTTCACTGAATCTTCCATTTTCAGTTAATTATGGGATTTTACCATTTTTTTCCTGGGCAACTCTTTCAGTATTGGTGTTTATCTTTTTTATAGATTTCATGGTAACCTGCCTTAGCAGAAAAATGATGTAAAACCACGACACACACCAATAAGTCATGGGTTTTGTTGGCTGGTGGGGGAATTCTGGGCGTTGAAATCCAGCCACCTTAAAGTTGCCAAGGTTGAGAAACACTGGATTAAACCTTTGAGGAATCCTTGCTAAGTTCTCACCAAACAATCAAACAGTAGGAAACTGTTTGGAAACAGCAGGGAAAGAATTGCTTTGAAAGCCTATTTGCTGATCTCTATAAGAAAATGATTTAAATTGAAATGCAATTTTCAAAGATATAGTTCCTCCTTCTATTATTGTGTGTGCATTTCTTAGCAAATTGGGGTTGACTTTGGTGACTTACTTCCATTATGCATGCTATCTGTGGAGTGAGCTGAGCTAACTACCATAAATGAACAAATAAGAGCAGGTGAAATGACTGCTTTTTAAAATAATGAAGTGTCACACATGTTCTTTTGGTCTGTCCATTTCAGGTATTAATGCTACAATAAATCATCATTAAAAACCAATGAGCAAGTCACCAAGAGGAGAATTGTAGTCCTTGAGTGAAACTGATATTTTTTGCTGCTGAATTATAGAAGATTTATATGCATTTCCATGATCATTTCTTATAACATTTCTCCTAACAAGAGTATATGTATTTTTCAATGCCTTTTCTTTAATATAATGCATTTTATTGAATTGAATTGCAACCCTCTTTGAGTCCATTTAAAAATAACAATAAATGTTATGACCAAATGCAGCTTATATATCATCTTTATTTATTTTGGGGCCCAGTTATTCACATTTTAATCTCTCCTTTTGTATGCTCTATTAGTGTAGAAAATGCACATTTTAGGTTCTTTTTCTATGCTTCTACATTTGGGAGGTAGCAAGTGAGAAAGTTTCTGTTGAAGCACAAATTGAATCTATACCCACTTTTTTCTCCTTTTCGCAGGACATAAACTCATCCTGTTTTCATTTATCACTCTTCCATCTTTTTGTAATATTTGTTTCACTTCCTTGGTGCTAATTGATTGGAACAGCTGTGGGGCATCCTCAGAGGATATATTTAAAAAAGTCTAGTTATAGCTATGGTCATCAGACTGAAGACTCTGCCTGTTTTTGGCATATGCTTCAAATAACTTTAAAAGGAAGCAGCAGTTGCAGCCACTATCTTGGCTGTTTTATCCTCCCTCCCACAGATGTTTCTGAAGAGGTGGCATTTTTCAACACTTCTCCCCACCCCCCCACCCAACCCCTCAGGAAAATGGAACAAGGTCACAATTCTGATTGGATGTTATGAGGTCACTACATGGCAAAATCTCAATCTGGACTGTGTCACTGGGGACAACTTAAGCCTAACAAGCATTTTGATCATTCTGAGGAGAGATGTTTTAAATAGGCCATGAAAGTTTGTGTAAACCCCATACCTCCCAATAAAAGGAAATAACTTTTTTTAAAAAATATATTTTTATTTTACTCAAAACAAGATTAAAATACAAAATACTCCAAAGAATTTAAAAAAAAGAATCAAAAAGAAAAAGGACCAAAAGTTAAAACAATTAAAAAGAAAAAATTGCATCAAAGAAAACACATATACACATAAATCCCCTCTAGCTGAATACTGATTAATAGATTACTACAAACATTAGTTCCCACCCCTTACAAAACAAGCCCTCCCAAAAAATTTAATACACTAAATCTATTTACAAATTGTTGACCTGTCTTCTGTAAATCATTTTAGTGACAAAGTGATTAACAGAAAAATAATAACACTAAAACAAAATTAAATTAAAACTAAATTAAAGTATCAAAACTCTCTGATAACAAACTGTTTTTGTAATCCACTCATAAAAAGTGTATGATAGCCTCTTATCAAGGGGTGACAAACTCAAGAACTGCGGCCCGGCCCAACCTGACCTGGCCCGTTTAGATCTGACCTGTGGGGCCACCCTGGAAACGGTGAAGGACCAGTTTGTACTGCTTCTGCCAGCAGCTGTGGGATGCCATCGCAGCTGAAAACTCAGGCCATCACAGGCGCCCCCGACCTGAGTGATGTTGACCTGCCCGCCACGGCCTCCCGCCCCCCCCCCCCGAGGTCAAACACAACACTGATGCAGCCCTCAAAAAAATTGAGTTTGACACCCCTGCTCTTACTTATCCCAAGTCATCTCAAAAAGTTATAAATAATTTGTGCTGGATCAAATAATCCACATTTGTTCCTTAATTAAATATAATAAATTCAGTCTCCGGAATAAGCCGATCAAAGTCCAAATAGAAATAATTAGTAGTTAACTGTGATAAATCCATCCAGTCTCTCCGAGTCTTTGTCACTTCCCTTCTTAGTCGAAGAGCTGATAATGTTGGAATACACAGACTTAAACTTTGGAACAACAGATGAAATCTCATCTCTAATCCTCCAGCCGTGACAATATCTCTTTGATCTGGAGCTGAGTCAGAGTCCTCTTCTCCAAATATTTTTGCAAAATCAGTATCATCTCATCAAAAAAGATATGAGCTAGAAGCTGCCAAATTCAGATTTTGACGAACTTGAACAATGGACCCTATCCAACAAAATGAATTTTAATGTGAAGGAAAAGCAAAGCTTTACATTTAAGCAGGGAAAAATCAAAGATATAAATACAGGCGAGATCTGGCTTAAAAACAGTAACTGTGAAAGGGACGTTGGAGTCCTAGTGGATGATCATTTGAATATGAACCAACAATGTGCAGCCTCTGCCAAAAAAGCTAATACAATCCTGGGTTGTATAAACAGAGACATAGAATCAAGGTCACATGAAGTATTAGTGCCGCTTTACAAAACCCTAGTAAGACCGCACCTGGAATACTGCAACCAGTTTTGGCACCATGCTACATAAAAGATGTTGAGACTGCAAAAAGTTCAGAGAAGAGCAACTAAAATGATCAAAGGCCTGGAGACTAAACTATATGAAGAACAGCTGCAGGTTTTGGTTCTGGCTGGTCTAAAGAAAAGAAGAATTAGGGAAGACATGATAGCAGTATTCCAGTATTTGAGGGACTGCCCATAAAGAAGAGGGGGTCAAATTATTATCCAAAGCACCAGAGGGCAAGACAAGAAATAATGGTTGGAAACTAATCAAAGAGAGAAGCAACCTGGAATTAAAGAGAAACTTCCTAATAGTGAGGACAATTAACCAGTGGAACAGCTTGCCTCCAGAAAGCATGGGTGCTCCCTCACTGGAGGTTTTTAAGAAGAGACTGGACAGTCACTTGTCTGAAATGATATAGGTTCTTCTACTTGATCCGAAGGCTGGACTAGAATTCCTTTCCTATCCTATCCTTTCCTTTCCTTTCTTAAGTTTCAGCCCTTATTCAGCAATGAAACTTTATTAGGGAACAAAGAACATATTTTTTCTTCTATATTTCAATCCAAAATTATATTTAAAAATTCAATAGAAGTAGAAATAAACTCCAAATATTTTGCAAATTCAAAAGGTACAGAAATGCAGTGGTGAGAGAGGTTTTTGTTTTTTTTAAAGAATCTTCAGGGTGGGCCCAATGCTACTCGTGCTTCCATATTGGAAAAGAAGAAATTATCCAGAATAACATATATCCAAAAGAAGAAAAAAGAAAAAAAAAACCAATTTAGAGTCCAGCAAGGGGTTGAAATAAATTAGCATTCAGCCATTATTCAATGTTTGAAGCCAGAAGCAAAATAAACAATAAATTCAAAAGTGAAAGTTAAAACTCAGCATCCTTAAGATAACAAAACTGCTGACAGGAAGATTTATATGGTTCACTTCCGAAAGTCATCTTGGGTCATTCCGGAATGCTCCCCTTCAAAATCAGAGAGCAGGCACCGCCAAAGAACCAACTTTGGCAGCAAAATCAGAAGATCATCGGTAAGGGAGGAAAAGGAAGTCCCTACCATGCAGCCACCATCTTGAGAGGAAGTCAGAAGGAAATATCTTTTAGTGACATTGTGGAATCTCCGTGGAATTTTCTTAGCGCCACTATTATGTTGGCTGGGTTCGAGGTCATTTTTTTTTTGCGTTCTTGTTACCATCTGATCTAGAAAAAAACCTAACTGAATTTTTTGGGGGGGCTTGGGATCCCTTTCCAGTACCCAAGTAGCAAAAAATAAGTCTTCTGGATTTATTTACTGCTATCCATTCTGCCACCTTGTACGCCTCTTCTATGCTAGAGTTATGCAGGAACAGTTAATTAGAATTAGAATTCTTTTATTGGCCAAGTGTGGTTGGACATAGAAGGAATTTGTCTTGGTGCATAGGCTCTCAGTGTACATAAAAGAAAAGATACATTCATCAAGAGTCAAGAATCATCAGGTACAACACTTAATGATAGTCATAGGGTACAATAAGCAATCAAATCATACTAGGAAACAGTCAATATAAATCGTAAGGATACAAGCGACAAAGTTACAGTCATACAGTCACAAGTGGGAGGGGATGGGTGATAAGGAGTGATGAGAAGATTAATAGTAATAGTAGGGCAGACTTTGTAAATAGTTGGACAGTGTTGAGGGAATTATTTGTTTAACTGAGTGATGGTGTTCGGGGGAAAAACTGTTCTTGTGTCTAGTTGTTCTGGTATGCGGTGCTCTCTACAGCATCCTTTTGAGGGAAGGAGTTAAGACCCACACCTTAAGAAACTACCGAGTGAGTTACCATTCTGAGCATGGCTTTCCAGCAGGAAAGAAGTTAGAATCCTAAATCATACAGACATCCAGAGAATTGCTTTTTTCCAGATGTTTGTCTCATTTAAGAATGTGAATAATCTAGTTACTCCTAGCAAAATACTCCCCACCAGTGGGAGCTCACTAGGAGGGGGCAGGGAAGCAGCAGGGTGCCCACTTGGTAGGTGGGTGATTTAAATGCACCAGAGCAGTTAATTATCAAACAAACTGCTGTTGCAAATTGCCTCCTACCAATTGCTGAGATCTAAACGCGGAGAAAGTTGGGCCCTCGGGTCTTCCCTCCCTGTCATTGAGTGAGTGAGAGTGTGTGCGTGCATGCATGCACATCAAACTCTTCAAATGGCATCACTGTGCTTTTTAAAGTCCTTCTAGCTGGGAGTCTGGGTTGGTCATGTGAATCCAACCAGAGTCCACCATTCTCTGTCTCGGGGTCATCCTTTCCCCACCTCTTGTCTCCTTTGCCCTACTTGGTTTAGTAGCCAAAAGCATCCTGCTTGGAAATTCGTGCCATTATGAATAAAGATAATCTGTTACGATGTTGGTCATCAAAGCAGCAGGGCTTCCACTTACATCCATCCTGGGTTTTTTTTCTATCTGTGTCTGTGTGTGGAGAGAAAGACATTGGTTTTAAAGATCAGAAGCCGATAAAATGAGACGTAGCTTCCCCCAGGTTTCCTCATCAGCCCCAGGCACAGGGTTTTTTTTTTTTGTTTTGTTTTCTTTGGTTACTTGGGGAAACATGGATGAGTGGTGCGGTGACCTAGAGGTGGAGTTCTTGCCTCACAATCAGGAGACTGATTGTGGGTTCAATCCTAGGTAGAGGCAGATATTATTCTCTCTGGGCACGATCTATCTTTATCTATCTATCTATCTATCTATCTATCTATCTATCTATCTATCTATCTATCTATCTCTATATATATATTTATTTATATATATATTTATCTGCTGAATATAACTCTGCATTGGCGACAGGAAGGGTATCTGGCCAGTAAATCCTCAGCTCCATTCAGTTGCCCAGACTCTACCCCGCAAGGGATTATGAGGTCATTAAAAAAAGATGATGATTTGGGGAAGCTTGGAGATCCAAAAAGAAAAAAACTATACAAGAGGAAGCAAAGAAATAGGCTCAAGCTTAACTTCAGGAAAAACTTCCTGATTATACAAATGTTTGGCCTGTGAAGCAACTGCCAGTTGAAGTGATGACAGATCTTCAAGCAGAGGCTGAATGGCCATCTGCAGGGGGTATTACAGGTAGTCCTCGACTTATAGCAGTTCATTTAGTGACCGTTCGAAGTTACAACTGAAAACAGTGACTCATGACCATTTTCGACACATAACTGTTGCAGCATCTCCACAGTTACATGATTTACATTCGGATGCTTGACAGCTAATTCGTATTTATGATGGTTGCAGTGTCCCCGGTCATGTGATCAGCTTTGGCGACCTGGCAAACAAAGTCAACGGAAAACCATTTCCATTATTATTGTAGGAAATCTCAAAGAAGCAAACCCTAAATGCATGTGCCCCAAAGGCACCTACAAATCAGACCAAAAGTTGTAATCAAAAAGCTAAGAAGGTGGTTGTAACAGTGTGATTGAACATAGATGTGACACATATTTTAAAATGACCTTTTTTTTTAACCACACCGCACAGATGCCTTGCTAGGAATTCAACTCCGCATAAAATTGTATTAATCAGTGGAATATCTCCAGATATTTCATAGAGCGATTCCAGAACATTTCTTTGTAAACCTGGGTTAAAAACAGCTTAAATCCAGCCGGTAGCCAAAATGATCTGTTTAAGGAAGAGAAAAAAAAGGGGGGGACGCGGTGTCTCAGTGGCTAAGATGTTGAGCTTGTCGATCAGAAAGTTGGCAATACGGCGGTTCGAATCCCTAGTGCCACGTAACGGAATGAGCTCCCGTTCCTTGTCCCAGCTTCTGCCAATCTAGCAGTTCGAAAGCATGTAAAAATGCAAGTAGAAAAATAGGCACCACTTTGGTGTGAAGGTAACAGCGTTCTATGCACTTTTGGTGTTTAGTCATGCTGGCCACATGACCATGGAGACGTCTTCGGGCAGTGCTGGCTCTTCGGCTTTGTAACGGAGATGAGCACCACCCCCTAGAGCCGGAAATGACTAGCACATATGTGCAAGGGGAACCTTTACCTTTAAAAAAAACACTTGGTTGCAACACAAATAAAGAAGACCTAAGGCTTCAGTCACATAGGTGTAGCTGCCATTTTGATCCATATCTCATATCCACCCTTCTTGGGATACACTCCTGTGTTTTATAGCAAAAGATTTATTTGCTGTATATAAACAGGAACGATGCCTTATCAATGCAGTACCCATTTAATACTGATAAGACAAGATCTTGATCACACAAATGCTTAGTTCAAGAGATTAAATTTAAAGGCAGACGTTATCAGAGTTAACAGCATCTAAAATGCAGACATTTTGTCTTACGATCAAATCCTTTTTTTAAAAAAAATGTGTTATATTTAAATTCAGATAAAATACATTTTTGTATTTAAACTAGCCCAAGCAGATGTTGTTTTTAAGGAACAGATGGAGAGCCCACATAATGGCCTCATTGAACAAATTGCTATTTTAAAATTGAGTGTTCACTTTTCAGTACATAATTTTTAATGAACCAGAGAAGGCACTTTATGGACAAGTGAGACGATTCAGTTCTGAGAAGAGTTGATTTCCCACTCGGGATATTTGTGAGTCTACAAGTGACTTCTAACAAGTCAGAAGTGAATACAAGTATTTCTTTTGACATCAGTTGGGATCAGAACTTCCATATCCAAGCGAGGTGGTCATTAAGTGAGTTGTGCCTTCTTTTTACAATCATTCTGCCATGCTCATTAAGTGAATCAGCAATAGCACTTGGACTTATGTAGTGCTTTACAACCCTCCTCTGAGCGGTTTACAGAGTCAGCATATTGCCACCAAACAATCTGGGCCCTCATTTTACCAACCTCGGAAGGATGGAAGGCTGAATCAGTCTTGAGCCTGGTGAGATTTGAACTGCCAAATTGCAGGCAGATGGCAGTCAGCAGAAGTAATCTGCAGTACTGCACTCTAACCACTGCGCCACCATAGCTCATATCAGGCTTCTTCCACTGACAGTTTGGCGGAAGCCAACTGAGAAGTTTGCAAATAGCACTGCATCTATTGTAAATCAAAAAATAAAATACAAGCTGAATAGTCAAGACCTTGTTGATGACAAAAACTTTGTCAAGGACCTTGGAGTATTCATCTCAAATGATTTAAGTGCTAGAGCCCATTGTAACTACGTAGCCAAAAAGGCATTAGGAGTTGTTAACCTAATCCTGCATAGCTTTTTCTCCGGTAATATCACTCTACTAACTAGAGGATATAAAACATTTGCTAGACCAATACTTGAATACAGCTCATCAATCTGGAACCCGCATTACATATCTGATATTAATACAATTGAGAAAGTCCAGAAATATTTTATGAGAAGAATCCTCCACTCCTCTACTCATAGCAGAATACCTTATGCCACCAGACTTGAAATTTTAGACCTAGACAACCTAGAACTACACTGCCTTCGGTTCGATCTAGGTATGGTATATAAAATCATGCATTGCAATGTCCTACCTGTCAATGAATACTTCAGCTTCAACCCACAACAATACAAGAGCACACAAACTCAAGGTAAACCGCACCAAACTTGATATGCAGGAAATATGACTTCAGCAACAGAGTGGTCAATGTCTGGCATACTCTACCTGACTCTGTGGTTTCTTCCCCAAACCCCAAAAACTTTAACCTTAGACTGTCCTACTATTGACCTCACCCCTTTCCTAAGAGGTCTGGAGGGGGCGTGCATAAGCGCACCAATGTGCCTACCGTCCCGGTCCTCTTGTTTCTTTTTTTCTTATTCGTATCCATTTCATGTATTTATAACCATGCTTATACTTATACCTGTTATCCAATGATTGTTTGACTAAACAAACAAACAAATAAATAAATACATGCCATTGCAAGGCACCAAATTTTTTCTTCTATGACTTCAGGGACACTCTGATGGTCATAAGACCAAAGAAAGACAAATTTGTAGGTCTTTTTTTCCCTCTCTACTATCATAACTTTGAATGGCTGTTAAATGATTGGTCGTAAGTCAAAGATTACTTGTATTCCCTTCTGTGTATTTCAGAGTCATTCAGTAGCTTGTAACCAAAACAGAGAATTTCGTGAGCAACTCCCAGCTTTTCTGTGGTTTATTTGCTGTCTTTCTATCACCTGAAATGCTCAATCACAAGCCACTGGTTTAATCATTTTCCCTAGTTTTTTCTGCCCACTAGGTAAAAAATCCAAAGAGATTCCTTATGTATATGACCCATTGTCATTATTTTCATTCAGATAACAGCCATTCTGCAGTATTTTTCCCCCCAAAATGTAAAACTGGGGTGAGGTGAAGAGCAGGGACTGCATTTCTCCAGGCTGTTCCACTAAAGATAAGACTCCAAAGGAACTATCTCCAGCAATTAATTAATTTTTGTAAGAAGAGCACACAGACAAGAAAACGAACGTGAAACTGATGGAAACGTTGCCTTGACTCTATTGGGTATTGAGAACAACTCACCTAACAAATCAGATGGAGAAAAATAACCAGATCCAAACTCTGTGCGACCGCACAATATTGAGGATTATGATTGAGCAGAAGCTGTAGGTCCACCATGTTGTATGGTGGAATCTTAGTGTCTCAGCTGTGAATTAGCAGGAAGGAAGAAGCATTTTTTATTATAGAGTCATAGAATAACAGAGTTGGAAGGGACCTTGGAGGTCATCTAGTCCAAACCAGAGTTGGTATTCAGCAGGTTCTGACCAGTTCCGGAGAACCGGTAGTGGACATTTGGAGTAGTTCGGCGAACCGGCAAATACCACCTCTGACTGGCCACTCCCCCATCTATTCTCTGCCTCCTATTGAGTCCCAACTGATTGGCTGGATCTTCTTTGGTTGTCCTGCACAGGAGAACGGAGCTGGAAAGCAGGTTAGTGGGGTGGGGAGGGAATGGGGATTTTCCACAGGACTGCTAGTAAAAAAAATTAGAATCCCATCACTGGACCAAACCCCTGCTTGAGCAGGAGAGTCTATTCCAAATATTAGCCTCTACCTAGGATTGAACTTACAGCCTCCTGATTGTGAGGGGAGAGCTCCACCTCTAGGTCACCAGAGCCCCAGGAGACATTTTACTTTACGGTGTCAAAGTTAATAAATACCGGAAAGCCCTACAAAATGCAGCTCCCCCTTTTTTCTGTTTTCTCTTGGAAAAGTTTATGCTGCCTACACCTATCCACATTTTTCTGGAGCATAAATAGTTTTAGAAAGAAAACTGACAGGTGTCAGGTATCTTCATAGATTTCACTGTAGCATCTCTGAACTGTTTGCAAGCCAACATACAACACATACAGTCCTCCTGGCTCATTTTGAAAAAAAAAAAAAAAAACCCAGAAGTTGCTTTTCTAAGAGAGCTGAAATAATGGTTTCATCAGTTTCAAGTACTGTTTTTATGACTTTTGTTCTCTTCATTTTTTTTATGAGAAGAATCTTGGTTTCTATGTATTTGTTTCCAATGCTAAATCTTCAGAGCAGCAAATGTTTGCCAGGATTGTGCAACACATGAACACTGCTTTGGATTGTGCTAAAGTTTGGTGCAAGCAAAGTATCACATTATTGTTATGTGTGGGTAATCTACAATTGGATTCGCAATCTAAGACTGGTGGAAACTTAATAATTTCATGTTCTAACCAAGGACCTAAGAATTATTAAGGTAGCATCGAAGAATTTAGGCAGTTCCAAGCAGAGTACTGTTTTGTAAATTAGGGTGCTGAGGTCTGATAAATTCAATATTTCCAGATATCAAGGAAATTCTTTAAGTGGGTCTAGAACAACTCGCCATGGTCAACTTGCTGTGACAACTTGCCATGGTCAACTTGCCATGAGACAAGTTGCTGTGGGACAGGAGTTGAAAAAATGGTGGAATAGAATAATTAAAAAAGGATGCAAAAAGAGGGACAAAATGAAATGGGAATGACAAAAATTTAAAGATTTTTAAATTATTTTAAGTAATTAATTTGAATTGCTGAATTGTCCTGTGGCAAATTATCCTGTGGCAATTTGACCATGGTGAGTTGTCCTGTGCTAAGTCAGCCATGGCGAGTTGTCCCATTCTACCTTTAAGTATCTCTCGAGAACTCCAATCACCATCACTATAATAAGGGATTTATTTTTTCAAAAGTGCTGAACTTCAATCTGCAAGCCCTGGTATTTCATAATTTTTCCCAATTGTTTTTCCTCTATCCTAACGACTCCCAGAATAGCAAAATCAATGAATCAGGCCTTCTTCATTTCAATAACTGTGATATTTGGCATATTATGAACAAAAGGCCTGTCAATCTATTCTCCAAAGCAGGGGTGTTCAAACTCGATTACACTGAGAGCCGCATCAGGGTTGTATTTGACCTTGGGGGGGGGGCATGGCCAGGTGGGCGTGGCAGCTCAACATTACTCATGTCGCGGGTGCCTGTGGCGGCCCGCGTGCTCTACCAACAAAAACGGGCTCCCGAGCTCCGTTTTCAGCTGCGACGACCTGCTGCAACTCTCTGCCAGCTAAAACAGAGCTCGGGAGGGGGGGCACGTGCAGCCTTCCCAACCTCCTTTTTCACGGGCAGAGGCATCGCGGGCCGGTCCTTTGCTGTTCCAGGTCAGCCCAGCAGGCCAGATCTAAGCACCCTGCAGGCCAGATCTATCCCATGGGCCTTGAGTTTGACACCCCTGCTCCAAAGCACCTGAAAGCAGGATAAGAAGCAATGGATGGAAATTAATCAAGGAAACATGCAACCTAGAACTAAGGAGAAATGTCCTGAAGGTGAGACTAACCAGTGGAATAGTTTGCCTTCAGAAATTGGGATGCTCCATCCCTGCCATTATTATAGGGTCTCCTGCCTAAGCATGGGGTTGGACTAGAAGACCTCCAAGGTCCCTTCTAACTCTGTTATTATTATTTTTTTCTGGTCTTTTGTAGTTGACAGATGGAAATTTTGTCAATGCGCAGATTTTCTAAGTGTCATCCAAGTTTTTTGGTTTGTGCTGATAATGATTTGGATCACCATGAGTGGCTTATGCCATAACCTTTCAATTTCAGTTTTTAGATCTTGATACTTTGTCATCTTCTCTAATTCTTTGTCTTCTATTCTACTATTTCCTGGTATTATCTTTTATTTAGTATGTATGAGTGTGTGCATGTATGTATACACCTAATTTTCCTGTCTCCTATTTTCCCCACAATAACATACTCAGAGTTGGATTAGGCTGAGAGAGAGTGACTGACCCAAAGTCACCCAGCTAGCTTTCATGCCTAAGGGAGGACTAGAATTCACCATCTCCTGATCACTAGGCCAACATCTTAAACACTATAGCAACTGAATGCAGAATTATGTGGTTTATGTCAAGGAAAATTCACTTTGCAGAATCTAAATTTTTATATTGAGTAGTCGAGCTGCTATCAAATCACTATTATAGTACTCAGCCCCAGATTCTCCTCTAGGATAGGAATTTAATAATCAATAGTAATAATATATTACAAAGAATTACCAAGTTTCTCATATATTGTACTTTAACAGAATGACAGATTATCACACTGGGATTTCCTGCTTTCCTGTCTCAGTTAAAGATATGTAGCAATTGCAGATGGGGAATAAACAATAATACTTAATGTTAAATGCTGAAATTAAGAGAAGCATATCATAGGCATCTCTCTTTTTAGCTTGTCATACCCTCCTCCTCTAAGACACTTTAATTCAGTTTTTTAAAATATGCATTTATTGTATATTTCTTGTACATAGGTAAGCTTAAAGCTAGTAAGACATTACAAACAAATGAAATTACAGGAACAGTACTAGAAAGAATATCCTAACAAGCTTTAGTAGTCAAAAGATTGATTATTACAATAATGGCAAGTGGGACAGAGCTAGATACGATATTCCATAGTTTTGGCACTTAACAAAAGTCTTGAAGGGTGGAAACAGAAGGGATTTATATATATATATGTGTGTGTGTGTGTGTGTGTGTGTGTGTGTGTAAGGTTTTGAGCGGATAATTTAAATAATAAATAAGGGAGACTAGGATAGATCTATTTCGAGCTAGTTAGCTCTCTTCAGCTAGCCATACTCTTACTGGGATTCGAACCAGGGAAGTATTACATATGAGGCATACTTCCCTGGTTCGAATCCCAGTAAGGGTATGGCTAGCTGAAGAGAGCTAACTAGCTCGAAATAGATCTATCCTAGTCTCCCTTATTTATTATTTAAATTATCAACTCAAAACCTTATACACATGTAAACAAAAGGCAACGAAACAAATAGCTTTCTGTCGGTATGGTCTCTGGTGATGAGCCGAAAGACAGAAAAGAAAGCAGTATGCTTTCTCCCTTAATTGGGGCTTAACAGGGTGTTGTAACACAAAGTATATATATATATATATGTTTTCTGAGGTTTTCGTGGGTATTTGTATGTGAATCTTTGGTTATTCGGGTTTTCTCCCGTGTAAAATTGGAAGTATCTAGGCGACGTTTCAATGAAGTCTCATTCATCATCTTCAGGCTTGTGCCTTTGGCTTTGTACAATATATATATATATATATATATATATATATATATATATATATATATATATATACATATAAGCTTATGACCTTGATATAAGCTTATATATATATTGTACAAAGCCAAAGGCACAAGCCTGAAGATATATATAATATATATATATATATATATATATATATATATATATATATATATATATATATATATATATATATATATATATATATATATATATATATAAGCTTATGACCAGAGAAAGATGGGTCTTGGTTGAGTGCCCATCTGAGAAACTTAAATTCTTAAAGGGACAGGAAGAGAACCAATAATACTGAAGATGTACTGAAAAAACATTGGAAAAGAGGGGAGGAAAAATAGAAGAATAAAATTGAAGGATATATGGAAATTTGCTTGTCATTTCTAAAAGACTTTATGGCTATAAGTAAAACAAGAAGAAATGAGCTTCAGTAACATAAAATGTCAGTTAAAAACATAAAAGCATTAGTAACTTAAAATGTAGCAGAATATACCAGAGAAAGACTTAGACTAGTTTTATTGTCACTTTAAATGTACACTAATCGGCATAAGATTAAAAAGAAATTTTGATGCATACAGTTCTCAAAAAGTCACCACCTCCAATATACACTATATAAACATGACAAACAAATAAATAAATGCATAAATAAATGCATAAATAAATAAATGCATAAATACAGTAAATATGCATGTACCCACATACCCACATATATGATACAGAGAAACAACACAGTCTAATTCGGATGTATACATGCACATGATGAGAAAAATGAATCTTGTGAATTTACCAGATGGATGACATGGGGAGCAAAGCTGTTACAGAATCTGGTAGTCCTGTTAGAAAATATAAAGGGATAAAATCTCCCCTCCAAATATTAAACTAGATTCCTTAATCTAGATCACTCCAGGTTTCTTAAATGCTGATTATCTGCTAAGACCCACACTAAGATCCATGGGACCTTTCATTGTTTTAATCTGATCTTGCACCCAACCAGCAGAAATTTCAAATTCGTATGGAAAGATGTTATTCTGAGCATCCTGCATCTTTGTTGTACTGATGTTTCCACTGCTTTGACCACAAACTTCGTAGACTTGGAATCCTTTGAGCTGGTTCCGTTCCTCCTCTCTAACTCAACGAAATATAGTTCAACTGGAAAATGTTTTCCTCTGGTTGATTGTACTTGAGCAATATAAATCTTTTATAGAAAGCCCTCCTACAGAGGAAGTGAAAAGATTCCTGTAAATAGAAATGTGTTGGGTTTTTAAAACCGAGTTAGCGCTAGGCAGCTTCTGAAAAGAAAATCGATCCTATTTGAAAGAGGAAACTGCTTAAAAGTTCCATTTAAAAAAAAAAACACGATTTGATCCAAGAGCTTTTTGCTTCTATATTTCTCTATTCATTGAACCAATACTATGTATGTAAAAATGCTTTCACTCCCACCCTCGGCGTCATCTCTATCCGATTGTAAATGACTTTCTGGAGAGCCTATACAGAAGAAATGTAGGACAGAAACGAAGCAGGCTGTGAATCTAATTAGTAACATAATGTAATACATTTTACAAAGCATTGCTAGAAGCAGAACTCTGAGTAAAAAAATAAAAAAACAATATTGGAATGCAAAACTAGGGAGCCACTTGGCAATCCTGTGTTTTTCGTAGGCCAAAATCTGCAATTGGCAAAATCATATTGAACAATTTTTACTCAAGCTGAACTGTCACAGCTTGAATGTCTCAAAACAAAACATTGGATAAAGAAAAGGGAGAAAGTTTCCATTAATGCTGTCTAGTTTCTTTAGTCTTTTCCCCACCAAATTATTTTTTTCAATGGATGGCATGTGAAACAAAGGATTTTCAAACTGTATTCTTTAGGCTATGTGATGCAAAAGAAGCTCTCTGCTCCCAATTATTTGCCTTTTCAAAGAAGCCACGGGACAGGAAAAACTTCCAGAAACTTCATCTATACCAGTGTTTTTCAACCTCAGCATCTTGAAGATGTATGAACTTCAACTTCCAGAATTCCCTATGCTGACTGCAGAATTTTAGGAGTTGAAGCCCACACGTCTTAAATTTGCTGACATTGAGAAACACTGGTTTAGTCCATCCATCCCATTTCAAAGGTTCCAGGTTTCACAGAGTCCAAATTTCCCCTTCCCAGCCATGGCAGTGAGTTAGTTTATCCAAGTTTTTGCAGTGTGGGGGTTTGTTTCCTTTATTGATGGACATCAATAGCAATAGCACTTAGACTTACATATCGCTTCATGGTGCTTTACAGCCCTCTGTAAGTGGTTTCACAGAGTATTATAATTGCCCCCAACAATCTGGGTCTTCAGTTTACCAACCTCCGAAAGATGGAAGGCTGAGTCAACCTTGAACCGTTGAGAATTGAACTGCCAAATTGCCGGCAGCGAGCAGAAGTAGCCTGCAATGCTGCATTCTAACCACTGTGCCACCATAGCACCCCACACAGAACATCAAGATATACCATCTATCATAGGCAGATGTCTCATCCTTTTGTTGAAGCTAGTAGGCAAGGTGTGTGCAATGTTGCAAGAAGCCTCATCGGAGTCTGAGCATGCTGGTTTCACTTTTGGGAAGAGCAGAAGCAGAGGTAGAAACATGGATCATAATAACCAGTGGTGCGATTCAACCAGTGTAACCACTGGTTCGCTTTGCGGGGCCACGCAGCATTTAGAAAAGACCATTTTTAGCTATAATACTCATCTCCTGCTGCAGCCTCGGTGAGTAAAACAGCTGATGTGGGGCAAACTGCTCTGCCACGCAAATCAGCTGTGCTCAAAAACAAGGAAATAAAGGACAGGAAAAGGGCAGGGATGGGTGGGTGGGCGGGGCCAAATCATCACCAGAACTACCAATTCGGCCGAACTGGTAGAATCGCACTACTGATAATAGCCAGGGTTGGGATTCAATTTTTTTAACAACCGGTCCTGTGGGTGTGGCTTAGTTGGTGGGCGTGGCTTGGTGGTAATGTGACTAGCTGGGTGTGGCCAACTCAACATCATTCACATCGAGGCACGCATCTCCTCGCCTGGCCTCTCATAACTGTGGGGATGCTGCAATAGTCATAAGTGTGAAAAAGGGTCAGAAGTCACTTTTTTCAGTGCCATTGTAACTTTGAACGGTCACTCCACACAAGCAAAGTACCAGCAAAAGAGGGGAAAAAAACTCCAGAGAAGTTCCAGAGACAAGAAGTCTAGTCCTGCCAAGAATGTAATAAGGGTAATGGAGAGGCAGTTTCTGTAAGCAACACCAGAATGCTTCCTTCCTGCCTTCCTTACAGGATTAGGCCAGTAATTTCTTCTAACAACCGGTTCTCCGAACTGCTTAGAATGTTAACAACCGGTTCTAGCGAATAGGTGCGAAACTGTAGAATCCCACCCCTGATAATAGCTGTATATTTCACAGCTTTCAGTGCCTAATTAGAGGAGCAGGAAGCATTGTGTCAACAGTCCCTTTCTAACACCAGCTTTCTCTTCTCTTTCTACAGCAATTACAGTGCACTGTTAGGCGTTTGGGTCTATGGGTTTTTCGTTGTAGTCTTGCTGGTTCTGGACCTTTTATATTACTCCTCCATGAACTACGACATTTGCAAAGTTTACATGGCCCGATGGGGAATCCAGGGGAAATGGATGAAACCGGAAACAAGCCGGTGGATTAAACCAACTCAGGACTCAAGGCAAGTAGAGACTCAGGCGCATTCTCAGCCTGCCTCTCAACCATCCCAGGCTGCCCACAGTTTAAAAGGAGAAGCTTTAACTCCACCACTGATGTCTTTCCCAAGCTCAACTGCCTGGTAAGTTTCTCAAGGCATTTTTCTCTTT
Organism: Bungarus multicinctus; assembly: GCA_023653725.1. Classification (NCBI taxonomy): domain Eukaryota; kingdom Metazoa; phylum Chordata; class Lepidosauria; order Squamata; family Elapidae; genus Bungarus; species Bungarus multicinctus. The sequence goes on along the minus strand of CM042848.1, from coordinate 19,033,086 downwards.
TTTTTTCATACCCTAATCTTGTATCTGATAGATAGTTCTTATCAGATGCCTTATCAGAGCAGTGTGATTTTGTCGCAATGGTTGAAGCCTCCAGAGATGATCATGACCATTTGATGCCTGTTTCCTTAAGTGTCAGAATATAAGGTCCATATTTGGATGGAGCAGCCACAGGGCATAATCAAGATGGCATGGCAGACTGGGAAATCAAACAACATTCCAGAAGAAAGCAGTACAGTGATGGGATTCAAAAAAATTTACCACCAGTTCTGTGGGTGTGGCTTGGTGGGTGTGGTGTGGCTTGGTGGGCGTGGCAGGGGAAGGATACTGTAAAATCCCCATTCCTTCCCCACCCCACTAACCTGCTTTCCAGCTCCGTTCTCCTGTGCAGGACAACAAAAGAAGACCCAGCCAATCAGCTGGGACTCAATGGGAGGCAGAGAATAGATGGGGGCAGGGCCAGTCAGAGGTGATATTCTGAAATATTCAAAATTTCCGCTACCGGTTCTCCAGAACTAGTCAGAACCTGCTGAATACCATCTTTGAAGCAGTGGCTAATAGTTCTCTGCATCTGCCAAGAAAACCAGCAAAGCAGGTTTTAACAAAGAACTGGTAGATTGGCTAGAATAAATGTAGGAATTCCAAGCCACCTGGCTTCAAGCATCATGAGAGAATAAGTAGAGTTGCATGTCTGCTCTCCGAGACTCCCACAAGCGCCATCATGGTTCCAAGGACAAAAGGCCAGAGACAATTTCAGGAGACACCCCCCCACCCCCACTTCCCAAACTCTCAGCAGGAGTGAGGCTAATTGATCACTGAAGGCAAGCAAGCAGCGAGGCCCAAAGGGAGAAGTGTGCAGAGATCCAAGGTCAGGAGGCAAGATCATTGGGGGCGGAGGGGTGTTTCCATATTTTACTCCAGCATGGCTCTAACCATAAGGGGTTAATGTCCTGCTGCCTCTGGGGTCTCCATTCTACATGAGCTGTTGCTTTTTAAGGATAGTTTGGGTCAGAAGATAAGTGCAGGTTCAAGGGGCTTGCCCAGCAACTCACAGGCTCAGGCAGAAGCATCTCTAGGTAGCCACTTGAGGGTAGTACCAACAGCCCTTACTTGAGTTCTTCTTAGGCTCTGAACATGCATCAGTTCGACACCAGACCACCTCATTCACCCCCAAAATCCCATGGGGGCACAACCAGTGGTTTTGGGAGGAAAATTCTCTCCACTTGGAAAATCATTCAGTAGTCAGCATTAATGAAGCTGTAGACATCGAGGCCTTCTACCCTAGGTGGCCTTTGGGATTAAAATGGGTATGGGTTAGGGTGTGCGTGTAAAAACAAAATCAAGCTAGTAGGCTGTGTAATGGGAACTGAGAGCCTTAGACTTAACTCAAGAGCTTAAACTGGAATACCATAAACTGGCCATGGAAATCTTGGATTAAACCTCCGTTTCTTTCAGTTTTAAGGGGGGACAGAACTTCTTTAGAACATTCGTGGCCTTCATCTCGATAGTGATGATGATACATTTTAAAAGGATATAGAAAACAGTAGAAATACCAGAAAATGTGGGTCCTTGCTTTGTGTTCCTTTTTTAAAAACAGCAACCCTCGATCATTGCACGGAAAAGAGGTCAATCCATGTTGCTGGGGTTTGGGGTGCTTCCAGGAGTGTCCAAAGAGTAGAGTTCAGAAAGGTAAGATGGCAGCCACAGTGCCCATCAAAACTGGGTGGAGCTTCTCTCATACCATCATAGCCACCACCTGGATTTTCTGGACACCTTCGAAGGCCTCAATTTTCCTGCTACAACAAAAAAGGGAGGTGGAAGACATGTGGGCTTGAGGGGAGTTGGAGAAGGAGAGAAGGAGAAAGGAACCAAAATTGGGTTTTGCTCAGTATTGGAAAAGCAGATTCTCAGATGGAAAAGAAGAAGAAAAAAGCCCCAAAAACATACATTGTTTTACAAACATGAAATATTTTGTGGCATATTCTCCTAGCTACAATGCTGGTTTTTTTGCCTCTTTCATCCTTGCCCGAAGAAAACCATGAAACAAATGGAGCAGTTTTGTTTGAAGAGGCAAATAGATTTAGTTTTGAGTTCTAACCAAAGTGACGATGGGCAGCAGTGGTAAATGTCTTTTGGCAGCCTTTTACAGAAGTCATTTTTGCCACCGCTTGCTTTGGATTTTAACCTAACAACTTGGGATTTTCTTGTGGTCTCCCATCCCTCAAGGATTAGCTTTTGGCAGAGAGCCAAGTCAGCTAGATGCTGATAACTAGCTGGGACTTCAGAAATTAATAAGATTACAAAAGAATGGGAACATGTCTGATGTTTTATTTTCAAGGAGGGAAATTCATATTTTTGGCATTGAGTGGAAAGTCACAAGTATGCAAATATTTTCTTTGGATCAATTTAGAGAAAGCAGAAAGGGCAATTGAGCTATGCACTAGCGATCCAGATAATAGTTTGTAGCTCTATATTTTGCCTTTGATTGGGATACATGATTAATTAAGCCTATTGGAATGACAAACACGCAGAAAAATGTGAAATTCTAGTTACTTGATCTTTTGCATATGTATCCATCCCGAAGAAACAGCAAACATATGCTAAGCGTTTCGATCTCCCTTACAAATGTGTGTATTTGATTTTGTAGAAAAAAGTGTTCAGGACATGCAGTATGAATGTACAAGAAGATGAAAATATCCACACACACTTGGGCAGGTTTAATCTAACCCTTACAGAATCTGTTTGAATAGCAGTAAGACAGTTAAGTATCTACCCAACTAATTTTGCAAAACTGCTACACAGAGCATCCTAAGAGCCAACTTTTCTATTGGTTATCCTCAGATACTAATAGAAAGAGCCATGATGACTGTTGGAAGAAATGTCCATCTGGGTTCAGGTCCAAGCGGGGAGAAAGACACTTGGAAACATGGAGGCCGCTTGGAAAACTGGTTTGATGCAGCAGAACTATTAAGCACATGGTCCTGGTGCACCTGAACACATGGAGTCGAGAGTGAGATATATTTATGCCCTAGAGCTTCCTGTTCCTGTGCAAGAAATGTATCCTATTGGTTGTCAGACTCCCAGGAGGCTACACGGGGGTCCAGCTAACAGGCTGGACCCCCAGACAGGCTGTCTGTGTCCCAGGCTTGGTTGAATCTTGGTGGGTGATGATGCAATGAAGAGGCTTGTGTTCTGAAAGGATGTTGGGCAATTCCTATTATGGCTTGATGGCTTTGTCCTGGTTTGGATCTTGAGTGAGGGCTAATCCTATCACCTTGGAGTTGAAGGCTTTTTGTCTTGTAGATAGGAGGGCCCAGTTTTTCTGGGGCTATTAACAAAGGGGGGAGGGCTGCTTTCCAAGAGCATGTTTCTCCTTTTCTCATCCAGGGAGGTATAATATTCTGCCTTTTTAAATATTTCCTAGAATATTTCATTTTGCTCAACTTTCACTTCTAATTTACAATGTAACCAAAAGGGGGGGTGTTAAAGTTTCCTTTCAGAGAAAACAAAGGAAACTAACAAAAAAACCACCAATCCCCTTTTCAAAATAAATGTTAAAATTAATTCTTCAATGCTTATTAAATATAAAGTCCAGTTTTTAAAAAAGTCCTTTTATATAGTATATTATATACTGTATATATACATATATATTAGAAACACCAATCAAGCAGAACACAGCCAACTCCAAGACCAATAAACACAGACTAAGACTCCCAACCAATCAGGATGAAGAAAAAAACCATTCTAACACAGCACGAGGCTAGCACCAAATTTAAAACAGAAATGGCTGCAAAAGCCTGACATGCATGACAAAGACGAACCCAATACATGAGCCTGATAATGGCGGATGAGATTCTGCCGAAACGTCGCTACAACTTTAAAAGCACAACTATAAAGACGTGGGAAAATACCCGAACAAAGCTGAATACCATACATATCTACATACATACATACATACATACATTATTTATTTATTTATTTATTTATTTATTTATTTATTTATTTATTTATTTATTCTTGAAGCTGTGTCATGAATTCTGCAAGGCCATTACCAGTCAGAAGCATAATGGTAAAAATGACGTGATTAGTTTCCTAAACATTACAATGCTGAAGTGTTTTCCCCAGAAAGAGCTGAGTCTGGCCTCTGTAAAGGTATTGAAGAAAACATTTTTTCTGATATACTCTATCCAGGGTTCATGAATAATTAATCCACGAGCCGGTGAACATCCTCTATAATTGAAGAAAGCTTTTTGACATGGGTAGCCAACCATCCATTCCACAGGTTAAAAAGGGCCCATACATTCTCAGTGCCCGTTGCGGTAATGTAGAAAAAGGAGCACCTCCAGGCCTTCACGCAGCCTACATAGTCCTTCTGATGGGAGAAGTGATTTTTTTTTTTAAAGTGTGATGGCTTTTAGATAAACAAGCTCTGCTCCTTTTCATCCTCTGCAAACTTAATGGCCTAGATTCTTGCAGGAGAAAACCTGCAGATATTTTGTGCGTAGCGTCAAGTTATAAATGGCACTTGTTTTGAAGTTCCCCAAGCTTCCTTTTAAATAGAGGACTGATAATATTTAGGTGAGGTTGCTTGAGATGTTTCCCATGCTAAAGAATTGTATTAAAAAAAAAAATAGCTGCTATGACACAACTATATTTCTGTTTCTCCCCAAACTTCCTTTTCCCACCAGCCTGAATTTGCACATTTCTATATATGCACATATATTGTATTTCAGTATATGCCTGACATATATGCTGGTAGGTACATCTATCCAGGGGTGGGCTGCTACCAGTTCAACCTGGTTTGGGCAAACCCATACCAAACCGGTAGCTAATTTTATGGCCGGTTTGGTGAACCAGCAAATCCCACCCCGGTTGGTCCCGCCCACCCTATCCCTCCCCTCCCAGGAGTCGCCACGCAGCCCATTTTGGATCCCAGGTAAGTATAGGGCGGAGGCTTAGGCAAACAGGTTTCCTCCATGGGTTCTGGAGGCCATTTTCGCCCTCTCAGAGTTTCAAGGAAACCCACCGGAGCCCGGGAAAGGTGAAACAACCCCCCCGCCCCACTGCCATGGTACAGGAGGCCAACTAGGCCACGCCCACCCAGGCCACACCCACCCAGCAAATGGGTAGAGAACTCTATGCTAAAATTTTGGAAGCCCACCCCTGCATCTATCTGTTTACCTTGTTCATTGAAAATATCCTCACAATTAATACAATTGCACTTTGGACTGATTTTTTTTTTGTTACATGTGTTTATGCTAAGGTCTATAATGGGACAGCAATATTTTCCTTTTTCTTTCTTAATTACGGTTCATTCTTTTACCTTTTGGATCAACTTTATGTTATTATTTATCATTGTTATGCGGAGGTCTTGGCTGATTTTTCCAGCCTTCTTTTAACATTACTTTTTCAAAACTACTAGTACTCTCTCATCTTCTCCCCCAGGTCCTTTCCTACTGAATGGGCCCAGCCAAGTGGCAAATGTTCCTGTTAGCTGTGTTGCACTCTCTTTGTCAAAGGAGATGAATCGATCCACAAAATGTTTACTTCCACCTTTGTAACGGGGCTTGTTTATTTCTGCAGCTTTCCTTGTCAAGTAGGGAGTGTGTAAACTGCTCATTGATGCCTAATGACTGTGGTTCTCATTGGGCTATAGGTTGATTTGCAAAAAGTTGAGAAGGTAGGTTTCTCCCCAGGGGGAGCTTGCCAGACCCAAAAGCAGTTTGCAGGTGGGGGAAAAAAAATGACAGTGATAAGGAGGCAGATTGTGGAAGAAGAGGAAAGACCGAGTTGTGAAGAGAAGGTCGTGGGGATAAAGGCAGAAGAAGCTGGTAGGCATAGATGGGGAAACCAGATGAGATAATCCCAGAGCTGCTTTTTCAGGAGGCAACTGGACTTTTCTTTGAAGATGTTTCACTTCTCATCCAAGAAGCTTCTTCAGCTTTGACAGGACAATTGCCTCCTGAAAAAGCACCTTTGGGACAACCATGACCTGAGAATCTCCACAAACTCTCAGATGAGATATAAAACATCACTCAGTAGACAATCCTCTTCCACTCCTTCCTATTTCCTTATTCTTTTTCTTCTGCTCTTCCACCTTTATAAATTCTGGATAGTTCATTCATTAATGCCTCTTCATGAATCTCTGTGTGTGTGTGTGTGTGTGCATGTGTGTGTATACTCCCAATGCCAACTTCAAGTATACGCTGAGTAAATTTTCACGATTCCAGTTAGCCGTGTTTTTGTGTTCATTTTTATGACCACACACACTATCAATATCTATCCCTGGTTTAATACAGGTAGCCCTCAACTTTCGACCAAAATTTAAGCCCAAAATTCCTGCTGCTAAATGAGACATTTTTAAAGTGAGCGTTGCCCCATTTCAGGACTTTCCTTGTCACAGCTGTTAAGGGAGTCACTGCAGTTGTTAAGTCAGTAACAATAGTTATTAAGTGAATCTGGCTTCCCCATTGACTTTGCTGGTCAGAAAGTTACAAAAGCTGAACTCACGACCCCAGGAAAACAGCAACTGTCATAAATGTGAGTCCGTTGCCAAGCGTCTGAATTTTGATCGTATGGCCACGGGGAAGCCACAATGGTCGTAAGTGTGAAAAATGTGTCACTTTTCTCAGTGCCGCTGCATCTTCAAACAATCACTAAATGAACGGCTGTAAGTCGAGGACTACCTGCACAGCCCTTCATGCATGAGTAGCCACTTGGCCGTAGTGTATTATTTCTAATAAAATTATTTATGCGTTGATGTTTTATGTGTTGGAAAAGTCTTGGAGACAACAGAAGGAATAAGCCATAAATGAAATCCATATTGTAACTCAGTGGGGTTTTACTTAGGGTTACCATTATCATTAGGCTAAAAAGACAATAGCAAATGGTATTTTTATCAGGTGTGCCATTCTTTCTAAATGCAGGAGAAGATCTATTTTCCCTCACAACCACCTGAGATAGATTTGGCTGAGATAGAGAGAGGCCCTAAGTGACATGTGAGCTTCTGTGACCAAAGGTAGAATAGAATCCGGTCTTACATTAGCTATCACATCACACTCAATATTTCTGTACTGTTGCCATCAAAAATATGAGCTACGCAGCAGCTAGCAGAACCTAACCCAATGTGACTCAACTTCAGCAATTTTAGCCCTGTCAGACCTGGTTAGCAGTTGAAGGTCATGACAAAGTTCTTCTATTCTGCCAAGAAAACTACCTGTGTGTATCCATGAAATCACCACAGGCTGTGCTGAACTCAACTCAGAAGGTGTTACCTTTAGTTCACATTGCTCTGATGAGCTATTGAAATGTGAATTATGTGAATCTCCTAGGGGAAAAAAATCTAAAGGAGGTTGAGCAATGAAACAAAGCAGAGAGTCACCAGGAATTATATTTGCATGAGAAAATATAAATGCGAATGGGAAACATACAGAAGTAGTTAGAAAAGGCAAGATGGCGATCAGAAAAGCCAAGAGGGCAGGTCACAACATATAAAAAGAAAGGCTTTAATCACCTGGCTGTGGACGCCATCTTGACTGTTTTGACTCTCTTGTAGACAGTCCTGGAAAAACATAAATAAAGTCAGGAAAGAGATGGTCAGGTTTTGGTGTGAAGCTTTCTTCAAATTAAACAAAACATTTTACAGCAGAAGTTTTACAAGAATGGAAGAGTTTTGCCACATTAGCAAGAAGCAACATAAATTGTGGATCTTACATTGAGTTTTGTCCACTCAAGAAAAGTGGAAAGTGCATCCTTGGGTTGGTATTGGATACAGGTTTCCATCCCCAGTTACTGCTTTTGAAATAAAACTTTTTGATTTTGATAAAAGTGAACCATATCCTCCTTTCACCTTCTCTTTTTCAGGCATACAAAGTTGTGGGAACAGGGTATTTATATTTGCATACATAAAGTTACAGTAAAAGAGTAACAATTATATCAAAAGTGTATGTATCTAATTAGTACTTTTGAGTGCTATGAATGCCTGTTCGCCAATTGAGTTGCCTTCCTTTCATTGTTTTCTCATAAATACTATGAAATACTTCCAGAGTTCAGTCCTAAAAAGTTAAATAAAAATAAGTTGTAATCCATCTTAGACTATCATATGTTTGCCAGGATAAAGATGTGTACAAATGAAAGTGGCTGAAGTTTTAATAGCTAAAAGAAACACACAAATAATAAATCAGCAGAGATAGTTGGATGTGTGGCTTTCAACTCAGAAGAATGGCTTGGACAACTTTCTTATCTTGGATTTACCAAATAGATGTTTTATATTATGTAGAAAATTCTGATAAAACATGCAGAGAAAAGGATAATAAATAAACTTTTGGGACATTACTTAAAAATATTTTTAAAAGGAAAAAGAAGGAACATAAAGTTGGTTTAGTCAATCCGGTGTAAAATATGTGTGTTTTTTTTTAGTAACTTTTAAAGAAAAAATCTTGATTAGAACTGAATGACAAGCCTTTAACAATTTGTTTATAGATAAGGTATGGAAAGAAGATTTTTTGTTCCATTTTTAGAGAAAGTGGTAAGATACGATGTTACAATTGAAGGAAAGTGTTAAATTTGCTAAGGAAATTTAGGAAGTGGAGATGAAGAAAAAATGATAACTTATGGGACACTATTTGAAGAGCTTAAAGATCAAGATTTTTAATATGTTTCTGGTAGTTCTTAAATTGATTTTCCTTGATTAAGTTTCAATTATTATGCTTTTGGGTATAGATATAAATTATGGGAAGGAGATATTTTTTGATGTAAAGAAATATGAAATTGATTTATTTTTTAATAATAGATAGATAGATAGATAGATAGATAGATAGATAGATAGATAGATAGATAGGTAGATATGGAATGAAAAGGTCTTTAGTTTTAATGTTAGAGAAGGTGAAAAATTATTGAAACTACTGTAATTGTCTTGAACAAGAGGGAAATCATTTCTTTATACATCTTTTTCTTATATTTTTCCTTCCCCTACATTTTTCTATTTGCATGTTTTATTTTTTATATTTTTCATAGTTTGTGTTAATTTTGTATCTTTGTATTTTCAACCTTTAATAGGAATTCTTATTTAAAAAAGAATGTGGTTACTATATTGAAAGTTATTTTAACTTAATACTATAATAGTAGTCTGATTTTACATAGTCAAGCAAGGTTTCTTGGTGATGCCAAAACCAGAATGTTTACGGTAAAATACATATCCATGCAGTTTTCCATTTTCTGCTTTTCTATCATGGAGTAAGATAAATAATGCAAAGAAAATCTATATAGCTTTACTTTTCAGCTTCTGGATTTCCTTGAAACTTCTAGTCTAAGGATTTCTTCTCTATTCGTGGTCATCTTTGGGGTTAGGGTTAGCATTACAGTCAACCCAGCAATTCCGAGTTAGGGTTAGGGTTGAGAAATATGTATGAGGCAAGCTATTATATTATTAACTTGATTTTTGTGTTTTGTTTTTAATTTGCTTTCTGAAGTATTAAACGAGGAACATATGTTAGGAACAGGTGAGCATATATAACCCACACAGATTATATACTTCCGATTATATCTGTGATGGGGGCCTCAACCCCTCTGGTTTTCTTTTATTTAATAAATAAATAAATAAATAAATAAATAAATAAATAAATAAATAAATAAATAAATAAATAAATAAATAAATAAATAAATAAATAAAATTTGTGATGGGGGCCTCAACCCCTCTGATTTTCTTCCCCAGATACCCTCCTCTTTTGTACAAGAGAAGTTTGTATATGTGTATTTCCTTTATGTTCTCACTCTCCCCCCATTCATCTATCTACCTACCTACCTACACACATATATACATACCTATACACACACATACGTATCTACTGTTCTGTCTAAGCCTCCCCCAAAAACACTAAGTCAATTCTGAGTCCCGGCAAAAACCTCTTTTATTACATTAATGTGAATTTATTTCATTCACAGTCAGCCAACAGCTTGGCAAACAGTCTTGTGAAGGTATACTAATTAGCTCAGACCTTTATCAATCCTGGAACGCTGCCCAGTAAATAGTTCCACACTCAGTGCTGACAAGGAAGGGCTGGGTTATACAGACAAATCTCCATGGGGCTGGAACAAACAAACAAATAAATGAGCAAGTTGTTTCATGTTCTCCCCTTTTGCTTCTCTTTGAATCCTGATGGGAGGGTCCATTCATTGTCCACATGTGGCTTTTGACTCCCACGTCAACCCTGAATTCTTAATTGTGCCTTCCTTTTGGCAGCGCTGCACATGCACAGGCGGGGAACCGGTACCAGAAGCTCCCCTGCCTCACTGCTGTCTGAGCCCAAAGGCAGCCGATAACTGCCAGCCTGCCCTGGCCCCATCTCTGCCTCTGATGCAGAGCTCTCATCCGAGCCTTCCTCAGCCTCCAGGACTGGCCCAGGTTCCTCCCCAACCTCCTCATTACTGTCCAACTCTGCTGCCGGCTCCGCCAGCCGCCGATGGGCCACAAGACTTACATACACTCACATATATAGGTACTCCTTGACTTACGACCACAATTGAGCCCAAAATTTATGTTGCTAAGTGCAACATTTGTTAAGTGAGTTTGCCCCATTTTACAACTTTCCTTGCCACAATTGTTAAGTGAATCATTGTATTTGTTAAGTTAGTAACATGGTTGTTAAGTGAATCTGGATTCCCCATTGACTTGGCTTGTCAGAAAGTCGCAAAAGCTAATCACATGACTCGGGACACTACATCAGTCAGTTGCCAACCAGCTCACTTTTGATCATGTGACCATGGTGGATGCTGCAGCGGTCACAACTTTCAAGAAGAGATTGGACTGCTATTTGTCAGAATTGGTGTAGGGTCTCCTGCAAGGGGTTAGACTAGATGACCTACAAGGTTCTTTCCAACTCTGATTATCTGTTATCTGTTATAAGTGTGAAAAACTGTCATAAGCCACCTTTTCAGTGCCATTGTAACTGAACGGTCCCTAAATGAACTGTTTTAAGTTGAGGATTACCTACACACACAAACACACATTCCCCCATTCATCCTTTCTTACTAGGTTTGGTCAAAAGAGGCATCACAATTCTAATATCTTTTAAAACAAAATTTGGGCAAAGTTTTCTATTTATTTCCTCTTTCCCACTGAAGCAGTATTATGCACATCAGTAGGAGCCCATTTTATCCCAGGTTACCACATTCTATACAACAAGAAAGGATTCTAGCTTTTTTTTTCCCTTGAATTATGATAACCCTTGACATAATTGAGTCATTCCACTGTATGATTTCAGCCCCATGATGCCATACTGGTTTCAGTGACAGAGACTGAAATCTACAAAGTTGTCCCATAAAAAAATAGTGGTGCTCGCTACACTCTACAATACTGCCTTCATTTTTTTTCCCCTGGTGTAAGCAACACTTGCATCCATTGGTAGGTCAAAACAATCAATATTGTAGCCATACCCATGGCAAACCCTCCCCCATATTTTTAATGTGCATTGATGACAGTTGACACCTTTCTCTTTTAGGTGTGATTAGTGAAACCATAAGTAAACACTCTCAGGAGCTTTGAATTCCCCAAAATAAAATTTTATTGGACATAGTATTAATTTTGGTATTGAAGAATCAAAACCAGCTGTGGTTTTCCCACGCAAATGCTTGCCTGTTAAACAATAGCTTCCCTTTCTCCCCATCCCTAGGTGGTCACATTGTCCAATTATGAAACGTCCTTTTGTTATGGGAACAATCCACTTCCTTCTCAAGCACCTGCAGTGGTGACCTTGATGGTTTCCAGGCTCTCACCATCCGTGCACAACTTCTCAGCACTCCATTCCACCTTTCTCTCCCCACCACTTCATTGGCAAGTTGAATAGCAACAAGGTTTGAAAGAAGCAAAGCGGTTCAATCTTGACAAAAGAGCTTCAATTACATCGTTGTGGTCGCCATTTTGGCTGTTTTAACCCCTTCCTCCTTGTACATCTCATCTCATATTTTGGAACCAAAACAGGCTGAAGAAGCGGCAGCTGTGGCACAAGAACAGTTAAGAAAGATGTAGAACTACTTTTAAGAATTTCAAGTGTTTTGCATGCTTAGAATGCCCTGTTTGAAACTCAAAACCATTGTTGTTGTTTTTTAATTTGGTGCTGGTAATTCCTACCTACCTGGAAACATTCAAATCATTCCTAAAAGTTCCAAACAGCCATTCCAAGCTTCTGAAGTGGTAGAAATGACAGTACAACTCAGGGAGGGTACTCTGTTTCAAAATTAAGATCAGAACATTTTGAGTTTAAAATCTTTTTTGCACACTCCTTGAAACTACTTACTTCTTGTAGATATGAGTTATGTTACAACAGACCAAAAGGGACAGGGCTTCAGTTGCAAGGTGGAGGTTTTCACCTTGCCTTTTTTATTGTTTCCTGACCCAGAAGCAATACAGTAGTAACTACTTAGAGACCTGCATAGGATTACATTATTTAAGCCTATTCTAATGAAATCTATGAGGTAAATCCAGTCAGCCGTTAGTTTTCAGATGGCTTTTAATTAATACATAGAACACCAGCATGGAACTTTACTATTAAATGGCTTTAAAAAAACAAACCATTTATCACATATCTATAATGTGACTGAGATCTGGAAGGGAGTTGGTTCTTCTCCCCAGATTCATTTTGTGCACTTCCACAAATGGAACGAGCCAGTATTGAATGGAGATAAGTGAAGTTTGCTCTCGCTATTGAAGAAGTTGATTATAAAGCCTTTTCAACAGCTGGTTCTATGAAGTAAAGAAAAAAAGAGAAAATTATTTTTGTTGTTGTTGTTGAAACTAAGTTCTCTTTTGGGACAGAATAGAGCTGTGCCTGCTTCAAAAATGATTGGGAAGAAACACTTGGAACTCCCCTGAAGGCCATCTCTACCCTTCAGACTTCTTTCTTCTTAGTAGAAGAAAGCCACCAGTGCTTGAAGAGTTGTTTTATTAAAGAGTGCTTAAAGCAGCAGGAATCTCTTTTCAGGTGTGATGGAAGGTTGAAAAAAGTGGGGTTGCTTTAATTAGGAACAGAGGGACACTATGTCCCTGCAGGTAGATTGATCTAGGCAGGATTTCTAATTATACACCACTCATAACCAGCTGCAACCAAATACAAAATGTTCTGGAAGCCCAGGAAATGCATATTTCAATCAAGATTTTGCCAGTTTTATTTTGAATAAACAAATTATACTCTCAATTTCAAAGGCTAGTAAAATGTACCTTCATTGGCAGCACACTCTTATGACATAACATTGTTTCTGATTCTCATTTGCTCTGGTTCCCCTCCACTATGCAAATTTTAATCCTAATCAGTGCAAATTTTAGAAACAGCCTACTTCTTGCCAAGGATTCAGTGGCCAACATAGCAATGGTCTTTTTCCAGAGCGAGATGAGAAGAGAAACTGCAAAAGGATTCTAAGCCAGCATGAGCATCCCAAAGATTTCAAAACATGCCTAAACAAAGTCCAAGTTTTAGTGGGCTTTGCAAGCCCATAATGCGTGCATTCTCTCAATATTTTCTTCCAAAAGTATCCCCAATTGCTTTTGAAACTGCTCTGAATATTTTTATTTTTAAGTTGTTGTTTTTTTTAGTTTCAGCTCAGATGCTCCTCCAAGTGGAACACATTGATTAATTTGTATGGCAATAACTTTGGGAGAATTCATAGAACATACAGTAATAAAATTAGAGGGGACCTTGGAGGTCTTCTAGTCCAACCCCCAGACCCTACACCATTTCAGACAAATGGATGTCCAGGCTCTTATTGAAAGCCTCCAGTGATGGATCACCCTCAATTTCTGAAGGCAAGCTATTCCATAGTTCGATTGCTCTCACAGTTAGGAATTTTCTCCTTAGTTCTAGATTGCTTCTCTTGGTTAGTTTCCATCCATTGTTTCTTGTCTTGCCTGTTGGAAGACAAGACAAGGTGCTTTGGAAAATGGGTTGACTCCTTCTTCTTTGTGGTAATCCCTTAGATATTGGAACCCTGGTATCATGTCTCCCCTAGTCCTTCTTTTCATTAGTCTTGACATACCCAATACCTGTAACCATTCTTTGTATGTTTTAAAATTAAAAATTTAAATTTTTAACAACCAGTTCTGTGGGCATGGCTTAGGTGGTGGGCATGGCTTGGTTGTCAGGTGGCTGGGTGGACATGGCTTGGTCGTGTTATTGGCTGGGTGTGGCCAACTCAGTATCACTCACACCGAGGCATGCATCTCCTCACCTGGCCTCTCATGACTGTGGGGATGCTGAAACAGGGATGGGATTCAATTTTTTTAACAACCAGTTCTGTGGGTGTGGTTTACTTGGTGGGTGTGGCTTGGTGGTCATGTGACTGGCTAGGCGTGGGCAACTCAACATCACTCACATTGAGGCACGCATCTCCTCGCCTGGCCTCTCATGACTGTGGGGGTGCTGCATCAGTCGTAAGTGTGAAGAACGGTCATAAGTCACTTTTTTCAGTGCCATTGTAACTTTGAATGGTCCCTCCATACAAGCAAAGTAGCAGCAAAGGAGGGGAAAAAAAACTCCAGAGAAGTTCCTGAGACAGGAAGTCTAGTCCTGCCAAGAATGTAATAAGGATTAACGGAGAGGCAATTTCGGTAAGCAACACCAGAATGTTTCCTTCCTGCCTTCCTGACAGGATTAGGCCAGTAATTTCTTCTAACAACCGGTTCTCCGAACTGCTTAGAATGTTAACAAGCGGTTTTAGTGAATAGATGCGAACTGGTAGAATCCCATCCCTGGTTTTATCCTCCATTCCCCTAATCAATCTAGTTGCTCTTCTCTGCACTCTTTCCACTCTTTCATGAATACTGCATCCAGAACTGCATCCAGAACTGGATGCAGTATTGATGAAAATTTTTGCTGGTCCTCAAAGTACTTGGGAGAATCATGTGTGATTTCCCCTACTTAACCTGAGAGTCTAAATTTATCCCAGCACAATGGCAAAAAAACTATGTGCTATAAATTCCCAGACTTCATTTTAAAAAATAAGCTGCTGTCTTATATTTATGTTTTTATCCACAGGAAATAAGACTTGGAAGAAAGCCGCCCCCCCCTCAGAATGTTTCATTGGATGTTAGAATGGGCTGCATTTAGAGAGAACAAAACTCAAGATACCTTGGGAGTTCAGGCCATAGGGAAACACTAGGAATTCAACATAAACCCCCTTTTTTCCAATTCTGAGCTACAATAATAGGTGGCATGGTAATCCATCCTGACTGTTACCTACTATCCAATTTACAGAAAAATTGGTCAGGAAATGACTTTTTAATTTAAAAAAAAAAACATTCATAACCCTTATAGGAAATATTCTTTTTTAAAAATATTTTTATTATGCTTTTTCAATTTACATACATCTTTAACATTTTTGCCAACACTGTGACATCACTGTTATACTGTATATATAAGCATCTACACATTCATATATATTAATTCTTATTTCTACTTTTTAGCCAATTGTACAATTTGTCCCAGAGCACAATCATAATATTCTGATTCTTCTTTGCCTTTTAATTCTAATGTGAGCTTGTCCAATCTCAGCACATTCCAACACTTTCTGTATTACTAATTCCTCAGATGGTATATTCCCAATTCCCTTGACCATTTGTCTGTGGATTAGATGAGAATAATAGGCAGCATGGATTTTCATCTATCTACTAAGTACATTTAAAGAATGGGAAGGAGCGTTATGGGTTTGAAGTCTGTTTATTTTGCAATCTTTTTTTCAAACTTCGACAGAAATCTCTTAGAACACATTTAAAGTGGCCATTTTGCCCAGCCCTACTAAGGGCTTGGCTATATGTAATGGCAGTGGCTATACTTGTCCTATAATTAATTTTTAAGTGGTCATTGCCTATCATTTCCCTTTCCACATAGATGTAAGTAAATAAGCAGATATTACATGACAGCTCTAAAAACTTGGTACCTCTGATTGAATGATTGAATGATTGATTCAAAATATGTATAGGACATGTGCTGGCCAGAGGATACCATATGCAGGTAGTCCTCAGCTTACAACATTTTGTTTAGTGACAACAGCCCTGAAAAAAGTGACTTATGACCATTTTTCACAGTTACGACCATTGTAGCATCTCCATGGTCAAGTGATTTATATTTAGATGCTTGACAACTAACTCACATTTATGACGGCAGTGTCCTGGGGTCATGTGATTACCTTTTGCGACCTTCTGACAAGCAAAGACATTGTGGAAGCCAGATTCACTTAGCAATCGTGTTACTAATTTAACAACTGCAGTGATTCACTTAACAAATATGGGAAGAAAAGTCGTGAAATGGGACAAAATTTACTTAGCAGCCGAAATTTTGGGTCAATTGTGGTCATAAGTTGAGGACTACCTATATAATATCCACACTTTATTTCCTATTACAGACTAAATACTTGCAAGTCTAAATTTATTTTTGCAGATATGAAATTACCTTTGAGATTCCTTTGTCCTAGGCCTGTTAACATTTACTTCAATGAAATTGAAAAGCATATCTATATGTATAAAAGCAAATACCATGCATCAACACAAAATCTCCAGAATCGTAAAGCCTACAAACGTCTAATTTGGCATGTATGATCTTCTTAGCTGCTAGGTGCTCACTAAGAAAGGATTTTTCGAAATGACCATCAAAGCATTAGTATTTCATATATTATTATTATTAACACGCTCTGATGCTAAGGAGTTCTACTGCCCCTCCCCACCTGAAAAGAAATCTGTTCCAAATGCAAAACACAAGCAGAGGAGAGGAGTTTCAGTTTCAGTTTCACAGCACCAAGCAGTTTTAGTACTTAACAGTTGAGATAAGCCACACCCAGGCTCCTTGCTGTCTCCTCTTTACTTACACAGTAAATACTGTTTCAGATTCCAAACAGCCCTCAACTCTCTCACACACTGACAGGACGCTAGCTAAATGAATACCGATGGATGCTGGTAGGCAGAGGCAGAATTTTTATTTCCTTATTTTCCTCCCCAAAAACTAAGCCCCGACCATGTAGTTTTGTAGCGAAGCACAAGTATCGATCTAGTCTAAATATAATTGAATTTCTGTGAATGTAAGTTTTAGATTCATAATGGAAACTCGGTTGAAGCAGGAAATCCTTTGCAATTCATGTTTGCAAGTAGTTTTCATCTTTCATTTCATCTGCAAGTACAGTATGCTCTTCTCCAAGGAGCTCCAAAAACAAAGGTCCCTGGAATTGCTAGGATTTTTTTGGTTGGAGTAGGCCATTGTATTTATTTGCATGAAAAATATCTATAATCAAAATATTATTCTAGCTGGGGACTCTGGCATGTGTCATATGTTCCTGATTGCTTGGTGCTAAACTTTTACAGAGGAAGAGGGAAGAATAATTAAATTCAACAGCCTTAATTTTGACTTTGAAGTTGTAGCATAATTCCAGCAGCAAATAGAGTTACAGACTAATTATAACATTTCTTTCTCTCCGGTCTGGAAACCATTTGAGAGCAGTGTGATCTGAAACAAGATTCTGTTAGGTATTTTTCCACAAGATAAATCAAATGCCAATACACTAAGCTTCTAGTCTCATAGAACATCTATGTGCTGCTCTATGGTGATTTCTCCTAAGCATCTGCTAAATCAGCGGTCTTCAAACTTGCCAGCTTTAAGACTTGTGGACTTCAACTCCCAGAATTCCTCCTCCAGCCATGTTAGTTCAGGAATTCTGGGAGTTGAAGTCCACAAGTCTTAAACTTGCCAAGTTTGAAGACCCTTATGCTACATCTTGATATCACCAAGTCCCAACAATGGCTGAAGCATAAAGAGAGCAAATTTCTGAAAGAAAATTAAGTTCAGTTTTTGTACAATTGCACAAATTAAACCAGCAGAATAGAAAGTCAATGAACTAGAATTGTCACAGACAAAAACTGAGGACAGCTTTCTCTTGAGAAAGTCTTAATGTTCTCTGACAACTTCTGCTTCTCCAGGAGCTTTCAGATCTGAGAGTGACATGCAAATGAAGGCCAGAGCTGATAGATGCCAAGCCTTTATGGCTGTGATGGCGAACCTATGACACACGTGCCAGAGGTGGCATGCATAGCCCTCTTTGTGGGCACACGAGCCGTTGGACCAGCCCAGCTCCTGTTCCGACCCACGCCCTTTTCCAACAAATCAAACACAATCCAAAAGGAACAGAAACCTTGTAATGTTTTTACAAAATAAATTAGCTGTGATAAGCACAAGCCTTGCCAAACCTTTCACAGCTGGCTTTTTTTTTTTAAATACACTTTATTGATTTTATAATTAAAATAGACAAACAACACATACATAAATGTAAGAAAGAAAGAAAAAATAAGGAGAAAGGAATAGAAAGAAAAAGACAGAAAATGATTAAAAACATTTTCATCCTCAACAGTTTGTGAGACCTCCTTTTTATCCTTATTTTATGCCATATATACAATTAATCCTTTCATATATATGTATATCACTACTAGGATTCTATCATATCTTCTTTTGCCTTTTAGTGTGTAATCTATCTTTGTTCTATTCATTTGTACCAGCAGTTCCAGCTGTCAAGTAATATATTGAAGTGTCTTTATCTTTTAATGCCAAGGTTAATTTGTCCATTTCTGAACAATTTGAAATTTTTTGAATAATCATTTCTTCTGATGGAACATGAGGCTGTTTCCAACATTGTGCAAAAGCCAATCTGGCTGCTGTCAAAATATGTATTATTATATATTTCACTTTTTTTGGTAGTTGTTTATCAAAGATCCCTAATAGAAAGCACTCTGGTTTAAATTCAATCTGTTCTCTTGTCATTTCCTCCAGCCAATTTCTAATTTTCTGCCAATATTTTTGAGCTTCTGTACAAGACCACCACATATGGAAGAAAGTTCCCTCTTTTTTTTTTGCATTTCCATCACAGCTGGCGTTTATCTTCTTGAAGGAGGGGCCATTACCTTGCAGCCTTACTCCCGAGTCGCCCATGCTGTTGTAGCTGCTCTTTCCTTCGAGCAATCCTGCCCGCATGCGCACTTGGCACAGGCTCCTTGGGAACCTCCTCATCATTGCTGCCAGCCCCCACAATCTCTGAAGGCATCAGTCTCATCCCTAATGGTCCTGGCCCCTCATCTGGTTAGATGGCCCCTCATACTGGTTAGCCAGTAGTAGCTGCGGACAGAGGAGAGCAAGGACTCATCTGAATCCTTGCTCTCCTCAGCTGTCCGCAGCTACTACTGGCTAACCACAACAGCTCCGCTGCGCATGTGCGCATGCCTCCTGCTGACCAGCTGGTCTTTGGGTTTCTGCAGTGCATGCACGGGGAGGGGGAGGGTACCAAGAATTTGATATATGTGGGCTGTCAGAATTAAAGGCTGCCTTTTCTCTTTGCAAAGAGGTGTTTCAAGCCATATTCTCATTAGATGGCTTGAAACCCTCTGTCCGTGTTAGGGAGATCTCACCAGTTGCCCCACACAGGGGGAAAAGTGTTGACAAGGTGGGCTGGTAACCAGGTCTCCTATTTTAGGAAGTTTTTTTTTAATGCTTGTTTTATCTCAGCTCTAGAGGAATAGATTCTGTAAGGGAAACAATCTGGTTAAAAACCACCACTAAAAAAAAAAAATCAAAGAGATTTCTGCAGTAGCCATCTGCTTGTACACATTCTCCTGGCCAGTCAAGACACATGAAAGATTTATTTTTGCTTTCTTTGTAGATTGCAAGATGAAAATCGGCTTTTGTGGAGAAGCCTCATTAATCCTGATAAAGTCACTGGGGTAGGAGATGAACTTTAAGAGAGTCTCAGATGCCAACTTGCAGCGATTAAATTGCAGATCAACAAAATACACCTTTAGGATGGGCCTCCAGGGTGTATTTTCCTCAGCTGACAATTTTTGTCAGAATAAGAACATTCTTTCATAATAGTTTGTATTTCCATATGGAGACGCTTTTGGGGTGTGTCAAGAATAAAACAGGAGATGTAGGAAGCAAAGCCAGTGTCATCCATGAAGGACTCAACTTTGAGGAACAAACTTGAAGTACCAGTATATGAGGGCAGATATGATATAGTTGCCATTACCAAAATTTGGTGGGATGAAACTCATGATTGGAATAGCAATAGCACTTAGACTTACATACCGCTTTATAATGCTTTACAGCCCTCTCTAAGCGGTTTACAGAGTCAGTATATTGCCCCCACAATCTGGGTCCTCTTTTTACCCACCTCAGAAGGATGGAAGACTGAGTCAACCTTGAGCCTGGTGGGATTTGAACTGCCAAATTGTAGGCAGCTAGCTGCAGAAGTAGCTTGCAGTACTGCACTCGAACCACTGCGCCACAGAAGAATGTACTCCTAGAAGGATATAACTGTTAAAAAAAAAAAAAAATCCCAGACCTATCAAAAAAGGAGGTGAAGTTGAATTATATGTAATAAATCACTAATTCATAGAATAACAGAGTTGGAAGGGACCTTGGAGGTTATCTCATCCAACCCCCTGCTCAAGCAGAAGAGTCTATTCCAAATACTAGCCTCTGTCTAGGATTGATTGCTGCCTCCTGATTGCTACAGAAAAGTGCATGTAAAACCAAGAAGATAAGTCTCCTTGAATGCATATGCATTAATATAAAAGGAAAAAAGAATGACATTGCTGTAGATGTATGCTACACCCAACCAAACAGAGGAAATTGATGAATTTATTTTTGCTAATCAGTTAGCTAATGCCAGGAATACATCACAGTAGTAATGGGGAATTTTAAGTATCTTGGTATGAACTGCGAGATAAACTCTGTACCAGATGGGAGATCCAACAAGTTCCTGATGAACCTAGCTGACAACTTTGTCATACAAACGATAGAGGAGGTGTTGAGGTATTCCCTGTTAGGAGAATGAGTGCACTCAGGGAAACGTAGTGAGAGTGGTGATGAATAACACACAACCAGCACATAGATACACTGAATAGTAAAATGTAGGTTTTACTTCCAGTAAACGGTTAAGCAAAGTCCAGCAAACAGTCCCAAGTCATACACGGTTAAAGCAGTCAGTATTCAGTCCAGGGATAATCCAAAAACAAAGTCCAGTATCATAAACAAAGTTCAGTAAACATAGTTTTCTAACAGTTGCAAGACTCACAGCAATCTGAGCAGAACGACGATCAGGCAAAAGGCAATAGGGAAAATGCAAGAAGAAAAAAACAAGTTTCTGGCTCCATCTTATGGCCATTGGGGGGACGACACCCAATTACAATTACAGCATTCTCTTAAAGAGACAATATTAAATGACTATCCTGGTTTATATATTGCCAACCCAACTGTTAGGTGACTATCATTCCTAACAGGAGGGAACTAGAGGGTCCAGCTACACTGGACTGAATTCTTACTGACAGGGATGAGATGATAAAAGGAGTTGAAATTGTGGGAAGTTTGGGGAGAATGACTGTCTCTCACTGGAATTCACCATAACACAGGCACAAATAATTGAACAAACTACTTTCTTGGCTTTAAGAGAGCTGACTTCAACACACTAAGAAACAGTTTAGGAAGGATTACATGGATGAAAATCCTAAAGGAAAAACAATTCAAGATGTTTGGGAAATTCTGAAAAATGAGCTTATAAAAGCACAATTTAACACTATGCCACAGAGAAAGAAAAACAAGAGACCCCTAACAAAGCCAGCATGGTTGCATAAAAAATTGTGGCAACCTTGAGAGGGAAAAAATATTTTAAAAATGAAATATATAAAAATCTCCATATAAAAAATAGAAAGAGGAACAGATAACCGAAACAGAATGCCAGCAAATAGCCCAAAACTGCAAGGGCAAAGTCAGAAAAGCTAAGGCTGAACTAAGACTTGGAACAAATGACAAAAATAAATAATTTTAAATGTTTCTTTCAACATAGAAGAAACAAGAAAAATGTCAAGGAAGCAATTGGTCCGTTAATGGGAGATGATAAGGAGATGATAGGTAGCAGGGAGAAAATAGAACTACTTCATTCTTTGCATCTGTCTTCACACACACACACATACATGGAGCACCATAGGAGACAGGATAGAAATGCAAGCCAAAATAGGCAAGAAAGTGGTAAAAGAACACCAGTCCATCCATTCTACATGAGTTCAAATTGCCAGGACCAGATGGATTACATCCCAAAGTTCTGAAGGGGTTGACAGACATGATGTCAGAACCACTGAACGTAATCATTCAGTATTCCTGGAGCACAAGGGAACTACCAGAGAACTGGAAAAGAGCTGATGTGGTTGCAGTCTAAAAACATATTCTCCAAAGCAGATATCTCTCCAACCTTGACAACTTTATGACTTGTGGACTTCAACTTCCAGAATTCTAGGAGTTGAAGTCCACAAATCTTAACAGTTGCCAAGATTGGAGATCCCTGCTCCAAAGGACCTGAAGGAAGGACAAGAAGTCCCTGCTTCTATATAATATGTTACTTTTTTGTCTGGTTTTTTTTTAACTTTCCAATATAAATTCTTTTGGTTTCAGTCAGTTGTTGTCTTGTCTATGTTACACTTGGGTCCATATGTAATCCATCCTTTCTTTGCTGCCATCGTGAAAGTCAAAGGGGTGGTTAACCAGGGCTAATTCATTCATTAACAGCCTCAGTTTCCATAAGGAGCTTCCATATGATCCCAGACTTTCATTGCTCACATTTCACTCTTTCCAACACGCAGATACAAGCACATGATATCGACATCTGCATCTGTTGGTCATCAAATCTTGAGAAGTTTAAGGACATAGGGAAGCCAGCTTGAAATCATCTCTTCTGAAAGGCTTGAAGGTTGAAGTCGATTTTGCGAAGAGATGCAACAATTTCAAAATTTAGTCTACAGAGAGGTGGCAAATATATTGTTGAATATTTAATATCCTTTTATTTCAATTCTAAAGTCACTTTAGTGGTGTTTGCAGGGTGTGGTCAAAACAGATGCCAGCCTCAATGGTGTTTCCTGTTTCAGATGTGTGATATGTGTAGCCCACATAACAAATGGGCAGAGCTTAATTTCACTGTTACGTCCACTGTCTTGGCTTTTTTACCCCAGGTAAAATCTTGGCCACTTTTGAAGGAGAAGATAAGTAACAGGAAATATCCTCACACCGATAGGTTGTGCCATAGCAGTGAATTAATAAGTGTTTTTTGTCAGGGTAACTTGGTCTACCCAATTATGGGACGGAACATTCTGTTTCAGGTTCTTTGTTGGTAAAACATAAATTCAACAGTGAATTGGTACTTTTTTATTGAAGCAAAGAGGAGCATGCTTGGTTTTGTAAAGTCTCATTGTTTGGTGCCGTAGTTTCTCAGTGCAGCGGTTTCCTCTTGGTTTGGCAAGCTGAAACAGCTACCCAAAGATTCAGCTAAGCATGTGTTGAAAGAGGTGAGCAGGACATCTTCTCCAGCCTTTGGCCGGAAAAAGAGAGCAGGGCCTTCTAAGACCTCATTTGCCCAAGTTTGGCTAGAAATTCTCAGGGCTGCGGAGCAGAGCCCAACAAAAGGATGCCTCTGCTTTGTTGTTAGAAATGAGATGGCGAGCAGCTTTGAATGTGTGCTGGCTCAGACCTTCAAAGTGGAGTGCCCTTCAAAACATTTGCAGAGCCTGAATGGTTATTTATTACTTTATTGAGCCTACTTTTCCTCCCAGACCTGAAGGTGGTTCCCATGGGGACCATCCTACATTTTAGGTCCACAATATTCCTGCAAGGTGAGTTGGGCAGAGAAAGCATGGCTGGCTCAGTCACTCAGTAAACCTCTACAGCTGAGGGTAAACTTGACTCTGGGGTCCCCAATCCCTCAAGATTTTCTCTCATCTCACTAGATAACTTTGTCCTAACTGGATAACTTAACCTCAGCTATCTAGATGTGGAGCCGAGTAAGAAAGGAACTTTTTCAGGAATTTGAGTGAATTAAGCCTTCTGGTGAAGCAGCTTCAAACATTTATAATCCAGGAGATGGATGCTCAACAGTTGTGACTGAAGGGCTGTATTGTGGGCGAAGATAAATGTGGTTTATTTCAAAGCCATAACAAAGTGGAAAGCAAAAAAATTGGTGCTGAGAGAGGAAGAGGATCGAATAAAGAAACTTGCAGCCTGGGATCATGGGAACTGATCGTATTATTCCTGGAAGAAAGAGGACAGTATGTTTTTCTGCTGAGAAGTTTATAGCTGTACTCCCGCCATAAGAGAATTCACAGCTTGGATACCTGGTATCAAAAGCACAGAAAATGAAAGGCATCCTGCTGGCTGACTTCCTCTGTCATAAAACATCTTGACAAATCCAGGTTAGGCTCAAGAGAGGCCATAAAGCACATCCGTTTACAGCATGACCAAATCCAGATATTAACCCTAGGCTAAACTTTCCTGTGATTTTGATTATAGTTTCCTGTTTTCTGTGACAGGAATCTTTCGCTTTATTTCAGCGAAGGTTCTCAGTCATCCAGGTAGAAGTTGTCTGGAAGTTGAGTCAAGCGAACTATACTTTTCTCTTCTTGTTTGGTTTGAAACATTTCACTGCTTATCCAAGTAGCTTCTTCAGTCTGAGCCAGGTTGGTTGGAGAACTCCATACATGTCCATCAGGGTGATTTCATTTCTCACATAATCTGAATAGGCTTTAGGCAAAGAATCGTTATGGGTTATTTTTAAGTGTGAGGACAGATTGTATCTGAAACCTCCATTTCTACTTGAGGGAAAGTTTTTTCCACTTTAGCATAATTGGATTTAGCAGGTTCTGACCGGTTCTGGAGAACCAGTAGCGGAAATTTTGTGTAGTTCTGAGAACCGGCAAATATCACCTCTGACTGACCCCACCTCCTGAGTCCCAGCTGATCGGCTGGGTCTTCTTTTGTTGCCCTGCACAGGAGAACGGAGCTGGAAAGCAGGTTAGTGGGGTGGGGAAGGAATGGAGATTTTACAGTATCCTTCCTCTGCCACGCCCACCAAGCCATGCCACGCCCACCAATTCACGTCCACAGAACCGGTAGTAAAAAATTTTGAATCCCACCACTGATTGGATTCCTTAGCTCCTCTCTCAAACCGCCTGCGTTCCCTGTCCAAAATGTGAATTTTATTGTCCTCAAAAGAGTACAGCACAGATGGCTAGATTTTGCACAGCAACACCGGGGATTCGTCGGAAATATTTATCTAATCCACCATAGCTATTTTATACAACAAATGTGGCAAACCATTTGCACTGCTTATTCGTTTCCTTTTTAGTATTAAACTGACAACAGGCTACACAGTTTATGGGTTGTAATTTTAGTGTAGTTGGACCATGTATAATTGACAGACAGGGTTTTATCATAGATTATTATTTTACACTAGAATTTTTAATTGTATATTGTTTTTATTTGTTCTGGTCTCTTTGACAATAATAATAACAATAACAATAATACAGTCTGAATTGGTTGGTTAAGTTTTGCCCCCATTTTACAACCTTTCTTGTCATTGTTGTTAAGTGAATCACTGCAGTTGATAAATTAGCAATCCGGTTGTTAAATGAATCTGGCTTCCCCATTGATTTTGCTTGTGAGAAAGTCACTCTTAAATTTGAACCAATTGCAAAGCCTCTGGATTTCAGTCACATGATCATAAGGGATGCGGCAAAGGTCGTAACTATGAGAAACTGTCCTAAGTCACATTTTTCAGTGCCATTGTAACTTTGAACGGTCACTAAACAAACTTGTAAGTCAAAAACTCCCTGTATGTGAGGAGTGTGGTTTCCCCAGTTTTTATGCTGCTCCTGCATCAGTCCCCCAGGAAGATCAAGATTCACACGTTTGTCAGAAAGGTCACACTTAATGACCCATCTAAGAGAAGGATTTAGGAGCAATTATATTTAACAAATGTGCCTCCCCACCCAAAGAGCCTATACCAGTGGTGGCTAACCTTTTTGGGCTCCTGTCTAAAAATTGCACACACGCAAGCGTGAGTGCACTCATATGCCAGCATCCAGAAGGCAATGCATGCGTGCCCCCCAAGCCTCCTGCACATATGCACACAATCCCCCCCATGCCGCCCCCTTACTAGCACTACACCTCACAGCTGATTTTTCAGCTGGTTTGAGGCCTTTTTCAGCCTCCCACAGGCTTGAAAAAAGCCTCTGCAAGGCTTTTCAGGCCAAATAATAGGCCCATTTTGTCATTTCCGGTATTACAGGAAGTGATGAAACAGGCCTATTATTCATCCTGAAAAGCCTTGCAGAGGCTTTTTTCAAGCCTCTGGGAGGCCGAAAAAGACCTCAAACAAGCCGTGAGGCACGCACATGCGCAGTGAGGTAAGTTTGCCTGGGGCTCGCATGCCGGCACAAATAGTCTGCATGCCACTTATGGCACGCGTACCATATGGCCCCATCACAGGCCTATACAGATTAAGTGAGAAATCAGACTGAAGAAGCTATTGGGTAAGCATTGAGACATTTCAAACCAAGAAAAAGTCCACTTGCCAACAATTTCCAGATGTTTTAATTTATTCTTTTTTTTCCTATCCGTTTTTGAGGTTCATTTACTCTAGTGACATTACTCCAAAGCACTCTGGCAGTGTTAATGAAGGATGTGTTCCCCTTCTCACCACCGCATAAGAAACACATTTCCTATTTTATGGAAAAGAAGAGGGATTGAAAAACACGTTTAAAAGAACCATGCCAAGCCTTAGAAAAATCACTGCATAAACATATCAATGACTGCTTATTTTGTCTTCGCCCAAAAGGAATATGGATTTTGACATGAACAAGCACTTAGTGTTTCTGCGTCAATGGGGTATTGATGGAACCTGAGATTTCCCATTTTGGGTCTCAATTTCAATTCCAAAATTGGCTCTACTTCAATGCAGAGTTTTGCATTTTTAAGTTAACACCTGTGCTACTTACAAATGCATAACATGAGCGGAACCATCACCAGACCTGATAAATCTGCTTCCTCTTATTTGATCATGGAACTGCTTGGATAGGAATCATTTATGCACATCCAAAATGAATTGATAAGGGGGAATGGCTTCCATTCTAGTGCTCTAAAGCAGTGGTCTCCAATCAGTGAGCCGGGGACCACTGGTGGTCCGCGAGAAAAATTTGGTGGTCTGCAGAGAAATGTCACCCCCAAAGCAATTAATCCAGGCTGCACAGGAACACAAAGCTGTGCCGCCCACATGGCCCGTGGGAACACAAGGCTTGTGTTGCTTGCATTACGAACAACACGAGGTAGTGAGGGAAGGGAAGAAAGGGCAGAGGAGGGGAACTTGCCCCACTCGCCCCACGCGCCCTGCCTGGCTACCGGGCTGCTTCTTTCCATTTCTTTCTTCTGCTGCTTTTGGCTGCACACAAGGAAAGCAGCAAAAGTCTTTCTTTCTCTCCCCCAAACTCTGCCAGAAATGAGCCTTTGGGACCCTGCAAAGCATCCTGCTCCAAGAGGCTGTGCCATTCTGGCGGAGTTTGGGGGAGAGAAAGAAAGACTTCTGCTGCTTTCCTTGCATGAAGCCAAAAGTCTCTCTCTCTGTCTCCTTGAGAATGGAGCTGCGATCCCAAATAAAGAATGATTGATTGGTAGGAAAACGAGGGGGGGGGATTTTCCTGCAGACTGTTTTGGGGGATTTTCCCAGGGTCTCTGGTCCATGGGATTTAAAATTATGAGTTTGGTGGTCCCTGAGGTCCAAAAGTTTGGCGACCCCTGCTCTAAAGCCAAAAGTGTGGTTCACATCAAGAGGCGAGGGTCTTCCCCTACATGAATCCGCCCTTTCTTCTTGCTTCCTACTCACTTGAGAGATGCACAGGCAGCAGAAGAAGCAGGGTCTCAACTCATGCCAAGTTTGGCCCCTCTTGACTCCAAAACAGAGGTGGTATTCAGCAGGTCCGCTACAGAAATTTTGAGTAGTTCAGAGAACCAGCCAATACCACCTCTGACTGGCCCCACCCCCAGCTATTCTCTGCCTCCCAAGTCCCAGCTAATCGGCTGGGTCTTCTTTGATTGCCCTGCACAGGAGAACGGAGCTGGAAAACGGGTTAGTGGGGTGGGGAGGGAATGGAGATTTTGCAGTATCCCCTGCCACACCTACCAAGCCACACCACGCCCATTAAGTCATGCCCACAGAACTGGTAGTAAAAAAATTTGAATCCCACCACTGCTCCAAAGCCCCTGCATTTTCCTGGTAAAGCTGAGAGTTATGGATTGCTGTGGCCTCATTGCATGATGTCCTTGGAACTGACCAGTTCAGCCTATGACCTTCCCTCCAAACCCAACCAGGCATAGCTTCCAAACTATCCCTTGCTGACTCGTTCCATTGATGACAGATCCATCATACCTTGCAGGAACATTTATTACACTTTCCATTTGGTATAATTGCATGGAGTAGAAGTGTGTGTGTGAGAGAGAGGCGGGGGGAGAGAGAGATTCAACTTTTGTTACTAGGTAAGGTAGAAATTTCCAGTCATTTCTCTGTTTCACCTTCAAGTAGGTTGCTATTGCCTCCTTCCCAATGTAACCTACAATGTTGGCCATCTCCCATCCAAATACTGATCAAGACTATTTGTTCTGTCTCTTGCACAGAGGTAGATTTATAGCTGTGCAGATGCAGATAGATAACTCAACAAAGCTTCCATAACAAAGTTCATTTATTGGTACATCAGGTATCCTCATATTTGTGACGAAGTTCCTCTTTCGATGACCAATCCTTTCTATATCTGCCTTGTATGTGAAAGATGGTTATCTCCTAACCCATCTCGTAGCGTTAGAAGGAAAAGATGTTATCAGTCCATGAGTGCAGGCAAGAATGGAGGGCAACCTCCTTCCACCCCTCGAGGGTCAATTTAGTGGCCAATCAAGATTACAGATGTGGCCACGTGACATGAACTACATTTCCCAGAATATCTTTAACTACATTTCCCATGATGCATTCCCTTAAGGGGACAGCTCACAATTCCTAAGTAACTAACCAATTCCCATAGACTGGCTGGGACAGCACGCTATTCCAGACCAGGCAGTGGATGCTGCCACCAGCTGAGGCTCATCTAGAAAGAAGCAGAGGGCAGAAATCTTGCCAGGGGTTTGGCTGCAGGTAATGGAGACTTCTTTGCTCCAGGAAGGTTCATGTGGGCATGTTCCTCTTCAGGTCCTGAACTCCCTCACCACCCTGTAGAAACAACCCACAGAAGGAATTTCTGCTGTGAAATCAGGTTTGGAAAGCCCTGACTGGCAGATGTATGGATTCAACAGGCGAGGTCTACTTGCCTAAGTGTTTAAATGGAACTCCATGCTCCATTGTGTATTAAAAATGGTGCCTGGAAACAAAACTCATCCCAGAACATAATTCAGCCTGGTGGAATTAGGCATCTCTGGAGCCTTGCTGTTCTTTTATATCAACAATCTGGAGAACTTAAAAAAAAAAACCTCATTGGTGATCGCCCATTAGTGGAGTTATTGAAAGTTGCCACTTTTTCCCTCCTGGAGAAAAAGCTACCACTTAATCTCTCCCAGACACATTTTCCTCTTTCTCCCCCACTATTGGTCATATTGCAGCCTGTTCTGGTGCCAGTTATGGCAGATGGGAGTTAGCACTGGACTCAATAAAAGCTTGGCTGTCTCTGTAAGGGAGCTGTCAATCATCAGCTTCTGGAAAACACATAAGATATGAGATGTGCCTTAATCCTTGCCAATTAAAACATTTGGCAGCTCTGGGCAAGGATCCTATGCCCTGCTCATGCTCAGTTGTGATAGTTACATCATATGCAGAATAGTTGCAAATAATTTTGTCTTTCCTGCAACTGGTCCAATTGCATCTCTTTTGAGTTGAGTTGACTGCTGGTGGATTCATGGACATAGGGTTTTTTTTGCCAATGGTAAAGTGGTTTGCTGGTAAATGCTAAAATGGCTTGCTATGATCGTCTCCTAAGATGTTCGTTTGTTTTTTCATTTTTCCAATCTAGCCTCAGTCCTGAAATTTTCTCGAGGAAATTTCCTCCTGCCCAAGTTGTAGTGTTGTTTTTTTTTTTTAAGTTAATGCCACTCCACTCCAGCCAGTGTAATAATCCCATGGTTGACATCAAATTGTGACTTCAGAAAATGATATTAGATCTTTGGTCCCCTTCACACAGATAACTTAGTCATCAAAAGAGAAGGAGGCTGTGTTTCCCATTTATTAAAATAAATGCACTTCATAAAATATATAAAGTATATAAATGGAATAAATAAATAAATAAATAAAAATAAATAAATTGTGTGTTTGTGGAGTTACATTGCTGGTGTTTGGGATGGAATTAAACACTGTCATGCAACAATTTTGAAACAGAAACAGTGGCATTCATAACAAGTGACTGCAATGTCAGTGTGATGAAATGTGGACAATGACATCATCTCACAAATTCTCCAATTATGGATTCACAGCATAATACCAGATGCAAAGGCATCTGTTGTGTTTGAGTTGATGTTGTCATATCTGTGTTTTCATGGTTTCATCTTGCTCCCCCTAATTCAGCTTTCCATATCTCTGGATAAGTAAGATTATCATGTAAACAGAGTTTTATAAAATAGATGCCTTAGTTGGGAGTGCTAAAAGGTTTGCTTTGTATCCAACAATCCACATCCAGATTTGACTCCAAGATGGAATCAAAACTGACGGTTTTGTTTTAATCAGTATCAACAGTAATATAAAGCAGTGTTTCTCTTTTTTTTTTTTTTGATAACTATTGATTTTCAAAACAGAAAATTTAAAATTAGACAAGAAAAAGGTTTTAAAAAAGAAACATAATCAAGAAAGAACAAGTGCAAAAAGAAAAGGAAAATCTATAAAAATAGAAAAAAGGATGACTTCTGGCTTTCTTTGGTATAGATATGAATTAAAAAATAATACAAACTCTTATTCTAAGGTTAACATTTGTTTACATTGTTTCTATAATTCCAGTAATTAAATCTCAAAATCTTTAATTTCTTTCTTTTTCTTGCAAAAAAATCCAAAAGTGGTTTCCAATAGAAACAAAATTGATCATTTTTCCCCTTTAATCAAGCTGTCAGTTTCACCATCTATACCAATGCTGGTTCAGGAATTCTGGGAGTTAAAGTTTACATATATCTTAAAGTTGCCAAATTTGAGAAACATTGGAATAAAGCATTCATCTTTATCAAACAAGCACTTATGAGCTTGGAAGTGGGTGGTAAAAAGCTTAATGTTTCACCGTATATCTAAATATGACTTTAAAATATTTTATTTTGAAAAAACTTACATTCAGAATGATCAAGTTGGGGTCTGAAATTATTAGATTATTAGAGGTTATTAGAGGTTAATTTGAGATAGAAAGTTCTGAAAAATCTATCTTACTAGAATTTCAGAATGTTGAATAGGATGTCCAAAATCACCTTGTACAAGAGATAAGCAACATAAAAATTAATAAATAAGTCACGTATCTTTGATCGTGTGTGTTTAAAAGATTGTCAAAGTTATTATAGAAGAAGAGTTGTGTCTATGGTGATTAAAAAAAATGAGTTATCTGGAGCACTAACCTGGTTATAAGCTGCGTAAATTTCATGAAATGCAAAAAGCTAATCCTTTTTAATTACATTTGTTAGTTGGGAAAGGAGCATTTCAGAACACATAGTTGGTATATTTTATTGAACAACTAATAGTGGATACAAAACTTACAGCTTCTAAATAGACACTTTGCATTTCTTTGGAGAAGTAAAGCCCAACTACTTTTAATGTGTTTTTAAGATGTATAACTGAGACTCTCCTCTTCGTTTAAACATGTAAATCTAAAGCCGTCATACCAAAAAATAGAATCATTTTAACACCAGCAGCTTCCCATCTAAAAATGATCTTTGCAGCAAATGCCTTTTGCAAACCCTCTGGCACAACAGATTTAGTGCACAAATGTGCGTATTTTGGGGGGGAAAATAACAAAATTTCATGAAGACTAATTAAAACATCATCTCCCATTCTGCCAAACCAATGGGCAGAATCCTTTCCATGGAATTCAAAGGCGCTCTCAGCGCCATGTAGCCGATACGTCAATTTCCATTATATTTTTTGAGACACCTAAACATCTGATGTTCAATTATAATAAATCTGTGAGTTGCTTTAAAAGCTGTTGCTTTGCTCTGTTGTGTTTTGCTTTAATTTGATAGTAAACCTGGAAACCAGCCCAGCCATCTTCAGAGACTCCTATCAACCACTGAATTTCAAAAGGAGAACATTAGTCATTTGGTCCTTGGCTTTCAAAAGCTCTTCAGAGACAGCTGAACTAGTTAATTTCATTTTCACTTTACATATAAAAAGAGGAAACAGCCAGTGATGGTCATCCTTAATTTAATTATATGAGTGCAAATAAAATGAGCAAATCAGCCTGGTCATTTTTTATACACTTTTGGGTGTAAGTTTTCTACTGCTTCAAGTTGTGAAAATAATTGCTTTCCATAGTCAGTCCTTTAGATATAAGTGGTGAATAACACAAGTGGGAGAAAAATCTGTTTTTGTTTATCGTTCTGGAATTGCTGGGGTACTCAATGGGGCAGCTAAGTTCAGATTGTGGTGACCTATACTTTCCACGGGGAGTCCTCCAGAAAACCTGAAGAACATCAGCTGTTTAGCTGATGAGGAAAGAGCTGTAGGATTCCAGCTCCCTATCTGTAATTATTGAGTGCCTGCAATTCTCCCTTTTAGTGGTGGTGTGCCATTTGTCATTCAGGCATATGTCAGTCAGAGGGGGTATTCAGCAGGTACTGACCAGTTCTGGAGAACCGGTAGCAGAAATTTTGAGTAGTTCGGGAACCAGCAAATACCACTTCTGACTGGAGATTTTACAGTATCCTTCCCCTGTCACGCCCACAGAACCAGTAGTAAAAAAAAATTGAATCCCACCTGTTATGATATGTACAGAATAACCCTTGAGTAACAAGGATATGCACATGGAAACGTTTATGAGAGTAGTTATGAATAATTATTCAGCCACACAAGATACACTGAATTGAGTTAAAGTTTACTTTAAGAAATAGCACAGTCCAGTAAACGGTCCAGGTCATATACATTTAACAGTCCAAAGAATATCCAATTACAAAGTCTTCTTACCGGTTGCCTTTGTCATTTACAGTAAACAAAGATATCAAAGTATAAGCACAACTTAAATACAACAGAGAACCTTAGATAGCAACAGAATGTCAGAGGGAGCAAGCTATGATCTCTTGCTCCCTCTTATGGTAATTTGCAATATAATCAACCAATCGGAATATAGTATAAATCAATACAGTGATTTTGTCTTAAAGCTACGAACATACATTGTTGGTTTATATATTGCCAACCCAATTAATTGGTGTACAGATTCCTAACGCTACCACTGATGCCAGTGGTGTAGCAGTGGGGGCAGTGCTCCTCCAAACAAACTCACAAGGGAAGCTACATCCCTGTGCATACAACTTGTACTAAGTTTCCAAGGCAGAAGGGTGCTGAGCAATCTGGAGGAAGGAAGCTTTACACAGTTCGCTGAGCTCTCTTCGCTTGAAAACAATTCCTACAGGACAGCAAAGTCCCTTTTGAAATCTGGATCGACCATAACAATTTGGAAACACTTAAAAAAAAAACTCCAACAAAAGTTATCCCCTAAGCAACTCAGATGGGTTCAATACGTCAATCGGTTCACCTTCACCTTTGCTACCACCCACAAGAGGGAGGAATTTCCTGACAGATGCCCTGTGCAGGATGCCCCAGTATAACAGTGCCCCAGAGAAAGTTGTCAACTTCATCGTCCCTTCCAAGCAAATAGCCTCAGCTGCCCTCACAAGGCAGCAAAAAGCCTCAAAGGAACAGATAGCTGGTGACCTAGTCCAAACGCTGAAGAGGCCGATAAATGGGCTGTAAACAGGCCAAAAACGGCCAGCAGAGTGCTGCAGGAGGCCATAAAGGGCGAAAACGAGGCACACGGGGGCCGTGCGCAGACCCCCCCCCCCCAGCATCCCAGTTTGGCCTGCAGGGTGCTGCAGGAGGCACCTTCCTCACAATTTTTGGAGACCCCACATTTCAGCAAAAATGGCACTTCATAGGTTCACCAGCCCCTATCCTATAAATTGAGCTGCAGTTCACAAAAGATCTTGCCTTTCCATACTGTTAGAAAAGGAAATAGATGAAGTAATTGCCACAGCCTTCCCTTCAAAGCAAATCTCTTGATTAATATTTAAGCCTCAGATTGATATATTAATAAGCACCCCCTTACTTATACATCTTTTTCACACAAAACAACCTAGGTCTTAAAAGCCTCTGCTCCTTTTTTCCTCAAAATGCTCTGGTTTAATTAGTTTCTCAGAGTGCACTTCATATTTGGTATAAAATTACTAAAAATGCTAAAAGAATATTTCTTTCTGCATTCAGATGAGCAGATAATTTGAGGTCAGTTGGTATTCATTTTGTAATATGCACTTTTTAATTAAGCAGAGTGCCAAATTTGGTGACATAAAGGGACCACAGCTTCAGTCCAGCTCAATCTAACAAATACTTCTGGGCTAAATCACTTCCACTTCCAGAATATATATTTTGTCCTGAAAATTCAAGACCCAGGATTATATCATTTTAGGAAAAGTCTAGCCTCATGATGGCGAACCTATTGGCACGCGTGCCACAGCTGGCACGCAGAGCCACTTGTGCTGGCACGCGAGACGCAGGCAAACTTACCGCATTGTGCATGCATACACCTCACAGCTGATTTTTCTACTAGTTTTAGGCCTTTTTCAGCCTCCCGGAGGCTTGGAAAAAGCCTCTGCAAGGCTTTTCAGGATGAATAGGCCCATTTTGTCACTTCCTGTAATACCGGAAGTGACGAAACGGGCATATTATTCGGCCTGAGAAGCCTTTTGCAGAGGCTTTTTCCAAGTCTCCAGGAGGCCAAAAAAGGCCTCAAACCAGCTGAAAAATCAGCTGTGAGGCGCAGTGCAGGTAAGGGGGTGGCGGGGGGGATTGCGCGTGCTGCACAGGGAGCGTGGGGGGGCGCACATTGCATTCTGGGTGCTGGCATGCAAGTGTACGTGCGCTAACGTGCGTGCAAATTTTGGCACAGGAGCCCAAAAAGGTTAGCCACCACTGTTCTAGCCAAAGTACAGTTATATTTGTTTATTGCCCTAGAGCCTTTTCACACTGGTACCATGTTTACCAGATGAGGTGGCCCTCAAGGAAAGCACTTCTAATTTCTTGGAGTACTACAAACAGTCCTGGAGTGACAAAATTTGTTTAATAACCGTGCAATGTTACAAAAGCACTGAAAAAAAGGTATTTATGACCAGATCTCACATTTGCAACTGCCACAGAATCCCCACAGTCGCATGATTAAAATTTGGGCACTTGGCAACTGGCATGTATTTATAAATAGATTGCAGAATCCTGGGATCGTGTGATGGCCATTTGTGTCCTTCCCAGATGACTTCCAACAAGTAAAGCCAATGGAGATTCGCTTAACGACTGCATGACACACTTAAGTGATTCGCTTAACAACTGTGGCAAAAAATGGTGGTTAAATTTTAGTCACTGAACAGACACTTAAAAGAATAACAATTGGAAGGGCTTGGAGATCTTCTAGTCCAACCCCTGGCTCAAAGAGGAGATCTTATATCATTTCAGACAAACGGCTGTCCAATCTCTTCTTAAAAACCTCCAGTGTTGGAGCATCTAAACTTTTAGAGGCAAGTCATCCCATTGATTCATTATTCTGTCAGGAATGTTTTCCTTAGCTCTAGGTTGGTTCTCTCCTTCATTAATTAATTTTCATCCATTGGTTCTATCTTGCCCTGCTTTTAGGTGCTTTGGAGAATAAGTTGACCTCCCCTCTTCTTTGTGGAAGCTCCTCAAATATCAGAACACTGCTATCTTGTAACCTCTAGCCCAGGGGCCTGAACCTTAAACGCTCAAAGATAACCATTTGGACCCATTTCCCACAGAAAAGAAAACACCGGGAGCCAATAATTTATCAACCGGTGTGACTGGGTGGGCATGGCCAACTCAACGTCACTCACTCCCACCCAGTCACCTCCTGCTCTGGAATATGGAGCGAGTCTCTATCCCCCGCCGTCACCTTCTCAGGCCAGGTGAGGAATGATGGGGAGGGGAGGGGCCAGCCAGTGGTGGGATCAACCAACAGAGGGCCACAGCAGAGGGCCAAAAGAGCCGTGTGTGGCTCCAGAGCCGCAGGTTGCAGACTCCTGCTCTAGCCCTTCCGTTCATTAGACTAGATATATCCTTCTACAGATTACATATTTTTACTTAAAGGTGGCCTTCCAGAGAAGAACAGAGGGACATATGAAATAGTTAACTGGTTGGTTAATCATCAAATGAAGACTTCTGGTAACTTCAAAGATACATCTATGTAGCTTTGGAAAATTATAATACGGAAATAATTTTGATGGAGGGATTTTAACTCCAGTCTAATCTTCCAGATTTTCCCTCATGGTTTCCAGATTACAAATCTTGGGGCTTGGAGTATCAATTGGCCCTTACTGGTAGCTGATGGAGAGGGGCTGTGTTTGTTAGCTACCCTTCCCTACCATGTCAAGTACCATGTGCTTGACTAAATCTTGTCTCTTTAACCTCATTTAAATCTATTCTGCGAGCCATGTAGTGTCATTTCGTGACTAAAACAACAGGCAGGTAAACCGATATTTTTAATTTTACTCTTATCTTCCATGCATTATGTAGCTGTTTTTAATACTGTTAGGAAGCTAGGAGAGAGAAGAGATAAAATAGGCTAAGGTAGATTAAAAAGAATAGCTCAAACTTACATTCTGCCATACCCAATCCACTCAGAAGAATGACAAACTGAAATTCAACGGGGCTTGTTCCCAAGTGAAGAAAGGAAGCAAATAAATATGTAACTGTGGTGTGTTATTGGGAATGAGCAAACAGGGAATATTCACATCTGTAGTTATATTTTGTTAGTGGCAAATCAGCACCACAAGTCTAGAGGGGTAAAAAGAGAGAATATTTCTTAAGCATCCAGGACATAAATGATTACTTACAGTTCTCTTTTTCTCTTTTTTTCCAGAAAAGATAATATTTTGACGTGCCTCAAGATGGAAGAGGTAACATTACAGCCCAGAAAAAAGCAGCTTTATCTGAAAAGCACAATGGAAAGTTGTTGAACGATTAGGAACATGAGTCCAAGGAGATGGGTTATTCGAATCTCCCCCATGGCAAGCGATGGTATCCAGAGATCAAGGTGAGGCAATGTTACTCAAATGATACCTTGGAAACCCAAGACATCCGTCCTGAAAGAAGAGAGAATTTGAGGGAAGACCACGCCCATGGATATCCAACCTAGGATGAAAATATACTACAGCACCAACTATTGGTCAATACCCTTGTTTTTCTTCCTCATTCATTAAATCTCATTTGAGCCAACCCGTACGGATCAAAACAAGAGTGTGACTTTTCCCCCAAAGTTCTCTTGTGAATATTGTCACAATAGGCCAGATATGGATTGGCTTCATCTCTTTGTGTCCTCATGGTTTTCCTTCTTTGGGAGACAGAGGAGAGAAAAGTATAATTTGAAATGGGAAAGAATAGGCGGGAAAAAAAGTAGTAACCTCACAATTTCAGTTTCTGAGCACACCAAAGTGGCCTCTCTTACTTGTGTAGACGGGGCATGGGGAAAAGAGCATTTCTTTTTCCTGGCCCCAATTGATTAAAAAAATAACAGAAGAATGGAAACACATGTAATAAGCGAAAGCAATAAAACAGCTGCTACCTGTCCAATCAGGCCATTATCTCATTTGTTCATGTAAACTAATCTCTGCCTACTGGCTTAATCTTAATACTTATTAATGATCCCTCAGGAACCTGCTGATGTTCTTGTTAAGAGAACCATGGGGATTCCTTGGTGAAGGTTCAGGATTGCGGGCAAGCTTTGTGCATTCTGAAAGAACTTGATCAAGGCAAGGATTATCACCTGAAGAAAGAGCATAGCTGATGGTTCGTTGTTGCAAAATTCCACTAGGCGCCACCATTTCTGCAGAGCAACTTAACAACTATTGGAAGAGCAGTTCCACTTTAGCAGATTTTTTTGGTTAGGCTTTTCCTGGAAATATTTTTTTTTCCCATCCGTATAAGCCTTTCATCGTTTCATTTTTGGGCTGATGTAAACATCGACCATTTTCCGCAGAATAGCTGATGGAAAAGGAATACAGAACTAGAACTACACACATTGTACACTTCGGGTAGATCCAAGGAAGAATGTAAAAAGAATGTCAAATTATTTTCTACAGAGACACCTTGCCTTGCACGCAAAAGATTCCTCCTCAAAACTGAACATCAGAACCCTAACCCTGCTCTTTGTCATGTAGCAATCCTGCCTTCCTGCTGAAACAGCCTATTCAGATTATTCTTGCTTCTCCATTCCTTGCGAGGAACCTGAAATAACTAGAGGAGAATTATTTCTGTCCTCAAGGCACTGCGTATTTCCTAGCTCTTGTAGCAACAAGGCATGAGCAGTGTTCCTACGTATTCCATTTCTCCATAAGGAGACTTGGTAGGTTTCTAGGATGGTTTCTGCCACTGGATGCTTTATTTAACACGTTGCCAGTGTTTTTCTGAGAAGTGCAGTGGTCACATTTTCAGACCAGTGCAAAGAAATGCCCTGAAACTAAGGATTTGCAGCAAAAGGGAAGACAAAGGAAGACACGCAAGTAGAGATTACATCAACTTGTATATGGTTGATGGATTATGCAGTCTTGACGATCCCGCACGTGTGGTTGTGTTACTAGGATTGATCCCTTAATATTTCTTGAGTATTTCAATAGATTTACAATTGTACATATGACCCTCTTGAATTAATTTAGGTGATGTGAATCACCTTAAACAACTTGGCTTGCTTGGAGTTGCAAATGTTTCCCATCATTTGACTTAGTATTAAAAATTAAGCCACTTGGAGACGTAAGAGCAAATACCACCACAGATTTCTAAACCAACTCCTGCACTTCAGAGTTGACAGCCTGAAATATGGTTGTTGTTCAGTCTGCAAGTCATGTCCAACTCTTCACAACCCCATGGACCATAGCATGCTTGGCTTCCCTTTTCCTCCACTGCTTCCTGGAGTTTGCCCAAACTCGTGTTTATTGCGTCGATAACGCTATCTAACCATCTCATCCTCTGCCATCCCCTTGTCCTTTGCCTTATTTTTTTCCCCAGCGGCAAGATCTTTTACTTCTCATTTGGCGGCCAAAGTATTTCAAGTCTGTCCTTCGAAAGAACAGCCAGGGTTAGTGTGTGTGTATGTGTGTGCGTGCGTGTTAGTTTTAGAAGGTGTAGGTCATCATAGAACAGGTCAACTTCACTTCTTCGGCATCAGTGGTTGGGACACAAATTTGGATTACAAACTGTTGAATGGTTTGCCTTGGATTCGAACCAAATTCTTATCAATGTTTTTTTTAGTTTGTACCACAGTACTGCTTTTCCAACTCTTTTATACTGTCTATGAGGATTCCTCCCATTTCTTCTAAGGCAGGGATGTCAAACTCAAGGCCTGAGGGCCACATTCAGCCTGCAGTGTGCTAAGATCTGGCCCACAGGGCCGTCCTGGAAACAGCGAAGAACTGGCCCGCGATGTGGCCCTCTTGAGCTCCGTTTTCACTGGCAGAGAGTTTCAGGAAACCATTGCAGCTGAAAACTGAGCTCGGGAGCCCGTTTTCCTATGGCAGAGCTCTTGGGCCACCACAGGTGCCCCCAACATGAGTGACGCTGAGCTGGCCACACACACCCTCGCCATGCCCACTCCAGCCTCTCAAACAGTAGTGGGAATCAAACAATTTTTACTACTGGTTCTGTGGGCGTGGCTTGATGGGCGTGGCTTGGTGGGCATGGCAGGGGAGGGATACTGTAAAATCTCCATTCCCTCCCCACTCCTGGGGGAAGGTTACCACCGGTTCTCCAAACTACTCAAAATTTCCGCTACCGGTTCTCCAGAACTGGTCAGAACCTGCTGAATATCACCTCTGTTCCCAAGATTAAACACAACCCTGATGTGGCCCTCAATGAAATCAAGCTTGACACCCCTGTTCTAAGGATTCCTTGCCCACAGTGGTAGATATAATGGTCATCTGAATACAATTTTCCCATTCTTGTCCACTTTAGTTCACTGATTCCCAAGATGTTGATGTTCAGTCTTGGCCATCTCATGTTTGACCACATTCAGCTTACCTTGATTGATAGAGCTTACATTCAGGGTTCCTATGCAATATTGTTCTTTATAGCATCAAACTTCCCTTTCACCACCATACATATCCACAGATGAACATCCTTTCGGCATTGGCCCAGATGCTTCACTCTTTCTGGAGTTATTTGTAATTGCCCTCCGCTCTTCCGCACTAGCATATTGGATACTTTCAACCATCTTCTTTTAGCCTTTTGGTACTGTCCATGGGGTTTTCTTGGTAAGGGATAGTGAAGTGAGTTGCCGTTTCTTTCTCCAGTGGACCAAGTTTTGTCAGAATTCTCCACTAAGACTTGTCTGTCTTGGGTAGCCCTGCATATCCTTGAGCTGCACAAGTCCCTTCATCACATCAAGGCGGTGATCTATGAAGAGGGACAGCTTAAATACCATGTGCCAAATCTTGCAAATCCTTCAGCAGCATAAATAGAATTTTCCTTATATTCTATTATATTTTTGCAGGAGGCAGAAATTTTAAGAATGTGAGAAATGAGTAGTTTGAATGCAACAACTGCTGAAATAGTAGAACCCCTAGGCATTGCGAGGGCTGGGCACGTTATGACAATATCACACAAATGACATGAGTTATATAATGCCCAATGGTGCACATGACATCAAGAGACCTGTGATAGAGGAGTATATAGAGCGTAGGTCATAGATATATCCCACAACCAGGAATATCAGCTAAATTAGCTAAAACAATAATAACAAATGACAGAGTTTGCTTAAATTGTGCAAATCACAGAATTGAAATTGCCTGGAATATATTTTGATTTATTTTAGTGTGAGGAATAGAGACCTGACTGTTAAGTTTAATCATGTTACAGAGAACAGATTTGTGGGGCAATGCAATATTGCAATTCAATCTTAAGTAACATTTTCAGCAAATAAAATTTATCTAGCAAATGTTCATTGAAATAAGTTGTTTTCTGTACATATCCACTGAGTTTTCTTCCAAATTAACACTTTAGAAACTATATGTTTAAAATAAACCAACGATCTACTTTAATTGTGAACATTGTCCGAGACCTTTGTGAAAAAGCTTGTGTTTATGAAGGAATTTGTATTAGATCATGGTTTGTATGACTCACTGTACTTTGTAAGGGTTTATTTCCCTTTGGGAATTGTGTGTTTTTAATGAGCAGTTTTATGCTTCTAGTTTGTGTAATGTCGTAACTGATGTGTTGTTTTTTTTCCCGACTCTCCGCAAGGAATAGATTGATATTTGATAGGTAATAACTGTCTAAATTTTTCATATTGCCTACAATATTTGCATATGTTAATAAAACCCATACTGTATTAGAACAGTTTACCTATGGTGATAATAAAATAAAATTAATTTGCTCTTTATAAGCTGAAAGTTGGCCTTAAGTTTAGTATTGCGTTTCAAACATGGATTTTCATCCCACATCATTTGCTACCCTGTTGTTCTGACCCAAACCTTGTTACAAGGAAATAAACATAAAACAGAGGTAACAGCAAAACCTTTTAATGATTCTTTATGAATCCCGTTCCTTCACGGTTAAAAGGCTGTTTCAAACTAATAGTCTCTGATAAGAACGAGCCTTGCTAAGGTTGTGCAAGCCTGCCAAGAATACTAGATAAAGTTACTAAGAAATATTTCAAACACAAAGAATCTCCCAACACCAACCAAGATACTACGAATGTCCACAAGGCTTGAGTGCAAAAACTTCTTTGCTTCCTGCAAAGAACTCCGGTTTCTCAGCTGGCTTTTATCTCTTAAAGGAGGGGCCATTACCTCCCAAGTCGCCTGTGCTGCTGCAGCTGCTCTTTCCTTCAAGCAGCCCTGCACGCATGCGCACTGGGCACAGGCTCCTCGGGAATCTCTTCATCATTGCTGCCAGCCTCCACAATCTCCGAAGGCAGCATTCCACTCCCTGATGGTCCTGGCCCCATCCCTTCATCACACGCAGGCCCCTCATCTCAGTCCTCGCTCTCCGAGACCTCAGCCATCCGCACCTGCTGCCAGCGAACCACAACACCTGTTTCTGCCAAGTATAATCATCCACCAAACCATCAAAAGCACCACCAGAAGGTCAGAATCAGAATCCAAAGTTCAAGGAGTTTTTACACACATTCATTGGATGTTTCCCAATTGCAGGGCAGTGGTAGGCAGTCCATTAAGCTTCCAAGAGGATATGTTATAAACAATGGTGGGATTCAAATAATTCAACCATTGGTTCTCTGCCCTAATGACCGGCCGGGTGGTTGTGGCCATGGTGGGTGCATGGCCAGGGGATGTGACAAGCAGCACTCAGCCTCCTGCACTTCCTTAGGGAGCAAAAGCAGGCTGGGGGGTGCACTGCCCCCCCCATGCCCCTTTTTGGGCCTAGTAGGCCTCCCTGCGGCGTCCTGGGAGCAAAAACAAGAGCTACAGAGAGGGCTGTACCACCACCAG
The DNA here is from genome assembly GCA_023653725.1 of Bungarus multicinctus. Taxonomy (NCBI): domain Eukaryota; kingdom Metazoa; phylum Chordata; class Lepidosauria; order Squamata; family Elapidae; genus Bungarus; species Bungarus multicinctus. Next base: position 18,990,556 of record CM042848.1, on the reverse strand, counting down.
CCCGTGGCTCATTTTGGGTCTAGTAGGCCTCCCTGCAGCTTCATGGGAGCAAAAATTGGCCACGGGGGGGAAACTTGACCTCACACACACATTGTTTTGGGCCTTGTACTTACCTGGGAGCCACTTACCTGGGAGCTGCACTTACCTGGGAGCCAAAATGGGGCGTCTGGGGACTCCTGGGAGGGGGGAGGGGAGGGTCGGGGAGAGGCCAGCCAGTAATCTAACAACCGGTTCGGCCAAAGTGATGCAAGCCAGTTGAATCCCACCACTATAAAATATTCGCTATTATAAAATAGCAAATAGGTGGGAATCATGATTAACTTCTCAAAACCGAAATCTTTCTTCAGCCTGTGCTGAAGCACTTCTCTTCTAAAATGCATTGCAAGCTTTCTTCACTTCAATTTAACACTTGCAATTACCCAGCTCCCCAACAGGAGATGATTTATTGCATATTTTCTTCATACATCTTAAAGTTGCTAAGGTTGAGAAACACTGGCCTAATTCCCCACACACGCACGCGCACAAACACACATACTGCTAAAACTCAAACCATGATAGGGATGAGAGAATATTATCATTTATCATTTAATTCACACAGTTCCATTTTAAATGATATTTAGATGGGGGTTTATTTTATATATTTGGGGGAGTGTTAATCCAGGCAGAGCTTCCCAAATTCAGATTTGCAGGTAGTCCTGACTATTCGAAGTTACAATGGCACTGAAAAAAGTGACCTATAATCATTTTTCACACTTGTGACCATTGCAGCATCCCCTTTAAATTCGGATGTTTGACAACTGACTCACATTTATGATGGTTGCAGTGTCCTGGGGTCATGTAATCAGCTTTTGCGACCATCTGACTAGCAAAATCATTGAGAAATTCCAATTAACTTAGCAGCCATGTTACCAATTTAAGAACTGCAGTGATTCACTTAACAAATGTGGCAAGAAAAGTCATAAAATGGGGCAAACCCCCCACTTAACAAATTTCTCACTTAGCAACGTAAATTTTGAGCTCAGTTGTGGTCGTAAGTCAGGGACTAGCTGTATTTTATTTCAAGCACTAGAAATCCTTCCCAACATTACTATCTCCATATGAAAAAGATCAGTAAGATAATAAAAGAGATTACATTTATAATGTCAAATTCTAATATCCTTTAAAATGAAATCGATTTTAAAAGCTCCCAAATAGATTGTGAGTTGACATCAGTATTAAAACTATATAGATGAATATATTAAAAAATAAGCATGTTAAAAAATAAGCATGTCATGGCCACCATGGCCATGACCACCCAGCAATCGGGCACAGAACCCATTGCTAAAACTTTCGAAGCCCAACCCTGGTGAAGCGGTATATAAGTCTAAGTGCTATTGCTATGATAAAACATGATACTGTGCTATTGGCAATAACAGCAAGACATAAACAAGATCAAACAGAAATACAGATCGTTTAGAAACACCATAGTATAGTTAAATAAGTGGAGCTTTTGTTCAATGTATTTATCTTTTATCAGCAGTCAATTTCCATCAAATTTTACAAACTGCTGCACAATTGAGCAGTACCAGGGATCGCCAACCTTTTGGACCTCAGGGACCACCAAACTCATAATTTTAGATCCCAGGAGACCTACTAACCGGTTCTATGGGCGTGGCCTAATTTGTGAGTGTGGCTTGGTAGTCATGTGACTGGCTGGGCATGGCTTGTATGTAAGTATTATAAATATTTATATAAATATTGAATCTTTTATAAAAAAAATAGCAACTTTTACCCAAAATCAGGCAAAGCAGGCAGATTGAGTTGCTCACAGAATCATAGATTCATTCAGAGGTCTATCTATCTGCCATTGGCTAGTTCAGTCTGTCACATAAAATTTGCTAGCAAGCAAACTCACAAAATTAACTCACAACACATCATGCATGTAAATATTGAATTTTTTATTTTAAAAAAGAGCAACTTTTACCCAAAATCAGGCAGAGCAGGCAGATTGAGTTGCTCACAGAATCATTCAGTGATCTATCTATCTGCCATTGGCTAACTCACTCTCTCAAATTTGCTTGCCATGAGTCTGCACTGAATTTGCTTGCAAGCAAACCTTCAGTCCTAAGGAGAGTTCGGCTGTGCTGAGCTGAAGATCTAAAGACTAGCTAGAAAGCAAGAAATCCAACCATTTCCTGCTTCCTAGCTAATCTAAATCTCCTGGCACAGCAGAACAGATGATGGTCAGAAATAGTAAAAATAGCAATTTAGCAGGCAAGTTTACCTGGTAAGGAGTGAGTGGGCGGGGAGGGTTCCAGCAGGCCATGTGGGCAGCGTAGCCTTGTGTTTCTGCACAGCCTAGATTAATTGCTTTGTGGGGGTGCTCTGGGGGTGAGATTTCTCTGCGGCCCACCAAAATTTTCTCACGGCTCACCAGTGGGCCGCGACCCACCGGTTGGCAACTACTGCTCTATATTAGATTAAGATCTAGTATAGATTAGGAGGGGCGGTGGGGAAGGATATGCTGATTAGAAACAGGTCCTATGTAACCTGGAGAGGCCTCCATATCAGAGATGAGACCTGGCCAACAGTACTGTCAAATAATAACAGATCTCTCTTGCCAGCAGAACTGGGAAGAAGAGGCTGCCTTTTGCACAGAAATCTGACTTGGTTGCATGCTCCTGGGTTATAAAAAACCAAAGGGGGGGAAGAGATCTATTTTATGTTTTCCAGAGATCCAAAAGTTTAACAACACAGCATCTGTAAAACAGAATTACCACAGTCCAAACAAAATGGAGCATTTGGCAGAGGAATCACACCCACAAATGGAGACAAACAAAAAGCAGGCCCTCTTAAGTTGGCATGAGTAAGAAATACAGCACACAGCGCCACAACAACAATTAGATATTTTCAAACACAATGAAGAAAAGCTGCTTTCTTTTGCTACGGATGACTTCCAATGTTAAAAACAGGAACCAGCATAAAGAGCAATGCGTCTCTCCTTCCCTTCGTGCATACTTATATAAAACCAAGGAGCCCCTGGTTTTAAGTTAAGGAAAACTGGGATAAGTTATGAAGGTGACAGCAAGGACTGGGAAAGTCAGAGCGTTCAGCTGGAAACTTTTATTGCCACCAGTTTGCAAATTAATGGTGTTAAAAAGCCAGTCTAAAATCACCACGTAATTATCTCAGAGTCATCATGAAACATCCACAGCAATTGACCTTTTTAATTACTCATTTTCTGCTGTTCTATTGCAGTACACATATTGGGGAATAAGGAGGAAAGTAAAAAATTGTCCTTAAAACTTTTACAAGGCCGTTTACTTCGAGTGTGTCAAACTCAAGGCCCAGCGGCCAGAACTGGCCTGCAGGGGGGCTTAGATCTGGCCAGTGGTGGGTTTCAAAGAGGTTTATCACCAGTTCGGTGGGCGTGGCTTGGTGGGCGCACTTTGCGCATGCGCAGAGGCTTTCCTACTCACCTCCTGCAATCCCTGTAGCTTCAACAGTGGCAATCTGCTGTGCCGCGCAAAGCGAGCAGGGAATAAAAGTCAGTATCAGAGCCCCAGCAGGCAGATGGGCCCAACAGCAGCTCATCAGAGAGAACCAGTTCGGTCTCAGCCAGTCTTTGGTGTTACCGGTATGCCAGAACTGGGCCAAACCGGTAGAATAGCACCATTAGATCTGGCTCGCAGGGTTGCCCTGGAAATAGTGAAGGACTGGCCTGTGGCGTCTCTGCCAGCGAAAACAGAGCTTGTGAGAGCCATGCATGGCCTTCCCGATCTCCGTTTTCATTGGCAAAGGGTTGCAGGAGGCAGTCCCAGCTGAAAATGGAGTTCACAGGGGACAAACGTGGTGCCCCCAAGCTCCGTTTTCACTTACAGAGGATTGCAGGAGGCTGTACCAGCCGAAAATGGAATTTGGGAGCCTGTTTTCACTGGAAGAACACTCAGGCCACCACAGGCGCCTGACACAAGTGATGTCATGCTGGTCACATCCACCCGGCACCCCGAGGTTAAGCACAACCCTGATGTGGCCTTCAATCAAATCGAGTTTGACACCCCTGATCATCGGAGGCACAGTTTTCTGAGGCTAGGAACACCTTGGGGTTTCAGTAGGACCTCTTCATTTTTACCCCAAGGCCTCATCCAATCTGGCCACCAAGATGGTGGGTCCCCCATCTTTGCTGGGAGAAATCAGACAAAGCTGAGTAGTCCTGCTTCCAGTTGCTAGACTGACAGGAAGTTGGAGAAAGAAAAGCTGGGACTGTAATTTGGTTTAGGGATTGAGCTGAACCTCAGAGAGTTGATATGCCAAGATTCCTGCATTGCTACTAAGCAACCATTCTATTAAACCATTCTCAGGCCAAGAATGTAATATTTTAGTATTTCCTTTCTAATCGTAGAAGTTAGAAGAGTAGACACAAATCCAACACAAGCTCATCGAAGGATCCAGAGCATATTATCCAGTAAGAACAGATAGAATTGGTCTGCTCGATGTCCCCACAATTAATCCATGTTATCTGTTGGGATCAAGAAAGTATACCATCTCTATTTCAACACCACCTCTCTGGAATAGTATCATCCCAAAAAATTCAAAGGGTACTACCATTCTTTCTAAACTTCCAAAAATCTAGCCATTGTCCCAGACCTTATGGTTGTTCCATCCTTGTAGGTTGTTCTTTTGTTCTTATGTGTGGTGTTCTCTTCTGGATGTGCATGTCTATAACTCTCTCTATATATATTTACTGTTTCTTGCTTTTAAAAGACAAGCCACTCAAGGCTATTTGGAGTATAGCAATCAATCAATTAATCAATCAAAGAAATAAACAAGCAAGCTAAAGGCCCAGGAAAGCACTTCAGTTGGTGAGATGTTCCCAAGAAAATGAGGGTCTGTTAAATATTCTTTAAGGGCTGTCAACTTACCCTCATTCAAGAGAGCTTAAGAAATTGCTTAACTGTTGTCATCTCTTTTTAAAAGTATAAAGGTCATCCTCTCCCTTCCCATTCTTCTTCTGGCACATGATCACAATCTCTATTATGCCATTTACTGTCCAGGAGATTGGTCCCCTATGTGAAATTAGTTCATTAGCTGACTTCATTAGCTGCCTCACTAAGTAAAACCAGACACATGTCTTCCATTAGGGGAAGATCCCATCCAATTCCTCTGGTTCCCAAGAGTCTATGGCACCAGAAATAAAGCCTCAGATATAAAAGCATACTAACATTTTTTTTTCAAGTTAAGCTTAACTCTTGGAGGTTTCCTGGATATACACATGCTATTTGGGGGGCAGTCTTCCAGAAGTGGTTTGCTACTGCTTTTTCCCAGGATTTGTTTTCAATTTCACATGCTTTCCTGTATCACGGAAATGCACAGAGAAATAGGCCATTCATGACTGTGTCCCAAAAAAAAAAACACAACAATTTGAATAATAAAGCAGAGCAGATTTTATTTTTTTATTTCTAATGACATGCTCTGTTAGACAAAGGTGTTGCAATCATTAGCTACTTTCACATTCCATTGGCTAGGTGCTTAGTGCCTAAAATTCCATAATATCTGGGATTATCTAATGGCCTTCAACAAAACTTGACAAGAAACCCAACATTTTAGGGGTTGGACAAGATTAGCTAGTTGGTGCCACCTCTTGTGACAGTCTTAAAAAAGATCTTCCCAAATGGAGAGGGGGGGGGGGGAAAGGTCTGATCTCAGAAGATGAGACTATCTGGTACATCAAACCAGCCACTAAAAATAAATAAACATAGGAGACAAGGCTGCCATCATCTGCTGGAATAAGACTAGGAAACTTTCAAGGTGAAACTGTGGTCCAACAGCTGTCCTGGCCTGCAGACACTTTCCCAAATCCAACTCTGTAGCTGATAAAGATAGATTCCCCTCACACATACGTGTTAATCGTTTCTGGCTCTAGGGGGCGGTGCTCATCTTCGTTACAAAGCCGAAGAGCCAGCGCTGTCCAAAGATGTCTCCGTGATTATGTGGCCGACATGACTAAATGGTGAAGGCACATGGAACGCTGCTACCTTCCCATCAAAGGGATCCCTATTTTTCTACTTGCATTTTTACATGCTTTCGAACTGCTAGGTTGGCAGAAGCTGGATCAAGTAATGGAAGCTCACTCCATTACGCGGTGCTAGAGATTCGAACCGCCAAATTGCCGACGTTTCTGATTGACAAGCTCAACGACTTAGCCACTGAGCCACCGCGTTCCCACTGTAGCTGATACAGATTATTTATTTTCCGTATATTTCAGTTTGAAATCAACTTAGGGAAGAAAAGAGTGTTTCTACTTATTTTTTCCTTGGATGACTTGCTTTTAGCATGCATAACATTTCTGGAGCTCTTTAAAATAAGAGAGAAATTTAACCTAGCTTTAAATGGGTACTCCTAGGACCTCCAAACATTTTACCCAACAAGATTGAAGTTATCATTGTTTTAAGATATTTATGGATGAGTCATGAGCATAGAGTGCAAGCTCATTTTCCTGCATGTTTATTTTAAGAAACAACGTTTTTAGGTGTCAGAATTAAATATTAAATAATCATTTTCCACTAGAAAAAATATTAATAGTAGGAACAGAATGTCAATATTTAGCTAAATTCCTACATAAATAAGAGCAACAAAAATTTTAAACAGCATTTGTGGTTGTTAGGAATGCACAGATCTGACCAATGTATTTTACCAAATAGGAATTGCCTAGCTTCATGCGAGTCTCCAATGATACTGTTCAAAATTGGGCTTATTATACAAACCTTTCTTTAAGTAAAAAGTTTAAGTTCACAAACACACATCTCCATCTCAGATAACAGTTGGATTTTTTCCAAAGATTAATTCTGAAATTTAGACTCATTGTGTCTGAACTTTATATCCAAGACTCCAAGATTTTAAAATATGTCTTGTTATAAGCACTTTAAATATGAAACAGAAGCACAAAGAGAATGCAGAATTGTTTAAATTCTTAGTAAATAATCAGAAAACCTGAGAAAATACACACAATGTACAGGATTATCTCTGGAATTGTCTCTCCTACTATTTTCTGTAATATGTTCAAATGGCCTCTGTCTATTAATTCCTAAGAAAATCACAAAGCTGCAAAACTTTCTTAGTTTCCAGACATATGACCTGCATTTGGAGGGAAGTTTCAGATAGCCAGTTGTGAGATGTAAGAACCGAATTATTCAATACTCACAACATAGGAACAGGTCTGGTTCACAATTCAAAGGTTTATTAAAGAAAATAAGCGTTTGTGCAAACAGACCTTCAAGTCCCTTCCAAAGTGGATTGGGTACAAGAAGAGCAAGCTTCCATATTCAAACAATACATTTTATACCCCTGCACAGAACATGCCACGCCCTAAGAAGCCCTTCCCACACACACCCTCTTATTCTCTATATTCTACGCTACAAGCTTGAGGGTCAGTATGACATTGTTTTCTGTGTTTCAGTATTTTATCTTGGTTTTACTGCTGGGCTTTGGGCTTTACCTTGGGAGTTTAGTCCTTTATGTGGCCTAGCCGTGGCAGATCTTCCCGTTCTCCAAGAAGATTATAACAATGTTATCATGTACTTGTGACTGAACACATTTTAGGTTATAGGGTGGCAGTTTTATGCAGAAAAAGAGGAAGCTAACAAGAAAGAGCAAAAGAGAATCTTCTAGTCTAACTATATAAATTCCATTATAAAAGAGTAACTTATAATTCTTTTCTCTCACAGTCCTGCCAGCCAGTATAGGCCAAAGAAGGATATGCAAAATATTTCAACTTGAAACTGTTCTGAATGGAATGGAATGGAATAGAATAGAATAGAATAGAATAGAATAGAATAGAATAGAATAGAATAGAATAGAATAGAATAGAATAGTTGGAAGGAACCTTAGAGGTTTCTAGTCCAACCCTCTGCTCAAGCAGGAGACCCTATATCATTTTTGACATATGACAGTCCAGTTTCTTCTTGAAAACGTCCAGTGATGAAGCACCTACAGCTTCTGAAGGCAAGTTATTCGACTGATTGACTGTTCTCACTAGAAGTTTGTTGTTGTTAGTTGCTGAAGTCATGTCCAACCCATCACGACCCCATGGACAATGTTCCTCCAGGCCTTACTGTCCTCTACCATCTTCTGGAGACTATTTAAGCTCATATCTACTGCTTCAGTGACTTCCTCCAGCCACCTCATTCTCTGTCATCCCCTTCTTCTATTGCCCTCAATCGTTCCCAGCATTAGACTTTTCTCCAGAGAGTCCTTCCTTCTTGTTAGGTGGCCAAAGTATTTGACTTTCATCTTCAGGATCTGGCCTTCTAAAAAGCAGTCAGGGTTGATCTCCTCTAGGACTGATCAGTTTGATCGCTTTGCAGTCCAAGGGACTCACAAAATCTTAGTCCTTGCACTAAATGCATATCCTTATATTTTCTTTCATTCCAACTTTAGAAAATCCCCAAACACGTTTATTTGCCACCTATCTCACAGTTCAAGGCAACTCTGAGTGGCTTACAGCAAGATAAGAAATTAGAGAATTGGGAACAAGTCTTGTTGAGAAGACTTCTCAACTCTTCTATTCTGTATTCTACTTTCTCTCTGCTATCAGTCACTTCCTTGCTCTCTTCTCCCATCTTGCCAGCTACTCCAATACCTTGCTTAGTGCAATAGTCCTTAGAGTCCTTTCACAGATTGCTAATTTCTGGTTACAGAAGCAGAAATGAATGGACAATTCTTGCAACAACAGAATATAATGAATACTTCTTGGGCAGTTCAGATGGGGGAGGGAAAATTCCAAGCAATTTACATGCAAACAGGAAAGCATGATCAAGTGTTTGAATCCTGATTTTACACAAACCCATATAAATAGTCACCAATACTACCTACACGGAGCTGGAGTGAAAGCCCTTGGATTTATGTGCCTAAATCCTGGCTTTTGCTACAAACTTAGATTGGCAGAAGTTTCTGCAGTACAAGAGCAAAACACTCTTTAAAAAAACTGGGCATGGTTAGTCTAGTGACGAGAAGGACCAAGGGAGACATGATAGCACTCTTCCAATATTTAAGGTGCTGACACAGAGAGGAGAGAGTCAAGCTATTTTCCAAAGCACCCAAAGGCCAGACAAGAATAATGGATGGAAGCTGAACAAGGAGAGATTTAACCTAGAAATAAGGAGAAAATTTCTGACAGTGAGAACAATCAACCAATGGAATAGCTTTGCCTTTGGAAGTTATGAGAGCTTCATCACTGGAAGCTTTCAAGAAGAGACTGGACTGCCATTTGTCAGAAATGGTGTAGGGTCTCCTGCTTGGGTGGGGGTTTGGACTAGATGATCTACAAGGTCCCTTCTAACTCTGTTAATGTGTTAAAGTCTGTTAAGGAAGCTGGAATTTAAGCAACCACCTTTCCTGGTGTTCATCTGATGTTATTGAAAAGAGTCTGTAGAGACATGAGGTAAAATTATCAATTTTTCTCAGTCTCAATTCTCCCAACAGAATTTGGCCAAACAGTCCTCTTTACTGGCCATGGGTTCTTTGTTAAAAAAAAATACCGTTTGCTCTTTAAACAGACTTAAAAGGAAAAACATAAAATTCTTGAGGGGTGAGGTTTATTGGTTCTTTCACTAAAGATAAACGAAAGGTTCAGTCTGCACTTTGCATGAGGGGAAATCTCTGCAGACTCAAAAATGAAAGCATTTGCCAAAAGCTCAGCTAAATCAACTGAAAAACTGGCAAATACAATGTTGTGATGGCTTTTCCAGGAATATATGTTCACGTTAGAAAAGCCTCTTTGGTTCTAGCTGGATTATTTTCAGAAAATCCTGTTTGTCTTTGTGCATGGTAGGTGGGCCGCTTCCTACTATCTTGATGACCTCAGTGGGATCAGATCACTGCAGCTCTGTGCCAAGAGCTGTCATGCTGTACATCAGCCATAATTTAAAAAAAAAAAAGGACTTTCAAGTTTGTTATTTCGGGAAAAAAAAAGGCAGCAGTAAAATAACAAGAGATAAATTAAAAGTGACTGGGTGAGATCTCCAAGCTCCAAGACTCAGGGAAACCGAGTAGCAAAACACATTAATTAGCAGTAGAACGCATACAGTAATTATATTTTTGACATTTTATATTTTATCATGACCTAGAACTCAAATCGAAAGTGGTTTTTCTTAGTATTATTGTTAACCTCCATAAGCTGTTCTGGAATGGGGGCGGGGGGGATTGGCTTAAAGGATAAGCTAAAATGCTTTCAGGTTTTTTGTTAAAGGGAATAAAAGGATTCCGTGAACTACATGGATTTGATTCACGCACAATTTCTTTCTGTACTTGAAATGTTTTACAAGTAATCTACTTAACATTTGATTGAGAATCATTTTAATCAGTGGCCAAGCACTTCTATTCACAAATGCTGATTTCTTGAGATTATCATGTGACATCAGAAGAAATACTGCCAAAAAAAAAATCTTTTTTCAAGATTTATCTGCCTTTATATAACTCCGTAGCACTTATCAAGTAATTGTGTGTGTTTTTTTTCATTTAGACCCCTAATTTAACACAAGTAAATTGGCATCAAACCAGCATGGCAAAGCAAAGACGATTGTGGGTCATATTACGAATATGATTTTTCACATCTGATACACATTTCAAACAGTGCTAGTAACGCATCTCTTGTGCGTGGCTTATGTTTTTTTTTTAACTTTTGTGTGTGTAAGTAGATGCATGCACATAGGTGTGCTTTAGATCAGGGCTGTCAAACTCCCTGCCCATGGCTGGATGCTGGCCACGCCCACCCCTGTTTTAGCGAAGGGGGGAACGTCACGATACGTCACGTGACAACAATGTGATGATGCGAGTTTGACACCCCTGCTTTAGAGAGACAGATGAAAAGAGAGTTTTCACCACTGCAAACCTTCCAACTAGCTTCTCTCCCACTCCTGTTCTTCAGGCAGAAGGTTTTGTGATACGTTGCACTTCCTTCCTAAAGAAAAGATCTTCCCTTGGCCCCTCCTCCTTCCTTTGGCCCCTCCTCCTTCCTTTGGCCCCTCCTCCTTCTCTTAGCCCCTCCTCCTTCAACCTGGTTTGTGACAGAGATGGGGCTCTCTGGCCTGAGCACTTATCAGTAAACCATCCTAATTATGGTGATGATAATGTGGAGAAGGAAGAGAGAGGATTGAACTTGATAGAATTTTTTGCTACTGTAAACCAACCGAGCACTCCAGCAAAGTAATTGTGAGATTTGTGGACGATAAACAGCAGCTGCCTCCTTTGGACGAAGGGATCCATCTTGACATTTAAAAATCAATGTTTTTGAGAGTAAGAAAGCAGACATGTAAAACTTAAATAAAGGTAGAGGCAAGCCCAACCACCAGTGCCTGCAGGAACATCCAGTTGTGCACAATGGCAAGCACGACATCTGTGTGTGAAGAAGAAGTGTGGTTCCAATCACAATATTGCAACCAGATTAAGCCTGCTTAAGCTTAACTACAGGACAAGATTAACTAAATCACACTTAGCTTCTTTTAATATCACGATGGGGGACAGATTGAAGATTTCATATTGAAAGGGATACATGTGTGCCCACTGCAAGTTCTCTTTTTAAAAAAAAACCCTAAATATTCTCCAAATTGGGAGAAGAAATGGATCTGACTACAATAAATAGAGAGATGTCTTTCATTATAAAGATGTCTAGCTTCCTTTCAGTATTTCTTTCATTATAAAGATGTCTATCTTCTTTTCAATCTTCTCTAAGGTCATCTAGAAAAGACATAAATTCATCTCAGACAGACATCATCATCACCATGTCCGGTGCTAAGCACAATTGGGCTACGAGCATACCGCACAATTTTCAATTCGCAACTACAGTCTCCAAATCTTTCCTTCCTTCATGTTTTTGTAGACAAAAGTAAGGTTTTACATTAAGGCCAGAAAAACCAAATGCACAATTATAGAATAGGTAGTACCTCACTCAACAGTAGTAACTGCAAGAGGGAACTCGGAGTTGTCGTGGACTATCACTTAAATAGGAGCCAGCAGTGTGCTGCAGCCACCAAAAAAGCCAACACAGTCCCAGGCTGCATTAATAGGGGGATAGAATCAAGATTACATGAAGTGTTAATACCATTTAATAATGCCTTTGTAAAACCACAGTTGGAGTATTGCATCCAGTTTTGGTCACCACGAAAAGATGTTGAGACTGTAGAAAGAATGCAGAGAAGAGCAACAAAGACGATTGAGGGACTGAAGGCCAAAACATATGAAGAATGATTGTAGGAACTGACTATGGCTAGAGTAGAGAAAAAGGATTGGGGGCAGGGGTGGGTTTCTACCAGTTCTGTCCACTTCTGTAGAACCGGCAGCTCTGAAGAGCAGCAGACATAGAACCGGTTCTATGTCTGCTGATGTTTTTGCCCACCTGGGCTCTTACCTGATCTTTATTGCCTGATTATTCAACTTCAGCTGCTGAATGAGACACAGCTGCAGTTAAAAAAGCAGGAAAAGAGGGCTGTTTCAAAGGCTGCTTCTCTGCACGCAGCGTGCTGATGACGATTTACAGGCGACAATTTACAGGCGCTGCTCGCAGCCTGCAGGAAACCACATCATAAATCACTGAACCTCATAAATCCCGAACCGGTAGTTAACCCTGTCATATCCCATCCCTGATTAGGGGTGACATGATAGTACTATTCCAGTATTTGAGGGTTACCACAAAGAAGAGAGGGTCAAGCTATTCTCCAAAGCACCTGAAGGCAGGATGGGAAGCAATGGATGGAAACTAATCAAGGAGAGAAGCAACCTAGATCTAAGGAGAAATTTCCTGACAGTTAAAACAATTAATCAACAGAACTGACTTGTCTCCAGAAGTTGTGGATGCTCCGACACTGGAGGTTTTTAAGAAGAGATTGGACAACCATTTGTATGAAATGGTATAGAGTTTCCTGCTTGATCAGAGTGTTGCGCCTCCCTTCTAACTCTGTTATTCTGTTAAATGTTTGGCACCAAGTGTTCTTTGCCCTTCCTTTTTCTCTCTGACCATCTGGTGGTATCCAATTGATTGTGGTCTTTGCTGGACATTGTTCATTCATGCGGAGCACATGTCCAGCAAAGTACATTCTATGTTCTGTCACCATCTCAGAGATTTTGGGCGAATTACTTCTTTGTAGAATTTCCTCATTTGGGACATGGGCCCGATACGAGTTACAAAAAAATCTTGAACACCCAACATTTGTTGGAAGATGTTGATCTTATGAACAATTCTTGTAGATTTCCAGATCTCACTGGCATAGATGGCATAGTTGGTATGACAATGGCATTAAATATTCTGATCTTGGCTACTGTTTGTAGCAGATGTAGTCCATATTGAGTGTGTTTGGTGGAAGATAGCAGTTATCTAGTCAGCATTTCACATCTGCTTCTGTAACCCCATCTGATGCTACCAAGGTACTTAAGTTGTTCCACTAATTTTAATGCCTGTCCTCCTAATGTTATCAGAGTGTTGTCTTGATCGTTGCCAACTTGCATCAGCTTGCTCTTGTCTACACCAATTTTTAAGTCCACTTTACTTGCCTCTGCTTCAAGTGCTAGTGTCATATCATTCAGCTGTGCCTTAGTGTTTGCAAGTAAAGCAGTGGTGAGATTCAGCCAGTTTGCATCAGTTCAGGAGAACCGGTTGTTAATTTTCTGAACAGTTTGGTGAACTGGTTGTTGGAAGAAATCATCAGGGCAGAGAACAAATTGTTAAATTATTTGAATCCCACCACTGAAGTAAAGCAATGTCACTAACAAAATCGAGGTCAGTCCAATTGCCTTGTTTATTCCACAGAATGCTGAAATCCAACGTATTCATTGCCTTTTTGTGTGCTCTAGTTCATGATAATCAGAAATAAAAATGGAGATCGGACACAACTCTGCCTTTCCCTGGTATTAATCGCAAAGAAGTCAGTATTGCCATTTTCAGTTTGTACACAGCACCGGGTGTTGTTGTAACGGTTTATAAAGATGTTAACATATCTCTCAGGGATACCATATGTTTGTAGTGTGCTCCATAATGATTCTCTGTTGACAGAGTCAAATACTTAAGAGTCAAATGCTACAGCCTCAGAATCCTGAATTGATTGGGATCATTACTGGGAACCATGACAGATGCTTTTTCTCCAGTCGTCTGGATCAAGTTCATTTTGGATCGCCATCGCTCAGTACAGCACTATACAGCGCAACCCACACAAACCCTAAAAAGAATTACACCGTCATACATCCAGAATGTGTCAGACACCACAAACAGACAACTACAACCACATGGAATCAGCGTATCACACAAGCCAACTGAAACCCTTCAAAATATCCTAAGCAATCCACAAGACCCAGCAACCCCAGAAGAAAAAAAAACAGGACATACAATGTAAGAACTGCAACATTATGCCCCACTATATAGGACAAACAGAAGACTGGCAGAACACATCCATGAACATCAACTGAATCATAGAATAACAGAGTTGGAAGGGACCTTGGAGGTCATCTAGTCCAACCCCCTGCTCAAGCAGGAGAGTCTATTCCAAATATTAGCCTCTACCTAGGATAGAACTCACAGCCTCCTGAGGCAAGAACTCCACCTCTAGGCTACCTGACAAAGTGCAAAGAATGTGTTGCTTTGGCCGGGAATCAAACCCAGGCCTCCCGCATGGCAGACGAGAATTCTACCACTGAACTACCAACGCAGAAGGCATGATGAACATTCTCATGGCTTAATCCAACCTACCTTGCTTTGCATTTCAACTGCAGAATTTGTTGAATTGGGAAAGGGAAGGTCTATATTAGACTAAAACTAGACTAAAATGATGCATTACAGTCAGATGTGGCTGATTCAGTGTCTCTGACTCAGCCCAGTGTGCACCATGTTCTTCTTGTCCAAGAAGTATCTGCCCATTTTTATCTCTGATGGACACATTAGTTGTTGTTTGGTGGCAAGTCAAGTCTCTGATTATGTGGAAGAGCATTTGGTTATCGTTTTTTGATGACGCTTCCTGGGCTTCCATTTCTTTCTGTTCTAGCCAGTCTCTCTTGTCTTCTCTGCCATTGTGTCAGACATATAATTCCAGATGAATTATTTTTTTCTAAATGGAACGTATGAAATTCTGGGGAAGGGGACAAGATTAAAACCTCCCCTTTCCCAATTCAACAAATTCTGCAGTTGAAATGCAAAGTGAAGTAGGTTAGATTAGGCCGTGAGAGCTGATGACATGCCCCTATTGGAATCTGAATCCTAAGAGAAAGATGAACAGCTGACAGGAAGTGAGAGTGTGGCTCTGTTGGCTGTGAAGGAAACTGGGGATGGGCAAAGTCCGGCTGGACAGAGCAGGGAAGAGATAGAACAAGGGAGAGGGAGTTCAGAGGAAGAACCAGGCCCACCACCTCTTCATCCTAGGGCATGCAGGGATGAACAGAGAAGAGAGCAACATGGGTTGCTTGGCTTGTGGGCGAGGAAAGGGCCCTGATTCCCTTCATTAGTCACAGATGGGAAGAGAGTTTAAAAGAAACGCATGCTGAGTGCAGCAGCTTCTGGGAGCAAACGTAAGTTTATATTGTGTTGACTTTGCTTATCTGTGTTCCTGGCATCTTCCCAACCATGTTGAGTTATTGCCGTGCCTTCATGTCTGAAATTCTTGCTCCTGTCCTGTCAGACAAATTACCTCATTTTATCTTGATTGGACTTGGAGGGCCCGTGACAGGGGGTTTTCCTCTGTCCTGGTCCTATTAGATCTCTCAGCGGCTTTTGATACTATCGACCAAAGTATCTTATTGCGGCGGTTGGAGAGGTTGGGGATTGGGGGAACTGTCTTGCGATGGTTCTCCTCCTTCCTCTCCAACTGCTCGCAATTTGTGTTGGCGGGCGGGGGGAGAGGTCCACCTCTAGGCCCCTTATCTGTGGGGTGCCTCAGGGGTTGGTCCTCTCCCCTCTCTTGTTCAACATTTATGTGAAGCCGCTGGGCGAGATCATCCGTGGTCTTGGGGTGCGGTGCCATCTGTACGCAGATGACACCTAGCTATACATCTCCACCCCAGACCACCCCAACGATGCTGTGGAGGCTATGTCCCGGTGCCTGGAGGCTGTGCGGAATTGGATGGGCGGGAACAGGCTCCGACTCAACCCTTCCAAGACTGAGTGGCTGTGGTTTCCGGCACCCCGATATAGCCAGCTGACACCTTTGCTGGCTCTTGGGGGAGAGATCTTGCCCCCTACAGGGAGGGCTCACAATCTGGGTGTCCTCCTGGATGCAGCCGTCTCCAGGGGGGCTTTTTATCAGGTTCGCCTGATTTACCAGTTGCGACCCTTTCTGGATCGGGACGCCCTGCGCACGGTCACTCATGCCCTTGTCACCTCTCGCCTGGATTATTGTAACACTCTCTACATGGGGCTCCCTGTGGGGAGCACCCAGAGACTTCAATTGGTGCAAAATGCGGCCGCGCGGGTGATTATGGGGGCGTCGCGAAGCTCCCATGTGACGCCTCTCCTGCGCGAGCTGCATTGGTTGCCGGTGGCTTTCCGGGTTCGCTTTAAGGTTCTAGTTTTGACCTTTAAAGCGATCCATGGCATTGGGCCAGGCTACCTGCAGGACCGCGTTCTGCCGGTGATCTCCAACAGACCTGTGCGACCACGTTTTGGACTTGATTCTCTGAAGCCAAAAGTTGTTCCTGGGAGAGTTTTTCTCCAGCCCAGAAGGTAACCAGGACATTGGGGGGCAAAGTTGGAGCTAATCAGAGGTGGTATTCAATAGGTTCTGACCAGTTCTGGAGAACTGGTAGTGGAAATTTTGAGTTCGGAGAACCAGCAAATACCACCTCTGACTGACCCCGCCCCCATCACTACTCTACCTCCCATTGAGTCCCAGCTGATCGGCTGGGTCTTCTTTGGTTGCCCTGCACAGGAGAATGGAGCTGGAAAGCAGGTTAGTGGGGTAGTGAGGGAATTGGGATTCTGCAGTAACCTTCCTCAGCCACACACACCAAGCCACACCCACCAAGCCATACCAGCCCACCAAGCTGTGCCCACCAAACCACACTCACAGAACCGGTAGTAAACATTTTTGAATCCCACCACTGGAGCTAATAAAGGGACTCCTACTGATTATCTGACTGTGTTGCCTTTGAGCCATGCCCCAGGTCATCACAGGTGAAGACCAAAGGAAGGAACATCATTTGAGCCATGACATCGTTTTGTGATGTTGTCATCATTGTGTGGTGATTTCAAGGAGCGTGTGGCTTCTAACAAATGCCAGCAAGAGATGCCCTATTAGAATATGAATTAGGACGTCATGCATATTGTTACATTTGTGAGAAATTGTGACATTTGCAGTTTGAATAAAATACTGAAGAATTGCTGCTTTTTAAAAAAATCAGACGCATTTCCAATAAATATTCTCAGTCAGTGTTAATGTCTCATTGCCATGGTTATGCTGGATGAATGCTATGATAATGTCATTATTCAAACATCCTGTGGTTCATAATTTAATACTAAGAACCTCCGTGACAATTACAGAGAATTCTGCAAGATAGGTCTAACAAAAATTTTACACAGATGGTGTCCAGGCCATGTCAGGCAAGTGATTTATTTACCATCCAAGAAAATGACTACATTTTGATTCCACAGACAAGATTTCCAAGACAACCAGGTTAATGAACTTCATTGACTTACTAATCTACTTTGGGGGGATGCCAACAAAACCTGATTCCTGCTTACTATACTCTTTTCCGCAAAAGACAATGGGGAAGATGAGAAAGAAAGGGTTTTTTTTAAAAAAAAGAACAATACTATGAACAAGAAGAAAGAAAGATGAGGTAATGAAATATCAGTAGAAAAATAACTGTGCACTATGCAATCAAAGGATTTGAAACATTTGGTATTTTCTCCTTTTAGAAAGAAGTTTCTACAGTACACTCAGGGATGGGATTCAATTTTTTTAACAACCAGTTCTGTGGGTGTGGTTTACTTGGTGGGTGTGGCTTGGTGGTCATGTGACTGGCTAGGCGTGGGCAACTCAACATCACTCACATCAAGGCACGCATCTCCTCGCCTGGCCTCTCATGACTGTGGGGATGCTGCAACAGTCGTAAGTGTGAAAAACGGTCATAAGTCACTTTTTTCAGTGCCATTGTAACTTTGAATGGTCCCTCCATACAAGCAAAGTACCAGCAAAGGAGGGGGGAAAAAAACTCCAGAGAAGTTCCTGAGACAGGAAGTCTAGTCCTGCCAAGAATGTAATAAGGGTTAACGGAGAGGCAGTTTCTGTAAGCAACACCAGAATGTTTCCTTCCTGTCTTCCTTACAGGATTAGGCCAGTAATTTCCTCTAACAACCGGTTCTAGCGAATAGGTGCAAACTGGTAGAATCCTACTCCTGAGTACACTCATTGTACAATACACTCACATTCATATTGTGTTGTACAATATCACTGAACACTTCTAAAGCAAAAGTGCCTGAGATGATATGTGGGGAAAAAAACAAGCAAAATAGGGAATTATGTGCCTATTTCATATGTGGTGTCATAAAACAGGGGTGTCAAACTCATGTTGTGATTCGCCAGTAGCAGGTGTGGACAACTAAGGGCTCAGAGAGCGAGGGCTCAGATGAGGGGCCTGCGTGTGAGGCAGAGATGGAGCCAGGACTATCAGGGAGTGGAATGCTGCCTTTGGAGATGGTGGAGGTTGGTAGAAGTGATGAAGAGGCCCCCAAGGAGCCTGTGCCCAGTGCACATGCGCGCAGTGCTGCTTGAAGAAAAGAGCAACTGCAGCAGCACCGGCAATTCAGGAGAAAGGCTTCAAGGTAATGGCTACTCCCTTAAGAGATAAAAGCCAGCTGAGAAACCAGAGTTCTTTGCAGGAAGCAAAGAAGTTTTTGCACTCAAGCCTTGCGGATGTTCAGATTATCTTGACTAGTGTTTGGAGACTTTTTCTGTTTGAAATATTTCTCGGCAACTTTATCTAGTGTTCTTGGCAGCCTTGCACAACCTTGGCAAGGCTCATGCTTACCAGGGACAATTAGTTTGAAACAGCCTTTTAACCGTGAAGGAACAGAATTCATAAAGAATCATTAAAAGTTTTGCTGTTACCTCTGTTTTGTGTTTGTTTCCTTGGAACAAGGTTTGGGTCAGAACAACTCAAGGCCCAGGGGCTGAATCTGGCCCATGGGGTGCTTAGATCTGGCCTGCGGTGCTGCCCTGGAAACAGCGAAGGTGCCTGTGCCAGCAAAAACAGAGCTTAGGAGGGCCACATGCTGCCCTCCTGAGCTCCATTTTCCTGGCAGAGGTTTGCAGGAGGCCATCGCAGCTGAAAACAGAGTTTGCAAGAGCTGTTTGTGGCCCTTCTGGACTCCGTTTTCCCTGGCAGAGGGTTTCAGGAGGCCATCACAGCCGGAAACGGAGCTCAGGAGTCCATTTCACTGGCAGAGTGTTCAGGCCACCAAAGACGCCCCCAACACGAGTGATGTCGAGCTGGCCACACCCACCCTGGCCGTACC
This sequence comes from Bungarus multicinctus, assembly GCA_023653725.1. NCBI lineage: Eukaryota > Metazoa > Chordata > Lepidosauria > Squamata > Elapidae > Bungarus > Bungarus multicinctus. Next base: position 18,971,091 of record CM042848.1, on the reverse strand, counting down.
TGAGGTCAAACACAAGCCTGTTGCGGCCCTCAATGAAATCAAGTTTGACACCCCTGTCATATGGCATGACAAGGAGCCCTGAAGAAAAGACTATATATGTTTCCACAATACAAAAGAGGCAAGATGGCACTCATGAAGCCTTTCTCATTGCTAAGCCTACACGACAAGAAAAAAAATACCAGGTTGAATCATGCCAGATCAGCCTCCTACTGGAAAAGCAAAATAACTCAAGTATGTTCATTCCTATCTACAGATTTCATCCTCCAGTACATCTAAATTTCTTCTGGTCATGTGCAAATATAGACTCATTTTGAATTAAGATGTTTGACTGCAGCAATTCCGTAGTCATGGAAAGTCTAACAAAAGTCTGTGGGATTGAAGAATTGGTACTATTTCTTCACCCCAACCCATTTTTAAAGAATTAAAGAGAAGAGAAATGGAGGAAGGGCTCTTGAAAATCATATATATCTTTATTATAATCATAGACAAGCATAGACCTTGTAAGTCAGGGCAGTCAAACTCACAGCCTGTGGGCCAGTTGCGTCATGCACTGGCCATGCCCATGCCTGGTTTAGCAAAGGGTTAAAAAGTTGTGATATGTCTTGTGACGAGGCCATGATGACACGAATTTGACTCCCCTGTTGTAAGTAATGCTTTTAAAAATCCCATGCCATTGGACACTCCATGAAGGGTTATTTAGCTTTCTGGGCCCAAGCTTTTACCCACAATTCCCTTCCCCAAGTTCCTAGAATTATTTGCTACTAGGACTACTGATTCTGAGCTGCAAAACCCTGAACAGCCACTAGATGGCAGCAACTAGATAAGTTTTCCAGATCACTTTGGCGCCCTCTGATGGTTGTATGGTTGTTGCAATCCTGATTTGGTAATGAGGAAATACAAGGAGCTGGACCAGGGCGGGACAAGAAATGCATCTTTGCTTTATAGATGTCAATCAGTGGTAGAAAAGAGGGACTTCAGGATAGACAGACCACACTGGGTGAAAGCCAGGTCATTCCTCCTCTCTGGAGCAGTTCCGTGTCCTCTGCCAGGCGAGATCTGAATCTGTCGATTAGTGAAATGTGCTTTCAATTGGGGATGATTATTTTCATACATCAACATTGTGAAGTCTTAAAAAGCCAATCAAATGGGCTGCAGAGGATAGCAAGACAAGTAAAGAAGAAATAGGGCCTGAAGACTCTTCTTCATCTCCTGGAAAGGTAGGGAAACAGTCAATAGGAACCTAACAGAAGCCGATATTTAAACAAAGGCCCGTTTGGGCAAAAGAAAAAAGAAATCTGGTGCTGAACAAACCAGAGCATCCGTCTCATCACCTGGCAGGCTGAAAGGTCACTGAGGACATCCACTGTAGCATCATTAAGTGCCGTACTTGTCCTCCAAGCGAACCCACAAGAATGTCAAAGATGGCAATTTAGAATTAATTGTCTGCATCGAGTTGCCAGTGCAGAGACCCTAGATATGAGTGTCGGGGAATACTGGGGAGCAGGCTGAAAGGAGACAGGTAGAGGGCAGAGGGAATGGAATGGCCTTGAAGGACAGAAGCAGAACGGGGTCAGACAGGTAAGAGGAGGTTGAGCCCAGGTTATTTTCTCAAGTAACCTGAAAAAACATATCAGGCAGGCCCCTCTCTAGCTCACACAAAGACATGGGCAGGGACGGAGATTCCTTACAATAACTGTCCCTCTTTTCCACAGCTTAATCATGCCCACGGTGTTTAGAGATTAGTGTTAGAGAATAGAATAGAATACGTTATTGGCCAAGTGTGATTGGACACACAAGGAATTTGTCTTGGTGTAAATACTCTCAGTATACATAAAGAAGGAACATTCGTTAAGAATCAAGAATCATAATGTACAACACTTAATGATAGTCATAGGGTACAATCAATGTTAATGTCAACTTTGAAGCTGATCTGGCCGAAGCCATTTTGAGGCTTCAGTGCTGCCCCACTGGAGTGAGGAATAGAGAAGGGGGGCAAAGAGGGGGCTGCTGGGGGTCCGCAGGGGTTCGGGAGATTTATTTATTTATTTATTTATTTGTCAGTTTGTCAATTGCTTTCAAGATAATAGGTATAAGTAAAACATAGGAATACATGGATACATATAAGAAAAATAAAAAAGTAAAAGAAACAATGGGACAGGGATGATAGGCACATTGGTGCGCTTATGCACGCCCCTACAGACCTCTTAGGAAAGGGGTGAGGTCAATAGTAGACAGTCTAAGGTTAAAGTTTTGGGGGTTTGGGGAAGAAACCACAGAGTCAGATAGAGTATTCCAGACATTGACCACTCTGTTGCTGAAGTACGTATTTCCTGCATATCAAGTTTGGTGCGATTAACCTTGAGTTTGTATCTATTGTTTGTTCTTGTGTTGTTATGGTTGAAGCTGAAGTATTCATTGACAGGTAGGACATTGCAATGTGTGATTTTATATACTATACTTAGATCAGACTGAAGGCGGCGTAGTTCTAGGTTGTCTAGGTCTAGAATTTCAAGTCTGGTAGCATAAGGTATTCTGCAACGAGTAGAGGAGTGGAGAACTCTTCTTGTGAAATATTTCTGGACTTTCTCAACTGTATTAATATCAGATACATAATGTGGGTTCCAGACTGATGAGCTATATTCAAATATTGGTCTAGCAAATGTTTCGTATGCTCTAGTTAGTAGTGTGATATTACCGGAGAAAAAGCTACGCAGGATTAGGTGAATAACTCTTAATGCCTTTTTGGCTATGTAGTTACAGTAGGCTCTAGCACTTAGATCATTAGAGATGAGTACTCCAAGGTCCTTGACAGAGTTTGGATCATCAACAAGGTCTTGACTATTCAGTTTGTATTTTATTTTCTGATTTTTTTTTTGCCAATATGTAAGACAGAGCATTTATTTGTTGAGATTTGAAGTTGCCATTTGTTTGACCATTCTGATACATAGTCAAGGTCTTTTTGAAGGGTAACAGTATTGTCTGTGGTGTTGAATAGCTTTACATCATCAGGCGAAGAGAACGCAGTTGCTCTTAATATGATCACAGATTAAATTAGCACTCGGTCCTGACCCACCTCCTGACAAGATAACAGCCAAATTGACAGCCCAGAATTACAGGAGAGCCAGGAGGACCCAACAGTAGCATTGGTTGATCAAACCCCAAGGATTCCTGAAATCCCAATCCAATACCGTGATCTGAAGAGAAATGCAGTGTGCTACCCTGCCCCCCCCCCCCCCCCCCAGGGCCATTTCCTGGGTACACCGGATGACAAAAACCAACTTTGCTTTTCTAAATAAAAGAAATTGTTTCGAAAGGTGGACTTTGCTCCTTTCTTTTTCAATGGATTTCATCGCTTGGAATCCTGACACCTTGACTCCTTTCAAGAAGCACAGTGGTGATAAGCAACAGGAAATGACTTCCATGTGAGCTTTTTGGGGGAGGAGAGAACATGATGATTGGCACCAACCATCCAGGCTAACTGGACGCAAAGAGATAAATGCATTTTTAAAATGCAGCAGGAGAAAGAAAAAGAGCTTTGGAAGAAATCCTTTGAGGAAGAATCTTTTTGCTGCAGGAGCCAATGAGTCGTGAGGGTCACCCTCCGAGAATTAGATATAATGCCAGAAGTTCAGCTGGGTGACAGGACTTAGTGTCCCAGAACTAAAAAAATAAAATTGATAGCAGACACAAAGAAAAAAGCCAGTGGTGCTCCAGCTGAGCTGAGAGATATGACTGAAAGAAAGAAATGGACATCTTTGGAGCCACTGCTCAGAATCCAGAGGAAAGCATCTAGCATTTGTTTTGGGAAACAAAGGGGGAAGAAGAGTAGCCCTCCAGAAAATGCCATCCAGCACATAAAATTGAAATTAAAACAAACCGGTGTTGGAAGTTATAACCCACCCCTCTCCTAGAAAAATGAAATATTTTAGGATATACTAAAAAGGTAGAATATTTCCCCTAAAAGAGAAATAACAACTCAGAGAGGCAGAAACTCAGCCCTCCCCACATCTTTGTCAATGGGCCAGTCTGTTTTTACATAACAAAGATCTACCTCCTTTCAGGCAGACCTATAATAGGAATTGCCCAAAACCCTTTCATTACATCATCACCCAGCAAGGCTCAACCAAGCCTGGGACTCAGGACAGCCTATAGAGTTGCCCCTGCATGGCCCCATGGGAATCTGACAACCAATCAGAATACAAGCTCAAATTCAAATCCCAACAGAGAGGGCATAAAATCCAGGCACTCTCCAAGCCATGTGGTCCTGCCCACCATTAAACCATCTTTCCAAGCAGTCACCATGTTTCCAGTGTCTTTCTTGCCCATTTGGAACTGAACCCAGAAGGACATTTCTTCCAACACAGGACATGTAAAATCCAATAAAATCCCAAAGATAAAGCAGTTTTGGGACCATAGAATATCCAAGCTGGCAAGAATCTCAGTGTTCAAAGTTTTACAGCACTTAAGAACTCATTCTAAGCACTCCTTGAGATCCTGGGGGGAGGGTGCGTTAGAATCCCAGCCAATTAAAATAATAGCAGGACTGTGCAAAGCCCTAAAAGCTTGTCAGAGGAAGATCCAAGCTCAAAATAAGGAGGAATTTCCCAACTGGGAGAGCTGTGAAGCAGTGAAGCCTTCTTCCTGGAGTCTTGGGGTTCCGTTGCTAGAAGTTTTCAAGCAAAAGTTTAGTCATCCTTTGGTCCAGGACAGTCTGAAGATTCCCCCCCAGGGTGAGGATGCATCCAGTTTAATAAAAAGAAGGACTAGGGATGACATGATAGAAGTGTTCTAATATCTCAGGGGCTGCCACAAAGAAGAGGGAATTGAGCTATTCTCCAAAGCACCTGAGGGCAGGACAAGAAGCAATGGATGGAAACTAATCAAGGAGAGAAGCAACCTAGAACTAAGGAGAAATTTCCTGATAGTTAGAAAAATTAATCAGTGGAACAACTTGCCTCACCCAAACTTGATTGCAGGAAATACGACTTCAGCAACAGAGTGGTCAGTGTCTGGAATACTCTACCTGACTCTGTGGTTTCTTCCCCAAACCCCCAAAACTTTAACCTTAGAATGTCTACTATTGACCTCACCCCTTTCCTAAGAGGCCTGTAGGGGGCGTGCATAAGAGCACCAACGTGCCTACTGTCCCTGTCCTATTGTTTCTTTTATATTTTTCTTATATGTATCCATGTATTCATAACTATGTTTTTACTTATACCTATTATCTTGTAAGCAATTGACAAAAATAAATAAATAAATAATCAATTGTGAATTCTCCAACACCGGAAGTTTTTAAGAAGAGATTGGATAACCATTTGTCTGAAATGGATAGAGTTTCCTGCCTAAGCAGGGGGTTGGACTAGAACAGGGGTCTCCAACCTTTTGGATCTCAGGGACCACCAAACTCATAATTTTAAAACTCGTGGACCACTAATATGAATTTTGACTGACGGTGGCTTGCTGACGTTGGTGGGAAAGTCGGTCCCATATCCCAGAGCTTCAATAGTCACAGGACTGGCCCTTTGGTCATCCCGGAGCAGCTGCTCCTCCACCCGGGTGCACCAGCCTGCCATGGACTGGAGGAACTGCTCTGGGAAGACCAAAGTGCCAGTCCTGTGACTACTGCAGCTCTGGAATATGGGACCGACTTTCCCACCACCGTCAGCAAGCCACCCCGGGGCAGATTTCTCTCCCTTGCCATTGGTTTTACGTTCCAGTTCCAGCTCGCGTAGCTCTACTCAAGGTAAGGTTTGCGCTCGGCCGAAGGATGGGGGCCAGCGGATGGGCGGGCCATGTGGATGGCTCAGCCTTGTGTTCCCGTGCAGCCTGGATTAATTGCTTGGAGGGGGGGGACATTTCTCTGCAGACCACTCAAATTTTCTCACGGATTACCAGTGGTCCCCAGCCCACCAGTTGGTGACCACTGCTCCAAAGCACCTGAGGGCAGGAGAAGAAGCAATGGGTGGAAACTAATCAAGGAGAGAAGCAACCTAGAACTAAGGAGAAATTTCCTGACAGTTAGAACTATTAACCAGTGGAATGACTTACCTCCAGAAATTGTGAATTCTCCAACACTGGAAGTTTTTAAAAAGAGATTGGATAACCATTTGTCTAAGCAGGGGGGTTGGACTAGAAGACCTCCAAGGTCCCTTCCAACTCTGTTATTCTATTCTATCTCTTATGTGACCCCCATGGGGATCGAAAAAAATAAATTCAAAGTAAGGAAACTTTGTATTTGTGTGTTGGAGGGTACAACTAAAGCCCTCTTCTGCAGGAGTGCCAAAAGCTAAGCAGCCTTTTTGAACTACGATATGCTGTGTTTCCCTAAATACAGGTTGTCATCGTTTGAAATACAGGTTGTCATTCTATCAGTGGGAAATTGTTGATGGTGCCAGTGTCTTATTATTTGCACTTACATTATTATTAAAACTAGTGGCTGAGTGTATCTTAAAAGCTACTAATGGCACAGATAAGTCAATTCATGCAAAGCATTTATTAGCAACTACATGTATATATTGAAAAGCCATTTTCTGTTAACACCATAGCATTATTGTTGCTTTATATGCTTGGCAGAACGAGTACATTATGCACTCTGCCTGGAAGGGAACTAATTTCTAAAAAGCAGACACCTTGATAGGCTCTGTCCACTCAGGTGAATGAAGAGAAAAGCGCATTCACAAATGTATGCCTTTGTAAAAATTCCAAAAGACAAAATGCTTACCAAAAAAATATGGCAAAACTTGTGTGAAGAAAGCCAGAAGAAATATATATATATATATATGTGTAAAAACCTTACACATATATATATATATATATATATGTGTGTGTGTGTGTGTGTGTGTGTGTAAGGTTTTTAAGCTGATAATTTTTAAATAATAAATAAGGGAGACTAGTATAGATCTATTTCGAGCTAGTTAGCTCTCTTCAGCTAGCCATACCTTTACTGGGATTCGAACCAGGGAAGTATTACATATGAGGCAGTTGTAATTGCCTCTACACCACTGGCTCTCTCCTTATCAGCTCAGGCAGGGGAATAAGTATATACTTTGTATTACAACACCCTGTTAAGCCCCAATTAAGGGAGAAAGCATACTGCTTTCTTTTCTGTCTTTCGGCTCATCACCAGAGACCATACCGACAGAAAGCTATTTGTTTCGTTGCCTTTTGTTTACATGTGTGTAAGGTTTTTAAGCTGATAATTTTTAAATAATAAATAAGGGAGACTAGTATAGATCTATTTCGAGCTAGTTAGCTCTCTTCAGCTAGCCATACCTTTACTGGGATTCGAACCAGGGAAGTATTACATATGAGGCAGTTGTAATTGCCTCTACACCACTGGCTCTCTCCTTATCAGCTCAGGCAGGGGAATAAGTATATACTTTGTATTACAACACCCTGTTAAGCCCCAATTAAGGGAGAAAGCATACTGCTTTCTTTTCTGTCTTTCGGCTCATCACCAGAGACCATACCGACAGAAAGCTATTTGTTTCGTTGCCTTTTGTTTACATGTGTGTAAGGTTTTTAAGCTGATAATTTTTAAATAATAAATAAGGGAGACTAGTATAGATCTATTTCGAGCTAGTTAGCTCTCTTCAGCTAGCCATACCTTTACTGGGATTCGAACCAGGGAAGTATTACATATGAGGCAGTTGTAATTGCCTCTACACCACTGGCTCTCTCCTTATCAGCTCAGGCAGGGGAATAAGTATATACTTTGTATTACAACACCCTGTTAAGCCCCAATTAAGGGAGAAAGCATACTGCTTTCTTTTCTGTCTTTCGGCTCATCACCAGAGACCATACCGACAGAAAGCTATTTGTTTCGTTGCCTTTTGTTTACATGTGTGTAAGGTTTTTAAGCTGATAATTTTTAAATAATAAATAAGGGAGACTAGTATAGATCTATTTCGAGCTAGTTAGCTCTCTTCAGCTAGCCATACCTTTACTGGGATTCGAACCAGGGAAGTATTACATATGAGGCAGTTGTAATTGCCTCTACACCACTGGCTCTCTCCTTATCAGCTCAGGCAGGGGAATAAGTATATACTTTGTATTACAACAAAAATTATCAGCTTAAAAACCTTACACACATGTAAACAAAAGGCAACGAAACAAATAGCTTTCTGTCGGTATGGTCTCTGGTGATGAGCCGAAAGACAGAAAAGAAAGCAGTATGCTTTCTCCCTTAATTGGGGCTTAACAGGGTGTTGTAATACAAAGTATATACTTATTCCCCTGCCTGAGCTGATAAGGAGAGAGCCAGTGGTGTAGAGGCAATTACAACTGCCTCATATGTAATACTTCCCTGGTTCGAATCCCAGTAAAGGTATGGCTAGCTGAAGAGAGCTAACTAGCTCGAAATAGATCTATACTAGTCTCCCTTATTTATTATTTAAAAATTATCAGCTTAAAAACCTTACACACATGTAAACAAAAGGCAACGAAACAAATAGCTTTCTGTCGGTATGGTCTCTGGTGATGAGCCGAAAGACAGAAAAGAAAGCAGTATGCTTTGTTGACGGGGGGGGAGAGGTCCACCCCTAGGCCCCTCATGTGTGGGGTGCCTCAGGGGTCGGTCCTCTCCCCTCTTCTGTTCAACATCTATGTGAAGCCGCTGGGAGAGATCATCCGTGGTTTTGGGGTGAAATGCCATCTGTATGCTGATGACACTCAGCTTTACATCTCCACCCCAAGCCACCCCAACGATGCTGTGGAGGTTATGGCCCGTTGCCTGGAGGCTGTGCGGAACTAGATGGGCGAGAACAGGCTTCGACTCAACCCTTCCAAGACCGAGTGGCTGTGGTTTCCGGCGGCCCGATATAGTCAGCTGACTCCATCGCTGGCTATTGGGGATGAGATCTTGACCCCCACAGAAGGGGCACGCAATCTTGGTGTCCTCCTGGATGTACGGCTGTCTTTGGAAGAGCATATTACGGCCATCTCCAGGGGGGCTTTTTATCAGGTTCGCCTGATACGCCAGATGCGGCCCTTTCTTGATCGGGACGCCTTACGCACAGTCACTCATGCCCTGGTCACCTCCCGTCTGGACTACTGTAATGCCCTCTACATGGGGCTCCCTGCGGGGAGCACTCGGAGGCTTCAACTGGTACAGAATGCAGCCGCGCGGGTGGTTATGGGTGCGTCGAGATACTCCCACGTGACGCCCCTCCTGCGCGAGCTGCATTGGTTGCCAGTGGCCTTCCGGGTTCGCTTTAAAGTACTGGTTTTGGTCTTTAAAGCGCTCCATGGCATCGGACCAGGATACTTACAAGACCGCATTCATAGTCTCCCACCGACCGGTGCGCTCCCACAGAGAGGGTCTCCTCCGGGTCCCGACGCCTTCTATGTGTCGTCTGGTGACCCCGAGGAATAGGGCCTTCTCTGTGGGGGCACCCGCCCTTTGGAATGGGATGCCCCCTGGATTACGAACGACCAGTGACCTGAGGGCCTTCAGACGTGACCTGAAGACCTGGCTCTTCGAGCAGGCCGGCCTGAGCTGACTAATGGGATTTTAAATGGGGTTTTTAGATTACTTGGGACGGGGTATGATGTTTTATTGATTTTAATTAATTTTTTACGGGTTTTACTGGTCTTAGCCATGTATTTAATTAATTTTTAAACTCTTTTTAACTTTTCTATTTGTATGTTTTTACTGTGGCTGTTCACCGCCCCGAGTCCCTTTTTGGGAGTGGGGGCGGTATACAAATCAAAGGAATAAATAAATAAATAAATATTTACAAAATCCATGAATATACTGAGGAGGTAAAATACCCTAGCGTAATATATCTTTTTTTTTTCAGCCTGGTGATATTAGAGGAAAGTTTTTGGTTCTGCAACATAGAAAGTTTTCTGTGCTGCCCCCAAAGACAAAAACCTTTGCACAAAACAGATGGCAAGATCTGCTAGGAAAACAACTTAGAGTCATTTCTCCCTGAAAATCAGCTGATTTTCTGATTAGCTTAGAAGCTACAGAGAGCTTACAGTTGCAAGGATTTCCAACAAGGACAATAAAAAAATATATTTCTTTCTTTGTTTCAAACAGGATTGAGAATGTCTGACTGATCTTTTTATAACCAGCTGTCAAGAACAGTGGAATTGCAAAATGAAAGAACAGCTATCTCGGAAATGAAGTTACAACAAAAATATTAACTATCTCTCTCTGTATTATGCAACATCTCAGCCACATAACTTCATCTATGATGTGGAGAACTCCATTGGTTTGATTTTCCTCAATAATCTAACCTTCTCCTATCAGTGGCTGGGAAGAGGAAGAAGACTTGTAAGCATATGTTATTAGAGAAAACATAGTGCCTTGGATCTGTGGTAGGATTCAAAATTTCTTACTACTGGTTCTGTGGGTGTGACTTGGTGAGCACTGTGTGGCTTGGTGGACATAGCGTGGCTTGGTGGGTATGGCAGAGGAAGGATACTGTAAAATCCTCATTCTCTCCTCACCCCACTAACCTGCTTTCCAGCTCCGTTCTCCTATGCAGGGCAACCAAAGAAAACCCAGCTGATCAGCTGGGATTCGGGAGGCAGAGAATAGATGGGGGCGGGGCCAGTCGGAGGTGGTATTCCAAACTACTCAAAATTTCCACTACCGGTTCTCCAAACTACTCAAAATTTCCACTACCGGTTCTCCAAACTACTCAAAATTTCTGCTACCGGTTCTCCAGAACTGGTCAGAACCTGCTGAATACCATCTCTGCCTTGGATTCAGATTTAGATAAATATAATTGAACTAGCCCTCTCCAAATTCTTCCAGTGGGGTTCGTATTACTAAATGATTTCATTGTGTGGTGGAAAGAAAACAGGAGTCACCAAATTGGTCAAATCCCACCTGGAATATTGTGTCCAGTTTTGGACATCATAGTTCAAAATCTGGAGAGCCAGTTTGATCTAATGTGGAAAGCATCAGCATAGAAACTAGTCATGAAAGCCACCTGGGTGAGTTTGGCTCAATTCCTCTCTTTCAGCCCAAATCACCTCACAAGATTGCTGTTGTAGGTAAAATAGAAGGAGCATTAGGTATGTCACCTCCTTGATTTATTTGTAGAAATAATAAAGGCAGGATTTTTTTAAAAAAATCTAAGAAATGGACAGGGACAGATTGGAATGAGTTTGGTGGAGGGCTTTCAAGATGGTAAGAGTTTAGTAATCACGTCCTGTGAGGAAGAATGAAAAGATCGGGGTATGCTTAAGGTGGCAGTGGTATCTTCTGCCAGCAAGGCTTTTTAAAATGTTTAAAAATATATCTCCAAATTGTTGGAAGTGTAAAGATGTGCCAGGGACATTTTTTCACATGTGGTGGACTTGCAATGTTGCAAAAAAACATTGGAGACTGATTCAAACATGAATAGAACAAATGGTGGAAGAATGTATTCGATTTAAACCGGAATTTTTTCCTCTTGGAATAATATCAGAAAAATTTAAGAAGGAAATAATATATCTAATAGTACATGTATTGATGGTGGCTAGAATATTATATGCACAATATTGGAAAAATGAAATTATACCTCCAGAAACAGAAATAATAAGAAAAAATATGGCATGTGCAGAATCTGATAGGTTAATTTTAGAAATAAAAGACAAAAAAGAGTCTAAATATTATAAAACATGGAATAAATTTTATAAATGGTTATATAGTAGAAGACAAAGTTGAAATACTAGTAGTTAGGATTAGATTAATTAGTAATTAATATATTAAAAATGAGGAAGTAAAATGTATATATGTATAACAAGGGTAATTTGGATGTATTGTATTGTATTTGCATAATTAAAATTAAAAATAAATTTTAAAAAAGAAGAAATGATTGAGGGAAGATATGATAGCAGCCTTCAAGTATCTGGAGAGCTGTCAGATACAAGAGGCAGTGACTTATTCCTCTTTCCTCCTTTGTTGAGTTCTTTGTCAAGGGAGGTCTTCAAATAGAAGTTGAATGATCATCAGCCAGAAAAGGGCCAGAACAATGTTTCTCAACCTTAGCAAATTTAAGATATGTGGATCTCAACTCCCAAAATTATCCAGCCACCCACACACTGAAGTCCACACATCTTAAAGTTGTCAAGATTGAGAGACGCTGTCCCAGGGGCTTTTGTGCCAAACAGAGAATTGAAATAGATGACATTTTAGTAAATTTATTATTGAAACCACAGGTCTTAACATACAGTACTTAATAAAATTCAACAAAATAACAGTAGAATATTAAGATTAGCAAATGAACTAAAGAAAAGAGTGTTAGATGTAAGAAGAATAAAAGAAGATGTAAAAAGAATAAAAGAAGTATAAAAAAATGGAAAGAACAGAACTTAATACCAGCAAATAGCCCGAATCTACAAGGAGGAAGTCAGGAAAGTTAAGGCTCAGAATGATCTAAGACTTGCAACAACTGCCAAAAATAACAACAAAGATTTCTTTCAATATGTAAGGAACAAGAAGAAAGTCAAGGAAATGATAGGTCCCTTAATATAATAGGAGAAGATTGTGTTGGAAGAAATTTCCTTCTGAATTCAGTTTCAAGTGGGGAAGAAAGACACTGGAAACAGGGAGACTGCTTGGAAAGATGGATTATTGATGAATAGGATGGGTTCTTGGGCAGAAAATGGAAGGGATGCTGAGAGTCCCTAGGTTTTATGCCCTCTGTTGGGCTTTGAATTTGAGCTTGTGTTCTGATTGGTTGTCAGATTCCCATGGGGCCATGCAGGAGTAACTTTGTAGGTTGTCTTTTGAGTCCCAGGCTTGGTTTACTCTTACTAGGTGATGATGTAATGAAAGGGTTTTGGGCAATTCCTATTATGGTTCTGCCAGAATGAGGTAGATCTTTGTTATGTAGAATAGACTGGCCCATGTCTTAATGGCCCATTAAGAAAGATGGGATGGGGCTGAGTTTCTGCCTCTCTGAGTTTCTACTTCTCTTTTAGGGGAAATATTCTGCCTTTTTAACATATCCTAAAACATTTCATTTTTTTCTAGGAGAAGGGTGGGTTTTAACTTCTAACAATGGCAAGATGGTGACAGGCAGCAGGAAGAAAGCAGAACTGCTTAATTCCTTATTTGCATCTGTCTCCATGCAAAAGGAAAAAAATAATCTAACCTACCAAAAGCAGCACCATGGGAGACTGAACCGGATTGCAGGACAAAATAGACAAGAAACTGGTAAGAGAACACCTTTGTACTCCAGAGGAATTCAAATTGCCAGGCCCAAATGGTTTACACGGGATTCTAAAGGCGCTGGCAGATGGAATCTTGCAACCACTGAACAGAATCTTTCAGGGATGCTGGAGCATAGAACTACCAGAGGACTGGAAAAGAACTGATGTAGTTCCCATTTTCAAAAGTGTGGGAGTGGATCCAGGAAACTACAGACCAATGAGCTTGACATCAAAACCTGAGAAAATCCTGGAAAAGATAATCAAGCAGCAGATTTAGATATAAACATGTGATTACTAGAAGCCAGCATGGGACTTTTGAAAATAGATCTTGCCAGACAAACCTTATTGCTGTCTTTGACAAAGCGACCAATTTACTGGATCAGGGAAATTCTGTGAATATGTACTATACTTATACCTCAGTAAGGCATTTGACAAAGTAGACCACAAAGCTTCTTAGGTTGAACCACATTGCTTCAAAACACAAATGTCTAAATGGATTCTTTTCACCAACTTTCTAAACTTTGTTCACGTTGTTTTTGGCATTGAAAAGCCTGCCAGCATCTTAATTCATAACCAAACTGCACCATTATTACACAACTGTATCCTGGGCAGGGAGGGAAAAGTCTGGTAGCCACATGGTGGAGGAGATGGTAATGGAGGCTGATGTTCATATAATGATCAGAAATAGACTGAAATGTTTGCTTATTTTTGCAAATGATGGGAGGCCATGGCCAGAGGGACATTGCCCAGCTCCAGCTGATATGGAAGTTATGGCTTTGCCTAGAACAGGGACCTAGTGACAGCAACGCATGGCGTCATCATCAGCCATTTGGATTATTGTGGTGCAGGTTACAAAAGTTGATGTTAGGAATGGTGCAGTGGCCTAGAGGTGGAGTTCTCGCCTCACAATCAGGAGACTCTGAGTTGGATCCTAGGTAGAGGCAGATAGTTCTCTCTCTGGGCACACTGAGAATATAACTGCTGAACAAAACTCTGCATTGGCAACAGGAAGGGCATCCAGCCATTAAAACACTCTGCTAGTTCCATTCAGTTGCCCAGACTCTATCCCGCAAGGGATTATAGGGTCGTTAAATGAAGATGATGACTTTACAGAAATTGATGTTAGTACAACAATCAACAATGCATATGCCAAGTGGCACTAGATCCCATCAATATCAGGTGCTACTCAAAAGTATTCATATCCTTGAAACATCCTTAATTGGGTTATTGTAACATGATCTACCTGGGGCTTGTTTCTTTGAAGACACTTCAGAAGTTGCAGCCAGTCCAGACTGCTTACACCCTGGGTATGTGAGTGCACTGCCTTTCAATTCAAGGCGTTATTATCACCATGATAAAAACCACCAATGAAGCTCTTGCCTCACAATCAGGAGGCTGTGAGTTCAATCCCAAGTAGAGGCTAATATTTGCTCCTGCTTGAGCAGGGGGTTGGACTAGATGACCTCCAAGGTCCCTTCCAACTCTGTTATTCTATGATTTATCCCACCAGATTTGATGGAGCTCTCCAATTTCTCTTGATATCACTTGGCAAGTCTTAAGAAGCATTCCTTTGACATGGGACCTGCTTTATGGAAGAGTATCTTCATGGGAATACACACTGCCCCAGTCCTGCTGATCTTCTGAACACCTGATTTTCCCTAAGCACTGAGGCCAGAATGCTAATGGAGCAGGATCACCAAATCACAGGATATGGAGCAGGATCACCTGGTGGAATCTGAGACATATGCCTTCTCTGTCATAGTGCCTGCTTGTATGGAGCAAAAATTGTCCCAAGATTCAGATGGCCTTTAGTCTACTGCCCTTCGACATGGCTCCAAAATATTGATGGCTTCCTAGGTATTGGACCAGAATCAGAGCTGAATCTATTCAGAAATGAAATATTTTGAACTAAATATGGAATGAGTTTTTCTCTTCTGGTTGTTTGCTGTGTCTAGTTTTCCATTGCTTACTTTCTATATTGTACCGTTCCTTATTTTCTATATTGTACCTCTATATTGTACCTTTCTCTATAGTACCTCTATAGTATACCTATATTGTACCTATATTGTAAGCTGAAACACAAGGAGAGTGGTCTTACAAATCATATCACATCAGATCAATCAATCAATCAATCAATTCTGACAAGGAATATATCTGCCCTGTAGCAATACATGGATTTGGAAAACATTTTATATTTTTCAAGAAAATGTAATTCTCAAATGCACCAGAAAGGAACCATGAAAAGAATGCATCCATTTTTCATTAGAAGTCATACTGTCTTGAATGTGTAAAGTCCAACATTCATTGCTAATTGCCACCATACTGTTGGCTTTATTATTTGATGCTATTTTAAGTAGCTATTGAAGTTACTTCATTTGGGTTCTTGTCCTTACAGTATATTTAAATGTGGTTTCTCATGCTGGGAGCATTTAAGGAAATTCATATCATCCCTCAATAAATACATTTTGTAGTCTCCATTGTATTTTGTCATCCTGCCCATGCAGTTGGATACTGTAGATGACAGTGTTTATTTATTTATTTATTGTACTTATATACCGCCCTATTTCCCTAACAGGACTCAGGGCGGTGCACAGCCAAATTAAAATACAGAGGATAATACAAAATTAAGAACAGTTAAAAAACCAAATATAAAAGGCTGAAATTTATAAGAAGTTTAAAAGCCAAACTAGATAAAAACCAGACTAAAATCCTAAAATCCCCTAAAAACCCCTAGGCCAGACCGGCTTGATGAAATAAATAAGTTTTCAACGCGCGCCGGAAGGTCAGGAGATGAGGGATGATCCTCATCTCCGGGGGTAATTCGTTCCAGAGGGAGGGTGCCCCCAACGAGAAGGCCCGCACCCTCGGGGTCGCCAGCCGTCCAGCCGGCGGCACCCCGAGGAGGCCGACTCTATGGGAGCGTACTGGCCGACGGGAGGCTGATAATGGCAGGAGGCGGTCCGGCAAATATCCTGGTCACATAAGATTTTGAGGTTAGGAGAAAAACAACTATCAGTTCTTGGAGCAAGTAAGTTTGCAACAGGAGATGTCAACGAAGTTGAGGGACCATGCAATTGAGCTTACCTGTGTTGCAGGTAAAATAGGTGTCAAACTGCAAAATGACTTCAACTGAAGCCATGCTGACTTCTACTTTGTTTCTTGGTTGCCATTCAGGGAAGAAAGGGGGGAACTAAGGAATGTGGTGCCTCAGATGGCTAGTCATACCATCTACCAGCTGGTGTGTGAACTAAGGATATGTCAACAGACACCTGTCAAGGCCAGCTGGGAACCTATGACTGGATTGATTGGCCCAGATGACTTGAGAGACCTAGAGGGGGTAGGAAAATCCTATTCTTTTAACTATCCCTATGCTAATCAGTTAGCTGAGGTGTGTAGGAAACATACAACTGTAGTAAAGGGAAACGTTAACTACCTTAATATAAATTGGGAAAGAAACTCTGTAGAAGTGGGAGATCAAACAACTTCCTGACATGCCTTGCTGACAATTTTGTTATTCAAAAAGTAAAGGTGAGAGCTAGAAGTATATTGGACTTTGTACTTACTAACAGGGATGAAATAGTTGAGAGAGTGGAAGCTATAGGAACTTCGGGGGAGAGCGACAATATCATACTTGAATTCACCATAATGCAACCATAGATAATTGAATCGAAGTCAGACTGTTGTTTTGGACTTTAAGAGAAACTGAGAGAGACTAGGAAGGATTCCAAAGCTGGCTATCCTAAAAGTTGAAACAGTTCAAGACCCTTGAGAAACCCTGAAAAATGAGAATAATGAAGATTCAAGCAAAAAAAAATACCGCAGGAAAAATAAAAATAAAAGAAACCAGATGAGACCAGCATAGTCGCACAAAAAGCTGTTTGTCAAAATGAGGAACAAAAAAGGTCAAGTATCAAAATTGGAAAGAATGGCACATAAATAAAACAAAATATTAGTAAATATCCTGAATCTACAAGGAGAGAGCCAGAAAAGCTATGGTCAGAATGAACTAAAACTGGCAAATAATGCCAACAACAACGATGATGGTGGTGATGATGATGATGATGATGATGATGATTTTTTCAATATGTAAGGAACAAGAATGTTCAAGGAAAGTCGAGGAAATGATAGGTCTACTATTGGAAAGAGACAGCAGGAAGGTGAAAGGCAGCAGAGAAAGTAGAATTGCTTAATTCCTTATTTGCATTTGTTGTTACATGGAAGGAAGAAATAGCCCAGCTTATCAAAAGCAGCACCGAGGGAGATAGAAAAGATATAAATGTCAAAAAACGCAAGGATTTAGTAAAAGAATACCTATCCACCCTAGACATTCTATGTTTGCGCCAGATAATTTACATCCCAGGGTTCTGAAGGAGTTGGCAGACGTAATCTTGGAGTCACGGAACAGAATCTTTCAAAGCTCTTGTATTCAGGGAACTACTAGAAGACTGGTAAAGAGCTTATATCAGGGGTGTTAAACTCAAGGCCCCGGGGCCGAATCTGGTCTGCAGAGTACTTAGATCTGGCCCATGGGGCTACCTTGGAAGCAGTGGAGGACTGGCCCATGGTGCCTCTGCCAGCAAAAACAGAGCTTCAGAGGGCTGTGTGTGGCCCTCCCAAGATCCATTTTCACCGGCAGAGAGTTGAAAGAGGCCATTGCAGCCAAAAATGGAGCTCATGGGGGCTCCTATGGTTCTCCTGAGCTCCCTTTTCATTGGCAGAGGATCACAGGAGGCCGTCACAGTAGAAAACGGAGCTTGGGAGCCCATTTTTGCTGGCAGAATGCTCGAACTGCCATAGGCACCTCTTGACACAAGTGACATCGAGCTGGCCATGCCCACCCTGGCCATGCCTACCCTGGCTCCACAAGGTCAAGCACAACCCTGATTAGGCTCTCAATGAAATCGAGTTTGACACCCCCCGGCTTACAAAACGGGGTGGGAATGGATCCAGGAAAATACAGGCCAATCAGCTTGACAACAATACCTGGGGAAATCCTGGGTAAGATAATCAAGTGGCAGATTTGTGAGCACTGACAGGCAGCCACTTGGTTTATAACTGACTTATATCAATGAAATAATTGCTCTGAGGGACTAGTTTTACATAGACTTTGTTCATATCCATTTCAGCGTCCTGTACTTAGACTTTTTTTGTGGAAGGTTCCTTTTTTTTCCTTTTAGTGTAGTGCAAAAATTATGGTTTTTCATTGAGTCTATGCCCATGAATTGAATAAAATAAATTAAGAAGAAGCTGAAGAAGCTACTTGGGTAAGCAGCAAAACCAAAAAGAAAAGAAGTCCAGATGCCACTCCGCTTCCAGACAACCCTCCCTGGATGACTGAGAATCTGTATCGATACAGATTAAGTAAAAATTAAACTTTTATCCTATTCACCATTTGGGGCATTAGAAAAGGGACACTGGAGCTCCCTTATGCTAAAGTCTCTCTCCAGGTACTCTCAAAATGACCATGGTCTTGCTTGTATGAATAATTAAATATGGAAGTTGCTTGTCCATTGCTTCTTCGCAGACATTTCCTAGACCAGCGTTATTAAATCTTGGCAATTTGAGGACTTCAGTGCCTACAATTTCCTTTGCTGCTCCCTTCCAGGTGATTGTTGTGACCCATCGGCTGCCAGCAGAGCTAGCAGCAGAGTCAGATGAGGGGGAGGGGGAGGGAGAGGGAGAGCCTGGACCAGCTTCAGAGCCTTTGGAAGGCTCTGATAAGGAAACAGCATCAGAGACTGAGACAGAGTCAGGGTCTTCTGTCCTTCCCAAGGTGGAGAGGCAGCTGTCTTCGGATCCTGAGCTGAGTGAGGGGGAGAAACAAATGGGGCCCATCCCAGATGCGCATATGCGCAGAGAGGAAAGGAGAGGAGAGCAAAGGAAAACAATAAGCCAGCTCTCAGGGAAAGGCAAGCATAGATGTTAGCCAGCCCCTCCCTGCCTGGGAAAAAAATAGTAGGGTTTGGGAATGGCCAGT
This sequence comes from Bungarus multicinctus, assembly GCA_023653725.1. Classification (NCBI taxonomy): domain Eukaryota; kingdom Metazoa; phylum Chordata; class Lepidosauria; order Squamata; family Elapidae; genus Bungarus; species Bungarus multicinctus. Next base: position 18,951,962 of record CM042848.1, on the reverse strand, counting down.
TGTCCCAAACAACCATTTGCTTTCTAGTATACAGAAACCAATTCAGATTCCTTGGCCAAAACCAGGTTTGTTGGGACTAATTACATTTGGTTTTTGTTTATCCACATGAATTAAAAGACCATTCCTACCCTGTTTTTGAAAAGAGGTTTGTTTTACTTGTGATTAAGCAGTTTATCATTACTTGTGAAGGCTGGGTCACAGAAGTGATAAACTGGTCCTAAATCCAGAGGTGGGTATTCAGCAGGTTCTGACCAGTTCTGGAGAACCAGTAGCGGAAATTTTGAGTAGTTCAGAGAACCGGCCAATACCACCTCTGACTGGAGAGTTTACAGTCTCCTTCCCCTGCCACGCCCACCAAGCCACACCCAGAGAAACAGTACTAAAAAAATTCGAATCCCACCACTGTCCAAGATGCTTAGCTTTTGACCATCTAGGTGGCGAGGTGTTACCATTTGCTGCAGACTATTCACCATTTGGAGCATTAGAAAAGGGGAACTGGTGAGCAGAGATCAATGACAGAAATTATCTTTTTAAATTCTTTTATTTTTTTTTAATTCAATTTTTTGTTGAATATGAAATACAAAGGGAAATGAAAACAATGGAAAACTAGGGGAGGAAAAAGGGAAGGAAAGAGAGTGTAGCGGAAAAGGGGAAAAAACATTTGACTTCCAACTCTTTTTCAGCACAGTAGAAGATAATAATTATAGCCTCAACTTTTTGCTTTTACACAGTCATACATACTAGCCATTTCTATCACAACAAACGTAAGGTATGTGAGATTTCTAAGTAGAGCTAGACAGTCCTTAGCTTATGAATGTAATTTGAGCCTGGAATTACAATCAGATGTTGTGGCAGTCATTAAATCACCACCACGAGACCAGAATTGATTTTACGTTTCTTGTGACGGTTATTAAGAAAACACAGTAATTGTTAAGTAACTCAATGATATCCAATGGGTGTTTTTTTTTGCTGGAAACCAAAATAAATGCTGGAAACTGGCAAAAAAATTAACTGCAGAATGCTGCAAATGATCGTAAAGCTGAACTAATTGTCAAAAACCCAAAACGGGATCAGGAGGTGTAGCCATTGTAACTTCGAAGTCATGTCGAGTAGATTATAAAGATGTCTGTCGTGACTTTGAAAGGTTGCTAAGCAACCAGTCATACGTCGAGGACTGTCGGTATTTCAAATGCAAAACAGAACTGACTCAAGATATCACGTCTCCCTGCTTTCATTAACCATGAAGAGAGATACTACTTAAAACGAATTTTCATTTCCAAATAGGGACAAGTCTTTTAATAGCTTCCTCTGAATGTCTTCTCACTGTAGCCCAATTCATCAATTCTCTTCACTCTTCACACACTTATTTTGACAAACTGGGAAATTAATAAATTCCATAGCTCAGAGCTGATTTAAATATACATAAATACGTTAATGCTGTGAAAGCAAGAATAAATAAATGAAAAATGAAATTCAATGATTGGTTGCAAATTGTGCATCAGGGCCTCTGGATGGCTTCCTTGCAGTAAATAGATCTAGGTTTTCTCCACTGTGGTTTTTTGCAACATTTGCTGCAGAACCTGTGGGATTTTTCTGATGCTCAGTAGATAGGAGCAGCTCAAGAGGAAAATTTTAACATCTCTCCTGCTCAAGATTTTTATCCTCTTCACAGATGAACTTGATCTTCTCTTCGCCCCATTAACAGATCCCAGGAATCCTCACCAGAAATGGGCCTGCATATAATTTTTTTTAAAAGAGCCTGCAACTCACTCTCGTCTCCATCAATGCATTATTTGTTAATTCTTGCCTTCCTCGTTGGACATTGCTGAAATGTAATTTAGACATTCCATTTATCCCACATTACAAAAGAGACATAGATGTAGTGCCATGTTCCTGAGGAGGATATGAGCAAAGAGCCAGCATTGTTTTGTGATAGTGTTAAAAAAAAATGAGGTAACCAGATGCTTATAAGGCTGAATAAGTCAATTTTGGAGAGGACCTGAGAAAAATAAACAACACAATAAATTAGAAATATGGAAAACTGAAGGAAATGTTCTGGATATGAATGTAAAAGTAGATCAATTAATATTTAATAGATTTTACAGTAGGATTAAGGCACAAAGATGAGCAATCACAGATTTCTACCTTCTTAGTTTGAATCCAATCAACTCCATTTTGTTAGGATTCAGGAAATTATTAAAGCCCAATCTCTTTATTTTTTAACTGGTGTCACCATCTATTTTTATTCACCATCTATTTATTTTATTTAATTGTTTCCTTGATATACTTACAATCAGAAATGGAATTCAGCAGGTTCTGACCAGTTCTGGAGAACCGGTAGCAGAAATTTTGAGTAATTCGGAGAACCGGCAAATACCACCTCTGATTGGCCCTGCCAACCCCATCTATTCTCTGCCTCCTGAGTCCCAGCTGATCGGCTGGGTCTTCTTCGGTTGCCTTGCACAGTAGAACGGAGCTGGAAAGCAGGTTAGTGGGGTGGGGAGGGAATGGGATTTTGCAGTAACCTTCCCCTGCCATGCCCACCAACCACACACACAGAACCGGTAGTAAAAATATGTTGAATCCCACCACTGCACTGGGGTCATATTCTCCTCTACCAATCACTTCTCCTCCAAGAGTACCCTCAAATTTCTACTTGGTCCTATAGAAGAAAGGGCACCCCACCCTGCATCAGAGTTAAGACCGATATATGGAGGAAATAATACTGCTTAGCAGTATTTCAGTCTTCCTGAAATTCATCCTCGGCCATTTGTCCCCACCCAGTCCAGCTGTCTTTAGGTGCAAATCCAACCACCCTTTTGGTTCAGACTAAAAGTTGGTTGAACATCATCTTCAACCAAATCTTTAGATGACCTCTCCCAACAACTTTACGCAGATACGAAATGGCATGGAAGCCGAGTTTGACCCTTGAGGAACCACATGGCACAATTGCCAGAAGGCTGAACATGGCTGTTTTTGGCGCAATTGCCCTATAAGGTAGAATTAGAATCGCGGCCACACAGTGGCAAAAACCACAAAAAACTTCAACTCCCAGAATTCCCCAGCCAGCAAAGAGTTGAAGTCTTCCAGGGTTATAGCTGCTAAGGTTGGAGACCCCTGGCATAAACTACTAAGCTACAGAGCTGGCCCAAGAAGATAGCATGGCCCACCTCATGGAAAGCCATGGAGTCAGTGGCGAGATGCCGCTGATTCGGACCGGTTCTAGCAAACTGGTAGTTTTGTTGGCCCTGCCCACTTGGTGCCGCCCTATCCTGTCCTATGTTTCCTTCTTTCTGACTCAGTTGATTTGCACGGCACTGATTTCCGCACCTCAGCTGTTCTACTTACTGGGGCTGCCCTAGAAGATAAGCAGATGAGCTTCAAATTCCTGTATTTGGAACGCTGCACACACTCACACAACCAGTTATTAAACCAGTTGCAGCCCACCACTGCACAGAGTTCAAGTAAGTGCCCCCCAAATTCCAAGCTTTTTTATATATCCAAATTCCAAGCTTTTTTATATGCTCATTCTCCTCTTTTTCTAACCAGGAATATTTAGTATTCTAAACATTTTATGGCTAAGTCCTGCTAATGAAGATTTGGCTTCAGCTCTGGGCCTTGAAAATAAGTTGTGCTTCTTTGCAAGCAGTTATAATTTCCCTCTTATTTCTTGTAAGGGACTCAGCCTGCTGAAAGAAAGGAGCAGTGCAGAGAACAAAAAAGCAAACTTGCGGGAGCTTAACTCATGTTATAGAGGATGTTATCATTCATACAAAATAAAAAATAAAAAATATAAAAAATAAACCCAAAACAAAACCCAAAGAAAGTCTACAGCACCATCTAGTGTCAGGAAAAGGTATAAAACCTTAAGAGTGTATTTTCAGTTCTCTTCTGCACCAACCCGTCATAACTAAGCAAAAGTGAAAAATACAAAAATATAGAAATAGAGAGATATAGAAAGGCCCTTTTGGGGGGCTCAAGAGAGGGCATGAGATAATGCCTCATTCCCACATGGCCTGCTTAGCTTCGGAAAGTTGTCCGAGAACAGGAATGTTTATTCATAACATGTATTCATCACTATGTTTTTTCTTATACCTATTATCTTGTAAGCAATTGACAAATAAAATAAAATAATAAAATAAAATAAATGAGAATAGTTGTCAGGTCACTCAGGCACGGTCACTCAGGCCCTTGTCACCTCTCGCCTGGACTATTGTAATGCCCTCTACATGGGGCTCCCTGCGGGGAGCATCCGGAGACTCCAGTTGGTGCAAAATGCAGCCGCGAGGGTGATTATGGGGGCGTCGCGTAGCGCCCATGTGACGCCTCTCCTGCGCGAGCTGCATTGGTTGCCGATGGCTCTCCGGGTTCGCTTTAAGGTTCTAGTTTTGACCTTTAGGGCGACCCATGGCATGGGACCAGGTTACCTTCAGGATTGCATTCTACCAACGTTCTCCAACAGGCCGGTGCGTTCCCACAGGGAGGGACTGCTCCGGGTGCCGTCGGCCGCTATGTGTCGTCTGGCGGCGCCAAGGGGTAGGGCCTTCTCTGTGGGTGCCCCCGCCCTCTGGAATACTCTGCCACCGGAACTTCGTACCGGCACGGACCTGAGGGCCTTCAGGCGCGCGTTAAAGACCTGGCTCTTTGAGCAGGCCGGCCTGGGCTGAAAGAATGATTTTAAATTTTGATCTCCTTTTTAATTTAAATTGGGTTTTAAGGGTGGGGGGGGGGTTTTTCTAATTGCAGCTAATTCTAATATTTAATTATTTTTTAACTTTTGTATTTGTGGGGTTTTTAGATGAGCTGTTCACCGCCCTGAGTCCCTCGGGAGAAGGGCGGTATATAAATGTAATAAATAATAATAATAATAGAATAATAATAGGTGTTGGTGAACATTAGTATGTCACCCAAAACATTGTGGTGTGTCACCTTTGACATATATATACATACATACACACATACATACACACATACATACATACATACATACATACATACATACATATATATGGTGTTCTATAATTGTGACAAATAACAGAATTTATTCTGTTAAATGTTTGGCAGCATTGTATTGACACTGGCCATGTTCATTTTCTTAGCATATTGGTCCAGCCCCTTTATTTTCTTTTGCCGCTTCAATGAGTTAATTCACTGAATGTATGTTTTTGCTGTGTTTCATTTTGTGTGTTTTATTGTTCTGTGTTTTGTTCTCTGTGATAAAACAATAAATTTAAAGACAAAACAAACGATACATTTAAAAAGTGAGTTAATTCAGTGGCACCGTCTGGTTTTTCTGCTCTAATAGGAAGCATGTGCTCTGGAATGTACATCACTGGATATCTGTGGCTCCCAATATCTCTTCGGTTTTCCTTACATAGAATTGTTGAACATAAGGCTCAAAGATCTTCTAGCTCAACCCCTACTCAAGGTAGGAGACATATACTATCACGATTTTCAGTTCTCTTCTGCACCAACCCATCATAACTAAGCAAAAGTGAAAAATACAAAAATATAGAAATAGAGAGATATAGAAAGGCCCTTTTGGGGGGCTCAAGAGAGGGCATGAGATAATGCCTCATTCCCACATGGCCTGCTCAGCTTCGGAAAGTTGTCCGAGAACAGGAATGTTTATTCATAACATGTATTCATCACTATGTTTTTACTTATACCTATTATCTTGTAAGCAATTGAAATAAAATAAAATAAAATAATAAAATAAAATAAATGAGAATAGTTGTCAGGTGTTGGTGAACATTAGTATGTCACCCAAAACATTGTGGTGTGTCACCTTTGACATATACATACATACATACATACATACATACATACATACATACATACATACATACATATAACTCCCGGGAGGCAAGATATCCATTGATTCATTATCTTTCTAGCTTGGATCTCTGTTTAACAAGTTTCCACTCATTACTTCTTGTCCTGTCCTCTGGTGTCAATCCCCTCTTCTTTGGCTTAGAGGTCAGCTCTCTTAAAGTCTAAAACTTGGTCTGACTTGGTTGAATTACCTGTTATCGCATTATGGGGAATTCAAGTATGACATGGTCGCTGTCCGTCAAAGTTCTTAAAACTTCTACTCATTCCATCCTATTAGTAACAATTCAGTCTGTAGTTGTCCCTCTAGTTCAAGGGTCACCAACCTTTTGGACCTCAGGGACCACCAAACTCATAATTTTAAATCCTGGGGACCATAGACCCTGGGAAAATCCCAAAAAAAGTCTGCAGGAAAATTCCCCACCCCGTTTTCCTACCAATCGATCATTCTTTATTTGGGATCGCAGGATACCATCTCCAGCTCCATTCTCAGGGGAGGGGGAGAGAGAGAGAGACTTTGGCTTCATGCAAGGAAAGCAGCAGAAGCAACAGAAGTCTTTCTCTCCCACAACCTCCGCCAGAAATGTGTCTTTGCCGGCGCAGTCTCTTAGAGCAGGATGCTTTGCAGGGTCCCAAAGTCTCATTTCTGGCGGAGTTTGGGGGAGAGAAAGAAAGACTTTTGCTGCTTTCCTTGCGTGCAGCCAAAAGCAGAAGCGGAAAGAAACAGCCCAGTGGCCAGGCCAGGTGCATGGGGCGAGTGGGGCAAGTCCCCTCCCCACCCTTTCCCCCCTCCACTCACTACCTCGTGTTGTTTGCAATGCAAGTGATGCAAGACTTGTGGCCATGTGGGCAGCATAGCCTTGTGTTCCTGCACAGCCTGGGTTAATTGCTTTGGAGGTGACATTTCTCTGTGGACTACCAAAATTTTCTCATGGACCACCAGTGGTCCCCAGCCCACTGGTTGGCAACCACTACTCTAGTTCCCTCTTTTATCTTTTGTATGACAAAGTTATCTCGAAGCAGATAAGAGGCTAGTGCCCTAGACTGAAATGGTAGTACTCAAACTCTCTGAGCCATTTTCCTACTGGGAGTTTGACATCTGTTGGCTTGAGCTGTTTGCCATCCAAATTCCAAATTCAGCTATGGAATTAATCAGACCCACAAACTGCAATTAGTTGATAGTACTTATCTGCTTTGAACATCCTTGCTGAAATTATCAGAACTGTTTATTCTGTTTTGACTTAGAGTATTTTGGCTGATCTATAGCTCTCACTGAAGAATGAATAAATTGCAAATAGAAAGAGGAGATGAGGATATCGGTTAAATTCCATGAGTATTTAGCCAGAGAACGCTCTGACATTTCATCCAAAGATTGATTTTAACATCAAAGAACCTCAGGACAAAGTTTTAAACACATTCTTCTAGCATAGCTACTAGGTGTTATAAAATGGTGGGCTATGTGTCTCATTTTTCAGTAGGCTCAGCGGTACTCAGCCATCCTCCTCTAGAAATAAATGTGTTTTGAAACAAATACGTTGTTAAAAATAGCAATGTGCCTTATTTGTGGATTCCCAGCTGTCAAGGCACTGAACAAAAAGAAGGATGCAAAATGGGTGAGGGCTGGCCTCCAGCAGTGGTAGTATTCTCCCAGTTCGGCCTAGTTCTGCCAAGCCGGTAGCGCCAATGAGCTACGGAGACCGAACAGGTTCTCTCCGGCACTGTGTGTTGGGCCCACCCACCTCCAGAAGATGTTAGAGGACAGGAAGGCCTGGAAGAAGGTTGTCCATGGGGTCGCAATGGGTCGGACATGACTTCGCAACTAACAACAAGACAACACTTGGAATATCCAGTTTTGGTCAACCCAATATAAAAGATATTGAGGCCCTTTAAAGAATACAGAAAACAGCAACAAAGATTATTAGGGACTAGAGTCTAAAAGATACGAACAGCTGCAGGAATTGGGTTGTCTAGTTTAATGGAAAGAAGGACTATGGTTATTAACATGATAGCAGTGCTCCAATATTTGAAGGGCTGCCACAATGAAGAATTGTTCAACCTATTCTCCAAAGCATCTGAAGACAGGACAAGAAACAATGGATGGAAACTAATTAAGGAGAGAAGCAACTTAGAAATAAATAGAAAATTCCTGACGGAACGATTCATCAGTGGAATGGCTTGCCTTCAGAAGTTGTGATTGCTCATCACTGTAGTTCTTTAAGAATTAGACTGGAGAGCCATTTGTCTGAAATTATATAGGGCAGGGGTTGGACTAGAAGACCGCCAAGGTTCCTTCCAACGCTGTTGTTCTGGTATTCTGCTAACACTTTGGAAGATGTACTCAAGATCCAAAAGGATTTTGACAGAATTGAGCATTAAGCCATAGCCTACTACAAGATGCAGTTCAGTGGTGGGGAAAGCCAGGTCCTTCATTTAGGCAGGAAAAACCAAATGCATAGGTATAGAGTAAGAAGTACCTGGTATCTTAGCTGTATTTGGTTATTGTATCTGACTTTTCTTTTTTAATCTTTCTCATCACTGACTATAATTTAATAAAATAAAACTTGATAAGGAAAAAAAATCTGCAGAGGCTATTTTCAGGGGAGAGGATTGAGAGAATAGCAAATGTTTGGTGCCAATGCTGGGACTACAACTCTTGTCAACACTGTCCATTATACATACATACATACATACATACATACATACATACATACATACATACATACATACATACATAAGGTAAAGGTTCACCTCGCACATACGTGCTAGTCGTTTCCAGCTCTAGGGCGCAGTGCTCATCTCCGTTATAAAGCCAAAGAGCCAGCACTGTCCGAAGACGTCTCCATAATCATGTGGCCGCATGACTAAACACCGAAGGTGCACTGTGTTCCCTTTCCACCAAAGGGGTCCCTATTTTTCTACTTGCATTTTTCATGTGCTTTCGAACTGCTAGGTTGGCAGAAGCTGGGACAAGTAACAGGAGCCCATTCCATTACACGGTGCTAGGGATTCGAACCGCCAAACTGCCAACCTTTCTGATCAATAAGCTCAGTATCTTAGTCACTGAACCACCGCATCCCACATACATACATGCATGCGTGCATACATTCATCCTTGGTGCCCGCTTTTTACATATGACTTCAAGTCAAGAAGGTTATAGACAATTTCCTTTTTAAAGAATGTGCTTTTAAATAAGGGACCTCTCACTACTGACGCCAAATTTATTATTATTATTATTATTCATAAACATCCATGTACAAGAGATGGATTTGAAGGGAGTCATACAGATTCATCAGACAAATATTGAAGAACATGTTGCAAGTTTACAGCAACTGTAAAAATAGCTTTGATGCGCATCTTTTTTTAAAAATAGGAAATCGGGGAGCAAAATATTTCTTAGCAATTGGCTTACAGTAAACCTTCCGGTTTCATTTTTTTTTTAAGATGGAAGAAATTAGACACATTGAAGTGATTTCGTTCTGTTCGCACTTCTTTCTAAAAAGAGAAAACAGCTGCGGTAACGTTTATCTAATCCCGTCGTGTCCACTCCCCGCAGCCCCAACATTTTGCCTCCTCTCCTGAAATAGGCAAAGCCACTTGATGAGAGCAAAATTTAGCAAAAAATAAATAAAAAAAATCGCCAGGCATCTGTGGTGCCCTCAGCGGTAGACCAGGAAAACCTGTTGCACCATCTGTGCTGCTTAACTGTATCAGAGCCAGATACGTAATAACCCGGGATGAATGTCTGCCTGATTCTGTTCCTAATTAAACTGTCAGCCCTGGAAGCCATTTTTTACTTGGAAGCTTCGAGGCTGCCACATTCAGTGCCTGGGAATTTGGGAGGGGAGATTTCATAGTGAGGTGGCAGATTAGACACAACTTTCTTTCTCAGAGAGTCAAGGACATGTTGCCTTGCACCTGGAGAGGAGTGTCTGGAGGAATGTCTCCAGTTGGGACGACGTTTGATTGGACCATGTGATGGACTGATGGGGTGCAAGGGGTGGATCTTTGAATTTCTATTGGGAAGGGAAAACTTGGAACTGTCAGATTCAGGTTTTCCCAGGTGTGCCAATATGACAACTCTAATAAAATGGAACTTTGAGGAAATGTTTGTCTTAAGAGTTTATTAGTTTGGAGTGAGTTAGTTGGAATGCTGACATAAATTTTCACTGATTGAGTGGGGAGGTGAGTTTGAATGCTTACCAATAGCACCCAGACAACACCCAGGAAAGTGTCATATTCAACCAGATGGCAGAGTTACTACTTTTCTACAAGAAAGCACTTAGAAAAGGGATGGCGCTTCAGTAGCAATGTCCTCCTGCGTGTAATACAGCTCTATCACTTGAAATGTCAAAATATGTGATAGAAGCAGTTTCAGGCACCTTTGTAGCAATTGCTTGCTAATTTCCATGGATAGAATGATTTCCAATAATCCTTTAATTAGAATGTTGTTGGTTTTTTTGCTCAATTTTTTTACAGGTATTCCTTGAGTTATGACCAGTTGAAGTTAAAGCGAACCTGAAAAAGGAGACTTACGATCCGGTTCTGAAATTTTGACAAGTCATTTCCTTTTCTTTTTAAAGAGAACAGAATCTGGGAAACTGGTGATGTCCTTTCAAAAAAACCCTCATTATTTAGCCATGAAAAGGTTGCACAAATGGCAGATGAATGTTTGTACACATCCAAAAACAATACAGCTGGATCTTCTTCTGCCAACCTGTAACCTTTAAGCAAACTTTTTCATTACATTTTTAAACTTATTTTTCCTTCTTCCTCTCTCGGTATTATTGCATTCGGCAGGTTTGTGTACTTTTATGTTTTTAAGATAAATACTGGCTTAAAGGACTGTTTAAGAGAACAACTGAAAAGGTGGTTAAATATCATGGGAAGATTTTTTTTCCCCAAGTCCTAATGTCAAATCTTGCAGTGACCTTCAGTATGTCAACATAGCCCCATAAAGCGATGCAATGGGGTAACCCTAGGAATGCCACTTTGGGCAAATGAACGGCTAATCAAATAAGGGGCAGATATCAAATAAGGGAGGCACCGTTTTGCGGTGGTTCTCCTCCTTCCTCTCGGACCGCTCGCAATTTGTGTTGACGGGTGGGGAGAGGTCCACCTCTAAGCCCCTTGTTTGTGTGGTGCCTCAGGGGTTGGTCCTCTCCCCTCTTCTGTTCAACATTTATGTGAAGCCGCTGGGAGAGATCATCCGTGGTTTTGGGGTGAAATGTCATCTCTATGCTGATGACACTCAGCTTTACATCTCCACCCCAAACCACCGCAACGATGCTGTGGAGGTCATGGCCCATTGCCTGGAGGCTGTGCGGAACTGGATGGGCGGGAACAGGCTTCGACTCAACCCTTCCAAGACTGAGTGGCTGTGGTTTCTGGCAGCCCGATATAGTCAGCTGACTCCGTCGCTGGCTATTGGGGATGAGATCTTGACCCCCACAGAGAGGGGTCGCAATCTGGGTGTCCTCCTGGATGTACGGCTGTTTTTGGAAGATCACATCACGGCCGTCTCCAGGGGGGCTTTTTATCAGGTTCGCCTGATACGCCAGATGCGGCCCTTTCTTGATCGGGACGCCTTACGCACGGTCACCCACGCCCTGGTCACCTCCCGCCTGGATTACTGTAATGCCCTCTACATGGGGCTCCCTGCGGGGAGCACCCGGAGGCTCCAACCAGTGCAAAATGCGGCCACGCGGGTGGTTATGGGGGCATCGAGATATTCTCATGTGGCGCCTTTCCTGCGCGAGCTGCATTGGTTACCGGTAGCCTCCCGGGTTCGCTTTAAAGTATTGGTTTTGGCCTTTAAAGTGCTCCATGGCATCGGACCAGGATATTTACAAGACTGCATTCTGCCAGTAGTCTCCCACCGACCGGTGCACTCTCACAGAGAGGGTCTCCTTCGGGTCCCGATGGCATCTATGTGCCACTTGGTGACCCCAAGGAATAGGGCCTTGTCCGTGGGGGCACCTACCCTTTGGAATGGGCTGCCCCCGGGGCTACAGACAACCACTGACCTGAGGGCGTTCAGACGTTATCTGAAAACCTGGCTCTTTGAGCAGGCCGGCTTGAGCTAACTTCAAATGGGATTTTAAATAAGGGGTTTTAGAATTGATTGGTTGGGGTATGAAGATTTTAGCTTATTTTTAATCGGGGGTTTTAAATTTTTAAATGGCAGCCTATAATTTAATTCTCTTTTGATTGTATTTGTATTTGTAATTTATATATATTTTAGTTGGCTGTTCACTGCTCTGAGTCCTTCGGGAGAAGGGCGGTATATAAAATTATTTAATAAATAAAAATAAATAAATATTATTTATCATAATGATAAATTGGAGTGTTGGTAAGTTGATAAGTTGGAGCGGGTCTTTGACGTTACCAAATTGTAGCAGACAGTTGCATACCTTAACTTAGAGACTGGACAGCTATTTGTCTGAAATGGTATAGGGCTGTGATGGCGAACCTATGGCATGCATGCCACAGGTGGCCCACAGAGCCATTTGTGCTGGCACGCGAGCTGTAGGCAAATTTACCTAACTATGCATATGCATGCCTCACAGTTGATTTTTGGCCAGTTTGAGGCCTTTTTCGGCCTCCCAGAGGCTTGAGAAAGGCTTCTGCAGGCTTTGCAGGCCGAAAACTAGGCCCGTTTCATCACTTCCTGTTTTTCTGAAAATACCAGAAGTGACTAAACAGGCCTACTTTTCATCCTGCAAAGCCTGTAGAAGCCTTTCTCAAGCCTCTGGGAGGCCGAAAAGGGCCTCAAATTGGCCAAAAATGAGCTGTGAGGCGCAATGCAGGTAAGGGGGTGGCGGGGTGGGTGGGGATTGTGCATGCCCGCGTAGGGGGCATGGGGGGGCACATTGTCTTCTGGGTGCTTGCATGCGAGCACAAGCGTGTAAGCACGCACACAATTTTTGGCCCAAAAAGGTTAGCCACTATTGGTATAGGGTCTCTTGCTTGAGCAGGGGTTGGACTAGAAGACCTCCAAGGTCCCTACCAACTGTGTTATTCTATTAACTTTTTCTATTGCTGAACAGAAGCTGATGATCAGGGCAAGAATTTGCAAAACTTTGCACATTAAGCGGAGCTTTTACTGCCAAATGCAAAAGACCAGGAGACTTAGAGGGAAAATAGATTTTTATTTGTTTATCTATCAAAATTATATGATTGCTCAACTCATGGAAAGTGGCTCTTTGTTACTTATTGTTTGGACTGCAGTTGCTGTTTTTCATGTGAATTTATGTGGATGTAAGAATTTTGGGGGATAGCAAGAGAATTAGATACAGGCTTATAGAACCCTGTAAAATAGATTAAGTGCTTACCTTTGCAGACATCATCAAGAAATATGAACTGTTTGGTATATTGTTTTAATCAACTGAAAAAAATGTAACTTCCTTGTTTTCTTCAGCTTCTAATGTGAAGCTTGGACATTTGCAAAACCAAAAGGAAATCACATCACCAACTGGGCTCAACATCCTCTTAAACAGGTACAAACAGAAAAAGATTGCTATAGAAATCCACCACCTCTGCCTTTCAAAGCCAGACTTTTTAATGTCACTCCTGGCTTGTTCGCTTTCTCACTCAAGATACGGTTTTCATTTTTCTTGACAGCAGATAAAGGAAGTTCATGTGCTTGCTTCCCATTTTCAAAGTGATACCCTGCCTTTTAGGAAAACAATATGTGATGAATCAGGGTGGGATACAATACAAACAGTCACAAAAAACAGGTGAAGCCCCTTTTATTCCTTCACTTTGCTTCCAAGTTCCGAATATTCTTGATGGAAGACAAAAAACTCCCACACAAACAGTTACAAGAAGAAGGGAAAAGGCAACACAAACCAGGCAAGATAAAGGCTGGAGGACGTCCACAGATAACACACACTGGGAAGGATGCCAAACTCAGAGAGGAACCATAGAGATATTTCCATGCTTTGTTTCCAGCGCTCGCCTGTACACGTCCGTTCTCTTATCCAGTTGTCACAGCGGCAGCCCATGAAGAGGATCAAGGCCCTCTCCTCCTGAGTAGCCAACGTCTCTCCCTTATGCTCTCCTTCCTAAGATGGAGAGGGCCTGGGCCTGGGTCCTCCTCCGACTGCTCAGCTGGCCTCTGCCCTTCCACAACCTCCAGAGCCACACTTTCAATCCCTGTCGGCTGTTCCTAATCTCCCTCAGAGTCAGTCTCCACCAGGGGAATGACACAATAGATGTTGGTTGCCCCTAACTAGCAGTGTGCATCGGCAAAGTTACCGTTGCTGCAAGAAATTTTAGGTGGTTTTTTTTCTATTAATTTTTAATCCTGCAACTTGTATTCCAAATTGTTCTAATTCGTTCATCAGTTTTTGTCCTCTTTTCAATTGGCTCTTCAATAAAAAAAAATCATGTCACCTGCAAATGCTTGCAGCTTATATTCTTCTTTCTTAACCTTTAATCCTTTTATGTCTGGATTTTGTCTGATATATGTTAGTAATGTTTCCAATGATAATATGAAGAGCAGGGGTGAGAGTGGGCAACCCTGTCTGACTCCTTTCTCTATTTTAATTGGGCAGGTATGTTCCCCATTTATCATAATGTTCACCTGTTGTGTATCATATATAGTAGTTACAATGTTTTCGAATTTGGTGCCTAAATTCATATTATAAATTCTTTGGATTAAAAATTGCCAATTCGAGTTATTGAAGGCCTTCTGTGCATCTAAAAACATAAGGGCTATTTGTTTTTTGGGGTGGGCTTCATAAAATTCCAGGACATCTAGTACTATTCTTAATTTATTCCTGATTTGTCTGTTCAGGAGAAATCTATTTTGGTCTTGATGAATAAAATCCTTCAAAATTATTTTTAATCTGCTTGCAACAATAGAAGCGAATATTTTGTAATCTGTGTTTAACAAGGAAATTGGCCTGTAGTTTTGTATATATCGGGAGTCCAAATCTTCCTTCGGGATCAGCGAAATTAATGCGCCCCTCCATGGGTCCGGCATTCTGGCTGCCAATAAAACATCATTAAAAACTTCCACCATAAGGGGTCCTATTAGTTCACCTATTGCCTTATATAATTCCCCTGGGATCCCATCTGGTCCCGGAGATTTACTATTTTTCTGGTTCTCTATTGCTGTTTTCAATTCAGACCAAGTAATATCTTTGTTTAATAATTCTTTCATCTCTTCCCCAATTACTTTATCCTTCATTTTATCTATCCCATTCTATTTTTCATCAGCATCTGCAGTACAACTCAAGTTAGGTCTAGCATGCAAATTGCCATGGATAGAAATATTGTTCCAGAAAAGTAGAGAGACAAAACACCCATTCCATTCCTTACGGTTTTTCACTATTTCACCAACATAAAACGAATAATAAAAGCTGGTGAATGTATTCAAATTGCAATTTATCTTTCATAAGATATAAGCAAATCCATTGCTAGGTAAGATAACATTTTTTAAAAGGACAGCAACAAGATATCAACTAGCCTCATTACCTGTGTCCTCAAAAAAACGCAAATAAATAAATAAATTAAAACCAAAGGAAGGCAAAAAGAAAATCAGTTTTGTGTAAAGGGAAAAGAGAGAGAAAACCAAAATCTGTTCCAACTAGAATTGATGGTTGAGATTTACTAAAAATGTGAGATAAACCTTCTTGCCATCAAAGATAGATTATTTCCCTCTAAAGGGCTGGGTGGATTTAAAAGATTTTTGTTCTTTAAATTCAGATCTCCCACTTCATATCGCATGAGGATCAAAACACCATCATTGCCCGAATCCAGGAAAGATAGAAGGAAAAACAACTTTGTTTTTCGCTAGCTGAGAGATGAGCTTCTGCTTTGAAGGCATCAGTGAGGGAGATGTGGAAAAAAAGTTATCATTTTTGCTTTCCATTTGAGGAAAGCCACCTGCAAGATATGGGCATGTTTGTCAAGAAAGTCAGAGCAAATGGAACAGTCTTAAATTGAGTGGAAACGGGAAAACTGGCATGGTAATGAACACATGTGCAACACAGGTTATGTCACGCCCCTGTCAGAATCTGATTCCGAGGGGGAGGCTGAGCACTGACAAGGAGTGGGAGTGTGGCTCTGTTGGCTGTGGAAGAAATTGGGGAAGGGCAAAGTCTGGCTGGGCAGAGCAGGGGAGAGGTAGAGCAAGGCAGAGGGAATTCAGGGGAAGATCCACCCCTTCTTCATCCTAGGGCATGCAGGGAGGAATGTAGAAGGGAGCAACATGAGTTGCCTGGCTTACAGGGGAGGAAAGGGCCCTGATTCCCTTCATTAGCTGCAGCTGGGAACAGTGTTTAAAAAGGGAGTTTGCGCACAGCAACTCGTGGGAAACAAATCCTGAATTATCTGTTATGGTCGAGGCTTATCTGAGTTCCTGACATCTTCCCAACTGTGTGTTTTGTTGGCCTTTGAAATCTGCAATTCCTTATCCTGCCCTGTCCAGTTAATTGCTGCAATGTGGTTTGTGTGGATTTTTAGTTACAGTTTGTATGTACTTTGTTTTCCGACTGAATTTCCTTCATTTAAAGACTGTTCTTGGGAGAGTTTTTTCTCCAGCCGAAGGTAACTGGACATTTGGGGGCAAAGTTGGAGGTATTAAAGGGACTTTTCCTACTTATGTGACTGTGTTGCCTTTGTGCCACGCCCCGGGTCATCACAGGTTAAGAGAACAAGGTATGCCCAGCCTAACAAAAGAATTAAGGGTGAAATGATAGTTGTCGTCTGGTACGTGAGGGGCTGCCAAAAGAGGTGGAGGTCAATCTATTCAGCAAAGCATCTCAGGGCAGGACAAGAAGATTGACGGAGTTGGAAGCAGAGGGTCCCAAAGGTGCTTTTGTTCTTCCTTTTTTTTCAAGAGGCAACTGGACTTTCATGTTTTTCTTTGAAGACATTTTGTTTCTCAACCAAACAGCTTCTTCAGCCTTCACTGGATGGTGGGGAATGGAAGGATTTATACTCCTTGCAGACCAGCTGGTCATTTGCATCCTTTTAGCGAGTCATTAAGGTTACTTGGAGGTTTATCCTGTCCTCAGGGTCACCTGAATGGTGCAAATGTGTGGAGGTGTGAAGGCTTCTTGGAACTGTAGAAAGGACTGTGTTGTAGATTAGAAATAGATGATAATGTATCCTTCCCCTCTGTTGAGAGAGGGCTGTTCAATTTTGACATAGATGGCCTCTTTGACTCCTCTTTCAAACCAGCAGTCCCAGCTGGTTTGAAAGAGGGGTCAAAGAGGGGGAGGGATCTGACATTTCCACACCCCTTTGCACTACTCAGACCCTGATGACACAGATAAACCTGCAGGTGACCTTAATGACCCCCTAAAAGAGTGCAAATGACCAGCTGCCTGTCCTTCCAATCCCCACCATCCTGTTAGAGCTGAAGCAGCTTCTTGGATGAGAAGCGAAACGTCTTCAAAGAAAAACCAGAAAGTCCAGTTGCCTCTTGAAAAAAGCACCTTTGGGATAACCATGACCTGGATGACTGAGAATCTCCATAGATATTCTGATCGTATCAGTAACTTGGGAACCAGAGCCAACATTTGATAAGAAGGAAATGGACCTCTTGGGAGAGACAAATGGTCTTCAACTCCTTAAATTAGTGTTTCTCAAACTTGGCAACTTTGAGAGGCATGCTGGTTTGGGAATTCTAGGAGTTGAGGTTCACATGTCTTAGTTGCCAAGGTGTTTATCAACCTTGGCAACTAAGACATGTGAACCTCAACTCCTAGAATTCCCAAACCAGCATGCCTCTCAAAGTTGCCAAGTTGCCAAGGTTGATAAACACCATCTTAAAACATCAAATACAATTAAAAAATAAATTCAACATAACATTAAATCCTAATTGGAAACAATTCCTTGAGTATAATTGAACATGTGGTTCTGTACTATTCCCCAAATTAGATTTTTCTACAGTCTATAACTCAACTTTCTGGAAAATTAAATTGCTAGTGTTGATTCATTTCATTATATTTTACAATGTAAGTTAATGATTTATGCCACAAAAGCAGGCATTTGTATAGTTTAAGAGGGATTTTCTTTTTCTTCAAAGAAATTTATAGTTTATAGTCATTGTATCGATTATTGGAAAATAGTAATTTTTCTATTCTATTTGTTTACCCATGGTCCACTATTTACATTTTACATTTTATTCATTTTACACATTTTCTATGTATATTCTTTCTTTAAAACCTTTCATGAAAGAAACACTTAAAAAAAATAATTAAATAGAAAACTGCACTTCCTTATTGTATACAGCTCTCAGAAACAGGCTTTATAGAATTTCATATTCATCTAAGGATTGGCCCTCAACAGCTTTCAAGGATCTGAATCAGAAGAATTCCCAGCACTTGCTCTAACTCAAACTTTTTAAATTTTAAAATATAGGGACTCTAACTCTTAGAATTCCCCAGCCAGTTCTGCTGGCTGAGGAATTCTGGAAGTTAGCATGCACACCCATTAAGTTTGAAAAATTCTGATCTAAATGATCAAGTTGGTTTCCATGGAACAGGGAGCAAGGAAAAAAGAAAACCAGAATATGAAAAGATCCAATTTCCTTTGGGTAGTGATCATGTTGATGGTAGCATGTCCAACCTACCCAGATAGATTACCTCAGGAGCATATAAATATTGTCAAAACAATGGTTGTCATTTCTGGATTATTCGAAGGAGAGCAATGTGATGGAGTGACTTTAGAGTGGGGGAAGCCATGTTCGAATCCCATACAAAATGATTTTCACACAGTCACTTTCTCTCAGCCCAGCCTACCTTGCAAGATTGTTGCTACTGACTTACTTCCGGAAGCATCTTTAGGGAAAGTTTGTGGTGCATGTTTCATCCAGTTCGATATTGAGCGGCTCAAGGATGACTTAGCCTTCCATCCTTCCAAGGTTGGTAAAAGGAGGACCCAGATTGTTGGGGAAATATGCCAACTCTGTAAACCGCTTAGAGAGGCCTGGTAAAGCACTATGAAGCGGTATATAACTCCAAGTGCTATTTTTAAGAAAGAAAGTTTGAACTGCAGATTGCAAAGAGTTATGAGGCCACTCCTTTTTCTGAGGCTATCAAGAGTGCATATTTCAAGATTAAAGATGGCCGTTCCTTCGCAGGCCATCAATCTCAGTCTTAAGGATGAATCCCCATTTGCAAACCAGGGTTTGTGGGAACCAACAACTCTATGCACCCAGAATTTTCATCAGAAAAGATGAATCATTTTATTCAAAACAGGCAACTCTGCCATCCGAGATGTACAATATATATGGAGTGAAGCCATGGAATAGGTGATATCAAAAGGGAAAGCAATGCAGTCAAAGGTTTAGAAAACAGCCTTGGATCACCACCACCCCCAAAATGAAAAGGAAGCCTAGATGTATCTGAATCAGGGCGAAAAGGAGACAGAATCAGTGATCCCAAATGGATCAGTGTCTTTCTCATCCAGAACACATTTTAAAAAAACCAGCTGCCACATCACAATTAGCGTGCCTATAAGCTTTCGCCCTTCACAAACCCTACAATGACTAGGAAAGTCAATGCTAGGAAGGTCAGAGTTGTTTTCATTATACTACCAAGGTGATGGGACTGAAGCAATGGTGGTATGCTACCAGTTTGTACTGGTTTAGCTGATCTGGTAGTAAAAGAAAAAAAAAGCCTCCAAGATCAGCGGAGAGGAGAAAGAAAAGCACAGGATTGGCCTTCCCATCCACCCCTGCTCTTTCCTCTTCTTTATCCTCTCAGTTGATTGGCACTGCAGGCCTCAGCTGGCGTGTAGAAAGCAATGCACGCGCGTTAGGTGCGCAAGCAATCACTGAACCAGTATTGGACCAGGTAGGATCCCACTGCTGGACTCAAGCATGTACAGATTCTCACTGCAGAAGTGAGATTTGGAGCGAAGACTAAACCTATGCCCAGCTCCAGACAGGGCACTTTCTTCTCAACAATGCCTAGCCAGTTTGTCTCACACACACACACACAAACACACACACCTGTTGGAATAAGGCACTATTGCTCAACAGGGGAGACTGTAGGCAACAGTTCTGCAGAAAACGAAAGCAGAACATGGATATTTTCCAGGGAGCAAAATTTCATTTCCAAAGACAGGCTGTGGGGCTCAATGCACGGAGGGTTTACAACACAAAAAGCAAGCAGAAACCAGCCATTCCCAATCTGGTTAGCTTCTAAATCATGGGTGTCAAACTCAATTTCATTGAGGGGTTGTGTTTGACCTCAGGGGGCCAGGGTAGATGCGGCCAGC
Organism: Bungarus multicinctus; assembly: GCA_023653725.1. NCBI lineage: Eukaryota > Metazoa > Chordata > Lepidosauria > Squamata > Elapidae > Bungarus > Bungarus multicinctus. The sequence goes on along the minus strand of CM042848.1, from coordinate 18,931,892 downwards.
TTGACGTCACTCGTGTTGGAGGTGCCTGTGATGGCCCAAGAGCTCTCCCGGCGAAAACAGGCTCCCAAGTTCCATTTTAGGCTGTGACGGTCTCCTGCAACACTGCCAGTGAAAATGAGCTCTGTTTTCACTGGTAGAGGCACCGCAGGCCAGTCCTTCACTGTTTCCAGGGTAGCCCCATGGGCCAGATCTAAGCACCCCGCGGGCTGGATGCGGCCCCCAGGTCTTGAGTTTGACACCCCTTGTTCCAGATTATTGGACAACAGCGTTCATTCTTGAACTGCTTTCACTCACTTCAGATAATGGGAGCTGCCTACCAACCCAACTGAAGGGCCACCAAGTTAGGAAACTGACTGGAAAGACAACAAAATATAGGAAGGGAAATCGAAAGCCGTTTCCTGGGACATCCCTTGCGGTTTCTGGAGAACTTCCGGTCACTCTGCATTCTTGTACTTCGTGAACAAGTTGTATAAAACCCGCAGGGTAGACTTCAGATCCAGGTTGACAACATCTGAGGGATAAACCAAAAGGAAAACATGTAGTGGCTTTTCTTTACCAAAGCGTGATTTTGAATTACAAGAGGAAAAGTCTTTATCTTTAGGTGCTAGTTTTGGTTTATATGTTTATGGATTAAACTTCCTGTTGGCATCAAGGTGAATTTTGGTCTATCTCGAGATCCAAAGTTAATTTCAGTGATAGTTTCAGAATTATCCTAGGATTGGGGACATTTGTTAAGGGAGAATTTAGGATTACGGTTCTCTAGGAAGAAATAATCTGTGCGCAGCCTTAAAGTGAAATTTTTATCTTTAGTGCTAATCTAATCTTGGAGTACAGATAGCATTGAACATTTGGAGCTAAATATTCCTATTGGAATGAAGTACACTTTAAGGTTAACGGTAAACAACCTTGATATTTTAGGGTTTTATTTAGCTTCATTTATGGTGAGGTCAGGGGTGGGATTCTACCAGTTCGCACCTATTCGCTAGAACCGGTTGTTAACATTCTAAGCAGTTCGGAGAACCGGTTGTTAGAAGAAATTACTGGCCTAATCCTGTAAGGAAGACAGGAAGGAAACATTCTGGTGTTGCTTACAGAAACTGCCTCTCCGTTAACCCTTATTACATTCTTGGCAGGACTAGACTTCCTGTCTCAGGAACTTCTCTGGAATTTGTTTCCCCTTCTTTGCTGGTACTTTGCTTGTGTGGAGTGACCATTCAAAGTTACAATGGCTCTGAAAAAAGTGACTTATGACCATTTTTCACACTTACAACTATTGCAGCATCCCCACAGTCATGAGAGGCCAGGCGAGGAGATGCGTGCCTCGATGTGAGTGCTATTGAGTTGGCCATGCCCAGCCAGTCACATGACCAAGCCACGCCCACCAACCAAGCCATGCCCACAGAACCGGTTGTTAAAAAATTTGAATCCCACCCTTGGGTGAGGTTATATGGTTAGTGTTGTCTGAGAACTGTCCTATAGCAGTTTTAGTTTACATGTAATGCTTAGGACAGTGATGGCTAACCTTTTCGTCGTCGCGTGCTGAAAGTGTGTGCGCGCACAAGCGTGCCTGCACCCATAATGCAATGTGCGCACAACACCCCCTGCCCCCCCACGCATGCGCAGCAGATACCCGACAATCAGCTGGCTGGCAGGAGGCGCATGCACATGTGCAGTGGATTTGTTCCAGGCAACAGCTTGCGTGCCGGTAAGAAATGGCTCTGCATGCCACTTCCAGCACACGTGCCATAGGTTCGCCATCATGGGCGTAGAGTTTATCATTCCTAGTGGCATTAGGGCAGACAGGATAAGTTTGATACTGTTCTCATTTGCAGGAAGCAATTGGCCATCTCCTCTGACCAGACACGGAGCCTCCTAAATTTATTCTCTGAGAACATCAGTTCTAGGTCTTCAGGCAGTACCTTCCGGTCGCGCTTTTGGTTTCTTGAGTCCCGCATCTTGCATCAGCTCAAAAGAAAAGGAGACATTGTGAACCTGGAGAAGAAATCAGACAAGATAAAGGCGTGATTAGATTCTAGTAATGGCTGGTAACCTCTTTTTTGAGTAACCAATTTTATGAAAAGGCAACAGTTTTCAAGAACTGAATCCATCCAATGGCAAGGAGAGGCTAAACCTTATGTTCTTCACCACCACTAGATGGACTCGCAACTGGCTGGCAAACCGTACTCAACGAGTAGTCCTTAATGGGTCTAAGTCTACATGGAGAAAAGTAAACAGTGGGGTGCCACAAGGTTCCGTTTTAGGCCCAGTACTCTTCAATATCTTCATTAAGGACTTAGATGAGGGAATAGAAGGGGAACTTACCAAATTTGTAGATGATACTAAGCTGGCAGGAATAGCTAACACCCAAGAAGATCAGCTCAAGATCCAGATGGATCTTGACAGACTAGAACACTGGGCCATGTCTAACAAAATGCAATTCAGTGTAGAGAAAAGTCAAGTCCTACACTTAGGCAAGAAAAACCAAAGGACACATACTGTATAGACTGGGTTAAACCAGGCTCAATAGCAGTAACTGTGAGAGGGATCTTGGAGTCTTAATGGACAACCAGCTAAATATGAGCCAGCAGTGTGCAGCAGCCAAAAAAGCTAATGCAATCCTAACTTATATTAACACAGGGATACAATAAAGATCAAGGGAAGTACTAGTACCACTCTATAAAGCCTTAGTAAGATCACACCTAGAGTACTGCATCCAGTTTTGGTCACCAAATTATAAAAGGATGTTGAGACTCTAGAAAAAGTGCAGAGAAGAGCAATCAGAATGATTAGGGGACTGGAGACTAAAACACATGAATAACGGTTACAGGAACTGGGCCTGGCTAGTCTAGGGAAGAGAAGGACCAGGGGATACAGGAAAGCAATCTTCCAATATTTGAGGGGCTGCCACAGAGAGGAAGGAGTCAAGCTATTTTCTAAAGTGTCTGTAGGCCAGACAAGGAATAATGGATGGAAATTGAACAAGGAGAGCTTTAACCTGGAAATAAGGAGAAACTTTCTGACAGTGAGAACAATCAACCAATGGAGCACCTTGCCCTCAGAAGTTGGGGAGCGCCATCACTTCAAGAAGAGATTGGACTGCCATCTGTCAGAAATGATGTAGGGTCTCCTGCTTGGGTAGGGGTTTGGACTAGATGACCTACAAGGTCCCTTCCAACTCTGATTATCTGTTATCTGTAACTTATGTCGGTGTTTTTCCACTGTTAGGAATGCCAAGATGTGTGGACTTCAACTCCCAGAATTCTCTGGGCTAAGCAATTCAAGGAGTTAAGTTTTTTTTTAATCAGGGCAACCTGGTCTACAGGTTTGAATCCAAGAAGGGTATGGCTAGCTGACGAGAGCTAAATAGCTTGAAATAGATCTATACAGGTCCCCCTTTATTTCTTTGTTGGTAAATATAAATTTAACACAATTCCAGGAGTTGAAGTCCACATATCTTAAAATGTTCCCAATGTTGAAAAACACTTGGCTTAGGCTCACTTAAATGCATTTCACTTCTCTATTGTCCGTTTGCAGAGTATGGTTTTAAAAAAAAGTCAAAATGGCAGCAGCAATGATGGAATTGAACCTGTATCCATTTAAAAGAAACGTGTGTCATAAATAGACAGACTCTTGACCGGGCAGTTAGCTGCCTTAATTTTTTTTTCCTGTCTACTTTTCTTTTGGGGCTCTTACATTCAACATTGCCTTCCCTTCAGGTACATATGGATCACATTGAAAAGGCATTTGTTGCAGACCAGTTACATCACTCTGGAGGCGATGAGATCAGATGCACAATTTGGAGGGAACCCTTCCCCAAATACAGAAAATCAGCTGATCTTCAGGATGATACTGAAGATGATGAATGACATTTACAAATGCATGTGGGTGGCCAAAAAAACTTTCCTTGTGACAGGACAATAGTTTTATTTATTATTTATTTTAATTCGTTTATTTGATTTGTCAATCGCTTACAAGATAACAGGTACAAGTATAAACATGAGTAAGAATATAGGAAATAGGTACAAATAAATGGGGACAATAGGAGAGGGATGGGAGGCACGATGATGCACTTATGCAAGCCCCTTACAGACCTCTTGGGAATGGGTTAGGTCAATAGTAGATAGTTTGAGGATAAAGGAGTGGGGATTAGAGGATGTAACAACAGAATCAGGTAGTGCATTCCAGGCATTGACCACTCTGTTGCTGAAGTCGTATTTCCTGCAATTGAGATTGAAGCGGTTTACATTGAGTTTGTATCTGCTGTGTGCTCTTGTATTGTTGTTTTTATTGTTGTATTGTTCTACAACTCCTTCTCTCTCTCTCTCTCTCTTTTTAATGAACTAGTTCATTAAGGATTACATTGGCACAGTAGGAAACAATTCAATTAAAATCATCCAATAGCGATGTAAGTTGGGGCGATAAAAACAAGGAAATGCATTCTCCCTCTTGGAATTAATGGTGATTTTAAAAGGTTAATTGCACTTTCCAATTCTTGCTTGGTTCTCATTCATTATTGCTGCCTCCTGCTGCTGCTACATGGCATCAAGGAAATTCCAAATTTCCACCTTTTCTGGAGCATTCTGAATGCAGTAGAGTTCCTACTGCAGTGACAAAAGATCTCCCATGCCTTGGGTAGAGAAATGCATAGTTTCCCAATCTCTGACACGAATGCATTATTCCCTCCGCTCTAATATGTAACAGTTATTTTGGCCTTGTTAAAAAAAGAAGGGTTTGCAACATCTCTTTCTCAATGTGCAGCAATCAGAATTTGCATCTCTGGAGAAAAAGGCTGATCAGTTTGTGGTCTCTTATCCAGGGGCTAAATCACACCAATCCCATTTAACTTTCACCTGCAGGCTAGTGCTGCTGCTGGATGATCTATTTAGTTTTAGATCTCTTTCAATGCTGTGCTCTCACACACACTCAGGGGTTGGGATTCTATCGGTTCGGACCGGTTCTATAGAGCTGAGCAGTCATACAAATGTTCATAAATAAATACAATGCCCGATGTGGTTACTGCTCACCTTCTGATCAAAACTTTCGGGTGTTAAGAAGAAGTGATGGAGAGGAACAAAATAATCTTCAAGGAGACCGATCAGGAGCACCAAGTAGACGCCATCTGCAAACTGAGAAAAAGGGCCAGGTATGAAGATGAGAATCAAGAGGCAGCAGAACCTCACCGGGCTGAAGATCTTCCAGCCAATATGGCCACCTGAGCTTCTGGTTATGCACGTGCTGGCCACCTGGTCTTCCGGTTTCTGGCGTGCATGCGTGCGCGAAGACCAGCTGACTGGTGCGCATGTGCGCCCCAGAAACCGGAAGCTCAGTTTTGCACTGGGGAGCTGCTCTTCCGGTTTCGGGTGCTCTCACGCACACATGTGTTTCCTGTTTTGGCATTCGGTGCCAAAAAGGTTTGCCAACACTGCTTTAGAGGATGTCCAGAAGAATTCCCAAAGTGTTCCCAGGTGACCCCAAGAATTGATCAATTCCCATTCAGATTTCAACTGGCATCCAGCTATGGGATGCAAAGCCTCCCAAACTTGACTTTGAGCTGACAGAGACAGAAGAGTGCAATGATACTTGTTTAGAACACAGAGTAATGGGTTAGAAGCAGAGGTGGTATTCAGCAGATTCCAGTTCTGGAGAACCAGTAGTGGAAATTTTGAGTAGTTCGGAGAACCGGCAAATCCCACCTCTGACTGGCCCCACCCCCATCTGTTCTCTGCCTCCCATTGAGTCCCAGCTGCTCGGCTGGGTTTCCTTTTGTTAACCTGCACAGGAGAATGGAGCTGGAAAGCAGGTTAGTGGGGTGGGAAGGGAATGGAGATTTTACCGTATCCTTCCCCTGCCATGCCCATCAAACCAGGCCATGCCCATCAAGCTACGCCCACAGAAACGGTAGTAAAAATTTTTGAATTCCACCACTGGTTAGAAGGGACCTTAGAGGTCTTCTAGTCCAACCCCCTGGTCAAGCAGGAGACCCTCTAGGCTGTCCCATTTTCTTAAAAATTTCCAGTGATGGACCACCAACAACTTCTGGAGACAAGCCATTCCACTGATGAATCGCCCTCACTGACAGGAAATTTCTGCTTACTCGGGAGTAAGGCTGCAAGGTAATGGCCCCTCCTTCAAGAAGATAAAAGCCATCTGTGAAACTAACCTTCTTTGCAGAAGGCAAAGAGGTTTTGAAACTACAGCTTCATGGACATTCCAGTATCCTGAGTTTGTATTTGAAGATTCTTATTTTGCAAATTATTTCTCGTCTGTTATCTTTTGGCAAGTCTCGCTCTGTTTGGCAAGGCTTGTGTTTATCACAGCTAATTATTTTGTAAAAGCATTACAAGGTTTCTGTTCTTTTTGAATTCGGTTTCATTTGTTGGGAAAGGGCGTGGGTCAGAACACTGGGCCACCAAGTAGCAAAGGTTGGGAACCATGGCTTTGGGGGATATGTTGACCCCTTCTTCTCAGCAACAGCCTCTCAAATCCTGGAAGACTGCTATCGTACCAGCCCTAATCCTTCTCTTCATTAGACTAGACCAGGGGTCCCCAAACTTGGCAACTTGAAGACTTGTGGACTTCAACTCTCAGAATTCTCCAGCCAGCTGGCTGGAGAATTCTGAGAGTTGAAGTCCACAAGTCTTCAAGTTGCCAAGTTTGGAGACTTCTGGATTAGACGTACTAGTTCCCTCCATCATTCATCATACAGTTTAACCTCCATAAACTTTGTTATCTTTGTTGTTCTTCTCTGGACGCATTTTACGGTCTTCAGAGTTTTTTTTTTAATATCGTGACGACCAGAACTGTATGCAGTATTCCAAGGACAGCCTCACTAGTGTGTCACTTCACATGATCTTTGTCATGCCCCTGGTGGAGACTGACTCTGAGGGAGAGGAGGAACAGCCGACAGGGAGTGGAAATGTGGCTCTGGAGGTTGTAGAGGAGGCTGGGGAAGGACAGAGGCCGGCTGAGCAGTCAGAAGAGGACCCAGGCCCATCCCCTCTCCATCCTAGGGCACGCAGGGAGGAGAGGATAAGGGAGAGATGTGGTCTACTCGGGAGGAGAGGGCCTTGATCCTCTTCATGGGCTGCAGCTGTGACAACTGGATAAGAGGGTGGACCTGCGTACTGGCGAGTGCTGGAAACAAAGCATAGAAATATCTCTAATTTATGGTTCCTCTCTGAGTTTGGCATCCTTCCCAGTGTGTGTTATCTGTGGACATCCTCCAGCCCTTATCTTGCCTGGTTTGTGTTGCTTTTTGCCTTCTTCTTGTAACTGTTTGTGTGGGAGTTTTTTGTCTTCCATCAAGAATATTTGGAGCTTGCAAGCAAAGTGAAGGAATAAAAGGGGCTTCACCTGTTTTCTATGACTGTGTTTGTTTTGTATCCCACCCTGGGCCATCACAATCTTGAAACTATCCCTCAAATGATGCAACCTGGGACTGCATTAGCCTTTATGGCAGCTGCAGGATACTGCTGGCTCATACCTTGTTGCCATACACAGAGACACAGTTCATCTTTGGAACCTTTTATATATAAAAAAATTCCACTGAATGTTAGGAACAATGCACAGTGAAACATCAACACAAATGCCTGCTGTGTTTGTTTTGTTGGGGATCAGGTGGTAGCTCAGCACAATTGTGCCTGGTTAAAATTTGAATGGGAGACCCCCAAGAAATCCTAGATCAGAGAGCTATTGGGATGTGGAAGAGCATTCTGGAAAAAGGCCATGGCAAACCACTTCCACACTTCTGCCAAAAAAATCTAACTGCATCCTATAGTCTGTTCAATAGTCTCCTTACCTTTCCAACTTTTTTTTTTTTTTGCAGAAAGATTAAAAGCAAAGTAATGTTCAGTTCCAAAATGGAAAAACCTCCTCTGAAAATCTCCCATCCATATTTGGGGACATAAGCAACCAAATAAGCTGGTAACCAAAATAGTTTCAAATAGGCCATCAATAGCTTTTTTATTATTATTACTGATCCAAACAGCTGGAGTATAAATATCCAATATTGTTCCTAGATGTCTTACCTGGCTTTCTAATTCCGACACCTCCAAATTCAGCTTGTTTAAGTGTTTGTTTACAAAAGTGATCAAGGACTGAAAAATGGAAAAGAATACAGTGATTACAGAAATAAATATCCAATCAATATTCAATTTAAAAAAAAAATAACAGAGTCTTAACTATTTACAGTGTTTCTTGGAAAATAAGACCCAAGCAGAAAATAAGCCCTAGCATGAATTTTTTCTACAGGATTCTCCTAATATAAGTCCTACCTTAAAAATAAGCCTCAGTTAAGATCTCCAGCCAGACGGATGCATTTTAGTATCGTATTTCCCCGAAAATATGACCTAGATGAAAAATAAGCTCTATTGCATCTTTTGGGGTGAAAATTAATATAAAACCCAGTCTTATTTTCAGGGAAACATGGGTAGAATTCATTCAAGCCTTCCAGTCATTTGCTAGGACCTGCACATCAGATCTCAGTTTTATTACAAGAAGCAGAAGTTTTACCTTAGGCAGAGTGATGCATATAGAAAACGGGTAGGGTTCACCTCATGACCCCATAATGCTGCTTGCATCATTCTGCCCCTCCCCCTTTTGTACAACCCCTTGTAGGGTTGTACAAAATTTATAATATTTGGAATGTAGGGGAACTGAAACACGTTTCAGACAACTGCCCAAGAGGTTTAATAACATTCCACATGCTTATTCCCATGAACAGGTACAGCACTGAGCACAAGGTTACCCTAAAGCTGAGCTCAAACCTGGATAATGTTATTCTATTTAAAATAGCAACCTAAAGGGACGAGATTTTGAGTTCTTGGCAGTCATCCACAGGTAATCCTCGACTTACAACTCCAATTGAGCCCAAAATTTCTGTTAAGTGAAGCATTTGCTAAGCGGGCTTTGCCCCATTTTACAATCTTTCTTGCCACAGTTGTTGAAGTGAATCACTGCAGTTGATAAGTTAGGAACCCGGCTGTTAAGTGAACTGGGTTTCCTGGTTGACTTTGCTCATCAGGTTGCAAATGGTGAGCGTAGGACCTTGGAACACAGCAACGGTCGTAAGTATGAACCAGTTGCCAAGCATCTGAATTTTGATCTCGTCATCATGGGAGTAACTGTGAAAAACGGTCATAAGTCATATTTTTCCAAGCTGTTGTAACTTGGAACAGTCACTAAACAAGCTCCTGTAAGTCAAGGACTACTGTTCTGACCCAGGCTTCCTAAACCGTAATTATTCACAAGCTTAATTTAAAAACAAGACTTATGTTATTGCAATGCTGAGAACTGTTTTCATTCCCAGCCGGAATTAATCTCAAATAGTCCCCCAAGATAAGCACACACCTTTCAGTTCTATGAAGTGCTGCCAAAACAGAAGTATCAAATGAACTAGAAAAGAAACCAACCAAAGTACACAAAAAAACCAACCAAAGTACAAAGAGTTTCAAGGATGACTCTGAACCAATCAAACTACTTTGCTTCCTGCAAAGGTTTCATCACCTTGGCCTGACTTTTATCTCTTATGGGAGGAGCAATCACCTCCCGGCCTTACTCCTGAGTTGCCCCTTTTGTTTCAGCTGCTCTCGCCTTCTAGCACGCACTGGGAATAGGCTCCCCTGGGTCCTCTGCCTCGCTCCTGCCAGACTCTGAAGGCAGCACCCCGCTCCCAGATGGTCCTGGCCCCATCTCTGCATCCGATGCAGGACCCTCGTCCAAGTCCTCTACAGACTCCCTGACTGGTCCCCGTTCTTCCCTACTGTCCGATTCCGCTGCCGTCTGCACCAGCTGCCAGCGTACCACAACAACTACCTCTACTGCATCCCAGGAGTCTAGTCATCCTATTCTTCATTCAGTTGCATAAATTGGCTGCTATGATGCTTTTTCAGTGCACCAAGGGAGCCAAGCATCCCGCGGTAAACAAAAGCAATGAAGAGGCTCATTAAACACAATTTTACCTTTTTCACCACACTTAGTTTATCTGGAGCATGGTCAAAGAGTGTATCAAAAGCATCTCGCTCTGGTTTAAAAGAGATAAAGAATGGTTTGTTAAAATAGTGAGAATTCAATGGAAAGAACTATGCATAACAATTTTCACATAGCGGCCGTCGCCATGGGTGCTTTTTGTCAGATCCATCGGATCTACCAGTTGCGGCCCTTTCTGGATCGGGGCACGCTTCGCATGGTCACTTCTGCCCTCGTCATCTCCCGCCTAGACTATTGCAATACTCTCTACATGGGACTCCCCTTGAAGAGCATCCAGAGGCTTCAGCTGGTGCAGAATGCGGCCGCGCGGGTGATTCTGGGGGCTTCTCGGAGCTCCCATGTTACACCACTCCTGCGCAAGCTGCATTGGCTTCCGGTGGCCTTCCGCCTGCAATTCAAGATGTTGGTGGTTACCTTTAAAGCGCTCCATGGCTTGGGACCCGGGTACTTACGGGACCGCCTGCTGCCACCATCAGCCTCCCGCCGGCCAGTGCGCTCCCACAGGGTGGGCCTCCTTGGGGTGCCATCAGCTGGACGATGCCGGCTGGCGGCCCTGAAGGTGCGGGCCTTCTCTGCGGGGGCACCCACCCTCTGGAATTAATTACCCCCGGAGATGCGGGCCATTACTGACCTGAGGGCCTTCTGGCACGCATTAAAGACCCACGTTTTCAAACAGGCCAGTATGGCCTAGTATTAATTACTAGGGTTTTAAATTTTTGGTAATTTTTAACTTTTTTACCTTGCTTTTATTGCGTTACTGTAATTTTATATTTCCAGCCATTAGTTTAATTCTTTTAAATCTGTTTTAAATTTTCTACTAATTGTATTGTTTCATCTGGGCTGTACACCGCCCCGAGTCCCTTTTTGGGAGAGGGGGCAGTATAAAAATTTAATAAATAAATAAATAATTTTTTATACGTAGCACAGCATAATATGAAAACATGACTAGACATAGTATATTTATCTAAAAGGAAGAGGGTTTTAAATTTAAGATGACATTGTTTTCTAAAAGAATAAATAAACATAAATAAGACAAAAATCTTCTATGCTACCTTGCTTCCCAACCAAATCCAGTGGATTTTTCCTCCTTACAAATGTGTATATCTATCTGTATATAAGCCTGTACTTCTATATATGTATTGTGTGTATGGAGATACGTGTACATAGAAGCCACAGGCCACAAAACAGCAGACTCCGGGAAAATAAGTATTTAGTTGAAGTAACAACTACTGGTTAAATTTAATTTCCTGTAAAACGTAACATCCCATTTATCAAATTAATTTATTCTACAACTGCAAATAGCAGCCATTCTCTTGGACACACATTCTCACACATAAAAGGCCAAAATTATGGCATGTGCAGAATCTGATAGGTTAACTTTAGAAATAAAAGACAAACATTATCTAAATATTATAAAACATGGAATAAATTTTATAAACGGTTATATAATAGAAGACAAAGTCAAAATAGTAGTGATGATTAATTAGTAATTAATATTTGAATAAGCAGATTACAAATGATGAAGTAAAATGTATTTATGTATAACAAGGATAAGTTGGGTATTGTTGTATTCACATAATTAAAATTAAAAATAAATTTTAAAAAAGCATAAAACTACATTCTCTCTCTCTCTCTCTCTCTCTCTCCCTCCCTCCCTCTCCCTCTCTCCCTCCAGGAACCCTTATCTTCCAATTGGGTCAATACAGCATCCTAGGTCTGTCAAGATTAGATCAGTAGGCCAGCATGCTGATTAAGAAGCCCATAAATTAAGAGAAAATGGAAGGATGCTACAGAAAAGTCTTTGTCTCCAGATTGAAAACTGGACTCGACTGAGCAAAACTACCACCAACTTAGACACAAAATGCTTAACACTTTATAATGATAAATATCTCATATCATTAAGCTTGAAGAGTTCAAGCTATAATTTAAGCCACAATTTCAGTTCTTTGCATCTTGCTCTCAAGATACTTTTATTTTCCAAGTTAAAATTTTTTAACTTACCAAATCTTCCCATCATCATTCTGGAAACAAGAAGTTTAAAAAAAAATTAATGGCTTCCTAATGTTCATAATTCTTAAAGAATCATGCAAAGAGGCTGTTTTTCATCATCTGATGTTTTTAGCCTTTTCAAGCCAGACAGAATTGCTGTCCTCATTGCTGAGGGCATTTTTCTGATTTGTTCCAGAAAATTCTGAACAAATTTTAGCATTTCCCCCACCTCCCAAACCTCTCTCCCCACAGCTTTTTTTGGCACTTCACAAATGTTCCAAGTTATCCCATTTACATACACACATACCTTTAATTACATACTTCACACTTAATTTTATATCTTATCATTATCATATTTTCTATCATTTTTCTCAAATACTTTTCTCCAGCTTATTTTATCAATTTTCAATTCATTTCTTAACTTATTTCCTTAGACTTTTAATAACTCTCATATCTTCAGATTCCATGTACTTAATATTTTTTATCTGTCAGATTTGCAATTTCATCGCATATTCTTATTTCATCCTTTCAACAAAATTCCGTCTCAGTTCAAACATTTCAAAAAAGAAAAATTTTTCCCCCACAATACCAATTAGAGTGTACCACCCCTATAGCTTAAATATCATTCAGAGAATAATTCTATGTGCCAACCAAACTGAAGTAACATGGAGAGTTCAACTTTGTGAACACAGCAGTAAAAACACTGTGCTTACTCAGTTGTAGTAGTGATCTCTTCCGTCACATGGGCCGTCTGGAGTAACCCTTCTCGCTTCTGGAAGAAAATCAAAGTCAGGACTAGTGAAATGCTGAAAGAAGAAATGCATAGGACTGACACCTTACAAGAAGTGATTGTATTATTTTTGCTAATTAGAGGAACAGAATTTTTAAAAAATCAGTTCTCCTTTATCTCAAACCAATTGAATTAATTGTTAAAACTCTCTGAAGGCAGGAGACAATCTGATACACTTTTCTGCCTTCAGCAAAAAGAGGGGAAAAAAACCCTCACCCACATCTGGACAAACTTTAAATAAGAAGCAAACTTTCAAAGCAGAAAGAGGTATTAAACTGCCCCGTTGGTGTACAAGCATTAAAAACTGCAGATTGACACAGTCCATTAATTGTAGCAATACTGCTAACGTAGCAGAGAAAAGGCTCCAAAGAACAAACCTCACCAACACAAAACTAGCATAGCATGATGGATGGATGGATGGAGAGAAGGATGGGCAAATAGACAGACAGGTGAGCAGGCGGACAGATAGGATGTCCACAAAATGTGGTAGAAAAGTGAAGAGTGAAGCTGCAATGATGGAAATGATTGCCCCAAAGAGAACAAGGAATGTATTGGTGATCAGTGACTCACTACTTAGAGCAGGGGTGTCAAATTAAAGACCCGCGGGCCAGATTTGGCCTACTTGGTGCTTAGATCAGGCCCACAGGGTTGCCTTGGAAACAGCCAAAGACCAGCCCGCTATGCCTCTGGCAGCAAAAATGGAGCTCAGGACGGGCACCGTTTTCAGCTGCGATGGCCTGCTGCAACCCTCTTGTCAGCGAAAACGGAGCTTTGGAGGGCTGCCGTTTTTGGCTGCGATGGCCTCCTACAATCCTCTGCCAGTGAAAACAGAGCTCGGGACTCTGTTTTCACTGACAGAGTGCTCAGGCCTCCACAGGCGCCCCAACTGATGTCGAGCTGGCCATACCGACCATGGCCACGCCCACCTGGACCCCGACCTCAAACATAATCCTGATGTGGCCCTCAATGAAAGCGAGTTTGACACCCCTGACTTAGAAGAACAGGATCACAAAATCCTCACCTTATCCTCACCTGACCTACTGACCACACAAAGCCCTTACAAGCAGAAGAACATCTACAATGACATCCACTAAGTTCCACTGAAGATGTTACCTAGCTTGGTTATGAAATTCGGAAACCAATCACAAGTTTGGAAAACGAACCTCTATCCTCTTATTATACCGGAGCTACAGATATTCACCACTGTCCCAAAACCACGGGCATCTGTCTATATTTTAAAAATTATTTTTTACACAAATCTATTTGAAGAGAGGGTTTATTTTTATATTTTGTAAAGTACTACATAGCTTAATTACACATGCATGGAAAGCTTAAAACTCTTTCTTGGGTACACCTACCTTTACAACAACCACTTGCACAGAAACATGTTCAGGGAGCCGAACAGTAGCCCGGAAATGCATGGCCATAGCCACCAGCAGGTGAAGGATGGACACCAGGTTCTTGCCATGGATTACTAAAGAAGGAAACCAAGAAGGCATCATGGGATGATTTGAACAAGCTGGACTGTTTTCAGGCAGGAGTCTATTTAATTCCACTCCATGAAAACTCTGATTATCTATATCTGTCTGTCTGCCTATTTCTGTCTGTCTGTCTATCAATACAGTATCTATCTATATCTATCTATCTGTCTGTCTATATAAAGTATCTATCTATATCTATCTGTCTATATACAGTATCTATCTATCTATATCTATCTGTCTATCTTTCTATCTGTCTATATACAGTATATATTTACCTGTATCTGTCTTTCTGTCTATCAACACAGTATCTGTCTTTCTGTCTATATACAGTATCTATCTGTCTGTCTATCTACACAGTATCTATCTATCTATATCTGTCTATCTTCATTTCAAGAAAAAGAATAAAAACTAACAAGAAGTAAGAATAAAGAGAGAAGAAAAGAAAAACAAATAATTCCAGAACAAGCTAAAAGTGCAAAAAAAAAATTGTAAAGAAATGAGTTCTGATTGTCTTGTACAAGTTATAAGTGTAAATTAACCTCTTCCCTTATTCTTACATTCTTACATTTTTTTCTGAAAATCTATTTTTCCCCTAAACATCAGAAACGTACATCATACTTTCATTTTTTTCTGAATCATGCAAAGTCAATAAGGGTTTTCCAATCAGCATGAAATTTAGATCATCTCTTAATTAAACCTGCCAATTGACCATCTCAGCAAGTTCTGTTCTTTTCACTATCCATTCGTCTATTGTGGGTAAAGCTGAGTCTTTCCCCCTTTGAGCATATAATCATCTCACTGCAGTTGTCATATACAAAAGTAAATCCAGGAAAATTTTAAGAGAGCCTCTCCTTCATTACATCTTTTGGGGCTTCCTCCCACCCTTGTTAATGACATATAACTGGAAGGAGATTTATTCTGTTCAAGCTCTATGTCAAAACCAGAAACCTGCATTTTTTTTTCACTTTGGCTCAAATTTGGAAAGGGGAAAGACATGCCTCATTCTGCCTCTTCCATACCTCCTTTCCGCTGCTCCTTTCTGCTGTTGTACAGCCAAGCCCATTTCTGCAACGGAACCCAACTCCCTACTAGGGTGTCGTTCAAATTTGGGCCCGTGGGGCGCACAGTACCAGCTGCCGCCATTTGGGGCTGATGACTAGTTTGGACACGAGAGGGCAGCCCAACAGGACCAAAGAAAACAGAAAGGGAAACTAGGATGGTGACCTTTTCTGTGAAATCCTATCCAGAGGTGGTGATATTCAGCAGGTATTGTATTCAGGTATTCTGGAGAACCGGTAGTGGAAATTTTGAGTAGTTCGGAGAACCGGCAAATACCACCTCTGACTGGAGATTTTGCAGTATCCTTCCCCTGCCACGCCCACAGAACTGGTAGTAAAAAAAAATTGAATCCCATCACTGATCCTATCGCAGGTTTTCCCAACCTCAGCAACTTTAAGATGTGTGGACTTCAACTCACAGGGTTCCACACCCAGCAATGCTGGCTAGGGAATTCAGATTGATGGTTTGTTCATTATATTTATTTGCTGCCCATCTTCTTTTGAAGCAAGTTAAAGTTAGCAAGGTATTTTAGAAAGTAAGCCATTAAATTGGGAGTGGTGCAGTGGCCTAGAGGGGGGAGTTCTTGCCTCACAATCAGGGGGCTGTGAGTTCAATCCTAGGTAGAGGCTGATATTTATTTCTTTCTCTTGGCTCCATGAGAGCATTGGTGATAGGGAGAGCATCCGGCCATTAAAACACTCTGCTAGTTCCATGGGGTCATTAAATGAAGATAATAATTTAAGCCATTAAATTGAATCCTTTGTCTGGTGCAGAGATTCAAATTTATTATCCTTAATCTCTCTCTCCTCTCTCTTGCTTCTCCTTGAACATCTCTAGCAAAATGGAGCCCACCATCTCTTTCAGCCATTAGTTCAATTGCTCTTAATGTAGGAGGTTTCTCTTTATCTTTAATTCAAA
This sequence comes from Bungarus multicinctus, assembly GCA_023653725.1. NCBI lineage: Eukaryota > Metazoa > Chordata > Lepidosauria > Squamata > Elapidae > Bungarus > Bungarus multicinctus. The sequence continues at coordinate 18,915,668 of CM042848.1, read as the reverse complement.
ACACTCTTCTCATAATTTAAATTTATTTATTTATTTATCTATATATTTATATATTTAAATTTGTATACCACACCCTCTCCCAGAGGGACTCGGGGCGGTGAACAGCCAAGATAAAATACATAGAAGAATACACATACAATATTTAAAAGTTAAGAAGAATTAAATAAGTTGGCCATATTAAAAATAAGAGATTAAGAAAATTGAAACCAAATTAAAAACTCATTATTAAAAAATTCATTATTTTGTAACCTGGCTTGTGGGAGAATAGAGAGATCTTGGCCTTTTCTGTACCAACCAGTTGGACAGCTGAAAACAAAAACGAAACTCACATCTTAAATTTGCCAAAGTTGGAAACTCTACCCTACTGACCTCCGTGGCACTGGCCTCCAGGTAAATACATTAACGTTGAGCTGGCAAGAAGTGGGTTCCAGGTGCCTATTCCAAATGCTTCCTTTGGCCAACTGCTTGGGGGTAGAACTGACAGCAAAGGACACATTGACAAGGCTCAGCCAAACCACGCAAGTCGGAATACTTCCGTGAAAGTTCATGGGTGTTGTGAATCCGTTGGCTTTCCCATTAACCCAAAGGGGCTTTTTTTTTCTCCAAGAGGCAACTGGACTTTGTTTTTTTTCTTTGAAGACATTTTGCTTCTCATCCAAGAAGCTTTTTCAGCTTTCCCATTAAATATCACATAAGCTCCAAGAACCTGAGATCGGTGCCCTTTTTTTCTGGAGAACTTTGCTGCAGAACAAGTCAGCAATAGCAGTGGTAGGATTCAAAAATTTTTACTACCGGTTCTGTGGGCCTGGCTTGGTGGGCGTGGCAGGGGAAGGATACTGTAAAATCTCCATTCCTACCTGTTATGAGTTAAATTTGGTTATTATATTTGAGAATATAAAGAACCAAACTGAAGCCATTTTGTGTTCGCAGTTTGAACTTTTAAAGCTCAGAACAGCTATGAAATGTGTTTTCTGCTAGGAATAATACAATATCGTATTACTATTTATTTGGCATAAGTTAGAGGTATGTGCTGGGGTGCTCTGACATTATAAATGTCACATTAAGGAATATTAATGTTTTCGTATAATTTTCTGGAATTTGAAAAACAGGAAATCTGAAAATGTTGGAAGTTTTCCATGGAAGGTTGTATAACATCCATATATGGAAACAGGAAATGTTATGTAACCATGTGATTTGATAAACCTATATAAGTTGTATTCACCAAATGGAGGGGTCTCCTTCCTCCTAGAAAATGATTTTTTTTTCTGGAGTATAGGGGTCCATACTGCAGTATTTTCCCTAACAAAGCATCCTATGAATCAGATTATCAAAAGTCTGTTGTTTCATTTTTATATGCTTTTAACACCTCCCCATTCCTGGGGGGAGGATACCGCAAAATCCCCATTCCCTCACCACCCCACTAACCTGCTTTCCAGCTCCGTTCCCCTGTGCAGGGCAACTAAAGAAGATCCAGCCAATCAACTGGGACTCAATGGGAGGCAGAGAATAGATGGGGACGGGGCCAATCATAGGTGGTATTTGCCAGTTCTCTGAACTACTCAAAATTTCCGCTATCGGTTCTCCAGAACTGATCAGAACCTGCTGCATACCACCTCTGAGCAACACCTCTTTTGCCATTGCAGGTACTATTCTGAGACATAAAATGCTGTAAGTTTCTCGTAACTGCAAATGGCATAAAGCCAGGCTGTATCAGGTCAGAGGCATGCTAATATTTATTTTTGCTACTGTGGGCAGAAGGGGACCTTTGCAGATTAGGAAAGCTGGCCAAGTCACATGTGATGGGAGCGCTCTAAACATTTTCATTTCCTCAGCTTTTTCATCTCCATTGCCTCTTATAAAAAGATCTGGATGAGTTTTAAAAACAAAACAAAATACTCAGATCTGTTCCTCATTTTCATTCTGATGCAGTAAAAGCTAGAATGTCATGGGAAACATTCATAAAGAATCCAGACAGAAAAAGGGAGGAGCGAGTGAGCCCGTTTAGGCCAGGAAACGGGTCTAAAAACTTTATTACAGGTAGTCTTTCTCTTATGATCGTAACTGAGCCTGGGAATCATGGTCATAAGTTGTGACAACCTTAAAGCAGATCATCACATGACTGACCCAATTGTACAACCTTTTCTGCAGTGATCATTAAACGAATGCCACACTCGTAATGCTAATGCCAGAGTCTTTAAGCCATTATTCACCATGTGGTGTTTTTGCTAGAAACTGGAAGTAAGTCTCTCTTTTTTTGTTTATCAATCACATTCACATGATTGTGGGATGCTGCAAACAGCCATTAATGTGACCGGATTGCTGAGCGCCCAAAATGCAGCCATGGGTGAATGTGATTTGCAGATTGCAGAAGTAGGTGCAATGGCACATTGTCCCACCCCTTTTGTATCTGCAGGCAAAAAAGGGTGTGGCTTTTTTTCATGACATGGCACTGCCATTTTGCAGATTTTGCTATTTTTTCCTCGAAGAAAACTGCATGTGACACCTGTTAGGAACCCATTAAAATGTTCCTTAAGCTTGAACAGAAACTCTTTGCAGCTGATATGATCCCAAGAAAAACATATTTAATGTGTGTTGTTGTTGTTGTTCTCCTTCTTCTTCTTCTTCTTATTATTATTATTGTTATTGTTATTATTATTAAACATGTTTGTAGCTTTTCTGATGAAGGTATGCTATAAGGCAGTGATCCCCAACCTTTGTGGCTTGGTGGCTGTGGGGGGAGAGGGGAACTGGGCCATGTGAGCGGTAGGCCAATGCACATGTGAGCCCACAGCTCCATTTGAATGGTTTTAAATAAGCCACAGCTTGAGAGAGGGCCATGGCCCAGGGGACCCCTGCTTAAGATATAAATGAAATTTGGAATCAATATTATGAATGCCCCATTTTAATCTGAGTGGCTAAAAAGGAGAAACCTTACTATGTTGTAGAACTCCCTATTTTTTTTTTACCATTGATGGGCAGAAGAGAGCCAGGCCAAAGTATGCAAAGAAAGCAACCTTATCTAATCCGTATTAATTGTACAACATACTTTTCATATACTTTCCTAACACTGAATGAGATAAAGGTAAGAGACGGATCCCCATATTTATATCTTGAAACACTGAAATATTGCCAAGCAATAGAGCTTCAATGCTTCCAATTCTTGCCCTTTGGGGTATCTCTTACCCCCTGGGATCTTCAGAGTGAAAGACAATCAATTACTAAAGCACAGTAGCTTTCTTAGTATTCTTTTCAAAGCTTACGGTCCACGCTCCATTTGATCGTCCAGCCATGAGGTCGAAGTAAATCATAGACAGCTTCCAAGACAGTCTGCAGTTTTTGTTTCTGTCCAATTTCAGATTGCGTCACTTCAGCCACATTTAGTTTACGACCAGCGAGCTTTTCTAGATTGAAAACACAGATAAGCAGAAACAATTGCAACAGCACTTAGACTTATATACTGCTTCACAATGCTTTATAGCCTTCTCTAAGTGGTTTACAGAATCACCCTATTGCCCCCCAACAATTTTGGGTCCTCATTTTACCTACCTCAGAAGGATGGAAGGCTGAGTCAACCTTGAGCCTGGTGGGATTTGAACTGCCAAATTACAGGCAGCCGGCAGTCAGCAGAAGTAGCCTGCAGTACTGCACTGTAACTACTGCGCCACTGTGGCTCAGCAACACAGTTCAGGTAAGGCAGGGGTCTTTAGGAAGACCTTTGCAACAACTTTGGCCCTACCGGCAGTCCTTATTTATTGACCATTTGCAGTTACGACAATGATGAAAAACTTTACAGACAATCCTCACATTTAAATGCTCCAACACTGGAAGCTTTTAAGAAGAGATTGGATAACCATTTGTTTGAAATGGTATAGGGTTTCCTGCCTATGCAGGGGGTTGAACTGAAGATTTCCAAGGTCTCTATTATTATTAACAGACCTTCAACTCTGTTATTCTATTCTACTCTACTCTATTCTAATTTAAAACCTTCCCAGGGTGGTAAACTAAAGGAAACCTGAAGCCAAAGTGTAAGCATAGTTTATTAGTGACCATTTCACATTAGCAACAGAGTTCCCAATCTCAATTGTGGTTGCTAGAGAGGAGAGTTAGGTCACCTAGAAAAAGGGGCACATTTGCAATTTTTATTATTGAGTTTTTTAATTAAAAGCTTCATTTGCTAACACTCACACAAACACTAAACGGTCTGTATTATTTTGAATTATGCAAGTGAGGACTCTCACAAGGCGTGGTACTTTCCATTATGTGGTGATTCACAGGGCTCTATAATGGCACCCACATTAGTCTACTTAAATATATAAGAAATGCCAGAGACAAAGGGAGGCAAATCTTGATACTCTGATGATCTGACCATAGCAATACAAGGAAAACACATGAAGGTGGCAGACAACTCCTGTCCAAAGATCTTAAAATCTTGGGAAAATTATTCATTGATTGGAGACTCACTCCTAGTACCAGCAAAACATAACTACATGCTTCCACTATAACATCAAACTAGCATAGGAAGCCCTGAAAGTCTACTTATTCCCGTACAATCCCCATCTACAAAGTCCCTTGGAGTAACGTTGGACCCAACTCTCTCCTATAAGATAACCTAGAGCAGGGGTGTCAAACTCACATCATCGCATTGTCGTCACATGACATATCGCGACTTTTTCCCCCTTTGCCAAACCAGGGGTGGGCGTAGCCAGTGCGGGACGCATCCAGCGGCCACAATTTTGACACCACTGACCTAGAGAATAAGGCAGCAAAAATTCAACACTAGGAACAACATACTCCAGAAATTATGTGGAACTCAAAGGGGAGCTTCAGTTGTCACTTTCAGGTCATTCGCACCAGAGTTGGTCTGTCCAGAATAGAAAACTGTGCCTCTGTATGATTTAACAGCTGCCATACTATTGATAGTAAATTAGACACAAGATTCAATGATACCATGAGGATCATAAACAGATGTATTAAACTTGTTGGCTTCCTGTTCTGAGCCAAATAGCACCATATAGCATCACCAGTTTTCCAACTGCTGAAGGCCATTTCATACAGAAACGTAATTAAGTCAAAATTTAAGTCTGAGTTTCCCTAATCCAGACCAGCTCCTTCTCTGCCATTTTCACACATAATACCTCACCTAGCAATTTCTGTAGCACTTGCCCATCATAGACGTCTTCTTCGAGCTGTTTGACAATGATCCTTTCTTCAACCAGGACATCATTTATCCAGTCAATCAAGACCTGAACAATGATGAAAGAGGACAAAAAATTATTCAACTTGTCTAAAGCAGGGGTCTCTAACTTTGGCAACTTTAAGCCTGGAAGACTTCAACTCCCAGCATTCCCCAGCTAGCTGGGTGGGGAATGCTGGGAACTGAAGTTCTCCAGGCTTAAAGTTGCCAAGGTTGGAAACTCTGGTCTAAAGAATACTGTGAGGAAAGCAACTGAATACAGGTAGGCCTCAACATATAACAGTTTCATTTAGGGACTATTCAAAGTTACAACAGAACTGAAAAAAGTGACCTACGACCGTTTTTCACACTTACAGCCTTTGTAGCATCTCCATGAATACGTGATCAAAATTCAGATGCTTCATAACTGACTCGTACTTACGACCGTTGCTGCATCACAAGGTCATCTTTTGCAACCTTCTGACAAGGAAAAGTCAATGGGGAAACCAGGTTCATTTAACAACCATATTACTAACATATCAACTGCACTGATTCACTTAACAACTGTGGCAAGAAAGATCATAAAATGAGGCAAAGCTCACTTAACAAGTGTCCCACAACAACAAAAATTTTGGGCTCAACTATGGTCATAAGTTGAGGATTACCTGTATTGCTTTTAACAACCACAAATTTATTTTGAAATTTGATGTGTTTATATTATTTTGTACATTTAACGTTTTACTTTTTAATTGTCTCATAAAGTCAGACTAACTAATCTAAATTGATAAATTACATAATTCTGATATGAATAAATATATAGCACTCACTAAACAGTCTGTGTGTGATTAATATTAATATAAATCCTTCATTTTTATTTTTGCAAATAATGAAAGAATGGTAACAATGGGAAAAATTATAGACTGAATCTATAACATTTATGCTAAGGTACAACTTAGAAAATGGCTAAAAATGTTCTACAGATGATATACAAGTTGATCAATAATAAAATCTAGATAGAAAAGAATGCAGTTATTGTTGGAAATGTCATAAACAGAAGGAATACTTTTATCATATGGGGTGGAGGTATAACTCCCCACCCATCCTCAAAGCACTGGGAAATTATACATATTACAATGAAAAAAAATGCAATTTATATTTGAAATGAAACTGCATTTTTATTAGGTATAATCTGGGGGGGGGGGACATCCTGAAGCACTATAACCTAATGAGAGATTGAGCGATCTCCTAGTATGCTTCATGTTCCCCTTCTCTGCATCTTTTTATTTATTACTGTTGTTATTTTTTTTAAAATGTGTCCTAGTTTTAATGTTTGTAAGCCACCCAGAGCCATCTTTGCACAAGATGGGCAGCACACAAATTTGATAGATAGATAGATAGATAGATAGATAGATAGATAGATAGATAGATAGATAGATAGATAGATAGATAGATATGGATGGATAGATACATACATACATACATACATACATAGAGTGATGCTTCTGCATAAAAGGAATTCTATCAATAAATGAACAGAGCAATCCAAATAAGATAATAAAAGATAAGATAACCTTTATTGTCATTTTTTCCTCTGAACACATTAGCCCACATTAAAAACGAAGTTCTGTTGCCTGCTCTCAAAAGAAAGTAAATATATCTACCCATACCCATACATAATACACACATACACATATTATCTATCTCTCTATCTCTCTTATCTGCACACACCCATACATGTGTGTGTGTATATATACTGTATGTATGTGTATACACACACACACACACGTATGTATGTATGTATGTATGTATGTTTGTATGGATGGATGGGCGGACGGACGGACGGACGGACGGACGGACAGACAGACAGACAGACAGACAGACAGACAGACAGATAGGAATGGATGGACGGACGGACAGACAGACAGATAGAAAGAGAGAGAGAAAGAAAGAAAGAAAGAAAGAAAGAAAGAAAGAAAGAAAGAAAGAAAGAAGGAAGGAAGGAAGGAAGGAAGGAAGGAAGGAAGGAAGGAAGGAAGGAAGGAAGGAAGGAAGGAAGGAAAGAAAGAAAGAAAGAAAGAAAGAAAGAAAGAAAGAAAGAAAGAAAGAAAGAAAGAAAGAAAGAAAGAAAGAAAGAAAGAAAGAAAGAAAGAAAGAAAGAAAAGATTGATGCTATATGGAACAAAACTGTGACTTGAATCTGGATGTTCTGCTTCGGACACCACGAAGCCTCCTTCCAGAAGGTTACAAGGAAAACAGGGCATGAAGAGGATGTATAAGCATCCCAGACAATCCTGCTGACAAAGTGCTGATGCTCTTAAGTAGGGGAGCCCAGGTGGCACGTGCTTGTCAAAACCCTGCAAGGTGGTGAGTGCACCTTCACAACTGAAGCCCTGCCGCTTTGCACAAAAAAGGCGGGGCTTCAGTTAGGATTTCACATACACAATCTTGCAGATTTTTATCACCTCCTGTGGACACCGTGGCTGTTAAAAGCCTTCAATCCATTTTCCTGGGCTGACTAGTAAAAAACATTGTCATCCTGGAAAATGGCTATCATTTTTACAGCATTTTTCATCCAAGCATCTATCTACTTGATATGATCATTATTTCCTCGTTCAGCATTCTGTAGGCATAATATTTTCTTGCTGGGCTACCTTCCAACCAAGGGAGATTTCCTTTGCAATACACCAACCTACAATTTGCTCTGTAAATCAACAGAGAGGAAAGTACTCACATTTCCAACACTGGCACAATAAACACAATAAACATAATATGTTGTGTTCTTCTGCCATAACTCAATTTCCTAAACCTCTTCAAGAGACATACAAGTAAAGAGCTACCACATCTCATCTCTTCCCAAAATTAAGAGGAGGATGGAGAAATAAAAAATGTCGCATTTCTGAAAATACTAATATAAATCAGATAATATTTTTAGTTTTGATTCAAGGATTTTTTCCCTTTTGGATTTTAGTCCAACTGTCAATTCTTTGAGGCTTGCTCATGGATTTTCTTTTTTCTTTTTAAGGTATCCTACTAAGTTTCCTTCTTGGATAAAATTGAGGACAAGAAATATAGTGGATTTACTATCTAAAATATATTACTTTATAGCTTGTCCTGTGACAGTTTCTCCAAATGTATTTTGCAAGGAGGCATAGCAGTCATTTTTCTGTGCTACCAGAAATGCAAAATCAAAGCACTTTCACATTAAGGTAAACTACATCAAAGGAAGGCAAACCTCTGCGTTGATGTGTTCCTCACCTTGATAAGTTCTTTAAACTTGGCATCCTCCTTTGAAGTGGGATCTATCATGGTACGTTCTTCATTTTCCTCTGGCAATTTCAAAAAGAAGCCCCTCATTAAAGCCATCATGTCACAAACACAAGCACATTGTTGCAGAAATTGCTATTAAAAAACATCAGCTGCCATCTGATTTATAAATGGCAAAAAGTAGTCATTTCATAAACCAGAAGAGGACATCCAATTATCTACCGGTAAATTGGGCATGGCTAGTTTAGAAAAAAGAAAGACTAGGGGTGACATGATAGCAGTATTCCTATTCTGTTTGACTGTTCTGTCTTTTAATTGCTGACTGAATATAAAGACAGACAGATTAAACTCTACAAAGGCTTCCATACAAAGTTTCTTTATTGGTTCACAAGGCATCCTCAAATATAACTCACGGTTACGTCGAGATTCATCTAATGTCCAATTCTTTGCACAGCTGACTTCATAGTATAAAATTATAGTGATCTTTCATCCCATAACCCTGGAGCAAAGAGTGAGACACCAGCACGGTGCTGGGGTCCAAGCAAGAGTAAAGGAAACTCCCCCAACCCAACCAAGGGTCAATTCAGTGACTAATCAGGATTACAGATGTGACCACATGACATGAACTACATTTCCCATGATGCATTAACTACATTTACCATGAGGCATTCCCTTAAGGGGACCGCTCCCAATTCTTACTTAACTATCCCAATTCCCAATTAACTATATACTGTCTAGACAGCACAATTCCAATATTTGAGGGGCTGCCACAAAGAAGAGGGGGTCTACTCATTTTCTAAAGCAACAGAATGCAAAACGAGGAAAAAATGGTTGGAAACTAATCAAGGAAAGAATAGTGAGACCAATTAACCAGTGGAATGGCTTGCTTTCAGAAGTTGTAGGTGCTCCATCACTGGAGGTTTTTAAGAAAAAACTGGACAGCTACTTGTCTGAAATGGTATAAGGCAGTGGTGGTTAACATTTTTGTCACCGAGTGCCGAAATGGGAACACATGTGCACCAAGGGGCCGAGTGCTGAAATGCATGTGCATATATCAGAAACTGAAAAAGCAGCTCCCAGCACGCGCATGCACATTAGCCACCTAATCTGCGTGAACGCATGTGCATTAGAAACTGGAAGACCAGGTAGCCAGCGTGCGCATGCGCGTGCCAGGAACAGTTCTTCCAATTTCTGGTGCTCCTAAAGACCAGTTGGCCAGTGCGCAGGCACGCCGCGGAAGCTGCAAGAGCAACAAGTAACATCTGGCGTGCCCGGAGAGATGGCTCTGTGTGCCACTTCCAGCACGCGTGGCATAGGTTCGCCATCACAGGTATAGGATTTTACTGCTTGAGCAGGGGATTGGATTAGAATTAATTAGAAGACATCTAAGGTCACATCCAGCTGTATTCTCACTGATTGAAAAAGGCACTGCCCATGGTGTTGGTTGCCTCATAGTGATGGGCCATCTGCTAAAATAAAGCCAGGTCATGGCACACACTTCAAAGTAAATCTGGAAGCCTGCAATTGTGGGGTCTTGTCTGGCAAGAACAAAGAATGCTTATCCACAGGAGATATGCATGTGTAAATCTTGTAACAATCCTGGCTAATTGGAAAGCTGATAAAAGTAACACGAGTTAGCCAACTTGCAGATCTCAGCTAATAGTTAGTGATAGAGATGGCCTGCAGCAAAATCAAATGTGTATTAGATAACTCCTGGGGCATTCATTAGCTAAGACTTGGGAATAGGGACAGCTAGAGACCAATAGAACAAATTGTAGAATTATTACTAAAATGTTTATTAGATTATATTTTTTATTATTTTGCCTTGACCCACCTTCTCCTTTGGTGAAAATGTATAAAGTTTACTTAATCCTTTGTTCTTGGTTCTTGGCATTTTGGCTAAGAACCCTTTCCCTTGGACTACTCCAATAAAAAGCAATCAAAAAACCTGCACCTCATGTCTGGCATCTATCATTGGTTTCGGCTCAGACCCGAATTGGGAACAACAATAGCATGAAAAAGACACTGTTGGTGAACTGGGCTTTTAGATCACGTGATATGTAACACTGGGTTGCTTGCAGAAGACTTGACTCTTGTTACCCTCAAAACAGGAGTTTTCCAAAGGCAATGGAGAGAGGAAGCAAAGGGAGAATGAATAAAAAACCCTTCCTATTTCTCTAGCCATACTTCCGTATTAGACACTAGTCTGCATTTTGACTTAGGATTAAATACTGAATTAGACTTGTATCAGGCAGGGTAGAGCTCAGAAGATACTTAATCTAAATCCAAAGAAAGCTGTAGTTGTTCACATCATAAGTCTATGATGTTGGCATTCATACAGGAGTGGGATTCTACCATTTGCACCTATTCGCTAGAACCGGTTGTTAACATTCTAAGCAGTTCAGAGAACCGGTTGTTAGAAGAAATTACTAGCCTAATCCTGTAAGGAAGGCAAGAAGGAAACATTCTGGTGTTGCTTACAGAAACTGCCTCTCCATTAACCCTTATTACATTTTTGGCAGGACTAGACTTCCTGTCTCTGGAACTTCTCTGGAGGTTTTTTCCCCTCCTTTGATGGTACTTTGCTTGTGTGGAGTGACCATTCCAAGTTACAATGGCACTGAAAAAAGTGACTTATGACCATTTTACACACTTACGACTGTTGCAGCATCTCCACAGTTCATGAGAGGCCAGGCGAGGAGATGCGTGCCTCGATGTGAGTGATATTGAGTTGGCCACGCCCAGCCAATAACATGACCACTAAGCCACGCCCACCACCTAAGCCACACCCACAGAACCAGTTGTTAAAATTTTTAAATCCCACCCCTGCATTCATACATACCTAGTAATGTATCATCTGGATGAAGATCAGTTGTAGCAGGGGACATGGGCGCATTGATAGCATTTTTACCTTCTTCTTGCAGATCAGACACTGAAAGAATGGAGAGGCCCAAAATATTTCATAACTGCATATAGTTTAAAATTTTATCTACTTGGAGACAAATGCTTCATAGATTGTATTTCTCTTTGCTTGGATTGAATGGACTGATTGAAATTATGCTAAACACCTCCAAATTTTAGGGTAATTGTTTATTACAGTCCATAACTATTTCACAGTCTGCAAATTTTGAAGGGTTTTTTCTCCCCCGTTTTTATTTTACTCTTTTCCTCAAGTGGCTGTAGCTAATTCAGATAATATATTGGAGAGGTAAATCAAACAAATCATTGTGCTCTCATCTGATGGAGAGAATTGAACATTTCTAGAATAATAGAATTCTTTATTGGTCAAGTGTGATTGGACATGCAAAGAATTTGTCTCCAGTGCATAAGCTCTCAGTGTTCATACAAACAAGTGATAAATCATGGTCATAATAATAAAATATGATAATTATAAATCATAAAGTATAACACTCAATAATAGTCATAGGATACTAAATAAGCATACTACTTTCAATTTACATAAAATTCTTCGCATCTTTATAACCTTGAAGGAAGAGCAAAATTTAAACTGCAAATTAAGCATGCAATGGGCAGCATATGAAAGAGGTATGTGTATTAAGCAATCTGTGTTATTCCTCCAAATTATTAAAACAATATTTATTTTAATTTCATGTATCTTCCTCTGTTCTTACTGAAATACAATGAAAGAACAAGCCATGACAGTCTAATTTGGCTATTCAATCAATTGAAAGAGCAAAAGGCTATTACAATATAAGAGTCTCAAATGCTGAATGATTGAGAACTGTAACTGGTAAAAACAGAAGTGGAACAGCCGTATTGCATATGCCAAAGATAAGCCTCTTAGAAGTTAGTACCCAATGATTAAACAGAAGGTTTTCTAACAACTCTTCAAAACATGAGCCAGTTTCAAATTGGAGCTGGATATGAAGTATTTCTAGATTCTTCAAGAATAAGACAGAGACCAACCAAAAGAACATACTGTAATATTGAATAATTAAGATTGATAATTTAATAACTATATGTATTAATATCAAATCTGAAAAATTGTCAACTATATTAAGCAAGAGGAATATTGTCATATTTGTATCAAAGTGTAAGACCACACTGTTCACACATTGATTTTTGTTGTAACAAAAAATAAAAAAAATATTGCAAAACAAAAAAAGAATAAGACAAACCAACGGAATCAATCTTGTTGGTTGCATCAGCCTTTCAAATTATTCAGCCTTCAAACAGATGCCAGATTAAATTTTAAAAAAAAAACAGAGGCCTTTTTGCCTTTTGGTAAAGCAACAACGATTGTGTTCAGGAGAATAAAACTGCACTGAAGGAGGCCAAATCTTAAAAACTGAAAACACCAGGCCAAAGATGGACTGTTCTCCATCCTGTTTGAATCCTTTTGATTCCACTGCTACCACCTCCAGATCTTGTTTTTTTTTTTCCAGAAAGAGTCACTCCTCTGCATCAAATGATGTTACGCTGGTTTTGCTCTCTGGCCGGATGCTGCATCAGAGACATCCACTGGTGGAGAGGAGATCAAAAAAGGCAGCGTTTTGACCACAATACATATAAAAAAGAGATGAAGCTTCAGTCACAGTGGCAGCTGCCTTCTTGATTTTATTTTATTTCCCACTTCAACCCAAGTGCCCCTGTTTTACTCTCCCAATTTTACTCTAAGTACTTACCAGAGATTTCCTTTCCAACCAATTACGTAGGCTTAATTGGTTATGTAGACACCTTCTCCAACCAAGCACCCTTCAGATAATTTAGGCTGGTGTTTCTCAATTTGGACAAATTTAAAAAATGTGGACTTCAACTCCCAGAATTCCCTGGGCTGAGGAATTCTAGGAGTTGAAGTCCACACAACTTAAAATACTCAGGGTTGAGAAATACTCAGACTTAAACTGTAATATCACACCCTGCATAGCCACTGTCCACGTGAGATGGGGATAATAGGAACTATGGTCCAAGACCTTTGAATGACCTGATATTAAAAAAAACCCCAACAACCCTCATTTGCTATTAATACTTTTTGCGGGTTAAAAAAAAAACCAGCAATAAAATTCTCTGCACCAAATCACATAGTTCCAGTTACAACTTAAAAACAGCTGACCTTTATTTATTTATTTATTAAATTTTTATACCGCCCCCTCTCCCAAAAAGTGACTCAGGGCGGTACACAGCCCAGATAAAACAACACAATTAGTAGAAAATTTAAAACAAATTTAAAAGAATTAAACTAGTGGCTGGAAATATAAAATTACAGTAACGCAATAAAAGCAAGGTAAAAAAGTTAAAAATTACCAAAAATTTAAAACCCTAATAATACTAGGCCAGACCGGCCTGTTGAAAAAGGTAGGTCTTTAATGCGCACCGGAAGGCCCTCAGGTCAGTAATCCAACTTGCTCTAACAGTGCATCATTATATCACTTCCAATGATGGTCGACATCTCTTACAATGACACGTTTTTCAGCCAATTGTTGAAAAGGTGAAAATCCTTTCAGCTTTTCCTTCCTAACTCAAGTCTCTGCCCGATATAAACAGCAGCAGCACGCACCCAGCATTTCCCGAGGCAATCTCCATGCTCAGAGGCGGAATCAAGAATGTGGAACTAAAAATAAATCACAACACAAAGCTATCCCTCTTCTTGTTACTGTCCTAGAGTGAGCTGGGAGGAGGGGAGAAGGCAGAGAAATGCAAGTTATGTTTTTTCCTCACAACCCAAGGGAGAGCCCTAGCTAAGATTCTGTGCAGTTCGGAGAACCCCACAAATCTCACTCCTGGCTGGCCCTGCCCACCTGCCCCTCCCCTCCCAGGACTCCCCATTGTATGGCCCGTTTTGTATGCAGGTAAGTGCAGGGCGTGCGCGGAGGCTTGGGGAAGATAAAACACGGGCCTCCTGGAAGTTTGGAAAGGCCGGAAATGGGCTCGTTTCCAGCTTCCAGAGAGCCTCCGGAGCCCGGGGTGGCCGTTTTCTCCCTCCCGGAGGCTCAAGGGAAACCTCCAGAGCCCGGAGAGTGCAAAAATACCTCCCCCCTGCGCCGTGGTGCAGGAATCCAACTAGGCCACACCCAGCATGGCCACGCCCACCCAGCAACTGGGCAGAGAACCCTTTGCTAAAATTTTTGAAGCCCACCCCTGCCATAACCCATTTGCACATTTGCCCAGTATGGCAAAGACCAGACTTTATGCCAATCACGAAAGGCCCAAGTATTGGCAAGATTTCCCTCATGCAGCTAAGCCACAGAAAAGCAAGGCATTCAGTCTTTTTTTTTTCCTACCTCCTCCTGTTTTCCTGCGTTTTTTACAAAGCAGAGATGCCATACTAGCACCCTGTAGCATGAAGGCTGCCTCCTACCAAAAGGAAGAATTGCCCGTCCAAAGGAGGTGAGGAGCGTGATAGAAACTGACCGGCCAGCTTGGATTGCCTTGGTCACAAGTGATTCCAGAAGCAATGGCAACTCCCAGCAGAGGCGAAGGGTGTAAAAGAAGATACCCTGGCAAGACTGAGTGAAATCCAAGAAGAATGGATGCTTTTACACAGGAGCTAAATAGCTGCCATTCTCTCTTGAGTGTGAACAGGGCTTCTAGCTACTGGTCTACAGAGGAGAGTAACCCACTGCTCATCAAATGCCCACGACAGTGGAAGGAAGGCCTGCAGGGTACCAGACCCATCAAAACACAGGAAAATATGTCACAGTTGAGGTTGCACCCAGCAGGCAACTGCGGGGGGGGGGGGACGACGGGACATTTCTACAAAAAATAACTGGCGTTTCTCAGGATCACAAGCTAAGCCTAAGATCACAAGAGGGTTACAAGACTGTCAGCGCATGGCACATATGACCAAAAAAAAATCCTGCTGGTATCTTCAGGAATTGGTGGAAGGTCACGTAGAGCTAGTGAAGTTCCAGTGACAACTCGTGGTGAGGATAACACCATCTTGATCCGTTAATCGCTAGGGATTATGTATCAGGTCTCCTACTGGTATTGGTCCTTTTAACCATGTCAAAAATGCTGGAACTCTTAAGAAGAGCAGGATACTTAGCAGAGAAATAAAAGCTATTTCTCTTCATCACGTGAAGTCCTGATACCAATGCCCTGGTAAGGCCATACCTGGAATACCGCATCCAGTTTTGGTCACCACGATGTTAAAAAAGATGTGGAGACTCTTGAAAGAGTGCAGAGAAGAGCAACAAAGATGATTAGGGGACTGGAGGCTAAAACGTATAAAGAACGGTTGCTGGAACTGGGTATGTCTAGTCTAATGAAAAGAAGGACTAGGGAGTGACATGATAGCAGTGCTCCAATATCTCAGGGGTTGCCACAAAGAAGAGGGAGTCAAGCTATTCTCCAAAACACCCGAAGGCAGGACAAGAAGCAATGGATGGAAACCGATCAAGGACAGAACCAAACTAGAACTAAGGAGAAATTTCCTGACAGTTAGAACAATTAATCAATGGAACAACTTCCCTCCAGAAGTTGGGAATGCTCCAACACTGGAAGTTTTTAAGAAGAGATTGGACAACCATTTGTCTGAAATGCTATACGTCTTTTTGCCTGAGCAGGGGGGTGGACTAGAAGACCTCCAAGGTCCCTTCCAACTCATGTTATTCTGTATTCTCTCCATGCATCAACATCACCACTACACCAATAGCACTTAAACTTATATACAGCTCCATAGTGCTTTACAGCACATTATACTGAAGATATTATTGTTCAGGAAAAGAAACACAGAACACGACGCTAACTATTCAGCTCTGAAATCTGTCTTCTCCTCTTCTCCAAAAAGTCATACAATACAACATTATCTTATGGCCCACAAGGACAAGTTCCTTTGCAAAGCAATCTAAAAGTCTAGCAGTTAAAAGTCAAAAGCCCCTGAAAAATTAAGTGCAGCTGTTTTCTACATTGTCTCTACAAATGAGTTTCTACTAATGGTAATCTGGATATTCAAAAGAAGCTGGATGATAAGTACTATTTAATTTTAGCTACAGTTATTTCTGGTCTAAGATCTGAACTTCATAGTATTGAAAAACAGCAGCTGCTGTGAAGCCACTGAATAGAACAGCTAATTATGGGACGCAAGTGCTCTCTGAGTAAATCAAGCTGGGATGGAGAACTTTACCAACTCAAAAAGATCTGTTTTACCATCAATTAGAATGCTATGCATAAAAAACCTGGAGTTTTTTTTTAATACATGATGCAAACAAAGTGTTTGATTTATGGAGAATCAAAGCATTGAGCTTTGCTATTTTATCAATAACAGCTCTGCCAACAGGAACAAGCATTCTTTTTACTGTCATTTTTCTGATGTATTCTCCATTTCAAGCAATTTCCCCGGAACAAGCAACAATCAGCTATTTAGAAATTTCAACTCATCACAAGTGGCAAGGCTACTGTACTTACAAGCAAGAAATAAAACCAAACCATTGGCTTTGTCAGAAATTTTTCCATCTCTCCTTCAGGGTTATTAACATTTAGGTAAATAAACATGGTCAGATAGACCAAAGCATCATAGAATGGATACCACTTGGTAAAAAGTATCCACGAAAGAGACTTATACACGCGGGTTCAGAATAGCTTGATGAGTTCTGACTTCCCTCTGTCAATGGACTATCATAGAATCAAGTTTCAGAAACAAAACTTTCAAATCAATTTGGCCCTCTTTTCCTTTGTAAGAAAAGAAACTCAAGTCTATGGCTGGACTTAAAAACACATGTTGGCTGGGAAATTCTGGGAATTGAAATTTTAACATTTTATTTTTAAACTGCCAAAGTTGAGAAATGCTTAAGATTTTTTTTTCTTCCAATCATGTCAGATTCTTAGAGACTGCCTGTGCATAGCTAAGATTAAAATACAATTCCATCTTTATGGTAGGTTGTTTTGAAGCAAAAAAGCATAAAATGAAGCCATGTCCTAAGTAACACCCAACCAACCTTTGCTGATCTTAAAAAGTGAAACACAAGACCATATTGGTATTTGGATGGAAGGCTACTCACAAATCTAGACAGGGAATTTTAAAAAATGGAAATGACAAACTGCTTCTAGTTTTGTGGTAAGGACTATTTCAATTCTATCTTCCTTGTTAAAATTATCTCAGCTGTTTGTTCTTAGCAAGATAGCACTAGGATCAGATTGGGACAAACTGCTCTTCTGTCAAGCCTCTAACACTTTATATAAACTTACAGACTGAGCACAGGTCAATAGAGGAATGTTAAATAATCAATGTTAACCAACTCTGGCATCCTCTCTATAATACAAGTCTTAGGTAAATTAAGAGTTTAAGTGTCTTCTGAAGCAAAAGGAACAGAAGAGGAAGAGCAAATAACTCACTGTAGAACTGGTGATCCCTCCAAGACAGATAGATACGTGCAAGAACAGCTTCTGTTCTGGATTTTCAAAAGCTCACTATTGCTTGCAATTCTAGAGAACAATTATTTGGAAATATCTAAGAACAAAACCCTCCCACTTGCACAAATGACTCTGCAGGAAGATCAGTCAGAAGGCGATAAAACAGAAACAAACCACATAGCCACTTCAACTCTTTTCTTCCTCACATGCCTTATTTGTACAACCACTGCCAGAAAACTGTTAGTTAGACAACCAACTGATTGATTGTGGCCAGCCAGTAAGGAAGCTGCGCAGCTCCATTCTAATCCAGTGTCTGAGTAAGAAAAACTGAAATACCTTTGGTCCGGTCATTTCAAAAAACTTTACTACTGGTTCTGTGGGCGTGGCATGGCTTGGTGGGCGTGGCTTGGTGGGCATGGCAGGGGAAGGATACTGCAAAATCCCCATTCCATCTCTATTCCTGGTGAAAGGTTATTGCAAAATGCCATTCTCTCTCCACTCTACTAACCTGTTTTCCAGCTCCGTTCTCCTGTGCAGGGCAACAGAAGACGACCCAGCCAATCAGCTAGGATTCAGGAGGCGAGAGAATAGATGGGGGTGGGACCAGTCAGAGGTGACATTTGCCGGTTCTCTGAATTACTCAAAATTTTTGCTACCGGTTCTCCAGAACTGGTCATAACCTGCTGAATACTACCTCTGATTTTGGGGGATTATTAAGTACAGGGGACTTCATTTCTAATTCTTTGATTCAAACTTTCTAAAATCTTACAAAATAATATTTCATTGCTGTTAAACAAAACTTTCTAGTTTACATTTTACTGATTTAATTCTTCACTCTTCAAAGATTATCCGAGAAAAGCTGGACAAGGGTCATAACTTCAGAGGGCAACAAACCTTTGCAAATCATCCCATTTGGCCAACCCAGCAAAGAGACTTGGAAGGTAAGAGGTAAAATCTTTCCACTTTCAAGGGGCCACAAAAAACAGAGCAATACCTTTATATTGGCGCTGGGGAATGAAACCAAGAATACATCATTATATACTGTATGTTGATAGCAGCAAGTCTACTCTACGGCACAGAAATGGAAGGTCACCTCAATCCCTACAACGGATGAATGGCTACAAAAACTGATGGAGTTAGCAGAGATGGCTAAATTCATTGCTTTGATTAAAGGAAAAAAAATACAAATACCTTCATTTCTACTTGGAAACCACTTCTGGACTTTATGCTTGAGGTGGGGGAGGAATGAAACTTTGATTTTGGGTTTTTCCAATTAGACAGATTTGTTGTTATAAAAAATGGCTAGTTTCTTTTATTATGAAAAGTAAAAAGTTGAGGGTAAATCTTAATGCCTTATTTTACTGCACCAAAGTAGTCAGAAATCAATGCCTTCTTTTTTCTTTTTCCCTTACGTTCCCCCACTATCAATTTCCCTTTTTCCTCTCCTAATTTCCCTAGTATTCGCTTTTGTATTCTCTTTGTATGTCGTATTATAAATTAATAAAATTATTTATTTCAAAAAGAATACACCATTTCAGCTAAAAGCTGGGGAGGGGGAACAAATCATCTCGTCTTCTGTCTCCAAACTGAATCCTGTGCACCTTTTTCCTGGTCAGAAATTGCATTTTCCCATTCCCACCCACCCCACTGCATTTTGAGGGATATCTGTAGACAGTGTGGTAAAAAAAAAAAATCAAGATAGAGGGTATAACAGTGCAATTAAAGTTGTGGCTGTTTTTATTTATTTATTTATTTTTATTTATTTATTTTGTCAAAAGCTTATAATACAATAGAAATAAGAATAAACATAAGTTTAAATATAAGAAATAGGATCTAATAATTGGGGACAATAGAACAGGGATGGTAGCAGGAGTGGGATTCTACCAGTTCGCACCTATTCGCTAGAACCGGTTAACATTCTAAGCAGTTCGGAGAACCGGTTGTTAGAAGAAATTACTGGCCTAATCCTGTAAGGAAGGCAGGAAGGAAACATTCTGGTGTTGCTTACAGAAACTGCCTCTCCATTAACCCTTATTACATTCTTGGCAGGACTAGACTTCCTGTCTCAGGAACTTCTCTGGAGTTTTTTCCCCCTCCTTTGCTGGTACTTTGCTTGTATGGAGGGACCATTCAAAGTGAAAAAAGTGACTTATGACTATTTTTCACACTTATGACTGTTGCAGCATCCCCACAGTCATGAGAGGCCAGGCGAGGAGATGCGTGCCTCGATGTGAGTGATGTTGAGTTGGCAACGCCCAGCAAATAACATCACCACCACGCCATGTCCACCCAGTCACATGACCACCAAGCCACGCCCACCAATGAAGCCACGCCCACAGAACTATGTTAAAAAAATTGAATCCCACCCCTGGATAGTAGGCACGATTGCGCGCTTATGCACACCCCTTATAGACCTCTTAGGAATGGCGTGAAGTCAATAGAGGTTAGTTTGAGGGTAAAGGAGTGGGGGTTTGAGCAAGTGAAAACAGAATCAGGTAGTGAGTTCTAGACATTTATGCACATCAGAGAGTGTCAGCTGCATCATAGCAGCTGCCATGGCGACTGTTTTGACCAGAGTTTGTAAACATCTCTGTTTGAACTGGAAGAAGTCACCACAGCATCTTCTACATCTTTATTTTTGCCCGAAAATGAATAATGGTAATGATAGTAAATCAAGCCCCTTTACCCATGTGGTGATGTTGGCAGGCTCCACTTAACCAAAGAAAATAGCTGGGCCTGGATTGTTGCAAGTATGCCACAGCCTCACAAAAACTGTTAAAAGAAGACATCTTAGGGTAATTTTTTGGTGCTATCTAACACTGAACCGTTACAAAGGAAGCAAAATACAAGTCATAATTAAGGAAGTCAGAATAAATATTCCTATCCTTGCACAATTCTGCAATCTTTTCTCACAAGGATAAAGAAGTCAACACAATTGGCCACGCCCTTATTATCAACATGAGCAGCCATGCAAAAACTACTGTTGCAAACTAACAGCCTATTTACATGTCAACACAAATTTTAAAAGTACAGTTGCATAGTTTTTTAAGAAATATAAATTCAAGCAACACATTTCTGAAGGGAATGTGAACGTACAAAAATGCAAAAAAAAAAATTCAAGATAAGGGAAGCATAAGGAAGACATTTGCATTCAGTTCCTTTAGATCAGCAGTTGCCAACCAGTGGGCTGCGGAAAAATTTTGGTGGGCCGCAGAAGAAATGGCCCCCGAAAGCAATTAATCTGGGCCATGCAATTCTCGCATCTCCCGGCTCTTCGAGGGACCCCGGAGTCAGGTCCGTGAGATGCACACGCCAACCAGCTCCCACACACAACGGAAGGTGGCAACAACAGTCCCCACCCCCGGCGCCCACTGTTAGCTCTCCCACATGCCCATGTGCAGGCAAACAAGGAAAGGGAAATGGAGCCATGCACAGCTCTCGGAACCTCTAGCCCTCGCTGCCTGTCCTAACATCAAAGCCTTGGAGATGCAAGCAAAGCCGCCACAGCGGTAGTGCCCGAGTTGCCTTAGCATGCTCGGTTCGTTCAGAATCGCCCTACCCAGAGAAGGAAGTGCTGGAGGAGGAGGAGGAGGCTGTAGAGGAGAAGCAAGCAACTGAGGGCGCTACTGCGGCGGCAGCTTTGCCTGCGTCTCTGAGGCTTCGATGTTGGGAGAGGCAGCGAGGGCTGGAGGAGCTGAGAGCTGCACACGGCTCCATCTCCCTTTCCTTGCCTGCCTGCACGTGGGTGTGGGGAGGGGAGGGGGAAGGAAAAAGAGAGAGGTGGGAGCAATTCAAAGGTAGAGAACTAATGGGGAAAGCTAACAGTGGGTGCTGGGGGAGGGGATTGTTGTTCCTGCCACCCGCTGTGTATGGGAACTGGTTGGCACGTGCATCTCAGGGACCTGACTCTGGGGTTCCTCGAAGAGCCAGAAGGCGCGAGAACTGCAAAGTGGGAGCATTTGGTGATTTCAAAGAACTCCTAGAATGTGGTAGATTAGCGTTTTGTAGGTCTCAGTGAAAGAGTGAGCTTTGTTTCACCTCCTTTCCTCCCCTGGTAATGCGAGATATGCCCCCTCTCTCTCTCTCTTTTTCTCCCTCCCCCAAATAATCACTGGCTGTGGCTGGGTTTGGCAGCAGCACTAAAGCGAGCGAAGTGCTCCCAGGGACACCTTCCCTTGCCTGTCTCCAGGTGAGGCTCCCCCCACAGCTTTTACTCGGATGCAGATCTGAGCTCTCTCAATCCTCCATCCGGAAAGTGAAAGGAGCTTCCACTTTCTCCCCCTCCCCTCCCCCCCAATTAATCACCGAGGGCGGCAGTCCTTCTGTAGGCAGATGCCTGCTGAGAAGCCCCTGGAGTGGCAGCTGAGGGGATCTGCCCCCCAAGGAGAGCAAAGCCCCCTTTCTGCTTCTCCCAGCAGCAATTGCCCCAAGACCCCTCAGCTCCGCTATTCTGTCTCTTTGGAAGGTGCAGGTGAGCAGAGGCTTCCAGCCCGGAACGTTTTATTTTGTTATCATTAAGTAGTTACGTTTTTGTTATAATTAAGTGTGTGTGTGTGTGTGTGTGTGTGTATGTTTAGATTTTCACGGGTACAGGTATGCAGGTATGTATATATGTGTGTGTGTGTGTGTGTAAGATTTTGAGCTGATAATTTAAATAATAAATAAGGGAGACTAGGATAGATCTATTTCGAGCTAGTTAGCTCTCTTCAGCTAGCCATATCCTTACTGGGATTCGAATATATATATATATATATATATATATATATATATATATATATATATATATATGTGTGTGTGTAAGGTTTTTAAGCTGATAATTTTAAATAATAAATAAGGGAGACTAGTATAGATCTATTTCGAGCTAGTTAGCTCTCTTCAGCTAGCCATACCCTTACTGGGATTCGAACCAGGGAAGTATTACATGTGAGGCAGTTGTAATTGCCTCTACACCACTGGCTCTCTCCTTATCAGCTCAGGCAGGGGAATAAGTATATACTTTGTGTTACAACACCCTGTTAAGCCCCAATTAAGGGAGAAAGCATACTGCTTTCTTTTCTGTCTTTCGGCTCATCACCAGAGACCATACCGACAGAAAGCTATTTGTTTCGTTGCCTTTTGTTTACATGTGTGTCAGGTTTTTAAGCTGATAATTTTAAATAATAAATAAGGGAGACTAGTATAGATCTATTTCGAGCTAGTTAGCTCTCTTCAGCTAGCCATACCCTTACTGGGATTCGAACCAGGGAAGTATTACATGTGAGGCAGTTGTAATTGCCTCTACACCACTGGCTCTCTCCTTATCAGCTTTGTATATATATATATATAGTATATATATATACTATAGTATGTGTAAGGTTTTTAAGCTGATAATTTTTAAATAATAGATAAGGGAGACTAGTATAGATCTATTTCGAGCTAGTTAGCTCTCTTCAGCTAGCCATACCCTTACTGGGATTCGAACCAGGGAAGTATTACATGTGAGGCAGTTGTAATTGCCTCTACACCACTGGCTCTCTCCTTATCAGTATATATATAGTATATATATATAGTATATATATATATATATATAGTATATATATATACTATAGTATATATATATACTTTGTATTTTATAATACAAAGTATATATATATATATATACACACACACACATACATACATATACATACATATGTATGCATGTATGTATATAATATTAAATTTATATTTAATATAAAAATTATATTAAATATATTAGCTTTTTGAAATCATTCATATTAGTGATCCTTGGGATTTAAAAGCATGAGGTTGGTGGTCCCTGGGGTTCAAAAGGTTGGCGACCCCTGCTTTAGATCAAGGGTCTTCAATCTTGATCCTTTTTAATCGTCACAGTAAATACTTCATTTGCACAAAATTGTTGTGCTTGTATTTTAAAAGAAAACAAAGATCTAAAGCAGGGGTCTTCAAACTTGATAGCTTTAAGACTTGTGGACTTCAACTCCCAGAATTCCTGAGCTAACATGACTGGGGGAGGAATTCTGGGAGTTGAAGTCCACAAGTCTTAAAGCTATCAAGTTTGAAGACCCCTGCTTTAGATCTTTGTTTTCTTTTAAAATGCAAGCACAACAATTTTGTGCAAATGAAGTATTTACTGTCATGATTAAAAAGGATCAAGGGTAAAAATAATACTGATTTGTATTTATAAATACCAAGGTCCGCCCATGGACAATGTTACAGACGTGTCCAAAATTTTCATATTATCAATGGTCCTAAAGTGAGACCTTCAATGAAAAGAAGCATTTTAAAATGTAACCTTCTATGAGGTCCCGCTAACATAACACTTTGGAGGAAAAAGCTAAAGAATGGCTGAAAATAAGAAAACAATGCAAAGCCTTGAAAAATCTACTCAGTTACTTTTACATTTGAATAGAACAGAGCTGAAATGGACCTTAGAGGTCTTCTAGTCCAGCCCCCTGCTCAAGCAGGAGACTCTATACTCATGATGGCGAACCTATGTGTACCGGAAGTGGCACGCAGAGCCACTTCTACCAGCACGCGAGAGGTCGCCCGGAACAGCCCCACTGCGCATGGCCCCCCACCAGCCAATTGTCAAGTATCTGCCGCACATGCGCAGGGGCAGAGGGAGTCGCGCGCGCATTGCATCATGGATGCAGGCACGTGAGCGCGCACACACTTTTGGAATGCAACATGGAAATGGCTCACCATCACAGCCCTATACATTCCAGTCAAGTGGCTGTCCAGTCTCTTCTTAAAAACCTCCAGTGTTGAAGCACCCACAACTTCTGAAGGGAAACTGTTCCACTGGTTAACTGTCCTCACTGTTAGGAAGTTTCTCCTCAATTCCAGGTGGCTTCTCTCCTTGGTTAGTTTCTGTTAGGAATGATAGTCACCTAACAGTTGGGTTGGCAATATATAAACCAGGATAATCATTTAATACTGTTGTCTCTTTAAGAGAATGCTGTAATTGTGACTGGCTGAAGTTCCTCCAACGGCCATAAGATGGAGCCAGAAACCTGGTTTGTTCTTCTTGCATTTCCCTATTGCCTTTTGCCTGATCATCATTCTGCTCGAATTGCTGTGAGTCTTGCAACTGTTAACAAACTACGTTTACTGAATTTTGTTTATGATACTGGACTTTGTTTTTGGATTAACTCTGGACTGAGTACTAACTGCTTTAACTGTGTATGACTTGGGCTGTTTGTTGGACTTTGCTTACCCGTTTACTGGAAGTAAAACCTACATTTTACTATTCAGTATATCTGTGTGCTGTTTGTGTGTTCTTCATCACCACTCTCACTACGTTTCCCTGAGTGCACTCATTCTCCTAACGAGGAATACCTCAACAGTTTCCATCCATTGTTTCTTGTCCTGCCCTCTAGTGCTTTGGAGCAATGGTCACCAACTGGTGGGCCATGGCCCACTGGTGGGCTGTGAGAAAATTTTGGTGGGCTGCAGAGAAATCTCACTCCCAGAGCACCCCCCCAAAGCAATTAATCCAGGCTGCGCAGAAAAACAAGGCACGCGGGAGCCCTCCCCACCCACTCACTCCTTACCCTGCAAACTTGTCTGCTAAGTTGCTATTTTTCCTTTTTCCAACCATCATGTGTTCTGCTGCACCAGGAGATTTAGATTTAGATTAGCTAGGAAGCAGGAAATGGTTGGATTTCTTGCTTTCTAGCTAAGCACAGCTGAACCTCCCTTAGGACTGAACGTTTATTTGCAAGCAAATTCAGTGCAGATTCACAGCAAGCAAATTTGAGAGACTGAGCTAGCCGATGGCAGATAGATAGATCACTGAATGATTCTGTGAGCAACTCAATCTGCCTGCTTTGCCTGATTTTGGATAAAAGTTGCTTTTTTAAAAATAAAAAAATCAATATTTACATAAATGGTGTGTTGTGAGTTAATTTTGTGAGTTTGCTTGCAAGCAAATTTTATGTGACAGGCTGAGCTAGCCAATGGCAGATAGATAGATTTCTGAATGAATCTGTGATTCTGTGAGCAACTCAATCTGTTTGGGTAAAAGTTATTCTTTTTTATAAAAAATCCAATGTTTATATAAATATTTATAATATTTACATACAAGCCATGCCCAGCCAGTTACATGGCCACTAAGCCACACCCACAAATTAGGCCACACCCACAGAACCAATTAGTGGACCCTGGGATCTAAAATTATGAGTTTGGTGATCCCTGAGGTCCAAAAGGTTGGAGACCCCTGCTTTGGAAAATAGATTGACCCCCCACTCCTTCTTTGTGGCAGCCCCTCAAATACTGGAAACCTGTTATGTCCCCCCAGTCCTTCTTTTCTCTTGACTAGCCAAACCCAAATTTTGCAACCATTCTTCATGTTTTAGTCTCCGTGGCCTTTAATCCTTTCTCTATACTTTTTCCAAAGTCTCAACCATATCTCAATCAATACAAAAATCCAAAATGTTCTTTTAACATTTTTGCTACCCCATATTTTTGCTCTATCTTTGAAACATTCCGTTGGATCCAAACACTTCCGCCTATTGTTCTTTGGAATCCCTTCCTGAGGCCCAAGCCTGCTGCAGACTGACCAGATTGTTATTATTATTAAAGGTGTTCACCTGCAGAAAAATATTAGTTTAAAATTCCTGATGTGTCAGAAAGAAGGAATTCACAATGTCAGATAGAATTATGCCAACTCCTGGTGCTTGAGGAATGCTGAAGAAAAAACATCTATATTGATTTAAATAAAGAGGGTTTTTTTTTAAATGTAAAGCTTGTTTAATCTAAACTCAACTCTCTGGAGTTCATGAAGTCCTCCCTCACGGAGCTTTTGGGACAATACTACAGAAGTGATTTGAGCTACTTTCTTCTAAGATGGGTTTTCAGCTGAGATTATTTTTTTTCTTTTAGTTTCCTACCCTAAAATTTCCCAGTGAGATTCTGCCCAAGCTCTAACCCAGGACAGCAACCTTAAACACTCAAAGAGCCATTGGAACCTGTTTCCCACAGGAAAGAAAACACTGGGAGCCACAAAACCCTTCCGGTGCCTGACTATTTCCTGAGCAACCACAAAACTAGCATATATAGTTGAATTATATGTTCTGTTTTCCTCTGAAACTTTTCTTTTCTTGAATTTACCCATGGTTGGCTACCGGGAGTCAAAAAGTGCTCAATAAATCATGTGCCAGCGGGTGTCACACACATTGGTGGTTGTGACACATATTTTGAGCGACAGGGAGCCGCAGCAGAGGGATGAAAGAGCCACATGCGGCTCCAGAGCCACGGATTGCTGACTCCTGCTCTAACCATATCCATACCTGCTAATGTTTCATTTTGCACAGGTTGCTACTACCTGCGCTATATCGGCATAAATACGACAAACATCATTTGAGATAAGAAGGAAAGAAGAAAAAAAAGAAAATGATAGTGCCAAGTTATTTCCTACTTCGGCATTTTGTTGTAAGTGTGTAAGGGGTATCTGTAAGATACATTAGGAAAAAGGCAAGATGGTGACCACCACAGAGGAATCGAAGCTCTGTGTCATCACACATAAAAATACAGGTACAGCTTTGATCCCATTGGGGCCACTACCTTGACTTTCTTGACCCACCCTCTGCAGTCATGGCTGTGCGCAGATGAAATGACATGAATACTCTTAAAGCATTTGATTTCTAATTTATTATAGGCTGTGCCTCTAGTTATTTATGTTATAAATAATACAGGGCAGTGAATATGTCCAATCTTATTCCTCCTGTTTTTCCCACAACAACAATCCTGGGAGGTGGATTGGGCAGAGAGCATGACTAGCCCAAAGTCACCCAGCTAGCTTTCATGTCTAAGGCAGAACTAGAACTCATTCTTTCTGGATGATTGGGCCCAAATCACCCATCCATCTTTCATGCCTAAAGTGGGATTAGAACTCATTCTTTCCTAGTGATTGGCCTAGTAACCCAGCTGACCTTCATGCCAAAGGCAGGACTCGAACTCATTCTTTCCTGGCAATTGGTCCAAAGTCACCCAGCCAGCTTTCATGCCTAAGTGGGACAAAATTCACCATCTCCTGAGTTCTAGCCTGGTGCAAAATCAAATTGGTTAGTGGTTTATATTGTGTAAATCAAGTATTTTTAAGTGAAATGGTGATGTTTAATTTTCATTTAAAAGAACTGATGAGAAACATAAACAAGTAACTTAAGAATAAGCGAAAAAACTAAATTTTCTGACATTTCAGACTCCATGTTTGCTTCCTTGAATTTTACTATTTGTATGTTAGCCATTTATTTATGTTGCATGTCTTTGATCTTGCTTGGTTCATAATCTTTTCTAATTCTTTTTTCATTGAAAAAGAAAAGCAACTGGTGCTTTTGAGAGGCCCCCTAAGCCAAAGGTGACACAGGCCTATTGTCTGCAAATTCAACAGGAATTTTTTCTTATCTCCCGACTCCCATTCAGGAAAAGGAAAGGATAAAAGGGCGAAAACGAAGTTTCCTATCTGGAAGTGATGCTCACTCTGCAAATAATGTGATTGATAAAACACTCTATCTGGAACAGGCCAAACAATCCCGAACAGACCTTTCTACTGAAGGGGAATTGTGCAAATATACCACCCCAGCTGAATGCTAAAAGATACATCAAAAATCTAATACATTTTCCTCCCCTTACCTAACAGGTCTGCAAACAGTTATAAACTTTCCCATCTATATTGAACAAAAATACTACATTATATAAACAAATGTCTCTGATGTAAACATCTATTTATCTAATTCTTTTTTTTAAATAATTTTTATTCTTTAAAAACAAAAAATACTAAAATCTATTTATCTAATAATTCAATTGACCCAACGTCTTTTCACATATATATGATGTCTGTTAACCATCTGTCCCTGTATTTAACATGTCGAAAATCCACAAATGGCTTCCATAAACACCTCTCAACTTTTCAAAGGCCCTCTAGAGGCTCTTTACCCTTAAGAGCCCCATCGGCTCAAATTCTGAGCAAATGTTGACCACACCATCTGGATGGGTTTGAAGGTTGCTGCCTTCCCAGGTGGAATATTCTAATCTGGTGTCCTTCTCCACAGGATCAACTGGATTACCAGCAAAGCAGCCATCGGCTCCTGGCAGTCTGGGTAAAGGAGAGGGAGGGAAACCCACTAGAAGGGTATTATGATACTCGTGTCTCCACACCCAAAAAGCAACATGAAGGAGACATCTGAACAACCTACATCCTGGGTGTTTAATGCAAATGGAAAAAGTGTGTCTCCCCTATGATGATTTGTAAAGCCTTTCCCCGTCCCTTGCTATTGTAGAAAGTTAATGCCCACCCCTCTCTAAGAAGAATGAAATGTTTTAGGAAATATTAAAAACGCAGAATATTATATTCCCTTAAGGCAGGGGTCTTCAAACTTGACAGCTTTAAGACTTGAGGACTTCAACTCCCAGAATTCCTCCTCCAGTCATGGCTAGCTCAGGAATTCTGGGAGTTGAAGTCCACAAGTCTTAAACTTGCGAAGTTTGAAGGCCCCTGCCTTAAGGAGAAATGGAGAAACATGCTCTTGGAGACAGAAAGCAGCCTCCACCTTTCTTAATAGGCCCCAGCAGATGTCAGCACTTAAAGAGATAAAGAGCTTATTGAAAGAAGCCAAATATCTAGGTAGCTCTATTCATAGGCAAAGCAAATACTGCAGGAAATCCATTCAAGATAGGATATTTTAAAATGAAGGCAGGATGGTAGGATTAGCCCTCACTCAAGATCTAAACCAGGACAAAGCCGTTAAGCCATAATAGGAATTGCCCAACATCCTTTCAGAACGCAAGTCCCTTCATTGCATCATCTCAGTTGTACCACCCCCAAACTTCAACCAAACCTGGGAGCTCAGACAACCTATAAAGCCAGCTATGACCCCTACATAACCCCTACAACAGCCAATAGAATACATGTTCTTGCACAGGAACAGGAAGCTCAACTGCAAAGCCCAAGAGAAGATATTAAAAAACCCCACTCTCAACCCCATGGGGTCAACTGCCAGAGCCACATGTGGTTCTGTTCATCATGAAACCTTCTTTCCAATCAGCCTCCATGTTTCCAGTGTCTTTCTCCCGGCTTGGAACTGAACCAGATGGATATTTCTTCCAACACCATTGCCCCCTGATGCTACCATGGGTAGAAAAGCACATGGCACCAGCCATCAGGGAAGGAAGGCACATCAGATATCCTTTTTTTACAGCTGGATTTGCCAACAAGAGTCTTATCTGCATTTGGAGGAAGCATTTCAGATTAAAGTATATCTTTGGGTACAGTTATTTCGCAACTGAAAAAAAGATAACAGATCACACTTCTTACTATTTAGAGAGGGGAAGATGAAGCGAAGCATTGCAGGCAAAGAGGCTGCAAATACTTTTCCTGATGTCCGTCAAATTAAGAGCTGAATCATCCTGAGTATTGGGAATACTAAGTGGGACTTCTTCTTGGATAAGTCTGTCTGGAACTGAACATTTTTCACTTGGCCCTTTTAAAATGAGAGTAGCAGATTAATCCTGGGGAAAGTTAAAGTTTCCTCTGTGGATACAGATGTGAAACTGATCCTACATTCTCACACACACACACAAAACTTCAGGTGACTTTTTCCTTCTTTGAATCCAGGCCATCGAAGAACCTCTATGAGTAATTTCTGGTGTTTTTTTTTTCCATTGAGTTAAGAGCTAAATCATCCAATGTATTGGAAATACTGAATGGGACTTCCTTCTGGATAAGTCTGTCTGGAATGAAGCATTTTTCACTTGGCCCTTTTTAAATGAGAATAGCAGAGCAATCCTGGGGAAAGACAGTTTCCTCTGTGAATGTGTAACTGATCCTACATACACATAAGCATTGTGCCTGCCCGCGCGCACACACATCCATGCAACTCTAGGTGACTTTTTCTCTCTTTGAACCAAGGAGGTGGCAGGACCTATGACTAGTTTCTGGTGTGTCTTTTTTTTTTTTTTTTAACTCCTTATCATTAAACTTAGATGGAATTTGAACCTGCAATCTCCGAAATGAAGTTTGAACGAGTGGATTTCACCAACCTACACAAGGAAGCTGTTCTGTTTCCTTTCCCGATTCATGCAATGACCTAAAAGCCAGGAACGTTCTGATCAGTTTAACCATTAAAAAAAACAGCATCAGCTAAAGGAAGTGACCACTGGATTTCCTGACAGATACACAAGAAACACTAGCCTCCACTTATACTCATTTAGAAGCTAAAAGGCAAGGAAGATAAAAAGTCCCCATCATACTTCCTGAAGCTCTTTGCAACGATTTCTGGGGCATTCTTCAGAAATCTACACAGCAACAAAGTCTGTATCCAATATAGAAGTAGCCAGAACCTTTCCAGAGCTACTAAACATAGGTTGTAATCAGCCTAGGGGCAATCCAGGGATATTCTTGACCAGTTAATTCTGATTAAAGGACTGGAGATTAAAACATATGAAGAACAGTTGCAGGATTAGGGTATGGCTAGTTGTTCTGTCCTAGGATTCCCCCAAAAGCACTAAGCAACTCTTGTGTCCAGGCAAAACTTCTTTTACAAAATGAATGTGAACTGATTGCATTCACATTCAGCCAACAGCCTGGTAAACGGTCCACGGTGGCGCAATACTGCAGGCTACTTCTGCTGACTGCCGGCTGCCTGCAATTTGGCAGTTTGAATCTCACCAGGCTCAAGATTGACTCAGCCTTCCATTCTTCCAAAGTTGGTAAAATGAGGACTGAGATTGTTGGGGGGCAAGATGCTGAATCTGTAAACCACTTAGAGAGGGCTGTAAAGCACTATAAGGCGGTATAAAAGTCTAAGGTTATTGCTTTTGTTGTTGTTGTTAGTTGCGAAGTCATATCCAACCCATCGCAACCAGGGGTGGGATTCAAATTTTTTAACAACCGGTTCTGTGGGCGTGGCTTAGGTGGTGGGCGTGGCTTGGTGGTCATGTGACTGGGTGGACATGGCTTGGTGGTGACGTTATTGGCTGGGCGTGGCCAACTCAATATCACTCACATCGAGGCATGCATCTCCTCGCCTGGCCTCTCGTGACTGTGGGGATGCTGCAACAGTCGTAAGTGTGAAAAATGGTCATAAGTCACTTTTTTCAGTGCCATTGTAACTTTGAATGGTCACTCCACACAAGTAAAGTACCAGCAAAGGAGGGGGAAAAAACTCCAGAGACGTTCCAGAGACAGGAAGTCTAGTCCTGCCAAGAATGTAATAAGGGTTAACGGAGAGGCAGTTTCTGTAAGCAACACCAGAATGTTTCCTTCCTGCCTTCCTTACAGGATTAGGCCAGTAATTCCTTCTAACAACCGGTTCTCCGAACTGCTTAGAATGTTAACAACCAGTTCTAGCCAATAGGTGCAAACTGGTAGAATCCCACCCCTGATCGCGACCCCATGGACAACGTTCCTCCTGGCCTTCCTGTCCTCTACCATCTTCTGGAATCCATTTAAGCTCACACCGACTGCTTCAGTGACGCCATCCAGCCACCTCTTTCTCTTTTGTCCCCTTCTTCTTCTATTGCCCTCAGCCTTTCCCAGCATTAGGCTCTTCTCCAGGGAGTCCTTCTTTCTTGGTAGGCGGTCAAACCATTTGACTTTCACCTTCAGGATCTGGCCTTCTAAAGACCAGTCAGGGTTGATCTCCTCTAGGACTGACCGGTTGGATCACTTTGCAGTCCAAAGCTCAGATCATGAGCTGCTTGTTGCAGAATTTAGGCTTAAATTGAAGAAAATACAGGAAAGCACTAGGCCACTCAGATATGAAATAAATCAACAATGGGTAACCTTTTCCATGTTGCGTGCCAAAAGTGCCTACGCGCGCCTGCACCCATGATGCAATGTGTGTGACTCCCCCTGCCCCCCACCCACCCGCACCGCATGCCTCTGTGCATGCACACACAACCCCCCCCCCCCCACATGCCACATACCTCTGTGCATGCCCACGCATCTCCCACATGTGCGTCTCCCTCTGTGTGTGCACGGCAGATACCCGACAATCAGCTGGCTGGCAGGAAGCGCGCACGCATGCACAGTAGGGCTCTTCCGGGCGACCTCTCACGTGCCGGCAGAAGTGGCTCTGTGTGCCACTTCCAGCATGCATGCCACAGGTTCGCCATCATGGGACTAAATCACATCCCTGATGAATATACAGTAGAGGTGATAAATAGATTTAAGGAATTAGATCTGATAGACAGAGAGCCTGAAGAACGATGGACAAAAGTTCACAACACTGTACAACCAAAACCATCCCAAAGAAAAAGAAATGCAAGAAAATTCTATTGCTAGTGTTAGCTTAACTTCACATAAAGCCACTTTGTAAAATTACATCTGCCCTCCTACCACCTGTTTTTTTCTGGACAATTAGCACTTAAGCACTGTAGCCAGGATCACGGTGCATTTCAGTGAAATCAGCTCTGTTTTATTAATCATATAGCCCAGTGGTGGGATTCAAAACTTTTTACTACTGGTTCTGTGGGCGTGGCTAGGTGGCCATGGCCACGTGACTGGGTGGGCGTGGCTTTTTTTTTACTTTTTTGCAGCCACCTCCCCCACCCATTTTTTGGGCCTTCTGGGCCTCAGGCAAGCCTCCTGGGGGGGTCATTTTTGCTTCCAAAAGGCTCCCCTGTGGCTCAGGAAGGCAAAAAATGGAGGGGGGGTTCGCACCAAACCGGTGTGAACCGGCTAAATATCACCACTGTTCCTGACCTCCCATAATGTTCTAAGCAGTGGTGGGATTCAAAAAATGTTTACTACTGGTTCTGTGGGCATGGCTTGTGAGTGTGGCTTGGTGGGTGTGATGTGATGAGTTTGGCAGGGGAAGAATACTGCAAAATCTCCATTCTCTCCCCACCCCACTAACCTGCTTTCCAGCTCCGTTCTCCTCTGCAGGGCAACAAAGGAAGACCTAATCAATCAGCTGGGACTCGGGAGGCAGAGAATAGATGGGGGTGGGGCCAGTCAGAAGTGGTATTCTGAATTACTCAAAATTTCCGTTACTGGTTCTCCAGAACTGGTCAGAACCTTCTGAATATCACCTCTGGTATAGCCAACATCTAACCTTTTAGACTAATTGTGTCTGGCTCTGGAACTGTACAATTTTTTAGCATTGTCAGCACCAACTACCCTCAGCCAAACTTGTGAGGATGTCCAATATGCCGCACTCCAGCACTATTGCAGTGGCACAATGACACCCCAGGAGCAGCGGCTGCAACCCCAAGAAACCATAAGGGCTGCCAGATCTTTCCTGCTTCCAGTGATAGGATGACTGAGACATCTTCACCTTGGGAGATGCAAGAGAGGCTTGGGAAGAATTGTAGAGTGAATGTCCGGAGGTCTCAAATAATGTTGTCTTTATAAAGCAAATCCAATGCAGAATTTAACTTTCAATGGAAACCATTATTGGATACAGTCTTATCCCAGGAATTGTGCCACACACAAAATTAGGATTTTAGAGCCCGTATTTTAATTTACTGTAAAATTTAGAACAGTGTTTCTCAACCCTGGTAACTTTAAGACCCATGGACTTCAACTCCCAGAATTCCTCAGCCAGCCATGCATTTTAAAATTGCCAAGGTTGAGAAACACTGGAGTATTAGTGGAAAGTATCATTCTCTATGATTTTTTTTAGTCAACTGAACAGTGTTAAACTCCGTACTTTTATTTTAAAACTTAACAGGGACACGTTAATTTTGACTAAAAAACGAGTATGAAGTATTTCCTAATGCTACTAGTTTCTAAGGATGTGTGGGAATTGTTTAGTTCATTTAGTGACCATTTAAAGTTACAACGGAAAAAAGTGTCTTATGCCCGTTTTTTCACACTTATAACCATTACGGCATCTCCATGGTCATGGGACTTGTGCTGTCCAGACAGTATATAGTTAACTGGAAATTGGGATAGTTAATTAGGAATTGGGAGCTGTCCCCTTAAGGGAATGCATCTTGGGAAACGTAGTTAATGCATCATGGGAAATGTAGTTCATGTCATGTGGTCACATCTGTAATCCTTTGAATTGACCCTTGGTTAGGTTGGGGGGAGCCTTTGTTTCTTTTCTTGCTTGGACCCCAGCAGCATCGTGCTGCTTTGCTCCATCGTTATGGGATGAAGATAACTGTATTTTTACACTATGAAGTCAATTATGCAAAGATTGGACATTAGATGGATCTCGACATAACCATGAGTTATACTTCGAGGATGCCTTGTGACCCAATAAAGAAACTTTGTATGGAAGCCTTTGTAGAGTTTAATCTGTCTGTCTTTATATTCAGTCAGCAATTAAAAAATAGAACAGGACCAAAATTCAGATGCTTGGCAACTGATTCATATTTATCACAGTTGTAGTGGTCCCGGAATCATGCGTGATTTCCCCCTTTTGCCGTTGTAACTTTGAATGGTCACTAAGCGAATTGTTATAACTCGAGGACTACCTACATGTTGCTATTTTCTTGGTAATATTTTCGGAACACTTTGTCCTGGCCTCTGCCTTTTTCTTATTGAGCTGAGATTGGGGGGGCAGGGGGGGGGGGGGAAAGAGGACAGTTCCAAATTCCCTCAACTTCCTTGGTACCTCAGGCTGGTCTATTCCTGGTCTCTCCAGGATTCCTTTAGCAAATATTTCCAAAACTGCAAGGCTATGAGAAAACCAGCATAGAGATTTTCCCCACTTCTCAGTCCCTGCACCAGAACAGAGGTCTGTTCTGACCCAAACCTTGTTCCAAGAAAACAAACATGAAACAGAAAAACCTTTTAATGATTCTTTACGAATCCTGTTCCTTTACGGTTAAAAGACTGTTTCAATTTAATTATCTCTGATAAGAACGAGCCTTGCCAAGGTGGTGCAAGGCTGCCAAGAGCACTAGATAAAGTTACTAAGAAATATTTCAAACACGAAGAGTCTCCCAACACCAACCAAGATATTCCGAACATCCACAAGGCTTGAGTGCAAAAACTTCTTTGCTTCCTGCAAAGAACTCTGGTTTCTCAGCTGGCTTTTATCTCTTAAGGGAGGGGCTATTACCTTGCAGCCTTACTCCCGAGTCGCCCGTGCTGCTGCAGCTGCTCTTTCCTGTGCACTGGGCACAGGCTCCTCGGGAATCTCTTCATCACTGCTTCCAGCCTCCACAATCTCTGAAGGCAGCACTCCACTCCCTGATGGCCCTGGCCCCATCCCTGCCTCACACGCAGGCCCCTCATTTGAGTCCTCGCTCTCCGAGCCCTCAGCCGTCCGCACCTGCTGCCGGCGAACCACAACAGGGTCACCCAAGAAGCTCTCTCTGCATTGCAGCTAGAAAAGGTAGAGGTCCTTTGCCAAGGGACGGGCAGAGGATTTGACTGGCCCTGCTTCACTATAGTCATCTCCACCCCCATGAAACAATCCAGGAGATTAAATGTTTCCTGCAATAGAAATGAATGCAGCACTCGGCTGACCTTGGCAACTAAACAAGGTGAGATAGGCTTAGTCTTCGGATGGGAAAATCACCAGAAAATAGCAATAGCATTTAGACTTATATACTGTTTTGCAGTGCTTTACAGCCCTCTTTAAGGGGTTGACAGAGTCAGCTTATTGCCCACCCCAGCAATCTGAGTTCTCATTTTACTGACCTCGGAAGGATGGAAGGCTGAGTCAACCTTGACCTTGATGGGATTTGTACTGCCTGCAGCCAGCAGGAGTAGTCTGCAGTAAGGTAAAGATAAAGGTTCCCCTCGTGCATACGTGCTAGTCATTTCCAACTCTAGGGGGCGGTGCTCAGCTCTGTTTACAAAGCCAGTGCTGTCTGAAGACATCTCCGTGGTCATGTGGCCGGCATGACTAAATGCCGAAGGCGCGCGGAATGCTGTTACCTTCCCACCAAAGTGGTCCCTATTTTTCTACTTGCATTTTCAAACTGCTAGGTTGGCAGAAGCTGGGACAAGTAACAGGAGCTCACTCCGTTATGCGGCGCTAGGAATTCGAACCGCCGAATTGCCCACCTTTCTGATCAACAAGCTCAGCGTCTTAGCCATTGAGCCACCGCATCCCTGCAGTACTGCACTCTAACCACTGCACCACCCATGGCCAGAAAGTTTTTTTTTTTAATAACACCTAATTGAGAGCAGTAGAAAATCACTTCCACACAGTTGTCAGGAAAGCTTCACAGGCGTGTTCAAAAAGTTGACATTCACTGGAGTTTTGCCCCTCCAAATTATGGCCGTCTTTAATATAGGTAGTCCTCAACTTATAACCACAACTGGATGTAGGAATTTCCGTTGTAAGTTGCTGCAGTCGTGCTGATTTTATGACAATTTTTATGGCAGTCATTAAATCACACTGTCATGAACTGAATCCAGCTTTCCCTAATGGGTGTTTTTTCTTGTAAGTCGACAAAACAGGTCACAAATTGTGATCACGTGACTGCAGGACAGTGCAACCAGTTGTAAAATGCGGGCCAGTTGCGGAGTGCCGGAATCGCAATCACGTTGACCCCAGGGGTTGTACAACCGTTGTAAGTCTGAGTACAAATCGTAACTCGCTTTTTCTGACTTTATATCTTCGAAGTGTTGTTAAATAAACAGCTGTAAATCGAGGAGTACCTCAATTCAAGTTTGGTTTTAAAATGTTAACTTTCTTAAAAAAATATGAATCCACAAATGAATTCGTATCTTTTCTTATGTGACCCTCCATCTCTAAGTCAAGGAAATGAATGCTATAAGCTGCGTGTAGCTTGGCTGATCTTGGGATGAGAGACCACCAGGAAATCTCAGAACTGCAAGTCTGTGAGGTGGAAAAATTACCCTAGAAAAAGACAAACCGTTTTAAATTCGCTGCTGCTGCTAATGCAACCATCAAGATCAGGATTGTTGAACTTGATTTTATTGAGGGCCACATCAGGGTTGTGTTTGACCTGGAGAGGATGGGCGTGGCCAGTTTGACATCAGTCATGTTGGGGGTACCTGTGAGGGGGCCAAGCACTCTACAAGCAAAAACAGGCTCCTGAGCTCCGTTTTCGGCTACAACGGCCTCCTGCAACCCTCTAACCAGCTAAAACGGAGCTCAGAAGGGCCGCCCGTGGCCCTCTTGAGCTCCGTTTTCACTGGCAGAGGCATCCTGGGCTGGTCCTTTGCTGTTTCCAGGACAGCCCCACAGGCCAGATCTAAGCACCCCGTGGGCCGGATCCAGCCCCCAGGCCTTGAGTTTAACATCCCTGATCAAGATAAATAAATAGATGTATGTCATGCCCTTGTTGGAATCTGATTCTGAGGAGGAGATTGAGCAGCTAACAGGGAGTGGGAGTGTGGCTCCAGTGGCTGTGGAGGAAATGGGGGAAGGGCATAGTCTGGCTGGGCATTCATAGGAAGACCGAGGGCAATCCCAGGGGTGGGATTCTACCAGTCCGCACCTATTCTCTAGAATTGGTTGTTAACATTCTAAGCAGTTCGG
Source organism: Bungarus multicinctus (assembly GCA_023653725.1). Classification (NCBI taxonomy): domain Eukaryota; kingdom Metazoa; phylum Chordata; class Lepidosauria; order Squamata; family Elapidae; genus Bungarus; species Bungarus multicinctus. Next base: position 18,877,505 of record CM042848.1, on the reverse strand, counting down.
AGAACCGGTTGTTAAAAGAAATTACTGGCCTAATCCTGTAAGGAAGGCAGGAAGGAAACGTTCTGGTGTTGCTTACAGAAACTGCCTCTCCGTTAACCCTTATTACATTCTTGGCAGGACTAGACTTCCTGTCTCAGGAACTTCTCTGGAGGTTTTTTTCCCTCCTTTGCTGGTACTTTCCTCGTGTGGAGTGACCATTCAAAGTTACAATGGCACTGAAAAAAGTGACTTACGACTATTTTTCACACTTACGACTGTTGCAGCATCCCCACAATCATGAGAAGCCAGGCGAGGAGATGCGTGCCTCAATGTGAGTGATGTTGAGTTGGCCACACCCAGCCAGTCACATGACCACCAAGCCATGCCCACCAACTAAGCCACACCCACAGAACCAGTTATTAAAAAATTTGAATCCCATCCCTGGGCCATCCCCTCTTCATCCTAGGGCACGCAGGGAGGAACGGAGAAGGGAGCAACGTGGCTTACAAGAGAGAAGAAGGCCCTGATCCCTTTCATTGGTTGCAGCTGGGAGAGCAGGATATAAGTGGGGTGTTTGCACATGGCTCCTTGCTGGAAGCAAAGCATGCATTATCTTTGTTGAGGCTTATCTGGGTTTTGGCATCCTCCCAACTGTGGGTGCTGCGTTATCCTTTGAAAGTCTGCAATTTATCATCCTGTCTTGCTGTGTTAATTACTTCAGTGTGGTTTGTGTTTTTTTTTTTTATTTCTATTTATCTTTACTTTGGGTTCGGACTGCATTTCTGCCCTTTGTAGACTGTTTTTTTTTTTTTGAAGAGTTTGTTATCCAGCTGAGAATAATTGGACATTGGGGCCAAGTTGGAGGCATTAAAGGGAATTTATTCTACTTTTGTGACTTTGTTATTTTTGGGTCACGCCCCGAGTCATCACAATGTATTAAATCTAAACTGGAGCTCAAATGACAGGGAGCAAGGTAAAAGAATATTCTTGCAATCAGTGAGCTTACAAGTCTCTGCTTTGGGGTTCATTCCAATTTTACATAATTTATCTTTACATTCCCATTTTGCAAATCTTAACTGATTGCACATCACAAAAACTCCCACAGTTCAATGTCACTCTTTCTATAGCTTGGTGACATCAGGTCCAGGGATCATCTAGTTCAACTATTGATATAACTAAATTCACTTAAATTTCAGCTGTATGACCAGGTATTGTAAAAACGACCATCATTATTTCTTATGCATGAACCCAGCGATCTTAACAACAACCTTGTAGAGTAGGGCAGTCTTACTGATCCTCCATAACAGCAAAGCAAAAACTCAAAGACAGATTTCAGCTGGGCCCTTCTGTCTAAATACACAAATGCTATTAACCAGGAGGCTGAAATTCCTTCAAGATCATTTTGCATGGATCAAATCCACTTGAAAATTCCCACCAAGCAATTGGGAATTGCAGAGAAGGAAAACGAACTGAGAGATCAAAGCAGGAGACTTTTAAGGTTTCAGTCCCATTCACTTCTATTTCCTGGGTGGAATTCCTCTGTGAGTATAGGTTGTTCTGACCTAGGCTTCCCAAGATCATGAAGCAGACTCCTCATACCGATAAGACCCCTTTTATTTAGGTTAAACTGAATTCTTCTCCAGCAAAGTCCCAGCAAACAAATCTTCCATGAGATTTCACAACTACAAACCTTTATCAGGCTTGGAGAGTTGTCAGGCCGATATCTTCCAAACACCACGCTGTAGCAGCAATTACTTGGCAAGAAGTCAGGAACAGATCTTCACTCTAATGAATTTAATTGTCACCTGCAAACACTACTCCTCTTTCGCTCCTCTTTATTCCCTATGGGAGGGGCCATTCACTACCCACCTGAGCCTTTACTTCTGAGTTGACTCTTGTTCCTTAACTGTTCCCTTCTCCTGGCAGCTCTGCGCATGTGCACACTAGGAACAGGCTCCAGCTGTTTTTCTGCCCCACTGATCTCCAACTCCAAAGGCAACTGATAACTGCCAGAAGGCCCTGGCCCCATCTCTGTCTCCAATGCGAAGCACTTGTCAGAACCTTCCCCAGACTCCAGGACTGGCCCATATTCTTCCCCAACCTCCTCACTGTCCGAGTCTGCCATCAGCTCTTAACACAGGTAGTCCTTGACTTACGATCACAACGGAGCCCAAAATTTATGTTGTTAAGCAAGTTTTGTCCCACTTTACGACCTTTCTTGCCACAGTTAAGTCAATTACTGCAGTTGATAAGTTAGGAACCCGGTTGAATCTCATTTCCCCTTTGCTTGTCAGGTCAGAAAAGACGATCACGTGACCTTGGGACTCAGCAACGGTCAGAAGTATGAACCAGTTGCCAAGCATCTGAATGGAATTTTGATCACGTGACTATATGGGGATGCTGCCAAAATCATAACTGTGAAAAACAGAAGTCCCTTTTTTTTTTTCAGTGCCATTATGACTTCAAACCGTTCTAAATGAACTGCTGTGAGTCGAGGACTACCTGTAGATGCACTCCTGGCTCTCTTACTCAACACAGGCTCCAGCTGCCTTCACACAACATGCCCAATCCAGAAAGAGAGAGATGTTACACCTGGCAAGGAGCTGCAGCTGTGTTTGCAGCTCACATCCTGGACATAACCTGTTTCAACTCCTACCCTCAAAACGACGCTATTGGGCTCTGCACACCAGAACAACTAGACACAAGGGCAGATTTTCTCGAATGCCATCACTCAGCTAAACAAATAATTCCCTCAACACTGTCAAATTAACTACCAAGCCTGTATTACCATTCTTCTCCTCATCTTTCCTAGTATCTCTCTCTTCCCACCTATGGCTATATCCATGTTGCTTGTATCTTTACAATTTACATTGTTTTTATTTGTTTCCTAGTATGGTTTGATTGCTTATTAGTATCCTGTGACTAAATGTTGTATCTTATGCTTTTTGATGAATATATTTGATTTTTTCTTTATGTACACTGAGAGCATATGCAGCAAAGACAAATTCCTTGTGTGTTCAATCACACTTGGCCAATAAAGAATTCTATTCTATTCTACTCTATTTCTTCTTCTATTCTATTCTATTTCTTATTCTATTCTATTTCTTATTCTATTCTATTTCTTCTTCTATTCTATTTTACTCTATTTCTTATTCTATTCTATTTCTTATTCTATTCTATTCTATTTCTTATTCTGTTCTATTTCTTATTCTATTCTATTTCACATTCTACTCTACTCTATTGGGGTCCCAAAAAGTACTTTTTTTCTCCAAGAGGCAACTGGACTTTTTTTTTTCTTTGAAGACCTTTCGCTTCCCATCCAAGAAGCTTCTTCAATTCTGACTGGATGGTGGGGAATGGAAGGATTTATACTCCTTGCAGACAGCTGGTCATTTGCATCCTTTTAGCAATTTGGAGGTCAGGGTGGCGCCCTTTATCCAAATGTATCCAAATCCTGGCAAAGGATTAATTCCACCTCCAGGTCTCTTCCTGAGCTCCTACCCACCCGGAGGCACTCGGGTTGGCATGGCTCCTAACCTGCCCGGCTCTGTGCCTTTCGCGCCAGCCCCGGGAGATGGTTCTCGTTCGAAGCACTCGCGGGGGCGGCGGCTGAAACGCAGCCAGAAGGTCGTCCCCCACCCCATCCCTCCGGCTGCCTGCTCTCCCGGGTCCGGCTACTCACCCTCCTTGGCTTTCTTCTTCCTGCCCAGCGTCCCTCCGAGTTTCCCTAGGAAAGACTCGTCCTTCCTCATCCGATGGGGCCGCAGGGTGGGCGAGCGCACCGGGGAGGACATCGCGGCGGCAGCGGCGGAGGGTGGGGGGGCGTGTGCTCGGTCCGGATCCGCGCCGGGGCTACATGGACCTCGCCGGGCGAGGGGCTTTTGGGAAGGCGCGCCGGGCTTGTTGTGGAGACCCCCTTCCTGGCCGCCGTCGTCGCCGCCGCCCCGTCAACGCCGCCTCAGGATCGCGCTGCTACGGCTCCCTTCACAGCGCCCTGCTACGGCGAGGAAGTCCGCGGGCAGTAAAGGGGGGGTGGGCTAGAGAGAGCCGCAGGAGGAGCTCGGAAAGGTGGGGGGGCGGCTGGACGGAGAGGCGAGGCGAGGCGAAGCGAGACCCCGCCGGCAATGGCGCACAGACGCCCTCCCGCCCATTCCGCGGCCTGGCTCTTGCGGCTGCAGCTGCTACTGGAGGGAGGGGGGGGTGTCCCTCTTCTTTTTAGGAGGGGCTGCCCCGCCCCGCCCCGCCGCTTCCCCTCCCAGCCAGGCCCCCTGAAGGCTTGACAAAGATTTCCCGGCTTCTCGGCGTCTTTCTAGCTCTCAAAGCTGGAAGGAAGCTACTCCAGAGTTGCAACAGGATTGGGGGCGGGGTGAGGAAGGGAAAAGAGAAGTTGCTGGGGAGGGGGGGGGGCACCTCTTGGCCGAGCCAAGCCCGGGTTTGAGGCGGATCGGGGGACCACTAGGAAATCTCCCCGGTCCAAGAAAGTATTTATTTATTTGTTTATTTATTTATTATTTATTTATGTTTGTTTGTTTGTTTGTTTATTAAATTTTTATACCGCCCCCCTCTCCCAAAAAGGGACTCCGGGCGATGGACAGCCCAGATAAAACCACACAATTAGTAGAAAATTTAAAACAGATTTAAAAAGAATTAAACTAGTGGCTGGAAATATAAAATTACAGTAACGCAATAAAAGCAAGGTAAAAAAGTTAAAAATTACCAAAAATTTAAAACCCTACTAATTAATACTAGGCCAGACCAGCCTGTTGGAAAAGGTGGGTCTTTAATGCGCGCCGGAAGGCCCTCAGGTCAGTAATGGCCCGCATCTCCGGAGGTAATTCATTCCAGAGGGAAGGTGCCCCCGCAGAGAAGGCCCGCACCCTCAGGGCCGCCAGCCGGCATTGTCCAGCTGACGGCACCCCAAGGAGGCCCATCCTGTGGGAGTGCACTGGCCGGCTGGAGGCTGATGGTGGCAGCAGGCGGTCCCGGAAGTACCCGGGTCCCAAACTATGGAGCGCTTTAAAGGTAACCACCAACACCTTGAATCACACCCAGGAGGCCACCGGAAGCCAATGCAGCTTGCGCAGGAGCAGTGTAACATGGGAGCTCCGAGAAGCCCTCAGAATCACCCGCGCGGCCGCATTCTGTACCAGCTGAAGCCTCCAGATGCTCTTCAAGGGGAGCCCCATGTAGAGAGCATTGCAATAGTCTAGGCGGGAGATGATGAGGGCGGAAGTGACCGTGCAAAGTGCGCCCCGATCCAGAAAGGCCACAACTGGTAGATCCGACGGACCTGACAAAAAGCCACCCTGGCGACGCTTGCTATATGATCTTCTAACAACAGCAGTACATCCAGGAGGACACCCAGATTGCGCACCCTCTCCATGGGGTCAAGATTTCTCCTCCCATGGCCAGCGATGGAGTAAGCTGGCTGTATCTGGGTGCAGGAAACCACAGCTACTCGGTTTTGGTCAGGTTGAGACGAAGCCTGTTAAGACCCATCCAACTCCGCACGGCTTCCAGGCACCGGGTCATCACTTCAACGGCTTCGTTGGGGTGGTCTGGGGTAGAAATGTATAGCTGAGTATCATCAGTATACTGATGGAGCTCTACCCCAAAACCACGGATGATCTTGCCCAGTGGCTTCATATAAATGTTGAACAGCAGGGGCGAGAGCACAGACCCCTGAGGCACCCCACAAAACAAGGGCCTCGGGGTCGACCTCTGCCCCCCTGCCAACACAAATTGTGAGCGGTCGGAGAGGAAGGAGGAGAACCACCGTAACACGGTGCCTCCCACTCCCAGCCTCCCCAACCGCCGCAATAAGATTCTGTGGTCGACAGTATCAAAAGCCGCTGAGAGATCTAACAGGACCAGGACAGAGGAACAACCCCTGTCCCGGGCCTTCCAGAGATCATCCACCAACGTGACCAATGCAGTCTCCGTGCTGTGCCCGGGTCTGAAACCCGATTGGAGGGGATCTAGATATACCGCTTCATTTAGATGCTGAGGGAGCTGTTGTGCCACCACACTCTCAACAATCAAGGCGGCAGGTAAAAGCCCCTCTCTTAATGAAGCATTAATAATCCCCTGGAGCCAACCTCATGTCACCTCCCGAGTGGCCAAAACCAGCCAGGAGGAACACGGATCCAGTAAACGTGGTGGCATTAAGCCCACCCAGTATCCTGTCCACGTCTTCCAGGGTCACAGGATCGAACTCTTCCCAAATGACCTCACCGAAATCCGCCCCCACCCTCCCACCCAGAGATGCCCAGTCAGAGTCCAGCCCATCCCGGATCTGAGCGATTTTGTCCTGCAGATATCTAGAAAAATCTTCAGCCCGTCCTTGCAAGGGATCCTCCCGCGCTCCCACATCCAGAAGGGAGCAGGTCACCATAAACAGTGTGGCCAGGCGATTTTCTGCGGACGCAATAAGGGTGGAAAAGTAAGATGGCTTTGCCGCCCTTATCACCACTAAATACGTCCTAATATGGGACTGCAATAGTGTTCAGTCAGATCCAGAGCGGCTGGTCCTCCAACCACTCTCTAGGCGTCTTTTCCGGCGCTTCATCTCCCTCAGCTCCTCAGAAAACCAAGGAGCCAATTGGGATCGGCACCGGGTCAGAGGCCGCAAGGGCATGACCCGGTCAAGGGTCTCGGCAGCCACCCTATCCCAGGTGGCCACCAAGTCCCCAACCGAGTCGCGTGTGCAAGTCTCGGGAAACGGCCTAAGCTCCATCAGGAACCTATCTGGATCCATCAGGTGCCTGGGGTGAAACCATTTTGTCAGTCCCGCCTCCCCACGACGAGGGGGTGCAGAATGGAAGTCCAGCCTAAGGAGCGAATGATCCAACCATGACAGGGGCTCTATAGAAACATCCCCTATGCCTAGATCATCCTGCCACTGACCAGAGACAAAAATCAGATCCAAGATATGACCCCCAGTGTGTGTGGGGTCCTGAATTAATTGGGTCAGGCCCAAGGCTGTCATGGAGGCCAAGAACTCCTGAGCAAGCCCTGAGGTCCCGCCGGCAGAGGGTAGGTTGAAATCCCCCATGACCATAAGCCTGGGGGTCTCAACTGCCAAGCCAGCTATAAGCTCAAGGAACTCAGGCAGGGCCGGTGTCACATAGCAGGGAGCCAGGTATGTGATCAATAGGCCCATCTGAATCCCGGAACCACACTTCACAAAAAGGGATTCACATCCAATCGTCTGAGGAACAGTGGATTCCCTAGGACACAGATCTTCCTTAATAACCACCGCAACCCCCCCACCCCTCCCCTGAGCCCTCGGCCGATGAAAAACCCGAAACCCGGCTGGGCACATCTCCACCAGGGGAACACCCTCCTCTTGGCCCAACCAGGTTTCGGTGATACCCGCCAGGTCCGCACCCCCTCCCAAATCAGATCATAGATGAGGGCGGCCTTATTAACTATGGACCTGGCGTTACACAACATCAGCCGAAGGCCCAGGGCCCGATGACTCGGACCGCCCAGGGAACAGGAAATAACTAGGGGGTCAGAGCACACCACCTCACGCAAGCAGCGGGGGCAAGCTCCCGATACATGATATGGCCCCCTTTAACCACCAAATCTGCCTCTCCCGCTTACCGTGCAGATGAACTACATCTCTTCCTCACGGAAATAACCCCCCATCCTCAATCCGACCCCCACTGACCCCAGAACCTCCCGTGCTCGACCCCCAGTCCGGCCCCTGTCTCAGGCGGGTTGTCCCCCAACCCCCACCTGGTTACCCTCCCTAACCCTGATAAAAATTTAAATAAGAACAGATACAATCGGGTACCACCTCAGAGCGTTTCTTATGGCCATGCCACCTCTTGGGATCTCAGGATCCATCCTTAAGGTAGGCCATTGGCAGTCTGGAGGACCACTTCAGGGAAAGGGAGACATTTCCCAAGGCCCGCAAGTCCGCCGATGAGTATCTGAATGGCCCAGCCGACCGCACCTTCAATGTCCAATGATGGTGACGCGAAGGCCCGGCAGGCTGGGCCCGGCTTATCTGACCACTACACCGCGTCAGCCATGATCTCTGCCAGCCCCGCCGCCAACACCACTGTTGCCGAGGCCGGAGCTGAGGTTGTCGGGCCTGGGGGCTCCCGGCCGCCATCTTTGCCACATCAGGTCGCCGTTGCCACTGTCGCCACTGAGGCGACCACACCACCGTCGCCACCGAGGACTCCGAAGTTGGGACCACCGCCACCAAAGCCGCTGCCATTGCCGAACCAGGCGACGCCACCGAGACCTGGCATCAGCGTTGCCGACAGCGTCATCCTCGAGGCCACCCAGCCGCCGTCACCACTGGGGCCGCCAAAGCCGAGGCCACCGCCGCCAGGACCACCGCCACCACCGGACCAGGAGACGCCGCCAGACCAGGCCGCCGCCGCCACTGCCATTGCCGTCGAGGCCTCCGAGCTGTCGCCAACACCGTCACCACCGGGGGGGCCACCATAGCCGGGGCCACCGTTGCCGGGGCCACTGCCGCCGAGGCCACCACTGTCAAGGACATCGCTGCCGGCAGGGCCACGAAGGCTGAGGCCACAGATATTCCCGCCACAGGGGGCGCCGCAGCGGAGGCCGTCACCACTGCCCAGGCAAGCCGTCAACGTCACCGCCGTCATCGGGACCGGCCACCGCCGTCATAGCCGCTGAAACCACGCCCCCCGCAACTCTTGGTAGCTCAAGTGTTGAAATGAGGGGATCCTTGCTGCCCTCTGAGCTTTGCTTGCAGGCGTTCCATGACCCGATTAGATAACATCATCAATGCTGGTAAGGAATGGCCTTTGCTCTCTGTCTATATTCCGATGCACGGGTGTCAAACTCGCAGTATCACATTTCTGTCACCTGACGTATCGCAATGTATTTTCCCTTCAAGGAGCTGGGGTGGGCGTGGCCTGCATGTGACACATCCGCCTCATGGACCGCCATTTTGACACCCCTGTTCTAGTACCTTGCCCCATCAGTGTTGGTGGGATTGGTCTTGCTACAGCCAAAGAACCACCAAGACCACACCCACCAACCCTGTCATGGCAAACCACTAGAATATAAATTGAGAGCAAATACCATTCCCTCCTAACACTGATGATGTTACCTAGTTTGGATAATGAAAGGTCAACAAGAAAACAAGCTCAGAGAGCACCAAGGACAACCGCCCCTTCAATCTCCAGCCTGTAGGCTAAGCTAAGAAGACAAAGAAGGCAGCAATGGGAAATCACTGAGGCCAAAAAAAGATGGCCTCCTGGGGCATTTGATGTTCATTATTGTAAAATCAGGTGTGTCTTTTCATAAAACATTTTAGCTCGAAAAAGAGATGATCAGATTTTTTGTTTTTGCTATCATGGACATCAAGTCATATGAATAAATACACTCTCATGTTTTACGTATCAGGGTATAATAAAAATAATCTTTCGCAGAAATATGTAAATACAACTTCAGATTAACACAGAGGTCTCCAGACTTGGCAACTTCATGGCAACTTTAAAATTTCTGGGAGTTGAAGTCCACAAGTCTTAAAGTTGCCAAATTTGAGGACCCCTGGATTAACAACACATGACTTATTACTCCAAGGGTCTTCAAACTTGGCAAGTTTAAGACTTGTGGATTTCAACTCCCAGAATTCCTGAACTAACATGACTGGAGGAGGAATTCTGGGAGTTGGAAGTCCACAAGTCTTAAAGCTGTCATGTTTGAAGACCCCTGCTCCATGTCATCATTTTACAAAACAAAAGCCAAAATAGAGAAGCCATGTGACAAAGTATACCCTTAGTGCTTCCATAGATATGAAGAAAGCTAAGTGGCAGCCAGGTGCTGCTAATCGAATGTCCTTGATCAACTGATCATCAGCAAGTGTGACTACCTCTATAAAATCTGAACTTCTAGGCATTTGCTGGTCTCCAGAATTGAGGTGTGTATTAACACAATGCCAAAGAAGAAAGACATCAGCAGTGATCTTGGAGAAGCAACGGTTGCTGCCCATCAATCTGGGAAGGGTTATAAGGCCATTTCCAAACAACTTAAAGTCCATCAATCTACATTGAGGAAGATTATTCACAAATATTCAAGACATTTGCCAGTCTTCCCAGGAGTGAACATCCCAGCAAATTTGCCCCAATGTTCAGAATAATTCCAAAGTTAAATCTCAGACTTTCCAGGCCTCGGTATGTTAAATGTTCATGGCAGTACAATTAGCAAAAGACTGAATAATATGGTTCACACAAGACCAAAGTGGAAATGTTTGTCCATAATGCACAAGCACAGCATATCAGCAAAAACATCTCATACTGTCAAGCATGGTGGTGGAAGGATGATTTGGGCTTGTTTTGCAGCCACAGGAGTTAGCACCTTGCAGCAATTGAGTCAACCAAGAACTCCTCTGTTAAAGTATTCTAGAGTCAAATGTGAGGCTGTCTGTCCAACAGCTAGAGCAGGGGTCTTCAAACTTGACAGCTTTAACTCCTCCTCCAGCCATGTTAGCTCAGGAATTCTGGGAGTTGAAGTCCACAAGTCTTAAACTAGCCAAGTTTGAAGAACCTTGAGCTAGAGCATGGCCAACATTGGGTCATGCAACAGAATCATGATCCCAAGCACACCAGCAAATCTACAACAGAATGGCTGAAAAAGAAAAGAATCAAGGTGTTGCAATGGTCCAGTCAAAGCCCAGACCTCAAGCCGATTAAAATGCCGTGGTGGGACCTCAAGGGAGCTGTGCATAAAGAAATACCCACAAATCTCTCAATGAACTGAAGCAATGTTGTAAAGAATGAGCTAAAATTCCTCTACAATGAATGTGAGACTGATAGAATCATACAGAAAACCATTACTTACAAGTTACTACTTCTAAAAGTAATTCTGCAAGCTAATAAATCATAAGGTGTGCTCAGTTTTTCATACATGGCTTCTCCATTTTGGTTTCCTTTTTGTAAAATAAATGATGGCATGGTGTGATATGCCATGTATTGTTGTCCATATGAGGTTGTATTCACCTACTTTTAAGAATTGCTAAGGACCAAATGATTTTTACTATGTCCTGATAACGTAAAACCATAGAACTCAAAAGAGCATGTTTTCAACGTGAATGTTAAATTTACGTTACAATAAAACAGTAGCTGTCAGATGATCACAATCTCCACTTTCAATAAGGAAATAGCCCAACAGAACCAAGTCTTCAGCAATCATAGGAAGAATAAACATCCTGTTCATTCCAGGCTCTTCATGACTGGATCAGCTGTGTAGACTGGAGATCTTGATTCTCCTGCTCATGTGCAGAGTAAAAATGATGACAACAAACTGGGTCAACCAACAAACTTAAAAGAAGCTGCTGGAATTCAGGGTTACAGACAGGAATCCCCCCCCTACCGCCCCTTTCTTTGCTGATTTAGGAGGGCGTTTTACCAGCCCTCCTTTTAATTATTTTGCTGATACAACTCCAAGAGTAATAAGGAAATTATACAGAAACTAATATTAAACATGTTTATTTTTTTTAGTGAAAAGCTACTGAAGCTTATTAAAAGTATCCTCATTTGCTAAGGCAGGGGCCTTCAAACTTGATAGCTTTTAAGACTTGTGGACTTCAACTCCTAGAATTCCTATTCCAGTCATGGTTAGCTCAAGAATTCCGGGAATTGAAGTCCACAAGTCTTAAACTTGTCATGTTTGAAGACCCTTGTGCTAAGGGAATACATTCAATCTGCCATTTTCACAAAGAACTGTTCAAAAGCAAAATGGGGGGGGGGGGAGAATTGTCTCGGGAGCCACCCGAGACCCAAAAACTTCCTGTTCTTCGAAAACTTATTTAGAAAAAAAAAGGGTTCATAGAAAGATGACCTTCCTAGGGAAAACCGGCAATAAGGCCAGTCATTTAAATATTATAAAGAATGAGAAACTGGTAACCACCGAGGTTGTCTTTTGTAAGAGAACTTCATTCTGGTAATCAAAAAGCTCCATTTTATTATCAACTGTAACTTCTAAAATAATTGAGGGCTGATCTACCTAAGCTATATTCTCATCTGGAAGTAATTTTTCTTGATGTAACCTAAAACCCAATTCACCCACCAAACCTATTTATGGGGGGTGGGGGGAGACTGTCTTTAAAAATGGTTATATTTTGGAAATCCGCTTAACGCTAGAGGTATTATTCAACATACAGGAGTTACAAACTATCTTGCTGGAACTAAATTACACTCCATTATGTTTGGCATTTGCCCTGAGATCCTTTTTGATAAAGATCAGAAAATCCAAAGAGATCCTTGGAAATGACCTGAAAGAAGCTGTCTAGAAGTCGTTAGAACAAAAACAAGAACAGAAGCGTGTCAAATCTAGGAAGTATTACTCAAGACTGACACACACAGCATTTCCTGGGGAGGGAAGAAAAAACAGAGAGAGACTTCCTAGATTCTGCTACCTGAGCCCGATCCCAATAAAGTTTAGATCTTGTCATTCTATGAATCATGTCCCATAAGTATTTTTAGGCAAGGTGACAAATTTTGCCTGGTAATGACATTTTTTTGTTCTCAAGCTTTTAAAGAACAAAATGCGTTAGATGGAAAAGGTGCTACCTTTTGATTTAGGTTGTTTTTTTAAAAAAAATGATCTCAAAGAAAGTTTGTTTAATGCAATGCACAGAGTGTCCCTCCACAGAAGTGGTCTTCAGCAGGTTCTGACCAGTTCTGGAGAACCGGTGGCGGAAATTTTGAGTAGTTCGGAGAACCAGCAAATACCCCCTCTGACTGGCCCCGTCCCCATCTATTCTCTGCCTCCCATTGAGTCCCAGCTGATTGGCTGAGTCTTCTTTGGTTGCCCTGCACAGGAGAACAGAGCCGGAAAGCAGGTTAGTGGGGTGGGGAGAGAATAGGGGATTTTGCAATAACCTTTCCCCTGGAGTGGGATGGGAATGGAGATTTTGCAGTATCCATCCCCTGCCATGCCCACTAAGACACGCCCACAGAACCAGTAATAAAAAAAAAAAAAATTGAATCCCACCACAGTTCCTCTTCCTCCTACTCACAAGCATTTATTCAAAAAGAAAAGACCAACCCAGCACTTGAAACTGCCTGCTGCTGACACATCTTCTCCTTAGCAAAATCACCAAGAAGGAGCAGCAGTTGGTTGGTTTCTTTGCTTTCACTCTGTTTTCAGAGGGGAAGCTGGTTTATACTCTGTTGAGTGACTCATTGCCAGACAGTCTTCAGGTTTTCCCCTGGAAGTTGATATTTCAGTGTGCGTGACTGGGACGATGGGATCAAAACCTTGGTCTGAAGGCCAGAGAGAAGGTCACATTATCTTTGACCGAATCATCAAAGATTTTTTTTAAAAAAAAACTACATAGAATGTTTTTTTCTGGTTTTTAATTGAAGTTAATCCTTCGTACATAATTATACTTCAATAAAAATATACTTGGGGTATCACCCCATGACACTAGAATTCAGACGCTCCTTTTGAACCAACACTGCAACAGGCCAACCAATTTTACAGGAATCTTATTCCCGCTCCAAACTGAACTCCATCACATATTCTGAGAAAGCAAAGAGGGAAAAAAGTGTTAGATATAATATCCTCTCCCCCCCCCCCCCAATAAATTCAAAACACTTTGTTTCACTCTGGTATTTCTAAATAAATAAATAAAACAAAAATGAAAATAATAAAGTAAAGAATTACTGAAAGATAAAACCATTTTTTTGTACTGACCCAAAAGGATTGCTCCATGAAACAAACTAATCCCTTCTATATAATCAAACACAGGCTTGTTGCAAACTTCCATCAGAAAGCCTGAGAGTTCAGACCAGGGATCAAAAATAGTACTGGCAATGCCAAGAACAATTTCTCATCTCTAACTAATTCACATCAGCATTTTCGGCCTCTATTTTGAAGATGGCCTTCAGGCTGGATCCAGGTGGATCTAAGTAGATCAACAAATTTATAATTTCCAATAATAACAAAAAATGATTTTTTCTAAGACAGCTCAAAACTCTACGAAAAATAAGAACAAATCATATTTGCTAAAGGGTTTAATCTTGAAGTCGATTTTTAATACCACTGAGTGTACTACAGATTTATCTTGTGATTCAATGTCTATTTCCTAGGGCTATTAATTTTCACCTTCCAAACGTCTAGCACTAATACAAATAAATGTTTTAAATCTAAAGGCTGTGGATGCTTCCTATAGATAGGAGACGAATGTGTCTACAGCTACATTTTATCAATCTCTCTAATGGAGAGAGGAGGAGTCCCTTTATTATTGTTTCATGAAAACAACTTTGTGCCTGAAAACGGTTTGGAAGGTGCAAAACACATCAGGTTGTGATCCTGAATGGCTCATTCTTTTACTTTTAAGAATGATGGAATGTTCTTTATAATCACCGAAAAAGAACCAGTTCGATATATCTCCTATATAAGCCTGAGGACTTAGTAATCTAAACAGATAATGCTAATGACAGGTTAAATGCTATACTTTCTGCAGGGAGTGAAGGAGCATTTCCCTCTGCTAGAACACACTTTCTGCTCTCAAGGCCCCAATTCTGATTTTAGGTCAAATAAAAAATAACAACAAAAATCTAATTCCTTTTAGCCTAGGGGTTAGGATATACGAAATATTTTGAATTAGAAACACACTCTTTGAAGTCATGAAGTGGTTTTTTTTTCCCCAAAAAAATGTTTGCACCAGATATTTTCTACTTGAAGTGGAATTACTGTCTTGAAGCATGAAAGGGCTTTGGATATGAGCTGTAGTGTTGTGACCTACCTTCCCAAACACAACAAATCCTCTGACATGAACTCAAAAGATTCCTTTATTAGGAATGCCGGCAGCCCTGGCAAAAAGTTTATCTTGCAAGCTAATAAGTCCGTCCAGCCAGAAGATGAATAGTTGCCTGCCACATCTATTCATCTCCGCCCCCTGTCTTTATCCCCAGAGCTCAGGTGGGGCCTCGCTAGCAGTGGTGGCTCTTCCGTCCCAAGGACCGGCCCATAGATTTCCACTGCTCTCCTCTCCTCTGCGTTCTGAGCAGCCTCGCATCAGACACTGGACCCAGCTGTTCCTCCTCTTCTTTATCAGCCACCTCCAGACCTGGGGGCTGTTGACTCTCCATCTGAAGGCTGATAGATGGCCCAGGCTCCGCCTCTGTCTGTCTGTCTGTCTCTCTCTCTCTGCCAGCTCCATTCCCTCTTCCCCCTCGGAGCTCCCAGGTTGCCCTGATGCTGATCCTGACTCCCAACACCTCCTCCTCCTCCTCAGATTCGGCTGTTGGAGGGGCCAGCGGCCGACAGGCCACAACATGTAGACACTGAACATAAACAAGCCAATGTACCTATCTCCACTTTGTACTCCCATCGGGACACAGTAGTTGAGTTCTAGTCGTGCAATGTTGCCAAGCCTCAGGACTATGCCAGCCCCATAAGACCACCGGATGCACTCGGCCAGTTTTTGAAGGTGAGCCCTTGGTCCTTCACCTAAGAAGTAAAAGGAAGATGGGAAGACTAGCAGCAGACATCGCCACAATCGATGCAGCTTGCAGAGCCTACGTAACTCCCCGCATTGCTGCATTTTAGCACTACGGAAGCTTCTGAACATTCTTCAAGTCCAGCCCCAGGTACAGCGCATTGCTGTAGTCCAGGCCCTTACCATAATTAAGGTTGCAGAGATTTCCAGCGTTGAGAAAAAAGTGCATTCGAAAGAGATCTCCAAAACCGCCTTGGCCTGGCCGAAAAGGAAGAGGGGTGTAGAGATGCAGACCCCCAGCCCAGTAAGCTTCTCCTCCGAGGTAATCGCCTGAAACCACAGAAAACATTTGCCAAATTACAAACCCAAGAGACCTTTTTCAAAGCAAAGATTCTTCTTCATCCGAAAGAAAAATTCCCAGTTATACTCTGCGGGTATTTTTTCTCACAAGAAATGCAACGAACTGTTTCAGGCAGCGTCTGATAAATCTTAGCAAACAGCAGCAACACAATTATAGTCAGTGGAGGATAGATACTGAATTGCTAGATAGGAAGCTAAAAAAAAAGCAACAGCGGTTGTAGCTGTTTGTCAGTCAGTTACCAATCTATGTGGTGGTGATGCAGTCTATCCCACATTTTTCTAACTTACCAAGAAATAAGTTGTGGTCTACTTTGTCAAAATGCCTTATTGAAATCTAAGTTCATTATGTCCACAGTATTTCGCTGGTCTTCCAATTTAATCACTTTGTCAAATAATAAGATTGAATATCTTGAGATAAAAGTTAAATCTCCCATCTAAAATAAATTACAATATTCTGATATAGACATAACTAGGATGCGAGTGACTATGTTCAGTGCGTTCCATTCCAAGTAATTTCACAACTGACACACAAACCAAAGCTGTGCAAAAGCCACTTTAAACACGGTGTCCACAGAATATTATTTAACATGGAATAGGTTTTATCGATGGTCTGAGATAAGAGGTAGAAATTAGATGAAGAAAGAGCATTGTTAAGTAAAATATGAACGTTGTTTATAAGTACAAGTATGCTAATATAGTTAACAGGAACATATACAGGCAAATATAATTGTAAAGTATGGTCAGAATTATTTTGTTGTATTATTATCATTACTTTCAGTATATGTGTTATTTTCTCTTTCCTTTTTGTAAAATGGTATGCCTGGACAATATGCTGTATTCAAAATACCTACATATAAATTTTAAAAAACTTGGAGAAAAAAAATCACAAATGTCCACTTTCTCTGTAAACAGAGCTCAGGAGGAACCCCAATTGTGATCGTGCTCTTGGGGAGCACAACTTTGTTCAGGGCCGAAGATGGCACTGTTCTGAAATTACTCAGCCTCTGAAAGAACAGCGGTTCCATCTTCTTTGAACTAGAACCTGTTTTTCTATATCCCTATCCTAGTGGATTCCAGACCGTGGCTTCCATTCCTTCGGCCAACAAGCCAGGATGGAGGTTTATAGTTTATACGTAAAACTGCTCAATTGTTAAGCAACCTTTCAGCAAGGATTGCTTGATCTTTAACACAACTGCTGAGTGACTGTTTAGAGAAAGGCATACCTTCACTTTGAGGTCCAATACTGTACATACTGAATCCACGTACACTTGTGGGTCCACCAAGATAAAACCTAAAGGGAAAGTGGAGAGAAAAAAAGAAGAAAAATTCAACGAAATATCTTTCTATATTACAAACTGCTAAGTGAACAATTGTAACTTGAACATTTTACAGTGTCATCTGCTTTATGTATTGGATGGATACCGGTCTCAGTGATTCTGACATTTTTTACCACTGCACATTTGCAGCCTAGGTAGTGTAAAGTACTGCAATAAACCCAGGGCCTTACATTAAAAATCTTTCTGATTAACAACTGAAACTGAATTAGCATACTAATAATAATAAAATAGTAATAATGTCTACCAGCAACGGTATGACAAAGTAGCAATAGTGCATTAGAAGATCTGCAAGAAATACCATTTGCCCGTAAACAAGAACTGTCGGGACCATAAAATAGAGCAAGTAATAGAAAATGAAAAGGTTCTCTGGGACTTTAGAATTCAAGCAGACAGGCACCTGCTGCATGACATCCCAGACAAAGTATCTGTCAATAAGAAAGACAAAAATGTCTGGATAGTGGATGTGGCAGGATCTGGAGACAGCAGAACCCAAGAAGAAAGAACTGGAGAAGGCTTTTAAACTATTGACTGGCAAAAATGCAACAGAAGTTTCATATTCTTCTATACAGTAGAAAAAAACTCCATTAAGACGACTATGTTTCTCCGAAATTACAACCTATCCCGAACATAATCCCTAGCCCGGTTTTCATACCTAATATAAGCCCTATACCAACCCTCCCAAAATAAGCCCTAGTTAAGCCCTGCTCACCATTTGGCTGTACAAAAGTTGAGGCAAGGCACAGGTATAAAAATCAAGCTAGGGTGGGGTAGGAGGGGAGGTGCCCCTCACACCCCACACCCGCTTACCTTGTTGTGCCAGTGGAGCCACTCAAGGCAGAACGCCATGAGGCTTGTCTCGTGGGTGCCGCCGCTCATGCACACAATGGCACAACACCACGCAGCGTCCATCCGCAAGCGGCTTCACCAGCGCAATGAGCCTCACGGCGTTCTGTCATGAGCGGCTCCACAGGCACAAGGTAAGTTGGTGCAGGATGCATTGGGCACCTCCACCTCCAAAATAAGACATCCCCGAAAATAAGCCCCAGTGCTTATTTCGGTGTTCAAAAGAAACTAAGACTGGGTCTTATTTTCAGGGAAACACGGGTACTAGTTATCATCCCCTGCTAAACCATTATATGCTCATGATAAACTAATTCATTCTAAGTAGTCCTCAAAGTACAACCATAATGCAGCCCAGAATTTCCATCATAAATCATGGTAGTGGTTAAGTGGGAGGATCTGATTTTATGGCTGGGCATCATCCATGGTTTCAGTCTCAGCAACTTCTGGATTGAATTCTGGGAGCTGAAGCCCACACATCTGAAATTTGCTGAGGCTGAAGAACACTGGTTGAGGTAACACGGCCTAATGGCAAACTCCTACATTATACCAAATGGAGGATTAGGTTGAGGGGACCTCAAGAGGATGAAATCTGTCAAGGGAATATGACAAAATGTGCTGCCTGTAATGAAGGGAGAATAAGTCCAATCAAAGCATGCCAATCAGCCCTACATACCTGTCTGCAATACTAGATGGTTTGTCTCCGATGGGAACCAACATTCCACCCCAAAGAGAAGCCGAGAGAACCTTCAGAAAAACAGAAATCTCTTAAGTGGAAGCTATTTATTACAATTCAGAATGTGTTAAAAAAAATAAAATGTTTGATCCAGCTGACTTTTTTTGCGCGCACTACACTTTTCTTAATAAATGTTTTCATTAGCAGAAAAGCATTTTCAGTTCATTCAAAAGAATGGGACTAAGATGAAACATCTGTGCCTGTACTCTCCAAGATCTCTGCCAGATCCTCCCAGGTCCCTGAAGGCCACTTTAAAAAGTCAGTCAAAACAGAAGCATACGTTATTTCCTTGGCCATCCTGTACACAACAACTTTGAATTGGTTTCAAATAGTTTCTTAACCTCATGAAAATAACTAAACTTTATCCCATGCAATCATTTTAGTTATCTCAGAGCTTCCACTACGATATTATCAAATATTTCTGAAACTGCTTTAGGTTTCAGAAGAATTTGTTCCATGACAGGGAGCGGCTGCCGTCCAAGAACCTATGACTGAAATCTCTCCTACCTCACATGACATACCCAAAATAGTAACATCTCTTACGGTTCCCTCCTTTGAAAAAGCTTGCCCACATAAGCCAATGTCTTAACTTTAGCAGCTTTAAGATGAATGGACTTCAACTCCCAGAATCTACTCACTTGCTGGCTGGTGAATTTTGGGAATTGAAGTCTTAAAGCTGCCACGGTTGAGAAATGCTGGTGTTAAGGAAAGAACTGGTTTTACACTGACCTGTTCATTCAGTGCTATACTTGTCAGGGTTACGAGTTGACAATACAATTCAATATTTTTTTAAAAAAATAAACATTCTAAATATGCTGTGTTATGTCTGTCATCTGCCACCTCAATGCTTGCTTGTGCTTCCTTATTATTCAGTGCCAGACTATTCCCTACTATTCAGTGCCATGAACTAAGGGGAGGGTTAGGGGAAAATGAAAGTAAGTGCTGTATTTCTTCAAGAAGCTGCTTCAAGATCACCCAGCATACCAGCTGCATGCCATCCTACACTTGACCGCTACAAAAACACCCTACCTGAAACTGAGAGGGGGTGGACAATGGAAGGTAACTAAAGGAAGAAACGGTTTAAGGGATTTGGGTGCACGATTCTCAGTTCTGGCTATATGCGTTACCGCGATACACTTGCCTTCCAATAAAAATATACCTTTCCCAACAAATGGAGCCAAGGATCGCTTCTATTTAGAGGTTTAAGTGGCAGCAGGTCTGACAATGACATTCCAAACGAATGATGAAGGAAGTCATTTCCTGCCAGGAACGAGTGAAAGGCCGAAGCGGAGGTCTTACCGAATCCCATAAGAGGTGCTTGTTTAACTGAAGTTCAAAATCCTCCTTCAGAAAGCTCACATCGCCACCAGTATATCCAGCAAGCTCCTGAAAAAAAAAAGGGGGATTTTTTGGGAGGGGGGAGGGGAAATTCAGAGACAATAAACTGGGTGCCTAATAATCTATTGATTTTAAACTAATAAACTTAGTGCTGCTATAAATGAAAATGACGCTATTTCAAAAACTGCTCGACTGTGCACAGAGCCAAGCTACATGATTGATGTGGAGGAGGGAATTCATGCTGCATACCTTGCAGTGCAGAAAGTATGCAGAGTATGACTGAATCGTAGAGCTGAAGGTAATTTAGAGGTTACCTAGTCCAATCTCCTTTCAGTGTGGCATTTCTAACAATCACCCAAGCCTCTCTTTGAAGACTGCCAGTGAAGGAGACCTTGTTCCATCGCGTGAAGCCTATTCCAAAAGCTGACCCTCATACAGTCAGGAAGTTCCTCCTGAATTCTAGCCTGAACTTCCTTTGCTGGAGTTCTAACTTATGGGTTGTGGTCCTGTCCTGTCTTTCTCAATGTGACAACTCTTCAGGTTATCTGAAGGCTTAATACATTTCCCTTCAGGTTTCTTTTTTGAAGGCTAAACTTATCCAGATCCTTCAACTATTTTCTAGAAGGTTTGATTTCTAGGCCCTTCTTTGAATTCCAGTCTATCAATGTCCTTTTTAGATTGTGGTGCCCAAATCTGGACATTGGATCGAGCTTTGGTGCTCTCTAAGTTTCCTTGTTTTCTTGCAGATGTTTCATTACCCAAAATAGCTATCATCTTCAGTGCTAGTAAGGAGCGAGGTTTGTTGTCATAATGGCTTGCCTTGTCAGTGTTGGTGGAGGTGTTCCACCAACAGGGCAAGCCACTAGAATGAAAACTGACAGCAAGCCAACCCCTTATTGACACTGATGTTGTTACCTAGTTTGAGCAATGAAACGTCTATAAGAAAACAAGCAAGCTCAGAGTCAAGGACCCCCTCATGACAACCCTGAGTGATAAATATTCTCCTTTCTCGGTACAAGACATAGAACAAAGTTACTTCCCATGATCTAAACCGGGTGTCTTCAAACTTGACAGCTTTAAGACTTGTAGACTTCAAGTCCCAGAATTCCTCCTCCAGCCATGTTAGCTCAGGAATTCTGGGAGTTGAAGTCCACAAGTCTTAAACATGCCAAGTTTGAAGACCCTTGGTCTATTCTATCTATTCTATCTCTCTCTTTCTCTCTCTATTCTACCTCTTGTTTATCTATCTATCTATCTATCTATCTATCTATCTATCTATCTATCTATCTATCTATCTATCTATCTATCTATCTATCTATTCTACCTCTCTTTATCTATCTATTCCAGGGGTTTTCAAACTTGGCAGCTTTAAGACTTGTAGACTTCAAGTCCCAGAATTCCTCCTCCAGTCAATGGTAGCTCAGGAATTCTGGGAGTTGAAGTCCACAAGTCTTAAACATGCCAAGTTTGAAGACCCTTAGTCTAAACCTTTGCTTCTTTTAATGCACCACAAGATAGCATTGGCAACTGCATCACAGTGCTGGCTCATGTTTAATTTGTGATTGACAAAGATTCACCATTCCCTTTTTCACAGATTACTGCCAGATCTGTGTAGTGGTAAAGCATCAGGCTAGAAACTGGAACTGAGTTCTAGTCCCACCTGAGGGACAATCCAACTTGGGTGACCTTGGGCCAATCACTTTATTTCAGCTCTTCAGGAAGAGGCAATGGCAAACTGCTTTTGAGACCTTGCCAATAATATTGCAGGGATTTATCCAGCAATTGCCAGGAATCAACACTGACTTGAAGGGACCCCCCCCAAAAAAAAAACCAAACCCCAACCCAGCCATATCCAATCTCCCCATTCGCTATTTGGATTTTCCACATTTCTTATCCAAATGCATTGTTTTTCTCCGTATTACAATGGAACTTAGCAAATGAGGTATTAATACCTGATTTATCTTCAGCAAAGCTCCTCGTTTAGGCAAGATTGACAAGTTTCGAGAATCAATTACCATGGCATGCTACAAACAAGAAACAAAATATGAAGTTTTGTGAGACAGAATTAAATGCTAACATTGTAGGCTGAGAAAACATTGCTTGGAATCTATTATTCTTTATTTCATTGTTACAGAGCTTCAAAAGGAAAAAGAGAGAGATTCTCTGACAGTTTTAAACTAAATATCTCCATACAGAACCAGTGGATTTGAATCCTTCTTAAGAATGAGCAACATTTTATCTTATTCTTTTTTTCAGCACTAAACAGTTCGTCTCATTTACCATACTAAACAGCCATCATTTGGCAAACTGTGTTACGTTAAAATTCGCATTCCAATTTTTAAAAACCTTACAGATACAGAAGACTTGAGCGAGTGTCCACTTTCTTCTCGAACAGAAAATGAGGCTGTTCTTGAAAGGCAGCCTAGTTCTCTCCAGACGGTCTCCCATTTTAGTGTGTGGTTGGTCTTCCAGATAGGAAACTTTGAAAGAAAAAAATATTTCAAATTTTGGATGAGGAAAAATATTATATATATTTTCTCCATCTTCCGTTTATTTCAGAGGTCTCCAAACTTGGCAACTTTAAGGCTTGTGGACTTCAACTCCTCGAATTCTTCCTCCAGTCATGTTAGCTCAGGAATTCTGGGATTCTCAGGAATTCCACAAGTCTTAAACTTGCCAAGTTTGAAGACCCTTGTAATAAACCAGGGATGGATTCACATATATAAAGTGGAATGTGTTATCAAAACCCAGCAAAATTATAAAAATGAATACAGCAGTAAAACATTTGCTGGTCACATTTGCATAATCTACCGTACAAGTAATGCTTGACTTACAAACAGTCCATTTAGTGACCGTTCAAAGTTACGATGACATTTAAAAAGCGACTTATGACCATTTTTCCCCCTTGCAATCAGTGGGGCATCCCCTTGGTCATGTGATCAAAATCTGGATGCTCAGCAACTGGCTCATATCTGTGACGTCTGCAGTGTCCTCGGGATCACATGTGTTCATCTTTTGCCGCAATGGAGCCCCGCATTTCTGTTGCTAAAGCAAGGCATTTGCTAAGTGAGTTTCACCCCATTTCATGAACTTTCTTGCCAGATTTGTTAAGTGAATCACTGCAGTTGTTAAGTTAATAATGGGGTTGTTAAGTAAACCTGGTTTAAGATGGCAATAGATGAACACTTGCAACCGTCATGACTCAGCTGAGATGGACTACTAGATACTGTGAGATTATCCCAGCCTCCTCCTGTCAGGGTTGCCACTATAGCCATAGGAATAACTTTATTTGTGAAAAGCAGGTATCAGTCAAGTCTAGCAGCTCTCCCTGAAATGAGGGGTGAGATGTTGAGATACAAGCCATACTGTCAACTTATAAAATATTTCTCTGGTCTTTTAGTTGCCAGCAGAAAAGGAGGGGGGAGCAGTGCAGCAGCTTGCAAAACCGAAACTGCATTCCATCAATGTTTTCATAGATCGTTTCGAGGCGACCGAACTTTCTGCCGTGCCAAATTCTAACTGGAGAGTATGGTTGATGACTCTTGGCTATGGATGTGTCCCATTGGAGAATATGAATTATGATACACCCAGAGGGTGGGGGAAAACCAGGGTCAAGGGTGACAATGATGTGCCTCAGAGTCGGCTAGCTGTCAGGGCTTGTCATGCCCCTGGTGGAGACTGACTCTGAGGGAGAGGAGGAACAGCCGACAGGAAGTAGAAGTGTGGCTCCAGAGATTGTGAAGGAGGCTGGAGAAGGACAGAGGCCGGCTGAGCAGTCAGGAGGACTCAAGCCCATTCCCTCTCCATCCAAGGGCACGCAGAGAGGAGAGGATAAAGGAGAGACGTGGTCTACTCTGGAGGAGAGGGCCTTGATCCTCTTCATGGGCTGCCGCTGTGACAACTGGATAAGAGGACGGACATGCATACGGGTGAATCCTGGAAATAAAGCATGGAAATATCTCTAGGTTATGGTTCCTCTCTGAGTTTGGCATCCTTCCCAGTGTGTGTTATCTGTGGACGTCCTCCAGCCCTTATCTTGCCTGGTTTGTGTTGTTTTTTTCCTTCTTCTTGTAACTGTTTGTGTGGGAATTTTTTTGTCTTCTGTCAAGAATAATCAGAGCTTGGAAGCAAAGTGAAGGAATAAAAAGGGCTTCATCTGTTTTCTGTGACTGTGTTTGTTTTGTAACCCACCCTGGGTCATCACAGATCTCCAGTAGTTACCCCCATTTAAATCATGAGTCTCCAGCAGGATTTTCAAAGCTCAAAGAAGATATATTAGGAGTAAACATGCCAGTGCTGCCTGGGTGTAGCCGATTCTGAAACACCCCATTCATTATCACCCTTGACCCTGGTTTTCCCTCCACCCCCTGGGTGTATCATAATTCATATTCTCCAATGGGACACATCCATAGCCAAGAGTCATCAATCATACTCTCCAGTTAGAATTTTGCACAGCAGAAAGTTTGGTCGCCTAGAAATTATCTATGAAAACATTTATGGACTGCACTTTCGGTTTTGCAAGCTGCTGCACTGCTCCCTTTCTGCTGACAACACTAAAAGACCAGAGAAATATTTTATCAGTTGACACATACCTTGCTAATTTCAAGAAGCTGTACGGGCACAAAAAATGATCAGTGCCTAATCCCATCCCAGTTTGTTGCAACACAACAGCAAAAATAAATAAAAATGCAATGACACAGGAACAGGAAATGTTATCTGTCAGCGAACCGCAAGATTATTTGCAATCCACTAAGAGCTTAATGACAGGAGCTTGATGTGGGCTATGCAGAAATCAGGACGGTGACCAGAGAAGCACTGACGTTAGGGCTGCGCAGTACCAAACTGGTGCTTCAGAGCCCATGGGAACACAGATGTAACATCTGCCCTCCGCTCCTTAAAGAGGCTGCACCTTTCCCCAGGGTGAGAATCTCAGGAAAAAAAGTCGCTGCCTCAAACAGTTGCAGACAGGTGTTTGTTTGGCTAACTCTCAACCACTTTTCTGAAATCCAGTCAAAAATTAGAATAGGATAGGATAGGATAGGAGCTGGAAGGGACCTTAGAAGTCTTCTAGTCCAGCCTCTTGCTCAAGCAGGACAATTTATACCAGTGTTGGTGAACCTTTTCAGCACCAAGTACCAAAACAAGAGAGGATGGAGCCTGTGTGCCAGCAACCGGAACAGCAGAGATGATTTTCTGGTTTCCGGGGCACACATGTGCACCCGCCAGCTGGTCCTCGTGAGCACATGCGTGCAAAAAACCAGAAAACCAGGTGGCCAGTGCGCATGCCGGAAACTGGAAGAGCAGCCGCCCGGTGCGTATGTGTGCACTGGGCAGCTGCTCTTCCGGTTTCCGGCACTCCCGCGCGTGTGAAGACCAACTGGCCGGCCAGAAGAGCAATGGGCAACGGCTCGCGTGCCCGGAGAAATGGCTCTGTGTGCCATTTCCGGCACGCTTGGCATAGGTTCGCCATCACAGACCTATACAATCTGAGACAAGTGATTGTCCAGTCTCTTCTTAATAATCTCCAGCACTATGCCATCCCAGTTATTCACCATCTTTCACTAACTAGTAAACAAGGTGGCTCCATTTTACCTACATTGACTTCGGTTGATATTCCTCTGTCAGTTTCACGTAAGGAACTCCAAGGAAATTGTCCAGTTATTTTGTACACGTTGAGAGAAATGCTGGAAACAAGCAAGACACCCAAAAAATTTAAAAAAAAAAAACTGCAACAAAATTCCAATATAGACTTGAGAAGGACAGAACACTTCTACTGCATTTGTCTCTATGAAGGATTTGACCCTAAAGAATAAAATGTACCACTGCACCTGAGAGTTGTTGTTGTTGTTTTTATACTTTTAAGGTTCGGGTTAAAAGAAAAAAAAGCTTATAGATTAAAAATAGCCCCTCCCCCATGGTCCACAGAAAAACCAGCCTCCACAGAACCGCTCCTTGGCACCCAAAAGGTTGGGGGCCGCTTTTATAAATAATGAAAATGCAAGGGATGATCTTACAGCCTGCCCACTAAGCAAATTGTCAGGAAAGCTGAAATCACCTGACTTTTTAATATATGCAAGAAAGAAAAAATAAGCTCAGAGTTGGTACATTCTTGGGGGGGGGGGGGAGTTATCAATGATCATACAATATTTATTCTGAAGAACCTTACAAAAACCTAAAGAGCAGCCCATTTATGTTTACTTGGTAACAAGCTCTCTTGATTTAATGGGAACTTTAGAGACTCTAAAAAATATATGCCCATAGCATTCACGTACTTTAAAAGTCTTACTTTCTTTCAAAGTGACCAGGCTGTGGTTTGAAGACAGAGAGACCGTATGAAGTTTCCTTGGTGCCATAGGAGAACTGGAACGTCACCTTCTCAGCACGCCCCAAAATATTAGGCAGTTTGAGTCCAAGGACCTGTAAAACACAATAGACCGCGTTCTGCCGGTGATCTCCAACAGACCTGTGCGTTCCCACAGGGAGGGCCTTCTCCGGGTGCCGTCGGCTTCTATGTGCCGTCTGGCGGCCCCCAGGAGTAGGGCCTTCTCTGTGGGGGCCCCCGCCCTCTGGAATGGTCTGCCCCCAGAGATACGCACCAACACGGACCTGAGAGCCTTCAGACGGGCGTTAAAAACTTGGCTCTTTGAGTAGGCTGGCCTAGGCTGACACATGATTTTAATTTTGTCTCACGTTTTTAATTGGTTTTGAATATTTGGGGTTTTAACTATTTTATGGGGGAGGAGCAATGTTTTTTAAATTTTTAAACAGCCTAAATTATTTAATCTGTTTTTAACTTTTGTACAGTGTATTGGGGTTTGTGATTGGCTGTGCACCGCCCTGAGTCCTTCGGGAGAAGGGCGGTATATAAGTATTAGTATAAATAAATAAATAAATAAATAAATAAATAAATAAATAAAAAAAGACAGTAAGCTGGTTTATGGCTCATACAGACACGCTCTCTACCATTAGCTTCTCTATCAGTTTTTTAAAACTTTCATTCTCCTTGCAATCTTAAAAAGCCAGTTCTTAACATTAATCGTTCCATATTTTGTTATTATCAACAAGAAAACTATCTCTCTTCCTTCCAGACAACAAAAAAATCACTTCTTGTTCCCTTAATCTAAGGCAGGGGTGTCAAATGCAATTCCACTGAGGGCTGCATCAGGGTTGTGTTTGACCTCCGGGGGTGTGTGTGACATCACTCGTGTTGGGGGTGCCTGTGGTCGCCCGAACATTCTGCCAATGAAAATAGGCTCCTGAGCTACATTTTTGGATGAGACGGTCTCCCTTCAACCCTCTGCCAGTGAAAATGGAGCACGCAAGGGCCACTTATGGTCCATTTTCGCTGGCAGAGGCACCACGGCCGGTCCTTTGCTGTTTCCAGAGCAGCCCCATGGGCCATATCTGGCCCGCAGGCCTTGAGTTTGACACCCCTGCTCGAAGGTAAAGGTGAAGATTTCCCCTGCCCAGGCATGTTCCACTTTAGGGAGTGGGGCTCATGTCCATTTCTTACGTTAGTCTAAGGTGGACTAATCTAAAAAGAATAGAACTCGTATTTCTAAGTAATTACAGAAAATTACAGAATAATCAGGCAGTGTACCATTGGAAGACTGTTTTCTCAAAATGAAGCCAAATCGTGTTATCTATTTAAATGGTCTAGTTGTCGTGTTTCAGAGCCGACACTCGGAATCAACCAATGATGCAAGACCTACCATGCTTCCTTCATTGTTGCCAACCATGGTATTGTAACTTCCAGTTAATCTTCTCAGTTCTGTTACATCAAAGGTGACGTCTAATCCATTTGGAAGAGCATTATCACCTAAATACACACACACACACACATTAGTCAGGGAAACAGCGCTGATCTGCCTGGTCAAAAAGATATGAACAATTTGAACAGTGAGATAGATTCAGCTTGAGTTGCACACAATTTTTTAATGTCAAAACTGGGCAAACTAGTTGTGATTTACTTGTCTCAGTGATACCACAGGCTTGGCGTGCATGCTGGGGTAGTGGTTACAGGGCCAGACTGACACCAAAGAGACCCAGGCTGAAGTTATCCACATTTTCTTTTAGGTTTCAAGTGGGAAAGCTAAGAACTTCCAGAAGCCTGACCTCTTACATCCCCAACTCTAGTCCTCTACTACCCTATTTCCCTGAAAATACGACCTACCCTGAAAGTAAGCTCTAGCTTGAATTTTACACGTGCACCCAATATAAGCCCTACCCACAAAATAAGCCCTAATTAAGATCCCACCCAACCCAGAGTGCATGGGTAAATATTAAGCTACGGTGGGGATGGGTTTGGTGGTGGAGCTGCCCTAACTGCCTTGCCAGCCTATTTCTTCTGCAGCCAGCAAGGCTTTCCTGAAGGCCTCTGGCCTTTGTATCCCAGGGTGGGATACAAAATAAACACAGTCACAAGAAACAGGCAAAGTTCCTTTTATTCCTTCACTTTGCTTCCAAGCTCCAAATATCTTTGACTGGAGACAAAAAACTCCCAGAGTTACAAGAAGGAGAAAATGCCATTTAAACTAAAAATGCCTATGAATTATAATGGCTTGAAGATGTCCACAGATATCAGAACACACACTGGGAAGGATGCCAAACTCAGAGAGGAACCATAACCTAGAGATATTTCCACGCTTTGTTTCCAGCACTTTCCCATAGGCATGTCTGTTCTCTTATTCAGTTGTCACAGCTGCAGCCCATGAAGAGGATCCTCCTGAGTAGACCACGTCTCTCCCTTATCCTCTCCTCTCTGCATGCCCTAGGATGGAGAATGGATGGGCCTGGATCCCCCTCTGACTGCCCAGCTGGCCTCTGCCCTTCCGTAGCCTCCTCCACAACCTCCGGAGCCACACTTCCACTCCCTGTTGGCTGTTCCTCCTGTCCCTCAGAGTCAGTCTCCACCAGGGGCTTACTTACCTTCTGTAGCTGATAACAACTGTTATCAACTGCAGAGGCCTTCAGGAAAGTTCCTGAAGGCCTCTGAAAGCAAAAAGGAGACGGGGGGGCGACACGCACACGTGAGGTAAATCAGTGGATGACATCCTCCGAAAATAAGACCTGGTGCCTTTTTGGTGGCAAAAAAATTATAAGACAGGGTCTTATTTTTGGGGAAGCACGGTAACTAGGAGCTGAGGGCAGAAAGCCCCAGGGGCCACCCAATTTCCCACTCTAATATAGGCAGCCTGACTCCAAGTATGACACCCACGGGGCTCAAGCTCTGACACAGTTAATTAAAATACTGGTCTCTACTTGAAGGTCTCCATCTGTTATCGGGTTTCGCTTCCTTAAGAAATACAGCCAGCCCTCGATTTACGACCACAATTGAGCCCAATGTTTATATTGGTAAGTGTTGTCGTTAGCCGGCAGCAGCTGCAGACAGTGGAGGAGAGCGAGGACTCAGATGAGGGGCCAGGACCATCAGAGAGTGGACTTCTGCCTTCAGAGATCGTGGGGGCTGGCAGCAGTGATGAGGAGGTTCCTGAGGAGTCTGTGCCAAGTACGCGTGCACGCAGGGCTGCTCGCAGGAAAGAACAGTTGCAGCAGCATGGGCAACTCGGGAGTAAGGCTGCAAGGTAATGGCCCCTCCCTCAAGAGGATAAAAGCCAGGTTTGAAGAAGCGTTCTTTGCAGAAGGCAAAGACGCTCTGTAACTCAGCCTCGTGGACATTATAGTTAGTATTTGAAAACTCTTGTAAACTATTTCCTTATCTGTGGGTTTTTTGGCAGCCTTAACAAACAACTTGACAAGGCTCTTTCTTGTCGGAGCTAATTAGTTGAAAGCAGCCTTTTATCTGTGAAGAAACAGAATTCGTGGATTAAACCTTAAAAAGTGGGGGTTGCTGCCCTTGTCTTGTGTTTGCTCTTGTAACCAGGTTGGGTCAGAACAGTAAGTGAGAAATTTCTTAAGTGAGTTCTGCCCCATTTTACAACTTTTCTTGCCATATTTGTCAAGGGAATCGCTGCAGTTGTTAAGTGAGCAACCCAGTTGTTAAGTGAATCTGGATTCCCCCCCCCCCCATTGACTTTGGTTGTCAGAAGGTGGCAAAAGGGAATCATATGACCCCAGGACACTGCAACCGTTGTAAAGATGAACAGGTTGTCATGTGTCCAAATGTAAATCACACGATCGTGAGTATGCTGCAATGGTCATAAGTGTGGAAAATAGTCATAGGTCACTTTTTCCAGTACTCTTGTAACTTCAAACGGCCACTAAATGTACTGCTGTAAGGCAAGGACTACCTGTACTACAGAAACTTCAAAAGAAGTTCTAACACCGATCTTTTTAATGGATGCTTTTTAATATAACAATTTAAAACTAATTTGCACTGAGGCTAAACCAGACTTCAGAACAAGTAAGAAACACCTAAATACACAACGGCAATTAGCAAGACTACTAGACTGGGTAAACCAGGCATGCAAGCAATATCCAAACTCCCAGTAAGCCTTGAGACTGGCCCTTCCACACTTTCCTAGTGCTCTCTTTCTGCATGCTGACTACTGCAAATGCAGCATGAAGTCTGCCATTGCTTCGATCCTCAGCAGAGAGATGAGCCAATACCCCCAAGACTCCCATCTCCAAAAGGGGAAGGAAACCTGGCGGAAGGGCAGGCTCATCCCTTGATCTGGCTTAGCTGGGATTAAGTGGAATTAGCTGGGCCTCGCTACTGTGCATAAAATGTACTCTTCCTTTTTTATTTCACTTGACTTTTGTTTTGGTCCAAGATTGGCAATTTAAAAGATTTAATTATAAACAGATCAAGGGGGGGAGGGGGGGAAACAGCGCTATAATCAGGAAAGGACTATCATTATTGTAGGGAAACAATTCTTTTTCTGGCAATTTAAGTGTATGTTGAAAAAGCAAACAACCTGATGTCTTCTGTAATAAACTGACTACAAATCCCAAGATCAAAAATGCTGGGTGGGCTACTGATCCACATCTTACAACTGTTTTGTCTTCAATCAACGTTATGAGAATCTTTCCAATCGCTCCGTGCAGGGATCAATACAACAACCCATCACTTCAAATGATTTGAATGTGATTTGATTTGATTTCAACTGATGAGAAGGGAGCCAAAGGTACTTTTTCAAGAGGCAACTGGTCTTTCTGGTTTTTCTTTGAAGGCATTTCGCTTCTCATCCAAGAAGCGTCTTCAGCTAATCAAGGAGAGAAGCAGCCTGGAAGTAAGGAGAGGTTTCCTAACAGTGAGAACAATTAACCAGTGAAAAAGCTTGCCTTCAGAAATTGTGGGTGCTCACAAAATTGGAGAAATGAAAAAATTCCGACAGAAGAGGAAATAATTAAGAAAATAATGGAATGTGCAGAAATGAGTAGATTAACAATGGCAATTAGAGAACAAGAAGAAAAAGACTATTATAAAATTTGGAATTTATTTTATGAATAGTTGGATAGGAGAATAAAGAATTGAATTATATAAGTATAGTATAACATATTGTTACTGATAGAGTAAGAAAATGAACTTGAAATATTGAAAGTTAAGGATTTAAAAGTTAAGGATAATAGAATAAGCGACGTGTGATATAAAATATTGATAAGAACAATTATAAATATATATAAGTTAAATATGTAGGATATTATTTTGTGCACGAAGAAATATGTACTCAACTGACACACTGTGGAACAGAAAGGTTTTATGTTTGTTTGTTTTAACTTTTATTTAAAAAAGAAAAAGAAATTGTGGGTGCTCTATCACTGGAGGTTTTTAAGAAAAGTCTGGACAGTCATTTGTCTGGAATGCTACAGGGCTGTGATGGCGAAACTATGGCACGCATGCCGGAAGTGGCACACACAGCCATTTCTGCCAGCACGCAAGAGGTCGCCCGGAAGAGCCCCACTGCACAGGCATGCACGACCGACAGCTGATTGTTGGGTATCTGGCATGCATACGCAGTGGGTAGGGGTGTGCGGGAGATGTGCACGCATGCGTAGAGATGCACAGCACAGGAGAATCGCACACGCATGAAAGAGATGCATTGCGCACATGGCATCGCACACGCATGCGCAGAGACGCGTAGCACGCACAGGGGGGCGCGCGCATTGCCTTTTGGATGCTGGTTTGCGAGCACAATTTTCTGCACAGGGGCCCAAAAGGGCTAGCCACCACTGCTATATGGTCTCCTGCTTGAGCAGGGAGTTGAACTAGAAAACCTCTGTTAACCTTTGTTAAAATCCTGTTATTATTACCTTGACATGTATCAATCAGTACATCAACTTGTCTGAATATTCCTAGGCGGAGGAGCTTTTCACGAGCTTCATGTGATTTCCTCATCACCTTCAAAATATAAAAGTCATGCCCAAATATAACCAAATTATTACAAATATTTCCAATACTGATGTGTTAAATCGACACCATCATTTGGTGCCAGTTAATACAACTAACTCAATGAGCTCTGCATGTTCATAAAAGAAATTGGATTTTCTGAGTACTGTACTTGAATTTTTACAAAATTAGATTTTTTTGGATTACATACTATGTACTTATCCTTCCATTAAAAAAGGATAACCAACTCCCCAGAGATACTTTACTGTCTTGAAAATCAATTCCTTTCTCAGGTATGTGCACAGGTACATATTTGAGTAATTTACTGATCCAGATTTCAAGATCAGATGTAGAATTGAAGAGGTATGGAAAGATCAGGGCAACATGGAAAAGCTACACAAAGAAACTGACATTAACTACGGAATGTTTCATATAATTTAATGAAAATATGCAACACTGAAGCTTAAAATGCCTGTGGCAGCTCATTTCATACACAAATCAGAGAGCTGAGTTTGAGATGATTCATACTGAAACTCCCTACATACCACGATGTTACAAATAACCCCTGAAATTCGTAAATCTGTATCCATCAGATTAAAAAAAATCAGTTATCTTTCCACAATCCCAAATTGATATAGTTCAAAACCTGCTTCCAAAATACTAAACATTTTTTAGTAAAGTTTTACAAGATTATTTGGGCACACAAGTTGAGCAATCATATTTTTCAAATTTCTAGGAATTAAATAAAACTATTGATATGACATAGTTGTTGAGATTTTTGGAAAGTATGTTAAGGAATTTTTAGTACTCACATCAATCAGATTTTTAGCTTTGAAAACTTCACCAATTTCATACATAATAATATCATCTTTAGTTCTTCCAAGTCCCTCAAAGTGTATATGCTGAACAACAACCTAAAAACCAAAGTAATAAGTATTAAATAATGGGCGGATATTGGAAATTATTGAATTTGTAGATATAATGATTCCATCAGCATGAAGATTTTGTCACAAATTTTGTGAAGAGATACATTCAATATTAAGGAGATCTTTTACTTTCCAAAAGTTGGGATTATCTAGACCAGGAGTTGCCAACCTTTTGGATCTCAGGGATCACCGAACTCATAATTTTAAATCCTGCGGACCACTAATATGAATCTTGACTGACGGTGGCTTGCTGACGTTTTCTCAGAGTCTCTGCAGAAAGCAGCAGAGACCCTGGGAAAATCCCCAAAAAGATCTGCAGGAAAATTCCTCAACCAGTTTTCCTACTGATCAATCATTCTTTATCTGGGATTGCAGGATAAGCGTCTCCAGCTCTGTTCTCAGGGAGGGAGGGAGAGAGAGAGAGACTTTTGGCTTAATGCAAGGAAAGCAGCAGAAGCAGCAGAAGTCTTTCTTTCTCTGCCCCAAACTTCGCCCAAAATGACTCTTTGTTGAGACTTGTCATGTCAGGGCAGCGTCTTGGAGCAGGATGCCTTGCAGGATCCCAAAGACTCATTTCTGGTGGAGTTCGGAGGAGAGAAAGAAAGACTTTTGCTGCTTTCCTCGCATGCAGCCAAAAGCAGAAGAAAGAAGCGGAAAGAAGTAGCCCAGTGGCCAGGCCGGACACATGGAGTGAGTGGGGCAAGTTCCCCCCTCCACCCTTTCCCCCCCTCCTCACTACCTCATATACACAATGCAAGCAACACAAGCCTTGTGTTCCCGCAGGCCATGTAGGCAGCACAGCCTTGTGTTCCCACGCAGCCTGGATTAATTGCTTTGGGGGTGACTTTTCTCTGTGGACCACCAAAATTTTCTTGAGAACCACCAGTGGTCCCCGGCACACTGGTTGGTGACCACTGATCTAGACTAAACAATTTCAGCGAGAAGACCAATATTTTTAATTGCTCCAAGGTCTTCAAAACTGAAGCCTAGGATTTTATTTTAATAAGTTAGATCAAGTAAAATGCCTCCCCTATACAAACCCATTAAATACAACATCTTAGTTTTTCTTGTATGTTTCCCAAAAGAGGTAATTGTGTCCTTCTGCTTAAGATTTTTACTTTTTTTAAAAATTACTTAGCTACATTAGCCCACCTGAATTTACGTAAGGTGACACATAAAAGGACAACTTTATTTCTAAATGTATCAGGCACAGTTGTTTCAAAGATGCATCATTTGTAATAGTAATCATTTTTATTGCATAAAATACAATACTCTATATCAGAGATCTCCAACCTTGGCAACTTTAAGCCTGGCGGACTTCAACTCCCAGAATTCCCCAGTTGCTGGCTGGGAAATTCTGGGAATTGAAGTCCACCAGGCTTAAAGTTGCCAAGGTTGGAGACCCCTGCTTGATAACAGTGGTCCCTAACTTTTTGGTACCAGGGACCAATTTGATGGAAGATCATTTTTCCAAACTGGGTGAGGGGAGGAGTTCGCAACTTAGATCCCTCGCATATTTACAGCAAGGTTCCCACTCCTATGAGAATCTAATGCCTGATGAGCCGAGATGGAGCTGAGGCGGTGACACTAACTCTGGGGAGAAGCTGCAAATAACGATGAAGCTTCATTCATTCACTCGCTGTTCACCTCCAGCTGTGCAGCCCAGTTTTTAACAGGACACAGACTGGGAGCGGTCTGTGGTCCATGTTTTGGGGGGGCCCTGCTCTACATAACCAAGTGAAAGGCAGGAAACCCTTAGACTTACATCTTTATTTTCAAGAATTTCTTGTTTAGTTTCTGGTTCAACCTCCACAAGCTCTGCTTCTTCACCACCAAAATCAGGACCACTCGTGGGAAGAGGCTCCAAACTCTGAAAATGAAGATTCAGTCGTTTATAATCGATCAAATAAACTACTAGATTACTGATCTATTTCTTTTTCCAAGAAGAAGTGTTATGTGTTAACTAGGTACCATCAGCTTCCCTTTACACTGGAGACACAAGTACATGGGATAATGTTGTGGTCATGCAGTACAGGTGTGCATCACTATTTCACTACAAATATTAGCAGTTGGGGTATCTAAAGATGAGCCCTGGGCTACACCATGAAGGACAATAAGTCAGCGCTTGGGACACCAAAGTTTCTTCCCCTAGCTGTCCTCTCCTTACTTCCTTCACTGCCACACTCAACTTTAGTTTTCAGCATTTATTGAGCCTTAACGTCTTGGCTTTTCAATTGTGATCATTTTACGGTGTATGGACTTCAACTTCCAGAATATCTCAGCCAGCACGGATGGGGAATATTTGCCCATCAGGTCAGGGTAAATCTAATGGGCCCACCAGAATCCACAGTGAGTAGCCCATGCATTGCCTGATACAGGTAGTTGCTGACCTACGACTACAATTGGGCCCAAAATTTCTGTTGTTAAGCAGGACATTTGTTAGAAGAGTTTTGCCGCATTTTAAGTCCTTCCCTGACACATCTGTTACGTGAATCACGGCTGTTGATAAGTTATTAACCTGGTTGTTAAGTGAATCTGGCTTCCACATTGACTTTGCTTGTCAGAAGGTTGCAAAATGTGATCACGTGACCTTGGGGCACAGCAATGGTCCTAAGTATGAGTCAATTGCCAAGCCTCTGAATTTTGATCACATGAACATGGGGATGCTTCAAAGGCCGTAACTATGAGAAACGGCCATAAGTTCACATAATATTTTCAATGCCGTTACTTTGAACAGTCACTAAATGAATTGTTTAAGCCGAGGACTACCTGTATTGGACAGTCTGATACTGGGTGCCAATCTCTTGAAAGCTCCTCTTAGTGGGAGCAGCCAAGAATAAAACCTCTCAGTCCAGCCCACCAGGCAGGGCGGTTGTTCCAGAAAACAAAAGCAGGGAGGACGAGGCGCTGCCCAAAATACAGGTAGTCCTCGACTTACAACCACACACTTGAGCTCATCGTTTCCGTGGTTAAGCGAGACATCTAAGTGATCTTTGTCCTGTTTTACGACATTCCTTGCCATGGTTATTAAGTGAATCACAGCAGTTGATAAGTTAGTAGCCCGGTTCTTAAGTGAATCTGGCATCTCCCCCCCACCAACCCGATTGACTTCGCTTGTTGGAAGGTCGCAAAAAAGGAACCGGTGACCCCGGGACACAGCAATGCGGTCATAAGTCTGAGTCAGTCACCAAGCCTCTGAATTTCCATCACAAGATGGTGCAAAAGGATGAAAACCGGTCCTAAGTCACATTTTTTCCCAGTGCCGCTGTGAACGGTCACTAAACGAACCGCTGCCAATCGAGGACTGCCCGCAAAGGCGCGGTGGAAAAAGAATAATGAATGCCATCAATGGATCCAACTGACATATTTTGGGGGGTGTCTTTTTTCCACTTTATTTAAAACAGGAAAGGATTGAACGGCAACCCCTTTCTCTCCCCCAACACACGCCCGGGGGGGGGGGGCTCTTCCACGCAACCGAGACCCTCCCTCCTTTTGCTGGGACATCCGAGGTCAGTCGGCTCGGGAGAGGCGCCCAGGCGGTTAGAAGCTCCCACCGTCCCCGGAGAGGGCACTCTGCACACGCCCAGAGGACCACCGTCGCCCCGTGCCTCCCTCCCCCTCCAAGGTCAGCCGGGCGAGCTCCTACCCGCGCGTGAACCGTCCCCATGGCCTCGGCCTCGGCCTCGAAAGCGCGCCGCTCCGCCTCCTGCGCATGCGCAGCGGCTCACCTCCTCTTTCTTCTCTTCTTCTTCCGGAAGCTCCGAGGCGAAGGTCGTTTCTTGATTGGGCCGAAGATGAAAAAGGGGCGGAAAAGGATCGCTTCCCCCCCCCCCACTCCCCCCTACGGCCAGCGTGAGTCTTTAGAGATAGAAATTATAGCGAGTCCCCCGTGCCAACACTTCCGGCAGTTCTTTTCGTTTCCAGCTGTTTCTCTCCTTAGGGCGGGAGTGGCAAGGCTGCGTAGAGGCCCAATCAGCCACTGGAGTGCAGCAAAGGCACGCTGAACATAAACCCTCCGCTGTCCTCTGGCTGAAGGCGGTAAGGAGTTTTGCCCCATTTTACAACCTTCCTTGCCACAGCTGTTAAATGAATCACTGCAGTTGATACGTCAGTAACTTGGTTGTTAAGTGACTCTGGCTTCCCCACTGAGTGTTTGTCCGATCACATCCTCTTGGGATACTGCCACCGTCATAAATATGAACCAGTTGCCAAGCGGCTGAATTTTGATCAGGTGACCGTGCAAGGGTCGTAACTCTGAAAAATGGTCACAAGTCACTTTTTCTAGTGCTGTTATAACTTTGAACGATCGCTAAACGAAGTCTTGTTAAGTTAAGGGCTACCTGTAATTGTACAACTATAGGAATTATGGGATCAAAGGCTTGGAGTTCATTTGCTCAATAGAGGATCTGCCAGAAATGTATTTTTTCAAACTTGGCAATGTTAAATAGAATAGAATTCTTTATTGGCCAAGTGTGATTGGACACACAAGGAATTTGTCTTGATGCAAATGCTCTCAGTATACATAAAAGAAAAGATACATTCATCAAGAGTCAAAAATTGTAAGGTACAACACTTAATAATAGTCAGAGGGTACAATAAGCAATCAAATCATACTAGGGAACAGTCAATATATATCATAAGGATACAAGCGACAAAGTTACAGTCATACAGTCACAAGTGGGAGGGATGGGTGTTAAGGAGCGATGAGAAGATTAACAGTAATAGTAATGCAGACTTTGTAAATAGTTGGACAGTGTTGAGGGAATTGTTTAGCAGAGTGATGGCGTTCGGGAAAAAACTGTTGTGTCTAGTTGTTCT
The DNA here is from genome assembly GCA_023653725.1 of Bungarus multicinctus. Classification (NCBI taxonomy): domain Eukaryota; kingdom Metazoa; phylum Chordata; class Lepidosauria; order Squamata; family Elapidae; genus Bungarus; species Bungarus multicinctus. The sequence continues at coordinate 18,839,434 of CM042848.1, read as the reverse complement.
AGTGTGCAGTGCTCTATAGCAACGTTTTGAGGTTAGGAGTTGAAACAGTTTATGTCTGGGATGTGAAGGGTCTGTAAGTATTTTCACAGTCCTCTTTGACTCGTGCAGTATACAGGTCCTCAATGGAAGGCAGGTTGGTAGTAATTGAGATATAGATTTTAATTCCCAGAATCCCCCAGCCAACCTACTAAAACTGACCACTTCATTTTGCAGCCTTACTAAAGGCTGGCAGCTGATAGAATCTTCCTGTGAGGTTTTGCTTCTCCCTTTTTGGAAAAGAGGGAATGATTCTGCTCCTTGAAAACCCTTGAAGATGGACGACCTGTCACCCCTAACCATCTCTTTTGAAGGCTTAGCATGCCCAAATCTTTACACCATTCCTCGGCGGGTTTAGTTTTCTCACCATTCACTATCTTCTTTGGCCTTTCTCAAAACATTATTCCAATTTATCCTTGCTATTTCTGACTCTGGTGCTCCTCATCGTTCCTGGTGGAATCCAACCAAAGCAAAATGGATTAATCAGCTCCCAAAGTCTGGACTTTATGCTCCTGTTAATGCTGCCCAAGATAGCACTGGCATTTTTAACAACTGCATCACACTGCTGGTTCATGTTTAACTGGCGGTCAACAAAGACCCACGTAGATATGCTACTACTAAGCCAAGTCTTCCCCATCCTATCCTGGCTCCTTACCGTTTTTCCCCCTGCCCAGCTGCAAAACTGTCCATTTCTCTCTTATTAAATGCCATCTTATTTATTTTGGCCATCTGCTCAACCCTTCCTAGACCATTCTTTTGAGTCTTTTCTCTCTCACCTTACAGGACACCTATCCCAGCTTTGTGTCATCTGTCAACTTTTTATATGCCCACCAGAGGTGGTATTCAGCAGCATCTGACCAGTTCTGGAGAATCGGTAAGCAGAAATTTTGAATAGTTTGGAGAACCTGCAAACACCACCTCTGACTCGCCCTGTCCCCATCTATTCTCTGCCTCCCATTGAGTCCCAGCTAACAAGCTATCGGCTGGCTCTTCTTTTGTTGCTCTGCACAGGAGAACGGAGCTGGAAAGCAGGTTAGTGGGATGGGGAGAGAATGGGGATTTTGCAGTATCCTTCCCTCAGGAGTGGGGTGGAAATAGGGATTTTATAGTATTCTTCCCCTGCCACATCCATCAAGCCATTCCTACCAAGCCACGCCCACAGAACCGGTAGTAAAAATTTTTGAATCCCACCACTGATGCCCCCTCAACTCCCTCATCCAAGCTCATTGAAAACATGCTGAACAGGAGCATCCACTGACCCTCTACTTGATATTCTGAAGGTCACTCACACAGGTGTTTCATTCGCCGAGTCCTCCATTCGACCGACCACGTGCCTTTCTCACAACATCGTTCAGCCATCTTTTACCCGTTTGCCACATTCTGAAGGAGAATGCAGTCAAGCTCTCCATCTAAAAAACTTTGCTTAGAGTGGGGTGTGTGTGTCAAACTGGACTTCTTCGATGGCCGGATCAGCATTGTAGTTCTCCGTGGGCGAGCCGGGAGGGGCAGGGGAGAGACAGGACAGATGCCTCCTAAAGCACCCCCCTGGCCAAAATGGGGCACGGTAGGCCACACATATCCCCCCACACACACTTATTTTCAGCCTGGACAGCCTCCTGCAGCACTTTAACTGGCCAAAACAGGGTGTGTATGTTCCCCCTCCCAACCCATTTTTTGCTAGCAGAGGCACTATGGGCCAGTCCTCTGCTATTTTCAGGCCAGCCCTGCAGGCCAGATTTAAACACCCCGCAGGCTGGATCTGGCCTGCACGCCTTGAGTTTCACACGCCTTGAGTTTGACATACAGATACTATGGCTACAGCATTTCCTTAAGCCGCTTAGCTAGTCATTATATCAAAGAAGAGCATAAAGTTAATTCAACAGAATCACTTTCTTAAATATCCATGCTCGTTTTTGCTGAGGGCACTTTGTCTCTCCAAAGGTTCAGAGATGCTGTTGGATCACCACTTCAAGACCCTTTCTGCTACAAATCCAGATTTCCCACGTCCTCTTCCTTCCACCTTTTGAAGATTAGGAATACATTGGATCTCCTCCAATCTTCTGGGATCTCACTGGTCTTCAGGAGTTCTCCAGGATTTCTAAGAGTGGTTCTTGAGTCACTTCTTTTAGTCCTTCAGGATTTTGAGAGATCAATCAGCTGGTCCCGGAGACTTGAATTCATTTAAATTAGCCAAGTTCTCTCTTAGTTCCTCCTTGCGTATATTCTAAACTTCAGTTTCTTTCTTCTTTTGGCAGCATAAGCCAGTGCCCCATTTCCTTTCTGAGATATGAAATTCTGCATTCTCATTTTGATTATCTCTCATGATAGACCCATACACTCTTAGGCTTTTCTTATTTCTAACTTATCAAAAGTAATTTTGTTTTTGTAATTGCTCAAGTTTCAGTTTATTCTGAACACCAGCCTTTTTGGAAATTATGTCTATAGTTTCTGAAGACTACTTACATTCCTCTTTAGTGATGTGCCCCTATTTCTTGTATTTTTTCCCTTCTTAAGCTTTTTAGAGTTTTATTTATGATAAGGTTCCAAATCTCTCTGGAGTCATACATTCTACCAATTCAAAATTATACTTAAAGGATTTTAATGGTTGATATGATGCTTACACTTCGGTTTCACACTAATAAAACCTTTTTCAAGTTGAGTTTGGCTTCTGGTGATTTCATAGATACATCCCTGTATGTTTTCTTGGTCACAGAATGGAATTGTTCTCTTAGGACATAATTTCAGCTTCTCAGTCTAATGTAAACTGTTGAATTTCCTGAACACTTAACATGAGGTTCAACTTTGCTGAATTATTGGAAGCCAAGATCACCAGAAATCTGGAATGCTTTATTCCTAAGTCACAGCATCTCTAAATATTGTTACTTATTTTATTGAAAGTAATCTATGTACAATAAGGCCATTCTTTTCTGTTCCATTTACTACAAACAGCAACTAAACAATTTTGCTCTGAACCATTACCTATTCAAAATATTCTGTCTCCTATAAATTCGTTTTTAATATTTTTCTGTCTTCCAATTGCCACAGCCTGCATTTTCTTTTCAATGCTTTAAAAAGTAAAGAACGTCTGACAAATTTAGAAAGAACTCTGAACCCAGATAATTACTGAAGGAGAGCTATAATCCTTTTGTGTATATACACATGGATTTTGCATTCAATTTAAAACCTCCACCTTGCCTCCCCACCAAAATGTCTCTGTTTAAACGACTTGATCCACCCCCCAAAGGACAAATAGGCTGAAAAACAGCTTGTATCCCAGGGCCGTAGCTCTTTTGAATTCTGCTGTATAGTGCAGCAGTGTTGGTATGGTGTCGGGGGTTTCTGGTTCAATGTGTGAAGAGTGAAGGATGTGTGTTTGTGTTTATTTTCATGATCATGGTCATGATGTGCACTGAAGATAGTGTTTGATTTCATTGTACGAGGTGCAATGACAATAAACTAAACAATCTCAGAATATGATTCATAAAATGTTAAAACAAAGCCAAATACTCTGCATGGGTTTTATGTTTTATAGTCATTTGAATTTTTTATGAAAAGGATCAGATCGCATAAACTGTTGTTTGTAAGGAGCTTTGTTAAATCATTGTGAAAAATGGAATTATAGAAAGGAACATTTTACCATTTGCAAAAAAAAAAATACTCATAGAAACACAATGTTTACTGTTTTGGGCGATGATTCAAATGTCAACTTGCACAATTATGAACAATTAAAGTGGTAGAGAAATGCAATATATTCATAGATCACATCATAAAGCTGTTTTATCCAACAATTAAGCATTTGACTTGTGATAATGAAAATACCGTGATCACCAAACACAGAGTCTCTTTATTCTTCTTTAAAAACACTGCTGATTGCAGAAATATTACAAATAGTTCATTTTGGAAACACAATAAAAGTTTAGGAAAATAAGTATGACCAGCCATCACACAAAACAGTACTTAGGCACTGGCTGAAAATAGCACCAAAAGAATATAAATAAGTCTGTGTCCATGCTATTAAATGTTTAACATTGAAAAAACCTGTTTTAACTACATTTCATTCCACTTCTCTACACTCAGCATTTCTTAGATTTTCTTTAAAATACCTAAAAGGAAAATCTCTTAACAGATTTTTTGTCAAAACAAAACCTGCTAAAAAGTTGACAATTAATTTGAAATAAATAAAAGCAGCTGGTTGGATTCCTATGGGGATATTATTCTCCACTTAATTTGTAACAAGTCTCCAACCTAACCCTAACCTTTTGATTAGAAAATTTATAATACCTCACAAGAAAATATTCTAATAAAGAACTGCCATTACAGATACTTTAACCCATTGCAGTGCCAACGTGCAGAGCTAGTAAGTTGCTCATAGCAAAAGTCTGATTTTCCAAAATACAACTTTAATATTTGTGCACCATGTGCAAGAATTCCTGTCACTTTATGCAGCAAATACTAACACCTAAAGTATCAAATACTGTATTCCACAGAAATTGCTGAATCCATTTGAAATATGGCTGATTTATGATATCGTATTATTGTTGCTTCCTACTATTATTGCAAATTAAAGCTTAAGTTGTATGCGTGTTCATAAAACCTGGACTGAATAATATATGGAATTTATTTATAATTTAAATTTAAAAGGAAGAAAAGAGGATATCGTATGAGTTTTCTGTTCTGAATGCCTTTGCTCATTTTTTTGTTCTGAGGTAAATCAGAAGAGCATGGGAAAAACTTTCAAGATCTACAAATTCCAAATCACATAGTTTTACTCCTGTTAAGAAAATTGCACAATATATTTCTTAGTGACATCTGCTCTCAAGCTCACTAATGTAATAAGTGTAATTTAAAAACCCTGCATCTCTCTTCCACCAATGAGTTATTTTTTATAATTCATTTTATTCATTTGAATTAAAGATATCTAGATGTAAAGTCTACATCATTCATGGAAAATAAAATGCTGGTTTAGATACTCTAGAGCAGTGTTTCTCAACTCTGACATTTTTAAGACATGTGGACTTCAATTTCCAGAATTTCCCCAGTCCACGTATCTTAGTTGCCAAGGTTGAGAAACCCTGCTCTAGGACATTCATAGATGGGTAGACTTCAACTCCCAGAATTCTCAGTACAGGTCATGCTGCTTGGGAATTCTGGGAAATGAAGTCTACACTTTTGGAGGGCTTCCAGCTTAGAGTGGTGTCTTCAGTGAACTTCAAGGGGGAGAAAAGGAGATGGAAGCCTCTCTAGCAGTAGTAGTAGCAGCAGTAGTAGTAGTAGTAGTAGTGTGTGTGTGTGTGTGTGGCAGTCAAGGAGTTTTAAATAAAAAAGAAGACGTGACATGAGATTCATTCCATCCCAACTAGTGCTCCTGGAGATTAATTTCAGGAAAAGTCCAATAAAAAGAGGAGAAATTGGGACCTCCAGAAATTCCCCCAAGCCCCCCATTTCCAACAGCCCCGATAACATTAACAATATAAACAATACATTTTTAATGAAAAAATAGTTTTTTCCTGTTTAAAAAATAAGGGTATCGAACATCATTCCTCTCTGCTCCCAATCTGCCTACCTGTGGTAGGCAGGATGTTTTCTTCATTTTGAATGAGACCTCCCTGCCAGATACGTCAAGTTAAAAAAAGAAACTCCTCAAAGAACTTGTATTTTCTATCTCTTTAAGTAGGAGATGTGTAATTCCACACAAGTGTGGGAAAAAAATCCTCTCAAAAAGTCACACAAGTGCTACAAATCTTACTCTAATTTTTTTTTAACAACAAAAAAAGTTAACTTTGTCCTACTAATGCTTATCCCAATATCAAACCATCAACAGAAGAGTTGCAGATTGTCTTCCTGCTGAATTTCTTTTGGTTTGTTTGTTTGTTTGGGTACAAAAATGCTCTAATGCGCTTCAGCTTTCTCAACCCTTTGTCCACAATCAAGAAACTAGACAAGAAAGAAGCCTAGTTGTCATAAAAGATGCCTCAAAGGCAACCGAGTTGTAAACAAAGTCGTGTTTCCCAACCTCAGCAACTTTCAGGGTGGGCTTCAACTCCCAGAATTCGGATGTAGTGGTATGTTGAACTGAAAGTCTACTTCAACTTAGCACCTTAGCACCTCAAAGTTGCTCAGATTGAGAAGCAGTATCCTAAAGATTGTTTGGCAAAGTGCTAGAAGAATACATACCTCAAAGATGTAAATTTCCCTGCCTAATGTTGTAGCCCCCCGAGCTAATCTTCAGAGACAGAATAAAAACTTTTCTCGGAGGATGAGTCAATATCCGTAGACACTCCGGATGTTTCAGTGTCCATGAAAAAGGAAGCGACGGAACCAGAGATGTCGGAATTACTAACGGCACCCTTCCCCTTCATCAAGTCTTCATAACAGGGGAGACTCCAGAGCCATTCTTCAAGATTGGGGGAAGAGTGAGAGGCTTTAGGAGGTGGGTAGGACAGATGAAGGCAAGGGTTCCCTGGGGCCGTCTGGCATTTTCTGAGTAGGATTTCACTTATTTTGCTATAAGGACAACAAGAAATCATTATTAGTAAGCCTGGAATTGTTTTTTTTCTGGGGAGAAATAACAGAATAACAGAGTTGGACATGACCTTGGAGGCCTTCTAGTCTAAGCCCCTACTCAAGACTCTGAGAAGACTCTATAACAGTGGTTGCCAACTAGTGGGCTGGGGACCACTGGAGGTCCGTGAGAATATTTTGGTGGTCCACAGAGAAATGTCACCTCCAAAGCACCCCCCAAAGCAATTAATCCAGGCTGCACAAGAGCACAAGGCTGCGCTGCCCACATGGCCCGCCGGAACACAAGGCTTGCATCGCTTGCATTGCGAACAAACTCCACCAGAAATGAGTTTTTGCGACCCTGTAAGGCATCCTGCTCCAAGAGGCTGTGCCAGCAAAGACTCATTTCTGGTGGAGTTTGGGGGAGAGAAAGAAAAACTTCTTCTGCTTCTGCTGCTTTTCTTGCATGAAGCCAAAAGTCTCTCTCTCTCTCTCTCTCTCTCTCTCTCTCTCTCCCTCCCCCTGAGAATTGAACTGGAGACTGTATCCTGTGATCCTAAATAAAGAATGATCGATCGGTAGCAAAACAGGGTGGGGAATTTTCCTGCAGACTTTTTGGGGGGTTTTCCCAGGGTCTCTAGTCCACAGGATTTAAAATTATGAGTTTGGTGGTCCCTGAGGTCCAAAAGGTTGGCAACTCCTGTTCTATACCATTCAAGACAAATGGCTGTCCAGATTCTTCTTGGAAACCTCCAGTGATGGAGCATTCACAACCTCTTAAGGAAACCCATTCCACTGATTAATTGTTCTGTCAGAAAGACTCCTTAGTTCTACCGGTAGGTGAATTCTCTCTTTAATGTATGTATGTATGTATGTATGTATGTATGTATTTATTTATTTATTTATTTATTTATATACCGCCCTTCTCCCGGAGGACTCAGGGCGGTGCACAGCCAACCATAAGACCCCATTACAATATACAAAAGTTAAAAATAAATTAAATATTTTAGGCTGTCTAAAGTATACCCTCCCCCAATAAGTTAATTAAAAACCCAATTATAAAATCCCGATTAAAACGCAAATACAAAATTAAAAATCCCATTTCAGCCTAGGCCGGCCTGCTCGAAGAGCCAGGTTTTTAATGCACGTCTGAAAGCTCTCAGGTCCATATCAGTGCGTATTTCTGGAGGCAGACCATTCCAGAGGGCGGGGGCCCCCACAGAGAAGGCCCTACTCCTAGGGGCCGCCAGACGACACATAGAAGCCGATGGCACCCGAAGAAGGCCCTCCCTGTGGGAACGCACAGGTCTGTTGGAGATTACCGGCAGAATGCGGTCCTGCAGATAACCTGGTCCAATGCCATGGATCGCTTTAAAGGTCAAAACCAGAACCTTAAAGTGAACCCGGAAAACCACTGGCAACCAATGCAGCTCGCGCAGGAGAGGCGTCACATGGGAGCTTTGTGACGCTCCCATAACCACCCGCGTGGCCGCATTTTGTACCAGTTGGAGTCTCCAGGTGCTCCCCGCAGGGAGCCCCATGTAGAGAGCATTACAGTAGTCCAGGCGAGAGGTGACAAGGGCGTGAGTGACCGTACGTAAGGCGTCCCGATCCAGAAAGGGCCGCAACTGGTGAATCAGGCGAACCTGATAAAAAGCCCCCCTGGAGACGGCCGTAATATGGTCTTCTAAAGACAGCCGTGCATCCAGGAGGACACCCAAATTGCGAGCCCTCTCTGTGGGGGGTAAGGTCTCTCCCCCAATAGCCAGCGACGGAGTCAGCTGACTATATCGGGGCGCCGGGAACCACAGCCACTAATGTGTTTCTTCCACACATTACTTCTTTTCCTGCCCTCTGGAATTCTGGAGAATAAACCCACCTCCTCTTCACTGTGTTAGCCCCTCAGATATTGGAACGCTGCTGTCATGTCAGCCCAATCCTTCTTTTCATTAGACTAGACATACCAGTTCCTTCCTCTATTCTTCATGTGTTTTAGCCTCCAGTCCCCTAATCATCTTTGTTGTTTTTCTCTGTGGTCTTTCTTGCATCCTTTAAATATTACATTTTCTTTAAATAGAGAATCTGTTTAGCCATTTATAACAGGAAAAATGACACAGCAAAGTGGAAGAGGCTGCAGTGCATCACTAAGGAATTACTCAAAATAGAGCAATTCCTACCTCCACCCCCTTCATTTCAGTTGGAGAAAGTGGTATCGTGATACAAATTTTCCAGAGGTTGTCCAACTCCATTATGCTCTCCAAAATATTTTTTTTCTGTGCTTGGCCAAAGAAGTGGTCAAACATACCTTGGGGTCTTCAGGAGCCCTTTCATTGCTCGGCCATAGACTGAACCCATCATTTGGGAAAGCTGCCCCTGCATCCATCGCACATCCTCAGGGATGTCAGGAAACCACTGGACTAATCTGCAATCAAGAGAAAGGAGAAGGTCCTTCAAAACAAACTTTTTTCAAGATGGGTGCTTGTTTTTAAAGCGTTCACTCAAACATCTCCTTTCCTGGTATCAGCTACATTTTTATAAGGAAAGAAGTATTTATCAGTTTGTTTGAAGAAAAATCTGTATTAAAAATAAAAGTATTTAAAAGTATTTAATTGTTTAAAAAGTAAAAATAACAAAAGGGTAAGATTTTCACAGGTGCATTCTTGCCAGGTGCAAATAATGGACTTAAACAGATATTAAGGCTGTGAATAAAACATAGGTTTAGAATTTTTTTTGAAGTATACACATAATATGTTTGTTTATGAAGCTGAACACAAAATGAACAGGAAAATGAACATATTAGTATTTGTGATTCTCCTGTTACCAGTAAGTATAAACTGTATACACATAATACATGTTATAGCAATAACCTATATACCACTTCACAGTGCTTTACAGAGTCAGTATATTGCCCCCAACAATCTGGGTCCCCATTTTACCGACCTCAGAAGGATGGAAGGCCAAGTCAACGTTGAGCTGGTGAGACTCGAACTGCTGAACTGCTGGCAGCCGGTGATCAGCAGAAGTAGCTTGCAGTACTGCATTCTAACCACTGCGCCACCACAGTTCTTATAAGTATAAACAGGAGTTTTAAAGAGAGAGTTATACAAACCAAATAGGCCAATCTAATCTCAGCCATGAATTCACAAAGATGGCAGGTTTTCCTACTGTTAAAGACATGTGAGCTCAATGGGCTTACTCCTAAGTAGCTTTACACTACATACAAGCTGTGAGCAACTTTCTTTTCCTCAAGAACATCATTTATTTGCAATATATAGAGAACCAGTTTGTAAGATGCTGGACTGGAAACACAGAGATGACAACTTTGCATCTTCAAACCTAGGCAAGAAACCAGGTTTATCAGCCTTATCCATCCCACAGGATTGTTGTTATGGGGAAAAACAGAAAGATGGAGCATTATATACCAATGGTGCCTAACCTTTTTCGGGTCCCATACCGATAATTGCGCGGACAATGCGTGCTGCCCCCCAACATCCCCTGCACATGCGCGCACGATCCCCCATGCGACACAAATATCTGTGCATGTGTGTGATTCTCCACATGCGCCATGCATCTGTGCATGCATGCACGACCCCCCGCATACCATACATCTGCGCATGAGCATGCAACCCATGCGCTGTGCATCTCTGTGCATGCACGCAATCCCCCATGTACCGCGCATCTCTGCGCATGCACACAATCCCCCCACGTGCACTGGGCGTCTCTGAGCATGCACGCATCTCCTGTGCACCCCCCTGCCCATGCATGCCAGATACCCAACAACCAGTTGTCGGGTGGCGGCAGCGCACGCGCATGTGCAGCGGGGTTCTTCCGGGCAAGCTCTCACGTCCCGGCAGAAGTGGCTCTACGTGCCACTTCCGGCACGTGTGCCATAGGTTCGCCAACACGGTTATATACACTGACTGCAGGTGCATTAAATAAAGGTGGGACATAAATCTAGCAAATAGGTAAATAAATATATGCAGGTTTAGCCTGCAAGGTATTTTGGACATCGGTAAGAAAAATGGCCTCAGAAGGAAATGGAAAAGTTTTTGAAAAAATAACACAGGAGTAAACTTTATGAAAAAGGTCCCCAATACCTTGAACATTTGGAAATTAGATCATATACACTCACCTTACAACCACAAAGAAGGCAGACTCTACCGGTAAAGTGTATGGTAGCATCATGTAGGACATTAATCTCATGGGGAGAAATTTTGAAAGTTGAGCACAGAGTCCACTTTTTTCTTTACAAGCCTCTTGTAATGCTGTAAAATTTAAATCATCAGAACTGAATTCATACATGGATGATCAAGCAAGTACAAATATGGCTAGGACGTAAATCAATGTTTTCCCCATCTGAAATGACTGAGGAGGCCTCTCTAGTGTTCTAAACAGGTTATCATCAAATTACATTTTGCTTTATACATCTTTTAATTCATTTCAGTCCTCTTTTACTGGGAATCAATAACCACAAATTCCCTGAGTCATGAAACTCTGGATCATCCTAGCATTGTGAATTAAACAAAGACATTGCATTACCTCAGCTTGTCTAATCTGTAACTAAAATGGATTCATAGAAAAATCATTCTTTGACACCGAAAATATAATAATAATAAAACTGTTTTAATTTGGAAAAGGAAGTCAATTTGGGCTGTCAGAGGCTTGCAAACACTCTGCACAACTAAATCATCCAATAGTTCCAGCTAAAATTAAGCGAAAATCAACTTGTCTTCCCATAATGTTTAGGTGACAAATGTATCACAAAAAGTATAAAGGAGGATGGTTAATCTAGTTTATTTGATTATGTTTATAGGTTTGATTATGCACCCCTTTTCTGGAACATTCAGCAAGCAAATTTCATCACTGCAAAATGAATGACATTCACCAATGTAAATTCTGAAACAAAACTTTTTAAGTAAATTAATTCATGAAAACCTTCAAAGTAGCCCCTTTAATGGCCTGCTTATACTTTTGGCCAGCTAAAGGTAATTGCCAAATCTCTCCAGTCTTGTTTAGATAGTAAATTAAACTGCTTCAGTACAAATTGAAAAAAAACAACAAAAACCAAGCAGCATATTCTCTGTACTAAAAACATTAAACATAATTTTTTGCAATTAAACAGTTTATTTAGAATTTTACCTTTGTGTAGTCTAGGAGGCAGCTTCTCAAAGATAGTCCTATCCAATGGCCAGGATGTTGCCTTTAGCTGATCAATAAATATTTTTTTGTCTTGCATCTCTTTTTTGTGTTTATTTGCTGCATTTTTTTTATCGCTGTAGACTGAGATTTGAGAATATCTCAGATGTTCCTGCTTGGTTAAGGCTAAGTCAGCAGATATTGATTCTTGCAGAAAACCTTAAAAAATAGATTAAAAAAAAAACAAATGTTTCTGCTATGAGTGACAGTATGCAAAGCAAGCTAGATAAAATGCAGGCAGTTAAAAAAAAACCATGAAGATTTTCTAATCTTCATTTTCAAATCTTGGACTAAGAATGTTATGCCTGTTTGCAACTGCATTGCAACTTCCACCAGCTTCTTCCAGCTTTTAAAACTGAGACGTTCTTGCTAGCAAATGGCAGTGAATTAGCAAACATTTAGTATGCTGTTTTTAGTAAGGCTTTGGGTTGCTTAAAGTGCCAGGAATGTCAGGAAGATAATTGCAAAGCTACTTCCAACAGCATACGTAACGTTCAATGGCAAATCTGCCAAATTGAATACAGGCAGCCCTCCAGTTATGAACCATTGGAGCCCCAAATTTATCTTGCTGAGTGAAACACTTGTTAAGCGAGTTTGTCCCATTTTACGACTTTTCTTCCCACAGCTGTTAAGAGATTCATTGCATTTGTTAAGTTAGCCACCCGGCTGTTAAGTGAATCTGGATTCCCTATTGACTTGGCCTGTGAGAAGGTTGCAAAAGGGGATCACACAAGACCTCAGGACACGGCATCCGTCGTAGGTATGAACCAATTGCCAACCATCGGAATTTTGATCCTGTGACCACGGGGGATGCTGCAACGGTCGTAAGGGTGAAAAAACGGCTATAAATAACTTTTTTCGGTGCTGTTGTAACTTTGATCACTAAATGAACTGTTGTAAGTCGAGGACTACCTATATTGGTGATCTTCAACTTACAACTGCAGTCGGAAGCAGAATCGGCATGGCTAACTGTCAAGCGAATAATTTTATAACCACTTTTGCCACGGTTGTTTAAGCGAATCACTGCCGTTACTAAGTGAATCGTGCAGTCGTTCAGCGAAGCCAGCTTTCCCCCCTTTGACTTCGCTTGATGCAAGCAGGCTGGGACTGGGAAGGTTGCAAAGGATCCCAGAGTAATGCAAACAACATAATTACATGCCAGTTGCCAAGCAACGGAAATCTGATCAGACGGCAGTGGGGAATATTGCCACGGTTTTAAAAATATGAGGAACAGTCATGTCACCTTGTTTAGTACTGTTGTAATTGGAAGTGGCTGCTAAACAAATGTTGCTAAATCAAGGACTATTTTCGTGTTCGGAAGAATCCTCTCTGGCTTGATTGTAACTCAGCCTGTGTTACTAACTCCTCCTAGTCAGAGTGCTTTCCGAATGAGCCCCTGTTGCAGAGGTAGTATTCAGCAGGTTATTACCGATTCTTGAGAACCGGTAGTGGAAATTTTGAATAGTTCGGAGAATCGGCAAATACCACCTCTGACTGGCCTCGCCCCCATCTATTCTCTGCTTCCCATTGAGTCCCAGCTGATTGGCTGGGTCTTCTTTGGTTGCCCTGCACAGGAGAACAGAACTGGAAAGCAGGTTAGTGGGGTAGGGAGAGAACGGGGATTTTGCAGAAACTTCCCCCTGTCACGCCCAATAAGACACGCCCCACAAGATACACCCACCAAGCCATGCCCACAGAACTGGTAGTAAAAAATTTGAATCCCATCACTGCCGTGTTGTCTCCAGAGTGCGGCTCCTCTTGGGCCACTTGATGGCTGCTGCAACCAACCACTCCTCATTTCTTGCTCTGCTGACAAGATGGCCATGGAAAGGAGGAAAGCCATCCTCCAGGGCTGAGAACTGCCCAGGGTCGTCCTCTCCATTGACCTGTGCCTTTAGCATTTCAGATAGCAACAGCAATGGCACTTAGACTTGTATATTGCTTCATAGTGCTTTACAGTTCTCTCTAAGTCACGATGTCAAAGTCAAGGCCTGGAGCCCAGATCTGGCACACGGGGTGCTTAGATCTGGCCCACAGGGCTGCCCTGGAAACAGCGAAGGAAAGAGAAAGAGAGAGAGAAAGAGAGAAAGAGGGAAAGAAAGAGAAAGAAAAAAGAGAGGAAGAGAGAAAGAAAGAAAGAAAGAAAGAAAGAGAGAGAGAGAGAGAGAGAAAGAAAGAAAGAAAGAAAGAAATAGAGAAAGAAGAAAGGAAGGAAGGGAAGGAAGGAAGGAAGAAAGAAAGAGAGAGAGAGAGAAAGAAAGGAAGGAAGGAAGGAAGGAAGGAAGGAAGGAAGGAAGGGAAGGAAGGAAGGGAGAGAGAGAGAGAAAGAAAGAAGGAAGGAAGGAAGGAAGGAAGGAAGGAAGGAAGGAAGGAAGGAAGGAAGGAAGGAAAGAAAGAAAGAAAGAAGAAAGGAAGAAAGAAAGAAAGAAGGAAGGAAGGAAGGAAGGAAGGAAGGAAGAAAGAAAGAAAGAAAGAAAGAAAGAAAGAAAGAAAGAAAGAAAGAAAGAAAGAAAGAAAGAAAGAAAGAAAGAAAGAAAGAAAGAGAATGGATGCAAGAGTCCTATAGTTGGGACTTCAAGGGCCAGAGAGAAATCTTCAGAATCAGATCTCTTTTCAGATTGTTATATCCTGGAGGAAAAAATGTTAAAAGGAAGATAATCTACCACCCTCCAACAGGAGCATCGCTCCAGGCCCAAATCTAAAATTTCCTGGAGATTTAAATTCAGCAGGAACCCTTGTTGGAGGATGTGCTCCTGAACATAAGCAGAATGCCAAAAAGACTTTTTTAAATGGCTGTGTGCCATCAAATAACTGTTGACTCCTAGCAACTAAGCATAGCATGGGCTTAGCCAACATTCATTACACCTGAAGTAAAAATCAGATTTATTTTTTTAAAAAATCACATCTTGAAAGAGGGAAGCCCAAGACAGACAGACAGACCAAGAAAAGTTCCATCTGACTCCTTAAGTGCAGACATTAACATTAGGAACAGATGAGACCCGGGTAATACAGGTTCGCACCGGTTCAAGTGAACCGGTATCTAATTTTATAATTTTTAATTTTAATTGCCAGTTTGGTGAACCTGGCTGGCCCCTCCCCTCCCCAGAGTCTCCACATGGCACATTTTGGATGCCAGGTAAGTACAGGACCCGCGCAGAGGCTTGGGGAGGGCATAAAATGGGCCTCCCGGAAACTCCAGAAGACCAGAAACAGGCCCACTTCCGGCCTCGGAGCCTGGGCCTCGGAGCCTGGGAAGGCCTTTTTTGCCCTGCCGGAGACTCGAGGAAAACCTCCGGAGCCCGAGGAGGGCAAAAATGGGGGCCTCGTCGTGGTGCAGGAGGCCGACTAGGCCAGCCCAACATGGCCACGCCCACCCAGCAACCAGGCAGAGAACCGTTGCTAATTTTTTTGAAACCCACCCTTGGATGAGACTGACACGGGGACAGCTTGTAGTATTTCTTGCGATTTACTATGACGGTCAAACAGCTAAGAAGTTCCAATAAATAATCTCCAATCTCACAGCAGTTTCCATCTCCATGAATTGCGTTCCCACCTATCACCCTCCCCCCACCCTCCATCCTGCTAAGTCACTAGCAGGAAGGGCAGGTCTGTCAAAACCTGGGAATCTAAAGATAACACCTGAATTTCAAGAGACAAGACAATGGCCTACTCTACCAGAAGGGGGAAAAAATTGCATTGCCCGTACAGGAAAGAAAACATCAGAAATATGTGTTTCTGCTTACAACCAATCCGAGCATAATAAAGCATTCTGGACACTCCTTTCTGCTACATGAAGTAAATAAATTTGAAAACAGTAACTTACCATTTTCTTTCAAAAATCTAAGAGCATCTGAATATCCTTGTGCACAGAGTTTAGCTAGCAACTGAAAAGAAATGTACAGAAAACTAGTTAAGTAAGTTTTAAAACTTGGGGAAAGAACGTTTTACATACTTCATGCCACTTATATTCATGGCGAAAAATGTTCATGAGCAAATAGGACAAATTGTTCAGAACTAATTTACTTCCACTGACAGTGCCTGATATTAAACAAATACATCCTTGAGAGAAGATTTTACGAAGATATTCCTAATAAATTGTCTCCCTGCACAACATTAAGTGACTCTCCTTTTGCCCACACAACAGGGCACTGAGCAACATGGAAAGAAAAGACAGCAGCATCACAAGCCATGAACAATTAATAACGCCGTCTTCCTAAGGAGCTGGTTTCTCCAAGGTCATTCCTATATCCAGGGGTGGGCTTCAAAAATTTTAGCAATGGGTTCTCTGCCCGGTTGCTGGGTGGGCGTGGCCATGGTGGGCGTGGCCTACTTGGCCTCCTGCACCACAGCGGATGTGTGTGTTTTTGCTTTCCCCGGGCTCCGGAGACTTTCCTTGAGCCTCTCGAAGGGCAAAAAAGCTCTGGGAGGGGGGAAAAACAGGCTTTCCTGTCTGGAAACGGGCCTGTTTCTGGGTTCTGGAAGACCTTCAGAGCCTGCGGGGAGGCTGTTTTCGCCCTCCCGGAGGCCCGAGGGAAGCCTCCAGACCCTTGGGAAGGCAAAAAACGCCCCTCCTGGAAGTTCCTGTAGGCCACGCCCTCCCTGGCCACGCCCACCCACCAACTGGGCTGCGAACTGGTTGCTGGGATTTTTTAACCCCATCCCTGACTAGAACTCACAATCTCCTAGTTTCCAGCTGGGGCCTCATCACTGCACCCAAACTGGCTCTTTTCAATCACTGCTGCATCAGCCTAAAAAGATTCTACAATGTACAACGTGCTCTTTTATAAACTTAACAGCATCTGCACTGTTCCTAGTATACAGAACTGCAGAATTTGTCTACCTTGCCATTTCCATCTGTGCCAACCAGCATGGTCAAGGGTTAGGGAACATTCATTAAAGTCCGGTAACATTCTTGGTTTTTGTGCTGCTTGGAAAATATTTATATCATTGTCTCAAAGTCATACAAAGAACTGTCAACATGAATAAAAAGCATGATCCCATAAAGAGGCAATGTTGAACATACAATACCTGGGGCTCTGGAGGAAAAAGTGCTTGAGTTAAACGATACATGTTCCCTAAGCTAAACTGAATGCTTGTATTGGTTAGATTCATCTCGTGGAAGTTTGCAGAGTTCCCCTTGGGACAAATGTCACATTCCCCAGAGAAAGGAGAAACGGTTATGGTGTTCTTTGAATTGTAGCGAGGTAAGTTGTCACTTAATCCACCGTCCACGTAACGCTTTAAGGAAGAGAGGAAGAAGAGAAACATGAAAGGCTGTACTTGCTTAGTTAAGCAAAAACTCATCGTATCTGACCCACGCAAGGTAAGCTTAAAGTGTTAGAAAACACTAAATGCTAGAAATTAATTACTGGGATTCATCGGAATGTGACAGAATTTCTCCAAATTGGGAAAGCCAATTAAAACTAGCCTATTTTTTGAACAATAGGAGAAAATTTAATGGGGAAGGAAAAAAGATACTGGCGGTGTTTTTTCAACCTTGGCAAGTTTAAGAGTTGCAGATTTCAACTCTTGAGAATTCTCTAGCCAAAATTTTCTAGCCAGCATGCTTGCAGGGAACTGAAGTTCACACATCTTAAAAATTGCCAAAATTGATAAAACACTTGGTTCTGATATAATTTACTGCATCTCACTATTTACAAGAATTGCTACATATGTTATCCCTTTTTTTAAACAATTCTTGTTCAACTTAAAATTTAAATAAGGCTACCATTTGATTGTCAAGTTTTAATTTACTATTTATCAGGATCAAACTGCTACGATTCAACGATTTCATTTTTGCCATTTCTGTCCAGAGTTTATGACCTCAATCCTCTACTGCATGCATCTTCTACACTTCATAGCAGTAATAGATAAAATAGAATAGAATTCTTTATTGGCCAAGTGTGATTGGACGCACAAGGAATTTGTCTTGCTGCATACGCTCTCAAAGTTGGTCTTCTAATTATAGTTATTTACTTATTTATTTATTCAGCTGTCCGTTTAGGTCAAAACAAATCATGGTGTTTTTATAATAAGAATTGGACCTGGAAGCAATACAGAGGGTTTTAATCAGTGATGGCAGAGAAATAAAAGTGTGTTTGGAAAATCAAGAAGCGTGTATTATATTTTCTCGCTTGGCTAAACTCTTTTAGATGATGGCACAGCCACACTGAAGTATTTGCAAGAAAGATTAAAACTATCACACACAAACTGACCTAGCTCAGCAGTCCCAAACCCACTACTGGGCCATGGACTATTTGGAATTGAGTCACGCAAGTGGCTGGCCAGAGCACGGGGCTTGTGTGCCCAGCTCAGCTTGCGTGAGCCACAGACTGGGAGGGCACTTGTTCACATCAGCACACTGCTCACGCAAGTCGAGCTGCGTGTGTCTGGGCTGGCCTGCCACTTGTGCTAGGGCTGCTGCAGGCGTGACTTAGTTTCCCTCTTCCCCCACCCAGCCAGGCCCCAAAGCCACAAAGGTTGGGGATGGCGGATCGAGCTATTATCTGCTCCAGAACACTTAGATCAGTTTACCTTTCTTATTACTAAAGCAGAAAAGCAACAGCTAGATAAGTAATGATTAATACTGACATAGTTACTTTTTAGCCAAGATGCAGATACTCTTTAAACTTCCACGCCTGGCCCTGAAATACATTGCACAAGGGAGGACTTTAAGGTAAGAGGATTAATCATTAGCATTCATCTTCAAGAGAGGATTATTTTTTTTTACTGTTATGCAGGTCAGTTCTCAACAGTCTCCTTTCCAAACAACAACTGTATTTGTGCCCTGCAAATTTCTGCAGACATCTAGCACTTAACTCTAAAATCTTGCAGTAGGTACACACTAACCAGAAGCACAATGAACTCACGTATCAATGTACTGTACCTGCGTAAAGTCTTACCTCCTACACCCAAGGTGCAACATGATACAAGCCTTAGGTAGTAAGAAGAGTGAAGAATGCAAGGTGTAAGAGGGGTTTGGGACCATAAAATCAAATATGTTAGCCCATCCTGACCAGAACTGATGAAGATTTGGCAGCATGGTTTCCCATTTTGATATAACATTGCTATACTTTAAAGAGCGGGCATCATCCAAACTCCCTCAAAAAATCTTGAGGAAAAGATAGCCACTTAAAAAAGCACTATTGTGCCTTTGAGACAGAATACAGATAGTCCTCTACTTATTACCAAGATTGAGCCCAATTGTTGCTAAGTGAGACATTTGTTAAGTAAAATTCTGCCCCGTTTTACGACTTTTCTTGCCCCAGCTGTTAAGTGAATCACCACAATTGTTAAGTTAGTTTGTTATTGATTGTTACAACTAAAAAACCCTGGGACCTTGCAACTGTCACAAATATTAACCAGTTGTCAAGAATGTAAATCATGTGACGAGGGGGGGGGGAGGGAATGCAACAGTTGTGTGAAAAACAGTCATGAGTCACTTTTTTCCGTGCTGTCGTAATTTCGAACAGTCACTGTTGTAATTCGAGGACTATCTGTACCACTCATCATGTAACAAAATCTAGTTTTAAACTGAATGATCTTGGCATTCAATACGCAGATTTAAAAAAAAAAATCAAATATTTTCACAGAGCTCTCTTATTGGTACACTTTCTTTCACACTTCTTCCCCCAACTGTACATAACATCCGTTATTTCCACCACATGATTTTCCTTCATCCTGCGGATGAAGGAAAACTTGGTCCACCAATGTTTAGGCAAAAGGAAATGAGCTCATCTCCAAGTTGCCACGTTTTAACTCTGAAGAGGAAAACCTGCCATCCCATCAAATTACACCAAGTCTCAGCTCAGTTTATCTCAATCAATCTCATGCTGATTTAAAACCAATAAACAATACTTACCACTCCTCTAAATGAAGGTGGAATGAGGCCACAATATACAGGTACAAATGAGCTACAAAGCAGGGCCTAGGAAAGATTTTTTTTTTAAAAAAATAAAGATTAGTTATAATTATTTCTAATTTGAGGGGGTGGAATCAACTTATAACAGTGGTGGCTAACCTTTTTGGGCTTCTGTGCCAAAAATTGTGGGCGTGCTTGCATGCTTGCACTTGCATGCCAGCACGCAGAAGGCAATGCGCACCCCCACAAACCCCCTACGCATGCGTGTGTGCAATCCCCTCCCCCTTACCTGCACTGTACTTCACAGCTGATTTTCGGCAGGTTTGAGGTCTTTTTTGGCCTCCCAAAGCCTTGAGGAAGGCTTCTGCAGGCTTCAGCAAGCTTTGTAGGCCAAAAACTAGCCCCGTTTCATCACTTCCTGTTTTTCCAGAAATACCGGAAGTGATGAAACGGGGCTAGTTTTCGGCCTACAAAGTTTGCTGAAGCCTGCAGAACCCTTCCTCAAGCCTTTGGGAGGCCAAAAAAGGCCTCAAACCGGCTGATAATCAGCCGTGAGGCGCGCACATGTGCAGTGAGGAAAATCTGCCTGCAGCTCGTGTGCTGGCACAAATGGCTCTGCGTGCCACCTGTGGCATGCATGCCATAAGTTCGCCATCACGGTCTTATAACAATGCAGGTCACAAATCTAATTCCTGTAGAGAAGGCTTTCAACTGATCAGACTTCTGACTCCTAGGGATAGAATGCCCCATGTTTGTAAATATAATATGGTTAAAAACAAAATAGTGATAGCACAGAACATACCTGCACAACCTCTTCTTTAGAATTAAAATCGGATATTAATACGTTTTCCCCATCAGACACTCTTGTTAGAGAAATTGAAAGTTTCTCTGATAACAATTTGTAACTGTTTTCAGGGAGATTTTTGTAGAGACCATCTCTTATTATTTTCATCACGTTGAAGGAAGGGTGAAGAGGACCGAGATTTCGTTTCCTGGCTTCTTTGGCGAGACCCAAAACATCTGCACAAGCTTGCGCTGAAAGAAATATAAGCATCATGAGACAAGGTGTCAGATGTAAGTATTCCTTACAAATGCATGCTTTTGCCATTCTTTCATTTTTAAATGCTTTTAAAAGAGCTTAAAATATTCCAGAGCTAACATTCATTCCATAACCACCTGATTTTATTAATTACCATCCAGATGATGGCATCCTTTCCTATGCAGGTATCTGGCATCATATAAAAAACCTCAGTGAGAAAAAACTCTTACCTATCTGCAGAGTGAGCTGCAGATTCTCTATTCAACTAAAACACCAGCAAGAGAAAATTGATCTTGTTTCAACTAGAGGCAAATATATATATTTGCAACTCGTTTCTGTGTTCTGGCTCCCTACTCGATTTCCATTTTGTAACTTTTCTCTCTGCCCTCCTCTCCATGGTTCCAAGATGAATCTACCTATGATCCCAGGGCCATTTGGAGCTCAATGAAGGGGGTTGAGAGCTTATCTTGTTCGAGAAAAATGCCATCTTCCTGACAGGAAATCCAGTCTGGCACTCAGCTGACTTAAAAGGTTTGTATGTGATGCAAGACAAATTAGGATTCCATTAGTAAATATTGCTCTTGACAACTGGCTGAAGAGAGCTGAAGGGCAGCGCTGTGCATGCAAAAGGTTTGGAGGGAATCTATAGTATCTACACTGAAACAACCCTACTGGGGGAAGCTGAGCACCTCATGGGAAATTTGGCATCTTCAGACATGCCTCAGCTAATGGATGGCCCCAAAATGGAATAGGCCACACACTTTCTATTCAACTAAAGAAAATCAACCTCATGAGGGAATCTGAAAACTAGATTGGCACGAACAGATAAAATCTCCTAGGCAAGGCTGGGCTACTGGGGGTTCGGGAGAGCCCCTAGCTAAGATTCTGTGCAGTTCGGAGAACCCCCAAATCCCACTCATAGCTGGCCCCGCCCACCCCATCCCTCTCCTCCCAGGAGTCTCCACACGGCCCATTTTGGATGCAGGTAAGTGCAGGGTGCACATGGAGGCTCGAGGAGGGTGAAAATCAGGCACCCTGGAAGTTCTGGAAGACAGGAAATGGGCCTGTTTCCGGTTTCCAGAGAGTCTCCGGAGCCTGGGGAAGCATTTTTGCTCTCCCAGAAGCTTGAGAAAAGCTTCCGGAGCCCGTGGAGGATAAAAACACCGCCCCCCTGGTGCAGGAGGCCAACTAGGCCATGCACCCAGGCCACGCGCACCAGCAACTGGGAAGAGAACCCATTGCTAACATTTTTGAAGCCCACCCTTGCTCCTAGGCCTGACTTATTTTAATTTTTAAAAGAAATAAACATTCTCTTTGTAAGCTATGATCAAAGCCGTTGGCTTTCTAATGTTGACTGACCTTGATTGCTTTCCAGAATATAATTTGTCATCAGGCTAGACAATATGATGGGTGCCAGGGAAGGAAATTGGTTGATTGTTCATCTGCCAGGCTGCAGGCGTGGGATATCTTTCCCAATTTATCAAGAGACTCCCTCTGCGTCTCCGGATATTGGCTGCAGGAGAAACTGTTTGTTTCCTTCCTAGGTTGTTTTTTAAATTGTTATTTTTGAACAATAGGCAAATTGGGCTTGCCTTCTGTGTCAAACAACACTCAAGCATTGCTCATATTAATAAGATGGACAATTATGCCACTTCTGAAAATAAGGATGGTTAATTTATTGATAGGAGCTACAAAATCTAGCTGGTAATTTATACCTATCAAAAATATTTGTTTTTATTCTCTCTTTCAAATCAAGGGATCCAACTCTTGAATCACCAAGCACATTTGAAACTTGGGGTTACTTTGCAATCCCTTCCACAACTATAGTATTTGTTTTTTAAAATACAATGAATGTCTGTCATTTTTACCAGTATTGGGTGAAATATCTACATATACTATCAATTTACTGACAAATTCTTCCTTTCTTTAGTTTGAAACATCAATCCAAGTAATACTTTAAATGAAACTGAATACTGCACTATGAACATATTAAAAAGAAAAACATACTGAAAAGGCAAACAGGGGTTAATTCTTCAAGCAACAGCAGATTGCAAAAATTTGGTGTGGCAACATACAGACCCAAGGCTAAATACAAACAAAATATCTAATAAAAAGTAATTTTTTCAGGCAAAGGCTCAATAATCTCTCAAATCACCTAGTTTTGTGCTACCATTTGTGCAAAATGCCACACCATTACTTAGGTTTGGAACGTCTTACAGGTTATCTTCTACTTACAACCAAAACTGACCCCAAAATTTCCATTGCTAAGCGAGACAGTTGTTAAGTGAGTTTTGCCCCACTTTTATGATCTTTCTTGCCACCGTTATTAAGTGAATTGCTGAGATTATTACGTTAGTAACATAGTTGTTAAGGGAATCTGACTTCCCCATTGACCATGCTTGTCAGAAGGTCAGAAGGCAAAAGGGAATCACGTGACCCTGGGACATGGCAACTGTAATATGTACATGCCAGTCGCCAAGCGTCCAAATTTTGATCATGCAACAATGGGGATCATGCAACTATGGGGATTCAACAGGTTCTGACCAGTTCTGGAGAACCGGTAGTGGAAATTTTGAGTAGTTCAGAGAACCAGCAAATCCCACCTGTGATTGGCCCCACCCCCATCTATTCTCTGCCTCCCGAGTCCCAGCTGATCAGCTGGGTCTTCTTTGGTTGCCCTGCATAGGAGAACAGAGCTGGAAAGCAGATTAGTCGGGTGGGGTGGGAATGGAGATTTTGCAGGATCCTTCCCCTGGAGTGAGGAGGAAATGGAGATTTTAGAGTGTCCTTCCCCTGCCATGCCCACAGTAATAGTAAAAAATTTGAATCCCACCACTGATGGGGATGTTGCATAAGTCACTTTTTTCACTGTTACTTCAGTCACATATCAAATGGTTGGAAGTTAAGGACTGCCAATATAATCGTACTTTACTTGCATTTATTTCAGTATCTTTATTCTTAATTATTCTTAGAATTCTACTGCATTGTCTTTCTGATATGCAGATATATAGCAGGATGTACTGTTTATTGTATTGTTCTATTTGCATTTGCCCTTAGGGCTGTAATAAACTTAAAGAATAACCATTAATCAGAGAGAGTATTAAAATAAGAGGAAGTCTGCTATGGAGCCAGGTCCTTTATATTCACATTTATTGCATGGGCCAAGGCTGAATTTGAATATTTATTTATTTTTATTTTATTTTATTTATCAATCACTTACAAGATAATAGGTATAACTATAAACATGAGTAAGAATACAGGAAATAGGTACAAATAAATGGGGACAATAGGACAGGGATGGGAGGCACTATGGTGCACTTATGCACACCCCTTACAGATCTCTTGGGAATGGGGTGAGGTCAATAGTGGATAGTTTGAGGATAAAGGAGTGGGGATTATAGGATGTAACAACAGAGTCAGATAGTGCATTCCAGACATTGACCACTCTATTGGTGAAGTCGTACTTTCTGCAGTCAAGTTTGGAGCGGTTAACATTGAGTTTGTTATCTGTTGTGTGCTCTTGTATTGTTGCGGCTGAAGCTGAAGTAGTCATTGACTGGTAGTATAATACAAGTATAATAGCAGAGTTTCGTTGTAAGAGATGACAGACATCCCTTCCAAATTAGCCATAAATGAAAGATGTACTTCGGTAGCTTATCAAAGACTTGCTCAACCGATGACCTTCCCAGGCTTTTGTTAGATTAGATGTTGTCATTGGGGGCATCTGTTAACTCTGAAAAAATCTGTCCAGGAATCTGGTAAGTGAATGCCCTGCAGTAACCTATTTGGCAGAGGGAGATAAGGGGATGGCCTGAGGTATCTGCTGAGCCTCGGTTTATTTTCCTGACCCAATCGGGAAAAGGCATTTGCATTTTTATTACGGATTGCCCTATCCCAGTCACAACTTTTGTCCTCTGTTTCACTTCCAGAAAAGAAGTTAAGATTCAAACTTTCCAAAAGGAGTTTGACCTGAAAAGAGATGAATCAATCAAAAAAAAAAAAAAAAACCATGAAAGAAAGCAGCCTGAAAACCAGCTGTAGTCCCCAATTGCTTACATACTGATGAATGAAGTATTATTATTACATGTCTGTCTGTCTCTATCTGTGTACACACACACCCAACAGGGTAGTTGCGCCTAGAGAAAAGAAATGCCTTCCAGAAAGAGAAAAGTTTATCCAGACATTTTAATAAATGATTTGCAGACACAAATTAAATGCTAGTTATTTATGTCTCTTTTAGCATATGTGTCTTTCAATCCACTTGGCTCTCGTAATTGTCTGAACAAGTTAGCCATTTTCTTGGCAATGTTTTGAGAAATGGTTTGCCCCTGCCTTCTTCCCAGGGCTGAAAGAGTGACCGGCCCAAGGTCCCCCCATCTGGTGTTATATCCAAGGCAGGACTAGAACTCATAATCTCTGTTTCTAGGGTCAATGTCTTAACTGTTTCACCAAACTAGCTCGCATGTCTCATTTTAAAGTGCAGCATTGGAGAAAAGTAAAGCTCTTTCAATTCTAGTTTTGGGACTTAATGGATGCATCTATATATTTTTCTTACCCATCGCATGGATCCTATGCACTTCTAGATTTTTCAAAAATAGTATTTTCCTTTCTCAGTTTGCTTCTGCAGCCCTTGAATTTATTGGTGGCCTTTCATTCAATTACTGGTAGGTGTAACCCCCTATGTTATGCTTTAGAAACAATCCTTAAAAGCCATTTTAAGTGCTTTCAATTAATAAGCACAGACATTTTTTTCTTCAGAATCCTACATTTCCAAAAGCCCACATCTGCATTCTAATATTCTTCCTCCAATGGCATATACAGTGGATATAGAAAATCTACACACTGTTAAAATGCTCCGTTTTTGAGATGTAAAAATCAGACCAAGATTAAATCACTTCAGAATTCTTTCCACCTTTAATGTAACATATAACCTTTACA
Source organism: Bungarus multicinctus (assembly GCA_023653725.1). Lineage (NCBI taxonomy): Eukaryota > Metazoa > Chordata > Lepidosauria > Squamata > Elapidae > Bungarus > Bungarus multicinctus. The sequence goes on along the minus strand of CM042848.1, from coordinate 18,813,863 downwards.
ATTCAATTGAAAAACAAACTGAAAACATTTAGGGGGGGAAATAACCATAAAATTCAGATTAGCGTGGCTGCATAACTTTTCATACCCTCTTATGTGTAGAAACATGGCTATGTTCAGAAGTAACTAACCACATTCAAACTGATGTTAAATAGAGCCATTAATTAAAGTAACTGAACAAGCCCAGAGTTCAGCTGTGGTCGAATTTTTCTGACATTCACTCAGTTGTCTCTTAAAACAAAAGCCACAAGTTTCCAAAAGAGTTTGTTGGAAGAAATATCCATCTGGTTCATTTCCAAGCAAGGAGAAAAACAATGGAAACATGGTAGCTGATTGGAAAGATGGTTTAATGGTGAAGCAGGACCACCAAGCACATGGTTCTGGGCTGCTTACTACATGGAGTTGAGAGTGGGGTTTTTTTTTATACCTTCTCTTGGGCTTTGCACTTGAGCTTCCTGTTCCTGTGCAAGAACGTGTATTCTATTGGCTGTTGTAGGGGTCATAGTTGGCTCTATAGGTTGTCCCAGATTTGCTTGAAGTTTGGCGGGGGAGGGGGGTGATGCAACTAAGATGAGGCAATGAAGGAACTTGTGTTCTGAAAGGGTGTTGGCCAATTCCTATTGTGGCCGAGGGCTAACCCTACCTTTATTCAGATCTTGCTGCAGGGAATTTGCTCATGAATAGAGCAAGCTATCTCTTAAATGCTGACATCTGCTGAGGGCTATTAAGAAAGCTGGGGGCTATTGACAGTGAGTCTGCTTCCTGCCTGCAAAAAGAATGATGTTTCCAGGGAAATAGAATATTCTGCCTTTTTTATATTTCTCAAAATATTTCATTCTCCTAGGAGAGGGGCGGATCCTAACTTTCTACAAGTTTACAAAGCAACAAAGGGATCTCATTATTGGGAAGCGCCAATCAGGAGAAAGGTACAAAATTTTTTCCAAGGCATTAGCTATATCATGGAACAGAGTGAAGACAGTTATCAACAAATGGAAAAAATATGGCACCACAGTGACATTACCAAGAACTGGATATCTCCCCTAAATTGGTGAAATAATAAGAAAATTGGTCCGAGAGGCTACCAGGAGGCCTACAGCAACATTAGAGCTGCAGGGATGTGGCAAGTACAGATAGTCCTCGACTTGTGACCACAATTGAGCCCGACATTTCTGCTAAGCAAGGCAGCTAAATGAATTTTGACCCATTTCACTTTGTCACCGTTGTTAAGTGAATACAGAAGTTACATTAGGAACCTGGTTGTTAAGGGAATCTGGCTTCCCCATTGACTTTGCTTATTAGAAGGTTGCAAACGGGTGGGATTCAAAAATTTTAACAACTGCTTCTGTGGGCGTGGCTTAGGTGGTGGGTGTGGCTTGGTGGTCATGTAACTGAGTGGACATGGCTTGGTTGTCATGTTATTGGCTAGGTGTGGTCAACTCTATGTCTCACATCGAGACACGCATCTCCTCGCCTGGCCTCTCATGACTGTGGGGATGCTGCAACAATTGTAAGTGTGAAAAATGGTCATCAGTCATTTTTTTCAGTACCATTGTAACTTTAAATGGTCACTCCACACAAACAAAGTACCAGCAAAGGAGGGGAAAAAAACTCCAGACAAATTCCTGAGACAGGAAGTCTAGGCCTGCCAAGAATGTATTAAGGGTTAACGGAGAGGCAGTTTCCGTAAGCAACCCCAGAATGTTTCCTTCCTGCCTTCCTTACAGGATTAGGCCAGTAATTTCTTCTAACAACCGGTTCTCTGAACTGCTTAGAATGTTAACAACCGGTTCTAGCAATTAGGTGTGAACTGGTAGAATCCCACCCCTGGTTGCAAAGAATGATCATGTGATCCCCAGAACACTGCAATTATCATAAACGTGAGTCAGTTCCCAAGTGTCGAAATTGTGATCACGAGGCCATGGGGACATTGCAATGGTCAGAAGTGCGTCTCACTTTTTTCAATGCCACTGTAACTTTAACTTTGAACTGTTGTAAGTCAAGGACTACCTGCACTGGTTATGTATCATACATGTGACAACCAACTTTCATATTCTTCATATGTCTGGTCTGTGGAGTAGGATGGCAAGATGGAAGTCTTTTCTTACCCAAAAAAACCACCCCCAGACAAGTCTGGCTACATTTTACAAAAAAACTAGAAGACTGACAAAAGTATGTGGGGAAATGTGTTGTGTTCTGAGATGAGAAGGTTGGATTTTGTCCATAATTCAAAAAAGTACCATATTTTTTGGAGTATAAGACACACCCAGCTTTTGGGGAGGAAAACAAGAAAAAAAAAATCCACCTCTGCCTCCCAGCAATTTGCCTCCTTGCAGAAAACAGCAAAAAGCCTGGTCTGCTTCAGCACAGCCTGATCAGCATGAGCAGCTGATTGTCGGTTGGATCGGCCTCCCGATGATCAGCTGTTTCAGGCTGCAGGGATTGCTGTAGCCTGTTGCCGCCTCCGCACGACCCATTTTCGGCCTCTACATCCCGTTTTCAGTCTTCGCATGCTCCGTTTCCAGCCTCCATGTGCCCCTTTTTCAGCCTGTTCTGGGCGGTGGAGATCAGAATGGGGGGAAAATGGGATGCATAGAGGCTGAAAACGGGGCACGTGGAGGCCAAAAATGGAATGCGGAGGCCGAAAATAAGGCACACAGAGGCTGCAATAGGCAATCCCTACAGCCTGAAACAGCTGATCGTTGGGAGGCTGATCCAACCGAAAATCAGCTGCTTGTGCTAATCAGGCTGTGCTGAAGCTGAAACAGGCTGTTTGGTGTTTGCTACAAGGAGGCAAATTGCTAGGAGGCAGAGGCCAAAGGATGGGGGCCAGTGAGGCTTCAACATTTGCTGACATTTCCACCCACTTTTGATGCACATCACCAAAAGTATACCATTCCCATAATGAAGCATGGTGGTAGCAGTGGTATGCTTTGGGGCTGCTTTTCTTCAACTGGAACTGGGGCAAATGATTTAATCCTGAACAGTTCCAAATATCGCTTAATTTTGGCACAAAACCTTCAGGCCCCTTTTAAAAAGCTGAAGGTAAAGAGGAATTTTACCTTTCAACACAACAACCCAAGCATATTTCCAAAATCAACAAAAGGGCTCCACTAGAAGATGATGAAAGTTTTGGAACAGCCCAGTCAGAGCCCAGAACTGAATGCAATAGAAAATATGTGGGATTATGTGATGAACAGAGCTGTAACATAGGAGATGCCCTCATAATCTGACAGATTTGGATCGCTTTTGCAAAGAAAGGAGGGCCAAGTTTGCCAAGGAAAGATGTGCCATGCTGATAGGCTTCTACCCCAAAAGATTAAATGCTGTCATAAAATCAAAAGGTGCTTCAGTGAAATATTAATATAAGGGCATGCATCTTTATGCAACCATGTTGTTGTACATTTTTATTATTTTTCTTTCTCTAAAAGATTTTTCAATTGAATTGTACAGCTTATTATTAAACATTAAAGGTGGAAAGAATTCTGAAGTTATCTTGGTCTGATTTTTTTTCCTCTATCTTTCCTGGCATTTTAACAGGGGTATGTAGACTTTCTATATCAACTATATTTTCAGAGCATGGCAACTGAACTATTCCAATGTCTTAAATCATTTTGGATAGTGTTTCTCAACATTGACAAATTTAACATGTCTAGACTTCAACTCTCAGAATCCCCCAACCAGACCCAAGGCTGAGAATCACTGATTTAGAATTATTGATGTTCCATCATCTTATCCTGCCCTGAGTATGTCTGTGTGTGTTTTGCACCAGTGGTGGGATTCAAAAAATTTTACTACCGGTTCTGTGGGTGTGGCTTGGTGGGCGTGGCGTGGCTTGGTGGGCATGGCAGGGGAACAATACTGTAAAATCTCCATTCCCATCCCACTCCAGGGGGAAGGTTACTGCAAAATCTCTATTCCCTCCTCACCCCACTAACCTGCTTTCCAGCTCCGTTCTCCTGTGCAGGGCAACCAAAGAAGACCCAGCCAATCAGCTGTGACTCGGGAGGCAGAGAATAGATGGGGGCAGGGCCAGTCAGAGGTGGCATTTGCCGGTTCTCCAAACTACTCAAAATTTCCGCTACCGGTTCTCCAGAACTGGTCAGAACCTGCTGAATACCACCTCTGTTTTGCACCCTATCTTCTCTTGAAATTGTCCACATTTCTGGCAGAATTGGTACTTGGTTAGTCCGTCTTCTCCCAACTGTTAATGTCCAACAACAAATATGTGAATATAAATTGTGAAATGGACTCCAGGGTCTACAGTTCTTTTTCAGAAATAATGCTTCATGTCCAGAAAAATCCCAGCAGGATCAATGACCAAAAGTCAGGCATCTTTGTCACTGGAGGCCATTAGAACTGCTTTTGTAAACCATTCTGAAGCCTCAAAGATGACTGAACTCTTAACATACTGGGTCTTATTTATTTTATGTCTACAATGCTTAAAACAGCTTCTGCACTTGGCAAATATTACACTGAATCACAAACTTGTTGAGCTGGGCCATTTCCAGCAGAGGAGAAAAGCATATTGACAGATCAAGGCTGACTGTTTAAAAGGAGATACTTTTGTGGGGGGACGCTCTGTCCCAATTACCTACTAACCTCGTACTGTATTCACGTACATTTGAAAGATCCATCAGACTTTCTCTATGAGGAGTACAGAGGGGTAAAAGATCCTTTGTACTTTTGTAGCATCCTCTTGGATTTTTAAACATTTAAATTGAATTTAGTTTGCAAAAAGAAATACTAATATATCCAGGTGGAAGCTTGAATGAACCCCAATGAAAGCTTAAAATGTCTACATGAAAGTTACAGTTAATTTATAAACCAAATCAAAGTCTTTAGGTGGATTGGAAATTAAAAAAATGCTTTATTTTTAAAAGACCAGACAGACCATTTATAAATTACATTCTATACTTCACATCTAGAATATATTAAGACAGGGGTGTCAAATTGGTGGCCCGTGGGCCGGATGCATCACACGCAGGTCACGCCCATCCCAGTTCCGCAAAGGGGGAAAACGTCACATGACCACAACGTGATGACGCATGTTTGACACCCATGTATTAAGAGTACAAGGAAGCAGATGAAAGACTCTCTATTATATGTATTTTCTTGTGATATAACTTTCAGGTAATGTAATGTTTGGAACATGTTTCCAGCTTCTAGGCTTCAGTCTTGTGTAAATTTATTTTTATTTCCTACTTTAGGTTTATGAAAGAAGAAACATAACTAAAGCATCTGACAAAAGTATAGGTAGGGATTATTATGTATTAATTAGTAACTCGTGAAATTAACTGGCTCTTCTTTAACAAAAATATTTCATGAGAAAAACAAACATTTACTCAAAGAGGAAAAGCTACTCACAAAAATAGTTTATGTAACTTGTGGTATTTCCTTCTTGGTAATCTCAACCAATTATTTTTTTTCTCTTTTTTTTTTTGTCTACTGTATTAATACAACCATCTAAGTATGTTGCAATCAAGACTTCTGATTCACAATACCACTATCACAGCTTTCCCCATTTGGTTAGCATTTCAAAATAGAAACATTTACAGAATAAACACTTCCATGCCTACTTGGAAGACTATACGAAAGGAGAGGCCATCCAAATTTCATTACTATTTCTTAGCAAGAAGATAATTAAATCATGGGGGAATAACATGTTGGAGAGAGAGAGGGAGGGAGGGGGAGAGAGAGAGAGAGAGAGAGACTGAGACTGAGACTAAGAGGAAAGCCACCTTCATTTTGCATGCATAGTTTTGGATACACCTGGAAGTGAAGAGATGCTTCCAGAATGAACAGAATCCGATGCAATGCAAAATGTCAGTTCCATTCGCTTTAATGTGTTAAACATCTCTTGGGGAATCAACAAAAACTTCAAGTATTTGGCCCCAAACACTCATCAAGCCTCTTGAATGACACATTCAGATTATCTCTGTCCATTTTTTTTCTTTTAAATTATTGGATGAGGATCCAGAACTAGACTATCCAGGTTAAGTCTCAAGTTTATCTTGTGATGAATTTCTCTGAGCAACGCTCAATTTATACTAGTCTGAGACTTAAAAGAATGAGAGAAAATAATAACTTTCACTCATATAATTATATGTACACATGTATGAAAGCAGTATAGCTACATGAAGTTATGAATTTCCAGCTTCTATGGACCCCAAGGGTAGGTTATTTTGAAAACTACCTCTGTAGTTGAAGCTTGTTTGCAGTATTTTTAATTACAGTGGGAAAATACTCAATTTGATTACAATTTTTTCAGATATTTTAGACAGATGGAGTGTCTTTTTCTCCCTATCTAACTTTAACATACATGTTAAATGAAATAAAGCTACTAATTCTTCTCTATTAGTAATTTTCCCAGTGTTCGATGAATTCAGATGGAGGATAATGTTGATCTTGATCTGATATTTTAAACTTTATCCTGAGAAAAGAAGTTTTGGAGTCGTGAAATTAAATGGCTGCATTGTACAGATAGTCCCCAGTTTAAAAATGAGTTCTCTTCTCAAGGTTTGCCCTTAAGTCAAATTTGTACGCAAGTCAGAGCAGTATTATTAAATAATACAACGTAAGTCGTATTTACGTAATGAACTTGATTTCCTGTGTATTTAATTCCAGTTTTGTACAACAGGTTAGATTATTAAATATGGGTTGACCTTGAATGGGGTGGACTTAACTTTGGAAATTGTTATATTGTGTAAAATGACACTGATTTTAAAGAACAGTTGAGGGTTGGAAGTGAAAGATACCTCATTTAACCAAGAGAAAAAGCCCTACATGTAAACAGTGTCAGAGATATTTATATAACTTCCTCCATAAATAAGGAGTTTTTATATTTCTAGAATATTGGTAGTTCTCAACTTACAACAGTTCATTTAATGACCGTTCAAACTTACAATGGCACTAAAAAAAGTGACTTATGACTGTTTTTCATACTTACAATCTTTGTACCAGCCCCATGGTCACGTGATCAAAATTCAGATGTTTGGCAGCTGACTCATATTTATGACCATTGTTCTGACAAGCAAAGTCAATGGGGGAAACCAGATTCACTTAACAACCGGGTTACTAACTTATCAGCTGCAGTGATTCACTTAACAACGGTAGCAAGAAAGGTCATAAAATGGGGCAAAACTCAACAAATGTTTTTATTAACAGAAATTTTGGACTCAACTGGTCATAAGGCGAGGACTACCTGCATTTTTTATTCCATAAATATAGCAAGCAAAATGATCGGGAAATATATCTAATGTCAGCGTTCCAGCAAACCTCCATTCCAATCAGTAACTCCGAGACAAGCATAATCTCAAAAGTACCTTTATTAGAATAGTACCTGGCACATCTGTGGAATCTCGAAACTACAAGTTTCCTGGACTTCCCACAATGTCCCAACCTACAATCCATCCCCTTTTCTCCCATCATCACATCACATGGACCAATCACAATCCGTCTCAGCGTAAGATCCCTTTCCTCTGCTGCGCCACACTTAATCACCTTGAACTAAGAAAAGAATTTCATTTTGTCTACCAGCCCATGCCACCCTGGCCCCACCCACCCAGGGGCCACGACAATCAGGCTACACCCACCCCAGCCCCCACAAGGACAAACAAAATCCTGATACGGCCTATGATGGGATCGGGTTTGACATCCCTGATCCTAATGCTAAGCTGCAATCTTCTGGGAAACATCTGATCTGGTCATCCATATCACTGCTACTTGATTAAATATCTCTTTTTGAAAACGACTAGCTTTTATTCACAACTCACCAGAAAACCTCACTCACTTTGTTTTTAAGCAGTTGGTGAAAAATAAAGGCCTAGTAGCGCTATTGGAGAACCCTACTCTTCTTGTAAATTACTGAGAGCACTCACTAAATCCATATTTTATTTTATTTGATTCTTCAATGAATACGCAGAATTGAAAACTGAATTTGATTTAACTTCATTTTTTTTTCCTGAACATAGGGGGTGGTTCTACTCACAGGCAAAATTGCCAGTCATACAGGTAGTCCTCACCTTAGCAACTATTCAAAGTTACTACAGCCCTTCCCAGGGGTACTTAAGACCCAGATCCAAAGTTTCATCTGCTGCCCCTCCCCCCCCGAGGTCACATGACTGCATTTCAGGCACTCGGCAACCGGCTCAAGTTTATGGCCATTTACAATGTCCTACAGCCACACAACATTTTACGTTTTTAGATAGACTGGCGTTTATCTATGGTTTTGGTGAAACAGGCCAAGAGCAAATTGGTTTTGCAAAAAAGATACTGAAAATCAGGATGGTCATTAGGCTGATTCACTTTACAATGATCATGACCTTATGATAACAGGCTATTAAGTTATGGCTGTAAGTCAAGGATTACCTATACATACTGTACTTCCCTCTTTCTTAAGGAAATTAAAGACGCTTTTAGGCATAAATCAGAAAGCTAGTATGTCAAGCATGCTGTCATGGTATTAATAACTCAGGTAGCGGTTGACATATCTGTATATCAATACACAGTAAGAAGAGCCTCCTAGACAATTGCAGTTGATCCAGGGCTGCAGTTGATCCAGAACAAAACCTGGACTTTCAGCACCATTACAAGATCCTTAGCAAAACAGCAAGATGTCTTACAAGCATACTCAGGTAGGGATTGCCCAATCCCTATGATGTTTGGGTTTTCCATGATATGGAACTCTATTCTATCTATCTTTCTTTTCTTTTTAATTGAAAGCCGCCTAACCTTTGAGGATCAGGCAGCCTTAAAATTAAAAGAAAAGAAACATTCAGTCTATAAAATTGAATTCAAAGAAACAGAGTTGAAAACCTGGAAGGGTCTAGTTAAAAAGAAAAGCTCTCAAAATGGTTGCCATCTGCAGGATTATATAAATCGGTGCCATCTGCTTGCAGGAAGGCAATTGCTTCAACTATGTCAACAACTACGGTATTAGTACATAAACCTAATATTAAGGTATTGTACTTCATTCTGCTCCGCCCCTCCCTTCCCCCAAAGCCCAACAATATAATGGAGGTGAACAATATAAGCCTATTATACTGTCCAACATGGCTCTGGCCTGGAACAAGATCTAGTGATTTACTCCAGTTTTCTCCACTCAAAAACATTAGGGATCGACTCAAAGATGTAAGAGTTATGGTATCGAGCAGTGTGTGTCCCTGGCTTGGGAGGTACCTATAAATCTGCAGGGGAAGAGCAAAGAGACTATCATACTAGCAGAACCATCCATAACATGGATGGAGTAAATCCTAATGGTCTTTCAGACATTGACACAGCTCCTAGTGAAAAAAGAGCTCTCCAATGTTCAGAATTCGGAACATGGAACATCAATGGTTTACATCTAGTAAAACTGAACATTGTTAAGAACAAAATGAATAGGCTCAACATTGATATATCAGTCAACATTGATGTACCAGGCATCAGCCAAGCTCATTGGACTGGCTATGGCTTCTTCGACTCTGATGGTCATATCCTATACTACGCTAATAATGATACCATCTCTTCTGAGAGGATAGGTTTCATACTATATAAAAAAGTGGGCAAAACCATTGAAAGTTTTCAAATAGTCAATAACAGGATAATGGCAACACGTATCAACGGAAAACCTCACAACATAACAATTCTGCAAGTACACATTCCTACTGCAGACTAGAGAACACCAACAAATTCAATGCTGAAATCCAGGAAACTCTTGAAACAAACACCAAAGAAAGACATTATATTATTGGAGACTTCAATGCAAATGTGGGAGTAATGGAAGACAAGGGATCACAGGCAAGTTTGGCCTTGGTGAAGGAAATGAAGCAGGAGAACATCCGATTCGGCTAAGCATAATGAAGATGTGGTTTGAACAACACAATTATTGGATGGAGAACCCAAATCAATTACATATTACGTCAAAAGAAGTGGAAACATTCCATCCTCACTGTGAAAACATTCCCTGGTGCAGATTGTGGGTCAGACCATGAACTGTTAACTGCCAAAGAAAAGTTGCCAAAGATGTTGCAATGCCAAACAACCACCCATGATTCAAAAATATGAAGCCGACGAGATTCCCCTGGCATTTGCAGTTGAAGTTAATAATGGATTTGAACTGCTCAATACCATAGAAAGACAACTAAATGAGTTATAGGGGAAAATAAAAACAACTACCACTGAAAAAGCCCAAGAACGTATAGGAAGCCAAAGAAATTGGCCAGTTGGATATCAGAAGCTACAATGAAAACAGTAGATGAGAGAAGGAAAGCAAAAGCTGCTGGTGACAGGGAAGAAATGTGGAACACTAAATGCAAAGTTCCAGAGAGAAGCAAGAAAAGATAAAAGAAAAATACTGGGCTAAACAATGTAAGAAGCTAGAGGAAGCAGCCATGAGAGATCATAGATGAGAGTGTTTAGCTTAGGTGAAGAAGACAAGAAACTCCTTTATGGCCAGAGGATGTGATGGCAAAGGAATTGCATGACCAACAAGCAATCAGAGAAAGATGGTGGAAATATGCAGAACAACCTTGACACAAACAAAAAACAAGGCCAAGACATAAGAGGAGAACCTGACCTACCAGAAATGGAACCTGATATCCTGGAGGAGGAGGTAGTATGGACACTCAACCACTTGCCTAACCACAAAGTCACAGGAGTTGATGAAATTCCTGCAGAGTTGCTGAGTTCACTGCTAACAAAAGCACTGACAGTATTTTGCCAAAGTGTATTAAAGAGTGGTCAGTGGGTCAAAAGAATGGGGGGGGCGGGAATCAAAATTTATCCCCAAACCAAAGGAAGGTGATACGAAAGACTGTTCCAACCACTGAACCATAGCCTTGATACCACACTCGAGTAAAATTCCCTTGAAGATAATCCAGCAACATTTCAATCCAACTGTGATCAGCCTAATATACAAGCAGGATTTTGGAAAGGAAGGGCAACACACGGGATCATATTGCCAGTCTATGTTGGATGGTAGGAAAAGCAAAGAATACCCAAAGACCACTACATGGGCTTTATTGGCTACACAAGAGCCTTCAATAGTCTTGACCATGACAGGCTCTGGAATTGCCTCAAAGATTTGGAAATATCACCATACCACATCCAACTCATTTGGTCATATTCTGATCAGGCAATCTGGAGACCCAAATTGGTTCAGAATTGGGAGGGAAACCACATGGCAAGTTTGCTTTCTATCACCTATACTATTCAACATGCATACAGAAATAGCTATGAGAAATGCACATTTGGAGGGATCTACCATAGGGGTTAAAATCAGGGATGGGATTCTATCAGTTCGCACCTATTTGCTAGAACCGGTTGTTAACATTCTAAGCAGTTCAGAGAACTGGTTGTTAGAAGAAATTACTGGCTTAATCCTGTAAGGAAGACAGGAAGGAAACATTCTGGTATTGCTTACAGAAACTGCCTTTCCGTTAACCCTTATTACATTCTTGGCAGGACTAGACTTCCTGTCTCAGGAACTTCTCTGGAGATTTTTCCCCTCCTTTGCTGGTACTTTGCTTGTGTGGAGTGACCATTCAAAGTTATAATGGCACTGAAAAAAGTGACTTATGACCGTTTTTCACACTTACAACTGTTGCAGTATCCCCATAGTCATGAGAGGCCAGGCGAGGAGATGCGTGCCTCGATGTGAGTGATACTGAGTTGGCCACGCCCACCCAGTCACATGACCACCAAGCCACACCCACCAACTAAGTCACGCCCACAGAACCGGTTGTTAAAAAATTTGAATCCCGCCCCTGGTAGGAATATTAACCACCTCCGATTGGCAGATGATAAACATTACTCGCACAAAACAAGGAGGATCTGAAGTGATTAATCCTGAGAGTCAAAATGAAAGTGAAAAATTCTGACTGCACCTTAATATCAAGAAAGCAAAAATAATGACAACTGCAGGGAATACAGAGGCCGGAGTGCAGCTCAACAATGAGACCATCAAAACAGTAAAGGAATTCATCTTTCTGGGCACAAAATGTAAGTGGTGGCTGCAGACAGTTCAGAAGGTGTATAGCACTTGCAAGAACTGTAATGTCTGATATGAATAACACCTGGAAGATTAAAGACATCAACCCACACAACTAAGTCCAGATTTATAGTTAACACAATAATTTTTCCAACTGCTACTTATAGCTGAGAAACTAAGACTCTGGAAAAGGCAGACAGGAGACGTCTTGGAACTATGGTGCTGGAGACCACTATTACGCATCCCATGGATTGTGCGTGGTGGGGAACGACCCAAAGAAATCCTAAGCCAAGCCTCACCAAAAATATCACTTGAAGCCAAGATCGTCAAACAGAGGCTGTCATACTTTGGTCACGTCATGAGAGCTGACTCACTCGAAAATTCAATCATGTTGGGACGGACAAAGGAGAAGAGCCCGCTCTAGTACTCTCTGGTGAGACACTACAAAAGATGACACTGAGACAACCCTGGCAGATCTGAAGGAAGTGGTGGGAAACAGAGGGGCATGGAGAGTACTGATCCATAGTGGCTGAGGGTTGGACATGACTAAAAGGCTGACAACTTCATTCTGGCTGCTTCAAGCTTGGGACCCTTTCAAAAAGTTCAAAATAGCCATTTGATGAACTTAGATGGACATGTGTGTCTAAATTTTTAGCTTGCCTGGGCCACACTGAGTGAAGAGGCATCATCTTGGACCACATATATATACTGTAGTTATACCGCATATATACATAGTTTATATAAGGCACCTAATAAGGCTAAAACTTTACGATATTGGGCCAGGGATTGGAAGATTTATGCCATCTAGCATTCCTCATTTTTAATTTCTATGGCACCTTCTCTCCTTTCCAGGCACTCCAATATTTCAAACCCTTGATTCCACTTTTTAAAGCCCCATTTCTATCTTGCACATTGCAATAGGACTACAAATTTGAAAGCAAGTGCAGCAAAATTTGAAATACAAAGTATTATCACCCAAAATTCTGACAAAACCAGGATCCAGAAAATTGTCTGATGAATTCAAAGTCCGTTAAAATGAAATTTACTCAATCAAGAGTAAATTGTGTGAAACTTTCTTAACAATGAGTATAAATATATTGTAATACACGAAGATATGACCTATGCCTCCATAAATATTTTTTGAAGTCTGTCAGCTTTTCTGCAGATGGAGAGAGAATGTTATTTGTAGTTCAATACAATGGGAGAAAATATAAGTGAAAGGGTACAAAAAAAATCGCAAAAATATTTACACTTTTCCTCAGTGAGCCACGCTGTCTGGGTTAACGAATACATCTCCATCACTGCTTTTTCAACTGGGAAAAATTTGACAAGGTTCATTATGTTCTAAAAGTTAACAAGAGTTTTTTTCTGACTGGATTCCCTCCAAGCTCTTTTGGGACTGTGCAGAAATGAATACAAAAAGGCTGAGCCATAAAACACGATTTACCTAATTACAATGGCATTCTGACACCCGTGCTGGGTTCACCACAACGCAATTAAACCACAACATGTGAACACAGACAAGTGTGGAGGGGGTCTGGTGGCAAAGATATTCATACTGCATTATTATTATTATTATTATTATTTCCATATTGCATTATTTCTGTCCCTCAGCAGCGCTTCATCTCCCAAGTCGAAGGGCCTTGCACCAAAGCAACCCATCTAAGATAAATACAGTCCAGCTTAATTAATCAGATCAAGCCACTAATATAATTAATCCACCCAGGATTAATTACATCCCTAGAAGAGAGGGTGCAATGGTGCTCTCCTCTCAGGTCAGCCTACCACTTGGTTGCTGCAGGATCAAAGGGAGCCCACCCCATCTCGGTCCTTAGATTTCTCCAGGGACGAAGCGGCAAACCACAAATCAGGACTACCAGGCATCAGCAGCCCTTTCCACAAAAATAATAATAATAATAAATCTCTGCTTTCTGGACTTGGAACGAAGGAATCTGGACTTGGTTCACTTAGCCAAAGCTTTCCCCATATACACACACACAAATTAACCAACTTTACCCAAGGCGAGGGCATGCCAACCTCCGCGAGAGCCTCACGACCCAGATTCCCTCAGTCGGGACGCGTTCCCACGACTCTTCCCGACTAGGCGCAGGTCAGACCCACCCAGAGAGCCGCCTCCGATGAGGACGGCACCGGCCAGCGCCCCCGCCGAGGCCCCGTATATGCACCGGGCGTCGCGGAGGAGGCGAGGGACGCGCTCCTGCAGGCAGGTGGCAACGCCAATGTGATAGACGCCCAGGAAGCCGCATCCCGCGAACGACACGCTCCAGCCGTCCTCGCCCTCCAGCAGTTCCACCATCGCGGCTAATGAAAAGACAGCGGCGGCGGCGGTGACGACAACCACCCAAACTGCACCCGGCCCAGCCGCCGCACCGGCCGCTAATGAAAGCCGCTAATGAAGCAGACGGACACACGCCTCCGCTTCGCCCCGCCCCTGGATGTGGCGCCGGACTCCGCCGACCAATCGGCAGGGCGATGCAAAACAGACGACGCGGGGGGGCGGGTGTTGAAAAGGTGCCGGGTGGCCTTCACAGTTCCCTCTCTCTTTTCTTTTTTTTTTTCTTTTCTTTGCCTAGAGACTACTAGAGCCATGGAAGCGGAAGCGCGAAGGCCTCAGGCTGGAAACCGAGAGACCCCCCAATTCGAGCCCTGCCTTGGACATGAAGACTTTATGTAGACTCTTAGATTAACTTTATTGTCGCTTTGAACGTACGCTAATCGGCGTACATTCAAATAAAATGTCGTTGCGCACAACTCTCAAAGGGTCTCCTCCTGCAATATACATTACATAAGCATGAATGTCTGACCCAAAAGGTGCTTTTTCAGGAGGCAACTGGACTTTCTTGTTTTCTTCTTTTGAAGACGCGGATGAGGACGCAGAGAAACCTCCAAGTGCTTCAAGGACTCTACTCTGAAAGGATGCAGATGATCAGCTGTCTGCGAGGAATATAAATCCTTCCATTCCCCTCCATCCAGTCAGAGCTGAAGCAGCTTCTTGGATGAGAAGCAAAACGTCTTCAAAAGAAAAAAATCAGAAAGTCCAGTTGCCTCCTCAAAAAAGCACCTTTGGGACAACCATGATCTGGATGACTGAGAATCTCTACCGACATGACCATCCCCAGCCCATAATTCATACCAGTTTGGTTCCCAAAACAACCAATCAATTTGTCTGTATTACAACCAATTCTCAAATGAGATACATAACTCTTAAGCAACATAACCAGGTGTTTCAGAAAAAAACTTATTTAGTAATAGTTCTGTTGGGTAATGATGTTTGGCTATTAATTACTAGCATATTCTGCTGCAATGAATGTGGCTGCATATGCAGTTAGTTGGGATCCACATCAGAGTAAAGATGTTGAACATGAGGCTGACCAGAGAAATCTGGATTGGACTATATAAATTTATCTCTGGGTTAAAAGACAAAATGCCACTGCTCCATCTGTTGCAGCAGTTTCCTAGAGGATAAGACATCTTCTGTCAGCTTTGGAGGACAAAACATTTCAATATTCAGACATGCTAAGCTGAGCTAAGTATCCTGCTGGTT
This sequence comes from Bungarus multicinctus, assembly GCA_023653725.1. Lineage (NCBI taxonomy): Eukaryota > Metazoa > Chordata > Lepidosauria > Squamata > Elapidae > Bungarus > Bungarus multicinctus. The sequence continues at coordinate 18,798,333 of CM042848.1, read as the reverse complement.
TCAGTATATTTGTTAAATTTTCTAGCAAAAGAATAGAGATTCGATACAGCAATCCAGATCTATGATCCTTGATCTAATCTCTGTTCCAACTTGCTTAAACTGCCATAGCCCAACCCACGGGCTTCATCGTGTCTTTTTGGAGTGAAGTTTGGAGTCAGGATAGAGATGGGGGCAATAAGAGTCTTGACGAGTTAACCTGCAGCCTGCCTATGAAGACCAAGTGCTTGGCTAGTAAGGCACTAAGAACACCAGATAAATTCTAAACAATTCATTTTAGAGCAGTCGTTCTATTTCCTGACCTGTATGTTGCATTGAGAATCACTCATGAAGACACACCTTTCAGATCCATGAGTTGTCTTGACAAGTTAGACAAGCCAGAAGGGTTGAGCCATCTTCACTGAATCCAAAGAATCAGATCATATCTTCAGGCATTTACAGTACATATTGAAGACATCTTCCCAATGCCCCACTTCTGAATTCTTCCTCTTCTTGAATTGTGAGCAAGTTGAAGTGAGAATAAGCCAGCAGATTGACAAAGGCCAATATATATATATAGGCTTTCAAAAAGTGTAATTCAGATTGAGACTGGTCAGATCTGTCCTCAAGCCACTTCAACTCTGCTTTGCTTTGCTTTGCTGTGATGGCAGCTTGCCATCACATTAAAATGTGGGGAGGGGGAATGGGAAGATAGGGAGAAGGGATGACAGAATCAGAGGTGCCACGCCATCCAAAGACAACAGTTGAAAGATTCAAGGACACAAGCCTGGGAATGGAATGAGAAACGCCTATCCAAAGAGGTGCCAAAATGTGGAACTGTTATTAGAACACTAATTAGGACCTTATGGCACACTACCAAGATGACCAAGGGAGGAGAGTCTGGAGGGAAAGACAATTACAGGGGTTACATGGGAAATCCTCAGATCTGGCTTTGCCAGTGGAATCGAGGGTCTTTCTTTCTTTCCTGATAGTTCAAGCTGGGACAGGTATGACAAAGAGAGACTTCTCCACTTAAAGAGAAATCTGGAGATGCCGCCTTTCACCTTCCCTCAGAGGAAATAGGACAGCATTTACAAGTAAGATTTAAGCTGCTTTCTTGGCAGCTTTACAACGCCGCTCTGGTCATATTTCTTACAGGACATACCTATCTTGTGGATTAAGGTACGTAAAGCACGTTAGGGTTTTTTTTTATTGTAGTTTTAGTTCACCTCATGTTAAAGAAGCTTCTTTTTTGACCATTTTTAAGCTGCATCCCTTTACTTTGGTCAGGTAATGTGACCAAAGGTTTGGCTGTTTATAAAATTTGATAGGAGACAAAAAGTCTAATTGAATCTTTTTGTCCTCTGATGACTGATAGCAAAGTAGTGTACATAATTTCATTGTTATCTTGTTTGTTGAACTTTTAAAGAGGGAGTAAACTATCCAGTGATTCCCCTCCCCTATGTTTTTAAAGAGTTAAAACACGAACTCACATAAAAATAACTAAGAACAGAACAAAATTAAACAGGACAAAAAACAAAAATAAGCGCATTTAGAAAAAAGGAAATACACATGTCTTGTCCATCTTCCCCCACCTCCCATTGAATGTTGATAAATATATTACAACATCTGTGGTTTTTCTCCTTGTGAAACAGGTCTACAATATACAAACTTTTATAACTCTATTCTAAAAAGAAAAATAAGTAGAAAGTCTGCAACAACTTATCAAACAGATCAAGATATTTTTCCCAACAGTAGAGACAAAGTGAATTTCCTGTCTCTTTAAGGGAAAGAAAAAATCAGAGAAATATTCAGAAATAAAATGCAGTAAAATAACATTTTTGTAAGACTAGTTAAATACAAATTCTCTACTATAATAGTCCAGCGTCAATCAAAACACTTTCAGTACAAAGAAGAAACTTTCACACTGTCAACTTCCATGTAGCTAAAGCAAAAGTTTTTTCATGGCTCCAGAAAAAAAACCTGTAAGAAAAAATTAAAAACTAATGAATATCACATTAAGGAGCCTCTGTGGCGCAGTGGTTAGAGTGCAGTACTGTAAGTTACTTCTGCAGCCAGCTGCCTACAATTTGGCAGATTGAACCCCACCAGGCTCAAGATTGACTCAGCCTTCCATCCTTCCGAGGTGGGTAAAATGAGGACCCAAATTGTTGGGGACAATATGCTGACTCTGTATACCGCTTAGAAAGGGCTGTAAAAGCACTATAAAGCGGTATATAAGTCTAGTGCTATTGTAATCCAGCAAGGGGTAAAGGATAGTTCAGCATTCACCAGATTTGACGTTTAAAATATAAAAAGCAAAAAGAAATTCAAAAAGCCATGTTAAGACAAAGACAAAAAAATCTACAGCTGATAGGAAAAGATGGAGACCTGACTCTCCACCCACTTTTACCATGAGCAACTATCCAGATTCTTCTTCACGGGTAAGTAGACTACCATCTGAAAGTTATCTGGGGTTGTTCCAAGTTGTTCCCATTCCGATCTAGAGAGCGAGTAACCACCAAAGAGCTTTGGCAGTGACATCAGCTGTTTGTCAACAGGACAAAAAGCCTCCCAGCCACACAGGGCACCATTTTTGGAGGACCTCCAATCAGTGATTTTATATCATTTATAAAAATGTACCTGGGTGTATGTTATCAGATATGATTGTTCATAGATTCTACAGCTTTACTTGTGTTTTTTTTTTAATTTATATTTTTTAATCTCTGTGGTATTTAATGATAGAGATATCCTACTTATACATGTAGCAACTCATCAGTACATGTCATTTTCGCAGGTATTTTCTGGCTTATTAATTTAAGCTATCTTATAATAAGATTGCATTATAAGAGTAGTTTATGCATGATCAACTTTGCATTGGGATGTATTTGGTCAAGGATCAAAATTAAATAGGCTGATTTTGCTTCTCCTGACTCCTTCTGTTGCTAGACAATTCACAGATAAAATTGTAAAATTATAGGCAACAGTCAGATAACTATAACTATAAAACAAGTTTTTTTGAAACACATCAGTAACATTCAGTTTTAAATGCTCTACCTGTTTTACTTGTACCTCATGACAAATTTTATATACACACATGCACACACACACACACTCATACACAGACACACGCACACTACCATGTTTCCCCAAAAATAAGACCCAATCAGAAAATAAGCCCTTGCATGATTCTTCAGGATGTTCATAATATAAGCCCTACCCCAAAAATAAGCCCCAGTTAAGATCGTCAGCCAGATGGACACATTTAGTATCGTATTTTCCCCAAAATAAGACCTAGCCTGAAAATAAGCCTAATCCTAATGCATCTTTTGGATCAAATATAGGTGGCTTACATATAAGCTGGGTTGACAAAATCAGAAATGAGGAGGTGATAAGCTGCCTGGGAAAGCCAAGGGAAATAATTTGAGCCATAAAAAAGCAAAAGTTAGAATATTTTGGACATGTGATGTGACACCCAGAAAAATACGGCATCCTCCACTTAATCCTCCAAGGAAAGATGGAAGGCAAATGAGGTCCAGGAAGAAGAAGAACGTCATGGCTTCAAAAGCTAAGGGACTGGTTTAGGCAAAACTCAACAACATTTTTGTGCAGCTGTTGATAAAAATAGGATCGCCAATATCCGATGACAGATATGGCACAAGAAGTATGTATGAGTGTATGCCTGTGATATAACTAAAGGAGGACGCCTACTGAAAGAAGCCTGGTTTTCCAATAGCAATTCTATCAATAGGCATATTGAACTACCACCGGCCTACCGAGCACTGAGACACCAGGAAATACCTGGCAGGAGGAGCAGAGACCATTTCCCATCAGGGAACAGGGAACAATGGCACCCCCCCCCCCCCCAATCCCTGGGCATGTGGATTTATGCTATGAAGGCACAGCCAGGCCTATCCAAATACAGAGGAGCCCAGCCGAGCTGCGTCAAGCTATAACAGACAGAAGTAATGAAAAACCAGCCGGGTGACCACAAGGTCACAAGCAAAGCAACAAATTGCAATAGCTGACAGGTTAACGTCAACTCTTAGACATAAGCATTCCAGGCTGGGTCTGACAAGGGAGGAAACAACAACAAGAAATAAGCCTCCTTTGACCAACATGACTGAAGCAAAAACAACAAGTGGGAGGTGGTTGGAAAGGCCTATTACACATGCAAGGGCTAAATCGATTAATGATATATAAAGGCATAGATCTCTGTAATGATAGCTTAATACTCTGATGATGTCAGCAAAGGCTGTCAAAACTTAGTAAGTAAATACAATTTAAGATGTCTGTTTCTTCTTTTACACACACATAAACACACACACACATCTGTGTGTGTCTGTGTGTGTGTGTGTCTGTGTGTGTGTCTGTGTGTAATATCCAAGAATGTTACAGTACTAAAGAAATGTTGTTATTGTGGACTTAAGAAACACTATTCGTCAATTGCTTCACTATGCTTCATAGGTGTTTCCTTCATCCATTATGGTTTGCGTTTATATACACCCTGCCTGCATAAGCATCACATTGCAAACCTTAGCTGATCCAATTCTGCGTACAAAACAGACATATCCGGATTCCCTACTCATTGTTTTAGGGGATTTTAACAGTGCTAATCTAATTTAAAAAACTGCTCAGCTACACTCAGGATGTCAGCTGAGGCAAAAACATTTTTAGACCAACTATTCTAGCTGCCCCCAACTTTTTGGGCACCAGGGACCAGTTCTGACGAGAGAGGTTTTTCTGTGGACCGGAGGGGACCTGATTTTGTGTGCTGCCTGCATCCCATGGATGAGGCTTTGCTTGTTTGTGTGGTTCACTTTCTGGCATATCATGGCCTAGTATCAGTCCATGGACTGGAGGTTGTGGGCCCCTAACTCAGTTAGCTCTGCCTATTCCAGGGGTGGGATCCGACCGGTATAACTACCGGTGTCAGCTGATGCTCCATTCAAAGAAATACTTAAACTCCATTTGTTAGAGAAAAGATATCTTTTACTGGAAATCAAGTGGTAGCAACAAAATAATTCTGAATTTGAGAAAACGAGCGCGTAAATCATATATACAAAGTGATGGTCACGTTCCCACCCCCAATAGTCCGATTCGCTCCTCCAATTAAAAGTGGTGTGTATCATCATGTGGGCATCTTCAGGTGGTAATGAGGCCTTTGTCCATTGACCTTGGCATATTTTAATAAAGAGTTGCAGTTGCGCATAGCATAGAATAGAAACCTAAGCAAGACTCACCCCCCCCTCTCAATTTATACAGTTTCGTTTCTTAACAACTCCAGCTCCCTTCCCATAATAATCATGGCCTTCTCCCTCCCACCGACAGCTGAAAGATGCAAAGCAAAAGAAGAGAAGCAAAGGAAGAAAATCTTGAAGGCTGACATTCGGCCCGCCTGCAAAAGAGACGTTAGTCCTAAAAAAAATAAGAACAGAAGATTATAGAACATATATATGTAACAGCAGCATTTAAGGTTCACGGTTTATCAGGATACTTAGTGCGAAATGCCTTCACGAGCTTGGGAGCTCTAACATCTTTCTCATTTACACATTCAGACTGGGAAGAAGGAAAATGCTTCCAAGCAACCAAATATTGGATTCGACCTCTCTTTTTCCTAGAATCCAAAATTTCTTTAACTTCAAAATGTTGTTCACCTTCAATAAGTAATGGTATGGGGGGAATCTACTTGAGTTGGTCTTAAATCAGAAGTATGTTCAGGTTTTAATAAACTCACATGGAAAACAGGATGGATCCATCGGAGGGTTTTAGGCGATTTTAATTGGACTGCCACAGGGTTCACAACTCATTCAATTGGGAAAGGGCCTACATACTTAGGTCCAAGCTTTTTCGATTTTTGTGTGGTCTGAAATATCTGGTTGATAAAAAAACCTTGTCACCAACTTGATACGGTTTTTGTGGATTTCTCTTTTTATCTGCAAATTTTTTATGAGCTTGATGAGCATCATCTAATGCTTTGCCGGAAACTGGCCAAGTTAGCTGGAGATGTTTTATCCACTCATCTAGTGAGGGAATGTTAGGTTTCTCCTGTGGAAGCTCGGGTATGGATACAAAGTCTTGCCCTGAAGTCACTTTAAATGGGGTAAATCCAGTGCTGCTATGTACTGAATTGTTATACGCTACCTCAGCGAATGGCAGTAAATCAGCCCAGTCATCCTGCTGATAATTAATGTAACATCTAAGATACTGTTCCAATACGGAATTAATTCTCTCACAAACCCCATTGGTTTGTGGATGGTGGGCGGAGCTTAAACCCTGGGCGGAGCCTAATAATTTCAGGAACTCTTTCCAGAAATTTGAGGTGAACTATGCATTCAGGAACTCCATGTAACCTGTAGATATGCAGAATAAACAATTTAGCCAACATTTTCGCTGACGGGATCTTCGCACAGGGTATAAAATGTACTTGTTTGGAAAACAGATCTGTTACTACCCAAATAACTGTATTTCCTCCACTATCAGGTAATTCCACTATAAAATCCATGGAGATTTCCTTCCATGGAGCAGTTGGCCTAGCCATATTCTGCAATAAGCCTCTTGGTTTACCAGGTGGCCACTTGGCCGAGGCACAGACAGGGCAGCTAGCAACATAAGTCTCAATGTCTTTTTTCAACGTGGGCCACCAAAATTGCCTTTTGACCAAGTGTAGGGTCTTCATGAATCCAAAATGTCCAGCAGCTTTAGAATCATGAGCTTGATGTAAAATTTGGTTTCTCAGATTTGTCGGTATATATAATTTGGCCCCCACCCAGGCCAATCCATCTCTAATTGTACAGTCATTTGAATGGGTTAGGAACCAATCATCAAGTTTTAGAGCTTCTTTTAATTGTGCAAATAAATCGTTTGACAAATCAATTTCCTTTTTCTTCTGGGTTCTGGTAATCATTGGAGCTGCCAACTGTTTGGTTGGGATAATAGGCTGTACCACTTCTTGGCAAACACTATTATACTGAGGTAATCTAGACAAAGCATCTGCCATGAAGTTCTTTCCCCCAGGAATGTACTTTAATGAAAAATTAAAACGTTTAAAGTGCTGCGCCCAGCGAACTTGCTTGGGAGACAGTTTCCGAGGTGTTTTCAGAGCTTCCAAATTTTTACGATCTGTCCACATCTCAAAAGGATATTTGGCCCCTTCTAGGAAATGCCTCCAGGTTAATACAGCCCATCGAACTGCAAAAGCTTCTTTTTCCCAAATGGCCCATCTTCTCTCAGTTTCAGTTAGTTTACGGGAGGTATATGCACATGGTTGTAGAGACCCCGTCTCGTTTACTTGTAGTAACACTGCTCCGACGGCTACGTCACTCTCATCAGCTTGGATTACAAAAGGAACGTCCATGTCTGGGTGCTTGAGTACTGGTTCAGCAGCAAACAGACGTTTCAGTTTTTCAAAAGCAGCTTGACACTCCATGGACCACTCCAGTGGTTTACTAGGCTTTGGTTTCACCTCCCCTTTGTTTTTAAGGAGATTTGTGATAGGCATTGCGATCTTCGCAAATGCAGGAATAAATTGGCGGTAAAAGTTGGCAAACCCCAAGAAACTTTGCAGTTGTTTCCTGGTACGGGGAGGGGCCCATTCCAAGACAGCACGCACCTTCCCCAGATCCATTTCTATGCCGTCAGGTGATATGCGATAGCCTAAATAATCAATTTTTTCCTGATGAAATTCACATTTGGACAGCTTGGCATGCAATTGAGCCGCTTGAAACTTTTCCAGGACTGACCGCACTAGTTTTACATGCTCATCAAGAGGCTCTGTGTAGATAAGAATATCATCAAGATAAACTACACTCCCTTGTATAAATATTCTTGCAATACTTGATTTATCATTTGCATGAATACAGCAGGCGCCCTCTGTAGGCCAAATGGCAGGATGTTGAATTGGAAACAATCCATCGGACAGTTAAAAGCAGTCTTCCATTCATCCCCTTCTTTAATTCGGACTCGGTAGTATGCTTCTCTCAGGTCAAGTTTCGAAAAAAATTTTCCCTTAGCCAGGTGGGCCAACATGTCCTTCGTCAGGGGGAGGGGGTACACGTTCTCCACTGAAATTGCGTTGAGATTTCGGTAGTCCACTACCAAGCGTAAGGAGCCATCTTTCTTTTCCCGGAACAACACTGGAGCTGCCACCCGGGGCCTAGCAGGTTGAATGAAACCACATTCCAAATTTTTATCAATAAATAATCACAGCTCTTCTAGTTCCCGCGGTGTCATCGAATACAGTTTCGGTTTTGGGAGTTTTACTCCTGGCAAAAGTTCAATACTACAATCTGTTGAGCGATGTGGGGGGAGTTCATCCGAGGCCTTCTCACTGAACACCTCTTTTAAGTCCCAGTATTCCTCTGGAATTTTCTCCTCCCCTTTCAGAATCTCAGTGCTAGTGGAAGCCAACTCCGTAGGAGTCTTAGTACTCAATTGGGATTTCCCCTCCCCTTCTGGGGTTTGGTCTGTACGTATGCGTAATGATCCTCTCCTCGTGGGGGCTCCATTTCCGGAGCCAGGGCAAATCCAGTATTAGGGGGCGCTCCATCCCAGGAGCCACAATAAAACACAAAGTCTCTTTATGCTTCCCCATTGTCATCTCTACTGGTTCTGTTATGAAGTGAGCAGGGCTGCCCCCAGCTACCGATCCATCCAATTGGCAAAAAGCTATAGGCATTTTTAGAGTCTTTAACCTTAAGCCCAGCTTCTGTACCACCTCCGAACTAATTACGCACCTTGTGCACCCAGAATCTAGCAAAGCCAACATGTCCCCTCCGGCTCCTGACGTGGGTACCCTTAATTTCACTGGAATGGTCATAGGGCCCTTGTTTGGACTTACCAGTGAGTCGTCTTCTGATTCGGATTCACTCTCTTCAGAAGACGACTCACTGGTAAGTCCAAACAAGGGCCCTATGACCATTCCAGTGAAGTTAAGATGCAAAGCTAAAGAAGAGAAGCAAAGGAAGAAAATCTTGAAGGCTGACATTCGGTTTGGTGATTTTACATTTTGCGCACGCATGCACGCATGTATATTGTCATCATCTAGCTGCCTGGACAGCTGAGCAGCGCTGTGCGCGAGTACGCAGCAGTTGCAAAAGCACTTTTTTCCTGTGTTTTCAACCGCAGCTGTGTTGCACAAAGCAGCTATGGTTGAAAATGCAGGAAATAAAGGTCAGGTAAGTGGGCAGGTGGGCCAAAACAGCAGCAGACATAGAAGCTCTCTGTTTGCTGCTTTTCAGAGCAACCAGTTCTACAGAAGTGGACAGAACCGGTAGAATCCCATCCCTGGCCTACTCCACATTAAAAAATGCTTCTCCCACTCTACCAAGAGCAGCTGGGGCCTCTCTAATCATTGTATGATCCATAGACAGAAACATAAAACTGCAAAACCTGTGATCATAAGAATGAAGTCTTGGACTGAGAAGACAATGTTAGCCTTACAACTTTGCTTCGATTGCATAGACTGGAGCAGGGGTCACCAATTTTTGGACCTCAGGGACCACCAAACTCATAATTTTAAATCCTGGGGACCACTAATATGGATTTTGACTGATGGTGGCTTGCTGACGTTGGTGGGAGAGAGAGAGAGAGAGAGAGATCTGATCTAACCTCTGTCTCTCCCTTCCTCCCTCCCTCTCTCCCTCCTTCTCTCTCTCTCTCTCTCTCACACACACACACACACAAAGGCAGGGGTGGGATTCAAATTTCTTAACCAGTTCTGTGGGCTTGGCCTAATTTGTGGGTATGGCTTGGTGGTCATGTGACTGGCTGGGCATGGCTTGTATGTAAATAATATAAATATTTATATAACTATTGAATTTTTTATAACAAAATAGCAACTTTTACCCAAAATCAGGCAAAGCAGGCAGGCAGATTGAATTGCTCACAGAATCACAGATTCATTCAGAGATCTATCTGCCATCGGCTAGTTCAGTCTGTCACATAAAAATTGCTTGCAAGCAAACTCATAAAATTTGCTAGCAAGGAAACTCACAAAATTAACTCACAACACACCATGTATGTAAATATTGAATTTTTTATTAAAAAAAAAAAAAGAGCAACTTTTACTCCAAATCAGGCAAAGCAGGCAGGCAGATTGAGTTGCTCACAGAATCACAGAATTACTTAGAGATCTGTGTTTCTGCCATCAGCTATCTGAGTCTGCAACTGAATAATTCAGTCCTAAGGGAGGTTCGGCTCTGCTTTTAAGATCTAAAGATTAGCTAGAAAACAAAACAATCCAATGATTTTCTGCTTTCTAGCTAATCTAAATCAACTGGCACAGCAGAACAGATGATGGTCGGGAAAAAGAAAAATAGCCACTTAGCAGGCAAGTTTGCCAGGTAAGGAGTGGGCATGGTGGGTTCCCGCGGGCCACGTGGGAGGAGCAGCCTTTTGTTTCTGCTCAGCCTGGATTAATTGCTTTGGCGGGTGCTCTGGGGGTGACATTTCTCTGTGGACCACCAAAATTTTCTTGCAGACCACCAATGGGCCACTAGTTGGCGACCGCTGGACTGGAGTGTTTTGGAAGCTGCTTCAGAAGACTTGGATAAATTCACTGATATTGTGACATCATATAATAGTTTTGTGAGGATATGTGAGCGCCAGGAGTTTGCACAAACATCTACAGGAATAATAAACCTTGGTTCACAGCTAAGCTCAAGCAGCTGTGTTGTGCTAAAGAGGACGCCTACAGGAAAGAATGCTGTGCAATCAGGCCAGTGATGTATTTACAAGGCAGATCCTGGCAGCAAAGAGAAAACGGAGGAACTGGCTCTCAGCTAATGAACCAGCAAATGTGTGGAGAAGCCTGAAGAATATCAGTGGCTACAACAGACCTCCCTGCCTTACAGAAGAGAACCGGCAACTGGCAGATGACCTGAATGTGTTCTACTGTAGGTTTGAGAGATCATTGTCAATTGCCACTACCCTCCCCATCTCAGATACGCCGAATCTCCTATACCTATCTCCATCTCTCTGGGGCCCCCTATCTCTTGGTGATTTAGAAAAAAGATGTGCCAGGTCGTTTTAATAGCCAAAGATTGGAAAAACACCAGGCCCAGAAACTGTTGTGGTTCGCCAGCAGACAGCAGTGGAATCAGACAGTTGGGAAGAACGGGGACCAGTCAAACAGTCTGGAGAGGATTCGGACGAGGGTCCTGCATCCAATGCAGGGATGGGGCCAGGACCATCTGGGACTTATGAGCTGACTCCGGAGCCTCCAGAATCTGGCAGCAGTGAGGCAGAGGAACAAGGGGAGCCTGTTCCTAGTGCATGTGTGTGCAGAGCTGCTAGAAGGCGAGAGCAGCTGAAACAAAGGGGGCGATTTGGGAGTAATGCTGGGAGGTGATTGCCCCTCCCAGAGATATAAAGGACAGGCCAAGATGATGAAGCAAAGTAGTTCGATCGGTTCAGAGTCATTTTGTACTTCGGTTGGCTTTTTTTCTAGTTCATTTGATACTTGTTTTTGGCAGCACTTCACAGAACTGAAAGGTGTGTGCTTATCTTGGGGGACTATTTGAGATTAATCCTGGCTGGGAATGAAAACAATTCCCAGGGTTGCAATAAAATAAGTCATGTTTTTAAAAGAAGTGTGGGCGTAATTACGGTTTAGGAAGCCTGGGTTCAGAAACTCCTCCTTGCTTGAAAGTCTGTGCTGACCAACTGGCCTCCATATTCACCTGCACTTTTAATAAATTACTGGAGATGTCATGTTCCTTCTTGCTCTACCATCATCCTGGTTCCCAAGAAACCCTTCGTCAAGGAACTGAATGACTACAGATTGGTTGCTCTGACATTTGTAGTTAGGAAGACCTTTTGAAAGGTTAGAGCTGACTCACCTGAAGTTCATCGCGGATCTGCTGTTAAGACTTCTTGCAGTTTGCCTATTGTGTATATAGATCAACAGATAATGCTGTCAATATGGGCACTGCAGTACATCTTGCAACATCTTGAATTCCCAGGGACTTATACACGGATCCTTTTTGTAGACTTCAGTGCCAGAAACCTTCAGTCTAACCTGACCCAGCTAGCTCTGCCGGTCCTTTCTTGTAGGTGGATTATAAGCTTTCTGACAGGTAAGAAGCAACAGGTGAAGCTAGGGAAAATTACATCAATAATGAGTGCCCAGACAATTAGCACAGGGGTTCGTCAGGGCTGTGTGATGTCTCCATTACTCTTCTCTGTATATACCAGGAGTGTCAAACTCGCGTCGTCACAGTGTCGTCACATGACATATTGCGACTTTCCCCACCTTTGCTAAATTGGGCATGGGCGTGGCCAGCGCATGATGCATCTGGCCCGCAGGCCATGAATTTGACAACCCTGCTCTATACTAATGACTGCATCCCTAAGGAGCCCTTTATTAAAGTTCTGAAGTTTGGAGATGATACAAGTTATTGGTCTCATTCAAGATGGTGATGAGTCCACATATGGATGGGTGTTTGAACAATTGGCCCTGAGGTGCAGCTGGAACAATCTAAAGCTGAACATGCTTAAAACTGTAGAGAGAGGGGATTTCTGGAGGAGCCCTTTTATTCTACCACCTCTTGCAATATTAGACAGCACAGTATCCATCAGACTCCACGTTTTGAGATTATATAATCTCCCAGTAGTTGAAATGGACACTTAACACTAGAACCACCACTGAAAATTGTATTGTGTTTGGTATGGAATGGTATGGTATGGTCTGGTATGGGAATTGAGGTTACTTGCAAGACCACGTTCTGCCAGTAGTCTCCCACCGACAGGTGCGCTCCCACAGAGAGGGTCTCCTTAGGATCCCGATGGCATCTATGTGCTGCCTGGTGACTCCGAGGAACAGGGCCTTCTCTGTGGGGGCACCCGCCCTCTGGAATGGGTTGCATCCTGAGTTACGGACGACCACCGACCTGAGAGCATTTAGACGTACGTTGAAAACTTGGCTCTTTGAGCAGGCCGGCCTGGGCTGATTTTAATTGGGGTTTTAAATTGGGGTTTTTAGAAATTGGGGTTCTAGAAATTGGGGTTTTAGATATTGGGTTTTTTTATATCTTAACTATTGGGGTTTTTAAGTATAAATTTTAGTAGCAGCCGTTTATTTAATTTCTTTTAACTTTTATAATTTGTATTATATTATAGTTGGCTGTACACCACCCTGAGTCCCTCGGGAGAAGGGTGGTATATAAATTTGATAAATAAATAAATAAATAAAAATTGTATTGAATCAATTTGTATGAATCCCATTCATCACAGTCAGATATAACATAGTTAATCTATATATCGCTTACTGTATAATGGTGAATGCAACCACCATGGTTTGTCAATCAAGGTTATAGCTTAGTGTGGTAACTGGATTTATCACAACTGTGATTTATTTAATGAGCCACAGCCAAGAGGTCGTGACTTAGCACGCTGTGTGAGCTTTTTCCAGAAGCAACTTTTTAAAAAATCAATAATGGGTCTCTGCCCACAAAAGTCTGTGTTCCCACAACCAACTTAAAGAGTCAAAAGAATAGCAATAGCACTTATATAACTGCTTGCTTGGAAGGATGGAAGTCCGAGTCAACCTTGAGTGGGTGAGAATTGAACTGCCTAACTGCTGGGTTGACAGTCAGCAGAATTAGCCTGCAATGCTGCATTCTACCACTGCACCAACCCAAAGTTGTATTTATGCTATGTGGGAAGCTTGTTTGTTAACGTTGATTTAGCTGATTCCCCCAAAACTAAGCAGTGTCAGACCTGGTAATATATTCAGATGGCAGATCACCAGGGTAAAGGTTCCTATCTCAGCTTTCAAAGTCTTTATGTTGGGTGAATGCAATTCATTTGGTTCGTTTTACAACACACTCGACTGTCGGTTCAACACAAGTATTGTGAGAATGGACTGCAAAATGTGGCTGATGCGCAACACAAGATAGGTTGATCAGAAAGTCCTTTTTGCTCCTGGTGCATTCAGTAGTGACCTCGACTTTGCTGCCATGTGGAGGCATTCATAAGAGCCCGGGAGCCTCCCAGGGTTATGTACTAAGCCCCTTCCTTTATTCTTATTTGTACACAGAAGACTGCACCCCATTGTATAACACCAATGCAATTATCCAATTTGCAGATGACATGACAGTGGTGGGGCTCACTAATAAGAACAATGAGTCTGCTTATAGAAAGGAAGTACAAGGGCTGACATTGTGGTGTAAAGAAAATAATCTTACACTTAACACCAAAACAAAAAACAAAAACCTAAAGAACTTATAATAGACTTCAGGAGGAAGAGAGGTGTACATTTACCATTGTACATAAATGGTGAGGAGGTGGAGAGGGTTGATAGCTTTAAATTTCTGGGCATTTATATCTCGGAGGACTTCTTATGGACTATGAACGCTAACATGCTTGTGAAGAAGGCACAGAAGAGGCTGTACTTCCTGCGAATGCTCAGGAAGATAAATCTACCTCAGCATCTACTTCTGTCCTACTACTGAAGCACCATTGAGAGCGTCCTGACATACGGCATTCTTGTATGGTATGGGAGCAGCTCTGTAGCAGGCAAAAAAGCTCTACAGAGAATCATTAAAACTGCCTAGAACAGTGGTAGGGAACCTTGGCTCTTTATCACTTATGGACTTCAACTCCCAGAATTCCTGAATGAGCTATAAAAAGTTCCCCATCCCTGACCTACTGGTTTTTCAGTTGTGAGGGAAATCAATTTTTGATTTGAATGGGATTGTTCAATATACAAATGTCCTAATTTTTGACTTGAATGATCAATATTCTTTATATGTCCTACATTTGTATATTAAACAGTCCCATTCAAGTCAAAAATTGATTTCCCTCACAACTGAAAAACCACTAGGCCAGGGATGGGGAAACTTTTATGGCTCACTCAGGAATTCTGGGAGTTGAAGTCCATCAGTGATAAAAGAGCCAAGATTCCCTACCGCTGGCCTAGAAGATCATTGGGCTCCAGCTACCAACCCTGGACGACATCTTCGCATATCGTATAACATTCTCAGAGACTCTTCCCAAGCTGCTTACAATCTTTGTGAACTGTTGGCTTCTGGCAGAAGATACAGAACAATTAAAACTCAGACCTCACGTTTTCTGAACAGTTTTTATCCCAGAGCTATAATTGCACTTAACAATGAACTCAAGGACCACCATCAGTGAGCTGTTGGATAGTATTACTTGGTTTGTTGTGTGGATGCTTATGTGTTTTTAAGGGGCAGGTGTTTGGGGATTGTCATGTGTGTGTGCGTATTGGGTCTGGTCTCTGAGTGTTATGCAGAGGTGGTATTGTACCGGTTCGGCCCGGTTCTGCCAAGCTGATAGCAGCGATGAGCAGCGGAGACCCAACCGGTTCTCTCTGCCGCTCTGCTGTTGGGCCCACTTTCCCTCCCAGGCTCCCATACTCACTTTTATTCGCTGAATTTGAAGCGCAGCTCCTTTGCGCGATACAGAATATTACTGCGCGGAAGCTGCAGTAATATGTGTGCACGCGCACAAAATGAGCCCACCAAACCACAGCCAGCAAAACGGTGGCAAAAATATTTGAATCCCACCACTGATATTATGTGAATTTCATTGTATGCGTATACTGTGTATATACCTACAATGACAATAAGGCAGCAGTCGCCAACTGGTGGGCCACGAGAAAATTTTGGTGGGCCTCCCTTAGGACTGAAGGTTCTATTATTCAGTGCAGACTCACAGCAAGCAAATTTTATGTGACAGACTGAGCTAGCCGATGGCAGACTCAGGCAAGCAAATTTGAGAGACTGAGCTAGCCGATGGCAGATAGATAGACCACTGAATGATTCTGTGAGCAACTCAATCTGCCTGCCTGCTTTGCCTGATTTTGGGTAAAAGTTGATCTTTTTTTGATAAAAAATTCAATATTTACATGCATGGTGTGTTGTGAGTTAATTTTGTGAGTTTGCTTGCTAGCAAATTTTATGAGTTTCCTTGCAAGCAAATTTTACATGACAGACTAACCTAGCTGAAGGCAGATAGATCGATTTCTGAATGAATCTGTGATTCTGTGAGCAACTCAATCTGCCTGCCTGCTTTGGGGTAAAAGATGTTGTGTATAAAAAATTCAATATTTATATAGATATTTATAATATTTACATACAAGCCATGCCCAGCCAATCACATGACCGCCAAACCACACCCACAAATTAGGCCTCAGCCACAGAACTGGTTAGTGGTCCCTGAGATTTAAAATGATGAGTTTGGTGGTCCCTGAGGTCCAAAAGGTTGGCGGCCCCTGCAATAAGGTATTTTTATTGTATTATTTCATTTCATTGTATTATTGTACAGTGTACACAGCAAATGAGATAACGTAAGCTATTGTTATTGTTAGATGATGATGATTATACTACACAAAAATGACAGTATACACAGCAAACAAATAACCATGCTGGGTTTTGTATCACAAATCACTAGTCAAACACATTAGGACCATGTGATGTATCGGCGGATTATATGAGCAGATCCCAGTAAGGTGGCCTTCTGCAGCTGACCAATGGTGATCTTGTCAGCGCCAATTGTTTTTAAGTGCTTGCTTAGGTCTTTAGGCACAGCACCCAGTGTGCCGAGAACCACTGGAACCACCTGCACTGGTTTATGCCAGAGTCTCTGCAGTTCGATTCTCAAGTCCTGATATCTGGTGACTTTTTCAAGTTGTTTCTTGTTGATTCTGCTGTCACCATTATATCATCATCATCATCAATTTTCCCAGTTCCCAGTGGCGTTTAGATTCAGTCAGAGGGAAGCGTTTGATGAGGATCGTGTGAAGCCGGCCGGCGTGTAGCACGGCTTCTGGGCGGGTTCTGGGCTGGGCTGCTCCTGAGCATCTCCCAAAAGAAAGCCGGCTGCGACCGGGAGCCCTCCCCCAAGCCCACTTCGCTCCCGGAACCCCGAGCGAGCCTGGCGCCAGGCAAGGGAGCCAAGACGGCGAGAGACAACAGGCACGCCGAGGGTTAAGACGGGCGGGCTACGGCTCCGCGGTGCCGCGGCGGTAGCAGCAACGGCCTCCTCCCTCCTCCTCCTCGCCACCTCTTGAGCGACGTCGCATTACATCATCGCCCCCGGAGCCCATTCGCTGAAGGCCGGTGCTTGCCTGACCCGCGGAGCGCAAAGCTTTGCCGCGGCCCGGAGCTGGCACCGAAGCTTGGCGAGCTGACTGATTGACGGCCGAGCGAGTTAGCGGGCGGGCGGCCTCCTTCTTCGCGCCGGGAAGGCAGCGTCCCCTGCGCCCTTTGCAAGCAGCCGGCTTCCCTGGCCGGGGCTCCGCGGCGGAGGATGGCGGAGAGCGAATGCGAGACCCCCAGCACTCCCGGGGAGTTCGAGAGCAAGTACTTCGAGTACAACGGGGTGCGCCTGCCGCCCTTCTGCCGCGGGAAGATGGAGGAGATCGCCAATTTCCCCGTGCGAGACAGCGACGTCTGGATTGTTACCTACCCCAAATCAGGTAGGAGGCGGGGCGGGCAGACGGGGGAGGGAAAGGAGGCACCCCCCTCCCCTCCCCTCCATTCCCTGCTCCCTCCATCCCTTTTCCTCCTCTCCCTCCCTCCTTCCGCTTCCCAGCATCGCCTGTTTTTCCTCTCCCGGTTTCCTCCGTTTTTTTCCCCCTTCGCCTACCTGACTCCGGTGCGAAGCCCCGATTGTGCTCTCCTTTTTTGGGCTTCTGGAAGCCACCGGAGGGAAGGGGGTGGGGCGGGTTCATCTCTCCCACCCCCATCCCCTCAGTTAGGTTGTGAGACGGCCAGCAGAAAGGGAGCCTGGCCAGTGACTTTCTTGGCTTCTCCTTCTTGGCCTTGGAGAAGAGAAGGGGCGAGTTGGCTTCTCCTTCCCCTGCAAGCCGTCGCAAACCTCCCCTGCGCGTGCCGCTGGGTTCTTGGGGTGGGGGTCGGGTTGTCTTTTAAGGGTGTGTTATATGTTACGGCTGTGGTCCTCGTTTATTCATAACAGCAATAACAACAACAATAATAATAGATACGAAACCCAGCATAGTTATCTCGTTTGCTGTGTATACTGTAATTTTGTGTATAACAATAATAATACAATAACAATAATAATAGCTTACATTATCTCATTTGCTGTGTACACTGTTGTTTTTTGGTGAATAATAATGATGAAGATGATGATGATGGCTGACCTTACCTGTCTAGCTTACTTCCTCTGAGATTCTAACTGGGTTGGACTAAGGATATAAGGCCCAGGGAGTTGTAGAGATGGGCTTGGCTAGCAGAGATGGCCATTTTAGGACCTGAAACATGAAAGGTGAAATTTGTACATTGCAAATGAATTTTCCTCCCCTTCCATACCTGAAAGCAGTAGGCTGAGATATTGTGCACTTTTATGTATTACAATTTTTGAAAACATGATGATGATGATTAAATCTTTAGTGAGATTCACAGCCTTTGGGGCTGGTTAGTAGCTCAACAGCTCCAGTCCTAACCAAGGACCTAGGAACTGTTCAAGTAGCGTTGGAGGATATAAGCTATTCCAAGTAGGGTGGCTTTTTGTAGAGTCAGGGTTTTCAAGTCTGATAAATTCAGAATTTCCAAATAGCGAGGTAGTCCTTTAGGTATTGCTCCAAGGGCTATTTATTATTATTATTACTACTAGTAGTACTACTACTACTATTATTATTAATTTCAGGTTGAAAGCATTGTTAGGGAGGAGGCATTTGCTCTGAGAGATAACCTTTATTAATAAAGGAAGGGCTTACTTTCATATCAACAGAGGTGAATCACAGAAGGATTTCCTCCCCTCCCCCTTTCTGGATTATCAACACAGCTGAGTGCAGGTAGAGCAATCAGCCAGCCTCAGAAACTATACCAGGTCAGGCCTGGTTCCTGCTAGAATGGAGACTGCTGGATATTCCAGTACTGTTGTTGGCTAGATAGGGAAGGCCCATCTTGAAAAACAGTGGCCCTTGAGTTACAGGACACCTCAAAGAAAAGACAGGCAATACAAAGGTGGACTGGTGTATATGGATGCTGCAGAGGGAGAAAATGAATTCTTTCCTGCTTAATGTTGCAGTCTTCCCCTCTTCTCAGTCTTACCATCCTCCTGACATGTTCCAGATGCTCAGGCTACAAGGGATCTCAGCAGAAGCTGCTAAGATCGGGGGAAGAAAAAACAACCTCAAGGTTATTCCAAAGCAAACAGGAAACAATTCTCCTCTAATTGGACATGTGAACCAATCCATATTTATGGTGTTGCCTATCCCAGAGATCCCCAACCTTTCTGGCTTTTGCAGATGGCAGGGGTGGTGGGGGGAGAGGGAATGGTTATGCACGAGCAGCTGGCAAGCGCGCATGCGCGGTTCCCACTGCACGAAGGACAGGCACCCTCGCCAGCTGCATGCATGTGCACTTGCTTGCTGCTCGCAGAAGTGGAGCCGCTCACGCACGCGTGCGCTCACCTGCCACTTCCCCGGCCCAGTTCTGAACAGGCCAAAGCCCGGTGTGTGGAGCCCTGACCTATCCTGTCTCCAAGCAGGATGATGTTAGGAAAGAGCACAAAAGTCCATTTGGGTTAATTCTTGTGGCCTAATGTTCTTAATGGTCTCTTGCCTAATGGGCGCGGGTACTTTCAGAATTGCGAGATTGATTTCAACCTTCCTGGGTAGGCCAGACAGGAAACATGATCAGAGGTGCTAATGCTACTTCATTGTAAGACTTATTTGAAGAGAATTTTGCAAGTCTGGAAGAAGCAAATCTCCCGTGCTTCTTCAGCCAACATGCAGACCTGAGCATTCTATGGTCTTGGACCACTTCCAGTCCTTTGACTGTCCTTGTCTGGCTCACATCAGTTGGAAATTAGAAATCAAATGCAGATACAAACAGCATGCTTTAGAGGGGCAGGAGCAAGCCACACCCACCAAGCCAAGCCATGCCCACGGAACCGGTAGTTAAAAAAAATTGAATCCCACCACTGGAGCAAAGAGGTATGAATTCAAGCCAGCCTCTCGGATCAGATATTGATTGACCTTGGTAAGCCATGTTTCTTATACTCTGTACTCTGCCCCATGGTTCCTGAGGCAGGACTTAACAAGTAGGACATGTTCTGGAAGTTGTAGGACTGCCATTCCCATTGCATTGTCATGATGTCAGCAGGTGATAGATATTAGAGGATGGAGGATCATGTATTGTTCGGATAAAGCAAGGATCTTCAAATTTGGCAAGTTTAAGACTTGTGGACTTCAACTCCCAGAATTCCTGAGCTTACATGACTGGAGGAGGGATTCTGGAAGTTGAAGTCCATGAGGCTTAAAGCTGTCAAGTTTGAAGACCCCTGAGATAACCTCATATTTCTTTATTCTTAGCTTGCTCTCTTTGCTTACATTAAATTGCAAGAATGGGTTACAGAAAACTGATCAGTGGTTGGTAGTTCAAGACTCTAGTAAGAGTGCAGAGAAGAGCACCGAAGATGATTAGGGGACTAGAGGCTAAAACATATTGAAAAACGGTTGCTGAAATTGGGTATATTTAGTTTGATGAAGGGAAGGACTAGGGGAGACATGATAGCAGTCTTCCAATATCTCGGGCTGCCACAAAGAGGGCGTCAAGCTATTATCCAAAGCACCTGAAGGTAGAACAAGAAACAATGGGTGGAAACAAATCCAGGAGAGAAGCAACGTAGAACTAAGCAGAAATTTCCTGAGAGAACAATTAATCAGTGGAAAAACTTGTCTCCGGAAGTTGTATATCCTCCAACACTGGAAAGTTTTAAAGAAGAGATTGGATA
The DNA here is from genome assembly GCA_023653725.1 of Bungarus multicinctus. Classification (NCBI taxonomy): domain Eukaryota; kingdom Metazoa; phylum Chordata; class Lepidosauria; order Squamata; family Elapidae; genus Bungarus; species Bungarus multicinctus. The sequence goes on along the minus strand of CM042848.1, from coordinate 18,777,627 downwards.
ACCATTTGTCTGAAGAAGTATAGAGTTTCCTATCTAAGTAGGGGGTTGGATTAGAAGACCTCCAAGGTCCCTTCCAACCTATTCTGTTCTGTTCTGTTCTCTGAATAAACTGCTCAGTAAAGCAGGAGAACACATTGTTCCTAAGAGATTCAACTCAGCTCTAGGTCTGTAAATCCAAGGTTAGGAAGACATTTTGGTTAACAGCTATATGAGTCTCTCACACTGTTCCTTGTTCTCTCTTACTGGATATAATGACTCCCTGATGCAGGGGTCTCCAACCTTGGCAACTTTAAGACTTGTGGGCTTCAACTCCAAGAAGAACTCTGGAAGTTGAAGTCCACAAGTCTTAAAATTGCCAAGGTTGGAGACCCCTGCCCTGATGTATTGGTTGAAAGTCCTGTAGCATGAAGTCCATCCTGTCAGGAGAGCATCAGGTTGGAAAAGGTAGTCAAGTATATCAGAGTGCCATTGATATTTTTACAAAAAATATTTTGATATTTTAAAATCCATTGGATTTTTAAAACTTAAGCCTTCTTCAATAAATGCAAAACCTTGAAATGGTTATAGCACCAGAAAGTTTAATTTTTCAGAGCACATGAAATCCTAATAGGACATGTCCATTGAAGCACTGCAGCTTAATTATGTATCACAGTTAATGACTGAGCATTAGTTGCGAAATCCATCCAGCTGCTTCTTCGAAAAGTCAGTTGTACATTGTGAGGCTAAACAGGTTGTTACGTAGGCCAACAGGGAAAAAAAATGGATGGCTTGAAGGCCCTACATGTTTGTTTTGCATCTGCTTATTCTACCATCCCGTCATTTTTTGCTATGAAGGATTTTTCCCAGATTTTGGGCAAAGATTTAATCGAATGTGGTAGGGAAGATAGCATGCAAAAGCCAGATTAGACCAGCTGGCTGCATCTTTATTGCTTTCTGAAGTTGCACATTTGAAATATTTATGACCTGCTGCCGGTACTAAAAGCTTCTATTTGATTTCTTCCAAGCTTCAGAGAAAATTGTTTTATAAACTGCAGACGATACTGTAAATTCAGGCTCATTTTGCAACTCTCTTTTGTTCTTGGGTTGCTTATAAAGCCTTAAACCTGGTTGAGTTAAACCTTAGGATACAAAATTCTCATGGGCTAAACCCCAACCACACAAACCATAATATCGCTTATTTTAGAGCAGGGGTATCAAACTCAAGGCCCCGGGGGGTGGGCGGATTTGGCCCATGGGGTGCTTAGATCTGGCCCACGGGGCCACCTTGTAAACAGCGAAGGTCTGGACCATGGTGCCTCTACCAGCAAAAAAGGAGCTGTGTGTGCTCCTCCCGAGCTCCATTTTTGCTGGCAGATAATTGCAGAAGGCTGTCGCAGCCAAAAACGGAGCTTGTGAAGGCCATGGATGGCACTTCCAAGCTTGGTTTTCACTGGCAGAGGGTTGCAGGAGGCCGTCACAGCCGAAACAGAGCTCGGGAGCCTGTTTTTGCTGGTAGAGCGCTCAGGCCTCCACAGGCACCCCCCGACATGAGTGACATCGAGCTGGCCATGCCCACCCTGTCCCCCCAAGGTCAAACACAACCCTGATGCAGCCCTCAATGGAATTGAGTTTGACATCCTTGTTTTTTACAGTATAAATTTACCTATTATATAGGTGTGTGTGTGTGTTTACGTTTGTTTTTTATTTTATTTGTACATATTTTTAACACAGACATGCATCAGATACAGGGATGGGATGCTACCGGTTCGGCCCTGTTCTATAGAACTGGTAGCTCTGAAGAGCAGCAGACACAGAACCGGTTCGCTGCAACGACCTTTTGCTCATCTGTTTGGTCTGCCCACCTGCCCGCCTGGGCTCTTGGCTGTCCTTTATTTCCTGCTTGTTCAACCTCAGCTGCTTTGCGCGACACAGCTGAGGTTGAAAAAGCAGGAAAGAGGAGGATTGTCAAATGCTGTGCACCTGCACACAGCGCTTGTCAGCTGTCAAGGTGGCATTTTGCAATTGCTATACATGCGCATGCAGCAAAACGCCGAACCAGTAGTAACACCAGTTGAATTCCATTCCTGATGAGATATACACATGTTTTATATATTTATATGTCCTTTTTAAGTTTTTTTCTCTCGTTTTATATGTTATCTACCTTTTATAAAGACTTCTACCTCTAGGGAATTATTTAAAAAAAACTACAAATAAATTTTTGCATGAGGAAAAGCAAAACCACAGGGAAAGAGTTTAACAATATTGCTGCATGCAAAGTGTGTGCAATGTTTGTATTCCTACCTGAGGAGGACTCAAATTACACTTGGTTGGATTACTGGTTGGATTACTTGAGGAACAAATGAAGACTAAGCCACTAAAATTCCAGACACTCCCACACGAGACACTCTTGAATTCTGGTGGTGAACAGGACGAACACGATAAGCTCCTATTAAATTCTCTATCCAAACTGAGCATATCAAGAAAGATGAATTGGAGGTCTCCAATCAAACATGAAAATGAAAAGGAAGGCAGCATGTCATGCTCCGAACAAGAAAACCCAGGAAGGCAGCTCCTGCCCTCTCTGCAATGGAGTACAGGTAGTCTTCAACTTATGACCACAATTGAACCTAATGTTTATATTGCTAAGTGAGAAATTTGTTAAATGAGTTTTGCCCTGTTTTACTTGCCCCAGCGGGTAAGTGAATCACTTCAGTGGTTAATTTAGTAACACGGTTGTTAAGTGAATCTGGTTTCCCCATTTACTTTTCTTGTCAGAAGGTCGCAAAAGGGAACCATATAACCCCAGGGACATTGCAACAGTCATAAATGTGACCCAAATGTCAAGCATCTGAATGTAAATCGTGTGACTATGGGGATGCCGCAATGGTCATAAGTGTGAAAAATAGCACTTAGCAATAGCATGTAGACTTATATACCACTTCACAGTGCTTTGCAGCCCTCTCTAAGCAGTTTTAGCATCAAATGGTCATAAGTCATTTTTTTCAGTGCCGTTGTAACTTTGAACGGTGTTATAAATCAAGGACTACCTGTTCTCAAAAAGGGACGCAGTGGCTTAGTGGCTAAGATGCTGAGCTTGTCGATCAGAAAGGTCGGCAGTTCGGTGGGTCGAATCCCTAGCGCCGTGTAATGGAGTGAGCTCCCGTTACTTGCCCCAGCTTCTGCCACCCTAGCAGTTCGAAAGCATGTAAAAATGCAAGTAGAAAAATAGGGACCCCTTTGGTGGGAAGGTAACAGCGTTCCGTGCGCCTCTGGCATTTAGTCATGCCAGCGACATGACCACGGAGACGTCTTCGGACAGCGCTGGCTCTTCGGTTTTGTAACGGAGATGGGCACTGCCCCCTAGAGCCAGAAATGACTAGCACATACGTACGAGGGGAACCTTTACCTTTACCTGTTCTCAATTTTATATCCTCCCTCAGGAAGGAAACACACAGAGATAGCTGAAGAAAAGACATTGCCAAATTACCAATGATAAGAAGTAAAGTAGATTAGACTTCCCCAAAGAAAAAAGTCATGCCTTGTAAATTGAAGATTTACTACTTAAAGGAACAGAGTCAACAATTTGTGGACTAGAAAAATTCTTAAGGGAAAGGTATTATCTTCCAAGTGCAAAGAGGCTCACTAAAATGATGAAGCCCCCTGATCATTGTTTCTTTTTCCTCTTTCGTGCTGTGATGAATGATGCAACTCTGAAAACAATTTCAATGGACTGTGAGCAACAAGCAGGATAATCAAAACATTAGGAGCACAGGTGGTAATCTCATCTATATTTCAATTGAAGGTCAACATCCAATGAGGGAACGGGATTTTAGAATTAAATTGCTGGCTCAAAGGATGGTGCTTGTCGTGAGAACTTTAGCTTTCTAGATCTTGGATTACATTACCTGCTGGAAGGGTTCCCAGCAAGAGATGGATGAAGACCATGGATGAAGACCACCAATAATATGTTCGGCAAATATCTGCTCATTCGAAAAGGCTTTAAGCTAAAACTCTAAGGCAGGGTGACCAACTAATAGAATTAAACCACAAATCCGGTAACAAGAAGGGAAATGATGAAGAAAGGACTCACAAGTACAAATTAAGAGATACAGGAAGCAAAACTAGGAGAAAGTATAAAGAGATCAAATAGACTTGAGGAGGGTATGTGTGGACTAAAAGACCTCGAGTTCTCTTCCAACCCTATGATTCGATGATTTAGTTATTTGTTACTTGATCTGTTACTTGTCTGAAATGGTACAGATTTCCTGTTTGAGCAGGTTTTTGGACTAGAAAACCCTTCCAATTCTTGTTATTCTGTCACCTGCTGGACTTTCCCATGTAATTCAAAGACTACTTGAGATGAAATTATGAGTTTTATTCATTTTGAGAATTTATATACTTTCAGTGACTCTAGGCAACTTACAAATCTGGAGGTGAGTAGATTGGGGAAGTATACACTGCAGTAAGATGCAAGAAGATCTGGAGATAGTGTTGATCATCTATTGACAGTCGAGAACTTTCTCTTCTCTTGGAAAGCTTGTATTTTGTCTGATTATTTTTCTCAATAATTTGCAGGCACAAGTTTATTGCAGGAAGTGGTGTATCTTGTGAGTCAAGGAGCAGATCCTGATGAAATTGGATTAATGAACATAGATGAGCAGCTTCCAGTCTTAGAATATCCTCAACCCGGTCTGGACATTATCAAGGTATAGATGAATCCTCAGATCTGTGTTAAGGTTTTGAAATTATGTTGTTGATGCTTGACTGAGCTTTTGTTTTCAAGCCCCGTTTGATTCCTTGATGTATTAGAATAGTTCATCATTACGAATGTTATGCAGAGGTGGAATTCAAATTTTATAACAACCGGTTCGGTGGGTGTGGCTTAGGTGGTGGGTGTGGCTTGGTGGTCATGTGACTGGGTGGACATGGCTTGGTGGTCATGTTATTGGCTGGGTGTGACCAACTCAATATCACTCACATCAAAGCATGCATCTCCTCACCTGGCCTCTCATGACTATGGGGATGCTGCAACAGTTGTAAGTATGAAAAAGGGTCATAAGTCACTTTTGTCAGTGCCATTGTAACTTTGAATGGTCACTCCACACAAGCAAAATACCAGCAAAGGAGGGGGAAAAATCTCCAGAGACATTCCTGAGACAGGAAGTCTAGTCCTGCCAAGAATGTAATAAGGATTAACGGAGAGGCAGTTTCTGTAAGCAACCAGAATGTTTCCTTCCTGCCTTCCTTACAGGATTAGGCCAGTAATTTCTTTTAACAACTGGTTCTCCGAACTGCTTAGAATGTTAACAAACGGTTCTAGCGAATAAGTGCGGACTGGTAGAATCCCACCTCTGATGTTATGGTTTTAATGCTTTCAGATGGTACATAACTTCGTATATAATTCAATAATTCACTCCTTCAAGTGATTCTCGGACCCACCAATTATGTACTGGTCCTCTGCATTTTCTTCTATATCCGTGATGGCGAACTTATGGCATGTGTGCCGGAAGTGGCATGCAGAGCCACTTTTGCCGGCACGCAAGAGGTCACCTGGGAGAGCCCTACTACGCATGTGCGCGTGCCGCCCACCCAACAGCTGATTGTTGGGTATCTGGCATGCATGCGCAGGGGACGGCGGGCGCGGAAGATGCGCACGCATGTGCAGAGATGTGCGACACATGTGGGGGGTCTTGTGCACATGCATAGAGACATGCCATGGGGGGGATTGCACGCACATGCATGGGGTGTTGCCCCCCCCGCACGCATTGCCTTCTGGGTACTGGCACGCAAGCATGCGAGTGCAGTTTTCGGCACGGGAGCCCAGAAAGGTTAGCCACCACTGTTCTCTATGAAATCCTTCAAGTACTTCCATATCTCTGCTTCCATATCTCCTCAATGGTCTATTTTGAAAGAAAAGTATACCAAGATCTTTTCGCCACTCCTCAGATTTCCAATTCTTCTACCATCTTTGTATCCCGTCTCTAAATTCCAATTTCTCAATTACATTTTTGGACTTTAAACCTTGAATTCCAAGTGGGATCTGACCAAGATAGAATTGAGAGGAACAATTGCATCCAGGACTCTGCTTCAATTCATGCACCCCAATATAGCCCTTGCTTGTTTTGTTTTTAATGATTACATCACACTGCTGGCTCATGTTTCACCTGTGGTTGACAAGGATATCCAGATCCCTTTCATATACTCTTTTCCTGCCCAGTTTCAAACTTTTCTCTTGGTGTAATATGCAGATTTAATAAATGCCCTCCAACACTTTCATCCAAGACACTTGTACAAATGTGTTCCTGCTGAATGACCTGAGACATTCCCACTTGTTTTGGTCTGCAGCTCTTTTCCATGGATTGATACTCAGTCCTGTCTCCCAGCTGTTCTGCCAAATCAGAAGGGAGAAATGATATATGTTTCGGCAGCAAATAGCTGAAAATCCAGCAAAATGTTGATGCCGTGGCTGCTGTCATGCCCCTGTCGGAGTCTGGAGGAGGAAGAGGAACAGCTGACGGAGTGGGAGTGTGGCTCCGTTAGCTGTGGAGGAGGCTGAGGAAGGGCAAAGTCCAGCTAGCTGGGCAGAGCAGGGGAGAGGTAGAACAAGGGAGAGGGATTTCAGAGGAAGAGCCAGGCTCACCCCCTCTTCATCCTAGGGCACGCAGGGAGGAACGGAGAAGAGAGCAATGTGGGTTGCATGGCTTATGGGGGAAGGAAAGAGTCCTGATTCCCTTAATTAGCCACAGCTGGGAAGAGAGTTTAAAAAAGAGGCATGCTGAGTGTGGCAGCTGCTGGGAGCAAACATTAGTTTATCTTGTGTTGACTTTGGTTATCTGTGTTCCTGGCATCTTCCCAACCGTGTTGATTATTGCTCCTGCCCTGCTGGACTAATTACCTCATTTTGCCTTGATTGGACTTATAGTTACAGTTTTTGTTGAGCAGGTTTTTTGAACAAAGGCTATTCCTGAGAGAGTTTTTCTCCAGCTAGGAGGTAATCAGGACATTGGGGGCAAAGTTGGAGCTAATAAAAGGACTCCTACTGATTATCTGACTATGTTGCCTTTGTGCCACACCCCGGATCAAACACTTTAGACTAGTGTTTCCCATCCTTCACAATTTTAAGAGTTGTGGACTTCAACCTCTGCTGGCTGGAGAATTCTGGGAGTTGAAGTCTACACTGCTTAAGCTGCTTGAGAAACACTGGCCTAGAATCTTTCAGTTGGAGAAACATTGGCCTAGATCTTTCAACTCCTCAGATACACACAGTTCCTCTACCAATGAAAAGCATAATCTGTTGGCTTTTTGTTAATTCCTTTTTACCTTTTATTGTTTTATGGGGGGGGACATGTTTGAATATTTATTATGCTGGCCTTTGTCAGCCCTGAACTTTCATGTTCTTCCCTGCACATTACAGGAACTGACATCCCCTCGCCTGATCAAAAGCCACCTGCCGTATCGCTTCTTGCCTTCTGACCTGCATAGCGGCGAATCCAAGGTACCTTCATGGGTCATTTGTGTTACCTCTGCAGGTTTTCTGACCTAGGGAGATGGGATGGAGGGAGCATTTTGCTCAATGAATTGCTTTTCATTTCTCTAGATCATATACATGGCTCGTAATCCCAAAGACCTGGTCGTATCTTACTACCAGTTTCATCGCTCCCTGAGAACTATGAGCTACAGAGGAACGTTTCAGGAGTTCTGTCGGAGATTTATGAACGATAAGTGTAAGAATTTCCTGTCTGTTTTGTTAAGCGCTATCTTTCACTCTGTTTTACATCGTGCAGGAACCATGGGACATGTAGCTTGGAGTATTAACTTCCCATCAGCCTCTCTCAACCCCAGCAACTTTTAAAGATATGTGTACTTCAACTCCTAGAATTCCCCAGACAGCCATGATCTAAGGCAGAGTTCCCCAGCATTTCCAACTTTGCGGACCGGTGAGGTGGAGGATGGGATGGTTTGTGGAAGCGGCTGGCAAGCGGGCACGCAGTTCCCTTGGCGCGAGTGATGTATACGCATGCCTGTAGCTCACGCAAATGGAGCATACGTGCACAGACTTGTCCGCTGCTCGCACAAGTGGGGATGTGTGCGTGCAGCGCGATCCTCAGCTGTTTCTATGGCACAGTTGCAAACCCCTCACAGCCCACTAGTGGGCCGCAACCCACAGATCGGGGACTCCTGACGTAAGGGATGAGGGGAGATGCTCTCTGACCTTTGAGGACACGAGGAGGGCTGAATTAGCAGGGTGACGTCTTCAGCTTCAAGAGCTAAAGGGAATGTAGATTAGCAAATTGCAGGCTGGGTATGGACCAGTGGTGGGATTCAAATTTTTTTTACTTCCGGTTCTGTGGACGTGGCTTGGTGGGCATGGCAGGGGAAAGATACTGTAAAATCTCCATTTCCTCCCCACCCCACTAACCTGCTTTCCAGTTCTGTTCTGTGCAGGAAAACCAAAGAAGATCCAGCCGATCAGCTGGGACTCGGGAGACAGAGAATAGATGAGGGCGGGGCCAGACAGAGGTGGTATTTGCCGGTTCTGCAAACTACTCAAAATTTCCGTTACCAGTTCTCCAGAACTGGTCAGAACTTGCTGAAAACCACCTCTGGTATGGACACATCTATGTCCCACACTGTTCTGACCCAAGCCTCGTTCAAACCAAAGAAACACAAAGTATATATAAAAGCAAACCTTTTGTATGCATCTCTGTGAATTCTGTTCATTCACAGCAAAGAGTCATTAAAACTAATTGTCCCAGATAAAAGCAAGCCCTTGCAAGGTTTCGAAAGGCTGCCAAGAATACAAGATTAATATTCCAATAATATGCAGAGAAATATCCCAAACCAAAAATCTCCAAACATGAATCAGAACTGACAGGACTTCCATGAGAACTTGGAGTTGAAAGAACTTCTTTGCTTCCTGCAAAGAAGCCAACTCCAAAGGCTGGCTTTTATCCCATATGGGACAAGCTATCACCTTGCAGCCTTATTCCTGAGTCACCCATGCTGCTTCAGCTGTTTTTTCCTTCAAGCAGCCCTGCACGCATGCACACTGAGCACAAGGCACCCCGGGGTCCTCTTCATCGCTACTGCCAGCCTCCACAATCTCCGAAGGCAATACCCCACTCTCTGATAGTCCTGGCCCCATCCCTGCATCACATGCAGGCCCCTCATCCGAGTCCTCGCTTTCAGAGACTTCAGCCGTCCGCACCTGCTGCCAGCAAACCACAACACACAGACTCATTGGTTAACTATATGGAGAATCCGTGATAGGCAACCACGATGGGGACTGGAAAATTAGTCATTGTGAGGCATCATGTGACTGCACACAAATTTTATGACCTTTTTTTGCTGAGGTGGCTAAGCAAGACATGATGTGATCCGTCCCGCTGTTGACTTTGACGTTGCTTGTGAGAAGCTGGGTAGGAAGGTTTCAAATAGCGATCGTGTGAATCAGGAACAACTACAACTGTTCTAACTTCAAGCTAATTGCCAATCATCCGGATCAGATGACCAAAGTGACACTGCAACAATTGTTAAGGGTGAGGACTGGTCATAAGTCACCAGTCCTTTAAACTTAGAATGATTGTTAAACACATGGTTGTAATTTGCTTATTTGTGGTTTATAAGGCTAAGGTTACCACAATGCTCTTGTATGGAGCAGAAATTTGGGATCTTTACTCAACCACAGTCCTAGAACAAACACAGTCCCAGCATTTGAGATGTATTTTGGGTGTAGACCCAAGAACATCTGCTTGCAGCAGTTAGAGCTGAATTGGGAATTTATACAATTCAGGCATTATCTAAAATTAGAGCTTATAACTACTGATGCAAAGTTAATGAAATGGAGACTGATAGACTACCCAAATTATGCCTACTAGAGCAGATAAAATTACAATCACAAATCTCTTGGATCATTAAACTAACAAATTTTGTAAGAAGCTGTGGTCTTCCTATCTCTTGTGTAACAGGAGAACAATTAAAAAAAAAAAGAGTTGCCCAAAGAATTAAGGATATAGATGCACAGACTGATATAGCTATCCTTAATAAGGTAGGTAACTTGAAATGGTTGAGTAAATACAAATGTACTTTCCAAGTAGATAGCTACTTGAAGTCACAACTCCCAAAACATCTTAGGGAGATATTCACGAGAGTGAGATTTGAACAGCTTGACAAAATGAAATGGGAAATTTCATGCAATACCGTACAATGAGCGGCTCTGCATTTGTGGAGCGGTAGAGGTAGAGGACCTGGCTCACATCCTATTTGACTGTTGCCTGTATAAGAGGATGAGAGACAGGTATCTTGGTCTTTATATCAGACGAATGACCCATTGGGATACCCACATCAAAATAACTTACCTTATATCCAGCCGGAACTTGAAAATAACATTTAAAGTAGCACAGTATTTAAACAAAATGATTTGGTTGAGATCTGCATATCTGGGATTGATTGGGGTAGACTGCAAGGGCGACTCCGAAATATAACGTTATTATATTTTATCTATATCTTAAATTATTGTATATTATTACAATTTTATTTTGGATTGTATTTTATTGCTATTTCATCTTAAATCGTATTTTGTCTAGACTCCATTTTAAATTGTATTTTATCAAGTTCCATTTTAAATAGTATTTTATCAAATTTCATTTTGAATTGCTTTTATTAAATTTCATAACAACTTGTTGCTGGAACTTTGCACTTTGATATGGCCCAAGAGCTAATCAATAAAGACTTATTTGCTTATCTGTGTCTTGGAGCAGATCAAAATCTGTGAGATGGCAGGCACTGAATCGTTATCAAATCCTGGAGGTTTTTTACGATGGACTAATGTACAGAAGGGGAGGTTTTGATTGTGGCACTATGACCACATCTGACAGACTTTGATCCTTCTTCAGATGCCCCTGAGAACATAATGCTTGAGTGCAACCACTGTTTCCTCATTATGTTGCAACCACTGTTCGTTTCCTCATTATATTGCAACCGCTTTTGCAAGGGTCTTCAAACTTGGCAAGTTTAAGAATTGTGGACTTCAACTCCCAGAATTCCTGAGCTAACGTGACTGGAGGAAGAATTATGGAAGGTGAAGTCCACAAGTCTTAAAGCTGTCACGTTTGAAGACCCTTGCACTATTGCAACGTAATGTTGCATCCAGCCATCTCATCCAGGAAAATCTCCCTCCGTATGAACCACTGTTGATCAAACAAAGAGATCTGGGCAGGAGAGACTCTGGCAAGGTCCTGATAACTTCCTCCACTGCAAATTAGCAGGTTGTTTGCTCAATGGCAGGAAAAACATAGACTCCCATGAGACACAAAAAGTCTGCTTCCCTCAATCTTGACTTGGACAGAAGACCACACCCTGAGAAAGAAAGTCTGGACGGTCCATTTTTCTTCTGAAGGTCTTTTAGAATGGTAGGAAAAAAGTAGACTCCTTGAGACACGAAAAGTCTGCTTGGCCCAAACCAGAGGTGGTCTTCAGCAGGTTCTGACCAGTTCTGGAGAACCAGTAGCGGAAATTTTTAGTAGTCCGGAGAACCAGCAAATACCACCTCTGACTGGCCCCGCCCCCATCTATTCTCTGCCTTCCATTGAGTCCCAGCTGATCGGCTGGGTCTTCTTTGGTTGCCCTGCACAGGAGAATGGAGCTGGAAAGCAGGTTAGTGGGGTGGGGAGGGAATAGGGGATTTTGTAGTATACTTCACCTGCAGTGGGATGGGAATGGAGATTTTACAGTATCCTTCCCCTGCCACGCCCATCAAGCCACATCCACAAGATGTTCTTCAGATGTTCTTCCCCAGGTTAGGTCTTCAGTCCAAGTCAAGTTTGGGTCAAGCAGAGTTTTTGTGTCTCAAAGAGTCTATTTTTTTTCCTGCCATCGAGCAATTTTAGAAAGAGGGGAAAGCCATGCTACACCCTTGCCAGTTGGCCCCAGTGATGCCCATGACACCATTCCCTCCTAGGAAATTCCAGGAATGATACAAGATAAACTGACCATGTTGTGATTGTGGGAGTAAGGCCAATTGGAGTTATTTTCCTGGATTGGATTTTGTTAGGAATATACCAGTCATCTTTTGAGAACAAAACAGAAATATAAATGCAATACAATGAGTTCGGTGTTCCAGTGAAAGTTTGCCCAATAACGACAATATTTTTTTATAAAAAAAAAATCTTGAGTATTAGCTGTTGTGTTTTCTGTCTCTATAGTAGGTTATGGGTCATGGTTTGAACATGTCCAGGAATTTTGGCAGCATCATATGGATTCCAATGTGCTTTTTCTCAAATATGAAGATATGCACAAGGTAATTATCCAAGCATATCAAGGACTTTCTCCCCAACTGTAAGCAAGATGCCTCCACCCCCAGGCCCCCCTGGGTTCCTTTGAAGCAAGATCTCAAACTTGGCAGGAGACAGAGATGGGGGTTAGTGGCGAAGGGTTTCCCCCTCTCGGAATTTAAACTCAATATGACAATCCAATGTTTTATTATTTTCAGTGCCAGGAGTTGGATAAGCTGTTTGTTCCTGGGCTATCAGAAAAAAATAAGTTAATAAAGATTAACAAAATAAATGAAGTGTATGATTTGATAATCCCACCCCACTTTGCTTTAAACTTTAAGGGAATAATTTCCTTCATTTTAATTTTAACTTTTAGGATTTGTTTGTTGTTCTTATGCTTTCCTTCTATTTTAATTTGCTGTTTATGAATGGTTGTTTTGATTCATTATCGTGGTGATTGATTGCAATTTATGAAAATGCCCTTGGTTAGTTTACAAAAACTAAAAATTCAGCAAATGGAAGAAAATAATTTTAAAATTCCATCTATGCAGAGGCACCGAAGGAGCAAGGATCAGGAAGAACATGTTTTTTTTTTTTTTAGAAATATTATTCAGGTTCTACTTCCACAATGAAATAGCAGTTGTATATGTGCTATTTTTAAGCCCCCAGAGTTTAACAACCAGATGTTTGTATTTCTTTGGAGAGAGAAGCTCTAAGGCCAGCTGTTTGCTCCTCTTCTGATTTGCAAATAGTTGACTTGCACACAAGTCAGCGACATCATAATTTGAAGAACACTGACAAAGTATTGGGGCTTCATAGCAGTTGTAGCTACATTTCAATTTTCATGTTGATTTCCATGCTGATGTACCAGCAGTCAAAATCTCAAAAGTGGATGCAAGTGAAGAAGTCCCATTCCAACTTCAGGGGAAGTGTTTCTTGGTAAATACAGGGACTTTTTCCCTTCTCAGACTTGCTGTTGGGACCGTCCGGTCTGTGGAAAAACCTCTCTCCACGGAACCAATCCCTGGTGCCCCAAAGATTGGGGGCTGCTGATTTAATATATATAAGAGGTTGCTGTCATGCCCCTGTCGGAGTCTGAATCCGAGGAGGAAGCCGGATAGCTGACGGAGTGTGGCTCCATTGGCTGTGGAGGAGGCTGGAGAAGGGCAAAGTCCAGCTGGGCAGAGCAGGGAAGAGGTAGAACAAGGGAGAGAGAGTTCAGAGGATGACCCAGGCCCACCCCCTCTTTATCCTAGGGCATGCAGGGAAAAATGGAGAAAGAGCAACGTGGGTTGCATGGCTTATGGGGGAGGAAAGGGCCTTGATTCCCTTCATTAGCCACAGCTGGAAAGACAGTTGATAAGAAAGGGAGCAAACATGACTTTATCCTGTGTTGTGGCTTATTTGTGTTCCTGGCGTCTTTCCAACTGTGTGCCTTCAAGTCTGAGATTCTTGCTTCTTCCCTGCCAAACTAATTACTTCAGTTTGGTTTGTTTGCACTTCAAGTTACAGTTTGTGTTGCTCATGTTTTGGACTTAATTTTCTCAAATCAAAGGCTGTTCCTAGTAGAGTTTTTCTCCAGCCAGAAGGTAACCTGGACATTGGGGGCGAAGTTGGAGATAATAAAGGGATTGCTTATCTGACTGTGTTGCCTTTGTGCCACACCTAGGGTCATCACACTGCTATTGCTAAGTCTGCATTGATTTTTTTTTTTTTGGCAATAACTGGTAACCGGGATGTACTTTTTTGATCTGCCTTAATTTTGACTGATTTCTTGTCCGCTAGTCAATATCTTCATCTTTCACAGGATCTTGCAACCCTGGTTGAACAGCTAGCGAGGTTCTTGGGCGTCGCCTACGACAAAGCACAGTTGGAATCGATGGTTGAACATTGTCACCAGCTCATTGATCAGTGCTGTAATGCTGATGCCCTTTCAGTGGGCAGGGGTAGGTGTCAAACCCTTTGCAAACTTGCGCACAGGTGGGATGGGTTTAATGGTAGTCCACTTTTATGACACTTCCAGAGTGGAACGCGTAGCAATTGTCCTTTTTCAACGTTAATTGGTTAAGATTATTTTGAAGACAAAGAATTGGGCTATAAATCTGAACCATGCATGGTACAGTCAATCAGTCTGAAGCTAAAAAAAAAATGAAAAAAATAAATAAAGGGTAGATAGGAAAAAGGTGCATTTCCTGATCATGGAAAGCTATCATTTGGGAGGCCTTTTAAATCCTGCGGGCTTAGAATTGTTTTTGTTGTAATTTGTTTAAAACATGCAATTATTATCACCAGATGAATTACAATTTAGAGCTCTGAAAGTATGGATTTGTTTTCTCCCCAGCCTCAGCAACTTCATGACTGCAAGTCCCTGAATTCAATAAATCTCAAGAAGAGATTGCGCTGCCATTTGTCAGAAATGGTGTAAGATTCCCCCTCCTACACCATGGGGGAAGGGGTGTTGGACTAAATGACCTACAACAGTGGTGGCTAATCTTTTTGGGCTCCTGTGCCAAAAATTGTGCATGTGCTTGCACCCAGAAGGCAATGTGCACTCCCCATGCCCCCTATGCATGCACACGCAATCCCTACCCCACCCTGATACCCTCTTACCTGCACTGCGCCTCACAGCTGATTTTCAGCCAGTTTGAGGCCTTTTTCAGCCTCCCAGAGGCTTGAGGAAGGCTTCTGCAGACTTTGCAGGCCGAAAACTAGGACCATTTTGTCACTTCCGGTATTTCCGGGAAAGCAGGAAGTGACGAAACAGGCCTAGTTTTCGGCCTGCAAAACCTGCAGAAGCCTTCCTCAAGCTTCTGGGAGGCCGAAAAAGGCCTCAAACTGGCCAAAAATCAACTTTGAGGCATGCGTATCCCCAGTGAGGTAAATTTGCCTGCAGCTCGCGTGCTGGCACAAATGGCTCTGCGTGCCACCTATGGCACGCATGCCATAGGTTCGCCATCACAGACCTACAAGGTCCCTGTTAATTTGCTAATCTGCTAATTTTAAAACTGCAACGGTTAAGAAACACTGGTGTAGATTAAAGATAGAGGGGCAGAGGAAAATAAGCATCTAATCCAGGGTTTCTCAACTTTGGCAGCCTTAAGATTTGTGGATGGCTAGGAATTCTGGGAGCTGAAGTCTTAAGTTGCCAAGACTGAGAAGCAATGATTTAATTATTTTGGCTGGAGATGACCAGCTGAACATTTTACCTGCTGTTTGGTTAGAGGGCCATAGCGAACTCATGGATGTCCGTCTGTGGTTTGGTCACTTTGCACTACTCTTCTGCTTGTAAACTTTCAAACTCTTCCTTCTCTTATTATGTGATTGAGGGCTTCGATGTATAAAAAACACTGAATGCTACTGTGTCCGTGTTTCAGGTAGGCTAGATCAAGGAAAAGATGCCAAAATGAAAAAAGGTAGTTCTCAACTTACAACCAGTGGCTTAACAACTGTTTGAAATTATGATAAGTCCTGAACGGGTGCCTTATGACCCATAAAACACTTTATGGAAGTTTTAAAATGTGCCAATCCCCCGTTACATGAACTACATTTCAGGCCCTCGGAAACCAGCTCACCTTTATGACTGGTTGTAACATTCCTGTGGTCATGTGACCACAATTGTTTTATGTTATTTGCTTCTAGCAAATAAATGCCCATTTTGGAAGAATGGGATTGCACATACGACCCTGGCATTCACTTAATAGCAATAGCACTTAAAGACTTATATACCACTTCCCGGTGCTTTACAGCCCTCTCTAAGCAGTTTTACAGAGTCAGCATATTTGCCCCCAACAATCTGGGTCCTCATTTTACCGGCCTCAGAAGGATAGAAGACTGAGTCAACCTTGAGACACTGGGAATCGAACTGCTGGCAATGGGCAGAATTTGCCTGCAATACTGCATTCTAACCATTGCACCACCATGGCTCTCAGTGGTGGCGCTATTAACCAGTGGGTTCACTTAACAACCAGTGCAAAAAATGATAAAAGGGTGTAGTAACAGAATCTTGAAAGCCTGACAGCATTCTCCTCCTTCCTCCTTATATCAAAGTGAGTTTATCTTGATTTTTTTTCTCACCCTTTTCTGTTTTTTTTTCTGGTCTAAATTTATGACGTCCTAATGACTGTCACATATCTTCTTCCCCGCACTGCCACAACTAGTTTGTGCCAGAGACCTCACTATCATGGTTACTTATTTATCAGTGCTCAGGAACACCGTGGCTCGAATGGTTAGGATGCTGGGTTGGAGATTAGCAAGCCCATGTTTGAGACCCGAGTGCTGCCTCAGGGTGGGATTGAGCTCCCATCCTTCGCTCCAGCTCCTTGATGGGGATATAAAAGAAGCTCCTAACTGGGCATCCTCTGCCTAGGCTATATTGATGTCACCAGCTAATCCTTTCAACCCAATAAAGCGTCTCGACGTTCCTGATCCGAGTGCAATTTATTGATGCTTCATAAAAGGTTGCAAATTTGAATTGTTTAAACTCGCATTGAGCTGTTCCCAGAATGTGGGAAAAAGGTTGAATCTTGAAACAGCTGCTTTGAGAGGAAATTAAGTTTGTGCATCTGTAATACTCTTGTTTGTTTTTCCCCACTAACATCTGTAACACCAGGTCACCAGAAATAATCCCCATGATGGTGTGCAGCAGGAGTAATCATGGTTCCAGGAGTTTCCATCTGGGAGCGACGCACATATAAAAGGGGGCCAGCTTTGACCTCACACATGCATGATCGTGCCCTTAATTTTTTTGAACGTCTCACCTGCCATAGCTCTGTTTCTTTCTCCCCAGAACCAAAGTTAACCAAAATACGGAATTGTTTTAGTTATCCTTCATTTGGTCCTTAGTAAATTTTACTAATCTCAAAATTTTTCTCCCCGAGTCTTCAAATCTATTGCATTTGTACATTGCCTGATTTTTCTGCACTTTTGTTTCCTGCTTAATTTTGTTCATTTGTTAACTTTCTCACATTTGTAACTAATTTCTTTTCCTTTTTTTTTCCAAATGCATCCTGAACACTAAGGTGTTTTCCTTGCTTTTTCTTTAAATGTGTTTCCATAATTTAGAAAACTCTGGTCGATTAAATCTTTTTAATTTAGCTTAATTTAATTTGGTTTATCACAATGTACATTTTCCTATTTATTTTGCATCATTTTGTTCATTTTTATTTTGTTTTCCTTTTAGCTTATTGATCTTTGCTCAGAAGCTCACTCTCAGTTGCTGGGAAACTGGGGTCTTGGTTAGCTCACCTTCCTTCCCACTCAACCTCCCAAATCAGTTGCTTGAATCAAATCATGAATGAACCCAGGTGGGTGACTCTTTGACCAGCTGTCCAAAATGGCTACCGGAAAGTAGAATCATATACTGTATTTACAATTTATTACAATGGGAACTAGTGTTTCGGGGATTTAAGTGGCAAATCAGATCCAAACTTTCTTGTGATACCTGCACATCGAGTATGGTTTGGTATGGTTTATATTTAAGAGCAGGTATCAAAGAAGATGCAAAGAAGGAAACAGGTGTCTTGCTACTTACCTCCAGGCCCACTGATTTTCCAGTTCTTGGTTGTTTTTCTCAAGAGGTTCACCTTTAGTAGGCAAGAACCACTGGAACTCTGCTTCATTGTTTGAGGATATTATTGTTCAACTGGATCTTGAAAACCTGATAAGAGTTTCTCTCTTATTCGTCTCATACCCAAGAAAATCAAGGCATTTTTGGTTTCTTCCTCAGTCTCCTCCCTTCTAGGGCTAGGTGATGTTTACATAATGGCATCAAGGCCATCTCCATAGTGTTCTACAAGTGGCTCAGTGCATTTCAGATGTCCCTGGAGTTGGCAGCTATACAACTGTTGTTTTAAACTGTACGCAGACCCAGTACTTCATCTTAACCAGAAGACTCAAGATGCAGCTTTGTAGCTTCCAGCAGTATTGTTTCTAGAGTGGGAGTCTGAAAAAAAGTGGTGGGAAAAGGGGGCCGGGCAATCCTGTGGTTGGATACCACCCTGCCCTTCTTTGCCCTCCTCTTCCATGGTTTTCAGAGATGTCAACAAGCAGGGGTGATGGAAGCTGGACCTTGGTAGATGAGGAATATGCTGAGAGAGGATTGATGGAGAGATGTTGAAGGCAACGCGGTGAAGAACAACCAGATCTTCACATTTTAGACAGAACTGGATTGTATGAAGTTTTAAGTCCAACTCTTTGATTGATAAAGGTATAATTCCCACACTCCTGATGGCAAATGTTTCCTTTGGACTTGTTTTTGCTGTTGCAGGACTAGGGATTTCACTTTCAAGATTTAAGGTGGCCAAAAGATTCTGCAATTGGCTGGGTGATTTATGGCAGGTTTTTCTTCTTCTGAAAGGTCTTCTGCATCTTATAATAACCAGCATATTTTTTCCCTCCCTCTGTTCTCTTCTCTTTTTCTATCTTTCAGGACGAATTGGGCTGTGGAAAGATATCTTCACTGTCTCGATGAATGAGAAATTTGATTTAGTGTACAAGCAGAAGATGGGAAAATGTGACCTCACATTTGATTTTTATTTATAAAGCAGCCAAATGAAAATGCATGTGTATAATGCAAAGAATCTAGCTAGAAGTGCTTTCTGCATTTATTTATTCCTGGCTGGACATAGTACCATATTTGTTATGTGTATCATATTAAAAAAAATAAAGGGCACACTGCATTGGGATGTTATCCTCAAGAGGGTGCTGGGTCAGGCCAAAGGTCTACTTAGAGCAGCAAATTTTTTTTTTTTTTTTGCAAGTTTGATCAGTCGAAAGCTACTGGATAGCTTTCAAAATTTTAAAGCAGCAGGTATATGAGTCTAGTGCATTCTGTATGTTTTCTTCTCCATGTAATCGACGCAGAAAGCAATTGTTACAGGGCAGCTGAAAAATACAGTGGATTCATAAATAAAGAATTCTATAATTTTATCATGCAGAAAGATTTTTCCCCTTTTTTTCTTTTCTTCGTAAGTTGCTATTAAGCAGCAACATCCATGATGCATGTGGGGTGTTTGTGTGTGTAAAAGCCTAAGACGTTGCACTACAGGGTCTCAAATCACAACCCGTTACCTCCATCTTGTCTTATGGATGCAGTTCTTATGGAGTGGCCAGAAAAAGTCCAAAAGTTGCATAGAAAAAAAAAGTCAAAAGCATCAATTGTACTTCCTAATTTCTTTTTTATTTTTTTATTTTTATAGCCATTTCAACAAGTGAATCTGGGTCAGAGGTGGTATTCAGTAGATTCTTACCAGTTCTGGAGAATCAGTAGTGGAAATTTTGAGTAATTCGGAGAACCGGCAAATACCACCTCTGACTGGCCCCGCTCCCATCTATTCTCTGTCTCCCGAGTCCCAGCTGATCAGCTGGGTCTCCTTCTGTTGTCCTGCACAGGAGAACAGAGCTGGAAAGCAGGTTAGCGGGGTGGGGAGGGGACGGGGATTTTGCAGTATCCTTCCCCTGCCATGCCTACCACATGTCACGCCCACCAAGCCACAAGACCAGTAGTAAAACGTTTTTGAATCCCACCGATCTGGGTAGCATACACCATCTTTTGGACACACACTATGGACACTCCCACTTGACTCATATTTTTAATGAGACAGTTGAGGTCTTTGTGCCACTCATATTATTCATGATGTATTCTTGATCATGAATATATTCTTCTACCTTTCTGCTGGCAAACCTGTTTTTCATGTGCCCATATTTGTGCTGTGGCTCATTATTCTGTGTGACAAATTGTTCAAGTCCTGAGATTGTCATGTTTTGGATGATATTTTTTGTGGTTCTGATTTTTGGCCTGGTCCAACATGATGATTGGTTTAAGCAGCATGGACAGAAGCACGCTACTTGCGAACAGAATTATAAGATGCACAAAGAGTTGAGGAGGAGTAAATGACAGATCTTAAAAATACTCTAATCTGTGATATTTTCTTTCGTTTATGTCCCTAAGCCTTTTATTCTCTTATGACAAGGTTCTGGAAATCCCTCCTTGCTGTCAGGATCCTATTTTGCCCCCAAATTCTAACCCTATGAGTTCAGAGTGTTCTTCCATTCAATTCAGTTGGTTTGATTCGAATATAGCAACACTGCACTACGCTACAATATTGATTTCCCAGACTAGAAATCCTGGGTTTACAGACCATGATAATAGGAAGCTTTACACGGAACAGCTGACATCCTGCGATGATGCCTCTTTTAACACCATCAAATATCAACATCTGCTTATTCCAGTCCTTGGGAAGGAATTGATTGGCGGATTAAAAAAATGCCAAGTCCAAGATCTGAACATGTGCAAGAAGACTAATTTTAGTCAAGATACGTATTAATGAATGTCCAGCAGAGGGGGATATGACACCAAAAAAAAGGAATACAAGTTCAACCCACAATTGTGGTCACATCTCTACCTGTGGAGAGAAGAAAACAATGCATAATGTTTATCAACTATCCTTTTATTATCTAAAGGTCTATCTTTTAAAATATGATTTCCCCATTTCTCCCCATGTGGAGCAAACATTGTACAACTCTCAAAGATAATTTCCTATATTCATAACTTACACCACTTGCCTCTGAACATGAAAATGACGTTTGCTATTACAACTTAAGACTAAGGTATATATATTCAGCAAACAGTAGTAGCGTTCAGAAATATGTACTGCAGAGATGGCCGGGGAGGGTTTTTTTAAAAGTCAACAGTTGTCATGTGATTGTCCTTTTTTAGGACAGACCCAAATATGATACAATATACACTCTTAGGCACTTGCAACCTACACAGGGCAGAGAGGTTTTTGGGGGTGCCTGCACTTACTCATAAGCCCAAAGAAGGAAAAATATGAAGATGGATGGTGCTTTCATTACACATTTGGACTTAGAACCTAGCTTTTCAGCTGGTTGAGTACGAATGAAGACTTTACTTTCACATATTCCTATTCTCCCATCAGGTTTCAGGGCTTTCCTTGCAGGAAAATCCAAAATCAAGCAGAGATGATCTGACCGGAGTCTGTGACAATTCGCCACAGCCAACTCACCATGGCTAACTCGCCACAACCAACTTGTTTTGACAGCTCACTGTGAGACAAGAGTTACACTAATATCAAAGATATGGTGGAATAGAGTCATTAAAGAAAGGAGGCAAGAGGAGAATGAGAATGAAATGTGAATGGCAAGGATCAAAATAATTTTTATTTATTTTAAATAATTAAGTAGAATTGTTAAAATTGTCCTGTGGTAAGTTTTCCCATGGCAAGTTGGCTGTGATAAGTTGCGAGTTTGCCATGGCGACGTGGCCATGGAAAGTTGGCCACAGCAAGCCCCATTCCCCTCTAGTGTGCCCCTTTGCTTGCAGATCAGTCTCTGAAACCCAGACACATCATCAGTGCACTAGCCAAGTCTGTATCTGTGAGGGATTGTGACATCACCAGGAATAGGGCTACACCATCTTCTGTGTATTCAAAGCTCTCAATTGCCTGCAAAGGCCATCAAAGCACAACTATGGTTATATTAAGTGCCTCTTTGGGAGGCCTTATAAGGCTTTGCTTCTGGAATTCAACTCAGTTTGTCAACCCACAGGAATTTAAGTAAGAGTTGAACCGAATCATCTGGGGATCATCTTGACCAACCTTCAGATTCCTATTCCAGTGAGATTGCTAGACAGAAAAAACATAAGGTGTGTATATTTAAGAATGAAAAGCAGAAGTGTTATGGTGAAGGAGTGGGAGAAGGTTTGGTATTGATTTTAAAATAATTGAACGATGTTTACTGAAATACAGCCACAACAAACAGCTACACTTTGGCTAAGTCTTCTTAAAAAGCTAAGCAAGGTGCAACTTAGGTAGTGTGTGGATCAAAGAGCATTAGTAAATCCAGTGCTATGAACCATGTCCTTTGGATAACCCTGCATAACAAAATTAAATGAAGGGTATCTTTATCTTTACTGATTTATATTGTAACTTACATTTTAATGTATTTTATACTGCATTTTTACTTAAGTTATTCCATGTTGTTCAAAGTTATTCCATGCTATACAAAGAAAGTAAAAACCATTCAAACGTATTTTAAAATTACAGAAAACATGTTAGAAGTATGGTAGGAAATAGAGAAAAGGACAAAACACATTTATCCTTAACATTTCACATGAGCTGGTTGCATTATTGGTAAGAAATTAATATACTTTCACAGAAATGCTCAATTACTTGCTGTTTATATGTACACCAGAGACAAATTCCTTGTGTGTCTGATCACACTTGGCCATAAAGAATATTCTATTCTATTCAGAAAAAAAAGTCTCCTAAGGGTTTGTTGTAACTTTGAATGCTGCTAAGCAACGGGTAGTAAGTCAAAGACTGCCAAGTATCTACCCATATTTCAGATTTTCTTGCAGCAAGATTTTGCTTGACAGATATTTTAATGCACCTGTAACATCATTACAGGCTTCAACTAAGAAACTGCATTTTTAAATACTCTTCCATGGAAACCAGCATCAAATTGGTTGTAATTGTTTTTAAAAGAACATGTCATTTGAAAGGTCTGTTTTTCTCTTCTCCCTATTGTGCAGCCTTGTACTCACAGGAGGAATAGCTTCACCACTTGATTCTGATAATTATAATAGTTGACTCTGGATCCACATGTCCTAGTATGTCATTTTCATGCTTTTGCCTACTCTGGATAAAAGATAACAATTTGATACTTACATAAAGCTCAAGTCCTAAAAGCACCAGAAAACAAGGAGATTAAACTCCACCATCTCTTGCATTTGATTCTAGAGAATTCCTAAAAGAGATTTACAGAGAGCTACCTAAATTCAATGTTAAGAGCAAAACTTTTAATTCACAATTCCAAGTTCACTTTTAACCATAATCGGCACTTTTACAGTTTTACGAAAGTTTTGGGGGAGATAGGATAAATGGAGAGAAAACTTTCTCAAGATTAATGAGATCGGAATCTCTCTCCTTCCTGACCATTTTGGGTCAGGCACGAGAGCAGTGTTAAATAAGGTAAATCAAACGAAAAGTAAATATGCTACATTTGCAATTTAATTTTTTTTAAAAAATAAACACCAGCAAGAAGTAAATTTGTATGCATTTCCATTCAGGGCTATTGCTGATCTCCTCCATTAAACTATGTCTAATCCACCTAGAAAAAAAAATTCTCTTGTTAAACAGGAAGGTGGGTTTAGTGACTGTTCTTAGCTCTGGTTAATAATTAGATGGAGGTGATCTGCAATGTCTAAAGTGTTTCTCAACCTTGGCAAGATGTGTAGACTTCAACTCCCATAATTCCTAGATGAGCTTGCTGGCTGGGGAATTCTGGAAGTCCACACATCTGCAAGCTGCCAAGGGTAAAAGCCACTGCTCTAGATACAGACTGTTCTAGAGCTGCAGACTAAACTGGAAAATTGAAAACAGCAGCCCAGCAAAACAAATAACACCTGTCATCATACCCTGGAAATTATAAAAGCATGTTTATGTGGGAAGAGAAGCTGAACTTGGAGAAGCCTTTGTTTCTATTATAGTAGTTTAAGAATATGCCAAGATATCAGTGCTGTTGAGTTTGGTGGATCTTGGATAGGTAACGCAGGAGTTATGTTGGGATCTGGAGTTTCTCAGGGCAGAGATTTAACTGTTTCAAGAGCCGCCTAATCCCACAGCCAAAAAAGGGAAAGGCTAAATATCCATTAAAACATAGGAGATAAATTTACTCGAATTAACTGCCGTAGAAGAAGAGTTCCCAGTTATTGTGGACAGATGGCAATTAAGTGGCTCCATGCAAACAAGCTAGAAAGATTGCTTTGTGTTGAGGGCTCCACCTGTTTTTCATATATGTTGCCATTGTGGTTGCCATCTTGACTTCTTTCTTGGCCATCTGCTGTGGGCACACACACCCCTCAACACTTGGGAACCTCTGCTGACTTTGAGCCAAAGAGCCTGACAGCTAAATATGGTCAGATCTGGTTAGATTTGATTGGGAACCCCCAGAAAATTGACTAGACTGGAAAACAGAGGGGAGAAAGGGAGATCTTAGAAAAAGCCCATCACCAGAACTTCATTTCTGGGCATGATAATAATACTCATGAAATTAGGAGAAGATGCAAGGAATATGGTTAGTGGATTTTACAGTTAGTCCTTGACTTACAACAGTTCTGTGATGACCCAGGGCATGGCACAATAGCAACAAAGTCATAAAAGTAGCTAAAGTCCCTTTAATACCTCCAACTTGGCCCCCAATGTCCAGTTATCATCAGCTGGAGAAAAAACTCTCCAAGAACAGTTTTTTAAAGGGAAGAAAATCCATCCAAACTCAAAAGTACATATAAATTATAAATAAAAACCAACACAATCCACACTGCAGCAATTAACGAGACAGGGCAGAATAAGGAACTGAAAACTTCAAAAGATAACAAAACATACACAGTTGGGAGGACACCAGAACTCAGATAAGACTTGACAAACCAAATTAATTCATGCTTTGCTTCCAGCAACTTTGCTATGCAGTAGTTTGCCTTTTTAAATAGTTTTCCCAGCTGGTATGAATGAAGGGGATCAGGGCCCTTTCCATCCCTGTAAACCATGCAGCTCATGTTGCTCCCTTCTCCGTTCCTCCCTGCATGCCCTAGGATGAAGAGGGAATGGGCCTGGGTCTTCCTCTGAATGCCCAGCTGGACTGTGCCCTTCCCCAATTTCCTTCCGCAGCCATCGGAACCACACTCCCACTCCGTCAGCTGTTCCACCTCTTCCCTCAGAATCAGATTCCAACAGGGGGATGACAAGTTCATTTAGTGACCGTTCAAAGTTACATCATTGAAAAAAAATTGACTTATAACTATTTTTCACACTTACGTAGCATGGTCACGTGACCAAGATTTGGGTGCTTGGCAACTGGTTCATATTTACGATGGTTGCAGGGCTCCCAGATCACCTGGACATCTTTGGCGACCTTCTGACAAGCAAAGTCAATTGGGGAAGCCAGATGCACTAATTCACTTAACAACTGCAATGATCCCCTTGTTTCTCGCTGTGGCAAGGAAAAGTCGTAAAACAGGCCAAAACTCAACTTAACTAATGTTTTACTTAGCAACGTAAATGTGGCGCTCAGTTACGATTGTCAGTTGAGGAGTTACCTGTATTGCAAATGTGGGGGGAAAAAGCTCTTAAGATCACCTTCTGAAGAACCTAGGAATTCGTTTGTAGTTCAGCGCAGGATTTTTCAACTTTTTCTTTTTTTTTCTTCATCTTCTTCTGCGGCCCCATTTCTCAGCCTTGTTGGCTTTGCCTCTCACACCATCTTCCTCCAATCCTCACATCACCTTCCTCCCTCTCTCAAGTCATAGGAAACTGGAAGAGCTTCTGTTTCTTCCCCTTCCTGGCATTGTCAAAGTCTCTAGCAAATGGTTGTTTCAGGAGCTGGAAAGAGAGAATGGGAGAAGACCAGTGGTGGTATTCACATTTTTTTTACTACCGGTTCTGTGGGCGTGGCTTGGTGGGCGTGGCAGGGGGAGGTTACTGCAAAATCCCCATTCCCTCCCCACCCCGCTAACCTGCTTTCCAGCTCCGTTCTCCTGTGCAGGGCAACCAAAGAAGACCCAGCCAATCAGCTGGGATTCAGGAGGCAGAGAATCGATGGGGCTGGGGTCAGTCAGAGGTGGTATTTGCCGGTTCTCTGAACTATTCAAAATTTCCGCCACCGGTTCTCCAGAACCTGTCACAACTGGCTGAATACCCACCTCTGGGGAAGACCAATCTAATTTTCAGTGCAGCTGGAAGTGTTGGGATTTGTGCAAATGCCAAAGGGCCTCCCCCGCCTGCCCCCACCCCCACCCCAACCCAGCAAAGTTGGGCTAAAATAAATTAAAAAGACATGCAAGAATCCGGATCTTCTATATTCTGCAACGAGTAGAGGAGTGGAGAACTTTTCTTGTGAAATATTTCTGGTCTTTCTCTACTGTGTTAATATCAGATACGTAATGTGGGTTCCAGACTGATGAGCTGTATTTGAGTATTGGTCTAGCAAATGTTTTGTATGCTCTAGTTAGTAGCGTGATATTACCAGAGAAAAACCTACTTTTTTTTATTTTCACCTCAGTAAGCATAGCAAACCCTTGCTGGGCCCTAATCTAGGAACAAGATGTTTCTGGAACAGATAACTCCCCTTTGCCCCCAATGCGCTCCCAAAAGCCAAGACTGTTTCATCTTCTTTAGAGGTTAAAACTTGGAAAGCCTCTGCTATCATCCCTGAAGGCCCAAGAGCCATCTTTCTCCCCCTTTGTTGACGACAGAGTCTTAAGCTTGCGGAAGTCAGGCATCACAAAGAAGTTTTGAAGGTTTCAAGAACGGCCCCCATAGAGGGCCATGCCAGCTTTACCATCTGCTTCCTCAGACAGCCCCTTCGCACTGTCTGATGATCAAGTTGGCTGAATGGGGTGTGAAAACCCACCCACTATGGTAATGGCATAGTACATAGGCAGGTTCCTGGTGAGTGGATGATTTGCATCCCTGCAGCTGCCTCCCTCGAAAATGTCAGGCTGAACATTATGGGCAAGTTGGGAAGCATATGCCTGCAGTCTACTAAACAAGGACCGAGTCAGGTCCTCTTGAAAAGGCGGTGTCGGGTCCCTGGGTAGTTAGGACTGAGGCACACATGAACTATCACCTTAGTGAGACATCTCTGCCAGCAGTCTGGTCATCATCATATGCCAATAGAAGGAGACGCTCAGCTCCGACAGCATCTGCCATCATGTGTCTATGAAGCTAAAAATGCTAATTAAGGTGTGGGTTTACCATCCTTGTTGATGTGGGAGGGAGGGAGAATGAGCGGAGGGAGGGAAGGGGAGAGAGGGAAGGAGAGAGTATGAGAGGAGGGAGGGAGAGAGGGAGGGAGAGAGAGGTGAAAGGAAAAGACTGAGAGGAGGGAGAGAGAGGGAAGGAGAGAGAATGAGAGGAGGGAGGGAGAGAGGGAGGGAAAGGGAGAGACTAAGAGAGAGAGAGGAGGGGAAGGAGGAAAGGGGGAGGAGGGAGGAAGGGAGGGAGAGGAGAGAGGGGGAGACAATGAAAGGAGAGGGAGGAAAGGGAGAGAGGGAGAGGAAGAAGGGGGAGAGAATGAGGAGGGAGGGAGGAGGAGGAGGAGGGATAGTGAGGGGAGGGAGGGAGGGAGAAAAGTGAGGGAGAGAGGGGGGAGGGAGAGAGAATGAGAGGAGGGAGGGAGACAGTGAAAGGAGAGAGGGAGGAAAGAGGGAGAGAGAGAGGAGGAAGGGGGAGAGAATGAGAAGGGGGAGGGGGAAAGAGAGACAGTGAGAGGAGAGGAATGGAGAGAGAGAGGGAGGAAAGAGAAAGGGGGAGGAAGGGAGGGAATAAAGAGGGAGAAAGAGGGAGAGGAGGGAGAGAATGAGAAAAGGGAGGGGGAGGGAGACAGTGAGAGGAAAGAGGGAAGGAGAGGAGAGAGGCAGTGGTGTATTAACCATTAAGCAGACTAAGCACCTGCTTAGGGCACCAGGCCCAAAGGGGACACCACAAAAACCTTTATGTAGCCTCAGCTTGGCTTCGTTTGAACAGTATCTACAAAGGAGGAGGGGCACCAAGATTTGTCAGTGCTTAGGGCGCCGGTGAGCCTTAATCCGCCACTGGAGAGAGCCCCCCCTTCTTATCTAAACCCCATTTTTCATGGACGGCCACCCTGGGAGCACCTTAGATTCTTAGGGAAATATACAGGAACTTGCCATAAGTAGGTTGCTCTGTTGACGTAGCAGACTCGGAGAGTGGTTTTGATTGACGTGAAAACAGTTAAGGAGAGAGTGGGGAGGGGGGGGACTTCAACTCCAAGAACACCCCACCTCAGCCAGCCAGCCAGGGAAAGAGAAGGTTCAAGCCACGCCGGTTCGGAGCGCAAAACCTGAAGAGGCGCCTTGCTTGAGCTGCGTGCTGTGCGAGGGGTATTTAACGCGCGCAGGACTGTTGGCGAAGATGCATCTAACCAAAACCGGGGTGTGTCTGACTGCTCCTTTTGCACCCAGAGGGCGAGCCGCGACCCCTCGCGAGTTCCCGCGGAAGCCGCCCGATTTGCTTCCCACGTGCACCGCTCAGGATCCTGCACACACACAGCAGTCCTGCTCGCTCGCTCTCTGTCTCTCACCTGATTTGCACCAGGGGACCTTTCGGCCTTGGCTTTAGGAGCCAAAGCCCCTTTGAAAGAGGGATGCATCCCGAGGACTCCGCGACAGGGAAACCGGGGCTTTCTCCTGGCTTTCCGACGCCGCGAAGGCTCCCCAGACACGTGAGCGCGATTGTCGCCAGTTCCGGTTGCTAAGCCCCCTGCGCGACCTCTCGGCGAATGGGAAGCCGCTCCGCGTTGCTGCGGCTACAGCGTCTTGGCAACGCCGCGGTTTAAGGCAGCGAAAGCCGCGAAAGTGCAACTTTGCAAGCGGGACGCGGGCGTTCCGAGCATCTTTCTCCCGCTCGCGGTAGGAAGCTCCATCCCCCTGCTCCAGCCCAGACACCGCGGCCTACTTTTCGGCCGATAATGACGTCTCAGGACGGAGGAGGAGAAGGAGAAGGAGGAGAGAAACACGGTTGGTTTCTTCTGCGTCGGGAAAACAAAGTTTCTTTTTCTTGCAAAGAGAGGCGGGAGCTTGTTGGAAGAATTGTAGCTCCCTTGCAGCCCAGGAGCGGCTCTCTCCTTGCTGGGCTTCCTATAACCCGGCAAGATAGATTAGCTTGAGAAAGTAGGCTTGGCCGTCCAAGCAATTGCACTGCAATTTGATCTCACCTTTTCCCAGGCAGCGCTAATACTGCCTAGTATCGGATTGTCTCAACACGGTCTGTGTTTGCAGTCGCCTTGCAAACAGAGCTAATCCTGCTTTCTGAATTTACGCAACCTACATTGGCTTAAAGGAAACAAAACAGTAAGGTGTCAATGTAATAAGTAGGTAAGTAATAAGCAAATGTGCTGAACCACAAACTAGCCCCAGGCAAACCAACTAACCAACCAAACAGGGAGAACACACAAAGTTACACAAGTAACAAACTACAGAATTGTTAGAAGCATCAACCTGTAGCATCCTGTGTAAGAATTCTGAGTGAGTACATTTACATCATCACAGATATGCAGTATTTCTACTCATTGGAACAATTACAATTTTAATCATAGTCTGAGCAAGATATACTAATTGTCTGTCGCTCCATCCACCCATCCATCCTTAGATTGAGTTCTATTTAGTTTAATAAACTAAATATTATTATTATTATTTATCGTATTTATATAGGTAAAAACTTTTCTGTATCACCTGGTTCCACTCTGATATTGTATTTACCCCTTCATATTGCTTTCTACACTATGTCCCATTTTTAATTAAGAATCACATCTGCTCAATTTACAATATGGTTATTAAATAAAATAAACAGATATATCAATAATTACAAATTAAATACTGCACTTAGTGTGAATGTGTGTGTGTGTGAGAGAGAGAGAGATTTAGATTTCTAAGAGGCCAAAACAAAAGGTGTTTAATATATTAAAGTATGAAATAATATTTTTATAAATAACTTTTATTTATAAAGTAAATAATATGTATTTAGCATTATATGTTCAACTTGGCTGTGTAGCCTTACATAGAATAGAACAAAATAGAGTAGAATGGAATAGAATATTCATATTCTGTTCTATTCCTGTTCTGTTCTAAAATTTCCATTCCTCCCCCACTCCTGGGGGAAGATTACTATATAATCCCCATTCCCTTCCCACCCCACTAACCTGCTTTCCAGCTCCATTCTCCTGTGCAAGGCAACCAAATCAGCTGGGATTTGGGCGGGGCCAGTCAGAGATGGTATTCCAAACTACTCAAAATTTCCGCTACCGGTTCTCCAGAACTGGTCAGAACCTGCTGAATACCACCTCTGGGGACATGGGCCCAAACAATGGGGCTAGTTGGCCCTATGAGAAGTTCCCTCCCCATATGTATTAGTAACTAAGATGGGTGGACTTCAAATCCCCACATTCTCTAGCCAGCCATGCTGACTGTTTTAACTACTTTTGAAACACTCAAAATCACTTTGCACCTGCTGGAGGAATATATGTCACTTTTCTATATATTTTCCCTAAGACACTTCCAGGGTGGCCTGGAGTGGTTTCTCATGAAAAAAAAACCAAAAACCAGAAATGAGAGAACACCCTTTGCTTACTTATTTATTTTCTTCTCCCTCAGAGGCTCCTGTGGTATTGAGTAAACTTTTATGTAGGTGGCCAAAGGTGCCATTTAAACTATCCACCTACACCAAAGTACATTTCCAGACTTGTACACTGGCACAAAGTGCAGCAACCTGGTTCAATTCAATTTGAGGCAAACCACAACAACTTTTTCTGCTTTGGAACTCTCTGTCCCAGGAAGATTGTGTCTCTCTCAAAGGAGGTTTAAAGTCACCCTGTTTTTTTTTTTTACTAGTGCTGAAGTAGTCCTCCACGTATGACTGATTGCTTATTGATCATTTGTTATGACAGATGGCAAAAGATGAGACTTAGGACCAGTTGCAAAGATCTGAAGTATGGGCCATTCTACCTCCAGGTCACACGCTGCATTTTGGTCACTCAACCATCAGTCCTCATTTATGGCCATTTGCAGTGCCCCGTAGTCATATGACTGAGGCATATTGCGGCGTTCACTTAACAACCGCTGGAAAAAAAGATCGTAAAATCCGTGTCAACTAAAAAATACTTCTTTGGTCTTTTTAGTTGCCAGCAGAAAGGGAGTTGGGGGAAAGTAGTGCCTTCCTTAAATGCTTCAGATAATTACTAGGCAGCCGAAGCTGTTGCCGCACAAGACTATTACTGGAGAGCATGATTGATGACTCTTGGCTATGGATGTGTCCCATTGGAGAATATACATCCAGGTGATGGGGGGAAGACCAGGGTCAAGGGTGAAATGAATGATGTGTCCTAGAGTCGGTTGCACCCAGGTAATGCTGACATGGTCACTCCTAATAAATCATTTTTTTTACTCTGAGAGATGTGGCTAGAGACTCATGATTTGAATGGGGATAGTTTGTCGGAGTGTTGACAATCCAGTCCAGACATATGGTGACCTGCTCTATGGCCTCATAACTTATGGCTGAAATTGTAGGCTCAGTTATGGTCATAACCCGAAGACTTCCCGTAGTGTCTTTCATCTTGGGTGGCTTGTTTAATTTTCTCTAGTTGATTTTTCCAGCTGTCCTTCTTTGCGTTGTGCCACCTTGGCTCCTTTTTTTTTTGTTCAACTTCTTTCTTTGTTCTCCCTTATTTCTTGCAGGAATAATGTCCAGAGTGGTGAATGCAAGTGATTTCAAGACTTTATGCCCTCAGTCCCATGGGATTGTTTTCAATGCCAGAGTCCAATCCAACTCATCAGGGCGATCTTCCACACGGAGTAGCAGCACCAGCAGCAAGAGCAGCAGTGAAAGCTCCGTCCAATCTGCCTCAAGTAAGGACCTTCTTGATTGTTCGGATCCAAATTGCGGGCACAAACACACAAAATAATTTGAGATCGAACTTCCCCTGTTGGAGAAAGCATGTGTAACCAGCAATGGTCATGCCTTAGGACAGTGTGTGGCACAAAGGCAACACAGTCAGATAAGCAATAAGAGTCCCTTTATTATCTCCAACTTTGCCCCCAAAGTCCATGTTACCTTCTGGCTGGAGAAAAACTGTCCCAGGAATAACCATTGGCTGCAGAAAATGAAGTCCAAAACATGGTCAACACAAACTGTAACTTAAAAATCCAAACAAGCCAAACTGAAGTAATTAGTTTGGCAGGGCAGGAGCAAGAATTTCAGATTTGAAGGCACGGCAAAACTCACATGGTTGGGAAGAACACAGATACGTCACGACAACACAAGATAAAGTAACGTTTGTTCCCAGCAGCCTGCCGCATGCAGTCTGCCTTTCTTATCAACTGTCTTCCATCTGTGGCTAATGAAGGGAATCAGGGCCCTTTCCTCCCCGATAAGCCAAGCAACCCACATTGCTCTCTTCTCCATTCCTCCCTGCGTGCCCTAGGATGAAGAGAGAGTGGGCCTGGGTCTTCCTCTGAACTCCCTCTCCCTTGTTCTATCTCTTCCCCTGCTCTGCCCAGCTGGACTTTGCCCTTCTCCAGCCTCCTCCACAGCCAACAGAACTACACTCCCACTCCTTGTCAGTTGTTCAGCTTCCTCCTCAGATTCAGACTCTGACAGGGGCATGACACAATGGTTCTCAACCTTTTCTTCACCATGGAATCCCCTTTAAATACTTTTTGTGGCCACAGATCCAGAGGTGGGATTCACCCGGTACGGACTGGTTTGGGTGAACCGGTAGTTCCGGCAATCGTTTGGCCCTGCCCACCCACCCACCTGCTCTATTCTGTGCTGTATTTCCTTTGTTTGAAGCCCAGCTGATCGGCACGGCAGCCCTGATTGCCCTGCCTTGGCTGTTTTTACTCACCCGGGCTTCAGTAAAAGGTAAGTTTTCTTGCTATTTTCAAAAGTACTGCGTGCGCACAGTGCATGTGTGGCATGCGTGCGCGTGAAGCGCATGCCTACCAATGGTGGCATTCAAAAAGGTTTTACCACCAGTTCGGTGGGCGTGGCTTGGTGGGCATGCTTTGCATCAGCGCACACACTTTGCATGCATGCGCGCACCAAATGCGCACTTTGCACAGGCACAGAGGCATTCCAACTCACCTCCTGCAAGCCTGCACTCTCCTGATCGCTTCAGCAGCTGCTGCGCGGTACTCTATTGGGCCCTGCAAAGCAGGTGCACTTCAAAAGCAGAGGATAAAGGTGAGAACCAGTTTGGTCTCCACTGCTCATCACCGCTACTGGCTTGGCAGAACCGGGCTGAACTGATAGAATCCCACCACTGATGCCCACCAAACCGGTTGTAACACTGGTTGAATCCCACCACTGCGCAGATCCGCAAAACTTAAGATTTAAATCACAACATTCCACAAACATTTTCCCTAACAATCATAACCACAAAGCTTCGTGGACTCCCTGTGGCGACATTGTGGCCCCCACGGGAGTCTAAAGACCACAGGTTGAGAACCACTGTCTCAGGGAAGTGGCTGAAATGGACATAGTGAAGTTGAGCAATGCTTTTATGTCGCTTTGGCACAAAACATTGCACAACCTTCAGTTTTCAAAAGCTCATCTCTAGGCAAAAGATTGCAAAAAGTAGTGAGTGAAGGAAGATACCGGTGGCATCACTTGTTTTGCCTTTTGGACCCCACATCAGCAATTCAGTCTCAAAATGAAGATTGTAAACTCTGTGCCTTTGTTCACAATAGGTTACTTTATATTCCTGCAAACAAGGAAGTCTTTGAATTACTATTCATCTTCAAACAGTCAAAATGGACTTCAAAAACAAACTACTTTACTTTACTTTCCAAAGTTACCACTGCCCCCTGGTGGTCACATGATCACATTTAAGTGTTTGGCCACCAGCTTGCATTTACAACTGGTTGCAGTGGTCACTGGCAGAAAATGGCCAAAAATGTCCATTGGGTATGCTGAATATGCATAACAATTAATCATGATAAAAATGGATGCAAAATCAAAATTTGGTCATGACAACCAAAATTCCGGCTCCCATTGTGGCCATAAGTTGAGGGGCTACTTGTAAAGAAAAGATTTGCTTGGAATGGTTTGCATTCCATTCTGTATCTTAAACTTGATATTCAATTTGTATCTATTTTTAAGAAGGCTTTACAACCCATCCTGTCTTTTGTAGCTGTTTCTGTCAAGTCTGTCCCTGACTCCACGCTGTCACCCGATGTTATTGAGCAGATTTTGCTTCAGAAAATAATTGCAAAAGAAGATGAAATCAAAAAAGCTTTTCAGATTATTGATATCGATCAAACACTGAAGATCACTAAGGGTGAATTTAGAAGAGTGATTGAGACATTCATTTTACCTCTGACAGACGAACAGTTTAATGTGTTGCTGGCAAAGGTATGTGTTCTCGTGACAGCGGCACATAAATGTATTTGTGTTATTGAACCCAATTCAGTAATGCGTTTGTTGACTGTATTCCATTAAAGAGATCGCAGCTAATCAGGGTGACTTAATTAATCAATTTAATCTGCAGGAAATTGCATTGTAATAAAACAGTGGCTCTGCATAAGGCAATGCATGATATCTTCAGGCCTGAGATATCCTGGTGATCTCCCGGTGTAATGGCATGTGGGAATGACCTTGGCATACTGGGGGGTGAGGTGGGGAGAGATGCTGCCTAGGGAAGGATTGGATAAGATGGGCAGAATGGGCAGAAAAAGAAAGTCCAAAAGGAAACCCCTTAACTTCTCAGGCTGTAAAAGAGACAACGGCAGATTTGTATTATAGGACAAGGGGTCCCCAACTCCCAGGCCGCAACCCACTACCAAGCCATTGCTTATTCAGAACTGGGCCACACAAGTGACTGGCTGGTGCACACGCAGCTTGACTTGCCCAAGGAGTGGTCCAGTGCACAAAAAGTGTGCACTTTGACTTGCATGAACAGCGGGCCAGCACATACATGTACAACTTATTCAAGTTGGTTCCCCTTTTCCCCCTCCTCCCATCGGGCGGCCAAGCTGCAAAGGTTGGGGATTGCTGCTATAGAACTTGCAAGATTCCCTTAATGTAGCCTTACAATAAAGTAAAATTAGCTCATCTGATTGTGTTTCCTGTCTGGTCTACCTGGAAAGGCTGATATCTGTTCAATCTGAACTGGCCTTGCTTATGTTTTTTTTTCAAAATGAAACACCTACAGGAGAATGAGCCCATCGTCTTCTCTCTCTCCCACTGTGGAACAAATTTCATGCCATTCATGGACATGTCAGTGTCAACTTCTTGACCACAGGGTCGAAGTAGTTCATTATTGCTCTCTTCCAAGATATGGATATTGGGGTTTTTTTTGCTTTGACTTCTCAGTGTAATATACAGCCCTGGGATTTCCTAGTGATCTTCCCTCCCAATACTAACTGGATCTCACCCTGCTTGGTTTTTTGAGACCAACCCAGGCTAGTTAATAGCAGCAGAATTGTAGCCTTTGTTTTTAAACATGTATGTTTGGAAAGTGATCGCAGCAGATGGTAGCCAACTTGACTGCTGTTGTGAAGAGAAACTGAATGTACAATGCTTTATCACACAGGAAGTATTGTAGTCCGGGAACATTTTACTACTTAACTCCTTGGAACGAATGACTTAATTGTGAAATCAGAGACCTCGGATATTTTTGTCTTAAGAATTCTAATTGAATTAATACTCCTGTTAAATAGAAGCAGTATGTCAAAATGTTATATAATACCGATAAGATAAATCCACCGAAAACCTGCATAGGATTTGAAATAGTTTGATATAACTTATAGTAGGTGATATTGAGAGCATTTGAGATTGCAAATGTTTTGATGCAAGAGATTAGCTGTTTGGTGAAATTATTTATTTGGAAATATATAACCAAAGAAAGGTGATTATGCTTTTAATTATGTACTACTGAAAAGAAGAATGAGAAGGGATGGACATGATCATTCTCCACTATGTTGAAAAATAATCAGCTTTTTTAAAAAATTGAAACAGGTCCCAGGAATTACCAGAGTTACAGTTCCATATCTTGAGTTCTTGTCAATGTTTGCGAGGCCCATCAGTAGCAACAGCGCAAAGTAAGGATGTTGATTCAATTTATTTCTTGCTGTTTGAAGTAACAGAGAAATCAAAATAGCAAAATATGAATAGCAAAGTATAAGGCCAGCGGTGTAAACATCATTTACTTACAGCAGCAATAAGCAAAATTAGGCAAACGAGTGAAAGGCAAACATTTGCCTTGGGCTGCTGTTTTCAGCAGAAATTCCACATCTAGAACAGACCGTGTATACAGTTGTTGTGGTCAAGACTGAAGGACGAGCTTGTCCGGCCAGATACTGCCTCATATTTCCAAGCAGAACTGGATGGTCTTTATCCCCCATCAATATTTATTTCGTAGACTTATATCTTATCTAAATGCAATATACATAGCACACTTTACTTCATGCCAGAATATCACCCAATGACCTTCCTTGGCTGAGGATGGATTTGAACCTGAGAGTCTTCCAGGGCTTGTCCAACTCTTAACTGCTCTGCCTTTCTTATATTATAGTTTCATCTAGGCTGTTTTAGTTGGCAACAATCAATAGACATATTTTCTGTGGGTTTAAAGCCAGTATAAAAACCACTTTGATTTTTCCTCTTTATGACCTTCAGTGGGTTGCACTTTAGCCAGATTAGATTCACCAATGTAGGGTCCAAAAAACCAAGATAGTCTCCCTAATCATGATTAGAGAGCCCCAAAGACATTTCCTTTCTGTAATATATTCTATATTCATATGTTACTGTTGGGAAAGTAAAATGCTCTTTCTCCCTTCCTGTTTGAGGAAGTGAGCTAAGGAAGGATTCTGATCTGAACAATGACCTTCTAAAACTAAATTAAATAAAATTCAGGGCTGTGAATCTAATGCTTCAGTTGTTTTGCTTCCCCAATCTGGCTGAAGGACATAGAATCTGTTGGCAGCACTTAAACCAGCACCAAGGAGCAAAGGCTTTGTGATGTGGAACAGAGGTGTGAATCTTTATGCCTCCTGTCCGGTGAAGACATGGCCTCTGAGACTGAAACAGTCTAATAAATGCTGCATAATTGATGACACTGTGTAGAAATAAATCCTTAGAGCAGTGTTTCTGAAACATGATTATTTGAACTTGTAGACTTCATGCTGGCTGGGGAATTCTGGGAGTTGAAGTCCACACATCTTCAATTTGCCAAGGTTTGAGAAACACTGCTTTACAACATACTTGCATTATGCTTTGCTCATCTGCAAACCAATATTTAAAAACTGAGGTAGATGAAATGATGGGAAACCCACTGCCAGACAGACAAGGGGAGCTGAGAGGAAAGATATTTAGTTTTATTCAGCATCTGAAACTGAGTTCTACTTTCTTCTGTAAAAAAAATGTAAGTCTCATGGTTCCTGATCTAGATTTCTCCTCAAAAGCAGCTGTTGCCCATTGCTTTCCACTGACCAGACTCAACTGCCACCAGGAGCTGGCAGTTCTATTTTTATCCCCAGCTAAAACTATTGGTAAGAGGGCAGGCTTGATTAAAAAAAAACTGAGCAGCCTTAATTTCTGGTTGGTTTTTCAGGTGGAATAATCTCCGAGAAAGCCGAACCAGGACCTTAAGCCAAATGGAGTGCCTCTTACGAGAGAAGGTAACACCCCACAAGGGGCTTCCACTTTGAACAGGATCCCCAATGTTGCAAATCTCACGAGTTAATCGTAACTCAGAAAGGTCTCACAGAAGGGGCCCC
Organism: Bungarus multicinctus; assembly: GCA_023653725.1. Classification (NCBI taxonomy): domain Eukaryota; kingdom Metazoa; phylum Chordata; class Lepidosauria; order Squamata; family Elapidae; genus Bungarus; species Bungarus multicinctus. The sequence goes on along the minus strand of CM042848.1, from coordinate 18,740,070 downwards.
TTGCAAAACTTTTTGCCCTCAAATCCAAAGGCCTGCATTCTTGTAATCGATCTACCAATTTCAGGACAGAGCAGAGAACAACCCCCATGCATTTTTTGGGAGGCAATGAAGGATTCAAAGCCTTTTTTCTCCTGCGTTTGATGATCTTTGGTGTCTTAAGTGCTAAGGGAGAGACCAGTGCCTCATGCATTTCCATCAGCTGTAGAGATTCTCAGCAGTTATGCAAGAGAATGGTACAAGACAGTGATGGGGATTCACATTTTTTTACTACCGGTTCTATGGGCGTGGCTTGGTGGGCATGGCTTGGTGGGTATGGCAGGGGAAGGGTGCTGTAAAACCTCCATTCCCTCCCGACTCCAGGGGGAAGGTTACTGCAAAATCCCATTCCCTCCCCATCCCACTAACCTGCTTTCCAGCTCCGTTCTCCTGTGCAGGGCAACAAAAGAAAACCCAGCTGATCAGCTGGGACTTGGGAGGCAGAGAATAGATGGGGGAAGGGCCAGTCAGAGGTGGTATTCGCCGGTTCTCTGAATTACTCAAAATTTTCGCTACCAGTTCTCCAGAACTGGTCAGAACCTGCTGAATACTACCTCTGGTGCAAGAGTAGGGTGCTTGCGGGATACAACAACAAAAAGCAAGTTATATGCTCATGAAAAACAGGCAGAGCTTCAATGGCCCCGCCATATTGACCCTTTTTAACCACACCTTGCAGTATCTTTACACTAGAAATCTCATTCTACCTCAGCATTCTCTCCCTTTCAAGATCAACCATCCTCTAGAATGGTGTTTCTCAACTGTAGCTACTTGAAGGTGTGTGGACTTCAACTCCCAGAATTCCTTAGCCAGCAAGGCTCGCTGGGGAATTCTGGGAGTTGAAGTTCATATATCTTCAAGTTGCTAAGCTTGAGAAAACATAGCTTTAGCTAATGAGATCCAGATACCTAGAACAGGGTACTCATTGCCAGTAGTAAAATGTCTGAATTGCACTTCATTCAGTGTAAATTCCTCATGTTGGCCTAACCTTCCTGACCAGGGCTGGTTTCTCAGAGCTGTTTGAAGCAACGGTCCAAGTCTAATCTGAAGCTGTTGTTGCAGCCTGGCCTTTGCACACTGGCACCACCCAGTGTATGCCTGCATGCCCAGGTGGTTTTCTACCAGGTGCCAGACAAAGTCTCTGGTGAATGGCATCTGTCTCTGGCACCCAAGACTGTGAGCTATTTGCATATTAAAGAACTGTCAAGACAGATTGCAGCCAAGACATGCTTTCATCACAGCAATGAAGCCTCTGCATCATCACTCAGAGCTTCAATGGCTGTGTTGTGCTTCAGTTTGGCTATAAAGGTGAATGAAGCAGCAGAGTCACCATTGAATTGCAATGTTCATGAAGTGAAGTCCTGATTCAACTATTTTAATTTTTATAGGATAGGATAGAACAGAACAGAATAGAACTTTATTGTCACTTTGAATGTACGCTGATAGGCATACATTAAAATGAAAATTTGTTGCATACAGTTCTCAAAAGGTCACCACTTCCAATATACACTACATAACCAAGATACAATAAATAAATACAAAATTATGCATATGCCCACATATATTATATGATTCAACACAGAAAAACACAGTCTAGTTTGGATGTATACATGTACTTGGTGAGAAAAATGAATCTTGGGAGTTTACCTTACGGGTGGCATAGGAAACAAGGCTGTTACAGAATCTGGTAGTCCTGCTAGAAATAGAATAGAATACTTTATTGGTCAAGTGTGATTGGACACACAAGGAATTTGTCTTGGTGTAAATATTCTCAGTATACATAAAGAAGGAACATTTGTTAAGAATCAAGAATCATAATGTACAACACTTAATGATAGTCATAGGGTACAATCAACATCAAATCATACTAGGAAACAGAGGATACAAGCAACAAAGTTACAGTCACAAGTGGGAGGGGATGAGTGATAAGGAGTGATGAGAAGATTAACAGCAATAGTAGTGTACACTTTGTAAATAGTTGAACAGTGTTGAGGGAATTATTTATTTAGCAGAGTGATGGCTTTCGGGAAAAAACTGTTCTTGTGTCTAGTTGTTCTGGTGTGCAGTGCTCTATAGCGTCGTTTTGAGGGAAGGAGTTGAAATAGTTTATGTCCAGGATGTGAGGGGTCTGTAAATATTTTCACAGCCCTCTTTTTGACTCGTGCGGTGTACAGGTCCTCGATTGAAGGCAGGTGGGTGGTAATTGTTTTTTCTGCAGTCCTAATTATCCTCTGAAGTCTGTGTCTGTCCTGTTGGGTTGCAGAACCAAACCAGACAGTTATAGAGGTGCAGATGATAGACTCAATAATTCCTCTGTAGAACTGGATCAGCAGCTCCTTGGGCACTTTGAGCTTTCTGAGTTGGCGCAGAAAGAACATTCTTTGTTGTGCTTTTTTGATGACGTTTTTGATGTTAGGTGTCCATTTTAGGTCATGTGATATAGTAGAACCTAGAAATTTGAAGCTCTCTACTGTTGATACTGTGTTGTCTAGTATTGTAAGAGGTGGTAGTATGGGAGGGTTTCTTCTAAAGTCTACCACCATTTCTACGGTTTTGAGTGTGTTCAGTTCCAGATTGTTCTGGTTACACCATGAGGCAAGTTGTATAACCTCCTATCTGTATGCAGATTCATCGTTGTCTCGAATGAGACCAATGACTGTTGTATCATCAGTAAACTTCAGTATTTTAACAGATGGATCTTTTGAGATGCAGTCATTGGTATATAGGGAGAAGTGGAGACAGCACACAGCCTTGGGGGGCCCCTGTGCTGATTGTACAGATATCGGATGTGATTTCGCCTAGCTTCACCTGCTGCTTTCTGTCTGTTAGGAAGCTTATGATCCACTTACAAGTGTGTTCAGGTACTGCTAGTTGGTTTAGTTTATTTAGAAGAGTATCTGGAATGATGGTATTGAATGCTGAACTGAAGTCTACAAAGAGGACCCTTGCATAGGTATTTGGAGATTCGAGGTGTTGTAGGATGTAGTGCAAAGCCATGTTAACAGCATCATCTGTCGATCTATTTGCTCGGTATGCAAACTGCATGGGATCTAACAGCGGATCCGTGATGGTTTTCAGGTGGGACAGCACAAGCCTTTCAAAGATTTTCATAACTACAGATGTTAGAGCAACTGTAGTCATTCAGTTCCTTGATGGAGGGCTTCTTTGGCACTGGGATGATGGTAGAACGTTTGAAGCAGGAGAAACATAGCACATCTCTAGTGATCTATTGAAGATTCGGGTGAAGATGGGGGCCAATTGCTCAGCACAGACTTTTAAGCAAGACTTTAAGCAATACTTGGAAACCTCCTCCCAGAGGGGGGAAACAGACCATGAAATGGGTGTGTGGGCTCTCTAACAGTGCTTTGAGCTCTAAGCAAATAACACCTATAAGCAGTATCCTGAATGACAGGAAGTGAGCTTCCTATAATCTTCTCGGCTGTCCTTACCACTCTCTGTATGGACTTTCTATCTGAGGCACTGATGCCACCAAACCAAGCAGTGATGCAGTTTGTTAAAAGAGCCTGTGTTTCTGGGTTTCACGGCGGACACTCGGAGGTAAAGCTCATACACAAGCAGTCCTCGATTTACAATAGTTCATTTAGTGACTGTTCAAAGCTATAACAACACAGAAAAAAGTGACTTATGACCATTTTTCACTCTCACGACTGTTTCAGCATCCCTTTTATATTGAATTATAATATGACATGGTCATTCTCACCTGAAGTTCTTGTGGCATGCTGATTAGGGAGTTCTGGCAGTTGAAGTCCACATACCTTACAGTTGTCAGGGTTGAAGAACAATGGTATAGAGAACTCTGTTCAGCTTTCTGGATTACAGAACAGAGCAAGCCTGGTTTAAAATCCAGCCTCCCTTTTTCATTCTTTAAAAAACCCAGCATCAGGAATCTCATTAGCATCACATCAACAGGGACTTCACACATGCAATAAACAACAGTATGTTAAGGTGTAAACATCTTTCTGCCAACATAAGGCCTTTTTTTCAATTGCCAGAACAACACGAAACAGTCTGAGAAGAAATGGAAAGGGGGAAAAATGGTTTCCATCCCTTTTCCTTTTTTTCCACCTTTTCATTTTGTGTTTATGGGGATTTGAAAATAATCTAATTCTTTCCTATCTGGTTTGGCCCGTCTTTACCAGCTGGTAAATAGGAAATATTCGCTATAGGAAGCCAATCCACTGCAGAGTGTAAACAGATGGAATCAATATAAAGTGACAAGTTAGACTGTGCTACTGAAAAGAATGGAGCCAAAATGAACAGCATAACAGTCGCTGTACTTATTTTGTTCCAATTCATTTGGTGCGGAATAGCACTTCATATCTTCACAGCTGTGGCCTTCCATATCTTTGATTTTTTTTTGGTGTGTGTACAGTTTTTGAAAACAATTTCACTCTGGCTTTGGGGGAGGGAACAATTCCAAATAATTTTTTTAATTAACGATTTTGTACAAAGAATTTCAACTGCGAAGTGATGCAAAAGCATATTTTATTGCTTAGAAATTGGTTATTATTTCTTTTTTGGATTATTTATAAGACCCCATGTCTTTCTGTTTCTGTGAAAATACTTTAAACAGAAGCATCTTTCTTGTGGTCAATCACCCATAGGCATTGTTCTTTGTATACATTCTTTGTATTTAATTAACTGCATTGGAAGGGGCATGTTTGTTCATTTTTTTAAATTGACAAAGACTTCGCAGAACTCATATTATAAACTACCCAAGGTTAATCTGCACGACTAGAGCTTTCTGGGCTCTCCCACCCTCAATGGGAGAAAACCAATCTTAAAATGGAAAGGGGCTCCTCCAAGAAGTAGCCTGCAGTAAGAAAACAAACAAACACAATCCCATGTTGTGCCTTCAAGGATTGTAGGTAAATCCTAGTTGCTGAACTCTGTACAGGTAGTCCTCAACGTATGACAATTAGCACCAGAATTTCAGTTGCACTAAGTCATTGCAGCCGTAAGTCAAAGCACCCCATGACCAGACTCAACTTCACTACTATTTTACAACAATCATAAAAAGAGTCACCATGGTTGTTATTTGGTGCGCAGTATTCAGCAGAACTTTCTTTAGTTTAAAGAAGCCCAAAAGTAGGTCAAGCTAAGGAATAGACCCTAAAGAGATTCTAGGACTTCTACTTTATAATAGGGTCTCCTAGCAGAATCTTGAAAGCCCATCGAAATCCTTTTCAAAAGACCACAAGATTCTAATCCTAATAGAAAATGAAAAAGCTAAAGTACTCTGGAACTAGAATTCAAACAGACGAGCACCTGCCACATAATACCTCAGACTTATTATTTGTCAATTAGAAAGACAAAGAAGCCTGAATAGTGTATGTGGCAATGCCTAGAGACAGGAGAAGAGAAGGAACTGCAGAAAATAAAAAAATACAAAGACCTGCAAATAGAAGTAGGATGACTGTGACAAAAGAAAGCAGATAATATCAATAGTAATAGGCACTTTGGGTGCAACCCCAAAATAAATGGAGAACATCACATTCTTTCTGCCTTTGAAGAATAATTTACTATGCAGAATACTAGCATTTTGCAAATACTTACTCACCCAGATGTTCCTTTTAAATAGGTTACCCTCCTCAATATTCTGTTTAGTCAATCCCCAGCGTTCAATAGTTGAACAAATGTCTTGTTTGTATTTCTCTTTGTTGTTGTTGTTAGTTATGAAGTTGTGTCTGACTCATCGTGACCCAAAGGACAATGTTCCTCTAGGCCTTCCTATCCTCTACCATCCTCCAGAGTCCATTTAAGCTCACGCCGACTGCTTCATTGACTCCATCCAGCCACCTCATTCTCTGTCATCCCCTTCTTCTTTTGCCCTCAATCGTTCCCAGCATTAGGCTCTTCTCCAGTGAGTCCCTCAGGATAAAGTATAGTTTTGGAAATTAATTTTTGCAAACATAAGTTTGAAAGAAGCCTTTCCACTGTGCAGCTTCAATAACATTAGGTTTTCCCCCTCATGATATTTGGAAAAGAAATCTAAAATCCTTTGGTGGAATAGTAACTCATACTATTAAACAATTTGATATCAGAACTCAATATTAATGTGAACTAGCACTATGAACACTTCGGTATTTCAATGCAAATCTTTTGAAAATTCTTAACAGATTTCTAAAAAGATCAAGCATTTCATCAAAACTTGCAGGCTTTTTGACTATAATCAAAATGGACAAATCCAGCGCCATGAACTAAGAAGGATTCTTGAAATCAACTGCTTCAAGATGACAGATTGCGAATATGATAAGTAAGTAAAAGCACAAGTGAAAGGCTCTTGTAGAACCACTGTGGGAAGCTTATCTTACATGTAGTAATTACGATTATATTCATTTTAATAGACGGAGGCTTATTTTAGTAAGTTATGTTTTCTTGACAATGAAAGTCCTAGATAATAGATATTAAACTATGTCTGCTGTAAACTGTGACAGTCTTGTATTTTTCCATTGTTATTCTTTAACATAACTTAACAATGTTATTCTGACCTTGGGACACAGTGGTTCTCTTTAGAGGTTGGATTCAAACTTTTTAACAACCGGTTCTGTGGGCATGGCTTAGGTGGTGGTCATATGACTGGGCGGTCATGGCTTGGTGGTCATGTTATTGGCTGGGTGTGGTCAATTCAACATCACTCACATCGAGGCACGCATCTCCTCGCCTGGCCTCTCATGACTGTGGGGATGCTGCAACAGTCGTAAGTGTGAAAAATGGTCATAAGTCACTTTTTTCAATGCCATTGTAACTTTGAATGGTCCCTCCATACAAGCAAAGTATCAGCAAAGGACGGGAAAAAAACTCCAGAGAAGTTGATAGGAAGTCCAGTCCTGCCAAGAATATAATAAGGGTTAACGGAGAGGTAGTTTCTGTAAGCAACACCAGAATGTTTCCTTCCTGCCTTCCTTACAGGATTAGGCCAGTAATTTCTTCTAACAACCGGTTCTCTGAACTGCTTAGAATGTTAACAACCGGTTCTAATGAATAGGTGCAAACTGGTAGAATCCCACCCCTGGTTCTCTTTGATTTCCTGGTTCATGGAAGGGATCATATGTGGTGTAAGCTCTAAAATCCAGCTAACACATCCATGAGAGTAATTCAGAAAGCCTTGAACAGTTGGTTTTGGGCTGAAATAACTCTGCTTGATCAACCATAGCTGAAGAATTCATCCTCTTCATCATCATCATCTGAGAGGAAGTCCACCAGAGGTGGTATTCAGCAGGTTCTGGAGAACCGGTAGCGGAAATTTTGAGTAGTTCAGAGAACTGGCAAATACTGCCTCTGACTGGAGATTTTACAGTATCTTTCCCCTGTGCCCCGCCCACCAAGCCATGCCTACAGAACCGGTAGTAAAAAAAATTGAATCCCACCACTGAAGTCCACAACTTATATAGGCCCTCAATAGTAAAGTTTTCTCAGGTACTCTCTCTCCATGGCCCCATGTGAGGGAACACAAAAAGACAATTGGGTGTGATTCCATGTTTTGTTTGCAGTCCAAGGCAAGTTGCACTTGTTGGTGGTGGTGTTGAGGATTGGCTTCCAGATTTGGGCTACATAAATGCAACCAACTACTAAGCGGCATCAAAGAGTTAATTTTGTCCATCTCTTTGTTGCTGTTAAGTGCCCCAGGCTTTTGTGGTGCAAATATGGTCACTTTAATATGAGGAGTCTGTATCATCCCTGAAGCCTGGAAAAAACTTTAATTTGGAAGGTTTAGAGAGCTGTAATGAGTTGCAATAGCAGAAACATTAAGCTGAAGTGGGGAGGGAAATTAGGACAGACTATTTATTTGTTTTGCTTTGCTCTAAATATTTTATATCTCTTGTTACCAGCAACCTCAAAACAAATTTTAGCCCATATTTACAAGCTGGGCTTGCTGTTTGATATTCCTCTTTTTTATGGGCACTTGGCATGTTCTGCAAAATTAGATGAAAACAAAGGAAAAACCCTTCTTATAATTTGGTGCACATAATTACAGAACAGAAGCCATGCTTTTTAAAGTAGAGCAATGAAAAACAACAAAATGTGGTTTTATTTGATAATAAATCTTGTACTTGGCATCCAAGTCTTCAGTGTGATAAATCTAAATGGATGTTACTAGAACAAAAGGAGTGTTCATAAAAAGTATCAGAAATTTTTATCTGGTGCATTTAAATCTGAATTAAAATGATGACATTTATTCTCTAGAGATTTGTAAAATGTCTGTAGCCAACTGGATTCATCTTTGGTTGACTTTTAAATGGTTCTTAAGGGAGCTGCAAGAAAACCCTTCAAAGTTTCTTCCATAATGTCTAGTTTTGATTAAACAGGTTCATGTTTGTTTATTAAATTGGTAAGGTAAAGCATGATTCCTGGGAACCCCATGGGACTGTCCATATAATTTTCTTGGCAGCTATATGGAAATATTTGTTTTGGGAATTTTTTAGCATCCCAGTCTAACATATAGTTCTATCAGCTATCAGCTAAGTGAATAAGTGATACAAAATCCCCTTGCTTCAAGCTGAAGCCCTGGTGACTTCATAGACACATCTTGGAAATGGTCCAGAATTGCTCCTAGGATTTATCTTTGTTATGTTCCACTTCAGTGTATTGCGTCAAAGGATGAGATGCTTTGGAGGGTGCCCATCCAAACACTGACCAGGCCAAACTCTGCTAACCTTTTGACCCAGAGGTCAGCCTATGACTATTCTAGCTGTACCCATTATTTTCTTTCTTTTTGTAAGGGCCCATGTCCAAGGGTTTAGAAGAGATATCACTAGTCTTACTTCTAGGGATAGTCAGAAAAAGAGCTAGAGTGATCCCAGATGGGCTTGGCTGGACTGCTTTTGATCTTTGGGATCCAGAAACTCCATAGTTTATTTACACAAGTTGCTAATCATTCCCTTTTTATCTGTGCTGATATTATGTTACAACATCTAAAGATTATAGTTGGAAACTGTCTTAGACAGTTGAAGGAGAGCTCAAAGGAGGATATTGACTATTTATGAAAACACTTACCAGGGACACAGTAACTCAGTGGCTAAAACATCGATCAGAAAAGTGTTGATCAGAAAGGTTGGCAGTTTGGCGATTCGAATCCAGTGGTGGGATTCAAATTTTTTTACTACCGGTTCTGTGGTGTGGCTTGGTGGGCATGGCAGGGGAAGGATACTGTAAAATCTCCAGTCAGAGGTGGTATTTGCCACTTCTCTGAACTACTCAACGTTTTCGCTACTGGTTCTCCAGAACTGGTCAGAACCTGTTGAATACCACCTCTGTTTGAATCCCTAGCAACACATAATGGAGTGAGTTCCCGTTACTTGTCCCAGCTTCTGCCAACCTAGCAGTTCGAAAATATGTAAAAATGCAAGTAGAAAAATAGGAACCACTGTGGTGAGAAGGTAACAGCCTTCCATGTGCCTTCAGCGTTTAGTCATGCCGGCCACATGACCATGGAGACGTCTTCGGACAGCACTGGCTCTTCAGCTTTGTAACAGAGATAAGGACCACCCCCAGAGCCGGAAACCACTAGCACATATGTGCAAGGGGAATCTTTATGTTTACCTAAAAAGCACTTGACATTTTTTTAAAGGAAGAAAGAGAGGGAAAGAAGGACTTGCCATGAGTTACAACCCTCCAGTGGCTTCTTCTAAGTCAGTCTTGGCATCTTGAAAATATGTGGTCTTGGAGTGCCTGAAAAGATGACAACTATGCTAGCTGGAGAATTCTAGAATCAATGTCCACATGTCTTCAAGTTGCCAAGGTTGTTCTAAGTTGTATGGGTGTCACAGACAACGCAATCAAAACATTTCTTTCTAAGTGTGTTTCAAAGAAAGAAGTAAAAAGAAGAACAACCCTTTCTTTCAGAATCTTCCCAAGCTGATTAGGAAAAGGGAAAAATTGGTTCCTAGAAAGTAATTAATACAGAAGGGAATGATAAATAAAACATTCAGGATAAGAAAATATCTTACATCGCTCTTAGTTTGATTATTATATTCATCATGTGTATGTATGGTTAAACATTACATTAGTTTATTCTCCAAAATTTAATGAACCTGTGTGGGGTGATTTTTTTTTTAGATTATGGAATCGGTATTGTATTTCAAGAACAAATACACTGAATTATAAAGAATTTTTGCAATATCTTGGCATAAGTTTGGAGAAGAAAAAGAAAAAGAGAGCTGAAAAGATAATAGATTCAGGTAGGCATCTTAAGGGGTTTGAGGGAAGGAGCATTAAACCACCGTTTCACTGCTATGAAGTTTGGTTTCCCCAATTAATATAGGGCAGTAATGGCTAACCTTTTCATTGTCATATGCCAAAAGTGTGTGCGCGCGTGCCTGCACCCATAATGCAATGCACACGTGACCCCCCTCCTGTGCATGCACCACATGCCTCTGTGCATGTGCACACATCTCCCCCTAATGCCTGCGTGGCAGATACTCGACAATCAACTTGTTGGTGGGAGCGCGCACAGTGGATCAGTTCCGGTCATTGATTCTTAAATTATTTCTAAATTGAATTTATTTATTTATTTATTAAATTTATATGCTGCCCAGCAATTCTGGGGCAAATTTAAAAATTAAATCAATCAAAAGTCCACAACAGCCGATGTTTGCAAGATATTTGTTCTTCCATAAAATCTTGCAATATGTTGGTAATATTTTTCAATTAAATACACACACCTATTTTAATATTGCTCATTTTTCCTCCAGTTTCTGTGATAGTTTACAAAACTCTGCAACAGTGAAAATACTGCTACAGGGTAGTTATCTGAACATCACATTATTTGCTCTGGAGCAATATAAAGCAGTAAACAATATTATTTTTCTTGTTCAAAGAAAACTAATAGAATCTTGCTAAACCATAGCTTTTCTTAACAGCACAGAATGAATCCCCGGAAAGCAAGAATAGTGATTCAAAGATATCTTTACCTGCCACAACTGGATACAACTTGACAAAGATCCATCTAGATACCACTGCAAAACATTTTAGAGAAAAGGTAAGTTCTTTGATCAATGCCAAGAAGTTTTACAGAAATATTGAATAATAGGCTTTCATCTCCTGGAAGAGGCTAAGGGCTCCATATCAGAGTGTTTGAAAAATTGCTTCATCAGTTTTAATGAACTCATAGCATCATAAAGTCTTATGGCTGGAAGGGACTTCAGAGGTCTTCTAGCCCAATTCCTGCTCAAGATAGGACCCTTATAACATCCCAGTCAAATGGTTGTCCAGTCTGTTTCTGAAAACCTACAATGATGGAACACCACAACCCAAGGAAGTAAGCTATTCCATTGATTAATTATTCTCATTGTTAGAAAATTTCTCGTTCTAGGTTGGATCTCTCTTTAACAAGCTTCTGCCCATTACTTCTTGTTCTGCCCTCTGATGTCTTACAGAATAAGTCCCCATTTCCTTGTGAACAACCACTCAACTGTTAGAAAACAGTTATCATATCCTTCCCTAATCCTTCCCTACTCCTCATAGGGGTGTCAAAGTTGATTTCATTGAGGGCCACATCACGGTTGTGTTTGACCCCAGAGGTGTGTGGCCAGGGTGGGAGTGGCCAGCTCAATGTCACTCATTGAGGCTCTGTTTTTGGCCACAATGACCTCCTGCAGCCCTCTGCCAGCAAAAATGGAGCTCGGGAGGGACTGCATGTGGCTCCCTGAAGTCCCTTTTTGCTGGCAGAGACACCATGGGCCGATCCTTCTCTGTTTCTAGAGTGGGCCCATGAGTCAGATCTAAGCACCCCATGGGCCAGATCCGGCCCCCGGGCCTTCAGTTTGACACCCCTGGGCTAGACGTATACCTAGCTCCCTCAACGATTCATCATGCAATTTAGCCTCCAAGTTCTTTATCATCTTTGTTGCTGTCTTCTGCATACTTTCCAGAGTCACAACATCTCCTTTTGTATTGTGGTGACCAGAACTGGATGCAGTATTCCAAGTGTAGTTTCACCAGTGCAATATAAAGCAATACTATCACTTTTCATTGTCTTGATGTTGTCCCTCTGTTTGATGCAGCCCAAGACTACATTGGCTTTTTTGGCAGCTGCAGCACTTTGCTGGCTTATACTTAAGTGATGGTCCACTAGGACAATTTATATTTCACTCCCAGTTACTACTGTTGAACCAGGTGCCACTTATTCTATACCTGTGCATCTGTTCTGACCCAAACCTGGTTCCAAGAGAGCAAACACAAGACAAAGGCAGCAATCTAACCTGTTTATGTTTCAGCTAAGAATCCTGTTTCTTCACAGATAAAAGGCTGCTTCCAACTAATTAGCTCCGACAAGGAAGAGCCTTGCCAAGTTTTTTCAAGTCTGCCAAAAAACAACAGATAAGAAATAGTTTACAAGAGTCTTCAAATACCAACTGTAATGTCCACGAGGCTGAGTTCAAAATGTCTTTGCCTTCTGCAAAGTATGTTCATTCACAGCTGGCTTTTATCTTCTTGAAGGAGGGGCCATTATCTTGCAGCCTTACTCCTGAATCGCCTGTGCTGCTTGTAACTGCTCTTTCCTCTGAGCAATCCTGCGTGCACGCGCACTTGGCACAGGCTCCTCAGGAACCTCCTCATCGCTGCCGCCAGCCCCCACAATCTCTGAAGGCAGCAGTCCTACTCCCTAATGGTCCTGGCCCCTCATCTGAGTTCTCGCTCTCCTCAGCCATCTGCGTCTGCTGCCGGCTAACCACAACAGCATCTGGCTTTTCCTATCTAAGTGCAGAATCCTATTTTTCTCACCACTGAACTGCATCTTATTGGATAGGGCACAATGCAAATTTAGTCTTTCCCCTTTCAGTTAATCCTTTTATTTATCAAAATTAAATCTTCAAGGTAATTTCTTCATAAGAAAACCAACGACATATAAAACCTTCCAATTCCAGATATTTTATTGTTTTAATTTAAAAGTATTTTTGAGAGAAAATGTTAAGATATTTAAGTTTAGTAGCTGGAGCAGTGAGGTTGTGCAGTGAGCCAGAACACATAGTTTTAGTTGATTGATTGGAGAGCACTAGATCCTGCGTGAGGCAATCTGGGCTGTGATTGGTTGCTGTCGTTGTGGAGAGAGAGTTCCCCTTTTCCCCCGCCTTGTGTGTGTGTGTGTGTGTGTGTGTGTGTGTGCGTGCACCCTATGTGTTCTGTGATTTACCTCATGATGGAGCGATGTGCTTGACTATCTTATCAAATGTAAATATATATGTCTAATATATTTATTTATATAAAATTACAAGTTTGTGTCAGCGTCTCTGGTTTCATTTCAGACATCTGCTGTGCAATTCCCTGATAGAAAAACAATACTTCGGTGTGTTAGCTATTTTTGTTTTAACTGTCATTCTTCTTAAAAAAAAAAGTCTTCTTGGGATGATAACTACAAAGCTTTTATTTTATATTTTATTTATTATTTTATTTATATCCCATTTTATTGTTTTTATAAATAATCCAAGGCAGCGAACACAACATTTTAGAAGAAAATCTTAATAAACAATGTTCTTAATGGCATAAAATATCTAGCAGCACTGTATTTTCCGTCTATAAGATGCCCCCATGTATAGGATGACCCCCCTTTTCTTACCCAAAATTCAGAAATCAATATTTTAAGCAATTGGAACTTTTGCTTATGAGGCTAGTTTGCAGAGATAAGCTGTCAGCAGTTTCATAACTACAGTTCTACTTTGCCCCTCCCCCCCGTATATAAAACGCCCCTCCATTTTTAGGTAAATATCTTTAAGAAAAAGTATCATCTTATACATGGAAAATATGGTACTAGTAGGGCATGACTACTTGGGAGGTTTGGGTATAAGGTCTACGCTGAGAACCAATGTTCCAGACTACACAGCATTGTAGTAGGAGGAAGAGAAGATGTCATGGGTGGAAACTTGTTAAAGAGAGATCCAACCTAGAAGAAAGGAGAAATTTCCTGACAGTGTGAACAGTTAATCAATTATACATCTTGCCTCCCGGAGTTGTGGGTGCTCCATCACTGGAGGTTTTCCACAAAACTCCTGTCATGCCCTTGTTGGAATCTGACTCGGAGGAGGAAGCCGAACAGCTGACAGGGAGTGGGAGTGAGTGTGGCTCCGTTGGCTGTGGAGGAAACTGGGGAAGGGCAAAGTCTGGCTGGGCAGAGCAGGTAACAGGTAGAACAAGGGAGAGGGAGTTCAGAGGAAGACGCAGGCCCACCCCTCTCTTCATCCTAGGGCTCGCAGGAAGGAATGGAGAAGAGAGCAATGTGGGTTGCGTAGCTTACGGGGGAGGAAAGGGCCCTGATTCCCTTCATTAGCCACAGTTGGGAAGAAAGTTTTAAAAAGAGGCATGCTGAGTGTGGCAGCTGCTGGGAGCAAACATGAGTTTATCTTGTATTGACTTTGGTTATCTGTGTTCCTGGCGTTTTCCCAACTCTTGTGAGTTTTGCTGTGCTTTCAAGTCTGAAATTCCTGCTCCTGCCCTGCAAACTAATTACTTCAGTTTGGTTTGTTTGGATTTTAAGTTACGGTTTGTGTGTACCTTGTTTTGACTGAATTTTCTACAATCAAAGGCTGTTCCTGGGAGAGTTTTTCTCTAGCCCGAAGGTAACCTGGACATTGGGGGCAAAGTTGGAGATAATAAAGGGACTCTTATTGCTTATCTGACTGTGTTGCTTTTGTGCCACGCCCTGAGTCATCACAATTCCTATTTGACAGGAATAATATAAGATGTCTTCCTTGGGGAGACAATTGGACTAGAAGACTTATGTGATATCTTTCAGCTGCATGATTTTATGTTCTGTGTTCACCTTTAGGACATTTTAGAAAGCACTTGGTAGCCTTGAAACTGAGTGGTTCTATTCTGGAAGTGCTAGTTTTTGCTCTGCCTTTCTTTACAAACACATTCTTGTTTCTAAAAAGAATCAAAAACACCAACCACAATTTATTGGTAACGACTACATCTATGGAGGATATGAAGGAAATATTGAGTGCTTCACCCTGCATAGCAACCATTCAGTAGTTGGGAATTTCTAAGCCTTTGGAGGAATTATTATAATAGCAGCAATATGTCTTCAGTTCAATATTTTATAAGTAAAACTATTATAAATCTATTATTTACAGTTGCGTTCAGCCTATGAGGATGTTGTAAAGGCCTTCAGAGCATATGATGTTGGTCGAAGTGGATTTGTTTCTTTGGAATATTTAAAATCAGTTCTTAGCACATTTATATTTCCAATACAACAAGATGTCTTCCAAGAATTAATGAATAGGTAAGTCAATTGCTATTTTTCTTTCAAACCAAGTCAACCCCATAAGAATTTATTACCCTCCTGAAAGTGGTATTCATAGTACAGAATATTCAGCTTAGAAACGTAAGTCATATGTTTTGTTCTGTTTGACCAATTTATGGTACTATTGTGATATTTGGGTATGCCTGTAGCATGATCATTTATAATATATAAAAATTCATCATCTCACTCCAAGCTAGAATCATATTTGATTTTTTTTCTGCGAGAAGCTCCATATGATTTTGATCAATCACTCTGCACTGAACTGGTAGATGTTTGTTGAAGAAAATGGAAAGTCATCTAATGGGAAATGATTACTGTGTTTATTATCTGAAGCAAATCAATAGCGCTTACTTCTAAGGAGACACATAGAAAATAGGACACTGCACACCTTGGAAGGGATTTGAAAGGGGTCCTTTGAAGCTTTCTATTACTAAGCAAAAGTTTTTAAGCTTTTGTGTGGGCTTGAAAAAAGATGTTGTAAGGAAGCAGTGTTGTTTAAAATAGCCAGCAAGTTTTTCAGAATCCTGAAAAAAACCCTCACATACAATTTAATCAATAGCAAGGAGAGTTTCTAAAGCATGCCCCACTCTTAATTTTTTCAAAATAATGCTTTGAAACTTCTTTATTTAATAAACTTTATTAAAAGCATTAAAGGGAACATAAAAACTAACATAAGGCAATACGAAATGGAGAGAACGAAGACAGAAAGAGACAAGGAAAAAAAAGGACAAGTCCAGTGAGAAAGAATGAAAAGAAATAGAAGCTTTTGATTTCCTCTGCAGCAAATACAATTAAGATTACAAAATTATCTCTTACTGTATGATACTGTCTTTTTTCTCTGATCTTGGAAATTATTTTAGCCATATCTGCAAGCTCCATCATCTCCGCCATCATTCTTCCATTGAAAGTAGTCCTGAACCTATCCACTTTTAAAAGTATCACAGTCTTGCCTGCAGCTATCCTACGGCACAGAGAAACAAAGCTTCATACCTGTTTTTTGTAGCTGCCTTTCTAGAAGAAATGTTTTGAAATTTCAAATGTGGGAATTAGTAAACATTTTACAGAACACTAATTTGAAATATTGGTTTATACATTTTGTGAACTTTGGTGACCCAGTAATAATATATAAACTATTCATGTTACTCATTTTTACCCTTCTGAAAAAAAAAGAGCTCTATGGAGTTTTTAGACAAAGGCTGTAAAATGACTTTTAAATCACTTGTGATCCAATAAGAATTGCTATATTCAGCAATACGAGAAAAAACATCTTCCATTTTTAAGGAAGGTTGTTGAGAATGCAAATTTAGAAAGCCCTGGATTAAGCAGAATATCTGGATCCTTTTCAATTAGATTTCAGGCTTGGATATAATAAAGAGAAAGCATTGCACATGCCTTTTGATGACATTTAGCCTACTGGGATAGCAATATCCATTTGGATTAATTAGAGGATTTGAGACTGGGAGGCATCACTTTACAGTAGTTTTCTTCCCTTCTTCTTGGTTGGTTCCAGTTGCTGTTGATTTTTTTGGGGTGGGGCAGGAGAGGTTGAACCTTAAACCCCTAATTTGTTTGAACATCAGCACTGATGTTCACACCCCTTCTGTTTAATCTTTATAAGAGGACCACTGGATAAGATATAGCTCAACATGAGATCTATAAACGAATACACTAATAATCTCCATCTGTATATATGTCAATCACTGGTTAGGCAAGTTATGCTGTGAAAATCCTGTCCCAGTACCTGGAGTGTGTGAGACTCTATATCAGGCTCAAACTCAACCATGTTAAGGCTGAGTTGCTCTTGGACTTCCCGCTCCTGAGAAGTTTCCATTGTTTAGCTTCCCCAGATGGAAATGGGGAACAACGCAGTGTTCATGAAGTTCTTCGCACAAATCCATTTTGCGCACCAATTACATTCATGATCCCTGGATTGTAGGCCCTCTTCATAGTATCAGGTCTTAGCCACCCTTTGGTGGAAGCTTCAGCTGATGCAAAATAAAGCAGAACAAGCAGATATACCACAATATTGATTCAGCAGGCTTCTGAGTGCAATTCAAGGGCCTGGTTGCGATTGATGAAGCCCTACATGGCAGAGGGCTTGTCATTTGAGAGACCTTCTTTCTCTCATGTTATTTGCTTCTCTGTAAGATCTAAAAGAGTTGGCATGGTTTGGATCCCATTTTTCAAGCCTGCCATCTGATAGGACCTGGGATGTGGGTCTTCTCTGTCATGGCACCAGCCACTTGTCATAGTATCCCCCATAGTATCTGAGAAGCAAACACTCATAACTTTATTGTCTTTTAGACTAATCTTCAAGCCCTCACTCTTGACTTAAGGCGTGGTATAAACTTAACTCTGTGTTGGTTGCCTTATTTAAGTGTTTGCTGTTTCTCTGTTCAGTTGTATTTTCTCTTTGTTATGGTTTCCATTGTTCTTTGACTTTTTACGTTTTTAATCTGAGTGCTGCTTAGAGTTGCTTGTGTTGGCAGATTTCAAATGGGATAAAGAAATTAGAAAGAAAGGAAATAAATATTAGTTTCAGAGAAGGAAAACGGTATACCAATATCAGAGCAACATCTTTAGCTCTTAAAGTGGAAAAGCTTCACTGCTAATAGAGTGCACATAGAGAAAGACTTGCAGATTTTGCTATGACTTCACTGTGTTATGTATTTACCAAATAAATCATAAATGTCTTCAACTAATTTCCAACCATCTGTAGTAATCATCAATTATTGCACTACTGAAAATACTGTGGCTACATTCTACCACTTCATTTTTTAAAAAGTTAGATGTAAGCCAGGGGTGGGATTCAAAAACTTTTACTACCAGTTCTGTGGGCGTGGCTTGGTGGGCGTGGCCATGTGACTGGGAGGGCATGGCTTTTTTTGCAGCCCCCACCTGTTTTTGGGAGCTTCCTAGCCACAG
This sequence comes from Bungarus multicinctus, assembly GCA_023653725.1. Classification (NCBI taxonomy): domain Eukaryota; kingdom Metazoa; phylum Chordata; class Lepidosauria; order Squamata; family Elapidae; genus Bungarus; species Bungarus multicinctus. The sequence continues at coordinate 18,721,850 of CM042848.1, read as the reverse complement.
AGAAGCCTCGGGGGGGGGGGGGCGTTTTTGCTCCCCTAAGGCTCCTCTGGGGTTCTGGAAGGCCAAAAATGGAGGGGGGGCCTGAGCTCCTCCCTCCATTTTTTGCCTTCCTGGGCCTCAGCAAGGGGAATCCCGACACAGCTGATCTTATCTACAGCTGATTGTCGGGAGAGGAAAAAAAGAAATACCTTAGGCGAATGTCAGGCAGGCGGGTGGGGTGAGCGAGCATCGGGTGGGAGGGTGACCGGGTGGGGGGCATGGCCAGTCAGAACTAACTACCAGTTCGGCGACCCATGCCAAATTCTTGCTGCCGGTTCGCCCGATCTGGTGTTAACCGGTTGAATACCACCACTGATGTAAGCACATAATTGTGATAGTCACTGCTTACAACTTTCCAGAAGAAACCTTTTTCCTAGGCATTCATGTATGCAGTGATTCTCAACCTTTCTACATCAGTAAGAGGAAGTGCAATGCCACTCTAATAATGCTATAAACAGGAAGTTTTGAGCTACCACATCTATTAAGGTGATATTGCACAAATATGTTAATGTGAATACAATGACAAAGATGTGATGCAGAAATGAAACATGCAAGTGGCTTTCTCTAGATTAAAGATTCATTATGTTAGAAAGATTTAAAACAAAGTTTGTGCTTAGCTCTAGGAATGTGCAAGTTGTGGGAGGCTGCTTTAAAATATATACATATTTTCCCTTTTGTATGAGATGGTAAGAAACTATTTGTAATTTTATTGTGTTAATAAAATATTTATGTGTCAACATTTTATAGCTGCTTCTGCTAGATGTTTGATATTGTAAAATCTTGGATTGTTCACAATCCATTCAGCATATGTTCCATTGTAGAATGGCCTGAAATTATGTGTATATTCCTAAGGATAACATTGATTATTGTATCAGTTATCATTGTTCTAATTCCATTGCTGGAAACTGTTGAATTGTAAGATTAAATCCATGAAATAGTGTATATTTGGAGATTTGTCTTCTTCACCAGATACTAAAAGTTTGTAATCTATAGTGTTTTGTATTTGGTGGAAGATATGTAGAGAAGAAAAATACTGTATAATTTTCTTGCTCCAAGATTTCATCTTCTGTGCTCAGAGAAGTGTTCTCAATTGTACTGTTGAATATCCCAGATATATAAGAAAGGCATAGTATTAAAAATAAAAATATGCTGTTTTATTGTTCAGATTTGGAATAAAATTATCCAAAAACATGGCTTGGGAGAAGTTTCTAAGTAAATTCCAAGAGCCTTTGTTGTTTGATAGCAGCCAAGTGTCTTCTAAAAGAAAACATCACAGGTAGGAGAGAAATTCCACTTATAGATTCCATTTATTTCTGTGCTTCCTGTAATGATCCTCTGTACCAGTTTTTACAGAGGAGAACAACGAAGATGGTGAGGTCAAATCCTCTGAAAAGCAGCTAAAAAAACTAGAAAATATTTACCCTAACATTTCTCAACCTTGGTGACTCTATGATGTGTGCACCAACTGCCAGAATTCAATTCTGGGAATTGAAGTTCATGTATCTTAGAGTCACTAAGGTTGAGAAATAATGGTTCAGCCTAAAGTAGAGATGGATAAAGGGAGTCGTGATAACAGTGTTCCACTACATAAAGGGATGTCACATGAGAGCGGATATGGTTTATTTTCCAGAGCACTTGAGAGTAAGAGGAAAAACAGTGGGTCACAACTTTTCAGAGGGAGATTCAAATTCAAAATTAGGAGAAATGTCCTGACTCTGAAAGCCATGGACCAGTCTGCAGCTTAGAGCTGAGTGGCTTTCAAGCAAAAATTAGGATATCTGAGGAAGACCTAGACAGGGAAGGTGGACTAGTTGACTTCCAAACTCCCTTCCAGCCCTATGATTCCATAATCCTATGTTTCACATCTTATATGATAGCAAATTCAGATGTGTCAAGAGTATAAACAGAATGCAGGCTGTTACAGGGGAAGATGCCTTGAATATATCAGTGGGATGTTTCACTCACCTGAGCTCATTCCCAATTCCTGGGCAGTATCCCTTGAAGGCCTTGAGGTTTGGTTGCTGCTAGTGAATGCCAAGTCAGTCAATAATAAGGTTTCTTTTATTCAAGATCTTATTGAGGGGGAGGGGGAACTTGGTATGCGTCACCAAGACCTCCATGACTCCAGAAGAGGAGGTTTCCCTCTTAGAGATGTTCCCAACCAGGTTTAGGGTTTGGCAATAGCCAAGACCCTGGGGGAGGAGAGTTGGGATGGCAATGGTAATCCAAGAATCTCTTGTAGCACTCAGGGGCCTTGCTCCCCAAGTTTCTGGTTGTGAGGCCCTGTTTCTGAAGCTGGGCTAATGGGATCAGTTGGGAATATTACTACCTGAGCTGCTGGATGCTATCTTGGGGCTGGTGGTAAAGTTCTCATGGTTCTGGGGGACTCTAATTTGCCATTTTTGAGGGTGCCTCAGAAGCAGCCCAGGAGTTCATGTCCACCATAGTGGCCATGGGCATATCCCAGATCATCTTGGGCCCAACTCAGGACAGTGGTCACATGCCAGATATGATTTTCTTGTTGGAGCAATGGCAATGTGTTCTGGTGGGGGAATCTAACATTATCCCCTTTGCCATGGTCAGATCATGCCCTGGTGTCCATGAAATTACCTTACGCAACCCCCCCCTCCCCTCTGTAGGGTGGCCAATGCTCCGTGACTGCTGGTTTGCTACCAGGTGCAATTCAAGGTGTTGGTCATTTCCTTTAAAGCCCTGCATGGCACGGGTCTAGTTTACATGAGGAACTATTTTATCCCACTGGGAGTGGCCCACCCCTCCTGTGCTGGCAGAGGAGGCATAATATCAGGCTCAGAAAACCTGGCTTCACTTAAAAGAAATTGGAATATGGAGATCTGCTTTTGTCTTTCATTAAGTTTCATAAGATTTTGACAGATATTCTAAATCGTAGCACATTGCATGGTAGGTGGGAGAGGGAGAGAATGAGACATTAAAAAGTCCTTATGCAACCTCCATCTGCTGATCATTCTTTGTATACAAGCATTTTGCACCAAAGCTTTGCACTGTGTGATTATAGATTTTACATACAAGATAGCATTGTAGTGCTGGGGTTGACCTGCAAAAGTAATCTTTTTTCTCTTCCCAATATCTCTCCCTCCCTCCCTCCCTCCCTCCCTCCCTCCCTCCCTCCCTCCTTCCTTCCTTCCTTCCTTCCTTCCTTCCTTCCTTCCTTCCTTCCTTCCTTCCTTCCTTCCTTCCTTCCTGTTGGATATCATTCTATAGCGCTTATATCAGTTGGGTCTTGGGCACTAAGTTTCAAGCACTGCAGAAAATCTCTATAAGAACACTTCAAAAATGGAAAGACTGCTAACATGTCTCCCCTCAGCCTTCTCTTCTTTAAGTTAAACATACTAAGTTCCTTTTTATAAGATTTAGCCCCCACAAGCTCTTCACCAACTTGGTTTCTCTTCTCTACACTCTAATTCCACAGCCCTCTTCTTGAGATATAGTACAGTGACCAGAACAGGACATAATATTCCAGGTGTGATTTGATCCATGCAACGGAGAATGGAACTATTATGTCCAGGATCTCAACATTATACCTCTCTTGACCCAGCCTAAGATTTTTACTAACTTTTTTTGACAGCTACAGCAAACTTGTGGGCTTCTGCTTATGACTGCAGCTTTTTATTTCTTTTGGACCCAAAGAAGGGGTTCACTTCACTAGTTATTTCCTAAAACAATCTTCTGAATGCACAACATACGTAATGAACTGTTATCCAGACTCCCAGGACGGAGAGAGTACATTCCAGAGGAGCAAGAGAGAACTCAGTTTTGATAGTTTGTGTGAGAGGAAGAAAATGAAGAGGCTAATTCTTCGCTAATTGTTCCCAGAGTACATGTTTTATGGTGCACCTATCCTGCTTTAAATGGGCAAGATTTCTATCTGTATTTGAGCAACAATAAAGAAAACTGCTTAGAAAGTGGGTCTTTCTTAGTTTTGGAAGCCTGACACATGAATTCATTCTAGTGATATTAACCCAGGATTAAAGTTTTCTCTATCTTGAGATATGCAGTCATATCACGTAGTAGAATTCAACTCATATTTTCCTTACAGAAGCAGAAAATTGGATGAAGCCTTGTCAAGTGATCGAATTCTCTTAAAGCTGCATGGACATATTCAAGACGCTTATTCTTCTCTGAAGAAGGCTTTTTTGATGCTTGACAGAGTATGAGTATTGATAAGATATCCCTCCTCTCTCCCCTTTGCTGCACAATTATTCTGTTTGGGATCTTTCAGACATTTTTAGTTTTTGTGTTGATCTTAAATTATTCCTGTCGACTCAAAAAGCAGGCGGTCATTAGCAAAAAATATTAAACTTTCCTCATAAATGAAGGCAAATATAAGTCAGTATAATGTTGCAAGATCCAATCTGGGTCAGTCACCAGCACTACAGCTTCCAAGTTTTAGCTCAAGGAACTTCTCTCTCACAGAATGTGCGCTTTGGTCTATTCTGTGTGTAGTATTTATGAGGTGTCTGGTTGTGTGCAGCTTTTTAGTTGTTGATGGGGATAAGTTATGGGCTTTATGCTATCTTTTAATACTGTTAAATGCTCTGCTTATGTTTTTAGAATCAAGATGGGAAAATTACAAGAAATGAGCTTCGACGCATTTTAGATTGCATCATGTTTCGAATAAGTGACGATGATTTCCAAGAACTAATCAAGATAATTGATCCAGAACATACTGGACATCTAAGCTACAATGAATTTTTAAACCTCTTTGAAAAAGATTCCGTAGTAAGTTCCATCACTGATCACTTATCTATATTTCTTTCTGGTATAAATGATTAAAACAAGGAGCAAAGGTTCAAAAACAGCTATTCCTAAGCTTTGGGGGACAGATTGACAAGAGATACCACTATATATAAATGCCCCTCATTCATCTCACATTCCTTGGTGTTCTCTTGAAAGCTGAGTTGTGCTATGAGTTGGGAAAACTTAGATCTATGAAGTGACAGAAGAGCTCAACTTGTGAGAGTCAATCTGCCAGCAGCAAGTTCAGTGGTGGAATTCAATTTTTTTTACTACCGGTTCTGTGGGCGTAGCTTGGTGGGCATGGCAGGAGAAGAATACTGTAAAATCTCTAGTCAGAGGTGGCATTTGCTGATTCTCTGAACTACTAAAAATTTCCGCTACCGGTTCTCTAGAACTGGTCAGCACCTACTGAATACCACCTCTGAGAAAGTCATACTATCAGTCTTGAAAAATTTAAGCAGGGTTGGAATGCACAGTGCAGGAGTGTCTGCAGGGTGTGGTAAATCCTGTGTAAGAAACAGGTGGAGTTTTGATCACATAGTCATGGCTGACATCTTTTTTTTTTTAAACTATATCCTGTGGACCAGGGTGATGATGATAAACAACTTCTGTGCTGCTGCTCAGAAAAATCACGTGGACAAATCAAACCTAACTTGGAGGAGGCTTTACAGATAATCCTTGACTTACGACTGGTCACTTAAGAGACTATTCAAAATTATGATAGACCCCAAAAATGTACTTAGGATCCAGATTCAGAATTCCAACAGCTGGGCCCCTCTTGGTTATGTGATCTCATTTTGGACACTTGCATCCATCCTGCATTTACAGCTGTTTGCAGGGTTCCACATTCACATTGCAATTTTCAGTGGTTTTTTTGCTGGAGATAAGAATTTACTTCCAGTTTCTAGAAAAAAACACCCATTGCAGACAATGGATTTGCTTAACAACCATGTTGTTCACTTAATGACTATTACATTTGCTTAATGACTGCCACTCAAAAGTCATAAAAATCAGACACAGTCATGCAGTGACCCACTTAACAAGTGGCATCATTTATGACCATAATTCTGGGCTCAGTTATGGTTGTATAGTAAATTGAAAACTATATTTCTTATGATAGTTTTGATTTACTATTGGTTTACTACTGAATGCATCGCCATATTGCCTTACCCAATAGACACAGGAAAGGTGAGCAGTACAGGTAGTCGTCAAATTAATGACTTAGTCCTTTGTTTAGTGACAGTTTGAAGTTGCAATGGCACTGAAAAAAAGTGACTTATGACCGTTTTTCACACTTTATGACCATTGCAGCTTCCCCATGGTCATGTGATCATCATTCAGGTACTTGGCAACTAGTATACATTTATGACAGTTGCATGGTCCCAGGATGATGGGATCACCATTGTAACCGTCCCAGCTGGCTTCCAACAAGCAAAGTTAATGGGGGCAGCCAGATTCGCCTCATAACTGCATGATTCACTTAACAACTGTGGCAAAAAAAGCTTATAAAAATGGACAAAACTCAATTTAACAACTTCCTTGCTTAGCAATGGAAATTTTGGTTCAAGATACAAGAACTACCCATATCAGTAAATTTCAGACTTCCCAGGTAAGGGAGATACATCACACTGTACTAGTAGTGCAGTGGTTAGAACGCAGTACTGCAGGCTACTTCTGCTGACTGCCAGCTGCCTGCAATTTGGCAGTTCGAATCTCACCAGGTTCAAGGTTTATTTATTTATTTATTTATTTATTTATTAATTACATTTATATACCGCCCTTCTCCCAAGGGACTCAGGGCGGTGAACAGCTCATCTAAAAACAAAAGGTTGACTCAGCCTTCCTTCCTTCCGAGGTAAAATGAGGACCCAGATTGTTGGGGGCAATAGGCTGACTCTGTAAACTGCTTAGAGAGGGCTGCAAAGCACTATGAAGCAGTATATAAGTCTAAGTGCTCTTGCTGAGTGCTATTGTGATACTGAGCATGCCCTTGTGCCATATTTTGTGCCAGTTTTAATCTCTAAATCTCTGCCTAATCATCAGTATTCCCTCTGAGTTGTTATGAATCAACCTTATAGATGCTCAAAAGTCCATTGGTGTGTTTCTGCTTATTTAAGGAAACAGAAACTCAAATCAAATCCAGTTGGCTAAGTTTTCATTTTTCATTCTATGTTACTGAATTGCCAGCTTTATTGCCCTCTGAAACCTGCACTCTTGTCCTTTGCTCTTAATAAAGGCAGGCTTTTAATAAATCGTCTGGCTATCATATCAGCCACATAGTGGTGTAGTGCAGATTTTTAAAACCCTTATGTATTCTTTCTGACCTTGATTTTTAGAAACAATATGAGAGAGTTCTAATTTAACTTTTTTTTAAATCCCATTAGACAGATTCAAAGTGGGCTAATAGTTCAAAGAAGGCTAAAAAGCCAACTTCTGTCCTTGAAGCCTGGAATATTGTAAGTAACAGAATGCTATATTTTGAAAAGTCGCTCAAGAATTTTGATATATTGGACTTTATAATTTCGCAATATTCCAACTCTCCGTAATTTGAACTTCCTTGCTTAAATGGTTTTATGCCAGGCAGAAGATGTGCTAACGGAGCAAGTGAAAGGATATTGGAATGAATTTAACAAAGCTTTGCAGGCATGTGATCCTCGAAGTGAGGGTATTATTAGCAGAAATAACTTCAGAAAGATCCTTCAGCTCTATTGCCCCTCATTATCAGATGACCATTTTATTGCGTAAGTAAATACGTTAACAAATATTCATTTCAAATATGTGTTTTTTTCTTCCCCCTCTTTTTATTCTCTTCTCCCTCTGGACGCCGCCATTATTTGGCTATTTATTGTCATCCATATTTGTAAATGAGGGCCTTTTTAAAGTCCAAGATGAACATCGGCTCCTAGAAAATTTCCACCATACATTATGGTTTCTCAATACATGACAGCTTTTTAATTAATTTTTATTTCCCCATCTCATTCTTCCCACCATGTTACAACATGTCAAACCTTGTTGTGGAATTGTACAATTGTGGAAGTGCCATTATTCAGTCCATTTGGAAACTGGATCATTTCTAGGAAGTTGAGAACCAATTGCCAGAATATTTCTGTTGAGGTCAAGAAAGAAAATCCAAAATTTGGGGGGGGGAGTAGTTTTGCACACCCTGGTAGTATACAGAGAAAAAACTGACTGGAATTTGGGCAGAATAAATATGTTTGATCCTACCTAACATGCCTTTGTGCTATCAAAACCCAGAGCTGGGGATTTAGTAGAGGGGAAGAGGCATATTTACTTCACTCTATTAAGTTCCATCCATTTGGAACCCCTGTGCATCTTAACCACTGTTGTAATTCTTCCTAAAGATATAGAAACACAGAGATGAAAGAAACCATTGAAGTCATCTCACTCAAAACCATGTTCGGTGCAAGAATTCTGAAACTGAATCATGAACTGTACCTTCCACTATTAAACCATGCTTGTTCTGATGGATAATTTGAGGATCCTTCTGAGGACAAGGATCTCATTCTTTTTTTTTTAATGTTATACTGTGCAAACCCTTGCCCTCCCATGTCAGATACATTGCCCTCCAGTGTCAGGGGCCCTCCATTTTCAGCTGGATGGAAGATAAATGCAAAAATGATATGACTAATGATCATGGATACTTAGCTGCAAAATATTTCAGTTCTGAACAACTTCGAATTAAAAGTAGTACCCCATTTCAAGTGTACATTGGTGATTTTGAATGTAAAGCAAATTACAATGGACATTTGTAAGTTCATCATGCTTGAGTAGAGCTGTTAGGTCAGAATACCCATTAAGTGATTCAAACAGCCTGTTTCAAATTCAGCCAGCTCTTTCACACTCAGAATTATTGAGCCATGGTGGCGCAGTGGTTAGAATGCAGTATTACAGGCTGTCTCTGCTGATTGCCAGGAGTTCGATTCTGACTGGCTCAAGGTTGATTCAGACTTCCGAGGTCGGTAAAATGAGAACCCGGATTGTTGGGGGCAATATGCTGATTCTGTAAAGCACTATGAAATGTTATGTAAGTCTAAGTGCTATTGCTAATTAGAAACAGAATTGTTTTTGTGACCTTAGAGGTCAGCTAATATAACCCCAGAGCAGAAATATTCAGACTATCATCCCAGACCAATAGTTGTTTAATCTTTCTTTAATAATTTCCAGTGATGGAGCTCCCACAATTCCAGGAAGGAAGCTGTTCTGTTGCTTCATAGCTCTCATGATGAGGAAATTCTTTAGATTGAGTTTCCATGTCCCCCTATAAAGCTTCCACCCATTGAATCATCTTGGGGCTGGATTGCTATCATATTTGCCATTAGCCTTCTCTTCTTTAGGCTAAGGATATCCATTTCCGTTGGAAAAAAACTACTATTACTTCCATGCACTTGGGGATGAGTAGAGCATCTAAAGGGGAGTTGGTTGTAGAAAGATGACTTTGGAGAAACTATACAGAGATTGTTTCAGCAACACCATATGCATGAACCCAGGAAACAAAGAAAACTGCAGAAACTCAGACTAGCTGTGGCCTAACTCCCCAGCTAAAAGAGGGAGGTAAGGGAAAACACAAGAGCTGATTATTTGAGCCAATTTCAATAAAGGAGAGTTCCCATCAAACTTTTGCAGAAGATTTTCTGACTTGGCCCACCTCGAAGTGTTCAGAAACCTTTGTCGCATTGAGAGACATTTTTAAAATGAAAAGTCTAAAAAGCTTAGGTGACTAAACATGGCTTCCCCTCAATCTCCTGGCTTCTCTCTCTGTGCTCTGGCTCTCATTCCATTAGGGACTGTTGGTCCAAGTAAGCCCTGGGCTAATGTAAGCTCACTGTTAGCTAGGAAAGATTTTTGTGGCAATACTGGCACAAAGTAACAAACTCCCTTGGTTTGGTAATTGTTTTAAGTTTATTTTTCAATTATTAATTAATTGTACATATATCAGCCATTCTTTACATCTCATTCTTACAGGGTTAGAGTTAGGGTTAGGTTTGAAATTTGTGGCTGAGTGCTATTCATATTTGCAAATACACTCAAGGTATGAAAAAGATACTAAAATGACTGGGTTTTATAAGGAACTGATTGAATTAGACAAAATCCTAACAGGCACTGAAGAGAAGATGATAAAAAACTATATGGCTATTTATTAGGCGTGAAATTAGAAGAGCACTTTAAAGAAACAATGATTGCATGGGGTGGAGGGAATTTGGATATGGGATAGACTTGGATAAATGGCAGACACTATGGACTAGAAACTACAAGTTAACTATGTCAACGGCCTGCCGAGAGAACTTGTATAAGATGTTTTATAGGTGGCACTTACCCCCAGCAAGAATAGCCAAGATATTCAAAGATAAATCGGCAAAATGTTGGAAATATCATCAAATATTGCAATTACTTGCAAGACCGCGTTCTGCCAGTAGTCTCCCACCGACCGGTGCGCTCCCACAGGGAGGGTCTTCTTCGGGTCCCGACGGCATCCATGTGCCACCTGGTGACCCCGAGGAATAGGGCCTTCTCTGTGGGGTCACCCACCCTCTGGAATGAGCTGCCTCCTGAATTACGGATAACCACTGACCTGAGGGAGTTTAGACGTGCTCTGAAAACCTGGCTCTTTGAGCAGGCCGACCTGGGCTGATTTAAATTGGGGTTTAAATTGGGGTTTGAGAATCGGTTTTGTATTTTAATTATTGGGGTTTTAAGGTATAATGTTAGTAGCAGACTTGAATTTAATCTATTTTTAACTTTTGTAATTTTATATTGTGTTCTTATTTGGCTGTACACTGCCGAGTCCCTCGGGAGAAGGGCGGTATATAAATCCGATAAAATAAATAAAAAAATAAAATACCTGGATCATACTACTGTATGTGGTGGACATGCATTGATGCTAAAAAATATTGTATACATGCATATTGGAATATGCATATGGTTGGAAAAAATGATAGAACATCTGGATTTACAACCAGAGATATTTTTATTGGGAATTTTGCCTGAAGGTTATAGTAGAGAGGTAACATATTTGATTATTAATGAATTAACAACAGCTAGAATTGTATTTGCACAAAATTGGAAAAACAAGAAAATTCTGACAGAGGAGGAAACAATTAAGAAAATAATGGAATGTGCAGAAATGACTAGATTGACAATGGCAATTAGAGAACAGGAAGAAAAAAAATATTATAAGATTTGGAATTTATTTTATGAATGGTTAGACAGAAGAGCAAGAAACGGAAACATGTGATAATAGTAATAATATATTACAATTAATTGACTTAGATTGAGCAAGAGAATGAATATAATTTAGGTAAGGATGAAATATATTTTTGAAAGATAATAATTACAATATTAATTATAATATAATAATTAACCAATGTGAAATAAAATGTTGATTAGAATGATTATATATATAAATAAGTAAGAAATATATGATAATATTATATGCACAGGATGTATATGCCCAACCAACACACTGTTGAACTGAAAGATGGTTTTATTTGTTTGTTTTTGTTGTAAAAATAAAAAAACTTCTTTTTAAAAAAATGAAATTTGTGGCTGAGTGCTGTGTTGTTGTGAGACGTTGGTCACACCAACCCAATCATATGGCCAACAAGCCACGCTCACCCAGTCACATGACCAACAAGCTGTGTCCACCAAACCACGCCCACCAAGCCATCCCACAGAACCACAAATTTTTTTGAATCCCATCACTGGACTAGATGGGAAGTCATTTGTATAGCTCAGACAAAGAAAACTGAGTATCTCAGAGTCTGAAGCCAAGGTCAAGAATGGAACAGCTGCTAAAGGCATAGAACTAAGTGGACCTGGTTTTTTTTGGGTGGGTGTGTATTTTTCATTCATGTAATGGAATAGCTTCCTGACAGAAAATGACAATGACCAGTGTGTCACAGACCTGGAAACTGTTCGATACTGAATTGCCCCAGAGAGCGCCTAGTAAATAAGATGTTGCAGACATATGGTAGATGGTTCTATATTTGATTTGTGTACTTTTAAGGATTGGTTTTATGTTTACACCACGGATGTTTTTTTATTGCATTATTGTATGTTGTGAATACTGAAACTCCTTTTGATTGCAGCAGGCACAAACGGATTGATTAAATAAATAAATCTTGTCAATTTGGCAACTTTCAACAATATAAATTACAGTACGAACAAAAAGAAACCTAGCCCTAACCCAGCATCCTTACACCTTTCACTTTCCATTTACTATCAGTACTTTAAACAGCAGAAAGTCAGATATATTGTTTTATTTCTGCAAACTGTCTGGGTTTAAGATGGTAGCAGACTAAAAATCTAATAAGTCAGCCATTTTGACATTGGAAGTTGTACAAATATCTGTCTTCCAAGAAGGACAATTTCAGGCCCCTTTTGCAGCCAATTACCATTAGGATGACAAGATTCCTACAGAGTTTTATTAACCAGGTTTATTGAGAAGAAGGAGGTCAAATTACAGAATCTTGGAAACTGGATTTATGTATTTTAGTGCCCCATCAGTCAATAGTGTGTTACAATGAGAATCTTCTTGCTGATTGCCTCTTGGAGTAATGGGAAGTTGCAACTCACTTTTCTGAAATGGGAGGATGTGCAAATGTTCTGGTTGTGTATTGTTTTGCAAACTCCCACACTCTTCCCCAGGCTCTGAGAAATCCATTACAGACAGTTATGTGCAGTGTAATCCTGATAGTCCTTGACTTAGTGAGTTAACAACTGTGTCAAGAAAGGTCCTAAAAGGGGACAAAATTCACTTAACAATGTCTCACTTACCAACATAAATTTCTGGCTCAGTTGTGGTTGTAAGTCAAGGACTACCTAGAGTAGGGAAGTTGCTTGACTAGACTAGGGTATTTGTGGCCTGTCAACAGCTAGTGGAGCTGGCAGCAGAGTCGTACAGTGAGGAGGTTGAGGAGGAACATGGGTCAGTCCTGAAGGCTGAGGAAGGCTTGGACGAGGGCTCCACATCAGAGGCAGAGATGGGGCCAGGGCAGCCTGGCAGTCATCAGCGGCCTTCAGAGTTGGACAGCAGTGAGGTGAGGGAGCAGCTGGAGCTGGTTCCCAGCCTGCGCATGCGCAGAGCTGCCAAAGGAAAAAAACAATTACAAACTAAGAGTCAACATGGGAGTAAGGCCACAGGTGGATGATGAATAGCCCTTCCCATAAGGATTAAAAGAGAAGCAAAAGGGAGGGGGCTTTTGTAAGAAACAATTCATTCATTGCAACAGTGTGAAGATCTGCCTGTGCATCTCAGAGACTCTGCCCAGTCCTTCCTTGTCAGCACTGCGTTTGAAAATATTTACTTGGCAGCTCTCTAGGCTAGATAAGATCTGTGCTCCTAATTAGACCCTTGAAAGACTGTTTGCCAGGCCTTTGGCTGAATGTGAATGCAAGAAATTCACCTTCATTTAATATAAGGGGTTTTGCTGGGACAAAAAGTCTGCTTAATGGTTTTTGGGGAAGCCTAGGTCAAAACATAGGAAGACCCTCAAGTCTGTCCTCAATCATAGTTCAAATCCTCCTTCAGCCATGAAAAGGCAATGACTGACTTTGATTTCAGGCCAACCTATTACAGGTAGTTCTCTTTCAATGAATGTCTTGTTTAGCATCTGTTCAAAATTACAGTGCTACTGATAAAGTAGCTTCATTACTGATCTTCATACCTGAAATTGTGGCAATGTTCCTACCATTCCATGATTGAGAATCAGCTGCTTTGCAACCAGCATGCATTTAGAATAGAATTAGAACAGAATTCTTTATTGGCCAAGTGTGATTGGACATACAAGGCATTTGTCTTTGATACATATGCTCTCAAGAAAAAATGAAAATAAAATACATTCATCAAGAATCATAAGATACAATATTTAGTGATAGTCATAGGTTACTAATAAGCAATCAAATCATAGTAGGAAACAAATAAAACTATAAATTATGAAGATACAAGCAACACAGTTATAATAAAGTGGGAAGAGATAGGTAATAGGAAGGATGAGAAGAAGAATAGTAATACAGTCTTACTAAATAGTTTGACAGTGTTATGGGAATTAGTTGTTTAGAGTGATGGCATTCGAGCAAAAATTGTCCTTATGTCTAGTTCTGATGTGCAGAGCCCTATAGCATTGTTTTCAGGGTAGAAGTTGAAACAATTTATGTGAGGGGTCTGTAGATATTTACAGCAGTCATTATCCCACAGTCATGTGATCACTATTGGTGACTCTCACAGCTAGTTTCTGACCACTAACTCAATGAGAAAGCCCACAGTAAAATTGCAAGCTGCAGTCAAAGGATGTATCACTTAATGATGATTTGCTTAACAACCATAGTGGAAATGGCATCCTTAAGTCTGTTGCAGGCACATATAGAGTAGTTTGGGGATTGTTAAGCGACAGCTACCTTACTGTGTGGATAAAATGAAGAGAAATTGTCACATAATATATCCTGAATCTCTAAAGCAGAGGAGGGTTTTTTTATACACATTTTAAAGTTGCAAAAGTTGAGAAATACTGCTCCAAAAATCTGGAGAAAATTCTAAATGCCCATATTCAAGTGCTATTTTGCTTCATCTGATTCATTTGTTAATGGAAAAAGACAAGTGACTTGATAGGGCTATTAATGGGGAAGAATAGATCTCTCTGGAACACCATTTTTGATAGCTCAATGCTGTTTGGCCTCAGTCTTTCTAAGAACCACTTCTTGCTGTTTGGTTCTCTCATCCATCAGGATTTAATTATTCCTCTTGGCTTTCCTTCACTTGCCCCTCCTCGTGGCATCTGTTTCCTTGTCAAAGTCTCTTCTTTGCTGGATTCCCATGCCATTGCTTTCTTCTCCTCCCCAGCCCAGAAGTGGATGGCTTTAAATTGTCCTCATATCCTGGACATTCCCTCATATTTTGACCATCCATAGCAGCCTTAAGGAATGTACTGTAGAAACATAAACTCTGCTGGGCTTTGTCTCATGGTAGCAGTATTCCTATATCTCCCTCAAAGAAGAGGGAGTCAAGCTATTCTCCAAAGCACCGGAAGGTAGGACAAGAAGAATGGATGGAAACCAATGAAGGAGAGAAAAAACTTAGAAATAAGGAGAAAATTCCTGACAGTTAGATTAATCTTGCCTCCAGAAGTTCTGGATGCTCCAACACTGGAAGTTTTTAAGAAAAGATTAGACAACCATTTGTTTGAAATGGTATATTGAGTTTCCTGCCTAAGGAGGGAATTGGACTAGAAAACCTCCAAGGTCCCTTCTATTCCATTCCATTCTATTCCATTCTATTCCAATCGCCATCGCCATCCGTCTTCCCTTGGAAACAATGACTAGAAACAGAGGCCAGATATGGAGGTCAAGATAAAGGAATAGGGACAGCAGTGGTGAAAGGCCCTTATCCAAATTCACCTGTTTATGGCAAGGAACAGTGGATGGCACTGTTCCTTCACAAACACAGCTGCAGAGAGATTCTGGATCCATTGTTACAGAAGTCAAGTTGAATGACTTCTAAGCATTCTGCAAATAGAAGGTAAGAAGACTCTTGCAGGTTTTGTAATCAGAAGATGTAGATCAAACAGTTTAAGGCTTCTGCTTTGTGATATACAGCAGATAGCATTTTGGCCTTAATTGGGTCTTGCTGCACCTCTTCAGGGCATATGGCAAATTTTTTTGCTGCTGAGACTGGATGACTGGCATATGTGTTGCAGATGGTTATTTGGCAGGTGATATTCAGAATGAAAAGCAGTAATGAGATTAAAGATGCTTCATTAAATGCAATTCTGCAGATAGTATTCATGTTTATGTCTATTTTCCCTTCATGCTGAGGTGCTGTATGTTCACATCAACTGAAACCTAAATGGGCAGTCCAGTTAGTAGACGTTCTGTTCCATTCTCCCCTTAATATATTTTAAATGTGGCAATTTAGGAGGTTTTTCCTCCTTTAATGAAAAGTTATTTTCTGGTACAGCACATAGAACCGCAGTAAAAAAATAATCAGCATTCAGAGGTTATTTGTTGGTATTCTTACATTTGAGCCAATTTAAAAGATATCTGATTTGCTGTGAAAAGAATATTCAGCAACTGTTCTTGGAGTTTTTTTTAAATCTGTTCTTGATTTTTTAAAAAAATATTTACAGTATTAATCACTTAATATATTCTCTGGACTATTCAGTTCAAAAAATGCACACACCCCACCAAAAAAAACCCTGTAAGAGCAGAAAGCTAGTTCTTGAAAAATAAAAGGTACTTTACCATGTGAATCATATATCTTTGTTCTTTATCACAGGTGAAATTTTAGTTGATTAATAGCACAGTCATATAAGAATTCTCTTGGAACAAAGAAATATCAGACTTTGGTACATGGATATAAAGGGACAGAGAGGGTTACATTTATGAGATGCATTATTTATCAAGGGAAACAATGATTGTAATTGTTTTGAATTGGTGATATGCAGGCTGTACCAGAAATACCAGGATGATACTACAGAAGGAGTTCTCTACAAGATGCTCTTGCACAGTTTGGGAGTGGCCGATTTGCCAAAAGAATTAATAGCTGTCACCAGCACCTCTTCACTACGAGAGAATCAACAGGCAGAGGAAAAGAAGCCAATGGGTCTTCCAGAGAGGTAGCCCATCTGTGACTGCTAAAGTAAAAATGTAATAATTATCCATAGGAAAGTTTAGCTTTAGAACAGAGGTCTCCAAATTTGACAACTTAAAGACTTGTGGACTTCAATTCCTAGAATTGAATTCTGGGAGTTGAAGTCCACAAGTCTTAAAGTTGCCAAGTTTGGGGATTCCTGCTTTAGAACATCTGTTTTTTTTCTGAATGTTCCTTTGATGTTCTGTATGGAAAAAAGTACCTCAGTTGTTGCTCTTGTTGAAGCCCCTGATCCCCTGGGGTTCCACAGAATCCCCCACTCCTTGAAGACAATACTATTGCTTGAGAAAACCACGTAGATCCACTAGGAGACTTGCTTGACTCAAATGTGTCTTTGTCATTGTTTAATTTGCATATTTATTCCTCTCCCCTTCTAGCTTGGGGCTGCAGTTCAGACTGATTGCTCTTTTGTTGTCTTCTGAGAGAAGCATTAACAAGGAATATATTTATTTTAAGTGAAAACCTAGAGTTTTTGCATGTTATTATATTAATATTAATATTGTATAATGCTTGACCCAACAAAATCAGTTTTGCACTTATTCTGTTATTATTTTAGGGTATTCCTTGACTCTGGATAAGATTAAGGCTGATGGCTTAATTTAGTTTAGTTTACTTTATTGTCATTGCACCTTGTACAATGAAATTAAATACCATCTTCAATGTACATTATGACTATGAAAGTAAACACAAACATACATCCTTCACATTCTGTACATTGAATTGAAAACCCCTGATATTACATTAATATTGCATTACAGTAGAATTCAATAGAGTTACTGCCCTGGGATAGAAGCTGTTTTTCAGCCTAAATATATTATATATTTATATTAGACATTTTTATAAGGAGTTTTAGAAAAGGCATATCTTTTAAAGCCCAATAACTAACTATAAATACAAGTAAGTACTGTATGTGATGTCTTCTTCATCTATTGTGGCTCCTAGTGCCTTCATGGATGTGTTCACTCATATCCTACTTTTCCTTCAGGGAGTTCCCTTAATCTCCTCTCCAGTTTTCATCACCACTGCCTTGTGCGAGAGACTGAGAGCACAACTAGCCCAACATCACCCCATGACCTTATCTAGATGTGGGAGGAGTTAAGTCTTCTTACTACAATGCACACAAAGCACGGATTGAGTTTCAATCACACTATCACAGCCACCATCCTGACTTCTTGGGCCATACAATGGAGATACCCCTGTTAACCATTCTTCCAATTTTAGAATGAAGCAAATTGAAGACCACATCTACAAACAAGCCAGGAATAGAACCGTTGATGAAGTCCTCGAAAGGCTGAGGGATGGCATCTTGCATCAGGAAATGGGCATGAGGGATGCCTTCCTTGCTTATCACAAGCAAGCTAGCGGGAAGTTGAGTAAAATTGATTTCCGCAAGGTGAATAGAATCTGATTTCATTTTAATTTACTCTTGCTCATTCAAACCAACTTAGTCTTTCCTCTTTCCTCTTAATAGCTTCTTAATTTCATTTTAATTTACTCTCGGTCCAACATTTCTGTTTTGTCTTTTCTCTTGATAGCTTCTTCACTTAGGGCGCTGCTTATGTCTTGGTCTTATGAAAACAGTTTAGGGGGCTTTCTATTTCATAGTTTCCATCCTCCCACTCATATCATTTCCATATAGCATTGCATACATTTTCTGCTACCATCTTCATTTTGTAGCTTGGACTTCGTCACGTTTAACTCATCAAAAGAGTCCATGAAACTCAGTCCAGTGCAAGAGAAGTCTGAGGGGCAAAGAAGAGGCGTATTTGAAGGGCATTTAGTGGACACTTTGCCTAAAAGCACCATTTAAGTCCCAGGTAGGGGCCTTTAGGGTGCTCAAGCAATCAGCCACAAAACAGCAGAATCAAAGCCATGCCCCCTTTCTTTACAACCTGGATGTAAATAACACTGATATAACTGAATATTCTTGTATGCTGGCACCCTAAGTGAAGATACGTGAATGAAATATATGGGTATCTTATCTATTGATTTCAGAAAGGGTCTTGTCCTTGCAGTTGCAACAATGGCCATGAAATGAGGTTATATGTGGGCATTCGGTTGTGCATCCCGGCAGCACTGCATCTCTTGGAGTAACTCAACAATACACCACAAGGAAATGAATGTTTCTTTCTCATTTCTCCGCTCTTGTAGCTCTAAAATTAAACATTCGATCTGATAGCAAAAGCTATACTAAAATACAAAGCTGCTAATCTCTTTTTAAAGGCTTTCAAAATCTCCTGAAGAGTGATAATTTGTTAATTAGCACATTCTCACTTTTTTTTCCACGTTTTTAAGCCAGTCAGCCATTCAATGTTTCTTTTTTCTCCAGTGGTACATCAGTAAAATGAAATAGAATTGCAAGAACAATTACCACTGAAGCTATTACAAAAGGACTAAAAAAATACTGTAGAAACACAAAAGAACATGCTCAAATTAGAAAAGGTGGGGAGATTTGGAATTATTAAGTGGAGAGAATTACAAACTGAATTCAGTTCTGTTACTGTATTTTTAACTAGCAGTTTCTACACATTTTATATTTGCAAAACCACACCAAATTATGTTACTGCAAATTTACTAAATGATGGGGATTTTGTGCGTCAATGGCTCTTTCTTGAAACAAAGTTTTATTTGTCTAGCATGGTGGGCATTTGTCTATTTTGAATTTAATTCAAGGCAGTAGATAATATGTATATGGTTGGTATTGATACCAGTTGACATTCCAAGGGTTTCTATCCTGCACAGTATTTAGTCATCTTTTCTCTCTCTCTGGCAGCTACTGGAGGATATTCAGATGCCAATGACTGATGATCATTTTAATCTATTAATTGAAAAAATAGGATTCCCAGTTGGAGGCTTGAGTTATCTTGATTTTGTAACAATGTTTGAAGGTAAGCAAATACATTGCTAAGTAATATATTGATTCTCAGATACTGATATTATATCTACTTCAGGGGGAAATTAACTATTTTGTGACAAAATCTGACCAAATATGTAATGCACTTGTCAAATTCCAGAGAAATGAATGAACAAGGAAGCATTGTGATTGTTAGCTGAGAACAGCCAGCTGTGTGGTGTGGAAAACCCATAGTTTAGACAAATTGGGAAGACAACAACTACTAGTGTTGGTCTTCTGAATTAAAAAGAAGAGAAACTGGCAATGGTCCTGCTTGAGTTTCATTCTCTTCTGTCAGCAACTAAAAAACTTTCTCCTCTGTTCAAGAAGGAAACAAAAAAGAAAACCCATTAATCTCTTTCATTTCTTGTATTATGTAAAGAAATAAGAAGGGGCCTGATAGAATCTTTTCAAACTAACACATATTTTATTAAAAGACATCAGCTTCTGTGAGATGACAGGAACTTGGCTGAAGCTTCTCAGGAAGGAATCAGCTTTATTGTACAACACAACTGGAGCCACTTCAAGGAGTTAATTGCCTTCTGATATCTTAGAAAGGAGTAGTGCCATATACCTGCTATATATCTGCTGTATATCTGGAATCTCCTTGAAGCACTTTCTACAACACAAAATGATGGCTAAGGATGTCTGGTTCCAAACCAGAATCACATAAGCTTATGGCATCTAAAGATGAGTCTGTCCTGATAATCTTAATGAGTGGCAAAGGTATCATGAAAAAAACTGTGCTCTCCAAATTCCACAAATAGCTTTAGAGCAAGATTGAAAACAGACATGCTGTATCTTGCTTAATTCTCTAATGCCAGCGTTGTCGAGAGAGTCAGAAACTATAGAGAATCATGTCTGGTTAGTATTTGGATGGGAAAATCCATGCCTGTAGGGTAGATTGGATAGTCAAAAATAAAAACATAATGGAAGAAACAACGATAGCCACATTAGTGATATGGCAAAACATTACAGGTTTGTGCTTATAGTTCTCCTCAAGATTTGAGCTCAGCTCGAAGGAAATGCTATCTTTTGCATATCTAAGTACCTTACTTTTAACTATGTTGAATTTCATTTTGTTAGATAGCGCTCAGTGAAACTGGAAATATGTCATCTTTTTTATTTGAAGGTTGGTGCCAGATGAACAGGTGGACAGATTGACTAAATCTGGATCTGAGGTGCTAAAAAGTAGTCCCCACTTGGTATATTTTAATCCTTGGGATATTTTAATCAAAGAATGGAATGGCTGAATAAGGGCAAACATAACTGATTCCTCAGACTTGCAGTTCTATTTATAAACACGGATTCTGTGAAATTCAAAAGAAAGGGGGCTGGCAATTCCATGGGATTGTCAGCCAAGGCAGATCAGGTCTATATATAAAGGTACAGTTAAACTGGTATATTGCTAATCATGCCTATGTCCAAGAAACTTCTCAACTAATGGTTGACACCTGCTTGGCATTAGATAAGGGTCAACAGAATTCAAAGGAGCTTGGACTTTATGTAGGGATTCTAGCTAATCTTTAAACTCTGCCCCCAGGTTCTGCCATTCCTTCTCCTATAAGTATGTATAAACAGGAGAGACTTACTATTTTGAGAGGAGAGAAATCTATAGAATGGTTTATCAAGGTTTGGCTTTTCAATGAAATGAAATGTTTAAATTGTATGCAAATGTGTCTCAGATTAGCTTTTGACATATCTATGGAGTGGTAGCTACTAAGAACTGAAAGGACACTATTTTAGGTATCTTTTGAATTGAATAGAGCTGTAATGATTGAACTATTAAACAGCTATTCACCAGGCCTGAAAAGAAGAAAAAAAGAAAAAATTTTCTGGATGATGGAGAAGGGAGCATTTGAAGTCAAGCTGAATTATTTTTAAAGGCAAGAGAGTGATCTTTATGATTTGGAAGAAAGGAAGGAAAGTCTTTGGTGTTATTTTAAATACTGGTGATAGAATTTCCCCCCACTTCTATTGTATAAATCAAACAGGACGTAATATTTCCCAATGTTATATGTTGAAAATACTAGCTTCGATGCCCATATACTGTATTTACTAAGCTAAATCCATGTTTACGGTTACTATTCTTAACCTCTGGATTTCCACTGAGCAGAGGTGGTATTCAGCAGGTCCTGACCAGTTCTGGAGAACTGGCAGTGGAAATTTTGAGTAGTTCGGAGAATCGGCAAATACCACCTCTGGCTGGAGATTGGTGTCACACCCACCAAGCCATGCTCACAGAACCAGTAGTAAAAAAATTGGAATCCCACCACTGCCATTGACATAATTTCATAGCTTTCTGGAAATGTGAAAAACATTTCTTGAAGACTTAAACACTGGGCCCTGTCTAACGAAATGAAATTTAATGTCGAGAAAAGTAAGCTTTTACACTTAGGCAATGAAAGCCAATTGTATACGTACAGATTAGGTGAAACGTGGCTTAATGGCAGTAACTTTGAGAGGGATCTTGGAGTCCTTGTGGACAATCACTTAAATATGAGCCAACAGTATGAGGCAGCATCCCAAAAAAGGCAATGCAATCCTAGGCTGCACTTATAGAGGAATAGAATCAAGTCCACTTGTTCTCATGTTGCTTTACAAGACCTTAGTAAGACCACACTTGGAATACTGCATCGGTTCTGGTCACCACAATATAAAAAAAAGATGTTGAGATTCTGGAAAGAATGCAGAGAAGAGCAACAAAAATGATTAGGGGGCTGGAGGTTAAAGCATATAAAAAATGGTTGCTGGAATTAGGTATGTCTAGTCTAATGAAAAGAAGGACTAGAGGTGATAGCACAGTTTCAACAGTTTCAATATTTGAGGGATACCAAGTTGGGGGCGGGTATCAAACTATTTTCCAAAGGACCAAAAGGCAAGGCAAGAAACAACGTTTGGAACCTAACCAAGGTGAAAAGCAATCTAGAACTAAGGAGAAATTTCCTAATGGTGAGAACAATCAACCAATGGAATAGGTTGCCTTCCAAAGTTGTGAGTGCTCCATCATTGGAGGCTGAAATGGTATAGGGTCTCCTGCTGGAGCAGGGAGTTGGACTAGAAGACCTCCAAGGTCCCTTCAAACTCTATTATTTGTTCTATGTTCTATCACAATTACTTGAAATACCAGAGATTTGGGGTTTCTCTCCAACGGTCAACCAGCAAAATGTTTGAAGCAAATACACATGTGCATATGCACACACATATGAAAACATTTTCCCATACAAACTTGATTTTTTTTTTAATATCATCATTTTGTGAAAATAATCCCCAGAGTATCAACAACCTTATTGCTCCTATAACATATCCAGTTCTAAGCTTGTTCTTTGTGAATGTTAGAGTATTTGTATAGTTATTTTACTATTCTACTTGTATTGTTAGCAGTCTTAATTGTGCTCAGTCTTACAGAATTCCTGTTAGCAATCATCGATTATACCATAAGGTAAAATGGCAATTAGTACAAGATCCTTCTTTTTAAAAAAAAAAAAATCACACCATACAAATTAGACAGAAAAACTCTACATATGACAATTAAAAGCATTTTCACAGAGAAAAACAATTCAGCTGCACAACTCTGACAAAAGATGCATTTTACAATATTCATTAGCTCAAACAAAGCCACTTTTTGCCAAGCAGCAAAAACTATAGCATCTTTTGCAGAAGTGCTTTGATTTCCCAGATTTCTGTACTGGACAAATACTTCCACTTCAGCATTGTATTGTTCATTGAATATTCAATATTATTCCACCATTCATGTCTCCCCTGTACTTGGGCAAAGGTGCCTGTAAGGAAGGGATAAAGTCAAAATGGTGGGAGAAACTGTGAGACCGGAAGCCTAGCCCTGATTTTACAGTTATATGTGTCACCTTTAGGGGAATTGTCTCATTGGAGAAATTAGTCCTGTAGGTGATATGAAACTGGAAATCTCTGTCCCTCCGAATATTGTACAAGAGCCATTTGCAGGAGACAACCAGGAGCATATCCTTCCTGGTTTGTCTGGGTCTCCACTTCACCATACAAAGAACAGATCTGGGCAACCTATATCTTTCTTCCTTGAAGGAAGTGCAGATGGCCTTGGTTCAAAAGGCTCAGTAGCCTCACCTCACATAGTTCCTTCTGAGGAAGACACCGGGTCTGAGAGAAAACCACCTCACTCTTGCAGGTGTGCCAGAGCTACAGTTTATGAGCTTCACCAAAGGGAGGGAGAGCAAATGGGTAGAGAAGAGAGATTGGCTTGATTCAGATCTACACACAGAGAGGGGAGAGGGTTTCTGTGAAAGATTTGCAGTTAGGGAATCTATTTGCATATACTTTGATTGCACCCCAGAATCACTGAGATGAGAATTCTATGTACTTTGCCTGGTGCTGATGTACCCAACAAGATGCACACGGATAATCAGTGCAAATCCCTTTATTAAAACTGCAAATTCAAAATTTGAATTTGAAAGCTAAGCTGCATGGGGGAAACTTGTTTTTCCCTGTCAGATATAGTCACAGGCACAATTTCAGTCTATGTTCCAGGCAAGGGGAGATAAACCCAGACTGAAAAATAGAAAGTGGGACTCATACGTAAGGCAGAATACCAGCTTGTAGCCCAAATCTGCAAAGATGAAGTCAGGAAAGCGAAGTGTCAGAATGAACTAAGACTTGCAACAAATGTCAAAAATAATTTTTAAAAAGTTTCTTTCAACAAATAAAGAAAAAGAAGAAAGTCAAAGAAACCATCAATCCACTAATGGGAGAAGATAGCAGAGTTACTTAATTCTTTCTTTGCATCTGTCTTCACACATACACAAAAAGTAGCCCAGTCTACCAAAAACAAAACTGTAAAAGACAAGACTAGGAATTCAAATTTAAATAGGCAAGAAAATAGTAAGAGAACACATATCCATTTGTTTAGATATGTTTAGATCATCACAACCTGATGGATTACATCCCTGAACTCTGAAGGAGTTGGTAGGCCTGATCTTGGAACCATTGAACCATATCTTTCAATGATCCTGGAGCACTGGGAAACTATCAGAGGACTGGAAAAGAGCTGATATGATTCCCATCTTCAAAAAAGGGAAAAAAAACATCCAGGAAATTTCAGATCAGTCAGCCTGATATCAATATCTGGGAAGATCCTGGAAAAAAAATGATTAAACAACAGTTCTGTGAACACCTAGAAGCAAGCAAAGTTATAACCAGAAGCCAACATGGATTTGTCGAAAAAGATCATTCCAAACAAATCTTACTTTGTTATTTGACAAAGTGACTAAATTAATGGACCAACGAAATGCTATGGATATAATATGCTTGGATTTCAGTAAAACATTTGACAAAGTAGACTGCAACTTACTTCTTGGTAAGCTAGAAAAATGTGGAGTAGATAGCATCACCACCAAATGAATTTGTAACTGGCTGACAAGCTGCACTCAATGTGTAGTCCTTACTGGAACTATACATACATGGAGGGAAGTACTTAGTGGTGTCCCCCAATGTCCTGTTTTAAGCCTTGTACTCTTCAATATCTTCATAAATATTTTAGACAAGGAAATAGAAAGAGAACTCATCAAATTTGCAGATGACACCAGGTTCATAGTGCTAGCCAGCATCCCAGAATATAGGCTTAAGATCCTGATGGATCGACGGTGGGACCTATCTAACAAAATGAAATTCATTGTAGAGAAAAGTAAGGTTTTAAATTTACACAAGAAAAATCAAATGTACAGGTACAGATTAGGTGAAACGTGGCTCAATAGCAGTAACTACTAGAGGGATCTTGGAGTCTTGGTAGACAATCACTTAAATATGAGCCAGCAGTGTGTTGCAGCTCCCCAAAAGCTAATGCAATCCTAGGCTGCATTAACAGAGGGATAGAATCAAGATCACATGAAGTGTTAATACTGTTTTATAAGCCCTTGTGGCATGGTCAAACTTTAAATACTGCATCCATCTTGTCACCACAATATAAAAAGGATGTTGAGACTCTGGAAAGAGTGCAGAGAAGAGCAACAAAGATGATTAAGAGGCTGGAGGCGAAAACATGAAGGATAGTTGCAGGAATTAATTAATTAAGGAATTAAGAAATTGAGAGGCGTGCATAAGTGCAAAATGCTGCCTGCGTCCCTTTCCTATTGTCCCCATTTTTCGTACCAATTTCCTGTATTCTTATTCATGTTTATACTTATACCTATTATCTTGTAAGCAATTGACAAATTTTAAAAATTGGATATGTCTAGTCTAGTGAAAAGAAGGACTAGGGATGGCATTATAGCAGTCTTCCAATATTTGCAGTGCTATCACAAAGATGAGGAAGGTCAACCTATTTTCCAAAGTGCCAGAAGGCAAAACAAGAACCAATGGATGGAAACTTATCAAAGGGAGAAGCAACCTAGAACTAAGAAGAAATTTCCTAACTGTGAGAACAATCAACCAGTGGAATGGTTTGGAACCCAGCAGCATGCTGCTGCCTCACCCCCTTGTTCCTTCATTTTGGGGATGAAAGATTACCATCCCTTTACTGTTCTGCTTCTTAATTTCTAGCTGAATATAAAGCAGAGTAACTCCACAAAGCATCCATACAAAGTATTTTTATTGGTTCATCAGGCATCCTCAAGATAACTCACAGTTACATCGAGATTCATCTCAATGTCCAACTCTTTGCATAGCTGACTTTCTGGTGTAAAAGGATGATGATCTTTCATCCCCAAAATGAAGGAGCAAGGGGATGAGGCAACAGCATGTTGCTGGGTTCCAGCAAGAGTGCAGAAACCTATTCCAACCCACCAAGGGTCAATTCAGTGACCAATCAGGATTACAGATGTGGCCACATGACATGGACTACATTTCCCAGGATACTTTTAACTACATTTATCATGATGCATTCCCTTAAGGGGGGGACAGCTCCCAATTACTAACTAACTATACCAATTCCCCATTAACTATAAACCGTCTGGACAGCACAGCTTGTCTTCAGAAGATGGGGATGCCCCATCACTGGAGGCTTTTAAAAAGAGACTGAACAGCTATTTGTCTGAAAGAGTCTTCTGCTTGAGCAGGGGGGTGAACTAGAAGACCTAGAACAGGGGTTCCCAAACTAGGCAACTTTAAGACTTATGGACTTGAACTTGAATTGAAGTCCTCAAATAGTTGCCAAGTTTGGAGACCTCTGACCTAGAAGGTCTCTTCCAACTTTGCTATTACGTTGTTCTAAATTTCAAAAGAGAGTTACCTTCCCATTTCCCCATCCCTTCAACATGGACCTTCACCTTCAACATCTTCTCAACATCTCTATCATCTGCTCAACATGGACTGAAAAGGGCAGGCCTGACTTGCAGCCTCCTTCCCTCCCTCATAACACACAGGCTCATTTTTGCATCAATTTAAAAATATTTAGCATGAGAGGATCAGCAAAGGCATACCAGAAAAGGGATTCTTCTGTCTGATTCTTTTTCTTGTTGAAATTGAAAGCTTTTCCCTCAAAGTAACACTTTCCATAAGAATTAGAGATAGATTCTAAAGTTAATAGTTAGCTCTAATAAAAAATAAAAAGACACTGAATCCAATTTTACACATTTACTGGATGAAATATGATCAAGTTGACATATACAGTATATAAAAACTATGCTGAGCAAAGACCTCAACATAGTAATCAGAGACATGAATACCCTGTCAAAATTTCCTTCTACCCAATCCAATATACAGTACAAACAGGTAATTCATCATAATTGGATGAACATAACTATCATGACTATCATTTTTTTGATAAGCCCCCATTCCCCAAATATATAGTTTAGGTCATCCTAACATAAAATCTCTGTAACTTTAACATGCTGGCTGGGGAATTCTTGGAGTTGAAGTCCACATATCTTAAAAGTTATAAGGGCCGTGCATAAGTGCACCAACATGGCTACGGTCCCTGTCTTAATGTTCCCTTTTATTTGTATCTATTTCATGTATTATGTTTATTATGTTTATTATTATGTATTCATGTTTATACTTACATATATTATCAAATGCATGCTTGACAAAATAAATAAATAAAGTTGAGAAAGACTGGATTAAAGAAATTAATAGGTCCATCTAATCAGTTGCATTGCTGTGTAGGGATCCACACGTTGATCAATATGTACTACAATTCCAATGTCAATTATTCAAAACTACATCATGCAAAAGGATAACATGGATTGTTATTGATATAATTTTTTTTCAGATTCCAGATTGGGTGGAGCCTGTTCTAATCGCCAAATCAATGCTAGCAAAAGTCATTTCATGTCTGCTGAAGAATGTCTCAGCCAGTATAGTGACAAGCTTGTGGAAGAATATGGGGTAATTACATTACTTTCTCATGATGATTAATTTTGTTTAATTGATTATTTATTTTCAAAGACAGGAAAATCAGGAAGTTCACACTGTTTAGAATGAACATAAAGTAAACTCATGCTCGCTACAAGAATCTGAACTACTAATGGTCAAAGCAAATTGGCAGTAGTTCATGGAATTCAAGGTGAGCTGGACTTAGATCTCTTGTGGGGAGAAAGGGACTTGAGACAGATGACATGTTTGACCCCTCCCTCAGGTTCAGCCTGGTCATCTCCTACATCTATATAGCTACCCATATCACAGCAATGACTCTGGACTCTATCAGAATGGTACATAGAGTCCACTTTTTTATAAGCCACCCAGAATCTACTGGCCATAATAAAATTAATGAACAATGAATAAGTGAGCACTCCAACAGAGTGCTATGAACATTATAGTATAATATTCCTGGGTACAAAGATTTATACATGATTTCCACTCCTGTGTTGTATGCTATCTTACAGTTTATACTGTGTGTTTTTATTTATGTTGACCACTGGGATTAAAGCTAAAAACCCCAGTGATTTAACACAGAGAATAAACTAATTTTATCGTAATTTACCCTTATAGAGAAGTATTTGTGCACAATCAGTTTCTAAAAAGAATGAGGGGATATCTAAGGTTTTCCATGCTTCCTTCTAAATTTTCCCCATTGTAAATTCAGATGTTCCATGTGTCAGGCACAAATCAAAAAGAGGAGTTGAGTTCAAAGCACTAAAAGTTTATTACATACTAATTGTACACAAAAAACTAATCACCTAATGGTCAAGTCAAATTGATGGCAAATAAGAGTCAATAGAATTCAAGTGGGCTGGACTTAGCACTCTTGTGGATGTGTAAGGATAGGATCAGGGGTGGGATTCAAATTTTTAACAACTGGTTCTGTGGGCATGGCTTAGATGGTGGGCGTGGCTTGGTAGTCGTGACTGGGTGGTCATGGCTTGGTGATCATGTTATTGGCTGAGTGTGACCAACTCAATATCACTCACATTGAGGCATGCATCTTCTCGCCTGGCCTCTCATGACTGTGGGGATGCTGCAACAGTCGTAAGTGTAAAAATGGTCATAAGTCACTTTTTTCAGTGCCATTGTAACTTTGAATGGTCACTCCACACAAGCAAAGTATCAGCAAAGGAGGGGAAAAAACTCCAGAGAAGTTCCTGCGACAGGAAGTCTAGTCCTGCCAAGAATGTAATAAGTGTTAACAGAGAGGCAGTTTCTGTAAGCAACACCAGAATGTTTCCTTCCTGCCTTCCTTACAGGATTAGGCCAGTAATTTCTTCTAACAACCGGTTCTCCAAACTGCTTAGAATGTTAACAACCAGTTCTAGTGAATAGGTGCGAACTGGTAGAATCCCACTCCTGGATAGGATTCCAAACTAACATGATTCCACCTTTGAGCCCCAACTAATCATCTCTTACACACTTAGCTCAAAGTTTAAAACAATTCTAACACACATTTTAATAGTTTGGCTTTATGTTAATGAGTGAATGCACTGGCTGGGGAATTCTGGAAATTGAAATAAACATTGATTGTATTCAGTTAACAGAATATTTTCTTCATAAGCTAGGGAGATATGGAGAACAGTGGTCTTCTGAATTATCATGACCATTTTCTCTTGTTCTTAGATATTTCATAAGGTCTCTGAGGCTTCTTTGAACAAATTCACAGCAGTAATTTCTTACTGTGGGTTAGGAACTTCTTGATCACTTCATTCTGGGATTTCAAAATGTTCCAGAGTTTATGAGGTCAGAACAGTAATGTCTCAATAAAAGTCTTGAAAAGAATCAGACTACACTGGCATTGATAGGATTGTTTAGGAGCAAATTAAATATGCATGTAAAGATAACATATAAATAAACACTTCAAACTTTTTTAAAAAATATGTTTATTTTGTAGTTTACAGTTTGTTGAGAAGAATCTTTTATGTCCTTTTACAGATCTGCATTCTCTTTGTGCAGTCTCATAATCTGAGTTGCTGTTGCATTATTTTACAAAGAATAAACCAGTGCAACCAATGTATACTTCAACTTCCAGAATTCCCCAGCCAGTACACTTAGTTACCAAGTTCTGAAAAATACTACGGTAATATAAACTATCTGCTAAGTGTTTAACAACTCATGTTTGCCATTAGGTTCATCTTTTTTGCACGTAAGAGACTCAGCTATGCAATTTTTTACAATAACTTATAGAGTGCTTAAATCAAATTAATCAGAATAGGATACACTATTAAAAACTTCTATACGGCTGTCCAAACTGGCTTTAAAGGAAAACATTCAGATTTTCCATGTAACCTATTCCCTAAATAATTTTAAATTTAGAATCCAGTAAAAAGATTGTTTAAAAAATACTTTTAGCCGAAGAGTTAATGTTACAGTAAAATATAGTATATAGTATAGTATATACAGTAGGATAGGGATGCGGTGACTCAGTGGCTAAGATGCTGAGCTTGTCGATCAGAAAGCTCGGCAGTTCAGTGGTTCGAATCCCTAGCACTATGTAATGGAGTGAGCTCCTGTTACTTGTCCCAGCTTCTGCCAACCTAGCAGTTTGAAAGCATATAAAAATGCAAGTGGAAAAATAGGGACCACTTTGGTGGGAAGGTAATAGCGTTCCATGTGCCTTCGGCATTTAGTCATGTCGATCATATGACTATGGAGACCTCTTCAGACAATGCTGGCTCTTCAGCTTTGTAACTGAGATGAGCACCGCCCCCTAGACCCAGAAACGACTAGCACATATATGCGAAGGGAACCTTTACCTTACTTATACAGTAATATATATAGTTTCTCTCAGTGGAAAACAAAAGTTGATCCAATTTTGATACTCAGTTGGATATTCTCTACTAGGATGCATATATTGCCTTCCGTAAAATAGATAGGAACAGTGATGGTGTAGTCACAATGCTTGATTTCCGACGCCTGCTGGACAGTCTCATGTTCAGCATGACAGATGAGGAATACGTGCGCCTTCTTGGTATCTTGGGAATGAATGAGACTTCCACCCTGAATTATCCAGAATTCCTTCAGTTGTTCCAAACTCACTCAGCTAAAGAGATGCGTCCTTGGTTGACCACATCTTACAAGTAAGTAAAATAGAAATTTGGTTTCTTTTGATTTACATTATCATTAGATGACCACTTAATAGCAATGCTATGGCCATTGGCCTCATTTGAGTTGGGGATGAGTCTGCATATGAATGGAAGGTTGAACAACTGGCTTTGTAATGCAGTCGTAACAATTGAGAGCTGAACATGCTTAAAAGTGTAAAGATGAAAGTGGATTTTAGGAGGAGTCCTTCTATTTTACCACCTCTTACTATATTCAATGGCATGGTATCAGCAGTAGAGTCTTTCAAATTTTGGGGTTCTAAAATCTCTCAGAACTTGAAATGGACACTCAACTTTAGAACCATCATTAAAAATGCACAATGAACAGAGAACATCAGGAAGTTCAGATTGCCCCAGGAACTGTTTTACAGAAGAATTTTTGAGTCTGTTACTTGTACTTCTAAAACTGTCTGGTTTGGTACAGCAACCAAACAGGTATATGGTTCAACGATAGTTAAGACCTCAGAAAGAACATTTGCAATCTACTTGTCATCCATAAAATACCTAGAGTCAGATGAGGGTAAGAAGATATCTGCAGACCCCTTACATCCTGGACATAAACTGTTTCAACTCCTTCCCTTGAGATGGCACTATAGGGCATTGCATGCCAAAATAACTAGACACAGGAACAGTTTTTCCCTTCATGCCATCACTCTGCTGAACACCCAATTCTCTCAGTGTTGCCTAATGTTTATTAACCCATGTAATGTCACTATAGTATTATTTTTTCTTATTATCTTCTTTACTCCCTTTTTATTGATATTATTATGATTAAACTTTAATTTGTTTCACAGTCTGAGACTGATAAAAACAGTTCAAGTCCTAACCAAGGATCTAAGAGAGGGGTCAGCAACCCACGGCTCTGGAGCCGCATGTGGCTCTTTCCTCCCTCTGCTGTTGCTCCCTGTCTCTCAAAATATGCATCACAACTGCCAATGTGCAACACTCACCAGCATGTGATTTATTGAGCTTTTCGAGCCCCCAGTAGGCTAACCATCCATGAAAAGAAAAGTTTCAGAAGAAAACAGAATCTTTAATTCAACTATATATGCTAGTTTTGTGGCCACTCAGGAAATAGTCGGGCACGGGAAGGATTTTGTGGCTCCCGGTGTTTTTTTTTCCTGTGGAAACAGGTCCAAATGGCTCTTTTGAGTGTTTAAGGTTTCCGACCCCTGACCTAAGAGCTGTTAAGGTAACAGCTGAGTATATAGGCAGATACCATGATGATGATGATGATGATGATGACGATGATGCTTTGCATGTACACAAAGTGTTTATGTACCGGAGACAAATTTCTTGTGTGTCTAATCACACTTGGGCAAATGAAGTATTCAACACAATTCAGTTTAATTCATTATATTAACCTGAAACAAATTAATATTGGATGCAAGAAATGTTATGTGGGATACTATGACCTAAAGTGATTTCGGATGCAAAATATTTCAAGATAGAATCAGAACATCATTTTGTTCTTTTTTGTTAGGAATTTAAGCATATTTGACAGTGCATAATGAATAATGACAAATGAGTGAATGTGTTTTTGCTTTTTAAGTACATCAATGTTTTTTTTTTTAAATCAAGCATTTCCATAATTATCTTTTTCAGATCTTCCATACAGAATTTTTAAAAATAATTGTCAGCTCCACCAAGTAGACTAGGAATAAATTCTACAGGAAGGTTAGGGCTACTCTTATTCAGAGTAGCTACAATAGCAAAACCTTGCAATGCTTAACTGTGCTGGGTCCTCCCCTTCTTATGCCCATGAGAATTAGGGTGTCATCTGTCTGAGTGGATGCATATTTGTTTGGGATTTAAGTTACACTTTCTGCTTGTAATAATGGATCTGATCTATCTCTGTCAAGATCATCTTTCTTTCTACTATAACACAGTAAATCAAATTTGTTTATTCAGAAGATTTGGTTCCATTGTACCAAAATGAACTGAAATGTGATTGGCAGCCCCCATTTCTGTGGAATAATCCACAGAAAAACTGTAAGAAAGTTTGGATATGTCTTTTTGGTTTTAGGAGTCTACTGTAATTTTCACCCAAGATTCATATGTCCTACAATCTGCAGCTTGTAAGATTTTTGGCTGGTGTTTTTTAATTGGTGTTTAAAGTTCCTATTTGTATTTAATTATATTGCTTTCGATTGCACTGTTATTTCTGAAAGCAACTTTGTTTTTCATGGAAATGAGATTTAAATAAGTATTCCATTATACATTCTCTATGCAAAGTCTGAAGTATAACCACTTGATTTTCAACATCCTGTAGCTCAGCTGTAAGGTAACCTAGGCAACCATTTAAGAAGCTTTTAAAAATGTCCTCATCACAGATCTTCAGTATTGGAAAATTGATGAGAAATCTGGAAAACCACAGCAGTTTTTTTTTTTTTAAATCAATGCTTTCCAGTTTCATGGAAGGAGGAGCATAAAAGTGCCTTTTGGCCATGCTCCTTCTGTTGCATCCCTTCAACCCTGTCACTTCTAGGAACTGAGGGGCTAAAATATATATTTATTTATTTTATTTATTTTGTCAAACAATTATTAGATAATAGGTATAAATATAAACATGGTTATAAATACATGAAATGGATACGAATAAGAAAAAAAGAAACAATAGGACAGGGACGGTAGGCACGTTTTGGTGCGCTTATGCACGTATATGGAGAACTTGCTATACCTGCATAAACATCCATGATTTTGAACAGATTTTCTTGAAGTCATCCAGTTCCAATGAGACCATACTTGGAGTTCTGAGTACAATTCTGGGCATTACTTTTCCAGAAAGGTATTGATAGGTTAGCATATCTGTAAGGGACCTTGGAGGTCTTCTAGTCCAACTCCCTGCTCAAGCAGGAGATCCTATACCGAGGTGTCAAACTCAAGGGTGCGTAAATCTGGCCCATGGGCCCAGCTGAGAAATAGCAAAGGAACAGCCTGCGGTGCCTCTGGCAGTCAAAATGGGGTGGGGGTCCTTTTGGCCAGCAGGGTGCTGCTGGACACTGTCCATGCTGAAAATGGGGCAGGGTGGGGCCTCACTCGGCCCCCACATATCCCATTGTTGGAAGAAATATCCTTCTGGGTTCAGTTCCAAGTGGGGAAAACATGGAGGCGGTTTGGAAGGTTTAATGATAGACGGTTTGGAAGGTTTAATGAGCTTGTATTCTGATTAGTTGTCAAACCCCCATGAGGCCATGCAGGGGCAACTCTGTAGGTTGTCCTAAGTTCCAGGCTTGGTTGAGCCTTGCTGGATGATGATGCATTGAAAGGGCTTTTGAGCAATTGCTATAGCTTTACCTGGAAATCTTTGTTATGTAAAGTATTTTGGCCCAGGCCTTAATGGCCCACCCATTAACAAAGATGGGGGCGAGCTTCTACTTCTGAGGTGAGTTTCTGCTTTTGAGTTTCTACACTTTTTAGGAGAAATATTCTGCCTTTTTAATATTTCCTAGGATATTTCATTTTCTAGGAGAGGGATGGGTGCTAACTTCCTACACCATTTTGGCCGGCAGGGTGCTGGAGTAAGCGTCTGTCCTGTCTCACCCGTGTCTCCCCGCTAGCTCGCGGAGAACTATAATGCTGATCCGGCCCTTGAAGAAATCCAGTTTGACACCCCTGTTCTATACCATTTCAGACAAGTGACTGTCCAGTCTCTTCTTAAAAATTTCCAGTGATGAAGCATCCACAACATCTGAAAAGGAGCTGTTCCACTGGGTGATTGTCTTTACTCTTAGGAAGTTTCTTCTCACTTTCAGGTTGCTTCTCTTTGATTAGTTTCCATCCATTGTTTCTTGTCTTGCCTTCTGGTGCTTTGGAAAATAAGTTGAGTTCCTCTCTTCTTTGTGGCAGCCCTTCAAATACTGGAATACTGCTATCATGTCACCCCTAGTCCTTCTTTTCTCTAGACCAGCCAAACCCAATTCCTGCAACCGTTCTTCGTATGTTTTTTGTCTCTAGGCCCTTAATCATCTTAGTTGTTCTTCTTTGCACTTTTTCCAAAGTTTCAACATCTTTTTTGTAATGTGGTGACCAAAATTGGATGCAGTATTCCCGATGTGGTCTTACTAAGGATTTATAAAGCTTACTAATTCTTCACATGATTTTGATTCTGTGCCTCTGTTTATACAACCAAGGATTGTTTCAGCTTTTGGGGTGCTGTCATACACTGCTGATTCATGTGTAAGTGGTCGTCTACTAGGATTCTGTCAGAGTATATTCATGAACTGGAATAGAGTTTAGTAACAAGGTCAGCCAATGAATAGGCATAGCAACTAGGTCAGCCAATGAGGACTGTTTTGGAAACTAAAACTAGAAGTAGTCTAGGCTGGAAACTGAAACTAAAAGTAGTCTAGGCTTGGTTCTGTATTAAGCTCTGCAACTCTGTAGTTATGTTAAGCTCTGCAACTATGTTGAGCTCTGAGTCTGACTATTGAAGATGAAACTTGCTTGCTTAAAACTGGAGCTTTGCTCTGAACTTGCAACATGTTTCTGTCTGAGTTTGCTCCATGTTGGGGATATCTACAATTGGTTTGTAAAATCTTACTATGTTTATAAAAATGTTAAATGAAGCATCAGCCATCT
The DNA here is from genome assembly GCA_023653725.1 of Bungarus multicinctus. Lineage (NCBI taxonomy): Eukaryota > Metazoa > Chordata > Lepidosauria > Squamata > Elapidae > Bungarus > Bungarus multicinctus. Next base: position 18,686,443 of record CM042848.1, on the reverse strand, counting down.
GTGTTTATTTTTCTGGCGCTGAATTATTGCTGCAAAACTCTCAATAGATTCTAGCTTCCCTCTCACGGTTACTGTTTTTGAGCCAGGTTTCACCTAATCTGTACTTGTTCCTTTAGTTTTTCCTGCCTAGGTGTAAAACCTTGCTTTTCTCCACGTTAAATTTCACATTAAATTTGGTCTGCGAGAGCTGTGGAGAGAGGTGGTGGTTTACTAAGTAATTTGTTTTAAAATTCTGTAAGACATAGGAGAGAATAGGGTGTACATTAGCAATAAACAGTTCTGCACAATATAGCAAAAATTAAGGAAACGAATAGAATCCAAATTGGATAGAGTTTCAAGTGGGAAAACTTTCTTTTTATTCCTCTAGCACAAGGAAGAAAGCTCCCACTAGGTTGTGTTTGGAGCTTGATTGGTCTTCAGTGACGACCATTTTCTTTGTAATTTTCTTTTTCCTTGATAGTAAAACAATGTCACAAAAGAAGAATCATTTTAATCGTTACTTAATGAAAGAAACGTAAACTGCTCAGAGTCCCTGTAGACTACCATAGAAACCCAGGAAATATATAAAATAAATTTGGTGCTACAATCTCAACCACAAGATTTAAAAGTAAGTGTCTATAAAAACCAGTTGCGTGGTCCAAATATGAAGAACAGAATTTTTCTTGATGTTTTAGATTATTGTAAGAAGATACACACCTCCAAACATAGATCCATTGCCTGAAGTGACCATTTTGTGTAATCACGTTCTATTTCATTCCGAAAATATGTACAGTGTATTGGCTGTTGGCCTAATTAGAATCAGTGGGAGTCTTCTAGTCAACATTATGGGCTGTTCCTTTGGTTTCAATGTAGTCTTCTATTATATTAAGTGTGAGACATAATTGTAGGCATTTATTTTGTTTGTGAAATTGGGATGAATAGGAGTGGCTTAAGGCTTCCTACTCAATCTCTCTACTCAAAAATCAAATCTAGCAATTCTGTTCTTTTTCTTCTCTCTAGTTTCACATTCATCCCAGCAAACTTTCAGGCATAATACTTCAAATTAACCTCCCTCACTTCATATATAGTTTGAACTCACCCAAGTCAATAAAGTGCAATTCTTTATTTAAAAAAAATGTATCCACAGCCAGAAAAGATGTTGTTGCACAATTGGTAACAGATAACAGATAATCAGAGTTGGAAGGGACCTTATAGGTCATCTAGTCCAATCCCCCGCCCAAGCGGGAGACTTTACACCGTTTCTGACAGATGGCAGTCCGGTTTCTTCTTGAAAGCTTCCAGTGATGAAGCTCTCAAACTTCTGAAGGCAACTTCTGTTCCATTGGTTGATTGTTCCCACTGTCAGAAAATTCCTTCTTATTTCCAGATTAAATCTCTCCTTGTTCAGTTTCCATCCATTATTCCTTGTCTGGCCCACAGGCGCTTTAGAAAATAGCTTGACCCCACTCCTCTCTGTGGCAGCCCTCAAATATTAGAAGACTACTATGATATCTCCACTGGTCCTTCTCTTCACTAGACTAGCCAAGCCCTGTTTCTGTAACCGTTCTTCATATGCCTTAGTCTCCAGTCCCCTAATCATCCTGGCTGCTCTTCTCTGTACTTTTTCTAGAGTCTCAAATCTTTTTTATAATGTGGTGAAGAAAACTGGATGCAGTACTCTAGGTGTGGTCTTACTAAGGCCTTATAGAGTGGTATTATTACCTCCCTTGATCTCGATTGTATCCCTCTGTTAATGCAACTTAGAGTTGCATTAGCTTTTTTGGCTGCTGCTGCACACTGCTGGCTCATATTTAGCTGGTTGCCCACTAAGACTCCAAGATCCCTCTCACAGTTACTGCTATTGAGCCTGGTTTCACCCAGTCCATATGTGTGTATATTTGGTTTTTCTTACCTGTTGAAAGAAATTGAAAAAAAAGCCAAAAGAGCAAACTCAGGAGGGGAGCTTCATCACTGGCTATTTAATATTACCTACTAAAAAGGAACTTGGCAAGCTAGAATTATCAGTCAGTAAAAAAAAAATTCGGGTTTCCAAAGGGAATAAGAACACAGAAATGGGCATATAACTTAATAAACTTGAGAGAGTTTGGCTGCTTTTTGTCCACATGGGTAGACAACCTGTTGGTTTAGATCAGAGTTCCCCAACCTTTCTGGGTTGACAGTCCAGAGTGGAGGGAAGGGGATACTTTTGTGGGAGGGGCAGGCACATATGTGTATGCGCATGTGCCAGCGCCCTCAACGTTGACAACAATGCTCATGCAAGTGGGGTCGCAAGTGAGGCTCTCACAAGTGAGGCCACAAGTGGGACTGCGAGCACAAGTGGGGCCGCAAGCACTCACAACGTGGCTCACACAAGTGGGGCCGTGTATGCGTGTGGATGATGTGCACCAGGCAGTCTCTCACATGTCCCAGTGGCGATTGGGCCATGACCCAGTAGTGGGCTACGGTCCACAGGTTGGGAACCCCTGGTTTAGATGAGGGGCTGCTCTTCTGATACGGGTTCAGCATAACTTCTAAAAGAGCAAGGCATACCACCTGCACAGCACAAATAAAAGAGATGTTGCAGTTTGTCAGTGGCTTTAGCTGAATTTCATAGTAGAACAGGCACAGCAATTTTCTGGTGATCTTCAGACCACTATATGCTGAAGTTGCACTGGATCTTTTAGACATTTTGCCTATCTTTAGAGCTTGCTTTGATTTATATACATTTTCCCTTTAAATCTCAGCTGCAATTAAGACATTTGACCGATCCGTATTTGCATATGTTGACAAGAATTAAGGGAAGTTTTAAAGAGATTTTTAATTTGTAGCTGTAGGGGGGGGGGAATAATTGTAAGGAACTCATTTGTATGCAGATCTCTGAGGTAAGTCTTAAAATCTCTCTGTACAAAACATAAGAAGAAAACAAACAAACAAAACTTGTAAGATGTTAATAAATCCATTTAGGGGAAAAAATAATTACAATAATTTTTTTTCCTAAGACCTAGGCGGATTGTAGCAGATGCAGATCTCGCTTGTGAACAAGCTCACTGCTATCTTAGTATCAAAGCACAGAACAGATGGGGTGACCTGGCGATGGTAAGACCTGAGTATCTTTGAAACATACATGTGTCTAAAATGCTTTTAGGGCTTCAGACAATGCTTAGCTTTGATGGAATGTGGGATTTTTTTAAATTGTTACTAAACAGCCATCTAAAGCAAACTGTTAACAAACAAACAAATAGCTCATTAGTGATCAAAATGAGTAGTAAGCTTGAAAATAATGTATTTCACAGTCTGGTTTTAAGCTGCTGAGCTTTTCAAATTCTTTAAAGGAGAGAATACAGCAGAATATGTATATTTATCAATTATAATTATTTATGCAAGTACATGGCTGGTGGTAATGGGACTGAAATGCATAGGAGTTCCAAACTTGATAGTTGAAATAAGCCCTTGCCATGTTGGTTGCTCACTGTGACCAACTCACCACGAGACAACTTGCCACGGGACAAGAGTTACTGTGATGACCCAGGGTGGGATACAAAATAAACAGTCACAAAAAACAGGTAAATCCCCTTTTATTCCTTCACTTTGCTTCCAAGCTCCAAATATTCTTGACTGAAGACAAAAAACTCCCACACAAGCAGTTACAAGAAGAAGGAAATGTTTAAATTATAAAGATTAAAAGACAACACAAACCAGGCAAGATAAGGGCTGGAAGATGTCCACAGATATCAGGACAGCACACTGGGAAGGACGCCCAACTCAGAGAGGAACCATAACCTAGAGATATTTCCACGCTTTGTTTCCAGCACTCGCCCATACGCATGTGCGTCCTCTTATTCAGTTGTCACAGCTGCAGCTCATGAAGAGGATCAAGGCCCTCTTCTCCTGAGTAGACCACTTCTCTCCCTTATCCTTTCCTTTCTGCGTGCCTTAGGATGGAGAGGAGATGGGCCTGGGTCCTCCTCTGACTGCCCAGCTGGCCTCTGCTGTTCCCCAGCCTCCTCCACAACCTCCGGAGCCACACTTCCACTCCCTGTTGGCTGTTCCTCCTCTCCCTCAGAGTCAGTCTCCACTAGGGGCATGACAGTTACACTAATATCAAAGAAATAATGGAATAGAATCATTAATAATGATAAAGGAAGGACAAAAGAATATGTGAATGACAAACATTAAAATATTTTTTAACTATTCTAAATAATTAAATTGAATTGTTGAATTGTCCAGCAATGAGTTGGCCATGGTGAGTTGTCCCGCGGCAAGTTGGCTGTGGAGAATTGGCTATGGCAAGTTGACCATGGCAAGTTGGCTGGGGCAAGTTGTCCCATTCTGGCTCAGAGGGCTTATTCCATTAATCACTTACACCCCAAACATTCTATTAAGTAAGAATTATTCATATTGGATCTTGCACAGAATTTTTAGACTTTAAGTTATGCTATGATAGGCCCAAGGTAAGAAGCAATAGCAGCAACAGCACTTAGACTTACATACCACTTTACAATGCTTTATAGCCCCCTCTAAGCGATTTACAGAGTCAGCATATTACCTCCAACAATCTAGGTCCTCAATTTACCCACCTCAGGCGGGTGGAAGGCTGAGCCAACCTTGAGTCTGGTAAGATTCAGACTGCCAAATTGCAGGCAGTTGGCAGTTAGCAGAAGCAGCCTGCAGTACTGCCCTCTAACCACTGCACCGCCATGGCTCACGGTGTAGCCTCCTTCTCTCTTGCCACTTGGCCACATCTCCTGTATGACATTATCACTTGGTGCTTTTGGCACGTTCTTCCCTTCCTTTACCATTTTGACAATATGTGCAACTAAGCATCAGCTGAAGCACAATCTTTGGCCATCTTGTTTTCTCCAGAATGTTGCTGGGCCTTGACTCAAATGCACTGTGGAGCTACATAAACAAGGAGCATTGCCTTTTGGTCAACGCATCATAGTTGATTGTTGCCTACATTTTGATGTTGTCCAGACCAGAAGCCCAACAATGAATCCTAGCTCTATCTTTATTGTAAGGTTACCTTCCCAGAATTTAAAAAAGTCTGAATGTATTTATCCTCCCCTTCCTCGAAAACTAGGCAGGGTCCCTTCTGTAATGCTTCCCACAACCCTTCTGCGTCTGTAGACACAGATATGTTTGGCATGATGGTTGTCTAGTCTGTGATTCATCCTTCTGTCTCCCAAGGCAATTCCCACATTCCATTACATTTTATGTGAGAGAGTTAGGGAGAGAGAAAAACACACCCACATAAACATTAGAACAGCTTGATAGGGTAATCTGACCATATGTCAGGGCAAGAGAATCTACAGGGTGAGTAAAAAAAAAATTCCAGTAGCGGTTGTGACTGTGCACTAGGAATTTGATCATGTCATAGCTGCCATTTTGACTTTTTGACTCAATGATGGAGAGATGTGTAAAGGTCTTTGTCAACCACAGGAAAATGATAGTGGGCAGTGATATTTTATATGGCCTATTGGACATTCTCATGGGGCACATTCATATAATTCATTACCAGTTTGGAACTGATTAAGGTTTAAGTTCAGCCTTAGATATTAGAATCTATGCTATATATAGAACTTGCATTTTTGCAAGTTTATTGATGAATCTGAGCTATGTATTATGTACTGCTTATTTGCAGGACAGACTGCCCACCATTTAGCTGATGTACCTTTTTAGAAATTATTATTGTAATTAATAGTTTTTAAAAGACTAAAAAAGAGAAACAAGTGAATGGAATTTAAAAAAAAAAAATCAATGCAGAGACCAAATATTAGCAAGTGGACACAGATCACTGAGGTTGATTCAGTTAGTGCTCAGTATAACGTTAATGGAAAATTAACCATAAAAAAGAATACATTGGTATTTTTTAACGATACATGAGAGATCTTTAGAGTTTAGGCTTTAGAAACCTCTTTTTAATTTCAGAGTCTCTATTTTGTTAGTGGAGCCATGATGATGCAGTGATTAGAATGCAGTATTGCAGGCTAATTCTGCTGACTGCCGACTGTCAGCAGTTCATCAGTTCAATTCTCAACAGCTCAAGGTTGATTCAGTCTTCCATCCTTCCAAGGCCAGTAAAATGAGGACCCAGGTTGTTGGGAGAAAATATGCTGACTCTGTAAACTGCTTAGAGAGGGCTATAAAGCACTGTGAAGTAATATATAAGTATTAAGTGCTATTGCAATTGGTAGAGAAGAAGAAAAAGATAGAAATAAGAAAAACTACTGTACTAAAACCATTACAGGCAAATATTTAGTTTAAACTTCTTCTTTGTTGTAGTCTAACTGATTATATATAGGCCCTTTAAATTCCTTGAGATCATAGAGGAAATGTTGGTTTTTCTTTTTTATGATTGTTTATGATTAGAAGATAAAATTTGTCTTTTTATGCTTTTAAACATTTGTCTCTGTCATTAAATATATTTCATGTTTTAGCACTTCCGTGAATATGATGCTGATGGAAATGCCATAATTACAAAAAAAGATTTGAAGGACATTCTTTTTAGATGTGGTATCCCAGTAAACCCCAAAGAATTTGAAAAACTTTGGACAAGGTAAGGCTTTATTAGTAACATCCTTCCTTTATTACCTGTAGACTTTAATATATATCAGAAGAAATAAATCTCTACTTTAAAAAAAAACAAACTACTTTCTATGATGTCTATGGTTTTATCTGTACTTGCCTACTTGATTTACACTTCCATAATAGGCCCAGGGCACTATCACTATAATGTGATTGTCTGTGCCAATCCCCTACTCTCCATCAATGTGACCTCAGTCTATGTCAAGAGTGTCAAGCTCAAGGCGGGGTGCTTAGATCTGGCTCATGGGGATGCCCTGGAAACAGCAAAGGCCCACCCACAGTGCCTCTGCCAGCAATAATGGAGCTCCGTTGTTGCTGGCAGAGGGTTGCAGGATGCCGGTGCAGCCAAAAACGGGGGCCCAGGAGCCCATTTTTGCTGGCAGAGCGCTCAGGCTGCCACAGGAGCCCCCAACATGAGTGACATTGAGCTGGCCATGTCCACCTAGGCCACGCACGCCCTGGTCCTCTGAGATCAAACACAACCTTGATGCGGCCCTCAATGAAATTGAATTTGACACCCCTAGTCTATGTTTTTCTGCTCTGCTTTTGAAGAACACTTTTCTTTGTTAAGCTGCCTGTAGTAGTACTTTTGCCATTTGAGATAGTTGTCTCCAGTTTGTAGAGGCCAACCCCAGAAGCTCATTGCCTGCATTGCACAGCAACAATGTCCCTTCAGTTGAGTCATTATTTGCTGCAATCTGTAATACCTTTCATAGCTTCCTTGATTCAAAAACCAGCAAAAAAAATTGATTTAAAAAAAGAATTCTATTGCACTTTCCCTGATTATCCTTTTTTCCTTTTATTGGTTTTTTTTAAAGACAATTTCAAAATGCATCACTTAAAAAAAAAGCATGAGCAACAGTGGGGCACTTAGGGAAAGAACAATGGAATTTTTTTAAAAAGGCACATTTTTACCAGGGTTTGAACCAGGAACAAGACAAAAGTTATAGCTACTGTGTTATTATGATGTGACAGCCAATGGCAAGGATAACTGAAGCTTTAGAAAGAAACAGGGCAATAACACAAATTTGGGTTTTTTTAAACTTGTTTGTCGTGACTTGCATGTTTGATCTTTAAATTTCTATATATAATTAGCTTTGTGTATATGTAAATACAGATGCACGAATGAACACAACTTGATGTATATATCTATACAAAGATGGCACGAGGAAGATGTATCTTAGTCTGGATGGAATTTCTTTGAGCCAGCTCGGTATTAAGCTAGCATAAATATAGCCATTTCCATACAGTTTCCGTATCTACCTTTACAACTTCCCAATATTTCCCATATTAATAGCGATCATTTAGCATCACTAAAGAATTGTTAGGGCTGTTCATTGTATTGCTCAAAAGCATGCTTTAAGTCATATGCTCCCCTGGCTTCTCCGAGGCGTTCAGCTTTTTATCCAAACCATTTGCAACTCAAGGAAACCCAGCTAAAGCGGAGGTCAGTTGACTTCTTGGGGACTACATTCAACTGAGTGGATATGTTAGATGGGCAAGAGCGATTTAGCTGATTGCAATGGTCTATGGCAAGAGAAGTGAGCCTTGCAGAAACTAGAGCTTTTCTATCGGACTTGTCCCGACTAGGCCATTTATTTATTTATTTTATTTATTTTTATCAATTGCTTACAAGATAATAGGTATAAGTAAAAACATGGTTATGAATACATGGATACATATAAAAAAACAAAAAAGAAACAATAGGACAGGGATGGTAGGCATGTTGGTGCGCTTATGCACGCCCCCTACAGACCTCTTAGGAAAGGGGTGAGGTCAATAGTAGACAGTCTAAGGTTAAAGGTTTTGGGGTTTTGGGGAAGAAACCACAGAGTCAGGTAGAGTATTCCAGACATTGACCACTCTGTTGCTGAAGTCGTATTTCCTGCAATCAATTTGACTGCATTCGTAGTGAAAGGTATACTTTTACTAAAGCCAAGTGGTTACAAGATTTTAAAAAAGCCAGATGTGAGGTATGGGCGGGAAAACTGTCACCTTACTTTCCCCTTTCCCAGGTCCTTTCCCCCACCTCCCATTATCTCCCTAGTGTCCAACTGGATTCAAACAAATTGTTTTGGTAACAGTTCTGGTGCTTGGCATGCTCTGTGATGGTCCCCATCCCATTTCCATGCTTGTGACCTTGGAGTCAACCAGCCAGTGTCTCTGGCAGGCATCAGAGTGATTTTGATTTTTTCTCTTCCTTTTCACTAACTTCCCCCCTCCCCCGCCCCCAAGTTCATGACAGTTTGGCATCAGTGAAGCAGTGATGGGATGAATCAGAATGGCAGCACTGATATTTTCCCTTCGTCATCTGATTTACAACTTCTCTCTCTCCCTCTCTCTCTCTCTCTCTCTCCCCCCCTCTCTCTTTCTCTCTCTCCCTCTCTCTCTCTCTCTATATATATATATATATGTGTGTGTGTGTGTGTGTGTGTGTGCGTGCGTGCGTGCATATATATATATATATGTATATATAATCTATCTACCTGCCTACCTTTCTAGCACGTCAAATAAAATAGCACTCTTTCTATTATTCTTGTTTATCAGTTAGAATTTGTTCGCTCAATATTAGAATATAAAATGCCTTCAGCTTTTTGACTCCAAGGCAAGCCAAATGTTCTGTAAATAAAATTATTTAGAGAAATCTTATTGTCTTAGTAACATAGCTCACGTACTTGACAGCTATCAAATAATTGGATTTTTTTTCTACCCAAGTATATTGTTTTGCTGCAAACAGCTACTCATTTGAAATCTGCTCAAAATCCATTAACTACGTTCACATATTTCTTTTAAAACAAGCCAGAAACGAGACTATTTTCTAAACTTTTAAAGTTATTCTTGCTTGCACTTCTGTAGACTGGTTACCTGACTGGGATAAAAAACAGGTTATGATTAAGCCAGAAATTCATTGACAAAATGTGTATTATTTGTTTGTTTATTTAATTTTTATTTTTTATTTTATTTATTTATTTAATTTATTTGTTTAAATATTTAGGGGGCGTGCATAAGCGCACCAAAGTGCCTACCGTCCCTGTCCTATTGTTTCTTTTATTCTTATATGTACCCATTTTATGGTATTCATAACTATGTATATACTTTTACCTGTTATCTTGTAAGCAATTGACAAATCAAATAAATAAAATAAAAATAAAAAATTTACTGTATAGCTATGAGTCTATTAAGTTGTTCCATCACTGTAGAACATGGAACCTCAGTTACTTTTGACTTGATGTTGCTATTTGATGGGCTTTTTGCACACATAAGCGCATTGTATTAATTTACTAACATTTAAACAATTAAATTCAGTTTTGTCCTGACTTCATCCATCTCTTCCCAACTCTTCAAACCACAAAGCGAAAATAACTTTAAAATAAAAAGCAATCCTAAAATGTTTTATCAGGAATTCTGTTTTCAAAAAGTGCAGAAGGCTCAGGAAAAGAACAACACTAATAAAAATAATACTACTGAAAACCTATTCACAATTGGGGGGTAATTTTCCAAGGTTTGAACCAGAAACCTTCTTTTTAAATGACAATAATTGTGGCTACTCTTTTATTATAGCATTCGTGGTATGGTAAGGTAATCAAAAAACAATAGGAAAACAATGCACTTTTCTAAAAATAAACAGGATTAAATTATCCCTTCAAACCTCCAGAATAATGTAAAATCAAAGAGAACAAGATATAGAATAAGTAAAGAAGATCAATGTTTGCAGAAACCTTTCTCTATCAAACCTTCAATGAGAATATCTGGCAGGGAATCCCCTGATATAGGAACCACCAAACAAGGCCCAAATGTGTAAAATAATGGTTTTAAAACAACATTTTAAACAATTATTTTAGGCTCCTTGCTGAAAAGTTGTTAGCATGTACAGAGGTGCTGACAGGAAAATTTAAAAAAAAATCAAAATGGATTTCTCGGTGATAAAATCGAAGCCTTACTCTTTTTATTTATTTATTTAACATATTTATATACCGCCCTTCTCCCGAAGGACTCAGGGCGGTGTACAGCCAACCATAAAACTTTTTACAATTATAAAAGTTAAAAGAGAATTAAATATATTGAGGCTGCCTAAAATTATACCCTCCCCCAATAAATTAATAAAACCTCAAATTTTAAAATCCCAATTTAAAACTCGAATACTAAAATTACACTAAAAATCCCATTTCAGCCCAGGCCAGCCTGCTCAAAGAGCCAGGTTTTCAATGCACATCTGAAAGCTCTCAGTTCGGTGTTATTGCGTAACTCCAGAGGCAGACCATTCCAGAGGGCGGGAGCCCCCACAGAGAAGGCCCCATTTATAGGAGTCGCCAGACGGCACATGGATGCCATCGGCATCCGAAGAAGGCCCTCTCTGTGGGAGCGCACAGGTCGGTGGGAAATTACCGGCAGAACACGGTCCTGCAGATAACCTAGTCCAATGCCATGGATGCTTTAAAGGTCAAAACCAGAACCTTAAAGCGAACCCGGAAAACCACCAGCAACCAATGCAGCTCGCGCAGGAGAGGCGTCACATGGTAGTTTCGTGACGCCCCCATAACCACCCGTGCGGCCGCATTTTGTACCAGTTGAAGTCTCCGGTTGCTCCCCACAGGGAGCCCCATGTAGAGAGCGTTACAGTAGTCCAGGCGAGAGGTGACAAGGGCATGAGTGACTGTGCGTAAAGCGTCCCGATCCAGAAAGGGCCGCAACTGTTGAATCAGGCGAACCTGATAAAAAGCCCCCCTGGAGACAGTCGTAATATGATCTTCTAAAGACAGCCGTGCATCCAGGAGGACGCCCAAATTGCGAGCCCTCTCTGTGGGGGGTAAGATCTCTCCCCCAATAGCCAGCGACGCAGTCAGCTGACTATATCGGGGCGCCGGAAACCACAGCCACTCAGTCTTGGAAGGGTTGAGCTGGAGCCTGTTCCTGCCCATCCAAATCTGCACAGCCTCCAGGCACCGGGACATAGCCTTCACAGCATCGTTGGGGTGGTTTGGGGTGGAGATGTAAAGCTGAGTATCATCAGCATACAGATGACACTGCACCCCAAGACCATGGATGATCTCCCCCAGCGGCTTCACATAAATGTTGATCAAAAGAGGGGAGAGGACCGACCCCTGAGGCACCCCACAAATGAGGGGCCTAGAGGTGGACCTCTCCCCCCCGTCAACACAAATTGCGAGCGGTTGGAGAGGAAGGAGGAGAACCATCATAGGACAGTTCCTCCAAACCCCAACCCCTCCAACCGCCGCAATAAGATACTATGGTCAATAGTATCAAAAGCCGCCGAGAGATCTAACAGGACCAGGACAGAGGAATACCCCTGTCACGGGCCCTCCAGAGATCATCAACCAACGCGACCAATGCTGTTTCGGTACTATGCCCGTGCCTGAAGCCCGATTGGAAAGGATCGAGGTAAGTCGCTTCCTCCAGGTACTGAGGGAGCTGACGCGCCACCACACTCTCAACAACCTTCGCTAGAAAGGGAAGGTTGGAGACTGGATGATAGTTATTTAAAACAGCCAGGTCCAGGGCAGGCTTCTTGAGGAGGGGTCGCACTACCGTCATTTTCAAGGCAGTAGGAAGTGACCCCTCTCTCAACGAAGCGTTGACAATCCCCTGGAGCCAGCCTCGTGTCACCTCCCTGGCGGTCGAAACCAACCAGGAGGGACACGGGTCCAACAAACATGTGGTGGTATTCAGCCCCCCCAGCAACCTGTCCACACCCTCAGCAATCACAGGGTCAAACTCCTCCCAGATAATAGTCTCAAGACTTGCCCCGGACACCTCCCCCGGGACCACCCAATTGGAGTCCAGCCCGCCCCGAATCCAAGCGATTTTGTCATGCAGAAATCAGGAAAACTCCTCTGCCCTGCCCTGCAAGAGGTCCTCCCGCGGTCTCGGCTCAAGCGGGGAGCGGGTCACTCTAAACAGAGCGGCAGGCCGATTTTCTGCCGACGCAATAAGGGCGGAGAAATGCGAACGTTTCGCCGCCTCTATTGCCACAAGGTAGGTCCTAATATAGGACCTCACCTGTGTCCGGTCGGACTCGGCGCGGCTAGCCCTCCAAATACTCTCCAGACGTCTTTTCCGGCACTTCATTTCCCTCAGCTCCTCCGTAAACCATGGAGCTGGATGGGATCTGTGCCGGGTCAGAGGTCGCAAAGGCACAACTCGGTCCAGAGCCTCGGCAGCCAACCTATCCCAGGTGGCCACCAAGTCTCCAGGCGAGTTATGAGCCAGAGTCTCGGGAAATGGCCCAAGCTCCCTCTGGAACCGCTCAGGGTCCATCAGGCGCCTGGGGCGGAACCATCTACACGGCTTCGCCTCCCTGCAGTGGGGGGTGGCGGTACAGAAGTCAAGCCTAGGAAGAGAATGATCTGACCATGACAAGGGTTTGATAACTAAGTCCCCGAAGCTACAGTCATTCAACCACTGACCATCAGGTCCAGCGTGTGTCCCCCCATATTTTAATGTATGGCTTAGATTTTTGAACAAGTGTGTAAAAAGGGGCTAGCCTTTGCATAGTTGGACCAACATCTTGAACTTTTTTTTTTGCACCCGTATGTATTCCTGTGACAGTAAATGTGGTAAATTATTTAATATTTTTAAAACTGAGAAAAAGTGGGGCCTTTCTCCATAAAAACTGATAAGGCAACCTAGCATCCTCCAGTTCTGTTTATGCTTCTAAAATCCCTGATTCAGCAAAAATTTATCTTTGAAAATGGAATTTGAATGGATGGTGCTATAACACCCATTCTGCATTTTCCTTTTTAAAAGACTCTGGTTAAAACTCAGTGGTAACTTTGGAGTGTTCTGAGAGTATGCTTTATTTCTTTGCACAGATGTACTACCGTGGAATTAATTTCTACCCAACTGGCTTTCCGTTTCTCTTTTAATTTTTTTAAGAAATTCCACGGAATAATGTATTTGGCATTAAATTGTTCTGCTGTATATAGATCAGTTAAAAAAGAGAGCTCAGCTTCCTGTTTGATTCAGTAAAGTTATTGAAATCAATATGGCAATATTTGGGAAGTGAAAAATAATGAAAATTAAATACCTATAAAGAACAAGAATAACATATAATATTAAAGCATAAAATTACCTTGGTGTTTTGGAAAATTGGAACGTGGCTCATAGAAGACTTTTACTTAGGAAGGTATATATTATGTATATAAGCTTGCCTAAATGTTTAAGGAGTTTTACATTTGAATTTTAAATTAATGGAAATTACTATGTCACATTTTTTCTAAAAAAAGAACTTTTCTTTCTCAGAGAGCATTGCCTACCCTGATTTGTTTGCAAAGTGTTGCCTCCCAGATGTATTCCGAGACTATTTTTATGCCTATAAGTTACATCTTTTCTCAAGGAACTCAGAATAGCTTTTGTAAGAACGTGGCCATTTATTGCTATAGTAGTTGCCCTATGGAATTGGTTAGGCCAAAAGGCAATACCTGGTTCAGAGTCTCCCATAGGCCAATGTTTCCCCAGATTTTATCCAACAGTTTAATGACAACCCCAAACATATAGCGATATATTTGTACTGCATTTGTTGTATATAAGGGCCAGCACCAAAGACAAAAATATTTTTGTCTGTGCTGACATTTCTAACCCACACATTTGTTTAAAAGAAAACCAAAGCAGCTTTCTTTTTTCTTTTTCAAGTTCAATCTTCTTATAAGGCATTTCAAGGGAAGAAGCTGATTAGCTAATATTATATTGTATATCTTACTGGGAAGCTGCTGAAAAGCTACAATGATCCTAAGCTTGAAATCAATTTTCTTAAGTTATGTTCGAGATTGAAGATGGAATATAGGAAGCAGGATTTGAAATTTTCAAATACAATCCAAAGTCTATTTTACCAAAGAGCATGTTCAATTGATCTATGGTAGTGACATCTGAATAAATGTCCTTGGACTGCTATTGAAACTATTATTTTTAAATTAAAGAGGTACCTCAGTACTCAACTACTTCATAATTCATTGAATTTGGTACTCAGTGCATTTTAGAGCAAAAATCTTGCCCTGGTACTCATTTTTTTCCCAGTACTCGACATGCAAGGTACAATTTGCTGGCACCCACTGCCTCATGACTTGTTACTCCTTCCAGCTGAAATAAAGAGTTATGTGGTAGGTCACATGGTTTGCTCTGAATTCATTGTTTTTAGTACTCATTGTATCTCCTGGAATGAATCCTGGGTAAGTAACGAGGTACCACTGTATATTGTATTTATGGATTCTGACTGAATCAATAATTCTTACCAGTTGCTAGCCTTACCCAGTGTTCCCCAGGATTCAACATAATCTGTGATCCTAAGGTCTCCTTTGCTGGTTCTGATTTGGAGAGATTGTATCCCTTCCCCTGCATCAGTTAAGGATGGAGTAATTTCACTGAGACAGAATTGTTATATAAATACTAAACAGGTACCTCCCAGTGTCATGACTGGGAGAAGAACAGTACTATTGACTTGAAAAGGCAGAAGGAAAAATCCCAAGACAGTCCTTTAAACCCAAGGACAGTTGTATTCTGCAACAGACAGAACTGTGTACAGGGGGCTTCTTTCTGGTCTGCAGTAAAGTAACCCACTATAATAAATTTGTGAAGTTTCTGCTTTTTTAAACGAGCATGACATTGAGTTTTGGGAGAGTTGAGATTTATTACCGTTCCCATGTGAAATCTGATATCGTGGTCAGAAGTAGGTCTTAATGAACAAGAGAAACAAAGAGCAATTTTTTTTATGCATCTGGGAGGGATCCTCTGTGGAGATTGGATGTCAAGCCCGAAATTGACATAAGTGTAGACATTTTAGTTAGTCTTAGTATATATTCTTTTTCTTACTTTCTCTGTGGTAGTCATGGGGGGAAGGGGTTCGGGCTTGACACATTCCTAAGGGGGGGAGGAGTGGAGATAAAGAGAATTGTTTTGGCTAGGTGATCTTTCTTCCTGTGGGAAACGAGCTGTCTTTGCTGGCGCCCCTTGAGGTGGAGATTTATGACATCAAGAAACGTTAAATTACTTCTATTGGAGAATGTGACTTATGGGGGTTGTTTCTAACTTGTAATATTGTAGGGCTAATTCCGGGTTGTGTTAGATCTGGAATTACCGTGGACTTTGCCAATTTGATGCTTTCCTAAGTAAAAGAAATCTTTTTGAAAGATGGATTTGTACTTTTCTTTTTAAATGGATTTCATCACTTGGAAACCTGACATTGGAATTTGCTGAAGTCAGATGGGACGTCAAAGGAGGACAAATGACAAAATAAGCTTTGTGCCA
This sequence comes from Bungarus multicinctus, assembly GCA_023653725.1. NCBI lineage: Eukaryota > Metazoa > Chordata > Lepidosauria > Squamata > Elapidae > Bungarus > Bungarus multicinctus. The sequence continues at coordinate 18,670,621 of CM042848.1, read as the reverse complement.
TTACAACACACTCTGTCCCTTTTGCATATGCACTGTGACACTACACATACACACCAAAGATACAGAGTTGCACCATAAGTTTAAATTGTTTGAATACTGGAAATGCTTGTGACAAGAAGTACTCAAATGTGTCCATCCTCCAATATTTTCAACCTATATATTAGCATAGATGTTCCAATTCTCTCTCTATCAAAACCGATGTAACTGTTTCATTCTAACTTATAATATGATATGTCAGTATGATATGTCTTTTATGGATTGCTGGCATACTTTGAAATGAAACTCTTGCATTCTAAACTTTCATTTGAAAGTTACTTTCAAGTCACCTCACACTTGTTATCTCAGTCTACACATCCACCATATATGATTCTAGCTTAAAATTGTGGATGGAATCAAACTAATATTGACCAGGTTCAATAAGTATACTTCTAGCAAGATGGTACTATATTTAGTATTGCATATGGGAGGTCATTTACAAATGTCTTTCATCTGAGCCAAATTTCAATCTCCTATTGTTTGTCCAAAACAGATAATAGTGGAGAAGGAAACATTGAAATACCTTTATAGTGGAATTATTGTTCCGTTGCAGTCAGCCAGATGTTCAGACTGGATTTGGCATTTTTGTCTACCTATGGAGTCCTTACCAAGGACCCAGGATAGGCAGATCTGGATGTTTGATGGTGTTACAGAGATCGTCGCAGGATGGAAGCTGTTCCAAGTAAAGCTGCCTTCTGCTATTGACTGATAATGAATGTGTCAATGCCAGTAGTGTTAAAGTGGTGCTCAGCTGTTTTGGGATTGCACTCAAGGCACCTATTACTATTAGTACTAGCTTTCCTTTCTTTTGCCAAAGTCATTCTATTTTTATTTGCAGGTCTTTGTATTTTACTACCTTCTCCAGTTCTTTCTCTTCTGTTCTGCTGTCTCCAGGTACTGCCCAATCCACTATCCAAACTTTTTTGTCTTTCTTATTGACAGTTGTTAACTTTGGGGTCTTAGTGTGTGGCAGGTGCCTGTCTGTTTGAATTCTAGACTCCCAGAGCAATTTAGCTTCTTCATTTTCTATAACTTGCTCTATTTTATGCTCCCAGCTGTTGCTTGTAGACAAATGATATTTCTTGCAGATCTTCACTGTACTGTTGTTGCAGCTTTGTCATGCCATTTCTTGTAGGCAGTCTGTGCGATCTCTTGAAGCAGCTAATCAGGTGGTCCACTTTTCTTCAGCTTCTCTGCACAGGCGACACTTGTTGTCTATTGATGTCTTCTCAATTTTGGTTTTATTATTTATTTATTTATTTATTTATTTATTTATTATTTACATTTATATACCGCCCTTCTCCCAAGGGACTCAGGGCGGTGTACAGCCCATCTAAAACCCACAAATATACAAAAATTTAAAAACCTATTAAATTAATTGGCTGATTACTGAGACTAAAAAGACCCCGCCCCCCCCTCTTAAAACCCCAATTTAAAATTAAATATTATGGAGACCAAATTAAAACCATTATCTCAGCCCAGGCCGGGCCTGCTCAAAGAGCCAGGTCTTCAACGCGTGCCTGAAGGCCCTCAGGTCCATGCCGGTACGGAGCTCCGGTGGCAGAGTATTCCAGAGGGCGGGGGCACCCACAGAGAAGGCTCTACCCCTCGGCGCCGCCAGACGACACATAGCGGCCGACGGCACCCGGAGCAGACCCTCTCTGTGGGAACGCACCGGCCTGTTGGAGATCACTGGCAGAATGCGGTCCTGGAGGTAACCTGGTCCCATGCCATGGGTCGCCCTAAAGGTCAAAACTAGAACCTTTTCTATACACAACACTTAGTCTCTTAAGGTTTGGTCTTGTGCAACCAGAATTAGCCCTTTGGTCTTTTTCTTCAACTTTCCTGCTCTTGGCCATTGCCATATCTTGTTATTATCGGTTCTCCCTGCTATTTTTTAAATGTACTGGCCATGTAATGCTTTATCTTCCCATGCCTCCATTCTATTCTTCATTTGGTCTTTCTTATAATCCAGTTTGGTCTCTTCAATAGTCGGTAAGCCTTCCTGGTATGTAGCTTCCTCACTGTTCTTCAGATATTCTTCCAATGCCTCTTTTTCTTCTTTAACCATCTGATGTATTATTTTATTTAAGAATATTATTATTGTTGTTGTTATTGTTATTGTTGTCAGTAGTAGTAGTAATAGTAATAGTAGTAGTAGTATTTGCTACCTGTCTATTCTAGGGGCCTATTCTAGGTAGGTCACAACAATAAAAAATTAAGGAACAAAAAAGGGAAATTAAGCAAAGCAAGAGTAAAATAATAGAATAAAAGAAACAAGGAAAAAGAAAAAAGAAAGTATATCTAGATATGACTAGAATGCAGATCAGTGTGAAGGCCATTAGCTTAATAGTGAATAGGAAGACAAAACTGTCCCCTGTGGATATCATCTCCATGTTTTGTGATATTGCAGAGATAAATAGCCATTATGCAAAGTACACACTTAACAAATGGACCATCATCCATTTCTTATGGCAAATCTTATATTCTCCTCCTCCATCCTAATTCTGCAGTAAATATTCATAAGAGGAAAATCAAACTATGGTTGACTGTATTTCTTAGAAATTGTTCCTATGGCTATTACATAAAGCATAGTATCTTACTGAAACACTTATTCCTTTTTCTGATATATCGCACATATTTTGCATAGCTGTGTAATACTGTTCCTAAACAGACAATTCCCAGATTCTGTCATATACAGGGCCAATAAAGCAATTAATAAACAAAACTACTTTGTCTTCTCTGAATTTTTAAAAGATATGATCCGAATGCAAAAGGCTACCTTACTCATCAAGATTTCATGCAAAAAATGGGTGTGGAGAATATACCTCCTGAGAGTGGCTTCAATAAACCGTTTTCAGCTGATAACTACCCACACTTTATGGAACATTACAAAAGAGATGAAAAGAAACACGTTGACATCAATGAAATCATAAATAAGATCAGGTAACTTTTCTTGATCATTATTCTTATATATTTGAGTTGAAGAGGAATGTATCATACCAGTGGAATAATTGGGTCATTTCATTGATTTTTCTGGAAGCCCCTTTAAATGGCTTTGTATGTTACTTTGACGGTGAAGCAAGTAATTAATATTTCTGTTGTTACTTCAGTCAGTGCCACGATAGTATTTCATATTTTTTGGGGTGCCTTCAAGCCAATATTTCATTCCTGGTGACCGCTTGGACTAGTCCCTACAGTTTTCTTGGCAAGGTTTTCAGAAGTGCCTTGCCATTGCCTGGTTCCCAGGGCTGAGAAAGAATGACTGGCCCAAGGTCATCCAGTCTGAATTTGTGCTTTAATCACTATACTAAGCTGGCTCTCATTTCATTAGAACAAAAAATAAATCCCAGTTTGTCAGTCCAGATATTGTGCACTATATACAGGTTTGTATTTTCATTTTCACAGAAATCAATGTATCATCCATATAGTATATGTACACTGAATCTTGCCTAAGTTTGCTCAGATCCTCATATCCAAATATATTTTGCCTTAAATTACTTACCTCTTTGCAGTGCCTGTCCAATTCTCTCATTGTCATCTATCTCTATAATTCTTTATCTTTCAACCTCTTTACTCTCTGTATCTCTCTTTATCTACTCTATCCATTAATCATTCCTCTAGTGGCCATTTTCATAGAAAGAAAGATTTTAGATTTTCCCATTCCTAGAAACATAATTGCAGATACTTATTTCTGTCAATCTTAAGATGTTATTTCTTAACCTCGGCAACAGTGTGGATGCACTTCAACCCCCAGAATACCTCAGTTGACATGCTAGTTAAGGAACTGTGAGTTGAAGTTCACACATGGTGGCTTGGCTATCTTTTAATGCTCCTTATATCATTGTCTGTTCTGTTTCACTACAAAACCAAAATTGAGCTACCCTATTCTCCTTCATTAAAAATGGAAAAAAACAAAGAGGAGACTCCCTAAAGCATTTTAATAGTCTTTGTTGTTCTGCAATACAATGGATCTTCCTTCCTTCAGCCTCTATAATACAGAGAAACCTTCTGTAAATTGCTGTTCTTCCCATTCTGCCCAAATGGTTTATAAAATATGTTTCTTAGCTTATAGTTTTCTCAGAATTTAGCTGACAAAGGCTTCTGAGAAACTTTGAATTCAAGAAAGAGGCAATTTGGATGTATATATTTTTCTTTTGTTTTAGCTCAAAAGGAACAAATATCCCAAATTAGAAACCTTTATAAAGGGATTGTCCTGTATTTCAAGAGAAATTCAAAACATTGGCAAGTGAAGTGATATTTTTAAAAACATGTTTTGTTTTGGCAGCCTGGCTAAACCCATAGTTTTCAACATATACTTGGTACTTTGGATTTTAATTTTTATTTTTTGCCATGATTGGAATAATTACTGCTTGGCAACCATTTACTCAGTCTAAGAAATGGCACACTGTCTTGATTTTCTAAAAATAAAGAGAGAAAGTAGATGTTTTTTTTTTCATTGTTAGCATGTACTAGATAGTTTTCAATCAATGCAGCCAGCATTTTAACTGCTTAGGCATGTCTCATGCATCCAAAAAGATACAGGAGTTTTGCTGCTGATGTCATATTGCATTTTAAATTCGCGTTCCCAAGCTTTCTGATTTTGTAAACTGGCAGGAGCGGGGAGCGGATGGTTCCTCATGAATGTAGGTGAACACATGCATGCAGTCTATTTATGCAAGCGGTGGCCACACCAGTGGAGTTTTGCACAACGCATGTGTGCCCGCCGCTAATTCAAGTGCAGCTGCATGCATGCGCATGCGCACACCTGCCATTTCTGCAGCCCGGGAGGTTGGGGTCTCCTATTTTAAATCTTAAGATACTGTTACAAATCAGAATTCATTATTATTGAGGAAGAGGATACTCGGCATTTATTGATGTTCTTTCACATCTCCAAAACATCTCTAGAAAGGCTGAGTTGAAGAGGATTAATAGCATAAGCACTTAGACTTATATACCGCTTTACAGCCCTCTCTAAGCAATTTACAGAGTCAGCCTATTGCCCACAACAATCTAGGTCCCCATTTTGCCCACCTCGGAAGGATGGAAGGCTGAGTCCATCTTGAACCGGTGAGACTTAAACTGCCACATTGCAGGTAGCAGAATTAGCCTGCAGTACTGCATTCTAACCACTGTGCCATCACGGCTCTTAACCATGGCCACTTGAAAATGTGTGGACTTCATGCTGGCTGGGGAATTCTGGGATATGAAGTCCACACATCTTCAAGCAACCAAGGTTGAGAAACATTACCTTAAGTTTTACAGATGCTGATGGAGTATTTTTTAGCCATTAAACTTCTCTGTACCTATCGAAGAGGAGGCCCCATTTTGGTATGTGGCTTCCATACAAAGCACAGTGTGGTTCTTGAACCAATTGAAATTATATACCCCTGAGTGACAGGATGGCATGTATGAGATACACATATTTTTTACGCAGTCCATCAGCATTTTCTTTATGTCTAACGTGTGATAGAGAGGTGATGTGAGATAATAGGAGTTTGTCTCAAGTCACTAGATGACTTGGATGTCTGTGTGAAAGGGGCAATATCCTAGACATCATGAGATGATTATGGAAATTATGTAATGTATGTTGCTTGTGGGATGATGTTGGCTTCTACTGAATACCATGTAAATTCACCACTGCTGTAAATTTGAGCACTTCATCATCTCTTGAACTGCCACTTTATATCCCAGTTATATGATATAACCAGTTTCCACTGAAGTTGTAGAAAAGGAGTCTTCTCCTACCTATTCCCTATTTGCTCTTTTTCCCGTCTATTAGAAGAATCTAAGGAAGAGAAGAAGATGTAACTTCTGGAAGAAAGGCTGTTAGCTATAAATGCTTAATCAGCTCATCAGGTCAACCAGAGTTTGATCTGTGTTGTAGCCTTTGAAGAAGCCTTGGAAAAATACATTTGAGGCAAAACAGATGAATTTAGTTTCTGTACACGTCACAGAACGTGATGTGATGTAATGCAGATTCACACATGCGTCTCCATTACACACATGGATTCTCTACCCACACAGAACAGAATAGCAGAGTTGGAAGGGACCTTGGAGGTCCTCTAGTCCAGCCCTCTGCTCAAGCAGGAGACCCTACACCAAGGGTCTTCAAACTTGGCAAGTTTAAGACTTGTGAACTTCAACTCCCAGAATTCCTTAGCTAACATGAATGGAGGAGGAATTCTGAGAATTGAAGTCCACAAGTGTTAAAGTTGTCAAGTTTGAAGACCCCTGCCCTATACCATTCCAGACAGGTAGCTGTCCAGTCTCTTCTCTTGCTTGCTTCTAATCGTTGACAGATTCGTTGCTTGATAATCTTTTCCAGGATCTTCCCAGGTAGTATCAGGCTGACACTCTTCTTTCTTCCAACCTCAAACCTGTCAATAAAAGAAAGAAACATTTAGTTAAAGATGCTTCCATTAATGGCTATCACAAGCTCCACCATGTCCCACTTCTGTGTCACTTGTACTCACTAGTTGGTATCCTCCCTCTTGATGCAAAGCCCATCCTCTGGCTAATACTGTAAAATGGAATGAATATTTTTAGGATTTTGCATCTGTAAGTTAGAGCAGTGTTTCTCAACCTTAGCAACTTTAAGACATCTGGACTTCATCTATGTTGGCTAGGGAATTCTGGGAGTTGAAATCCAGACATCTTAAATTTGTTAAGGTTGAGAAACATTAAATTAGAGTGTCAATCTTGGACCGAAGGCATCAAAGATCCTGTTTATCGTGGGGAAGCCCAATCTTATTAGGAGATCCCATGATTTTACTTATTCCCATTATTCCTATTGGATTTGTATTACTGAAATGAGCATCAGTACTATTATCAGCTTTCAGGCACTGGAGGCAGGTAGGCTGAGGCTGTAGCATTATATTTTTAATCATAACATCCATCGCTCTTGCTACTACAATGACATGTGAGTATTCAGCAGCACAAAGTTGAAATTCCCTTTTCTCTTATTTCTCATCGCTTTGATAATCAAGGAAAAAGAAGCATGGAAAAGATATAACAATAAAGGTTTAATAATAAAGACATCATTAAAGCAGTCTCAGCTACTAATCCTATCTCTACAATTTTATCAATCTCTACTTCATAACCAGGATGTCAAACTCATGATGTAACCATGCTGCCTAATGCTGACTCTGATTTTTTTTATCTAACTATTATTTTTCAGACCACTTTTTAACTTTCATGGAACAGTATATGTTCCCTTTGCATGAAGTATATGATCTTTTAAACAGGGTGAAGCCTGGAGTTTTCTGGTCTCCTTCCAGGGAGTCATTGACTGGATTATCAATGAGCAGATAGAGCAATATTTGAGCAGGCCATCTGTTTTTCTGTTGCTAGAGTGTCCTTCTGTCAGGCAAGGATATGGCCCAACCTTCTTAAAGCACTATTATGTTGATGCCCATGGGAGAGCTGAGGCTTATATCCACCTATTTCCATTAGATGCCCCAGTCTTCAGCTTGGCAAGTTTTCTAATGATCCTTTTGTGCGATGCACATAGACTGTGAGAAAGAAAGCCTGTTTTTTCTGCAACTCTGGTGCTTTGAATAGTCTTCTCTCCATTCACATAACAAACCTACCCTACTTCCTCCTTCCAAGTGCCTGTTTCTGCCAATACGGGTTTTTTTTTGCACACGGTTCTGGGAAATTGAGGAGAAGAAACTCAGGAGTACATATGCTGTTGGAGTGTGCTTTCTACCAAAAATCTCCCTCAGCTCTGGAAGATTCTAAGAGGCTTGCAGACTGACACAGAAACCAAATGGGTAATGTTTACATAAGCATTTTATGCTGTCCAGGCAGTTTAGAGTTAATGGGAATTGGATAATTAGGTAGCAGTTGTGAGCTGTCCCCTTAAGGGAATGCATCATGGTAAATGCAGTTAAGGTATCCTGGGAAATGTAGCCCATGTCACGTGATCACATCTCTAATCCTGATTGGTCACTAAATTGACCCTCGATGGGTTGGGGCAATTTTCCTCACCCTTGACTGAACTCACAGACTCGTGGTAACTGTTCTACTTCTATCGCTACGAGATGAGGGAAAAAGGATAGAAGATAATCATCTTTTTACCTACAAGGCAGATATGCAAAGGATTGGTCATTAAAGAAGAACTTTGTCACAAATGTGAGTTATGAGGATACCTAATAAACCAATAAAAGTACTTTGTTATGGACGTTTTGTTGAGTTTATCTATCTGCATCTGTACAGAAGACAAATCTACCACTGTACAAAATACAGAACACATTTGGAGAACCACCACCGCAAGCAAGCTACCATGTCCCATTCACACAAGCTCAACCAGGCTTACTAATTCATAAGGAATTAGTACTGCATCTAAACTTTATAGCTGAGGAAATAGAGATTATTTTTTTAATGAGAAAGTATAACTGAAACTTGACTTGCTTTCAGAGAGAAGTATCATGAGTTCTCCCAAGACTTCCACAGGGCCTTCTTGCAACAGGATAAACACAAAGAAGGCTGCATATCGGTGGATAACCTACGTAAGATACTGGAAGACTTTCAGTGTTCCCTTGGCTATGAACAGTACAGTGAACTTCTGTACAGGTTGTTATATTTGACACCGCTTTAATGGAATTAGACTTATTTAGAAAACAACAAACTGTTTGTACAATCCGCAGACTTAAGAACTTGGTTCCAACTGCACTCATGATATCTGTGTTTCACTGCCTAGGGCAGGGGTCGCCAACCTTTTGGACCTCAGGGATCACAAAACTCATAATTTTAAATCCTTCGTACCAGGGACCCTGGGAAAACCCCAAAAAAGTCTGCAGGAAAATTCCCCACCCCGTTTTCCTACCAATTGATCATTCTTTATTTGGGATCGCAGGATTTCATCTCCAGCTCCATTCTTTGGAGGGTGAGGGGTGGGGAGAGACTTTTAGCTTCATGCAAGGAAAGCAGCAGAATCAGCAGAAGTCTTTCTTTCTCTCCTCCAAATTCCACCAGGAATGAGTCTTTGTGAGTCTTGTAGCACGGGTGCAGCCTCTTGGAGCAGGATGCCTTGCAGGGTCCCAAAGACTCATTTCTTGCTATTTTCCTTCCATGCAGCCAAAAGCAGAAGAAGAAAGAAGCAGAAAGAAGCAGCCTGGTGGCTAGGCCCATGGGGTGAATGGGGCAGGTTCCCCCCATCCACCCTTTCCCCCTCCCCTCACTACTTTGTGTTGTTCAGAATGCAAGTGACGCAAGCCTTGTGTTCCCGCGGGCCATGTGGGCAGCGCAGCCTTGTGTTCCCGCGCAGCCTGGATTAATTGCTTTAGGGGGTGCTTTGGGGGTGACATTTCTCTGCAGACCACCAAAGTTTTCTCGCGGACCACCAGTGGTCCCCAGCCCACTGGTTGGCAACCACTGGCCTAGAGCAGTGTTTCTTTACCTTGCTAACTTGAAGATGTATGAACTTCAATTCCCAGAATTCTCTGTTCTGGGAATTAAAATCCACACATCTTCAAATTGCCAGGGTTGAACAACCCTGGCTTAGAGAATTAGACCATCAGTCATCTGTTTGCCCTTGAAAAGTATGAATCTACCAGTTTATTGATATTTCATAAGAACAACTGGAATATATTATTTCACTAATAGATTAACATATGCCACAAATAAATTTTTCAACTGTGCATACTGTTTGTGACCTTTGTCCTATAGACGTATTTGCACAATTTCAGCAAATCTCACTTTATGGTGTTCAAGTGTAAGGCCCTGCAACAAATTAAATATCTTAAGAAAGTAGTCAAATTATCTTTTCATTTAATTTCGTGATCAGTTTTAAACATACTGCACAAAAACTGTCGAAAGGAACAGTCCAAGTATTTGCAAAAGTTCCAAAGAGAATGCTTTCGCTTACTGTGGTTGGTCTGATAAGAAATATTCTTTTTTATTTCTCGTTTCCTGAGACCACGCAGTAATAATAATCTATTCTTAAACTATTGTGGAAATACATGCATTTTGTATAGCAAAAGAACCTGAAGCTTTTTGAATGAGCCCAATAGTGATAGCTAATTGAAGCAAACAACACAAAGGAACTGTTAAAAGTAAAATACACTTACCTTTCTGTGCTAAAGTAGGCTTAAAATGGCATAAATTATTCAAGAATATGAGATTCAGGCAAATTTCACTCCCAAAGGAGTGAAATTCCAAGATGTATTTCTTATTCTGCTTTTAGAAAGATGACTGGAAAGAGAAGCCAAACCTAAACAAAATCTTTTCACTTTACCTTAAATCGAGTGATTATGCTCCTTTGAATTAAGCTTGTAATAAGAATTTCTGCTGCCTGCTCCTTTCCTCAAAGACTTTTTGATGATAAATACTTCCATTCATTGTAATTTTTTGCAAACTAGTCCTTTCTAGACCGAAAAGAGCCTTTTCTCTCCACCACCCTGCCTTAAATAATAGAGCAGATTAGCATATGCATTTGGTTTTATTACTCAAATGTTAATACCAACATGGCAATTTATTCCTCCCACTGAAGTGTGTTGATTATTTCCTTTCCCACTGTGTCTCTGGTATTTGAGCCAGCTTGACACAGGCCTATGGTAAGCATTGCAGCTGCAAGAGGCAAATACAATGCTCTTTAAAGGGCTATGGGGGGCACAGAGCTGCTAATATTAGGGGCTCTATGTTCTGCTGCTTTTATCTTTTATCTTTTATCTTTTTTTTTTGCATTCTGGCACCTCTTCATTAAATTGGTTTCCCACCCATCTAATATGCTATTCTGGCAACAATCTTTTTTTTTGAAAGAATGCTCTGTTAACTGTCCTTCAGTGAAAACCAAACAAATAAAAGATGCTGTTGGATTGCTTGTTGGTGCAGTCAACATACCCTAAAGAAAGAAATGACCCCAGTCTTCAGTGAAGATGCCCCCAAATCAAGTCTGTTTCCAGGAGAGTGCATGATATCCCCATAAAGGTTGGGGCATCATTTGGAGGTTATTTTTTTTTTCACCTGTTCTGGGATTCCTTAGAGGTGTCCCATCTTCCTGTTGCCATCACTTCACAGAAATCCAGTTTCAGGGTTATGTATCCTAGATGGATTTCCTGTCTATTAAGGTGACTTGCACTTCTTGGATTTCCCACTTCCAGAATCTTGCCCAACTGATTCGGTGTCTCCCAGTCAGCATTCATGCCAAAGGACTAGAACTCATAGCTTCTTGGTTTCTAACCCAGCATCTTAGCCCCTAGATCAGTTTTCCTCAACCTCAGCCACTTTAAGATGTGCAGACTTCAACTCCCAGAATTCCCCAAGCAGCATGGGGAATTCTGAGAGTTGAAGTCTGCACATCTTAAAGTGGCTGAGGTTAAGAAACATTTGGCCCTACACCAAACTGTCTCTCAGTTTAATGGACAACTTTATCTTTGGATCCAACCATTAGTCACTGATAGGTCAGTGATGGTGAACCTTTTTGTTGTGGTGGGCCGAAAGCACGCAGGCGCGCAATAGCACGTGTCCGTGCCAACACTCACAATGCAATGCGCCCCACCCCCACTGCGCATGCGTGTGCAACATCCCCTGCCCCCTTACCTGCACTGCGCATGTGCGCACCTCCCAGCTGATTTTCAGCCTCCCAGAGACTCAAGGGAAGCCTCTGCAGCCTCCGGAGGCCGAAAAATGGGCTTCCCTCGAGCCCCCGGGAGGCCGAGAAAGGCCTCAAACCGGCCAAAAATCAGCTGGGAGGTGCACATGTGCACAGTGCAGGTAAGTTTGCCTGGGGCTCACGTGCCCGCACAAATAGCTCTGCGTGGCACCTGTGGCACACGTGCCATAGGTTCACTATCACGGCCACAGGTACTTAAGTTTAGGTTCAGTTCTTTTTATTTTCAGGATTTTTATCCAGCATCCTATTCCAGGAGAGATGCAGGACAGAAATTCAAAAGCTAAACAATCAGATTAAATATATGCAAATAGATAATTGCTTATTTCCTAGTATTGTAGCTGCGCGCTAAGAAAAACAAAAACAAAACACAGCCTTCAGCTGGCAGGCAAGAGATAAATATGACTGCCAGTGCTAGCTAGCCATGTTTGCAGCCCTCAAACTGCATCAAAACTGCTACTGCATTATTAACAATTATTTTAGAAGTAATATTTGGGAAATAAATCTTCAGCCTTGTTTTTCCCTCCTCAGTTTAGGAATTCACATACAGGAGAACAAGCTCTCGTATTTTGATTTTCTAAGAGTTATTGATGACCGCGCGGCATTCAGATACAAGAAAAGACATACTATGCCCCCCATACCACCGATCAGCTTTGTGCAACTCAGCATAGATGAGGCTATGGCTAAAATAAAGCAGATGGTTACGGATTCTTCTGATTTGCTGTACAAGGTGAGTGCTGTGCAATTGCTTCCGTGCCCACCATCCATGCCCATATGGAGAAACATAAAATTCTGTGACCCAACTTGTGTTTCAAGGAGACCCCAAGCACATAGGAAACTGGGCCAGGGCAATGCATAAAAAGATTCCAGAAATGGGGCCAAAAAGGTGGTCTCCGGCACCCAACAAGGTTGCTTGTTTGTGTTGTGTCTAAGGAAGTAGGCGTATTTCTCACCCTATCGCACAATGGTACCTTCTCAGATATGGAACGCCCCACTGAATCCTGGATAAAAGGGATATTCATGTCTGCTTTCCTTTGGGAAGACCACCCAGAGAGACAAGACCATGCCTCTTAAGACTATGAAAACACCCATTACTTCTAAACAGTTGTTAAAGTAATAACTTCAGCTTAAGGCCTAAATTTGTGGGTACTTGTGATGTTCTGCTCCCGTTGAGCCATTTCATTGCCAAGCTTCCCAGTTCATGAAAATCAGTTGGAGGTGAGGAAGAGAACAAGTGTCTAATTCAGATTGTATCATGCTGAACCAAAAATTAAAACGTGATGACACGGAGCCATTTCTCTTAGTTCGGTGAAGGGATGCTGTCTGTTTTGCATTTGGTCATTAGTCAAGAAGAGGATGGAATCCGTTTGTAGAAACTGGAAGATTTTCTTCCCTTTGTTACAAGATATCATAGAATCTGAAAACCATAAGACAAAGCAAGGGGCCTTGGTGTGCAGGCTGTTAATCATCTAGCACTTAGTGCAAACTGCCTGCAATTAGTGCAGGCTCGAATCCCACCAGGCTCAAGGTTGACTCAGCCTTCCATCCTCTCGGGGTAGGTAAATTGAGGACCCAAGATTGTTGGGGGCAATAAGCTGACTTTGTAAAAATGCCGCTTGGGGGGGCCAAAAGCCCTAGAAATAAGCAGGCATATACAATGGAGTGAAGGCTATTGCCGAGCACTTAGCATGGTGCTCCATAGACTGTAAGCCGCCCTGAGTCTCCGGAGAAGGGCAGCATATAAATGCAAATAAAAATAAATAAATAAATAAATAAATAAAAATTATTGAGGCCCCATTAGTCTAGTACAGGGGTAGTCAACCTTTTTATACCTACCGCCCACTTTTGTATCTGTTAGTAGTAAAATTTCTCTAACCACCCAACGGATCCACAGGTAATCGTGATTTATAAAGTAGGGGATAAAACCCCTACAGCCCACCATGAAAGCTGGAACACCCACTAGTGGGCGGTAGGGACCAGGTTGACTACCACTGGTCTAGTATATCAAGCATAGTATATCAGCTACTTTATTATTACTAGCAATAGCACTTAGACTTACATATCGCTTCACAGAGCTTTACAGCCCTCTCTAAGCATATTGCCCCCAACAATTTTACAGATTTTCTTCATCTACTTAAGTCACTGACATAGGAAGGCCTTGTCTGCCTGTATAGCCTAGATTAGAATAAACTCCCACAAAGATATCCCTTTTGTTCCTGTTTAATGACATGCAGGATTTTTTTAAAGCAACAGAACAATTCAGTAATTTGTTTTAACACCGTAATATTTGTCTAAGTCCCCAGAGTGTATATGTTGTATGTATTATGTATGTATATGTATATGTCTACTAGGGCTGTGCAAGTTTTCAAAGGGGAGCTTGCTTCAACCAAGATTCATTTAGAGGCCCTCAAAAATGGTATGGGGTTGCTTGGCATTCTCTCTCCTTCAGCCAAAAAGTCTGGTTCAGTGAGTTCCATGCAGGAAGGTTGAAAAATGGAAGCTCAAGTAGTGTCCGGCAAACCAGTCAATTTCAGCAAATGCTGTGCTGTCCCCTGAGCATGAGGCAGGCTGTCCAGAGTGGGCATCCCTTGTCACATGCCAAAGACCTTCCAGACTAGAGGACCTCAGCACACGGGAATCCTGCAGCATGTGCCAGTTCTGCATGGCCAGTGTCATGCCCTTGTTGGAGTCTGATTCTGAGGGGGAGATTGAGCAGCTGACAGGGAGTGGGAGTGTGACTCCGGTGGTTGTGGAGGAAACGGGGGAAGGGCATTCAGAACGGCTGGGCATTCAGAGGAAGATCCAGGGCCACCCCCTCTTCATCCCAGGGCACGCAGGGAGGAACGGAGAAGGGAGCAACGTGGCTTGCGAGAGAGAAGAAGGTCCTGATCCCTTTCATTGGTTGCAGCTGGGAGAGCAGGATATAAGTGGGGTGTTTGCACATGGCTCCTTGCTGGAAGCAAAGCATGCATTATCTTTGTTGAGGCTTATCTGGGTTTTAGCGTCCTCCCAACTGTGGGTGCTGCGTTATCCTTTGAAAGTCTGCAATTTATCATTCTGGCCTGCCGTGTTAATTACTTCAGTGTGGTTTGTGTTGGTTTTTTTTATTTCTAATTATCTTTACTTTGGGTTCGGACTGCATTTCTGCCCTTCGTAGACTGTTTTTTTGAAGAGTTTGTTATCCAGCCGAGGATAATTGGACATTGGGGCCAAGTTGGAGGCATTAAAGGGAATTTATTCTACTTTTGTGACTTTATTATTTTTGGGTCACACCCCTTTGAGTCATCACAGCCAGAAAGCGCTTCAGCCATTGCTGGGAGAGAAAACTGAGGGAAGCTCCTGACATGCCACACACCATCAAACAAAACATCTCGCTATTTCATTGGCACCCACAGGGCTGAATGTTAGAGTGGGCCCAAGCCACCCATTCTGCTGAGAGAAAAGTTCTTTGAAGATGGGCTCCAACCCAAATTCAGAAGCCTAAACCTCTGGTCCTGGTGACCGACCCAGATTGCATCCTGCAACATTATTCTGGGACACATATATTTGCCTTCATTCATGGACCCAAGTTTCTTTGTACAGGCCTATACATCTGCCAGGAGACCTGTGCTCACAGACAGTTAATCTAAATCAATGCAATGTCCAAATTAAATGAATGGATGTTTAATTCCCACATGTTTAGAAATGCATTCAGGAGAGTCCCCCAGCTGTTCTGCTGTTCAAAGCTCTCTCCATCTTTCAGTGCCTAGTGCTCTCTGCCTGAGTTGGTTGCTATAGGCAACTGTTGTAAACAGCCATCCCGCCCCTACTAGGCGAGATAATCCTGCAGGGAGAAAAGGCTGTGGAGGCAGCTCATAAAGTGCTGGGACGAGAATTCACAGGGTTCTTTGCACAATTTGGTGTGTTACATATTTGTTGAAGGAAAGAAGGTTGCATGCTCTCTCTCTTATTCTTAACATTCTGTATGAGGTCTTTCTTACAGAGGAATAAGATTGTCTCAAACCAGCTTCTTTTCTTTTTAGCTACTTTGCTTGTTTCTTCCTCACAGGCCTTCTCGGCTTTTGATAAAGACCGTACCGGGACAATTTCAACCCTCGACTTCCGGCAGGTGCTGCACCATTTCTGTTTCACGCTTTCGGAAAAGCAGTTTAACCATCTTCTGAAACTGCAGCGACTTCGCGGCGAGCACTCCATTGACTGGAAACATTTCCTGCAAAAATTCAACCTCCTCTCAGAGGTAAGAATGTCAGTCACTTCTACCGTGCGTGAGAGGGAAGAGCAGTGGAAGCAACTGGATCAGAAACAGCTTTATTGTGCAATGGGTTTATTGTGCGTGCATTTGAGAAATGAACAATATTGGTCTGTTTCCAAAATGGCTTGCACACACAAGGCCATTTCAAGAAGCAAAACTGACCCTTGCAAAAGCATTATTCCTTACTTATTCTCTAGCCTTTCCAATCCAAAGCACAATGGGGGGGAGGACGTTGTCCTTAAACTTTATCAAGCATTCCCTGGGTTTAAATAAATGGGATGCAATTTGTCTGGATGGGAGGGGACTAATCCAGGTTATATGTATTTATATGTCTGGATATGTTCAGGGAAAAGCCTCCTAATAATACATGTGGAGGCAAGACCTATTCTTCCCTTGAACTGTTTAGGGGACAAGTGGAAATTTATTCCCATCAAAGAGAAACAGATCTCTGGACCTCTTCCCTATTCCAATCTCTTTAAAACAGGGATATTTTTTACCTATTTCCTTCACTTGAATGGATGTCCTGCTGAAAGCGTACTAAAAGGCTATACAGCTTCTCACCCCCACCAAAGGCCACTCTACTTCCTAGCCTAGAAAACCTGGACATCTATATATATAAAAGCAAAATGCCACTCATGCATCATCACAAAACCTCCAGAACCGTAAAGCCTACAAACTTGAAAGATGACATATATATTCCTCTTGGTTTCTAGCTGCTCACTAAAAAAGGATTTTTCAAAATGACCATCAGAGCCTTAAGTATTTTGTATATTGTTATTAACATGCTCTGATGCTAAGGAGTTCTGCTCTCTCTCCCCACTTGAAAAGAAATCTGTTCCATATGCAAAACACAAGCAGAGGAGAGGAGTTTCAGTTTTAGTTTCAAGGCGAAGAGACGCGTGCCTCGATGTGAGCGATATTGAGTTGGCCACGCCCAGTCAATAACATGACCACCAAGCCATATCCACCTAGTCACATGACCACCTAAGCCACGCCCACCACCTAAGCCACGCCCACAGAACCGGTTGTTAAAATTTTTGAATCCCACCCCTGCCCAGGTTCCTTGCTGTCTCCTCCTTGCTCACATAGCAAATACTGCTTCAGCCCTCAACTCTCTCACACACTGACAGGATGCTAACCAGATGAATACCGATGGATGCTGGTAGGCAGAGGCACAATATCCCCCCCCCCTCTTATTTTCCTCCCCAAAAACTCAGCCCGATCACATAGTTTCATAGCGAAGCACGGGTATAGAGCTAGTATATACTGTATATAGTAAAGTTTAGTATATTTAGTAGTAGTATATACTACTAAAACTCTTGTGATTGCTTGATTGTTTGTAACCTTCAATTGGATGAAATTGTATTAGAGGGCACTAATTTTTGAATCAACTTACCTCAGATGGGCTAACTTATAGAATTCATCCAAAATTGGGCCTATGAACTCCTGTGAGATTGAAATTTGGCAAAATTATTTGATCAGTGATGCCATGCCTCTGCGCAGCCACGACCAGCCATACTCACATGACTGACATTTCCAATGCTGTCTCCCAGGAAAGTCAATGGAAAAGCCAGCAGGGTGTTGCTCCCACTGCATTTTAGCCCACCTATGGTCATTCTATTTCTCTATTTAGGTAGGCAAATATCTTTCAAACATTGACCAAATGGTTGTTGCGTTTCCATTAAGGGAATTTTTTTTTTAATTATAAGTCTTAGCCCTATATCTTTCCTAATTACATCAGAAATTAACCCTACACAGGCTAGCATTCAGACATCCCTTCAGAATTCTTCACCTAAGGGAAGACTAAGTTTCCCACCACTTCTGAATTCACGAACCTCAAGAAAAGTTCTGTTCTGTACTTATTAAAGCAAAACCAATAAACCAATAAAAACTCTTTGCTTCCTATACTTGTAGAAATCAGCTGTTCTTTAATCTGAAAAATATGCTCCCGCAGGCTACTACAGTATAGTTTATTTTGGCTGATCCTGGAAAAACTACGAAGGACTGGAGGGGAAAGTCAAGGAAATATCCCAGAATAAGGCAATGGCAACTTCCTTATTATTATTGCTAAGGAAGCTACATGGGAATGTCCAGATAGTTATAAGGGAGCCAACTCACCTTGAGTTAATTTTTGATGAAGTTAGCTAATATTTGGAACGTGATGCAGTAGTTTCGTGTAATTCATGAAATAGGTTATAGGATTAGACTTTACATCGAAGGTTTATATGTCAGATCAAAACTGACTATATCAAGAAGATCTCATCCAGACTAAAAATTCTACTTCCTTCAACCACCAACCATTTTGCCTGAAGGCAATCATGCTGAAAGTTAAAATATCTGGAAAGATTTCTGTTCAGAAAGACTGCTATAAAGCAGTCTTCCTCGGGTATATCCTTGTATACTGTATATGACTTAATGATCCAACTTAATTATTTCAGATTAATGATCCAGGATTCAGCCAAACCCAAACTGAATGTACTTATTTGTATTTGTTTTATTTATTAACAAGGCTTATTGACTGCTTCAGTCTGCTGATTTTGAGCAGCGAAGAATTTCTCAAATACTAATTTGGTACTAAAAACAAAGAGGTATATAATGAAATTAAAAATTAATACATCACAGTGGCACATATGAAACCGAGAATTACATTCAGTGCAATAAAAACAATTTCCTCATCTCCAGGGTGATTCTTAAGTAATATTTTAATAAAAAGTCTGCTGCCTGATAGAAGAGGGAAAGAGCCCTTTTCAGCTTTTAATATGATTGTTGAGATATTTTCCCCATTGATCTGATTTGGGAGAACCTGGTAGCATTGAGTTATGGGGAAGATGAAATAAATATTCCAGTTCCATAGCCATTAACACGAATTAGCATAAGTAACAAAAGCTGCTATTGAATAGGAGGGAGTGATACCTTGTCAGCAGAAAATATCTCCTTTTAGGGAGGAAAAAAGCATTATTAGGGACAGGGCCATGCTAAAATGCCTTTCTGGCATGTTCACTTCCTACATGCAGAGCAACACACTTTTAAAATAAAATTTAAAAGTTTAGTGATGCAATTCCACGTGCAAAATATCCTGGTATCACTTTGCTACCTCACTGGAATGAATCTCCTTGATGACCTGTTCTTGCCACACTTGGTAGAAGACAATTTTCCAGGGGTGGGATACAACCGGTGGTACTACCGATTCGGTGACTACATGCTGCGCGCGCGTTTAAAAACCATCAGCCCTGACAGCTGACAAGCACTGCACGCGGGTGCGCAGTGTTTGAATAGCCTCTTTTTTCCTGCTTTTTCAACCTCAGCTGTGTCGCGCAAAGCAGCTGAGGTTGAAAAAGCAGGAAATAAAGGTCAGGTAAGAGCCTGGGTGGGCCAAACAGCAGCAGACACAGTACCAGTTTGGTGTCTGCTGCCCTTTAGAGCTACTGGTTCTATAGAGCCGGGCAGAACCGGTAGCATCCCACCCCTGCAATTTTCTTACACCCTGCTCTTACCATGAAAATACAGGTAGTCCTTGGCTTGCAACAGCTCATTTAGTGACCGTTCAAACTTAACAATGGCACTGAACAAAGTGACTGGCTTCTGACCATTTTTCACACTTTCTGAGCATTGCAGCATCGCCACGATCATGTGATCAACATTTAAATGCTTGGCAACTGACTCATACTTACGACAGCTGCAGTGTCCCGGGGTCACTTGATCCCCTTTTGCAACCTTCTGACAAGAAAAGTTAAGGGGCAAGCCACATTCTCTTAACAACCGTGTTCCTAATTTAATAAGTGGCAGTGATTCACTTAACAATTGTGGCAAGAAAGGTCGTAAAACGGGGCAAAACTCACTTAACAAATTTCTCCCTTAGCAATATGAGCTCAGTTGTGGTCATAAGTCAAGGACTACCTTCGGACACAGCAACGGTCATAAATATGAACCAGTTGCCATCCCCATCACCCTCATGCCTTTTTTTTCTTTTTAATGCTAAAACATTATTTTTCATTAGCTTCCATTTTGTATGAGGCTCAGTTGGAGTCTGACAAACACACTGTCTACTATACTATATCAGATACTATATCTGTGCAAAGTGGTAAATTAGATTGCGTATTTATTAGAGTTGTGATGTCATCGTGGTTTTGGATTCATTTTGGTTTGAATTACTTCCAAAGTGTTTCTAGTATATTTGCACCTTTAACGTGTATTTAATTTTCAAGCAAGATATGAATTCACCAAAGGAAGTTAGATAGATAGGCATCTTTCTAACACTATAGGGAACCATATAATGATTGAATACTAGCATGGCCAAGGCTCAAAAATCTCTTGAGTCTTGAAAATAAGAGAACTATAAAATGAGCGTTCAGTCTAGCTCGACTTAATTAAAGGATCGGTTGCGAGGTCTTGGATTTCCAGCCAGGAAAAGACAGTACTACTGTCATGCCCCTGTCGGAGTCTGAATCCGAGGAGGAGGAGGACGACGAATAGCTGACAGGGAGTGGGAGTGTGGCTCCATTGGCTGTGGAGGAAACTGGGGAAGAGCAAAGTCCGGCTGGGCAGAGCAGGGAGAGGTAGAACAAAGGAGAGGTAGAACAAGGAAGAGGGAGTTCTGAGGAGGATCCAGGCCCACCGCTTCTTCATCCTAGGGCACGCAGGGAGGAATGGAGAAGAGAGCAACGTGGATTGCATGGCTTATGGGGGAGGAAAGGACCTTGATTCCCTTCATTAGCCACACCTGGGAAGGGAGTTTAAAAGAAATGCATGCTGAGTGTAGCATCTGCTGGGAATAAACATGAGTTTATCTTGTGTTGACTTTGATTATCTACGTTCCTGGCATCCTCCCTACCATGTTGAATTACGGCCGTTCCTTCATGTCTGGAATTCCTTCTCTTGCCCTGCTGGACTAATTACCTCATCTTGCCTTGATTGGACTTATAGTTACAGTTTTTGTTGACCACATTTTGGACTTGATTCTCTGAAGCCAAAGGTTGTTCCTGGGAGAGTTTTTCTCCAGCCAGAAGGTAACCAGGACATTGGGGGCAAATTTGGAACTAACAAAGGGACTCCTACTGCTTATCTGACTGTATTACCTTTGTGCTACGGCCTGGGTCATCACAGCAAATCTGCCATCAGCTGTTGGGTTGCTATGGCTGTTTTGGCCCAGATACTTACAGGGTAGTTATTGTAAACATGAAATGAAATATATTCTGTCTTGAGAAAAATGGGATATACATTTAACGTGTATATTTTTCATAATTCCTAAAGCAGTCTTCTTCAATCTGTGTTCTATAAGTCATGCCTAGCAAACCACAGGCTTTGATCCTACAGGCTTAGAATTATGGGTGTTGTAATCTAACGAACGGGACCTTTTATTTTCTGTTATTACAGACCTGACATTGTAGAGTTCCCTGCAATGTTGGGGGACTTGGCTGTACTATCTCTAAGTTGTGGCTGAATGTCCAGGATTCAGATGGTTCTGAATCTTCATTCAATTCTTCTAATTCCTAAAAGTTTCCCCCCACCTGAACTTGGAACCTTTCCACACAAGATAAGAACTTGCAAGGAATTGGTTGTGTCCTTCAAGAAAGCAGAATCAGCCAACAACTTTCTTCCTCAGCAGTGGGGCAGACACTGGAAGAGGATCAGAATGGTGGTACTACTACCTTTTTGTTTTTAGCATTTTGAAGCATACATTTCTAAATTTAAAAGAATAATCCATGGGGGAAATCCATTTATGTGTAAGGACTGATTTTGCAAATAATATATTTCCTTCAGAAGAATAAGACCTTGAATTGAAAAGGAGCATCCCCTGAAAAAAAGATTAGGTAGAACCTAATCTGCCTTTTTTGGGTATATTTGCAGTGCATTCAACATGACAGTCCCATTTAAAAGGGAAAACCCCAAACTTCCTTTTAAGTAAATAAAGAGAAAACACAATACTTCAATAAATATATCTTAACTCAATAACCTGGGTGACTGTCTAAGAGCATACGAGTGACCCTAATGGATCCAGGCAGAAACCTCTTAATCCAGCATATTTTATTTTTGCAATACTAAATCAGATGCTTTGGTGGGCTTGCATGCAAGAGATGAGTTGGGATTTGGAAGCCAAGTACCCCCAAAATGGAAGTAACACTAGGAGCTCAGTTCATTTAGTGACCCTTCGGAGTTACAACGGCAATGAAAAAATGACTTATGACCATTTTTCACACTTACGGCTTTTGTGGCATCCCCATGGTCATGTGATTTACCAGCTTGACAATTGGTTCATATTTATGATGGTTGCAGTGTTCTAGGACCCACACTGTTTATATACTCTACATAAATGACCTTTGCTATCACCTTATAAGCAACTGCGTGCTCTTCGCGGATGACGTAAAACTATTCAACACCACCGACAGTGCTGAATGGTCAAACAATTGAGAACTCCAAATCTTGACCAACAGATGCTCTGTCCTACATATTGGTAAAAAAAATCAGTGCACCAAATACAAGCTAGGTGGATATGACCTCGTTGATGACCCTCACTCTGTCAAGGAGCTTGGAGTTCTCATATCAAATGACCTATGCGTCACTGTAACAGCATTGCCAAAAAGGCATTAAGAGTTGTAAATCTAATCTTACGAAGCTTCTCCCCCAGAAATATTGAATTGCTAACTAGGGTATACAAAACCTTTGCTAGACCAATACTCGAATACAGCTCATCTGTCTGGAATCCGCACTGTATATCGGACATTAATACAATTGAGCAAGTCCAGAAGTATTTCACGAGAAGAGTACTACACTCCTCTGCTTGCAACAGAATATCCTATATCCCCAGACTTGAAATTTTGGGCTTGGACAACCTTGAACTATGCCGCCTATGGTTGGACTTAAGCGTACTACACAAAATGATCTGCTACAATGTCCTACCAGTCAATGACTACTTCAGCTTCAACCGCAACGATATAAGAGCACACAGCAGATACAAACTCAATGTTAACCGATCCAAACTTGATTGCAGAAAGTACGACTTCAGCAACAGAGTGATCAATGCCTGGAATGCACTATCTGACTCTGTTGCTACATCCTCTAACCCCCATTCCTTTAACCGCAAACTAACCACTATTGACCTCACCCCATTCCCAAGAGGTCTGTAAGGTGCGTGCATAAGTGCACCATTGTGCCTACTGTCCCTGTCCTATTGTCCCCATTTATTTGTATCTATTTCCTGTATTCTTACTCATGTTTATACTTGTACCTATTATCTTGTAAGCGATTGACAAATCAAATTAATAAATAAAATAAATAAAAATAAACACTAGGAGCTCAGTTCTTTTAGTGACCCTTCGAAGTTACAACAGCACTGAAAAAATGACTTATGACCATTTTTCACACTTGAGACTTTTGTGGCATCCCCATGGTCATGTGATTCACCAGCTTGACAACTGGTTCACATTTATGACAGTTGCAGTGTCACAAAAGGTCATGTGATCACTTTTTGCAATCTTCTGATCAGCAAAGTCAATGGGGAAACCCAGATTCCCTTAATAGCTGCAATGACTCACTTAGCAACCATGGCAAGAGAAGTCTTAAAATGGAGCAAAACTCACTGAACTAATTTCTCAAATAAATTCTGGTCTCAATTGTCATAGATTGAGACTTACCTGTATTTAAAATATAAAAATTAAAACTGAGGTATTTGCTGCTGATTCTGTATCTCACCATTGTTTGATAGGATTTTAAACATGTATTACTTTAGGCTGGCAAATAATTTTGTTGCAGACTCCCAAGAGGGTCTTAGTGTCAGCGTTCCAGCAAACCTCCAATCCAATCAGTAACTCCGAGGCAAGACATATCTCAAAAGTACCTTTATTAGAACAGTAACTGGCACATCTGTGGAATCCCGAATCTAAAAGTTTTCGGGCTTCCCACAATTTCCCAAACTACAAATCCATCCCTCCTTGGCCGTCATCCCATCACAGGTCCAATCACGATCCATTCAAAAATAAGATTCTCATTTCATCCTGCGCCATACTCAATGACCTTGAACGAACAGAAGAATTTTATTTTGTCTACTTAGAGCTACTCAATTGAAATCACCCCCCTCCCACTTTCTCAGGCTATGTGGCAGTGTGGAATATGGCTTCCAAAGCAGACACTTAGAGGATTCCCAGAAACAGCAGGTGAGTGCATGTGCCTTGCATTCCCACATGCATGAACAGTGGGCAAGCATGTGCACACACGCTCAGGGGTGGGATTCTACCAGTTCGCACCTATTTGCTAGAACCAGTTGTTAACATTCTAAGCAGTTTGGAGAACTGGTTGTTAGAGGAAATTATTGGCCTAATCCTGTAAGGAAGGCAGGAAGGAAACATTCTGATGTTGCTTACAGAACCTGCCTCTCCATTAATCTTTATTACATTCTTGGCAGGACTAGACTTCCTGTCTCAGGAACGTCTCTGGAGTTTTTTTTCCCTCCTTTGCTGGTACTTTGCTTGTGTGGAGTGACCATTCAAAGTTACAATGGCACTGGAAAAAGTGACTTATGACCCTTTTCCACACTTACGACTGTTGCAGCATCCCCACAGTCATGAGAGGCCAGGCGAGGAGATGCGTGCCTCGATGTGAGTGATACTGAGTTAGCCATGCCCAGCCAGTCACATGACCACTAAGCCACCTCCACCACCTAAGCCACGCCCACAGAACTGGTTGTTAAAAAGTTGAATCCCACTCCTGCACACACTCTTATTTGTGCGAACGGCAGGCATGCGTGATGCCGCTTGCGCAAATGGAGCTGTGTGTGTGTGTGTGTGCTTGCCGGCCACTCACGCCAAACAATCCGCTCCTCCCACACCCCAATTTCTGGTCTGCCAATCCGGAAGGTTGGGGAGCTATCCAACCCAGTGAAGGTCAGCATTTCAGCCTCCCCTATCTATGGCCATCCAGGATCCAGCTAAACCTCTTCCCTGAAGGAGAGTCTGCCATTTCCCAAAAGACTTTGTTAATTGTTGGATAGTAGTTATGATTTAGACAGCAGGTACAGTATAACAGTGAAGGTATCAGACTACAAACTGGGAGTTCTAGTCCTGAGTTCTAGTCCTGCCTTAGACACAAAGCCATCTGGGTAATCTCGAGCCAAGGACTTTCTCTCAGCCCCTAGCAATTATATAGCAAACTATTTCCAAAAAACATTGCCAAGAAAAGTCCAGACAGTCTCCGAGAATCAAACGCGATTGAAAGGAAGAAATAAAAAGTAGTGATTCATTGGTTGGAGGGTTCTCCCAGACTTTTTTCCAAAGACCCCGCCCTCCACGTTTTAGCCATATATCATGGCTTCACGGAGCCCAAACTGATGTCTACCAGCCAGCTTTTTTAAACTAGTTGACAGAATATTCACTTTCCAGAGTTCCAGAGCAGTTGAAAGAGGGAACGGTGTGGGGATAAATCAGATCTGGTAGTCAAAAGGTAAGACTTATTTGAAATAAAGATTTCAAGAGGCCAGATAAACTCCAATTATTGAAGAAACAAGCTTTTGGAGAATCTTTTCCTAAGAGGCATGGATGTAATTTGAAAGAGTACTGTAATTCTCCTTATGTGTACACAGATACAGGCCCCATTGGAAGTTTAACTAAGACTCAGGTTGGCTCCTTGGCTTGTCTAGATTCAAAAGGTTTTGCATACCTTTATGGTCAGCCATCTTGAGATGAGTCCCCTCAGCCATGGAATTGCTTTTATATGCATGTCATAGAATGGAAGATGTATGCTACCTATATATCAAGAGAGCTTTGGACAGTATATGGAATTAAAATCCCAATAAAATAAAAAGCTCTAAAACACATAAAAGGCAAACATAGGATGCATAGATGGTGCATTTAAGTAACCCAGTTCAGCCCTCAAATGCTGAGGCAAATAAAAAACATTTTCAATGGATGCCTAAATCGTAGCAAAGTCTGTGCTTGTCTTGGTTTCTGGGAGGAAAGGTATTCCAAAGAGTTGTGTATCACAACAAAAATCATCCTCTCCCGGCTCATATCAAAGGACTCCTTAAAGCAGTGTGTCTCAACCTCAGCATGGGCAGCAAAGGTATGATATAATATGATAACATGGTTGTTTCCATCCGATAACTGACATGGTATACGTGGTTCCAGAAAATTTTGTACCCAGATCTATACATTGAAAATGTCCAAGTCCCTTCAGTGCAAGGCCTTTCTCTTTCCCAGGATTTAGTACAAATAACATCAAATATAGGATTAGATTGCAGGTCTCTAAAAAGCTGTACACAACAGGCACCATAAAAATATCACACACAGAGCAGTTGAGAGCACGCACACTGCTAGAGAGAAATTCCCAGCTCCAGCAGAAGTCTAAAAGCTCAGAAGACTAAACCTTTGGTCCCGTATAGGATTATACAGGATTCATGGGCGTTCATATACTATCTGTGTATGAAGATTTTATTTAGTACTTGAAATGAGCCACAACAGTTGTGTTCCTACCAAGCCTTTTTTTATTTCCAAATTCAGCAGGTTTCCCCGCATGTACGATTATGTAAGTGAGAATTGTGTAGTAAGCTTGTTTTATTGTATTGACTGTCTCTGGGAATTTTCTAAACATTTGGTCAAGTTCCTTCCTTTCTATTATTCCCTCCTTTAAATCTCCTACGTGGATAGGCCTTACCATGGACCCAAGTAAGTAAGTAACTAAGTTTGTTATGATCTTAAACCAGCAAAAATCATGAATCTTTCCCCATCTTTTCCTGACCAAGCTTGGAGAAAGGCTGAGTGAAATTACATTTGCAGAATTTAATTACCCATAATTTGCCTTATGCTCAAAAGGTGGAAATGTTTTAAGGCAAATAATAACCTTGCTTCATAATTTAAATAAAGATGTGTGCCCCTTATTCTTGAATTCTTGTCATTTTCCCTGGCATTTCCTGATAGAGCTTCAACAAAACTGCACGGTGCACAGAATCCAAGCTGGCCTTGGTGACGCTATAGCGGGCAGGATTCCTGCATGATCCTTAAGAGGCATTAGATCCCTTTGAAATTACTCTCTTTTATACATTCTAACCAGGCAGAAAGAGAGCAGACTCGATTTGCTTGCCGGGACCTATCCAATCAAGAGGTTTTGGCCCGCATACAGGAAGTAGTGAGTGCCCGCTTTCAAGCCATTGAACAGGAGTTTAAAAACGCAGATAGCACAAAAACAAGCCTGGTGTCTAAAGAGGTCTTCAGAGATATCTGTAACCGCCGTTTCTTGCTTCTAACTGATGAACAGGTGAGCCAAGAGAGAATGTATTTCCTTAGGAATCGTTCCCCCTCTCTCTCCCAGACAGAAAATGTTTCCATCCAGGAAATATTGATACGGCCATGCCAAGTGATTTATTATTTGTTTTATTTGGTCCAAAGTATAGATAATGCCTTAGGTCACCAATCTTTCTTCCCCTCTCTCAGTGCCTAGGAGAATCGCTTTTATGCAACCGAATACAGAAGTGACGAGTGGAAATGATACAACATAGGTGTACATTCTTTCATATTCAAAAAAAAAGTAATCTTACTTAAAAGTGATAGCCAGTTTAAGCACTTGTGTGCAAAACTACTTGATTCTTTTTATATACATTTTTATTAACACTTTTACAAAGTGTTAAAAACCAACACAATTATTATTATTATTATTATACACAAAAATGACAGTATACACAGCAAACGAGATAACCGTGCTGGGTTTCGTATCACAAATCACTAGTTGAACACTTCCCAATTGTTTAGGACTGTGTGATGTATCAGCGGAGTATGCGAGCAGATCCCTGTAAGGTGGCCTTCTGCAGCTGACCAATGGTGATCTTGTCAGTGCCAATTGTTTTAAGTGCTTGCCTAGGTCTTTAGGCACAGCACCCAGTGTGCTGAGAACCACTGGGACCACCTGCACTGGTTTATGCCAGAGTCTCTGCAGTTCAATTCTCAAGTCCTGATATCTGGTGACTTTTTCAAGTTGTTTCTCATCGATTCTGCTGTCACCAGGTATGGCAATGTCGACGATCCACACTTTTTTCTTCTCCACAATTGTGATATCCAGGGTATTGTGTTCGAGAACTTCGTCAGTCTGTATTCGGAAGTCCCACAGTAGTTTTGCATGCTCATTTTCGACCATTTTTTCAGGCTTATGATCCCACCAGTTCTTTGCTACAGGCAGATGGTAGTTGTGATACAAGTTCCAGTGGACCATCTGAGCGACTGTGTTGTGACATTGTTTGTAGTCAGTCTGAGCTATTGTCTTGCAACAGCTCAGAATGTTTGTTGTTGTTGTTAATAATAATAATAATAATAATAATAATTTCCTTTTTGGCAAATGTAAGCACAGTTACAAAATTATCTCTTACTCTATGGTTACACCAAAAGGTCACTCTTTTCTATTATTTAGATTTTTATTTATAATAATTGAAATCACAGGTGCACTTTCCCTTCTGCCCCTCCTCCTGGTTTCATGAACAAAACTGATTCTTGATTCTTGAG
Organism: Bungarus multicinctus; assembly: GCA_023653725.1. Classification (NCBI taxonomy): domain Eukaryota; kingdom Metazoa; phylum Chordata; class Lepidosauria; order Squamata; family Elapidae; genus Bungarus; species Bungarus multicinctus. Next base: position 18,642,243 of record CM042848.1, on the reverse strand, counting down.
CTTATTGTTGTAAGGAGAACCTGACCCAGAGAAGATGGATCTCATGTGGGTCCATTATCAGTCACTGTTCTGAGCTTTTGGTCCCCTGATTCCAAGGAGGTTAAGATGCTGTTACTTTTGCAGCATCTCTGGCCTAGGAATGAGCCAATGAAAGAATCACAACTGGTACTAAAATGTGCCAGAAATATAATCCACTTCAAGCCCCGTGGAGGCTGACAGGAAGGAGACGAGAGCAGACAATGGATTGAAGTTCTTCGAAGTTCTTTGTTAATAGGTCCAAGACGACCTGTTCAGAAAGCAGCCCTTTTTTTGCTTCATGTTAATGAATCCTGGCACCCTGTATGAAAATTATAACTGGAACTCAATTAAACAGGGGTCAACTAGTCTTAAATATACCAAGAACTCATAAAGTCTGAAACTGATTGAGGCCAAGTGCCCAGTTCCTCCAATTTTGCTGACGCTTCTTTGGAACTACCTTCTGCTGGAGATGTATGAAGTTGTCTGTTACACTGTTGATAAATTTCCCAGGCTGGCAACCTTCAACTGATAGTTAACCTGGAACTCAAAGCCATGATAATATTCAGTTAATGCTTGGAAAAAGAAAAAAAACATTTTGAAGTCCTCTTAAGTAGCACAGTGTGCTTTGCTTTGTATAATTTATAATATGGTAGACATGTGTCCAATGGGGGAAAGTTAAAAGGAAATTCAGAACGTACTTGTGGTCTTTGATGTTTTCCTGCAACTTTGCCACATGCAAATCAAAGCCTTAGAGGTGATGAAGTTTTCTCTAAGGTCTAATTCTGTGGCATGTCAGGAAGTTGAGCAAAGTGTGTGTATGTGTGTAGACGGGAGTATGCATGTACATTAAAGAAAAACAAAAAATTAACTTGCCTGTTCAAACCCCAGAACAAATCCCTTCGTGGAATATATACCATATTAGAAATACAAGCCATTGAAATTGGCACTGAATTTCCATGTGCGCATATCCATGGTGATGACTTAATACCTTGATCCTAGGCTTTCCTGCACTGATCCAGCATTTCGCTTGTTCAGACAGTCAATCCAAGAACCAAAACAAAGGAACAACCAAATTTTTTATTCCATTCCTGGATCCAACCCAAGCACCGATTTTTCCCTCTTTCTCTTTCTCAAAGGGACTTAAAGAGGAATCCAATTAGGGAAGACCAGTAAAAGATGAAAGGATTTTCTACAGACACATACTGTCTCACTTCCAGAATGAGCAAGAACAAAACTGTCTTACAGTTTTGCTCAGGTTTTTTGTCTGATATCACAGCGGATCAAGTCTCAAAAGCAGCAAGGCAATCCTAGGACAAATATTGGGGGAGCAAGAAGATGTAGTCCAGAAGCTGAACAGATTAGGACCTGGGAAAACAGGAAATGGCAGTATGGCCAGGCTGAATTCGTTCTTCCAGCAGTCTTATATTCGTTGTAGACAGCCAGGTTACTTGGCCGGAAAGATTGTTTAAAAACAAAGCCTAACTCTGAGGTGAAGTTTAGTTTGCAACTGTATGTCCTGTCTCTTGAAGCCTTCAAGGTTGGGATCTTGGATGTTTCAACCATGGAGCTAATTCACCAACTGAGTCCCCAGGCAAGCTCCTAGCTTCTCTTGGAGATTCTTTATTTATAGACCCTCGGAGGGGCTTTCTTGTTCTTGAGTTAAAAAACAAACAAACCCCAAGAAGCAACAAAGATATGGTGTGTTTCCCCCCCCCCCCCATCTGTCATACTTTCATTAGATATTCCCACTGCTTCAGAATTTTAGGCCTCATTTGCAGACCATATTGCTATTTCTTTGTAAAAAACATATCCTTGCAACAGGACCTCCATTTTGTTGCCAACCTGCTGCTGAGACAGGTTGAAACTGGATCCAAGTGGGAAAATAAGGCTTTGTATCAGAGGTGAGATGCTATTGGTTCGGGCCAGTTCTCCTGAGCCGGTAGCACCGAAGATCAGCTGAGGCTAGACTGATTCTCTCAGAAAATCGGCTGTTGTTGAATTTTCGGCCTCATCTGCAGACCATCTTGCTATTTCTTTGTAAAAAACATATCCTTGCAACAGGACCTCCATTTTGTTGCCAACCTGCTGCTGAGACAGGTTGAAACTGGATCCAAGTGGGAAAATAAGGCTTTGTATCAGTGAGATGCTATTGGTTTGGCCCCAGTTCTGCTGAGCTGGTAGTGCCGAAGATCAGCTGAGGCTGAACCGGTTCTCTCAGACGATCTGCTGTTGGGCCTGCCCAGGGTCCCATACTGACCTTCATGTCCTGCTTTTGAAGCACAGCTGCTTTGCGAGGCACAGCAGAGCGCCGCATGTCAACTGTGGGAGACACAGAGTGTGCAGGATTGCAGGAGGCGAGTAGGACAGCCTCTGCACATGCATAAAGCATGCATTTGGCGTGTGTGTGCGTGCAAAGTGTGTGAGCACACGCAAAGCACGCCCACCAAACCACCCCCACCGAACCAGTGGTAAACTAGTTTGAAACCTACCACTGTTTGTTTTGGAAAATACAATGCAACCTTTTGAATGAAAATTCTGATTTACCCTTAAGGGGGTCAGCAACTGGTAGAGCTCCCGCTGGCCCACTGTAGGACCATTCTCTCTCCATCTGAACTCAGGGCTCTTCTTTTTACTCCACCCCATTTTTTTAGGCTGTGCCTCCTATAGGAGCATCCTCTCCAAACGTCAAGACGGCAGGTGCAGCTACATAATTGATGCAAGTAGAAAGAGGACAAAGACTCACGTATACCATTTTGTCATCTTTTACCAAATTCCATGGACACCCCTCAATTGAAGATGACTTTCCTTCAACACAGAGAAGTTTTCTACCACCTCAGATGATTGGGGGAACCTTGTTTTCTTGGCCTATGTTATTTGCTTGAGAAATTAATTTTTACTTGACTCCTCTATCATGTGCCAAATGCCTGACTTCATATATGCTAATAGATCTATTTCTGTGTGCCTAGTTCGAAAATCTCTGGAACACAGTACCTCTTGACCTGAGTGGGAAATTGAAATATACTGGATTTTTGAGGAATTTCAGCTCTGAAGGAGGAGGAATGTCTGATACAACCAATGCTGAGAATCCCAGCAAACCACCCTTGGCTGCTGAACCTGAATCACGGGTTCCTTTACGGCCCAAAACAGCAACTCAACCTCAATCTCCAAAGAAGGTGAGTATGTCATGTCCTTCTTCTGATCTGGAAACGAGACTTCTTTGGCAGTTTGGATGCCCTCAAAGAGCCGTGGTGGCATAGTGGTTAGAATGCAGTATTGTAGGTTAATTCTGCTGACCACCAGCAGTTCGATTCTCACCGGTTCAAGGTTGACTCAGTCTTCTATCCTTCTGAGGTCGGTAAAATGAGGACCCAGGTTGTTGGATGCAATGTGCTGACTCTGTAAACTACTTAGAGAGGGCTATAAAGCATTGTGAAGTATATAAGTCTTAGTGCTAGTGCTATCTTCCTTTCTTGAGGTTTTAAGATGTGATTCCATTTTCTTCTCATAATTGAGAAGGCAACTAACAAAGACTTGAGAGATTTTATGTCAGAACTTCAGAAATAGTGAAGTCACATCTAGTTTGATTCCCAGTGATTTCTTGGACACAGCCATCTAATTTTCTTGGTAACCACATGAGTCCAGATTTATTCTGATGTTTCCTGTTTTTTTTTTAACTTATTTACTATCCAGTTTACCCAGCAGTCCAAGTTCCTGTCTGGGTCGTATCTCATCCAAATATTTGCCAATTCTAGCAGAAATGTTGTTCAGCAGGTTCTGACCAGTTCTGGAGAACCGGTAACAGAAATTTTGAGTAGTTCAGAGAACCGGCAAATACCCCCTCTGACTGGAGATTTTACAGTATCCTTCTGTTGCCTCGCCCACCAAGCCACACCCACAGAACCAATCGTAAAAAAATTTGAATCCCACGACTGAACTCCAGGTTTATTAGCACCGAAAAAAATAACTTTACAACTGATCCTCACATTTATGACTGTTCCGTTGCTCCTATCGTCACATGGTTGTCATTTGCATGGTTCAGCACCACATCTGAGAAGCAGAGTTAATGGCAGTAAAATTGCAAGTCATGGTTATGTGATGTCTCACTTAATGATTGCCACAATTCACTTAACAGTGGAAGTGGTGTCATAGCACTGTTGCAGTCATGTGAGGCTTCACATAATTACTGTGTTGCCTAGCATTGAAGTGCCAGTCCTAATTATGATGGTTAAGTGAGGTCTATCTGTAATCATTGTGATTTTCAAATAAAAAGAAAATTTCCAATCACTACCCTCAATTTTATTACACCACAGATTTAGAAAGCAGTTACATTTCATCCCCTTGAACCCTGAATGGCAAGCTGAGAACTTTGTCCTCTCTTTAGGTCCCAGGTGCCGGCAGACCTTTCACAGCAGGTGTTCCCTCTCCACCTATTCTGAATTGCCAGCCAATTGAAAGTAAAATTCGGAAAAATGTTCAACACTGTTGGAAAGAAATCCTGAAAGAATGCAGAGAGAAGGATGTGGAGCGCTCTGGAGAAATCTCAGTAGAAGATATTTTAGGTTGGTTGTCTTTTTAAAAAATCTCGTTCAGCTTTTAGAACTTGAAAGTGGAAGCCAAATGTGGCTGCTTTGCTTGTAGACAGATAACAGGATAACAGAATTGGAAGGGACCTTGTAGGTCATCTAGTCCAACCTCCCCGCCCAGGAGACCCTACACAATTTCTGACAGATGGCAGTCCGGTTTCTTCTTGAAAGCTTCCAGTGATGAAGCTCTCAAACTTCTGAAGGTAACTTCTGTTCCATTGGTTTATTGTTCCCATTGTCAGAAAATTCCTTCTTATTTCCAGGTTAAATCTCTCCTTGTTCAGTTTCCATCCATTATTTCTTGTCTGTCCTTCAGGTGCCTTGAAAAATAGCTTGACCCCTTCCTCTCTGTGGCAGCCCTTCAAATATTGGAAGACTGCTATCATGTCTCCCCTGGTCCTTCTCTTCACTAGACTAGCCAGGTCCAGTTCTTGCAACCATTCTTCATATGTTTTAGTCTCCAGTCCCCTAATCATCTTGGTTATTCTTTTTTGCAATCTTTCTAGAGTCTCAACATCTTTTTTATAGCGCGGTGACCAAAACTGGATGCAGTATTCCAGGTATGGTCTTGCTAAGGCTTTATAGTGGTGTCTTGGACATTCTCACCAAAAGGCTGCTATCAGTGGCATCCACACATTGGGGTGAAAAAAATCAAGATGGCAGCCATGATGTTGCCTTGCACATTAAAAAAATTGTATCAGGCTGCTCCCCACTCACCAGTGTTTACCCAAATCTATTTCATTTTACCTAGGCATCTGGGCACCAGCCACACCCCACTGTTAGTTTCCAAAAATGTGTGTGTCCATGTGGGGCAATAAGCAGCCTTGGAAATAAGCAAAGTTCTTTAATTCTCTTTTAATTAAAAGTGTTTTAATTAAAATTAGATGTGGCATGGAGATTAATGGGCACCAAAGGAGTGGTGTGTTGGTTCTTCTCATAATTCTGCAGCCTCCTGAGTTCTTTGATTGATCAATTATTCCACTTAGAAGCAGGCTTGGAATTTTAATAGAGATATATCACACTTTTTGCTACTGTCAATCTTCCTATCACGCTGTTCATTGAATCCTACCCACGCAAAAAAAAAAGAAAAAAAGGATTTTTTAAAAATCGCTATCATTTTGAGTGCATCAGGTGTAGTCTAATTTTTAAATTATCCCCAGTTTCCCAGTGGTTGATAATCCTGATTTTTAGCCTAGTTTAGCTTTTCTCCATGTGGTTGTCTTTTCATGTGAAATCAGACCAATACCATCTCCAGGGACAAGAAAGAGACATAGCTACCAGCATCAGACCCAGATTGACCTCTATCAGTCTGTCTCTGGAAAGTATATTCAATAGGTGAGCACCAAACCAGTTTCTCTTGACCATATCAAACAAAAATGATTGCATTTTTTTTTCAAGTAGCTTCCATGTTCTTTTTCATCCACATAACTGCAAATAGCACAATTCATGCATACAAATAAGCTTTAGTGCACCGATCTGTAGTTAGGTGTCCCTTCATTATTCCTGGAATATTTCCATGAATGTCTGTCTACAAGGTGTGGACAAAAAGAGTCAGAATGGCAACTGAGATACTGAGTTCAAAGCTCCACTTTTTATGTGCATTACATACACAGAGAGAAGTGGGGGAGAAGGAGGGAGAGAGCATTGACTGCAAAACTGTGGCTACCATCTTGGCTTTTTTTAATCCTATCCTACAGACATAACCAGTTTAGGAAGTCACCTGCCAATTATCTAATGCAGATAGTCCAAATTAAGGATGTATTTGGGTGATATGGTTGATTAACATTCTAATTCTCAAGACCAGTGCTTCTCAACCTTGGCAACTTTAAGATGTATGGACCTCAACTCACAGGAATCCTGGGAGTTGAACCCCACACATCTTAAAGCTGCTAAGGTAGATATACAATGCTCAAGAGGATTGTCCAATTCAGCTGAGTGTATTTCAACACAAGACATACCGTATTTTCCGGCGTATAAGACGACCGGCGTATAAGACGACCCCCTAATTTTATAGTTAAAACATAGGTTTAGGCCTATATTCACTGTATAAGACTACCCCCCCACTTCCGAGGCAACACCAGTTCTTTTTTAATTAAAAAGCCTGCTTGGATTGGCTGAGTTAGAGAGGCGGTCCGAGCAGCCTTGCAGTGATTGGTGCAGGATCGAGTTGGAAAATTCATTTGCATGCATAAAAAGCCTGCTTGGATTGGCTGAGTTAGAGAGGCGTCCGAGCAGCCTTGCAGTGATTGGTGCAGGATCGAGTTGGAAAATTATACTCGGCGTATAAGACGACGATTTTTGGTTGACTTTTTTTCGTTTCAAAAGTAGTCTTATACGCCAGAAAATACAGTATGTGAAATGTGTATTGCAACACATTTCAGCACAAAGAATCCAATCTATCACTTCCAGATGCAGGTTTGAATCCCTTCAGTTGGTTTTATCTTGCGACCTTGGTTCCTACAGGTATAATAGAGAAATTTCATTTGAATTTAACCAAAGAAGAAATCCAGCAGCTGATAACAAAATACGATTTTAAGAGTGTAGGCAAGTTTGCATACTGTGACTTCCTTCAAAGCTGTGTGCTGCTGTTTAAACAACAAGAAGTAGTTCCACTGCAGAGACTTCTGATCCAAAACTCCCGGGTCCAGGTAAGCAGTCCATGGTGGAAGGGGGAACTTCTATGCCAAAAGGGGTGTGTGGGATGCTTGTTTTCCCCAGTTACACATCTTTCATCTCCCTAAGTAGTACAGCTGTTCACACCAACCCAGCTCCAGCCCTGATTGCAATGTAAGAAATATATCCACAGAAGGAGAATTATATCTGCAGAACTGAAGTGGACCCATGTGGGCACATGACCCATACATGCACACAAATGTCATATGCATGAAGATGTAGTGACTTGCACTTTACAAAAAAACCCCTGCCATTCAATAAAATGTGTTGGTTAGAAGAGATGTAACCAGATGTCTTCTGACCTTTTATTACCCTTGACTAATCCATCTCTCCTCCTACAAGAACCTTGTTTTAATATATCTAAAGTACATCTTTGTCTATCCCAGTGGTTTTTTTTTTTAACCTTAGCAACTTGAAGATGGGTGGACTGGGATTGGACATTCTGGCTGGGGAATTCTGAAAATTGAAGTCCACCGCCCATCTTCAAATTGCTACGTTTAAAGAATGCTGATCTATCTAATGAAAGGGGATCAGTCACTGACTTTTTGTCATGCCCCTGTTGGAATCTGACTCGGAGGAGGAAACCAAACAGCTGACAGGAAGTAGCATTGTTGGCTGTGGAAGAAACTCGGGAAGGGCAAAATCTGGCTGGGCAGAGCAGGGGAGAGGTAAAACAAGGGAGAGGGAATTCAGAGGAAGACCCAAGCCCAAGCCCTCTTCATTCTAAGGCATGCAGGGAGGAACAGAGAAGGGACTTGCATGGCTTATGGGAGAGGAAAGGGCCCTGATTCCCTTCATTAGCTGCAGCTGGGAACACAGTGTTTAAAAAGGGAAGCTGCGCACAGCAAGCTGTTGGGAGCAAATGTGAGTGGCTTATCTGTGTTCCTGGCATCTTCCCAACTCTGTGAATTTTGCCTTGCTTTCAAGTCTGAAATTCCTGCTCCTGCCCTGCCGAACTAATTACTTGTTTGGTTTGTTTGGATTTTAAGTTACAGTTTGTGTGTACCTTATTTTGGACTGAATTTTCTACAGTTAAAGGCTGTTCCTGGGGAGAGTTTTTCTCCAGCCTGAAGGTAACCTGGACATTAGGGGCAAAGTTGGAGATAATAAAGGCACTCCTATTGCTTATCTGACTGTGTTGCCTTTGTGTCACACCCCGGGTCATCACACTTTTCCACATCTCTGCCAGAATATTCCTGGACCTCAATCCCCTACCTTTCTCAATGCAATGATGAGGATTCAACCCCAGATCCTGCACTGCTGGCGGCCAATGAGGCGGACATTTAAGTTCTATGATGAAAATGGGACCGGCCTTCTCAGTATCCAAGATTTCCGACAGGTAGTGTGTTTATTGCGAAAACTTCCTCTCTGCAGAGTTAATGACTTCACAGGCATGTCCGTGAAGTTACCATGGGAATTCTGTGGAATGGTACTCCTTGTCTTCTGCAGCTGTTTTGCCCAGACTAGTCTATTACCCTGGCATTCACTGGTGTCTCCCGTGCAAGCCCAGACCTGTTCCACTTCCAAGCATAGAATAAGGTGAGCCAGGTGGTATCACCTGCTGAGACTAAATGCCAATTTTAACACCTTCACTTGTGTTTATGTTCTAGCTTCCAAGTGAAACAGGCATTGAAGGAAATTGCCATTTACAATAGGAAACTCCCTGCACACATTAGTTGCAAGATTTGAGCAAAGGCACTTTTCCATGAAAAGCTTTTCCTCCCAAGGAGAGGGATTTTTTTTTTGGTGTGTGGCATTTGAAGTTATATTTTATGTAAGCTTGTGTGAAGGCACTAATATCTCATGGTTGTCTTGATATTTAAGTGCTTTACTCTGATTGGTTTCTTGATTTAATTGGTGACTTTAATTAGTTGTTTAAAAATTACTATTTACTTTGTTATAGCTTTGCTACACCAACCGCAGGAGGGACGTTGGGACCAATTTATGGTATAAATATACAAAGACAAAGGCTCCCTCAAGTCAAGTTCCACTCTTAAGCCGTGTCCTCATACATTATCTTGACAACCATGTGAAAATAGTTTTCCATTGTCTTTTCGGATATGAAAACATTGAGATAAACGAAATAAAAGTATAAGAAGCAACTCCTGTAACCGACACAACTAGAAGTAACTCACCCAAATCCCTTTTAAAAAAAATAAATTTTATTAATTTTCTATTAATTACATTTCTTAGTGCTTAATAAACATCGTGTGTCTGGGTACTTAATTTGCTTAATAATACAAACTCCATTTTTACTCTCCATCCCTTTTTTTCCAACCACTTTCCATGTTTGATAATATTCTATCCAAATCCCATTTTTTAAACTGCCTTCATTCAATAACTGTTGGTCGCCCTATACAGCTCTTACGTTCTTTGTTTTTGACCTGGTTTGTATCTTCTGCTAAGGGCAGATGGGTGTGTTAATAATGGCAACATTTCTATTCATTACTAAATAATTGTTGCAGTTTTACATTTGTGGGATTTAAGGAAAATAGAGAAGAAGCCACCACTTAATTTCTCTGCTCTGTGTTTGTATCTTTAATCATTGTGAAGGTTGGTCTCCCAGAGCAATTGGAACTTGTGGGTGGGTAGGCTTGTATAGAAGCCTTCTCAGTTTCTCTCTACCTCATTAGCAGTTTCAGTCATCCTAAAAGATATTCCCCAGCACAACTTTTTAAATAATAGCCCAGCAATAAACTGGACCATATTATTTAAATACTACAGGTAGTCTTCAACTTGTGACTGTTCACTTAGCAACTGTTTGAACTTTATTTTATTTTATTTTATTTATTTGATTTGATTTGTCAATCACTTACAAATTAATAGGTATAAGTATAAACATGAGTGAGAATACAGGAAATAGGTACGAATAAATGGGGACAATTGGACAGGGACAGGAGGCACTTATGCACGCCCCTTACAGACCTCTTAGGAATAAGGTGAGGTCAACAGAGGTTAGTTTGAGGTTAAAGGAGTGGGGGTTAGAGGATGTAACAACGGAGTCAGGTAGTGCATTCCAGGCATTGACCACTCTGTTGCTGAAAAAGCTACTTATTACCTACCTGCATTTGAAGTTTTGATGCCTCCCCCAGTCCCTTGACAGCATTTTAGATATTCAGCAACCAACTGCTGTTAGCAGTGTCCCACATTATGTGACTGTGATTTACAACATTTTTTTGCCATTTTACTTCATTTCCAGCAAAAAAATGCCCCATAGTGAACAATGGATTGGCTTAACAACCATAGCATTCATTTTACAATTTCGTATTTACTTAACTGGGCGCAAAAAAATATATCATAAAATCAGGTACGATCGTGTGATGACCTGCTTAACAATCACCATAACTTATGACTATAATACAGTAGCAGGCTCAATTACAGTCGTAAGTCAAGGACTGCCTTTAATTTAAACCAAAAAGAAAATGCCTATCTTAATATAGTAACATAGATTCTTTCTTGGGAAAGTAGAAGTGGATTTGGGATTGAAAAGTGAAAGTGATGGCTTGCAATGTTTGGGAAACCAGCCTGGGATGTCTGTGTATGGCTGACAAATTCTGGCCACTGCTGTCTTAGTCGTGCTTTTCTTTAAGAAAGTTATCATTTCCAAGGAAAACCCATTTTAATCCATCATAGAGACATAGGTTGTCAGAGTCATTGAATTGTGATATCCCATGTTGGCCTAATTCCCAAATTAGCTGGTTTTCTTGATGATCTCTGATCAGAACAGCAACCATAAAGCCAAGTTATCTCCGGAGTGGAAATTACGTCAAATGTTCTGAATTGGTTGTGCTTAAACAAATAGTGTTCCACTTTGATTCTCTGCTACAAAATTTTCTGGATGGTAAATAATTAAAGATTAGAAGTATATCCTGTTTCTGTCTCTTCTACAGGTGCTACGAAAATATGGCATCAATCTCTCTGAAGAGGAATTTTTTCACATTTTGGAATATTATGACAAAAACTTAACTTCCAAAATCTCCTACAATGAATTCCTCAGAGCATTCCTGCAATAAGAAAAAAAAGGGGGCGTGAAGGGAAATCACCCTTCAACTTGAAAAATCATTAGCAAAATTTATTAATTTTGAAGTTAATAAAACCGTATGAATTCAGCCTATTGGTTAACACTTCATCAGCAATCTTCTAAAGCTGATAGTATGGAAACTAGTAGTGTCTGGTGAAGACAGTCTTCATTAGGTTGAGGCTATTAATTTTCTCAACATCCACTTAGCTGTGAAAACAGAAAACAATTACAGTGACAGTTCCAAGACCCACACAAACAATTAAAAGGATTATTAAGAACAGGAACTCTTAATTTAGATTTTAAAAGCCACTGTACTCAGTTTTGTTTGCTTCAATTTTCTAAATGGATTAATATGTTACACTACATTATTCAGAAATTGGATACCTCAGAATCCAGCAGAAGTGGTAGCTGTGCATAAGCCTGTGAAAATTGTCTATGCATACATTCTGATCCTAGTTTTGATGTGTCAAGTTTGTTAAACGTGGGCCCGGCATAATTTAAAAAATCCTTCTGTATTCAAATGACATTTCCAGAGCTGGAATAGTGCATTCCCTTGGGGGATGCCAGCCTGTGACTTTGCCTCACATCGGCCTGAAATAATTTGTAGGAACTTGGTGGCCAACTGAAACTTTTCCTCCACCCTCTGTTTTCCCCCCCTATGCTCCCTCATCTTTCTCCACCAGAGATGTCCACAGGGATATCAAACAGTCAAAAAAAGATTAGTGTGGGACCACCAAACTTCTGCGTTTTTAATACATGATTGTGTCAGGGCTCCAGAATCCACCCCCATTCAAATCATGAGTCTCTAGCCACATCTCTCAAGAGTTTTTTTAAAAAATAATTTATTAGGAGTGAACATGCCGGTGCTACCTGCGTGCAGTCAACTTTGACACACATCATTCATTTCACCCTTGACCCTGGTCTTCCCCCCACCCCCTGGATGTATATTCTCCAATGGGACACATCCATAGCCACGAGTCATCAATCATGCTCTCCAGTAATAACCTTGCGCACCAGAAGCTTCAGCCGCCTAGCAATTATCTATGAAAGCATTTAAGGAATGCACTACTTCTCCCACTCCCTTTCTGCTGGTAACTCTAAAAGATCAGAGAAATATTTTTGAGTTGACAGGATGTACATCAAAGCCAATTGGAGGTTCAATCCCATTATCAGGGCTGCCATCTTGACTTTTTGATATATGCTAATGACACCAAGGTCTTTGGCTGTTTTCCAGCAAGTAGCAAATGCAGAGATCGAACCACAGCTTGTGGAGGATGGATAGCATTTAACAATTCTCTTGAATTTTCTCAGAATAAAATGTCCTTTCTTCAAGTTGACCTGTGTTAGAGGCTAACAACTGACCTTTGGGTCTTCCTCCTTTATACTCATCATTGTCAACCATTCAGTTGTGTCTGACCCTTGGCCACTCTGTGGATCAGCACTGTCCGTGCCTTTCTGTCTTGCACCACTTCCTACAGATCTGCCATAATCATCCTAGTGTCATCCTTTATACTGTAGTATCCAACCAACAGGGTACTAGAATGGCCCCTTCTCCTTTTTCCGCTGATCACTTTCAGCATGATTGACTGGGAATGGTGCGGTGGCCTAGAGGTGGAGGACTCGCTTCACAATCAGGAGGTTGTGAGTTTGATTCTAGGTAGAGGCAGATATGAGCCTTGGTGGCACGGTGGTTAGAGTGCAATACTGCAGGCTACTTCTGCTGACTGCCGGCTGCCTGCAGTTTGGCAGTTCAAATCCCACCAAGCTCAAGGTTGATTTAGCCTTCCATCCTTCTGAGGTGGGTAAAATGAGGACCCAAAATCATTGGGGGCAATATGCTGACTCTGTAAACCACTTAGAGAGATCCATAAAACACTATGAAGCGGTATATAAATCTAAGTGCTATTGCTATTTCTCTCTGGATACATTGAGAATATATCTGCTGAACAAAACTCTGCATTGGTGACAGGAAGGGCATCCGGCCATTAAAACACTGCTAGATCCATTCAGTTACCCAGACTCCGCTCCACAAGGAATTATGGGATAATTAAAAGAAGATGTTGATTGACTTATTGAGTGAGGCAGACATGACCAACAGCCTCTGTTTGGTGACCTTAAACCTGCAAGTGATATTTTTGTGAGGTTGGTATTAGACTTCTTTGTTATATTTGCAGTCAGTGGGGTTTGTAATAGTCACCTCCAGCACCACAGTTCAAAGGTGTCTACCCTTCTCCTATCTATCTTCTTCAGAGTCCAAGTTTCACAGCCATAAGTAGCAATTTGAAAAAAATTAATTTAAAAATTAACTAATCTACATTTGGTTGTGAGGCCGATGACTTTACTCTTCTAGATGTTATTCATGCTGGATGTTGCAGTTCTTCCAAATGTTTAAATCTGTTCTTAGCTTCAACTGCAGATGCCGGGGGAACCTTCTTGGCTTCAAATTTTTGAATCATGGGTGGTCATTTGACACTGCAACACCTGAATCTTTCCTTGGCAACTAACAGTTCATGGTCTGATCTACAATCTGCACCAGGGAATGTTTTCACGGCGAGGATGGAACTTTTACACTTCTTGCTTAAAAAGTCTGTGCTGACCAATTGGCCCCCATCTTCACCCGAATCGTCAATAGATCACTAGAGATGTGCTATGTTCCTTCCTGCTTCAAACGTTCTACCATCATCCCAGTGCCAAAGAAGACCTCCATCAAGGAACTGAATGACTACAGACCAGTTGCTTTAACATCTGTAGTTATGAAAATCTTTGAAAGGCTTGTGCTGTCCCACCTGAAAACCATCACAGATCCACTGTTAGATCCCATGCAGTTTGCATACCGAGCAAATAGATCGACAGATGATGCTGTTAATATGGCTCTGCATTACATCCTACAACATCTTGAATCTCCAAATACCTACGCAAGGGTCCTCTTTGTAGACTTCAGTTCAGCATTCAATACCATCATTCCAGACACTCTTCTAAGTAAATTAAATCAACTAGCGGTACCTGAACACACTTGTAAGTAGATCATAAGCTTCCTAAAAGACAGAAAGCAGCAGGTGAAGCTAGGCAGAATCACATCCGATACCTGTACAATCAGCACAAGGGTCCCCCAAGGCTGTGTGCTATCTCTACTTCTCCCTATATACCAATGGCTGCATCTCAAACGATCCATCTGTTAAAATACTGAAGTTTGCTGATGACACAACAGTGATTGGTCTCATTCGAGACAACGATGAATCTGCATACAGATAGGAGTTATACAACTTGTCTCGTGGTGTAACCAGAACAATCTGGAACTGAACACACTCAAAACTGTAGAAATGCTGATAGACTTTAGAAGAAACCCTCCCATACTACCACCTCTTACAATACTAGACAACACAGTATCAACAGTAAAGACCTTCAAATTTCTATGTTCTACCATATCACATGACCTAAAATGGACACCTAACATCAAAAACATCATCAAAAAAGCACAACAAAGAATGTTCTTTCTGCACCAACTCAGAAAGCTCAAACTGCCCAAGGAGCTGCTCATACATCAGTTCTACAGATGAATGATTGAGTCTATTATCGGCACCTCTATAACTGTCTGGTTTGGTTCTGCAACCCAACAGGACAGACACAGACTTCAGAGGATAATTAGGACTGCAGAAAAAACAATTGCTACCCACCTGCCTTCAATTGAGGATCTGTATACTGCACGAGTCAAAAAGAAGGCTGCACGAGTCAAAAAGAGGACCCCTCACATCCCGGACATAAACTGTTTCAACTCCTTCCCTCAAAACGATGCTATAGAGTACTGCACACCAGAACAACTAGACACAAGAACAGTTTTTTCCCAAAAGCCATCACTCTGCTAAACAAATAATTCCCTCAACACTGTTCAACTATTTACAAAGTGTACACTACTATTAGTGTTAAACTTCTCATCACTCCTTATCACCCATCCCCTCCCACTTGTGATTGTAGGACTGTAATTTTGTTGCTTGTATCCTTATGATTTATATTGACTTTCTAGTATGATTTGATTGTTGATTGTACCTATGACTATCATTATGATTCTTGATTCTTAACAAATGTACCTTTTCTTTATGTATACTGAGAGTATTTACACCAAGACAAATTCCTTGTGTGTCCAATCACACTTGGCCAATAAAGTATTCTATTCTATTTTGACCTAATGTGTACTCAATTTGGTTCCAATATTCTCCAATTGGTGAAGTCCTAGTATATAATCTCCACTTGTATTATTCAAACCACATGCTCATTGTGCTTAACTGAATCAGATGCTTTCTTGTCTCATTTCATTCACCAAGGCCAAATTTGCCTATGATCCCTGTTTCTTCCATTTCTCTCAGTTTTGCACTGAAATATCCAATAATATAGATAATGTCTTTTTGTGTGTTTGCTCTAGAGTTTCCTGAATTTTAGCATAGAAGTCTTTGATGCTGTCTACTGCTGAATCTGGGAGTATAAACTTGCAGAATTATGTTGAAATATTTTCCGTTGATAAGTATTGGCATTATGCTACTGACTGTTTGAAAATTTTCTATGGCTTCTGCCCGTTTCTTTATGGTATCATTGCTAGAGTAGCATACAAATGACCATCAGAGTTGAAGAAGCCACAGCTTTATAAAGGGGGGGGGGGGCTTGGAATTTGTGTAGTATGGAGAGGACCATGTGATAATGTAAAGTAATAGAAGTTATTTGTGAGACTCCAAATTAGAAGATCTAAGTGGTCTGTTGGAAGAAATGTCCATCTGGGTTCAGTTCCAAGTGGGGAGAAAGACACTGGAAACATGGAGACTGCTCGGAAGGATGGTTTAATGGAGAAGCAGAACCACCAAGCATGTGTGATTCTGGGTAGCTGAACACATGGAGGGGAGAGAGACAGATATTCATACCCTCTTTTGGGCCTTGCCCTAGAGCTTCCTGTTCCTGTGGAAAGGGCAGGTATCCTATTGGCTGCTATAGGAGTCATGTGCAAATCCTAGGAGATAAGCTTGTTTGAACTGTGTTGGGTGATGCAGTGAAGAGGCTTATATTTTGAAAGAGTGTTGGGCAATTCCTGTTATGGCTTAATGGCTTTGTCCTAGTTTGGATCTTGAGTGACAGCTAATCCTATCACCCTGGAGCTGAAGGCCTTTTGTTTTGTAGATAGGATGTCCCAGTCTTTCTGGGGCTATTAAAAAAGGGGAGAGCTGCTTTCCAAAAGCATGTTTCTCCTTTTCTCATCCAGGGAGGTATAATATTCTTCTTTTTTAAATATTTCCTAGAACAGGGGTCACCAACCTTTTGGACCTCAGGGACCACCAAACTCATAATTTTAAATCCCAGGACCACTAACTCGTTCTATGGGCGTGGCCTAATTTGTAGGTGAGGCTTGGTGGTCATGTGACTGGGCATGGCTTGTATGTAAATATTATAAATATTTATATAAATATTGAATTTTTTATAAAAAATAGCAACTTTTACCCAAAATCAGGCAAAGCAGGCAGGCAGATTGAGTTGCTCACAGAATAACAGATTCATTCAGAGATCTATCTATCTAGCCATTGGCTAGCTCAGTCTGTCACATAAAATTTGCTAGCAAGCAAACTCACAAAATTAACTCATACACCATGCATGTAAATATTGAATTTTTTATTTTTAAAAAAACAACTTTTACCCAAAATCAGGCAAAGCAGGCAGGCAGATTGAGTTGCTCATAGAATCATTCAGTGATCTATCTATCTGCCATCGGCTAGCTCAATCTATCACATAAAATTTGCTTGCTGTGAGTCTGCACTGAATAATAGAGCCTTCAGTCCTAAGGGAGGTTCGGCTCTGCTTTTAAGCAGAGCCAAAGATCTAAAGACTAAACAGAAAGCAAGAAATCCAACCATTTCCTGCTTTCTAGCTAATCTAAATCTCCCGGCACAGCATAATACCTGATGTTCAGAAAAAGGAAAAATAGCAATTTAGTAGGTAGGTTTGCCAGGTAAGGAGTCAGTGGGTGGGAAGGATTCCCATGAGCCATGTGGGCGGCGCAGCCTTGTGTTTCTGCACAGCCTGGATTGAATTGCTTTGGGGGGTACTCTGGAGGTGAGATTTCTCTGCAGCCCACCAAAATTTTCTTGTGGCCCACTGGTTGGCAATCTCTGTCCTAGAATATTTCATTCTAGGAGAAGGCTAGGTCCTAACTTTATACAGACCAGTATTGCTATGAAATAATTTAATATTTATTCTCCCATAAAACTCTCAGCCTTAGGAGTTATTAGTGGAGATCAAAGAATTCAGGAGGGGAGCAAATAAAGCTTGAGTTTTTGGACATGAATTTGTCTGATAGTAGTTTTATAAGTTCTCAAATCATTGGTTGTTGTTTTTTTTAGAAATCTGTATTTGAGACATTCAGAGCATCCAAAAGTGCTGTTTTTCTATAAGTACAGCAGTCAGAGGTGCTTCTGTGCTTCCAACATAGGCATTTAATGTCCACGGACAATAAAATAATCAGATAGTGTGAGTTTCTTCATGATTCCACTTTGTCATTGTAGCAGGCAGACAGATATTTATTTCAAAAGTGTGACTGCATCTAACACGGTATTAAATTTCTTTTTGTATGCTAATTTGTGAAAATTCATCAGACTTGTCAGGAATATGTTTTTCACCTATGCAGTGATTTTAAATTGTTAACATAGCAGCTACTGCTGGAGAGAAAAGAGCACGTGAAGGTTGCATACTGCATTGGTTAGTTTAGCTCTTATAGCCTAAGAATGTCTATGGAGATTTTCAGTCATGTCCCAAAGGTTATTTTTCAAGAAGCAACTGCACTTTTTGGGTTTCTTTCTTTCTTTCTTTCTTTCTTTCTTTCTTTCTTTCTTTCTTTCTTTCTTTCTTTCTTTCTTTCTTTCTTTCTTTCTTTCTTTCTTTCTTTCTTTCTTTCTTTCTTTCTTTCTTTCTTTTCCTTTCCTTTCCTTTCTTTCCTTTTCTTTTCTTTCTGCTCTGAGAGCTGAAGAAGCTTCCTTGGATGAGAAGCGAAACGTCTTCAAAGAAAAACCAGAAAGTCCAGTTGCCTCTTGATAAAAGCACCTTTGGGTTATGGCCCAAGAAGTCTTCCAGAAGGACTCTTTGTCTTGGAAAATTTGTATCTGTAGAAATAGGAAAACGAAATGCCAGGCATGGCAGATAGTTGTATATAGTCTTGTGTAAGTAATTAGAATTCTGAACATTAATAAAAGCTTTTAGAATCCTTGTAACCTTTTATATTTAATCCCCGCTTGAAAACAGCTCTCAAGTTATTTCTGATCCTAGAATTTCTAATATTCTTTGGTCTCTGAAAATGCTGCACTTTAACTACAGGATGCTTGTTCCAGGTTCTGAGATTACATAATACCAATAAAGTAATAAGTATTCCAAAGTTGGTGCGTTGTTTTTTTGTTTTTTTTTACTTTTTTCGCAATTAAGAGCACAGCCATGTTTGGTTGCTCCTTTCCCCCCATATTTAAAGCTATTGTGGAGAGGAAAATTAAGCCCTTCTTTTACAGTTCTAATAATGAGATTTTTTTTTTTTTAAAAAAGATTTTTTTTCTCCCCCTCCTCTGCCAGAAATGGAATAATTAGAACAGCTGGAAGACAGAAAACACATGTCACATACTTCCCCAGTCTCTGCTCTGCATATGGCATGTCTTGGAGCTACTTTAATTTATCCCCAATTGTCAAGATCCCGAAGCTGCCTCCTTTCTTTCCAATTGTCTTCAGAACTTGAACTGCTGTAAGAAGAAACAATTCGGTGGGTGGGGGGGTGAAGAGGCATCTCAGATCCTTGTCTCAAATTCTTGACACACCATGCTAGCATGTTTTTCATTAGTGCTTCTGGCAGGAGGATTTGACTCAACAACTCTCGATGAGTAAAAGAAGCAATCCTCTCTTTTCTCCCCCCTATAAAAACAAACCTTACTGCTTCTATTAAAAAGAAAACTGCTGTAAAAGGGAGCGGGAGAAAGGCAATTAATTCAGACTGCAGAGACATCGGCAGAAAATACTCACTGAGTTGCAAGTGGGAGGTTAAGATACCCTGGACCTTGCAGAAGACGTAACTGTCAAGTCAACCTGATGATGGTGTGGACACCCTGATTTTTTTGGGGTTGGTATTTCCGTGTGGCTGTGTAGTATTTCCCAGATGGCTGGAGGGCGTATGGGAGGGGGGAGGTTGATGTTGTTTTCTTGGCGGTAGCAGAAAAACCCTCCGCTATTGTCTTCTTGCAAGCCCTTCCCAGCCAAATCGGCTTTTCATCCTAGTATTAACAGGAGTGAGAACAGCCACTATTGCATAAGTAATAGTGCATCTAAAATACACCCCAGATATACTGTCAATAACAGTCATGGCACATGTCAAGAAGGGAGGGAGCTACAACTCCTTAGCAGCAGGTGCCATCTTAGCCTTGTCCCCATCCCTTCCAATTCTCATCCCACCAGGCAGAAGCTCCCAATGAGATTCTTTCTTGAATTGCTTTTATTTAAGCTGCCATCAGCCACCTTCTTCTGTGTAGGCCTTCTTTGGGGATATAGCCCTTGCCCTCTCTCTTAGGCAAATTCACTGGCCTTAGGTCAGGGGTCGGCAACCTTAAAACACCCAATAGCCACAAAGATCCTAACCGGAAGCCCCCCATTCAATTCTGGAACCAACCGGAAGTCTGTTTCCCCCACCATAGAGTCTCCTTACCGTGGTGTCCTTTTCCTTTTACCAACCAGCAACGGAGCCACAGCAGAGGGATGAAAGACCCGTGGGTTGCCAACCCCTACCTTAGGTTGGAGCCTAAGAGCTCCAAGAGGTTGCTCTTGGAGCAAGCCCTACAGACACCTTTCATAGGGGAAAGAAAGAGGGTCTGGTCCCACAGAGACGTAAGGCTATTCTATAAGCACAAATTTACAGTATATTTATTTCTGGGCTTGTAGTACCATCCAAATCATTACAGTTCATTAGTACCACCTGAATCATTACTATTCATTACAATTGATTCTACATCAGGGCTGAGATAGAATCACAAATCTGAATTTTATTTTATTTTTCATCACTGCAGGCAGGGTGGGTATGATATTTTCTTTTGGGAGTGCAAACTGGATGATTTCATGTGGATGAACAAATCTGGCATGTGGACTGTAGGTTGCCAACCTATTCTTTACATACCAGGTTAGAAGGGGATCATCCAAATTTCTTACTTGCTGAGGACTAGGATTAGGCAGAAACAACACAGATTTGGAAAAAAAGCTTTAACTTTTGTGAAATCTTCTCCAAGGTCTGACTGGGTTCATGTAATATTTTCTGTTGTGTTGTCTTGCTGCCCTGGGAAGGAAATTTAGTAGAAAGCTCAGGATGGGCTGCCAGGTATGGTATAAAAAAAGGGGGGGGTGGCAGTGATGATAGTGCCATCAAAATTCTGTCAGTTTGTTATAGGTTGTTCTCGGGTCCCATGGTCTTCTTTTGCCACAACCAGGATGCTCAAACTGATTTGAGCTCTGCTTCCCAGAACTGCAACCCATCTGAAATGGTTTGCAAGAATTTCCAGGCTGTAAAATTTTCTTTAGAGCCTGAAACAAACCTACATTTCTCATCTTCCGCCTAACCCTGCTAGAGGCAAGTAATTCATATATCAGTATATCTAAAGGCAGAATAAAGACCAAGTGCCACTGTCATCATTCCTGAATTATTGTACACAAAAACCACTGTCATTGCCTGTATATATATATATATATATATATATTTGTTTTCGGAGATTTTCGCGGGTATTTGTATGTGGATCTTTGGTTCTTCGGGTTTTCCCCGCGTAGAGTTGGAAATATCTAGGCGACGTTTCGATGAAGTCTCATTCATCTTCAGGCTTGTGTCTTCGGCCTTGTGCTTCTCAGAGTAACTACTCTGAGAAGCACAAGGCCGAAGACACAAGCCTGAAGATGATGAATGAGACTTCATCGAAACGTCGCCTAGATATTTCCAATTCTACGTGGGAGAAAACCCGAAGAACCAAAGATCCACATACAAATACCCACGAAAACCTCCGAAAACACACACACACACATATATATATATATATATATATATATATATACTTTGTGTTACGTGATGTATGTATGTATGTATATATATATACATACATACATACATACATATATATATAGATAGATATATATATAGATATATATCGTGATTCCAAGAAGATACAAAAAGAATTGTGTATTATGTTTAATACTAAAATATGCTAATGTGATGTTTTCATTATATGTTCTTCAAAAGTAAGCTTGGCATGAAGCCTTGGAAGCAATATAAAATAATGGTGCTTTCAAATAACCAAAAGCATCATGCCATTTGAAGGATGGCTCTGGCTGAAGTAGGTGACCGGTCAATGAACGGCAACGTGGATTAAAATTTTCTACCAAACTTGGATGCATATTTAAGTGTCTTCAACAAGGGTTTTGCCATCACATACACATAAAATTATTCAGTACTAATTTTGAAGTATCTGTGCCTGAAAACAATGCTTTGTTTAGTTGTAGGAGTGATTTAGAAAATCCAGATGCATTTCTTGATTATCTTGGCAAACAGACACTGGGTTTAAAATAAATAGCTGACTTAACAATTGGAAGTGCTGCAGTTTAACATTCAGCCCAATTAGACCCTTGTTAGACTTAATTGTTTGCAAGCATTCATTGGGTTGCTTTTTATGTTTTATAGCCATGAACTTCTCCAGGGCCAGGGCATACACAGCTGTGGGAGGGAAAATCTGGACTTGGATCTCCTGATGCCTTTTTGAAAACTTAAAAGAAGCTGGATGTATATGAACAGGGATGGTTAATCATATCCTCAACATATCTATTGTCATGGCAACTTGATAAACTCTGAAAAAGGAAATGATGATGATGGATTTTTTCCATTTCATGCAGTTATGTTTTGATTTAGTGACTTTCCAACAGAGGGGAAATTACATTCTGAGTGCCTTTTGCATAACTCTTTGGGCCTGATCTTGGTTCATCTGGGTATGGAGTATATGGAGATCATCTTAAAGTTCAGAAAGAGAGGAGGGGGTGAAAAAGAAACTCAAAATAAGCCTGCCTTGTTTCTCTAGAGCAAGGATGTCAAACTGGTGGACAGTGGGGTGGATGGATCATGTGCAGGTCACGCCCATCCCAGCTCTGCAAAGGGGGAAAATGTCACAAAATGTCACGTGATAGCAACGTGATGCGGCGAATTTGACACCTGGGCTCTAGAGTGAGAGAGAAACTCTTGTCAAACTTTCAAGATCCTGTTATTATGTCCTGTAGCAATAAAGTGGAATTATAATTCTTGGAAGTGGCTCAGTGACTAAGACACTGAGCTTGTCAATCAGAAAGGCTGGCAGTTCGGCAGTTCGAATCCCTAGCACCGTGTAATGGAGTGAGTGTCTGTTACTTGCCCCAGCTTCTGTCAACCTAGCAGTTCGAAAGCATGTAAAAATGCAAGTAGAAAAATAGGGACCACTTTGGTAGGAAGGTAACAGCATTCTGTGCGCCTTCAGTGTTTAGTTATGCTGGCCACATGACCATGGAGATGTCTTCAGACAGCACTGGCTCTTCGGCTTTGTAACAGAGATGAGCACTGCCCCCTAGAGCCGGAAACGACTAGCACATATGTGCAAGGAGAACTTTTACCTTTAACCTAGTCTACCTAGAAGACCAGAGGTGGGCTGCACTTATGTTCAGTTATATATGGAAAGGATAGCGCAGGGGCAGGTGGGCGGACCCAGCCAGTGATCACAACTACCAATTCACCCAAACCAGTCTGACCAGACAGCAGCCCACCACTGTAGAAGACTGATAAAGTTGGCCCAATGGAAGAATTCCACCTTGAAGTGTTTGTTGAATGTTATCAGGAAAGGGCCAAGCCTGGGGTTAATAGCAGGGATGGGATTCTACCGGTTCAGGCTGGTTCGGGTGAACCGGTCGCTCCAAGGATCAGCTGGGAGTGAACCAGTTCAGTTTGCTCCGACGATCAGCTGTTGGGTCCACCCACCCAACTGGGCTCTAGGCTGTGCTTTACGTCCTGTTTTTCAAGCTCAGCTGATTCTTGTGGCACAGCAGCTAGCCGCACATCAGCTATTTAACACACACAGATTGCTGGAGAAGATCAGTAGCAAACGCTCTGCACGCGCACACACTGGTTGTTACAACAGTTGAATCACACCTCTGGTTAATGAGGAGACTTTTCCAGAGGTTGACCTGCAACAGAAAACAGCACCTCCTGGTTACAGTCCCCTAAAATTCTTGAAAGTGGGTATCACCAGCAGATTCTGTGGAGATTCTTGTGGGCCAGAGCTATTCTGGCTGGAGATCCCAAACTCTTGACAGGCTCTGTGGGTTAATACCAACCCTTTGAATGGCACCAAATACCAAACAAGCATTGCAGAGTCCAAAATACAGGGGTGATATATTGCTGATAGCGAATTCTGCTGAGAATACGGGTCACTGCATTCTGGTTCCATTGTAGTTTAAGCCACCTTGAAACACAGAGCTTTGTAGAATCTGCTATTGCAAGTGAGGCAGTATAGGTTGGCATGAAGTGCAATAGGGATCTGGATGGGTCTATTTGTAACAGCAGAAAGGGGGAAACACTGCATTTGATGAGTAACTGAAAACATGAAAAAATATGAGGGGACGTTGCCTTTCCAGAAGGCTAAGGGTAGGTTGAGGACAACCTTTGCTGATCTTGACCTCCTGAAACAGTAGGTGGTCTTATTCTGGAGCAAGCAGGAATGGGGGGGGGATCAGCCCTCTATTCCAGGGATCTCCAACCTTGGCAACTTTAAGATTTGTGGACTTCAACTCCCAGAGTTCCTCAGCTAGCAAAGCTTGGAAATCCCTACTCTATCCTATTACAATACTTTAAGGACTGTTCTTTGTTTTGATAAACCCAGTTTTAGCTCTATAGTTTTTAAAGCATGTAATTATAGTCATTTTATACAACAGATACTTTTTTGGAAAAACACACAAGAGACAGCATTTTTTAAAATTAGAACATTAGAAGAATACAGTTGGAAGGGAGCTTGGAGTCTTCTAGTCTAACCTCTTGCTCAAATAGGGGGCCCTATACCTGTGATGGCTAACCTTTTCGGGAACCAAGTGCCCAAGGAATGCACGTGCACCCCAAAAATGCAATTCGCACACAGCCTCGTGCATGCACCCCGTGCATGTGCCCTGTGAATGGGGCCCCCTCGTGCATGAATACACGCAGGGGTGGGATTCAAATTTTTAATAACCAGTTCTGTGGGTGTGGCTTAGGTAGTGGGTGTGGCTTGGTGGTCATGTTATTGGCTGGGTGTGGCCAACTCAATATCATATCGAGGCATGCATCTGCTCCCCTGGCCTCACATGACTGTGGGGATGCTGCAACAGTCGTAAGTGTGAAAAAGGGTCAAGTCACTTTTTTCAGTGCCATTGTAACTTTGAATGGTCACTCCACGCAAGCAAAGTACCAGCAAAGGAGGGAAAAAAAAACTCCAGAGAAGTTCCAGAGACAGGAAGTCTAGTCCTGCCAAGAACGTAATAAGGGTTAATGGAGAGGCAGTTTCTGTAAGCAACACCAGAATGTTTCCTTCCTGCCTTCCTTACAGGATCAGGCCAGTAATTTCTTCTAACAAGCGGTTCTCCGAACTCCTTAGAATGTTAACAACCGGTTCTAGCAAATAGATGCGAACTGGTAGAATCCCACCCCTGAATACATGTTCCCGGCACATATATCCCCTGCACATGCCCCTCACCCCCTGCACATGCGTGGTAGAAACCCAAAGACCAAGTGGCCGACAGGAGGCATGCGCGGCAGAGCTGAGCTGGGGCGATGGCTCGTGTGCCCACAGAGAGGGCTCTGCGTGCCACCTCTGTCACACATGCCACAGGTTCGCCATCACAGCTTAGATCGGACCGAAGGCGGCGTAGTTCAAAGTTTTCTAGGTCTAGAATTTCAAGTCTGGTGGCATAAGGTTTTCTGCAATGAGTAGAGGAGTGGAGAACTCTTCTTGTGAAATATTTCTGGACTTTCTCAACTGTGTTAATATCAAATACGTAATATGGGTTCCATATTTGCAGAAGCAGTGGATGCAAATGTGAACCCATCTCCCTTTAACCCCCACTGCTGTTGCCGCCGACACACCAGACCCCAAAAGTTGGGGACCGCTGCTCTAACTGTTAGGAATGTTCTCTTTAGTTCTAGGTTGTTCTCTCCTTTGTTAATTTCCATCCATTGTTTTTTGTTTTGCCTTTTGGTGCTTCGGAAAATAGTTTGACCCCCCTCATCTTTGTAGGAGCCCCTCAAATATTGGAACGCTGCTATCATGTCTCCCCTGGTCCTTCTTTTCATTAAACATGCCCAATTCTTATTAACGTTCTTTATACGTTTCAACCCCCTCACCATCTTTGTTGCTCTCCTCTGCACTCTTTCCAGAATCTCAACTTCTTTTTTATATTGTGTTGACCAGAACTGGATGCAGTATTCCAAGTGGGGTCTTATTACAGCTTTGTAAAGTGGTACTAGAACTTCACACGATCCTGATTCGATTCCTCTATTAGCGCAGCCTAGGATTGCATTGGCATTTTTGGCAGCTGCTGCGCACTGTTGACACACATTTAAGTGATTGTCCACTAGGATTATTCTCAAAGTTCACCTAGACTGTACCTATACAGTTGGTTTTTCTTGCTAAGTATAAACTTTACTTTTCTCTACATTGAATTTCATTTGGTTAAACTGTCAAGATTTTTTTGGCTTCCCTGGGATCTTGAATATTCCTGCCAGCTTAGTGTCATGTGCAAATTTGATGAATTCCCCTCGTATTCCCTCACCTGAATCGTTTATGAAGGTACTGAAAAGTACCGGGACTAACATGGAACTTTGGGGTACCCCACTGCTTACTTTTTTTTAAATTACATTTATATGCCGCCCTTCTCCGGAGACTCAGGGCAGCTTACAGTCTGTGGAGCACCATGCTAAGTGCTCGGCAATAGCCTTCATTCCATTGTATATGCTTGCTTATTACTAGGACTTTTTGGCCCCCTCCAAGCAGCATTTTTACAAAGTCAGCTTATTGCCCCCAACAATCTTGGGTCCTCAATTTACCTACCCCGAGAAGATGGAAGGCTGAGTCAACCTTGAGCCTGGTGGGATTCGAGCCTGCACTAATTGCAGGCAGCTTGCACTAAGTGCTGGATGATTAACAGCCTGCACGACCAAGGCTTCCCTTCATGTAGTTTTGTTCAGGACTATTTGTATGATTTAAGCCAGTAAGAAACCCCTCTGTTTGTGTGTCACATTTTACTAGCTTGCCAAGAAATAGTGTTGGAAGAATTATCCTTCTGGGTTCAGTTTCAAGTGGGGAAAAAGACACTGGAAACATGGAGGCTGTTTGGAAAGATGGTTTAATGGTGGGCAGGACCACATGGCTTGGAGCTCCAAAGAAGGAAGGATGATCACATGTTTCAAGATGTTGGGTGAAGGGCAAGAAGGGCAGGCCAAGATGCAGAGAGTCCCTTATATACCCTCTGTTGGGCCCCACCTTAGTGTTTCCTGTTCCTGTGTAAGAAATGTATCCCATTGGCTGTCACCCAGGGGCGAGCGTCTTAGCTAACTTTGTAGGCTTTGTCTGGATCACATGGCTTCACCTGAGTGCTGACTGATGCAATCTTCCCAGGCCAGGTGGTGAGATGGGTAGAGGCCTTTATTATGTAGAACTCTGTCCCAGGCCTTAATGGCCTGCCCATTAACAAAGGTGGGGATGAGCTTCTGCTTCTGAGTTTCTACTCTTTTTAGGGGAAATATTCTGCCTTTTTAATATTTCCTAGGATAATTCATTTTTTTAGTAGAGGGGTGGGTACTAACTTCCTACAATAGGTTGTGGTCTACTTTATCAAATGCTTTACTGAAATCTAAGCATACTATGTCCACAACATTTCATTGTTGCACTAATTTAACATTTGTTGAAGAATGAAATAAAATTTGGTTGGCATGATCTGTTTTTAACAAACCCATGTTGGCTACTGGTTATAACTTGGTTTGCATCTAGGTATTTGCAAATTTGTTGTATGACTATCTTTTCCAAGATCTTCCCAGATATTGATATTAGTTTGATTGGTCTGTAATTTCCTGGATCTGGGGTTTTTGTTGTTGTTGTTTTCCTTTTTGTGAAAATGGGAATTACACCAGTTCTTTTCCAGTTCTCAGTTGGTTCCCCAGTGATCCAAGAACTTTGAAAGATACGTTCCAATGGTTCTGAAATCACATCTGCTAGTTCCTTCAGAACTCTGAGATATAGTCCATCAAGACTCAGAGATTTGAACCTGTCTTAGAGCTGACATGTGTTCTTTTACCTTGTTTTCACATATTTTAATTTGCATCCCTAACCTGTCATTTGCAGTTCTGTTTTGGTAAGTTGAGTATTGTTTTCTTTTTGTCTGAAGACAGATGCAAAGTATGAATTAAGTACTTCTGCTTTCTCTCTGTTACCTGTTATTGCTTTGCCATCTTCTTCCATTTCTTATTTTTTATATGTTGAAATAAACATTTAAAATTGTTTTTGATATTCGTTGCAAGGGTTACTTCATTCAAAGCATTAGCTTTCCTAACTTCGTCTTTGCTATTTCTTGATATTTTGCCTTAATTATGTGTCCGTCTTTCTATTTTCTGTACTTA
This sequence comes from Bungarus multicinctus, assembly GCA_023653725.1. Classification (NCBI taxonomy): domain Eukaryota; kingdom Metazoa; phylum Chordata; class Lepidosauria; order Squamata; family Elapidae; genus Bungarus; species Bungarus multicinctus. The sequence continues at coordinate 18,614,261 of CM042848.1, read as the reverse complement.
TCCTTTTTCTATCCTTTCCTTCTTTTAGTCGGTCTAAGAGTACTTTGTGCAGCTATGATGGCTTTTTCTATGTTTTCTTGTTTTCCTTTTTTAGTGGTATTGAACTGGACTGGACAATCATATTTTTCAGTTTCCCAAGCTTCTTGAGTTGGTTTCCCTTTTAAGTTTTTTATCCATGGAATCTTTCCTAGGCTTTCTCTATTGAAATAAGCTCCTTTAAAGTCTAAAGCACTGGTTTGATTAAGTTCTGTTACTTGTGTCTGTTTTATATTTAATTCTAATATGGTTTCTCTCCCCTAACGTTCCTGCAGTTTCAATCCCCTCTATTACTTCCTGTTTGTTGATAAAAATAAGATCTAATTCCCCCCCTCTAGTTTTTGAGTGATGAGTTGTCAGCCAGCTAGGTCAGGAATCTGTTCGATCTCTCATTTGTTGCAAAATTTGTCTCCCAGTTTATGTCAGAGTAGTTAAAGTCCCCCATTACCACTGTGATGTGTTTCCTACATGTATTGGTTAACTGATTAGCAAAAAAATCATCTATTTCTTCTGGTTGGGTGGGCTATAGTAACATCATTCTTTTTTCCTTTTATGTTGACCATATGCATTCTAGAAGGCTTTTATCCTTTGTTGTGTGAATTTCTGTAGAGAGGAAGTGATATGACATATGCAATTATTGCTCCTCTTTTGTTAGGTCTGTTTCTTTTGAATAGTTTGCATCCTTTTATAACAGGACATTCCAGTCATGAGTTTCACCCCACCAAGTTTATATAATGGCAACTCTATCATACTTGCCCTCTTGTGCTAGTATTTAAAGATCACCCAGTTTGTTCACTAAGTTTTGAGCTTTAATGTATAGGCATTTAAGTTCTTTGTGGCTGAATCTGGATATGCTTCTTACATCTTCCACTTTGCATCTGAATTTTTTTTCTTTCTCTTTACTCCCTACCTCCATATTTTTTATTTATTTGATTTGATTTGATTTGTCAATCGCTTACAAGATAATAGGTATAACTATAAAGTAAGAATGAGTAAGAATACAGGAAATAGGTACGAATAAATGGGGACAATAGGACAGGGATGGTAGGCATGATGGTGCACTTATGCATGCCCCTTACAGACCTCTTAGGAATGGGGTGAGGTCAATAGCGGATAGTTTAAGGTTAAAGGAGTGGGAATTTGAGGATCTAACAACAAAGTCAAACTCCTCTACTCGTTGCAGAATACCTTATGCCACCCGACTTGAAATTCTAGACCTAGAAAACCTACAACTATGCCGCCTTTGGTCCGATCTAAGTATAGTATATAAAATCATACATTGCAATGTCCTACCTGTCAATGAATACTTCAGCTTCAACCATAACAATACAAGAGCACACAATAGATACCAACTCATGGTTGGTATCAAGCACCAAACTTGATTGCAGGAAATACGACTTCAGCAACAGAGTAGTCAATGTCTGGAATACTCTACCAGACTCTGTCGTTTCTTGCCCAAACCCCAAAAACTTTAACCTTAGACTGTCTACTATTGACCTCACCCCTTTCCTGTAGGGGGCGTGCATAAGCGCACCAACGTGCCTACCATCCCTGTCCTATTGTTTCTTTTTATTTTTCTTATATGTATCCATTTCATGTATTCATAACTATGTCTATACTTATACCTATTATCTTGTAAGCGATTGACAAGTCAAATAAATAAATAAAAAATAAATAAAGGGCATTCCAGGCATTGACCACTCTGTTGCTGAAGTCGTATTTTCTGCAATCAAGTTTGGAGCGGTTTATTTGATTGCTCTGCAGGAGAACATCCAAGAGTCAGGGTAGTCACTACCTGTAAAGTCCCCATTTATAGGTGGAGCTTCGATTAGCAGGTCACAAGCATCTTGCTCTTTGGCTGTCCCTATTACGTTCGGTCATTCAAATTTGTAGTGAGTATTCTGAAAACAGATAACTGAAAGAAAACTTGGATGAGAATACCAGCTCTATGTTCCCAATTAGCCTCTGTGGGCTTCTCCATGGTGGATTAGATATGTGCCCTAAGAGACAAAACACATGGCAAGATTGGAGGTTCCAGCTACATCTGCAGCTCTATATTATTTATTTATTTACTTCTTTAGCTATTATATACCAAATTTAGATAGCTACCGTGTTTCCTCAAAATTTGACCTATCTCAAAAGTAAGTCCTAGCTTAATTTTTACCCATGTGCCTTGCTCCACCCTGTGTATGCTGGAGTGAGTGGGGTCTTAATTAGGGCTTATTTTGAGGATAGGGCTTACATTGGGCACACATGTAATAATCAAGCTAGGACTTACATTCGAGGTAGGTCATATTTTTTGTGGAAACACGGTATATGTTATTATATAATTATATGTTGGAGATGGCCATGTCAGTGGTCATATTAGGCACAATCTGTTTGTAGTTCACCTCTTCCTTATGCAAATAAAACACAGAAAGTTAAGCAAGGTGGTGTCATCCTTGTTTCTCCCTCCCCTCTCAAAAATGCTTCTTGGTCATTGACCACCTTAGTCTGACCAGTTCTTCTCTAGCCATAGCAAAGTGTGGTGCCGAGTCAGCAGACAAAGATGATGGAGGATCATGGGGTTTTTTTTGTGTGTTTTTGTGCTTTGTCCCCATGCAAATTGAATGTGCCTTTAAGACAAACCAAAGCATTTCTGTCCCCAATCCCTGGCTTTGATATCAGTAACAATGGGGAAATGGGCAATAGCCAATGTTTTGCAATGAGCATTGTCACAGACATGTGGATGTTACTGCAATTGAACTAGTGTGGGAAGCAGAAATTTTAATAAGGAGAGCATGTATTTATCTGTTTTGAAATGCTTTGGGAATCAAAGCAATGGTTTCTATATGGGTAGAAATAATGCCATATAATGAAAATACATTTTCTTTCATATTTTATGGAAAGTGAAATAATAAGCTGATAGCGGTGGCACTTTGATGGGGAATGGTTGGGCTGACCCTAATCGACATGCTAAAAGAAGTCATGAAACATAGCTTCTGAATGCCTGCGATCCATAGCTTGCACCTAAAAAGTTTATTTGAAAATACACATAGTAGAACTCAGGGGTGGGCAGCTGGGGATTTACAAGGGTTCGGGAGAGCCCCAACTAAGGTTCGGTGCAGTTCGGAGAACCCCCAAATCCCACTCCTGGATGGCCCCACCCGCCCTGCCCCTCTCCTCCCAGGAGTCCCCATGAGGCTCATTTTGGATGCAGGTAAGTACAGGGCACACGCAGAGGCTCAGGGCGGGCGAAAAACAGTATCCTGGAAGTTCAGGAAGGGTGGAAATGGGCCAATTTCTGGCTTCCAGAGAGCCTCCGGAGTCTGGGGAGGCCGTTTTCGCCTTCCTGGAGGCTCAAGGAAAGCCTCCGGAGCCCGAGGAGGACAAAAACACCCCTCCCTGAGGTGCAGGAGACCAAGTAGGCCACGCCCACCATGGCCACACCCACCCAGCAATATGAGCAGTAAACCCTTTGCTAAAATTTTTGAAGCCCACGCCTGGTAGAACCATAGCATACAGTATATATTTCGAAACTGATTTGGAACAAATGCTTCAAACCCTTTGTGATCACAGCACACTCTGCTATTCACTGAAACAACCCTTCTTTTCTCAGGCTTCCAACCATCACTGGGAAAAAAAGATGCCACCGCCTTAAGTGGTATATGATCTTCAATAATATAGGGGTGTCTCCTTTGCTTCATGCTTTCACAGAACTCTGGAAAAAAAGAAAAGCTGGGGACACTGAAATGAACAGCTGAGGATGTTTGTATGAGGTCCCGAGCACTTGTCAAAATAATTTTTGTAGTTCTAATAGATGGTGAAAGGCAGACTATTCAGAAAGAGGATGCAATATTTACATCCATGATGGCAAACCTATGGCACGCCGAAAAAACCTATGGCACAGCTGGCCGAAAATCAGCTGTGAGGCGCGCACATGCGCAGTAAGGTAAGTTTGCCTGCAGCTCACGTGCCGGCACGAATGGTTCTGTGTGCCATGGTGGCACACAGGTGGCACACAGAACCATTCGTGCTGCCACGTGAGCTGCAGGCAAACTTACCTTACTGCGCATGTGCGCGCCTCACAGCTGATTTTCGGCCAGTTTGAGGCCTTTTTTGGCCTCCCAAAGGCTTGAGGAAGGCTTCTGCAGGCTTCTACAAGCTTTGTAGGCCGAAATCCAGCCCCGTTTCATCACTTCCGATATTTTCAGAAAAGCAGGAAGTGACAAAACAGGGCTAGATTTCAGCCTACAAAGCTTGTAGAAGCCTGCAGAAGCCTTCCTCAAGCCTTTGGGAGGCCGAAAAAGGCCTCAACCTGGCCGAAAATCAGCTGTGAGGCACAGTGCAGGTAAGGGGGCGACGGAGGATGGGTGAGGGGATTGCGTGTGCAAGTGTCGGGGACGTGGGGGGGCACACATTACCTTCTGGGTGCTGGCATGCAAGCGTGAGTGTGCAAGCGAGCACACAATTTTTGGCACAGGAGCCCCAAATGATTAGCCACCACTGACTTATATTCTTCCACAATTGTCACCCTGAAAAGGACCTGGAGAAAAATGGCTGCCCATGCACAGGGGAAGGGAGAATGTGGTTCTGAGGAGCTCATGATCCTCCAGACATTCATTGCCTGTGGTTAGTTTCATCTGCATTAATGATTTCAGTTCTGCAAATGGCATCTCTCTTTGAATTTACAGCATTTGTAAAAGGAAAAGCCCTTTCTTGCAAACACTCGGGTCTTGCTGAAAATCAGATGGGGTATGTTTAAGATTGGAACGCTTTAGCCTCATATATCTTTATACACCCTGGTGATATGCAAAAGCACTTTTATATATCAAGGGGGGAAAGCAACGAAGAGTATTAAAATTGTGTATTTATTATTTATCCAAAGCATGAGGAAAATGTGCCATGCATCTTTAATGAGAAGAAATGGAGTTATAATTCATTTGTTTGGAAATATGAACTATTGGCCTGATTTTTTTTTTTATTCAGTTGTAATGGTGACCTAAACCACACACTTGAAATTAAATGGAAGTATTTCTTCTAGACATAAGTGCTGCTTGGAGAACAATCTTGTCCAAAATAATATCATTTAAATTTCCTAATCATTTATAGATGGCCATTTTAAAGGCAATTATTTTGAATAAAGCATAGTTTCCCATAGAGATAGACAACACTAAAGTTTTTACATGTATTAAATTCACAAGAGCTGTTGTGTGAAGTTCAATTTTTTTAAGGGAAGGTAAGCTCTAGACGTCCATTTGCATAAACACTGAAATACTAGAATCTTAACAATTTCAAGATACCCTTTAAAATCCTTTGAGTGGGGTTTTATATTTTACTGTTTCCTGAAACACATTTCTGCATTATGTCCATAGATTATATATTTCAGTATATTATTATAAAAAGTACAACATCCTGTAGGAAAAGCAAACCAGATACTCTGATATAAAAATGGCTTCTTCTCCGTTAAAAGCAAAGCCCTACATTCTTTTTGACTTTATTATCTGCAGTTTAATTCCACCATGATTGCTAAATTGCCATATCTGTGACTGTTTTTTTCCGCCCATTTTTAAAGTCAGAGAAAGAAAAGGAGGAAGGAAGGAAGGAAGGAAGGAAGGAAGGAAGGAAGGAAGGAAGGAAGGAATTCTTACCAGTTTTACAGTCTCAAGGCAGCCAAAGCCCTTCTTCCTCTGGCAGGAAGAAACCCAGACCTGCAGCTGCCCTGTTCTAAGGCCCAGCTTCCCCTGGTTACAGAGTTTTATTGCCAATGCAATACTATGGTTGTGTTCACATGGTGGACTTAATCATAGTTTAAATTTAATTCAAGCCTTGGTGGCACAGAGGTTAGAGTGCAGTACTGCAGGCTACTTCTGCTGCCTGCCGGCTGCCTGAAATTTGGCATTTGGAATCTCACCAGGCTCAAGGTTGACTCAGCCTTCTATCCTTCTGAGGTCGGAAAAATGAGGATCCAGATTGTTGGTGGAAATAGGCTGACTGTAAACAGCTTAGAGAGGACTGCAAAGCTCTGTGAAGCGGTATATAAGTCTAAGTGCTATTGCTATTATTGAATTAACCTATGTAGGCCACCTTTGCACATTATAACGAACCCTCACTCAGCTTCCCTAAAAAGGTTAGGTTCACACAATGCACCCAGCTGGCAATTTGTGATTGTTTTGTGGCCCATACAATCACAATATGAGTCCCTTCAACTGAGCAAAAGTGTTTCTTTTAGTAGTAGTGCCACATTCTGAAGACTGTTCTGGTCTCATCAAGAGAGGCCTAGACAGGCATCACTGTAGATCTGATACCCAACTGCAGGCTGCCATTCTCCTGAGCACAGAGATGCCAACTCACTTCTAAAGTGGGTCTGCAGGCACAATCTGTCTGGTTTGGGCATAATTTAGCACAGTTCTCATGTAAGATAGATACCTTCAACTGCTTATGAATTATCCATGGAACGAACACCCACTGTTCTTTCTGTAATTCATTGCCATGATATAGTCAAATCCACTAATTTTGAATGCCCCAAGTATACTCCACATAATTGCTAGCTTTAAAGGGTTTGTTTATTGTTCTAACATGCTCGAGAGAAAATTACAACAACGTTCCAAAGCATATATATAAGACCAAGCTGGCTCCGCTGGTTTATGAGGGGGAAAAAAATTCAAAATCCATAGTTGGGAAATATATTGGCAAAAACTAAAACATCGCCCTGTGTTCTCCAAAATTCTTCTTCAGTTTCTGGTGTGTTTGGGGTTTAAGGCTCATCCACATAGTATCCTTTTCTCAACTGGAAGACACACCAGTTCACATTAATTGAGGATTTTTTTCTTGCAGCAGCTCATAACTAGGCCCTACTGAGGCGGAATAGAGCTAGACCAAATTGGTGAGGCAAGGAATTCATGTTATACAGGAGTGGGATTCCAAAATCCCAGCAACTGGTTTGTTTGCCTGGCTGCTGGGTGGGCTTGGCCATGGTGGGCATGGCCTACTGGAACTTCCTGTTTCCGGCTTCCAGTGGGCCTCTGGAATCCTCCCCTCGGCCTCTGGGAGGACGAAAACAGCATCCCCCAGGCTCTGGAGGCCCTCCGGAAACCAGAAACAGGCCCGTTTCCGGACATCTGGAAGGTCCATTTTCCCCCCTCAGAGCCTCCACGCGGACTGTGCACTTACCTGCATCGCATGGAGACTCCTGGGAGGAGAGGGGTGGGCAGGGCCAGCCGGTCGGTTGAAATAACACTTCAGTGAACCAGATGTTACTTTAACATCCAATTCGCCTGAACCAGTCCGAACTGGTAGAATCCCACCCCTGATGTTATCCATAGACAAGCGGAAGGCCTTCTATACAAGCATTGTAGGAATCCTCTTTAGCAATCAGAAACTTGCAACAGTTGTTCCTCCATGGTTATTCAAGGTTCGGGCTGCTGAGGAGAACAGCACCTCATCCAGCCACCCTATATACTTGAACTTCCATGTGGCTTACATTCCCCTAGGGCAGCGGTAGGGAACCTTGGCTCTTTTATCACTTATGGACTTCAACTCCCAGAATTCCTGAATGAGATATAAAAGGTTCCCCATCCCTGGCCTACTGGTTTTTCAGTTGTGAGGGAAATCAATTTTTGATTTGAATGGGATTGTTTAATATACAAATGTCCTAATTTTTGACAATATTCTTTATATGTCCTATATTTGTATATTAAACAGTCCCATTCAAGTCAAAAATTGATTTCCCTCACAACTGAAAAACCACTAGGCCAGGGATGAGGAACCTTTTATGGCTCACTCAGGAATTCTGGGAGTTGAAGTCCATCAGTGATAAAAGAGCCAAGGTTCCCTACCGCTGCCCTAGGAAATCTGGATGTATAACCACATCCAGCAAATATTTCCACTCCTCTCTCTCCCGCTGCTAATCACCAGGGCCAAGAGTGGTACTTTGTCACTTTTTGTGAAGGCATCAAGACCACCTTCCTAAGATATAAGTGAAAGATATAGTGAAAATTAAGGTTAAGAGAGTAGCTCTTCTTAAAATAATTCAATTTTCTTCCAACTCAAGGATGGCAAATTAGGGACTTTAAATTAAATTAAAGTAAAATAATTAAGGTAAAATAATTAAGATGAAATAAGATAAATTAAGGACTTGAATATATAAAAAAGAAGTCAAGGAAACAACCGGTCCAGTAACAAGAGAAGATGACAAGGAAGTAATAGGCAGTAGACAGAAAGTAGAGCTGCGTAATTGATTCTTCAATCCACGCAAAAAGAAAATATAGCCCAACCTACCAAGAACATAACCTTGTCAGAATAGAAATAAAAATTAAAATAAATAAGAAACAAGAAAATGAAAAGAGAACACCTTTCTGATCTAGATGAGTTCAAATAATCAGAACTTGAAGGATTACATCCCAGACATCTTAAGGAGCTGACAGATGTGATCTTGGAATCGTATCTTTCAAAGATCCTAGAGCACTGGGGAACTATCTGAGGACTGGAAAAGAGCTGATGTGGTTCCCATCTTCAAAAAAGGGGAAAAAACAGATCCAGGAAACTATAGACCAAGCAGCCTGAAATCAATACCTGGGAAGATACTGCAAAAGATAATTTAAAAAAACAGACATGCGAACACCTAGAAGCAAGTAAATTTATAACCAGAAGCCAACATGGGTTTGTCAAAAAGAGATCATGCCAAACCAACCTATTTCATTCTTTGACAAAGTGACTAAATTAGCAAAATGCTGTGGACATAGTATACTTGGATTTCAGTAAGGCATTTGACAAAGTAGACTACAACCTACTTCTTGGTAAGCTAGAAAAATGTGGGTTAGACAGCATCATCATTAGATGAATTTGTAACTTCCTGAAAACTGCATTCAATGAATAGTCCTTAATGGTACTACATCTACATAGAAAGAAGTAAGCAGTGGGGCACCCCAAGGTTCTGTCTTGGGCCCAGTACTCTTCAATATTTTTTTGAACGACTTAGATGAGGAAATTGCATCAAATTTGCAGATGACACTAAGCTGGCAGGAATACCCAACACTCCAGAACACAAGCTCAGGATCCAAAAGGATCTTGACAGATTGGAATACTGGGTCTTATCCAACAAAATAAAATTTAATGTAGAGAAAAGTAAGATTTTACACTTAGGCAGGAAAAACCAAATTTTCAAGTACAACAAGGGTGTCAAACTGATTTAATTGAGGGTCGCATCAGGGTTGTGTTTGACCTCAGGGGGCCATGGTGGGTGTGGTCAGGGTAGGCATGGCCAGCATAACATTACTCATGTCGGGGGCGCCTGTGGTGGCCCAAGCGCTCTGCCAGTGAAAACCGGCTCCCAGTCTCCATTTTTGGCTACGATGGCCTCCTGCAACACTGCCAGTAAAAATGGAGCACTTTCACTGGCAGAGGGCTGCAGGAGGCCATCGCAGCCGAAAATGAAGACCTTGGAAGATGGCTACGTGTGGCCCTCCTGAGCTCCATTTTTGCTAGCAGAGGCACCATGGGCTGGCTGGTCTTTTGCTATTTCCAGGGCAGCCCTGCGGACCAGATCTAAGCACACCACGGGCCAGATTTGGCCTGCGGGCCTTGAGTTAGACACCCCTGAAGTACAAGTTAGGTGAAACATGTCTCAAAAGCAGTAACTGTGAGAGGGATCTTGGAGTCCTAGTGGACAACCACTTAGATATGAGCCAACAGTGTGCGGTAGCAGTCAAAAAAATGTTAATACAATCCTTGGTTGCATAAACAGAGGGATAGAATCAAAATTATGCAAAGTATTAGTACTACTAAATAAAACCTTGGTAAGACCACATCTGGAATACCATATCCAGTTTTGATCACCACATTATAAAAAATATGTTGAGACTTTGAAAAGAGTGCAGAGAAGAGCAACTAACATGATTAAAGCATAAGAAAAAAAGGCTAGTATGGCTAGTTTAGTGAAAAAAAAGAACTAGGGCTGACATGATAATAGTGTTCCAATATTTGAGAGGCTGCCACAAAGAAAAGAACTCAACCTCTTTTCCAAAGCACCAGAAGGCAAGACAAGAAACAATGGATGGAAACCAACCAAGGAGCAAAGCAATCTCTCACTAAGGAGAAAGTTCCTGACAGTGAGAACAATTAATCAATGGAATGGCTTTCCTTCAGAATTTGTAGGTGCTTCATCACTGGAGGCTTTTAAGAAGAGACTGGACAGCCACTTGTCGGAAATGGTATAGGGTCTCCTGCTTGAGTAGGGATTGGACTAGAAGACCTCCAAGGTCCCTTCCAACTCTATTATTCTGTATTCTGCATGAACGAGAGAGAGTTTAAGAGAATTTGAAGGTTTGCAGTTTTGGCTACTTTTTGGTCCATCTTAATATCACCCAACTTTGGAACAACAACAATACAGTATTTCCTTTTAAAGATTATAACTCCTTTGTAACATTCTCACATAAAAATACATAGCACTTTGAAAGAAGTATCATCTCATGGGGAAATATTCAGAGAATATCTCCTGATTGACACAGAAGGAAAAAAGGGACAAGGGGGGCTACTTTTTTCAAAATATTCACTGCATTTTGAAGTGTTTGCAATGTGCATGTAAGCCTTAGTTTCAGAACTGCAGTTCTTTTCCCCCCCCCTCATGATCTTCAATATAAAATCATGATTTTCACTATAAAATTTATGTTTTAAAAAAGCCACATGGATTCATAGTATAAAACTCCTCTACCTGATTGTATACAATAACATGTAGCAACACGTGGACACATTCTGTGCTTGGGGATCCTATAAGAAATTTATTTTGTTGTTGTTGTTGTTGTTGTTTTGCTACTTTGACCTGTCATCTGCTGGCATGCAAACCTTAGTTTGCATTAGTTGTTTGCTCATCTCACATACCCGCATACCATAATTAGGAGTGGGGGAAGCTAATCCACAAAAACGAATTGTTTAAAAAATAAAGGATTACCATACAGTGAGAAATCTTCTTCATGACTATAAATGTTGGTCAGTTTCTGAACAATATCACAGATCCAGTTAAGCTGAAGCTGTGAATGATAAAGCCAGGGAAGGTTTAACCCCCTTCCTGTTCAGTTGTGACATAGTGAGGAACAAATACTATGTGTATAGCATTTATCACTTTTCCTGGGCTTGGCCTGTGAAGCAATCTTCAATCAATCTTCAATGTGGAAATGCTGCTTTCTATATCTGGAAACCTGTGTGTCTTCTGTAACCTCTGTATTCTTCTTTACAGAACCAGCAACTGTGCTGAATTTCTTCTATGCTAGTGATCACTTTGAAGTGATTTTTTTAGTGCTTGATGTTAGTATTGCTATGACTGTTTTATCAATTATGTGCTGTCTATTGTGCTAATTTTTTTATCTTGCCATTATTATTTTTATAAATAACTCAAGGCAGTATAACATATTTATTACTCCTTCCTCAAGTCCTATTTTCCACACAATAACAACCTTGTGAGATAACTTGGACTGAGAGAGACTGACTGGCTCAAAGTCATCCAGTCAGTTTTCATGTCTAAGATGGGATTAAATGTCACAATCTCCTTGTTTTTAGCCTGGTGCCTTAATCACTAGGCCAAACTGGCTTTCAGTCTTAGTGATCATACAAATGGATCGTATCCAGGATCATCACTATGGCAAAATTATATTTAAAAATAACAGCAAAAAGCAACAATAGGACCTGACAATCTGCTTTGGGTAACTGTGGGTTACCCAAAGCAATGATGCTTCCACATCATTGTTCAAGAAAAATCCAAATGAGGCCACTGCTATCAACCCTAAGATTACACAACCTAAAAGTTAGTAGATAAGATTTAAAAGTAGCAGAATATCTTACTTATTGGGAAGGAAAACTAATTCCTGAGTTTTCATCTGATTTTAAACCACTTCATTCTTAAAATGTTTCTGTTGTGCACAGCAATTCAGTAATTCATATTATAACATTTTTTTCTTTTCACGTTCATTCCCTGTTGCAAACAAGAGGTTTTTTTTCTCTGCACTGTAAAACTGAAAGAATGTGTATAGATTTGAAAATAATGTCGAATCAGATTATTATTCTTTTGGTGATTACATGGAGATACTGTTTAAAGAAAGCGTATTTCACACAATTACAAATTTTGATTCCCAATGTGATTATTCCTCTGTCCATATATAAATGAAGAAGGCTGTTACTGAACACATATATAAAACTGCAAGCATTGATAACAAATCCTGTTGCTGAAGAAACATTCCTTTCATAAATTCAATACAGCATGTGGAATATACAAAATGCACCAATATCTATAATGCAGGTTGTTTCCTTTTTCATATTAACCATTTTTTTAAAACAATGAAATGCTAAATCCAAGAATACATTTTGTGATGCAAATGCCTTTGTTACTTGTCCATTTCTATCTTTCCACATTGTCTATAAGGAACAATAAAAATAATGCCACAATTTCATGGTTACTTGGCTCTTACGTTGGCATAAATTACATATTTCCATTCTGGCACAATTATGTGTTTCTGGGAGTAGGTAAATCAATTACTATAGGTGGATTCAATGGCTGGTAATTCATAGTACAGACAGAAGCATTCACATAGGTAGTCGTTCCATCAGCCATAACACCATAACCTAAAAAAATTAAAAACATTGTTATAAATAAGCTTTTCTTCAGTACACTATTTCTGTTATCATACACCAAAGTTTAGCCATATAGAAATTCTTATCCATCCCATTGAACATCAATAAATCACAGCACTAAACTTGAATGTCTTCTTGAATCCAAGCAAACAACACTTGGTGTCCTCTTTTTGGAAGAATAGTTTCAAATCCCTACAATTTAAATAATTCCATTATTTAAATTTAAAATTTAGGGCCTCTCTGCATTTGAGTTCTCTGTCTCTAAAACTTTAACATTAAACCTGAATTTAGGTTAGGCCTCTCCAACTGAATGCAGGATTCTACTTGGTTCTTCAGGAAGAAAATGGGACTCTTCTTATGAAACCATTATTCAAAGGGTCTTTGCATGTTGGATCTCCATAGAATTTGGATTCCTTTGAGATATTCTGAAGCCAAATTGAATGTACATCCAGAGTGAGTTGAGAAGAAGAAAGGAAAAAGCATGCCAACCATCAAGGCATTACCATTTTCTTGTTCCTGTTTCTTGGCCTTTACCCCTATAAAGATATTTTTGACATTAAGAGCTTTTAAATAGTATTCAGAAGTTGAACATCTGTTACTTCTATATAACTGAATGTCACAATGACCCCTGTCTCCTTCATAAGTTGGCTTTGTTGCTACTCTTCATATACGAATTTGAAAACAACCTATTAATTGCAGCAGGTTCCATATGCTTCAGAATTTGACAAAGTGCAAATTATGGAGACATTTCCATGGAGCAAATCAAAAGTAAAGGCTGAAGGAAATTTATTTTACAGAGAAGCAAAATACAGAAAACAAAAATATGTGGCATAAGACAGTTGATGCTACTCAAGGTTCTGGAAGATCCAAAGTTTCAGAAAATTACTCTTCCCCCATTATCTTTGAAAAGTATATCAAATTCTAGCAAAAAAATGTTGCAGAAAATCTTTCTAGCACTTTTTTCATATTTGTATGAAAAATCCTGAGATACAGAGATAATAATGTGGATGTAATAAATGTGTGCCGAAAAATAAACAGTTTGCAGAGAAGATAATGAAGAACAGCTTTTTTACTAAAAGTAATAGCATTCTGTCATACTAGGAAGAATTTTAAAGAGGGATGTTTTCACAAACAATAAGGTTTTCATGAAAATAGACTGGTAATTATTTCTCCCGGAAATTCAGGAAATGAACACTTGCTTTTGTCTCTTTAGTTATAGTAACAGATATCAGCAGCAGCCATGGGACATTCTAGTACTTAGGTTTTTTTACATCACCATTTTGAATAACTTGAGAAATCCAAGGTAAAACCTACTCTGTTATTTCATGTAAATTACTATCACCTGCTGTAAATATATTCCTGCTCCCTTTACTGTGTTTATTGCTTAATACATGCTGGTATGAAAAAACATTCCAACTTAGTGGAATGAGCTCCAATATAGTGCCTGAGCAAACGCTATGCAAATAGTCCTCAGCTTATGACCACAATTGATAAATTGTGAATCACTGCAGTTGATAAGTTAGCAACCCGATTGTTAAGGGAATCTGGCTTCCCCACTGACTTGTCAGAAGGTTGCAAAAAGTGATCACATGATCTTGAGACACAGCAACAGTCATAAATATGAACCAGTTGCCAAACATATGAATTTTGATCACGTTCGATGCTAGAAAGGTCGTAACTTGAAAAACGATCATAAGCTACTTTTTTCAGTGTTGCTATAACTTTGAACAGTCCCTAAACTGTTGTAAGTCGAGGACTAGTTACAGACCATATTTACCAGTCTAGATCCGGCTAGACTTTGCATTACTAGTTGGTAAAAAGTAGGTCCTTCAAGGGCATCTGTAGGATGGACTATATGAGTGGGGAAAAAAGTCAACATAGTGGCCATGATTATACAGTTGCTTTATCGACTTTTTTGTCTTCCTCTATGGACACTATTACTCACTCTTGCTCCTTGCTGTGCAAAGACTGATTTTTAAGCTTATCCAATGCAACAGAAGTTTTTATAGCCAAAAGCAGAGGTGATTGAAGTGCAATTAATCAGCATATCTCTTACCAACTACAGTTAATATATCAACAACTTTGTATTATTCAATTTTTAATTTTTTATGCATGAAAATAATACACACACATACAATTCCTGACCTTCATGAATGTGTCCAAAAACATGAAGTCGTGGTTGTATTCGTCTCTGGATTGTATTCAGCAGCTCAACACAACCCACCCTTTGCATTTTCTTAGGCACCCAATCTAGAAAACCTTCAAAATAAGAAACAAATGCAATTTATAAAATGATGAACAACTTTATATCTATACTTAAGACTCTAATTCATTCAATATCTAACTCTTCTAGCGTTAAGAGAATATCTAGACACTTATTTTTGTTCATGTAGAAAATTAAAATTGAATAACAATAATAAAACTGAATAATGATTTATACAAGCAGGAGGTATTATAGTCAATCTACCCACTAAAAGCTGCATTTATGTGTGTGTAAGAGAGATGGTTCTAATAAATGCAAATATACAATTTTGGTAAAAAAAAGTGCAAAAGAAAGTCTCAATAAATCTCTCGGATAATTTTATTATTCTTTTATCTTTATTTTATTTGGTGTGATTTATTGTTGGAGGATAACCCAAGTGAAAATATAAAATCAGCCTCAGAGGCCAAATACTCAATTTTGCTATTTGTAATGGAGCTAAAATAATTGCAATGTCTTACATGCAGATTTTTAGCAGAGAAAGCATTCACTTAACAGTTTAGCATTCAACAAGAGAGTTGTCAGTCAATGACAGTAATTTGTAGGAAAAGGATCAAATCTAGGCATTGAAGGGTACAGTTGACTCTAGTTAAGGACAGTGAATATAATTATTCCTCATGGCTTCAATGTTTGTTTTCTGGCATATTAAAAATTACAATTTGGTGGCAATGTTTGGAAAATCCTGGGAATCCTATTCAAGATCTTTGTTTGTGACCCCATTCAGACTGAGATTACTGTATCTCAGAGGAAACTTAGTTCTTCTTCCAGTCTTGCCCTTTCCTTATATTAAGTGGATGCACAGCTTCATTTGACAGGATTAAAAACAAATAAAAATGGGCAGAAAAAAAGGGGGAGATAAATAAATGAATTTAAGAAGAAATAATATATATTTAGTGCTTCATATCTATGTAGAATTTACCTTTGGCAAAGCTTTCCTGTTATTTAATAGTGTTATTATTAGTATTGTTGATTATATTTTCGGACTTAATAGTCAATAATATGAAAATATTACAATATTGTAAATCAATGTATTTATTCACAGAAGAATAGTGTTAAACCAATGCCTAAAGGAAAACTAGGACTTACCAAGCTCGATAACAAATGTAACGAAATATGGATTAGTTATAGACTAAGGTTTTCTATATGTTTGTATTTGTATGTTTTTAATTTTGTCAATAAAATTGTTTTTTAAAAAATAAAAACAAATTAAAACCACTCTTTCTGTGAAGAGTTACCTTAAAGCAGGGGTGTCAAACTTAAGGCCTGCAGGTCGAATCCAGCCTGCAGGATGCTTGGAACTAACCAGTGAGACCACCCTGGAAACAGCAAAGCAGCAGCCTGCAGTGCCTCTGCCAGTGAAAATGGAGCTCAGGAGGGCTGCGTGTGGCCCCGCCCGCCCCGAGCTCCATTTTCGGCTTCGATGGCCTCCTGCAACCCTCTGCTAGCTAAAATGGAGCTCGGGACAGCCACGCACAGCGTTCCCAAGTTCCATTTTTGCTGGCAAGTGCTCAAGCCACCACAGGTGCTGCTGATACCAGTGGTGTTAAGCTGGCCACGCCCACCCTGGCCACGCCCACCCAGTCCCCCAAAGTCAAACTCAACCCTGATACTTAAGGCATATCTTGAAACTTGTAGGAGAATTTGAGGCAGAAAACTTCCATTTTGAGACAGAGGCTCCAATTTGAAAAACAGACACATATTCAAGTTCTCTCTGGCCTTGAGAAGCAGGAAACCCTCTTGTTTTCAAGATCTGCTATGTCTCTGAGAAGTTAGTTTAAGGCATATCTTGTATTTGCTAAGAGGCACATTATACCCAATTTTAAATAATAATTCCAATTCACAAGACAAAGCTTGTGACTCATATTTAATACACAGGATGCGTTACCATTAACTTATTGAATATTTGCCCCTGAGACAATAAATGAATGAATTATTCATTGGCCAAGTGTGATTAGACACACAAGAAATTTGTCCTGGTGCATATGCTCTCAGTGTACATAAAAAGAAAAGAAACATTTGTCAAGAATTATAAGGTACAACACGTAATGATAGTCATAGGGTATAAATAAGCAATTAAATCATACTAGGAAACAGTCAATATAAATTGTAAAGATACAAGCGACAGTTAGTCATATAGTCACAAGTGAGAGGAGATGGATGATAGGAATGATGAGAAGATTAATAGTAACAGTAATGCAGACTTAGTAAATAGTTGGACAGTGTTGAGAGAATTATTTGTTTAGCAGAATGATGGCGTTCGGGAAAAAACTGTTCTTGTGTCTAATTGTTCTGGTGTGCAGTACTCTATAGCAACGTTTTGAGGGAAGAAGTTGAAACAGTTTATGTCCAGGATGGGAGAGGTCTGTAAATATTTTCACAGCCCTCTTTTTGACTTGCGCAGTTTAGAGGTCCTCAATGGAAGGCAGTACTAATTATCCTCTGAAGACTGTGTCTGTCATGTTGGTTTGCAGAACCAAACCAGATGAGGTGCAGATGACAGGCTCAATAATTCTTCTGTAGAACTGGATCAGCAGCTCCTTGGGCAGTTTGAGCTTTCTGAGTTGGCGCATCTTGAGATATGATAGAACCTAGAAATTTGAAGGTCTCTACTGTTGATACTGTGTTGTCTAGTACTGTAAGAGGTGGTATTATGGGAGGGTTTTTCCTAAAGTCTATCACCATTTCTATGGTTTTGAGTGTGTTCAGTTCCAGATTGTTCCGATCACACATGAGGCAAGTTGTTCAATTTCCCATCTGTATGTGGATTCATTGTTGTCTTGAATGAGACCAATCACTGTTGTGTCATCTGCAAACTTCAGTAGTTTAACAGATGGATTGTTTGAGATGCAATCATTGGTAGATAGGGAGAAGAGAAGTGGAGAGAGCACACAGCCTTGGGGAGGCCCTGTGCTAATTGTACAGGTATCAGATGTACAATCAGAGGATCCCACAAACATTTCTCAGAATTCACCTTGAGGAGAGGACCCAATTCAGAGCATTGAGAAAAACTGAATTAGTAATGAGGATGTCCAAACTACTGGAGATGAAGGTATCACAATGAATATGACAGAATTGAGATGAGGTATCACAAAGAATGGCGGATATTAACCTTGAGAACAGGGGACTGAGGAAAACGTGATATGATATTATTTTTAAAATTCCAGCTGTCTGTGTTACCTGAAAAAGATCGATGCTGGTCAGTGATCTTCAACTGAAAGAAGGCAGATTCTAGTTCAATGTTAGGTTTTTTTTCACAGTAGAAGTTCAGATATTGTTCTGACCCAAACCCTTTTCCAATAACCAAAGGGAACAGAAACCTTTTAATGAGTCTTACGAATCCCCAGTTAAAAGACTGCTGCAAACTAATTAACTTTGATAAGCACAAACCTTGCCAAAACTGTACGAGACTGCCAAGAATCACAGATAAGAAATATTTCACAACACAAGAGTCTTCAAATACCAAATTAAGATACTGTAATGTCCATGAGGCTGAGTTTCAAAACGTCTTTGCTTCCTGCAAAAAAGTTAGCTTCACAGCTGGCTTTTATCTTCTTGAAGGAGGGGCCATTACTTTGCAGCCTTACTTCCGAGTCGCCCATGCTGTTGCAGCTGGTCTTTCCTGTGAGCAATCCTACGTGTACGCACACTTGGCACAGGCTCCTCGGGAATCTTCTCATCGCTGCTGCCAGTCCCCACAATCTCTGAATGCAGCAGTCCATTCCCTAATGGTCCTGGCTTCTCATCTGAGTCCTCGCTCTCCTCAGCCATCTGCATCTGGTACCAGCTGACCACAACAGATATGGACCAAAGCTGTGGGAGCTGGTGAGCTCCCATTCATTAAATCACATTCAAGTAGAGGCTGCAAGTTTTCCCTTGGTTGAATATTGTTCTGCACAGAACAATAGGTTGAACTCAATGGCTTCAGTGGCTCCTTTCATGCAGAGCTCTGATTGGGAATAATGGCTGAAGAAATCAAGATGATGCATTGAGGCAATAATGAAGCTTCACACAAATGGCAGAATCCAGCTTCAATCCACTTCCAGGTGGGATATGAACAAGGCACAAGGGGCAAACAATCATCATCATCATCTTTTAATGACCCCTTGTGTGGTGGAGTCTGGGCAACTGAATGGGGCTAGTAGGGTGTTTAATGGTCGGATGCCCTTCCTGTCGCCAATGTGGAGTTTTGTTCAGCAGATATATTCTCATTGTGCCCAGAGAGAGAAATATCTGCCTCTTCCTACGATCAAACTCATAGACGCCTGATTGTGAGGCAAGAGCTCCACCTCTCAGGCACTGCACCACTCCCAGAACAATGCCTGGCCCTTTTGTATGTACAAAAATAGTGGGGCCTCAGTCATGTCGTGGTAGTGGAAAGTTTTCACATGCTGCACCCCTCACCACCCTCGCCCCAGGATAGTCCTGGAAATAGTCCTTGACAAATAAGTGAATTATTCCAGAAGCTGGAGGGAGGAAGAAAAGGGCAACTGTGGTTTCTTCTATTTCCATTTCTTCCTAGTTATGATAAGCTTGCTGGGGTGAAAATTACTGAATTTAAAGTGAAGATTGAATTCTCTAGCTAAGGAAAGTTCAGCAGAATATTGGGAGCTGTAATTACATGTATTTAACTCAGATAAACAGAACTGAACACTTGCCTTACATGAAAATTAGCAAAGTGTTCCATAGTACAAATAAATTCCTCTAATAAGTACCTTAATTTTGCTCATTTTAAGAACTTGCTGCTGCATTACAGAAGCACTGAGTTTCTGTGAGACTGAAGGTTTGTTGGGGAGGGCAGTGGTTGAAGGTCTTAGTGCAGGGGTCTTCAAACTTTAAGACGTGGACTTCAACTCCCAGAATTCCTCCTTCAGTCATGTTAGCTCAGGAATTCTGGGAGTTGAAGTCCACAAGTCTTAAACTTGCCAAGTTTGAAGACCCTTGTCTTAGGGTATCATTCAGAATGTATCCAACCTGAATGGACATCAGAGACTTTTCATGAAACTATGTGCCAGGTAAGGACACAGACCCAGCTTGAGTAAATAGTAAGATAGTCAAATTGTTCCTGCATCTAACTCTAAAATGGCCTTCAGTTGCTTAAACCAACCCATCTTCCTCTTTCTGTCTCTTTAACTTTTGTAGCAGCTCCTTGATGTCAGGCCAATAAATGCCCTCTGTAGTTTCATAAGCTCTTCATAGTGTCCAAGGTTGAAATGCCCTATCTGGCAGATATTCCACATGTGGCTCACCAAGAGGCTAAGCATCTCTGTTCTGTGCAACTTGCTGGTGATCCATGAGTGTTTGTTTGCCATAGGAAAGATGGGATGGTGGTGGAAAGGGATGGAGTTTTATAAGGGCATCTCCCCTCATGGAAATGAACAGCATGAGAAGCACTTGACTTGTAAGGATACTGGATGGAAAGAAGAAGCTGCTTCATCCCACCAGGGAAGTTGCAATTATGGGAGCCTTCAAGCTCAGGATGGGATCTGGTGGCATTTCTTTTATACAGAGAAGCCATGTGGCTCTTTGTGAATGTACAATTTAGCCCTTCTGCTAGGAACAGTTTGATGTTACCAGGAAAATGTCCTCGATTATGTGTCTATGGAGATTCTCAGTCCTCCAGGTCATGGTTGTCCCAAAGGTACTTTTTCAAGAGGCATCAAACCCATCAGGACCAGATTTAGCAGTCCATCTGCATTTAAAAGACACAAGCCACTCTTTTGAAGACAACAAACTTCACATTTTGGACAAAGAAGACCGCTGATTTGAAAGAGGAGTCAAAGAGGCCATCTATGTTAAAGCTGAACAGTCCTTTGTCAATAGGGAGGGATATGACATCATCTATCTACAGTCTACAACACGGGTGTCAAACTTGCCGTGTCACATTGCTGTCACGTGATGTATTGTGACATTTTACCCCTTTGTGGGATGGGCATGGCCTGCTCGTGATACATCCACCAGTTTGACACCCCTGATCTACAACAGAGTCCTTTCAACAGTTCCAAGAAGGTGCCACACCTATTTGCACAACTCAGGTGATCTTGACAACACAGATAAACCTCCAGGTGGCCTTAACAACTTGCTAAAAGAATGCAAATGTTCAGCTGTCTATGAATCCTTCCATTCCCCACCATCTAGTCAGAGCTGAAGAAGCTGTTTGGGTTAGAAGTGAAACATCTTCAAAGAAAAACCAGAATGTCGAGTTACCTCTTGAAAAAACACTTTTGGGACCTCGATTATCTGATTCCCACAATAGATAGGTCTTCTTCTACTTTATCTACGAGTTCCTAAATTCACTCATTAGAATAGGGGTCTCCAACCTTGGCAACATTAAGACTTATGGACTTCAACTCCCAGCTTTGCTGGCTGAGGAATTCTGGGAGTTGAAGTCCACAAGTCTTAAAGTTGCCAAGATTGGAAACCCCTGCATTAGAAGACTGAACCCAATCAGGTGATAACCTATTCAATAATCTGCTAAGCGTTATGCTAGCCCATGATCATCATACCAAAAATATGAAGTTCTGGAATCTCTTTTTGCCCCAGTGATTCAGGGTATTACTTGAAGAAGGACCATCTATAGAAGCCTTTGAGTTATAGAGAATTTGTTAGTGGGGAGGATGTCTTCACAGGCTTTAAGGAACTTGCAGATGCTGGATGCTTCTTCTGACTGATGGCATTTCCAAAGAAGTTGCATCTTCTTGCTTTCAAGGGGCTTTCATAGTAACAGGCCACATGACCCAATTCCTTCCCCTTCAATCCAGACTGCTATGGTGGAAACCTGTATGAATGGTTCAGTTGAGAGAATGAATTGTCTCCTTCATTCCTCTTTCATTTTTTAAAAAACCCTCTATCTTCTTTTCCTAATCACTCTTCTGGTTTGCCTTTCTGTTCACATCTCGTTCATCTAGCAGCCACCTGGTTGCACCATGTGCTGGGTCTTTCTCTTCTCGTTGGTTTATGATCTTGCACCACTGTTAACCAGTGATCCTTACCAATAGCATATGGTGTACTTGCACAAGAATTCACATAGATTCTCATGGACGTCGTATTGTACAGCAATTTGTCAACTTCTGCTTTTGCAAAACTTTGCTCAAGCAAAGAAAGACCGAAATTCAAGTTGTTGTCACATGACTGGAAATAATTAATTGTAAATGAGGTGGCATATAAAGGCAAGAAGTATTTCCACTTCAAAAATTTTGCAAACTAAAATCCATGAAATTAACTTCTTCATTAAATTAAGCGTTATTTATGTTGAGCATGTTTTTGTCTGCATGCAATGTCAACCTTCTGAAGCTTTCCCATATGTTTGCAACGTATTATGTACACCTGATTACACAAACTAAGAATAATTTATTACACCTAGCGAACACTAAGGAGACTGCCTTGGATATTCTTTTCTTTCCCTTCTTTTAACATTTGGGTAAACAGTAATCTGCAACTACCAGAAAAGTATAAATCACTGTTGCCAACAATCAACTAGGCAGGTTCCAAGTTAGATTTTGTTGGAAAATTATAGTGGCTAATTTCCACTTTAGTTTGTACCTGGCACACACCTATTCAAATACCATATTCGGATCAGATATGGGCACATCACAAATATGGACTATATAGCAAAGTGTAGCTCAATATTTCTTTAATAAACATCAGTAAACAACAAGCAAATTAACTGGCAAAACAGAATAAAAGCAAGGCAAGAAGAACATTAGCAAAAGACAACAATATACATATCTATCTGTATTCTATCAAAATGTGCAGAATTTCCAATGGCCATTGGAAACAACCTTGTGGACCATGAGCTCCCAATTTTTAATTCTTTTGTACACAAAACAACAGCAGATTAGAGATGGAAAGTAAGGCACTAGGTTGATACTCCCAGAAGGTCACAAGGAAAACAGGTTGTGAAGAGGATATATAGTGTCCCAGACAATCTTACAGACCCTGCTCAAGCATTGCTTATATGCTATATCCTGGAGAGAAGAACTACAGAAAGGCAGGAAATGAGAGTTGGGTATGAGATAAGGGATCTAGGGCAGAAGTCTCCAAACATGGCAACTTTAAGACTTGTGGAGCTATGTTGGATGAAGAATACTGGGAGTTGAAGTCCACAAGTCTTAAAGTTGCTGAGTTTGGGGACCCTTGATCTAGGGGCATCTGCAGTGCGGAGTATTAAAAAAAGTTAAGATAATAGCTGGTCTGAAGCCCCAGCCATGTTGCACGTAAAAGAGTCAAAGCTTCAAACACTAATTATGGCTGCCATCTTATGGCTACCACTGGCTGTGAATGCCCTGGATAGTATCTAATGGTGCCCTGATCACTTGAGAAATATGATAATTAACTTGTAGAAACTTTGAGTTGGGAGATATGGTGTTCGCTTGCAAAGAGATGCATTTTAAATATTTGCAATGCAAATTTAATTTAACTTTAACTTGGAATTATTTTATTCTCAATGATTAGCGAAGGCCAATTCTATCAAGAGAGTTTACTAATGTCACGGCAATAAGCAGACATGGGCTACCAGTGTATTTTAGCAAAAAGCAACCCAGAAACACACCAATTTACATCTGAAGAGCTGCATGGGAAAAGCAAGGACACAGCAGAGAGATATACACTGAACCAGACAAGCGTTTTTCAGTGTTTTCTTACCAAGAGGCGGTCCGTGTGTAATAAGAATGTCTATTCCATCTGGAATTAGGTTCCATTTCTCTAAGAGTGCTTGGCCTCGTGGAAGATTAAAGCCCCAGCCATAAAACCAAGGTTGCCTGCCAAGAAAGAAGAAGATAGTCTTCAGTGCTTCACATATACTGTGGTTAGCCAGCTAAACTCCAGTAGAAGAGGAGAAGGCCAACGTGTCTAATAGCCAGGGGTGGGCTTCAGAAATGTTAGCAAAGGGTTCTCTGCCCGGTTGCTGGGTGGGCGTGGCCATGGTGGGTGTGGCCTAGTTGGCCACCTGCACCACAGCAGGGGGGAGCATTTTTGCCCTCCCTGGGCTTTGGAGGCTTTCCTTGAGCCTCTGGGAGGGCGAATACCGCCTCCCGGGACTCCAGAGACTCTCTGGAAGCTGGAAACGGGCCCATTTCTGGCCTTCCCAAACTTCCAGGAGACCCATTTTTCACCTCCCTGAGCCTCCGCGTGCGCCCTGTACTTACCTACATCCAAAATGGGCCGTGTGGAGACTCCTGGGAGGAGAGGGGCAGAGTGGGTGGGGCCAGCCAGGAGTGGGATTTGGGGGTTCTCCGAATTGCACAGAATCTTAGTTAGGGGCTCCCCCGAACCTCTGTGAACCCCCAGCAGCCCAGCCCTGCCTGAATCCACACAGCCAATGTGTCTAATAGCTCCACTCAAATGTTACAGAAGCATGCGTGTGCCCACTGCAATTCTGAGTTTATTTATAATGCATGGACACCCATGTAATCTGAAAAAAAAAAACATTACCATATCTATTTTCAGAGAATATTCATTAATAAACAAGGAATATTACGCTTTTACTAATTTTAGCATGTTTGAGCCAGTACAAACGACCTCTAAAATACTGCAAAATGCCTAGTTTGGGATGTCTGCATTTATTCTCCTATTGTCTTTGAATAATCTCTTTATTAAAGTAAGTTCCATCCTGTAAGATACCTGTGAAAAGTCTTGTCTCCTTGATGGAAGCATTTGTACCTGATAAGGGCCTAACCTGAAACACATAGGAGAATCAATGCAGACACTTAACGCAAGAGGTACAGGCAGTCCTCAACTTATGACCACCATTGAGCTCAAAATTTATGTTGTTCAGTGAGACATTTGTTAAGTGAATCTTGCCCCATTTTACAACTTTTTTGCCACAGTTGCTAAGTGAATCACTGCAGTTGATAAGTTAGTAACTTGGTTGTTAAGTGAATGTGGTTTTTCCCGTTGACTTTGCTTGTCAGAAGGTTGCAAAAGAGGATTACATGACCCTGGGGCACAGTAAAGGACATAAATATGGACCAATTTCCAAGCATCTGAATTTTGATCCCATGATCATAGGGTCGTAACTATGAAAAATGGTCATAAGTCATAATTTACAGTGATGTTGTAACTTTGAACGGTCACTAAACGAACTGTTGTAAATAGAGGGCTACCTGTATTAACTTTTTTCTTATGATCTTTGTAAAGATGTTTACATGTCCACCCGTTTATTTATTTATTTTCCTTTTTGGCCTTTTTTTAATGAATTAGGAAAATATAATATTTTTCACAGGGTAAAATTGTTTGGAAAGCACCAAAAGGAAGTTGTAATACCATGGTTTTAAGTTTGGAATGGATTCATCTAGTAATGGACTATATCAGGGGTGGGATTCAGTTTTATTAATAACCGGTTCTGTGGGTGTGGCTTAGTTGGTGGGTGTGGCTTGGTGGTCATGTGACTGGGCGGGCGTGGCCAACTCAACATCACTCATGTCAAGGGGCGCTTCTCCTCGCCTAGCTTCTCATGACAGTGAGGATACTGCAATGGTCATAAGTGTGAAAAATGGTCATAAGTCACTTTTTTCAATGCCATTGTAACTTTGAATGATCACTAAATGAACTGTAGTAAGTCAAGGATTACCTGTACAAAAATACAAAAAGCTTCTTTGCTTGCAAAAAGATGCCCTAAATATCAATCATTAGATTAAAAATACCTGCAAGCCGGAGTTACAAATCAGGCAGGGTGCTAGAGCACCTTGAGGAATGAAAATATTTAAAATGCAGTGGTAACTATCAAGCAGCCATCTCTTGCTCATAAAGTGAAACCCTTTAGCAGAGAGGTAATTTAAGCTCTCCAGAAAAAACACACCCAGCAAGCAATCCTTAGATCCATTTACACCACTTAAAAATACCAGCTGGTCTCACTCACCTCATATCTTAAGATATTCCTTAAGATATCTTGAGGAAATCATCCAAATTTAAGGAAAGGTCACATGCCTCCCAGAAAGGCAGTAAAAAAAAATCAGTGCCAAGCTTGCATCCTGCCTCTTGGAAGTATACCCCAAAAGGACAGTGCCAGATAGTACTAAAGCAGTGAAGGAATCCCCAGATCTATCCCCAGATAGGAAAAGAAACCATGAGGCAGGGAAAAAATTCAAACACAATACAAATAATTAAATCACAACAGTAGCTGTTGCTTGTTGAAGCTGAACAGGGAAAATTATCCCATCAATAAACATAGGATTAAACATCACCAAGCACAAAATTTACCTTCACCAAAAAACAGTTTTAGATCAAAACTCAGAAAGAGTATGTGAACTCACGTTTGAATGTCAATCTTTCTAGCTAGCCAAGAAGCCCTGTCACTCATCTTGGTTCCCTGTTACTACAAGCTTTGCTTCATTATTCAATTATTTCTTCAAAGTGCTGATTGTCTAGGGAAGTATTTCCTCCCAACAGCAATGTAAAAATCTTAAAACAACCCTTCCCCTTTAAGAAAGTCAAGCCTCAGAAGCTTCAGAGACAGGAAGTCTAGGAGTACTAGCAAGAATGTAATAAGGGTGGAAAAAAACAAAAGGAGATTGCTTCTAACTACCGGTTCTCCGAACTGCTTAGAAAGTTAACAAGGGGTTCTATAGAACTGGACAGAACTGGTAGAATCCCACCCCTGGACTATATCAATTGCATAATAATTACCATTCGGTCCGTCAAAATCCCAAAGCAGCCCAGTCACTTTTAGCATTGACACATATAAGAAGGGGCTGATGTTTTGATGGCATGTTTTGAACCCCTGCCTCCAAGACTGCTAGGTGTGCTTTAATCAAATGAATTCTATCTTGCCCATTGACAGCGTTATTTTGACAGATACAGTTTTGCCTTTTTTTCATAATGCAGAATTCATATTTCCTTTCTGAATGTGGCTGCTCTATTAATGTAAACCTACTTAATGGCTGTTGTGGTTCGCCGGCAGCCTGTGCAGATGGCAGCAGTGTCGGACAGTGGGGAAGAACATGGGCCAGTCCGGGAGTCTGAGGAGGACTCGGACGAGGGTCCTGTGTCCAATACAGAGATGGGGCCAGGACCATCTGGGAGTTATGTGCTGACTCCAGAGCCTCCAGAATCTGGCAGCAGCGAAGAAGAGGAACAAGGGGAGCCTGTTCCCAGTGCGCATGTGCGCAGAGCTGCCAGAAGACAAGGACAGCTAAGACAAAAGGGGTGACTCGGGAGTAAGGCTTGGAGGTGATTATTTCTCCCATAAGGAAATGCAAAGGTAGAGAAAAGGAAGCAAAGTTGTTCGCTCTGTTCGGATTAAACCTAAAGCTCTGTGTGGACTTCGTACTTGGTTTGGCTTTTTACAGTTAATTTGGCACTTTAGTTGTGGCAGCAATTCAGAGAAAGGTGAGTGCTTATCTTGAGAGTACTGTTTGGGACTCATTACCGGCTGGGAATGAACAGGATTCCCAGCGTTGAAATAAAACAAGAGTTGTTTGGACTAAGCATGCGCTTAATTACGGTCTCAGGAAACCTTGGTCAGAACAGTGACCTCATACCAGCCACCTATCATACTGTATTAGAAGAATATTAGCATAGAATTTGTGGATGTATTTAATATGAAAGCAGCACACAGCAAATAAATTGTGGAGAATGAATGTGGAGAGATTCAGAGCCTGACCCATCTGCTAGTATGTTGGCTACTACCAGAAACCTGTACCAATAATGACTTATTTTTGGCCAACGACAAAGCCAAGAAAGTGGCCTCATTTTTGATCTAGACACGGAAGCAGCAGCAGCAGCAAATGAAGTAGGCAAGACTCAAAATATTTTTATACTCATAAAAGATAAAATGCAAGGTGCTTTAAATTCACATGTATTTTATCACTCTTTCAATTACGATGACTTGGTCTATTACGTAGTTAATTATTTAGCAGCAATTCCCTGTAAAAGAAGTAAAACAAGTACTAGCAATATAAAAGAATTCCATAGTTACCTCTGCTTTTCAGAAAGAAGTATGTGTTAATAAATTATATACAAAGGAATCCACCATTTAGACGTCTACTCTCAATCAGTTTTTCTGGTATTCCTTAATTAACTGACCTATTAAGAGTAGATCCTTTCATTTAGGATGTTTAATAAACTGCACAGCTTTCCTGGCAAATAGCCTGTTCCACTGAACTTTAATAAGGGAAATCATGTCAGAGCAGACCTTCTGACTACGTTTGCAATTAGGATCTGCAGAAGACCCTCCCACAAAAAAAAAAGCCACCTGCTCTGGTTGAGCAAAGAATATGTGGAGCAGAGTTGGGGAGGCACGTAGACCTTTTGCACTGCTAAGTAAGGTAACGCTATTTGAATATACATCCGGTTGCAGGCTGGGAAGGGGCACTTTCTTAACCTGGCTAGGATATATCATTTCCAGTCCAAGTTGTTGGATCATACCAGATCCAAGAAAATTGTTGGGCTGATCCTTTTTCACCTTTAGATCAGGGCAATGGTGGGATTCAATTTTTCTAACCTTTAACCTTAATTTAACCTTTAGATCAAGGCAATGTGGGCTTCAATTTTTTTTTACTACCGGTTCTGTGGCTGTGGCTTGGTGGGCGTGGCCTGGTTGGCATGCTAGGGGAAAGATACTGTAAAATCTCCATTCTCTCCCCACCCCACTAACCTGCTTTCCAGCTCCGTTCTCCTGTGCAGGGCAACCAAAGAAGACCCAGCCAATCAGCTGGGACTTGAGAGGCAGGGAATAGATGGGGGCGGGGCCAGTCAAGAGGTGGCATTTGCTGGTTCTCCAAACTACTCAAAATTTCCGCTGCCTGTTCTCCAGAACTGGTCAGAACTTGCTGAATACCACCTCTGTATCAGGAGGGTCAAACTCAAGCCCTGTGAGCCAGACCCAGCCTGCAATGTGGTTGGATCCGACCCACAGAGCCATCCTGGTCAACCCAATGTGAATGGAAAGATTGGGCCAGCCTGGCCTCGGCCCAGTCTATCCAATGCAAAGAGGAAACATGCCAGCAG
This sequence comes from Bungarus multicinctus, assembly GCA_023653725.1. Lineage (NCBI taxonomy): Eukaryota > Metazoa > Chordata > Lepidosauria > Squamata > Elapidae > Bungarus > Bungarus multicinctus. The sequence continues at coordinate 18,585,421 of CM042848.1, read as the reverse complement.
TTTGGGGAGTGGCGTCAAACTAGCCCGTCCGGCTCCTGAGGTCAAGCACAGCCCTCACGCAGCCCTCAATGAAATTGAGTTTGACACCCCTGCTCTAGATTACAAAATTTGAAATGTATCATTAATAGTTTCGGTAAATTAATATGTGCCACATTCTCCTGCTATGAGATCTATTACTCTCATTTTTCACATTCAAATCTTTCATTCTTGCAGTTGCTATTTTGATGTAGTGTTCATTACATCAAGGACTGGGATGTTAATAATAAAAACTGTATCAAAAATTGAATGCGTTGGTTGTCATATGTACTTAACAGCCTGCTGCTTTTGCTCTGTCCCATAAGGAAAGAATGAAAGGCTGGTATGATTTCATAAGCTTTATAATAAGTACAGCTTGAAGACTGTTAAATATCATCTACTCCTTCTTCAGAGATGCTTCTTTGGAGTAGCCTGAAACCACTCCTTTTCTGCATTAAAAAAAAGACAATTCTTTGAAAGTCTTCGAACTATTTCTTGTATATTGCTTGACAAAATCCAAAGAAACCGCCCTCAAAGCTGTAATGACGGTTTCTGTAGTACTGATGCATTAATAGCATTTTCAGAAAATTATATTGTCTGCCCTTTTTCTGATTTTTAAATGTGTGTACCTTTGAAATTCTATCAAGATTACACACAAACTTAAATATATGTAAAAATATGCACACCAAGAGCTATTTTGAATACAAACTATTTTTCAGAGAGAATCTGTGTCATCTAAGACAAAAATTTACTGGGACAGTTGAATGTAGAAATCTTTAAAAATTGTCCTTTCCTGTTTTTTAAAAGCTAACTCCCTCAAGGATCTTTCTCTCCCTCCCCATGATTTATTTATTTCCCTATAGTTGTTCTCCCTACCATGCCCAAGTCTTCCTCATCTGAGTATTGGAATGAGATGCTTATGGAGATCAGATAAGCATATGTATGCCTCTAACCCACAAATTAAATCAGCTTTTTTTGTTTTTACTATGGACAGATAAAGCAGTGGGCATTTCTGCATAGGCAGTTAATATTGGTGCAATTAATACAGTTAATTTAGCAGTAGAAGAACATAATATCCCGCTCTTCAGTTACTAAACAGTTTTAGGGGAAGGAAGAACATAATATGCATGTCTCTTCCTCCTAACCTTGAGACTCTAGAAAGAGTGCAGAGAAGAGCAACGAAGATGATTAGGGGTGAGCAGGCTAAAACATATAAAGAACAGTTGCTGGAACTGGAACTGGGTATGTCTATTTGATGAAAAGAAGGACTAGGGGTGACATGATAGCATATCTCAGGGGCTGCCACAAAGAAGAGGGAGTCAAGCCATTCTCCAAAGCACCTGAGGGTAGAACAAGAAGCAATGAGTGGAATCGAATCAAGGAGAGAAGCAACCTAGAACTAAGGAGAACCTAGAACAGATGGTTAGAACAATTAATAAGCAGAACAACTTGTCTCCATTCCAAGTTGTGAATGCTCCAACACTGGAAGCTTTTAAGAAGAGATTGGATAACCCTTTGTCTGAAGTGGTGTAGGGTTTCCTGCCTAGGCAGGGGGTTGGACTAGAGGACCTCCAAGGTCCCTTCCAACTCTGTTATTCTATTCTATTTCTAATTCTATTCTATTCCCAATTCTATTCCCATTCCCATTCCCTATTCTATCCTATTCAATCCTATTCTTCTATCCTACCCTACCCTACCCTATCCTATTCTAAACCTGTGTCCTTTGAGTAAGTATTTGTCACTACCAACTTTCTTCCAAGAGTCCAACAAATTGGATTACTAGACTTTGGCCACATCATTCTTTGCACGAAGCTTGTAAGCTGATGCCTCTTGATATGTGATGCAAAGCAGGAATGTCCTCAGTATATAATTGTTTAATGGAAAGAAGGACTTGAGGGGTGGGGGACATGATAGCAGTGCTCCAATATCTCAGGGGCTGAGATATTTGTCTGAAATGGTATAGGCCAGGGTTTCCTGCCTGACCAGGGTGTTGGACTAGAAAATAGGGCCCCAACCTTTTGGGCACCGGGGTCCAGTTCTGTAGAGAGGTTTTTCCGTGGACCGGAGGGTGTGTGGTTTTGTGTGCTACCTGCATCCCACAAATGGGGTTTAGCTTGTTTGCATCGCCCAATTTCTAGCATGCTGTGGATCAGCGCTGGTCCATGGACCCCTGGACTAGAAAACCTCCAAGGCTTTTTCCAACTCTCTTATTCTGTTCTGTTAATTAACTTTAAAAAAAAGTCAAGATGGTGGCTGTGACTGTGTGATTGTGCCTTTTTTTTTGCTATGTTTCATGTGCAATGATTAAAAAACAGAGATTTGACTGCAGCATTTCAGGCACAGTTTTAACTTCTTAAAATTATACCCTGCTGGGGTCACCCTGCTGCAGGGTATTTCCTTTCAAGCAATGAGATCAGGAGTTTGTCATCTGGAAGACAGGATTAGAAAGAAAGAAGAAAATTATTTTCAAAAAGGCAACATGTGTCTAGCTGCATTCAAGCCATCATTTTGTACAGAGGAGCACACATGACGACAGCAGTTATTTAGGTAAATGGCCCTTAAAATATAATCTGCAGTGAACTTCCTTGGGGATCTTAAGTGTTTACATTATGATTCTTGATTCTTAATGAATGTTCCTTCTTTATGTATACTGAGAGTATTTACACCAAGACAAATTCCTTGTCACACATGGCCAATAAAGTATTCTATTCTATTCTATCTTCAAGAGAAGGTGGCTTGCTTTTATCCAGGTGGTGGGTGGCCAAATGACGGAGGTGATAACCTTGTGGGCAGCAGAGGTCACTCAAACTCCGAGTAGAGTTCTGACAGGGGTAGGGGCAGGTCTCCCACCCTCAGCCATGAGGTCAGCAAGGCCAGTGGTTGGCGGGAGTGAAGGATACTAAAGACATGCTTGCCCAAGACTAACCAGACCCAGAAGTTAAACTCAGCTGGAAAACTACAGAGGGACCCAGGGAAGGAGCCACCGGGATGCCCAAATACAGCAACTAGCTCCAGTCAAGGGAACGGCAGACAGCAGAATTGGGTGCCAGAATTGAGTGAAGATCCACCAAAACCCTACTCAGCCATGGAAGCAGTGAGAACACCTTTTACAGGCATGGGGGCCGGTCTACAAGGGTTTGGTGAGGATGGAGCAGCAAGGCATCACAACAACGTTGCTGACAACCACCCTTACAAGTCCAGAAGAATGCCCAGGCACAAACTGCCAGTCCAGTTCCTGTATCTATTCCTGAAAGAGCCCCCAACAAGATGGTGGGCTCCTCTCCCATTGTACCGGTACAAGTGGAGGGGATATATACGAGGGCTCTCAGACCTAGACATATGCAAAATATATGACTCTGCTGTACAGTGGCTTCTTTGACAAACGTTTGAAATACCTGCCTTTTAAAAAGTTGGACAATCTGGAGATTTGGGGAATTGGGAATGAGAGTTTCCCTCCTTACTTACTTCTCCAGTTGATATTTGACACCACGGGGCACCTCAAAACTGTTGATATCTTGGCCATTGTAAGTAACCACTCCACAGGAGATAGCTGGAGTTCTCTGGTCATTAAGACGAATATTGACCTAATCAGGCAACTGCTCATACTCTTAGTTCTCAACAATGGCCATGAGTCTGAAGGCACTCATCTGGTGCTGTAGACAGCCTACCAATACCTAGTGAGAGAACAAGCCCCTGAAGAAGGGGTGGGAAAGTTGTGGAAGCTGGGACAAGAGAATGTTAAGCCAGGGAAGGTGGTGTGTTTGCAAACTCCTGTCAGGTTGAATTGGAAACAGCCTGGGCACTACGTCATTTTTTAGGTGATCCCAAGAGGTGAGGTATTCAACCATACCTCACTTCAACCATAACAACACAACACAACACAATAACAACACAACACAACACAAGAGCACACAATAGATACAAACTCAAGGTTAACCACACCAAACTTGATTGCAGGAAATACGACTTCAGCAACAGAGTGGTCAATGTCTGGAATACTCTACTTGATTCTGTGATTTCTTCCCCAAACCCCCAAAACTTTAACCTTAGACTGTCTACTATTGACCTCAGCCCTTTCCTAAGAGGTCTTACAAGATAATAGGTATAAGTATATACATAGTTATAAAGCGCACCAATCGTGCCTACCATCCTTGTCCTATTGTTTCTTTTATTTTTCTTATATGTACCCATTTCATGTATTTATAACTATGTATATACTTATACCTATTATCTTGTAAGTGATTGACAAATCAAATAAACAAACAAACAAACCCTGAAGTGCTCCCCAAAAAGGCAGCAGACCCAGGAGAGGTTCATGATTGGCATCCAAGAGGCTACAAATGGACCCATGAGGTTGAAAAACTGGATGCTGTTGGGACAAGAAAGTCCGGCCATTCCCACCACACCATCAGGTTCAAGACAGGGAGCTGAGGGTGGGATCCCAGTACATCAGTTTTACCCGAGGGATGCCCATTCACCCTGTAATGAGCGAGAGAGCTACAGGCCAATTGTTGAGGTGGTAACATTTATTTTCAAAACATCAGTTTGATGTGCGATGCGCCAAGAGTGCTCAGCATCGCGTTTGATTGCAGGAAGACAAACTCTTCAGAGAGAGGTCTCAGCGGGTTATTTTAGGTGAATTGAATGACCTCAGAGAACATTTGGCAGAGTTAAATGAAGGACCAGCACACTGTCATGGCAGCCAAAGTCATGGTAGAGAAGTTCTTTGTTCATTATGGGCTACCCCATTCTGATAAAGGCAGATATTTCAAGAGTGGGCTCATCAAGCAATTGCTTGATCTGCTGGGCATTTGAAAGTTGCTCACCACTCTCTACCATCCACCACAGCCGGAGAGGTTCACCCTCCTTGACATGTTAGGGACAATGACCTATATTAAAAAAAAAAAACCTTCATTTTTTCCACTTCTAATGTAACATATAAGCTGTACAATTCAATTGTAAAACAAGCTGAAATCTTTTAGAGGGGAACAATAATAAAACATGTACAATAACATGGTTGCAGACATGTGCATACCCTCTCATAAGTAGGGATGTGGCTGTGCTCAGAGTTAAAACCAATCAGATTCAAGCTGATGTTAAATAGTAGCCAGTACCCCCGGCCATCAATTAAAGTGACTCTGATCAAGCCCATATAAAGTCCAGCTGTTCTAGTAGGACTTTTTTGACACTTTCTCAATTGCCTCCTACAGCAAAAGCCACGGTCTGTAAAGAGCTTACAAACTATCAAAGGGCTCTTATCGTTGGAAGGTATCAGTCAGGAAAAAGATATACAAACATTTTCCAGGGCATACCATGGAACGCAGATACTCATCATCAACAAGTGGAGAAAATATGGCACAACAGTGGCATTGCCAAGAACAGGATGTCCTTCCAAAATTGATGAATAAGCCAAAAGGAAACTGGTCCAACAGACTACCAAGAGGCCTATAGATACATTAAAGGAGCTGCAGGAATTTCTGGCGAGCATTGGTTGTGTACTACATGTGACAACAATCTCTCGTATTCTTCATAGGTCACTCTGGGCTGTGGGGTAGGGTGGAAAGATAGAAGCCAAAGGAAGGGAGAAACATTTAAGCCTGACGAAAGCACACAAGAAAATGTGTTACTAGGCTGTTTCTTCTTACATAAAACCAAATGGCCAAGGTTGTCGACAACCATGGTAAAGAAAGGTAAAGAAAGCATGGTAAAGAAAGTCAAGATGGCAGCTATGACAGTGTGATGAAAGCTGTGCCTCTTTTTTGTATTGCACATCATTAACGTTTTTTACTTCTGAGGGGGCCTTGCATGGATTGTGGGGGAAGTTGATTAACCCTGGGTCCAGATCTTTCTTCAACTTTGCAAAGTTTTCTTTTAAGGATCAAAACAGGTACCTGGGGATGTTCCCATCTGGTCCTTTTGACTGAAGAGACCCAGAGTGTCTCTGCACTGCCTATCTTACTGAATGGGCAGAGACTACTGGTGACAAGGAATCCTTTAAAGAACTGAGCTCTTTGCCAGGAAGTATTTTCTAGGTGACAACAAGCACCTTCAGTTGTATCTGGAAGCCAACTGGCAAGTAGCAAAACTCATGGAGCAGTATTGAGGTGCCTCTGTCACTGTTCCTGCTGCTACATTTTTGGACTGGCAGTAGCTTCTGGGTGATCTTTGGGCAGCCTCTGTTGTGTCCCACCAGCAGAGCTGGTAGCAGACGTGGACAGTGAGGAGGTTGGGGAGGAACATGGGCCAGTCCTGGAGTCTGGGGAAGGCTCTGATGGGTGCTCTGGGTCAGAGTCAGAGATGGGGCCAGAGCTGTCTGACAGTTATCAGCTGCCTTCGGAGTCGGACATCAGTGAGGCAGAAGAACAGCTGGAGTCTGTTCCCAGTGTGTGTATGCACAGAGCTGCCAGAAGAAGGGAACAGCTAAGGAACAAGGGTCAACTTGGGAGTAAATCCACAGGTGGACGGTGAATGGCCCTTCCCATAGGGAATAAAAGAGGAGCAAAAGGGGAGTGTGGTTTGCAGGAGACAATTAGTTCATTTGGGTGAAGATCTGTTCCCGCAATCTTGCCAAGTTATTGTCTGCTACAGTGTGGCATCTGAAAGGTATCTGCCTGGCGACTCTCTAAGACTAATAAAGGTCTGTAATTGTGAAACATATTAAAAGACTGTTGGCCAGGATTTTGCTGGAGAGGAATTCACCGTAAACTAAATAAAAGGAGTTTATCAGGACGAGGAGTCGGCTTTGTGCTATTGGGGAAGCCCAGGTCAGAACAGTCCCACAGACAGCACATTGCAGTAATCCAATTGTAAGGTAATTAGGATACGAGTGACCATCAGGTGTGAGGTTACTGATGCTCATCTTGAAGGAATTCATTCCACTTTAATTTTGCCTTGGGGGAAGAAGTGATCCCTATCTCTCTTCTTTCCCTCTTTTCAAGCAGCTTCATTGGATAAGCCCAGGTGCTATAGTCCAATCTGGAGAAAGGGAGAAAATTTATCCTTGCCCATTTTATTCAGGCCATGGAGGGTTTTATATGCATTAATAAGGTTTGCCACTAACTGGCTTTTTTCCAAACTAAAGAGTCCTAAAAGTTTGACCTTTTCTCATATGGAAAAACACAGGTTTAAAACATAAAAATGCACCTATCAAATATGAAAATGCCTATGACCATTTGAATGCTTCAATACTATGCACTGGAACCTCCTACAATGAGATGGCTATTATAGACATTACACAAAGTGCTCATGGAAAGGACACGAAGAAAAGATCTGTCTGATAATTGATGCATCAGATGGCTAATTAATATTGGATTTTAAAATAATATAAAAGCTTATCTGAAGGGCTTTAAAATAAAATTGAAGGGGGAAGGCGACCAATCTTTAGGATTTAGGACTTAATCCCAAGTATAAATCCCAAAACGACCAATCAAACAACAAGCAATCAAACAGTGAGGTAAAAGAATGCTGGGAAGGAAGGGGAAAAGGAGATGTGGGAAACAAATGCAAAATCTGCCATAAAGAACTCAGATGCTCAAAGTCTGAGGAACAAACAAGGTGAACTTAACGTTCTAGGACATGAAGGTAGGTATGACAAGAGTTTCCATTATCAAAACTTGGTGAGATGAAACTCACGAAAGCAATGTGCTTCTGGAAGTATATAAACTGTTCAAACGAAACAGATTTAACAGAAGAATTGCATTTTATATAAGAAATCGCTATACCTCTATAGCAATGCAGAAAACCAAGGATGAAAGCCTTCTTGAATGCATATGGTTTGATGTAAAAGGAAAAAAGAATGACGTTGTCATAGGTGTATACTACAGGCCATCCAACCAAGCATAGGAAATAGATTATCTCTTTGCCTATGTTAGCTAAGTTGTGCAGGAACGTACTATAGTAGCACTGGGATTTTAACTACCCTGACATTAACTGGGAGACATACTCTGCACTAAGTGGGAGAACAAACAGTTCTAGATGAGACCAGCTTTGTCATCCAAAATGTAGAGGAGGGAACTAGAGGGTCGGCTATATTGGATTTAATGCTCACTAATAGAGATGAAATGGTAGAGGGGGTTGAAGTTGGAAGAACCTTGGGGGAGAATGACCATGTCATATTGGAATTCAACACAATGCAGTCACAAGTAATTGAACAAAATCAAACTTCTGTCACAGCCTTAAGACAAGAAGTAATGGGCGGAAGATCAGTAAAGAAAAATCCAACCTAGAATGAAGGAGAAATTTCCTGACAGTAAGATTAATTAATCAATTGGGCAGCTTGCCTGAAGAAGTTGTGGGTGCTCTAACACTGGAGGTTTTCAAGAAGAGGTTATAAGGCCAATTGTCCAGAATGATATAGCATTTCCTTGCATGGCAAGGGGATTGGTCTAAAAGACTTCTAACATCCTTACCAACTCTATTATTCTATGTTCTATGTTGTAATTGTGGAGGCACTCTTCTAAAAGTTTGGGTCTGAACCTATTATACTTTGATATATAAAATCTCACATTTGGCTAGGTAATGAATATTAGAGCTCATCACCCCATTTATGGAAGTCAGCCAGAATTTTCATATTTGAATTTAGAAGTAGCTGAAGTTTCTAAACTGCAAGGGGAACCTCGCATAAAATGGAACCTAACCTACACTGGATACTAACAGATAAGAGCGTTAGGAGTTAGAACTGCCTGGCTCTGTCCCTAGCGTTTTCTTGGCTAGGTTTTTCAGAACTGGTTTGCCATTGCCCCCTTTCTTAAGTCTGAAGGAAGTGACTGGCTTAAGGTCACCCAGTTGGCTTTTGTCATTGATCCAGCCCCCTCTCCACACACACCCCTCTCTCCAGATGTGAGTTCAGAGAAGGAGGGTGAGTTTGAGTCTGCAGAGGAAAGTATGGAGCTGAGTATTGGTCAGGCTTGGGTCCCTGCTAGTCTGATGGAGCAGCCTCAGCTGGGTTGGATGAGGGACAGACTGAAGCTGATTACGGCAAGCCACAGCTGCAGCAAGTTGGCCAGGAGATTCCAGACAGGACCAGGAGTAGCTGCCACCTATTAGCAATGAAGAGGAGGTGGAGTCCACGTAGAGTGGAGAGGAGACAGGCACAACGTCTGTCAGCTAGACTACTCCTAAGGAGGCAACCTTGCCTCTCATGAAGAGCTACACCGCATTGCCTTCTTAACCCCGCCCTGAGGACTTGAGTGTTGTGAGAGCAATGTGCCCAGTTCGGTGTATCCTGGAGAGAGGTGGTTTTCAGCAGGTTCTGACCAGTTCTGGAGAGCTGGTAGAGGAAATTTTGAGTAGTTCAGAGAACTGGCAAATACCAGCTCTGACTGGCCCCACCCCCATCGATTCTCTGCCTCCTGAATCCCAGCTGATTGGCTGGGTCTTATTTTGTTGCCCTGCACAGAAGAACGGAACTGGAAAGCAGGTTAGTGGGATGGGGAGGGATGGGGGATTTTTCAGTAACCTTCCCCCAGGAATGGGGAGGGAATGGAGATTTTACAGTATGCTTCCCCTGCCACACCCATCAAGCCACACCACACCCACCAAGCCACGCCCACCAAGCCATACCCACACAACTGGTAGTAAAAATTTTTGAATCCCACCACTGATCCTGGACTTTGTATGTGCCTGTTACATTCAGTCATCCAGTGACTCTTGCCGTGCTGAGCTTGGAATTTATTTATTTATTTTTATTTTTTATTTTATTTGGTTTGTCAATCGCTTACAAGATAATAGGTATAAGTTAAAACATAGCTATGAATACATGGATACATATAAGAAAAATAAAAGAAACAATAGGACAGGGACGGTAGGCACGTTGGTGCGCTTATGCACCCCAACCCCCTACAGACCTCTTAGGAAAGGGGTGAGGCCAATAGTAGACAGTCTAAGGTTAAAGTTTTTGGGGTTTGGGGAAGAATCTGGACCTATGAAACAGGGGTGCTTTCTGAGGACCTGTTTGGGGGGGTTTGAATAAACACCTGTAGAACTCTTGCCATATATATGGGGGCTGCACAGCTTTGTGCCCAAGGCAAAACTAAAACTCTCAGCCTCTGTTACCTGATACCTATTTCTAGCCTTATACCTTCCCCACTATACCAAACTGGCTCTCGGATCTTGATATGAATATTACTCCAATCATTTGCAGTAAATGATTGAATATTCTACTGATTCCCAAATATTCTTTGATCCTCTTTATCAAAATCTATACTTTATATAGACTTTGCCGGAAATTTCTATCTAGAAGCATATTGTCATGTATTTGAGTTAAGCTGATTTTTCTAAATGAAATGGACATGTCCATCTGTTTCCAAAAATACAGGACAGTATATATGATCCTGTATTGTACTTTAAAAATACATGTTCTTTTTTATTGGCTGAACGATTTATATTTTTTAAAAAAAGAGGGAATATTATTCAGTAATATTTCCATGGCACTGAAAATAAAAAGCTGTATTGCTCCTGAGAAATTGAAGAAATATATACATAACTCCATTGCTACCCTTAGTCCTAAAATTCATAAGACTTTTTCTGTACTTGGGAAATGCTTCTTCCTTTATGGAAAAAAGACATCTATTTAATTAGGAGGGAAATTCTCCTTTCCCTCTTGTTCTTTGTAGCTGCAAAACCTGGAGTTAATATCTGCCAGACTATGCATCCTGAACAATTTTTTTTCAAACAAGCACCACACTAAAACTTGCATATTTGCAATTCTGCTGTTTCTCTTCTGACAACCTTGAGAGTGCCAGAAATCTGGCAGCAAAAATGAAGCCTAGAAAAGGTTTGATTTTTAAATCTCCAGGTTTTTTTTTCTTGACATTTTCAAAGCTTCTGCTCATTTCTCGCTGTGTTTGACACCAATAAGTTGAAAACTCTTTGATTCTTCACTGAAAAACATCTTTGCTTTAAATTTACAGAATTATATCAAGGACATTTAATATTTCTTCTGGGTGATCTTTTTTAAAAGTGATATTGATGATTCATTCAATTAAGAACTAAGATTTCAACAAATTAAAAATACTTGAGAAAAATAAGTGCTTTTAAAAAGATATACCTAATATACTAAATGCCCATGAATTTTTTCACCTATGAAACTTATTAATGATGAAGCATAAAAGCTATGAATCTCATAGGTCATCTTTCCCAAAAAGGAACCAATGTATCTCAGGATTCCACCTTCCATATTATTGCTACCAGGAAGAATGTTTGCTCTGTGAAAGACTCTAGGGAGAAAAATGCATTGCAACAGAATTTGTTTACAGTATAATTAACCTTATGTTAAAAATGTATGAACAACTTTTACAGGTCAAATACAAAAAGATTGAATCTCTACTCACTCTTGGATGCTGCTTTATGTACTGATTTTCTGTCTTTCTGTTGTAAAATAACTCTTGGAATAATTTTCCTACAGAATGATAGTTGCTATGACAACCATAGCAAATTTTCCTTTTCTGAAACAGATGTCTCATTTAGTTGAAAATTAGAATGTGAAAAACCCATGGGAAAAATTAATTGAAACTTTAACAGAACACTGACTACAATGTAATCTCTTATGTGTTAACCCTTTAACATCTCTTTGTACTCCTATGTAACCTTCAAATAAATTCTAATTAAACCATTTAACCTCATATAAATGACCTCTTTAGCTATAATTAGCACTTCAGCTTTCTGTGAAGTATTCATTTCTGTTACTACAAGAGCAGAAATAAGTGATACTAGAGGAAAGAAGTCAAATACAATTGACTTATTAATTGGAATTCCAAATCAGAAGGAAACTGGTAGCGCCTTTCTGACCAATAAATAGAACTAAAAGGTATAAGCTTTTAATCCCTTTTAATACAAATTCTCATACATTTTAATACAATTGGATAATCAGATGTGTTACCATGCTCCTCCTGATTTGGGAAACCGCAGACTGAAACAGATCGTCTCCTTACAAGCCCACAATATTTAAGGAGGAAGAGTGTGGTGAAAAGTATAGTATATACATACTATAGTCATTTCACCTTTGTGCATGGGATTTATTTTGTCAGTAAATCTGATCATGAATTAACTTGAGAATAGAAGTTTTCACCCTCATATGGTAACCCAGCCTGAAGAGTCAGCTGAATAACTCTTTCAGGAAAAACAGTGTGAAACAGAACTACTGCTCATGTTGCATCCTCAAAGAAAATAATACACAAGTCTATTCAGCAGCATTGCAGAACTATTTGTTACCTACAAAAGGTAAATACACCCAGGCACTAACTTATTAAGGCATCTATAGCAGGGGTGTCAAACTCAAGGCCCAGGGGCCAGATCGGACCCTTGGAGTGCTTAAATCTGGACCGCGGGGCAGTGGTGGGATTCGAATATTTTTACTACTGGTTCTGTGGGCATGGCTTGGTGGGCGTGGCAGGGGAAGGATACTGCAAAATCTCCATTCCTTCCCCACTCCTGGGGGAAGGTTACTGAAAATCCCCATTCCCTCCCCATCCCACTAACTTGCTTTCCATCTCCGTTCTCCTGTGCAGGGCAACAAAACAAGACCCAGCCAATTAGCTGGGACTTAGGAGGCAGAGAATAGATGGGGGCAGGGTCAGTCAGAGGTGGTATTTGCCGGTTCTCTGAACCACTCAAAATTTCCACTATCGGTTCTCCAGAACTGGTCAGAACCTGCTGAATACTACCTCTGCCGCGGGGCCGCCCTGGAATCAGCGAAGGACTGGCCTGCAGTACCCTTGCCAGCAAAAACAGAGCTCGGGAGCCCATTTTCTCTGGAAATGCTCGGGCCAATGCAGGCGCCCCCAACTCAAGTGACATCTGGCTCACCCTGGTCACACCCACTCCAGCCTCCCAAGGTCAAACAGCCCTGATGCAGCCCTCAATGAAATCCAGTTTGACACCCCTGATCTACATACAGTAACTTGTTGATCAAAGGAAGCAAGACAAAATACTAAAACGCCTTAGCTACCAACTTCTCATAGAGCTCGTAGGGTTTGGAGTCTCACATCTGGAAACAGGTCAAGCCCAAAATATTTTTTATTTTATGTTATTATTTCTATTTTTTTTTATTTTTATTATCTGTCATTATCCATCTTTAAAAAAAAAATCACTGGAGATACGTTATGTCCCTTCTTGCTTCAAATGGTTTACTATCATCCCAGTGCCCAAGAAACCCTCCATCAAGGAGCTGAATGACTACAGACAAGTTGCTATGACACTTTATAAAGAAACCTTCAAAAGGATACTGCGGGCCCAACTGAAAATCTTCACAGATCTGCTGCTAGACCCTTGCAATTTGCCTACTATGTAAATATACCGGCAGATGATACTATTAATATGGCACTGCACTACATCTTACAACATTTTGAATCCCCAAGGACTGGTGCAAGGGTCCTTTTTGTAGACTTCAGCTCGGCATTCAATACCATCATTCCAGAAATTCTTCTCTCTAAACTAACTTAGCTACCTGTGCCTGTCCGCACTTCTAGATAGATTATAAACTTTCTAACAGGTAGGAAGCAGCAGGTGAAGCTAGGTAAAATTACACCAAATACCTGTTCAATTAACACAAGGTGTCCCAACAGGCCTGTGTGCTCTATCCATTAGTCTTCTTCCTATATACCAGGGGTCTTCAAACTTGACAGTTTTAAGATTTGTGGACTTCAACTCCCAGAATTCCTCCTCCAGTCATGTTAGCTCAGGAATTCTGGGAGTTGAAGTCCACAAGTCTTAAACTTGCCAAGTTTGAAGGCCCTTGCTATATACCAATAACTGCATCTCAAAGGATATCTGTGTTAAAGTAGTGAAGTTTGCAGATGATACGACAGCCATTGGTCTCATTTGAGATGGTGATAAATCTACACGCAGATGGGAGTTTGAACAACTAGCTCTGAACAATTTGGAACAGAACTCTTAAAACTGTAGAGATAAATGCAGATTTTAAGAGAAGCACTCCTATTCTGTGTCTTATAATATTAAGCAACACAATATCAACAGTAAAGACCTTCAAACGTCTGGGTTCTATAATCTCCCAGGACTTGAAACGGACACTTAACATTAGAACTACCATTAAAAAGGCACAACAAAGAATGTTCTTTCTGCACCAACTCAGAAAGCTCAGACTGCCCAAGGAGCTGCTGCAGGGGGATTACTGAGTGTGTCATTTGTACTTCTATAATTATTTGGTATGATACAGCAACTAAATAGGACACATACAGACTTCAACAGCTAGTTAGGACTGCAGAAAAAACAATTGCAACCAGCCTGCCTTCCATTGAGGACCTGTACACTGCACAAACCAGAAAGGGGGCTGAAAAAATACCTACAGACCCCTCACATCCTGGACACAATCTATTTCAATTTCTCCCCTCAGGACGCTGCTATAGAGCATTGCATACCAAAACAATTCAACACAGAGATAGTTCCACCCCCCCATCATCACTCTGTTAAAACACATAATTCCCATAGCACTGTCTTATGCCTATGGTATGTAATCATGTAGTAGGACTATATTACCATTATCCTTCTCACCTCTCCTATTACCTACTCCTATTGGTATGACTATCACTTTGTTGACTGTATTTTATTATTTATAATTGTATCTTATGATCTATGATTTATTATGGTCTTGCCTGTATGTATACTTAGAGCTTAAGCACTGAAAATTCTATTCTACTCTATTCTATTCTAATTTCTATTTCTATTTTTCTATTTCTATTCTATTCTAGAAAACAGAGGGGAAATGGCTCCAAAGTTAGAGAAAGTTTCTTTGAAAGTGATGGTCTGTTTATGCCATGAAGATTGATTGAAGAAATCATAGTATTCTTTTGGTTATTCATCAGCATCTCATATTTTATTTAATTGCAATTTATCGAACAGAATATTATTAGGTGAACTATGGTTGAACAATAAATTGCATGGTACATTAAAAACTTCAGAGACATGTCCATTGTCTCCCTCCTATCAAATTAAATTGCTTCAGCCCTGCACATTCTATCAAGCTACTTTTTATTATTCAGATTCTCAATGTATTAATTATAATTCTCAAGAATATTATCCTGCAGAAGCCCCACTCAGATAAATAAGGTTGAAAAGTCTCTTGCGAAGTTCCTGCTTTAATGAAATGCATCCACCAAGAATGCCCCAAAGAGGCTGCTTAATCAGTAGCCAAATTCAGCTAAATCAGAGTAATATTTTATTGCTTAAAGCACTGTGGAATAGAATCTGTAGCGAAACTTTCCATGAGTATCATGCAAATCCTTGGCTTTTGAGTGGCACAACAAAATTAAAACAAACATTTTATTAATATATACTCACTTCTTTTCTGTTTCTATTAGGAAGCTACATGAATAAATTTGAATTCTGTTTAAAAATACAGATGTTTCATTGGAATGGGAGCTTCGATTTGCCTTTCAGAGAGGGGTGGGATTCAAAAATCCTAACAACTGGTTCGTTACCCAGTTACTGGGTGGGCATGGCCATGGTGGAGGACGTGGCCTACCGGAACCTCTTGTTTCTGGCTTCTGGTGGGCCTCCAGAGCTCAGGGGAGACCGGGTTCACCCTCCCAAGGGTCCTGTGGCCTGCCCTGGGCCTCTGGGAGGGTGAAAACAGCCTCCCCCAGGCTCTGGAGGCTCTCCAGAAGTCAGAAACAGGCCCGTTTCCAGTCTTCCAGAAGGCCCATTTTTCCCCCTCCTAAAGCCTCCGCACAGACCCTACACTTACCTCCATCAAAAATGGGCCACATGGAGACTCCTGGGAAGAGGAGAGGGGTGGGCGGAGCCAGCCAGTCAGCTGAAATACCAGTTCGGTGAACCAGATGTAACTTTAACATCTGGTTCGCCGCAACCAGTCTGAAGCAGTAGAATCATGGGTGGGATTCTACCAGTTCGCACCTATTCGCTAGAGCCGGTTGTTAACATTCTAAGCAGTTCGGAGAACAGGTTGTTAGAAGAAATTACTGGCCTAATCCTGTAAGGAAGGCAGGAAAGAAACATTCTGGTGTTGCTTACAGAAATTGCCTCTCTGTTAACCCTTATTACATTCTTGGCAGGACTAAACTTCCTGTCTCTGGAACTTTTCTGGAATTTTTTTCCCCTCCTTTGCTGGTACTTTGCTTGTGTGGAGTGACCATTCAAAGTTACAATGGCACTGAAAAAAGTGACCATGACCATTTTTCACACTTACGACTGTTGCAGCATCCCCACAGTCATGAGAGGCCAGGTGAGGAGATGCGTGCCTCGATGTGAGTAATATTGAATTGGCCACGTCCACCCAGTCACATGACCACCAAGCCATGCCCACTAAACCACGCCCACAGAACCAGTTGTTAAAAAATTTGAATCCCACCCCTGCTTTCAGGCTATTATTACAGATTTCCTCGATGTGGTATTCAAAAGCCAGACTGGTACAATATAGCTAGCAGATACTGGTATTACCCTTAGGAGTGGTGCAGAGGCTGTGAGTTCGATCCTAGGTAGAGGCAGATATTTCTCTCTCTGGGCACGCTGATAATTTATCTGTTGAACAAAATTCCACTCTGTCGACAAGAAGAGCACCCGGCCATTAAAACACTCTGCTAGCTCCATTCAGTTTCCCAGAGTCCACCCCACAAGGGATTATGGGGTCGTTAAATAAAGATGATGATACTGGATTTACACTTACACCTTAACCATGCCATAAACATCCTCACATAATAGATTTTTCTGTTATCTCCTTTGTTCATCTCTGACCATCGAAGAGCCAGTTTAAGCTCATTTTCAGTAATTCCAGTTTTAAAATATTGTTTCATTTTTCTCATGATAAAGGAGCCTACCATAACTAACAGATTTAATCAAGAATATGGTCAGGAGCTGGGAGATTCCCAGCTCTTGTACTCTAAACTTGCTGTGGATGTGCCCCTTCTACTCCAGTTGCCAGCCCTACCCTTTGTGGATCTTAAGATGGAGGAATCCTGTGTAATGCTCTACCGGCTCTTTCCAAAGCACACAACAACACTTATGTGAAGCTCTAAGTCACATGAACTCAGTTGGTCTTTGAAGCAACAAATTAATGCTCATTTTGTACTATTCAGAAAGTTGATTTAACCGGAAAGGAGAACCATGTGGGCCCAGCAGTACAATTTTGCTTCTTCTACTGCTACTTCTAGCTTCTGGTGGTCACAAGGAATTGCTACCAATACCGTCTTTCTCTGAAAGGGTCATTTCATCCGCTCCCCCCATATCATTGTTTGGAAAAATCCTTAATTCTTCTTGATGACTATTTTCAGATTCATTTTGGAGGAAACTGAAGAAACCAAAATCATTTTTTAAAAAATGTATCATCGCATTGATTTACTTTTACTTAGATTGCCAGATGAAGAGAAATGCGATCCTCCCCTATCAAAAAAGCCTGAAAAATGAATTTGAAAAGAAAAAAAAATGATCCCCCCCAAATGAAATTTCAAGAGTTCTTTTCTCAAATTTCGCTTTGGAATTGATAATCTCCACAGCTCACAAGTACACTGTCCACAACATTTGTTTCTTAATGATTGTTAAACTATGTTATTACTATTATTATTCGTTGATAACCTAACACGTTTTTTAATAATTCCTCTGACTAGCCCATATCAAAACAATGTTTTGAATTCTACTGAACTGAACACTCCCAGTCCAACAAAATTATGTGAAATATTTTTTTAAATGTACAGTGTAAAATAGTATAGAATTCTAAGACTGGACTGTGACTCAAAACCTGTCTCCAAATTATTTATGTTTCCCAAAAATAAGATTTGGTCTATTATTATTATTGTTGTCGTCATCATCATCATCATCATCATCATTTTGCTTCAAAAGACGCATTAGAGCTTATTTTCAAGGAAACACAATATCAGGGTGATGGTGAGGAACTGGGCCCCGCTGACCCAGCCCAGCCCGGTGCTCCATCACCTAGTGCACGCACAAGAGGCAGTGAGCACGCGGGAGCCAGTTGTACCCGGCAGCACCTGCAGCCCGTTGGCCCTTGGCCAGTGCACTCTGGGGCCGTGTAGCCTGTGCAGAGCAGGTGAGTCCGAGTGCTATGACTACTGGGCTGGCCCTCCAAGCAGCAGGCAGAAGGGGGGGAGGCATGCAATCTGGCCTGCCAGACACACCACATGGCCACCTACCCCCCCTCCACTGTCTGTCAGACTCACTGGCGCTCCGTGGGCTGAGCAGCCCAAGGGCACTGGCAAGGGGTCAATGGGCTGCAGCTACTGCTGGACACCATTGGCCCCCATGTGCTCACTGCCTTCTGTGCTGGCCACATCCCCCCCCAAGGGATGACTAAGGCTTTATAGAGTATTTAGTACCTCACATGAACCTGATTGATTCAGTCAGGGTGGGCAATTTGACCTCCAAAACATGTTTCAGAGTTTGTGGGAATGCAAATTTAACTTCTCTGTGATAGGCAGGACCAGGAATTCCATTCTGATATGTTCCAAAGCCCGTTTTAGAAGTCAGATTTGAAGTGTTTCACAAACTAATGGTTTTTTGTAATCAAAAGCAATATTCAAATTAATTTGTTCCTTTTTTTTCCAAGAAAGGAAAATGCAAAGATGGGGGGGGGGGGAGAAATCATAGCTTTTATTAGCTATTTGAATTTGTTTTTCTTTTCAAACAATACATGGAATCATTCACCTTTTGTTTAACAGAATAATTCATGCATCTCTAACTGGAACGAAGAAAGAGCTGAGCTGTTAATAATGTGAAAAGATTGTCTCTAAAAATTAATTTGTTATAAAACAATGAAAAATAAAATTGAGTACCTTTCTAAGTAAGAAAGACAAAACATAGAAAGGTGAATATATTACTTTTTCAGC
The DNA here is from genome assembly GCA_023653725.1 of Bungarus multicinctus. Classification (NCBI taxonomy): domain Eukaryota; kingdom Metazoa; phylum Chordata; class Lepidosauria; order Squamata; family Elapidae; genus Bungarus; species Bungarus multicinctus. Next base: position 18,566,594 of record CM042848.1, on the reverse strand, counting down.
CTGCCAAAAGGATATGGAGGACATATTTCAAATTTAAATAATGAGTCAAATTCAACCTCTAGCTCCAAACTCTTCACTGAGAAAGAGAAGACCATTCCCTGGGGGAAGTGATTGTGGCTACATGATCCAAAAGCTGCCCCTTTTAAACATGTGATGCAATAACTGCCCCTGACCAATATACCCATCCCAGAAACCTCTCAGCACATGCTAATCATGTTAAATTCAGGCAAACCTAAAACTAAAATATTAAGGGGATATACGGTTTTAGTACTTACATTTCAGATGAGCTATTCTCTTCTCCATAGATTTATAATGAGAAGAAATAGTATACATCTCGCCTGCAATAGGAATGGCTAAACTAACATAAGAATAATGATTCTAAAGGCAGGACACCTTTTCTCAACCTGATCCTTATCTGGAGTGGAGTGATGTCCGCCTTCTATCCCACAATCTTTATAGACCAGTCAGCAGGGATGGGATCCGACCGGTATAACTACTGGTTCTGTTGCTCTGTGTTCCATGTGCATGGGGGCGCGCGAGTCGCGCGAGTGCAAGTTACCACCTGCTGAGCTGCCCAGGCAGCTGAGCAGCGCTGCGTGCAAGTATGCAGCGGTTGGAAAAGCTCTGTTTTCCTGCTTTTTTCAACCGCAGCTGTGTCACTCAAAGCAGCTGCGCTTGAAAATGCAGGAAATAAAGGTCAGGTAAGAGCCCGGGCAGGCAGGTGGGCCAAAACAGCAGCAAACATAGAACCAGTTCTATGTCTGCTCTCTGTTTGCTGCTCTTCAGAGCAACCGGTTTTACAGAAGTGGACAGAACCGGTAGAATCCCACCCCTGCCAGCTAGCATCCTAAATAAGAGAAACCAAGCTGAGAAGAACGTCTCATGTAATAATCAAAGATGATTAAAGATGATTAGGGGACTGGAGACTAAGGCATATGAAGAACGGTTACAGGAACTGGGCTTGTCTAGTCTAGTGAAGAGAAGGACCAGGGGAGACATGATAGCAGTCTTCCAATATTTGAGGGGCTGCCACAGAGAGGAAGGAGTCAAGCTATTTTCCAAAGCATCTGTAGGCCAGACAAGGAATAATGGATGGAAACTGAACAAGGAGAGATTTAACCTGGAAATAAGGAGAAACTTTCTGACAGTGAGAACAATCAACCAATGGAACAGAAGTTGCCTTCAGAGGTTGTGGGAGCTTCATCACTGGAAGCTTTCAAGAAGAGACTGGAGTGCCATCTGACAGAAATAGTGTAAAGTGTCCTGTTTGGGCAGGGGGTTGGACTAGATGACCTACACAGTCCCTTCCAACTCTGTTAATCTGTTATCTCCACCAGTACTGTCGCTACCAGTATTGTTGGCTTTGAGAAGGCCCAACTGTTCTTTGCCTGTTGTTGACTTGCCCCACATGCAACTCCTGATATGAAGTTGGATGCTGCAACTCATGTGAAGTAGCAACTGATATAGGGTCTCCTGCTTGAGCAGAGGGTTGGACTAGAACAGGGGTCTCCAACCTTGGCAACTTTAAGACTTGTGGACTTCAACTCCCAGAATTCCTCACCCAGAAGTCCATAAATCTTAAAGTTGCCAAGGTTGGAGACCCCTGGACTAGAAGACCCCCGAGTCTTCTTCCAACTCTGTTGTTCTGTTATCCCTTGAAAACTACAGCTATTATCAGCACAGTCACTCATTTCTCCCCCCACCCCTATTTTTCCCTCCTCCCTGACAGCTTGTCACCAATTTATAGATGTGCTTAATAAATGTTACAGTCTCTCTCTCTCTCTCTCTCTCTCTCGCTCTTTTTTTTTATTCTGGCCAGTTGCAAGGAAATTTGAAGAAGACAATAAAATGATGAAAACAATAAAAACAAAAGCAGGCAATCAGCAATAAGACAAAAAAAAACAAAAAACCAAACAACCCTGGTAATAACAATAGAACTAAGACAAAGTAATCAATGCTTAATGGATTCTGCAAAGAGGAAAGCACAGTTTTGCAGCACTTAAAAAGACAATGTCATTCAGATTACATGATAAATAGTGAAGATAAAATTAATCTGAGTGGCCCAGGATTTTAACTAAAAGAGGATTTATGCAACATATGTAAAAATCCTTATAAAAGTGAGTGATGGATTCGGTGACATCTGCTTGGCACAGACAAAGCCAGGCTATGTAGAGAGTTTTCTAAAAATCTAATTCCTTTTTTAAAAAAAAATAAAAGTTTTTATTAAAATATTTAATATAGAATAAAAACTAACAGGAACTAATATTTAGAATGAAAAAAGAAGAAAGTTGTAAGAAGAAAAGAGGGAAAACAAATATGCAAAAATCAAACCAAAAGAGGGATTATCAAGAAGTCACTTCTGATTTCCTTGTAGTTTATCAAGACAAAAAAATTTAATTTGCAAATAAACCAAGGAAGTAGATGGCATATATTTTTTTTAAAAAAAGGAAAACAAAACTATATTGAAACGGAAAGAGAGAGATATCATAATAATAGATAATATGGCAAGAGAAAAAGCTTTTAAATGTTTAATGTCAATGCAGCTGAAGGTATCATTTTACAATGCCACTGTAGAAAGTTAGCATCCACCCCGCTCCTAGAAGAATGAAATATTTTTGGAAATATCAAAAAAGCAAAATATTATATTTCCCTAAAGGAGAAATTGAGAAACATGCTCTTGGAGACAGAAAGCAGCCTCCAAGTCTTTCTTAATAGCCCCACAGACCTGTAAGTGCCCATTAAAAAAGATTGGGCCAGTCTATTCAGAAATCAAACTGAGGCGGCCACCTTTTAGAAATGCAAACTTGGTAATACATTCAAGACGAGATGGTTTGAAACAAAGGCAGAATGGTAGGATTAGCCCTCCTCAGCATCCAACACAAAACAGAGCCATTAAGCCACAATAGGAGTTATTGCATCACCCTCAGATCAATCCAAACTTCAACTAAACCTAGCTCAGACAAACACCTAGGATTTGTACTTTGCTTATAGAGCAAGCTATGACTCCTACATAACCCCGACATGGCCCCATGGGAGTCTGACAACAGCCAAATAGAATACAAGTTCTTGCACAGGAAAGGAAGCTCAAATATAAAGCAAAGGGAAGATATAAAAAAAAAACCCACTCTCAACTCCATGTTGAGCTGCCCACAACCATATGTGGTTCTGCTTCAATAATAAACCATCTTTCCAATCACTCTCCATGTTTCTAGTATCTTTCTCCCAGCTTGGAACTGGACCAGATGGATATGTCTTCCCACACCACGAATGGTCAGGCTCTTTTTGGTACCATAAAGTTGACTATGGAATGTTACCTCCAAATCTCCTTTTGCAGAAAAAGTACAAAATGAAAGACCTGAAAGATGCAGAAGGAAAGGAAAATGTGGAGAAGACTGGGGATGTGTTGACTCTGTAATATATTGCTTTAGCAAGTGTTGATTTGAATAATTTGCATTAAAAGCAAAGCAAAGGACTTCTCCCTCTGCCCCACCCTGGCCACGAAGAAGGATTGAGCCAAAGCTATCGTTTCTTAGCTGCAATCTAATCATCTGGACCAGGAGTCTCCAACCTTGGCCACTTTAAGACTTGTGGACTTCAACTCCCAGAATTCCTCAGCCAGCTTTGCTGGGAGTTGAAATCCACAAATCTTAAAGTAGCTAAGGTTGGAGACCAGTGGTGGGATTCAATTTTTTTTACTACCGGTTCTGTGGGCATGGCTTGGTGGGCATGGCAGGGGAAGGATATGTAAATCTCCAGTTAGAGGTGTATTTGTCGGTTCTCCAAACTACTCAAAATTTCTGCTACCGATTCTCCAGAACTGGTCAGAACCTGCTGAATACCACCTCTGTTGGAGAGCCCTAATCTGGACCACTCAGCTATCTATCTAAAAGAAAAATACAGGGACAAGATTTCATTGTGTTCAAGTTTCTGGAACAATAATTGCATCCAGTTAGGAACCGTGATGGTACAATGGTTTAGAATGCAGTACTGAACATAGAATAACAAAGTTGGAAGGGACTTTGGAGGTCTTCTAGTCCAACCACCTGCAGGAGCAAGAGTCTATAACATTTCAGACAAATGGCTGTCCGGTCTGTTCTTGAAAGCCTCCAGCGATGGGGAACCCACAAGTTCTGAAGGCAAGCCATCCCACTGGTTAATTGTTCTCACTGTCAGGAAATTTCTCCTTAGTTCTAGGTTGCTTCTCTCCTTGATTAGTTTCCACCCATTGCTTCTTCTCCTGCCTTCAGGTGCTTTGGAGAATAAGCTGACCCTTTCTTCTTTGTGACAGACCCTTAAAAATGGGAACACTGCTATCATGCCATCTAGCCCAACACCCTGCGTGAGCAAGAGAGTCTATATCAGTGGTGGCAAACCTTTTTCGGCTCCTGTGCTGATAATTGCGCATGCACTCATGTGCTTGTGCTCACGTGCCAGCACCCAGAAGGCAATGTGTGCTGCCTACCCCCACCCCCTGCACATATGTGCGTGATTCCCATGCCGTGTGCCATGCAACTCTGCGCCTGCGCACGCGATTCCCCCGTCGCGCACAGCAATCTCTGCACCTGCGTGCCGATCCCCCGCTGCATGCCAAGTGTCTGTGCATGCGTGTGCAATCACCCCCTTCACCACACATCTCTGTGCATGAGCATGCAATTACCCAATGCACCATCCACCTGCGCATGCCTGCACAATTCCTCCACATGCTGCACATCTGAGCATGCGCACATGACCCCAGTGCGTGCTACGCACCTCTGTGCATGCACATGTGTCTCCCGTGTACCCCCACCCTACCCCCCATGCGTGTGCACCAGATACCCAACAATTAGCTATCGGGTGGCGGCGGCGTGCGTGCATGCGCAGTGGGGCTCTTCAGGGCAAGCTCTTGCATGCCGGGGGAAATGGTTCTGCATGTCACTTCTGGAACGCTTGCCATAGGTTCGCCATCACGGGTCTATACCATTTCAGACAGAGGCTACCTCTACTGATTGCCAGCTGCCAGCAGTTCAATTCTCACCAGCTCAAGGTTGACTCAGCCGTCCATCCTTCCGAGGTCAGTAAAATGTTAGGAACCAGATTGTTGAGGGAAAGCTGCTAACTCTGTAAACCTCTTAGAAAAGGACTGTAAAAGCACCGTAAAGCGGCATGTAAGTCTGAGGATATTGCTATTGCCATCCGTGCAGTCAAAATGAAAAGACGAGAAAAGTGGATCCCCTTCAAACCAGAGAAATCCTACATTCTTCTGCAATTTTTCTTCTGCTGTCAGTGCCATCGAATGGCAGAGCAGAAAATATTTCAAGTCTTCCAAGCAGGCTTTGAACTGCTGTATTTCTCTGCACTGAAGGTGACCAATTCTGAAGTCCGAAAACTAAAACTAAACTGCTCTCAGTTAAGCTTGCCTGTTGTAGCTCTTCATAATGTATGGATTCTCCATTAAATAAAGCAGCCTGGGGAAAATGCTGGAAGGATGCTCCAGGATAATCCAGCTCATTCCATTTCCCACAACCACATGGAAAGCATTTAATGTGCGACTGTGAGACCTACCTCTGTTTTCATTCAGGGGAAAATGTGCCTTACTAAATTGGAAAGTCTACCCAATCTAGAATAAGCCAAGTGGCATATGAGAAATATCTTTCTCTCTCTCAAGATTAACCTCCATGATTTTGCAGTTCAAGAATTTGACGGGCATCCAAAATTCTAAGGAATGGTGGATATTTTATGTAATATACATATTTAAAATGCAAAAGGAAAATCTTCACTGGATCCATTTTCCAATTTAATATCACTCGTAAAGCTTTCTTTCTTTTCTTAAAAAATACTAAAAGTAATTAGACCATATGGACAAGCTGCCTGCCAAGTTTTTCTTCTTCTTTTTTGTAACCCAGAGCTGGTTTGAATTAAATGAGCAAAAAATATATTTGAAGCCAATAAAGTTCATGTCTGATTGAATGTGTGCATGTATATGTGCATGCATGCATACACACACACACACTGACATATGAATGTAATACGAATGTATGTATGATTATGAATGTATATTTGCACAATCGCTAAAGAATTGAAGCTTCTATTGAAGGAATGATGAATCCTTTGGCGAGTATCTGTTTTTAGTTGCAGTCTTAAGCTAACTATAAATAACTAGCATTAATAATTCACTTGCGTTTTATATTCACTCATTACTGGAGACGAGCACACACACACGCTGTCATGCATCGAATTCAGACCTTCAAAACACTTTGTGGTGGCCAAGAGAGATTTGAGGAAAGAAACAACTTGTAAAAATAAACTAACAATACCGTGCAGGCTACAACATTTCATCCAAACTCTGGGGGTATAGTAGAATGATCAAGATGGATATCACTGCCAGGAATACAAATACCCTGTTAGGAGTCGGGGTGATGTTTCAAAATAGATAGGAGAAAGAGATCACAGAAATGAGTCAACCCTCCTTTCGTCTCTTTTCAAGGCCTAGATTTATCTGACTCAATAACAAAGCCTGAGTTCTACCCATCTTTATTTATTTATTTTTTAAAAGGGCAAGATGGTGGCCTTGACTGCATGACTACAGCAGCCATTTTGAGCTTTTTGAATCTTTAGACAACAGTGCAGGTTCATCTAATGTGAGTTCTTCTCTTGGACACAAATTGTTCCCATAAAACACAGCAGGAGGTATCTCTTGTTTAACTGGGTTTAACTGTTTAGCAGTAAGGAGGAGAGGGACTCAGGCTGTGGAAGATCTATTAGCTCAGTGGGTTGATCTGACATTGGTCTTTAGATTGTATCCTGATTGTATCCTGGAAAGTAGGAATGTTTCATTCTTACTTTCTCTTTCTGTCTAATTCTATAAGGTTCATTTGGCATATTCTTGCAAAATTAGGCAAATCAATTATTTTCTTAAGCTCCTTTCACACTTCTTCCCTAACCTGAGCAAACTATCCATTTTTCAATATTTTGACTTGCATGACAAAAAAAAATGGAATCGTATTTTTAAAAATCTCAACATCTGAACTTTTCTGTAGGAGAAAAAAAAAATCCCTGCGCATAGAAAAGGGAGTGGGATCGATCGGAAGGATGTGCAAATCAGATTTTTAATTCTGAAATATAATGCAGAATTAAAGTCAAACATTCACCTGCAGCAAAAGCCTTTAACCCATGCCCTATTGAAGGCCATTAGAAAAGTAACCCAGTCCCTGGGATTCCTGAAATCAATGGGACAAGTTAATTGTGACTTAATTTGACATAGAAACAAAGACCAACTAAACCCTAGTTGGTCTTTGTTTAAACTGTAGTTATATGCATGTGTCATGCCCCTGGTGGAGACTGACTCTGAGCAGTCAAACGAGGACCCAGACCCATTCCCTATCCATCCTAGGGCACGCAGGGAGGAGAGGATCAGGGTAAAATGTGGTCTACTCAGGAGGAAAGAACCATGATCCACTTCATGGGTTGCAGGTGGGAGATCTACATAAGAGTTTGGACCTGCGTGCTAACAGATTCTGGAGACAAATTAGTGTTTTATTCCTAGAGGAGGTTTATCTTGGTTGGCATTCTTCCAATGGACTGTCCCTGGTTATCTTCCTGAAGTTGGCAATTATCTATCCTGGTCTGTCGAGGAACTTTATTCAATGTGGTTTGTTTTTGGTTTTTGCATCCTTATCAGCTCTTTGAATGTGAACTGTGTTTCTTTCCTTTGAAATGTTATTTTGAAAATAGTTTACTCCTCCACTGTGAACAATTAAACAGTGAAGCCAAGTTGAAGGCATTAAAGGACTTTTAGTTATGTTTTGGGTTTTGTTATATTTCTGATATACTCTGGGTCATCACAGCATGTTTACTGATAAGTCTATTCAACAGAATTTCCTGGATCTTGTTTTCTGGTGGTGCTCTACAAGGGGGGTCACCAACCCTCAGTCCATGGATCGGCACTGGTCCGTGGCATGCCCGAAACCAGGCCGTGCAAACAAGCGGAGCCCCATTCGTGGGATGCAGGCAGCACACAAAACTACACCAATCCATGGAAAAAAAACTTTGTCCATGGAACCGATTCCCTGGCACCCAAAAGGTTTGGGACCACTCCTCTATACTCTTTTTTTTTCCTTCCATACAATTGTGTCTGATTCTTGTACCACAGCCTCAACAAGTCCCTGTTGTTTCCTTGGCAAGGTTTTTCAAAAGTGTTTTGCCATTGCCTCCTTCCTAGGACTGAGGGAAAGTGGCTGGCCCAGGATCACCCATCTGGCTTCATGCCTAAAGCCGGAGTAAATCTCATTGTCTCCCCATCCGGATACCTTAAACCAAGGGTGTCAAACTCAATTTCATTGAGGGCCACATCAGGGTTGTGTTTGACCTCAGGGGGCTGGGGTGGGCATGGCCAATGTCAACATCATTCGTGTCGGGGCACCTGTGGTGGCCCAAGCAATTTGCCAGGAAAACAGGCTCCCGAGCTCCATTTTCGGCTACGACAGCCTACTGCAAACCTCTGCCAGCAAAAACAGAGCTCGGACGGGCCACCCACGGTTCTCCCAAGCTCCGTTTTCACTGGCAGAGGCACCACTGGCCAGTCCTCCGCTGTTTCCAGAGTGGCCCCGCAGGCCAGATCTAAGCTCCTCATGGACCAAATCCAGGCCCCAGGCCTTTGAGTTTGACACCCCTGCCTTAACCTCACTGTATACAGGTAATCTTCGGCTTATGACCACAATTGACCTCAAATTTTCTGTTGATAAGCAAAACAGTTTCCCCCCCTTTTACAACCTGTCTTGCCACAGTTATTAAGTGAATCACAGCAGTTGTTAAATTAGTAATCCGGTGGTTAAATGAATCTGGCTTCCTCATTGACTCTGCTTGTCAGAAGGTTGCAAAAGGGGATCCCATGATCCTGGGACATTGCAACCGTGATAAATAGATTCCAGTTGCCAAGTGGTCAAATTTTGATCATGGAAAGTCTGCAACAATCCTAAGTGTGGAAAATGGTCATAAGCCACTTTTTTTCAGTGCCGTTGTAACTTTGAACAGTCATAAATGAACGGCTGTATGCCGAGATCTACCTGTATACTGGAATTTAAATCTAAATACGCAGGTGACATTATATATCTGGATTCAACCCATTAGTTTTTATGGCTTGGGATTGCACTGTTATGAGTGCCATTATTCTGTGATTATATTTTCTACTGAAATAAATGGAACTTAAATATCCGTATCTATGGATTGGATTGTACCCTATGGCAAAAGCTTATGGTAAGTAAATGGGATTTATCCATGCATACATAATGATAGGACTGTACCTCAAGAACACTAATAAGAACAGAGGTCTTATTAAATTAAGAGCAATTGATAGCAAAAGTTCTCTATAGCATAAACACAAAAGTGTAACTTTAACGTAAAAAACAGATGTCTCTCATAAAATTAAACTTTTAAGGGAACGAGGAAAAATAAAAGTGAAAAAATCCTTCTGGCGATAGGTTTTTTTTTTTCATTGTTGTGCTTTATGAAGTGCTTGGAAATGAAGCAATTTCTGATGGTGAAATTACAGATCTTATTCTGAATGCCTCTCATTCCGCAAAACAATGTATTGGTTCACTTTGAAAGCGAAACTCATTTTCTTTTATAACTTAAAACTGAAACTACATGATGCTAAATGTGAAAGTAACTCTGTATACTGCCACAAATGATTTAGATGTGCGCTGTTATTTATTGTAGTGAATTCAAAATTCATCTTTAATTTTAAAATTAAATTACAATTTAAATGTTTTGGCTGCTAAGCTAGGAACATCCATGCATCTGTCTGTCTGTCTGTATGTCTATCATCTATCATCTGTCTTGTCTATGTATCATCTATCTATCTATCTATCTATCTATCTATCTATCTATCTATCTATCTATCTATCATCAATCATCTAGTACAGCAATACTTTGAATACTGTATCCAGTTTTGATCATTACAATATAAAAAGATATTGAGATTCTGGAAAGAGTACAGAGAAGAGCAACAAAGATGATTGAGGGACCAGAGGCTAAATATATATGAAGCATGGTTGAAGGAATTAGGTACAGTATATCTACATGAAAAGAAGGACTAGGGGAGATATGATAACAGCATTCCAGTATTTAAGATGCTGCCATAAAAAAGAGGGGGTCAACCTCTCTAAAGCACCAGAAGTCAAGATAAGAACCAATGAATTGAAACTAACCAAGGACAGAAGCAACCTAGAACTAAGGAGAAATGTCTTCACAGTGAGAACAATCAACCAGTGAAACGACTTGCCTTCAGAAGTTGTGGGTGCCTCATCACTGGAGGCTTTTAAGAAGTGACTGGACAGCCATTTGTCTAGCATGGTATAGACTATCTACCAATGTTCCTTCCAACTCTGTTATTCTATGTTCTAAGATGCAGTGGAGTACCTCAAGGTTCTGTCTCGGGCTCTTCAACTTCTTCATAAATGATCTAGATGAAGGGATAGAAGAGAAATTCCATCAAATTTTGGAGGACACTAAGCTAAGGGGGAGGGAAACCTGCTTTCCAGCTCTGTCCTCCTATGCAGGGCAACAAAAGAAAACCCAGCCGATCAGCTGGGACTCAGGAGGCAGAGAATAGATGGGGGCGGGGCCAGTCAGAGGTGGTATTCGCCGATTCTCCAAACTACTCGACATTTCCGCTTCCGGTTCTCCAGAACTGGTTAGAACCTCCTGAATACCATCTCTGGTTAACATCATTGCCCGGAGGATATCATTGGTCGCCTTCTCCCCTCTTTGGAAGAGCTTTATAACTCCCACCGTCTTAAGAAAATTCAAAACATTCTTAAAGATCCATCTCATCCAGGGCACCTTTTTTTTGAACTGTTACTATCTGGCAGACAGTACAGGAAAATAAAAACAAGGACAAATAGACTTAAAAACAGCTTCTCTCCCAGGGCAGTAACTATATTGAATTCTACTGTAGAGTGCAATATTAATGCAATATCGGGTTTTCAATTTAATTGTATAGAATGTGAAGGATGTGTGTTTTTGTTTTATTTTTATAGTTTTCGTATATATGATGTACACTGAAAATGGCATTTAATTTTGTTGTATGTGGTGCAATGACAATAAGGTAAACTAAACTATACATTTCAAGAAAGATTTGCTCTTTAGAACTTGCTACTGTGGGAATGACCACAAATATTTAACATGTCACATGTGATGAAATAAATATTTGACTTTAATTGATGCACATTTCAGTAACAGTCAAAATCTGTGCAATGTTGAGAAAATAAACAAGAGATAATTAATTAATGACAAAATAAAATAAAATTAAGGCCTTATTCCGAAATGAATCTATCAATCTTGAGGTTATATTTATTTTTTTATGGGGGTAATCTTAATGGATAACGAAATAAACATTAGGGAGAAAAAGCAAAGGAAGAAACACAGTGGACTAACAATTAAGACTTGGTTTGGAGCATTTTAAAGTAAACTGGCCTAATTCACATTTCCTGGACTTCTATGCAAATTAGATCCTAGTTATTCCCAAATCCTGCATTTTCCCCCAGATTCTTTTTCCCTGCAGTATTCAGCTCAAAACTGATACCAAAAATTATTACGTTGGGGAACTCTGCATAGAATAATTTATTTATTGAGGAAAGATGCACGTGAAAATGCATATTACCTAGAAACCAATACTTCAAAATGCATGTTTTGGTAAAGTGTATATGACAATTAAGGGATGCGGTGGCTCAGTGGCTAAGATGCTGAGCTTGTCAGTCAGAAAGATCGGCAGTTCAGCGGATCAAATCCCTAGCACCGCGTAACGAAGTGAGCTCCTGTTACTTGTCCCAGCTTCTGACAACCTAGCAGTTCGAAAGCACGTAAAAAATGCAAGTAGAAAAACAGGGACCCCTTTGTTGGGAAGGGAACAGCGTTCCGTGTGCCTTCGGCGTTTAGTCATGCCGGCCACATGACCACGGAGACATCTTCGGACAGCGCTGGCTCTTTGGCTTTATAACGGAGATGAACACCGCTCCCTAGATCCGGAAATGACTAGCACATATGTGCGAGGGGAACCCTTACCTTTACCTTATAGAACAATTTGTATATATTTTTTCCTTTGTTTTTTTAGGCTGCAGAATGAGGCAGCTATTTGATGGAATGTCTGGAAGTTGAGTCAGGGCAACTGAACTTTCCTTCTTTTGATTTGAAACATTTCCCTGCTTATCCAGGTAGGTTTTTCAATCTGAAGCAAATTAGTTAGGGGGACCCCATATATGTCCCCCAGGGTAGTTTCAGTTATCACCTAACTGCACTGAACTGCATTTTGTTGGACAGGAACCAACAAAAATCTTTGAATCTTAAGTCTTCTGAGGTCCAAACATACCTCATATTGTTCCATTTGCAAACTTAATGAGTATCTCATCTATTCTCTCAGGTAAGTCACTTATTAAAATTTAAAAAAACACTAGTCAGAATCAGACCAAGGGTAGGATTGAAATTTTTTAACAAAAATTGTTCTATGGGCGTGGCTAGGTGGGCGTGGCTTTTTTGCAGCACTCCCATTTTTTTGGCTCCTGGGCCTCAGGGAAGCCTCCTAGGGGGGTGTTTTTGTTCCCAAAAGGCTTCCCTGGGGCCAAGGAAGGCAAAAACGGAGCTGTGCGCACACCCATGCTCTGTTTTTGGGCATTCTGGCCTCAGCAAAGCCTCCGGGGGGGGGTGTTTTTTCTCCCAGAAGGTTTTCCTGGGGCCCAGGAACACAAAAAATGGAGCTGTGTGCCCCGCACGCTCCATTTTTGGGCCTTCTGGGTCTCAGGGAAGCCTCCTGAGGGGCGCAAGGGGCTCAGCCCCCCCTGCGTCCCCTCCCATGCCCCCCCGCGCCTCCCCCGATCTCTTTTTGCCTCTTAGGCCTCAGGGAAGCCTCCTGGGCAAAGCAGTAAGACATCAAGGGGGATCCAGGCACAGATGATCATTGGAACAGCTGATCGTCAGGAGGGGAGGAAAAAAAAAGAAATACCTTAAGGAGTGACTGGGTGGGGGAGAATGCAGTCAGCAATGTTGGGCATACGCGCAATGTTGTGCATGTGCGATAAGGACTGACTGGGTGGGAGGGGCAGGTTGAGAGGGGCAGGGCCAGTCCAGGGCACAATTTGCCGGTTCTCCAAACTGCACAGAATCATAACAACCGGCTCTATAGAATTGGTCCGAACCGGTTGAATCCTACCCCTGATCAGAACCTACTATATGCCTCTCTCCAGGTTGACAGAAAACCAGAGGTGGGATTCTCCCAGTTTGGACTGGTTCGGGCGAACCCCTTGTTCTGACAATCAGCTGGCTCCCAACTGGTTTGCTCTGATGAGCATATGGGCCCACTAACCCACCCCTATTCTTTCCTGTGCTTTATGTCTTTTTGTTAGAGCACAGCTGATTCGCGCGGCAGAGCAGTGTCACGTTGCCATCACATGATTTTTTGCTATGTTTTTTCCCTTCATGGAGCTGGAGTGGACGTGGCCTGCGTGTGACGCATCTGGCCCATGGACTGCCAGTTTGACACCTCTGCTTTAGAGCATCTAGAATTCTTGAACACCTAGAATTTATTTTGTTGAGGTACATGAATAACTGCAATTATTTATTTGGACACCTACAGTGAAGTCACTTATACATTATCCAGGGAATAATTAACATATGATATTCTTAACATAATTTAGCCTCTACAAGTTTGAAAGATAGCAATAAGCTCCTTTTAATGTCTCCTTTTAACATCCCAAACAAATCAGCCAAATTTGCCAACTCCCCTTCTTTGAACTCCTGATACATCAGCTAAGAATGTTACACACACACAATGGCCATAACCTTACACTGGTGTAAATCTATTCTTCTCCAAAGTCTGAGCAGAACTTGTCAGTTAAAGAGGAACCACTGTTTTATTGATAGCAGTTCAGATGTCCTTCCTCATCGTATCCGCCATCATTACTATATTTGAAGAAATTGAAGTTGTGTAACAATTTCTATTCTTCTAGTAATGCAGAATATATTCTTTAAAGTAACTTAAAGTTCTATTTTTGATAGTGCTTTTCTCTACTTCTTTCTGAATTTGAATTTCCATGCCCCATTATTACAAACTATGAAAATAGCAAGAAAGATACCGGAATGCTCACAAATATTAATTTAAATCTATTCCACAAAATTAATTCCAAGCATTAAGTAGGTAAAATTATATCTGAGGATGATACAAATTCTCTTCAGAATTGGGAAGCTAATCTTACCTTTCCCACTGAAAATCAGTGCAGAGTCAGATAGATACACAACCAGCTTGGAATGTGGAATTGCCACCCAGCAGATATATACAGAGAAAATACAAAACAATCTGGCTAATTGAAATAAATGGATACATTTAAAGCCTACAAGGTTTTAAATTTATACTATGCAGGACTATGAGCAGGTGGGGCACCAACAGTAGAATAGTGAATGCCAAATTTCAATCTTGAAAATTTCTATTGCATTTCAAGGGTTACTCTCACTTAGAGAATACATACTGAGATGTGTCCATGAAGTCTGACCATAGATGTGATTTTTTAAAAAGTCCAAATGGTGGCTGCGATGGTGCTATTTAAGCTCATTTTTAAATGGGTGTCAAATGCAACATACAAGACCTCTGACTGTTGTCATCGTGGTCACCATTTGGACCTTTGGACACTCTAGGCAGTGGTGGGATTCAAATTTTTTTACTACCAGTTCTGTGGGCGTGGCAGGGGAAAAATACTGTAAAAACTCCAGTCAGAGGTGGGATTTGCCGGTTCTCTGAACTACACAAAATTTCCGCTGCCGGTTCTCCAGAACTGGTTAGAACCTGCTGACTACCACCTCTGACTCTACGGCTGTGATGGCAAACCTATGGGAAGCTTGCCAGAGGTGGAATGCAGAGTCCTCTCTTTGGGCACGCGAGCCATCGCCCCAGCTCAGCTCTGCTGCGCATGTGCTGGGCCAGCTGTTCTTTGAATCTCTGCTGCACATGCACGTGGGGTGGGACGCATGTGGGGGAACACATACTTGGAATAGGGTGCATGCACGGGGGACATCACAGTCATCCTAGAGCAGTGATGGCTAATCCTTTCGGCACCGAATGCCCAAAGCACATTGCATTTTGGGGATACTCACATGTGCATGTGCTTTGGGCATTCGGTGCCGAAAAGATTAGCCATCACTGCTCTAGGATGACTGTGATTTCTTTCTGCTTCCTAATCTGTTGTGACTTCCAATTTATCCAAAAAGCTACTGTAAAATTGTCTTAAGTTTACATTCTGTTTATTTATTCCTCATAACACGCATGTTCACACTGGCAAAAGACAGCCCTACACCACCTATTCTGTAAGTGGAAGCGAAGCTGATGTGTTTCATGTAGCATTGTCTGGAACAAGCATGAAAATAGCAGGACAAATCTAGAAAAGGCTTTGTGGAAAACCCGTTGGAAATCCCTGATTCAATGGATTGCTTCAAACCAGGTCCCCATTTCGATCCATGAATCTGCTTTGATGTGATAGTTTTAGCCAAGGTCCATAGAATTAAAGGCATTCCTTAAAATTTTTACACACGATTTCTGATATAACCTTTAGTTATCCGGACTTAGCACTGTATATAGACACTGCACTAAAAGAATCAAGGCTGGCTCCAAAGGGGAGAAAAGCTGTGTTCGCCAGAGATTTTCATTATAATAAAGCTGAATAATTTTATCAGGAGAAAGAATGATGAGTAGTGCATTTAAGCCCCATCTCATGATCACAAGAAATTTTATTTAATCACAATTCCAGCTCCTGGGATTTGTACCAGCTACTTCACAAAGGGTTTTATATCAATTTTATCAGCCATCTAATACTATAAATTGGGTTGTTTTTAAATGGAAATTGGTCATTGAAAAAGAATCAAAATTCTTCATTCCGTAGAACATTATGTACTTTCTTCTTTGGGGCACTGTGTGGGCTATAGAAATTGCCTGAATTTTTCCATTTGTTTCATGGGTTTTATTTTAAAAAAGAGCAACATACATCTTACAAACGGTTTTATTACACCACAGATCTTTCTAAAGTAGAACCTGCTGCTTTACAGGTATTAAATATTATTTTTAATTGGGAAGTTAGGCTTAGCACAAAATTCCCCTTTTGAACAAAAGGATTAATGGAGAGATTTCTTCATTAGCAGATACTAATTTTAAGAAAGAAAATGTTATTCCTCTCAGTCTTGAAAAAACGACTACAGAAATGTTTTAAAGAAGCAGGCTAGATAATTTCAGGGTACTCAGTGCAGAAAAGAAAGGGAGTGACGTTACCGATATGAAATAATATCTGAGATATACCTGTCACGCAACAGATAGTTTCCTATAAAGATCCAGAAGAGAGCATCAGGACAGGTGAGAGTAAATGTTAGCCAACCTCCTACAGATCACAGATCTAGCTTATTGCATTTCATGACTTTCTGGTTCAATTCTACACTCCTTTTCAGGGATGGGCTGCTATCGGTTCAACCTGGTTCGGGCGAATCCGTAGCTAAACCGGTAGCTAATTTTATGGCCAGTTTGGTGAACTGGCAAATCCCACCCTGGCTGGCTCTGTCCACCCCAACCCGCCCCTCCCAAGAGTCCCCATGCGGCCCATTTTGGATCCCAGGTAAGTACAGGATCCACGCAGAGCTCAGGAAGGATGAAAAATGGGCTTCCCAGAGCCTCTGGAAGGCCGGAAATGGGCTTGTTTTTGGCCCCCAGAGGGCCTCCGGAGCCCGGGGAGGCCGTTTTTGCCCTTCCAGAAGCTTGAGGAAAGCTCCAGAGCCCAGGGAGGGTGAAAATGCCCCCCACGGTGCAGGAGGCCGACTAGGCCATGCCCACCATGGCCACACTCACCCAGCAACCGGGCAGAGAACCAGTTGCTAAAATTTTTGAAGCCCTCTCCTGCTCCTTTTCCTTCTGAATTTATGAACATTTTGGTCCCTTTGGACCAATCTCAGCATTTGAAAGAGGCCTTTCAGAGTATATTAGCATGAAGAAACAGCTCTCTTCAAATTATTAAAGCAGCCGTATCCTTTTTCAAGAGTTGGACAACTGTTTTTTATTTATATATTTGTAAAATTGATTAGCTGCCCATCTTACCTCACAATAACTATGGGCAGCTTATAATAGTAATTTAATTAAGTTTAGAATGTAATCCTGGTTATCATCATGTGCCGATTCAGACAACACTTTCACTGGGTCTCTCTGAAACAAATCAGCAGTGCATGGATGCATATACAGAGCATGGATGGATATATAGAGCTAGCCAAGGAGAACATTTGATGTGGCCATGCAAGATTTGCAAAGGATGTAGCTGGAATGGACATATTTTGTTTCAATGAATGTGCTTTGCAAAGCCCCTCTATCAAAGACTTTGTACAACTTTAGAACCTATCAACAGCCAAAATTATTAGCCAAAATGTGTAAATAGTATCAGCATCTTTTTCACGATCACTAATGACACCTACAAGTAAAACAGCTTTTGAGGATAGTAGGAGAGGATGTAAATCTCTGACACGAATTTCTCCACCCAGTTATAGCAATGGAAGGATATAATAGCTTTATCATGCCTTGGCTTCCTTGGCTAGTAACCATTCTAGGCATGGAATTGAATCAAGGAATGAATGCATGCAAAAAGTTTAACTCGTCTCCCTTCCATTGAATTTAACAAAAGAAGACATTGTAATATTGGAAGATGAATTTCACACATAGCAAATATCTCATCTACTTTTGCCTAGAGGCATGATTAATAACATCCCATGCTTATGCCATAATAAATCTCTTTTTGTTTACCATAATATGGCTTAATGTACCATTGACTTCCACATAACTGAAATTCCATATAAACTGAATTCCACATAAGCTCTTGGAATCAAACATTTTTAAAAGTGAGAAATGCAATCTGTTTCAAGAAAGTATTGTATGTAGTATTGCATCTCATTACTCAGTGCATCACTTTCAGTACTGTTAACAGATTATATGTTAACTTTGGTCTAAATCAACAACTCTAGAGTTTCTACCTGGAATTGGCTACGGTTTAAATCTGGGACTTTTAATGAAGTTGGCATTACATTCTATCTGTGAACTTTAGTTAATTTCTTTTTCCTGCAGTGAACTAATGAAATGGCAATCAATTAAGCACTCCTTTTAATTTATTAGTTAATGATTTTAACTACTTTTAATTGATTAGCCTTTCTGTCTGGGGAGAGAACAATTTCTCTGAAGTTCGAAGCATACTTTGAGATGAAACACAAATTACATAACAGGACATTATCACTTCAAAAGAAACACATTTGTGTATGTAAAAGAAGAAAAAAAAACTTTTGAAAAATGGACTTGCCATTTGCAATTAACAGTGTCTATTCGTGTCTTTCCTTGATTCACCAGGGGCACCTTTTCAGTTAATTAAAAGTGTTTGAATCCATTACTTTACCAATCAATATATAACAGTCTACAGTGTGGCAAATGCCATTGCTGTTGTATAACCATTAAAATACAAACAGGAAATGTCTTCGCTCATCAACACAATCAAGGTTTTAAATGCTTACCATGGAGAACCATATATCCTGAAGCCTCTAACTGTTACTTCTGAATCCTGCAGGTATATGCAGTTCGTTAAGAGAGACTGCACATTTTCGTAACTTTCTGGCTTCAGTTTTGATACTGAGGGAAAATAATAAAAGTCCTGCTTGATTAAGTCTGCCATGAATTCTTGATCGAATGTCAGCTCATGATTACCTGCTATCACAATCTTGTATTCATATGGTAGGCTACCTAAAAAGGAGAAAAATAGACATTTATTCAATGTTACGTTTGTGGGATTTTTTTTTTATTCTAAATAACATAAAACCATGCCAATCTTTTCAATGTGTTGTGTGATAGGATAACAATTTCCAGAATAGGCACTTTATCCAGCCAGGAAATTCTAGGAACTGTAACTTAAATTCATTTATTCTAAATTGTGCTGAAGATGTATCTGGACACTCCAAAGAAAGACTAATGATGAAACACACTATACTTAGAATTAGGATTGCACTGGTGAAGTTAGGCAACTGTTTTGCATTTATATCTTCCTTTTCCTCTCGAAAACTCACAGTGAAGTATGTTGGAATCCCCTTTTAGTTTATCCCTGAGCATGAGTGAACCAAAATAGCTTGAGGGCTGAATCAGGAAAAAACCTGGGTCTTCCTCATCTAAGCTTCACCACTACTTTAATTTGAGCTCTCATACAATGAGCCAAGCTAAAATCGTTGGGATAACTGTATATTTTTAAATACATGATCAACCTACTTCACCTGCATATTGGCACCACTCTTATTCAAATTATTTATCAACATGGTGGGCCATCCCCTTCGACGCCAATGGTCATTTTCCAATACTTGTTGGAAGTCACATCTCTATTCTACTCAATGCAAAGGTTGGAGCAATACTTTCAAGAACATCTGCTAGTCTTAAAAGAGTACTGGGAGAACTAAGAGTATACTGCAAAGAAGACTAGCTAGAACTCCAGACAACTAAAGCCATGGCATTTGCTAAAAGGCCCAAGAGTCACTCCCTGTAGCATAAATGGCCCCATGAGTGAGCAGAGCTCCTGTTTCAAATTTATGGGAATAGTCCTTCATTCTGCCAGCAGCAGGTAACTCCATGGGGACTACACTGCTGAAAATGCAAAGAGGAGAACTTGTCTGTCATCTTTAAATTCCTCAAAACAAGATATGAGCACTACAAAACATGCAGCATTCAAGTTATTTGAAGACAAGCCAATAGTACAACTTCCTTATGATGGTCATCTGGGCCTCTTCCCCAATTTTGCATAATTTATTTTATTTATTTATTGATCGTATTTCTATACCGCTCCCTCTCCGAAAAGGGACTCGGGGCGGTGTACAGCCTAATAAATACATAAAATACAAGAATACAAAATTAAATAGAGTTTAAAACCGAATTAAACATAAATATGGCTGCATCCCGAAAGTTTAAAAATGAAGTTAAAATTTTAAAAACCCTATTAACTTAAAACCCCTTAAACCCTTACTGGGCCAGGCCAGCCTGTTTAAAAAATAGGGTCTTAACTGCGCGCCGGAAGGAGAGGATATCTGTCATGGCTCGTATCTCCGGGGGGAGATCATTCCACAGGGAGAGCGCTCCCACAGAGAAAGCACGCACCCTCGGGGCCGCCAGCCGACGACGATCAGGTGGCGGTACCCCAAGTAGGGCGACCCTGTGGGAGCGTACTGGGCGGCGGGAGGTTGTTGATGGCAGCAGGCAGTCCCGTAAGTACCCAGGTCCCGAGCCATGGAGCACTTTAAATACCGTCAGTACCACCTTGAATCGAATCCGGAAGGCCACAGGAAGCCAGTGCAGCCTGCGGAGAAGTGGTGTTACGTGTGCGCCCCGAGGGGCGCCCACGATCACCCGCGCGGCTGCATTCTGAACTAACTGCACCCTCCGGAGACTCTTCAAGGGGAGCCCCATGTAGAGAGCATTGCAATAATCCAAGCGGGAGATAACGAGGGCAGAAGTGACTGTGCGAAGTGCGCCCAGATCCAGAAAGGGCCGCAACTGGTAAATCAGACGAATCTGATAAAAAGCCCCCCTGGTGACGGCTGCAATATGTTCTTCCAAAGACAGCCGCACATCCAGGAGGACACCCAAGTTGCGTGTCCTTTCCACGCGGGTCAAAACCTCTCCCCCCACGGCCAGCGAAGGAATAAGCTGGCTGTATCTGGGCACAGGAAACCACAGCCACTCGGTTTTGGCCGGGTTGAGACGAAGCCTGTTACGACCCATCCAACCCCGCACGGCCTCCAGGCACCGGGTCATCACTTCGACGGCTTCGTTGGGGTGGCCCGGGGTGGAGATGTACAGCTGAGTATCATCAGCGTACTGATGGAACTCCACCCCAAAGCCACGGATGATCTCACCCAGCGGCTTTACATAAATGTTGAACAGCAGGGGTGAGAGCACCGACCCCTGAGGCACCCCACAAAGCAGGGGCCTTGGGGACGATCTCTGCCCCCCCGTCAACACAAATTGCGAGCGGTCGGAGAGGAAGGAGGAGAATCACCGCAACACGGTGCCTCCAACTCCCAACCCCTCCAACCGCTGCAATAAGATACTGTGGTCGACAGTATCAAAAGCCGCCGAGAGATCTAACAGGACCAGGACAGAAGAACAACCTCTGTCCCGAGCCCTCCAGAGATCATCAACCAACGCGACGAATGCCGTCTCCGTGCTGTGGCCGGGCCTGAAGCCCGATTGGAGGGGGTCAAGATAACTCGCTTCATCCAGGAACCGGGGGAGCTGACGGGCCACCACACTCTCTACAACCTTCGCAACAAAGCAAAGGTTGGAGACAGGATGGTAATTTGATAACAATGCTGGGTCCAGGGACGGTTTCTTGAGGAGGGGCCGCACCACCGCCTCCTTCAAGGCGGCGGGTAAAAGCCCCTCTCTCAAGGAAGCGTTTATAATACCCTGGAACCAGCCTCATGTCACCTCCCGAGTGGCCAAGACCAGCCAGGAGGGGCACGGGTCCAACAAACAGGTGGTGGCATTCAGTCCCCCCAGCACCCTGTCCACGTCTTCTACAGTAACAGGGTCGAACTCAACCCAAATGGCCTCACCGATATCTACCCCCGCCCCCCTGCCCGGAGATGCCCAGTCGGAGTCCAGCTCGTCCCGAATCTGAGCGATTTTGTCCTGCAGAAACCTAGAAAACTCCTCAGCCCGTCCCTGTAAGGGATCCTCCCGCGCTTCCATCTCTAAAAGGGAGCGGGTCACCCTAAACAGGGCGGCTGGGCGGTTTTCCGCGGACGCAATAAGGGTGGAGAGGTAAGTCCTCCTCGCCACCCTTATCGCCACTAAGTACGTCTTAATATAAGATCGTAGAAGTGTTCGGTCAGACTCAGAACGGCTAGCTCTCCAACTACTCTCTAGGCGTCTTTTCCGGCGCTTCATCTCCCTTAGCTCCTCAGAAAACCAAGGAGCCATTTGGGATCGGCACCGGGTCAGAGGCCGCAAGGGCACGACCCGGTCAAGGGCCCCAGCAGCCACCCTATCCCAGGTGGCAACCAGGCCCTCAACCGAGTCGTGTGTGTGAGCTTCGGGAAATGGCCCAAGCTCCATCAGGAACCTATCCGGGTCCATCAGGCGCCTGGGGCGGTACCATTTAAGCGGTCCCGCCTCCCTGCAGTCGGGGGGTGCGGAACGGAAGTCGAGCTTCAGGAGCGAATGGTCTGTCCATGACAGGGGTTCTATAACTATGTCCCCTACACCCAGACCACTCTGCCACTGATCAGAGACAAAAACTAAATCCAGGGTGTGACCTCCCACATGAGTAGGGTCCCGAATTAACTGGGTCAGGCCCATGGCTGTCATGGAAGCCATGAACTCCTGAGCAATCCCCGAGGTACCGCCGGCAGAAGGGAGGTTGAAATCCCTTCTATAATTAGAACTTGTTCAATCCAAATTTCTAAGACTGGCCCTTCAAACCTCAAAATATAATGATACCGAGCACCCGAGACAGGCTTCATGAAAGTAGAAGCTAGAGTGTGGATGAGCTGCAGTGGCGCAGTAGTTAGAATGCAGTACTGCAGGCTACTTCGGCTGACTGCCCGCTGACTGCAATTTGGCAATTTGAATCTCACCAGGCTCAAGATTTTGTCAGCCTTCCATCCTTCTGAGGTGGGTAAAATGAAGTCCCAGATTGTTGGGGGTAATATGCTGACTCTATAAACCTCTTAGAGAGGGTTATAAAGCACCGTGAAGTGGTATATAAGTCTAAGTGCTATTGCTATCATATTCAACTACGAGCTCAAACTATCTCTTTTTCCCCGTAGCATCTCCCAACTATGATGAAAGATTTTAAGACTACATACAAGAAGGCCCTGGCAACTAAAACCTAACCTTGGGCTTCTCTCCAAGTCTCCTACTTGGCATGGGATATGATCAGGTCAAAGGACTCATTAAAAAATGTGTAGCAGACACAGATTGCCAATTGGATCTAGCCAGATTCCCAACCTTTATTGCCAGAGAATCAAACAGGTACTCTCATAGATATCCTAGGATGAACTTAACTAATTTTGAAGTAACCTAACCATCAGCAGACTTTAACTCTGACACACTCTCATGCCCTTCCCTCATTTGAGAGCCAATGCCTTTGTGATTTTAGAAATAATAGAACAGGTACTCCTCCGGTGACTGTATTGCAGACTTTCGAAATAGCCTCATCTCACAATTATTGCATAAATACCCAGGGCACACAGGATAATTATATCATAAATTTAAATATTTAAATGAATTAAAGATGTTTTGCAGCAAAATATTTCTTTGCTGCAAATCATCATGTTCCTTTTCAGATACATTGAAATTACTTGAGTACTTTTAACATTTCAACATCCCACAGTTTTTCACATATCTATCTAGAATACAGGTTTTGAGCTGCTATTCTTAAATCTCTGACAGATGTAAAGAAGTGTGCTAAGTTTATGTTCACGACTTTATTCCCATTGTTATTTCTAAATATTTTTCAGCCATCTAAGATAACCATCCATCAAACATAACTACTTCAAGCTAGCTGGTGTTATTGCTTCAGTGATTGTGTTTATGTGGGTTATTTAAATAAATTCCTCTAAACATACAGCTACTGTACATTTATTATAGTGGCAGTTGCAATCAATATGGTGCTTACAGATATGTCAGGCTTATCAATTAACAACTTTGGTTCTGATGACTTTGCAAAATAGTTTTTCTAGTCTTTCCCACGCCATTAATAACTTGGAAAGTTTTCTTTTAAAATGGAGAATCATGGGATTAATTCCCCTTACCAAAATATTTAGCCACAATTTTTCAAATAGGCAAATTTGTATAGTTAATAGTCTTTCTGCAGTTTATTTTATCATGATTTTTATTTTTATAAATGTTTTTAAATTATGTTTTGTTTTTTCTTCCTTTACATCTGTTTGACACTTAACACCTTTCTGGCTGAATAGAAAAGGTGAATATGAATAAAATATTATTCCTTCATTCTTAATTATAATTTGAGTTTAGACAAGACGGTTTCCTGTACTTCTGAGGGCTCATCTACAGATGCTCCTTGGTCAGGGTTGAGAACAGTCCAGTAATGGTTTCTAGAAGACAGTAATACAAAACATTGTCTTCAAATAATTCCTGTCCTTGAAGAAGACGCTCTGTTCTATGTCAAAAAAATACTTCTGCAGGCATAAGCAGCATGAAAGGATTCTTTCCCACAGTGGATAGCTGAAACACTGACTTTTTTTTTTCACAAGTTTGGAGGAAAAGTGGCCCCCATCCCTTTCCTTTTATTTACATGAAATAGACAAGAGACCATCCAATTTCTCTTTCTAGTCCAACTAATAGGAAGGTTAAATGGTGGTATCTTCTTTCGTACTTAAATGTCTACAAGTTGAGTGGTGCAATGGCCTAGAGGTGAAGCTCTTGCCTCACAAACAAACAAATTAAACTCCTCATTGGCAACAGGAAGGGCATCCAGCCATTAAAACACTCTGCTAGCTCCATTCAGTTGCCCAGACTCTACCCCGCAAGGGATTATGGGGTCATTAAATGTCTACAAGTTCCAAACTGAAAGTGTTCAACACACTCAATGGGAGGAAGAGAATCACTCAAAAAATCTATCAATGAAAAGCACCATCTCAAAGACCTAACTCATGGAAATGAAAGCTATTGGTGCTTGCTTTCCTAGCGTAGGTGGGAAGGGCAAAAAAGCAGATGAATTCACCAATCAGGGCCATGGCAATCAGCATCAGCATGGAATGACTGGTTGATGTTGAGGAATGGATTGAAATCTAGACCACAATTTATTTCCATCTGGTGCCAGTTGAGGCAAACGAATAGTTTAAAACTGCTGTAAATAACAACCCTACTGGAAAAGTATGAGGAAGAGGCTTTCAAGAAAACAAATCTTGACTTATCCAGACAATCTTCAAGAATCAGACATGACTGAATGAAAGAAAGAAAAAATGTGCAAAACTTTACTCAAATGTAATTCCATTGTGCTCTTCAAGATCTACTCTTGGATATGAAGACAGACATTCAGCCTTAATGTTAATGTTCTAATTTTGATTAATTATGTCCTGATTCCAGTTATGTTCATTAAATTTAGTAGCATTAAATCTGGGCATGATTGAGTCACTTTTCAGGGGACTTATTCTAAATGTGGCTAGTGTGACTCTATCCAGTATATTGATGGGAAAATATAAGATTCCATTGTACTGTATGTAAAATGCTTAAAATCCATGTTAGTATTTTACAATACTCTTGATAGAAGCTATGGCCACATTTTCTTTCTTTTTAAAAATAGGAATAAAATACAAAATAGAAAAAACATCCATCCAACAGAAACAACAACAAAAATGTGTACATAAAAGGAAAAAAAGAAAAAAAATCACCCAAACATGTAACATTAAACATATATTTTTAAAAAATCCATCCTTTCTGGATGCTCAAAAGAAAAGAAAAAAACCTAATAAATTTTCCTCCCCTTACACAACAGTTCTGTAAATAGTTATAAACTTTCTCATCCTTATTTAGCAAAAAAAATATATAAACAAATATTTCAGATTAGGAGGTCTCTAATAATCGAACTGGCCCAACATCTAATATATGTTAAAAAAAATTTTTTTTTGTTTAAAGCAGTCAACATGCTATGGTCGAATTTTCATCACATCCAATATATGTCAACCAGTTAGACTGAGGATGCAAATGCAGGGATGAAATTTATGGAGGCCCCCATTTCTAATGTTTCCTGTGCTTTTTTTCCTTCACTCATTTTCCATGGCTGACTCAGCCTGATATCAAATCATCTTCAGGATGTAAATAAATGGCTGTCATGAATCACTTCCCCTTGTTTTGCTTTGAGGAACAGTGAAACTTTCATCAAAAACTAAAAAAGCTTAAGTAATTTTTAAAAATTTTATATTTAGAGAATAACAGTATTTGTTTTTCTTTTTACAGATAAAGTTAATTCAAGGATAAAAATACTTCTTTTATGTTGGTGGATTGAAACAAGAGTTACGAGATGAAGCAGTACTGTAAATAATTATCAATACAGGTAGTTCTTGACTTATGAGCACAACTGGGACCAAATTTCTGTTGTAAGCAAGGTGGTTATTAAGTGAATCATGCCCAGTTTTATTACTTTTTTGCCACTGTATGGATGAATGGATGTGTGTTTTTTATCTCAAGTATAAAAAGTAGTCAATTCCTTGAACACTGAGTAGCTCAAAATATTTATTCTTTTTTTTAAAAAAACTGGTCTCTTATAATCTGCACAACTTCCACATACAGTATACTCCTAAACCCTTAACTATTGATCCCTTCCTGCTGAAAAAGATATTTAATTAAGTGAGGAAGGTTTAAAAATAAATACCACATTAACTTCAGTAAGGCATAAACGCAAGCTTCTTAACAGCAGAATTGTTTCACTTTTCACCAAGCATTTTGTTGAACAGATTTTAGTATTCTATGAGCGAAGTGGCAATCATATAAGTGCCCACTTAAAGCTTTCTTTTCCTCATTTCAGTCTTTTAGAATACTGCAGTGAGTGATACACTAAAGATAATATCATTGCTGAGATTGCATTTTAAGCATCTCATTGACAGTTCTATGTTTAAACAGTTGGCTAGAGTCTGGGAAATTTACATTAACGCTGGAAATGAATACACCTTCTTAAGTCTTCTTTAAATTATTGTATCTGAGCATTACTAACACATAAAAGCGAGCAATTAAATAAAAATGTAAAGCACAAAATGGATTTGCTATGCCCATATATCTATATAAACAGAATAGAAAAAGATACACACATCTTAGAGAGATAATTGCCTGTGCTAAAAAGGTACTTCTATACCAAAGACAATTTGCCTGAAAGATTTCACTAAAATCTCTAGAATTTTTTTCCAAATGCCTGTGATTTAAGACTGCAACTTTCAAAATCTACTGCGGTAAATGAAGAATTTGTTAAGAAAATAGTATCTGCAAATGCACCCTTTGTAATTTGTGGGATGGCTGCTTTTTCTAAGTCTGTGTGGGAGCTGATTGATGGAGGGGGGTGTTTTCTGTCACTCAAACTGGGGTTCAGTGTAGCTGCCTGCTTCAAAATCATCCCCATCAACCTGGCAAATAGAAATGGTTGAATATTATGCAAAAGCTCAGATACAGCTGGACTGCTTACAACTCTCCAAATTATAAGAATAATACCTAATGCAGGGGTGTCAAACTTGATTTCGTTGTGGGCTGCATCAAGGTTGTGTTTGACTTAGGGGGGGCTAGGTGTGTGTGGCTGGGGATGGGCGTGGTCATGGTGGATATGGCCATGGTGGGCGTGCTAGGTAGATGTTTTGGCGGGCCAGATTTAAACACCTCGCGGGCTGGATGAGGCCCGCAGGCCTTGAGTTTGACACCCCTGATCTAATCAATAAATTTGGAATTATTTATGGAATGAAACTTCTATTCATTTTCAGGTAAGGTTTCCTCCCATTGCCTGAAATGGAAGGGAAACTGCTATCTTTTTCAAACTGGCAAAGCTGGCAATATTTTCTTGTAGTGCTTTCTTGGAGAGATTTTTCCATATTTGGAAACTGGAATGCTTAGTTCAAGTGCAGTTCATGAAAAATAATTTGAAGGTAAAGATGCTTGACCTATGAATTATTTGGAAAACTTTTTGAAAGATCTTTTTCCACGTCCAAATAAATTCAGACTTAAAATACAAAGTGCCTATAGATTCCATTTGACATTGATTGGCTCCAATTAATTTCCTAAGGTCTTGTATTTGTGATCATGTCATTCAGCTTTTAAGGCAGAGTCCACGGGTGGAATACAAAGGATATAAAGGGATCATTTATCCTGACCTTGTGGTTCAGGCTCTAAATTATAAATAATCTTCACTGATGTTTGTTGCCTGAAAAGTTTTTTCCTCTTTTCTGCAATATTCTGTCTTTCTATAAGAGAGGAGATCTATAAGGTGCAGACTTAATTGGTACCATTGAGATTTTACCTTACGATTCCACAATTGGAATTATGGTAAGTTTTGCAAGTCAATATCTACTTCCTCCATTTTGCCTCTAGAATTTCCATTAGGGCCTAAAGAAGGGCAGAAAACTCTAGCAGTTCTTCATCTGGTAATTTTCAAGTATGTTTCTCTAGTCAGATATTATAGGAATGATCCTTTAAAGTACAGTTCACCTACAGATTCCTTTTTATTTCCACTGCTTCTTCCAGCCTCAATCTTAGAGTCTACCAAATTATCTGAGCTCAGTTATTCCACTTGGTCCATTTGAGGAATCTTCTAAATGAGAGTAAACTTGTTCGCTGTAAATTGGAAGACATGGTTGTTAAATATAGGGGTTTCAAGTTCAAGGCCCGTGGGCCGGATTTGGCCTGTGTGGTGCTTAGATCTGGCATGCAGGGATGCCCTGGAAACAGTGAAGGACCAGCCTGCGATACCTCTGCCAGAGAAAACAGAGCTTGGGAGAGGGCTGCAGGAGGCCATCGTAGCCGAAAATGGAGCCTGGTCAGGCCATATGCAGCCTCCCTGAGCTCAGGTTTTGCTGGCAGTCAGTTGTAGGAGGCTGTCATAGCTGAAAACAGAACCTCGACAAGTGATGTCAAGCTGGCCACACCCACCCTGGCCCCCCGAGGTCAAACACAATCCTGATGCGGCCCTCAATGAAATTGAGTTTGACACCCCTGATCTACAAGTACCTGAAGGAAGGTATCAAGGGATTGAACAAGTGGAACAGTCTTTCATAATTAGCTGTTACATGATACTCACCTAACCATTCGTTGAATTTTTTAACTTCGCTAGGAAGTCCCAATTCAGTGAAATCACCAGCATGAATTAAAACATCTCCATATGGCATTTGAATTGGATCTGTTCTGGAGTGAGTATCAGACACACAAACAAAACGGGTATACCCTGGAGGTCTGGGAGCATCGTGTGGAACAGGATCTACCCTACGTATAAAGTTTGAGAGACAAATATAGATGCTTTATGTTATATTCACATATCGAGTTGATAATCGCAATATAAAGTATGATTTCAGAGTATCTGAAAAACAAGTTAAATACTCAGCTTAGCCACACATATTTAAAATCCAAGAGTTTTCACCAATGCTTAGACAAAATAGCTGTAGTATAATTATGTTTAAACTTTTCCTAATTAAAGACACTTTCTGAGTTAGGTTTTACACCTAATGGAAAATATTTGCAGATTGCCTTTAAATATTTTAAATTTTAAAACAGTTTAAACCATTGTGATTTATGAGCAAAACTAGTTTTCGAGGCAACATTTTGCAATATTTGTTGTGCTTTTCATTAATACCGCATTACGCACCAATGAAATCTCAGTACAGATTTAACTTGAAACTTAAGACAAATAGTTTTTGACATATATGTAAGATGTAACTAATTAGGAATTACACATTTTAAGTTACTGTACAGAATACATTAGAATACTTTTCCTTAGAGACTTTCATGTTTCCTTGATAGAACAAAAACTGACAGTTTCATGATTCAGTGTAGAAATGTGTGTGTGTGTGTGTGTGTGTGTGTGTGTGTGTGTGTGTGTGTGTGTGTGTGTTGTAAAAGCAATGATCAGCTTGTAGGGTAGAGGCTGGAATTTTGAAACCACACCCAGAAAACTACTGGGACTACATACTTCAGCCCTATAATTCTCTACTGTCCTTCTGGCAAATAAAAGAGCAAAATTGACAAACTTTCTCCAGCTACGTCCCAAACCAGCAGCTTAAACCTGAGGGGTTCAGAGCTTTCTTTTTCTTTTGAAGATAAATCAATCTCACAAACTTCATGTAGGATACATGAAAGCTAATTTACAAAAACGCAATATTTTCTGCGGACCAAAAAATGGTACAGGTCGGCTAGAATTTGAGAGGTAGGGTACAATCTCTGCTTCCAAATTAGATTTCATCTTACAAATAAAGAAAAAATAAATCTTATGGAAAACAGCCTGAAATTACCCAAAATGTTCTACAAGTACAAATAGTAATAGAGAATAAGGTTTCTAACCAACACACAGCAAAATAAATACATTCAGATTCCTGGCTAAAACATTCTCCTATTTCTCAATCCTTGAGATTCAGTGGCAAATAAACTTTGATAATGGGGAATAAGAAACGTGGATACAAATCCATGGTTCAGTTTTAATTTCTAATAGGCAAATGTCTTTGCCAGGTTAATTATTATAGTTTGCATCTCTCATATTATACTGTATACATGATTTCTGGAGGGAAGGGAAGGAACATTATTTAGCTGAAGTTAATCAGAACTGTCTTCTAGATGAAAGAAAAAAATGCCGTTCATTTTTATTTCTTATAAAATATTTAATCTTATATTATATACTGAATTTATTTTAATTTATACTGAATATTAAATACTGAATTTAGTTGTTTACAGTTAAATATTTTTTTCTTTCTCTTCTGTCTCTCAACTTTTTAAATAGTTTTCATTTTGAAGCTACGGTGCGTATTGTTACATCAAAAGTAAATCATCTTCAAGAGCAATTACCTTTAGAGACATTTTCATCTACCAAAAAAAAAAAAAAAACTTATTTTAATTACATCTTACTATCCTGTTATTCACATTGGGTCTGAATTAAAATAAGCACTTTCACATGAATGCTCACATTACTTCATTAGCTCGGCCATTCTTTTGTTAGCGTGCAGATCTCTGAATCTATAGCCAAATAATAGAACATTTTGTCGTAAAACAGATGTCACATGAAAAAACAGAGAAAGTTGATGGCAGAAAAAGACCCAGTGGTCATTCAGTCTCCTCTTTGAGTTTTTGATTGTTTGTTTTCTTTTTAATTTATTTTCTTTTAATAATTTTTTAATTTTTATTTATTTTTTAATTTTTGTCAGATGATGGACACGTGTTTGTCCCAAGTATGTTTAAACTCAGTGACTGATGATTGAAGTTGGTTCCAAGCTTTCACTACTCTTTCTGTGAAATAATATTTTTTTTTTATTTATTTATTTATTTATTTATTTATTTTGTCAATTGCCTGCAAGATACTTTCTAACTATTTTTGAACTATCCTCCTTGTCAATTTGAGATCATGCCCCCGGGGTTTTTGATTTTTGTTTAATACTGAATATCCTGCCTTCTAGCACCTTATTCACACCCTTAATATATTTAAAGGTTCCACTTTCCCTTCTGTCCAGTGTGGTTACCAAGTAGGGTTAGCAAATGTTGCTGCAATTTTACATGTACTTAGAACTCCTGCAACTGCCTGTTGCTATTTTATGACATGCATATATATGTACCCACAGAGCTATCCTTTGCTTTTATTAATAGAAATATTTATTTCACCTAGGAATTATTCTCGAGGGTTATGGAGTGGTGACCGCTCCGTGACATATCATAATGACACACATTGGTGGGATTCACCAGTAACAAACGATGCAGTGAGGACGCATAGGGCTTTTCAAAATAGCAAGAAAACTAACTTTTTACTGCAGCCCTGGTGAATAAAAACAGCTGAGGCATGGCAATCTGTGCTGCCACGCCAATCAGCTAGGCTTCAAACAAAGGAAACATAGGACAGAATAGAGCAGGGGTAGGTAGGCAGGGCCAAATGATTGCCAGAACTACCGGTTTGCCGGAAGCGGTGTGTACCAGTTGAATCCCATCTCTGATGATACAGCTATAACCATTCAGTAATCCATGATGTGGCATCAGCTGAATGGTAGGACTTACATTTGTACATGTGGAGGTTGGAAACGTCCCTGGTTAATGTTGTAGAAGGTGAAGGCCTGGGTTGGATTGGAGCTGTACTCATCTACTTCGATTATGAGTCGACTGTGTTGGTGCCTTCTAGCCGTCATGATGTGTGATTGGGCAAATGCCATGCTTGCTCTCTGTAGCAATCCTCCTCTTTCACAAAATCATCTCTCCATATTGGCTGAAAACATCCCCTGGTTTCTCTCTAGCTTAATTATATAACTATCCCTCATGGATTCTGAAAATGTAAAAATCAGACAGAAAACAATGATCCTGGATACAAGGGTTTGATCATTCACCTGCTTGGGATACATCTTATTTATTTACTGTCACAAATTTATGAAGAAGATAAAAGGCTAACAACTGAAGTATCTCCCAACAAATACCTCCAGTTCCGTAAGTTGATGAATATTATCTAGATGCAAGGAACAAAACAAACTTGTCAAAGAAGACGTGCTAAAACAGATTCCAATCCTTAGGAGACTTAATCACAGATCTGTAGGGCATTACTCCTAGAAGTTGTATGTCACCTTTCAATGTTTTGCAAACACAAATCATTTTATTTTCCTCTACCCTTCATGTATTAGTAAATGTTTACATTATTGTTCCAACTGTCTATATGACTATGTATGAAAAGTTTGTGAGTAAGTGTTCCAAAAGATCTATTTTATGTCTTTTTTTCTGTATTTAAATGATCATGATAAATCTAGGAATTATCCGAAGTGGCTAGAACCATTACAAATGTTAGCCAAATTCAGATAATAAAGTATCATAAGTATACTTCCCTTTCATGATTTTTTCTAAAAATTAATAAATCGAATATATTATTCAACATATTATTTCAATCACCCAATGTCGCTTAAATGATGCATATCCATATTTCATTTTGTTGAAATGATATTGATTTTTGTAAGTGATTCTATAGCCCACCAATCAGCCCAACGTTATTTTAGCTCTCTAAAAAACCAACACAATTGCATATTCACCAGCAATCTTTGTCTCTCAGGCAAGCCATCCATTTGTATACTTCACAGATTCTTTTATTACTTTATTTATCAAACTTTAAACCTTGAGAGATTTTCAATGAAATAGTGTAAATTCTGTGAACAGATAGGATGATTTTATCTCATTGCTTTTTAAGAATTCCTTCTTAATTCCCAATTTTGAATGTTTTAAACTGAATTTTAACTGTATTTATACATTTGCCAGAATTTCTTAAACAGACTGAAATCCACAGTGAGGGGACACTCAATTCTTCAATTATTTATAACAACTTTCATTTGAGGTATAAGCTTTTTTCTAGCCTCAGAGTATCTCATTTCTAGGGCAAACCAAATTGTGTGCGCTTAGAAGTACTCTATTTAATAAGACTTACTTGCATGTAAATGCAGATAAGTTACCAACCTAATTTTGTGCATTTTTACAAAAGTTGAGAACTTACAGCGTTTAAACTCTGGAGCCTTTTTGCAGCCCATGTTCACCTTGATGAAATTACAGCTTCTGAAAGACACCAAACAATGGGGGGGGGGGTGGTGGTGAGGGGATTATTAGCAACAAATAATTTATTAACAAGAAGTTGCATACATTTACATTCCTCCTAAATAGAAGTAGCTTGGCACATGAAAATCACATTTAATTCTCTCAGTTCGTCTGTTTTGAAATAAGGGAATGCTGAAGGCAGAATATATTCATTGTTCAACTGGATTTTAAAAGATAAGGGAAACATTTGAGTCAAGCTTGGGAGGATAGGAATGGTTGATGGGAGGTTTCTATCCTCTCATCTCATCACCATCTAGTCACAATTCATGAAGCTTTTTGGATAAAAAGCAAAATGATCTTTTTCTTCCTCAAAAAACTCAGTTGCATTTTGGAGCAAAACAAAAACAAAACACCTTTGAGATTGTACCAAGTGATGGTCTTCTAGATGTTTTCATCTTTTATCCTTATAGTGAGTTCAAGGGTAGGTGACAATATCCTTTTATATGCTACATTTTTTAATTATAAGAACGTTTATTCTTTCTTAAGTTTACAAACAGCTGACCCTCACTTGTTCTCTTATCATTTTTTCCGCAGAAGAAAAAAAAAATATTCCTTTGAGCTTTAGCAATCTGGTAATATTTTTTCAAAGTGAGTCCAATACCATAATTTGGCAAATATTAGTTTGATAGAACAAGGCAGGATTTTAAAGTCTTTCCATTTCTCCTGATATTGGAGGGGGGAAATTAGGTCAGTTAGCAAATGGATGGACTGAGGTGTTACTGAGTTCCTTTTATTCATTGGGAGACTAGTATATACCAGCAGCCATTTAGCCATTACAATCTTTACAGCAGAAATAATCTCACAGAAGTTATTTGGCCCCAAGTATGCTCCTATAACAAGTTAAATCCAAGAGAAATCACTAAGCAAAGTTTTAAAGAGTTATTTCACTCTGCAGGAAATGAATCTGGAATGGATCCCTTTGCAGCAAGATCCCATTATTGGCTGACTTAATTATTGCCTCAGATCTAGGGATTCTAATGTTGATTCATCTCAACATAGAACATCCAGTAACAGATGGGCATAAGCCAATATGGCTTTTGCACACAATTTTTGTTACTCCTAGGGCTAAATAGGGCTATTACTGAAATGGAAACCCATGTTAGACTTAGAATAACTTTATTGTCACTTTGAATGTACACTAATCGGCATACATTAAAATGAAATTTCATTGCATACAGCTTGCAAAGGGTCACCACCTCCAATATACACTACATAAACATGACAAAATAAATAAATTCCAGGCAAGATATGAGAAGAAGATATTAGAGAACTTTGTCAGACTGTTAGAGATTTAAATTATTTATCCCAATCAAGATCCAATGGACTTATCTGCTTAAGCCAACTTTTGTCTCACCTGCTTTAATATTCCACTTGGTAGTATCAAAGTCAAACCAAATATTTATTATAGCATTGAGTAGTTCAAAATAAAAGATAATCAGCAAACAAAGTATTAGAATAACACACGGTGGCAAGACACCTAAAAAGCTTAGGACATTGGCACAGTACAAAATTTGGGCATATGAAGAATAACAGCAGGAACTATATCTGCCAGTTAGAAGAAAATACTAAACATATCGCATCTATATCTCAGCTATAAATTTAAAAATGAAGCAATCTGAGTGATACCAATATCCTTAGCCAATTTCAATCGCCCTTGAGCCAAAAGGGCTGATTTGGCCTCAGTTAGTTTGCTGGTTTGTTTATCCAATTAATTTATTATTGCAATCTACCAGGTGGTTAGCAATTAAAAAAATCCAATAAGGGAATAAAACATCCATAGCAAGAAAAATAAAGCAAATTAAAACACCCACCATAAAAGTAACAAAATAATAAGCAGAAGCAGTAAAACAAGGTAGCATAATCTCAGATGTTCCCAAAGGTCTCATAGGAAGCTCTGCCTTAAATAACTCCTAAAATGATAAAAAGGAAAGGGGTAGCTATTCCATAAAGAGCCCCATGACTGAAAAGCTGAAATAAAGAGGGTTCACCTTTGATCTAGGTCAGTTTCTGGCAATCACTAGAAGAGATATTTGTTCTTCATTCTATGATTATTTTGAATTCCTTTTTTAATAACCTGATTTTTCTGCATAATTCTATCTATCAAAATAAATTCTTACTGCTAAATCTTATAGTGTTACTCACAATCATGAGAGAAATAAGAGATATTTAAAGACCTTACGGAATATTTCTATCCAAAGTGATATTTCTACATTTACAGAGACCAGTAGGGGGGTTACACCATTAATCATCAATAGTTATCAAATCTCCATATATTTTACCTTCATAATATAATTTTTCAACATTAGTTAAATTTTTAACCTCAGCAATTTTCCATATTTTTAAATACCACTGGTCCCATTAAATACGGACTTGGTTTTCCAGCATTTTTCAATAATAACAAGCTAACAAAAATACTGAATTCATCTCTTATACTGCATTAATGTATCTACAAACAACAATTTCCTTACATTTCTATCAATGCACACTAGAAATATCGAAATGTACATGGTATAAATGTCATATTTACATGTAATTATATGTGTAATTAATGTGTAATCTTTACAATTAATGCATGAAGTCTTTCATTCTCTTTAATCTGAACAATAGCAGTGGAATAAATATATGGTAAAATTATTATTTTTTCTAATAAGTTCTTATCTTTTTACACCCAAACATACAGAACACATACAAATATACATGAAGCTAATGGATGTATCAATAATAGTGAGACAAGTTTTTAAGGCTTAACGTTTTTAAAAATGATCCTAATTAGCCAGAAATACGTTACCATGCTTGATACACAAAAAAGTCTCTGCATGGATGTTCGAGAATCTCCACATTGAAGACGATGTGTTGAATTTATATTTTACCAGGGGAAGAAGCCATATGCTCCGTCCCATATTTGGGGAGACCAGGTTGCCCTGATAGACCGGTTTCATCGGAAAAACACTTAATTGAAGGCTATGAAATCTGAGCATATAAATAGGGTAATTTTTTTCTGTGGCCTGATCCTTCATGAGTTATGACCATTTAGCTAATCTCATACCCCAGAATATGTATATGGGAGGAGTTTAGATTACAGAATAATTGAATGTTATGGGTTCCTTTTTTTACTTGGAACCCACTACAGCAAGAAAGATTAAATGGTCTATTGGTATTCCTTGTTTGCAAAAAAAAATAATAATGCTGTTTTAAAAAAAAGATTTACAAGTTGCATATAGAAACGCAATGAGAAGTTGAAGACAAAATCAACATTTTGGGGAAAGCTAAAAGTAGAATAGTAAAGCTAGTTGGGTTATATAAATGATGTTTAAATTATGGAAAGCCATATATGAAACTGTAGCTTAAATATACAGTACAGTGCAAAAGTGTAGGGCAGTTGTGCTGTAAATTAAAATGCTGCAAATTAAGGATGTTTTCAGAAATAGAAGTATTAAAAATAATAATAATGATAAAAATAAACTATTATCAATTAAGCAAATGGAAAGTAAATGAATAGAAGAGAAACCCAAATAAAATCAATACTTAGTATGACCAAAATATTCATTTACTTTCATAACAACCATTATGAGACTTTCCATTTTGTTAATTGATAAAAATAAACCATTAACACTTCCATTTCTGAAAGCATTCCAACTTACATCATTTTTACACCCCTGCATAACACCTTTGCACAATACTTTATAAGTCATAAAACAAAAAAATATGGATAACTTCATATAAAATATTATGGATAACTTC
This sequence comes from Bungarus multicinctus, assembly GCA_023653725.1. Classification (NCBI taxonomy): domain Eukaryota; kingdom Metazoa; phylum Chordata; class Lepidosauria; order Squamata; family Elapidae; genus Bungarus; species Bungarus multicinctus. The sequence continues at coordinate 18,529,543 of CM042848.1, read as the reverse complement.
ATATAAAAATGCTACAGACATCCATGTCCAAAATACAGCACACATTTTTTTAAATTATGTGAACAACATAACAGACAGCCTCTATCATGGCTTCATTTTACTCCAAATTTCCTACCTGAGCTCCATTTTTCTGACTCTGTGCTCTTATTTTTTATTACATAATTTCTTCCCCCTTTTATCTGCTGTTTAAATTAGGGGTTTCCTATTCAGGTTTTCCTACTCAGGTTTTCCTATACAACTTTATGCTGATGTGGTGGTGGTAAGGTTTTAAGTCTTGTATCCTAAAGACTTACATAAATAGCAATAGCACTTAGATTTATATACCGCTTTACAGCCATCTCTAAGTGGTTTACAAAGTCAGCATATTGCCCCCAATAATCTGGGTCCTCATTTTACCAACCTCGGAAGGACGGAAGGCTGGGTCAACCTTGAACCTGGTGAGATTTGATCTGCCAAATTGCAGGCAGCTGGCAGTCAGAAGTACCCTTTTAACCACTGTACCATGGCTACTCATTAAGTCCGTGGTTTTGAAAACACTTCCATTAAAAAAATTGTCCCTGGAGCTAAGGGAAACTCACTAACCCAGAGTTACTTAGGTTAGCTGAGTTTCCTGGGGTCTAGTCTGGTTCTTTTAACCCTTGCACCAAACTAGCTCTCACCTACCTGTTAGATGGAGTTAAATAAATACATACCCTAAATGGAGATCGAATCCAATATTCTGATCAAATATTTTCAGTGGCAATCTACAGCTTTTTTTCCTTAGCCTTCAAATCAGAAAAAGATTTCCAGCTATAAGTGGAATTTCAATATCGTTTTGCTTTCTAAGGATTTAGTCTTAAACCAAAAGAAAACATATTGATGGATTTGTAAACCAAGTTGCTGAAATCAAGCAAAGGATTCCCTGGGCACACAGTCAAAATCCACAGATAGAATCATACCATTATAGCCATCATTTTGACTGCTTTGGCCACAGGCTGCAAATGCTCCTGATGTCTAATCAGATAGAAATGTCCAAAACCATCTCCTTTCATTCTTGTGAAAAAAGACCATCGCAATTTCTGAGAGTAATGCCAGCATTCAATGTGCCCTTTGGTCATCTTGTTGAGAAACAGAAATTCAAACCAAAGATTCTATTGCCTAAAGCTGCTTCTTTTGGCCTCCCAGCTCTCTTCAGACACAGAAACATTATGCACATGCACCTTTGGGATCTGCGAATAATAAAGGATTAACCATACCAAGTATTAATAATGTAACTAATTTAACCTTAATTTGTCGACCGTGGACCTCCTCACTCCATTTCTAAGAGGAGGCGTGCATAAACGCACCAGCGTGCCTACCATCCATCCTACTGTTCCCATTTATTCATACTCATTTATTATGTATATATTTATACTTGTTTATACTTATATGTTTATATGTAATGTTCATACATATACTTGCTTTCTCATACATGCTTGAAAAACTAAATTAAATAAATAAAATAAAAAATAAAACTAAGATCAGGTCTATGAAGGTCTATGGGCCGTGTGAGATTTCATTCAGAGCTCATATCAACGTCCCTCAAATCAGAAAACTCACACTCCCGCCTTGAGATTTAATTATTCTCACCCTTAGCTGTCGGCTGATCCTGATAATCAGATGGGAGGGAGGGAAGATCATTGTGTTGTTAGTGGTGGCAGTTTACTCATTAGCAGTTAGCTGAATTTGTTCATTAAGCTCACCTTTCCCTATGCAGGAAGCAATTGCTACCATCTGTCTACAGCCTGGAGCTTTCGGTATCCCCCAAAAGGCATTGCCACAAACAGCTAGTTAGAGAGGAATCAGTGCCTGTTTAACAAGGCAAGTCTATTTGTTCTTCATAAGGCAAAAAATATCCCTTCTATATGAAGCCTTCCTTTGGCTGCTTAATTGCATCACAATTCTATCGCCAGCGTCAGCAGTTTTGATTCTATTACTCTTTCTCTCTTAATGTCAGGCAGGTGTGGTTAAATTCCCCAAATTGGGAGTAAACTAAGGATGTTCTTCCCTTCCTCCAAAACTTTCTTCTTGCCAATCTTTTGAAAACCCACCTTTCTTTGGTACTATAACTTTTTATTTTTCCAGTTTTCTTCCTAGTTCTGATATCTCTGGAAATAACTTCAAGAGCACTCCTTCAACAACATTTCCTACAATTGCTCCATTCCTATTTCTCCATACTTTACCCAGTGTCCATTTTGCTTAATTTTTATGAGACTTTTTAGCTCTCCCAGAAATTTCACATTTGAAATGAACACTAGTCATTTTATTATTATTATTATTTCCTTTGTCAAACATATTCCGGTTTTAGGATGGAAATTCATCTTTTCATAATTTTAAAAAGATCAAAGCTCTAATTTTTAATTAAATTCATATATAAAATTTTGTGGACAAAAAAATTGCTACAATTGATATAATAGGATACTTTATAATGGGATAAAAAAGTGCCTCTTTATTGGAAAAACTAAGGCTTGAAATAATTTTCCTAGATTTTTTAACAAGTGCTGCTTTTTATTTATTTATTGACTTCAAACTATGTTTTACCTGTTTTTGAACGGTCATTCTAAACAATGTCCAAATTAGAATAACGTAAGTATCTCCCTTTGACTGAACTAAATATTTTTGCTTATTTGCTAAAGCTCAAGATCAATGTTGAAAAAATGGTCCCTTTCCTTACTAAGCACACTTATGTAATTAAAATATCAGTCTTTGATTGTTTCCTATTAATTACATATCCACAAAGTAATTCTATATGGCACTGATAGCATAGATAACATCCTAGCATGCTTGTGGCAAGAATGATCCTGTTTCTTAGTCATGAATTCCACAGGACAGTATTGAAAATCTATAGTAGAAAAAGAAAAGCAAAATACTTTGTGGTTATGGTTTTTGACTGTTCTAAACCACATAAGCTCAGCCATGAAACAAAGATAACAAAAATATACATGCTCTTTTTTTGTTAATTAAGCTCTACTTTTTTTACATGTTTTTCTTAGATAAATCTTCCTGATCTCTCAAAACTTGCTTTTAAGAAGTTGTCATATGTGTGAGGATTTAACCAGGTAAGCTGCAAACTTCACAGAAAAAGACATTAACTAACTTGATCTAACAGTATTTTTAAAACATTGACAGTTCTTTCCAATAATATAAATGTTAAAATTAATGCATGACAATTTTAAAATTGAAATCAGGTACACATTATGCCACTCTCTGTTTTGAGAATAGTCTTTGTTTCACAGCTTTAATTACAAGATCAAATCTGGGTCGATCACTGGGACAAGAGATTTAATCTTTCCAGCGTTTGAACATGGTGACCCGCCCAAATTGGATCCTGAAACATTATCTTGGGACATGTGTATTTGCCTTCATTTGTTAATTCTCTATATATAACAGCATGAAACTGTACAGATATAAGATTGCACAAGTAATTCAGTGGCAAGCATTTGACAAACAGTAATATTTTAATATATATTGTGTGAATGCATCCCCAGGGAATTATCTACAATACAGCTCCTACAAGAATGAAAAGGAGAAAATGAGTTGAATCTCTATCTGAATGTGTTTGTGTAGCTCCAAACCTTTCCACAATGTATAATAATCTCATTAAAAAGAAATCTAATTTCGTCGAAGTTAGATGCTAATGCTTTTTCTTAAAAAAAAAAAATAAGTATAAGAAATTACGAACATATAATTTTGCACCCTTGTGAAGAAGCCAACTCGGGACACCAAAGATTCAATCCATATGCAATAGAGGTTTCAAGAGGATAGGAAAAATAAATAAATAGGCAACGGCCACCCTCTTTGGCTTTATAACTGAGCTGCTTAAAATAAAATTTCTGAGGCACAAGATTTTTATATTGGACACAACAGTATTTATGCTCCATAATATCAGTATTCTTATGTCTAATGATAATGACTAGATACTGGTTTCTTTTACTTTTTTTACCGAGGAGGGAATCAAAAGCAAATATTGATCTGTGTCTTGAAGTCTGATGGAATGATTTTGATTGTACGATTAAAATTAGGTACCATAGTAAGAGGGAAGACTGAGGAATTTCTCAGTCTTCTCTTACTGTGGCATCTAATTTTAATCGTATAATCACAATCATTCCATCAGACTTCAAGTTTCTGCAGTCTATTTTGTTCCCTTGAATTCTACCAACCTAGGTTTCATTTAGTTCATTATTTTACTTTTGAAATGTAAATGAAAAGGCAACCACGAATTTGTTCCTCATTATAAAAAGATTTCTAAATCTACCTAAATAACATTAACTAGTTTCAAAGGGCCAAGGGCAATGCCACAGATAGTACAGATTTTTCCTTCCTCCCCCTTAGGTGAATAAAGAAGGAAAAGGTTCTAGATTTTTTTTGTACTGAAATATAATTGTAGTTTAATGGAAATGCAGAAGCATTCAAACAGATCCAATTAATATAAGACTTTAATTTATAAACTATATTTTCAGATTTTGAGAACCTATTATTTCAACATTTTGACCTACAGATTGTACTTTATGATGTATGGATAGTATCTAAATTTCCTCTCTGGCAGGTATATAGAAATGTTTAAGTAAAGATGATAACATTAAAACTATCTCCTATATCAATTTGGCCTTCAATATCAAAATATAATTTAGCAAAAGTAAAATACTGACAGAAGGCAATTTTATGTGTTCTTTATCTTGATTAAAAGATGCAAGTCTGTCTGCAAAAGCCAAAATGGGTTCTGAATCAAAACAGGTTCTGGCCCTGAAAATTCACCAAGTCATAAATATATAATGATGAATTCTATTATAAAGTAACTCTATTATTTTTAGAAACTTCCCTTCATATCTGCTGTTGTTTCCTCTATGAGAGATTGCCTGAAATGATCAAGCCAAAGTGCATTAAACAGTGCAAGTGAATGCTGTAGCACTGTGCTCAAACTGAAAAAAATATTTTGAATAAAGTTATTCTATGAGTTATGCAGAATAAAAAAGTTATTTCTATGAGTTATGCAGCTATCAGTATTTTTTTATTATGGGTATAGCTTTCCATTCTGATCATTCATTGGAGAATTGAGAGAGAATTGACAGAACCCTTATAGAAAATATACAATATCCTCCTTCGCATATTTAACATATAGATGGTTACAATGCAATTCTCTAGGTCCAAATAGAATTTAAATTCTGCTAAATTAATTGGGGCTAATTAAGTAAAAAGGTTTTGATCTAGGGTGGCTGCAATTTTAGGTATTAAAGACTCAATGAACTTCAGTGGGGTCTATTTCTTCTGAACAGAAATAAATAGAAGTGCCATTAATGCAGGAAAACTGCTGCTTACCAGTAAAACCACCCATGAACAGAAAGATTTCATCTACAGAAATTAAAAAAAAATGAGGCTCCCTTCAGAGCTATGAATTCTTAAAGAATAAAAAGTTACCTTAGAATAGCTGTAAAATTTTGAGAATATATCTCAATGACACTGTAAACAGACATTTCAACATATTTTATGACTTTCTCAACAGATGCTGAACTTCTTACAGCTTCAGAGAAACAGCCCATGCACATAATAACTATCCAATGCATTAACCTGTACATCCATCCAGGAAATTTTAAGGTTCATTTTCAGTTTTCAAAACACCCAGCAGACAAGATAGACCTTCCAACAACTTGGAAGTAATGGTTTATCTTTTAGCTCTGGATAAATTATGGGGCAGCCTTAGAGTACACTGTAATTTTACTACGCCTCACATACGGCATTACGCATAGTAAGTAAGCTGCAGCATTGAAAAAGTGCATGCGTATACAGGTACAACGTCCTCCAAAATACTAATCACCTATATATATACAGTATATCACCCTTACAGATTCCATTATAGGCCCCCTACGCAATTGCAAATTATTAAAATTGTACATTACCTAGAAGATTCCTCTGAGTCTTGCAGCTCTGTTATGCAGATCCTTAGAAATATATATATGTACATATTTAGAAAACCTGCTCAACAATCTTCATCGGGCTTTTGGGAACAGCCCCTTTCCAAAGGTGATCCTGACATGCTTACAGGCTTCAAGTCTTTCGATAGACCAAGAGAGGTACCTGCTCCATCAGAGGTTAATTAATCTCTGGCTTCATCACATTAAACTTGACTTTCCAGGGATATGGGGAAATCCATGCCTTTCTAGTAGGAAAGAGACTGCAGGACGTCTCAAAGAGAGAGACCAGGGTTTTGGGGGTGGAGGGGGCTGCTTCTCAGCTGATCCTTTTTTTTCTCTTCCCCTTTTCTTTTAGCCCGATTTCAGATGCGGGCTTTGTTCGGGTTATTGGGAAAGGCAAGACATTCTGTCCAGCCCCAACCATCCCCACAACCATTGAGCCCCGAGGAACACAGCCACGTCCGCATCATCCCCAGGTATAGTGAGAGCCGGGCAGCCAGGGCAAAGGAAACTCCCACAATTTTGGAACCCAGAAGGAGGGAAATCTGCTTTAGCGACTTTGACCCTAAAGAAGCTCGGCGTTCCAACATCCCAGGTGGTCCCACCGGTCGCTAAGAAAGTCTCCTGCGCCCTCCACCCCCCCCACCAGGCCTCTTCGAGGAAGAAGTTAAAAAAAAAAAAAAAGCACCTCGGCTACCCAAGCCGCCTCCCTAAACGCCGACGGACGATGGCCCATTTCTAGCTCAGGTGTGCCCTCCCACGCGCGCTCACGCTCATACACACACACGCGCGCGGAGCGTGGGAGAGGTGAAAGAGGTCAAAAGGGGACGCTAAGTGCTCGTTTGCAAAAAGAAAAGGGGGAAAAAAAGTATTTCGGAGGGTCGCGTCTCTCCGCGGAGCCGTGGAAGCTCTGCCCACCCCACCTCCGGGGACTCGACCCAACCGTAACTGAAGGGACGGCGGAGGGGAAAAGGGAGCCTCGGCGATACGTCCCCCCACCCCACCCCATCGCACATACACCCAACTCGCCCTCAGGGCAGGAATTCTCCAAGAAAGTAACTTTCCTGCAAAAGGGCCGGCCGGAGAGACCCCACACCCATCGCCCCCCCACATACATACACAAACACACCGCCTCCTCAGAGCTTCAAGGAAGCCCACTGGGAAGGGCGGGAAAGAAGAAGCGGCGGCGCCGTCCCCCTGCAGCTGCCGAGCCGGGAAGGGCGCTTTGGCAAGCGGCCGCTTTGCTCGCCGCTTCCGCAGCGCCCCCAAGGACTGCCGCGCGAGGTCGGCGGCTGCTGCTGAGGCGGCGGCAGCGGCAGGAGAGGCGGAGGGACGACGCCAGCCCTCCTGAGGGAATCGTCCTACGCAGTATTCCGGTGGCGGAGCGCGGTCTTTGGTTGCTCGGCGGTTTCTTCGCCTCGTTCCCCGCTGCGGGGCTCCAACTGCCCGCCCTGCCGCCTCCCCAACACCATCATCCCCTCCACGCTCCATCCCGCGGCCCCTGCCCTGCCCTGCCCTCCTCGTCGAGGGCATCCCGAGCTCCCGCCCTTTGTATGCTGCTGCTTCTTCTGGGACCCCGGCCGGTCCCCGCGGAGGGGGCGCCAAACTCACCCTCGCCTCTCCCCGCCAGCTTCACCCTCTCCTCCGCTTCTTCCAAGCGGCAAGCAACCATCTCTGCCAGCCCGGCGCCGGCTTTTCCCTCCCCATTCCCCGCCTTCGCCCCCACCTCCTCTGGGCCCAGGCGACCGGCGTCGTCGTCCTCCCCCCCACTCCCCAACTGTTCCCCGCTTGCCGATGGAGAAGCCGTGCCCGGCGGAAGGCAACGCAGGCTGAGCCCAGCGGTCCCGGCCAGGCTGGGAGGTGGCAGCCCTGGGCCGATCACCTGGGCACCACCTGGCCCTTTCCAATCGGAAAGGCTGGACTGCTCTCAAGAAAATCCAAATTTAATCAGGTTAAGCCCCATTGGCACTTGGGCAGGGGATCATCTGATGATCCTTGGCCTGTAGGAAGCCCAATAACCGAAGGCAGCCCTTCTTGAGAACATGAAAAATCCTGGCTGATTTTAAGAGATGAAGACATGAGCTGAGTTTAGCTGAAAAGCAAAAGCCTGAATAGCATTAGATAGGAGACCACCAGGAGATCCCAGGGTCTGTAATGCTAAGTTTTTGAGAATCGTCCTGGAAGAAAACAGAAAATACTTCCACAGCATGAATAAGAAAGTTCCAAGGATATGACTGTGCAGTCAGTGACAGGTAAGATTGACTGGGCCTAGCTAACTTTTGCTGATGAGGTAGCCCTGCTCTCTATCTGGAAAGGAGCTTCTCCAAAGAAGGTCATTTCCTAATGCTTCCAACGTAGCTGCCTGGAGGAGAGATGACAAGGAAAGATGTTCCATGTTTTTCCTTTTTTGGGATAGGAACTCAAATGACATCTTTGTTGAACGTACACGAGACCTCCTTTTGCATTGTATAAATTTTCTGGGCAAATCTTCATCCTGGTGCATATACATGAAGATTGCTCACTGCTGCCTTCTACCTTGGCTAGGCAGCACACCAGAAAACATTCCAGCTTTTGGTGCATGTGAGGAGGAAGTTGGGTGAAAAACGCCACCAGTTAGACCATTTAATCTTCATCAAGCCTTGACAAACCTTGTGTCCCCTGTTCCCACAACTGTGGTCTTATCTTGCCCCCAATTCATGAACCAGCAAGACTTAAATCCCTCTTAACTACACTGGTATAAAATTAGCTTCCCACCCACCCCGCCAGAGGTGGTATTCAGCAGGTTCTGACCAGTTCTGGGGAACCGTTAGTGGAAATTTTGAGTAGTTCAGAGAACCGGCAAATACCACCTTTGACTGGCCCCGTCCCCATCTATTCTCTGCCTCCCATTGAGTCCCAGCTGATCGGCTGGGTCTTCTTTGGTTGCTCTGCACAGGAGAGTGGAGCTGGAAAGCAGGTTAGTGGGGTGGGGAGGGAGTGGGGATTTTGCAGTATCCTTCCCCTGCTATACCCACCAAGCTAAGCCCACCAAGACATGGCCACAGAATGGATAGTAAAAACATTTGAATCCCACCACTGCACCCTGCCCCTTAATCTTAAAATCATCCAACAATCTGTTTTATGGATGTTTGGGAAGCCCAAGAAGGGGGCACTTTCAGTCACAACCAGCCTCTCCTGGCATTTGCCTCCTGCTTGGTTCTTTCTTTCTGGAATCCCTTAAATGCCCACTGTGTCATCTTCTCCTCTGTCAGTCCTTCGAGGCCAATAATCAGACACAGGCAGGAGTTCCATGAATGATAGAAATCAATTGTCCCAAATGTGCTTTTTTCAAGAGGCAATTGGACTTTCTGGTTTTTCTTTGAAGACTATTCACTTCTCATCCAAGAAGCTGCTTCTGCTCTGACTGGAAGGTGAGGGATGGAAGAATTTATATTCTTTGCAGACAGCTGGTCTTTTGCATTTTTTCATTCCGCCCCCCCTCCCTCCAGTCAGAGCTGAAGAAGCTTCTTGAATGAGAAGTGAAACATCTTCAAAAAAACCTAAGAATGTCAGTTGCCTCTTGAAAAAGCATCTTTGGGACAACCATGACCTGGATGACTGAGAGTCTCCTTAGACGTTCAGCTATGCACTTTGGGATGAAACCCTTCAAATTGTGCAGTAGTACGAACCAGTGGTGGGATTCAATATTTTTTTTTACTACCAGTTCTGAGGGCGTGGCTTGGTGGGCGTGGCAGGGGAAGGATACTGTAAAATCTCCAGTCAGAGGTGGGATTTGCCAGTTCTCCAAACAACTCAAAATTTCCGCTACCAGTTCTCCAGAACTGGTCAGAACCTGCTGAATACCACCTCTGATACGAACGGATTTCCAGGAAAATTGCAGACCGCAAGAACCAATTGCACTTCAGTTAGAGATGCAGACACTACTTAGGTGATCCTGAGGACAAAAATAAACCTCCAAGTGGCCTCAACGACTCTAAAAGGATGCAAATGACCAGTTGTCTGCAAGAAGTATAAATCCTTCCCCACCGTCCAGTCAGAGATGAAAAAACTTCTTGGATGAGGAGAGAGATCCACCTCTAGGCCCCTCGATTGTGGGGTGCCTCAGGGGTCGGTCCTCTCTCCTCTCCTGTTCAACATTTATGTGAAGCTGCTGGGGGAGATCATCCATGGCTTTGGGGTGAGATGTCATCTGTGCGCTGATGATACTCAGCTGTACATCTCCACACCCCAAGCCACCCCAACGATGCCATGGAGATCATGTCCCGTTGTTTGGAGGCCGTGTGGAACTGGATGGGCGGGAACAGGCTCCGACTCAACCCTTCCAAGACTGAGTGGCTGTGATTTCCGGCGTCCCGATATAGCCAGATAGTTCCATCGCTGGCTATTGGGGGTGAGATTTTGCCCCCTGCAGAGAGAGCTCGCAATCTGGGTGTCCTCCTGGATGTACGGCTGTCTTTGGAAGACCATATTACGGCCGTCTCCAGGGGAGCGCTTTATCAGGTTTGCCTGATTCGCCAGATGCGGCCCTTTCTGGATCGGGATGCCTTACGCACAGTCACTCATGCCCTGGTCACCTCCCGACTGGACTACTGTAACGCCCTCTACATGGGGCTCCCGAATGGGAGCATCCAGAAGCTTCAACTGGTACAGAATGCGGCCATGCGGGTGGTTATGGGGGCATCAAGGTTCTCGCATGTGACGCCCCTCCTGCTCGAGCTGCATTGGTTGCCAGTGGCCTCTCGAGTGCGCTTTAAAATTTTGGTGTTAACTTTTAAAGCGCTCCATGGCATTGGACCAGGATATTTACAAGACCGCATTCTGCCATTTTCCTCTCACTGTCCGGTGCGCTCCCACAGGGAGGGTCTCCTGCGGGTCCCGTCGGCATCTATGTGCCGGCTGGTGACCCTGAGGAATAGGGCCTTCTCTGTGGAGGCGTCTGCCCTCTGGAATGGGTTGCCCCCGGAGTTACGGACAGCCACAGACCTGGGGACCTTCAGGCGTGCCTTGAAAACCTGGCTCTTTGACCAGGCCGGCTTGGGCTGATTTTAGTTTTGGGTGTTTTACTTTTTTATTAAATTTTAGGGAAGGGTTTTAATTGTTTACAGCCAGGGTCTTAGTTTAATTTAGTTTTATTTTTTCACATATTTATTGTTTTAATTGTACGGCTGTGCATCGCTCCGAGTCCTTCGGGAGAGGAGCGGTATATAAATAAATATTTATTATTATTATTATTATTATTATTATTATTATTGAGGTATGTGAGGTCTGGCTACAACTGTCCACAGGTAAGTAGTAGGGCAGCTCCACCACCACCCCATCTCCACCCTAGCTTAATTTTTACCTGTCTACTCTGGAGTGGGCAGGATCTTAATTAGGGCTTATTTTGGGGGTAGGGCTTATATTGGGTCCACATGTAAAAATCAAGCTAGGACTTACTTTCAGGGTAGGCTGTATTTTCGAGAAAACGGGGTATATTGAGATGACCCTAGCTAATGTTAGTATATCCTAATGTCACAAATAAGTGAAATCTTTCTCAAATGGAACTCAAATCCTGGGGACTCAGAAGACACATAGATGTCTTCTTGGCAACACCAAGGAGGGTTACTAGGGACTTTTTCCATGGTCTTTGGGTAGTCTGCAGCAGTATTTCTTAACCTTAGCAATTTTAGAAGCAGGGACTGAGGAATTCTGGGAGTTCATGCCTCTTAAAGTTGCCAAGGTTGAAAACAGTTGCCAAGGTTGGAATCTTGTGGTGAACTTTTAGCTAAATTTAACTGTTCAGAATTTGGCCAAGGGGAGCTTGGTTCTGTGAGAGCTGATTTTCATAGAGTCCATGAAAAATCAAGAAAGAGCAAATCAGATTTCTACAAAAGAAAAGATAGAGGGAGATAGGTGAGATAACACAAAAGGTCTGTGTGTGGGGAGTGTTAAACAGAGCAAGAAGAAAATTATATATAATATATATAATAGCAATAGCACTTAGACCTATATACCACTTCACAGTGCTTTACAGACCTCTCTAAGCGGTTTACAGAGCCAGCATGGGGTTGGACTAGAAAACCTCCCTTCCAACTCTTTTATTCTATTCAGTCTACTACTACTTGAGTGTCTGTCACAGAGTGTCTCAACCTATTCTCTAAAGCACCTGAAGGTAGGACAAGAAGGAACAAGTGGAAGATCTTTAAAGAGAGATCCAACCTTGAACTAAGGAGAAACTTCGTGACAGAACTATTAATCAATAGAATGGCTAACCTCTGGAGGTTGTGGGTGCTCCATCACTAGACATTTTCAAGAAGAGACTGGATAGCCATTTGCCCCAAATGGTATAGGATCTCCTGCTTGAGCAGTGGGTTAGACTAGAAGACCTCGGAGGTCCCTTCCAACCCTATTCTATGTTCTAAAGAAGGCTCCAGAGTTCCTGTCATCAATGCACAACAAATACGTTATTATTGCTGCCAGCTAGCTTACACAGCTAGAAACCCTCTGCCATCCGAAAGCTTTCTCTCTCGCACAATGCCATTCTATCCCTTCTGCAATATTGGATAGTAAATATAAAAAGCACAATTGGCTGAAAGGGTTTTCCTCTGTGATTCCACAGAAGTGGAAGGTATTCTTCTTCATTGCTCCTTTTACAGAGACATCCAATTCAGATTCAACCTGTCTCTTAGTAGGAGATATCCTGGTTGCCCAGATTCAGCCTAAGCTCAGATTTCACTCATTAACTTTTATTACAGCATAGGTAGCTAGTGCAGTGGCAGTTTGTTGGAACTGCGATGGGACAATTTTCCTCAAGGCATTCTATGTAACTATAATTCATTTAAATTCTAGATATTACTACTGTTGTAATTTTAGATGTTTTTATTTCATATAATTATAGTGTCTATGTTGAATATTGTCTGCATCCTCAGTCGATAGTCTGTATTCTGGTATTTCATAGATATATTTTAATTTTGCCTTTAAAATTATTTTGTTTTATCATTTACTGTTGGATGAGAAAGAGAGAGAGATATGACAGGGAGAGAAAGGGAGGGAGAGAGAAAAGAGAGAGAGAGAGCTCTGCTTATATAAAGATAGATAGAAAGCATAGAATAATGATTGTCCTGTGTTTGAAATTTAATTTATCTTCTATCCTAAAACATTAAAATCAATCCTTAAATTGATTTTACAGTTCCATTCAATGAATCGCTTAAGATGTAATTACATCTTAAGTACATTAGCATGCACAGTAGATAATGTAATGTGGAGTGCAGGGGGAAGAGAACCCTACCTCACTATCATTACATTGGGTGTCCTGATATCATCCCCGTTCTCTGGTTTCCACAGCAGCATCCACAAATTTTGAGAGGAATTAAGGAAATGTGGGATAGTCAAGGAAACAAATTGTGCTTGACATTAGAGGAATCCTTATTTATTGGGAATAATAGCTTTGTATTTCTCAAATCATTCTGTTTTGCCCTTAACAAAAGTTTCGGCACTTTGTTAACTGGGGTTATGATCCAAGATTATCAATAACAGTGGGATAAAAAGCATATTGAAGTGATAGTCTTTTAAGATAGCCTTATAAGAAAGGAAATATTGTATTGGGAGAGATTCCTTGAATCCACAGACATTTCAATGTTACATTTGCTTGCAGTTAACATTACACGCTCTGCATATAAAATTGAGTGTGTTATATTATTAATTGTTTACACTTGTCTTAATTACTGTCATTAATTTCAATTCTGTTTCTTTCCACCATTTGAACTCTTAAGAAGAAATAATTCAAAATTAAATAGCACTTCCGCTAACTGGATTTTAATAACTCACCCTCTCTATACAAATATTTAAATTTAATTAAAAAATTCTAGATGGCGAGAAATGTGTTGCATCGCTTTGACTTGGACTACCTGTCCCAAATTTCTGAAACCAATTAACAGCAATGTTATTTGCACTATTATGGTTTATATGATACTCATTTATCACATAGTTAATTTTTATTTATATTCTCCAACTGTTCCTGAACTCTGTATCACAATGAGAATGACAAGGGAAACTCCCTAAAGGTACCTAATGTGTTGCATGCAAAATAGCATGATTACGATCCTGAGGCAAACTGAACTGAAAATACATGTCAAATTAACTAGTAATACATACTTGTTAACAAAAGATGATATTGGGTAACTTCTTGTATTCCTACATTCAACTTTCTTCAGTCTTGTGTTCCCCACCTGATGTAGGTAAGAATGTTTAGTTTGAAGTGCAATATATTAGGAAGAGAGTGGTTAAAGGAGGTTACAGATTACAGATTAACAGAGTTGGAAGGGACCTTGTAGGTAATTTAGTCCAAGCTCCAAGCAGGACACCCTACACCATTTCTGACAAATGGCAGTCTAATCTCTTTTTGAAAGTCTCAAGTGATAAAGCTCCCACAACTTCTGAAGGAAAGCTGTTCCATTGGTTGATTGTTCTCAAGGTCTATTGGGTCATAAGAATGGGGAATCTGTCTTGTGCTGAAAGAACTGCATTGGATACCTATGGAGTCAGTACAAGTTTTATATTTGGTATATAAAGACCTATTCAGACACTATTGTAGTTCTCTTAGAAGAGCTACAATATCTTGAGAAAGGTAAAGAAACAGAAGTGTAGCAATCAAGTGGATAGCCTTAATTATTATGGAGATGGGTGCATTGTTGGTAGACCAAAAGGACCAGGCACCCCAGATTGTGCTGTCTGGGATCCGTCTGGGGTAATGCAACCACATCCAGATGGTCCAGAGGGACCAAATATTCAGTCTTGCTAGGGTTGAGTTGGAGCTATTTTGCCCCATCTCGTCCCCAACAGCCTCCGGCCACTGGGATAGGATGTTCATAGTATCACTCAGAAGGGCTGGGGTAGAGATAAAAAGCTGGGTGTGTCATCTGCGTATTGATGACATCTCACCTCAACTGATGTAACATCTCTCCAATGGTCTTATGTAAATGTAAAACAGAACAGAAGCCTGAGGCACCCCACAAAGTATGGACAGTGAGCTGGATCTCCCTCCACATGAATATTGACTGGAATTGGCCTTAGAGGAAGGCAGAGAACCAGCACAATACAGTTCCGCCTGCTCCCAATTCCTGAAGCTGACATAGAAGGATACCATGAGCGATGGAATTGAATGATGATGCTGAGAGGTCAAGAAAGCCAGGATGGATGCACTACCCCCATCCTGTTCCTGCCAAAGGCCATCCATAAATGTAATCAATGCCATCTCAGTCCCAAACCTTGGTCTAAAAAGGGGGTCTAGATAATCCTCTTCATCCAGGGTTATCTGAAGCTGCCATGCAACCACTGTCTCAACCATCTTCTCTAGAAAGAATTGGAGACAGAACAAAAGCTATCCAGACTTCCTGGGTTGAGCAATGGTTCTTTGAGGATGGGGCAGACCATCATTTTTTTTAAAGAGCTGATGAGACCACTTCTTTTCTCAAGGAGGAATTAACCACCACCCAGACTCACTCATACACATTCTCCCCACGACCTTAATTAGCCAGGAGGGTCACAGAACTAACACATTGGGGACAGCACATGTTACCCTGACCTACTTTTCTGCCAACTGAAGATCTGGTGGATTATCCAGAGTCAAAGACATCTACTTAATCATTCATTAGGTCAGCCGAGCCCTATGTATATGTATGTGCATATAATATGGAATACTGGGAGAGATTTTTGAGTTCAGTTCTCATGAGCCAAAAATCAACTTGAGTAACCATTCTGTAATATATAGGAGTATTGGTGATAAAGCTCAGGCTATAAAAAAGTTCCAATACAAGGCAATAATATTATGCATAGAATGGCTGAAAATTTTCTTGTAGTTGGAAAATCCCACTACAGTGGCTCACCTCAGGAATTCAGGTTTTAATCCTTTCCTGCCAGAATAAGAAAAAAAATTGTGCGGTAGTGCAAGTTATTGGAGACTGGTCAGTGGGCTGAAACCACCATCCTTTTCCAGTTTCTTCTCTGATTCAGCAAGTTGCCCATCACACATGCAAAGACTGGAGGTTTTGTACAGCATGTTATCTACATGAATTCCTTTGATCTTGTCACAGAAGGTGGCAATATCTAGTTTTGTCTACCTGAACTTGGAAACACTAGGTGAGTTAGACCAGAATCCATAAGGTTAGGCTGAAATATCCAGAAGAAACAATAGTGAATCACTTCTGGGTATGTCCATGAAATCATAAATTCATAGGGCTGAAAGGGATCTTGGAGGGGTTCTAGTTCAACCCCCTAGCCAAAGCAGTAATCCTTATATCACCCCAGACAAATGGTTGTCCAATCTTTCCTTGAAAACCTCCAGTAATGGAGCACCTACAACTCTGGAAAGCAAGCTATTCCATTGTTCCATGCCCACTGTCAGGAAATTCCTCCTTATTTCCAGCTTGGGTCCCCCTCTGATGAGGTTTCAGCCATTACTTCTTATTCTGCCAGTATTCCCAGTGACAGCCCTTTATGTATTGGAAGATATCAGTTCTCCCTTAATCCTTCTCTTTATTAGGCTAAACCAGGGATCAGCAACCTGCAGCTCTGGAGCCACATGTGGCTCTTGCATCCTTCTGCTGCGGCTCCCTGTTGCCAGTTGGCTCCACAATTGATAGGGCTTTTGGTTAGGACAGGTAGAGGAAAAAGGATGCTTCACTAGGAGGAGACTGTATGGTGGAGGAACTGCCATAGAGTCTGGTCAGCTCCAGAATTGAAGGGGGCTTCCAGTTAGGACCTTTGTGGCTCTTTGAGTGTTTAAGGTTGCCGACCCCTGGGCTAAACATAACTAGTTCCCTTAACTGCTCATCATATGATTTTGTTTACAGATGTTTTATCATCTTTGTTGCTCTTCTCTGCACACTGTCTAGGGTCTCAGCATCTTTGTGTGTGTGTGTGTGTTGACCAGAATTGGACGCAATATTCCAAATGTGGCCTCACTAGGGCAGTATAGAGTGGTGCTATCACTTCCCATGAATTTGATGCTATCCCTTCGTTGATGCAGCCTAGGGCTGCATTGGTTTTTTTTTTTTGGCAGCTGTAGCACATTGCTGGCTCATACTTAAGTGGCTGTCCACTGGGACATTTAGATTCCTCTCATAGTTATGCTATTGAGCCATATGGGTTGTGTGTGTGTGTATGTGTGTGTGTGTATTTTCATATGGCCATATGGATTCAGCATATGAAATTCCGTAGTCTAAATCTTCACATTTTGTTCCCACTGCCTTGTGTATAGTACCCACTGCAGCAAGCATTAATACCTCACTTGTAAACATGCAATCATGTTTGTGAATACTTAATGGAATTTAGGAAAACTTGGGGACTAATTCAGTTTCTATATTGAAGGGAAAGGACAGTCTGCTTAAAAACATGATGGTAAAAATACCAGTTCTATATGCAGCTTTTCCCAAGCTGGTGAGCACCATATATAATGGGCCATCCATGCTGCTCACTGCTGTGGATCTGGAAGCTATTAAACTCAGCGCCAGGTAATGGAAGCTTCCTTCTGTTTCAAAATACCTGGTTTATTTATAACAAATATTTCTTTATCCAGGTAAAAGTTCAGTACATAATGCTTTATGAAGTTTGGCAAGGGACAGAGAGAGTCTCAAAATCACCTGCTGAAATTCTGTGTTTATAGGACAGTGCTTCTCAACTTTGACGACTTTAAGATGTATTTACTTCAATTCCCAGAATTCCCTAACTAGCACGCTGGCTGGTGAATTCTGATAACAGATGTCCCTACAACTTAAAGGGGATAAAAGGTTGAGAGTTGAGAGACTCTAAATCTTGTAGTTTTGTGGAAAATTTTGCCATCTAGTGATAAGATACAGATACTGCTTGTTTGCTTTCAGAAGCAGTATATGCCATTCATAAGTGGTGGGGTGGAGAGACATAATGTACAAGGCTGATAAGGCTAGGATATATTCTTTGGGTCATTCAGAACTATTAAAAACTATATATTTTAAATTACATGCTGTTATAACCTTCCTTCCAACCATTGCTTCTTGTCTCGCCTTCTGAAAGAATCTTTCCTATACCCAAGCATCCTATTTTGAAAAGACGATTATAGCAACACTCTGGGTGCTCCATTTCCTTCTAGAGTCATTCCTGGCTTTATTATTATTTATATATTTATTATGTTTTATCAACAAGAATAAAATGCAAAACAGAAAAACATCCATCCAACACTAATAACAACCACCAAAAAAAGAAAAACAATTGTGTACAAAAAAGGAAAAAAGATGACCCAAATATCTAACATTAAACAAAAAAATCCAATCTAACTCAATCTAATCATAATGTATATGAAAAAAAAACCTAGTCAACTGGAGGTTGATTCATGCCTGGCTTTAAAACAGAACATGATTGTATTGTCTGTATCAGCAGAAGCAGAAGAAAAATGCTGCATAAAGTAATGGCGTTTGAGAGTATCCTCCAGACTGGCTCTGTTAAATTATCTAAGAAAATACCTTCTTCCATATAAAGTCTACTGTCCTTATGTTCTACGGAAATTGTCTTGCAGCATGGCTTCTAGCTGGAAGAAAAGAGACTATTTCCATGAAGATTACTTAGATTGCCAGTGTTAGGAATGTAAATCACCTAACAGTTGGGTTGGAAATATACTGTATAAACCAGGATAGACATTTTATTTTTATTTATTTTTAACTTTTTTTTAATTTTAATAAACATTTATTTGACATACATTTAAAACAGACAAATCAACACACACACATATATATATACATATATAAATTTTACAGCATATATTGAGCAATGGTTTCTCTTTTCTTTATCATTGACATGATCTACCTTGTTAAAATAATCCTTCGTTCTTTTGATGTTACAGTTTCTCTACATCTTTTTTAATTAAATGCACGTCTACTATCTTTTCAATAACTTATCCAAATATCAGATATTACCTTTTTCTTAACCACTCATACCAAATATTCCATATTTCATAGTATTCACTATTTTGTTTGTTTTTCAACAGTTTAGTTAAGCTATCCATCTCAGCACATTCATGTATTTTTTTTAATTACCATATCATCTGATGGGGTGAGGGATAGTTTCCAGTTTTGTGCGTACGTTATTCTAGCCACAGTTATAATATGTAAAATTAGGTATTGGTATTTTTTCTCCATGTTTGTATCTATCATGCTTAATAGGAAGATTTCGGGTTCAAATTTTAATTTTTGTTTTGTTATATCTAAGATCCAATTTCTAATATTTTTTCAGAATTTCTGAGCACATGGGCAAGTCCACCACATATGGAAATATGTTCCTTGTACGTAATTGCATTTCCAACAATTGGGTGATAGGTTAGGGAACATCTTAGCCAGTCTCGCAGGAGGTAAATGCCAGTGATAAACCATTTTATATAGATTTTCTTTATATGAGAATGACATAGTTAATTTATAGTTTATTTGCCAGATGTATTCCCATTTATCTAATTCAATACTATGGCCTAAGTTTTTAGACCAAATTGTCATAGATTCTGTAATTGTCTTTTAGTTTATAATCCAAGAGGTATTTATACATTTTATTAATTGACAATTTGATCTAAAAACTTAGGCCATAGTATTGAATTAGATAAATGGGAATACATCTGGCAAATAAACTATAAATTAACTATGTCAGTCTCATATAAAGAAAATCTATATAAAATGGTTTACCACTGGCATTTACCTCCTGCGAGACTGGCTAAGATGTTCCCTAACCTATCACCCAATTGTTGGAAATGCAATTACGTACAAGGAACATATTTCCATATGTGGTGGACTTTCTTTTCCTCTCCAAACCATATTTTGTCCAGTTCTTGTGGGATCATATTGAAGCCAAATTGTTCTCTATCTCTTTTATAGTGGGTTTGAATTTGTACGAAGGGCCACCATGCTATCTCTTTTCCTTGGATTTGTATTTGGTGTTTATTTTTGAGATTTCCAGCATCGTATAGTAAATCCTTATACCTAATAATATTTTCATAATCCAATACATTTGGATGTGTAACTGCTTCCAGTGTGGATAGCCACAATGGAACTTTTGGATAGTGGTTCTTTTTAATCTTTTCCCAAATCTTAAACAATACATTTCTTACATGGTGCCTTTGAAAATATGAATGTTGTTTAGATTTTCCATCCCACATAAAGGCGTGCCAGCCAGTTTGGAGATCGAATCCCTCTAATACTAATAACCTTCTATTTTCTAATTTTAACCCAATCCTTAAGCCAATTTACTACAGCTGCATCATAGTATAATTCAAGATCTGGGAGGCCAAATCCTCCTTTTTTCTTAGCATCCTGTAATAGTTTATATTTCACTCTGGGTTTTTTCCTCTGCCATATAAATTTGGATATTGAATTGTTTAATTCTACAAGGAAATTCCTTTCCAACTTGACTGGCATTGTTTGAAATAGGAACAACTATTTTGGTAAAATATTCATTTTTACTATTGCAATACGTCCCAATAGCAATACCTGCAGTTTAGCCCAATTTTCTAAGTCTTTAACTATTTGCACTGTTAATTTGTCATAATTATCTTTTTTAATCGATGAACATCTAGCAGTCAACCATATTCCCAAGTATTTTACTTTATTTACCACCTGCTTACCTAATTTATTTGCTAATTCTTCTTTCTGATCCTTTGTACAGTTTTTTGCTAATACTTTTGTTTTTTGTTTTTTTGTTGATTTTTAACCCTGCTACCTTTCCGTATTCTTCTATTTCTTTTAATAATATAGGGCTCGTTTCTAGAGGTTCTTTTAATATAAATACCATATCATCAGCAAATGAAGTTTATATTCCTCTTTTTTTATTTTTAATCCTCTAATCTCTTGGTTTTTTCTAATTTGTATTAAAAGAGTTTCTTCTGCCAACATATACAGTAGGGGAGCTAAGGGACAACCTTGTCTTACTCCCTTACTTATCTTTATGGTGTCTGTATTTTCCCCATTTATTAATATTTTTGCAGTTTGCATATTATAAATTGTCTTGATAAATCCTATAAAATTCTCACCAAATTTCATACCAGTCAATTGTTTAATGAAAAATTTCCAATTCAAATTATCAAATGCTTTTTGGGTGTCTAAGAATATTAATGCCATTGTCTTAGTTGAATGCACTTCATAATATTCTAATATATCCATAATAGTTCTTGTATTTGTTCTTATTTGTCTATAAGGGAGGAAGCCATTCTGATCAGTATGAATAATTCTACTTAATGCTCTCTTTAATCTTTCCGCCAATATTGTAGCCATTATTTTGTAATTTACATTTAAAAGTGATATTAGTCTATAATTTTGAATTTTTTGTGGGTCTGATTGTTCTTTATGAATAAGAGTAATATATGCTTCCAACCATGTTTTAGGGATGTTGGCATTCTCTAAGGCTTCATTATACAAATCTACCAGCATTTCCTCTAATATTTCTTGAAATTCCTTGTAGAATTCTGAAGGAATTCCATCTGGGCCAGGGGTCTTATTTGTTTTTTGTAATCTAATTGCCTTCCTAATTTCTTCTATAGATATTTTACTATTCAAATTTTGTTTCTCTTCATTGGTGATTTCAGGCAAATTCTTTTCATTCAAATATTGGTCAATAGATTCTTCTAATATTTCTTCCTGATCATATAGTTTCATAAAAAATTCCTTAGCAATTTCTTTCTTTTCTTGGGTCTGCATATATAATTTCCCTTCCTGGTCTTGGAGAGCTACTATCGTTCTCTTTTCTTGTTCTTTTTTAATTTTATGGGCTAACCATCTTCTGGCTTATTTGCATTTTCAAAATAATTTTGTTTCGCTAACTTAATTTTTCGGGCCAAATCTTCCTGTATGTCCAAATTTATCTTATGCTTTACCAAATCTGTTTCTGTTTTAATATTTAAATTATTCGGGTCTTGTTGTCTACTTGTTTCCAGATCTTTCAATTTCTCCCTCCGTCTATTTTGTTGCTGTCTTTTTTCTTTGTTCTTTTGGATATTGTAGGCAATGGTTAAACTTCTGACATAAGGTTTGGTCGTATCCCAAAGATTCTGTAAGGAGGTATGTTCTCTTTTATTTATTTCAAAAAATATATTCAATTGTTTCTTAATCATTTCAATTTAATCTTTATCTCTTAGTATAGTACTATTAAATGTCCATCTTCCAAATTTTCTCTCTCCTTTCCATTTAATTTGAACAGGATTATGGTCAGCCCATAAATTTGGCAAAATCTCAATCTTTTCAATATTCTCCATTAACCCAGGGTCCATCCATATCTGGTCTATTTTGATTCGAAAAGGAAGTATATTGTTTTTTATTTGGATTTAATTCTCTCTACACGTCCTTCAAATTAAGTTCTCTTATCATGTTATTAAAGGACAAAGGGAGTATTCTTTCCTTTTTTTTTTAGATGTTTTATAATCTTTGTCTTTATCTGGGACTGCATTGTAGTCCCCTACAATGCATACATTGGCATATTGAAACCCTATTATCTTCTGATGAAGCCTATTATAAAAAAAAATTTGGTTTACATTCGGGACATATATTGTGGCTAGTAACACCCTTTTCTGATTTAAAATTATTTCTATAAAGAGCATTCGCCCTTCTTGGTCTTTATATATTTGTTTATGTTGAAGCCAGTCTTTTACATATACTACAATACCTCTTTTTTTATTGTTTGCAAGTGCTGAATACATTTTACCTAAATTTACATTTTTTAAGAGATCTGCTTGATTTTCTGGAATATGTACTTCTTGGATACAAATTATATCAGCATTTTGTTTTTTGAGTTTTTCAAATATCTGTTTTCTTTTTGATGATGAATTTAAACCATTAATATTAACTGAAAATAAGGTAATTTCCTTATCAGTAACACTGAGTATGGGAGGCATTTCTTATTTCGTTCCTTGTTCTGGGCTCTCTTCTTCTTGGTCTATTATCCTCTTCTTCTCTGGAGTTTTGAGGTTCCGATTGTGTATCGGATTCTTTTTCGGTGGAGAGTTGTTCTTCTTGACTTCTTATAATTAAATTGTCTCTACTTTCTTGTTCTTCCTCGGGTCCTAGATAACATTCACGGAATTGCTGTGCCTTTTCAACTGTATCTATTTTATATTTTTTATCCTACCACGAGACTAACAACCCCTCTGGAGTGAGCCACCTAAATGAAATACTGTTTCTGATAAGTTGTGTTGATAGAAATTGGTAGGCCCTTCTCTGTTCTCTAACTCTCCTGGGTATTTGTTTTAATGTGACCACTTCATGGTCTTTATATATAAGCGGTTTGTCTCTGGTCTTACTGTAAAGCAGGTCTCGAGTTGTCTTCCTTGCAAATCTGATGTGGACCTCTTGTGGTAGTCTATGTCTTCTCGCATAATGAGTGTATACTCTATAAACCTCGTCTATGTCACTTTCGATTTCTGATTTGGGTTTCTGTAGAGCTGCCGCTATCAGGTTCGTCATGACTGCACGCAGATCTTCCTTTCTATCCTCCATCACATTTTGAAATCTAAGATAAAATGATGCCTTCTCTAATTCCATGGATACCATTGAATCCCGGAGCTCACAGTAAAAGACTTTCCAATTTTGTTCTGAGTCCTCTAATTTCTTCTCCACCATCTCCGTTCTTGTCTCTACTGAATTTAATTTCTGTTCATTTTTTAACACTACTTCCTGAATCTTTCCAATCTTAGTATTCAAAGTTTGTATTTCATTTTTTACACTTCCTATTTCTGTTCTCATCTCTGTTTTCATGTCTTCATGATTTTTCACAATTAGTTCGTGGGTTTTTGCCATCATTTCCTGCATCATAGTAAGCATTGTCTGTACTGTCTGCAAGCTTTGAGCTGAGCTAGTTTTTTCTTCCAGTAACATTACATCTATAGATCTTTGCCCTGCAGGTGAAGACATCGTTGTTGTAGTTTTCTTTCCTGATTTTACATTTATAGAGGATGTTGTCACCATTTTGACTATCTGTAGCAACTCTCTCCAATCTACCATCCACTATCCCCAGTAGAGGACTATTTTCCTCTCCTTTTCGATTCAGTGGTAGTGTTAATACATATATTATGTTATTAATTACCAAAGTTCTGTTCTAGAGATTCACAATCAACTTTTGTTCTTATTTTTACTAAGTGATCCTATTCTGCTATTACAATATTTTTTTAAAAAAGGAAAAAAATTCCTATTAATCAGATACACACTTGTTTAGATGTACAATCAACAGTCTCTTTTTTTTCTCCCTTAGATTTCTTATAGAATATTTTTAAACAGAGATTAATTAATATAAATTGTCAGTAGAGAAAAAAAATGTAAGATTAATATAAATACAAAAGTAACAGTAATAGTATTATATTGTTATTCTTTAACCATCTAATTCATACATTTATAATATTTATAAAGTCATCTCCAGCAATTATTCAATTAATCCAAGAAATTCAATCAATATTCAACAATATATATAAATTTCTAATGCATTTAGCTCTATCAAATTAACTTTCTATAAAAAACATTTAAATAGATTTATATTTTACCAGTATCTTTTAGATCAAATCCAAACTCCTTTTATTAGTTATCTACGTTCAAGCAGGACCCAGTTCAAAATGTCTTCATTCCAAATTGCACAGTCACTTTCAGGGTTCCATTTCTTCTTTCTATTTATAAATTTTCTTCTTGCTCTTTTGTTCTTTTACTCCCATATAATCACAATCCCGGATATAGATCTTACATAAATCTTCTTTATTTTATTGTCAAAATTGTCTATTAATGTTTATCAAGTTAAAGTTTCTTTTTCCAGTCCTTTTTTCTGGTTTTTCAATATATCAACAGGTCTCTCCCAATTTTTACACTCTTAGCTGTCCTTACGTTTCCCTATGCCACTTAATCACTTTCAATTCTTTTCTTTCCTCAAGTCTCATATAAATAGACAATAGTGTTCTATAGTTCAGTCCTCCAGTCGCAAAACAAGTATTATCTCATCCTTCGTCACTTCAAGTTTCACAGTGCATTAGTCAGCATAAAGCTCTCCCATTATTTCAGTCAGCGCTCCTATCAATAGTTCCGCCGCCTCAACATACCACTCTAATTGGAGTTTCTCTTAGAATGCACACCAATGTTCTAAAAATCTTCTTTAATTACGCCTTTCCAATGCTCAGCCTGCTGCTTTCCTCTTTTCACTTCTCTTAATCGGCTGGGCTGCTGTTGTCTCTGGTTCCGATCGCCGTTCCGATCTCCCTCTTCGGCCGTTGGTTTTCAGGGATTTTAAGGATTTCCTCTTCCAGCCTCCAGGATCGCGGCACCTCCCTGGGACCTCCAACTCTTCCCCTTTCTTTTGCCTGTCTCTCCGAGATCCAGCACGCTCCAAAGAGCCACCAATTAGCCAAAAATCGGAGTCTTCAGAGCGGCGATCCGCTCCTCAACTCCGCACTGACACAGCGCCCAACCGGAAGTCCCAGGATAGACATTTTAATACTGTCTCTTTAAGGGAATGCTAAAATTGTAATTGGGTGTGGTTCCTCAAACGGCCATAAGATAGAGCCAGAAACCTGGTTTCTCAGAGAGTGTTGTTAGTTGCTAGTTGTTCAATGTTCTGATGTTCGCTGTTTTTGGTTCCTGCATTCCCTATTGACTGTTGCTGATTGTTGTTATACTTGGATTGATGTGAGTCTATTACTGATCTGTTTTTGATACTGGACTTTATTGGATTATCCCTGGACTGAAACTGACTGCTATAACCGTATATGACATGGACTGTTTGTTGGACTTTGCTTAACCATTTATTGCAAGTAAAACCTACATTCTACTACACAGTGTATCTGTGTGCTCTGTGTGTGTTATTCAACATCACTCTCACTACGTTTCCCTGATAGCACTCATTCTCCTAACGGGGAATACCTCAACAGCCAGTGTTGACTTTTTGACATCAGTTAGACTTTTAACTGCTTGCTCAGCATTTCCCAAATAGTTGCTCTAAAAACAGTTGATATATTACAATATTGTATTGTGCTAATTTCTTAAGACTTTTGAATTATTGAGGGAAATGTTTGATGTAACCTTGGTTAGCATCCATATACATAGAGCATTTCTGGGTAGACAATAGGTTTGTTTCTTCAGGCTAAGCTCATGCTTTACTAATGGTTGCCGCATGCCTTCTCTTTGGTTCCCTGTGTACTCACCTTCACCTCCCCACCTGCTTCTTGCAAATGTGTCCCACAACAAGACTCATCTCAATGTCAGCCTATCACTGACATAGAAAGAAAGCCAGTAATCCAGCCATCCAGGAAAGTGAGGATTTCCCTCAAAAATGGACCAAAACCTCCCATGTGAGCCTCTATGTCATGATGTGATGAAACAAACAAAATGTTAAAAAGATATTTATATAGTTATGTACCAAGCATATCTAAATTACATTAAAGTAACCAAAACATCTTTACAATCCCCAAGGCATGTCATAACTTTTGAGCACCCCTAAGGTTTGGAAATTGAAAGATGAAAAATTTGACACACCCTAATTGTCACATGGAGAATCTGCAACCTGCAGTGGGTACTCCCAGATCTACGCATGTGTATCCACTTCTGCTCTGGCTGCTGGAGATAATGGAATCTCCTTGATTCATTTCCTTGATCAGAGGAGGGAATCCCCTTGACCCACAGGGAGAGTCAAAATATGCAGGCTGGCAGCCATACCCATGCAATTGAAGCTCTGACTGTGTGTATGTGTCACAACATACATACAATGCACATAAGAAAAAGTGGCACCATCATCATGCCATATTTTTGACGTTCTGTGACATAGTCTGGAGATATTCACAGGCAAGGGAATAAAACCTAAGACACAATAAATGCCAAGCAAAGAGTGTAAATGTAGGAGTGAATTTCATATTCCTTGGCTGTTGGGAGCTGCATCCTTTTCACACAGAGAAGCAATGTATCCCCAGAGAATTCCAGTCATGTGTTCCACGGTTGTTAGAATGGCCTGTGCTGGAGCTCATTTCAGGGAGGAGTTTCCCAGAGCATTAGAGTGTCCTCACACTTATTCTAATTAAGCATTTATTACTTATACTTCTCAGCTTGTAGTTATCAAAGGTTTATGTGATGATGACTCATTTATCACACCCTCCTTGTGGAAGAATTGGCCTTGAAGTTAAAAGAAAGTAGAAAGTCTCTTGAGCTGAGCTGTATAAGAAAACAACTTAATTAGGAGAAGCAGCTGGAGAAGGGAAACTTCTCTTTAAAAACCCAAAACCTGATTTGGCACATTCAAACAAAGCAGGAGCTGTTTTATACAGGAATGCCCAATGAAAAACAGAATATAATATGAAATCTCCTTGCCATTATAATCTTCTTCCACAGTAGTCTATAGAGATTCTCTATAGGTTATAGTTCTTCCAAAAGTTCTTTTTCAGGAGGCAACTGGGCTTTCTTGTTTTTTCTTTGAAGATGTTTCGCTTCTCATCCAAGAAACTTCTTCCGCTCTGACTGGATGGTGGGGAATGGAAGGATAGAATTCTTCCACGATAGTGCTACTTTTCTTGTGATTTGAGGACCGGAGAAATACACATTGCTATGAAAGAAAGTGAGGAAAGTGGTACAGGAAGAAAGGGGAATGCAGGTGTTTCTTTATAGTGGGACAGATAACATCTGGAACCAAGGAGATTGAGGCATGCGAGTTGAAGATAAAGACAATCTTATTATAAAATTTAAAAAAGGAAAGTTAAAAATATCTATGTTGATATTAGGAATTAAGAAGAAAACAATCAGGTTAAGTGGTATGCTAAGCCGTTGATGGCAAATAAGCAAAGATAGATATTTTTGTTCTTCAGGACTCAAGATTTGGTGACATTGAGAAGTGTGATAAAGAAGTTAAGAGAACATCAATCTTAGGAGTGAAGGCTAGCTCAATCCTAGATAAGATTGTGAAGGACAAGGAAATTTCTATGAAAACAAAAAAGGTTTGACACAATGGTCCTTCCAGTGATAAGGCTCAACTTCTTCTTCTTTATGTCTAGATCAAACTTTAAATTGCCAGAATGAAGCCACCTTCTTGGTTTTGTCTTTCGCCAAAAATAAGTCATTATCAGTACATGTTCTGGTAGTAGCTGACATACCAGCAGTTGGATCAGGCTTTGTGTCTCTCTACATTGACATAGAGTATTGTTATCCACTAAGAGCCTCCACTTGAGCATATTGATTTTACATTTAGGTACTCCAATTCTCAACCTGTTCAGGATCCTCCAAGAAGTATAAGGAAATATCATTATAAGGTAATGTAATAGTTATATTATAATCATCATCCTCTGTTAATGACCCCATAATCCCTTGCAGGGTGAAGTCTGGGCAACTGAATGGAGCTGAGGGTTTACTGGCCGGATGCCCTTCCTGTTGCCAATGCGGAGTTTTTTTCAGCAGATATATTCTCAATGTGCCCAGAAAGAGAAATAGCACTCTTAGTGATTTCAGCTCTTCTCTTGTTTATTTCAGAACGGACACTCTGGAGAGTCACGGCAGCCTCTCTTTTAAAGGCTCCCCGCGCCTCACCAGCCAATGACAGGAGAAGGATCTCCCGCCGACTCAACGACCAATGAACGGTGAGTATTTCAAATACAAAGTATCCAATACAGAACACCCCTCCCTTCTTGGTCCAGTCCGACCAATCAGGGGCTCCGCCTATGTTACGTAATCACGTAGATAGGCGGGGCTCCTGTGGGTCCGACTGGACCTGCGCGGCTCATTCACAACGTCGCTGATGGTCGGTGCAGGTGGACCTGTTGGTCCTCCTGTCCCTGGCCTGGGAAACTTCTGGAAGGTCGAGCCGGCCGAGTCACTCCTAGCGGGCCTAGCTTGACTAGTTGAGATGGCTAGGCCGCTCCCTTCCTGGCTTGGATTATCGTCGACCTTGCCTGGTGTTTCATCTGGAAGTTCCCCTGGCTCAGGTGCGTAGCTGCGAAACTCGACCGGAGCTAGTGTTGAGGGTGTATGTGTGGAGGTTAGGTTGTCGTTGTTTGTTTGTGGGTCTGTTGTATTATGATTGTTGTTTGGGTGTGGGTATGCCGTTTCTTGGTTGTTTGGTGGTTGATCTCCTTCCCCCCCAGGGAGGTCGTGAGGTCTGGTAAGGGTGCGGGATCTAAGTTGATCGATGTGTCCCTTCCAGCTTCTGTTGTCAGAAGTGGTAAGCCGGTATGATCGTGGGCCTGTGAGTTGGGTGATGGTGGCTGGCACCCATAGGGGATGTCCCACCAAATTTTTTGCGTAAACTAAGTCTCCAATTTGAAATGTTCGGAGTTTGCTGGAAGGGTCTAGTGGTTTGTCAGTGGAGTATGTGGGGTGAAGTCTATCTAAAGGGGAGCGTAATTTCCTCCCCATGAGTAGTTCGGCTGGGGTTTTGTTAGTAGTGCTGCTGGGTGTAGTATGTTGTATAAATAATAATTTATCGATGCGTGCTTGTATAGGGCCCTGGCCTAACTTATAGAGTGTCTCTTTGGTGAACCGAACCATGCGTTCGGCTCGTCCATTCGCAGCCGGGTGTGCCGGCGTGGTTAGGGCATGCCGTATGCCCAAACTGGCTAAATAGCCCTCAAATTCGGTAGCTGTGAATTGAGGGCCGTTGTCTGAGACTAGGACGTCTGGTAACCCATGTGTGGCAAACCATTTTCTCAGTTGTCGGATGACAGCTTCGGAAGAGGTTGATTGCATGAGGCTTACTTCTAGCCAGTTCGAGTAAGCGTCTACTAGAATTAAAAATGTATAACCTTTAGTCGGACCCGCAAAATCTATGTGAACCCTTGACCATGGGCCCCTGGGCAGATCCCACCAGCGACTGGTGCTTTCGGGGGTGAGGGACGGGATGTCTGGCATGGCTGGCAACCCGCAACCCAATCAACAACGTCCTTGTCCAGCCCAGGCCACCAGACATAGCTTCTGGCCAAACCTTTCATTTTAACCACCCCTGGGTGTCCTTCATGCAAAAGGTTCAAAATCGGATCCCGCAGTCTTGGTGGAATAACCACTCGGTCTCCCCAAAGTACACAACCTTTAAGTACGGAAAGTTCCGTTTGTCTCTGTTTAAAGGGTCTATAAGAGTCCTGCAAGTTATCATCTGGCCATCCCTTGGTAATACACCCACTCACTTTGTGCAGTAGGTGGTCATTAGCGGTTTCGTGAGCGATGTCTGCTGCCGTCATCGGAAAGTCGGTTAGGGCTTCAATCAGTAGCACAGATGTGGTGGGGTTCAGATCAGGATCACTGTCCGGCAATGGGCAACGACTTAATGCATCTGCGTGTATGATAGACGGACCGGGGCGGTAAGACAAAGTATAGTTGTATGCAGTGAGGAATTCTGACCATCTCGTCATTCTGGGTGATAATATGTTAGGCGTTGCTTTGTTCCCAGCCAGAATTCCTAATAGTGGTTTATGATCGGTAATTACAGAAAACAGGCGGCCATAGAGGTATTCATGGAAACGTTTAATACCTGATATGATGGCTAGTGCTTCCTTGTCTAGCTGACTGTAATTTCGTTGGCTTTTAGACAATGTTTTTGAATAAAATGCAATCGGAGCCTCTCTGCCATCAGGTAAAAGGTGGCTTAGAACAGCTCCGACCACAAACGGCGATGCATCGCAAGTCAATATCAACGGTAAAGTCTCGTTATATTGTATTAGTACCTTTGTTGAAGTAATGAGGTCTTTTATTTTGTTAAAAGCTGTTTCCTCCCGACTGCCCCACTTCCAAACCGTGTCTTTGTCCAGGAGTCTATGTAAAGGTTCCGCAACCGTGGCTTTATGCGGTAGAAAAACATGATAAAAGTTTATTAACCCTAGGAAGGCTTGTAGTTCTCTCTTGTTAGTTGGAGTGGGGGCGTCTTTGATTGCGCGGATTTTTCCTTCTGTCGGGTGAATGCCATCGCCATTGATTAGGTATCCCAGGAATTCGATTTTCTCTGTGATTAATGTGCATTTGTCTTTTTTAACTTTGAGGCCTGATTCAGCGAATTTGGTGAGAACTTTTCTTAGACGGTCTCGCAGTTGCACTTTGTCTTTAGCTGCGATTAGGACATCGTCAAAGTATGGGATGACTCCCGGTATTCCCTGGAGGAGGCGTTCCATTAAGCATTGGAAAATGCCTGGTGCCACACTAACGCCGAATTGGAGGCGGTTACATTTAAAAGCACCCCGGTGTGTGACAATTGTTTGGGCTTCTGCTGTTTTTGCGTCTACAGGCAGTTGTTGGTATGCCTGGGCCAAATCGAGTTTAGCGAATATTTTTCCGCCTTTGATGGAATGTAACAAGTGTTGGACGACCGGAACGGGGTATGCACTCTGTTGTAATGCATGGTTAAGGGTTGCCTTATAGTCCCCGCAGATACGAATCGACCCATCCGCTTTAATAGGGGTGACTATGGGGGTCTCCCATTTAGCGTGGTCAACTGGTTCTAGGACTCCTTGCTTAATTAATTTGTCTAGTTGTTCCTCTATTTTTGGTTTTAAAGCGAAGGGAACACGCCTTGCCTTTAGTCTAATTGGGGCTACCTTAGGGTCTCGGTTAAAAGATATCGGGTTACCCCGGTACTTGCCTAATTCGCCGCTGAACAGGTCCTGGAATTCTTGAATAAGATCTGCTTCCCAGTCTGCATCTGAGATGTGGTTGATTCCGGTCATCCCGATTCCAAGCGGTTCCAACCATTCCAATCCTAACAGGCTGGGTCTGTTCCGGTCCACAATTGTTAGTGGTAGAATTTCGGTGTGATTTTTGTAGGTGACCTGGAAGTGTCCAACGCCTACGACAGGAATTTTATTGCCTTGGTAGTCTTTTAGGGTCAAGTTTTGTCTTTCAAGTTCACTTCGTTGGATGTCTGGAATTAAGTTTCTGATCGTGTCCCACGAGACCATAGAGAGAAATGATCCCGAGTCCACTTCCATTTCACAGTCTTGTTCCTCAATCCTTACTTGGACGTGGACCTTCCTTACATTTTTTGTATTTGAGTGTCCAATTATAACTGTTTGGTGTGTTTCTTCTTTCCTGTACCTTGATTCTTTGTATCTCCTTTCTCTTCCCTCTTGGCTCCAACGGCTGCTTGTCTTTCTCTCCTTCTCTCTCTCTCTTTCTCTTGGGGGAGGGCTTCCTTTTCGCCTCGGGCTATAGCTTGATCTGGATCTGCATACCTTTGCGAAGTGCCCTTTCTTCTCGCATTTTCTGCAAATTGCGTCGATGAAACGGCACTCTGACCTGGGGTGATTTCCTCCACAGCGGTTACATTCAAAATCGAACCTTCTGTTCGCCCGCTCTTTTTTTCCTCTACCTGTCTTCAGGTGGCATACATCGTCTTCCTCACTACTGGTCTCAGTTTCTAGATCTTCATGGTGTGTTGTGGTCTTCTCTCGATCCCCCTCTGGTTTGGGTGATTCTCTGGTGTTGTAATTTGCAGCTTTGTTGATCTTTTTCATTTTTGCCGCTGATTTCTGGGTGGCTTTGGCTGCGGTGGCTTCTTCCATAGCTTCTTTTACAGTTATTTTGGGCCGATTTAACAATCGGCTCTGTAGTACTGGATCTTTTAGCCCTAACACGATTCGGTCTCTTAGGGCTTCGTCAAAGTCCGAGAATTCTCACTCACCCCCAATATCTCTTAGGACTGCCACGAAATCAGCGATAGATTCATCTTCTTTCTGATTTCGGAGATAAAACTCGTGGCGCTTAATTAGGCAGGAAACTGTAGGAGCGTAGTGTGCTCGCAGGATCTTTTCCAGCTCGGGCCAGGTTAACGTCTTAACATCGATCGGGGATGCTAGCGCTTTCGCCATGCGGAAAACAGCCTGGCCGCAGTGGGTCAGGAAAACCGCTCTCTTCCGATGTTCCGATACGCCGCTCAGATCGCTGCTCTCCAGGAACATGAGGAAACGGTCTACATACGACTGCCACTCTTCCTTTGCCGGGTTGAATTGTTCAGGCGGGGTGTTGTTTCCAGACATGGTGCCGCTCGATCTCCGCCGCTATCGCACTCGCTTAAAAGTGCTGTCTCGATCCCACCTTCGTCGCCAGTGTTTTGGCGGCGGAAATAACGAGGCTAGCACTCTTAGTGATTTCAGCTCTTCTCTTGTTTATTTCAGAACGGACACGCTGGAGAGTCGCGGCAGCCTCTCTTTTAAAGGCTCCCCGCGCCTCACTAGCCAATGACAGGAGAAGGATCTCCCGCCGACTCAACGACCAATGAACGGTGAGTATTTCAAATACAAAGTATCCAATACAGAACAACACACATGAAAAGGCCTTTTCTGCTGGGTGGAAAGAAAGCTTCATCAGCTCTGACAGAGCTATTTTTTCTGAGCAGAACATTGAATCTGTCAGAAAGTTTAAAGGAGAAACATGACATAAAAAATTGCAGAAAAAACAATTATTACCAACCTGCCTTCCATTGAGGATCTGTATACTGCACGAGTCAAAAAAAGGGCTGTGAAAATATTTACAGACCCTTCACATCCTGGACATAAACTGTTTCAACTCCTTCCCTCAAAACGACACTATAGAGCACTGCACACCAGAACTAGACACAAGAACAGTTTTTCCCAGAATGCCATCACTCTGCTAAACAAATAATTCCTTCAACACTGTCCAACTATTTACTGAGTCTGCATTACTATTACTATTAATCTTCTCATCGTTTCTATCACCTATTTCCTCCCACTTGTGACTGTATGACTGTAACTTTGCTGCTTGTATCCTTACGATTTATATTGACTGTTTCCTAGTATGATCTGATTGCTTATTGTACCCTATGACTATATTGTATATACTATATAATCTATGACTATATAACCCTAGGACTATTAGTGTTGCACCTTATGATTCATGACTCTTGACGAATGTATCTTTTATGTACACTGAAAGCATATGCACCAAGACAAATTCCTTGTATGCCCAACCACACTTGGCCAATAAAGAATTCTATTCTATTCTATTCGGCTTCTATTGCAAATCTGTAGGAAAATTGGACAACTGTGCCTTTTCAGACACGTGCAAGACATCCTTATCATTTCTCCCTCTTGATTGATAATTCTGTCCCAGCTGGCCTTGACTTAAATGTTAAAAACCTACACTGATATTGTTCAGAAATATCCTCATTTTCCTTCTGCATTTGCATAATTATTGAATTGTTTTCTTTTCTCTGAACAAGTGAGCTATTTTTTTCCTACTTTATAAAGCACACACAAGCAGAGGATGCATATGCATACATATGTATAAAGCTACCTACGCACCCACACATTTTACCACGAGGAGGCAGCAGTGTCTTTGCCATCTATATGGAGGGGGGGGACTTTTTAAAGAATTAAATTAGACAAAAGGTTTGGCCATGAGAGGTCCCCGTGGATTGCTTGGTGGCACAAAAAAAGGAGGCCCAGTTATCTGCAGTGTATTTAGTTGCATTTTTCCAATTCTAGTAGTTGATTTGTGTACGAGGCAAAAGCAATTATATTTTAGATATAATATTTTGTGCTAGGTATAATATTTTGTTTTAGGTATAATATTTTGTGCTCTTCATTACGCTGGCTAACACGTTCTCTCATAAGACTGGTTGAAGATGACTAAAGTTTTATTTCTTGATTCACTAACCAAAATTATATTGGCACAGCAGTATCAAAAGCACTGAACGTAGCACTTAGAATAATAGAGTTGGAAGTGACCTTGGAGTTCTTCTAGTCCAGTGGTAGGGAACCTTGGCTCTTTTATCACTTATGGACTTCAACTCCCAGAATTCCTGAATGAGCTATAAAAAGTTCCCTACTGGTTTTTCAGTTGTGAGAGAAATCAATTTTTGATTTGAATGGGATTGTTCAATATACAAATGTCCTAATTTTTGACTTGAATGATCAATATTCTTTATATGTCCTACATTTGTATATTAAACAGTCCCATTCAAGTCAAAAATTGATTTCCCTCACAACTGAAAAACCACTAGGCCAGGGATGGGGAAACTTTTATGGCTCATTCAGG
Source organism: Bungarus multicinctus (assembly GCA_023653725.1). NCBI lineage: Eukaryota > Metazoa > Chordata > Lepidosauria > Squamata > Elapidae > Bungarus > Bungarus multicinctus. Next base: position 18,494,658 of record CM042848.1, on the reverse strand, counting down.
AATTCTGGGAGTTGAAGTCCATTAGTGATAAAAGAGCCAAGGTTCCCTACCGCTGTTCTAGTCCAAGCCCCTGTTTCCACAGGAGATCCTTTACCATTTTAGACAAATGTCCTATCTCTTTTTGAAAGCCTCGAACGATGGAGCACCCACAACTTCTGAAAGGCAAGCTATTTCATTGGTGGATTGCTCTCACCCTTAGGAATTTTCTCCTTAGTTCTAGGTTGCTTCTTTCCTTTATTAGTTTTCACCCATTGTTTCTTGTCTTGAGTTTTGGTGTTTCGGAAAACAATTTTCTTGTATTTTTTGTGTTGAAAGAAACTTTAAAAAAATATTTTTGACATTTATTGCGAGTCTCACTTTGTTCAAAGTCTTAGCTTTCGTAATTTTATCTTTGCAGATTTGGGCTATTTGTTGGTATTCTGCCTTTCCATTTTTTGTACTTATTCTTTTTTTCTCTCCCAGTTGGTCTTCTTTGTGCAACCCTGCTGGTTTTTTCTTGGTTTTCGTGCTTTTCTTTTTAAGTGGCATTGAATTGGACTGGGCTTTTATAATCATGCGTTGTTTAAGTTTGGTTTTAATGCTCTTTTTAGCATTGTTTTTAAACTATGTTGTTCTATATGGTTATATGGTTTTATTTTTAAACTGCCCACAGTTATGCAGATGAGATGAACCGTGCAGAAATTTGATAAATAAATAAAAAGCTACTGTATTTTTTCCCATTCTCACTTAAATGTTTGAATGTCTTTATTTTGTGTAGATTGCATTAGAACACCTCCTGCATATTTTTATTTGCAAGGAAGCCCTGAATAAATATAACAGCTCAGCTCCGTGCAACCTGCAAAATAAGATGGGGAGGGCAGCATTAATGTTGGTGGAGAAAATGGTAACCCTTTCCCAGGACAGGGCATGAAATAGGAATCTCAGCCCAAGCATTATGTTGTTTCTCAAAAACTGGCAGGATCCCACCAGAGATGGTATTCAGCAGGTTCTGACCAGTTCTGGAGAACTGGTAGAGGAAATTTTGAGTAGTTTGGAGAATCGGCAAATACCACCTCTGACTGGCCCCGCCAATCCCATCTATTCTCTGCCTCCCATTGAGTCCCAGCTGAGTGACTGGGTCTTCTTCTGTTGCCCTGCACAGGAGAACAGAGCTGGAAAGTAGGTTAATGGGGTGGGGAGGGAATGGGGATTTTGCAGTATCCTTCCCCTGCCATGCCCACCAAGCCACACCAAGCCACGCCCACAGAACTGGTAGCAAAAAAATTTGAATCCCACCACTGGGTCCCACATACCAACTATGAGTGGCCCAAAGTTCAAAGAGGGTGAAACATGATTTTGTTCTTAGAAGAATGGACTATTTAGTTCCTTTGAGATGGCACGGAAACAATTGTGAATATTATATAAATATTATATAAACACTGGAATAACCACGTGATGCTTCCTATTGGTAAAGTCTTCTTCGAGTGATACTTGATTGTGTAGTTTTTCTGAAAGCAAAAAGTCTGATATAATTTGCCTTTTCCTTCCCCTGGGTTATTTTCTTGACGTTCCAGTCTAATCTACTGTTCTGGGATATCCTGGTGGTCTTCTTGCCATGTTTTGACCCTGCTTAGGAGCATAATCACATTTCAGTGATCCATAGCAAACAATGTAAAGGATTTTCCACTCATATTTGTTCTGCCTGCTGTCTTCAAATCTATAATCCAGGTTTTTTTCTTTTTCCTTTTTTTAAATCTTATTTTGCACCCAGAAAAACAGAATTGATTTTTTTTTTTTGCTGTTTTTGTCCTTCTCCAGAATTACCTGCTGGTAATTCTGCTGATATCAGGGCTGGGCTTCAAAATTTTTAGCAATGGGTTCTCTGCCCGGTTGCTGGTGGGTGTGGGCATGGTGGGCATGGCCTAGTCGGCCTCCTACACCATGGCGGGGGGGGGTTGCCCTTCCTAAGCTCCGGAGGGTTTCCTCAAGCCTGCGTGTTCTGTATTCTGTACAGTGGTAGATTTGTCTTCTGTACAGATGCCGATAGATAAACTCCACAAAACATCCATAACAAAGTACTTTTATTGGTTCATCGGGTATCCTCATAACTCACATTTGCAACAGAGTTCTTCTTTAATGACCAGTCCTTTGCATATCTGTTTTGTAGGTAAAAAGATGGTTTATCTTCTATCCTTTTTCCTTCATCTTGTAGCGGTAGAAATAGAACAGTTACCACGAGTCCGTGAGTTCAGCCAAGAGTGAGGAAAACTCCCCCAACCCCTCAAGGGTCAATTTAGTGACCAATCAGGATTACAGATGCGGTCACGTGACATGGACTACATTTCCCAGGATACCTTAATTACATTTACCATGATGCATTCCCTTAAGGGGACAGCTCACAATTGCTACCTAACTATCCAAATCCCATTAACTTTAAACTGTCTGGACAGCACACTCCCTGGGCTCTGCAGGATCTCTGGAAGCCAGAAATGGGCCCATTTCCGGCCTTTCTGAACTTCCAGGAGCCTCCACATGCTCCCTGCACTTACCTGCATCCAAAATGGGCCACGTGGGGACTCCTGGGAGGGGTGGGATGGAGTGGGCGGGGCCAGCCAGGAGTGGGACTTGGGAGTTCTCTGAACTGTACAGAATCTTAGCTAGGGGCTCCCCCGAACCCCTGCGAACCCCCAGCAGCCCAACCCTGGCTGATATCCAGCCCAAGAATCATCACACATCTAAACTACATTGAAAGAAAAAAAGAGTTCATTAATCTTCTAAACATTTTTTTCTTCTCAAGCCCTACCATAAAGAAATGGAGGATAAAAATTATAGCCAGGCTTTTTCCTGGCCCATTGATAAAAGTTTCCTATTGGTCCCTTTAGGGGATTTCTACCTTTCACCCACCCAACCCAAATTTGCTTACGTGTTAAAACCTTTAAAGAACAAAAACAAATCAGAGGCACCATCTAGTTAACTTTGCCTGATCTTGGGAGCTAAGCGGAATTGGCCATGCATAATATTTGGATGGGGAAATCATTAGGAAGCCTCAAGACTATTAGCTGGACTGGGAATTGAAAAACAGCCAACCATTTGTCAAGAAGACCGCATGATTGAATTGTCTAAAAAGACATTTAGAAGCAGATCAATGGAGCTGCCCAAGCAGAGCCCACCACTGTTAATTGGCATTAGCAGCATTAGGGCAGGGAGATTCAAAGAAGTCAAGATGGTGGCTGTGATTATCATTTGACATCCCTCCACCCCATCCCCCCACTCCATAGACATCCTGCAGGGACAGTTTCCTTAAATCACAGTGGGACCTGAACAAAGTGATCTTGCTTGCAAAGAGAAAGAAGGCCCAATGCAGAAGATGCATTGAGTGCAAATACTTGTGGTCCTCTCTCCACATACAAATATCTTTACACACAGACTCCATTTTATGCCAATTGGGGATTATGCATAATCCTTGGGGATTATGCAAGACTCTCTAAATGGTTGCTGGAACTGGGTATATTTAGTCTGATGAAAAGAAGGACTAGGGGTGACAGGATAGCAATATTCCAATATATCATGGGCTGCCACAAAGAAGAGGGAGTCAAGCTATTCTCCAAAGCACCAGAAGGGCAGGACAAGATGCAGTGGATGGAAACTAATCAAGGAGAGAAGCAAATTAGATCTAAGGAGAAATTTCCTGACAGTTAGAACAATTAATCAGTGGAATGACTTGCCTCCAGAAGTTGTAAATGCTCCAACACTGGAAGTTTTTAAGAAGAGATTGCATAACCATTGGTCTGAAGTGGTATAGGGTTTCCCGCCTAAGCAGAGGGTTGGACTAGAAGACCTCCAAGGTCCCTTCCAACTCTGTTATTCTATTTTTGAAACCTGGAGCCATTTTTAAAATAACTAATGATTTAGTGTGATCTATGAATGCAGCTGTGGTCTATAAAAATTGTTGTCATATAACATAAAGTCAAATATCCAGAAATGTAATAATTAGTATTACCATTTCAGGAGCTTGGGACCCTGTTTTTTTCTGGATTCAAATTGGTATATAAAAATGTTGGATTTTCAACATTTATGTTAATATTTATACTGGTTTATCAAAACATGTTGGATTATAAATTTCTATTTTTTTTTCTTTTTTATATAACCATCCACATCATGTTTAAATGAGTAATGAAAGAAAAAATAGCTAATTGCCCATAGGAGGCTATTGAAGCTTTAATACTTCATTTCTGAAACATCAATCAACAAAAACTTAATTTAGGCAAATCTTTCAAATCATTTAACAGAACTGGACAATTTATGCCGCCACTTTAGGTCATCTGTTTTCTTTCTTTTCCACTTCCTGAAATTGAAATCTCCATTCAGTTAAGTGCTTCACAGAAGACAAATGTGTCCATTGGGTTTGGTACTTGTCTTTGAAAGTTTAAAAATCCTTGGCCTTTTTTTTTTCACTCCCTAAATCACAGTCATATGTCTTTATATCTTGGAGTGGTGTCTAACATCTTATTAAGAATGGAATTACTTGAAACTTCTTTGAGAGTCTCGCCACATATATCTCCAAAGAGTGTGGGAGCGGTGGAAACATTTAGTAAAGCAAGCAGCAGGAAGACTAGTACTAACTCTTTTCACATGTTTCTTGTCCGCATTTGTTATATTCCTCGAGAACAATTGAGGGGAAAAGGACTGAAATGCAGTAGAAACTTGAGACAGAAATCTATTTTGTAAAGCAATTTTTTTATTATTTGCACATGTCCGTTATTATCTGTATGTCTTGCCCCATAGGAACACCAGAATTTAGGTCTGTGCTCAAGTATTACTACTTTATTACCAGTAACAATTGAATTCTCTGTGGGTGAGTTATTGAAATGTGCAAGTAGTTCTATCGGCCCTTCTTTTATTTTGTAATGAAAAATGGGTTTGGAGTTGCTTTTTGGCCATTGATAATCCTACTGAAATTAAGTGTCAATTTAGAAGAGAGGATCTAAACTACATCAGATTGCAAAATGGAAAATAATGGACATCCAGAAATTAATGACTGTTGATGAACATTCCAATCTGGATTGAATCACACAGAGAATAGATTGGACCAGGGAATAACATTCTTGCAGCAGAAACCAGAAAAGGCCTCTCAGGATTAGAAAATGTGGGTCAGAAAGATGAAATGGCTGTCTTGTCATCTGCTGACCTAAGTTTCCATACCCAAATTCTACAGGGTACTCCAAAATAAATGTTTATTAAAGAAAGCTCTCTTCTTGAGCTAGCCAGGATAATCTTGGGACAGATTGCAAAGTATCCCATCTTACTAGGTTGGAAGATGGTATTATAACTGCTGTTAGTTTAGATCAGAGGTGTCAAACTTATGTCGTCACGGCGGCATAACGTGACATATCGTGACTTTCCCCCCCTTCGCTAAACTGGGCATGGCCAGTGTGTGACGCATCTGGCCCATGGGCTGTGAATTTGACACCCCTGGTTTAGATGAATGGATTCTGCAAGTATGGAGGAACTGATTAAGAATAATTTTACTCGGAATGTTAAGCAATTAAACTGGTCTCCTTATAACCTCCACTGGCATATCTGTCAAAACTTTGGTTGGCTTGAACCCGCTACAATATCTCCTAAAAACAATCCTTTGGTGTTTGAGAAGCTGAAGTTCATGCAGGGGCTACCCAACAGCTGGAATTTTGAATCTGGGTCATAAATAGCCCCAAGCAGAGCTGGTATTCAGCAGGTTCTAACCATTTCTGGAAAACCGGTAGCGGAAATTTTGAGTAGTTCAGAGAACTGATGGTAACCTTCCCCCAAGAGTGGGGAGGGATTGGAGATTTTACAGTATCCTTCCCCTACCATGCCCAAGCTACACCCACCAAGCCACACCCACCAAGCCAAGCCACGCCCACTAAGCCATGCCCACAGAACCAGTAGTAAAAAAAATTGAATCCCATCACTGAACTGGAGCCTCCTTATTTAGATAGTTAATTTTATTTCTGTGGCTTCCCAGTCATACCCAACTCTGGGCAACTTCCTAGGTCGTATTTTGCAACTTTTGACAACTTTTAGATATCTAGATTTCAACTTCCAGAATTTCTCAGCCAGCATAAGTACAAACTTATTATATGTTTCTCCCCTCCCCCCCAATAAGAGCTCTGGGTTACTTTTCTGTTGATGGTAATCGAAGTGTCTAAGACCAAAATAATACAATTAATTAAAAAAAACTGAACTATAATACAATCTGTGAATCTCATAGTGATCTTGCAGTAACAAGTTTGAAGAGAGAAAGTTCTCTGAGAATGTAAGCATTGCAACTTTCAAACTTCTCTTGGGGCTGGCTTTTCATGTAGTTAAGAATTTAATATAATTTTAATTAATAGAAAATAGTTAACATACTAAATTGTATTTGTCTGAGAAAGTCTAGCCATCCATGGGGTTTGTTTGTTTCAAGTTCTCTAGATAAAAAGAAAAGCTTTACACTACAATCCAACATATGTCTATTCAGAGTAATCTCACTGAGCTTAGTGAGGGTTATTTAACTGCTTAAGTAGGTACATAATTGCAGGCTATATACAACTGTCAGTCTTTTGTCCACACACTTCAAATCCACTTACTCTCAAGTAATCTTGTAGGCTTCCTACAGTCTTTGAGACATCCTCATGGAGAACAGTGTTTTTAAGTGAATGGTTCCTATTTGTTGATGCAGATCAATATACAGTATTTAGCAATGTCCAACATTTGGGATTTTCAGTGTTTAGCCCAATGATTGATATTTCCCAGTCAAGGAACCTAATATGGCTACTTCAAGATTTTTTTAAAAAGATACTGAGGTAAGCGAGTACTATTTAAAGGATTCAGCTTTGGTTAATTGCTTATGTATTAGACCAAAAATCATGTAAGGTAAGGCTTTTTTTTTTAAATGCTAAAGCTTTGATCGGTGTAGATAATGGGTGAGGTAGTTCCCCTCCAAAATGAATGAATAGAAATAAAACATTGCTTTGTTGGAAGCTGATGCAGAGGTTTGTAGATCTATCCTAAAAGAAACTTTTTTAAAAAAGTAATTAGTAAATGCTAGGATTTTTTCCCCCCTCGAAATCTTTAAAAATAAGAAAAATATCATGCCACGATCAATTTCTGTATTTGATGAATCTCCAGAGAATTGTAGGGATGCTTATTTTAATATTTTCATCATCCCTGAGGATTTAATACTAGTCTAACTTTCCAATAACTAGCAGATTTAGTGTTTCAGTTCCCAACGTCAGGCTTAGAGCCTTTAGAAGATTTTTTCTTCCTTGAATTAACAGTATCAAGAACAAGTTGTACTAAAATACATAAGGTAAAATTTAAAAAGTGAAAGGAACAAATTTTAGAAACAAGCAAGGAATTGAAAGAAAAAGGGGGGGGCGGGTAGTAACATAAAGAGAAAGACACACATAAAGGCAGAGGGAACTAAGCCTTTCACAATAGGAGCTGGCCGAAATAACCACGGTTTCTTCTTTGAGTGATGAGAATAGCTATTTTCTTCCTTAAAAGCTTAAAGAGCTATTAAGATGGGCAAATCACTGGTAAAACAGCTGGAAATGTAAATAGCAATTTCAACAGTTCATTGCTTCTGAATCCAAACGTGGAATGCACAGATCTACTTCAAAAAAGCCCCTCTGGTTTTATTATACTGAGTGGGGAGACTCTTTTCTCAGTGGACCTGAATGGAGACCGTGTGCTTTATTTAGCAAATCCACTTTTTTTTTTTTTGCAAATGAGCAGACGGATCTCTAATTTTCACGCCATTCTCCCTTAGAGACCTCCTTCAATTGCACCATTCTTTCATTATCTGGAACTAATGAAGTGCTCGGCAGCCTTTAGCTCTGTAAAGAACCTATTGCTCCAGGAATACTGTGCTTAAATAAAACATGTTTCGTTGGCCAACTTCAAAACAACGTTCTTATAAAGGACAAGGAAAAGAGAGAGACAAGGGAGTAATGACATGGAGAAGCATTGCAAAACTGCTAGATACAAATAAAAGGATGACAGTGAGTGCTATGTATAATAGCACATATTGAAAAGCAAAAATGCTCGGCAAAGAGAAATGTTGGCTCTTCCTCTGAAAATTAAAATGTCTCATAAATATCCAGTTTGTAAAAACAGACTGGGGAGATGGATTAGGTGGGTAGTGTAACTAATAGTTAAATAATGTAGTTGGAAATTGAACCAAGCTACAGTATTATTTATGTGTGGCTGGTTGGCAAGTTTATACCAATTGCAGTGTCTATTGTTTTACACACTTTGAGGCATTTCATATTAATAATACTTGATTTCATGAGTGATTGTTTTATTCCTGGTTAACCTTTTCGTCTCCAATTTCTCACAGATGCAACTCTGTGTTAATATATCATATTGAATTTGATGGAATCACAGCATTTTAGTATTATCAGCAGGGGTGATTGATGGAATAGAAGTATTTTATCATTTCACACTGAGATCTGGCTATTTTTCTTCTTTCTTAACAGAAGTGCCATAACGATCCTCCTCTTTCCATTGCCCACAAATCTAAAATTAATGTTTTTTAATTAGTCACAATATATTTTCTTTTCCAGAATCTTGAAGATCTCTGCACTAGATAAATAATATTCCTGCATGATCTATAAAACTTTTCAAATTTTAAATTATAATTCACATGATAAAATTCTTATGTAAGACAAGTAAGAAACAATCAGTAAAGCTGGAACAATGGAGAGAAAGAGAAATCTCTGCTTTTCATTTTTTATTAGCTTTCATGTTCTCCTGGGCTGCTTATATTTCTTATATTTAGTCCTGCATTTTAATTTGTAGCACATTGTATCTTGGCTTTAGCAACTGAAATCACATTTATCATCTTGATTATCCAGAGCTGGCAACAAGATGTCTGTTTGGCTAAGTCCCAATAAAAACTAGAAGAAACTATAATGTCTGCCTTTGTAAAACAATTGATATTTTTGGAACCAGCTGTAACTGTGTTATTTTCAGCAAAATAATTTTTTTAGCATTCTGTTTTTTTGAAGGAAAAAAAATCCCTACATTCTGTCAAATTTACTGCTGTAAAAAAGGATAAAAATATCTGTGAAAGACAACCATGTTTCAAGAGATGCAAGTTCTGAAATTTCAAGAATTTCCTTTGTTAAGAATATAGTTCGGCCTTAATTAGCAGCTACTGTATTTTAATAATTACCAGCTCTCTCTTGAACAATGCCAGAAATGAAAAAGCAAGGAAATGTGGAAAGGGCCTTACTGTTACATTTATATTACACCCACAGACATGCACATATGAACTCATTTTGATGCTGTGATCTGTTTTGAACATCCAAGAATTCGATCTGATTTCTTGTAGCTTGAATTTTCTTTCTAGCAAAAATAGCACACGTGATAGTTGACCAAACTCTAACTTGACTCTGATGCAGACTTTTTAGATGTACTGTTTTCATTCCTGGGAGAAAAAAGGAAATTAGGAATGAAATCTCCAAAACCATTACAACATTTTTGGGGGGGAGGGGGGAAGTGGACATAAGTGGCTCAAGGAAACATAACTGATTAGAATTGATCTGAAGGTGCAGAATATTTCATGCTTTAATGTAGAAATGTACAACTTCCATCCGTTCTAAGATTACACCCAGATTTCTCCTCATGGATGTATTTCAGGGGTGTCAGACTCAAGGCCCTCAGGCCGGATCCGTCTCATGGGGTGCTTCAATCTGGACCATGGGATCGCCCTGGAATGATTGGCATGCAGTGCCTCTGCCGGTGAAAATATTTTCGCTGGCAGGGGCTGCAGGATGTTGAGCTAGCCACGCCTACTCCAGCCATGCCCACTTGGCCCGCCAAGGTCAAACACAACCCTGATGCGGCCCTCAATGAAATCTAGTTTGACACTCCTGATGTATTTCTAAACTGGATGGGATGAAGGCCCACCAGAAGAAATTTGGGGATTTTAAGGCTGAATTGGGTTCCCAGCCAACTCAGGGCTGTTTTTTTGCTCTTTAAAGACCTCTCAAGTCCCCAAACAAAAAAAGGGAGGAGAGACTAAAATGTTTGCCTTTATATACTCTGTGGGCTTATTGGGGGTGGTACAAAAAGGGTATTGATGTCCTGAGCTTGCATTTTTTAAGCTACATTTGTCTTTCTTAAATATAGGCTTCCTTACAGCAGGGAAATCAAAGTATAAAGTTTCTGTTCATGTGGAAATTCTTGATCATCATCATTATTTTAGCTATTGTTTACCCCACTGCGGGATGAAGGCCTCTTCCGCATGTTTCCAACCTATGTGATCCTGAGCTCTCTTTTGCCAGTTGGACCCACAATACTTGCTGATGTCATCAATCATCTTAACAGATAACAGATAATCAGAGTTGGAAGAGACCTTGTAGGTCATCTAGTCCAAACCCCCACCCAAGCAGGAGACCCTACACCATTTGTGACAAATGGCAGTCCAATCTCTTCTTGAAAGTCTCAAGTAATCTTCTTTTAGGTCTCTTTCATGGATGCTTTTTATCAAGTGGGATCCATTCTATGACTGCCTTGGTCCACCCGCCATCAGTTCTTCTTCCTGACCAGCCCATTTCCATTCGTTTGATGTTATATACTTCTACTTGTTCTCTAATCCATGTACAGGTCTATCTTGTCTTGTGATCCTGAGCATGTATCTTTCCATGGTTCTTCGTGCCATTCCTAGTTTTTGTATCAATTGTGAGGTTAGTGTCCATACTTCCCTGGCTGGCATATGTTAGAGCAGGTAGGACACCTGATCCAACATTTTTCTTTTCAAGAATAGAGGGAGGTTGTTCTTGAAAATTATGCTTAACTTGCTGAATGCCTGCTAACCACATTTAACACACCATTCAATTTCCTTTATTGTATCACTTTCCATTGAGATCCGTTGGCCAAGGTATACGCAGGGGTATATTACATCTAGTTTTCTCCAGATATAAAAATTTGTCTTTCTTTAGTGAATTTATTAAAAATAACCTGGCTCTTTTTCAGGTTTATTTTTAATCCAAATGGTTCTCCTGCTTTGTGCAGCTCTTATATGTATCTCTGTAGCTCTTCTGAGTCTAATTGACAAAAATATGACCACACTTGAAATACTGCATCCAATTCTGGTCACCATATCACAAAAAATGTTGAGGTATTATTCGGCCTGCAAAGCCTGCAGAGGCTTTTTTCAAGCCTCTGGGAGGCCAAAAAAGGCCTCAAACCGGCCGAAAATCTGCAGGATTTGCAGGATGAATAGGCCCATTTTGTCATTTCCTGTAATACTGGAAATGACAAAACGGGCCTATTATTCGGCCTGCAAAGCCTGCAGAGGCTTTTTTCAAGCCACTGGGAGGCCGAAAAAGCCCAAAAATCAGCCAAAAATCAGCTGTGAGGCACAGTGCAGGTAAGGGGGTGGCAGGGGGTGGTGGCAGGGGAGGGATTGCGTGCATATGCGCAGAGGGTGTGGGGGGGTGCGCATTGCCTTCTGGGTGCTGGCATGCGAGCGCGTGAGTGCTAGCACATGCACAATTTTTGGCACAGGAGCCCAGAAAGGTTAGCCACCACTGTGCTACACCATCATCAATATAGACCTGATTCCTGATTTGGACCATTCATTTCATAGAACATGGAATAATTTAGTTTATTTTTAAATAAAATGAATATTAAAAATTTCATTCCTAATTGCCCATTTTATATCCTTCATAATAAATAGGAATTCATTGATCAATATAAATCTTTAGTATTCCCCTGATTTTCATTGGACATTTGGTTGTACTGACTTCCTTAAAAATCTGAAAAATAATTTGTATGTGTTGGGGTTGCTAAATGCCAATAAATATCAATAGCTTTTAAGAGAAGTTTGGTGTCAGAGAGGCTACGTACACCATGTGTGTTGTGAAAGGCTGAGCATACAAAAAAAATAAAATAAAAGGCACTTGGTGGATGAGAAAATAACACAGCATCAATGGTGGACTGGAATGGATGGGTGGGAGAGCAACATTAAATCGGAAGAGAGCGGAACGCCGAGGAATGGAGAAGGGAACCTAAGACACATATTTTGCTGAGAATAATTTCCTTCATCCTGGCTGCATCACTGAGTGATGAGTCCAATACTCTTGTTGCAAGCTTTAAAAGTAAAAACAACAACAACCCAACTCTTTTCAAATGCAGCATCAGAAACATATCTTATTGATAAATTGTGGGTATTTGCTTAAAAGAAGACAGTCAGTGGTAGATTTCAGGGTATCAACCATGCCATAGATAGAAACGATCTTTCAAATCCAGTCCTTTAAAAATGTATCACAAATTTCATTTATATCTCTGATGGTGATTGCAAGGAAGTTCAATAAAATAGACTAGACTGTAAAATTGCTGAAATATCAAAATAGACACTACTTATAATTTCCGTGCCAATGAGCAGTCCATGAAGCTTAAAACTAACTGTATTTCACTGCGTACTTACTGTAGCCCCAATATATAATTTAACACTTCAAATGCATCTGTGGTTTGTTAACTTGTTCTTACAAGTCCTGAGCCTTATTTTGTCTATGCATGCACCTTATTTAGGTGAAAAGAATAGAATGGCAATGTAATCTAAATGTTTTCAAATAAAAATTACTACTTTTCTACATGTCTGATTAGACGTCCTTTAAAACTTGCACCAGATATCATACTTTTCTTCATAATTTGAATGAAGATTACTAAAAAGTAGATCCTATCTACTTTACATGAACATTCATTTATACTAAAGAAGATAATTCCATTGCCCTAATACAATTCTGACACAAATCAATGTTATTAGAGCAATGACAGTGCTTAGTCATTTTGCAATCACAGCTTGAAAAGGTATAAGCCATCGTAGCTACACAGGATCCAGTTCCTCACCCTTCACATAGATAAATTCAAGGTGATTAGATTCAAGGTGTTAGTGGTCATCTTTAAAGCGCTCCATGGCTTGGGACCTGGGTACTTACGGGACCGCCTACTGCCACCATCGTCCTCCCATCGGCCAATGCGCTCACATAGGGCGGGCCTCCTCGGGGTGCCGCCGGCTGGACGGCTGGCCACCCTGAGGGTCCGGGCCTTCTCTCTGGGAGCACCCTCTCTCTGGAACAAATTACCCCCGGAGATGAGGACCATCCCTGACCTATTAACCTTCCGGTGCGCGTTAAAGACCTACTTATTCCATCAAGCCGGTCTGGCCTAGAGTTATGTGTAGGGTTTTTAATTTGACCTTAATGGTTTTTAGTTTTTAATCCTTTGATAAATTTTTTAATTTTTCCAGCCAATTATTTAATTCTTTTAAATTCATTTTAAGCATTGTATTTGTATTTATATGTGTATTTTATTCGGCTGTACACCGCCCCGAGTCACGCTGGGAGAAGGGGCGGTATATAAGATTAAATAAAGATAAAGATAAATCTGGAACACTGTCACGCAGGTAACATAGTTCAAGACAAAACTGAAACTTCAGACTAATAGATGATAAAGTGAATCCACAGAAAAATTAAGAGAGATTTAGTGAGATGAGAAATATACTGCAACATGCTCAGCAAAACAAGCAAGGCAACTCAGAGGTATTGGTCACTTGGAATTATGGGAAGCATTATTGGAGAAAAATATATTCTCCAAAGATGGAAACAAATCTCCCCTAAAGAGGTTAAAAAGGTTAATAGACTTAAGTATTGATACGGATGTGCTAATTAACAATAGATACATGCATCATTTTAAAAGTATGATACTTTTAAACAGAAATACAACTCCACCATCATAAATAGATTATCTGGTTTCCTACTATATTTTCTCTGAAGGTCTTAAACAATGTTGGATTATCTCAAATTTCTGTTCTCCTTTCTTTTCAGCTTGGCTGAGACTTTTTTTTAAAATCTGCCTTTTAATAGGGGATCATTGGAAGAATTGTAAGAAAAAGGCAAGAGATAGATAGGAGTAGAGGAATTAAGTAAAACTGAGAAGAAAGAGAACCTGGAAAAATACTTTGAAAAGAGAGAACAAACAAGAGAACAAATCTCCTCTCGGGCATGTTTTTGTCTTCCTTTTCAAAGTTCTCATTTACATCCTTAGGTCTGCATCTCTTAGAACAGGGATCTCCAAATTGGGTGACTTTAAGACTTGTGGATTTCAACTCCCAGAATTCTGGGAATTGAAGTCCACAAGTCTTGAAGTCGCCAAGTTTGAGGACCCCTGCCTTAGAAAGTATCCACTACAACTGGATAAGCAGATAAAGAAAATTACACCCACTAGACTTAAATCAACGATGGTAATGAATTTGACACAGATATAACACATTTTGAAAATTGTTACAATAGGTTATCTGTTTCTTTGCATATTTCTTTTGTACGATGGAATGTAATAGCCTTTGACTACCCAGAAAAGCTGCACTGGATTACTCTTATTCAAATTCAGTGATGACAGAGACAAGTTTTTTTTTTAATTTTCATTTCCATAGCATAGACCGTTCTCATATCTTGGGACAGATTTGTCTTACACTTCCACCCATCCCGTCCATATGTCCCTAATGCAGTGCTCTCTGGAGTGTCAAAAAAACATTCAGGGCTGATTACATCAAACTCCTAAGCCATTTCCATGTGATAGAAGCCCTACAGAGTTTCAAAAATGTTGCGTGCCAAAGTACATTTTTTGCAATAGGAAACAACTACAATAAAACTATTAGGATTAATTGGTCACCCTCCATTTTTACTGAGCTCCGCTGATCTGTAATTTTAAATCTTAATAAGCACTGATATATTGATATAATAAAAGTATGGAACATTCTTTCACAGCTACATCATACAACAACCCAGAAAACCAAGAATATACTATTAGATTAGTAAGCTAAATACAAATAAAATAGATCATCCACTATTCATTGATTTTTCTTAGCAAAGTTTTTTAGAAGTAGCCTGCCACTTTCTTCTTCCTAGGATTGACACAAAAAGACTGACCCCAGCTGGTTTGTGGCCTGAAGTAGGACTACAACTCACAGCCTCCTGCTTTCTCGTTTGTTGCCTTTAACCGCCACACCAAATTGGTTCTCATTGTTACTATTGAAGACATGAGGCACTTCAAGCAGGATAGTCTCTGCATATACTGTATGCTGACATAGATCAGAAGATCAAGATTATAACCTCTGAGATCAATCTAGCTAATGCAGGAAGAGAAACTAATAAACGGCAGATTGGACTGTACACCAACATGATTCCGACTTTATCCTGAGCGCCCACCTTCAGATGCATACAATCAAACGGGTGAGTAAATATGCATTAAATAATACGGATCAAATAATTCAATAATTATTAAATAATACAGTCATTAAAAATAATGCATTAAATTAAATAATTAAATTAAATAATGCATTAAATAATTCAATCAAGGCTATGGTTTTCCCAGTTGCAATTATGGCTGTGAAAGTTGGACCATAAGAAAGGCTGAGCGCCAAAGAATTTAGGCCTTTGAACTCTGGTGCTAGAGAAGACTCCTGCGAGTCCCTTGGACTACAAGGTGATCAAACTGGTCAATCCTAGAAGAGATCAATCCTGACTGCTCTTTAGAAGGCCAGATCCTGAAGATGAAACTCTTGGCCATCTAATGAGAAGGACTCCCTGAAGAAGAGTCTAATGCTGAGAACGGTTGAGGGTGAAAGAAGGGGACAACAGACAATAAGGTACCTGGATGGAGTCACTGAAGCAGTCGGTGTGAGCTTAAATGGACTCCAGAAGATGGTAGACCACAGGAAGGCCTGGAGGAACCCATGGGGTCGCAATGAATCGGACACAACTTCACAATTAACAACAAAAAATACAGATCTGCATTCCATCCCAAGTATTAACAAGGTGATAGTCACAACCATGCAATCAAAACCTGGGGTTTGCTGTGCAGAGCTTTTATCACTTGGTTGTAGCCATCACTTTGAATTCTTTAGCCCCTCCCTTTGGATACCCCAGAAAGTAATATATAAACACTTTTACTAAATTTTATTTTACTTTACTTTATTGATTAGCCCTTGGGTCATATCAAAATGCAGAGTTCCAGACACAAATTATTACTAAAATCTGCTAAAATACAATTTGAAATTGGAATCAAATACGATTTAAAATGAAAATGCAATACAATACAGTTTAAAATGAAATTGGAATAAAATACAGTAATTGAATATATATAGATAAGTAAAATATGATAAAATTGTATTTTGGTATCACCCATACAATCTACCTCAATCAGTCCCATATATGCCGATTTCATTCAAACCATTTTACTTAAGTACTGTGCTGTGTTAAATGTTATTTTCAGATTCTGGCCGCGCACAAGGTAAGTCACTTTTATTAAACGATTTATCAGTCTCCATACTACAAACCAGATCAGCATATGTACTGATTCATAATCAGGTCCTGGGTGACCACTTTGCCATTAATTGATTTGGCACTGAAGTACCATCATGATTTAAGTTAGCTGAATTGGGAAAATATGAAATGGCCTTTCTCTATAACATATTCCATCTTGATTATCATAACCCCCAATTCATAACCAGACTGCATTTTGACATCTGCTAATTAGATACATAATTAATGGATAATAGATTCAATTAAACATGTATTTTGAAACCATGAACTTCTTGCGTATGCCTTGAAATTCACTAGATGGAGCTCTAAGGTATCAGGGAATCTTCCCAAGGGACTAGGCTGAACATTTTCAGTGTGGTAAATCAGCCATAATCTCACAAATATTTCTTTGTGCATTTTTGCACCAATGTAAAAAATAATGCAGAATAGAAAACATTTGAAAAGAAATAAAATAAAAATGTATTCTTGTGTCACCAAGGAGAGGTTGAAGCATTTGGAAAAGTGTCTTGAGTTATAGGCAGAAATATAAATTAAGACAAGAAACGAAAAATAAACAGTATATACGTCTCTAACATATTCAATTTACTTGGAAACTCTCAATTTAATACAAGTACTCTTAAAACATTTTTTTCAAGGCATCCATGTATCAGAAGGTCATTTTATTCTATTTTGCCTATCCCAGCTTCTTTCTATTTGTTTTTAAATTCCCAGCATATTTCTAAAAATAATGTAGGTATACATTCCAGTATAGAAAATGCCAAAAAGGGGGAAAAGAATGAAAAGCAATAGAATGTCTGTCCATTTTGATAGCATTTGGACCCAGGGCTATTTAAAAGATAAGCGCTTGTGTTTGAAGTCTCTCTCTCCTTTACTTGACACAGAATTATTTTATTGATCAATGAAACTTGGCAATTTGGTATAGTCTTATTAAAATTAGTAAGAATAGCTTATTAACATGGAAGGAAATTTAAAATATGCCCCCCCCTTCCTTTTAGCTCTCTCCAAATGTTATGGAAATCTAGTGGCTGGTATTAATGGTAATGACCCAAAGCAAGTGGAAAAGGCAGCAGCTCCAGCTTAGATGAGCCTGAAGGCAAAGCAAAAAAAAAGAATAGAAAAAGTTTTCTTTTAGTCTGCGCCATGAGGGGGGAAGGGGAATCCCTCTTAGTGTTGTCAAGGAGATTTGCTGTTGAGTTTCTGGACTGTGCGGCTTCAAAGCTCTTTTGCCTTTAGCCTGTAGCCTGAGAGGAGCATTTATTTTATTTTATTTTACAAAACAGGCTGTCACTGAAACTTAAGGGGGGGGGGGGGCAGAAGTTGAAGAGCCCCTGAAAATAGGAGTGGTCCCACTCTAAATCCTGTAGAAAAAGACCAACTGGATCTGAATAAAAGTCCTTGATGTGACATTTAGCCTATAAAAACCAAGGGGAACGAACATGGTCCGATTGTGGGAATCCGCTTCAAAAGAACAAGGCAGGCAGGCACCTCTGGAGTCGGGAGAGGATGGGAGCTCGGCTTGTTTGGTTAGGAAAAACGCTCTTTCCCTTCCAGCTTATGAGAGACTTTCTACAACTCCCCAAAGCCTTTCCCACACAAGGGGCGCCCACTTTTGCTACTTCTGATCCTTCAGCCACACCCGGCTTTGGTGTGTGTGTGTGTTTTCTGTGCCAGGAAAAGCATCTTTTCTTGATGTCAAAAATCACACACACACAAAAAGGGCTATACCGCATATTATACTATATATGCACATACTTATATTTATAGTATACTATACTGTATACCATACTTCCGCAACAGAGTTGTCAATGCCTGGAATACACTACCTGACTGCTTTCTTCCCCAAATCCCCAAACCCTTTAACCTCAGACTGTCTACTGTTGACCTCACCTCATTCCTAAGAGGTCTGTAAGGGGTGTCCATAAGCGCACCAACGTGCCCACCGTCCCTGTCCTAACGTACCTTTTTTACTCATATCCATTTCTTGTATTAATAATCATGTTGATTCTTATATCTGTTATTTAATACGTATTTGACTAAATAAATAAATACTGAACAAGACTTGGGCAAACCTCGGTGGCAGGAACGGGTAATTCTCAAAAGCCAGGAACTGGCTTACTTTTATTATGCGCTCATTTGGGTTGTCCAGGGAGGAGAGAGAGAGAGAGAGAGAGACAAACACCTCATCACCTCCTAAAGGGTGTGCCTGTGTGTACAGCTCCAACTGCATGGTCACAGCCGCCATGTTGACTTTTATGACCTCTTCCCCCCAAAATTCCCCCCAAAATCCCTTGCAACCAGAATAACAACCGAAAGTAAAGGACCTTGCTGAGGCTAGTCCTCCCTGAGCATGGCTTGCAGGGAAGCTTCATGCTGCATTCAGAACTTCTCCTCCCCTATCCCCTCTTTCTTGTGGGGGAATTGGCATTATTTCTTTTAAACATGAGTTGGGGAAGAAACGGGACACCTTCCTCCTAACCTAATGACTAAGTCCGAGGAAGAGCTAATTGTTTGCCCCTCAGTCTGTGGCATGCAAAGGATCTGCATCCCTCCTCTTCCCTCAAACCCCACCACCCCATCCCACTCCAAACAGTGGGGTGCATCTATCTGCGACTAAAGCTCTCAAACCTTGCAGGTCTCCCCCTTCTCTCTCTCTTTTTTTGCATTTCCCCCCCCCCACTTTTCCCGGGTGCGCGCAACATCCCGTCCCGCCGCGTCCCTCGGGCCTCCGAACCGAGGGAGAGGAGACCCAGACAGCGGCCGGCCGCCCCTCCCCCTCCGCCCTCCCCTCCTCTCCTCCTGAGAGGAGCGATTGGCATTCCGCCCCTTCGGTCCCGCCCACCGGGCCGTCCCATCTGCGAATCAGCGGGATGCTGTCAGCGCGTCAGTTGTCTGTGGCTGCCCTCTGCCAGCCCGGAGCGCGTCTCCCCTTTAAGCGAAGCAGCAAAAAAAAAAAAAAGCCCGCAAGGTTGCGCGGAATCCGATTCGGAGCATGGGGACTGGGGACTTTGCGCGGCTTTGCTTGTGTTTGGCTCTGGCGATCCTCCACCTTGACAGGTTTGCCGGCGGCAACGGGGTGCCAGGTAAAAAGCAAGCGAGCCCACGGGGCTGTCCAGAGCTCGTTTTCCTTCTCTCCCCTTCTTCCCTCCCGAGCACTAGCCCTGGCTTGTCCTGGGAGTCTGGAGCTTGCCTTTTCTGATCCCGGCTGTCTCTCTCTCTGGATGCCACCAAAGGACGATAGGGGCTTAGTTTTCCGGGGGAAGGAGGGTGCAAGGGAGGGTTGAAAAAGTTACGTCGAGCCTTTCCAGTCTTGTTATTACTATTACTACTACTTTTACTATTACTATTATTGCTATTACATTATTATTATTATTATTATTATTATTATTATTATTATTATTATTATTATTATTATTATTATTATTATCTTTAGTGAGGTTCACAGCCTTTCAACAGCTTGAGTCCTAACCAAGGACATTATTATTATTACTTTCTTCTTCTTCTTCTTCTTCTTCTTCTTCTTCTCCTCCTCCTCCTCCTCCTCCTCCTCATTATTATTATTATTATTATTATTATTATTATTATTATTATTATTATTATTATTATTATTATTATTATTATTATTATTATTATTTTGCGGATTTGGGGTCTCTGTCCCTGAAAAGCCTGAAAAAGTTCCTTTTTTAGATGCTTTCAAGAAGAGAAAAAGGCGACCCTTAGGATGAAATGGTGTTTAGGGCAACCTGTCTAGACAGAAAAGTATAGGAGCTACCCTGCATCAATACTAGCCATTAATTACAGAGTGTGTTAACTTCCATTTATGTTCTGGTTCCCAGCCAGTTTCCCCCTTTTAATCCAACTTTCACAGGATTTCCGTGTTACTTTTAAGATATTATATGCTTAAAGATATAAGTTACCTCTTTGATTTTGAGTCTGGCAGTTCTAACTGTTACAGGGGATGTGAGAAGCGATGGTAATGACAGACTTGATTCCCTGCCTTCTTGTTTTGGAAGATGCTGGTAGTTTATTCAGTCTGTATCTGGGTTTGGGCTGGAGAGGAAATGCCCTTCCCTTTCCAAGCAAAATATTGAGCGATCTGTCCACGCATGTGAGGTTTTAATCCATTTATTTTGATGTAGAAATATGTGCAAAGTGATTTGAAAAGACAAGCCACCATTACCTCAAATCTTTCTAGTGAATTATATCCCTGGATGGTGACTTTGAAACGAAAAGAAATAATATTATTGAAAGCTGCTTCTCTATCACGAAAGAGACTGGTTTCTGTTTGATCCATGGGGCTGGACTTGACTTTTGTTCAATTAGTCCCTGCTGAAGAGGGCAAATTTACCCCCTTTTCTGCACCAAAATGAGAAAACTTCAATTATCTGACTTCCAATATAGCTTAACCAAGATAGGTCTACTCCATCTTTTAATAATTCTCATTCATTCATGTTCTGAATAGTAAACTTTTTCAAGATATGATACCATAATGTGCTTTTGAATTTACTTTGGGGAGATTCACCAAGTATCTCAGCTATCAGAAGATTGGCAAAAATCAACAAAAATGTATTTGTCTCTTATTCTAAAGAAAAGTAGGTAATTTTCCTAGAAACAAGTAGAATGGTTTGGCATGTTCCAGCTGACACTGGGCATTTCCATATGTGACATGCAGATATCCTTTGGTTGTTGTGAAATGGTCCATTAAGGAAGGTTTTCTCAAAGGTGTGCAGAACGTGACCAAAAATCAAGATGGTGGCTACAACGGTATGATAAAATCTCCACAGGCACAAAATGGGCAAAATTTCAATGGCACTGTTGCAGCCACCATCTTGAGTATTTTCACCCTTGGGTCCAGCTGTCACTTCTGCTATTTGTGATGGGAACAGAGGTCCTTTTGAGTCAAAAATATGAAATTTAGGCAGTTGAGACAAAAAAAAACTTACTATGGATCTCCTACCTGAGGACTGACTAGAGAGTGACCTCTCCCTCCCCCCTCCCTCTCCCCCCCTCCTTCAAATCCCCAAACAAATTTACTCCTCTTTGTGGAAACAAGTAAAATAAATAAAAGAAAAGAAAAGAGATAGTGCTATTCCACATCCCCACACACAAACATTTTGATAGAAGAGGACAAACTCTATTCTCCCAAATACTTTGCTTTGGGCAAAGCAAAGTATTGTCTCTTTATATGTCTGTGCTAATAATCTAAGGTTCTCAAGACAGTTTACTGAAATAACTCTTCCCCTCCTCCCCGTACCTCATATCTTTCCGTTTGCAAAATCTCTGAGGTGCAGCAACAATATCTGGTTATTATTGCTGCCCCTTCACAGCTGCTCCCCCTCTCTCTTCCTTGATGCTTGAAGGAGCCTTGTGTTTTCATTGGGGCATTTCTGAAATAATGAGTGTGAGGCTTTCAGGCTAACAATCAAAGTAGTTTTCATTCTGGGGCATATTTTCTTGAGGTCTTTACATTTAAGTGGCATAAAATAAATCTACCCAAGGGTGGTGCAGGTGTGTTGCATCCCCTTCTCTTTCCCTCCTCTTGTCAAGTCCATAAATAGCATTAATCAAAGTCCTACTTTTTGTTAGCCAATTGCTAGACGTATTATTATTCATGGTTTCTATGAGTCCCAGATGGGCTGCTGGTATTAAGTTTTAGAACAAAATGGCTTAAGGCTCTTCTGGCTGGGAGGCAAAATTAGCCGATTGACATTTTGGCCACGATCAATAGATGTTTGCCACTTTCTTCCCTAAACACCAAACTGATTCCCATGGAAAATGTTCTTCCAGAAGACCAGATGCTTCTAGCAGTGATTGGCTTTCTCTGAACAAGCTTTTTTTTTCTTTTACAAAAATCAATGTTACAAACCCAAAAAGAAAATTGATGACTTTTCTTTTAGTTCTTTATTGGGTATTGAATATGTGGACCTTCATCATTTTTTCTACACAATATGGGCTTTTTAAAATGAAGTGGTTTTTTTTCCGACACGAACAATCATTTTTCCTGTTGAAAGTAAGGGCTAATGTAAGGTTAATGTAAAATTATCCATCTGTTTTTAACACCTAATGGTGAAAAATATTCAGAAGGGTTATTAGTTTAACAAGTAATAGTGCTTTTTAGTGTTGAGATATTTTACTAAGAAAACTATGCAGATATGTCCATGAAATTATTAAAAGGTTAATTTGACTTCCTTGATTTTTAAAACATTTTCTAGTCCCCAAACAACACACAATATACTATAGAGATATGTAGTGCTTTGAATTATATTAAAAAGATATACTTTACAGTATGTAGACATGTAGATGTAGCCCTTGTCTGTATTTCTTTAAAATTGCTGTATTTTTCCTGAAAGTACATAGCTCTCTTCAACAGCTGTCTTATGGGCTTGGGAAACTCATGGTTTTGGAATAAAATACAAAGTCTTGCATAACACTGCTCCATTATGTTGCATGATGTCAACTAGGATTGACATTGGGTCATTTTGAAGAGTCGTACCAGGGCTAACATTATTTAAATGTCTTTGAATATTAGTAGCTCCGCTTGGTAGTTACATCGTTGGTTGAGCTCCAAGCTTGGCGATTTGGTTGCAAATGTTTCATCCCCATTCCAGGAGACATGTTCAGTGCACTTTGGATTGTGCTTGTCTGGGGGGGAGCACTGGCCTTTAAATATCTTTCTGAATCCTAGTCTGACGACATCATCAGAAGACATCCTAACAACAACACCAGCACTAATTTGCATAACACAGATGGTACTTAAAACCAAAGACTATGACTCAGCAACTACAGCCAGCCAATCACACAACCCAAAATCAGACCAGGACTCAAGAAAGGTATTTAAAGGCCAGTGCTCCCACAGAAAAAGCACAATCCAAAGCGCACTGAAGATGTGTCGTTGAATGGGGACGAAACGTTTGCAACCTAATCTCCGAGCTCGGAGCTCAAACCAACAACATAACTTAACATTATTTAGTTAGGGCATTTCATTCCTTTTAATCTGGCAGAATGATGGATCATAATGCAAAGCAAGATGATTTGATAGCCTAATGTTTAAAAGCTGTCATCTTGAAATACTTTGTGTGTGTGGGAGGGGAAGATAACATTGGAAGGATGAAGCAGTGAAGAGATTTTAGAGGACTCTCTTTTATCTTGCTGTGTGAATGATATGGCAATCACTAAATTCAATATAAATAAACAAAAAAATAGTCAAGCAAATAAATAAATTCTCTAGTATAGCTTCAGAAGATAAGCCTGACCTAATACATTATTATTTGATAATTTAAAAAAAAAGCCCAAAGATTATATGGAAGCCACACATCAAACATTTCTCATTATCCATAAAAACAAGGGGGAAAATGAGTTTCTTTGATTAATGATAGAAAGAAGATTCAAGGATCACTCCCACCGTAACATTTAAACTTAAAGAACTTCAAATAGAAGGGCTGCAAAAGTCCGTCAGCAATTCCAGTGCCAGTAAGATAAGATTTTAGTTATTTTAATAACTAAGGGCAGGACAAGAAACAATGGATGAAAACTTCTCAAAGAGAGAAGCAACCTGGAATGAAGGAGAAACATCCTAACAGTGAGGACAATTAACCAGTGGAACAGCTCGTCTATAGAAGTTGTGGGTGCTTCATCACTGGAGGTTCTTAAGAAGAGACTGGATAGCTACTTGTCTGAAATGGTACAGGGTCTCCTGCTTGAGTAAGGGGTTGGACTAGATGAGCTCCAAGGTCCCTTCCAGTTCTATTTTGATCAATTGATAGTTGTTTAGAGAAAGAGCTGATTCAGTGACTGAGTTCACAAATTGCACTTAGCCATGATTTGGTTGGTACCTTTTTTCATGAACACTGGGTGGGTTTGCACAAGTAAAGCTATTACATTTATGTAATAACTGTGGTTTCAAGCTTCAGTAACTCTTGCTGAGTTTGCAGAACATGATAAGCTGAAATTGCATTATTATGGCATACAGTGATTCTTCCAGCATGGTGTGTGTGTGTTAGTTTATTCTGGGCATCACTTCTATATTCTTCATTCTAGTCTTTATTATAACAATACCAGCATTCTCATTGTTCTTTTAAAGTTATCAGAATTACCAGCATAGAGTTTAATTGTGAACGATATCACAAGTCTTTAGAAAAGACCTGTAGTTCTTCTGGAAATGATATTGCCTAGGGACAAAAGAGATAGGGCAGAAATATCATGTATGATAACAGACCCATATTTCTCTTGAATGAGATTTTTTCACTGTATAATATAAATTTAGATTTGCTAAGAATATGGAAGGAGAGGAAGAGGAGGTCTTTTTCTGCCACATCTTACTTGGCAGGGAGGGGGGATTAAGGTTAATTTGCTTTCAGGTCAGAGCTCTCCAAGGCCAGTATTGCCTGTAAACCAGGAGCAGTGGTTGTCACTACTTCCATTTTGACTTTCTGCCCGGCCAGGAAACATCTCCCTTTCAGGAAATTGGACACCTTTGGAATTTTGAGTGCATCTTTTGAACTCTTGTCCTAAAATGAGATCTGGGGTGGTTGGAGATAAAATCCACCAGTCTGTTTTGAGCCTAACCGTGATTTCAGAAGTATAAGCTCCATTTAAAGCTAAGTTAGTTTTTTTGTAGTTAAAAGGAACTTTACATGATAGGAAGGGCAAGAAATGTAGAAGAATCACATTAGCATGCTGTCTGCCCTGGGAATGAATAATAAAGAGCAAGAAGCTCAAACAACCCTCTTAGAAAAGTAGGTCTTATTGGGGGAATACCTTCCAACAAAAACAGCTGCAGAAGGGAATAAAAAGTGCATAAAACTGCCTAAAATGTGACAAGTAGCAGAAAAGCAGCATTGTTCTTTAACTGCAATCCCTGTAGCGAAAAAACCAGGTTAATTTATTTATTTATGCTCTGGTTATTGCTTGCAGAGCCCGGAGTTGCTGTGATTGTCGCTCTGCAGAAATCTGGTCTTATGTAACCCCTGGCAATTCAGCTGAATGATCTCTGCTCCTTAAATCTGCATCCATTTAGGAAACCCAGGGAAGATGAACACCACAGGTTCCTTTTACAGACTCTTTTGACCGTATGGCTAGAAAATAGGATTTTCATGTGGTTACAAGTATGTCTGCTGTGCGTTGCCACCTAGATTAAGAACTGTGGCTTTTTGGAGGGCACACAGCTTGAAGCTATTAAAAGTGACTTTCATACAAAGCTATCAGTATGTATATATCTGTATATATTGCTGCTACCTCTTATGAGAAAAGATAAAGTCATTATACCTGTAGACTTCCAGGACTTCTTCCTAGTGTATTCCCGCAAGGTCCGCTTTTTGGATCATTGAACGCCACTTTGTACAATCAGTCTTATTTTTTTCCAGCTTTGGAAACTGCAATTTTCTTGTTGGGTCAGCTGGCATCAGAGAGAGTGACTGGCCCAAAGTCCCCCATATGTTTCTGTGTCAAAGGGAGGATTTTAAGCTGGGTTTCCCCACTCTTAGTTCAGCACTTGAATCACTACACCCCACTGGCCTTCTTGTGGTTGGACACTTACTTTCAAATATAAAATTTGCTGAAAGAGAATTACATTAGATGGTGCTTCCTGCATTTGCTTCTCCCAAAATATACTGTTTGAGAAATAGCAATAGCACCTAGACTTATATACCGCTTTATAGTGCTTTACAACCCTCTCTAAGTGGTTTACAGAGTCACCCCCAACAATTTGGATCCTAATTTTACTCACCTTGGAAGGACGGAAGGCTAAGTCAACCTTGAGCCTGGTGAGATTTGAACTGCCAAATTGCAGGCAGCCAGCAGTCAGTAGAAATAGCCTGCAGTACTGCATTCCAACCACTGTGCCTCCGTGGCTCATAATTATCTCACTCTTAGCGTCATTTCTAAAGGCCAAACTATTAAAAGGCAGAAGATTTCAGTGTCTCTTGATTGGGAACAAAGGGCAAAGTTTATGCGATGAAGTGCTAGCTGATATTGAGCAAACTACGTAGAGTTGGGCATGATTGATCATGGGAGACCTCTAAGACAGCGGCGCCCAACCTTTTGGGCACCAGAGACCAGTTCCGTGGAGAGAGATTTTTCCACGGACTTGAGGGAGTGTGATTTCACATGCTGCCTGCATCCCGCGAATGGGGCTTTGCTTGTTTGCACGGCCCGGTTTCTGGTATGCCATGGACCAGTTCCGGTCTGCAGATTGGGGGGTTAGGAACCCTGCTCCAAGATATCCAAAGGCTGTAGGTTAGGCCATGAAGTAACATCTTGGAGGTTAAATAATGATTGCTAGAAAATTAAACAGTCTTCTCTTTGGGGTATCCAGAAGTGGTGATGAGAGTGTGATCAAAACTCTGTCTTTTGTGTGTGTGTGTGTGTGTGTGTGTGTGTGTGTGTGTGTGTGTGTGTGTGTTGGGTTGCATTGTGCCATCATTTGGACTTTTTATCACACCTTTGTTTCAGTCTGTCTGTATAGCTCTGGGAGCTGGATTGAGATGTCTAGTTGAGGGACATATTTGGGATGTCTTTCCTAAATCAAGGAGCTTTGTGTCGTAGCTATGGAAAATAGCAATAGCACTTAAGACTTGTATACTGCTTTACAGTGCTTTGTACCCCTCTCTAAGTAGTTTACAGAGTCACCTATTGCCCCCAACAATTTGGGTCCTAATTTTACCGACCTTGGAAGGATGGAAGGCTGAGTCAACCTTGAGCCTGGTGAGATTTGAACTGCCAAATTGCAGGCAGCTGGCAGTCAGCAGAAGTAGCCTGCAGTACTGCACTCTAACCACTGTGCCACTGTGGCTCAAGATCCACTGCAATGATTAGGGTAGATTTGGTTTGGCTGGGATGATCCTTGCTCAGTTGAGTGGTTTCACTAGATCTCCTCAAGGTTGTCATAAAATCACTTGCTATGTTGTACTTTCTTTTAAAAAAATGTTTTGTTGCACAGATGCTGATGAATGTACAGAAGGGACAGATGACTGCCACATTGATGCAATTTGTCAGAACACACCTAAATCATTCAAATGCATTTGCAAGCCAGGTTATAAGGGAGAAGGAAAACAGTGTGAAGGTAAGATTAGAGGCTCTTCTATTTTGGCCTATATATCTCCTCTGAAATGATGCTGGCTGAAGCCAGCTAACCTCTGTTTAATCTCAGTTTGTGGCAGTTTATTAGGAAGAGTGTCCTACTGCTCCTGATCGTTGTTGAGCACAAACTTTACTGCCCACTTTCGGTGAGCTACTTCTTGAAAACTGAGCTTGCTTTAATTCAGGAAGGAAAATTTAGAGATTCTTTTTTTATTTAAGCATGACTTCCTGGTGCCTGCTGTGGCTCTCTATACCATATTTTGGGCTGTGTTTGGGGTCATTTGAACCTCAAAATAGCGAAAGGGAAAGAAGTCTGTGGATTAAGTGCCTTTTCTAAATATGTCTTGCTCTTGTTTTGAAACTGTATTTGGAATGGGCTGCAAATGTTTTTCCTGATGCCCTTTTGGTCTCCCTGTGATAGCAAAGGTTCCGCAGACATTGTAGAAGAGCCGTGTTAGTTTGTGGTAGCTAAAAATCAGAAGAGGTGACTCATGAAAGCCTAGGCTTTTTAATAATATTCCTTGGGTTGTAATTGCTAAGTGAGGCGGGCATAAAGCCTAACATCGCGAGCCTGCATCAATTAGCAACATCAATCCCAGCAGTTCCAGCTATTGTCATAACCCCAGTACCATGCATGTTACTAAGTGGGAAGAGGTAGGAGTCCTAGGCAAGCAGACTGGTGGGTGAGACTTGCGAGTAGGAGGTGCTATGAAGCACAGGCTGTGTGTGGATGCAGTGGGACAGGTTGGCAAAAAAAAGGTAGCAGGAGTGACTCCTTCCCATTGATTTGCTTGGGGGAAACTGGCAGAGAACGTTGCAAAAGGGGATCATGTATATATGGGATACTACAACCATTGTAAGGTGCCAAGTGCCTGAATTGCGATCATGCGATTGCAGGGATGCTGTGGTGGCCACCACTTTGTGAACTGGATTTATGTCCCTCGTGTTTAGTGCTGTCATAACTCTTCAATCAGATTAGAACTGGAAGGGACCTTGGAGGTCTTCTAGTCCAACCCCCTGCTCAATTAGGAGACCCTATATCATTTCAGGCAGGTAGCTATGCAAACTTTTATTAAAAACCTCCTGTGTTGAAACTCCCACAACTTCTGAAGGCAAGCTGCTCCACTGGTTAATTGTCCTCATTGTTAGGTATTTTCTCCTTAATTCCAGGTTGCTTCTCTCCTTGATTAGTTTCCATCCCTTTTTTCTTGTCTTGCCTTTTGGTGCATTGGAAAATAAATTGACACCCTCCTCTTTGTGGCAGCCCCTCAGATACTGAAATACTGCTATCATGTCATCCTTAGTCCTTCTTTTCTCTAAACTGGGCATACCCAATTCCTGCAACCATTCTTCATATGTTTTTGTTTCTATCTTAGTTACTCTGAACTCTGAACCACTTGATTGTAATCCAAGGACCCCCCCCCCGTAAACAAGGAAATAATTACTTACATTAAAAATGTAATAAAGTGGCTTAGAAAAGATGCTACCAAACTTTGTGATCTCCTTTTAAATAATTTCATTTACTTTATGTTTTATTTGCTTATTCACATTTTTGAACTGACCATTGGAGCAAATGTGGAGTATATATATTGTGCAAGAGTAAAAATAATGTTGGTTTCTCTAAGCAAATTTGTGTACTATACCATTGGATTTTTATAACCTCTGAGCACATATGAACAAATTAAAAGTGCTGGTCCTTAAACATATCTCCAGGGAACCAAGTTTCTTACAGTCCTTCACTGTAGATTTGTTTTTTTTTCTCTTACTCTGCTTCCTATTCTTAAATTAACCATGTGAGGTGATTTGTTTTTGTTTTTTTAATCTTTTCATTTAGAGTTAAAAATATTTATAAGAAAGGCTTTACTTCTATAGAAGACATGTATATTTTGTTTAGCAAAATCCCTCATCACTGTATCTTGCTGACTAGAAACACAAGTTTAACCTGGAAACAAAATGGCCAGAACACATGCTCTTCAGTAGCAACACCCAGATAAGCAGGGTTTAACACCAGACAAACAATTAAGCAGACGAAAAAGACGTCTTGAGGGCATTTGGAGGGCGAGCCGTTCTGAGTCTGACCGAACACAGGTGAGATCTCATATTAAGACTTACCTTGTGGCGATAGGGGCGGCGAAATCTTCATATTTCTCCGCCCTTATTGCATCAGCTGAAAATCGGCCTGCCGCCCTGTTTAGAGTGACCCGCTCTCTACTTGAACCGAGAGCGCGGGATGACCTCTTGCAGGGTAGAGCAGAGGAGTTTTCCCGATTTCTGCATGATAAAATCGCTCAGATTCGGGAAGGGCTCGACTCCAATTGGGTGGTCCCGGGGGAGGTGTCCGGGGCAGGTCTTGAGAGTGTTATCTGGGGGGAGTTCGATCCTGTGACCGCTGAGGGTGTGGACAGGTTGCTGGGGGGTCTGAATGCCACCACCTGTTTATTGGACCCGTGTCCTTCCTGGTTGGTTTCGGCCGCCAGGGAGACGACACGAGGCTGGCTCCAGGGGATTGTCAACGCTTCTTTGAGAGAGGGGGTGCTCCCTACCGCCCTGAAGGCGGCGGTGGTGCGCCCCCTCCTCAAGAAGCCTTCCCTGGACCCAGCTATTTTAAACAACTATCGTCCAGTCTCCAACCTTCCCTTCGTGGCGAAGGTTGTTGAGAGTGTGGTGGCACGTCAGCTCCCCCAGTACCTGGAGGAAGCAACTTACCTCGATCCGTTCCAATCGGGCTTCAGGCCTGGACATAGCACTGAGACGGCATTGGTCGCGTTGGTTGATGATCTCTGGAGGGCTCGTGACAGAGGGTTCTCCTCTGTCCTGGTCCTATTAGATCTCTCGGCGGCTTTCGATACTATCGACCATAGTATCTTATTGCGACGGTTGGAGGGGTTGGGGATTGGTGGAACCGTCCTCCGATGGTTCTCCTCCTTCCTCTCTGACCGTTCGCAATTCGTGTTGGCGGGGGGGGAGAGGTCCACCTCTAGGCCCCTGGTTTGTGGGGTGCCTCAGGGGTCGGTCCTTTCTCCCCTCCTGTTCAACATTTACATGAAGCCGCTGGGCGAGATCATCCGTGGTCTTGGAGTGAGGTGTCATCTGTATGCAGATGACACCCAGCTGTACATCTCCACTCCGGACCACCCCAACGATGCTGTGGGGACTATGTCTAGGTGCCTGGAGGCCGTGCGGGACTGGATGGGCGGGAACAGGCTT
Source organism: Bungarus multicinctus (assembly GCA_023653725.1). Classification (NCBI taxonomy): domain Eukaryota; kingdom Metazoa; phylum Chordata; class Lepidosauria; order Squamata; family Elapidae; genus Bungarus; species Bungarus multicinctus. Next base: position 18,464,044 of record CM042848.1, on the reverse strand, counting down.
CGGCTCAACCCATCCAAGACCGAGTGGCTGTGGTTTCCGGCGCCCCGATATAGCCAGCTGACACCTTCGCTGGCTATTGGGGGGGAGGTTCTGCCCCCCACAGAGAGGGCTCGCAACCTGGGAGTCCTCCTGGATGTACGGCTGTCGCTTGAACATCACATCGCGGCCGTCTCCAGGGGGGCGTTTCATCAGATCCGTCGGATCTACCGGTTGCGGCCCTTCCTGGATCGGGACGCCTTGCGCACGGTCACTCAGGCCCTTGTCACCTCTCGCCTGGACTATTGTAATGCCCTCTACATGGGGCTCCCTGCGGGGAGCATCCGGAGACTCCAGTTGGTGCAAAATGCAGCCGCGAGGGTGATTATGGGGGCGTCGCGTAGCGCCCATGTGACGCCTCTCCTGCGCGAGCTGCATTGGTTGCCGATGGCTCTCCGGGTTCGCTTTAAGGTTCTAGTTTTGACCTTTAGGGCGACCCATGGCATGGGACCAGGTTACCTTCAGGACCGCATTCTACCAACGTTCTCCAACAGGCCGGTGCGTTCCCACAGGGAGGGTCTGCTCCGGGTGCCGTCGGCCGCTATGTGTCGTCTGGCGGCGCCGAGGGGTAGGGCCTTCTCTGTGGGTGCCCCCGCCCTCTGGAATACTCTGCCACCGGAACTTCGTACCGGCACGGACCTGAGGGCCTTCAGGCGCGCGTTAAAGACCTGGCTCTTTGAGCAGGCCGGCCTGGGCTGAGATAATGATTTTAAATTTGATCTCCATTTTTAATTTTAAATTGGGTTTTAAGGGTGGGGGGGGTTTCCTAATTTTAGTCTGCAGCTAATTCTAATATTTAATTATTTTTTAACTTTTGTATTTGTGGGGTTTTTAGACGAGCTGTTCACCGCCCTGAGTCCCTTGGGAGAAGGGCGGTATATAAATGTAATTAATAAATAAATAAAATAAATAAATAAATAAATAATCAAGGAACTACCAAGGGGAAAATCACTTCCTCACCTGCTCTAGGAGGCAGACTATTGTATATAAACAGGAACAAATCCCACACATAGCACTGATGATGTTACCTAGTTGGGTAAAGAAACATCAGCAAGCAAACAACCAAACTGAAAGAACACTAAGGACAAACATTCACAAATAATGAGTTTGCAGCAGGATGAAATAAGGCAAATTCTTTATTTCAGCGAGTTGGCCGTGGTGAATTGTCCTGCAGCGAGTTGGTTCGCGTGAAATGATTGCGAATCCCTCTCCAGAGAGGTGGGAACAGGGAGCTCAGGGCATTGTGGTACCAGGGCGATAGATGAAGGAATGTCTGGATATACGATGGGAGGCACACTCTTGCCAGTTCAATGTTTGGAAGGGTCCAGCATGCAGAAGTAGCAGTTGATTGAGTGGTCAGTTGGTTCCCACCAAATTCTTGGGATAGCAAACTTCATGGCTCTTTTCTTCCCTGTACCAACCTATAAACATAACAGAATTATATAATTTTAAAAAATGATATTTCATATATTATCTAATATTGTGCAATATATTACCATGGAGCATAAATATATATATTGTAGTGTGTATTTTCCTGGAACACTGAAAACAGTGAAAATTTTCTTAATTGCAATTCTTTTAAACTGTGATAAATCACTGAAATTCCATCTGGCAAACAGCAATTGTTCACTTTACCTTCAAGAGTTTTGTGTTCGCATGTGAAATGAGTGTCCAGGGCTTGTCTTGATCCCAGGCAGACATGCCAAAATACACTTTGTAGGCCTTTCACATCTTAACAGACACTTTCACAGAGTACTTTTTTGCTCTTGTCCTGATAAATTGTCCACACATGTAGCAAATGCATCTGGGTACAAAATACATCTACTGGATGCCATTTAAATCAAATATTGCTATTCACTATTCTCTTACTCAGCAATTAAACAACAGAATGTTGGTTTAAGGCACCTATATTTTTATGGATATTACTGGATAATCCCAGAAAATGCTAGAAAGTTCCAAAGGATTCTAGAAAGTTCTAGAAAATTATGGCCCATTCTAAAAACTTCAGGAGAGTTCCCACAGTTTCAGAATATTCTGGAAGTCTACTCAGCATTGCATGTGAATTAAAAATGTTCTTGAAAAGAGATCGAAGTAAAGTTTTTGTTGAACAATAGCTAGTTTCTATTTATTTTAGGCATAAAGGATTAAAAAAAACACTTTGTATTGAGGAACAAAAACTAAATTGAAATTTGTTATATGGTATTATCTTTTTTCTCTCTGCTTCCCTCTAGTCAACTTTCCAAGCCCTCTGTTATCATTTGTTTATTATCCAAATCAGAAAACCTCACAGGAGGATTTAGACATAGACATAGAACCATAGGGCTGGGAGGGCCCTTGGGATTCTTAAATGTTTAATTTAAGAATTTAATTTCTTTGCACATACATTTTTGCTATCCTTAGAAAGCTAAGCTCTTTCAGAGTCATTTTATCCAATGGGTTAGTACTTGCTAATTCTGTTTGTTTTAAACACATTTCCCAAAACTGAATTTTTACAAACAGGCGATGTCAATTTCATTCACTTTGTGTATTGTTTTAAAGTGTATATGAAAAAAATACAAAATATAAGCAATATGTAGACAGGACTATAGATCAAACAGATTTGTTCAGATAATTTACGTGGCCTAAAATTTCATGCTGAGAAGATACTTAATGAATGTTATATGTATTCACACATGTAAAAAGATAGATGAGTCTTCAATTGTGTAATCATAGCTGCCATCTTGGCTTTTTGACACCCTCTTGTGAAACTCCTACTTGATAGAACAGGAATAAATTGAAATGCCCTTTCAAAAGATTACCCCCATTTCTGACACCAACCTATTTAATTAGACATTAATATATTAAAATCTAATTAAATAGTTTGATGTCAGAAATGGGGGTAATCTTTTGAAAGGGCATTATGTAAATTTATTTTCACACATTTATTTAAATATATTCACACAATGGCTTCTAATCTAGCATAACCCACTGCAGTCATTATCTCTGATCCATCCAGGATCAAATATCCTCAATTGTTTCTTAATGAAAATATTCCTTAGAATTATAACTAGGATCTTTCCATAAAATTGCATTTCATTCCCCAAAATCATAGATCTCAGTTGTAAGTATCTCCACAGACTTTGTTATTCAAGGAATCTTCTTACAAGCTGAATCAAGCATCTCTTGTCAGTTGTCTTCTGGCTGAATATGATAAGTCTATTCCATAATCTCCATTAGTTTGGTTAAGAAAGTCCAGTTCACCACTGATCCATTCTGTCATTTCTAAGCTTTTTAAATTTATGTCCCCTTCGGTTTTCTCCAATGAGCCTGCAATTCTCAAGCAAAGCTCTTTCTATTCTGTCTGCAACAAATTTCAATCCACCCAATTGCAAGTCTGATTTAGATGCTGTTACGTGTATCTGAGCCTCATCCTTATATTGATTTATTTTTTGTTCTTAATTTGTCAAACCTTTTATCTAAATTTTCACTTAGAGCTTTTAAACTGAAAAGGCTTCTAAAAAGGTTTTAACATTTATGTTAATCTGGCTCTTGGTTTTTTTGTATCTTTTTTTGTAGGCATTATAATATATATTTTCATTTTTATTATAGTCTAAATCTTTTTTAGGGACTTGTCAGTCAGAAAGGTTGGCAGTTCGGTGGTTCGAATCCCTAGCGCCACGTAACGGGGTAAGCTCCTGTTACTTGACCCAGCTTCTGCCAACCTAGCAGTTCGAAAGCATGTAAAAATGCAAGTAGAAAAATAGGGACCATTTTGGTGGGAAGGTATAGCGTTCCATGCGCCTTTGGCGTTTAGTCATACTGCCCACATGACCACGGAGACGTCTTCGGACAGCATTGGTTCTTCGGCTTTGTAATGGAGCACTGCCCCCTAGAGCTGGAAACGACTAGCACGTGTGCGCGAGGGGAACCTTTACCTTTACCTTAAATCTCTTTTATGGCTTTTCACAATGAAATGTAGATAATTCCTCTTAAGGACAAAAAAAGTAGATATTCCATAAAAAGATGATTGCAGGAAAAAATTAGATTAATATTTCCCACAATAGAGAATGAGTAGAAGAAAAAAACTTCCCATTTCTTTATGAAGAAAGAAAAAGATAAGAAATATACACAAAAGCAAAACAAAGCAACCTTAAATAACTAGTAAAATACAAAATCCTTGCAGTAGAAATCTGATATGAATGTAAATCAGATCAGATCTCTTTCATTGGCAAGGGGAAAATTTTTACACTATCGACTTCCATGCAGCAAAAGCTAAAGTGTTTCACAACTCCAACATAAATTGGTAAAATGAGGTAAAAATTCACATTTATAATCTAGCAAGGGTATAAAATAAGCCAGAATTCAACCAGACGATTGATAATTAAAGATGTAAAAAAAAAAAAAAATTCAAAAGGTGATGTTAAAACCAAGGTGCGCCTAAACACAAAACGTTTACAGGAAAAGATGGAGACCCAAAACTCCAATTACTCTTAGCAAGAAGAATAAGATTGTCAAGATTTTTCTTCCCAGGCAAGTGCACAGTCATCCAATGGTCATTTTGGGTCATTCCTAGTTGTTGCCATTCAAATCTATGGAGCAAACTGCCAAAGAACTGGTCTTGGGGACAAAATCAGCTGTTTGTTAGCAGGAGAAAAAAAATCACCTCAGGTACCATTTTCGGGAGGAGTCCTGGGGTTGGTTTTTTGACTAAGTGGAGGTTTCCTTTCTAGTTGTTAAGGTGGGTAAGAATGTCCTTCTTGACCCTTTTGTTATGGACAGATGTGTTTCAAAATAGGAAGATGCATAGATAGAGAAAGCCTCATCAAACATGTCAGGTTTACAACCAATTGTTTTCTAATTAATTACTAGTACTTGATTACTTTATTAGGAGATATTCTAAAAGTATACAGGCACACACATCCACTCATGTACATAGAATATGCCTATCAAAAAGGAAGAAAAATACTGGCTGTGACTACGTATATCAGAAATTCCAAAGAATCTGATCTTTTTATACTTTTATGCTTTTTATATTATTCTTTTTATACTTTTTATATAATTCCCTCAATACTGTCAAACTACTTACTAAGTCTGCAGTATTATTACTATTAATCTTTCCATCCTTCCTTTCACCCATCTCCTCCCACTTATGACTGTATGACCTTAACCTTGTTGCTTGTATCCTAACAATTTTTATTGACTGTTTCCTAGTATGATTTGATTGCTTATTGTACTCTATGACTATTATTAAGTGTTGTACCTTATGATTCTTGACTCTTGACGAATGAATCTTTCCTTTTATGTACACTGAGAACATTTGCACCAAGACAAATTCCTTGTGTGCCCAATCACACTTGGCCAATAAAGAATTCTACTCTACTCTACTCTACTCTACTCTACTCTACTCTACTCTACTGTACTCTACTCTACTCTACTTTATTATTTATGTTTATTTATTTATATTTTTAAAAATGCTTTTGTAAAGGGCATCTTTCTTTGATACTCTGTGCTGGGTTAGTCATGATTCTCACAGCAAGTTTTCAAAAGTTTCTCTGGCCGTCTACCTTTCCTGCCTTTTCCTTTTCAAGGGAACACCAGACCGTTATCATATATTTTAGTATTCACATTGGCTACTTATATTTTATATTTGCTTTTTGTTTGATATGATTAACTTGTTATATTCTGTTTCTGTTTTATGCTGTTTTGCTTTCTTACGTATTGTTAAACAAACGTTGGGTACTTTCCTGAACAAACAGATGACATATAATTCAGGTAGGTAGGGAAAGAGAGACAGTGAGACAGACTGACTGACAGACCAGTCAGAAAGACAATATTCATAAATATAATTGTTCAAATATATGTTATGTAAAAAAATTATTCTTCATTCAGTCAAAAACTGTTTATTCTGAATCCTCCAAAACTTGTGATTGATTCAAGCCAAGAAAATGGAGCTGCATATTCTTACCAATATATTTTCAGTTTCTACTTGGGAGAAATTAGATGGGAAAGAATATTTTCCTATTCCAACTCTTTAGAATAACAGAGGAAATATGAATCTACACCATGTAGCTTTTTTATTTTTGCTTAATCATGCTTTAGTAGTCTTGACAAGGAGTCTGCATGGATTCCTGATTTTCTGGCAACTGACATGGGTTTTATATGAGTCTTTATTATTATCATTTCTAGGACAAAACAGAGTAGTGGTAAAACTATATGAGGAAGCAATGACAGCCAGCTAGTTTTAAATGGAGTGTGTGTGTGTGTGTGTGTGTGTGTGTGTGTGTGTGTGTGTGTGTGTGTGTTCAGAATCAGTGTCAGAGCTTTGAAGATCTAGCCGTGATCAGTAGTCTGCAGTTTTCACTAGTAGAGTTGCCCAGCGATAAGTCTACTAGAGATAGATGTGGGAAGATTTTCCTTACCTGGCCACTGTTCTCCCTCCTGATGCTTGTTTGTTGACTGCCTTCTCTCAGTAACTCCTATATTATACAGATAATACTGTAGCTTGGTATTTCTCAACCTTGGCAGCTTCAGATGTGTGGACAGGGGTAGGATTCTACCAGTTAGCACTTATTCGCTAGAACCGGTTGTTAACATTCTAAGCAATTCAGAGAACCGGTTGTTAGAAGAAATTACTGGCCTAATCCTGTAAGGAAGGCAGGAAGGAAACATTCTGGTGTTGCTTACAGAAACTGCCTCTCCATTAACCCTTATTACATTCTTGGCAGGACTAGACTTCCTGTCTCAGGAACCTTTCTGGAGTTTTTTTCCCCTTTCCTTTGCTGGTACTTTGCTTGTATGGAGTGACCATTCAAAGTTACAATGGCACTGAAAAAAGTGACTTATGACCATTTTTCACACTTACAACTGTTGCAGCATCCCCACAGTCATGAGAGGCCAGGAGAGGAGATGCCTGCCTCAATGTGAGTGATATTCAGTTGGCCACACCCAGCCAATAACATGACCACCAAGCCACGCCCACCAACTCAGCCACGCCCACAGAACCGGTTGTTAAAAAAGTGGAATCCCATCCCTGTGTGTGGACTTCACACGCAGCATATCCCAGGCAGCTTTGTATGTGCCTGTGCTTACATAATGCCAGATGACTCAGTTGCAAGATAGCACTGGATCAGATATGGATAGAGTCCAAGAAAGCAGCAGAAAATTGGGTGCCTTGGAGTGCCTTTGTGTGCATTGGAAGTCCCTGGGCTATCACCAGGGCTAACATAAGATTCTGTGGCTGATGTAGTTGGAACTTCAGTATAGATGCTTTGATTCATTTGTTTTTGAAGTTCTTACTTAACTTGCATTTTGTATCATGAACTCCTATGATTTTGGTTTTTATTATCTATATATATAAAAGAGAAATACCACTCATGCATCATCGCAAAGTCTCCAGAACTGTAAAGCCTACAAACTTGAAATTTGGCACATATGTTCCTCTTGGCTTCTAGGTGTTCATTAGGAAAGGATTTTTCAAAATGACCATTAGTATATCATATATTATTATTAACACGCTCTGATGCTAAAGAGTTCTATTCCCCCTCCCCACCTGAAAAGAAATCTGTTCCAAATGCAAAACACAAGCAGATGAGAGGAGTTTCAGTTTCAGTTTTAGTTTCACAGCAGCAACCAACTTTAGTACACAACAGTTGAGCTAAGCCATGCCAAGGCTCCTTGCTGTCTCCTTCTTGCTCACACAGCAAATACTGCTTCAGTTTCCAAACAGCCCTCAACTCTCTCACACACTGACAGTACGCTAGCCAGATGAATACCAATGGATGCTGGTAGGCATTTCCCTTTATTTTCCTCCCCCAAAACTAAGCCCAATGACATAGTTTCGTAGTGAAGCACAGGTATAGAGCTAGTACTTTATAAAGAAACTTGTCTGAATACTGGCTATGAAGAAATACATATTATCCTTCATAACATACTGTATTGCTAATAGTTATATTGTATATTACTGTTATGAATAACATACCCTTATTCATAGAAATAACAATGATAAGAAAAACTTGATGAGCATAATTGGCAAGAGATGAGTCCATCTTGTTTCTCACTTCAGGAAACAGCTGCCCTAATGGTTTCCAGATTGCGAACTGTCCTGCTCCCTTTCTCTTCCAGTCTGACCCAAATTAAATAGATTCTCAACTTAGATGTAGCTAGGGGTGGGATTCAAATTTTTTAACAACCAGTTCTGTGAGTGTGGCTTAGTTGGTGGGCGTGGCTTGGTAGTCATGTGACTGGCTGGGCGTGGCCAACTCAACATCACTCACATCGAGGCACGCATCTCCTCGCCTGGTCTCTCATGACTGTGGGGATGCTGCAACAGTCGTAAGTGTGAAAAATGGTCATGTCACTTTTTTCAGTGCCATTGTAACTTTGAATGGTCACTCCACACAAGCAAAATACCAGCAAAGGAGGGGAAACAAACTTCAGAGAAGTTCCAGAGACAAGTAGTCTAGTCCTGCCAAGAATGTAAATAAGAGTTAACGGAGAGGCAGTTTCTATAAGCAACACCAGAATGTTTCCTTCCTGCCTTCCTTACAGGATTAGGCCAGCAATTTCTTTTAACAACCGGTTCTCCGAACTGCTTAGAAATGTTAACAACCGGTTCTAGAGAATAGGTGTGAACCTGTAGAATCCCACCCCTGGATGTAGCTGCAATTGAAGCCAATCTGAGGTTACCAGTTGCCAAACCTGGAAGATGGGAAGCCCTACAATCCACAGGGGGAAAACAGGAGTATATGCATGGTTTTGTCAAGAAAGCTAAGATGGTAACCACAACAATGCACCTGAGGGTCTGCTATTTTTGAAATGTGCAATGCATATTAAAAAGACAAGAGGTGCCTCAACAATGCCATTGTTGCTGCCATCTGTGACTTTCTTTCACCACACTATAAACAATGGAGATATTCAAGTTGTTCCTCCAATGTTTCCTAATATTCACTCCCATCTTCCTGAAGAATTCAATACACATCTCCAGAAGAGGGAAAGCGCTTAGAAATTGTTACACGGTTAGAAAGTCAGTTTCCAGTCACATGGATACATGTTTGAATTCTCTTACAACCTTCATATAGTCGATGGAAACACCTCAGTGCTATAGACTGCTGTGGAAAGGCTGACTTGGGATGGCGTCCCAAATACTAAGCAAAATCAGGCACAGTTAGCAGCTAGGTGAATTCCTCCAAATGGCTGGCTATATTGGGAAGTCAACAGGTGTTGAGCTTGACTGAACTTTTTAAATTATTTTATTTAAAAAAAAATATGTATGTGTGTGATTTTGTCTGCCTGTCCCTACAATAGTTTGAGTCATCTTCCATTTGGGCAAATGTATAAATCTGGCTAATCAAAATTGCTTTTAATGAGGGTTTGAAAATGGAATGCATATTGCTACACTAGGAAGATCTAGGACAGTGGTGGCTAACCTTTTTGGGCTCCTGAGCCAAAAATTGTGCGCGCGCTTGCATGCTCGCTCTCACATGCCAGCACCCAGAAGGCAATGCGCGCCCCCCACATCCCCTGCATGCGTGCACAATCCCATCCACCCATCCCCACTGCCCCCTTACCTATACTGTGCCTCACAGCTGATTTCCAGCCAGTTTGAGGCCTTTTTCGGCCTCCCAACAGCTTGAGGAAGACTTCTGCAGGCTTCTACAAGCTTTGTAGGCCAAAATCTAGCCCCATTTCATCACTTCCTGTTTTTCCGAAAAAAACTGAAGTGACGAAATGGGACTAGATTTCGGCCTACAAAGCTTGTAGAAGCCTGCAGAAGCCTTCCTCAAACCTTTGGGAGGCCAAAAAAGGCCTCAAACTGGTCGAAAATCAGCTGTAAGGTGCGCACATGCGGAGTGAGGTAAGTTTTCCTGCAGCTCATGTGCCGGCACAAATGGCTCTGCATACCACCTAAATTCACCATCACCAATCTAGGATAAAATGTTGTTTTAGAGGTGCTATTCAGCAGGTTCTGATCAATTCTGGAGAACCGGTAGTGGAAATTTTGAGTAGTTCAGAGAACCAGCAAATACACCTCTAACTGGAGATTTACATATCCTTCCCCTGCCACGCCCACAGAACTGTTGGTAAAAAATTTTGAATCCCACTACTGTGTTGTTTGGTGGACTTTTGGGTTGTCTGTTTGGAGTTGTTGTTATGAAGATGTCAGGTGCAAGCAACCATATCAGTGGTGGTATTCTACCGGTACCTCCCAGCTACCGAACCAGTTTGCTCTGACGATCAGCTGCTGGGCTTGCCCACCTGTCCCGGCTCTATGTTGATCTTTATTTCCTGGTTTTCAAGCTCAACTGCTTCGCGGGGCACAGCGGATTGCCGCAGGTCAGCTGTTTAACACACAGGGAGAATGCAGGATTGCAGGAAGTCAGTAGCAAACCCTCTGCGTGCGCGCAGAGTGTGTTCTCACCGAATTGGTTGTTACATTGGTTGAATCACACTCCTGAATCAAATCCACGCATAAATCACTAAACTGAGAACTTTATTGACTTCTACCTATAATACAAGAAACTGCTTGTCTCCTGGAAGACAACTAGATAAGGTTTCATGAATCTTGAGTCCTCTTGCAGCTACACAGCAATTTGAGACTAATACCCCACTTGACCCCTCTTTCCGGCCTGGGTGGTAATTTCCCAAAAGAAGATAATATGAAGACCCACAAATGTGCATTGTCTTTACGGGAAATGTAGCAATTAATTAATGAATTATGATTGTCACAAAGGAAGGCAAATATATGTGTCCCAGGATAATGATGTGCGATCGAATTGGGGTTGGTCACCAGGAGCAGAGATTTAATCTTCTGAGCTTTCACATTCATGCTGGAGCCCATCTTCAGGGAAGAGACCCGTTTCTTAGGCTTCAATTGTTTTCCTGGCTATTTTTGTACCTGCATGGCCAATGATCTTACTAGCTATGAAATTAGATGTGTGTCCTTGTTCATTGCAATGTGAGGCTACCAATGAGTTCTCGTCTCCTCATCTGACTGCTTGCTTGTGTTCTTGCAATCTGGTGGTTACCTTTGTCTCCATTTGTCCTACCTAGTCACAGAGGAAATCCATGAGAGGATCCGATAGATTACATTGGAAGTATCTCCCACCTCCAAATGATCTTTACAGTGCATAATTTGTCCTCATACGGTAGCCTCTGGGCAGTGTGTGATTCGCACCTGAAGAACATGGAAGCTGCATTCCACTGCTTCTGAAATGTTTTTGATGTATGGCAGGGTGTGCCCTATAGTTGGTCTTTTACCTTCTTTTTTCTTTTGTCTCCTTTTTGTGCAGGCATCTTGTAATAAATGCTTGTGGGTACCCCTTCTGCTTGAATTGTTCACGTAGGTACCTTCTCTCCAGTTGTTTAGCTTATTAAACTACCGGGGATTCTCACTCTGCTATATAGTGTTCTGATGCAGCTGTTTTTGTATGACAGTGGATGGTTATTGTTGGAACTAAGAATGTGTGGAGTGTTGGCGGCCTTACGATAAACTCTGGTTTCCAGGCTTCCATCTTTCTGCCTGTTGACAAGCACATCTAAAAATGGTAATTGTCTAGCCATTTCTTCCTCCATTGTGAATTGTAAATCTGGCAAGATTGAGTTCAGTAGCATATGAAAGTCTTTCAGTGCATTTCCTTTGATGATGACAAATGTGTGGTCCAGGGGTGAAATTCAACCACCTCACACCACCTCGGGAGAGATGATAAGGACGATTTGAATCGGTTGGCCCCGCTCATGCCCACCCGCCTTCTTCTTTTTAGAGATTGACTCCCACCAAGTCATGCCCACAGAACCAGTAGGGAAAAAAATTGAATTTCTCCCTGGTGTGATCCATGTAAAAATTTAGGTGTGTAGTTTTGAAATGCACACAGGACAGTTTTTGCAATGACTCCTGATTTTGAGCATCCCCTGGGTATCCCTTTTATTTGCTCATACATTTTCCCTTTTGAAAAAAAAAAAGACAATTATGATTGTCTTTAACAACTATTTTTAATGGCAGAAATTTGTCAGATTGGTAGAAAGGCACACGAAACATTTGTCAGCGTTCCAAAAAACAAACTCCAACTCCAAAAACTCCGAGACAAACATTTTCTCAAAGTTCCATTTTATTAGAGTTGTCATATTGGCACATCTGGGAAAACCCCAATCTGAGGCTTCCGGGTTTTCCCTAGGTGATTGAAAATCAAAGTCCCATCCCCTGCACCCATCAGTCCATCTCATGGCCCAATCACCATCCGTCCCAACTGAAGGCATTCCTCTAACCACTCCTTGTCCAGGTGCAGGATGATATGACCTTGATTGAGAATAAGAATGCTATTATGTCTAATTACAGCCACTCTAGTAATCCCCCCTCCCAATTTCCCAGACACTAGAATGTGGTAGCATGGAAACTTCTGAGGCTAATATGGCTTCTAAGGCTGACAATGTTCTGGTGGAGGTAGTATTATTATTTTGGATCTTGGGCATGCGAGCTTATCTCACTTTCTCTGACTAGATCTGGAATAAGCGCTATATCTGGAATTATTTTCAATTTTGAAATCAATATGTGCTCATATCTGGCAGTTTTAAAGGTAACAAACCCAGATGATAAATTGGGTGTCCCACTTTTGTTCCAATTGTACTAAAAATATCCCTATGAACAGGCATTGCATGCATCATAGATTGGATTGTGTATGTATTACTTTACACTCTCCACACTCATATTTGGATGCAGATATCTTTGCATTTAGTGAATGCTAACACCAAAACCAATCCAGTACTTTATAAATAAAACATGTGGGTTTCTTCACTCATAAATGAAGTCAGTGTTTTTCTAATTGCTTTTTGAATTGCAGGGCAAATTGTATTTAAAATATTTGGCACAATACAAAGTCAGACCATTAGAAAGATTGAAGACTTGAATATTATTTATTTTAAATAATTAAACAAAACAGTGAAATTTCATGTTCTTAAAGGGCACTGAAACTGTTTGGTCATGACTTGTTTGTGCTTGTAAAACGTTTTTGTGGTTTATCTTTTATTTTTATATTTGGCTCAGATTTGTTCTAATGTCATGGTTTCCATGTCTCAAACTTGGAAAGCTTCGATCGCCAAGGAAGTCAGCTTTCCAGCTTTGCAAACAGAGAGACAAGGAGAAAAACCCTGTCTTCTCCCATGCCCATGTGATCCAAGGAATTAATTCTACCCTCTGGAAAAATCTAACTACATCTGCAGCAATTTAAGGCAGAATCCTCAATGCTGGTTTGTATGGCTAGTTTAGCTAGCAAAAGGGGGAATAAAGGGGAAAAAAACCAAGATGGAAATTTCAGTTATTTAATTGCAACCACAATCTTAACTTTTCATGCATCCACATCCCAGCTAGCTACATCAATGGTTTTCTATATGTTAAAACTATTCATATTTTTGATGCTGATCTCTGTTTAATTTCAAACTTATCTTCAAGCTAAGCTTATTCAATACATAACTTTATTTCTGTCCTAATATCCATTGGATCATATATAATAAAGACTTCTTGAGGAATTAAAGTTAGATGTCCTGTGGAAACCCATGTTACAAAATGCAATGTGCATGCTTTCCAGAGGTGGTATTCAGCAGGTTCTGATCAGTTCTGGAGAACCGTTAGCGGAAATTTCGAATAATTCAGAGAACCGGCAAATGCCACCTCTGACTGGCCCCACCCCCATCTAGTCTCTGCCTCCTGAGTCCCAACTGATTGGCTGGGTCTTCTTTTGTTGCCCTGCACAGGAAATCGGATCTGGAAAGCAGGTTAGTGGGGTGGGGAGGGAATGGGATTTTGCAGAAACCTTCCCCCTAGGAGTGGGGAGGAAATGGGGATTTTGCAGCAACCTTCCTCCAGGAGTGGGGAGAGAATTGAACAATATTGCCAGCCGGAAAAAACTCCAAGCAGATTTCCAGAGACTATGAGGTCCTGGATAGGAAGGAAAAAGACTGAAAGCATAAATAGTGCTTTTATCAATCTTTTCAACTGAACATCAAGACATACATGTAAGAGAGAACAAGTTCCAGTAATTGGCTAATTTGGACCATTTGCAATCAGGGGTTGAATCATCTATATCACAAGTGTCAAACTTGCAGTGTCACATTGATGTCACGTGATGTATCACGGCATTATTTTCCTTCACGGAGTTGGGGTGGATATGACCTGTGCGTGATACATCTGGCCTACGGGCCGCCAGTTTAACACCCCTGATCTAGATGAAAGATCTATGGAAACATCTCATAAAAACTGGAAAGAACATATTCATCAATCTATTCAGGAGGGTATTGAACTAGAATAAAAGGGAGATGGGCAAAGCTCAGGGCTGAATTTACTACCAAAATGAGACTATGAGGATAGAGATTGGCAAGAAACTGCAACAGCAACCCAACAGAAAGCACTGCTCACAATCTGTTTCTACACCAGTGCAAAGTACAGGAAACAAGCATGAAGAATTGGAAGTCCTAACACAGGAGGAAAATGTGATGTGAAATATACTGATGCATAAGATGGAACGTATATAGATGTATATACATGTGGAAGGCTACAACTTGAGGCTACAACTCATTCAAAATAAAGAAAGCAAATTGAAAGAAGGAAGGTGTTGCAATGACTGCATAAAAACTCACAAACTGCAGCACAGAAATTTTGTTGAGAGCATTTGAATATTCTAGACCTAACCCTTATTAAGCAGTGGGATAGGGCAAGATTGAAGCCTGAGAATGGTATTTGTTGATGTTTGAGAAAGTATCGGCTGGAGTTCTGGTTTCTGATTTTACTGTTTTTGGGAGCCTTACAAATGTGATTTATTCAGAAGTGTAACACATATGGTGGGCGGTCAAACAAGAGTTTTAAATAAATAAATAAAACAAATAAATAAAACAAATAAGTATGAGAATAGTTGAAGAAGTGAAGGCATCTCATTTATTGGGACAAGAGTACAATGGTACCCATAAGTTCATATCAAGGAACAGTGGTGGTATTCTACCGGTTTAGCCCGGTTCTGCCAAGCTGGTAGCACCGATGAACAGTGGAGACCGAACCGGTTCTCTCCGACACTCTGCTGTTGGGCCCATCCACCCGCCCGGGCTCCCATACTAATCTTCATTCCCTGCTTTTGAAACACAGCTGCTTTGCCAGGCACAGCAGATTGCTGTGCATCAGCTGCTGAAGCGACAGGGAAGAGTGCAGGATTGCAGGAGGAGAGTCGGAAAGCCTCTGCGCTTGCGCAAAGTGTGCGTTTGGTGCACGTGCAAATCGCGCCCACCAAGCCTCACCCACCGAACCGATGGTAATTTTTTTTTAAACACACCACTGTCAAGGAAGGAAAAGAGAAGTATATAATAGATTTAATAAAAGGTTCTTATGGACTCAGTCATCTTAAAACCCTGAAGAAGAAAAAACTGTATGAGAAAAACTAGAAATCATACAAACAAAAAAATATACTGAAGGCACAATTACGAATAATTATGACTAGTAGTCAAAATGAAAGACATCTAAAGAGACCTGTGTGGATATACAGTGATTTCTAAAACGTTGAAAAGGAAATAGTTTACGCTTATCGCTGGTATTCAGGTATTCAAATTCTGAACTACATCAGCAATCTCAATCTTTAAAACCTATTAAAAACAGCTTCTAGTCATTGGCAGGTAATTTTGGCTTTTTCTTCCTTAGCCTTATTCTCAGTTAAATCCAACCCAAGGGATGGAACAGAACATTTTTAGCTCCAGTTCAATGCCCTGTCTCATTAAGCAAATACAGCAGTTCATCAATGCATACTCAATTATAATCTGAATTTGGGGGTGAGGGGATATTCTCCTACCAATTTTTTTGAAGATTTATTTTAGATAGAGAAAATTCTTTCTCCAAGAAAATTATATGGATATATGCTTTAAAAAAAAATTACATAATATCTATTGCATTACACTACAATGCAAGGCCCTTTGCATGGTTATATTTTGTATTTTAGGAAATGAGCAACAAATAAGAAACCTGATTTGGAGTAAACCAATTTAAAGCAGATGGAAAAAAAATATTTACAGAAACTTTCTTTCACAGCTATGTCAATTCCTCTTTGGCACAGTTTGTTAAAAAAAAAATCCTGCTTTTAGGAACATAACCACAATTTATAAGAATCTGCATTGTGAAATATGCTATGAAATGGAAATCAATTAATAATGCTGTACAGTTTGAGTCTTGTTATTTTTGTACATTCCATCTCCTAACCAACAGCTTCTTCTTGTGTGGAAGAGATACTTCTTTTACGTTGTGGTCAATTTGCCTTGTACATTGTTTTCTTCATTAAAAAGGGTGCACTGATGTTTTTCCCAATGCTCAAAAGAACCTGTGGGCTTCATAAACCAAAATAGATTTTGTGAGAAGCTGATTTAAGATCTGTTTTTAGTCTAAGACTACATGTTGTTTGGCTACTTTGCTGGTTAATGCTCAATAGTTTAATAAAAAAAACCATGATTATTTGTCTTGGATAAACAATTTGATCTATTGGTACCACAAAATCAGATGAGAGAAAAGGGTAGAATGAGTCTCTCCAAGTTTTCTCTAGAGTTTAGACCCATGATGGCGAATCTATGGTATGCGTGCCGGAAGTGCATACAGAGCCACTTCTGCTGGCACGCGAGAGGTCGGCCAGAAGAGCCCCACTGCGCATGCAGTGGGCTGGTCCCCCCGGCCAGGCAGCTGATTGTCGGGTATCTGCCGTGCATGTGCGGGGAGAGGAGTGTGTGGGAGATGTGTGCGCATGCGCAGAGGCATGCGGCGTGCAGGGGGGTTGCATGCACAGAGGCCTGTGATGCACACGCAGGGGATCGCATGCACATGTGACTCCTTCAAATGACCAAATTTTCATTTCACGAGGACATTGCTTTTTCCTATATAAAAATGATTATCCTCTGTTTAAATAGTTATTCAGATCCTACAGTTGAATAAGCATTGGCCTTTAGTGAGTAAATGTTGGGTCGATTCGATTATTAGACAAATAGATTTCCACATCAGGGATATCTGTTTATGTAACATAGCATCTTTGTTAAAAATGGATGAGAAAGTTTATAGCTATTTATAGATCCGTTATGTAAGGAGGAACATCTCAGATTTTTATACATCTTTAAGCATTCAGCCAGGGGTGGATTTTTTTTAATGTTTAATATTAGATTAATTCAGTATTTGGGTTTTTAAAGAATAAGCATTAGCCAGTGACAAGCTTTTCATTTTTGGTTAAGATCTACATAATAGTGGCTAAACTCCAGAAATTCTTGGTTGAAGTTGATGAAAATTCACCCTGGTTTAAGAGCTGATTTGATCTAAAGATTTACTAGATAGGATGAGTGCATCCTTAGTGGATCTGCTGAATCTCAGAGGTCGGAGTCTTAATCCTGAAATGAATTGGAAAATCTCACTGTGCATTGAAGAAAATGTATTACAACACAATGTTGTGCCTCTAAATCCAGCTGAGATACAGCTGAGAATATGAGCTATCTTTTCATAATTAATGCAAAGCTAACCTATCACATGTGGATGTATAGAATTCTTGGCATCTTACTACCTTTCAGGTTTCCAAGGTTCAATTTTAACTTCCTTTTCTTGCCTATTCACTAGAAGGCACTAAGTAAAGGGGAAAACATCAGTGGTGGGATTCATTTTTTTTTACTACCGGTTATGTGGGCGAGGCTTGGTGGGCATGGTTTGGTGGGCATGGCAGGGGAAGGATACTGCAAAATCTCCATTTCACATGAATCTGTAGGAAGTGATGATTATTGGTTGGTTTGAAGAGTCTCAGCAGTCTGTTCATCCCTTAGATACTGGTGTCTAGAAAACAACTCAGCTCCTGTCTTGCCATATCAGGTCTTCTGTCAGACCAGTCCCAGTTTGGGCATTCAGGAACGAAAGACCCTTGATTCCATTTTGTAGTGAAAGGTATACTTTTACTAATACCAAGTGGTAATTTTTTTTTCTCTCAAGCCCTCCCTTCTTGGTCATCGTGGACGTGTCCAATGAGGTTCAAATTGATAATAGCTCCACATATTGGCACCTCTTTGGATGGACATTTCGCATTCCATTCCCAGACTTGTGTCTTTGATTCTCTCAAGCTCTGTTCTAGCGTGGCACCACTGTTTACTCACATCTTCCTTCCCTATATCCCTTTGCTTCTTTCTCCCCACTTTAAGGGCAGAATACCATCGAAGCAAAACAGGGCTGAAGCGATGCGATGGCAGACCTGACATTTGCCCTTGTGGCATCAATTCCTTTTGTTAAGGAAATCCCTACCACCAAAGGGCACTTCTTTCTCAAAGTAATTCTTGGATTGTTGTTTCTCTGTTCCATGAAGTTCAAATTGCCTCAGATGGGTAGGGATTGTCTTCTACAGGGAAAGTCTGAAACTAAGCTCTGAACAACATTAAATATCTTCCTAACTCTTTGCTTTTCTGGTTCACATAGCTCTACTAGTTTTTCTCTGGTTTTTGTTTTCCTTCTCTGCCTCCTGAAGAGCTTCATATGTCCAATCTAGAAAATCATCCTCTTTCGTGGTGAATTGCAGTGTAGAAACTTTCTCAGGGCCCCTTTTTCCTCCAATAAGAACACAAAATTGTACTTTCAGCAGATATAGTTTTCGTTCTCTTCAGCAGGAGAACAAAATTTTCAGGTTTCTTTGTAGATTACCCTAAAGTTTTTTTTTGTTCTTAATGATATTGGAGTTGGTTGGAATCTCCCCACTGCATTGTCCCTGCCAAATTCCCTTGTTTTCTCCCCCTGTTCATTCACTTAGTGTTTTTTTTTCTGAAGAACTAGCTTCTTTATACATGTGTGCCCTGAAAAACTGCCACACCCAAGCAAGCAGAAAGTAATGCTCCATTCACATGTAATCATGTATAATTTAAATGATTCCATAGGTGTGGAAAAAAGTATTTCTAGCACGTAAATAAACATACATACATACATACATACATACATACATACATATGTGTGTGTGTGTGTGTGTGTGCAGGTCTTGGTTAGGGTTAGGGTCGTGCTTGTGCGAGCAAAGTGTGATCGGAGCTGCTGTCTCTCTATAAATACTGTTGGGGAGGTTGGCTGTGTTGTCATTTCTTGATTGGTTGATGGAGTTGCTTGCACAAGCACGAAGCCGAAAGCATCAGCCTGAAGATGGCGAGTGGGACCTCATCGAAACGTCGCCAAGATACTCTCAATCTTACACGGGAAAAGACCCGAATACGCCAAGACCTGCATACCCGTACCCGTGAAAATATACGAAAACATATGTGTGTGTGTGTGTGTGTATACAACAATCTATTATATAGAGAAAAAATTAAAAATTACAATAGTAAAATTGAATACAAAAATAGAAAGAGTGAAAAGTGCAAAAGAAACAAAAATGAACCTCAAAAATAGACAGAAAAGTAAGGATGTAGTGAAGCTCCCATGTAACACCACTTCTCCACAGGCTGCACTGGCTTCCTGTGGCCTTCCGGATCCGATTCAAGGTGGTACTGACTGTATTTAAAGCGCTCCATGGCTTGGGGCCTGGGTACTTACGGGACCGCCTGCTGCCATCAACAGCCTCCCGCCGCCCAGTACGCTCACACAGGGTTGCCCTCCTCGGGGTGCCGCCGCCTGATCGTTGCCGGCTGGCGACCCCGAGGGTGCGGGCTTTCTCTGTGCGGGCCCCCTCCCTGTGGAATGATCTGCCCCCGGAGATACGGGCCATTACCGACATCCAGACCTTCTGGCGCGCAGTGAAGACCTTGTTTTTCCAACAGGCCGGCCTGGCCCAGTAAACGGTTCATGGGGTTTTAATTTAATTCGGTTTTTAAATTTTTAAATTTTAACTTTTTAATTCAATCCTGGAATTTTAAACCTTGGGAATTTTATATTTGAAGGGATTTGGTCGGATTTATGCTATTTAATTTGTTTTTAATTGTATATACTGTCCATTTTTAGTAGGCTGTACACTGCCCCGAGTCCCTTTTTGGGAGAGGGGGCGGTATAGAAATTTAAATTAAAAAATAAAAGAGTGAGAAAAGCAATATATAAAGACGTGACTTCCAATTTTCAACACAAATATAAACATTTTTAACTCTTTAGCTCCACTTAGCTTGCAACCAGTAATCTCTTACCTGAAGTCTTATTTAGCTTTTTTGCCCTTTATTTCAAACTTGTTAAATTCTTAAACTAATAATATTTTCTTTCATGAAGGATAGAAGGAAAATTCACCTAGCGTTTTCAGTTTTGTCGAGCCAAAGGTCTCTTAATAGCTTTAAAGTAGTTAACAAATAATTTCCAAATGTAATTACAAAAGTAAGTTTGCGAACATAGTATCTTTTAAAAGGTGCTGAGCATGTTATGAGCAAGCAAGATGGCTTTTCCCATCGTGGGACCACTATCTTGCGGTCTACTCGCAAGTGACATCTGTTTGGAACACATGTGGGCAATCTGTCATCCTTTCCCTGTCCAGTGGAGTTCCAAAGAGCTGGGCTACTCACCAGCAATTCATTCTTCACTGCGATCGTCTCTTCCTCTGGAAGTTTTAAAATGTAACTTGATGATGGACTTATATACCTTTTGACAAAGCTGCCCTGAATTCCTAAGTATGCTTGGAATATACCAGATTTTTTTAAAGCAAATAATTATGTGAGATCAAAAATATGTTATTAAATAATGAGATTAATCTATACAGTACATGCATGAGACAAGCCAGAATTCATAACTCTCTATTCACCATATAAAGAAAACTATGGTGCATTTTAGTTACTTCAAGTGAAGACAGATTGAAAGCAGTTGAGGAGTGACATATATAGTCTCTTCAATTACTTTGGCAGGCTCTTTATATAGTTTGAAAATTGTTGTCTTTAATAGCGAATTTCCTTCTGATGGCGTGCCTCTGATCAGCCACTCACACTGACTTCTTCCAGTTCTTCAAGCAGTTTTGTTCCTGCTGCTGTTATAATCTGTAAAATGTGAAAAGATGTCTGACACGCCTGACTTTGAGTCTCTTCTGTTTCTGAAAAATATTTTCTATTTCCGAAAATATGCATTGTGTGAATAAGTAAGGTCAAATAGCCAAGCTGATGGGTAGAGGGTTTGTAAGACTGAAAGCACTTTACCCATAAATTTAGTGTTTGATGTTGCTTGGAATTGATCTTGGCACAGTAGAAAAAATTTGTACTTGGGCTAGCAACTTGACACCTAAGGTCACCATCATCACCACTATGGGCAGAGGCCACACTTTGGCATTGGCCAGGCTTCCAGCTGTGCCTGATTAAAGGGTGGCTGGCCCAAGTCATCATTAGTAAATATGTCCAATTATTTTTTCCAGTAATTAAATTTACCTCTTAAGTATATCCAGGGGTGGGCTTCAAATAATTTAACAACCGGTTCTCTGCCCAGTTGCTGGGTGGGCGTGGCCATGGTGGGCGTGGCCTAGTCAGCCTCCTGCACCAACCTGGGAGCAAAAACGGGCCATAGGGGGCCATTTTCAACTTCCCTTGGCTCTGAAGGCTCTCTGGAGGCCAGAAACGGGCCCATTTCCAGCCTCCTGGAACTTCTGGGAGACCCGTTTTTCACTCTTCTTGGCTCCGGAGGCTTTTTGTGGCCTCCGGGAGGCCTGTTTTTCACCCTCCCTGAGCCTCCGCGCGGGCCCTTACCTGGGATCCAAAATGGGCCATGTGGGAACTCCTGGGAGGGGCAGGGCAGAGTGGGTAGGGCCATCTAGTTGTTGGAACTACCAGTTCACCGAACCAGATGTAAAATTAACATCCGGTTCGCCCAAACGGCGCAAACCACCCCTGAGTTTATCTAGCTTTCAATTCAGGAGCTGACATTTTCAAATGAATTTTAAACATGACATGAATTTTTCCCTTTCAATTTTAGCACAACTCTGTTTTATTACTTGGAACCCTGACATATTGCCTGTCTCAAATCCTCAGCTCCCCAAGATATAAATAAGACTTTAAGGCATAATCCTGACCTATCTAGGCTTGATACACAGACGCTTACTCCTTATTATGAAACCACACTTAGTGGGTCTGAGATAGGGGAATATTAGTCTTATAGTAGTGGTGGGATTAAAATTATTTTACTGCCGGTTCTGTGGGCGTGGCTTGGTGGGCATGGCAGAGGAAGGTTACTGCAAAATCTCCATTCCCT
This sequence comes from Bungarus multicinctus, assembly GCA_023653725.1. Lineage (NCBI taxonomy): Eukaryota > Metazoa > Chordata > Lepidosauria > Squamata > Elapidae > Bungarus > Bungarus multicinctus. The sequence continues at coordinate 18,441,876 of CM042848.1, read as the reverse complement.
CCCCACCCCACTAACCTGCTTTCCAGTTCTGTTCTCCTGTGCAGGGCAAGAAAAGAAGACCCAGCCGATCAGCTGGGACTCAATGGGAGGCAGAGAATAGGTGTGGGCAGAGCCAGTCAGAGGTGGTATTTGCTGATTCTCCGAACTACTCAAAATTTCTGCTACCGGTTCTCCAGATCTGGTCAGAACCTGCTGAATACCACTTCTGTCTTATAGGTATGAGGCATCACTGTATCTCATCACAGTCACATAAACAATGTAAATAATATAATCTTATCTGAAGTTAAAATAGGAGATTCCCAGAAATGATACGGTGTTTAGAAGTAAGTTTCAACTTTTATCAGAGTTTAGTCTCTTCTGTCTAACAACATTAAATTCTAGCAAGACATAATTACTGTATAGTTTGTCAGGAGGAAAAGTTGATTCTGGAGCAGTGAAAGCAGTGTTTTCTTTTTTGACAACTAATTTCACAGTTCAGACATGTCTCTGAGCTCAGCTTTTCCTGGATGTGAAGCAAGCATCTGTGACCTGTCTTTGCTCAACTTCTGGGCTGCCAACTGATCCTGAAGACAGCAAATCTGGCCGTTCTCAACTGATTCTGGCCATATTCTGGGGATGTTTTAATGGAGTTTTATTCTAGGAAAGTGCAGCTGGGAGTTTGTAACCTAGAGTGTGCAACTCTGTTTTCCCTTCCCTCTCCAGCAGCTTCCAGTGTTTAAAATCCAAGGATGAAGGCAGCTGTGAAAATCCCACATGGAAAATAAAGCAGCTGCCAGTTGTTTCCAAATAGGACATTTTATTCCTGATGTGTTTCAGAGTAGAATTTGTAATTAAAGAGCACTAAAAGTGAGCAGAATGAAGGAAAGCAGCATCAAAAAGCTGACTTGATAATATTTTGTAAATAATAACAGTTGCTTACAAACAAAATAATTTCATGCATACCCACACATAAATAAGATGTACATGTATGTGTGTACACACATGCACACACACACGTCCACATACACATGTGCACATATGATCAGGAAGATCAATATGCCAACAGGGTTTATCAAAAAGAGATGTCAAATGAATCTTACTGCATTTTTGACAAAGTGACTAAATTAGTGGACCATAATTAGTATATCCAAGTATAATTTATAATCCAAGTATAATTTACTTGGATTTCAATTAAGCATTTGATAAAGTAGACCACAACCTACTACTTAGTAAAATAGAAAAAAAAAGTGATTCAGCATCACCACCAGATGGATTTGTAAGTAGCTGACCAACTGCACTCAACAGAGAGATAACATCTTCAATTGTACATATAGCTCAGATCATAAGCTAGTTCTTTGTATCTTTTTTTCTTTTCTATTTTTCTTCTATTTTCTTTTCTTTTTTCACTTTATCATTCTTCCACCCTTTTTTTTTTCTTCCTATTTTATGGTGGTTTATATTAATGTTGACTTTTGTTTTTAAAATTTCCTCCCCAAAAACATATTTTTAAAAAACCCAGGGGACAGACATAAAGTAGATTCCATTCTGTTCTCAGTTATCCTGAATAAGGCTAGGCATTTTACAATAAGTATTTGGATAATGCCAGCTAGTAGTCAATAGGTTCTAGGATTCAAAGAGAATAGGCTCACATCACTGCCCAAAAGATTTTATTGTATATAAATTAAGGTCATTACAGAAGAAAAACTATACCAGACTTCAGCTGCCCCTTTCTGAGCCTTCAAGTCCAAAGTATCTGGTCTTTTTCGACTCTTTATCCTTTTCCAAAGGATGTGGATATCAACAACAGAACACCTGGAGATAGGCTGTTGGGAGATGGCATGCTTTCTTGCCTTTTTTCCACTCTCCTTCTCACAGATGCCACTGAAATATCCCTGAAATAATATTGTCAAGAGTTGGTGATGTTTCTCAACTGATTTGTACCTTTTATTGATCTTTCAGTTTATGTTAGTGGCTGTTTGTCGATCAATCATTTGGATCAGTGGCCTCCAACCTCTTGGGCATCAGGGACTGGTTTCGTGGAGAGAGGTTTTTCTGCAGGTTGGAGGGGGCGTGGTGTGCTGCCTGCATCCTGCGGATGGGGCGTCAGTTGTTTGTGTGGCCTGGTTGCTAGCATGCCATGGCCCGGTGCCAGTCCATGGATTGGGGATTGGGGACCAGATATTCAGCAGGTTCTGACCAGTTCTGGAAAACCGATAGCGGAAATTTCGAGTAGTTCGGAATACCACCTCTGACTGGCCCTGCCCCCATCTATTCTCTGCCTCCCATTGAGTCCCAGTTGATCAGCTGGGTCTTCTTTTGTTGCCCTGCACAGGAAAATGGAACTGGAAAGCAGGTTAGTGAGGTGGGGAGAGAATGGAGATTTTACAGTATCCTTCCCCTGCCACGCCCACCAAGCCACACCCACAGAACTGATGGTAAAAACATTTGAATCCCACCACTGTTGGGGACCCCTAGTTGGGATGACATCACCAGTGCAGATTAATATAGGTTCTACATTTAGACCTATGCAGCCTTCTATTCAACAAAGGGTTCGAAACTACTGTTTTGCAATTAGAAGGAGAATACGAAACTGCCTTGTGCTGCATTCTATAATTTAATTAGCAGACTTATGATTTATTTGTCTTGGGGAGTTCTGCATGCAAATTTCCAAAATTGCACTAGTTAGGATTAATAAAGTGCTAGACCAAGATCCATTGAGAACTGCTCTTTTATCATTAAATCACTCCTTATAATTCTTCATGATTTCATGGTCATCAAGTAACCAGCACTTTCTGTCTTTAAATAAGTTTTTATAATCCCCTGTTATGCCATCATCTAGCTCCTTTGTCTTCTTTCTACTACACCCTTTTCATGGCCTTTGATTTCCCCCCCCCAAGATTCAGGTTTTTCTCTAACGATTTTGCTTTCGCATCATGAATCTAAAAGTATTGAAGGTTTTCTTGCAATATTAATGCTTCCAGTAAGCTGTCTGATTTTATTTCATTCCACATTGAATTATTTATTCTTCTTGCAATCCAAGGCAATCTCAACCCTCATCTCCAGGATCCACAATTCAAAGGCATCTAGTTTTCTTTGTTCAGAATTTCTGATTCTTTCCCAGCCATATATTAGAACTGGGAAAAGCAGGGCCTTGATAATGTATATCCTTGTATCATTCTGCACTTTAATATTTAATTTGGTTTTGTCATAGTCTTCCTCCCAAGGAGGAAATGGTTCTTGTTCTCTATCGTTCATGAAGAGACTTGTAAAGCCTGGGAAGGTGGGGTGGGATGCTACCGGTTCTGCCCAGCTCTGTAGAACCGGTAGCTCTGAAGAGCAGCGGACACCAAACCGGTTCTTGTCTGCTGCTGTTTGGCCTACCTGCCCGCCTGGGCTCTTACCTGTCTTTTATTTCCTGCTTTTTCAACCTCAGCTGCTTTGCGCAGCATAGCTGAGGTTGAAAAAGCAGGAAAAAAGCTGTTTTTCAAATGCTGCGCACCTATGTGCAGCGCTTATCAGCTGTCCGGGAGGCACAGCTTTTGTTGTATTATATGCGTGCGCAGCACACGTCTGGCACGCGTGCGCGCACACAAAGCGCAAGTAACGAACCGGTAGTAACACTGGTTGAATCCTACCCCTGCTGGGAAGATGACTGTTACCATTTCAGGTTCTTCTGATCCCATTTATTTTGGGCTAGTGTTGCTTCTTGAAATTTATTTATTTATTTAATTTAGTTTGTCAAGCAATTATAAGATAACAGGTATAAGTATAAACATAGTTATGGATACATAAAATGGATGCATATAAGAAAAATAAAAAGAAACAATAGGACAGGGACGGTAGGCACATTGGTGTGCTTATGCACGCCCCCTACAGACTTCTTAGGAAAGGGGTGAGGTCAATAGTAGATAGTCTAATGTTGAAGATTTTGGGGTTTCAGGAAGAAACTACAAAGTCAGGTAGAGTATTCCAAACATTTACCACTCTGTTGCTGAAGTTGTATTTCCTGCAATCAAGTTTGGTGCGATTAACCGTGAGTTTGTATCTATTGTGTGCTCTTGTATTGTTATGGTTGAAGTTGAAGTATTCATTGACAAGTAGGACATTGCAATGTATAATTTTATATACTATACTTAGATCGGACCGAAGGTGGTGTAGTTCTAGGTTTTCTAGGTCTAGGACTTCAAGTCTGGTGGCATAATGTATTCTGCAACAAGTAGAGGAGTGGAGAATTCTTCTTGTGAAATATTTCTGGACTTTCTCAACTGTGTTAATATCAGATACGTAATATGGGTTCCAGACCGATGAGCTGTATTCAAATATTGATCTAGCAAATGTTTTGTATGCTCTAGTTAGTAGTGTGATATTGGCAGAGAAAAAACTATGCAGGGTTAGGTTAACAATTCTTAACGCCTTTTTGGCTATGTAGTTACAGTGGGCTCTACCACTTAGATCATTAGAGATGAGTATTCCAAGGTCCTTGACAGAGTTTGAATCATCAACAAGACCTTGACTATTCAGTTTGTATTTTATTTTCTGATTTTTTTTTTTGCCAATATGTAGGACAGAGCATTTATTTGTTGAGATTTGAAGTTGCCATTTGTTTGACCATTCTGATACATAGTCGAGGTCTTTTTGAAGGGTAGCAGTATTGTCTGTGGTGTTGAATAGCTTTACATCATCAGCGAAGAAAACACAATTGCTCTTAATATGATCACAGAGATCATTTATAATAATCATAGGAGTGGTGTTGTATGTTGTGTGTGTGCGCTATAATATTAAGCAGCAGTCTGACTTCCCCCATTTCTTCTTTCACCTTCAACAATGAAGTCTTAAATCAGGGGTCTTCAAACCTGACAGCTTTAAGATTTGTGGACTTCAACTCCCAGAATTCCTCCTGCTGTCATATTAGCTCAGGAATTCTGGGCGATGAAATCCACAAATCTTAAACTTGCCAAGTTTGAAGACCCTTATCTTAAATCATCCTCATTTCCAGCATCAAATTGGTGTCGTCGGCATATCGGTTAATGTTTTCCCTAGCAATTTTAATTCCAATTTCTTTTTCTTTCAGTCAAGTGTTTCTCATGATATGTTCTGTATATAGGTTGACAGTACGCTATCTTCGTATAATCTTTTCCGAACTTTGAATAATTTAGTTATTCCATATTCTGTTCTGATTATGGCTTCCTTGTGATGATAATAATTTCTCAATAGGCAGATAAGATGGAACTGTGCATGTATTTAAGCCTAGCCCAGCTTGTTGTGTTCTCCACATCAAAAGCATTTCTATAATCAGTAAGGTAAAAAAATCCCTCTTTTTGTTTTTGATCTTCTTTATCATCCACTGGATGTTATCAATCCAGTTGCTTTGGTTCTCTTGCTTCTATTTTGCTCTTAAACCTACTATTTATCTTACGTTGTAAAAATGCAGGTCTTGATTTCAGAGAGAGGGACAAACACAGTGAAGGATTCAATACTGCTTTTCTCTTAGTATGATTACATTTTTTCCAAACCAGTATTTTGTAGAATATCTAATTTACAAATACGCTAGTCTTTGATAAAAATAAATAAATACAACCATACTATTAAGAAGAATGCAAACTTATCTAAAATACGTGTCTCCTGATCTAAATTTGTCCCTGACATATCCTTCCCTTCCCTTATATTATTCAAGGAGAAAATGTTGTCCCTGAACCCATTTAATTTTAATTGCTTTGTATCTTAATAGAGGTTTGCTAACCAAAGAACCAAATAATTGCTTGAATTAAGCTGTTCTAAACTTAATTAAAAGCTTTCCTTTAAAATTAAAAATAGCCCACAATAAGAAAAAAAACATGAAAACCCTTTTTAAAATGGCTTGTTTAAAATACCTTTAGACAATAACATAGTCTCTATATAACTATTCATTATGTAGAAGTATTGCAGTTAATTAAAATTATAAAAAGCCCATTCATGTGGGATTGCACTACATTCTGATGATGGAATTTTAGTTTTTAGAAGAGCTGAGGCAGAGAGGTCCTTTATATCTTTGAGTTTTTTATAAATTGATAAAACCGACGTGAAATTCACAGTTTTGCATTTTTAAAATATTACAAAACTGTTTGACCATTTTCAAGGAAAAATGTGCAGACTGAGTCATAGGATTCAGGGATTTCACAGACAAACTTGTGCAACATTTTTCAGAAATTTTTACTTCTTGTTTTCTTCATGGGGCTGAGAGGAATTGGCCTAAAGTCATCCAGCTAGCTTTCTGTCAAAGGCACAACTAGAATTCATGGTTGCCTGGTTTCTAGGCTGCTGCCTTAACCTACTATTCCAAACTGGCTCTCATTTTAAGTTTTGAACAAAAGCAAAAAAGGTGGTCTTTGCTTTGACAATTCTTTTGACAGTCTGGAGGTAATTTACTTCATGGTAGTTATATTATGAATAAAGTAGGTCTTCAGGCACATGCATGCAAATAAACATCAGGTTGATTTCCAGAATATATATTCCTATATGTATTTTGTTTCTATTGTAAGCAATTTTATAACTGCTCATGCAAAACATTAAAATGCCTATGTCTCACTGATGATCAATACAAGATATAGAATAGGTGATACCAGGCTCGATGGCAAGAAGAGGGAGTTCTGGTGGACAACTACTTAAATATAAGACAGCAATGTGCTGCAGCTGTCAAAAAAGCTCACACAGTCCTAGGGTACATTAACAGAGGGACAGAATCAAGATCATATGAAGTGTTAGTACCACTTTATAATGACTTGGTAAGATTACACCTGTAATATTGCATCCAGCTTTGGTTGCCACAGTATAAAAAAGTTGTTGAGACTCTAGAAAGAGTGCAGAGAACAGTAACAAAGATGATTAGGGACTGGAGGCTAAAACATGAAGAAACAGTTGCAGGAACTGAGTATGTCTAATCTAATGAAAAGAAGAATAGGGGTGACATGAAAGCCGTGTTCCAATATCTCAAGGGTTGCCCCAAAAAAGAGGGGGTCAACCGATTCTCCAAAGCACCTGAGAGTAGGACAGGAAGCAGTGGATGGAAACTAATCAAGGAGAGAACCAACCTAGAAATGAGAAATTTCATGATAGAACAATTAACCAGTCAGATGACTAAACTGTAGGCGCTCTATCACTGGAAGATTTTAAGAAGAGATTGGACAACTTTCTGTCTGAAATGGTATATTTCAGAATAGGGGATTGGATAGGGGGTTGGACCTCCCAGATCCCTTCCAACTCTCCTATCCTATCCCTGGCTTGGATATAGTCTCACTATTTTATTATTATTTTATTTATCAAATGTATGTAGCCCTCTTTCTCATAAACATGAGCCTCTTAACTTGTTCACTGTGCCCTCAAAGATTCCTCATAATGCTCTAAAAACAAATTTAATTCCAAGTGGTTGCATCCGTGCATTTTTCTTGGCAATGAAATGGAAGTGTTCTGTTTCATTGTTGTTGTTTTTTAATTTCCTGTCTAGCCAATAACCTAGGAATCCTTAGGGAAACCCACATGTAAGTACTAATCTGGGACAACTCTGCTGAATTTTTGGACATTGCTCAAGGTCAGCTGGCTACTACCCCAAGCTGAGGTAGACAGCAAGTCCAAATCCTGTTGACACGCTTGTGTCATTTTCTTGTGAACAATACAAAAACAGTTTCCATTGCCTTCTTCCAAGATGTGGTTTTGACCAGGGGTGGGATTCAAATTTTTTAACAACCGGTTCTGTAGGTGTGGCTTAGTTGGTGGGTGTGGCTTGGTGGTCATGTGACTGGGTGGACGTGGCTTGGTGGTCATGTTATTGGCTGGGTGTGGCCAATTCAATATCACTCACATCGAGACACGCTTCTCCTCGCCTGGCCTCTCGTGACTGGGGATGCTGCAACAATCGTAAGTGTGAAAAATGGTCATAAGTCACTTTTTTCAGTGCCATTGTAACTTTGAATGGTCACTCCACACAAGCGAAGTACCAGCAAAGGAGGGGAAAAAAACTCCAGAGAAGTTCCAGAGACAGGAAGTTAGTCCTGCCAAGAACGTAATAAGGGTTAACGGAGAGGCAGTTTCTGTAAGCAACACCAGAATGTTTCTTTGCTGCCTTCCTTACAGGACTAGGCCAATAATTTCTTCTAACAACCCATTGTCTGAGCTACTCACCCCTGGGTGCATTACACAGATGACTCTGAGGACACAGATATACCTCCAAGTGCTTCAACGACCCTCTAAAAGAATGCAAATTTCCAGCTGTCTGCAAGGAATATAAATCCTTTCCTTCCACACTATCCTGTCAGAGCTGAAGCAGCTACTTGGATGAGAAGCAAAATATCTTCAAAAGAAAAAAACAGAAAGTCCAGTTGCCTGCTGAAAAAGCATCTTTGGGACAACCATGACCTGAATGACTGAGAATCCCTACAGACTTTTACTTTAATTGTAGTTAGAGTAGTGGTTAAGATTGTGAGTTCTGACTCTACTTTAGGCATGAAAGCCAGCTGGGTGACATTGGATATTTATATGGTCTATATGGGAGCATCCTTCCCTAAAGCCAGCCTACTCATCTGCCAAGATATGATCTGCCTCAACCCAATCAAGCAACACTTCTCTTAAATGTATGGTGTACTATACATTCTGCTGATGATTTTAAGTACACTAATAGGTTGAAAGTCAAAAATAATTTCTAGTCCCAATTCCAATAGAGAATTTGCTATAGTATTAATATAAATGGAAAAGGAAGTTAAGGTGAAGGTCCACTCATCTAAATAACTGAGTTCTAGAGAGATAAAGTCATCACTGCGGTTTTGATCTGCTTAGCCAAAGATAAGATTTTTGCCTGGGTTAATGGAGCCCATTGCACAACACACACACACACACACACACACACAATTACACCATTATGGCTGCCATAGTTGACTTTTTTTTTGCCATGCCTTGCAAATGCCCTTGGTATGGTCAATGACTCCAAGCTTTGATAATATAAGTACATTTCTTCCCCTCGTTTTGAATCTCTTTCTGAATTTTTCCTGTTTTTTCTTCTTCTTCTGTTGACATTACAGTAAACTTTTAGTGTTTCTTTATTGCTGTAACCAGTCCTGAGGGGTTGTATAATTATATGTAACCTTGGCCACTGTAATCATCAGGCAGGAAAGAAAGAGCGCTCCTTACCATAAACATAATTATCATTGACTTTGACAATTGATATTTTTGTCAGCGTATTTGTGAGTGTATATTATTTTATTTTATTTTCATTTTTGACCACATTGCAAGATGGATGTACAATCTTTTGCTCAATTGCTCAGTCCTTGCATATGATCGGAGACAAACATTTTATTCTTTGGGGTAAATGGATAACTAAGGCTAACCAGGCTGGTCATTTGAACAGATAGAAGGCAGAAAGAAATATCCCCCGCTTTCTGCTATAGTTAGAAAAAAAACCGTAAGTATTTACAACTGTGTAGACTGATGGTTGACTAATAACAGATACCTCAGTCCTAGAATGTTAATTAACAACTTTTCTTTCTGCTCCTCATGGGCTATTATCAAAGCTATTCCACTTCTGTCTTTTCTTTCTCCCTAATAAACATCAGGCTTTCTTTTCTTTAGCTCTTCCATTCCCATTGATCACCCTTGACCTTGTCTCCACAAACAATCCTTCAGTCTTTAAATTTTTTTTTTACAGTTTCCTCAGGCCTTAACATCTTGAAAATATCATGAAAACTAGAAAACAATAAAACGAAGAGGCATGTGGCATGTTTTTAATTGATTTTTGTAGGGCTTTCAAAAACCATGTCAATTATAAGCCTGTAACGCTTACAGGCAAAAAGCCTTCACCTTAACAAATACATCTCTTGATGCACATACCAATCTCACTCAAGAAAATCTAGAAAACAGTGCTTTATTTGCTTTGCTAGGAAGCGAATGATTTTTATTATTATGCAAGTATCTTTTTCTATGATTGGCATTCAATAAGCCATTAACAATATGTGATGATGAGTGTCATCATTTAGCCATAAATAATGAATGAACAAATACGCATACATACACACACACACTCTCTCTCTCACACACACATGCATGCACATTCTATTGTATTCCCTTAAAGAAATACATGCTGGAGTAGGTGTAATAGGCAGATGTGTAAATTACAGTGTTTTCTTTGGGGAAAAAGTAACATCTAACCATTTCATCCATAAATAGATAATTGTAAATGTTGGAATACAAGGCTGCACCGCCCACATGGCCTGTGGGAACACAAGGCTTGTGTTGCTTGCATTGCGAACAACACGAGGTAGTGAGGGGAGGGAGGGAAAGGGCGGAGGGGGGAACTTGCCCCACGCACCCCATACACCTGGCCTGGCCACCGGGCTGCTTCTTTCCACTTCTTTCTTCTGCTTTTGGCTACACACAAGGAAAAGTCTTTCTTTCTCTCTCCCAAACTCCGCCAGAAATGAGTTTTTGGGACCCTGCAAGGCGTCCAAGGCTCCAAGAGGCTGTGCTGGAACAAGAAGTCTCACAAAAACTCATTTCTGGTAGAATTTGGCGGAGAGAAAGAAAGACTTCTGCTGCTTCTGCTGCTTTCCTTGCATGAAGCCAAAAGTCTCTCTCCCCCTCCCCCCCCCCGCCCCAGAACAGAGGTGGAGATGGTATCCTGCGATTCCAAATAAAGAATGATTGATTGGTAGGAAATCGGGGTGAGGAATTTTCCTGCAGACTTTTTTGGGGATTTTTCCAGGGTCTCTGGTCCGCGGGACTTAAAATTATGAGTTTGGTGGTCCCTGAAGTTCAAAAGGTTGGCGACCTCTGGGTTACATAACTTTGATAGGTGGGAACTTGTTTTTCTAGCGATAACAAATGTAAAAGGATCCTTGATTTCTTCCTCTCCTCACTCCTGCCAAAAAACAAGACAGGAGTGAAAATCTTAAGAATTTCTAGAGCAATATCTTAATCTTAAAAGTTCATAGAATTCAATATAACACAGGTGGAGTTAATAGAACAGAATTAAATGAGTGCCTTAGACTTGAAGAGAGCTCATTTCAACAGACTTAGATAGATCTTGGGAAGGATTCCATGGATGGTAACCTTAAAGGAGAAAACAAGAAGCTTGGGAAACTCTGAAAAATAAGATTATAAAAGCCCAGTCTAGCATAATACCACTGAGAAGAAAAATAAGAGACCCCAGCCGAAACTAACTTGGTTGCACAAGGAAATCTCTGACAAACTGAAAGATGAAAAGGACAAGTACGAAAAAAATGAAAAGAGACACACACAACTAAAGCAGAATACCAACAAATAGCCCAAATGTACAAAGATGAAGTTAGAAAAGCTGAGGCTTACAATGAATTAAGGTTTGTAACAAAAGTCAAAAATAATAAAACATAATTTATTTCAATATGTAAAAATCAAGAAAAAGTCAAGGAAACAATCAAGTCCACTAATGGGAGAAAATGTCGATGACTGGTAACAAGGAGAAAGTGGAATTGTTTAATACATTCTTTGCACCTGCCTTATGAAAAGGGGGAAAAAATAGCCCAACCTACTAACCACAAAAGACAGGCTAGGAATACAGGTCAAAGTAGGAAGAAAATGGCAAGGCAACACCTATAGACTCTAGATGAGTTCAGATTATCAGGACCAGATTACATCTATGATTATTTAAATAGCTGGCAAAAACACTGTATCATATCTTACAAAGATCCTGGAGCCTAAGGGAACTACCAAAGGACTGTGGTAAAGGGTCCAAAATGGATCCAGGGAACTACAGACCAATCAGTCTGGTCTGTAGGAAGATCATAGAAAAAAGAATCAAGCAACGGAGCTGTAAACACCTAGAAATAAATAAAACTGTTACTAGAAGCCAACATGAGTTTGTCAAAAATAGATTATGCCAGACAAACTGTATTGCACTATTTGACAGAGAGGCTAAATTAATGGATCAGGACAATATTGTGAATGTACAGTAGCATATTTAGACTTCAGTAAGGCATTTGAAAAAGTAGATCACAGCCTATTCCTTGGTAAGATAGAAAGATGTGGGATAAACAGCAGCAGCAGCAGTGGATGCATTTGTAACTGGCTGACCAACCATACTCAGTTTTTTCGGATATTTGCACAGGTGCATTTCTGAATTATTTTCCTTGACACTAAAACAGACTCTTTATTTTCTTTTTCTTTACTTACAGGGTACCATTGTTGCTCTGATGCTACAGTTATAAAAGCAACAGGGAACAGTCTGTTCTTTTTGTTCTTAGAATCCTCTTAGAAACTTTGGAGAATGAAGCTGCAAAAAAATTCTTCATAACAGACTAGCAACATTCCTTCCTTATAACTTATCTTCTGTTTAATTCAAAAGTGAGGGTGAGAAGAAAAGGAAAGTATCTGACTTGGGTAGAAACCAAAAGGTTGCCTGCTATATGGGTGAAACAGAGGTGTGGTGGCAGAAGAAATGAAGAGAACATGGTGGTCAGAAGATGCGTTGGACCACATGGTCTCCATGGGCCATTGTTAGGTCAACCTGTTCAGACCCAGCTCCCCAAACACAAAAACCCTCTGATGTGGCATCAAAAGATTCTTTTATTAGGAATGCCGGCGGCATTCTGCAATATCTATTCATCTCCACCCCCTGCCTTGTATCCCCAGAGCTAGGGTGGGCCTTGCTAGCAGTGGTGGATCTTTCTTCTCCAGGATCAATCCACTGTTTTCCACAAATCTCCTCTTCTCTGCCTTCTATGCAGCCATGAGTCAGGCACTGGACCCAGCTGTTCCTCCTCTTCTTCATCAGCCACCTCCAGACTTGGCGGCTGTTGACTCTCCATCTGAGGGCTGATGGATGGCCCAGGCTTCGCCTCTGTCTCTCTCTCTCTCTCTCTCTCTGCCAGCTCCATTCCCACTTCCCCCTCAGAGCTCCCAGGTTGCTCTGATGCTGGCCCTGACTCCCACGCCTCCTCCTCTTCCTCTGATTTGGCTGCTGGAGGGGCCAGCGGTTGACAGGCCACCACACAGCTGAAACAATAGTGCTTTTCTACCGGTTCAGGCCGGTTCTGGCGTATTGGTAGCACCGAAGATCAGCGGAGAGTAAACCAGTTCTCTCTGACGAGCTGCTGTTGGGCCCGGCCACCCGCCCAGGCTCCCATACTGACCTTTATTCCTTGCTTTTGAAGCACAGCTGCTTTACGCGGCACAGCAGATTGCCGCACATCAGCTGTTGAAGCTACAGGGAGAGTGCAGGATTGCAGGAGGTGAGTAGGAATGCCTCTGCGGGTGAGCAAAGTGTGCATTTGACGTGGTGGGATTCAAATTTTTTTTACTACCGGTTCTGTGTGCATGGCTTGGTGGGCATGGCAGGGGAAGGATACTGTAAAATCTTCAGTCAGAGATAATATTTGCTGGTTCTCCGAACTACTCAAAATTTCCGCTACCGGTTCTCCAGAACTGGTCAGAACCTGCTGAATATCACCTCTGGTGCATGTGCAAAGTGTGTGTGCGCGCACAAAGCGCTCCTGCCCATTCACGCCCACTGAACCAGTGGTAAACTACTTTGAAACCCACCACTGAACTGAAAGAAAATGATGATCTGCAATAGAGGCGAATATCTATAGCTCAAGTATAGGATGAGGGTGAAGGTTCTTTCTCCGAGTTTGTGGGTTGGTTTCCGTTTATTACCGGAGGATTACAAGGCCTAATTACAAGACCTAGGTCTTGTAATCCTCACATAATAAACAGAAACCAACCCACAAGCTCAGAGAACAAACCTTCATCTTCAAAGTGGTGATCAGCTGGGAACATAGCCTAGCGGCCCAGGAAGAAGTGAATATACAAGGTAATGACAGGCCCTTGGAGAGGAACTTGACCATTAGTATTCACTGCCTATTGGTTTCATCTTTTATGCTTCTTTGTTGCCAAATCATTTATTTCAATTTGTGTTTCTTCAGCATTTGTGCAGGCCTACCTGTTCATTTCAGATGCTGAAGAAATATTTCCGTGTAACTAACCACTGACGCATCAGCAATCAAAATATTACATTTCAACCCTTTTCAGGACTCAAACTCTGCTGCTGCCTGATTTCCCCAAGTGCAATGTTTTGGAATTGGATAGCTGAGATTTATGCAGGCAGACGGCTTCCTCATGACTGCATCTCTACAGAGGTTCAAGAACATAAATTAATGAAAGTCAATTGCAATTTATGTTTCTCAAATTAGTTCCAGATCCAATTGTAAAAGGAGCATGGCATGAAAGAAAAACATACATTCTAGCCAAATACAGCTCATGTTGGATGAAAAGCTGTCATTAAGCAATACTCAGGATAGGAGCGTCTAGACTGTAGTTTAAGATTGTTCATTATTTTTCTTACGGATAATTGTGACCATTACCATAAAAGCATCATTTACTGCAGAGGTAGGAGACCTTCAGACATGCCCAATTTACAATTTGAATCATCTCTCTCTCACACGTACACACAATCTATTACACACATACTTTTCTCTTTTTCAAGCACATGACAGAAATACTTTGCAGCAGTTTTAAGAATTCATTAAGGTTTGTCTGTCTGTCTGTAACTTGTAACTTTTTTCTTCTTCAAAAAATCAGCAACTTCCCATGATTTCATAAAGAAAGGAACATAATAAGATATGCATATTGGACCTCAGTCCATTTTATTTAGAGCTATGGCTCAGTGGCTAAGACACTGAGCTTGTCAATTAGAAAGGTCGGCAGTTCGGCAGTTCAAATTCCTAGTGCCACATAACAGAGTGAGCTTCTGTTACTTGTCCCAGCTTCTGCTAACCTAGCAATTCAAAAGCATGTAAAAATGCAAGTAGAAAAATAGGGACCCCTTTGGTGGGAAGGTAATAACGTTCCATGCACCTTCAGCATTTAGTCATGCCAGCCACATGACCACAGAAACGTCTTCGGACAGCACTGGCTCTTCGGCTTTGTAACGGAGATAAACACCGCCCCCTAGAACCGGAAACGTCTAGCACATATGTGCAAGGGGAACCCTTACCTTTACCTTTAATGGTAGCAACTCCTTACAGTTTCAATCTGGAGTTTTTCCCTCCCCACGCAAAGCAGTCTTTCTATAACCTTTCACTGCAGATTTTCACTTTAGACAGAAGAGTCTGTGTTGGGAATGAGTTTCACAAGAAGGTTGGGGAAAATGTTTGGGCTCTGTCATTTGTTATAGCTGTGGAAATCCTCTGAAAGAAGAGCCTTGCAATGTGTGAGAGCATTTAAGAGGCATATTTTTCTTAACCATGGAAGCAGCCATGTTTTCCATAGGCTTAAAATTTGCTATGGATGTCTCTGCCTGAGAGAACTATTCACAGCTACTTTGCTTCATTGGGAGAAAGGCTCTGTTGCAACAAAATAAGTCTGATTGTAAGATATACTGTATGCTTCACAAGCCACTCCAGTTCTTAATACAGTACATTCTTACAACGATGAGTGTCAGTAGCCCATCTCCTTTACACACATTTTCCTTGCTCTCCAAAAAGAACAGACCAACAAACCAGGAGTCTGAAGGTGTATGAAGAATAGTGAAGTGTGCCCATCCCACCTCTCCATGTTTACAATACTATGTTTTCCCGAAAATAAGACCCTGCCTTATATTTTTTTTACCACCAAAAAAAGGCACCAGGTCTTATTTTCGGGGGATGTCATCCACTGACTAACCTCACTTGTGCGCGTCGCCCCTGGCATCCTTTTTGCTGTCAGAGGCCTTCAGGAATGTCTTCTTCTGCAGCTGGTAAGGCTTTCCTGAGGGCCTCCGGATCGACCC
The DNA here is from genome assembly GCA_023653725.1 of Bungarus multicinctus. Taxonomy (NCBI): domain Eukaryota; kingdom Metazoa; phylum Chordata; class Lepidosauria; order Squamata; family Elapidae; genus Bungarus; species Bungarus multicinctus. The sequence continues at coordinate 18,426,134 of CM042848.1, read as the reverse complement.
AGAGGCCTTTAGGAAAGCCTTGCCAGCCTTGCTAGCTGCAGAAGAAATGGGCCAGCAAGGCAAGTGTCAGGGTGTGTGAGGCCTGGCTACAACTGTCCAAAGGTAAGTAGTAGGGCAGCTCCATCCCCACCCTCACCCTAGCTTATTTTTTATTCAGAGTGCGGGATCTTAATTAGGGCTTATATTGGGGGTAGAGCTTATATTGGACGTGTCACTGCGTTCGTTTTTGTTTGTCTGAGGAGCTTTCCACAGAAGTTTATAAAATAAGCTGGACTGGTTATCAAGTCTCCATAGTAACAAGATACGAGTGTCTTGTGAAGTTCTCTTTTTACTGCGCATGTGTGCAGGGAAGGAGTTTTACTTCCACTTCATCTTTCATTATAGTTTCTTTTGCTTGCTTAGTAGAATGGTACTGCTGTTTCTTTTGTTTCTTAGTTATCTTGTAAATAAAGTATGCTGGCAACAGAAAAACACGATCCATTTCCTGTAATTTATAAAACTGAATGTTTTCGTTTTGACAGGACGCACATGTAAAAATCAAGCTAGGACTTACTTTCAGGGTAGGTTGTGTTTTTGGGTAAATGGTAATTATGGGAAATGTATTGGGGGCACCCAGGAAAGTACATGAATACTGTCCATAACCAATGTCCATCTAGCAGTAACCATGAGAACTGCAAAGCAGAGTTTTTATTAAGTTATGGGAAGGGTAGGTGAAAGGGAATTAATCTGAGTTTAAGGAGGTGCATTCAGAGAGTGCAATTTCATTTGTCAGGAGGACAATCATCAGTTTAGAATAAAGATTTCTTTCTACTTGCGCTAGAGTGAATATCTAGGAAGCTTCACGTAAGTTCTTCACAGTTGATGGTATAGGGGTGGGTATCATTAATAAAATCAAAATGGCAGCCACAATGGCGTGATAAAAGCTCCACCTATTTTTATGGGTCTTGTACATACCCTACAGACAATCCAGTGAGGGTTGGGGGTATTACAAAATATATAGGATCTTAAATACAAAACAAGTATTTATTGAAATCCCACATAATGACATTTCTGGTTAGATTAAGCAATGAATTTTTATGTATCCTTATAAATGGAAATTATAGCATTTTAGCATTAATTGCCTTTATTGTTGATTAGTCCATTGGCCATATCAAAATACAGAGTAAAACATAAAACTTTATAAAAGTATTTTGCATTAATTTTACAATATTCACCAACACTGATTTCTGTTAAATTTGGTATTATAAACCTGGCACTAGGGTTTTTTTCCTTCTTTTTTTCCTTGTTTTCAGACATTGATGAATGTGAAAATGACTTCTACAATGGAGGCTGTGTACATGAATGCATCAATATTCCTGGGAATTACAGGTGTATGTGTTATGATGGCTTCATGTTGGCTGAAGACGGACACAATTGTCTTGGTGAGTCATTATAGTACAGAAACTTGATATATTTCTTATCTGTTACATACTACTCATTCCTCCAAAGAAGCACAAAACTATGTAATTCCTCTGATAAGGCAATTATCATTATCTTATTCCAGACTTTAAATTATGGATAGTTTCTTCAAGTATTTGGCTAATGTCATTCTGATTAAACTGTGTATCTGAAACTATGATCCAATCTATCTACTATGTTCCCTGAAAATAAGACCCTGTCTTATATTTTTTGCCACCCAAAAAGGCACCAGATCTTATTTTGGGGGGGATGTCACCCACTCACTTGCTCGCATCATCCCTGGCCTCTTTTTTGCTGTCAGAGGCCTTCAGGAACTTCTTCAGCGGCCGGCAAGGCTTTCCTGAAGGCCTCTGCAGCCAATAACAGAGCTCCGGATCAATCCAGAACTTTGTTATCAGCTACAGAGACCTTCAGGAAAGCAGGCATATGTTGGGGTGTGTGAGGCCTGGCTGCAACTGTCCAAAGGTAAATAGTAGGGCAGCTCCACCACCCCCCATCTCCACCCTAGATTAATTTTTACCCATGCACTCTAGACTGGGTGGGATCTTAATTAGGGCTTATTTGGGGGGGGCAGGGCTTATCTTGGGCACACATGTAAAAATCAAGCTAGGACTTACTTTCAGGGTAGGTTGTATTTTTGGGGAAATAGGGTAGAGGTAGATTCTGTTTCTGTATGAAGATCAAGGGGTGAAATATGTCAGTTACAGCACTCCAGTTGGTTCAGCAGATGCAGAATGGCCCCAGGTCTTGTTCCAGATCCAACAGCCATGCCTCTCCTGCAGAAAATTCACAGCTGTTTTACGCAAAAGAGTTGGAGGAGAGTCAAAAAAAAAAAAAAATAAGAATCTTCATTCCTCTATATTACCAGCAGAGTTCCTGACCAGCCAGTCCTGAGTCTCCTTTGTACTCAATTTCCTGGCAGCCTCAACGGCACGATGGGTGCTTCTCAAAACACCATCACTCTCTTATGGATAACTATCAGAACTTCATGGCAAACTTCAAAGAACACTGAAGGAAGTTACAGGAACATGCCAGATTCAGGAACTCTGACAAGGCAATAGAAGCGTCTGGCAGTATGTAGAGGAATTCATATTAGTAACAAAAGATTTGGGTTGGAATGAATTAGCTCTCATGGCTCAGTTCAGGGAGGGTCTGAAGATTCTTTAGATCAGGGCTCTCCAACTTTGACAACTTTAAGCCTGGTGGACTTCAACTCCCAGAATTCCTCAGCCATTTGGCTGGGGAATTCTGGGAGTTGAAGTCCACCAGGCTTAAAGTTGCCAAGGTTGGAGAGCCCTGCCTGAGGTAAAACAACGGTTCAGGTCAGGAGTGGAGAACTTTTTTTTTCTGCCAAGGGCCAGCTGGATATTTATAACACCATTCACAGGCCATACAAAATTATCAAAATTAAAAATTAGCCTGCTGTAAAATCTTACGTGAGGAGACTTTAATGAGAAAGTTCCTTTTGAAGTATTTTAAAGGTTTTTTTTTTTAAGGATTTAAGTATTTATATTTCTCTGTGAGGTAGATCCGTCTCATTTTTTAAAAGGACGAGTAAAAGAGAAATCTATGTATCCTTCACCTTTTCTGCGTTACTTCTGCTTATTGTATAAAGACTCGTATTGTTTAAAAAAACACAGCAGGAATATCATAAGTAAAATCTGAAAATATTTTGGCAGGTTTGGGTGATCCAACATTTGACTGATTTTTTGTGAATAATTTCCTCAGTAGAATAATACTCTGCAATACAATTTTCCCTGTTAGGGACTGTGTATAGTAATGTTACAAAGGCAACTGCAGAAGGATAATAATGTTTGTAACAAGAAAAAACAGAAATGCCATTTCCATTTAAATTTGTGGAGATGAGGTTGATTTATTCCTCAGTGGGGTTTCTTTCTTAGTTGAGTTTTTTCTTTCTATTCAGATGGAATGAGTTTTATTTTACCTTCTTTGGTTGAGATTCCTTGGCTATACATTTATATTGGATATACTCCATGTCTGCCCTCAAGGGAAGTCATTTTTTATTTGACATTTTTATTGAACAATTTCACAAATATGATATGAAATGACACTGGGGGTTTTCAAACCATGGTGAGATTCTCATCTGGTTAAATATAGTCCGTTTTAACATTGTAATTGCTTGAAACAGCCCAAGTTCCTTTTGAAGATTATTATTTGATGTTCAGTTCAGGCAACACAGGTTTAATATTTAACTTTGAGAAATGAAGAGTCCTCGAGGCCTTAATTTAAAACCAGTAAGTGAAATAAATTTTCTATTCCTGGGTAGATAGTCTCTCAAAATCCAAAAGTCACCACAATATTAAAAAAAGATGTAGAAAGATTACAGAGAAAAGCAACAAAGATGATTAGGGGACTGGAAGATAAAATATATAAAGAACGGTTGCTAGATTTGGGTATGTCTAGTTTAGTTTAGTGAAAAGGACTAGGGGTGATATGATAGCAATGTTCCAGTATTTGAGGGGCTGCCACAAAGATGAGGGGGGAAAACTATTTTCCAAAGCACCAGAAGGCAAGACAAGAAGCAATGAATGGAAACTAATCAAAGAGAGAAGCAATTTTAGAACTAAGGAGAAACTTCCTAATGGTGAGAACAATCAACCAGTGGAATGGCTTGAGGTTGTAGAGACTTTCAAGAAGAGACTGGATAGCCAGGGTTGGACTAGATGACCACCAATGTCCCTTCCAGCTCTGTTATTCTATGTTTTTCTATACATAAGGGAAATATTTTCTTACAAGCTCCAGGCAGATTTACTTGGAGAAACATAATCCAGAGATTACTTATTTCTGAGCAGAGTAAACTTGTAGAGAATCAAGGCAGAACAGTAGTAAATTTCTGTCTTACTACTACCAATGGGTGTTTCCATCCTATTCTTCAAAAATATACCAGTACAAGGTAAAAGTACCATCAGACAATTAAAAAAAAAATTAAGTTAAGCCTCCCTCAAGTCAAGCATGACTCCTGATTATGCCCTGATTAGTGTGCATGGAATTTTCTCAAACACTGCTTGTGAGAGGTGGGCCATCTTTTTCTTTCAGAATGTGCTTCTGACTTCCCAGCCTAACTTTCAGTCCACACTCTCCCAAGATATCTCTCATCCAAACTAGCTTCTGACCCTACTTAGCTTAAGATTGGCTAAACTGAATTACAAACAAATTACAAGTTCCACCTTAATGACTATTTAGAAGCGTAGACAATCATTCATGAAGTAAGGACTGACTACTCCCTTAAAGCAATGGATTTGGGCCAGGCATTGTGAATGGACGAGGGACCAGAAAAATGAACCAGGCTTGAGGGAAATAAAAGAAAGGGAACAGGAGTGGGCTTCAAAAATTTTAGCAACAGGTTCTCTGCCCGGTAGCTGGGGGGCATGGCCCTGGTGGGTGTGGCCTAGTCAGCCTCCTGCACTATAGTGGGGTGGGGAGGTGTTTTTGCCCTCCCTGGGCTTTAGAGGCTTTCTTTGAGCCTCCGGGAGGGCAAAAACAGCCTTCCTTGGGCTCCAGAGACCCTCTGGAAACCGGAAACAGGCCAACTTCCGGGCGGCCTGTTTTTCACCCTGCCCGAGTCTCCACGTGTACCCTGCACTTACCTGCATCCAAAATGGGCCGTATAAGGACTCCTGGGAGGGGAGGGGTGGGGGTAGATGGGGCCAGTCAGGAGTGGGATTTGGGGGTTCTCCGAACTGTATAGAATCTTAGCTAGAGGACCTTCTGAACCCCTGCGAAACCCCAGCAGCCCAGCCCTGAAAAGGAAGGAAGTCGATCAGTGGAGAGAGGGGACCATTCTATAACTTTGGCAGCAGAAACTCCCACAGAGAGGTGGTTCAAAAAAGTCAAGTCAGAAGATGTGTTGACTTCAGTAGGGTTAGTTTGGAAAATCTTCAAACATAAGAACTTCCTTTGCCATTGTAATAGACTTTAGAAACGTTTTCAAATTTAACCACAAAAAAAGTTTCATGAAAAATGAAACATTCATCATTCACAATGAATAACTGGATAATTTTACAATGAAAGGAGGACAGTATTTTTCAAGTGGGGTCAGAAAACCTTACTTATTTGCCTTTCTCTACTCTTTAAAAAGGACCAGTTCAATCATTCTCCAAACATCAAGAAAAATTAGATTTACACTTGTGAAAAAAAAAAAAATCATTTCAGAAACTGCCAGATGTGAAATGTCAACAAGTTGTAGCATTAATTGATTTAAGATTACACAATCACTGCCCTGATTAAAGAAAGCAATGCTTCCTTTTCTTCTATTCTAGATGTTTAGCTTTGTTTTCCTCTCTTTGGACAGCTGGTTACAACATGTGGGTCATAAGAACCCCAGATGTATTTTTCTGTTCCTGATATTTGTTGTCTCTATATTACTCAACAGCCCAACTAAGTTTCCCCCCCTACATTAAAGCACTGAATATTGTTAACTGAGGCTAAACAAATTTTAGAAGGCTTTGCGTGCTGTATAAACAAAAATATTTGTGAGGAAATGATGAAATTGGTTTCTTGCTTGATTTTCCTTCTGTTTAATACTTTGTTCCCAACTGGTTGTCGTACAGTATTTTAGTGCAAGACCACTACCCCATGCAGTAAATGCACAATTTCAGAATTTGTGATTCTCATACCTTTTCATTTCTCTCTCAGCTTCAGTGCATGTGAAATGACCCACAAAATGAAGCCTTCCTATTTGGAACTCTGTAGAGCAGGGGTCTCCAACCCCCGAGTTGTGGACTGCCAGTGGGCCACGGCATGCCAGAAACTGTGAAGCCCCATCCACGGGATGCAGGCAGTACACGAAACCACGTCCCCTCTGGTCCACAGAAAAATCCCTCTCCATAGAACCGGTGCCTTGTGCCCAAAAGGTTGGGGCCCACACTGCTGTAGAATTGTGAGCAGTCTGTTTTTCCATTAGCTGAAGTTCTCGCTTCATCTACCTCAGCTGTTTTAGCATTCTATTCACGGGTCCTTAAATGGGAATGGTGACATGATGGCTTCAGGAGTCTCCTTGTCACCAGCTGTAGTGAGAGCAAGGGTTGCTTATAATCTGAGCTGTTTTAACTCTTTGCAGATACTTGTTTGGTTCTAGGTACACAGTGATCTAGGTGAAGGGGACAGGGATAACAAGGAGAGATCAGTTTCTCCTTTTCTGGAGAAGAGAACCAGCCAGCTTCATATTACTTTGCTGAGGCTTAGATCCCTCCCCGCCCCACACACTCCTATGTTGTGAATGCAGTAGGAGCCATTTCCCTTCTTTCACTTTTGTGTGGGGTGGTTTTATTGTACCATCCCACACTGACAACTTTTAGCATCCTATTCATAGTGGCTACTGGTAGGTTTTGCTCAGAATGTATTTCCATTCAACAAACTTAGAGCATTTTAATGGGAAACATGCCTTCCTGACTGCACAGTTAATGGCATGCTATCCTTTCACCCACATAGCCTCCAAGAGGGCTTTAAAAGTAATAGAGCAATCATAGCTTGGCACTTCCTTTTTAATAATTGGTCAGATTTATTGGCTAGCTGGATTGTTGCAGATAGCAACAAATGGTCGGAAGGTATTTTGAAGACATGGATTGTATTTATGTATTTTGTACGGAAAGATGCCCATGGTGTTCTGCTACTGCTGCTCCAGAACCTGTCGTAGTTTGAAGCAAAGAATGGATTGAATTCAATTCTTGCATTCTCCGTTTGGTAACTTCAAAATCGAATACAAAATAACTAAGCTTTTTCTTACCCATGTTCTGAAGTGGACACCAGTCAAATCATTATCCAAATGGTTTAAAACTAGTTTGGGGGATTAAGCAAGTGGAAATGGCTCCATTGAATTGCCCTGGCATGAAGGACACTTTCTATTGAAATCTTTACTGCAGGTATGCTGATATTTCCTGCGGCATACTGTATGCATCAAATACAGCAGACAAATCCATATTTAGTGGTCATGTCTTCCTGGAAGTGGCAACTCGCTCCTGGTCCCAAGCTGATACAGATCTTTCACTGATCCTTTTACCCCAGGCTGTAAGGTAAAGGTAAAGCTTCCCCTCGCACATACGTGCTAGTCATTTCCGGCTCTAGGGGGCGGTGCTGATCTCTGTTACAAAGCCGAAGAGCCAGCGCTGTCCGAAGACCTCTCAGTGACCATGTGGCCAGCAAGACTAAATGCCGAAGGCGCACGGAACGCTGTTACCTTTCCAACAAAGTCCCTATTTTTCGACTTGCATTTTTACATGCTTTCGAACTGCTAGGTTGGCAGGAGCTGGGATAAGTAACAGGAGCTCACTTCGTTATGAGGCGCTAGGGATTCGAACCGCCCAACTGCCCACCTTTCTGATTGACAAGCTCAGCGTCTTAGCCACTGAGCTACCACGTCCCTACCACAGGCTATAGCTACCTCCAAAGGTTCAGTTGTCATGAGAAGTCTTTTAAAGAGAGAAGGACACCCCAAAGAGTTTGCCCATGGACCTATGTTTTCTGTGTGGAAAGCTATGAAGGATGCCATAAAGCTATAACTTTCCCCAGAGTGGGATGGTAGAACAGTACATTCTGCAGAACTCTCTCAATAAATGTATATACGTTGTGTGCAAAGCAGAAACAAGTACGCAAGAGAAAATTTATTCAATATGCCGTGTTCCTTACTTTGAACAATGAGTTATTTACAAGTGAAATAAGATTTGGGATTTTATTTACAGTACTTTCTTATTAGTATACATAGTAAATATTCATTTATTTACTTATTCGCTAGGGCACTCTAGCCTAGAGATGCTTATAAAACTCCATCCAGTAAAAGTGCTAAAAACAACAAATTAGAAACAAACGAATAAAAAAATCCCAAATTGCAATTGCAATAAACTTTGCACCAAAGGAATAAATAAACATACTGTACTAGAGCAAGAGGCCTACCTCATCCCTAAATTCCCCACTCCTAGCCTTTGGGAACAGCAAGCTTTCAATCGTTTTCCAGATGGTTAGCCAAGAAGGAGCCTGTCCAACTTCAGCAGGGGTGGGTGTCAGTAACACACCCATTGAAACAGTGGTGGGATTAAAAAAAAAATACTACGTTCTGTGGGCATGGCTTGGTGGGCATGGCAGGGGAAGGATACTGTAAAATCTCCATTCCCTCCCCACCCCACTAACCTGCTTTCCAGCTCAGTTCTCCTGTGCAGGGCAACAAAAGAAGACCCAGCTGATCAGAGTCGCTATGAAAAGGATATTAAATATGTTCTTCATTCTGGAATAGTCCTTCCATTTTTTGCTGGTAACATTTGCTGCAACTCAAAGTTCACTTATTGGGTTTTCATAAAAGGACTGGAAAAAATGCAGTAAACCACCTTTTTCTAGCTTCAGTTCACAGTAGCTGCACTTAAGCAACTTTTGGTTGATTTAAATGAAAAACCAAGCAAGGTCATACTTGGTCAATATTTGATGGGAAAACACGAGAAAATCCCAGGACTAGATTTGGAAATTAAAAAGACAATCAGGAAGCGAACACTGCTGAACCACTTTCATATTGTTGCCGAGAAAATTAAATGTCCACCTGGAGCCAAGGTTGAGTTGAGGAACTCTTTACCTAGGAAGAAGAAAAATTGGAATCTTCTAATGTACCATTTTCTCTCTTCCCAATAGTCTTGAATTGTTCTTCTAGATTATATTGAATTCCTGCAAATGTTCAGGTCAAATTTATGATTGCCCTCAAAGCCAATAAACCTTATCAGCATTAATACATATGGCTCCCCCAATAACATGGCATGCTTTTAATCTTGATTTACTGGAATGAAATTGGTCTGTGAGTAGAAGTGTCCTTTCGAATTAGATATCTGAAACACTTTATGGCCCAGGTCATTACTTATCCCTCTTCTTGTGCAAAGTTAAGGTTATTTTATTCCTGAAGAGCTGAGGACAAGAAGATAGACATAGGAATGTCAAATCAAATTGAAAATGAGCAAGGATCTATTTTAAGGCCTATTTTGTGGCCAAGATGGCAGCAGTAGCATTGCTGCAAACTGTCAGAGACCTGCTACATTCCAAAGAGGAGGAATTATCAGCAACCCGTGTGATGGAATATGCTAAATATTTCACTGATAATATCCTTTCATTTCTAAAATGGATCTTGAAAGCAGGTAGTAAAGTAGCTGAAGAAGGAATTCCCATTGGTTGAATTTGATCTGGTTCAGTTACTGGATTTGTATATTTTTGTGGTAATCTTGTCCATCAATAAAAGCTGCAAAACTAGTCAAATGGTAAAGAGCTAAGTGTTTCCTTCGGGGTTCTTGAAAAAGTTGCTGTAACAGAGCTACTTATGAATAAAAATATATTTAAAAAGAAAAGAACTTTCCATGCTAGATAAGGACTAATTGTTGTCCATCAACCTTTTTCTAAAGAATGTCATTGGAATAAGAAGTGGCAATTCTGCCTTATTGTGATGGAATTTTATAACTTTGGGAATGAAAACAGACATTTCCTCAAGTATCACAGAACAAGAATAGATGGACTTTTTGTGGTTTTAAACACAGAGACTCTCCATTAAACCAAGATTCAGTAAGAAAGGATCAAAGGCAACAGGGAGACCTTGACTTAACATACTCACCAGTGCCAACATATCCAGTTTCCAAGATAATGTAACCTAAGCCCTTTCCCATTGCAATAAATCTGCCTACTCTGAAGTGATGAGGATATTCCTTTTTTGTTTGAGAGCTTTTGTAAGGGGCTTGAACTCTGGGCTTTATTGAATGAAATGTATTACTTAATCCAGGATAGATTTGGAAAAGTAGTTGTGCTGAGAGCATTGCTCAATAGCTTTCTTTGAAACTGGAGAAAGGGATAGAATTCTAATTGCTTCTATTAGATGCATCAATAATGTTCATTACCATAAAACTTTGGATGAATCTGAGTAATGAATGACTTGGGAATGCACTGCTATAAATTACAAGTAACTCCAAAATTCTGATGGTAAGGAAGGGGAACATTATTCTCCACCAAAATATCGGCCCTTGAGATTTCTCAGGTCTCTTGTTTGGTTCTATTTTAGGATAGTTCATCACTGTGGTGATAATGTTTAGCTTTCTTCTTTTTTACAACTGATCACAAGGAGTCTTCTCAGAATGGTGACATCTGGTCCTACAAAGTGTTCCACAATTCAGCTATGTAAACAGACTCTTCAGAACAAAGATGATATTCACTCTAAAGTAATACTAGTTGGATAATTTGAAGATGCTTCTGGACCTTTCTATGCTCCTTGAATATCAGATACATATGACAAGGAGGGCCTTTTTAAGTATGAGTCAGCAGTGTGCTGCAGCTGTCAAAAAAGCCAAAACAGTTCTAGGCTGCATCAATCAAGGGATAGCAAGTTCATGAGAAGTGATAGCACCACTCTGTTTTGCACTAGTGAGACCACATTTGGAAAACTGCACCCAGTTCTGCTTACCCTGATGCAAAAAAAAAGTGCTGAGGTTTGAGAAAGAGTGCAGAAAAGAGCAACATATATGACAAGGGATCTGGAAGCTAAATCCTATGATTAACAGCTAAGGGAGCTAGGTACTGTATGTCTAGCCTTATGAAGAGTAGGATTTGATAGCAGTCTTCCAATACTTGAAGGGCTGTCACAGGAAAGAGGACATCAATTTATTTTTCAAAACACCTGAGGGCAGGACAAGAAGGAATGGGTAGAAGCTAGTCAGAGGGAGATCCAAACTAGAAATAAGAATTTCCTTACAGTGGGAACAATTAATCACTGGAACGGCTTGCCTCCTACAGTTGTGGCCAATAATTTGAAAGAGGTCAGTCTACATACCAAGAAGTAGGTGCAAATTATTGCACAATATCCTTAAGTTTACATGTTAGCTCAAATGCTTAAGATCTTTCAACAAAGATTAGATTCTTTAGAACTTTACAAGGAAAGGGAAATGCCAGACATTCAAGTTGGTTTTTAAAAAAGGTGAAAGATAGAAAGAATATGACGTGTTGATGGTAGAGAAGATCTATCATGAACCAGAAAACAAACAAATGGATTTTAGTAGAAATCAATCCTAAGTATTTACTCAAAGCTGAAATGACCAGGCTCAAATTTTTATATTTATGCAAGTCATACACATAGCTCTTCTCTTTCCTTCCACTTTTTCCAATGTATATTTCATACTTATTCCAGTAGTACACATTATACAAAAACACAGTGTTTTTGTAGAATGTGTACGATTTGCATAAATATGAAATATACTATTTCAGGACAACCAACTACAAGGTGGATGGATTCACAATGATGATGGGTCTATTGGAGGACCTGAAAGACCATTCTGGAGATTGATCAGTCGTGAAAGGCTCTAACTATTACTGTTTTCCCAAAAATAAGGCCCAACTAGAAAATAATTCCTAGCATGATTTTTCAGGATGATCATAATATAAGCCCTACTCCAAAAATAAGTCCCAGTTAAGATCATCAGCCAGACTGATGCATTTAATGCTGTATTTTCCCCCAAAATAAGACCTAACTGGAAAATAAGCTCTAATGAGTATTTTGGAGCAAAAAATAATATAAGACGTCTTATTTTCGAGAAAACACAGTAGTATTAAGTAACAACACCACTAGATGACATATAATAAACCAATGTCTAAAATACAATATTCAACCATATAAATTTGTTCAGTTTGAAAATCCTTTACATTCCACTTCCAAGTGAGAGCAAATGGGAATATGGAAGGAAAAAATGACTTCCTAGTTTCTCATGAGAACTGTTTCTCATGTGTATCTTTTTGTTAGTCAGGCTATTATTTCTTTCCGACTTTGGGGTGATTTTAAATATGCCATTGCAGTCTCAGTTTTTTTTAATTTAATTTTGCTTTGTGATATTGATGTTTCTGATTCAAGGTACTTGTCCAGATTTTGATTCCTTATGACTTGACAAAGTGGATAGAGAAGGCATTTAATTCTATCATATGATTCCCCATGAACCATTTTGTATTTATTTTATTTTTAAGTATGTGTAGAGTAAGAGATATTGTTGTTATTAAAAAGAACCCGCTAGGAATAAGGTAAGCAAAGTAGCCCGGGCTGCCTTTTTATTCTACAAAACGGAAGGAGTAAAGATTTTTTTAATTGCATAGGACTGTTTCAATACCTTTAAAAATATACTTCCATATATGTATTGATTACTAAAGTGCTGGAACCATGCCTATTCTTTTTAGCCAGACTTTGAATGATTCTGAAAACAATTTGCTTCAACAAAGAGCCCCATTAACTGAGCTTTAAATCACTCAAATTTGAAATCCTGGAAGCTAGGATTGGAAAAAAAATGAGTACCCAATTACATCATGATACTGATGGCAGATAATTGCATCTGAACAAATGCAGTGCTCTTGCTATTTGATAAGCAGTCAGGTATTATTTTTAAGGCACAAAGGAAACTTCCTGTCGAAAAGATATTCCAAGGCATATAAATGAAAAATACCACACTGAAAACCAAACTTATCCATGATTAAATCCAGGTTGGGATTAAGCATTGCTTGAGAAGAGATTGTTATTTAATACAATTAATTTGAGCCAAAGGATCTTTTTTAGTTAGTTCTAGGTTTCATGCAGGTAGCCATTGACTCACAAGAGTTCATTTAGTGACCATGATCATGTGATCAAAATTCAAATGCTTGGCAACTAACTCATACTTATGACCGTTGCTGTGTCACAATGTCACGTGATCCCCTTTTGCGACCTGTTGACAAGCAGAATCAATAGGGAAGCCAGATTCAACTTAACAAGGAGATGGCTAACTTATCCTTTGCGGTGATTCCCTTAACAACTGAGGCAAGAAAATTGTAAAATGGGCCAAAACTTATTTAAGAAATGTCTCACTTAACAATAGAAATGTTGGGCTTAATTGGGAGTCATAAATTGAGGATTACCTGTGTTTTGTTATGAAAAAATTATTTAGGATGATTTTTTAAAAAATACAGTCATTGACAACAACGTATAGAAAACACAATACATTCAGTTAGAACAGGGGTGTCAAACTTGCAGCCTGTGGGCTGGATGAGTGCTGGCCATGCCCAGTTTAGCAAAGGGGGGGTGGAATTGTGATACGTCACGCGATGTTGCCATGACAATGTGAGTTTGACTCCCCTGAGTTAGAAGATTGGTTTAGGAAATGCTGTCACTATACTTATATTGGCAAAGAAATGTCTGGAATGGTGCTTCTTAACCTTAGTAATGTGAAGATGTGTAGACTTCATCTCTTAAAATCCCCAACCAGCCATTCTGGGGATTGAAGTACACACATCTTCAAGTTGCCAAGGCTAAGAAACATTGTCCTAAAACATGACAGTAGTTTTCTTGGCAACACATACAAGAAATTTGTATCACCTTCTTTGTTTGTGTTGCTTTTATTTTCCAATCTAGTCTAGTGCCCTAGAATTCTTAGGAGATGTCCCATCCAACTTTGCTTAACTTTTTGAGATCAGCCAATCTATGATTTATGGCTGTGAGTTTTGCACTATGAAATGTGATGGAAAGGAAAGCAGCACATAGGTACAAAATTGATGCTCAACCCAATAAATTATAATTTCTTAAATGATGGTTGATGAGACCATATGTTTGCATCTGAATTGGAGTGAAGAATTTGTGGCTCCTTATTGTATTCTGAGTATTAACAGCTTAATTAAATTTTATGTCTCTAGATGTTGATGAGTGTTTGGATAACAATGGTGGCTGCCAACAGATTTGTGTCAATACTATGGGAAGCTATGAATGCCAATGTAAAGAAGGGTTTTTCCTAAGCGATAACCAACATACCTGTATCCATCGTTCTAATGGTAAGTCTCCAGTTCCTGAAGAATATGAGTTAACCTTAAGACACACAGTATCAATGTTATTAGAAGGCTGATGGGAAATTTCTCAGTGTATTTTAAAATCTGAGTTTTTAGATTTTTGGTGATCTGTTGAGAGCAACTTAGAGGGGGCCGTAGTGCTTATTTAAAACTAACCAGATTTATGCAGCAAAGTGAGACCATTGCCAAAGCATGCTGGCATTTTGCCTACCATATTTTCCGGCGTATAAGACGACTTTTGAAACGAAAAAAAGGCAACTGAAAATCGGGGGTCGTCTTATACGCCGGAAAATACGGGTACATCAGGAGTGAAGCTTGAGCTCTTCGAGGGGCTGGTTAACAAGCAGGAGCGAAACCAAAACGGAGCCACTTCCCCACCACACCGGCGTCGTCGCCGGGAGACGCTCCTCCCCTTCCCGAACAGAACAAGATGGCGGCCGCTCTGCCGGCCCATCATGCTCCGCGGGAGGCCGGGTCGTCTTCCGTGTGTGGGGGAGAGAGACCGAGAGAGCCGCCCTGGGGCCGGAGGAGGAAGGTTGTACGGTCGGCTGATGCGAGCGCGAAGGAAGGAGAAGCATCTTAGTTTACAAATCCTTGCAGCTTAATTTTGAATACCCATATTTTCTGGTGTATAAGATGACTTTGAAAAAAGTCAACCAAAAATCGGGGGTCGTCTTATACGCCCGGTCGTCTTATACGCCTGAAAATACGGTAGGTACACCTGCAATGGGAAGATAACCACAAATGTTGTTAAACCTGTGGGTCAGCCACTAATAGCAGCATCATTGGGATCAGCAGATGTTTTCCAGCCAATTAGGCATTTCCTACATGGTGTGTATTAGTATATCTCTTGACTCAGAGTAACTATATTTAAGAGCTCATGACATTCAATACCTTTATCCATTAATTTACATTTCTAGCCTTTCAAAATAGAAATTCAGGTTGAGTGATGAGAGAAAAATGTAAGCTGTCCAAATTATTAGTAATGCAAGTAAAAGTAAACTTATCAAGAAAATATATCAGAGTTGCATATCTTTTAGTTTGTGTCACACTTCTTGACCAACCCAAATCTCAATGAGTTCATTAATTTCATTCATACAGGGAGGTTGTACAATTAATTTATCGTATCAGATAGTTATGATATTGCAGAATTTGAACGTGCTTGATTTAAAGCCTTGAAGCAAAGTGATTTCCCCATGCAAAATAGTATTTTCCACTATTTTCCATTATAATTGTGTCTGAGAAAGCGGTGAATCCATACCAAACATTAGCAGACACTTTATATTACTTGATGATGTGACATTACAATGAGCATGGGGCATTCTAACACGGGTTTTAACAGAATTTCAACATCTTACATTGATTTTACTTTCCCCCTATATAAAACATTAGTTTCATCACAGTGCCATGAAATGGGGAAAACAAACCCATGAAATTTGTTGAGTACTTTGTTTCTTTGGCTTTCTATATATCATTTTGAGAATTTAACTAAATTTTGGAAATGGATAAAGTGTCTTTGAAATATGTCAAAAGTCTTAAAGTAGTTTGGTCCACACACCAAGAAACTTCAATATCATCTTTCGTGTATTTGTATGGCTGGTCTGGAAAACTTTAGTTTTAATTTAGTAACTATCCTCTGTCTGGATTGTAAATCTGATTTCCAAGATATATATCTCTGACATGCTAATTTAATAATTTCTTAAGGAAAAGGGGGAGGCAGTTAATTAGAAAGAAAGCTATTACTAAACTGCTAAAAGATAACACCAGGATAATTATGTATAGTTTTTCTGGATTTGGGCCAATACTTTTGTTCCAAAAGAGAGCCAGTTTGGTCTAGCGCAGCTATCCTGACTGGAGAATTCTAGGAGTTGAAGTCCACAAGTCTTAAAGTTGCCAAGTATGGAAACCTCTTGTCTAGTGGTTAAAGCACCAGACCAGAAAGTGGAAAATTGTGAATACAAGTCCCACCTTAACTATGAAAGCCAGCTGGGTGACTTTGGGTCAGGCATTCTCTCTCAGGCCAACCCATCTCACAGGTGGTTGTTGTGGGCAAAATGAGGGGAAGAAAGTATGTTGGATATGTTTGCTGCCTTGAATTATTTATAAATATAATAAAGGTGGATTATGAATAAATAATAATAATAATAATCATAACAACAACAACAACAACAACAGTAATAATAAAACTACCTTGGTGTGGTTGTGGGGCTTGTGTGGTCTGAGGAAGATGAGAGCTAAGCCAGAGGTTCAATTATACTGGACGAGTCTCATCAAAGGAATTAGACAAAGAGCGTATCTCCCATAAAATATATGATGAGACGTGAAATTTCAGAAAACTATACTGACCTCAGCTATTAATTTAGCAAACAGCAAAGGAATATCAGGTCATCTGTGGGGCAATCCCAGTTGTCTGTGAGATTATGCTTCAGTTGTGGATGCTTGAAAGAACTGGCTTATAGGAAAATTGATGTGGTGGACTTTAAGAACATAGAAATGCAAGTGTGGGAGGTCCAAATGATTGAGGCTTCTTTGTATCTCCAGGCTTTTGAAAGGTACCAATTAGCAAAGGACAAAATGATGGCAATGAAATAAGAGATGACAAAAATAAGTACAGCTTGCATTCAAACTGCACCAGAGAAAAATATATTCTGAATATAACAATAATTTGAACCAAGTCATGATTATGATCAAAGGGGAAAGCTGATGATAAGTATTATGAGCTGCCTGTGAATTTTTACCAGGCTTGTAAGGAGTGTAATTGTAAGTTAACAAAAAATAGGACTGGAATATTCTTCTGAAAATAACCCTTAACATAGTGGCTAATCATCATCTTGATAGGTGGTAATATATATTTATATAGATGCACAGAAATCTCTATAAGACTCTCATGCATGACTGCATTTTTTGAAATAAACACTGCCAGGAAATGAGACTAGAATTTTAAACTCATGAAGATGGCAGGGTTTTTACTGTTTTTAGGAAATGTAATTCTTGTGGTCAAAGACCTCTTTGCAGTCAAAATGCAGTAACTTCCATTCAATCTGCAACAGTCAGGCAATTTAATAATTGCCTGTAATTATTAGTAATAATTCAAGGAAGCTATAAGATAATCCTCACTGTTACTAGATGAAAGATGAGCATTTTGTAAGCAAAGAGTTTGCTCCAGACACAAAGTGGTCCATCTGCTCACTCAAGAAGTTTTAAGCCAGTTTCTCAACTGTGGCCACTTTCAGATGTGTGGACTTCAACTCCAAGAATTCCATTTAAGCCCTTCAGAAAATGAAATCAGCATTGATAATCAATTATGGGGATGAGGAAGATCTGGCTTAGCAGTAGTAATCATGAAAGGGATCTGGATACCATTCATCTCTTGAATCGTGAAATGGGCAGTGTATGAATTTATTTATTTATTTAATCATTTATTTATTTAATCACACTTTTATACTGCTCCCTCTCCCAAAAAGGGACTCGGGGCGGTGTACAGCCTACTAAAAGCATACAATAAATACACAATAAATATGATTAAAAATAAATTAAATGATTAGATCCGGCTGTCTATTCAAAATTTAAGTTAAAAATTAAAACTAATAAAACCCCAATTTAATATATAAATAAGCCAGATTAATTATTGTATTGTGCACATTGTAAAAAAATTAATTAGGATGTTGGAAGACTTCAATATATGAAGTAAAAAGGATATTTTAAACAATTGCCTGGTAAAAATATGGATGGCTCAAGTTGAAAATGTCCATTTGTGTTATACTGTTCTTTAAATGAGGTACATTTGCAGTAATTTTTCTATGGTGAGCTTAATTTATATCAGGCATGTTCAACCTGTGGCCCGTGGGCACATGCAACCCTGGGTAGCTAGCAATGCAGCCCCACAAGATAATAATAATAATAATAATAATAATAATAATAATAATAATAATAATAATAATAATAATAATAACAACAACAACAGTGGAAGTTTCTTGTTTATATACATTAACTATATTAGATTTTTAAAATGTGGCCCAAGACAATGATTTCATTTAATGCAGTCCAGGCAAGCCAAAAGGTTGGGCAGCCATGATTTATATGAAGGATAAGATACTTGGCAGAACAAATTAATACAGTCTTTTGTATAAATTTTCTTTTGTATAAAAAGATACAATTTTTTGAAAAAGGATTGTCATTTTCAAAATTAAAAAGTTAACTTATCATTTGTTTATCTTAGAATTATCATCCTCCAATAACGATATGCATTTGAATTTTGATCTGTAAACATCTTCCAAATTTGGTTAAGTACAGGAAAGTGTGAAACTGTTGAGTTAAACAGTTAATGGATGTTAGCAATTTAAATGGATAATTAATTGTTCTATTGGTTATTCGCAATTCTGGCACTGTAATAATATAGTTTTGTCTTTATTGGAGATTATTTGTTCAATTTAAATTTTAAAGCAAATGGACAACTTGCAAGAAACACAGCAGAAGGAAAGTCCTGCCTTATAAAAATCATTTTGTTGACTACCTTAAAACATTTGAATACCTTAAAGTGATATTTCATGTGCACATTTTTTGGAAGGTACTGCTTAAGCAAATACAATTTCTGTGGCATTTAAATCATTTGGATTTCTGGGTTTTGCTGTCAGTTCTGTCAAAAACGTTTAATCTGATTAAATAGTATCTCTGCTTCAAGGAAAACACATGGAGTTAAATGACACCAATCCCTGAAGCTAACACTGTATCATAGTTCCTTGAGGCACATAACAATTAAATAGTTAAAAAGAATTTGAATTTTAACGTCTATAGGGAAAAAAAACCCCTAACTATATAAATGTGTATGTAAAAGAAACAGAATGTGTGATTATTAAATTAAAGCATTCAATCTGAATTTAGTTGCTGTTTCTAAAACCTTTAATTGCATTTGTCATCAACAAACATATTAATAGAGCTTTAAAGAATGAAGACAAGCTCAACTAATGATTTCATCCATGTAACCTGCTTGCCAACCATTTTGTAGTTGTTCGTCATTGCTCATTTTCTGGATTTTTTTTCTTTTTTTGACTTCCCAGTCTGGGACGTTTTTGGAAGTATCTCATTCAAATGCTAACCTGTTTTGAATCTGGGTGATTTTTTTTCAAGATGCGGTTGTGGCAGTAATAGTTGGCCACCAAAACCATAATAAAGCAAAGACAAGAATAGACTGCCAATCCAGAGAGAGATGCACACTGCTTGGAAGTGTGTTGGAATCATTTTTCCAGACCAAGTATTCATGGTAAACAATAAACAAGAGTCATATTGCTGTCTGAACAGTTGAATGCCCCAGGAGATTAATAAGAAAAGAGTTTTCAGGATAGAAAGCAGAGGTGGTATTCACCAGGGTCTGACCAGTTCTGGAGAGCCGGTAGCGGAAATTTTGAATAGTTTGGAGAACCGGCAAATACCGCCTCTGACTGGAGATTTTATAGTGTCCTTCCCCTGCCATGCCCACCAAGCCACGCCCACAGAATCGGTAGTAAAAAAATTGAATCCCATCACTGATAGAAAACCTATGTTAGGTGAAATTTTTTTATAAACTGAATGTTTCAGCATATCTAAGTTGGGGATGGATGTCAACAAAGGCAAGATACTGTAGTAGTTATGCCAGCAGGATCAAAGCTCTGGCCCTTTACACATGTTTTCTACTGTTTGCACTATTCGCTATTGTTTTCCTGACTTCATCTTTCCAAGTTCAGGCTATTTGTTGGTATTTTATCTTAGTTATGTGTCCCGCTTTCCATTTTTTGCACTTATCCTTTTTGTCTTTTAATTTATCAATGAATTCCAGGTGTACACATGCTGTTTCTTCTTGGATTTCTTGTTTTTCTTTTTCAGTTGCATTAAGCTGGACTTGGCTTTTGTAATTTTTTAGACTTTCACATGCTTCTTGAGTTGTTTTCCCCTTTAAGATTTTCATCCATGGATTCCTTCCCAAGCTGTCTCTAAGTTTGTTAAAATCAGCCTAAGATACTGGTTTGATTGTGTTCTATTGTTTGTATTTGCATTATATTCAATTCCTAGTCCATTTTCCCCCAAAGTTCCTGGCAATTTCAACCTCCTCTGTCACTTCCATCCAATACAATTACCTTCTGTCTCAGTTAGTCCTGATCAAGTCAAAGTTAATAATTCTTAGAATTCATGTAATTATAGTCACAGGAAAAATCCATTCCTATTTCCATAGAAATAGGACGTTTTCATCTGAAGAAGACACCACTAAGTTTTATTTTCCACCTTCATAATGGAAAAGAAAAAAGAAATACAGATACAGGAATTCATGTATATCCTAAAGATATAAGTTAGTATAAAAGTTACCACGTACAGTGGAAACTCCAGTCACGACCGTAATTTCTTCCGTAACTTCAGTCGCAACCCAATTTGGTCATGACCGGAAGCGAGACTGACTGCACATGCACCTACAAAAAAAATAGCGCAGAAGGGGAAATGGCGCGGAAAAGGAATTGGCCATGGCCGTGTTTGATTACCACCCGATTTTTGAATCATGACTCGATTCAAAAATGTTGTGGATTTTTTGGTTGGAACCCGATTTGGTCATGGTCAGAAGTGTTCATGACCAGAGTTTCCAGTGTATATAGTGAGGGGAAAAAAGCTGGATAACAGGCCAATATGTATTTTGACAGAATCTACATCATACTAGAAGCCAAACATAATCCCTTGCAGGGTGGAATCTGGGCAACTGAATGGAGCTAGAGGAACAATTTAATGGCTAGATGCCCTTCCTGTTGCCAATGCAGAGTTTTATTCAGCAGATATATTCTCATTCTTCCCAGAGAGAAAACTATCTGCCTCTACCTAGGATCAAACTCACAGCCTCCTGATTGTTAGGCGAGAGCTCCACCTGTAGGCCACCACACCACTCTACCAAATGTCACTGGAATAGATCAGAAATATGGAAAGAAGAATGCCTTGAAACTGCTCAAGCACAGGCCAGATGTACCCAGCATGTGACTCTTTACTCTAGGAATATGTAGGCCTGGATCAAAGGCCGGTCTGAAATCTCGGCTTTCCTCCAAGTTGCCTCAAAATAGCCACCAAGAAAACGAAGAACAAGTATTTGCCAAATAGTTGAGATTCTAGAACGCTGTGATAATAAAAATTTTGCATGAAAAGAGCAAGTACTTGAGAAAAGAAACTGATAAACAATTTTTTTCCTGAAAGCCATCACTCTGCTAAACAAATAATTCCCTCAACACTGTTCAACTACTTACAAAGTGTACATTATTATTATTATTATTATTATTAATCAAATTTATATACCGCCCTTCTCCCAGGGGACTCAGGGCGGTGAATAACAGTTACTATTACTGTTAATAGTAATAGGTGAGTAACAGTTACTATTACTGTTAATCTTCTCATCACTCCTTATCACCCATCCCCTCCCACTTGTGACTGTAACTTTGTTGCTTGTATCCTCTGTTTCCTAGTATGATTTGATGTTGATTGTACCCTATGACTATCATTAAGTATTGTACATTATGATTCTTGATTCTTAACGAATGTTCCTTCTTCATGTATACTGAGAGTATTTACACCAAGACAAATTCCTTGTGTGTCCAATCACACTTGGCCAATAAAGTATTCTATTCTATTCTATTCTATTCTATTCTATTCTATTCTATTCTATTCTATTCTATTCTATAAGTGTTATGCAGGAGGAGGAGCCAAGAAAGCCAGAATAGGTAGGATATTCCAGCAAGATTGCAAAACTGTAACCAGTAAACTTTATAGTAGAGCCCAGTGGGATTCAGGCAATCAACTATAAAGTTATATTTCCAGTTTACATTTGGATACACTAAAATCATATTCAGTAACCATGTAATGATCATGCTAAAATTCTCCATAGAATATTTAAAATGATATGAGTAATGTGAAGTCTTTTGCAAATATTACTCTCCCTTTGCTCAATTGTAAATCTCAGATCATGTACAAATGAGCTACGGTTCTAATAGAACAATGGAGAAAATTCTAACAAGTTCTATAGAACGATACAGTGATATAGTGTGTTTTATTACATATAGAATTCAAAGTAGTTTACAAGCAACATTCCTATGGGGTGAACGGGTTAAAGGTAATGAAGGAATTTGGCCAAGCTTATCTAATTGCAAGAATGTATACAATTCACAAAGTTTGATGCAAGTTTGATGGTTCTGACAATGAGAAAAAAATGAGAATCCCTAAAGCCATCTTGACAGCTGTTTTCAAGGTATTCTTCAATCCTGCTGTAAGTGTCAGCATAATTGTGTGATCTGCAACCCTTTTCATTCTCTAAAGCTTTACAGAATTTGTATGGACAATTTACAATTTGCTGTCATTTCCTTCAACTATTTAAAACTTGAGCAGGTATCTCAAAGGTACAGAATACATACATACGTACGTACGTACATATCCTGCTGTAAGTGTCAATATTTATTTATTTGTCAATTGCTTACAAGATAATAGGTATAAGTAAAACATAGTTATGAATACATGGATACATATAAGAAAAATAAAACATAAAAGAAACAATAGGACAGGGACAGTAGGCACGTTGGTGCGTTTATGCATGCCCCCTACAGACCTCTTAGGAAAGGGGTGAGGTCAGTAGTAGACAGTCTAAGCTTAAAGTTTTTGGGGCTTGGGGAAGAAACTACAGAGTCAGGTAGAGTATTCCAGACATTGACTACTCTGTTGCTGAAGTCGTATTTCCTGCAATCAAGTTTGGTGCGATTAACCTTGAGTTTGTATCTATTATTTGCTCTTGTGTTGTTATGGTTGAAGCTGAAGTATTCATTGACAGGTAGGACATTGCAATGTATGATTTTATATACTATACTTAGATCGGACTGAAGGCGGCGTAGTTCTAGGTTTTCAAGGTCTAGAATTTCGTGTCTGGTGGCATAAGGTATTCTGCAACGAGTAGAGGAGTGAAGAACTCTTCTTGTGAAATATTTCTGGACTTTCTCAACTGTGTTAATATCAGATACGTAATGTGGGTTCCAGACTGATGAGCTGTATTCGAGTATTGGTCTAGCAAATGTTTTGTATGCTCTAGTTATTAGTGTAATATTACCAGAGAAAAAGCTACATAAGATTAGGTTAACAACTCTTAACGCCTTTTTGACTATGTAGTTACAGTGGGCTCTAGCACTTAGGTCATTTGAGATGAGTACTCCAAGATCCTTGACAGAGTTTGGATCATCAACAAGGTCTTGACTATTCAGCCTGTATTTTATTTTTTGATTTTTTTTGCCAATATGTAGGACAGAGCATTTATTTGTTGAGATTTGAAGTTGCCATTTGTTTGACCATTCTGATACATAGTCAAGGTCTTTTTGAAGGATAGCAGTATTGTCTATGGTGTTGAATAGCTTTACATCATCAGCAAAGAGAACGCAGTTGCTCTTGATATGATCATAGAGGTCATTTATGTAGAGTATGAAAAGAGTTGGTCTTTGAACAACAGTGGGGGACACCACTGTTGACAGGTACAGAATTTGATAGGACGCTCCCAATTTTGACCATTTGTTGTTTGTTTGACAGGAATGCTTCTATCCAGTTATGCAGGTGTCCAGAGGTACCGTAAGATTTTAGTTTTAGGAGTAGTTTGTCATGTACCATTGAATCAAAGGCTTTACAGAAGTCTATGTAGATTGCGTCTATTGCTTTGACCTGATCGAGTTATGTAGTCCATATGTTTTTGCAATGTAAGAGTTGCAGATTACATGATAATTTTTTCCTAAAACCAAATTGTTTATTAGAGAGTAGGTTGTTTGTTTCTAAGTGGAGGATGATGGATTGGTTAATAATTGATTCCATGACTTTACAGGTGACGCAGCATAAAGAGATTGGTCTATAATTTTCAACTAGGCTGGGGTCTCCCTTTTTGAAGATGGGGATGACCGTGGCTTGTGACCATAGTTTTGGCAAGGAGCTGGTCCTGAAAGATTTTTCAAAGATTATGCTTAGAGGTTCTGCTATGGCAGTGGATAGATTTTTTAAGAAGCAGGCACATATTCCGTCCGGTCCAATAGATAGAGATGGTTTTAGATTGCATAGTGCTTTTTCAACATTGTCTTCTGTAAAATTGATATGTATTAGATCATTGTAGTTGTCTGTGGTTCGACTAGGAAATACTGGGCATGATCCATTGCTATTTACAAATACTGAGCCAAAGAATGTGTTAAAGAGGTTGGCTTTAATAGTGTTGTCATTGCAATCTTTACCATTAGGTCCTTTCAGGGGTGGGATGGACCTTGAGTCTTTTAGTTTGTTGTTTACAAAATTGTAGAAAACGCCAGTGGAATTGGTGTGTAGAAGGTTTTCTTCTTGTTTAATGTGATAATTGGTGCATTCAGTTTTTTTATATATATGTATCCGCATTGGTGACAGAAAGGACATCTGGCCAGTAAAACACTCAACTCCATTCAGTTGCACAGACTCCATCCTGTATATATGTGTATATATATTATATGTATATGTGTGTGTGTATGTGTGTGTATATATATATATGTATATATGTATATATATATATCTGTGTGTGTTTCCCAAAATGTACATTATTAAGGCCCAAAACTTTAAAACATAGCCAACTGAATGATCATGTGTATACACTGAGTTCCAGAGAGCTCTGAAATCCAAATATTGGTTTGTAAAGCTGCATCTGAAATATTGACACTGATCTCAAGCAGGTCATGATGATAATGATCTAAGTGCTAGAGATAATGATAATTATCACATCAAATAAGAGGAAAACCTTCTGTGCACGAAATCCACCCATGCCTTCTATAATTTTGTAAACAACAAACTTAAAGACTCGAGATCCATCCCACCCCTAAAAAGACCTAAATATTAAAAGTATTAAAACAGATAATGATCTAAGTGCTAGAGCCCAGTGTAACAACATAGCCAAAAAGGCATTAAGAGTTGTTAACCTAATCCTGTGTAGCTTTTTCTCCGGTAATATTGTACTGCTAACTAGAGCATACAAAACGTTTGCTAGACCAGTTCTCGAATACAGCTCATATGTCTGGAACTCATTGCATATCCGACATTAACACAATCGAGAGATCCAGAGATATTTCATGAGAAGAGTTCTCCACTCCTCTACTCATAACAGAATACCTTATGCCACCAGACTTGAAATTTTAGGCTTAGACAACTTAAAACTACACCGCCTTAGGTCCGACCTAAGGGTAGTACATAAAATTATCCATTGCAATGTCCTACCCATCAATGACTTCTTCAATTTCAACCACAACAATACATGAGCACACAGTAGATACAAACTCAAGGTAAATTGCACCAAACTCGATTGCAGGAAACACGACTTCAGCAACAGAGTGGTCAATGCCTGGAATAATCTACCTGACTCTGTGGTTTCTTCCCCAAACCTCAAAAAGTTTAACCTTAGACTGACTACTGTTGACCTCACAGGAATTGATCATTCCTAAGAGGTCTTTAAGGGACGTGCATAAGTGCACCAACATGCCTATAGTCCCTGTCCTAATGTTCCTTTATTCGTAACCATTTCATTTATTAATGATCATGTTTATACTTATATCTGTTATCTAATACATGCTCAACAAAATAAATAAATAAATAAATAAATAAATAAATAAATAAATAAATAAATAAAAAATAAAATCATTTTGCTAATTAGAGATTGCAGCACAAACCTATTTATAGCAGGAGCTTCAGATGAGGGATTCAGATGACATCTGTTTCCATTTTATTTTATTATTTCCACAATCGCTTTGCAGTATGAGAGGGGCAGCATATAAATTTAATAAATATATTTTCTGGTTAGCAGCAAATAATACACCTGAATGGTATAAAACCTTCATAGGAATCTTAGTCTCTTGCCCTAACCCTTCATTTGGCCTGTTTTGTCACAGATTTGCTTTGGATGGATCAGGCAGGACTGTTTATATGTTATATTATAAATCTAGAGCATCTAAATCTAATCTGGGTAACTTCAACTCCCAGAATTTCCTAACCAACATAGCCAATTCTAAGAGATGTGTATTTCTGCTCTCAGAATTCCAAGATACCGACTGAAAAATTCTGGAAGTTGAAGTTCACACATCTTAAGAATTGCTCAGGTTGAGGAACACTGTTCTATTGTATAGATTTTACTCTTGAGGCATTCTCTATATTGTTTCAGGTAGCCTCTAAGTTTTAACAAAGTCTTAATCCTATGTTTGTGCCTAACCGGACCTACACCATATAAAGTTTCCTGTAATCCCACTGACCTGTTTACAGAATTGGCAGTGTTTTCTGTTAGCTTAGTGGACTGAGTTAATAGAAAGAATGTACAGTCTCTGCTTCCATTTCTATCTCTGCCCCTTCAAACACTGAAGAGATTTTTGGGTTAGCTTTCACTTTCATGGGCTTCTTCCAGATGCTTTCATAGTCTTAAATGCCTTGTTTCTGTTTTCTTGGCAATTCCAGGAGGATGAGTCACTTAAAAATAAATTCACCCTTTGACCCAGCTGGAAAGCTGTTTCTCCTTAGCTTACTCTCAATTGACCATGCTTCTTTCTGTTGACCCCATAGCAATTTATCTCTCTTTCCTTTTGGTTGTCCCATACTGTTCTCTTTCTGGACTCATGTCTTCTGTCTTGTTTTGATGAACTGACATGGTCTGGGCTCCCAATCACCAATTCCTTCTTTCACACAATAGAGATTTCACAATGGAGCCACCACCAATCACTAAACCACCTTGTCCTCAGCTTCTCTGCTCCTTAGTTCTGTTTATCAGAGAGAGGCTGGCAAGTAAATAGAGAACAGGCCAAGAGTTGTCTCTTAATTAGAAGAGTTGTGGATCTACTCTATAGTAAATGATTTGTATCTTCCAGAACATCATCATGGAGAAAAACCTGCACCGTTCAGAATGTCTAGAGCTGTACTTCTCTTTATACTAATGGTGGTATTCTACTGGTTCGGCCCGGTTCTGCCATGCCAGTAGTGTCGAAGATCAGCTGGCAGAAAACCTGTTCACTCCGGGCCTCTCTGACGCTCTGCAGTTGAGCCCACCTGCTCGCCCCTGTTCCTAGGTCCTTTTTAACCTCTCAACTGTATGGCGTGGCAGAGCGGATTGCTGTGCTAAACACCTGAGAGGCGCAGTAGCTTAGTTTTTACTGTTTTAATGTGTGCGCAAAGCGTTCGTTTGGCACACATTTACGATCACGCAATTGCGCGAGGTGCGCAAGGCATGCAATCCCACCCCCGTAGCTACACCCATCAAGCCACGCCTACAATACTGGTGGTGGGAACTTTTGAATCCCACCACTGCTTTATACATACATGTGAAGGGAGAGTTTAATGAACATTTTTGAGAGGAAAAAACAAGCAAAATGAGAAAAATAAAACAAAAACTGAGTCAAGAGTAAATGTATCATAGAATTAAGGAAGGGAAGCTTAGACTAATTTTTAGCCTGTGTTTAACTTAATATTGCACAATTGCTTTATTTTTGTTTGTACCAATGAAAAAATATTTGTACAAATCATCTGGAAACCTTTCCCTCAAGAAAGGTAGAATAATCATCAGGTGTTCCTGTAATCCAGGTGAGGCAGCTAACTTGCTAACACATGTCTATGGAGGTTCTCAGTTATCCAGATCATGGTTGTCCCAAAGGTGCTTTTTTCAGGAGTCAACTGGATTTTCTTATTTTTCTTTGAAGACATTTTGCTTCTCATCAAGAAACGTCTTCAGCTCTGACTGAATGGTGGGGAATGGAAGAACTTATATTCCTCGCAAATACCTGGTCATTTGCATTCTTTTAGAAAGTTGTTGAGGCCACTTGGAGGTTTATTAGTGTCCTGAAAAAGAAAAACAAGAAAACCAAGAAAAAACCAGGGTGGTTGAATAAAGAACTCTCTGAGCAACTGGGAGAGAAAAAGATAAGTGCAAAAAAAAATTGAAAAAGGGACACATAACTAAGGTAAAATGCCAACAAATGGCCTGATACTGCAAAGATGAAGATAGGAAAGCTAAGTCTCAGAATGAAGTAAGACTTGTAGCAAATATCGAAAGCAATTTTTAAAAAGTTTCTTTCAACACATAAAAAACAAGAAAAAAGTCAAAAAAAAAGCTAGTCCATTAATAGGAGAAGATGACAAGGAAGTAACAGGCAACACAGAGAAAGAAAAGCTGTTTAATTCATTCTTTACACCTGTCTTCATGCAAAAAGAAAATACGACCTAACTTACCAAAAACAAATCCATAAAAGACTAGCTGGGAATGCAAATTTAAATATACAAAAATTAGGTACGAGAATACCTGTCAGCTCTATATGGATTCAAATCACCAGGTCCTGATGGACTATATCCCAGAGTTGTGAAGAAACTGGTAAACATGATCTCAGAACCATTGAACCACATCTTCAAAAATGTGAACTGAGAACTGAAAAAGAGATGTAGTCCCCATCTTCAAAAAAAAAACGGGGGACAGAGCCAGGAAAATACAGATCAATCAGCCTGACATAAATATCTGGGAAGATCTTAGAAATGAATCAAGCAACAAATCTGCAAAGCCAACCAAGTTATAACCAGAAGTCAAAACAGAACATGCCGAACAAATTTTATTTCATTCTTTGACAAAGTGACTAAATTAGTGAATTAGCGAAATGCTGTGGACTTAATATACTTAAACTTAGTATACTTAAATTTCAGTAAAGCATTTGACAAAGTAGACTACAACCTACTTCTTGGTAAGCTAGAAAAATGTATAATAGACAACATCACTACCAGAGGGATTTGTAACTGGCTGACAAACTGTACTCAACATGTAGTCCTCAATAAAGCTACACCCACATGGGAAGGGAGGGAAATGTATATTTTTATTTACTTTTATTTATTTTACTTTGTTTCCAAACAAATCCTGTCTGATCAGGATTAATTATTCTGTTTGCAAATATTGCTGTAAAAAGGTTGCAATCTACATTCAGTAAGAAAAACATTTCTATCCAACTCAGAGAAGGCTGGGTCACTTTTGTCTTTTATCAAGCATCTTTCTATGATGAAGGAATTACTTGATATTTTGGAATCTCATTCATTATCTGAATTAATGGCCTAATCAGAATTTATTGGAAAGCTTTGTAGTAATTTGCAGAGAAGTTATTAGGTTCCTGCAACTTTGCTCATTTTTAGTTCATATTCTTTAGTTTCAAGTTCTGAGTTTACTAAGAGTATTTTTTTTTGTTGGTCTGTAAGTTTTTGTACTATTGTATTTAAATGTCCTTCAATATTTTCAGATCATATGTTTTTTAACTATATAATCTTGATTATATATTTGAATAATATTTAATCTAATGACATATTCATTACATCTTCCAAACTGTTCTGTATGACTTTCCTTCCACAAGGTCAGTTTAGGAATTTCCAAGTTGTTAAATATGTTGGATACTTAGAACAGATTTTTGAATTTGAGTTCACTTGTTTCCAGGTTTATTATTTTTATTTATTTTATTAAATGTATGTGCCACCCATCTCACTGTTAAGCAACTGTTTTTTTAATTACCTATTTAGCAACAGCTTAAAAAGATTTTTTATGATTCAAGCATATCTAATAATTTTAAAGAGAATCCGTTTTAAATATTGGGGAGTAATACCTCCCTCCCTCCCTCCTCCCAAAATACTAGCATGATTGGTACTTGGATAAAGTAATGGAATTAGTTGTCAGAGACCAGCTGAACCCTTCATCTTAATTACAAGAGGGCCAAACTAAGGATTCTGGCAGGATAGCAACAATCCATCTATCAGAAATGGTGTAGGGTCTCCCACTTGGGTGGGGAGTTGGACTAGATGACCTAGATGACTAGGTCCCTTCCAACTCTGATTATCTGTTATCTGTTAATCCAACAATGGCACTGGTAGTACTGAAAAACCAGATGCTAGCCCTGTAGCTCCCAGCTATGATACACTGTGAATGCAGGGACAGTAGCAATAGCAATAGCACTTAGACTTATATACCGCTTCACAGTGCTTTACAGCCCTTTGTAAGCTGTTTAGAGAGTCAGCATATTGCCCCCCAACCATCTGGGTCTTCATTTTACTGACCTCAGAAGAACGGAAAGCTGAGTCAACCTTGAACCGGTGAAGATCAAACTGCTGCCTATGGGCAGAGTTAGCCTGCAATACTGCATTCCAACCACTGCACCACCAGGAAGGAGAATGAGAAAGGGAATAAGGGAAGGAAGGAAGGAAGGAAGGAAGGAAGGAAGGAAGGAAGGAAGGAAGGAAGGAAGGAAGGAAGGAAGGAATAGCAATAGAATTTAGACATATATACTCTAAGGCTAGCGGTTTACAGAGTCAACATATGTCCCCCAACAATCTGGGTCTTTATTTTATTTACCTCGGAAGGATGGAGTAGATGGAGAACCAGAAGTTACCTTGCCAAAGAAGTTGGCACAACAACTTTCCTCTTGAAGCTTTGTTCCCACCAAAATCAAGGCAAATTAGCTTCATCTGCATCTGAATGGAAAATGCAAAAGCCTTTTCCCAGGTGACTTTTTTTTCCATTTTTGAAAGTTGCCCTCTTCTAATGATGTCAGAAGTTGTATATTAGTGATATACACATGATTGTGTAGTTGAACATTTCGCCAGTCAATTCTCAAATGGTAAATAATGCCAAGGGATTTGCACTATTATTTAACAATCCATGTAATGTGAAGAATTATTTGGTTTCTACCAGCAAGGAAATAACTGTAGGGATTGTTCATACCTGGCCTTGAGTTAAAGGATTTTTATGATGGACAGACCACATGGCTGAGATTTAATCTGCATAAGCATTTATGCCCGTAGGCCTGACTAGAATGCTTTCACCTTATTTGATGAGTGACACTCTTTTTATCTTGGATTTTTCTTTTGTACCTTGTTGGTGCAAACTGTAAACTTGTGAGCAATTGAGTGATTTCAAAGAAATGTGTAGAAACAGACAGATATTCTGAGTCAATATCTTTTTTTTTTTAAGGCAAGGAGAAACGTTAGGCTTTCTTTAGCCAGATAAGTTCTACATTCTTCTCTCTGACAAGCATTTTGCTGTTCGCATACTGTCTGTCTATCGTGAGGTTGTCAGGTATCTCTGCTCCTTATATATGTTGATGATATCATCCATCAGCTACGAATAATTTAGTTGGAATTAATATAATGTTGCCGTGCCTCTCATGAGAGCCAGTTTAATGTAGTGGTTAAAAACACCAGACTAGAAACTAAGAGACCCTGAGTGCCTATCTTGCCTTAGGGATCAAACCAACTATGTAGCTTTGGCCAGTTACTCTCTCTCTCAGCCTTGGGAAGAAGGCAAGAGTAAACAGCTCCTGAAAATTATAGGGATATGTTCAAAAAAGTCACCAGGACTCCAAGGCGCACACACTTCCACACATAAAATGTCTCGCATACTCATTACCAGAAGGACCTTTTGTCAGAGTATATTCATGAACTGGAATAGAGCATGGTAACAAGGTCAGTCAATGAATAGGCATAGCAATTAAATCAGCCAATGAGGACTGTTTGGAAACTGAAACAAGAAGTAGCCTAGGCGTGGCTCTATGTTAAGCTCTGCATCTCTGAAGCTATGTTGAGCTCTGTCTATTGAAAATGAAACTAACTCGCTTGCTTGCTGAAGACTGGAACTCTGCTCTGAACTTGCAACATGTTTTTGTCTGAGTTTGCTCCATGTTGGAGAAATCTACACCTGGTTTATAAAATCCACTTATTAAGTTTATAAAAATATTAAATGAAGCATCAGCCATCTGTGTATATTTTTCTGGCGCTCAATAAACGCTGCAGAACTCTGAACACCTTTCTTGCACGTTCCGAAGAATCCTTCAGAACTCTTTGGGTGACTTTAGTTCTCAGAAATAATGTGGCCTAACATAGAAAGGAGCATCTACCAGGTAAATGTCAAGGATATCATGAGTGAAACTCAACTCCTAGTGACTTCCTGGACACGTTCATATATTTTCTTGGCAACACTTTGGAAATGAATAGTCATTGTCTTCTTCCAGGATGTCTTTTCAACTTGACAGTCCAGTATGAAGTTTTAGTTTTTTTCCTGAAAAACTCCCATCCAGTTCTTAACCAGACCTTAAATATACTTTTTAAAATCAGCTAAGAGCTCTTTAACAAGTGGACATGAGACAAAGTGAATAATTAAAGAAGCAGTGCAAAGATGAAGTAAAGAAAGCCAAGGCTCAGAATGAATAAAGACTTGCAATAAAAGTCAAAGACAATTTTAAAAGTTTCTTTCAATATATTAATAACAAGAAAAATCTCAAGGAAACAGGTGATCCTCTAAAGAGTGAAGATGGCAAACTTCCTAATAGTGAGGACAATTAACCAATGAAACAGCTTGCCTTCAGAAGTTGTGGGTGCTTTATCACTGGAGATTTTTAAGAAGAGGTTGGACAGCCTCTAGTCTGAAATGGTATAGGGTCTCCTGCTTGAGCAGGGGGTTCGACTAGAAGACCTCTAAAGTCCCTTCCAGCTCTATTCAATTGCAGTAGTCCAAAGATGTCATGATGGTTGCCACCATCTTACACTCCAGGTAAGACTGACGTACCAGTTAAATCTGGGCAAAAGCAGGGGTGTGATTCAACCGGTATAACAACCGGTTCGGTGAGCGTGCACAGAGTGTTTACTACTGACCTTCTCCAGCAATCGCTGTGTGTTAAACAGCTGACATGTGGCAATCTGCTATGCCGCACGAATCAGCTGAGTTTGAAAAACAGGATACAAAGCACAGCCTAGAACCTGGCCGGATAAGTGGGCCCAACAGCTGACGTCGGAGCAAACTGAACCGGTTTGCTCCCAGCTGATCCTAAGAGCTACCAGTTCACTCGGGTCGAACCAGTAGAATCCCACCCCTGGGCAAAAGCCTTCCAAGGTCACAGCTTCTACCTGCTCTTCCAACAGTATCTTTGATGACCCAGGGCGTGCTACAAAGGCAACAAAGTCACATAAGCAATAAGAGTCTCTTTATTATCTCCAACTTTTCCCCCAATGTCCAGGTTACCTTTGGCTGGAGAAAAACTTTCCCAGGAACAGCCTTTAACGATAGAAAATTCAGTCCAAAACAAAATACATACAAACTGTAACTAAAAATCCAAACAAACCAAGCTGAAGTAATTAGCTTGACAGGGCAGGAGAAGGAATTTCAGACTTGAAAGCATGGCAAAATTCACACAGTTGGGAAGATGCCAGGAACACAGATAAGCCACGACGATACAAGATAAATTCACATTTGCTCCCAACAGCTTGCTGTGCGCAGCTTCCCTTTTTAAACACTGTGTTCCCAGCTGCAGCTAATGAAGGGAATCAGGGCCTTTTCCTCCCCCATAAGCCACGCAACTCACATTGCTCCCTTCTCCGTTTCTCCCTGGGTGCCCTAGGATGAAGAGGGAGTGGGCCTGGATCTTCCTCTGAATTCCCCCTCCCTTGCTCTACCTCTCCCCTGCTCTGCCCAGCCAGACTTTGCCCTTTCTCAGTTTCTTCCACAGCCAACGGAGCCACACTCTCACTCCCTGTTCAGCTTCCCCTTCTGAGTCAGATTCTGACAGGGGCATGACAAGTATCTGTCAGCCAGGAATTTTCCAAAATTAAAAACCTGCTCCTTTAGGGGAAGACAACCCTGGAAGTCAACATGGATATCCAGAGTCAATGTTGGAAGAGTCCTGAACTTGTCTGGCTTTGGATCAACATTTGCTCCATCTTACATCTATTGAGCCTGAACTTATTTTTCCCTTCTGCTTAAAATCCAGTTTAGTTAAAAATGCAGCTGTATAGCTGGGAATCATCCACATCCTGAAGATACATCACCCTTCCTGTGCTGATGCACGAAGCCTCTCAGTGTTTTCATGTAAAACAAATTATATCACACACATTTTCATCCCATCCCCTTGCAACAAATCATTGTCAGGATAAAGATGCATAACACAAATGCATATTCATTGCATGTAAATGTGAAATCTGTTCTCACCTGTCTGCAGGCATTGTGCCAATTAACTATGATTGTCAGGTTTCAGGAAATTTTCAGAGAAGCTTAATCATCTAATGGTTGCTATTTTTATAGTTACCTTGATTGGGAAGGTGCTGAATTTTTTTAAAAAAAAAAATTGCTTGAAAACGTGCTGTTATGGATCAAACTTCTTTGTTTGAATGTTTTGTAATATAATAGTCAAGAATAAAATACAAACAGAAATCTTTCCCCCAGAAATTATTTGCAAATGTAAAATAGCACAACTTGACATCTAAATAAGCATGACTGCTAATGTTTCTTTCCCTACTTTGAATTGTGCCTTTCATCTTCCACAGATAGGCAGCAGCACTAACAAGATTTTTTCCTATACGAAAGGTATATATAATTTAAAGGGGGGGGGGGAATCAGTGTATTTATTATTTATGTAATTCCATTCCTTCATCCAAATTGGATCTCAGAACAGCTTTTCCAGCAAACAAAATGAAAATGTCGTTCAATAAAACAATAACATTTAAACCCACCTGGAAGCCTAAAACTAAACCAACATTTTAAAAATATGAATTTAAAGCTAAACAAATAAAAGTGTAGGAAATAATATGGAATTGTAATAACCTCAGCAGTCATCTAGTCAGTCCCTTGTTTGGGAAAGGGTCTGCAAAAGCATCGTGGATAAATGACTCTGAAGAGGAGCATACCTCATCTTATAGCAGCCTGTTCTTCTGCTTTAAGGTGAGGTATGCTCCCCTTTAGAGGCTTTTACCATCTGGAGATTATTTCTAACATTTAATCCAACTTTACTTCCCTTTAGTTTCTACCAACTGATTTTTGAGCTGCCCTGGGCAGACTCAAAGAACAAGTTCTTGATGTCCTTTGCAGACAAATCTTCCAGCTTCTGCAGTGGTTATAGAGAATGGCCTTGAAGGATAGATGGAATATCCACTATCAAAACAACTGTCGGATAAATCAAATCAAGTGTATTACAGTCAAAGACCAGGGACCAGAATAAATCAAAACATTCAATGAATATCCAGTTAAAAATTCTAGAATAAAATAATAACGATTTGATTTGATAAATCAGATAAATGAGGCTTGAACCCAGGCCAAGAAAGTAGTTTGGGAAAACGCCTCAAGCAGCCTTCTCCCCCTTCACATGAAGATAAAAGAGGGAGAAAGGGAAGCACCGTCAGATTTGCAAGATTTTGTTAGCTGCAGCTGTTCTAATAAAACTAGATCAAGTGTCTTCAAACTTGGAAAATTTAAGATTTGTAGACTTCAACTCCCAGAATTCCTGAGCTAACATGGCCGGAAAAGGAATTCTGGGAGTTGAAGTCCACAAGTCTTAAAGCTGTCAAGTTTGAAGACCCCTGCTTTAGATCTACACAGTGTTTCTTAGTCTGGTCTACTTTCTAGGACTGACAATATCTCATGATTACTATCATATCCCAGTCCTCTCCTCTGCTGGTTAAGTATTTCTACAGTAGTTCCTTTAATGTTCCTCACTTCATAAGTGTGGATTTTCATTCCCTTCACGGTCTAGACAGCTCTTCTCTAAACTCATTTCAGTTTGTTGATGTACTTTGTATCCTGCCATGCCCAGAACTGCAACCACAATTCCAAGTGGGGGCTGACTATGGCAGAATAGACTGGTTTATCATCATTTAGACTCAATGCTTATGTTAATAAATTCCAGAATTGTATTTGTCTTTTGCACAGTTACTGTATATCATACGGCTAGTTCATATCCAGCTTGAGATCTATTGTAATATGCAAACTCTTTTCACATGTGAAAAGTCAGGTTTCCTGCATGCTCCTATCCATTTATGTGAAGCTAACAACTATTGGCTTCAACTTCTATTGAAATTATCAGTTTTAACTCACGTAGACTAAATGGTTGGGGTACTTTGTTACTTCATTCCATACATTTCCAGCTGGAGCTAAAGATGCTACCAGAAACAAAGTAAAATTGGATAGATGATGAAAAGGCCTTCTTTTCCTAGTGTTACCTCACATATTTTTAGTCTCCCCAAAACTTTAGGGCTCCTTTTGGGGCTTGGTAGTAAATTTTAAAGTTTTGTTTTTCTACACTTTTAAGATCAATTGTTTAAATGTATTAACTTTTGCAGTGATTGGATTTACGTCACTTTATGTACGTTGTCATTGTATTTTGACAACTGTTTTATCGACTGAGGAGAAAGCATCAATTGGAATGGCACAAAATTGGTATAAAAATAATAAATAATCAATATATTTTTCAGTAATCATAAGAATTATTGAAGGCTGGTCCTGGGAAACTGGATACTTTGGTACTCAAAAAGAGTGACCTATTATTAAAACAGCCATATTAAACTGACTGTAGCCTTGTTCAAAAAATAGGAAATCATGAATCTATTACTAGAATCAAAGCAATACGTCTAGAGGCGAAGGTACCAGATTGGAATCCAGAGAGTATGAGTGCTAGTTCCATTTTAGACATGAAAGCCAACTGGGTGATTTTGGGTCAATCACACTTTCAGGACAACTCACCTCACAGGATTGTTGTTCTAGGAAAAAAGAGGATGAGGAAGGAATATTGTGTGTGTTTGTTGCCTTGAGTTTTTTAATAAATGTAACAGTTTAATATAAATAAATAAAAGTAAATATTAATGTATTTAGTATTTATGGTTTATTTGATATAAACGACACATGCTCCCATTACTTTGTAAACTGGTAAAAGTAGTAGATTCTTATTTTTTTCTATGAAATGAAAAATCATTGGCCCCCATAACCTTTTTTGAAACAAGCCATTGTTTTGCATATTAAAGGTGTTGACATTTATTAATTTCGTGGCCTACATCCATGTACCATGTACCATCATCATACATCCTTGTACCATCATCAGCAAGTGACTATGACTGACAGTTGATAATTTAGAAAGAAAAGCCTGCCATCTCCTGGTCATTAGGAGATGGAAAACACACAAACCTTAATGATTTCTAACCAGTCACAATCGAATTTATTCCTTAAATAAAAAATAAAGTAAGATGCACAGATGTGAATCTTCATTGTACAGTGTTACTGGTGTAGAATCTAGTACTACACATATCTATCTAAGAAGAAATCCTATAAAATGTTCTGGTTTGTTAACCTGGAAGGAAGTTTAGTGTATTTCCCTATTAATTGTACATTTTAAAGGTGTCACAGTGGCTCAGTGGTTAAAACACTGGGTTTGTTGACAGAAAAGCCAGCAGCCCAGGTTTGAGACCCAAGCGCCACGATATGGGGTGAACTTCCATCCTTACCCCAGCTTCTGCCAACCTAGCAGTTTGAAAGCATACAAATGTGAGTTGATAAATTACCACTTTGGTAAGAAGTAACAGTGCTCCTTAATGTCATGCTGGCTCCATGAGCACAGAAATGTCTTCGGACAGCGTGGGCTCAATGGCCTTGAAACGGAGATGGGTACCGCCTCCTATAACCAGCAATGACTAGTGGAATAAAATCTGCAGGGACTCCTTTTCCTTTACCGTACTATACATTTAAAAAATTAATTATGTTGGATTTGCTGAAAATAATGTAATGGATGCAAGTAGGTTGTTTTCAGTCTGGTCTTTGCAAGGGAAAGGATATTTTATGACTTGAACCATTTTTAAGAAAATATGATACTTTTGACTAGAGAAGGATAGAGTCAGAGGTGGTATTCAGCAGGTTCTGATTAGTTCTGGAGAACCGGTAGTAGAAGTTTTGAGTAGTTCGGAGAACCGGCAAATACCACCTCTGACTGGCCCTGCCCCCATTTATTCTCTGCCTCCTGAATCCCAGCTGATCAGCTGGGTCGTCTTTTGTTGCCCTGCACAGAAGAACGGAGCTGGAAAGCAGGTTAGTGGGGTGGGGAGGGAATGGGATTTTGCAGTAACCTTCCCCCTGGAGTGGGGAGGGAATGGAGATTTTACAGCATCCTTCCCCTGCCACGCTTACCAAGCCACGCTCACAGAACTGGTAGTAAAAATTTTTGAATCCTACTACTAGATAGAATGTGGTGTTCTAACTGGTGGGCTTTAGTGAAATGCTAATCATTTTGAATTACTGTATGATAAAGAATCCACTTCATCCATAAAAAAACCTTTTTTCAGTTTGTATGTATCCAAAATGTATACTATATTCCCATTCCAATTTAGCAAGTTCTTCCTCTATTACACTATGACAATCTCCCCTCAAGTATCTTGAGTCAAACATATGACAAAACATCCTGAATCTATTTGGATAATCTGTCAAAGCCACTTCTTCTAAATAATAAGTCTTCTAAATAATAAGTCTTCTCCCTCTTGTATCTAACTTCTAGTACACATGTTCAATATGTGATTTTTAAGTGGTAACATCTCTTTTATGTCCTTCACACACTCTGGCAACATTCGCTCATCCTCCTGAATATTGAATCCTTATTGTCCAAGCTTCCATATTATACTACCATATAATAATGAAGAAAGCTGGCTTTGCACCTGCTACCTTGGTGTTTTGGTTAAAAAGAGATACCCTTTCTCAACATGTAGCATCTGTTGGGTGTTTAAGTGATCTGGTTAAGTAGATTGTGTGACCACAAGTTTCAATGATTGGTATGCAAAACAAATGGAATTATTCAAATTTTAATCTGGACAACTTTTCTCAGTAGTTGCGGAGAATAAAATGCAAAACAACATAAGGCTTTTGGAATAAGGAAACTAAAGCAGAGAAAATTTGTAGTGTCTTCATCCTACTCCTTCACCACAGTCCTTGATACACATAAAAACGGGCAGAGCTCTGATCACACTGTTGTGCGTGTCATCTTTACTTATTTTGACCACCTCTTGTGAATATCTCCAGTTAGCTTGCTGAGGCTTCTTTTCAGTCTCTTTAGACTGAATGTTTCCACTGTAAGTCTCAAAGCAGAAATGTTTGCAACTATAAGCCTCAAAGCAGAGATGGGATAATTATCACTATTATCTGTTCACAACAGTGTAAAATCACAGCTGCTAATTTTTTAATTGCTGCTGCCCTTAATATGCATCAAGATCTTCCCAAGAAGCCAGGATGTCAAGATCCAAACAGTATGGCATTTTGCAATTGACAGATAGAAATGTTGACAGTGCACACTTTTTCTTAGCACTGTCCAAGATTTTTTCATGATGGTACCAGTGAACTAATAACCATTGGGACCACCATGGCCCATTTATCCCATAATTTTCAGAATTTCAATTTTCAGATCTTGATACTTTGTGATGTTATCCAGTTATTTGTCTTCCATTCTACTATCAAGGGAAATTTCATTTTCTAAAAATGTCAGTTTAAAAAAAAAGTCAAGAACACTAATATCCCTGATACAATTTCAGGTTTTCTTCAGGCTCAATGGTGTATTTTTACAGTGTCTTTGAAGGGAAGTTCACAAAACAAATGTCAGAAGCTGTATAGTAAAAGCTGACAATGTCCCCAAAATATATATGAAAAGCAAAACATCCATTACAGATTTCAAAAACAACATAATTAAAAAGACATTTGTGGAAAACTAATCATCTTAATGGGCTTGCTTGAAGAGCTCTAATGACGAGCTTTGACATCATATCCAGATTTGTTAACAGAAGTGTACTATGTATTAAACGGTTACATGTTTGAATATTTTAACTTACGCTGTTAGGGTCTTTGTCTATAATGAAAAAAGATCATGATGGAATCTTAAAAAACAGGCTTGATAGAACATTCCAGAAACTAAAAACAATCATTTAGTTTGTTCTACTTTTCTGCTCAAGTACTCAGGGCAGCTAACTAGGTGAAGAAACAATAATAAAAGTTAAAACAAAATTAACACTACCTTTTTCTGTATGTTTTCTGTATGTATGGAAATACTGTGTAGCAGGTGTTTATGATGCCATATAATACATTGTGAATTTAGAACACTGGAATTATACCCCTTTTTGCTTTTGGTAAAATTCCAGAGCAGAAATTGGTTAAAGTTTTTTAATGTTTTTCTAAAACATTTCCAAAGTTTCTTCCATCCCTATGATTCTATAAAATATTCTCTTTTTTAAAGTTTTATTTGTTTTATTAGTATAAAAGAGCCTCTGTGGTGCAGTGGTTAGAGTGCAGTATTGCAAGCTACTTCTGCAGCCAGCTGCCTACAATTTGGCAGTTCGAATCCCACCAAGCTCAAGATTAACTCAGCCTTCCATCCTTCCGAGGTGGGTAAAATGAGGACCCAGATTATTGTGGGCAATATGCTGACTCTGTTAACCGCTTAGAGAGGGCTGTAAAGCACTATAAAGCTGTATATAAGTCTAAGTGCTATTGCTATAACATATTCCATTTCAATCGAACAGTGTGTTGTTTGGGTACAATTATTTTTAGCCAATCATAATTAGGGTATTTACAATAACATGTATCATAATAACATAAATACTGTAGTAACAATAATATTTTGTTTGTCCATTTTAACAAATTTCTATTTTAACATCATTTTTATGTGCCTTTCTTTCCAACTTCTGTTTTTATTGTCTAGCTATAAAACATTCTTATGTAGCTTCATCCTATGGTGGTACACACATTACAAAACATGGAAGGTAACTGAGGGAGAGGAATAATGTTTTTGGAAGTCCAAGAAAAAATATACATCATATTTATTCCATTTAATTAAATCAATTTCCAAGGTTTTCTTAAAATTCTATCTAATTTTACAACCAAAGACTAATTATATAATATAAATTAAATGATTCAACAAAAATGAATATTGAGATAAATGAAAAATAAAGCAAGGAAATTGATATTAAACATACTATAAACATTAAACAGTAATAGTCATAGTTATGGGACGGGGTGGCTCAGTGGCTAAGACGCTGAGTTTGTCGATCAGAAAGGTTGGCAGTTCGGCAGTTTGAATCCCTAGCACCATGTAATGGAGTGAGCTCCCATTACTTGTCCCAGCTTCTGCCAACCTAGTAGTTCGAAAGCAGGTAAAAAATGCAAGTAGAAAAATAGGGACCACTTTGGTGGGAAGGTAACAGCATTCCGTGTGCCATCATGCCCACATATCCATGGAGACATCTTCGGACTAATAGTCATAGTAACAATAATTCAGTAATAGTCATAATAACAACCATTTGGTAATAAGTGAAACCTGAAACTTAGTTAATTTCAGAAATGGTGGGAAAAGACGGAGGGAGAGGAGAAAAGGGGAGGGAGGGAGAGAGAGAGAATAATATTTGTTATAATATTTTGCTCTGTGAATATTTTTAATTCTGATAGTTAAATGTCCACTTACTCTATAT
The DNA here is from genome assembly GCA_023653725.1 of Bungarus multicinctus. Lineage (NCBI taxonomy): Eukaryota > Metazoa > Chordata > Lepidosauria > Squamata > Elapidae > Bungarus > Bungarus multicinctus. The sequence goes on along the minus strand of CM042848.1, from coordinate 18,384,590 downwards.
ATTTTGGTCTACAATTCCAATCTTCATTTGTTGGCTATTGTTTTTTCGTAGTAGGTTTAATGCCAAATATTTAAAGTTTGCACACTTTGATAAAGAAATTTTACAGAGGAGACCTAATACAAATAGAGGGATGAATCAGTATTTTTCCTTCCTAAGTAGTCTAAACATAGAACACAGAGCGTCTAGAAATAGAAAAGTCTCTTTATTTTACACTGTGGAAAGATATATAATTAACACTTAGTTGATGAATATTTCACCGCAGGAGCTGGCTCACAGTATGCCAACACTGTTTTCTACTTCTGCTGCCAAGTCTGTCTAACAAATTGCTTGGTATTACTGGAATGGAGGGATTAAAATTTCTGTTTTAGGAAGGGATGGGCTGGCAACTCAGGTCAGTTATAGACAGTCCTGTAGCTGGACAAAGATAGATTTAATAGATTGAAGAATTTATTAATTATTCCACATGATACAGTCAGGATCACACGCAATCTAATTCAAGGCAGCTTTATTCTTATATTCCTTTTCTTCTTCCTACTGCAGAGTTTTGTTTTTCTCATTTGTTTTTCTATTCGAGGAGATATTGCTTTTTAATTTGGGAACTCTGTTTTACTTTGGGCACCAAAGTTTCACTCCTGTGGTTTTCTTGACAAAAATATGACATGGTTGGCCTATAACTTCTTTTTTTCGAGGGAGGGAGATGTGATGGACAACTTTCCAGGCAGGGGTATCTGTAGGGCTTGATCAAAAAGGATAAGAGGGCAACCTTGAGAGTGTGATCAAAGCTCCATCTGTTTTTATTATCACAGACTCCCTTTTAACAGCCCGTTGGAACCTATTAGGCTTAGCACCAGGTTTCTGTTTTTAGCAAACTTCAGGCAATAGCAAAGAAACCTGAAAGTAGACTTTTAGAACTTGACAAGAACATTTCAGACCTAGTTTGTGCTTTTTAGAACATAGAATTCTTTATTGACCGTGTGATTGGACACCCAAGGAATTTGTCTCTGATGCATAGACTCTCAGTGTACATACAAGCAACAAGTGATCAATCATGATCATAATTATAAAATAAAATCATCATAAATCATAAGATACAAACTCAGTGATAGTCATAGGATACTAACAACAATAAACAACATAACAACATAAATCATAATAGGATACTAAATAAAGGTGACCAACATAAATCATGAAATACAAACAACAACATTATCGTCATAAGAAGCTAAGTAAATAGGTAATAGGAAAGATGAAAAGATGAGAAGAATAATAGGTAATCAGCCCTACTGGTGGTTGACAGTCGGGTCCAGGGGTTGCCATTCTTTTGGACCTCAGGGACCACCAAACTCATAATTTTAAATCCTGGGGATCATTAATACAGATTTTGACTGATGATGGCTTGCTGAAGTTGATGGGAGAGAGAGAGATCTGATCTAACCTCTCTCTCTCCCTCTCTCTCTCACATACACACAGACATACAGAGGCAGGGGTGGGATTCAAATTTCTTAATAACCAGTTCTTGGGCGTAGCCTAATTTTTGAGTGTGGCTTGGTGGTCATGTGACTAGCTGGGCATGGCTTGTATGTAAATATTATAAATATTTATGTAAATATTGAATTTTTTATAAAAAAAGAGAAACTTTTACCCAAAATCAGGCAAAGCAGGCAGGCAGATTGAGTTGCTCAAAGAATCACAGATTCAGAGATCTTTCTGCCATTGGCTACCTGAGTCTGTCACATAAAATTTGCTAGCAAGCAAACTCACAAAATTAACTCACAACACACCATGTATGTAAATATTGATTTTTTAATTTAAAAACAGCAACTTTTACCCAAAACCAGGCAAAACAAGCAGGCAGATTGAGTTTCCCACAGAATCATTTAGTGATCTGTGTTTCTGTCATCAGCTATCTGAGTCTGCAACTGAATAATAGAGCCTTCAGTCCTAAGGAAGGCTGGGCTCTGCAGAGCCAAAGATCTAAAGATTAGCTGGAAAGCAAGAAATCCAACAATTTCCTACTTTCTAGTTAATCTAAATCTCCTGGCACAGCAGAACAGCTAATGGTCAGGGGGGGAAGGAAAAATAGCAACTTAGCAGGCAAGTTTGCCAGATAAGGAGTGAATGGGCAGGGAGGGTTCCCGCGGGCCATGTGGGCAACGCAGTCTTGTGTTCCCGGGCAGCCTGGATTAATTGCTTTGGGTCAGTAGTCGGATTCAAATTTTTTTACTACCAGTTCTGTGGGCATGGCTTGGCGGGCGTGACAGGAGACGGATACTGTAAAATCTCCAGTCAGAGGTGGTATTTGCCGGTTCTTTGAACTACTCAAAATTTCTGCTACCGGTTCTCCAGAACTGGTCAGAACCTGCTGAATACCACCTCTGCTTTGGATGCTCTCCATTTCTCTGCGGCCCACCAAAATCTTCTCACGGACCACTAGAGTGCTGCAGCCTACCGGTTGGTGACCACTGGTCTGGTCTAAAGGCTGAGAATTTCCTAGTGGTCTCTCCTCCTAATATTAACTTGGTACACTTCTCTTAGTAAAGAGAAGTGGAGGGAACTATAACTTCTAATCTACTGAAAAGCCAGTCTGGATGTAAGCCAGGCCTTTTCCACTAATAACAAACAAGGATTTGCAAGAGTAATTAACACAATTTCCCTGTGAAAGCAAATGGACAATTAGAAAAATAATAATTACTGCCAAGTTTAGACTCTATCTTTCTTTTCTTTTTTCTTTTTTTGCAAAAAACATGAGAAAACAATTATAATGCAGTGACAGATAACAATATCAAATACATCTCAAAATAAATACCAGGTGATTTGAAATATGCTTTCCTTTCCTTCAGAGACGCTGGTTAAATATTATACAGAGCTTTGCTTCTTTTTGGGTTAAACAACTTACAAATATTTTCAGCTAGAAATGAAAGTCTACTTTTCCCTCTTGGTTTATTTAAGGTATGGTTGTGGTGGTTATTTCCACCTCATTAGCATTAGCCTCCCTGCCGTTTGCTTTGCAAACGAACTTGCTTTTTCTCTCGGGAAAACGGGGGGTGGAATTATGTAAAGATGTCAGTATAGGTTCATTAGCAAAAGATGGCATTACTATGTTTATTGATCTATTATTCCTCATTGATGTTCTCATGCCCAACTGCTTCTGCTAAATAGTAAAGAATGTACACTTCGGTAATTTCCTAAGTGGTGTGTGACTAGAACAAATTCAACTGCATTTTTTTTCTGCAGTCTCTGGAAATATCCATGTTTAATGATATCCCGAACTTTAAACAAACAGTGATTAGCAGTATTACTGATCCCCTGCATATGAAGAATTGTCATCCATTTATAAAATAATCAGTTTCTCAGCATAGATACCCACAAGAAGTGACACGTCTGGGCAAAGATTTATGATTCTTCCCATCCTAGGAACACGGTCCTATGCATGGAGAGCCTGTTAAAAGGAAAAACCTGTTCTTGATAGACATTTGGAATAAAGATCTGGCCTTGTTGTGTGAACCAGATCCCATGGTCATGTGAGAATAAGGATGGCCAATAAGTACAGAAGTGGTTACTTTTGTCCTAACTCTTTGGTCTGCCATGCTTAAAGTTGCAAACAGGCAAGACATGTATCCAGCTACTGTATTTATTTTATTTTATTTTATTTAGTTTGTCAAGCATGTATGGGAAAACAAGTATAAGTATGAACATAACATATAAACATATAAGTAGAAACTGGTATAAGTATATACATAATAAATGAATATGAATAAATGGGAACAGTAGGACCGGGATGGTAGGCACGCTGGTGCGCTTATGCACGCCCCCTTTCAGACCTCTCAGGAATGGAGTGAGGTCCATGGTAGACAGTTTAAGCTTAAAGTTTTGGGGGTTTCAGGATGTAACAACAGAGTCAGGTAGTGAGTTCCAGGCATTGACCACTCTGTTGCTGAAGTCGTATTTTCTGCAATCGAGTTTGGAACAGCTTGCCCTCGGAAGTTGTGGAAGCGCCGTCACTTGAGACTTTCAAGAAGAGATTGGACTCCCATCCGTCAGAAATGGTGTAGGGTATCCTGTTTGGGCAGAGGGTTGGACTAGATGACCTACAAGGTACCTTCCAACTCTGATTATCTGTTATCTGTGATTTACTTTTGAGTTTGTATCTATTGCTTCCCTGTGTGTTATTGTGGTTGAAACTGAAGTAGTCATTGACAGGTAGGACATTGTAACAGACAATTTTATGTACTAAGCTTAGGTCAGACTGTAGGTGGCATAGTTCTAAGTTGTCCAGGCCCACAATTTCAAGCTAGTGGCATAAAGCATATTTGCTTCTCACAATCATAAACAACGATTTTCTTCTTCCATCGAATCCTGAAGACCTGCTAAAGCTGATTTTTTTGCAAGCTGTTCAGGAAGTGTTTGCAACCAAAAAGCAAAATGAAATAGTTTCAAACAAACAGATCACCCCTGCTGGGTATCCCTAGGCAGTAACTACAAGACTGAGGCTCACTTCACCTCACCTGTCCTTTCCCAGCTCTTCACACACGTTCTTGTAAAAGCAGAATTCACATCTTGTAGGAGCTCAGGAACGACCTTTTAAAAAGTGGGAGAACTCCCAATCTTTTTATTGGGAAATTTTAACCACTTAGATTTGTAAGGCAGTTACTCCAAAACTGATTAATACAGTCAGATGTTTTTGTTTGCAGAGAGGACAAAAATTATTATGTTAAATTTTAAAAAATGTTCCAAATTGATTCACTCACATCAATAAATGAGCGGATTTAGGCCAATGTCTCTTATTGACATTAGGCACCCCTAGAGCAGTGGTCTCCAACCAGTGGGCCGGGGACCACTGGTGGTCCATGAGAAAATTTTGGTGGTCTGCAGAGAAATGTCACCCCCAAAGTACCCTCCCCCAAAGCAATTAATCCAGGCTGCGCAGGAACACAAGGCTGTGCCACCCACATGACCTGTGGGAACACAAGGCTTGCCTCACTTGCATTGCGAACAGCACAAGGTAGTGAGGGCTGCTTCTCTCTGCTTCTGCTTTTGGCTGCATGCAAGGAAAGCAGCAAAGGTTTTTCTAGCTCTTTAATCTTTGGGACCCTGCAAGGCATCCTGCTCCAAGAGGCTGTGCTGGCGCGACAAGTCTCACAAAGACTCATTTCTGGTAGAGTTTAGGGAGAGAAAGAAAGACTTCTGCTGTTTCTGCTGCTTTCCTTGAATGAAGCCAAAAGACTCTCTCTCTTCCCCTCCCCCGAGAACGGAGCTGGAGACAGTATCCTGCGATCCCAAATAAGGAATAATCGATCGGTAGGAAAACGGGGTGGGGAATTTTCCTGCAGACTTTTTTTGGGATTTTCCCAGGGTCTCTGGTCCGCGGGATTTAAAATTATGAGTTTGGTGATCTCTGAAATCCAAAAGGTTGGCGACCCCTGCCCTAGAGCAGAGGTCACGAACCGGTGGGCTGCGGCCCACTGGTGGGCCATGAGAAAATATTGGTGGGCCACAGAGAAATTTTACCCCCAGAGCACCCCCTCAAAGCAATTAATCCAGGCTACACAGAAACACAAGGCTGCGCCGTCCACATGGCCTGCAGGAATTCTCCCCGCCCACTCACTCCTTACCCAGCAAACTTGCCTGCTAAAATTGCTATTTTTCATCTGTTCTGCTGTGCCTGGAGATTAGCTAGGAAGCAGGAAATGATTTCTTGCTTTCCAGCTAGTCTTTAGATCTTCGGCTCTGCTTTTAAGCACAGCCGAACCTCCCTTAGGACTGAAGGTTCTGTTATTCAGTGCAGACTCACGGCAAGCAAATTTGAAAGACTGAAATAGCCGATGGCAGATAGATCATTGAATGATTCTGTGAGCAACTCATTCTGCCTTCCTGCTTTGCCTGATTTTGGGTAAAAGTTGCTCTTTTTTAAAATAAATAATTCAATATTTACATGCATGGTGTGTTGTGAGTTAATTTTGTGAGTTTGCTTGCTAGCAAATTTTATGAGTTTGCTTGCAAGCAAATTTTATGTGACAGACTGAGCTAGCCAATGGCAGATAGATAGATCTCTGAATGAATCTGTGATCTGTGAGCAACTCAATCTGCCTGCCTGCTTTGCCTAATTTTGTGTAAAAGTTGCTCTATTTTTATAAAAAAATCAATATTTATATAAATATTCATAATATTTACATACAAGCCATGCCAAGTCAGTCACATGACCACCAAGCCACACCCACAAATTAGGCCACACCCACAGAACCAGCTAGTGGTCCCTGGGATTTAAAATTATGAGTTTGGTGGTCCCTGAAGTCCAAAAGGTTGGCGACCCCTGTCCTAGAGTACTTTAAAAGCTGCCTGCAACACAAAAGCTCACCCAGTTGGCAGCACCTAGCTAATCCTATAGAGCAAACTGGGTCAGATCTGGTTAATTGTTGGATGGGAGACCACCCAGAAATCCCAGGAAGTTATATGGTAGTTGAAAAACCCTCCTAGGAGAAGGCAGTAGAAACTCCATCCATTTTGTTATCAAGACAGTCCAAGATAGCATAGAGGAAGATTTATTTGTGAGGCATCCCTGAGTGTGTAGGCTATATGTAGTGGTGGGATTCAAAATTTTTTACTACTGATTCTGCTGGGTATGGCATGGTTTGGTGGACGTGGCTTGGTGGACGTGGCAGGGGAAGAATACTGTAAAATCCCCATTTCCTCCCCACCCCACTAACCTGCTTTCCAGTTCCGTTCTCCTGTGCAGGGCAACAAAAGAAGACCCAGCCAATCAGCTGGGACTCAGGAAGGGGCGGGGCCAGTCAGAGGTGCTATTTACCGGTTCTCCAAACTACTCAAAATTTCCGCTACCAGTTCTCCACAAAGGGTCAAAACTCCTGCTGAATTCCACCTCTGCATGCAGTTCTGATTTCAGGAAAAGGCATGTTGTCCAGAACTAGCTGCATTTTACTTTTTCCTCATGTAAAAAAGATCAGCAGATCAAAATCAGTAACAACAGAATTTTGTTCCCCTGTTTACCTTTTCATAACTAAGTGCTCTTCAGGTAAGCTCTTAGGATCCCAAGTTGTTTTGCTTGCTGAGTGTCTAGGAATTGTAGTCCTAACAGGGGCACCAACCTTTCCTGAATAAATGCTGGGTCTTGTCTAATCTTTATGAAATGACAGGGTAAGTATCGGGCCAGGTACCAGTTAACCAACCTCAGGGAATATCATATAACTGCTCCATGTAGCTTCTGTAGCAACTTAGATTCAAAGAGGATCAGAGCTCCATTCACATAAGGAAAATATTATTTCTTCCTTCTATAGAAGGTGCCTTTAGGTCAAGTTTAAAATGTTGCCAAGCCAGTGAGGGGAAGCTTCAGTTTTGACATTCAATTGGATAAACAGAGGAATATAATTTTCAAGATGGCCAGATCTTTAACCTTCATTAGCATAAATATTTGCTCAGAATGGTATAAATGTTATTTTTCAAAGTCTACTATTGTATTATTTACAAACCCAACAGGCAGTTCATGTAAAATCAAAGTACTACTATACAAGTTTTATGTAGAAGTTAAGCAAGGAAATCTTTTAGAAAAGGGCTTTAGAAATATAAGGGCTTGCAACTGTTAAAAGTATTCCTTTGTACATGGGTAAAAAGCACAGATTTCCCTTGGTGAACCCTTTGCATTAAATCATTTAAATACAGTCACAGTGCCCAGTAAATTAAACTCCCACACCAAAAAATTTCGCCAAAAAAATGAGGTCGTCCTGTGACTCATTGTGGCCTTTTCGTGCTATGTGGCAGTCTAAAGACCAAAAAAACCACCCCATGATACTCCACACATGTGGATACGTTCTTTTTTGCCTGTTGAGAATAAAAGTGCACCTTTCCCGGGCAAAGTTGAATGGCATTTCAGGAAAAGATATATTTGACTTATGGAGGGGCTAAGGCCGTGATACCAGAAGTGGCACGCAGAGCCATCTCTCTGGACATGCCAGCTGTCGCCTGTTGCTCTTCTGGGTTCTGTTGCGCGCATGCGTACTGGCCAGCTGATCTTCACACATGTGGGAGTGCTGGAAACTGGAAGAGCAATTTCCTGGCCCGCGCATGCGTGCCAGCCAGCTGGTCTTCATGCGTACCAGAAACCGGAAGACCAGGTGGCTGTGTTAGGCAAAGCACGCTCACCAAGCCACGCCAACCGAACCAGTGGTAAAACAATTTGAATCCCACCACTGGAGTTGTCGTAGATCCTTCCTCCTTTCTTGCTGAAAACAGAGACTTCTTCAAGACTAGATGAGGCTGCAAATAGAATGGTGTAGCACCTCAGAAAAGTGGAAAGAAGGACAGTTGAAGGAGAATGGGAGGCTGAAAGAACAAGTTGAAAAGACTGAGAAAACTAGAAGAAGCCAGAAAAGCAACTGTGGCAACAGGGTGCCTCCCCATTGCCACATTCTTTTGTAGCCTTTGATGATTTTCTTTTTAATGCTCTCTGTTCCTCAGAGGATAGCTTTCACACTACTGAATGTTTCACCCTTTGAGGTACAGGAGGAAAGATACCATCTACAATAACTAGCATTCTCCTCCTCGCTGCATGTTGATGAAGAGAAGAATTTATATTTCTGTCAGTGGACTGATCCACAAGTTCTCTTCTGTTGCAATCATTGTTGAGAATTTGGCTCTAGGATATTTATGTTTTTTAAGTTTATCGTGTATGTTTTCAAAATATATTTCTGTTAATTGTATATTTGTTTATGCATTGAATTCCATCCCTTCCTCTTCCTCCTTTGGTCTTTCACTGTAAATAAAATACAGCATGACAGGATATCATGAATACTCAAAAACTCAGGGTACCAACAGCTTCAAGAGTGCAGAGATGCAGCACCAATCCCCAATCTTCAGCTTCATGGCCAGTGTGTTAAAAAAAAGGGGGGAAACTTTGATTTCATGATTGTGGCTACCATTTTGAGTTTCTTGATTGTCCTGCAGTCCCCTGGCTGTCCAACCATCAGCCAAAACATGTTACCTCTTGGGAATGGAAGAGACTTAGGGACCAGAGTGACTAAGAACGGCCACAGCATAAAACACGGCAGTTTTCTAGAATAAAGTATATTAAGGCATCCAGAAAGTATCCATGATATGAATCACTCCGAGACATATTCTCTCCAATTGATTTATTTAGGAACAGATCTGATACATCTAAGGCAACTTCCCAAAGTGAAAGTATTTTCGTCAGTTTCACAGAATCCACCTTCTCTCCTCTCACTTCTACACTTCATAAATCACGAGAACCAATAAACTGCAACTAGAATTTCTTAGTACGACATACAGAATAACCTTTAACTTTTCAACTCCTCCATCACCACCCCCTTTCTATTATGTGGCAGCTGGATTTCAAAGCTGTCAGTATAATTGACAGACTGTAGTTATGGATTAGAAAACAAAGATTGGATATGGACAGTAAAAAAATAGTGGTGAACAGACAATAGAAAAGTATCTGGAATAAAAAAAGATTGGATTCACAAACTTATATGTGTGTGAATGCATATGTGTGCATGTGCAGGCTGCATCATTTTGGGTACTAAAAATGTCTGTATCGTTTTAGTACTAAAAAACCCTGCTTCCAGCATTTGTCTCCTCTCCTGGCAAGTTCATCTCCATTGACAAATCCAGCCATGCAGCCACTTGCAGCCCGGAGAGTGCTGAGTTCTCAGTATGCTTTAGTTGCATTTTGGAGCTACCCTAAGAAAAGTTGGCCTAACACTATGATGGCGAGCTTGTGGCATGCAGAGCCATTTGTGCCAGCACACGAGCCGCAGGCCAACTTACCTCACTGCACATGTGCGTGCCTCACAGCTGATTTTCGGCTGGTTTGAGGCGTTTTTTGGCCTCCCACCCTGTATACTAGAAGTGACAAAACGGGCCTATTCGGCCTGCAGAGGCTTTTTTTCAAGTCTCTGGGAGGCCGAAAAAGGCCTCAAACCAGCCGAAAATCAGCTGTGAGGCACAGTGCAGGTGGGTAGGGCGGTGGGGGGAGATTGCACGTGCATACACGGGGCGTGGGGGGCGCACATTGCCTTCTAGGTGCTGACACACGATCTCGTGAGCGCCAACATGCCCACAATTTTTGAAACAGGAGCCACCATTGGCCTAGCAGATGGCTCTCAATCTTCAGGAAAGAGACAGACAAGAGAATTTTTAGAATTTTGGGAAACAGAATTGGATGAACAAAATAACTTACGCTGACTTTTGCAGAAAATATTTTCCAACAGTAAGAATAACAAGTAAACATTTTCTGGGAAGAATTGTGGGACATTCAGAGCTAGATATTTGTACTAAACCAAATGGAAACCTTGAAGTTGCATTTTATAAAAAGTCTGGAACTGGAAAATTTAGTAGGCAGTAATGATCTAATAACACCTATAATTATCCTCTCCAGTTTCTTTGCTTTGTTTGAGGAATTTTTTTTTTTGGTTTATTCAGTGGCTCTTTCTAATTTAAAAAGAAACCCTTAACGCTATTTATTAAAATGTTTAAAGTCCAACTATGTGTGTGATGGCCTGCACAGTATTTGCCTGAACCACAAAGGCTGTTTTACATGCCACTATAAATCCCTCAAATCTTAATTTAAACCCTTAGGTCTGGGCACCTCACTCAAATTGAGGTAATGATCTTCCTTTCCCCTTCTCTGATTACATGTTATTAAAATTATAATCTTCCTGTTTAGAATACTAAGTCATGAAGCAAGACTATAGGTTGTAATAAAAATGGTTCATTTTATGATGAAATGAACACTTTCTTAGAGAATACCAGCCTATTTGAAGCTTTCAGAAACCTGCCAGTATGTAAAGTTTAGATTTCTTATATTTGGTTACCATCTTCACTCTTATGGGATGAAGTTATCCTGATTTCACAGGACTGTATAATATTCTTGCCTTGTTTCATCTGGAGATTCCATTAAAAGAGAGTGTTCTGACACAGCTCTCCAAACACGACAAACCCTCTGAAGTTAACTCAAAGATTCCTTTGTTAGAAGTGCTGGCAGGCCCGGCAAAAAGTTTCTCTCTCAATACAAGCTAACAAGTCCGGCCGTCCAGAAGATTAATAGTTGTCTGCCACATCTATCCATCTCCTCTCCCTGCCTTTTATCCCCAGAGCAAGAGTGGGGCTTTGCTAGCAGCAGCGGCTCTTCCTTCCCAAGGATCGGCCCATAGATTTCCACTGCTCTCCTCTCCTCTGCCTTCGGTGCATCCACGCATCAGGCACTGGACCCAGATGTTCCTCCTCTTCCTCATCAGCCACCTCCAGACCTGGGGGCTGTTGACTCTCCATCTGAGGGCTGATGGACAGCCCAGGCTCTGCCTCTGACTCTATTTCTGACAGCTCGGTTCTTTCTTCCCCCTCAGTGCTCTCAGGTTGCCTTGATGCTGACCCTGACTTCCACGCCTTCTCCTTCTCTGATTCGGTTGTTGGAGGGGCCGGCGGCCGACAGGCCACAACAGAGAGGTAGAGATAGATCTTGACTTACAACCATTCATTTAGTAAAGTTACAGTGGTACTGAAAAAAATGACTTCTGACAAGTTTTTACACTTACGACCATTGCAGCATTCCCACAGTTACGTGATCAAAATTTGGACACTTGACTACTGGTATGTATTTATGATAGTTGTACTATGTCGGGGTCATGTGATCACCATTTGTAAACTTCTTAGCAGGTTCCTGATAAGCAAAGTCAATGGGGGAAGCCATATTTGCTTAATGATCAAATGATTCACCTAAGGATTGTAGTGATTCACTTAACCACTGTGGCAAGAAAGGTGATAAAATGGGGCAAAACTGACTTAACAACTGCCTTGCTTAGCAATGAACATTTTGGGCTCAATTGTGGTTGTAAGTCAAGGACTACCTCTATAATATTCAGCCTCGAATAATCCTGAGCGACTGTGTCCTCCAAATGTTCAGCAAATTCCTCACAATTCCTCAATGTTTGATTTCTCATCTCCTGGTAGTATCCAGGTCCCATTAAATAGAATTTTGTAATGGCAATCTGCAGATGCAGGAAGAAGCAACAGATATTGCCTTTTCACTTATCTTGACACCACAGTGTAAGCACACAACTAAGCTCGGTTTGATTCAATCCTTGTCTTCTGCCAATACTGCTTTAGGCATCTCTTAGTTGCTTTTTCTCCCAGAATTTCTTGATAAACCAAGGAAGTCCCCTGAATCAACAAACAGGATGAGATCACTCAGGTGCTGTCATCTCAATATTTTGCCTAATTATCAAAGAGTCACTAATCTTGATTAGGAAAGGTATTGGAGCGAGTGATAGCCCTAAAACCTCGTCCCTTTTGGCTAGAATCGATTATTTAATGGGTTGCTACTTTTCAGAGTCAAATATCAAATATCATTTCTCGAGAAGAGTACTCCACACTTTTACACACAATAGTATTACCTATGCCTCCAGGCTTGAAATTTTGGGCTTGGACAATCTTGAACTGCACTGTGTGCAGTCCGATCTAAGCATTGTTCACAAAATTGTCTGCCTATAACATCTTGCTTATCAATGCGTTCTTCAGCTTCAATCACAATAATACATGGGCAAACAACCAATATAAACTTAAGGTAAATACCTCCAAATTTGATTTCAGAATATACGACTTCAGCAACAGAGTGGTCAACGCCTGGAATGCCCTATCTGACTCCGTTATTACAGCCTCAACCCCTCACAGCTTCAACCTCAAACTGACTACCGTGGACCTCACCTCATTCCTAAGAGGTCCTTAAAGGGGGCATGCATAAGCGCACCAGCATGCCTACCGTTCTTGTCTTACTGTTCCCATTTTTTGTATTTACTTCCGTTGTTCATGTTTATGTTCATATCTGTACTTGTTATCTTGTACATGTTTGACAAATAAATAAATATAAATAAACAAACAAACAAATAAATAAATAATGATTGGAAAATAACAAAGATCAAGCAGAATAGTTTGCCGGCAATATGTGGATGTATGAATTGAAAAACACTAAGATAGCCTAAGATAGCATATTAGATATTCCCCTAGATCAAAGCTGTCAAACTCACAGCTCGCAGACCGGATGTATCACAGACTGGCCACGTCCAGTGTGATGAAGGGGAAAAAAAGTAATAATATGTCACATGATGCCGCCGTGACGCGACTTTGACACCCCTGCCCTAGATATTCCTAGGGAAATGGATGAGACTCTCTCTGAGCAGACCAAATACTAGTCAAAATTGGAATTCTGATGTGCAGCAAGCCCAGAGAGGGAACTAGAATTCCTACATGCCAAAAGATTACCTAAAGGAAGGAACCTCTGCCACGGAAATTTTCTTAGCCATCATTACAAATAATTTCTCAGTGATGATCAAATTTTCAATCATAGACTTATTTGGTAATATATAATCAAAGAACTTATCTTTTTCTGCTTGTAAGTTGTTATCAGATAACGTTGGGATACTTTTTCTCAACATTACTAAAGGAGAAAGAGCCGCAAATAAAATGGAGCAGTTATTTGCAAATTCTTTGGAAATGGATATAACACACGGTGGAGATAGTCATTCTGGGTTGTGCCCCACCAAGTATTTGGTGAGATGATCGCCCTATGGATCATTTTAAAAATGTGTTTCTAAAGTTATGAAGAAGAAATACCTTTGTCCTAGGTCACTGAGGTAGCAAATATTTTTCAGCATTCATAAGCTCCCTCTCCCTCCTTCTCTTCCTCCCCCCCAGGGTTGTGCATCCAGGCTACTCCTTAATTTGCAGTTTTATCACCTTTAACTTGACCTATGATCTCATCAATTCTGTAAGTTAGCACATACACACACAGACCTGTAAAAACAAATTCAAGTAGAGGTGCTAAATAGCTTTGTGAGATCAAAACCAGGTTTTATAATTAGCTGGCTAGCAAAGACTGCATAGCAGGGCAAGAAAAACTTTAAAAAGGTTGCATTCATGATGGGACTTTTGTCATTTTTGTTTTAAAAAGCATAAACTCTTTTGTATCAGTCTGACAGTTAAAAGTCAGTCTTTTTGCAATTTTCATTGACTCTGTAATAATATGCAGTACTTTGCAAAGATAAGGGTGCAGATTCAATAAATGTCAGTGTCTACAGTAAAAAAACAACAACAACACACACACGGGGGATGGGATGCAGAAGATCTTGGCCAGAATCAGAGCAAAAAAATTTTTTTGACAATCACGTACGAGTTTCTGTAATTTACATCTTACCATATTTTTATGGGAGTGACACTCTTTGACTTCTAATGGGACCTGTCCAGTATGGTTGTACTACTGACATAATTCTCATCTTCCTCAGAGCACACAATCCCCACAATCATGTCAAGATAATGCCTCACTGGGGGTCATGATATTATTATTATACCTTGGCTTATTATATAAAATATTTTATATAAAATTGAATGTAGCAAACATACCTAATGTGATCACCTGAGGCATGGCACAAAGGCAACGCAGTCAGATAAGAGTCCCTTTAATAGCTCCAATTTTGCCCCCAATGTCCAGCTTACCTTCTGGCTGGAGAAAAACTCTCCCAGGAACAGCCTTTAACTGCAGGGAATCAAGTCCAAAACATGGTCAACAAAAACTGTAACTCAAGCCAAACTGAGGTAATTAGTTTGGCAGGGTAGGAGCAAGAATTCCAGACATGAAGGTATGGCAAAACTCACACAGTTGGGAAGACGCCAGGAACACAGATAAGCAAAGTCAACACAAGATAAACTCACATTTGCTCTCAGCAGCTGCCGCAAGCAGCCTCCATTTCTTTTAAACTCTCTTTCCAGGTGTGGCTAATGAAGGGAATCAGGGCCCTTTCCTCCCCTGTAAGTCACACAACCCCTGTTGCGCTCTTCTCCGTTCCTCCCTGTGTGCCCTAGGATGAAGAGGGGGTGGGCCTGGTTCTTCCTCTGAACTCTCTCTCCCTTGTTCTACCTCTCCCCTGATCTTCCCAACCAGACTTTGCCCTTCCGCAGCCTCCTCCACAGCCAACAGAGCCACTCTCCCACTCCCTGTCAGCTGTTTGCCTTCCTCCTCGGATTCAGACTCTGACAGGGGCATGACACCTAATCCTCCTGCCTCCTATTTTTCCCACAACAAAAATCCTGCAGGGTGGGTTGGGCTGAATTATTAGACCTGGATTTTATGCTTAAGGAAGGTGAGAACTCAAGTCTTCTGGTTTCAAGGTCAGCACTTAATCACAACACCAAACTGGCCCTCAGCAACATTCTTTCTGGCATATTAAGTTACAGTGCAGATGATTTTTTTTAAAAAAACTTTTAATCTTATCATTTAAATGTTGAAATATTAAAATGCAGTATAACCTAATCTTGGTAATGGAAGAGTGTACGAAAAGAATAACCACAATAATAATAACCAATAATAGTAGTGAATATTCATTCAATGAATATAAATAGTTAGCGATGCCAAGAAAGATTCTGAGTACTATTTTCTATATTATATGAAAGGAGACAGAAAATCCTTACAATTGCTGAGAATTTATTATTGTTCAAATTGTTCTTAGAAAATCTTTTTTTTCCTCTCTTTTTTCCCCAGAGGGTATGAATTGCATGAACAAAGATCATGGGTGTGAACATATCTGCCGGGAGACACCCAAAGGTGGAGTGGCCTGTGAATGTAGGCCTGGCTTTGAACTTGCCAAAAACCAGAAGGATTGCAAATGTAAGTAGACGTATGCAACTTTTCAAATGTCCAGTGTGCTTTATTTTCCACAGTGCTGTTATTATCTAAAATCTGGGAAACAGTTTGATTTTATTGACTCGAGCTTTTTGCTGAAGTGTTTGTTTTTTTCCCTGTAAGAAGCAACAGAAATTGGATCATTTAGAACAAGGGTCTCCAACCTTGGCAACTTGAAGACTTGTGGACTTCAACTCCCAGGATTCCTCAACCGCTTTGAGGTGAGGAGCTGGCTGAGGAATCCTGGGAGTTGAAGTCCACAAGTCTTCAAGTTGCCAAGGTTGGAGACCTCTGATTTAGAACAGGGGTGTCAAACTCACGGTGGCATCATGGGATGTTTTTTCCCCTTCACTAAACCAGGCATGGGCGTGGCCAGCATGTGATGCATTGGCCTGCGGGCCACAAATTTGACACCTCTGATTTAGAAGGCTTAACAGATTAATTTTCCAACCATTTCTGTGAAGCTAAAATGGTAGTTGAAAATTCGAATATCCAACCCTAGTTAATCTTCTCTGTGCTGCCTCCTGAGCCAGTTTAATAATCATTATCTGCAGGGGTGGGATTCAATTTTTTTAACAACTGGTTCTGTGGGCATGGCTTAGTTGGTGGGCGTGGCTTGGTGGTCATGTGACTGGCTGGGCGTGGCCAACTCAACATCACTCACATCGAGGCACACATCTCCTTGCCCGGCCTCTCATGACTGTGGGGATGCTACAATAGTCATAAATGTGAAAAACGGTTATAAGTCACTTTTTTCAGTGCCCTTGTAACTTTGAATGGTCACTCTACACAAGTAAAGTACCAGCAAAGGAGGGGAAAAACTCCAGAGAAATTCCTGAGACAGGAAGTCTAGTCCTGCCAAGAATGTAATAAGGGTTAACGGAGAGGCAGTTTCTGTAAGCAACACCAGAATGTTTCCTTCTGCCTTCCTTACAGAATTAGGCCAGTAATTTCTTCTAACAACCGGTTCTACAAACTGCTTAGAATGTTAACAACTGGTTCTAGCGAATAGGTGCGAACTGGTAGAATCCGACCCCTGATTATCTGTTCCCAACAATGAGAAATTAGAGCTGCCAACGCTTTAGCTGCATATGCATTAAGTTCTTCCCCAAAACCTAGGATGTCATAATGTATTGGTGTAGTTAATATATATTCCGATCCAAGCAGTGTGGTCCTTTGCAACCGATAGATGGAAATTTTGTCAATACACAGATTTTCTAAGTGCTGGCCAGAATTTTGGTCAGCACAACTGGTTTATGCCATAATCTTTCAATTTTATTTTCAGATTTTGATATTTTGTAGTCTTTTCTAATGTATTGTGTTCTATTCTACTAGCACCTGATAATGCCACATCAATTATCTGTATCTTCATCTTTTCAACCACAGCTATATTTGTTGTGTTATTATTATGTGTGGGCAGTTCGATGCCTAGTTTAAAACTAGTGGAAATTTAATCATTGAATAATTATTCAATAATATTTATTTCTAAAAATTTGTACACTGCCTATCTAACCTAAGGGGCTCTGGTCAGTTTATAAAATTAATTCCTTACTCCATAGTATGTTCCTTCTACTTTTCAAAGATCTTGAGTTGTTCAAAAACACAATGTGGCCCCCAATGAGTGAACATGATTCTGTTGCTTTACTAGCTCTCAGATTTTAAGTTGAATTTTGACTAATGATTAAATCAGAAGAAATATTTTTTGGGTTCAACAGTCCATAGTGAAAGCCAGTGTAATGCAGAGGTCAAGGCATCAAGGTAGGAACTTGATGTCCTCAAGTTCTAATTTTAGACATGGGGCCAACTGGGTGGCCTTGGACCTATCACTCTCTTATAGCCCTAGGAAGGAGGCAACGATAACCTACTTCCCAAACAGCTTGGCAAGAAAGTTGGAGAGACTAGTCCAGTCAGTTTTTGAGAAACAAAAACTGATTTAAAAGGACATTCACATACACACATATTAACTTGCATGTGTACCAGGGATTCAAAAATATTTTTACTACCGGTTCTGTGGGTGTGGCTTGGTGAGCGTGGCAGGGGAAGGATACTGTAAAATCTCCATTCCCACCCCACTCCAGGGGAATGATACTACAAAATCCCCATTCTTTCCCTACCCCACTAACCTGCTTTCCAGCTCCATTCTCCTGTGCAGGGCAACAAAAGAAGACCCAGCCTTCGTATGTGACTGGCAGCATACCACTATTTTTTATTGTAGTCTTATAAGAATGAAGGGAATCTTAAATGACAAGATTTATCATTAATATATATAGAGTAATATATAAAGAGAAAACAAAGAAACAGCAGAAGCATTGCTAGCTTGCTTGCTTTATTGATGAATGTGAAGAAGAGCGTGAAGAATCACAAGTGGACTCAGAAAATGGATGTAAAGCAAGCAGACATTAAATGCTTTTGCTTTAAAACTGCCCAGTCTGCCAAACAATCGTACACATGTTCTTTTTTTTTAAGCAAGCAAGCAAGCAGAAGTTTGGGAGTTGGGAAAAACAGGAGTTTGTTAGCTGCAACACATTTGAAAATAGAAATGCCAGGAACAAAATAATGCAGAGACAGAGCAGCTTGATACATATCAATTGTTTCCTTGCTCACAGCAACTTCATAGTTTCATCAAAATGATTTTATTTTGACAGAAGAACAGTTGGATAACTCAGAACATACTATAAACTACTAGTGTAGAAATTGCCACTGAGGGAGAAAAATTAACTTAGTGGCATCAGAAAGTACTATATAGTGATAGAATCAGTTTTCCCCTAGCAATTCATTCATCAAACAAATTTCCAAAAAAGGGAAGGGTCAAGATCATTTTTTTTCCTTTTTGGTGATGTGGGGGCAAGGGAATAAGGATTGATTTATGGACTTCTGGGAGGCTGCTTTAGAACAAAATATTGAAACTAGGAATAAAATGCCTGTAAGATGAACCAAAGTAAGTTTTGCTGCACACATAGCAAAATAGAATGTATATGCAAATATGCATAGCATATAGTTTATGACTAGATGTTAAAAGAATCTTAATTGAAAGCTAGTATGTTTTACAAAACAATTGGATATATATTTTACACTTAGGGATGATATGGCTAGCAGAGGTTTAATTCCCCTTGAAATTAAGTATTTAAAAACTGGACATTTTTGAGTAAAAAAATAAAGTCAAAGAAATAATTAGTCCACTAATGGAAGAAAATGGCAAGGAAGTGACAGGCAGCAGGAAGAAAGCAGAGCTGCTTAATTCTTTCTTTGCATCTATCTTCATACAAAAAGAAAAAAAGTCTACCAAAAACAGAATGTAAAAGATAGTCTAGGAATTCAAATTAAAATAGACAAGAAAATGGTAAGAGAACTCCTGTCCACCCTAGACAAGTTCAAATCACCAGGATCTAATGGATTACATCCAGGAGTTCTGAAGGAGCTGGCAGACATGATCTTGGAACGATTGAACCACCAGAAGACTGGGAAAGAGTTGATGTGATTCACATATTCCAAAAAGGGAAATTTCCTGCAATCCAGGAAATTTCTTGTAATCCAGGCAATTACAGACCAATCAGCCTGACATCAATATCTGGAAGTATCTTGGAAAAGATAATCAAGCAACAGATCTGCAAAGCCAACATGGGTTTGTCAAAAAGAGATAATGCCAAACAAATATTATTTCATTATTTGATACAGTGACCAAATTAATGGACCAGCAGTGGATATAATATACATGGAATTCAGTAAGGCATTTAACAAAGTATACCATAACCTACTTTTTGGTAAGCTAGAAAAATGTAGGATAGACAGCAACATCACCAGATGGATTTGTAACAGGCTTACAAACCATACTCAATGTGTAGTCATTAATGGAACTACATCTACATGGAGGGAAGTAAGCAGTGGGGAACCCCAATGTTTTGTCTTAGGTTCAATATTCTTCAATATCTTCATAAATGATTTAAATGAGAAGAGGAATTTATCAAATTTGCAAGATGTTAAGGATCACCGAACCCAAGATTTTGAGGTACCCCGCTGTATGCTTTGCTCCATGTAGATTTAGTTCCATTGCGGACTATATGCTGAGTGCGGTTGGTCAGTCAACTATGAGTCCATCTATTAATGGTAGAGTCTATTCCACATTGTTGTATCTTATCAAGAAGTAGGTTATGGTCTCCTTTGTCAAAATACCTTAGTGAAGACCCAGTATATTATATCCACAGGATTTCCCTAATACATTAATTTAGTCACTTTATCAAAGAGGACAATAAGGTTTATCTGATGTATTTATCTGTAACAAACCCATGCTAGTTTCCAGTAATTGCCTTGTTTATTTGTAAATGTTCACAAATCCACTGCTTGGTTATCTTTTCCAGTTTTCTTATAATCTTACGAGGGAGAGTCTTTTTATTCAGGATGGCTAAGTTTGAACTGGCTGTTTACATTATAGCCTTCTAAATTTTTATCAGTCCATACGTGATCATGAAGTGTATTTATATGACAACATAAATATAGGAATTTAGGGCATAAACTATGAGTAGATAATGGACAGCAGAAAACCCCTATGCTTGTAGTTCTAAAGATAAGGGAAGCAGGAGAAGCGGAAGGCAAGAGATAAGATGGATGATTAGCTTTCCAGAATTTTCCCAGTTATTGAGATTGAACTGATAAATCTGTAGTTTCCTGCGTCCTCTTTTTTATCTTTTCTGAAGATTCTGAAGCTCTTTTCCAGTCTTCTCATGTCCTGGGAGCTCTGAGAAATTTTATTTGGTGGTTCTGACATCACAGCTATCAACTCATAAAACATTTCTATGCCCGTTTTATAGTTGCCTACAGAAAGAGGTGGGGGGAAGGAGTTTGAAAGAGCAGTACAGCAGTTTAGAATCGAAAGTGCTTTCCATTCATATCTTGCAAAGATTATAACTAAGTGACTGGAGTTTCTGCTGTGCAAATCTCTAATTGGAGAACATGATTGATGACTCTTGGCTATGGCCGTGTTTCATTGGAGAATATGAATTATGATATACCCAGTGGGGTGGGGGAAAACCAGGATCATGGGTGACAGCGAATTACATGTCTCAGAATCGGCTACACACAGATCATACCGACATGTTAGCTCCTAATAAATTCTCTGGAGTTTTTGAAGCTTGGCTCGAATCTCATTATTTAATTAGGGCCACTGCCGGAATCCTGACATCCGCTGCCTCAATATCCTGGAATATAATCATCCGGTCCCAGAGATTTGAATTGTTCCAAAGCAGATAGGTGTTCTGTTATCAATTCCGCCCCTATTTGGGTCTACATTACTGTTCTGTCCACAGTGGTGCTTTTGAGAGGTTGAGATTTTTTTTTGTTTTGTGTAAAGACAGATGCAAAGAAGGCATGAACAGCTCTGCTTTCACCTTGTTGCCTATCACATTCTTGCCATCTTCTGCCATTAGTGGACCTATTGTTTCCTCTACTTTTTTCTTGCTGCTTACATATTGGAAGAAGGTTATTTTGGGCATTTGTTGCACATCTTAGTTCATTACTTTCTTATTTAGCATTTATTTTAGTGCAATACTTCCTTACTTAAATTATTACTTAGGTGAGGCAGTTTTGCAATCAGTGAGTCTAGTTAAAAACATGGTGTTAACAGCTGTTTATTTATTTGCAAAACTCTGTACCACCCCAATCTCATGGCATTCACTTACTTTTTTTACTGTATACAGCCATTTTTGTTCAAGAGCCTTTCTTCATATCAATCAAATATATAGTCTGTGTTTTAACAAAAGTAAACAATTACTGTATATCATCTACTTATAGCCTTGCGGACTGTTCCTCACAGGGGTGTACACTGTAAATAATGTTTGAACAAATGGAAGCCCCTCATAAAAAAAGAAGTGAAGTACATTCTTTAATAACTTTACTTTTAGTGACATTTCATTGGGACTAATAACTTTTAAAAACTTGCTCTTTAGCAGGGAAATTTGGGGAGACATTTATCAATCAATGTCATGTTCATTGCCTTTCTAAGTTGTAAATCTTTGTATGTGTCTGGAACACAGAAAGAACTAATTGGCTTTATTGTTGCTTTATTCATATATGTGTATATACATATTTTTGGGAAAATAACTAGTAACCTGTAACTATGGAAATGGAGGCTGCCAACATACGTGTGATGACACAGATAGTGGCCCTGTGTGCGGTTGTCATCAGAAATATGCATTGCATTCAGACGGCCGAACATGCATTGGTAAGTACCTTTCTATAATTGTGTGGATGTCCATTGTAGAAAAGGATTTGTTAAGCAATCTTGATGTTATTTGATAAGATTGGATTGTGAATGTCATGTAAGCCAGCAAATAAATATAATTACAACAATGCATTAGCTGATTAAGGATTTGTCACTTTAAACAAAAATGAGTGTCTCAGCCAAATCCCAGCTGATTTTTAAGGAGTGAGTTACGTATTTCTGACTGAAATCCACATCTAGATTTTTCTCCAATCTAACAGTGTCTGATGTAAGCTTTAAATAATTCTCATACTTAACAGATGATAGCATTTTTATTTAATTTTAAATGGAATCTGAATATAAAAGCCAGAAAGTCCAATAATATTTCCTACTTAAATTTTACCATGAAACATTGAATAAAATAGAAGCTCCGTTTTTATGAACCAGAACTAATAATGCATACTATACCATTTATACAGAATTCTCTCTTCTTTTAAATATGGATGCATTAATCAAAGTTAGCTTATATCTATAGAAAAATAAATAATCATCTGTTAAAAAAATGTCTAATTCCATGAAGCCAATATATACAGTATGTTAAAGACTACTGGAGCCAAGTAACCAACTCTTCTTTAACAAAGTTTGATTATGTAAAGCAGAAGTTTTGGTCCCAAACATGGAAATACCTCAGCCTGGCGTTAGTTCACAACAATTAGTTTGGGTGAAATGAATATATTTCATTTTAAAAAGTGGACAGATTAAGATTCTAAGGAAAATGTAACTGCTATGCTAGGTTCAGGATATTTGGAGATTCTCCATAGTTCTATTTTTGAATAATTAAGAATCATCCTAGTAGGACTATTCACATAATTGCAGAGAATAATCTTAAACTGTGGACAGCTTGGGAATCTGAGTATTGATGTAATTGAAGGTTCTGAGAACAAACAAACCATGCTTAAATTTCTATCCTGTATCTTTTAATTTTTGTTTGGTTTGGCATACTGTTGAATCACTGAAAACTATACTTTCTCCTTCCATTTTTGCAATGTTGCTATATAATATGGCGTCATGTTACACTATTTGTTTTGATGTAAGTCGCATATTGCTGCTTGTGTGTGCATTTTTTTACACCTCCTTCTCCACTTTCTGAGTAGAGTTTTCTCTTAGATTTTTTTTTTCAATTTGTTTGTTTTGTTTTCATTTTATTCCTGCTTTCTGGTGATGGTTCCTGATTGCCTGTCTTGTATGATATCTGAAGTTAACAAAATTATTTCTGGAAAAACAAAAACTCAAAAAAAAAAAAAGGAAAAAAATGCCAAACCAAAGCCTCTATTGCAGCCTGATCCCATCTAGAACTCGATTTCTTCCTAGAACAACAGAACCATTTAGCTTCTCCGCAAATAAACTCTGCCAGCTTCTTTCCCTTCCTGTGATTTCTTTTGCTCCTTGTTTCTCCTTTCTCTTTACTCTCCTCAGCGATGTCTGCAATTTTGGCATCACTGCACGGATGCAAATATTTGCAAAGGCGCCGAAGTTATCTGTTTGTCTAATCCAGGGGTGTCAAACTCGATTTCATTGAGGGCCGCATTAGAGTTGTGTTTGACCTTGTGGGGGGGGGAAAGGTATGTGTGACCAACTTGAGGTCACTCATGTCAGGGGCACCTGCGGTGGCCCGAGTGCTCTGCCATCGAAAACAGGCTCCTAAGCTCTGTTTTTGGCCGCGACGGCCTCCTGCAGCCCTCTGCCAGTGAAAACAGAGCTCAGGAGGGCTGCACGCAGTCCTTGCGACCTCCATTTTTGGCCACGATGGCCTCCTGTAGCCCTCTGTCAGCAAAAACGGAGCTCGGGGGAGTGCATTGGCAGAGCTCCCGAGCTCCATTTTTGCTGACAGTGGCACTGTGGGTCAATCCTTCACTGTTTCCAGGGTGGCCCTGCGGGCCAGATCTAAGCCCCCCACGGGCCAGATCTGGCCTGCGGGCCTTGAGTTTGACACCCCTGGTCTAACCCATTTTGTTTTTGTTTCTTTGGCTTATTCTCTTATTTTATGTCTGCTGCATGTACAAGTTCCCCCCTTGTGTTATGTTTTGTTTTTTCTTTGAAATGCAGTCCTCCATTTTATATAATTTTAATTCCGCCACCACTGCTTTCCATATGATTTAACTCCTCTTTACTCACATGATCTCTTCTCATCCCTGCAAATGGATCATTTGGGGGTATATTTAATTTGCTGTAATGCTGAATTGGAGCTTTTCATATACCAGACATCAGAAATTACCTGCAAGATGCCATATCACTAACACCACCCTCTGCTATACCGCATGTGTCAAAAATTATTAGTCTCTTCCTATGACATCTTTTTTTGTAGCACTGAATGTTTAGTTAGTTGTGTTCCATTAGACAAGCAGGCAACCAGCACTGCCCAATTTGTTTCATTTTTAAGTTTGTGTTTCTTTTATGTTATCTTTTATTTTTAAAAATGCATGCATTTTTTAATTTCTTGTGTTTTATTTATTTTTATTTTTTAAAAAACAAAATCAACATGAGCACATTTCCATGCCCACCCATCACCGGATTCTTGTAGCTCTGTTCTCTGTTCCAAAACTTGCATTTGTCAACATGTCATACTTACCTTTCTCCCCCCCTCCTTTTTTTTTAACAGTATGTTTACTTTAAATGTTATAAATTATGTTTCTAAATTAACACCCTTCTGGGGCATCCTTTCTTGTGTATGTGTTTTTATTAGTTGGGAGATCAGTTCCTTAAGTTTAAGCTCTTTTTGTTTTCACCCTCTTCTAGCACCTTTAGCATTTCTTTCCTCCCTCCAACGCACCTTGGTTTGTGTCTGGGATTTGAGTCACGTTTCTCAATGGGGTTTTCATGTTTTCATGCTTTAGTTGCCCAAAGCCAAGAGACTGTCTTCCACAGTGGAAAACTGGGTTTCTCATTAACCAAGTGCTCCATGTTTGTCCCTTCCTTTGTTTTAGAGAAGGATGAGGCTGCAATTGAGAGCTCTGAGTTCAATGCCACGTCAGTAGCTGATGTGGACAAGCGGGTGAAACGGCGGCTACTTATGGGTAACACTTTTCTTCCACTTCCTTTGATGTGCTCCCAACTTTGTCTTTCTCTGTGGGGATGAGGGGGCTCTTCAGTTATTTTTGTACTTAATTTGTTCATCTCTGTGCTGAGGTTCCTAATTGGTTAAGAATCTTGAGTTTTCATTGAAAAAAAAAACGTTTTTTCTGTTTTACATCTACTTTCTCTGTATACGCAATCTGTTTATAACCTTGTAATGTTAAATGTTGAAAGTATTTGCTGCAAAGGGGAAAACATTGGCCACTAACTTACTTACCAGGTGCATACTCACTTTTCACCTATGACTTGTATCATTCTATGACTACAAATCTATCGAATATGTATTTGATACATGATGATGCATTATGACATTATTATATGATGCACATAAAGTGCATATTAACACAATTCTTGAGCTTTAGGTTAAAGTAGTGATGCTGTAAAATAATAGATCTCTTTTATGTGAGTCTTTAAAACAATGGTTTTTATTATACTTTGGTCATAGAATAATATATGTTTCCTTGAAGTAATTTTGAAATTATTGGAAAAATCCCCTTGCCTATGTAGTCAATAAGCTGTCATGCAGGGGTGGGATTCAATTTTTTTAACAACCAGTTCTGTCGACGTGGTTTAGTTGGTGGGCATGGCTTGGTGGTCATGTGACTGGATGGGTGTGGCCAACTCAACATCACTCACATTGAGGCACACATCTCCTTGCCCGGCCTCATGACTGTGGGGATGCTGCATCAGTTGTAAGTGTGAAAAATGGTCATAAGTCACTTTTTTCAGTACCATTGTAACTTTGACACAAGCAAAGTACCAGCAAAGGAGGGGGAAAAAACTCCAGAGAAGTTCCAGAAACAGGAAGTCTAGTCCTGCCAAGAATGTAATAAGGTTTAACTGAGAGGCAGTTTCTGTAAGCAACACCAGAATGTTTCCTTCCTGCCTTCCTTACAGGATTAGGCCAGTAATTTCTTCTAACAACCGGTTCTCCCAGCTGCTTAGAAATGTTAACAACCGGTGCTAGCAAATAGGTGCGAATCTGTAGAATCCCACTTTTACTGTCATGTGCTTTTTTCTAATCAAAATACTATATAAATATAGCCAAATGTAATAGCTGCTGTTTTTCTACTTTATTTTAAGTATTTCAACTGGTAAATGCAGAAACAATAATTATTTATTGCTCTCGCGAGATTATTCCTTCCTTTTATATAGCATTTAATTAGAATTGTAGTCATATTTAGTCATATTATTCATTTTACCTATGAACGTAGGTTAAAAGCAATTATCAAAAGTAAGAAGAATTATTCATGTGTTATTTCACATGGATTTCAAATTTCCCATGAACTTCTTGTCTTAACCTGTGCATCTCTATTGTGCAGAAAGTTAAAATTTATTTAGCATACCAGCCTTCCATCTAAACAAACAGGGTGGGAATAGTGAGAGTTCCAAGGCAAGTGGAGAAAACAGATTGTAGATAGTTGTATAAACCTCATCCGTCATTCAAAAACAATATAGTTGAGATAGTTCAAAACTGAGACATTACTTTCATTATATATGATCTGATAGTTGAAAATCATGATAGCAACCAGTATCATGATCAAAGCTCCCCCTCCCCCATTATATGCAACTTTCTTGAGTTTTCAGAGACAGACAGACAGACTTATCTGAGTTGGTGATGTTTTTCCATCTTTCTTCCTCCAAACCTGGACATCTTTCTGTCTACCTTCCTTTCTACATCTATCGATCTATCTATCTATCTATCTATCTATCTATCTATCTATCTATCTATCTATCTATCTATCTATCTATTCTCTCTCTCTCTGTTTTCTACCTCTTGTTATCTATCTATCTATCTATCTATCTATCTATCTATCTATCTATCTATTCTCTCTGTTTTCTACCTCTTGTTATCTATCTATCTATCTATCTATCTATCTATCTATCTATCTATCTATCTATCTATCTATCTATCTATCTATCTATCTATCTATCTATCTATCTATCTATCCTGCCCATCTCCCTCACAAGGGGCTCCAGGTGATATACAAATAAGATATCCTTTTTAAAAAGTTTTATTTGCTTTATTTGTATAACATATAAAAATTCAATTTCAGTCAAAGAGTGTGTTGTCTGGGTAAAATTGTTTTTAGGAGATCGTAATCAAAGTGTTTACAATAAGCAAATAAAAAATCCTTCTAAGCCTCTCAGAATTACTGAGTGAGTTCGGTGGTCATATCAATTTTCATAAATAAACAAACAAACAAACAAACATAACATTTTGCTTTTTCCTGTGAACAACAGAAGAGTATTTAAAATTTCCTGCTGTGTTTCCATTACACAGTATTCTCTTGGCACTATATACAGCAAGGTAATGATCATCTAGTTGTAGGATCAGACCTGAACATTTTTGGATCGAAGACCACTAGGAAATCCAGGCCAGTAGATTAGATTGGGAATTTTTAAAAAATCACCCTGAAGAAGGAAATAACGAACTACTTTTGTATTATTGGGTGTATCAATTTGTTGTTTAATTTTTATTTCTTTATATTCATTGTCGTGATTTTTAACTGGGTGAAGAGTAGAACTCTTTTCAGGTCCTCTGAAATATATACTCATTTTTTATGTTAACATGGATTTGACATCATACACAGAGGATACAGTAATAGACATACTGATTTAATCATGAATTATGAATAAGGGTTCTTTCCATTAGGAATCTGAAATTAATATTAAAGTCCATTGAATGAAATACTTCACAATTTTAAAAAAATCTTCTGATTCTTCTGTAGCGTGTATATTTTTTTTAGTCCATTTAAAGTGTTGAATTACCTGGATTAAGAAAATCTGGTTTCTTCAAAAGAAACACAGTTCTACCCTAAGAATTGGCATAAATGGTCATTTTGGTGTCACCTCATGACACAGCAAGGCATCACAGAAGTGGTCAAAACAATCAGGAGTTTGATTGTGAGTGTGCAGTGTTGAATTGTCATCTTAATTTTTTTCACAAAAATACTACCCAAAGAAACCCTGTGGAATAGGCTGCTTATAGGGGTTAAATGAAGGTACAGCCATTTACATGACAGTTAATCATGTAAATTATGACAGTTAACTGGTACATGACAGTTAGGACAATTAACCAGTGGAACAACTTGCCACCAGAAGTTGTGAATGCTCCAACACTGGAAGTTTTTAAAAAGATGTTGGATAACCATTTGTCTGAAGTGGTGTAGGGTTTCCTGCCTAGGTAGGGGGGTGGATTACAAGACCTCCAAGGTCCCTTCCAATTCTGTTATTCTATTCTATTCCATGCAGAAGCAATAACTCTGGCAGCAGAATTATTAATTTTCATAGGGATTCAGGAGGAATCTTCCTCCTCATAGAACTCCCAGGATATTTGCCTCTGATATCCAGAGCCAAAAGGTTTCTTGCTCTGTAGGGATGAAAATGTCTTTTTATTTGAAGATTTTGCCTCCCGGCATGCCAAGGTCTTCTCCCACTTTTGGGAGAAGAATGGAGGGATGCAGGGGTGGGATTCTACTGGTTCTGTCCACCTCTGTAGAACTGGTAGTTCTGAAGAGCAGCAGGCATAGAATTGATTCTATTTCTGCTGCTGCTTTGGCCCCCCCCGCCACCCCGGGCTCTTACCTGACCTTTATTTCCTGAGTTTTCAACCGCAGCTGCTTTGCGCAACACAGCTGCGGTTGAAAAAGCAGGAAAAAAGGGCTTTTGCAACCGCTGTGCACTTGCACGCAGCGCTGCTCAGCTGTCCGGGCAGCTCAGCAGGTCGTAAATTGTACTCGCGCGACTCGCGTGACTTGTGCATGTGCACATGACCCAGAGTGACAGAACCGGTAGTTATACTAGTCGGATCCCATCCCTGGAGGTTTGGTATTTATATCATAATTATTAATATTTTAACACAAATCCCCAAATTTCCAGAACGTACTACTGTTCTCAGAAATATTTACAATGATCAGTGTCCCAAACAGTCAACCATCAGTATTCTTTCAAACTTTATAATCTTCATATATTTCTCCAGAGGTCGAGTCAACTTTAAGAGCAAACCTTGCCAACCTCCTCAACTTACGACCCAATTGAGCCCAAAATTTGTATTGCTAAGTGAGAAATTTTTAAAGTAAGCTTTGCCACATTTTACGACTTCTCTTGCCACATTCATTAAGTGAATCACTGCAGTTCTTAAATTAGTAACAATTTACAATTGTTAAGTGAATCTGGCTTCCCCATTGACTTCGCTTGTCAAAAGGTCGCAAAAGGGAATCATGTGACCCCGGGACACTGCAACCGTCATAAATATGAGTTAGCTATCAAGCATCCGGATGTAAATCACATGACTATGGGGATGCTGCAATGGTCATAAGTGTGAAAAATAGTCATAAGTCACCTTTTTCAATGTGTTTGTACTTTGAACAGTCACTAAATGAACTGTTGTAAGTTGAAGAGTACCTGTGTTAATCAATTTCTATTTCTTTATTCATCTAAAACAGATGAAAATTCTTGGAAACTAACATTAGTGTTTTGGTTAAATTTAGCTCCATCTCTTTTTATTTACTTGGAAGAAACTCAGCTCAGGAAGATTAATATTTAAGAAGAGATATACAGGATCTTGATTAATGTTATACATTAGATTTTCCAAATAGGAAAAAAATCCCTCTCAATTTTTCAATTTATTATAGTTAATTGATATCCACTTCAAAGTCTATGATAGATGCAGTTAAGTTTCCATATTTTTACTGTGTATTTAAATTTGAATGGAATCCAATAAGCATTCCTTTCTAAACACCATTTATCATCATAAATAAATGAAACTTTTAAGGTATTTATGACTTAAATGATTTGTATATTCTTCATATCAGTTTGGAATTGTTTGAAGAAAATTTATGCATGAATACAGAAATTCGATTTAAATAGTGATTTTTCCAGCAATTTATTCATTCAAGTAGCAGCAATAGATTATGATGATCATTATAATTATAAACACTATTACTCTTTATTAGATTTAGTGTAGCAGTCCACTCCAAAAGACTCTGGATAGCTTGCAATATAACAATTGTACAATTAAAACAGTTAAAAATGTTTTTTAAAAACCATAATAGCTGGTTTTAAATTTAGCTGCTGATAAATTAGCTATACTCTTTAGCAAGGGTGTAATAAGAATAAATATTCATTAGAAATGGAACAAAATCTGATGTAGTGAGTTTTGTGTTTTTGTTTACAAAAATATCTTATTCTCCAGCTATCCTCTTTCCTTGTCCTTTAACAATGGAAAAGCAGAATAGGATGAAAATGTCTAGAAGTGGTAAGGCCCTAAGCCTTTTTCCCCCTCCCTGCATTTCTGATTTGGGTTTCCTTCACCTGCTATTACCACCTCTGTTTATGGTCCTCCTGCCTCAGAAATGTCATAAAAAGAATTGGAATGTATCATTATCATCATCTTTTAATGACCACATAATCCATTGCAGGGTGGAGTCTGGGCAACTGAATGGAGCTAACCATCTGCCCTTCCTATCACCAATGTGGAGTTTTGTTCAGCAGATATATTCTCATTCTGTCCAGAGAGAAAAATATCTGCCTCTACCTAGAATCAAACACACAGCCTCCTGATCATGAGGCGAGAGCTCCACCTCTAGGCCACCGTACCACTCCTAACTAGAATATGTCATGGGGAGTTATAATTTTGAAAGCCCTAACTAAGCCCATACTAACTAAAGGTATAATGTTTCTATCTTTAAGTTTTACAACATAAACAACACAATCAAAAGGAAAAAGGGAATAATGTAAAATTTCACACTGATTTCTGATATTTTGTTACAAGTTAGGTAAAAACTTGTACATAAATACTTGCTCCCCCCTATGGGTTTTCATTGCATAGTCATTTGAAATGTTCAGAGAGAAACTTCCGACTGCAGTTAACTGCTATGTTTTCAGTAGAGGATAAAATAGAAACGAGTAGGTCTTACCTTCACTTGATCAATCTCTGGAAAAAAGTGTATTTCTCTGCAAAAGAAATATCCACAACAGTTAAAATGTGGCATATGTTAAAATTGATCAACTTTGTGTTCTGGAGTACCATAAAGCATGGTTGTCTTAACCTGTTGGCTTGCCTGGGCCACATTGAATGAAGAGGAATTACGTTGGGCCATATATAAAATATATCAAGTAGTGAATGTATATAAATATACATTATTATAAATATAAATATACATTAACAAATATGCGGTGGCTCAGTGGCTAAAATGCTGAGCTTGCCGATCAGAAAGGTCGGCAGTTAGGCGGTTCAAATCTCTAACGCTGCATAATGGAGTGAGCTCCTGTTACTTGTCCCAGCTTCTGCCAATCTAGCAGTTTGAAAGCATGTAAAAATGCAAGGAGAAATATAGGGACCACTTTGGTGGGAAGGTAACAGCATTCCGTGCGCCATCATGCCCACGTGACCACAGAGACATCTTCGGACAGCGCTGGCTCTTCTGCTTTGTAATAGAGATGAGCACCACCCCCTAGAGCTGGAAATGACTAGCATGTATGTGTGAGGGGAACTTTACCTATATAAATGACAAATTAATTTTATTTTTAAAATATTTTTATTATTTTATGGGTCCATATTATTAGCTGTCTGTGGGTTGGATATACCTGCCATAAAGTATTCATTTTATTGAAAACATACTTTGCTGGGGAGCATAATTCCATTATTTTGTTTTTAAAATGTGAATAATATAAAGATTGACTAATAACAGTTGGTAATGACATTCAAATTTTAAAGTATTGGAATTATATTTTACACATCAAAGCAAGATCATGAAGCATTGATATGGGAAACATTATTAATGATTGCTTATGGTTTATTTCCTTTCTTTCTTTTAATAACTGAATTGGTAGACTAGATTTAAAATGAGGCTATTGTAGCCAGATGAAATCCTATGACTATTCCTGCAGCAGGACCATACCTTAACCATTCCGATGATACTGTAAAGTTACTTTACAGTTTTCAAAATATGCTTTATTTTGGTATGTCTCTTTGTAACTGAGTATTAACCCAAAATTGAGATTTCAAAGAAATTGTTCTACGGGGATCAGGTTACAATAATTTTATATAAGAATAAAGAGCAAGATGTGTAGTACCTAAATATAATAAACAAATAAACACATAAGAAGATTGAATACAATATATTGCATTCAAATATAAATACATATTATATCAACTATTGTTATACTTGAAGATGCTTGATTCTGTTTCGCAGAATCCAGCAAGGTATTAGAACTAGGAGATATATACTGTAATATTGAATTGAATTCTTTATTGTCATTGTACATATATACACAGTATACATACCACGAAATTCACAATATTTGCACTCATGACTGCCATTTAAATTAATTCTCAAAACTGCCAGGTTTTGACGCTAGGATATTTTCTGGTCTGCTGTTATTGACCAAACAGTAATGAAAATAAGTGTTAGAATTGAAATAAAAAAAGACTAACCACTTTTGCCTTGGATGCCCAAATAAAAGCTAGACAATATCTCCAGAGAATTCTAACACTGTTAGATTGGAAATCTAAGAGAGAGAGAGAGGGAAGGAGGGAAGGAAGGAGGGAGGGAGGGAGAAAGCGAGTCCCAACCAAAAGAAAGCAATGATAAACCACTTCCATACTATACCTAGATGTACAGTATCTTGTGTAAATCCTCAGGAGCTGAGCTCAGCTTAAACAGATTTCATCCTATTTTGCAGGACCTCTTTACCATCTTCTCCCATTAGTAAACCAATTGTTTCCTTGGATTTTCTTTTTTCCTTTTCTACATATTAAAAGAAACTTTTTATTATTATTTCTGACTTTTTTGTAAGCCTTAGTTCATTCTGAGCTTTAGCTTTCTTGATTTCATCTTTGCAGGTTTCAGCTACTTGCTGGTGTTCTTCTGTCCTCCTTTCCATTTTTATACTTGTCCTTTTTTGTCTTTCGGTTTCTCAGAGAGTTCCTTGTACAACCATGCTGGTTTTGTCTGGGTTGTCTTATTTCTCTTTCTTAATGGTATTGTACTAGGCTTGGCTTTTATAATTTCATTTTTCAGAGTTACCCAAGCTTCTTGAGTTGTTTTTCCCTTTCAGATTTTCATCCATGGAATCCTTCACAAGCGTTCTCTGAGTTTATTGAAATCAGTTTTTTAAATGCTAAGACACTAGTTTGACTTTGTTCTATTGTATTATGATGAATTCCAATATGGTTCTGTACTCCAAAAGTTCCTGCAACTTCAATCCCTTCTATCATTTCATCTCCATTAATAAGCATTAAGTCACTGCCATCACTACAATCTTTCCTGCGTTGATCCTTTGGTTGGTTCAGGTGTTCCTCTATAGATACCAAAATGTATTTTTTTTATTTATTTTTTTGCATGGTATAATTAAGTACACCATATGATTTAAGTTGATGATCTACATTCAAATTCACCTTCAGCCATCACACTCATTGGATAACTAGTCCTTCTCTCTTAGCCTGATATAACAGGCAAGGTAGTTGCCATAGCGATAAAATGAAGGAAGATTTTCATGAAATAATCTTTCAGGACATTAAAAAATATAAAACAAACAAGGATAAATATTGATCTGAAATTTCAAGGGATAGGGTCTTTAACAAAAAAGCAGTGTCTGTATGAAATATTTCTTCCCATAATCTCCATTTTCTCTTTCAAATCAACTATTCTGAATCTGTCTTTCCATAAAATAAATTACTTAATTGACTTTGATGACATTCAGAGGTCATAACTCTCTCACTGGAACCAAAGCAAATTTTCCAATGAGATTGCCTAAATGTAAGCAAGTAGATAATATAACTCAATAGGAAGAAGATGATAAATTGCACCTCCTTACAGCTTGGAAGTTCGTTTACACCATCTGTGTGTAAAGCTGCTGCTTTCTCCACTCTGACAACAGTACAGAATGTATAGCACTGGCAGAAATGTGAATTCAGATAGAAAAGACATACTGTATGAGGGCCATAATGTAGAACTCCTGGCCATGAACTAACCATTGCACAAAACCATGGTCAAATTAATATAGCTACTTCTCTGGTCTACAAAGATAAAGGTATTGCAGTTTCCTGTTTTTTTGTTTTATGATTTAGCTCACAGAAACTGGATTCCATCCTGTGGGTTTGTTTGTAATAAAGTCGCATGCTCTTCCTTCTTTTGTTGAAGTGGTGCCTAATAACCATTTCCCATTATTGTAAAAGTTACAAAAAATGTTTCGGCCTCGTCTTCCCTGTGTTTGCCTATCTACCATTTGACATTCTACAAGCCCTGGGAAATTTCAATGACACAGCTTGGAATGGGTTCAGTGACCTCAATCATGCCTTCCCCACCCACTCCAAAACTCCTTTCAATTTGCAAAAAGCTTTACATGGACAAAACCCAGATGCCTTTTTTTTCCTTGTACTTCAGTAGGAACCCATTGGACTTGTAGATCCCTGTCAAAGTGATGTATGTAGTTCATCTACTATTAACTCTTTCCATGAGGGAAAAGATTTAAAATGTCAGCTGGAGTCCAGCGCTGTGTTTCTTTTCTGAGTTCCTTTCTTTTGCAAATTCAGCAGTTCATCATCACTTCCTCCAAAATGAGTATTTAAAAAGTTATCACAAGTGAGTAGTTAATAAGTACAGGGCATCAAAGACATTACTTGAAGGGAAGGTGCTGCTGAAATCTCAGGGATTTAACAACATGGGAGGCATTTGTTTTTTGAAATGATATTCTTCTCCAAAATATATCTTAAAAATCATTAATTAGTTTCATATAAAAACGGTTGATAATAAGTTGTCTTTCATTAGTTCACTTGGGAAAAAAATCCATTAATTAATGTGAAGCTCCCTAGTAAGCTGCAATCTTGGCAAAATCTTTTGAGAATCCTCCACACTGAATTTTGTGGAATTTATTTCCAACTCAGATTAGAAATCAGTTCAGATTTGGATTTAATAGGTTTTGGGACTGAAGCTTAAGAAAGTTTAAAACTTTCGGTAATAAATATCTGAGGTACCTTCCAATCTGTCTCTCAGAACAAAAACTGATTTTATATGGTTTTTCCAAGAGCAGGGGTGTCAAACTCGATTTCATTGAGGGCCGCTTCAGGGTTGTGTTTGATCTCGGAGGGCCAGGGTGGGCATGGCCAGGGTGGGTGTGGCCAGCTCGACATCACTCATGTCGGGGGAGCCTGTGATGGCCCAAGCACTTTGCCAGTGGAAACAGGCTCCCAAACTCTGTTTTTGGCCGCAATTGCCTTCTGCAGCCCTCTGCCAGAAGCACTCCGTGGATCGGATCTGGCCCCCAGGCCTTGAGTTTGAGTATTTTCTGTAACTTGGCTGGCCTCAGGCAGAAATATAATGGCGTGGGCTTAAGAATAGATTTTGTGATATGTTAAGATATATCACATAGAGGACTACAATGTATTTTTTTTATTTTTGTTCTTTGTCTCCCTTCCTCTTCTCTCTTATTTTTCTGTCTCTTTATTTCTCAGAAACATGTGCTGTTAATAATGGAGGCTGTGACCGGACTTGCAAGGATACAGCCACAGGAGTTCGCTGCAGTTGCCCAGTTGGATTTACCTTGCAGCCTGATGGGAAAACATGCAAAGGTCAGCTTCTGTTTGCTTTGCAATGCATCACTTCCCTTTACCAGCTCCAATACCGGAGCTTAAATGCACATAATGAGAATCAAACTCATGGAGTTTTATAGTCCTAAAAATCTTATTGTGTTGTTATAGACGTAGAATAACTTTGTTGTCACTTTGAATGTTGTACACTGATTGGCATAGATTAAAATGAAATTTTGTTGCACACAGCCCTCAAAGGGTCACCACCTACAATGTACACTACATAAACATGACAAAA
Organism: Bungarus multicinctus; assembly: GCA_023653725.1. Classification (NCBI taxonomy): domain Eukaryota; kingdom Metazoa; phylum Chordata; class Lepidosauria; order Squamata; family Elapidae; genus Bungarus; species Bungarus multicinctus. The sequence continues at coordinate 18,348,736 of CM042848.1, read as the reverse complement.
TAAATAAATAAATATAAAATTATGCATATATCCACATATATGACATAGAGCAGAGGTGTCAAACTTAATTTCATTGAGGCCCCGCATCAGGGTTGTGTCTGACCTCCAGGGGCCGAGGTGAGTGTGGCCAGGGTGGGTGTGGCCAACTTGATGTCACTCGTGTTGGAGGTGCCTGTGGCGGCCCAAGCACTCTGCCAGAGAAAATGGGCTCTTGAGCTCAGTTTTCGGCTGTCATGGCCTCCTGCAACCCCCTGCCAGTGAAAATGGATCTCAGGAGGGCCGCACGTGGTCCTCCCAAACTCCAGTTTTGCTGGCAGAAGCACCGCGGGCTGGTCCTTTTTAGGGCAGCCCCACGGGCCAGATCTACGTACTCTGCAGGCCACATCCGGCTCCTAGGCCTTGAGTTTGATACCTCTGACATAGAGAAACAACACAGTCTAGTTCAGATGTATACACGCACATGGCAAGAAAAACATATCTTGATGAGGTTTAGCTTCACCAATGTTGCAGTACTTTTGACCTTTTCATCGTGTCTCCTATATGCCTGCAATATCTATCTTGCAATGCTTCAACATCTCTGCAAGGTATGGCTGCATCCAGTAAGGGTGCCAATGTTCACTGTGGACATGCATAGTTGTGATGTTTAATGTTTGGGCTAGCTTCTTTAGCCAGTTTCAATCTTGAATGGGTTGTCTATTTGTTGTGGCAATCAGGTGAGGCTGGCATGCATCACCTCCAAGGGACACCTTGAGGCATTGTTTGATGGACATTATTTGTGGGGAGGGGTGGGAGGGGCCAGCCAGGGGTGGGATTTTGCCATTCGCCGAACCAGCCATAACTTTAGCAATGGGTCTGCCCAAACCCAGGCAAATGCATAGCAGACCACCTCTGTCTGTATGTTATGTATCTTTTGTATGAGTTTGTGCATGTAAATATTTGTTACATTTGTTGTAGTTTTTAAAATAACCCTTATTATAATATAATAGTAAGGTTGGTCATTTACATCTTCAAGTGTAGATGCACACTGCCACTTAAGTCTCTAAATTACAGCAAAGAAAATTTAAAATAGGGAATGTATTGATCTAATTTGGTCAAGTGCTATCATTATGCTATCCAGTTTTTCATCAGTATAAGTTTAATTAATTTAATTTATTTCATTTGTCAATCGCTTACAAGATAATAGGTATAAGGATAAACATAGTTATGAATACATGAAATGAATACATATAAGAAAAATAAAAGAAACAGGACAGGGACAGTAGGCACATTGGTGCGCTTACGTATGCCCCCTACAGATCTCTTAGGAAAGGGGTGAGGTCAATAGTAGAGAGTCTAAGGTTAAAGTTTTTGGGGTTTGGGGAAAAAGCCACAGAGTCAGGTAAAATATTCCAGACATCGACCACTCTGTTGCTGAAGTCATATTTTCTGCAATCAAGTTTTGTGCGATTAACCTTGAGTTTGTATCTATTGTGTGCTCTTGTGTTGTTATAGTTGAAGCTGAAGTATTCATTGACAGTAGGACATTGCAATGTATGATTTTATATACTATATTTAGATCGGACCGAAGACGGTATAGTTCTAGGTTTTCTAAATCTAGAATTTCAAGTCTGGTGGCATAAGGTATACTGCAATGAGTAGAGGAGTGTAGAACTCTTCTTGTGAAATATTTCTGGACTTTCTCAACTGTGTTAATATCAAATACATAATGTGGATTCCAGATTGATGAGCTGTATTCGAGTATTGGTCTAGCAAATGTTTTGTTCTATGCACTTTTAAATTCTATGCACTTAGGTTCTAATCCCATGTAGCTTTCCTTCAGTAAAGAAAATATCTCTTCAAATGGTCATTGTAGTTCTATTTATAGTACTTCTATCCATGACATTTAGGTAGTATAAAGTGCTAATTATGTTGGTTTGAATCATGTCAGAGTCAAAGACTGTGAATATTTATGTGGAGAGAAGGTTCACAGGACAGTGAATATTTAATTTTTCCACTTTCTGATTTAGGGTGTGGACATGCCTTCTTTTTCCACATCTACTATTAGTAAGTAAGTATCTTCAGGATTTTTTAGGTGAGCTCCAAAATGGAGCAAGTGCTTTTAGCACTTTTTAAAAACTATAATAATTCTGTATGATTAGATATGAATGCTGATCCTTCACTTCTTTTATGGTGCCTATTCATTTCAGCAGAGGAACAAAAAAAGGTTGCACACCATCAACATCATGTTCTATATAATGGAATGGACTTACATTGGTGAAAATATGTTTAGGATAATATATGCTTTATCCAAATGGATGGTAAAGGAGAATGAGCTGTGCTATTCTGCATAGGGAAGCAATTTCAGGATGAAAACAATATTGCTTACCATTCCTGGAAATACTGCATATCAGGGGTGGGATTCTACCTGGTCGGACCGGTTCTATAGAACCGGTTGTGATGATTCTGCCCAGTTCAAAGAACTGGCAAATTGTGCCCCTGGCTGGTCCCACCCCTCTCTGCCCACTCACTCCTTACCTGGCATGCGCGCCATCAAACTTGCCTGCTTAGTTGCTATTTTTCCTTTCTTTTTCCCTGACCATCATCTGTTCTGCTGTGCCAGGAGATTTAGAGCAGCTAGAAAGCAGGAAATTGTTGGATTACTTGCTTTCTAGCTAGTCTAAAAGCAGAGCTGAACCTTCCTTAGGACTGAAGCTTCTATTTTTCAGCGCAGACTCAGGTAGCAGATGGCAGAAAGGTAGATCTCTAAGTGAATCTGTGACTCTGCGAGCAACTCAATCTGCTGCCTGCTTTGCCTGATTTTGGGTAGAAGTTGTTCTTTTTTAATAAAAAAATTCAATATTTACATAGATGTTTATATTTACATACAAGCCACGCCCAGCCAGTCACATGGCCACCAAGCCACGCCACAAATTAGGCCACACCCACAGAACTGGTTGTTAAGAAATTTGAATCCCACCTCTGCTGCATATGCATATTTCAAAAGAGTCTAAAATTACTTAATGGTTCGAAATGATAGAATTTTTCAGTTCCATTTCTACCATTATTTGGATATAATGAAATATAATTAATGTAATTGTGAAATCCATTATTTACTTATTTTATTTCGATACCATCTTTGAACCAAATTAATTTGTAAGTGGAGGATGAAATATGGACATTAATTTCAGATTGATGAAAAGTTTCAAAAGCAGATGTAAAAGCATAAAAAACAACAGGATTGCCTCTGTGTGCCCATTACCTTAAATGCCTTGAAGAACTGAAGGAAAATGAATATATTTACCAAACCTATAGGATAAATCCATAATAATAATGTCTCGCATTCAGTCTAAAATCAGACAAAGGAAACTATAATTCCTTTAGTTATAAGATTCATTTAATTTAATAAGACTCTAAAAAAAACAGGAGGCAATGAGAATTTAGAGCCCTATCAAACAGGTTTCTTCTCACAGCAGCCTAAATTGACATTTTGGGGTTGGGCTGCGGGGCAGTTTTCCCCTGTATTGTATTTTCCCATTCAGGTGCTCACTTTGATACGCTTTTTCAAAATATTCTCAGTATGAACTTATAAGGAGTAGGGAGTTTATATGAAAGTGGTGGTATTATATCCAAATAAATAGTGCACACAGCATTATCTAGAATTAATTTTTCATTTATCAACTGTTTCCAATAAGAAATATTTTGTGCAGATTGTAGTATTTTAATCATTTCACTTCAGATTTTTAAGATTCCGCAATGTTTAAAAGTGTGAATAAAATACATCTGCCCCTCCCTTTCCTTTAAATAATGAATGAGATTTCCTGTTTTTCCCTTTGGAGTTATCATTGGAATTGGATTCTGCTTCAATTATGCTGGATATCCCAGGATAACCAGGCAGCCTTCTCATTTCAGTGGATGAAAACTTATCCAAATTGGAAATCTTTTCAGGCCTAAAAACAAGAAGCAAGATTGGCAGAATAGCAAACAGTTGGTTTTTTTAATCGGCCTCAGACTTCAATCTAAGTGAACTGCAAAAGCCAAATAGATTACAGAATATGTGTGCTGTCCCAGCCAGTCTATGGTATGGGTTAGTTACTTAGGATTTGTGAGCTGTCCCCTTAAGGGAATGCATCATAGGAAATGTAGGTAAGGGTATCCTGGGAAACGTACATATCACATGGCCACATCTGTAATCCTGATTGGCCACTAAATCGACCCTCAAGGGGTTGAAGGAGGTTGCCCTCCATTCTTACCTGCACTCATTACTGATAACATCGTTTTCTTCTATTGATACAAGATGGGTTAGGAGATAACTATTTTCCACGTGCAAGGCAGATATACAAAGGATTGGTCATTGAAAGAGGAATTTCGTCACAAATGTGAGTTACGAGGATACCTGATGTACCAATAAATGAACTTTTATGGAAGCTTTGTTGAGTTATCTATCTGCATTTACAGAGCTATTAAGTCTACCTCTGTGGAAGGCAGTACAGTGGAAAATATATCCTGATTCATCTCAAAATTAAAGTTTAATGAATTTATGATATGCTAGTGATATTGAAGCCAGGAATGAATATGCAATGTTGACTTGAAACTGCATGCTTCATCATCTCTCTCTGTGAGCATCTTTGGAAGCTGTTTACATGGTGGGAGGGATTGGATTCCCCCACGAGCTACAGACAAAGAGAAGTTTCTATCCCCACCCACCACCCCCTCCTCTACTCATTTTGGCTTTGGCTATCTCAGAGACCCTATTTGCATAACAAGGAATGTAATTACCCAGTTCCCAAAAGATCATCAAACCTTCAGTTTGAACCTTGAAGGAATCTTGCTTGTATTTTTAAATGTAAACCAAAAGCTGTTTTGCCATACTCATCTTGCAGGAAAGAAGTCTCAAACAGACTCTTTCCAGCCAATTTAAAACTGATCAAGGTACATCCTAAAAGGCTAATCCCTCTTCCACAGGAAGTCACTCATTAAACTACCTCATCGAACCCTTTAGCTCCAACAAAGCTGCAAAACCAGTTTGAGTTTCAAGAAAGCCCCCCCCCCTTCAACGAGAGAAGAGACTCAATTTGTAAAACAAAGGGAGGAGTCAGAGTTACCCATCTGCCTGACTTCTCCCCCACTGCTACGGCTGATTCTACAGTTTTTAGCAACTGAAGGCGATCTGCCATCCCCTTTTTCTCTTTTTCCTTATAAGACAATGACTGCATCTAGCCAGCCAGGAATTTCAACAGGAAGTCAGTAATAAAAATACCTCTTCAGACCCCTGTGTCTTATACTCTCTACATACTGTTTACATGGTGGGAGGGACTGGAGTTCCCCACATGCTACTAATAAAGAACTTTCTAACCCCCTTCTGTGCTCAACTTTCAAAGAAACCGTGTGGCTGCTAGGAAGAATTCCTTCCCCTTTTCTCTATGGAGTCTGTCTGGATTACACAGGGGAATATTATCTGGACTTTGTAATATTTCTGAATATTGAAGCAGCCCACAGCAGCACGTTTTTGCATGATAACTCCTTTGAAATTATTGTGAACATTTATTCAATTTATTTCGAATGTTCCAAGATTACCTACAACCTACCAGCTCCACCTGGTGGTCAAGAAGAAATTTAAAGTAAAATCATTTATTCCTTTTTCTTCAGCCCTAGCCCCATCTGATAGTCAACAAAAGATTTTTTTCTTATGTGATTTTTCCACAATTTCTCAAAAATCGACAAGAGCGATTATGAAACTATTGTGCACCTTTGAATCAACTTAATTCAAAGCCTAGCTGCAACCTAACATGGGCATAGCAACAGCATCTTCCAGACTCTCTGCTGCCACCCTGTGAAGCAAGCGACCCTTTTAGTAATATTTTGCAACGCAACCTCTACTGCCCCCTTCTGTCGCAAGCTCACACCGCACCCTAGAAGCAGCCATTCTGTGTGCTGTGTTGGCATTACCCAGATTCTGCAGTACCGCTTACGTACTCAAGTATTGACCGCAGCAACAATTCTATTTCTGCTCCTTGCTTGTAGCGTACCCTATTACAGAAAGGAAGTGCACAAACAACCACTAAAATTTCTAGAATTTTTCCTTTGCCAATTTACAGCATGGCAACCTCCTCACCCATGATAGATGTACCAGAAGACACAAATCCTCCACCCACCCTTGATGTAGACATGGAGCCTGATTCCCAACAACCGCTTTTAGATGTCCAACCCTATGGAGAAACCGCGATACCTCCAAGGACCTACAACCTTAGACAGAGTAAGAAGCTTACCGAACCTATGAAAGAATCCTTGAAGAACAATTGGCAGCAGCAATATCGTTGCTACACAGAAACATGGGCAAAGCTCGAGAAGATCCATGATGTCCCAAAACATGGGCTGCCCCCCGAGAAGTTCCGTACATTACTAGATGATCTAGATACCCTTTTCGCACGATGGAGACTCAGCAAAGACAACCTCAAGTCCATCCAGTCAAGATTGGGTGACCCCAAACTCCTAACACACATCCAACACTTCGAGGAAATTCACACAGAATGCGAAGACAAAGTCCAGGAAAGCAAGACAGCCCTCCAAGCAGCGCTCCACGATGTGCTACGGCGGGGAGCTGCATCACGGGAGCAGGCCGCATCTGACTTAGCTCCTCAATCACATGTGTCTTCCTCCGTCCATTCTATACGGGCTAGATCGCAGGCAGGTTCTAGTGTCTCGCGCCAAGTCTCTGCTGCTGGCTCACACCATCCTTCCAGGACATCCTCCCATCGTAGCGGAGCATCTCAGGCCTCCAAAGCAGCAAGTTACGCTAAACGAGCTGCAGAAGCTGAGGTAGAAGCTGCGGTAGCAGACGCAGAGTTACGCGCCACAGAGGAGGTAACACGGCAGAAGACAGCAATGGCGACTCAACAGGCAGCAATGGCGACTCAACAGGCCAAGCAACAGGCAGAAATGGCCAAAGCCCAAGCCAAATTGGAGTTGGCCGAACGGCAAAGAAAAGCCACAACAAAAGCAGCACGTGCTGCAGCATGGCGGAAGCTGGCCAACAACACTTCCCTTCAATCCGACCTCAAAGAGTTGGGAGAAGAGAGCCCAGATACACGGGTCCAGGCCTACGTGAATGAGCAGCATTCACTTTGCAATGAATACATACAACCGCCTCAGTTGCCTAGCAGTCTCCCACAACCAGGGAAGCACAGGGAAGAATCACAACCACAGACTCTGTATGTGAGTTACGCTAATGACGTACACCCTAAAGTACGAGGTTCGCTTCCCTCCAACAGCAAACCTCCCCCAACGGATGCTGTACGTAATAAGGTCCGCGATTCTCTGCCCGACACTACCAACCCTACTCCAATATCGCATGGCCTAACAGGTGAACAAAGTAGACCACCAGTGCTCACACCAACTTCTCGACGAGTCGACATGCCATCAACCACAACTGCCATACTCAACCCACAGGCAACAGCATTCCTGCCCCAACCTCATCACCAGTACGGCTCCCAGGCACTACAAGGTAACCGAGCCCAGCCTACACAGCAGCGTGACGCTCAACCATCATCCCCAGTATGGGAGGACGACATTCTCCGTAAGTACTGGGAAGAAGACTACATCCCATCATCACCTTCCAGACCAAACCCACCCTACGAGAATCCAGGAGGAGAACCCTCTACATCAACACCTCCCCCCATCTCAGCAAATGCTGAAGATTACTGGAGAAACATGGCTGTACAGAGTGGAAAGCTCAATTTGCATGCCCACGGAGTTCGCAGATTCTCTGACAAGCCGGGCGGAGAATATATAGTTTGGAAGAAACTTTCCCTACGCCCCATTCAGGCGGCACGCCTCAACCCCGATGAAATAATCGGACACCTGATAGCATGGCTAGGGCCACAGTCTTCTGACATACCAAGAGCTCTTATGATATCCCACTATGATGACCCAGCCGCTGTGCTACGATTATCATGGCAAAGGCTTGACGAACTGTATGGCGCTCCCGAGGACGTAGAAGCCACACTCTTGGATAACCTCAACAGTTTTCCTAAGATTCCTATCGACAAGCCTCACCGGATCATAGACCTCGCTAACATACTCGTCCAGCTGAGAACGGCAAAACGGGATCCCAACTTACCGACACTCGCCTATCTCGATCATGTTGACACACAGAACAAAATTGTTCGAAAACTTCCTCATGTGCTAATTGAAAAGTGGATCCAGTTGACTGACACCTTCCTGGCCAAAGGCCGCCACCGTTTTGTACCCTTCACACTTCTGGAACAAGTTGTCTCCCACCAAGCAACAGTGTGCAACACATACCGTGCTCGTGGCCTCAGAGCCGTTAGTCCTCCGAATACCAGAAGATACAACAGCAACCAAATATCGTCCTCAGGCCCCATACTTAATACCAGAGACAAACCATCCAGGGTGGCCCGGGACACCGAGATCAACACCTCATCCTATACACCCCAATCTACACCTCCCATTACAAGGAGACATCAGTTTTGTCCTATGCACAACACTCATCACTCGCTGAACAGCTGCATCGGATTTGCAGCGAAATCACTGACACAACGAAAAGAATTGCTAAAACAGTACCAATACTGCTCCAACTGTTGCGAATCCAACCATCTGCCCAAATACTGCACAACTAAACTACAATGTCTCGTCTGCAAAAGTGACCAGCACCCGACCGCGCTGCATCCAGACGACGAGCGGCCACGGCAGACACCTCGTAACCCTCCCTTGGACAAGGAGCCGCAACATGACGCAGAAATAGTCAAGGCTCCTCGGCAGACCGACAAACCTCAACCTAGACCAAGGCTGAGTGTCAATTGCACAACGCGGTGCATAGACTCACCACACCCTCGTTTGTGTCTCCCCATCTGCTTAGCCAAAGTATACCCTGAAGGTCACCCTGAAGATGCAGTGAAAATGTACGTGCTCCTAGACACTCAGAGCACCTGCACCCTGGCCAGACCCGAGTTCTTCGAACTCTTTGAAGTGTAACAGGATGAACTTCATTTCACTGTCTCAACGTGCAATGGACCAAGAAGCACGGTGGGGAGGAGGGCTACTGGACTCTGCATTGAATCACTGGATGGAAGTTCCCAGTTCCCACTACCGGCCGTATTTGAATGCGAAGGGATACCGAATGATCGCAGTCAGATCGCGACACCGGATGCTGTAAGTAGCATGCCTCACCTGCAGCACCTGGCTCATCATTTCCCCTCTCTAGACCCGGAGGCAGATATCCTACTCTTGCTAGGAGCTAATGCCCCATGCGCCTTCCTCTTCTCTGAGTCAGTCGGCGGCCTGGCAGATGGCCCAGTGGCCATCAAATCTCCACTAGGTTGGGGGATCATAGGCGTAGTCTGTATCGATCGCCTACGAGCCCCAACCCAGGTCACTGCCTTAGCTACTTCCATCCTCAAAAATGGCAGACCATCTCACCTGACACCATGTCAAGACCACTTCACACTTTCGACAGCTAAACCTGTCTTGGGAGAGGGGCTATTCCAGACTACCAAAGAAGACAACGACTTAGCCTTGTCTGTGGAAAACAACAGATTCCTTCAGCTCATGGATAAGGAATTTCAACAGGATGCGACTGGTAGTTGGGTCGCGCCACTACCCTTTCGCGCTCCCAGACAACGCCTGCCAAACAACCAGGAATATGCGCTCTCCCGCCTATTCAGTCTCAGACGGATCATGAACCGAAAGCCAGAGATGAAAGCTCATATAGTGGAGTTCCTGGACAACATGATAAGGAACAAACATGCTGAGCTGGCCCCACCCCTGGAACCTGACGAAGAACGATGGTACCTACCGTTCTTTGGAGTGTACCATCCACAGAAACCAGGCCAAATACGAGTCGTCTTCAATGCTAGTGCACAGTTTCAAGGTCACTCTTTAAACAAGGCCCTTTTAACAGGACCTGATCTCACTAACAGTCTCCTGGGGGTGCTCATCCGCTTTAGAAAAGAAGCCATAGCAGTTATGGCCGACATACAACAGATGTTTTACTCCTTCCTTGTACGGGAAGATCACCGCAACTACCTACGTTTCCTATGGTTCAGCGATGCTCAGCGCAACCAACGGATTTCCGAATACCGAATGAGGGTGCATGTATTTGGCAATGGCTCTTCCCCTGCTATCGCGAACTACGGTCTCCAACGTACCGCCCAAGAAGCAGAAGACAAATACGGAACAGAAGCCAAACGCTTTGTAGACCGCGACTTCTACGTGGACGATGGCTTAAAATCTGTAGCCACCCCAACGGAAGCCATAGACCTCTTGAAGAATACACAGCGAATGCTAGCGACAGCCAATCTCAAGCTCCACAAGATAGTGTCAAATAGTGAAGAAGTACTTAAGGCATTTAGTCCTGAGGACCAGGCCAAGGGACTGCAAGATCTCGATTTTGACAGCGACGCCCCCTTCATCCAACGCAGCCTTGGCTTGTGTTGGGACTTGAAGAAAGATTTCTTCACCTTCAAAACCCCAGCCCTAAAGAATGGCTTCACGAGGCGAGGAGTGCTGTCTACAGTTAACAGCCTGTTCGATCCTCTAGGCTTTGCAGCCCCTATCACCATCCAAGGTAGAACACTTCTGCGCACGCTCTCCCAAACCACCAAAGATTGGGATGAACCACTCCCACCAGAACAGAGGCAAGAATGGGAGTCATAGTGCAACTCTCTCCGCTATCTCCAAGATGTGCACCTACATCGCATGTATGTTCCTATCTCACCTACCACAGCACTAAGAAAAGAACTACATGTTTTTTCAGATGCTTCCACTAAGGCAGTAGCAGCTGTGGCATACCTCAAAGTCTACGGCGGAGAGAACAGTGTAAATGTTGGTTTCGTCATGGGAAAAGCAAAACTAGCTCCACAAAAAGGTCACACTATACCACGGTTGGAACTTTATGGAGCGGTGCTAGCAGCGGAACTATCAGACACGATAACGAAGATGATAGATCTCCCCTTAGCACCCACCACCTTCTATACAGACAGCAGAGTGGTACTAGGTTATATTTACAATGAGACTAGACGCTTCTATGTCTACGTGAGCAACAGAGTTGAGCGGATCAAGAAATCTTCTAAACCAGTGCAGTGGCGATATGTTCCAACAGATAATAACCCTGCAGATCTTGCGACAAGGTCTATTCCTGCTTCCCAGTTATCAACTTCTACCTGGCTCAAGGGCCCCGAGTTCTTGTGGCGTATAGATGCCTTGGGGCCGGAAAAACCAGATTTGTATGAACTCCTAGATCCAGATAATGATGGAGACATTCGACCCCTACTCAAGAAGGTAGATCTGGTCACCCCTCCGGCCATTTGCCTAGCAACATTCTTCAAACATGAGAAGATAGGCCCCTTAAACCCCGCTTGTTTTGCACGCTTCTCCCGATGGACACCTCTCGTACTGGGAATTATGGTGATCGTCCGTGCAGTAAGCCGTTTCCTCGGTCATCGGAAAGGCTTCAAGTCACACTTTCCAGACCACTACACTCATGCTGAGAGACGGATATTGAGAAGTGTTCAACAAGATGCATATCCGTCAGAATACGGATGTCTAAGTGAAGGGAAGCCCATACCACAATCTAGTTCACTTCTAAGACTAAATCCTTACCTCGACGAACAAGAGGTACTGCGAGTAGGAGGTCGCCTTCACAAAGCCGAGATAAACTCACCAAACAAGCATCCCATCATCCTTCCGGCCAACCAACATGTCACAAGACTATTAGTGCAACACTACCACGAACTAATTCATCATCAAGGCCGCCACTTCACAGAAGGTGCCCTCAGAGCGAATGGACTTTGGATCGTGGGCGCCAAAAGTTGTATCACATCTGTTCTACGGTCTTGCTTCCATTGTCGCAAGCAACGAGGTCAGACTCTACACCAGATGATGGCTGACCTACCATCCGAGCGCCTGAGCTCCGAACCACCATTCACTAATGTAGGCCTCGATGTTTTCGGCCCTTGGTCTGTGTCTGCCCGTCGGACCAGGGGTGGTCAAGCTAACAGTAAACGATGGGCCATACTCTTCACATGCCTCAGCATTCGAGCAGTCCATATCGAAGTCATCGAATCTATGGACACCTCTTGCTTTATCAACGCCCTGAGAAGGTTTCAAGCCCACAGAGGCCCAGTTAAGGTATTCAGATCTGACTGTGGGACAAACTTTGTAGGCGCTTGTAAAGAACTACAAATAGAAGACGGCATTCGCCCTGACTCACCACTCGATGGCTACCTTAAAGCCAACAAATGCACATGGATATTTAATCCTCCCCATGCCTCTCACATGGGAGGAGCATGGGAACGCATGATTGGAATAGCTCGTCGGATCCTTGACTCGATGTTAGCAAAAGCACCTAAACTGACACACGAGACTTTATCTACTCTTATGGCAGAAGTCGCAGCCACCATCAATGGTCGACCTTTAGTTCCAGTTTCGTCAGATCCTGAGAATCCGACCATTCTCACTCCAGCTGCCCTGCTAACTCAGAAGACGGGTGATTGGCCTGCACCGTTAGGGAACTTTGATTCTAAAGACTTGTACAAACAACAATGGAGACAAGTTCAACAGCTCGCCAACACCTTTTGGAACCGTTGGAAGCAAGAGTACCTGTCCACCCTACAAGACCGCCGCAAATGGAAGACCAAAGAACCGAACCTCGAAGAGGGCGACCTTGTCCTGTTGACAGATAAGGATGTGCATCGCAACGCATGGCCTATGGGACTTGTGCATCAAACCCTGCCCAGCTCTGATGGACTAGTCCGCAAAGTCAAGGTGCTGATAGTGAGGTCATTAGACTCCTCTTGTAACCAGCAGACTTTCACCAAGAAGTTTTACACCAGACCGGTCACCGACCTTGTGCTGCTGCGGAGAAAGACCGAACTCGAAGATTAAACCTCAAGCTTTGCATGTTTAGCTTTGTTTGATGCTTATTAATGTTTACATTTTTTCTTAGTTATATAGCTAACTGTTTATCTTAATTATATAGTTGCATGCTATTCAGTTACTATCACTGTTTACTGCTTATCTTAGTTTATAGGCAATTTTTTTTTCTTTTCTTTTCTTTTTTTCTCTTCCCTTTTATAGTGGAATTTATAATTCCAGGCGGGGAGTGTGCTGTCCCAGCCAGTCTATGGTATGGGTTAGTTACTTAGGATTTGTGAGCTGTCCCCTTAAGGGAATGCATCATAGGAAATGTAGGTAAGGGTATCCTGGGAAACGTACATATCACATGGCCACATCTGTAATCCTGATTGGCCACTAAATCGACCCTCAAGGGGTTGAAGGAGGTTGCCCTCCATTCTTACCTGCACTCATTACTGATAACATCGTTTTCTTCTATTGATACAAGATGGGTTAGGAGATAACTATTTTCCACGTGCAAGGCAGATATACAAAGGATTGGTCATTGAAAGAGGAATTTCGTCACAAATGTGAGTTACGAGGATACCTGATGTACCAATAAATGAACTTTGTTATGGAAGCTTTGTTGAGTTATCTATCTGCATTTACAGAGCTATTAAGTCTACCTCTGTGGAAGGCAGTACAATATGTTTTGCAAAATGTCAGGTAAAGCTAATGGGAAATGAAAATTCCCTGTCTCCTCCGACACGGGAATTTAAATTGATCCAAATCAACAACAATACCTTTATATTCTACCTTTCATCCTCAGGCTCATATGGAGCTGTATAGGGCATTCCCACCCAATATTGTTGGCTGTGTGTTGATCTTGAAATTGATATTTATGTCAATATCCACTTTGAGGATCCAGGAGTGATGGGACCTCAGAAGTAAAAGATGGGTCTAATTTGGATGTTTTAGCTTTGTATTCAGAATTCAAATTGTTATCTATATTACAGAATAACAGAGTTGAAAGGGAGCTTGAAGGTCTTCTAATCCAGGGGTCACCAGCCTTTCAGATCTCAGGGACCACTTAATTCATTTTAAATCCCACGGACCACTAATATATTCTCCCTAATGACGGGCTGGGTGGGCATGGCTCGGTGATCATGTGACTGGGTGGGTGTCGCCAACTCGGTGTCACTCATGTTGAGGGGCACCTCGCCAGCCTCGACTCGCCCCTCCTCTCCCAGCCACTCCTCGCCTGCCCACCTGGCCTCCTTAGGGCCCCAACAGGAAGCAGTGTTGGAGCTAAGCAGCCACCATGAAAAAGAGTTGGCAAAACAGTTCCGATTGGATCTGACCGAGAAGGAGGCTCAGCAGAAGCACCTCACTGAGGACTACGAGCAGAGGCTTTCCAAGTAGAGGGAAGACTTGTGGGAGTGCAAGTCCAGGTATTGGCGCCTGGAGGCTCAGTAGGCTGAGATGGTCAGCCAGTTCCAGGCCATGATACAGTCCCACTGGAACAAGGCCCTCTGGCTCTTCGCCACCGGTGGCACTTCTCTCCAGCCTTCACCCAAAGCCCCACACCAGGAGGCTGAAGCAGACCTCAGTTCAGAAGTTCTGACCCCCTCTGACCTGCACAAAAAGACCCCGAGGGGGGAGACTCTCTGCAGCAACACAAACATTCATTGCACGTATCCTGCCCAGGAGCCATAGTTTGAGGACTCCTGATTTAGTGCAATATAAAAAATGCAAATAATTTTTCTGCGGACCACCAAAAAATTTTCGCAGGCCACCAGTGGTCCATGGACCACGAGTTGGTGACTGCTATAATCTAGTCCAATTCTCTGCGTAGGCAGGAAACCCTATACCATTTCAGACAGATGGTTATTTAATTTTTTCTTTAAAACTTCCAGTATTATTTTTGTGTTAATGGTATTATAAAAGAATATCCTATCCTTGCTGATTTCTCCTATATCAGGAGCATGCAGGGCAGAGGTGGGATTCAAATTTTTTAACAACTGGTTCTGTGGGCGTGGCTTAGTTGGTGGTCATGGCTTGGTGATCATGGCTGGGCGTGGTCAACTCAACATCACTCACATCGAGGCAGGCATCTCCTCACCTGGCCTCTCATGACTGTGGAGATGCTGAAACAGTCGTAAGTGTGAAAAAGGGTCATAAGTCACTTTTTTCAGTGCCATTGTAACTTTGAATGGTCACTCCACACAAGCAAAGTACCAGCAAAGGAGGACAAAAGCCTCCAGAGATGTTTCTGAGACAGGAAGTCTAGTCCTACCAAGAATGTAATAAGAGTTAACAGAGAGGCAGTTTCTGTAAGCAATACCAGAATGTTTCTTTCCTGCCTTCCTTACAGGATTAGGCCAGTAATTTCTTCTAACAATTGGTTCTCCAAACTGCTTAGAATGTTAACAACTGGTTGTAGCAGATAGGTGCCAACTGGTAGAATCCCACCCCTGATGCAGGGTCTGCATCTTCCTAGTCTTTGTCTTCCCTGTGGCCCATGTAAAGAAGTCCCATGTATCTATAGTTATGAACATTTGCTCTTAAGCAACAGCTTGGCATTGATTTCACTGAACTTTGGGTTTGCTTAAGGGTATGTAGTATCATTTTTCAATACAGCATAAGGCTAATCACAAACAGCCAACATGCAAGAATGGACTTTTATGTCTATTTTACTTTTAACTGAAGTGGGTTAATCATTCCTATGAGTCTGTAGTGGTCACAAACTCACTGGTAACAGGGATCCATTAACATAATGTTCACCAGTGGTAAACACTGGTATATATTTTGCTGTATAGTTAAATTCATCGCTTGTAGTACCTACAGTTATTGTGTCTTGAAGAGATGGTCCTGTTTTGTATTGGTGCTGCAGCAAGATAAATTCATGATCCTGCATATTCTTGAAAAGAGGAGAATAATAGCATATTATTGAAAAGAGGAGGACAAAGGGAGAATAGGAGCAAGAAAGGATTCAGAATCAATGAATGTATCCAGTACTTATAATTCTTCCAACTTCTCTAATCACCCGGACTTCTAGCTCAAGAGCCACGATCTACATATTCTTGACTTCTGTGTAATTTTCATGCTAGGTGCTAAATCCATCCTTAAACTGTGCTTAGCATGAACTACATTGGACACAACTTATATAGCTATCAGAGCAGGATATTTGTTTAACAGGATATAAGAATGGAAAAGAATGGAGCTCAGAGTGAGTTGACATTAGAACATAAGTAGCTTCCTATATCTTTCATAAAAATTTGAACTAGGAAAGGAAGAAAGCATTTTAAATTCTTATGCTCCATAATTGTCGTGCCCCAGGAACCAAGAAAGATATGTGAAATTACTTCTGAGCAATGTCTTTTATTGTTCCTCATCTCTAGACAGAAATTTTGCCAAACTATTTGTATCACCATAGATCAAGGGTCTTCAAAATTGAAAGACTTGTGGACTTCAACTCCCAGAATTCCTGAGCTAACATGACTGAAGGAGGAATTCTGGGAGTTGAAGTCCAAAAGTCTTAAACTTGTCAAGTTTGAAGACCCCTGCCATAGATATACTCTGAAAATTGCTATGGAGAGTTCTTTTAATTCTCCTTCTCCTGATCAAACTATCTAAGCTATCATTGCCTCTTCGCCCTCTGAAATACAAGCCTTCCCTCTTGGGAATCCAAACTACTTTCATCCACATTAATTAATATTTTAGGGTTAAAACTTCATTGAGATAAGCAAAGTGTCTGTAACTCATTTCTTTTTATTCTTAGCTGCTAAGAGCACATTTCAATCCTTAATTTATTTATTTTTTGCTTTTCTAATGAAGCTCAATAATCTCAACAGATTATTTTTTGAACCAAGACTTAGTTTTGGCATTTCAATGCTTGGGAGATGGTTTGTTACTCTTTCTCGAGAATTCTTCCTCAGTCCTGTGGGTCTAATATGCAGATCAAGAAATTTGAACTTTAGAACTCAATGACTTTTGATAATATTTCAATAATTGATCATTTCAATAATCTAGAGTTTCCTGTTATTAAAACAGGGCATAATTAATACTTTTCAGGATTATAGGTGGTATTGGATTATGACCCCAATTAAGCCTGGATATTTGGTCGTAACTCATTATGAGCATTAAGTGAGTCATCATGGGACC
Organism: Bungarus multicinctus; assembly: GCA_023653725.1. Lineage (NCBI taxonomy): Eukaryota > Metazoa > Chordata > Lepidosauria > Squamata > Elapidae > Bungarus > Bungarus multicinctus. The sequence goes on along the minus strand of CM042848.1, from coordinate 18,331,744 downwards.
TGACTCAATTTTATGACTGTCTTTACAATAGTTGTTCAGTAAATCATTAAGCAAACCCATGGTTATTAAGCAAATCCAGCATATCTTTTTTTGTCACAAATCACGGTCACATGACCACAGGACATGTATCCTGTCATATATGCAAACCTTAATGCATTTAATGTAACTAGCTTTTTTGAAGTCCATCATAACTTCGAATAGTTTTTAAGCTTTTTTGAAATCCACTGTAACTTTGAAAGTTTGTTAAATGACCTGTCATTTAATAAGGATTACCTGTAATATATATTTATGTTTAATACTTTAATAAGAACAATTGCAAATTTGAAACAAAAAAAATATTGATAGTATATATACTTATTTCGACATCTCAGCGAATTTTCTACAACTTCTCTCAAAAGGATACATTTTACTATATTTGAATCTTCTTAATTTTCTCATGTATTATTTAACCAGGGAGGGATGGAGAGATTGCTTAACTGGATGCTCTTTTAAGCAAACAGTTCTTGTTCTTTCTGTCTCATTGTCATGGTCACCCAGCTCCATAATACACTGCCTACTTACCATTTTGCTTTCAGATACAACAACAGCAGCAACAAATGCCACTTGTATTTTCAAATTCTTGAATGCATTGACTCTGTGTGCATGTGTTGAGAGAAAGAGCTGGGACTGAAGAAAAGGTAGGTGTAGAGTCTCAACTTTACAAGGTAGATGTAAAGATGATTCTATGTCCTTATATATAACAGCAAAGGGATGAAAGAATGTAGAAAAATAAAATTTGGAAAAAAGAAGGTCAGTAGGAGGAGTCCCAAAGGTGCTTTTTTTCAAGAGGCAACTGGACTTTCTGGTTTTTCTTTGAAGACATTTCTCTTCTCATCCAAGAAGCTTCTTTTAGAGAGTTGTTAAGGTCACCTGGAGATTAATCAGTGTCATCAGAGTCACCTGAGCAGATTGATGTGGAACCTTCTTGGAACTGTTGAAAGAACTATGTGGTAGATTGGAGATAGATTAAAAATGACAACACAGTCATTTCAACACTTTCAAGAAGGCTCCAAACCCATTTGCACCACCCAGGTGACCCAGATTTTGAAATCCACCATAACTTTGACACAGATAAACCTCTAGGTGACCTTAACCACTTGCTAAAAGAACGCAAATCTCCAGCTGTCTGCAAGGAGTATTAATCCTTCCATTTCCCACCATCCAGTCAGAGTTGAAGAAGCTTTTTGGATGAGAAGTGAAGCATCTTCAAAAAAAAATTAGGAAGTCCAGTTGCCTCTTGAAAAAAGCACCTTTGGGACAGCCATGACCTGGGTGATTGAGAATCCCCATAGACATTCAATAGAAGGAGGGGGAAAATAGTTTAAAAAAGAGATGTCAAAAAATTCACTTCAGACTTTAAAAAAAAATCCACATATTAAGAATGGTTATGAAAGGAGACAGAGAAGACCAAGGAAGAGAAATAATCAGCTAAAGCTGATAAAGCTTTCTCATTTGAACACGGTTGCTGTCCACAATGTTGTTTTTCATACCATCCTGCAGAAATGCAGACCATGGAAGTGGCTTTCCCATAATACTGCTGTGTGAAAGAGTGAAAGAAGACAGGGAGATACAACTGTGTGTCTCTTTTTTTCCCATTGGCGTTACCGTGGAACAGAAGTCTTTGAGTAAGAAAAGCCACCTCCCCCAAAGTTCATCAGTGGTAGAAAAGAGGGGACCTGGGATCCTTGTTTATTTATTTATTTATTTGATTTGTCAATCGCTTACAAAATAATAGGTATAAGTATAAACATAATTATGAATACATAAAATGGGTACATATAAGAAAAATAAAAGAAACTATAGGACAGGGACAGTAGGCACGTTGGTGCGCTTATGCACGCCCCCTACAGACCTCTTAGGAAAGGGGTGAGGTCAATAGTAGACAGTCTAAGGTTAAAGTTTTTGGGGTTTGGGGAAAAAAACCACAGAGTCAGGTGGAATATTCCAGACATTGACCACTCGGTTGCTGAAGTCGTATTTCCTGCAATCAGGTTTGGTGCAATTAACCTTGAGTTTGTATCTGTTGTTTGCTCTTGTGTTGTTATGGCTGAAGCTGAAGTATTCATTGACAGTAGGACATTGCAATGTATGATTTTATATACTATACTTAGATCGGACCGAAGACGGTATAGTTCTAGGTTTTCTAGGTCTAGAATTTCAAGTCTGGTGGCATAAGATATTCTGTAACGAGTAGAGGAGTTATGTAGGTTGTTTATTGTGTTTTTTGTTTGTTTTTCTGGTGATCATAAAAAATAAACTAACTATGGCGAACATGCCAAGAAAATAACTGGGTGTGATCCCCAACTAAAAAAGTCTTTTTACTTTACTCCTTACCATCGTGGGCTTAGATAGCATCAGACAACTAAAACAATATTAACATTATATTGTTTTAGACATATTGCTTGACAGTATATGAATGAGTCATATTAAATAGCACTTTACACTAAATATAAATTGTTAAGTGTTTTTTTTCTCAAATCTTAAGGGAAAAGATTTTATTTTCAAATGCATGGACTAAACTGTTGCCTATATATATGGGGCCTTTGGCAGTGGTGGGATTCAATTTTTTTTTTTACTACCGGTTCTGTGGATGTGGCTTGGTGGGTGTGGCAGGGGAAGGATACTGTAAAATCCCCATTCCCTCCCCACCCCACTAACCTGCTTTCCCACTCCGTTCTCCTGTGCAGGGCAACCAAAGAAGATCCAGCCAATCAGCTGGGACTCGGGAGGCAGAGAATAGATGGGGGCAGGGCCAGTCAAGGGTGGTGTTTGCCAGTTCCCTGAACTATTCAAAATTTCCACTACCAGTTCTCCAGAACTGGTCAGAACCAGTTGAATACCACCTCTGGGCCTTTGGGCATATTTCTTTTTTTTCCCCTTATAAAATCTATCTGCATATTCTTTTTTTAAAGAGATCATATACATTTGTCTTGTAAGAAGATTTATTTCTTGGCAGCATTGAAGACCCTTTAAAAATTGATTACATGGTAGATCGTGTTAAAAAGGGATATGGGTCCCAGAGGAAAATGGTGACATCTACATCTGTATGTGACAACTAGCTTGTATTTGAAAACTTGCTTCTTCGGGGAACTGCAAAGATGATGAATAGGAAACAAGACAAGTTACCTGTCTCAGCCTTTCTATGCTCCACAGCATTTGTATTCAGCTCAGTTATTTTACAGGAATCAGGTTTTCAAAACTCCAAACTTATTTCTCCAAAACATAAACAGCTTATTTACTAGATCGAATCTGGGACCAGAGATTTATTTTTCTGAGCTTTGGGACTCGTGCTGGAACCCATCTTCAACTTATTTAGTCTTATTCGGCTAATGTGTTTTTAAAAAAGAAAGAAAGAAACAGACCACTTTGTAACCTAAGGCCACACCTTTTGGGAAGTTTGGATTGATTGATTGATTGTTAAATTTATACCTAGTCTTTCTTCCTTGAAGTTTATGCCTGCCTATTTGGATTCCTCAGGGGGGAAAATTCAGTCAAGTTAATTGGTCTGAAGAGAGGGAATGTCCCAAAGTCATCCATTGAGTTCCACTGGATCACTTCCATTAAACTTCCATAGCTTCCTGAGGGGACTGAGGTAGCTTATATCTGGGTCTCCACGAGTTCATAGACTTAATACCATGATATAGCAAGATACATCAATAACTAGTCAACAGAAGGGTACTTTCTACTTGATTCACTTCAGGCTCCTTCTCAAGTTACTCCGCTGGTTCTGTCTTTGGGATAGAAAGCGATGCTCTGTTTCCCATCATGATGACTCAGAGGCCACTGTTTGTCTCACTTCCTGCCTTGAATCTAGAACACAGAATAACAGAGTTGGAAGCGACCTTGGAGGTCTTCAGAGGTGGTATTCAGCAGGATCTGACCAGTGGAAATTTTGAGTAGTTGGGGAGAACCGGCAAATACCACCTCTGACTGGCCCCGCCCCCATCTATTCTCTACCTCCCGAGTCTCAGCTGATTGGCTGGGTCTTATTTGGTTGCCCTGCACAGGAGAATGGAGCTGGAAAGCAGGCTAGTGGGGTAGGGAGGGAATGGGATTTTCCAGTAACCTCCCCCCCTGGAGTGGGTAGGGGATGGAGATTTTACAGTATCCTTCCCCTGCCACGCCCACCAAGCCACACCCACAGAACCAGTATTAAAAAAAATTAATCCCACCATTGTGGCTCAGTCAAAGATACAATTATGTAAAAAGAAAGAGGACAAAAGACTACACTTAAAGAGTTTGGAAGGAATTGGCAGGCATGATCTCAGAACCATTGGAATATATTTCAATTTCACAATCTATTAAAAAGAACAAGGTTGAGGCCAATAAAAAAAAAATCTTAGTAACAAATTACACCTGCCCCTTCACCCGCTATTCCACTTTCAGACCATGCTGTTTTGTTTGGTTGGTTGGCTAGTTCTATGTTCTGTATCACTCCACCTTTGATCTATTTACATGTGAAGAATTTGTATGGTAAGTTTTGGCTTAGCATCATTTTTTCTCTCTTAAATTCACTTGTGGTTTTTCTCTCTTTCCCCAAATCTTTGGGGGGGGTTTAGCGTGTTATATTACAGATACTAAGTAGAATACAGAGTGGTAAATAAGGAAGGCAATTCCTTAATTCAGCTTTCAGGGACTGGGGGAGCTAAGTGGTGGTGTACATTATGCCTAATGTCTCAGTTGTAGAAGAGTTACCATGTACATCATCATTTTGACTTAAATTTTGTTTGCTGTCCATTCCTATGACCTGGTGGCCTTCTACCAGTTTCACAATGGTTTCGATAAGCATGATTTTTACTCGTGTGAACCCTAAGCAGCCCACTCCTGCCTAAATCTCTGGAGAAAAACCTATTTAGCAAATGAAGTTGAAATTTCATTAAGAACCATTCTCTTTCTTTCTCTCTCTGTCTCTCTTTTTTATTCAATACAGCATTAAGTATACTTTGAAATGTAGTTTAGAGAAAATGAGGTTCTTAGAAAATTAGGTAATTATTAGGTTCTTAGGTAATTACCAGCAAGAAGTCCTTTCCTTCCTTTCTCTTCCCTTGTTCTTCCACTTTAAATCACAGTTTCAATCATTTCCATTATAAAATAAAAATGTCTCCAAAAAGAATTCTGAAAGTGCATTACTAAATTAACAGTGAAAGTTATAAATGCATTATACTTTCATTTGAACCCCAGAGAGAAGACAACACGTACTATATTAAGTTTTTGATTAAAATAAATAGTTCTGGAAATCTATCAAGAAATGAAATTTGTTTTACAATTCATTAGAAAAAAACATACTTAAGAAATTGTATCAGTTACAATACAGCAGTCACTGTGCATTTCTACTTGTCTGTGCTCAGCCATTCAACATCTTAAAATAGGTAGATTTTTATATCATCCTGTTTCAGATTTTTGAAGCAACAGAATATAACCTGAAACATAAAATGGAAATCTTTAGATTAGAACCTGTAGTTTTGTTATTCTGCTCTTTCCTTAACATCCTGTAATGCTTATGTTGTCCATCACTGAACATAAACTTGTATATTATTTCAGCATAAGGCATGAACTTCCAATAGCATTTTTTCAAATCTCAAGTATTCATAAAATGCAGTGATTCACCAAGTAAATGTTATATCTCCTCTTTTAAACATTTAATTCATACATTCAATCCTGGCAGGTTTCTGAACAGGTAGCAAGCTGACATAACCTGGACATTAGGAATCATAGAAGATATGAAGTGAACTGGGGAGTCTGATGAGCTGTTGTTACAATTTGATGGTGTGTGTTTGTGAATGAGTCAAAGGAATGTGCTTCTGACTTTTCCACTTACAAGACATATATATCTATAAACATAGGTTTTTAACAAAAACAACAACCAATTACACATAGTTCCAAAAGTCCTAAAGAAATGGAGCAGCTTAGAGATTGTAAAATAAACATTTTAACGAATGATATATTTGGGATATATATTGAACCAGCTCTATAATCCGTGCTTTGCTACGAAACTATCTGATCGGGCTTAGTTTTTGGGGAGGAAAATAAGGGGGGCAAATTTGTGCTTCTGCCTACCAGCATCCATTGGTATTCATCTGGCTAGTGTCCTGTCAGTGTGTGAGAGAGTTGAGGGCTGTTTGGAAACTGAAGCAGTATTTGCTGTGTGAGCAGGAAGGAGACAGCAAGGAGCCTGGGTGTGGCTTAGCTCAACTGTTCTGTACTAAAGCTGGTTGCTGCTGTGAAACTAAGACTGAAACTCCTCTCCTCTGCTTGTGTTTTGCATTTGGAACAGATTTCTTTTCAGGTGGGGAGGGGCAGTAGAACTCCTTAGCATGTTAATAATAATATATGAAATACTAATGCTTTGATGGTCATTTCAAAAAATCCTTTCTTAGTGAGTACCTAGAAACCAAGAGGAACATACGTGCCAAATTTCAAGTTTGTAGACTTTACGGTTCTGGAGATTTTGTGATGACGCATCAGTGGCATTTCGCTTTTATATATATTGAAGATACCAGGCTGTATAAAGACAAATGAGTTTCATTCTTTTCTCTCCCTCCCTCTCTCTCTCTCTCAATCAATAAAATGAATAAATTTGTGGAAAGAAAAATAAAAGTATGCTCCGGTTGATTTCTGACACTGTACAATAAGCAATTTCTTCTGTTTTAAAATGCTACGTGTTAAGAACTGAAAATGAAAAGAACAACACAGAAGTTGATGGGGATTTACTGAAATTTTGGGCAGACTCTTCCAGGCCCTATTATTTGAGGAATATACCTTCCCCCAAGTGTGATTCATATGATGGAAGCATCACAGATAATTTATTTGATTGCCTTCAATATAGCAGCACTGATACTAGTGGTGAATCATTAAAGGAACATAACCACTGAATCATTAAAAAACAAATAGCAATTCACTTCTCTAAACCAGAATCCCAAGTCATTTGGTTAATGATGTATGGAAAGTGCAAAACATTATAATAATTATACATTTGGCTTGATGGACATGCATCCTTGGTAAATTTTAAAACCAATAATCCTGCCCAGAGCTCAACATCAAGACACTATCCAGAAGCAGACGGGGATTTCTTTCCCCTAAGGAGCTGCAGCTTACATTTTGACAGAGGAAAAACCAGTGGTGGTATGCTACCGGTTCGGACCGGTTTGGCTGAACCAGTAGTAAAAAAAGCCTCCCACGATCAGCTGAGAGAAGAAAAAAAAATCCTAGGCAATCAGCTGAAAGGAGATGTGATGACCCAGGGTGGGATACAAAATAAACACAGTCACAGAAAACAGGTGAAGCCCCTTTTCTTCCTTCACTTTGCTTCCAAGCTCCAAATATCCTTGACTGGAGACAAAAAACTCCCACACAAGCAGTTACAAGAAGGAGGAAATGCCGTTTAAATTATAAAGAGTAAAAAACAACACAAACCAGGCAAGATAAGGGCTTGAAGACGTCCACAGATATCAGAACACACACTGGGAAGGACGCCAAACTCAGAGAGGAAGGACAGACTAGAGATATTTCCACGCTTTGTTTCCAGCACTAGTCCATACGCATGTCCGTCCTCTTATTCAGTTGTCACAGCTGCAGCCCATGAAGAGGATCAAGGCCCTCTCCTTCTCCCTTATCCTCTCCTCCCTGCATGCCCTAGGATGGAGAGGGGATGGGCCTGGGTCCTCCTCTGACTACCCAGCCAGCCTCTGCCCTTCCGCAGCCTCCTCCACAACCTCCAGAGCCACACTTCCACTCTCTGTCAGCTGTTCCTCCTCTCCTTCAGAGTCAGTCTCCACCAGGGGCATGACAAAAGAAGAGAAAAGCGCGGGATCAGTTCTCCCCTCCACACGCCCCTGCACTTTTCTTTATCCTCTCAGCTGATTGGTGCTGCAGGTCTCAGCTGGTTTGGGGAAAGCTGTATGCCAGCATTAGGCAAAGCATACCCATCAAGCCACACCCACCAAACCTGTGGTAAAACAATTTGAATCCCACCACTGGGGAAAATGGAGATAAGGAAATATTCTTGTGGAAACATTAAAAAGATGGTAAAAAGAAAGAAAAGTATCCACTCAACATTAGAAAAGACAGAAGGGAGGACAAAGCAGGAAGACTTTAGAAGAGTCAAAATGCCTGTTCTAGCAAAATATGAAGGTACACAACCCAAGAGATCTTTTTGAAGGGAAAGTGTCATAGCTGTCATTGTGCTGCTTGCTTCACATAGCATCTTGCCAGCCTGACATCAGCAAGAAAGGGTGGCCGAGAGATTGAAATGTGGGAAGTTATAGGTGGGGTGGTTTTGAAGCAGAGCCAGCCCTGACTATGAGCAGCACCTGACTTTGAGGAGCACTATTTTCCAAAGCACCTGAAGGCCAGACAAGGAATAATGGGTGGAAACTGAACAAAGAGAAATTTAATCTGGAAGTAAGAAAAAACTTTCTGACAGTGAGAACAATCAACCCATGGAACAGCTTGCCCTCGGAAGTTGTGGGAGCGCCATCACTTGAGACCTTCAAGAAGAGATTGGACTGCCATTTGTCAGAAACGGTGTAGAGTCTCCCGCTTGGAGGGGGGTTGGACTAGATGACCTATAATCCAGTTCTGATTATCTATTATCTGTTAAGCACCAGTCAAGCACAAGGTCAGCAAAGGGAATGTGGAGATGGGAAAGGCGCCAACGCAAAGTCCGCTTCCAAAACAACCTCAGAACTTTTAATTGGACATTGACTTATAACAGGGGGATAGACGTCCAGGAAAAGTGAATTGCATCGTTTTTGTGCCAAGCCAAAAGATTCTGCCTGCTCTAATCTGTAACCATTTATTTCTCAATAAAATATATTCTTGGAAAAAGAAATGAACCAGGAGTCTTTCTTCGCTAATTAAATTAAGTGGGATGGGTAACAGAAGGGCAAGAAGTTTGGGCATGACCAAAGCCAGTGCAAAGGTTAAAGAGAAGGGATAAGCAAGAAAAGATGCATAGTTTGGACAGAACAGTGGGCTGACATGAAAGAATCAAGATTAAATCATGGAAAAGGTGAGAGAAAAAGTTTCCAAGTAGCTAGGGAAGATTTTGTAGAATGCATTCTACACCGGAAACATGTGAGATATTGATCGAAGTTTCAAATATATATTAACTGAAGATTTTTGACTGTGTAAGACACATGAATACCCTTTATAGGCTGAAGCAATCTTTGCACAAGTGGAATGTGATTGCACAACTGCCGTTTATTTGCTCTTCCTTTGCTTTCCTCAATAAATTTTCCATCTTACTTGCACCATTGGGGAAAAGGTTTAGGTTGAACTGTTCTTTTATTTGCCCAAATCTTCCGATCTGTTAAAAAAATGTTTTTTTTTTCTTCCATTGTGGGAAGATATGGGAATCTTCACTTAAATGAAATTTTCCTGTCCCCCAGCAAATTTAGGATGATATATAATATTCGTAGATAATTTCTCTTAGAAGTACAAGACTGATCTCTTATTCTGGTTTCTTCACCTGTTTCTGACAGATATAGATGAATGTCTGGTGAACAATGGCGGCTGTGATCACTTCTGCAGAAACACAGTGGGAAGCTTTGAATGCAGCTGCCAAAAGGGCTACAAATTACTAACGGATGAACGAACCTGCCAAGGTAATTGCTTAAATTAAATCTTAATTCCTTTCTTCTTATATAGTGAGGGCATTGAGTGCCCATCAAAATGTTCCTGGTTTGTTTTTGTTTTTGTTTTTCTTTTCCTAAGGAGACCTTGAAGACTGGACACAGAGGAAAAAGAAGGACTTTTTTTTTTTTAGAAATTATAAACAAAAGGATAAATTTTACTTGTTCCAAAGGTGCTTTTTCAGGAGGCAATTGGACTTTCTCAGGTTTTTTTTTAAAGACATTTCACTTTCATCCAAGAAGCTTCTTCAGCTCTGACTGGATGATGGGAAATGGAAGGATTTATACTGCCTGCAGACAGCTGGTCATTTGCATCCTTTTAGAGAGTCGCTGAGGCCGCCTGGAGGTTTATCTGTATCATCAGGGTCACCTGACTAGTGCAAGTGGGTGGAACCTTTTTGACAGCACAGATAAAGTTGGGTTGACTGATGTTGTCAACCCAACTTATACGTAACTGCTCTTGTATACTTCTAGGCTTCACATATCTACCTGCTACTATTCTGAAAATTAAACCAGGATTCACTGAACTATTAGTATCACTAATTACCAATAGCCCACACATAGGGGATTGAGGGATTAGTCAAGAAATGAAAATACTATAGACAAGGAGGTGACTCTGGCAACTGAAAGCCTTCTCCTTTCATCAAATGAATAATATTTATGTGTACAGAGCTAAAGATGGTAGTTTTTAACTGTTTTTTTTATAATCTTTAGATGTATACATTTAAAGGTACCATGAGGAAGTTATGGATGCTAAATATATGTGATAAAAGAGAAAATGACAAGAATCAATAAACTAAGATGCTGGGTCTGAAACTTAGCTCCTATTTTAAAACACAGAGAAGCTTGTAAGAAATGACCAACAATTTTATTTGTTTGATTTGTTTGAAATACCTCTTCATGCAGAAAATATTTCTTTCCTTCTCCAAAAGGTCTTCCATGCCTAAAATAGAAAAGTGTCATGAAGGTTTTATCACGTTCACTGTATCTAAGGCAGTTGTTCAAGCAGTCAGATCATCCTGCTAAGATTCCAGAAGGGAGCAAAATGCATGGGAAAAGAGCCCATTCTGAGCTCATTCCCCTTCCTTGTAAGTCATGGAAATGCCCTTATCTGGCCTTTAGAGTTTGGCTGGGAAAAGGCCAAGAAACCTCTAGAAATCTCTGCATATTTGTCATCATTACAATATGCTGTGATGATGAATAACAAATGTTATTCTCGCTGTGGGATATATACTTAGCATTGGCTGATCAAAACTGTACTGTTAGTATCTTACTAGCAGAAACAGGTGATTAATGGTCTTGTCATGATTTCCAGAAGGATAATTGGTAAACAGGGGAGGGAAGGAGGAAAGAAGGAAGGCTGATAGAGATCAAGCAATCAGTAAAGCATAAATCACCATATTTCCTTTCTTCCTTTCCTGGCACAATGTGCTATTGTTTGTTTTCAGTAGAAGAAGCAAGAGTGGTTTGAGGTTACTCATCAAGATTTAGTTTATAAGGGTTTTTTTACAAGGTTTTTGTTTTTCAAACAGCTAGAGGGAAAACATTTTTCAATGTTGCTGAAAGACTTGTGCCAAATTCTTTTTGGCTTTTTAATCACCCCAATTAGAATTAGGAAGTTTTAATTAAATTTTCTGAAAATACAGTGCATGTTGTTATTTCCTGTGAAGTGCTACTGTTCATTTTAATTCTATTTGATGGAAAATACATTTCTTGAATTTATAACACTCTGTTTCCAGACTCAAAGCACATGGGGTATAGATCTGGTGTAGCTCTTCTGGGATTAGTCCTTAAATATAGAGGGCTATTTATTTAAAAGTATGCCACTTCTCAACATCAAACTCTCCTATCCTATAAAACAGAACTAACTTTGTGTCATGCCTCTGACTGAGTCTGAATCCAAAGACGAACAGCTGATAGGGAGTGGGAGTGTGGCTCTGTTGGCTGTGGAGGAAATTGGGGAAGGGCAAAGTCTGGCTGGGCAGATCAGATCAGGGGAGAGGTAGAACAAGGGGGAGAGAGTTCAGAGTATAAGACCCAGGCCCACCCCCTCTTCATCCTAGGGCACATAGGGAGGAACGGAGAAGAGAGCAACGTGGGTTGTGTGGCTTACGGGGAGGAAAGGGCCCTGATTCCCTTCATTAGTCACACCTGGGAAGGGAGTTTAAAAGAAACGCATGCTGAGTGTAGCATCTGCTGGGAACAAACATGAGTTTATCTTGTGTTGACTTTGGTTATCTGCTTTCCTGGCATCCTCCCAACTGTGTTGAATTACTATAGTTCCTTCATGTCTGGAATTCCTTCTCTTGCCCTGCTGGACTAATTACCTCATCTTGCCTTGATCGGACTTATAGCTACATTTTTGTTGACCACATTTTGGACTTGATTCTCTGCAGCCAAAGGCTGTTCCTGGGAGAGTTTTTCTCCAGCCAGAAGGTAACCAGGACACTGGGGGCAAAGTTGGCACTAATAAAGGGACTCCTACTGATTTTCTGACTGTGTTGCCTTTGTGCCACGCCCCAAGTCATCACACTTTGCATACATTGGAAGACAAACCAATTCCATAAACATAACAGGATGATTTGTCTAAATCACTCAAATATTTTAGAAAGTATAATCCAACTGCAATAGTTGCATTTTTTCATCCATCTGCAACTGATCTAGTGTGCCATGCTTATTTACCAATATTATTCCTGATCTTAAGTCTTGCAAATCTTCTGCTCCTCAAACCCTTTTGAAGAAATGAATATTTTGATACATCTGAATAATTTCTTTCTAACAATAAGAAGACTTTGGAATTATATTTCTTCCTTTCAAGGTTGATTTGATACTTAAGCTTTTTCTTCTACTGGTTAGCTCTATTCACAGATGACTGAAATGGATTTGATCTCCATGACAGCAAACATAAGAAAAGATACTTTGACAGCTGGTTCTAGTCAACCATTTAACTAAGTTAACAGTCTAGTGCAGGGGTCTTCAAACTTGACAAGTTTAAGACTTGTGGACTTCAACGCCCAGAATTCCTCCTCCAGTCATGTTCGCTCAGGAATTCTGGGAGTTGAAGTCCACAAGTCTTGAACTCGCCAAGTTTGAAGAACCTTGGTCTAATGGGTGATGCAGAGTGGTCCAGGCTAATTTCAGTCTAACAACTTTTTTTCATCCTGACTTTTGAATGAGAGATGAGAAACAGTTAACAATTCATCAGAGAGAAGACTCTACTTCTCACTAGAAAATATTTCTAAATTTTATTTTTATTACAAGGCTAATGAATTATTCATCCTGGAACTTTCAATCAAAAATTATGATCTTCATTTCTTCTAATTGTATGTGAAAATATTTTGAGATCTTATGAGAAAATACATCTGTATGAAGATGTAGAATCTGGCAGAAAGAAGAATTACTGGACATACCTCTTTCACTTAGGTGGAAATGTGATGAAGACTGTCAGATGGTTGTTGTCTTCTCAAGCCAAGGAGGAGGGTATCCAATGGGCAGCACTCAAAAGATTGCACAGGATGCTTTTACAAAAATAGGAGAGAAGGTTTACATCCAAACACAAAAAGATGTTGAAAACTCATTTTATGTAAACTCATCCTCTTGTTTGAACAAAAGTTTTAGTGGCTGGATTTGGAGTATCTCTACTAGAGCACAGGGTGTGATATGCTCCAGACCACAGAAACTCCAGGTTCTAGATAAAGTTTGAAAAGTTTCTGGCAACAGAAGATTGTCAATTCTATATGTGAAAGAAGGATTCCAAATGGATATAAAGCATTCTTTTCATCTTAGTTATCTTTAAGAGCATACGAGACACCAATGACTTTTCATAAGATAAGTAGTTTGTATTAATTTTATAGTCACCAGCAGTGGTGGTATTCTACCGGTTCGGCCCGGTATTGTCGAGCTGGTAGCAGCAATGAGCAGCGGAGACCGAACCAGTTCTCTCCACCGCTCTTCTGTTGGGTCCACCCACCCTCCTGCCCGGACTTCCATACTCACCTTTATCCTCTGAATTTGAAGCACAGCTGCTTTGTGTGGCACAGAAGAGTGCTGCGCAGCAGCTGCTGAAGCAACTGGGGGAGTGCAGGCTTGCAGGAGGTGAGTTAGAACACCTCTGTGCCTGTGCAAAGTCCATGTTTGGTGCGCGCATGCATGCAAAGTGTGTGCACGCACGCAAACCGCGCCCACGAAGCCACGCCCACCGAACCGGTGATAAAAATATTTTGAATCCCACCACTGCCATACGGCCATGAATTCAACTTCACATGAAGGAAGACTGAGGCAGAAAATGGTGACATGTGTGCCGTCGCCATGCTTCCCCCTGATTTCTCAGTATTTTGATTTTAAATTATTCAAACAAGCCAATTCTGCTAGCAAGTTCTATCATTGCTGATAAAGAGAGCAGAGATAGTTTAGTCCTCATAAGAAAGATTTTCATTAGAGAGAAAGATGAGGCTGAAGATGAGTTGACTTTGGGGGAGGGGGGGGGGTCTTAAGAAATCATCAGAAACGGAGAAGAAGGAAGGAGAACTGGAATGTAATGGTTGCAGCTAAAATGGACTTAAATAGCTTTGAGTGTTAAAGATCTTATAGTTTTAATTTAAAAAAGCAGAGTGGCCTGGAGCACTTGAGTTGGATTGAGGAGTGTTTATAATTATGAAGGGTTCTCTGTTATCTAGTTTATCACATTAAACAAGTTTTCTGCTATAGTCAAGACCTTATGGATGATCCAAACTCTGTCAAGGACCTTGGAGTACTCATCTCTAATGATCTAAGTGCTAGAGCCCACTGTAACTACATAGCCAAAAAGGCATTAAGAATAGTTAACCTAATCCTACGTAGCTTTTTCTCTGGTAATATCACACTACTAACAAGAGCATATGAAACATTTGCTAGACCTATACTTGAATACAGCTCATCAGACATTACATATCTGATATTAACACAGTTGATAAAGTCCAGAAATATTTTACAAGAAGAGTCCTCCACTCCTCTACTCATTGCAAAATACCTTATGCCACCAGACTTGAAATTCTAGACCTAGAAAACCTAGAACTACGCCGTCTTCAGTCCGATCTACGTATAATATATAAAATCATACATTATAGTTTCCTACCTGTCAATGAATACTTCAGCTTCAACCATAACAATACAAAAGCACACAATAGATACAAACTCAAGGTAAACCGCACCAAACTTGACTGCAGGAATTACGACTTCAGCAACACAGTGGTCAATGTCTGGAATACTCTACCTGACTCTGTAGTTTCTTCCCCAAACCCCAAAAACTTTAACCTTAGACTGTCTACTATTGACCTCACCCCTTTCCTAAGAGGTCTGTATGGGGCATGCATAAGCGCACCAATGTGCCTACCGTCCCTGATTCTTTTATTTCTCTTATATGTATCCATTTCATGTATTCGTAACTATGTTTATACTTATACAAATTATCTTGAAAGCTATTGACAAATCAAATTAAATAAATAAATAGTTTGCATTAAGGAAACATCTGCCAGAAAACAACTAAGCTCAGAGAGTAAGTACCAAGGACCTCTCATTTCAACCGTGAGCTACAAAATATTCTTCTCTATTGGTTTATAATTATACCTCTAGAAGCAAATAGATCGAAGATGCTAATGGACAGGTGTCATATTGTCTCATGGCTCTCCCCCCCATCAGGCAATAATTGTATGTTGTGTTTAATCCAACTTCAATAGTTACCTTATTATTTTCACAACTAATTGATAAGCTGGAGACACAGACTGATTTTGGGTCTTCCTCCTCTAGAAGTAATGCTTTGCCTATTGCAATACATTGAATTGTTCATGAAGCTAGACTGAAATACCCCTTCCCATAATTTCTTGAATATTAAAATGCACCAAAAATGCATTGAAGGGAATATTGGTGCACAGTCAAATCAATTAGATAGATGTGACAATTCTTTTTTAGAATAAATGATAATTATGCTAAAAAGATACTTAACAATTTACCTCCTATGCTAACCGTGTTTTGCTGGAAGCTTTCTTACAAATAATTAATAAAAACAACAGCAAGCTCGTATTGAGAAGAATATAAAATTACTTTGGCAACAATCATTTAATTCCTGCCAGGCAATGGTAATGAAATTCATGCTGTAGTTACCTAATTTTACTTATTCGTGTTGTTAAATCTTGCAGAAGAATGTGTAAAGAGAGAATAATCACGGATGAGTGAGGCAGTCTACAAATATGGGGAAAAGATATAACAAAGACAGAAGATTCACCTTTGTGATTTGGGAAACACAGAGCAGTCCAGTTTCAGAAAGCTGCTAGCAAAATTCAAATCTAATGCCAAAAAATTGAGCTGTTTCAAGCCTTAAAGTTGCTACAAGTTCACATACATCTCAGGTTCCAGCACAAGGAGCACATGTAGCAGCCCTAAGCATTTCAGGTAAAGAATGCAAGCAAACAGGGTGACTGGTTAAGCAAACAAGCAGAGTTCCAGAAGGCAAGCAAGGTGGAGGGCCAGATAATAGCAATACGACTAGAGAAATATAAAATCGCCCATTCTTTTTTCAGAATACAATTTGGGGATTTAATGTGCACTCTCTGCATGCAGCCGTTTAGCCGGTTGTGAGTACAAAATCTCAACCTAGCAGCAATACCCTCTAGCCTTCTAAGAAACATGTGCATGATGAATGAATGAATGAATGAATGAATTCTTTATTGGCCAAGTGTGATTAGACACACAAGGAATTTGTCTTGGTGCATGTGCTCTCAGTGTACATAAAAAGAAAAGTTACATTCATCAAGAATCATAAAATACAACACTTAATAATAGTCATCGGGTACAAATAAGCAATCAAATCATACTAAGAAACAGTCAATATGTATATCAAAAGGATGCAAGCAACAAAGTTACAATCATACAGTCACAAGTGGGAGGAGATGGGTGATATGAACAATGAGAAGATTAATAGTAATAGTAGTGCAGACTTTGTAAATAGTTGGACAGTGTTGAGGGAATTATTTGTTTAGTAGAGTGATGGCTTTTGGGGAAAAAACTGTCCTTGTGTCTAGTTGTTCTGGTGTGCACTGCTCTATAGCAGAGGTGGGATTCTACCAGTTCTTGCACCTATTCTCTAGAACCGGTTGTTAACGTTCTGAGCAGTTTGGAGAACCGGTTGTTAGAAGAAATTACTGGCCTAATCCTGTAAGGAAGGCAGGAAGGAAACATTCTGGTGTTGCTTATAGAAACTGCCTCTCCGTTAACCCTTATTACATTCTTGGCAGGACTAGACTTCCTGTCTCTGGAACTTCTCTGGAGTTTTTTTCCCCTCCTTTGCTGGTACTTTGCTTGTGTGGAGTCACCATGCAAAGTTACAATGGCACTGAAAAAAGTGACTTATAACCATTTTTCACATTTACAACTATTGCAGCATACCCATAGTCATGAGAGGTCAGGCGAGGAGATGCATGCCTCTATGTGAGTGATGTTGACTTGGCCACACCCAGCCAGTCACATTGCCACCAAGCCACGCCCATCAACTAAGCCATGCCCACAGAACCGGTTGTTAAAAAAATTGAATCCCACCCCTGCTCTATAGTGTTGCTTTGACAGAAGGAGTTGAAACAGTTTATGTCCAGGATGTAAATATTTTCACAGCCCTCTTTTTGACTCATACAGTATACAGGTCTTCGATCGAAGGCAGGTTGGTAGTAATTGTTTATTCTGCAGTCTTAATTACTCTCTGAAGTCTGTATCTGTCTTGTTGGGTTGCAGAATCAAACCAGACAGTGATAAAGGTGCAGATGACAGACTTGATAAGTGGATTCTGCTTATTTCCTAGCCTATACAAGGTGGGCATCCCATGCTAGAGACAAACCTCTCTAGCTAAGGAGACACTCTTCCGGATGCTCCCAAATTGCATCCAGGAATCTTCATCAAGTTTAGGATGGGGCTTGAAGGGAAGCCCTTTTCAGTAGCTTCCATAGTCAGTGGTGCTTAAATATTTATGAAACCTTTGGAACGCCCATTTTATATAAATAGGACCTATAACTTGGCTGTGCTCCACACAAGAGAAACCAAGAGAAGCTAGTTCAACAAACCAGTCACAAACATTATACTTCCTCATTTTATTTACTCACAACTTGATATCTCTAATTCCTCATTATTACTTTTGTGTGGGAAATAAGCTGTAATTTGAATTATTAAAGGAGCATGGAAATCTTGCATATTAAAACACTAGGATTAAAAAATGGACAAGGGAAAATTATTTGACCAGACAGAACTCCGAAATCTTTAGTGAATGACAATTCTCCCAGAATGACTACTACATGCTTTGTTTGTTTCTTTAAAGTATTTATATTTTGTCTCGCTAAAAAGGTAAAAAGGCTTAAAATTCTAATTAAATATAAGAAGAGCATAGTGCAAGCAGTTATTTCCCTCAAACATGGGACAGAAGCATAATCCACAGCTTTTAAAATAGCAAGTAGCACCCAAGCATGTAATTGCAATAAATACCCCCAATATTTGTCTGAATAAATGCAATGGAAATTTTGGGTCCAATTGTTAGAGTAAGTTGAGGATTACCTGTATACCTGCTTGTATCTTTTTGTTCCCACACCTGAGAAAATTTTGAAGTCTCTCAGGAGGATGGGATTTGGGAACATTTCGGTATGGGTAGTAGTGGCTTCAGGTTTTTAATAATAAAAATCTGCTTATCTGTTATTCTGTGTTACCTTGTGTATTTAAAACTAATGTTAAAACTATTAAAAACAATGATTCAGAGATAAGAAGTATTGCATGAGCATTTCCCTGAAGTATTTCCACATAAGACTTGCTTTCTAATGGGAAGGCAAAATCAAGTTCTCCTTAAAAACCAGCAAAAGCAATACTATCATGTTAACAATAAGAATAAATCCAAATGGATGTTGAGATGATCCCTTGATACAGCTATTTCAGAGTAACACAATAATGTGTTTTTGAATTTGTAAAAATTAGAATTTGTCTAAATGCTTTAACAGAACCTGTCTTAAACAAAGGGTAGACTGGATGATTTCTGAGATTCAATAAGACCACAATTTACCTTCATGCAATAGTATATATCAGTGGGGGCATTCTACCAGTTTCCCTACCGGTTCGGTGATCGTGCACTTCGTGTGTGCGTGCACCTAATGCATGCACAGCTTTCCAAACACCAGCTGAGGCTCTGCTGCGCCAATCAGTTGAGAGGATAAAGAAGGAAAAAGCGATCCTGCGCTTTTCTCTTCTTTCTCTCAGCTGATCGTCAGAGGTTTTTCTTATCAGTTCGGTTAAACCGCGCAGAACCGGTAGCATTTCACTATTGGTATTTAAGTATGTATGCATGTATGTATGTCCCGGTATGTATGTATATAAAAACATGGCCACCCATTTTAAGCAACTCTGGATGGCTTACAACAAATACTTGAGCTTGTCCTCTTTTTACTATAGCCGTATATTTTCTATTTTAGAAAAGACATGTTACTCAGTTTCATTTTGCTCCAAATAAGTGAAAAACTACAAGCAAAAGTACAACTGGCCAACATTAATTTGAGAATTTGTGTATCCTCTCATCCTCCTTGCAACCTTTGCTTGACAATATTGAATAAGATTAAGAATTAGAGGATATACTGCCATTTTTAAAAGCCCAGTTCCTGCATGAATCAAACAAATGGTTGAAATCAGAGGTTGATTAAGAGAATGAGTACTGGATACATTCTAGAGTACTTTCTTTATCTCGTAATATGTTTCTTTTCTGTAGACTTAAGGTAGGGAAATAGCTTTCTCTTTTTCTATACAAAGTGTTGAATTCCAAAACAGACTGGGGAGTCTAGAGAGAAAAGATTGCACAAAATGTGGAGGCTTAACCATAGCCTAGCAGCAGGTTTTACAAAAACTCAAAAGAAAAGAGTTTATGAAGTTGTAGGCATCTAAAGTCTAAAAGAAAGGGAAAGAAAGCGAGGATTACCTTTAAAAAGGATCCTTTGGAGTACATAAAATGGCTCTGATTGTTTTTAAGTTGTTCTTCTTTAATATCCTCAGGATCAGTGGTAGTATTAAAAAAAAATTACTACCGGTTCTGTGGGTGTGGCTTGGTGGGTGTGGTGTGGCGTGGCTTCATGGGCGTGGCAGAGGGGAAGGATATACTGCAAAATCTTCATTTCCACCCACTCCAGGGGAAGGAAACTGTAAAATCCCCATTCCCTCCCCACCCCACTAACCTGCTGTCCAGTTCCGTTCTCCTGTGCAGGGCAACAAAAGGAGACCAGCTGATCAGCTGGGACTCAGGAGGCAACAAATAGATGGGGGAGTGGCCAACCAGAGGTGGTATTTACTGGTTCTCCAAACTACTCAAACTTTTTGCTACCAGTTCTCCAGAACCTGTCAGAACTGGCTGAATACCACCTCTGCTCAGGATCATAAGAATATAAGTACACAAGGGCATACTATGTGAACACCAAAACCAAAGGAACAAGAGAATTTTTTTTGGGGGGAGGGGTATAATTTAAATCCCCAGATGCCCTTGCTTCAGACCCATACTAATCCCCTTCTCCCATCAATTGTGTTATGTAAATAGGACTGAGAGAGGGCTGACCTTCTTCAAGATCAGAAAAAGGTCCTCGGGTAGCCCCACAAACATAAGCCTCTCTAGGAACTCCATTTGGCTTCTCATGGTCCAGGAGAGATATGGGAATTGGATGGAGTAGGAAAGGGTGAAGTTAAATCTTGCCAGTTCAGTCTGCAGTGGCTCTGACTTCAAATAAGCCACCATAGAATTTGGAAAAGTATCATTAGAAAGAAGAAAAAAAAACTCTGCTCTGAATTGGGGATTCATATAGGCATAGATTCCATATGTATATACATACAGACGGCTTCTCAAAGAAACCGTTAATAATCAGTTCTTCTCATATGTTTTGGGCATTCTGTTTAGAAATAGAGATTAAGTTATTATTAGCATCAGGCTATCTTTCAATGCACCTGACATTTGAAGGGAAAAGGTGATACAGGGAGTTAGCCTGTTATACAAGTGTGGTTGGGGTGAAGCCCCACATATGTAAAGCCAGAGTTGTCATCTTTTTCTTTTTTCCCCTCACTACATTTAGGGAAACTCATCTCAAGATAAACACATTTAGCACAATGAGGAAAAAAAGTGCCAAGAAATCATCCCCTCCCTCCCTCCCCCACTATTTTCTTCAATCAGAGTGTCACAAAATAGAGGTTTGGAGGCTATGAGCCATCACCATTCTTAGGTTGCTCGTCCACGCCTTCATCTATTTTTGTAAAATTCCAATCAGAATCAAAGATTTTTTTTTTCATATTATCAAATGGCACTTTCTCTGCTCAGAACATTTTCAGCGCAAATTGAAAAGTATCTCCCAAAGTGACACTGGAAATCGCCCCCAAAGGGGAACTGCGCATAGTAATATATCCAAATTATCTTTTGCTTTAAGTATCTCAAGAATGAGAACGGGTGTGAAACATTTTGAGTACTTAGAAAAAGAACATTATATACAACTATAAGCCTCATGAATTTTTAGAAGTGTAATTATTAATAAGGGCTATTTTCTTGCTAAACCATCAAAAAACAATTTTAATGAAACTGAAATCCCAGATTGCGTTAACCAGAATTTCTGGTGTGATACAAGATAGAGATTCAGTGGTGACTCTCTGTGGTCAAAATGAACACTGCAGCTGAATATGACATTTCAAACCCATATTTTAAACACCAGTTTGGTCCTTTTTTTAATTTACTCAGCAGCTGCCTTAAGTGACATTTTAATGGAAATAATCTCTGGGAAAGAAAATACAGAAATGTATGCCATTGCACGTGGACAGTTCGTGCACATAGAAAATCAAATCGTGTGTGTTTTGTTCACAGCTTGGCAGCTGTTAACCATGATTTACGACAGGCTATTTCAGGGGTGTCAAACTCAAGGCCTGGGGTTCAGATCCGGCCTGCAGAATGCTTAGATCTGGCCCGTGAGGCTGCTCTGGAAACAGCAGAGGACCGGCCCGCGGTGCCTCTGTCAGTGAAAACAGAGCTCAGGAGAGCCATGTGCAGCCCTCCCAAATTCCGTTTTTGCTGGCAGAGAGTTACAGGAGGCCTTCCCAGCCAAAAACAGAGTTCGCAAGGGCTGTGGGTGGACCTCCCAAGCTCCATTTTCTCTGGCAGAGGTTGCAGGAAGCCATCACAGCTGAAAACGGAGGTTGGGAGCCCGTTTTCACTATCAGAGCTTTTCAGGCCACCAGAGGCACCCCCAATATGAGTGATGGCCACACCCACCCTGGCCCCCCCGAGGTCAAACACAACCCTGATGCGGCCCTCAATGAAATTGAGTTTGACACCCCTGGTCTATTAAGAAACATGGATATTTTCAATATGTGCGTTGGTTAAATTTACAACTTCTTACCCTACTTCCTCTCTCCCTTTTTTCAAATCAAGATATAGACGAATGTTCATTTGAAAGGACCTGTGACCATACCTGCATTAACTATCCTGGAAGTTTTGAATGCTTATGTCACAACGGTTATACGTTATATGGAATGACACATTGTGGAGGTTGGAAGTTTGACTCTTATTTTATTCTTTTTTTGCATGAAATTCTTTGATAAAGCAATGTTGTCAAAATTGCATTAACCAGAGGGCAGATTTTGAAAGAGGCAAAAACCTTTAAAAAATGAAAAGACAAAAAGAAAATCTAATTGCAAAAAATGAGGGGATGTTATTCGTATTTGTAGATTTCTTAGCATTCAATATTCTACATTTTAATATTTGGTCAATTGTTCATAAAAAGAACATTTTCATGTAAATGACTGTTAAAGTGGTCATGGCTGTGATTCAGATACAGAGATAAAAAGATGCTGTGAAGAGCAGAGTAACTCCTTAAGCAGCTCTGATTGTGTGGCTGCCACAATCCCAGGAAAAGATGCTTTTTGGTTATAGTGGGTAGAGTTCAGGGATGGGATCCAACCGGTGTAACTACCGGTTCAGTGAGTTATGTTTTGCTTTGGGTTGTTTTTTTTTTTTTTTAGAAACAGTGAACATTGCTATAAAATATTGCATTTAGTATTATTAAATATTAAAATGCAATGTAGTGCTTCTTAACTATTGTTCATGCAAATAAAAACAAACCCTTACAAGGAAATGCTTTTTAATTTAAATATATCTTTAGATGTAGATGAATGTAGCATCAACAATGGAAGCTGTGATTATGGATGTCTTAATACTGTGGGAACTTACGAATGTTTATGTCCATCTGGAAAAAAATTACACTGGAATAAAAAAGATTGTGTTGGTAAGTTACACTTTGTAGTAGACATTTTCCATTCTTTCACCTTTTGTATTAATGGAAGGTCATAAACTGAATGTCTGAGTAAATAAATTTTATTTTTCAAGCCTAATAGTGTACCAATTCAATATGCGTTGTATATTGTAAAAGTGAGTTCCTTCTTTTTCCTTGGTTGCAGAAATTCTTCCTTCTTAATCACATTTAATTCTTAATCACATTTCCTTCCTAATAAGCATTTTGTCCGAAGGAAGAAAGAAGTAACTGCTTTCAGTTTTATTTCTTATTTATTTATTTTTATAGAGTAACAGTGTCCAAGTGGTGCGATCCATTAGCCAAAAAAAGCATAATAGTAATATACTAATAATACAAAAATAATAATCTTCAAAGTCATATTAGGAATGACAAATGAAAAAATGTAAGTGCTTTGATGATAGTTCATAAATAAATGCAAATCTGAACAACTCTAATTTTAAGGCTTTTCTAAAGGTCTGTAGAGGGAACACCCAAATTTTGGGTAGGTGCCCTTGATGAAAAGCAGGAGTTTGTCTCTTTGCCCTAGATCTCATGTTGGTGAAGCCTGTTAACTACTTCTACCCTATGTGAATTGGTAGGATTTACTTGAAATATATAGTCCTGTCAGTATTTAGATGTCAAACTACATTGGCCAGCACTTTGAATTGTACCTTAGTGGCCTACTGGTAAACATCACAGATGTTCTGACCAAGGCTTCCTGAGACACCAACAAACACATATAAAATCCAAAACTCTTTTATTTTAGTTCAGTGGCTGTGAATTATCATCATTCACAGCCCGGAATGAGTCTTAACCTTAATAATTAGTCCCAGGAATGTCTGCCAAAGTTCTTTATAAGATGTCTGATAAGAACGCACCTTATCTTACTTGAAGTACTGCCAACGACTAAAGTACCAATTAGTCTTTCCAAAACCACGGAGCTTTCAGAGTCCAAACCGATCAGAGCGAACGACCTTGCTTCCTGCAAAGGTTTTCCTACCTTTGCACTTTCTTTATACCTTACGGGAGGGCCAATCACCTCCAAGCCTTACTCCTGAGTTGCACCTTTTGTCTTAGCTGCTCTTGCCTTCTGGCAGTTCTGTGCACATGCGCACTGAGAACAGGCTCCCCTTGTTCCTCTGCCTCGCTGCTGCCAGATTCTGGAGGCTCCAGAGTCAGCACATAACTCCCAGATGGTCCTGGCCCCATCTTTGTATCAGATGCAGGACCCTCGTCCGAGTCTTCGCCAGACTCCCGGACTGGTCCCTGTTCTTCCCCACTGTCTGATTCTGCTGCCGTCTGCACAGGCTGCCAGCGAACCACAACACTAGTATCCTCAACACTGGTATGTGAATAATGACTCTTATCCTGCAATGTGCATTTCAGACCAAGAGCTGTTTTTAGAGGCTGCATTAACAGAGGGATAGAATCAAGATCACGTGAAGTGTTAATACCACTTTATAATGCCTTGGTAAGGCCACACTGGAATACTGCATCCAGTTTTGGTCGCCACAATGTAAAAAATATGTGGAGACTCTTGAAAGAGTGCGGAGAAGAGCAACAGAGATGATTAGGGGACTGGAAGCTAAAATATATAAAGAACGGTTGCTGGAATTGGGTATGTCTAGTCTAATGAAAGGAAGGACTAGGGGTGGCATGATAGCCATGTTCCAATATCTCAGGGGCTGCCACAAAGAAGAGGGAGTCAAGTTATTCTCCAAAGCACCAGAAGGACAGGACAAAAAGCAATGGGTGAAACTAACCAAGGAGACAAACAACCTAGAACTAAAAAGAAATTTCCTGATAGTTAGAATTAATCAGTGGAACAACTTGACTCCAGAAGTTGTGAATTCTCCAACACTGGAAGTTTTTAAGAAGAGATTGGACAACTATTTGTCTGAAATGATATAGGGTTTCCTGCCTGAGCAAGGGGCTGGACTAGAAGACCTCCAAGGTCCCTTCCAAGTCCATTATTCTACTCTACTCTACTCTACTCTACTCTACTCTACTCTACTCTACTCTACTCTACTCTACTCTATTCTATATAGCAAATTGAAGGAATCTAACCCATAGGTGAAAAGGATGAGGGATCCTGGGGTATGCTTCTTCAGGAAAACCTGCAACAAGTAGCAGTGTCAAAGTGCACTTTCATTCTGGATATATCTTAGAAACTTATTTAAAGGGAATCCCATGAGCTAGAGCCAGGGGTGTCAAATTGGCAGCCCGCGGCCCGGATGCATCATGCACAAGCCACACCCACCCCAGCTCCGCAAAGGTAAAAACGTCATAATACATCACATGACATCAATGTGACACGGAGAAAATTGACATCCTTGGATTTATTTATTTTTTTTAACATTTTGGCTTATACTCATGGGACCTATTCAATTTATTTCAGCCTGGCTCTCTTGCTTGCTCTGCTCACCCCACTTGGAAGCAAGATGAACCTAATTGCAAGATCATCTGAATGAGTCACTTTCTTCCTGCTTTTTTCTTCCTCAGAGATGGTGAAATGTTTGCCCGGAGCCAATCCAGTTCCCAAAGCTCAGTTGCTCTGTAGCAAATCAGGAGGAATTGAGAACTGTTTCTTATTCTGTCCATCCAACACCCTTTTCGTTCCAGGTTGGTATCTAAAAACATTTTTTCCCTGGTCCATAAAATAAATTACACAGAGAATGTCTATAAGGTCTATTGAAAAAGGTCAAGATTGTGCCACAACAATGCAATTGAAGCTCCACCCATTTTTACATGCAACATACCTATTAGCTGTGTTCTTGACTTTTGACCACCCAGTGGCATTAAAAGTGAGTTAAAATGCAAATTGTTTGTAAATATAATGGGCAGGACAAATGGGAAGAATATTCAGTAAAGCTTTTTGTAAGCTATTACTAATAATTAGGTTATCATACAAAAGAGTTGAGCATTGTGGTAACCCTTTGAGGTCTTTCACTAACCATCCAATCATGGTCCCTATCAAATGGCCTTACTAGGTTGAATTAAAAGGGACCTTTTGGCCATTTAAAAGCATATCCTTACCTTCAAATCTTGGCCAGGGGACATCCCAGCTTTTTCAAACAAGATTTTTCTCCTCTACGCTGAGTTCTGTTGCTGACCTATACAGGCAGTAGGGAAAATTCTTGAGACCTCCCCAAACTCTTCTATGGTCTGGCATTGTCCTGTGGCAATATCTGATTGGCCTTGTAGACAGCTGATATGCATTGAACAATGAACTTATTTTTCTCTGTTAGGGAAATCATAGTCAAAAGCATCCCAACTAGCATCCGGTAGCAACCCATACTGGAGCTATCTTTGAATGCACTTGTAAAATTTTTTGTGTAGTCCAATTCTGGGACAGAAGTTTCTTTACAGGCTGATGAACATTTGGTGGGGCGCAGTAGTGGGATTCAAAAGTTTGTACTACTGGTTCTGTGGGCATGGCTTGGTGGGCGTGGTAGGGGAAGGATATTGCAAAATCCCCATTCCCTCCCCATCCCACTAACCCGCTTTCGTTCTCCTGGCAGGGCAACAAAAGAAGACCCAGATGATCAGCTGAGGCAGAGAATAGATGGGGGCGGGGCCAGTCAGAGGTGGTATTCCGAACTACTCAAAATTTCCGCTACCGATTCCCAAACTACTCAAACTTTCCGCTACCAATTCTCCAAACTACTCAAAATTTCTGCTACCGATTCTCCAAACTACTCAAACTTTCCGCTACCAATTCTCCAAACTACTCAAAATTTCTGCTACCGATTCTCCAAACTACTCAAAATTTCCGCTACCGATTCTCCAAACTACTCAAACTTTCCGCTACCAATTCTCCAAACTACTCAAAATTTCTGCTACCGATTCTCCAAACTACTCAAACTTTCCGCTACCAATTCTCCAAACTACTCAAAATTTCTGCTACCGATTCTCCAAACTACTCAAAATTTCCGCTACCGATTCTCCAAACTACTCAAACTTTCCGCTACCAATTCTCCAAACTACTCAAAATTTCTGCTACCGATTCTCCAAACTACTCAAAATTTCCGCTACCAGTTCTCCAGAACTGGTCCGAATACCACCTCTGGTAGGACGGGAAAGAAATAAAATCCTCATAGCGTGGTTAAGAAGAACAGCATCATTTGCAGGGCAGGGGAGTGTGTGTGTGTGTGTGCGTGAGAGAGAGAGAGAGAGAAAGAGAAAGAGAGGGAGGGAGGGAGAGGGAGAGAGAATAACACATTTTTTTGCTGCCCCAGAACCTGTAGAATAGGGGTGTCAAATTTGCATCATCACAGCGGCGTCACATGACGCATCGTGAGTTTTTTCCCTTTTGCTATACTGGGCGTGGCCAGCACGTGATGCATCTGGCCCGCAGGCCGTGAGTTTGATACCCCTGCTGTAGAAAGAATCCTTAAGTGACTGTTGACCTAAGCTTTTCTCTGGCTTCATCCTATTCCACAGCTAGCAGCTATGAGAGGAAAGCTATTTACAGATATAAATGACTCCTTTCTTTGTTATTATTTTAATCAACTAAACATGTGACAAAGTGATTGGGCAATATCTGGATGTCAAGCCAGCTTTGTACCCAACTATTTTAATTAACTTGAATGGATTTTAACAATATTTCTATAAATCAATGGAAGGAAAGGAATATACTGATATATATATATATATTTCTCTTTTTATTTTGTTCAGACTCAGAAAATAGCTATTCAGTAAGCTGTGGCGTGCCAGTACAACAGGGCAAGTCACAACAAAAACGCAACAGTACACTTCCAGGTTGTATGGGTAAGAATACTCTTTGCAATTTGTTGACGTAGTTAGTTTAACACCTGCATCCTAACAATTTTGGTGAGTGACCCTATTCTGTATTCTGAGTATAGGATTTTAAAGGGAAGCTTCTTTAAGGAAATAAAAAGTAATATACCTGTGTACTTCAAATCTGAAGAGGAAGAGAAATGCTCTAGAGGGCGAGGGCTGGTCACCTTGTATGAACTCCTTATAAGCAGCTGCACATTTTCTCAAGATGATGCGAATGCCTGCCGTGAAATTCAGTGGAAAAATGTGACTTGCCTCCAGGTGCATCCCATCATGTGAAAAACAATGGTTTTCCTTTCAACTTGAAGCATTGCCCTACCCCAACTATTTCATCAACTTATGCCCGGTCAAAGTGAGATTTGCAAATGACCATAGCCAGGGGTGGGCTTCAAAAATTTTAGCAAAGGGTTCTCTGACCGGTTACTGGGTGGGCATGGCCATGGTGGGCGTGGCCTAGTCAGCCTCCTGCACCACACAGCGGGAGGGGTGTTGTTGCCCTTCCCGGGCTCTGGAGGCTTTCCTTGAGCCTCCGAGAGGGTGAAAACAGCCTCTCTGGGCTCTGAAGAGTCTCTGGAAGCCAGAAACGGGCCCATTTCTGGCCTACCCAAACGTCCGGATGGCCCGTTTTTGCCCTCCCTGATCCTACGCACGCACCCTGCACTTATCTGCATCCAAAATGGGCCATGTGGGGACTCCTTGGAGGGGAGGGGTGGGTGAGGCCAGGCAGGAGTTTGATTTGGGGGTTCTCTGAACTGCACAGAATCTTTGTTAGGGGCTCTCCCGAACTCCTGCAGCCCACCCCTGACCAGAGCCCTTGACGAGACTGCTCCAGCAAAGCTGTTGCACTGCCACCAACCCAGAAACTCCTAAGTTACTAGGAACTGAAAGAAATGGTGGCAAATCAGATATGGACACAAGTGGGTCCTGGTAAGAGCTCATGTTTAGCCTTGCACAGTGAAAGCGCCATTCTTTTCCACCCTGATCGCAATTGCAGGTCCTAACCCAGTGGCTCTGCTGAGAATTATCCAAACCCTTTAGTGGAAAGGCGGATAGAATCCTGCCTGCAGGCATATCAGATAAAAATTATTTATTAACAAATGTATACACCACCCATCACACTTGCACAACTCTAAGCAGTTTACAAATAAAATGTGTAGATTTCTTGGCAGAATGTTGTTCATATCTGTTCTGGGCTGGATGACCGGTTGGGTAGAGCCCACGATCATGAACAAGTGGCATCCGTGGAGGGACCTGGTTTTCTTTTAATTTTCTGGAACTGGAGGAAGTAGAAAGGTTTCCTTGATAATTTGAATTCTGTCAGTTGTAGGCTAGATCCATGCTCCTGCTGAGTCCTTTGAGTGGCCAGGTGGGTGTAAGGAGGCAGTCATTACTACTTTGAGGGAAGGGCTGAGCTCTCTTAGAGAAGCCTTCCATATCTGTGACTTTCACCTTCTCTCCAGCCTGCCACATCCAAGGAAGATGGTTGAGAAAACAATACAAAATCAGCTGCAGAGAACCCTAGAGAAACACGCTATCTGGATCATTTTCAATCAGGATTCAGGCCCACTTATGGAACTAAAAGGTTCTGTGACTTAGGGGTGCTTCGGGACTCTCAGCTTTGGCTAGTATGCCAGTTACAACCGTCTTTGTAACTCACACCATCATCTGATCTGACTATTGCAGCATTTTTTTTACATAGGACTGCTTGATTGTACCCTATGACTGTCATTAAATGTTGTACATTATGATTCTTGATTCTTAACAAATGTTCCTTCTTTATGTATACTGAGAGTATTTACACCAAGACAAATTCCTTGTGTGTCCAATCACACTTGGCCAATAAAGTATTCTATTCTATTCTATTCTATTCTATTCTATTCTATTCTATTCTATTCTATTCTTTCATGAATGTCCCAGAAACCACAACCAGTAAAGTGGTGGGATTCAAAAAATTTTACTACCGGCTCTGTGGGTGTAGCTTGGTGGGTGTGGCAGGGAAAGGATACTGTAAAATCTCCAGTCAGAGGTGGTATTTGTCAGTTCTCCAAACTACTAAAAATTTCCGCTACCGGTTCTCCAGAACTGGTCAGAACCAGCTGAATACCATCTCTGAACTAGTACTAAACAGAGTCTTGAAAACCGATTGGCAAGACAATATCACTAATGTGGAATAATACCCATTTTGGAATGCCTGAATTTGATGCCAATAGACTTCTGTTCATTACCTTTGAAGCCCTATAGAAATCAGCACAAGGACATCTGCCCATTTATTCCAGTCCTTTAAAGAGGGCCTGTTGAGAACCCCTCCCCCCTGAAGTTTATTTGAAATGGGCTATATAATGGTCTGGGGCAGCCCCCACTTTATCTCCTCCTTGAAGGTACATGTAGCCCCTACGTTGTCGATATTCCAAAAGCTTTGGTGAGCCTCAGTCTCTTGGAGTCCTGAGACATGGTGTTGTCAGGGGTGGGCTTCAAAATTTTTAGCAAAGGGTTCTCTGGGTGGGTGTGGCCATGGTGGGCGTGGCCTAGTCGGCCTCCTGCACCACAGCGGGAGGGGTGTTGTTGCCCTCCCTGGGCTCTGGAGACTTTCCTCGAGTCTCTGGGAGGGTGAAAACAGCCTCCCTGGGCTCCGTAGACTCTCTAGAAGCCGGAAACTGGCCCATTTCCGGCCTACCCTAACTTCCGGGAGGCCCGTTTTTCAACCTCCCTGGGCCTCGTGCACGGCCTGCACTTACCTGCATCCAAAATGGGCCACATGTGGATTCCTGGGAGGGGAGGGGAAGGGTGAGCAGAGCCATCCAGAAGTGGGATTTAGGGCTTCTCCAAAACTGCACAGAATCATAACTAGGGGCTCTCCCGAACCCCTGCGAACCCACAGCAGCTCACCCCTGGGCGTTCTTCATCTATGTTGTACTTTGGGGTTCTTTGACTATGCATTTTATTTGGGGCACTGTTATATTCTGCCTGGATACCACTGGGATTAGGGTATAAACATCCTAAATAAGTAAATAAATAAGCCTTTAATTGCTTTCCAAAAAAAAAGAACATTTTTTTTATCTATCAAACTTCCAGAATTCCTGTCACCAAATCCATCATTCATCTGGCTCAGTAAAAAAAATATTAGTATGAAATGTGTGATGTTTGGTTTCATCAAATGTTGTGCTACTCACAATGCCACCATTAAAAACAGTTGTATAAAATTATTGTTTAACCTTTCTCTCGTTTATTTACAAAACTCTCCAGGGCTATCTTTTAGTTTCTTAAAAATATAGAATAGATTATCATTTCTTTTCTTCGTCTAGACATCTTAATGCCACCCATCAAGCAAAAGGCTCGCTTTAAAATTAAGGATGCCAAGTGTAACTTCAGGCCTCGGAACAAAGAGAAGATTAAGGAAGTTGGAAAGCAGCAAATTCTTCTAGGTACAAGGGTTTTTTCTGAATCATTAAAAAAAAAACTCCTAGTGAAACACTACATTTTTTTTCTCAGTTCAGTGTAAATTAACTTTTGGGGTTTTGCTTAATTCTGTTTTGCAAGTTGTGGGAACTGCCCTAATTGTTTTCTTTTAATTGCATTGGTAGTGATACAGTAATAGGAATAAATTACAGGTAGTCCTCAACTTACAACATTTGTTTAGTGACCGTTCCACGTATTAACAGCATTGAAAAAAGTGACTTAATGAGTCAACTGTCCTGTTGGCCCATGCAGCAAAAGAAATTCATTGTTTTTCCAAGAGTATAGCTGACAATTCCACATAGGTACAGAAGAAGCAAAGCCAGTTCTGAGGTTTTCGCACAAAAAGCAATTTAGGTAAAGTCTGCCTTTTCCCCGGGCCACAGTGATGGGATTAAAAAATTTTTTACTACCAGTTCTGTAGCTATGGCTTGGTGGCCATGGCAAGGGAAGGATACTGCAAAATCTCCATTCCCACCCCACCCTACTAACCTGCTTTCCAGCTCCGTTCTCCTGTGCAGGGCAACCAAAGAAGACCCAGCCGATCAGCTGGGACTCAGAAGGCAGAGAATAGATGGGGGCGGGGCCCGTCAGAGGTGGTATTTGTCAGTTCTCTGAACTACTCAAAATTTCCACTACCGGTTCTTCAGAACTCGTCAGAACCTGCTGAATGTCCACCAATCATATACAGTCAATTTATTTTGGGACAATGTGTAATGCTACTACTACACAGCTTAATTTTTTCCGTGTTGTTTCTGTTGTGCAAAGGAGGTCAGTTCCCCTGTGCAGACAATTGCCACATAACTTTTGTAAATCTCAAATGTGATTCCTCTAAGAAAAAACGCCGTGGGCGAAAATCTCCATCAAAAGAAGTATCCCATATCACGGCTGAGTTTGAAATGGAGATGAAGTCTGAAGAAGTTTCAGGTTAGTGAAATATGTTTGTATTATTTCTTCGAGCCAGTATTGATGATTAGAACTAATACCACCTTCATGCGTTTATAAAGACTTATTTCTGTTGCATTGCACAGTCCAAACATTCTTCAGCATCCGTATCATTCAGTGGCTTCAAAAAAATTTACTACCGGTTCTGTGGGCGTGGCTTGGTGGGAGTGGTAGGGGAAGGATACTGTAAAATCTTCATTCCCATCCCACTCCTGGGGGAAAATACTGCAAAATCCCATTCCCTCCCCATCCCACTGACCTGCTTTCCAGCTCTGTTCTCCTGTGCAGGGCAACAAAAGAAGACCTAATCAATCAGCTGGGACTCAGGAGGCAGAGAATAGATGTGGGCGGGGCCAGTTCTACTCAAAATTTGCCGGTTCTACTCAAAATTTCCGCTACCGGTTCTCCACTTCTGGTATCATTAGATACTGATTACTCAGCATAATGTGTGTACATATATATATACATACATACATACACACACACACACACATATATATATTTAATATGAGGGGTTACATATACAATAGTAATGGTGAATATTCCACAAATGTATAGCTCATTCCCCAGAAGCTCTTCCAATGGATCTCTTTTATAGTACTTGATATCATCCACCAAATTTAACTTTTCTCACTTCTTACTATTCACTTTTTGGAGGGGAAATCAAAACTCCATACTGAGGTCAAGGTTAAATTTGACTCATATTCCTAGAAGTTTCTGATATTGGGAATCTGTCTGTAGAAATAATTGTCTGACTTGGTTTTGATAATACTGGACTGTATGTATGTATATATGTACGTATACTGACTAAAAGAATTGTGTCTAAAAATAACTGATAGTCATAAGATTCTTCAGTGTATATCAAATAGCCCCAAAGAAAAATAAAAGCAAGCATATGCCAAATCCTAAACTTTATAAGATTGTGATATTATATGGAAGCAAAAGGATGAAGTTAAGGAATTGAGTGCTGACCAAGAACAAAGGCAGCTAGGCTTCAGGATAGGCATCTAGTAGAATCAAAATACAGGCAGGGTTGGGATTCAAATTTTTTAACAACCGGTTCTGTGGGTGTGGCTTAGGTGGTGGGCGTGGCTTAGTGGTCATATGACTGGGTGGACATGGCTTGGTGGTCATGTTATTGGCTGGGTGTGGCCCGCTCAATATCTCTCACATTGAGGCACACATCTTCTTGCCTGGCCTCTCATGACTGTGGGGATGCTGCAACAGTCGTAAGTGTGGAAAATGGTCATAAGTCACTTTTTTCAGTGCCATTGTAACTTTGAATGGTCACTCCACACAAGCAAAGTACCAGCAAAAGAGGGGAAAAAAACTCCAGAGAAGTTCCTGAGACAGGAAGTCTAGTCCTGCCAAGAATATAATAAGGGTTAACGGAGAGGCAGTTTCTGTAAGCAACACCAGAATGTTTCCTTCCTGCCTTCTTTACAGGATTAGACCAGTAATTTCTTCTAACAACCGGTTCTCCAAACTGCTTAGAATGTTAACAACCTGTTCTAGTGAATAAGTGAGAACTGGTAGAATCCCACCCCTGAATACAGGTCTAGAAACAGCATATGAGAATTGAATCTACTGAAGCTGTAAAGAGATTTCTGAAGATTGTATAATTCCATAAGGAGAAATTTTTTCATGGAAATAAGTAAGCGAGTCACAAGCAAGGTTTCTAAGGCTATGGAAATTCAATATAGAGATTCAGATATAATAGGTGTAGCAAGCAACATTGTCTAAGACATAACCCTTTTTTAATTGAGATAGATTAATTCAATTATTGATATGAATGGCTTCCTTTTCTTGGAGGTGTCAGTGACTTCAGAAATATATTTTACTCCAGGCAAATTAGAGGACCCAGCGAGGTAGCAAGGCAACTATGAAAACTGTGTTCCAATTCAGCTCTAGATTGATTCTAACATTTGTATTTCTCCCTCTTAGACACTTGCAATGTTGACTGTTTGAGGAAAAGGATGGAACAGAAACTACAAACAGCTATCAAAACCTTGAGAAAGTCTATTAACAAGCAGCAATTTTACATTCAGTTTTCTGGGACAGAGTACGAAGTAGCTCAGAAGGCAGCTAAAATTGTCAGCGGAGGACATTCCTGCAGTACTGGGCAAGTGCAGCAAGATGGAAAATGTGGTGAGATTCGAATAAAATGCTTTACTTCACATGCCCAGAAAAAAAATGTTTTCTTAAGAGAGGATTTTCCAGATGTTTTTGTTGCAGTTCTGATTAATACTTTTTCTAAACTGAACAAATTAGATGCCTGATTGTCAGAGTGTTTGCAGCGTGATTACTATTGTGAGACAACCCAGGAATACAACACAGCACACAAAGGCTTTGTCTTTTAACAGTGGTTTATATACAAGACTGCTATATCCATACATATACGTGTTAGGCACATACCAGGCAAGCAAGCAATCTTCATTACTCTGCATGGAGAACTACAATGGAGATAGAACAGGAGGAGAGAGAAATATGCCCTCTCATGGCCTCTCTTATATGGACAGTTTCTTAAAGCGGCAGTATCCTGCTGACTCATCCTCAGTTCAGCATCTTGGCTTACAGCTGGTCAGCCATTAAATCTTCATTACCTTAACACTCCTCCCATTTAAAGCTGAACAGTTGATTATCCAAATGCTTTAACATATTCCTGATGTTTGTTCACAGATACAGGCTTTGTTAATATATTACCTATATTACTGCTGTAATCAAATACAGAATTTGACTGTATTGTCTACAATATGTATACATTTCAGAGTTTGTTTTATGTATAAAAGCAAAAATGTGCTCTAACATTAGCAACGATGCTCTGTGGGGATTTAAAATATTACTCAAAGATTGCAATATCTTAACTACTGTAAAGCTGAACAAGGATGTGATCAGTTTAAAGGGATAGTTGCCAGTGATCGATAGTACTATGAAGACACTGTGATAATGAAACAGTAATAAACATAGAATTGATTTTTATTTTCCCAGTTACCTGCAGCGTTGGCACCTATTATAGTGGAGAACATAATCAATGCATCCCTTGCTCACCGGGAACGTATCAAGACAGGGAAGGTCAGCTCTCCTGTGAACCTTGTCCAGGGAATGATGGGCAAGGCATTGCAGGTGCACGAAGTGTGTTAGAATGCGGAGGCAAGTAGTATTATTTCATTTCACAAATTTCATTCAGAAACTGGAGTGAAAAGTTAATTAAAAAAATAGGAAAAAGGAGAGGTCTGAGGTTGTGACCTGAGCAGCAAATCATTGTTTTGTATTGACTTGGTCTGTTGTGCCTGCTAAATGCTTTCTGGAATAGGCTTAGATCTCGCATAATCTGTTCATGTGAAGGACCAATCAGGTTACTCTGAATGTCCTAGAACAGGGGTGTCAAACGTGTGGCCCGTGGACCGGATGCATCATGTGCTGGCCACACCCACCCCCGTTTTAGCGAAGTGAGGGAAAGTTGTGATACATCAAGCAGGGATGAAATTCAAAAATTTTTTCCTATTGGCTCTGTGGGCATGGCTGGGTGGGACTCAGTCTCTAAAAGGAAGAAGGTGGCCAGGCATGGGGGTGGGACTCAGTCTCTAAACGGAAGAGGGCGGGGCCAACTGATTCAAACGATCCCTACCACCTCTCCCAAGGTGGTGCAAAGTTGTTGAATTTCACCCCTGGTCACGTGAGGACAATATATCATTGTGAGTTAGACACCTGTGTTCTATAATATATCTTATATGGTAGTCCTCAACCTACATCTGATCGCTTACCAAGCATTTGAACTTACAACAGATTTCATAGCTACTTATGATCCTCCTCAAAGTTATGACTTCCGTGTGCATTTCATTTCACAAATTTCATTCAGAAACTGGTGTGAAAAGTTAATTAAAAATAGGAAAAAAGGAGAAATCTGAAGTTGTGACCTGACCAGTAAATCATTGTTTTATACTGATTTGTTGGTTATGACTGTTAAATGTTTCCTGGGATAGGCCTAGATCCTGCATAATCACTTGACGTGAAACACCAATCAGATTACTCTTGAGTTTCCTACAATATATTTTATATCTTATACAATAGTCCTCAACTTACATCTGATCGCGTACCAACCATTTGAAGTTACAACAGATTTCATAGCTACTTATCACTTGTCCTACGACTGCTGTGTGCATGCACTCCACGTCATGTGATTGCATTTTGGGAGCTTGGGAACTGGCTCACATTGACAACCAGTTATAGTGTCCCAAGGTCACATGATTGCAACTTCCAAAGTCTTTTGTTGTTTTCTAATAGAAAAAAGCAAAAAACAAAAAAAAAGATCCCACAGGAATCCCAAAGAGCAAATGTTACAGGCACTGAGATAACTGATAGCTATATTTATGTGTAAACCATAGATTTATTCCCTTTCTAGGGCAGTGTTCTGCTGGGCAGTTTTCTTTTGATGGTTTTAAACCTTGCAGACTGTGTCCACTCGGCACTTATCAGTCTGAACCAGGAAGGACTCTCTGTTTCCCCTGTGGTGGAGGGCTGGGAACAAAATACGAGGGCGCGGTTTCATTTCAAGACTGTGAAACTAAAGGTAAGTTTATGTTCTTTCCTTCCATGTATTATTAAGGCAGCTCAAAATAAAATGTAAGAATACCCTAAAATGATGGGTTGATTATGTTTCATGAAGTCTTTTTCAACTCGTAGCAACCACACAAGTAGATCTTCTCCATGATGCTGTATCCCTAATCTGTTCTTCCAAGTCTCACCGCTTAGGAGTCCCCCCCCCTTGCTGTTGGTCATCCTCTTCCTTCTCTTTCCTTCCAGCATCAAAGCCTTTTCTAAAGAACTGGGTCTTTGCATAATGCATCAGTGGTGGGATTCAAAAAAAAAAAATCATACCGGTTCTGTGGGCGTGGTATGGCTTGGTGGGCGTGGCAGGGGAAGGATACTGCAAAATCCCCATTCCTTCCCCACCCCACTAACCTGCTTTCCAGCTCCGTTCTCCTGTGCAGGGCAACCAAAGAAGACCCAGCCGATCAGCTGGGACTCAATGGGAGGCAGTAAATAGATGGGGCGGGGCCAGTCAGAGGTGGTATTTGCTGGTTCTCCGAACTATTCAAAATTTCCGCTACCGGTTCTCCAAAACTGGTCAGAACCTGCTGAAAACCACTTCTGTAATGCATCCAAAGTATGATAGTTTAAGACTGGTCATTTGTGCCTTCAGTGAGGATTTTGGGTTGATTTATAATGTAACAGGTATTTTATTTGCCTTAAAAAGTAGCAAAAGCATCTTAGATAAGACTTTTTGTCTAGTGCCAGCCTGATGTGTTTCTTTTTCTCTCTCTCTGTTTCTTTTATCTTGCATACATTGTAAAGTTCATTGTTCTCCTGGCCATTACTACAACTCTACAACCCACAGATGTATCAGGTGTCCTGTAGGAACCTACCAACCTGAATTTGGCCAGAATTATTGCATCACTTGCCCTGGAAATACAAGCACAGATTTTGATGGTTCCACTAACGTTACACACTGTAAAAGTAAGTTTTCCCAATGATCAGCCTTACTTCCAATATTGCCTTGAATGCCCTGTGAGCAGGTTACTAAATTAGTTAATCTTAAATCTTATTGCCAGTCATAGCCTATCTGTAAGCTACACTTGTATTATATAATTGAGTTGAGTTTGAAAATCTTACAGGTGAAATTCAGTGATTATTTGCTTGACTGCGATGTAAACATCAAAATGCAGAATTCATTTCTAAACTCAGCCAGTCTAAAACCTGATCTGTCCTTACCAGTAGAGTAAGATAGTAAGGTGCAAAGGAACCTAGCCTCAGATCCTATCAAGTAAACTGTTTTTGAGCATCAAGGGAATTTTCCCATACAAATCCTTCTTGGTGCTGCCATAAAACTGAAGGTCTCAACGTCTCTCTAATGTGTTTTCACTTCCTTTAAAATAATATAAGGATTACAGAAACACTATCTTAGCAGTCTATTCTCTGTGTAATAGAGAAGAAATGTCTTCCTTAGCACAGGACATATTCTAAGGGTCCATGACTCTAGAGAGAGTGCAGAGAATAGCAACAAAGATGATCAGGGGGCTGGAGGCTAAAACATATAAAGAATGGTTTCAGGAACTGGGTATGTCTAGTCTAATGAAAAGAAGGACTAGGGAGTGACATGATAGCAGTGTTCCAATGTCTTAGGGGCTGCCACAAAGAAGAGAACCTATTTACCAAATAGGTTATTTATTGCTCATTTACAAGGATGGCTATTTAGATGTAATCTGTATATCATCCATATTTAATTATTATCTGAATTAGAAAAAAGCTTTTCAGGCCAAGTGTGATTTCTGATGACTTGATGGACATATGCAGGTTTCTTGGCAAGAAGAGAGAACTTTTTTTTCGCCATGGCCTACTCCCAGGGTGGTTTGCCTAACTATAAGCCTGGGATTTTCCAGAGTAGGGGTTGCCAATCTTTTGGGGGGGCGTTTTTGCTCCCCTAAAGCTCTTCTGAGGCTCAGGAAGGTAAAAAACAGAGCATGGTAGGGGCATGCAGCACTCCTCCAAGCTCCGTTTTGGGAGCTTCCTAGCCTCAGAGAAACCTTTGGGGGGGCGTTTTTGCTCCCCTGAGGCTCCTCTGGGGCTCTGGAAGGCAAAAAATGGAGGGGGGCCTGAGCTCCTCCCTCCATTTTTTGCCTTCCTGGACCTCAGCAAGGGGAATCCGGGCACAGCTGATCTTATCTACAGCTGATTGTCGGGAGGGGAAAAAAAGAAAGAAATACCTTAGGCGAATGTCAGGCAGGCGGGCGGGGAATATCAGGCAGATGGGAGGGGTGAGCGAGCATCGGGCGGTGGGGGGCCTGGCCAGCCAGAACTTACTACCGATTCGGCGACCCACACTAAATTCTTGCTACCAGTTCGCCCGATCCATTGCAAACCAGCTGAATACCACCACTGAGTAGAGGGGAAATACAGTCTTACTATGAGGAAGGGAAAAGTCTATAGATTTTCATTTTCTTCCCCAAAATAGGAAGCTTTTTTTCAGGAAGAGGAAACATTCACACATTATCAAATTTGGCTTTGGCTTAGCCCCCCACCCCCAAAAAGAAATATTTAACTTTTTAAAAGACAGCATGATGTATCTGCATCCCATTTGAACTGATGAAAGAGATTTTACCTTTTGAGTCTTGTCGTTACGTACAAGGAGAGACTGGAGCTATGCTACAGCTTCTATCTGGAAGCAAAAATATGCTTTGGAGAGCATAAATACAGCCCCTGATCATCATTCTTAGAAGCATCTGTGTCTTCCCTAGGAATTTAAGGAGTTGAAAAGAGGAGCAGTGTTTTCCCACGCCCACCCATTTCAAAGCCCAGCCAAAGACAGATATTCACTCCCAGGCTTACAGAACATAACACAATCAGATTTATACGGTAGTTAGATCAAGACCCCAAAGGAAAATCATCCAAAGTAATATTAATGAAGCGAGTTTTAAAATGCAAAATGATTTACGGTTGTATGGCTTCTTAAAATGAGACCAATGAGTAGATGAAGAGAATCCCTGTTGTAGAAACTAAAGCATGAATAGGCCAGCTCAGTCTGACTTCATCTCTCTTTCTCCTGGTCTCTCTCTCTCTCTCTCTCTCTCTCTGTAGATCAACAATGTGGTGGAGAACTTGGAGACTATACAGGATACATCGAATCCCCCAACTATCCAGGAGATTACCCAGCCAATGTTGAATGCACTTGGAATATAAGCCCACCCCCAAAGAGACGAGTCCTCATTGTAGTCCCTGAGATCTTTCTCCCAATTGAAGACGAGTGTGGTGATGTCTTAGTAATGAGAAAAAGTGGTAAGCTTTGTCCCTAGAAAAGCCAGAAGACTGTCATCTCAGAAGAGTGTCACTCAATAATTTATCTGACTCAGAAGTGTTGTTTATTTATGTAAAACATCACAGTGTTGATTTAGTTCTTATGATTTAGAAGCTACATATGCAAGGAGAACTGAGCCTAAATTCAATATCTGACAAAGATTTTGTCACATTTTCTATGCAATACTTTCCGTAGTATCTAAATTGCTGGTGTTTGATAATGACCATGCTTTCTGCAAAAATTGCACTCTGTATAATAATCAATTCTGGGTCTTTTTTTTTTCTATTGTCCAGTTCATTTCTACAGTTTATTTCTGAAATTATTTAATATTACTCAAGAGAATAGACTAGCATAATCATGAGTCCAACAAGACCTGAACTTCTGCAAACGAAAGTTAGTTTAATTAGATCAAAATAGTGGGATGTATTTTGAATAATGGTCTTAAGTCAGTGACAAAATGCAGGTTTTATATAAGGGAGGTTCAGTGTTCAGTCCCCAGAAAAGCATGACCTCCGGATAATTAGAAAGCACTTTCTCCCTGAAAGACGACATAGATATGTATATGTGGGCTGCTACTGGTTCTCCCCAGTTCAGGCAAACCTTGTACTAGTTTTATGGCCGGTTCGACAGACTGGCAAATCCCACCCCTGGGTAGCCCTGCCCCTCCCACCCCTCCCAAGAGTCCCTACGCGGGCCATTTGGTTGCCAGGTAAGTGCAGGGCCCCGCACAGAGGCTCAGGGAGGGCCCTCAACAAATAAATAATGAATAAATAAATTAAATAAATAATAAATAATCAACAAATAAATGCTCTGTCTTACATATTGGCAAAAAAAATATCAAAAAATAAAATACAAGCTGAATAATCAAGACCTTGTTGATGATCCAAACTCTGTCAAGGATCTTGGAGTACTTATCTCTAATGATCTAAGTGCTAGAGCCCACTGTAACTACATAGCCAAAAAGGGATTAAGAGTTGTTAACCTAATCTTACGTAGCTTTTTCTCTGGTAATATTACACTACTAACTAGAGCATACAAAACAGACCAATACTCAAATACAGCTTATCAGTCTGGAACCCACATTATGTATCTGATATTAACACAGTTGAGAAAGTCCAGAAATATTTCACAAGAAGAGTTCTCCACTCCTCTACTCGTTGCAGAATACCTTATGCCACTAGACTTGAAATTCTAGACCTAGACAACCTAGAACTACGACGCCTTCAGTCCGATCTAAGTATAGTATATAAA
The DNA here is from genome assembly GCA_023653725.1 of Bungarus multicinctus. Classification (NCBI taxonomy): domain Eukaryota; kingdom Metazoa; phylum Chordata; class Lepidosauria; order Squamata; family Elapidae; genus Bungarus; species Bungarus multicinctus. The sequence continues at coordinate 18,290,471 of CM042848.1, read as the reverse complement.
ATCATACATTGCAATGTCCAACCTGTCAATGAATACTTCAGCTTCAACTACAACAACACAAGAGCAAACAATAGATACAAACTCAAGGTTAACTACACCAAACTTGATACGCAGGAAATACGACTTCAGCAACAGAGTGGTCAATGTCTGGAATGCACTACCTGACTCTGGTTTCTTCCCCAAACCCCAAAAACTTTAACCTTAGACTGTCTACTATTGACCTCACCCCTTTCCTAAGAGGTCTGTAGGGGGCATTCATAAGCGCACCAATCGTGCCTACCGTCCCTGTCCTATTGTTTCTTTTATTTTTCTTATATGTACCCATTTCATGTATTCATAACTATATATATACTTATACGTTATCTTATAATTGCTTGACAAAATAGATAGATAGATAGATAGATAGATAGATAGATAGATAGATAGATAGATAGATAGATAGATAGATTTTAAAAAAGGGGCCTCCCAGAAGTTATGGAAGGTCAGAAACGGCCCCCTTTCCGGCTTCCGGAGGGCCTCTGGAGCCCGGGGGAGGCCATTTTCACCCTCCCTGAGGCTGGAGGAAAGCCTCCGAAGGCTAGAATGGGCGAAAAATGGGCTAGAAGTTCCAGAGGGTCTTCATAGCCTGGGGAGGCTGTTTTTGCCCTCCCGGAGGCTTGAGGAAAACCTCCGGAGCCCAGGGAGAGCAAAAATGGTCCCCCTCTGTGGTGCAAGAGGCCGACTAGGCCATGACCACATGGCATGCCCACCCAGAAACTGGGCAGAGAATCGGTTGCTGATATTTTAGAAGCCCACCTCTGTCATGTACGTCTTGCTAATCTTAGAGAATGCAAAATGTAGCACTTCACGTGTCTTGCAAATTAAAATTTATTTTTACAAAAAATTGTATGTTTATTTTTTTATTTTTAAGCTTCACCTACATCAATTACTACCTATGAAACCTGCCAGACCTATGAGAGACCCATAGCATTCACCTCCCGGTCACGGAAATTGTGGATTCAGTTCAAATCAAATGAAGGAAACAGTGGCAAAGGATTTCAAGTGCCCTATGTCACATACGATGGTAATATTTATGCCAGTGTTATTCTAATATACAGTAGGTGAATGCACAAATAACCCAAAATAAATTATGTTAATAGAGAAGAAGGGATATAAAATTTCCTGGCCTCTCCTTTACCTTCAGTATTTTTAGAATCACTAATGATTCTCCATACAGGAATATACAGTTACTATTTACAAATTAATTTTATTTAAATATCCAGAAAGGACGCAGAAAGCATTTTCAATAGCTCAAAGCTTATTTGGCTCCCTTTCCCTTCTTGTTTTATAGATGAAGGACGATCACACAATTTTACAAACCATTTGTTGTATGAAATGTTTAACCATGCTTAAAACTCAAGAGACAACTATCATATTTCTACCTAGAAAGGAGATGCCTTTGTACTAACTCATGTTTTTTTTTAATTAAATGCAGTCATACTTATTTGTTTTATGCATTGAGGAGAAATATAAAATTTTCCTTTCCTCTCCAACGTGCTCCAAGATTTGAAAAGTCTTTGCAATTCTCCCTTCATCTTTGTGTTCTTCACAATACAAGCATCAACAGAATTTGGTTAAGCAGAATATTAATTTTATATCAATTTGCAATCAACAATTGAAGCTGATTTGCAAATCCCAATTGATGGCAATTTCAGCTGGGTTAAATTTCAATAAATACAGCACTTGCTACAGTATATTAACAAAAAATGGTAAAAAAAAATTTGTCAAACAGATTTAATCTATAAATTTGATTTTGTACAGAATCTGTGGACAGTGCCTGTCTGTCCACAGCCTGTCTATCCATCTACCATTTCTCCCTCTGTCGTCTTTACATTCTCACAGAAAAAAAACATAATAAACCAAAGAGAAAATAACCTATCATTTCCTTTGAGCATCAGTTATATAATTGGTCTAGTTTTTTGTTTTATGTTTGTCTGAAATAAGAACAGAGATATCTATATTTGTCCTTTTGGGGTAGCAGTGAGACGGGGTTATTTTTGTTAGTTTTTGTTAGGTTTTGTGAGTAATGAAGGAACTTTATCTCAAGCTGGTCAAAACTTGTGCAAAACTACCATTCAGCATTCATAGAATCAGTTTGATAGGATAGTTTAGGCTCTGGTCTAGAAACCAGGAGACCGTGAACTCAAGGCCCCCCTTAGGCATGAAATCTAGCTGGGATTAAAAAAGACTGTATAAAAATAATTCACAGAGAGAGAGCGCTACACGAGACATATTTGAGAAACATCCCAAGATTCCTTGAGATCAGAAACAAAAAGGGATTTCTATCAGTTTCTTTTCTAAGCTCTTCTATCTACATATCCTGTAATTCCTGGGATGTTGTCCTAAAAGGCCACCGGACTGCACTTTGATGTCAAGTTAGTGAGAGGAAGATAGGCAGCATATAAATTTAATAAATAAATAAAATACATTTAAATAAACAAAAAGTGTTTAAATTCTGGGATCACTTCAAAAATTGTGGCTAATACGCCTGGACATCGTTGTCAGAAAAAAAATATAATTGATTTGGTCCTTTTGCCATTCACTTTTCAGAGGACTATCAGCAGTTAATAGAGGACATTGTTCGTGATGGGCGTTTATATGCTTCAGAAAATCACCAAGAAATTTTAAAAGTAAGCTTTTCATACCTAATCTTTCCTAGTGGCTTTTATTTAAGACTTTGCAGAATGCTTCTTAAAATTGGGAGGCTGAAAACCGGAACACCATTCTAAGGGGTGTCAAACTCCAGTGGGACGCTTAGATCTGGCTTGTGGGGCTGCCCTAGAAACAGCAAAGGAGTGGCCCTTGGTGCCTCTGCAAGTGGAAATGGAGCTCGTGAGGGCCACACATGGCCTTCACGAGCTCTGTTTTTGCTGGCTAAGGGTTGCAGGAGGCCTTCACAGCCAAAAACGGAGCTCACAAGGGCTGTGGGCAGATCTCCCAAGCTCCATTTTCTCTGGCAGAGAGTTGCAGGAAGCTGTCACGACCAAAAACAGAGCTTGGGAGCCCATTTTTATTGGCAGAGTGCTCGGGCCACCACAGGCACCCCAACACAAGTGATGTCAAGCTGACCACACTTACCTTGACAATGCCCCCCTGGCCCTCCCGAGGTCAAACACAACCCTGATGTGGCCCTCAATGAAATCGAGTGTGACACCCCTGTCTTAGCCAGTGAGGGAAGCAGGGTAGGAGGACCAAATGGGAGGGCAGGAGAGCCATTGCAAAATGATGTGCTTTTGCTTCTTCTGTCTCCCTCAGGACAAGAAATTGATTAAAGCCCTTTTTGATGTACTGGCACATCCTCAAAACTATTTCAAGTACACAGCACAAGAATCAAAGGAGATGTTTCCAAGATCGTTTATAAAGCTATTGCGATCAAAAGTTTCCAGATTTCTACGACCATACAAATAGCTTCTAGTGCTTTTTCAGGAGTTTTGGTTTTATTTTTGGTTCTTTTGCATTCCTGTCAAATATTATATTGGGTTTGACTGTAGAAACATTTTTGCTGATTTTAAGATTTCCTGCCCATCTTTATCTTAAATTGTATATTGAAGACTAACTATAATGTTTTATAATCTCCAATATTTGATGGGATTTTTTTTTCACCTCAAAGAAAAGTAACTTGGAATTCCAGAGAACATCCAATTGATGATCCATATTTTGGCTGCACAACTTTATTTTCGGTGTATCATAGAGAAGCGTTTGTTTTAGAAAAGGAACCTTGTTTATCTTCCACATAAAGAAGAAACCTGTTCATCTGTTTTGAAGAAACTACCTGCAAAGAAGAATTATTGATAGAAAAAGTATGTAGTATAAATGATACTTGGATTTTGAATTGCACTTGAACTTTATATGTGAAATTTTGGGAAGGGGAGTTTCTAAACTTCATTGTTTTCCTATTGGTGGTTTTATGGAGAGGTTTTTTTTTTTATAAACCAAAAAGAAAGTGGTGATCAAATATAGTTGCCTTAACTTTTGTTTAATGGGTTAGGCAAGAATAATCCTACAATCCATACATTTCTTGCTCCTGAGATAACCTTTTTAAAAGTCTGTTTTGAAAACGGAATGCAATGGTTGAATTAGATACAGAATTGGTTTCTCTGCTAAATTCAGGGGTGGGCTGCTGGGGGTTCGTAGGGATTTGGTAGAGTCCCTAGCTAAGATTCTGTGCAGTTCGGAGAACCCCCCCCCCCCCAAATCCCACTCCTGGCCGGCCCCACCCATCCCACTCTGCAACTCCCAGGAGTCCCCATGCGGCCCATTTTGGATGCAGGTAAGTGCAGGCCCTGCACAGAGGCCCAGGAAGGGCAAAAAACAGGCCTCCCAGAAGTTCAGGAAGGTCGGAAACGGACCCGTTTCCGGCTTCCAGAGAGCCTTCGGAGCACGTGGATGTCATTTTCGTACTCCTGGAAAGCCTCCAGAGGCCGAGGAGGGCAAAAACGCCCCCCCTGCCATGTTGCAGGAGGCCGACTAGGCCATGTCCACCCGGCAACCGGTCATAGAACCCTTTGCTAACTTTTTTGAAGCCCACCCCTGGCTAAATTGTAGGAAGAGTCTTAAGGGAGGGAAGGGGAGACTCCCCCCCCTTAGTTTTCTTGTTCTTGATTGAATATCTAAATATGTACAAAATCTAACAGGCATCTGTTTGTGAATACCAAGGCAACAGAAATATCGTTCATATAATAATGTTTTTCAGAGGAATAAACCACAGCTTAGATGCTTGGTACTGGGTGTGATGAAGTGGGAAGAGAGATTTATGCGCTCCCTCTCTTTCTCTCTCTCTCTCTCTCCTTCTCTCTCTCACTCTTTCTCCCTCCCTCCCTCCCTCCCTCTCTCCCTCCCTCTCGCTCTGCAAAGGACTAGTTTTTTTTTTAGACCTTGGGAAAGATAAATTATTTTGTCCTTTCATGTGTGCATTCATTGGTTGACAGCTTATAATCCTTGCTCAATATGATCTGCTTATCATAATTGTTTTATTATGAATCCCTGAATTTTGGAGGAGAAATACATTATTCTACTCTATTTCTTGGCATCAAAGCTGACTTCAATATCTGCTGTTGCTGGCAAGGGAAACCCCAAGAATGGACAGGGAGATTAACACGATTTGATCAGGGAAGAAAGTTGGCAAGAACTGAAGATCCCAAGTTCTCTTCCATGTCCATAAAACTAGGAGAATGGTTAAATTAGCTATAAAAGTAGTCTTACTTTCTTCCATCCTGCTAGATGTTGTAATCAAAATGCTTTTGGTAATGAAACAGCAGGCAAAAATTGGCAGGAAGAACAGAACTATTCTTCTATATGTACACCAGTAAAATTTTGAACTTTTCACAGCCCTCTGACATAGATTTAGGAGTACTTAGAAACTACTCCTAACAGAATACAGTAATTTCTTTCAAATAGCATTCTGCTTTAAAAGATAAATAATATACAGAAGTAAAGAAAAAAAATATTGTCTATTTTCTAGTATTATCACAGATACATTGATTCGCTGCTTTTTTATTCTTAGCCTCATGATCCACAGCAGAGCTGTTGTTACGCAGTAGACTAAAGATTACTGCCTTCTGACAAATTCATAAAATCTTTTAAAAAATCAATAACAGGATGTTAGCATTTTCAATTAGCCGATCCAGCTGGAAGTATCTAGAGAAGCTTAACTAAAAACTAAGAAGGATTGGGTTTCTTTATAACTAGGAGATCACTAGAAAATCCTGGGCTGTAGGCTGAGAAATTAAGAAATGTTCTGAAACAAGTGTTGCCATAGGAATTTGTAAATATATCCATGAAGTTACTTTAAGAAGCTAAGCACACTCGTATGTTATTTGTTCCCCAAAAACTTCCCAGGATTTTTTGCAATTGTTCACCAAATACAATATTTTATTGCTCATCGTCTGCATGTCATCCTCCTTGAAGAATGTCCAACTTTATTCTCTCAAGACTCCTGGGTGGTAGGTAAAGTTGATAGTTAAACATGCCCACCTTAATAATGTAGCAAATGTGGCAGAATAGCTAAATACCATTCTAATGCCAAGCAAAGATCAAATGCAAATACTGTCTGGAGAAATCCAGTACTCAAGTGTGATAAAGAAACAATTGTTATTCCAATCTGAATGACTTCAAATGAACATATGTACATCTTTTTAATTTCATGTGAACCTAAGTGAATTCTGAGCATAAGAATACTAATGAATGATAGAAATACATCTCTACAAATAATGCCTGTTAGAATGCTTTGCAAAGCCCTCTTCCACCAATGGAAAATAGCAAGAGCACTAGCACTTACACTTAAATACCGCTTCACACAGTGATGGGATTCAAAAAACTTTTACTACCGGTTCTGTGGGCGTGGCTTGGTGGGTGTGGCCATGTGACTGAGTGGGCGTGGCTTTTTTCTTTTGCAGTCCCCACCAGTTTTTGGGAGCTTCCTAGCCTCAGAAGAGCCTCTGGGGGCGCGTTTTTGCTCCCCTAAGGCTCCTCAGGGGCTCTGGAAGGCAAAAAATGGAGGGGAGGGCTGAGCTCCTCCCTCCATTTTTTGCCTTCCTGGGCCTCAGCAAGGGGAATCCCGGCACAGCTGATCTTATCTACAACTGATTGTCGGGAGGGAAAAAAAAAAAATATCTTAGGCGAATGTCAGGCGGGAGGGTAAGCAAACATCGGGCAGGAGGGCGACCGGATCGGGGGCGTGGCCAGTCAGAACGTATCGGTTCGGCGACCCACGCCAAATTCTTGCTACCGGTTCGCCCAATCCGGTGCGAACCAGCTGAATACCGCCACTGGCTTCACAGTGCTTTTACAACCCTCTCTAAGGAGTTTACAGAGTCAACTTATTTCCCCCAACAATCTGAGTCTTCATTTTACCAACCTCGGAAGGATGGAAGGCTGAGTTAACCTTGAGCTGCTCAGAATTGAGCTCTTGGAGTGAGCAATGAGTTAGCCTGCAGTACTGCATTCTAACCATTGCACGACCATGGCTCTATACTGAAATAGTGAAATTATTGCCTAACTCTACTTCCAGTTCTACTTGCAAATGGTGCTGAATGGTGCTATCGGGGTAAATCATTTATTGCAGTGGTCGCCAACCAGTGGACCGGGGACCACTGGTGGTCCGTGAGAAAATTTTGGTGGTCCGCAGAGAAATGTCCCGCCCAAAGCACCCCCCAAAGCAATCCAGGCTGCGCGGGAACACAATGCTGCGCTGCCCATATGGCCCGCCCACCCACTGGCCCCCATCCTTTGGCCGAGCACAAACCTTACCATGAGTAGACCCACACAAGCTGGAACTGGAAGGTAAGATCAACTGCGGGAGAGGGAAATCCGCCCCAGGGTGGCTTGCTGACATTGGTGGGAAATTCGGTCCCATATTCCAGAGCTGCAGTAGTCACAGGACTGGCACTTCGGTCATCCCGGAGCAGCTGCTCCTCCACCCAGGTGCACTGGCCACCACGGACTGGAGAAGCTGCTCCAGAATGACCAAAGGGCCAGTACTATAACTACTGCAGCTCTGGAATATGGGACCAACTTTCCCACCAACATCAGCAAGCCACCATCAGTCAAAACTCATATTAGTGGTCCGCGGGATTTAAAATTATGAGTTTGATGGTCCCTGAGGTCCAAAAGGTTGGTGACCCCTGATTTATTGCATTGGTGGCTAATTCCAGCCAAATTGTCAGGGAGAAGGCCACTGAGAGAATGATAAGGGATCAAGTGACCAGTGATCCAGGAGTTATGGTCCCATAACAAATTGACACTACTTATGCAATGCACAACTGACTTTCACACCAGATTATTGAACAATACATGACAGTGTGAATGGACAATATTTTGATTGAAATCTGTGTAAAGTCAGGATAGAACCAAATCCAAGAACCTTCAGAGAACAGCTTCAAATTACTGATACAAGTAGAGATGTGTCTAGTCTCCAGATTGCATAATGGAATCATTGAACACAACAGCAAATTGACCAAATTGTATGCATTTCTCTCAGGAAGAATATATCTTGATATTTTTTTCATGAAACCACTGTAAAATAGGGATCCTCTCGATTAATCTGTTCATTTTCATAGAAAAACTAAAGCATTTCCTCTTTTGATTTCAAGACAATCTATCAGGCGAATCAATGCTCTACTGACATCAGGACCAGAAGAATTGCACTGTACTTTTCCATCAATACCAGTGCTATCCAAAACAGTGAGAAAAGAAAATGTCAGCCTTCTAAGGCAGATCAAGTCAGCTTTGGCAGTCAAATCAGCAGATTGTCAGTAAGGAAAAAAGAAGCCTTTACCAGGCAGCAGCCATCTTGAAAAGAAGTCAAATTTGGAAGTATCCTTCTGCCATTGTTTAAAAGATTGATCTTTTTATTAGAATTGGTAAAATTGAGTCAAAAAACCATTCTGGATAAAACAGTCATTTTAATAACAAAAATTCTTCCCCTTAGTGAGAAATCTATTTTTCCCATCTATGAAAATCTAGTTTTATCTCATTCCACATTTTAATATAGTTAGTTTTAAACAATGTAGAATTTTTATTAGTGTCACACCAAGGTATTTTACTTTTTTTATAACCTTAAGTCCAGTTTTGTTTTCCAGTTTTCTTTGATCTTCTCTTTGATCTTCCCTGTCTTTCCCTTTCTGAATCTCACATGGTTGCATTAATTCTCCATTGACCATAATCTCGGCCTTCTGTATAAATAGATCTCAATCTTTGTATAAAGCTCAGTCTGAGGTCCATATTCTCAACTACTTTAAACATAAAATCCCAATTCAGATTATCAAAAGCTTCCTCTGCATCTAAAAAATTGTATAGCCTATTTGTCATTACATTGTTGTAAATATTCAATTATATCCTAGATTATTCTCACAATGTCCTTTAGTTGTCTTTTAGGTAATAAATCACACTGATCTTCATGGACATCTTCTTGTATAACATTTTTAGTCTTTCAGCTAGGATGGATGTAAAAAGTTTGTAGTCATTAAGAAGACTATAATATATCGTAAGAGTGCCCTTCCTTGAGCATCAAAGCGATGTGAGCTTCTTTCCATGAATCAAGCATAGACTGCCCTTGTAAAATAGAATTCATTAAATCTTTCATTGAAAATAATAATCAAACATTTTATAAAACCCACTCAGTAAATCATCTGGTCCTGGTGCTTTACCTATCTTAGCTGTTGAAATCGCTTCTGTTATTTCAAAGGTTGTTACTGGACTGTTCATAATTTTCTTTTGTTCTTCCAATAATTTGGGTAAATTTTGATTTTGTACATAGTCATCCATTTGTTCCAATGAAACTTCTTGTTCCTTCTATAAATTAAATCCCAAAGCGTCTTTGGATATTTTTATTATTTTTGTGAGTCTTATCTCCTTCACAAAATTTAGTTATTTTCTTTTCAGTTTGTTTTTCTAATTTGTACAGCCATCTTCCTGGTTTATTTGCATGTTTAAAAAAAATCTGCTTTGTATATTTCAATTTCTTTTTCATGTCTGAAACTGTTAACATAGAATTTTGTTGTTGCAATAATTTTAATTGATTAAATATGTTTTGGTCTTCCAATGATTTTTGAAATTCTTTTTCTTTCACTTTAATCTCATCTAAAACATTTTGGTTTTTTCCAGCTGATTTCTTCTTAATCCATGTATCATATTGTATAAGATAACCTCTTATCACAATTTTATAGGCGTCCCAAACTGTGGTCAAGTTGGATCCCTTGCCCATATTATTAAAATAGTCTTGAAATATTTTTTACATTCTTTGATAATTTGTGTTTTTGCAAGATGGATTCATTTAACCTCCACTTAAAAAACTGCACTCTAAATTTAAAATGCACTGTCACTGGATTATGATCTGAAAAATATTTTGGAAGAACATCAGTTTCAATTATGAGCCAAATTTTTGGTAGTCCATATCATGTCAAAGATTTGTCTTTCTGGAGAAAAATGGTATAGTCTTTTGCGAGTCATTAAGTATACCTAGAGAGTCTGTCAACTTAAAAAATATTTGGGGTAGTTTTCCTTGCATTACTTTTATCCCTATAAGGACAAATATGTCCATCTATGGGGTTGCTACCCCATTCCAATCTCCAAGAATGCACCAATGTTGTAAGAAAAAGAAAATAACTTGTTCAGAGTAAATGTCAAAAAAAATAGCCTTTTCTTGATGTGGGATACATAAACCAATAGCAATGAATTTTATTTCTTGTAGTTCAATTTAAACAATTACATATCTGCCTTGACCATCAGCTAGTAATAGTTGTAGTTGTAATTGAGGAATTATGTATAAAACTACAACATTTATCTTCTTTTTGGGGATTGGCAGAAATATATTCCAAACCCAATGTTTTGTTGTCTAAATACTTTTTGCCTCTCTCTTTTCTGCAAAGAAATTATATCTTGATTCAATTTTGTTGTGGTTTGTGCTTTAGAATTTAGTCAAAATGTTGGTTTTGAAAAGTTAAGATAACTCCTAATTTATCCCAATGAAAAACGGTGTTATTTCTGCTGTAAGAGATTTGCCAAGATTTTCCAAGCATTGTAATTGTAATTTCTCTGAACCATGACATCTCATTCCCTATAATTGTGAGTCCCTGTTCACAATGTTTCTGCAACACTTGTTTAATAGGTTTTCTTACAAATTGGATCAAAAGATCTCTTGGCAGTTGCTGTCTAATTGCACATATTGAACTTACTCTATACATTTTATCAACTTCTCTAGGAAAATCCCAAATCTTTCATCCGTTTTGTAATGTTATAATTACATCTTTGATGTTAATACATTTTTTTCACACTTTCTGGCAAGTCCTTAATTTTCAAATAAAACTTTCTCCTTCAAATCCATTAATAATAAATTGATTGCTTCCATTTGCATATGTGATTTTTCTGCTCTTATGTGATTATTCTTAATGTCCTTTTTCAGTTGGTTTGACTCTGTTGCGAATTCTTCCAACTTTTGATCCAATTTTTCATTTAGGCTTTTAGCCATTGAATCAAATTTATCAGACAATTTACTAGTTAATTCTTGACAAATTAATGCAGTCATCTCAGATTTTTTGTAAATTTGTTTGTAAATTCAAGAGCATTTTCTGCTCAAAATTCTTCATAAAAAGTTGAACTGATTCTCTTTTTGCCTCCTTTTTTCTCTGGGGGCATTTTACTTAATATATTTTTATTTTATTTTTATTTTTGTTAAGTGTATTGGCCACCCATCTCACCACTGGATAATGCTTAAATTTTACTTAATATAGAATATTAAAAATACTCATTTCAATTTTTTTTTATTATCAGTAGTCTTCATTGTCTACATGGCCAGATATTTAGTACACAAGATAAACAGTCACTGGGCAATGCTCAAGGCCAAAAGGATTTCAGTGTGTTTCCAAACAATACAACTTCTTGCATTATATAAACTCCCTTTTTACAACTCTCTACTCCCTTAATTTGTGGCTGAGTTGGGGCAACTGGATAGAACTGAGCATTTACTAGCTGGATGCCATTCCTGACACCACATGGAGTACTCAGTAGATATTTTTTTTCTTTGTGCCCTAGGAGAAAAATATCTGCCACTACCTAGCATTGAACTCTCAAACAACCACTTTAAAATAAGCTAGATAGCAATTACCACAGTGAGAAAAGAGAAGGAATTTCTTTAAAAAAAAAAAATATTCCTTCTTGCTCTAGAGAACAAGAGGCAGGAATATATACAGAAAAAAATACTAAGTTCTTTGAAATTAATACATTATATACAACATTTTCAATTAGTAACTAAAATAATTTAAGTCCCTATTACACCAAGGCAAAAGGCTGAAGTTTTGCCCAGCTGCTTCTTGAGTAAATCAAAGTTTCCTCTTGCCTTTTAAGCAATAAAAGTCCTTAATTGTAATCCATCAAGAGGAGCCAGGCAATTAACTTGTAATCCACTCATCAGGGATGAAAAAACAAAAAAAAATTGTAAAGTGCAAATTGAAAGCAGAAATCAGCACCACTAAAATTACAGCGGGAATTGGACAAGTTTTGGCAGCAAAACCAGCTATCTGTCAACAAAATAGAAAAAAAAACCCCACTGATTAAAGAACCATTTTCTGGAAAGACTCAACTGAGTACAAAATTTCTGTTGTTAAGCAGGGCAGTTGTTAAGTGAGTTTTGCTCCATTTTACAACCTTTTTGCCACATTTAAGTGAATAGCTTCAATTAAATGAATCATACAGTCATTAAGTGAATCTGACTTCCTCCATTGACTTTGCTTGTTAGAAGCCATTTGAGAAGGTTACAAATGGTGATCCCATGATCACATGATCCTGGGACAGTGTCATGCACGCACATATACGGCAGGCATAAGGAGTCTTTATTAAGGCTTCCAAGCCTGAATTAGTATTCCCAGCAATTCCCTGTGCTAGCATAAGCTAAGCTCCAGTGAGTCCCAAAGCTACCCAAATGAAGTCAACACTAGTTGCCATGCCCTTTTTAGAGTCAGACTCTGAGGGAGAGGAGGAACAGCTGACGGAGTGGAGGTGTGGCTCCGGAGGTTGTGGAGGAAGCTGGGGAAGGGCAGACACCGGCTGGGCAGTCAGAGGAAGAACCAGGCCCATCCCCTCTTCATCCTAGGACACACAGGGAGGTACGGAAAAGGCAACAACTTGGCTTACGAGAGAGGAAGCGGCCATGATCATTGGTTGCAGCTGGGGAGAAAAATACATAATAGAGATGGTTAAAACACAGTGTTGCCAGAAACAGAGCGTGTATTATTTTGGGCTGAAATTATCTTGGTTGGTGTCCTTCCAACTGACTGTGCCTTGTTATCTCCTTGAAGATGGTAATTACTTATCCTGGTCCATTGTGGAAATTCCTTCATTGTAGTTTGTTTTAGTTTTTTATTTCACCTCCATCTGCTCATTAAGTTTGGACTGTATTGCTTTCTTTTGAAGACTATTTTTGAGTACATTATATCTCCAAATGAGAATTATTGAACAGTGGGGCCAAGTTGGAGGCATTAAAGGACATTCATTTACATTTTGGATTTTGTTACGTTTGTGTTACACTCCGGTCATCACATTAGTTCTCCAGGCAAAGACCAGTCCAGTAGGCAAAAGCAAGTTCTCAAGGCAAAGGCAACAGCTGAAGAGAGACAATCCGAAGTTTAAGGCAAGAACACACAGCAAGAAAACAAACACATTTTCAGCTTTGGCTCCAACTGTCCACTGTGCTAAATAGTCAGCTTTTGGTGCAGCCCATCAAGAGGGGTGAGGCTGCCTCCTTGCAAATAATCTGGCTGACCTCTGTTCCTGCCTTTTCTCTGCCCTACATGTTCTTGGATCAGGTACAGAAGGCAGTTCCTCTTCCTCATCACTGACTGGCTGTAGCTGCATGCTTTCCCCACCTGAAGTCTCAAGGCTGTCCTGCTGCAGCTGTGCTTCAGCCAAATCCCTCTCAGAGTGCTGCTTGGAGCTATTGACCAACTCCCCTCCTGACATGCCTGGAACTGCTTCATCTTCCTCTAAGCTAACTTCTGGAGAGGTATCTGGGGAAGCATCCAGGGGAATCATCACACAGTGCAACTGTCATAAATACATGTCAGTTGCCAAGCACCCAAGTTTTGATCATATGACTATTGGTGCTGCTGCTGCAGTTGTAAGTGTGAAATATGTTCAAAAGTCAAAAATGTTCAGTGCCATTGTAACTTCAAACCCTCATTATAAATGGATAGTTGTAAGTTGAGAATGACCTGTATATGAAAAAAAATGTAAGATAATTTTTGTAGATTATGTGTTTTCCCAGAAACCAGGATTTTCTTGTTCCTGTTTAAGGGCGCAATGTGTGCTTATAGTAGAGGTTGAATCTGAATTCTAAATAAGCTTGGTGAGAAACTCTAATAGTTAACTCTGAAAACATTCTTGTTAAAATCCGTTGTTTTAGCAGCTATGTTAAACTTTAGAGACATTAGCAGGGACAGTATATATACACTTAATATGGATTTGGTTATTTGTGGAAAAGAACTTGGAAATGCATCACAGATAGAGATTCATGCCTTTATTATTACACACTGGATTGTTGCTACATATCATTAGATGGGCTAACCTTGAATACCATTCAGAAGCCAAAAAATGTAGCACCCCTGCCTGGTTGCTGGCATTCATCACGATGCTTTGAATCCTGTGCTGGCTTTCCAATCACTTTGGCTACAGTTCAAAATGCTGGTTTCCACCTATAAAGCTCTATGATGGCTTGGCACTTTCTTTCCCAGGTTGAAATCCACCTATTATAATTACTGTTTTGATCCTTCCTGTGCCATTGTGAGGAGGCTGAGTAGTTGCATTTTTAATGGCCACTCTATAGAATAGCTTCCCAATTTGACATCAGGTTGGTCTCCACATTGTTGATTTTTCTGCAACAGAATAATGAATTGTTCTGGGGGATGTAGGAATCAAGAATCAGATTGCGAAATTAAATTAATTGTGTTTGTGTTTGATATATACATCGCTACAACTTTAAAAGCACAACTATAATGACGTGGGAAAATACCCGAACAAAGCTGAATACCATACATATAAATACTCGTGAAAACTTAAGAAAACATATATATAAAACATATATATATATGTTATATATATAAAATATATATATATATATATATATATATATATATATATATATATATATATATATATATATATATATTATATATATAAAACATATATATATATATATGTAAAATACAAACACAATTTAATTTTGCAATCTGATTCTTGATTCCTAGAATCAGATTGCAAAATTAAATTAATTGTACAGAGGGGTGTGTGTGTGTGTATGTAGGTAGAACGCATCTCATGAAGGGATGTTTAATAAAATTTGCCAGTTGGAAATTCTATTAGACTCCTGATTTATTTTTGCCACTAATATGGCTTTCCTATAATCTAAGTTTATGATGAATGAAATAACATCCACGTATGGTGGATTACTTTTATGTATCCTGCTCTTGTTTATGCACAAGGTGAATTCCAGGTTCTACCAAATACAAAAGATTGACTTATTCCATGTGCTGCCAGGTTCGCCTTACAGTCACACACTCAACTCACAGCCCTGGAAGATAACCACACTCGAATCACTTTCCACCAAACACTGAGGCACAACTGGTTCAGAAACAGAAACAGAATAATAAGAGTTGGTGGTTGTCTTAAGTCCTTCAGAGAGCCAGTTAATTGAAAGTAACAGCAAAACTTTACTGGTTGCCACATATATATTTGCTCTTTCTCACACCATGAATTTGTTGGATGCTTTGATTTTGATTGGTTGGTAGACTGATTTGTATTATGTGCTTCATAACTTTTGAGCCCTAGCAGAACATCTTGCTTTTTGATTCAGTCCTTAGCTTTGTATTGATTAGGATAGCATTCCACCAGTCTTTGATTCTCCAGTTGCGTTGACCAAAAATTCCCCTAATGTGGTTGTTTGGGAATGATGGGAATTGTGGTCCAATGATTCTAGAGTGACCAGATTGGAGCACTCAAGCCTTAAAGTGTAATTGGATATCTTTGGATTACAAGAAACACAACTGGATGTTAATTAATTAATTAAGATGCCATTGTCCATTGCAGCTTACTTAATGAAACATCCATAATTTTAAAAACTATGTACAGTGTTAATTTTCCCTGCCTTCTTCTTTAGGTTTGTCTAAGTTTTTTTATGTATTATCCTTACATGCTCAGTATATTTTAAGAGTGACTATATTGTAGAAATATTCATACATTAAATATTGTAGGGGTAAACACACAAAAATTGCAAGGAACAAGGTAAACAAGATGACTTGTAAAAAAGGTATCACACTCCTTTTATTAGAATTAACCTGAATAAATTTGCTCCTGATTCAGTTCTTAAGTCCACATGCTGAAACAATGACAAACTTTAAACCTTACCTCTAGTATTATGACCGTTCTTTGAAAAATGAGATACTTAATGATGATTTACCTTCTGATGGGGAGACTTCCTGCATCTAAAAAAATCACAGAAGAAAAAGCGGCTCCACAGCTTAAACAAATTATAGGAACAAGAGTGAAATAAGTCCTGTTTATACAAATCTCTTCCTAAGACATGGTTATGAATATTCAGGCACCTGAATTGAGCAATGAGGAATCTACTGTGGGCTTCATTTAACTTGTGAAGTAAATGCTCTTAATATATGACTTGTAAAAATCAATCTAATTATACATTTTTCTTTTGTATGAATTTATGTAAACCCCTCGGGATTCAATTTAGTAATGAAAAAAAAGTCAACCCTTTTATTCTTTCTGCACAAGCAATATTCCTAGCCTGGTGGAAGTGTGAGCACATTTGCAAGGTAACTGAGAATTCACCCTGTCTTTTATGGAAATTAATCTGAATGAGGTGACAAAATTATTAGTTCCAAATCATCTAAAATGAAAGCATGTCCATACCACATAGGGACATTTTCACATCAAGCTTATTTTAAAAAATGCAGGTGTTAAAAACTGATTGCAGGCTAATGTGACTTGATGTCTGCCTAAACAGTTTTTCCACAACAGGGCAGAGTGAACAAATTATTGTAGGCAGTTTGGCACCATCCTTGGTGACTGAGAAGGCTGTTAACTGAACATTGCTAACCAGTAATTTACTCTATTGTCTGAAGACATTCAGAATAGAATGCAGTGGATGAAATCTGGGGTTCAAAATTAAAAAAAAAAAACTCACCCAAGATGGCAGCCACAACCATGGTAGTGAGGCTTTGCAGAGCTGTGCTGTCACCTTCACTTTTAGGAGCCCCCCATCCTATGGATTCCCCTAGAGCAGGGGTGTCAAACTCGATTTCACTGGGGGCCACATCAGGGTCGTGTTTGAACTCGGGGGGGAGCTGGAGTGGGCATGGCCAGGGTTGGGTGTGGCCAGCTTCACATCACTCGTGTTGGGGACACCTGTGGTGGTTTGAGCACTCTGCCAGCGAAAACAGGCTTCAGATCTCCGTTTTTGGCTGGGACGGCCTCCTGCAACCCTCTGCCAGTAAAAACGGTGTTCGGGAGGGCCACATACCCTATTTCGTTGGCAGAGGGTTGCAGGAGGCCGTCCCAGCCAAAAACAGAAATCGGGAGCCCATTTTCACTGGCAGAAGGATGCTGGAGCCCGTCCCAGCCAAAGACGGAGATCGGGAGCCTGTTTTCGCTGGTAGAGGCACCACAGGCTGGTCCTTCACTGTTTCCAGAGCAGCCCTGCGGGCCAGATCTAAGCACTCTGTGGACTGGATCCAGCCCCTGGGCTTTGGGTTTGACACCCCTGCCCTAGAGGAAATCAAGAAACAAGAATGGAGACGTTTTCATACTGTTTTTTCTAGAAATATTCAATACCAACTCTGTATAGTGACTGCTGAATTAGAAATGTCTAATCCTGTTCTCCAATCACTGTTTTTGCCAGATCAGCAACATATCATCTGAACAGGGAACATCTGGGATACACGCATTATTTGCTCAAAATATTTACTGTAATACCTCTCAAACTGGATACTCAATAATTGTCAAAAGAGTTAAGATAAGCAGCAGCTTCGCCTCTTTTGATGCGCGAAACACTAAAAACCTGGAACTTTTTAGTTTATTTTTTTATTTTAAAATAATTTTTATTAAACAAATTTTCTTATGTACATCATTTCCATTCATTACAATGCTTCTGTGACGGTATACATACTTTTACATAAATCTTAACTATCTGTACACTTGTCTATATTTATTTATTTTTATTTATTTGTCAATTGCTTACAAGATAATAGGTATAAGTATATACATAGTTATGAATACATGAAATGGGTACCTATGCACGCCCCCTACAGACCTCTTAGGAAAGGGGTGAGGTCAATAGTAGACAGTCTAAAGTTTTTGGGGTTTGGGGAATTGTAATGTATGATTTTATATATCATACTTAGATCGGACCGAAGGCGGCGAAGTTCTAGGTTCTAGACTTCAGCTCTTGGACCCCGGCTCTGCCGCCACCCAGCTCTGCTCCACGATCTCCTTTAAAAGCAGCTTCGTCCCTCAATTGCCTCCCAACTGCTTTGAAGAGATTCGGGCAAAGCCCCCATTAGGGATCCGGTGGGACATAAATCGGGCCGCTGCCAAAGGAGATGCAGCTGGAGCCCGCAAAAGAAAGGAAGGCGCATCGGGCCCAGAGCACCCCCGCCCGCCCAAGGAGTCCGGAGGCGCCGCCGCAGGTCCCGGAAAAGGGCTGCTGGGAGAGGCTCCCAATGAAGGTCCCGGCACATTTGCAACGCAAGGGCAAGCCCGGGCTGCTCCTTTAAGGCTCCGCCCGCCCAGCCGCCTGCCTGCCTGGGCCGCGGCCAGAGACTGAGGAGAAGGCGGGCGAGGAAGCTGAGCGGCGGCATGGCGGCAGGCGACAATGACGCGTATTTGGACTTCGTGGCCTTGCACAGGCCCGCGCTCAGCGCTTCCGCGGTGCCTCAGCGCTACTGGCCCGGCCTGTGGCGAAAGCTGGAAAATGAGGTGGGTGACGGTGAGGGACGCCGGGGCTGCGCTTCCCACGGGAGCCGAAGGACCGGCGGGACTTCGGGGCCTGAAATCTCGGGAGGCCCGCCGAGTTCCTCCGACGAAAGGCGCGCTTGGATACGGCGTATCCAACCGGGGCCAAAGTAGGGAGTCCGGCGGAAAGAAGAAGGTCTTTGCGCTGCAACGGCTCTGGGAGTTGAGGGAGGGGAAAAAAAAAAAGCTGCTGCTCCCGGGAAGCTTCCACCAGTAGCCCCTTTTGGGATTAATAACGTTGGCTCCGCTTCCCCCTCTTTCTTCTCAGGGGACTTAAAGCCATGTGGAGGTTTTACTTTCCTTGGTGATGCTCATAAAAAGAGCGAAAAGTCCCAAGAATGGAGAGGAAACGCAGATGTTTGGACTCTGCAAATGTTTCCAAACCCTTGTGGTGCAATGGATGACAGAAATCCTGCCCTTCTGGCTAACTGGATGAGGCTGCTTAGCACAGGTGGATAGTTAGTTGCTTGAGCAACAGGTTGGCTCAAGGAAAAATGATGACTAGGAGACCAAAAAAATAAAATAGGATAGGAATAGAATAGAACAGAACAGAATAGAATAGAATACTTTATTGGCCAAGTGTGGTTGGGCACACAAGAAATTTGGTGCTCTCAGTGTACATAAAAGAAGATACATTCGTCAAGAATCATAAAGTCAACACTTAATTTAAAAAATCCAGATCAGTTTTCAGTACTAAATCAATTGTGGTGGTTGTAACTATTTAATGGTGTCTGTCTCTTAGCAAGTGCTCTCTCAGCTACCCACAGCTTTTTTTCAATTGCATGTTCAACTTTGTATCAGATTTTATATTATCTTTGCTAGCCTTCTTTGTCCACTAATCATTTCTAGCACTGTTGCC
Source organism: Bungarus multicinctus (assembly GCA_023653725.1). Lineage (NCBI taxonomy): Eukaryota > Metazoa > Chordata > Lepidosauria > Squamata > Elapidae > Bungarus > Bungarus multicinctus. The sequence continues at coordinate 18,271,063 of CM042848.1, read as the reverse complement.
TTCTCCAATGAATTTGCACGCATGACATTGCCAAAATAAAACCAGATGTAGTCTTACGTGTTTTTAACTTTTAATGATGTGTTGGGTTTTTATATGAATTTAACATCTCTCCGGCTGTCCATGGCACACACAGTAATGTACGCCAACATCACAGTTCAAAAGCATCAATTCTTTTTAGTGCGCAACTTTACACCCATATATAATTGAGAAGACTATTGCTCTAACTAGCCTGCTTTTTATATTTAAATCAATCTCTTTGCTATTCCAGGTCTTATTTAGGTTAACCATTGTAGAGCAGCCTAAGGTTATGCTGCATTTGATTTTGGGAGTAGAACTGCCATCGTGAACAATTTTGGATCCAAGGAAGATAAATTCTTGAACTAATTCAGTTTCTTCCTTGTTGATTTTAAATGTCTCATGTCCACCTCCAGCTGTTATCGTTATCTTTGTTTTTTTTATGTCAATCCTACTTTTTCACCTTCCTCCTTGATTTTCTAGATCATTTTTTCCAGGTCTTTCTTATTTTCAGCCAATAATGCTGAATCATCTGTGTGCTTCGAATTATTTATGGTTCTTCCCCCAGTTTTCAGTCTAACACCAAACAGTTAAAGATCTAATTTTCACAAGACCACTTCAGCATACAGATGGAACAAAAAATGTCATAAAATACATCCCTGTCTAACTCCCTTTACTGATTCTGAACCAGTCTGTGTCACTATTGCTTCCTGATCAGACCTGATGAATTGGGACACCAAGATCATGCAAAGCTACCCATAACTCATTGTGTTCTACACAGTCAAAAGCTTTACTATAATTGATAAAGCACATACAAATATTCTTTTGATATTCACAAGCCTTTTCCATAATCCATCTAATATTGGCAATATGATATCAAGTGCCAAGCCCCTCACAAAGTGCTAACTTTGATCAATGATATTCCGTAGCCTCTGTTTAATGATTGTTAACCGAATCTTGCTTATATGAGAAATCAATGCATTTGAGCAGTCTCCGTCATTGCGTTTCTTTACTAATAGGATAAAAACAGATCTTTTCCAGTCCTGAGGCTGTTGACATGTAGTCCATACCTCTTGATATAGGGCAGTGATGATGTTAACTGGCACTCGTCTTAGTAATTCCACAGATATCCCATCAATACCTGGGACTTTCCAGTTCAGCAATTTCTCCATGGCCCATTCTACTACTTCTTTCAAGATATTTGGTTCTTTATTAATTGGATGGTCATCATTACCATCTTGATGGTACGTGAAACTGCTATAGTACATTCTTTTGTACATTCTTTTCACCTGTTCTTGATCTTGTGCTGGTCACTTAATACATTCCCATTGTGGTCTTTAATAGTTCCTTGCCGTGCCAAAAAGCTGGATCTCATCATAAGCAAACGTGATCTTAGTTGTCGCTTCCTATTAGTTTCTTTCAAATGTTGACACAGTTCTTCCCACTATCTACTTTTGTCTTTCCTAACTTCACATTAGAAGATTGCATTCAGCTTTTTAGCTTTATCCTTATTACCTTTGACTTTGGCCACCTTTCGCTGATCAGCTGTTTTGATGGTGTCATCAACCACTTGTTTCTGTTTGGTTTTTGGCATGACATATAACTTTCCAGCAATTTTATGATGTTACTTTCGATCTCTCACTGCTGTTCATTTGAGTCTTTTCCTTCTAAATTCAGTAGCTCAAACCTATTCTTAAGTTCTATGGCACATAGGTTAGATGTTGTTCACATTGAATTTTGGAGAGATATTACCTTTTTTTTAGCTTGCACACTTTAAGCTTAAATTTATCCTCTAATAGCTGATGGTCTGAGCTACAGTCAGCACCAAGAAGTGTCTTAACAATGCAACTGAACCTATCCGGCATTGTTGGCATAAAATGAAATCTGCCTGATTTCAATGTTGTCCATTTGATGCTATCCACGTGCATAAAATTTGTTTGTATTACATAAGTCACATGTTCATTATGCTGAGATGTTTTTCCTGGCAAAGTTGCACTATACGATTGCTAACTTCATTCCATTCACCAAGCCCAAACTTGCCTACTATTCTTGCAAATTCTCCTTGGCCTACCTTTGCACTGAAACGGACCATAATATACCAAAGATCCTTTTTTGATATTTGCTTGAGAGCACATTGAAGCTCACTGTAAACAAGTTTTAATTTCGTAATCATTCGAGTCTACAGTGGGTGGGGTAGATTTGTAGTATGGTAAAGTTCAATGGCTTGTTTTGAATATGGATAGATATTATATGATTATATGTGACTCTCAACACATTTAGCTACTTATTTGTTTATGCAGAATGCAACTCCCTTTCGTCTGATAGCATTTCCAGAAAAATAAAGTCTGATTTGAACTGACCACTGCCTGTCCAGTGATGCCAAGGATGTCTATGTTAGCTCTAATAATTTCTCTAAACCAGCGGTCACCAACTGGTGGTCCACGAGAAAATTTTGATGGTCCGCAGAAAAATTATTTGCATTTTGTATATTGCACTAAATCAGGGGTCCTCAAACTATGGCCCCTGGGCAGGATACGTGCAATGAATGTTTGTGTTGCTGTGGAGAATCTCCCCCTTCGGGGGGGTTTTGTGCAGATCAAAGAGGGGGCAGAAATTCCGACTTGGGGTCTGCTTCAGTCTCCTGCTCTGGGGCTTTGGGCGAAGGCCAGAGGGAAATGATACCGGTGGTGAAGAGCCGGAGGGCCTTGTTCCAGTGATACTGCATCATGGCCTGGAACCGGTTGACCATTTCAGCCCACTGAGCCTCCATGCGCCGATACCTGGCCTTGCACTCCTGCAAATCTTCCCTCTGCTTGGAAAGTCTATGCTCGTAGTCCTCAGTGAAGTGCTTCTGCTGAGCCCCCTTTTCGGTCAGATCCAATTTGAACTGAGCCAGCTGTTTTGCCAACTCTTTCTGGTGGCTGCTTAGCTCCAACAACTGCTTCCTGTTGGGCCCCTAAAGAACCCGGGCAGGCGAGAAGTGGCTGGGAGGGGAGGGGTGAGTAGAGACTGGTGAGGCGCCCCTTCATGTGAGTGACATGGAGTTGGCCACACTCATCCAGTCAGATGTCCACCTAGCCACGCCCAGCCAGCCGGTCATTATGCAGGTCATATTAATGATCCGCAGGGTTTAAAATTATGACTTTAGTGGTCCCTGAGGTCAGAAAGGTTGGTGACCCCGGCTCTAAATGACCAAATGTAAGGCAGAACTAAAGTAAGATTTCTTTATTATGCCACAGTTTCCCACAAGAGGACTGGGTAAAGCAGTGAATTCAATTCAGAGTACAAATTTAGACTCAATAAAACAACCATGTCTCTTTCCCAGATTGAACAGCTACAGCAGATGCTTCCCCAGTTCTGTGATCCCAGAAAAAGATGTAGCTGCTTTAATGAATCCCACGCAAATGCTGTTGGGGTATTTTGAAGTACAGGTAGTCCTTGAGTTACAACCATTGCTTTATGGCAGTTTAATGATACTGAAAAAGTGGTTTAATGATCAATTTTCACCATGACCATTGCAGCATCCTCATGGTCACATGACCAAAATTCAGACACTTGGCAACTGACTTGTATTTATGTCAGTTGTAATGTCCCAGAGTCATGTGAACTTTTATGACATTCTAATAAGCAAAATTAATGGGGAAGACAGATTCAATTAACAGCTGCAGTGATTCACTTAACTATGGCAAGAAAGGTCATAAAATGGGGCAAAACTCACTTAATAGTCTTGCTTAACAATAGAAATCTTGGGCTTAATTGTCATGTTGAGAACTACCTTTAATTCTGGTTGTGGATTGGGGGGAGGAAGGGTAGAATAAAGAAAACAGATAATTAAAAGCACCCTGGAAGCCATGTCCAAACAGTTAAATCTTTTAACAAAGAATTTCACTGAGCTGAAACTTGATACTGCTGTAATTTTATACAATGCTTGTGAGACTGAGCTATTTTTCTATCCCAAATCTGTATTGTCTCATTGATTTTGTGGGAAGTGGAGCAATTAGATACGCATAGTGAGTCATAGATTGAACCAAAGTTCAATCATTACCACTTTGGGTCTCTGCAGTCACGCAGCCATCTTAGGTTGGATGCTTTTTTTCCAAAAAAAAGATAGACAACATCACCACCAGATGGATTTGTCAGCATATAGTCCTCAATGGAACTATATTTACATGGAAGGAAGGAAGCAGTGGGGTATACCATGGTTCCTTTTTAGGCCCAATATTCTTCAACATCTTCATAAACAATCTAGATGAGGGAATAGAAGTGGAACTCATCAAATTTGCAGATGATGCTAAACTGACAGGAATAGCCAACACTCCAGAAGATAGGCTTAAGATCCAGATGGATCTTGACAGACTTGAACACTGGACCCTATCCAACAAAATAAAATTTAATTTTTATGACTCAGAAATCTCCGAACAAATAACATTCAAACTAATTTGCATCTCATAACAAGGTATTTAAAGATCTGGGTTCTGACAGACAGCACAACTCAAAACGCACTGACCATGCCTCCTCGAATGGTGACGAAATATTTGCAACCAGATTGCCAAGCTCGGAGCTCAAACCAACAGTCTAGTTTCTATTATTGTTATTATTACTGTTTAAAAAATATATGCCACCTAGCTCCTTAACAGCAAGGCAGAGGTTGTTTGCCATTGTCTTCTTCTAAAAAGACATTTTGATATTTCCACTTGTATTTTACAATCTAGTATATCCTAATGAATATCCCCCTCAAGTACTAACTAGGTCAGATATTGCTTAGCTTTTCTGAGATTAGACAAGTTTGGTTGGTGCTCCTGCCTGCTCTAATGCTTTGACTTAAAAGGATATTTAACAATTTGTGCTGTTTCCTCTTCATTTGCCAATATCTTTGGTTACAATTCTAGGTCTTCGATGCTGGTGAATATTTTGGGATAATGCAGGTGGAAGAAGCAGATGAACAAAGAGGTAACAAAGAAACTGAGGAGGAACTAAAAATGAAATCCAATCTTGGCAATGAACTTTGTTACAAAGTGATAGTCACAAATGAAAATGGCCTTCAGGCATCAAGTTGTGATAGGTGAGTTATTGCTTGAAAATACTTGGAAATTTTGTGTTGTTTACAAAGTATGTGCAGGATCAGGATTCTAGTGAGTTCCCAGCTTAATGGGGGAAGGAGAGGACCAAGCTGGTTCTAATTCACATCCTTAACATTGCCTCAGGATCAGAAGTGGTATTCAGCAGGTTCTGACCAGTTTTGGAGAACAGGTAGTGGAAATTTTGAGTAGTTCGGGGAACTGGAAAATACCACTTCTGACTGGCCCCGTCCCTATCTATTCTCTGCCTCCGGAGTCCCAGCTGATTGGCTGGTTCTTCTTTGGTTGCTCTGCACAGGAGAACAGAGCTGGAAAGCAGGTTAGTGGGGTGGGGTGGGGAGGGAATGGGGGTTTTACAGTAACCTTCCCCTGCCACGCTCACCAAGCCACGCCCACAGAACCGGTAGTAAAAAAAAATTGAACCCCACCACTGCTCAGAATGTGTGTCTTTGTGACCACAGTGAAAAAAAAAAAACATGCCCCCTTTAAATATCACACACGTTGCCATTTTGCTGCAAACTTGTAGCAGCACGAATGCTGGGATGGGACATGCAAGCTGAATGCATTCAGCTGTCACATCATTTTGCACATACGTTTTCAAATGTGTCTTGCAGCAAATATTTTGCTTGAAGCTAAACTTCAGAATTTTAACACTGATGCTCAAAGCTTTTAATGGATTAATGCCAGTTATTGACTCTTAAGAGAGCATTTCCCCTACTGTTACCATTGAGAAATTAGGGAGGTGCTTCAGGTTTCCCCAGTTGTGAGAGATCCAGGATGTGTGGTCTGGGAACGGATCTTCTCAGTCATTGCATCAAGTGATCCCAATACTCTTTTTCTTGGAGATTGGTGCTAGTATATTTGTTCTTACTGCGTTTTGTTATTAATTTACTTGGCTTTAATTTTATTTTGGTTTTATTTTTTTTATTTTTTTGTAACCTGCAATAAGGTCCTCTTAATTTTAGATGGACTAGTAATTATTTTAAATATCAATAAAAGTAAATAAATACATAAAATGGTAACCTTAAGAGGGATTGTTCATAATAAAAGAAAAAAAGAAAGCAGGGTTCAGCAGGAAAAGTGTTATTTCCGTTATGGATATGTAGGTTTAGTAACAAAACGGATGTTATGTCAAAGTTTTCAGAGAAAGAATTTGAAGGAAGGCAGCATCTGAAGGGCTGAATTTTGTGGAGTAAGAGTTCTTTTGACTATTGGTAGTGGAAAGCCAAATGAATGGAAGCAACAGGTCATAATTTATGGTATGTAGAATAAAAAAATAAGGGGGGCAGAGACATGGTAAATTTGGAAAGGGAAGCAACCTTATTTCATAGCCAGTCAAATATAGGAAATACCTTTCTACTTGAAACTGCTTCTACTGTAAGCCACTTTTAGACATTGTGCTCACAATAGGAATAAATTGAAAGTTTGATTTGGGGAGTTATAGATTAGATAAGTTCATTATTATCAAAATGCTATATACTAAATATGTGAAAGTTTAAAAAGTTGAGGCTTTATTTTTATTCTACTGCACTGAAAAAAGTTGCAAGTTAATGGGAGGTTTTCCTTATTTTTTTCCCTTATCCCACACTTCTTTTTTCCCTCTTTTCCCTCCCCCATTTCCTATTATCTTGTTTCATTTGTACTTTACTGTATAGTATGATAACTTTAATAAAATTATATATACGGAATATGGGGGATACAGGCAGTCCTCGACTTAAAACAGTTCATGGAGTGACCATTGAAAGTTACCAGAGTACTGAAAATTGTGACTTATGTCCATTTTTCATACTTACAACCATTGCAGCATCCGCATCTTCACATGATCAAAATTCAGACCCCTGGCACAGGTTCATATTTATGATGGTTGCAGTGTCCCAGGCTCATGTGAAGGAGACTTTTGCAACCTTCTGACAAGTGACGCCAGTTACTAATTTAACCATTGCGGTGACTCGCTTAACAATTGTGGCAAGAAAGATCATCAAATGAAGCAAAACTCACTTAACAACGGTCTCATTTAGCGATAGAAATATTGGGCTCACTTGTGATCGTAAGCCAAGGATTACCTGTAGTTGAAGTAAAAAAGGAATAAAAAATAAACTTCCTAATCTTTTGCTTTGCTTTTAGACTTATACCACTGCAGAAGTTTAGACTCTGGGAACTTTATGTTTAAACATATTTTTGTCTTCCAAGCATTTTTCTTATTGACCATGCCTGGACGTACCGTGTGGAACATGCCCGCCAACAGCTTATGCAGGTTCCTGGCCTGCTTCACAGAATGGCCAACTTGATGGGAATAGACTTCCATGGAGAGGTTCCAGATGAGGCAGTGGTCAACCAAGTGTTAGAAGAAATGTGGAAATACAACCAGACTTATCAGCTGTCGTGTGGGGTATGGTCATAAGAGAGTGATTGAAGCTGTTAAAGATCTCTAGCTTTGGTGTTGTAAGTCAACTATCTTATGAAAGCATGCTGAACAGGGACATTTCAACTCATAATCTAGCAAAGCATTGCAGTTTTATTCGGAGCAGGTGTTAAATATTTCTCAAGAGATAGGAGAAAGTGAGTTGGGTATCTGTACTTAAGTAAGAGCCAACACTGTGCTGCAGTTGCCAAAAATGCCAATGCTCTCCTGGAATGTATCAATAGATGGATAGCATTAAGATCACAAGAAGCAGAGGTGGTATTCAGCAGGTTCTGACCAGTTCTGGAGAACCGGTAGCGGAAATTTGAGTAGTTCAGAGAACTGGCAAATACCTCTGACTAGCCCCGTCCCCATCTAATCTCTGCCTCCCAAGTCCCAGCTGATTGGTTGGGTCTTCTTTTGTTGCCCTGCACAGCTGGAAAGCAGGTTAGTGGGGTGGGGAGGGAATGGGATTTTGCGGTAACTTTCCCCCAGAAGTTCGGGTGGAAATGGAGATTTTATAGTATCCTTCCCCGACCACGCCCACAAGCCATGCCACGTCCACAGAACTGGTAGTAAAAAATTTGGAATCCCACCACTGACAAGAAGTGATAGTACAGCTCTAGACTGCACTACTTAGGCCACACTTGAAAAACTCTGTTCTTTTCTGGTCGCCACAATACAAAAAAGACACTGAAACCTTAAAAAGAATAGAGAGAAGAGCGACAAAAATAAAAAAGGGTCTGGAGACTAAACCATACGATGAAAAATTAGGAGAATTAGGTATGTCTACCATAAAGAAGAAAAGAATTAGGGATGAGATGATAGCTGTTTTCCTGTACTTGAGAGGCCGTCATAAAGATAACAGGGTTGACTGAATTTTCCAAATACCTGAGGGTAGAACAAGATGCAATGGGAGAAACATGTTAGAGATCCTACTTAGAATTTAGGATAAATTTTCTGACAGAATAATTAACTAATGGAATCAAGAAAAGATTTTGACATTTATTTCTTTAGGATAGTATAAGACTCCTGCCTTTGGTAAGGGGTTGGACTAGAAGACCTCCAAGGTCCCTTCCAGCCCTATGAATCTATGATTCTAACTGTCTGTGAGACCTTCATTGGATATATTTGTGTAATGTTAAATAACAAGAAAAGTAAATCAGAAAACAGGGATTTCATAGCATTAAATGCCTCTCAGAATTCCCTTCCGAATCAACCATCCAGGTAAGAAGAGAAAGTTAGCAACACAGTGCCTCCATTTGTTCAGCTGGAGGTCCTATTTACAAGGATACAAAGAGCAATATCAACAGATTAGACTTGGGCAACCTGTCTGAACTTGAAAACTAAACAAGGCCAGAGTGATTAGTGTGAATGGGAAACCTTCAAGGGAGCTCAAAGCTACATTGGAAAGCCAAAACGTTCTAAAAAAAGGCAGTAACATTTTTTTATATTCCTGCCAAGAAAAGTACAAGTGTATGTTAGAATTTGCAGCAAAAATTCAAATCCAGAAAGCACACACACATGACTGATTCAGCAGGATTCATCAACTTCTTTATATACATAATAACGTATTAAGTAAAGTTTACAATACCAACAGTAGAGTCTTCCAACGTGGTAAAGTTACAATCAAAACAAAAGCAGCAGAGCCAATTCAGCTCCCATTGGCTGACCTTGTTACCCATGTCTTTGCCAGTTCATGAATATTGTGACAGTATATGTTCATGTAGTCATCAGAAATCACATTTATCTTGAGACTTGATTGTAATTTTAAAAATTGTTGAAAAGATTAGGAAAGGAAATATTTTTTAAAAAATGAAATATAATAGAAGTACATTGTGTTGCCATGATATATTAAGGTAACTTATTATTCATGCATCCTTTTTTATTTTTTTAACAGACAGCTGAGGAGAAAGTCCCAGTTTGGTACATTATGGATGAATTTGGATCCCGTATCCAGCATTCAGACGAGCCCACTTTTGCAACAGCACCGTTGTTTTACATGCCACAGCAAATTGCTTTTACTATTCTCTGGCCCTTAAGAGATCTTGAGAATGGTGGTAAGTATGTCTGGGTTCCCTTTCTGCTTTTGGAGTAGGATAAATGTTCAATCATATCAACTACATGTAAATTCAACATTGATTCTTTGAAAGCTGGACAGGGAGTGCATTTTATGGCCTTCCTTCAAAGCACTGCTTTTGTCGTTGAAATCTGTATTGGAAGGAAAATGGAGATCATATTTGTATGTATGTGTTTATAGTCCCAATCCAGCACCACATACCGTATTTTCCGGCGTATAAGACGACTTTTGAAACCAAAAAAAGACAACCGAAAAGCCGGGGTCGTCTTATACGCCGGGTCGTCTTATACGCCGGAAAATATTACGGGCGTCGCCGGGAGACGCTCCTCCCCTTCCCGAAGAAAGCAAGATGGCGGCCGCTCTGCCGGCCCATCATGCTCCGCGGGAGGCCTGGTCGTCTTCCGTGTGTGTGGGAGAGAGACCGAGAGAGCTGCCCTGGGGCCGGAGGAGGAAGGTTGTACGGTCGGCTGATGCGAGCGCGAAGGAAGGAGAAGCATTTAAAAATCCTTGCAGCTTAATTTTGAATACCCGTATTTTCTGGTGTATAAGATGACTTTGAAAAAAGTCAACCAAAAATCGGGGGTCGTCTTATACGCCCGGTCGTCTTATACGCCGGAAAATACGGTACTTTCTTAAAAATATACAAAACTCAAAAATATATACAGTATCCTGGCATCAAATCCAAAATGGGTGTCAAACTGGATTTCTTCGAGGGCCGGATCAGCATTGTTCTCCGTGGGCCGGCCGGGAGGAGGTGGGGAGACGGGACGGATGCCTCTGCAGCAGTTTGCTGGCCAAAATGGGGTGTAGAGCCAACCCTCCTGTGCCCCCTTTTGGCTGCCAGAGGCACTGCAGGCCGGTAATTTGCTATTTCCAAGGTAGCCCCATGGTCAGATTTAAACACCTCACACAGCCCACAGGCGTTGAGTTTGACACCCCTGCTTTAGAAGACCTCACATTCACCTGCTTCCAGAAGGTGGCTAAAGTCAAGCTAAGCTGTAGTGGGAGGCCATTCCAGAGATCTGGTGCAGTTCCAAAAATGCAGTGTCTCTATCTCTTGGTTCCCCAATACCTCGCCAAAATGAAGAACCACCAATTGCTTTTCCTGGCAGCTGCAACATTTAATTCCAATGTTTTTTCTCTGAAAAGAATACCCCCCACTAAATCAAGATGCAGGTGATAAAGATTTTGCTCTGCTAGTAGATTTGGGGTGATTTTTAAGTCATTGTTCTCAATTGTTCAAAAGGGGCAATATTAACATATCACTACTTCCTTCACCTCTATCCCAAAAAATGTATTATTGAAATGCAGCATCACCAGGAATGTATTTTGGCAACAAAGAATTGTGAGTTCAGTTCTGGAATTCACAACATTTTTTTTTTTCATTCTGTCTTCTACAACCTCAAATTGGGTGATCCCGGGGGAGGTGTCCGGGACAGGTCTTGTGAGTGTTATCTGGGGGGAGTTTGACCCTGCGACCACTGAGGGCGTGGACAGATTGCTGGGGGGTCTGAATGCCACCACCTGTTTGTTGGACCCGTGTCCTTCCTGGTTGGTTTCGGCCGCCAGGGAGACGACACGAGGCTGGCTCCAGGGGATTACCAACGCTTCCTTGAGAGAGGGGTCGTTCCCTATCGCCTTGAAGACGGCGGTGGTGCGGCCCCTCCTCAAGAAGCCTTCCCTGGACACAGCTGTTTTAAACAACTATCGTCCAGTCTCCAACCTTCCCTTTATAGCGAAGGTTGTTGAGAGTGTGGTGGCACGTCAGCTCCCTCAGTACCTAGAGGAAGCTACTTACCTCGATTCATTCCAATCGGGCTTCAGGCCGGGGCATAGTACCGAAACAGCATTGGTCGCGTTGGTCGATGATCTCTGGAGGGCCCGTGACAGAGGGTTCTCCTTTGTCCTGGTCCTATTAGATCTCTCGGCGGCTTTTGATACTATCGACCATAGTATCCTATTGCGACGGTTGGAGGGGTTGGGGATTGGGGGAACTGTCCTTCGATGGTTCTCCTCCTTCCTTTCCGACCGTTCGCAATTTGTGTTGGCGGGAGGGGAGAGGTCCACCTCTAGGCCCCTGGTTTGTGGGGTGCCTCAGGGGTCGGTCCTCTCCCCTCTCTTGTTCAACGTTTATGTGAAGCCGTTGGGTGAGATCATCCGTGGTCTTGGGGTGCGGTGTCACCTGTACGCAGATGACACCCAGTTATACATCTCCACCCCGGACCACCCCAACGATGCTGTGGAGACTATGTCCCGGTGCCTGGAGGCCGTGCGGGATTGGATGGGCAGGAACAGGCTCCGGCTCAACCCATCCAAGACCGAGTGGCTGTGGTTCCCGGCGCCCCAATATAGCCAGCTGACACCTTCGCTGGCTATTGGGGGGGAGATTTTGCCCCCCACAGAGAGGGCTCGCAATCTGGGCATCCTCCTGGATGTACGGCTGTCTCTGGAACATCATATTGCGGCCGTCTCCAGGGGGGCGTTTTACCAGGTCCGCCGGATTTACCGGTTGCGGCCCTTCCTGGATCGGGACGCCCTGCGCACGGTCACTCATGCCCTTGTCACCTCTCACCTGGATTATTGTAATGCTCTCTACATGGGGCTCCCTGTGGGGAGCACCCGGAGACTCCAACTGGTGCAAAATGCGGTCGTGCGGGTGATTATGGGGGCGTCGTGTAGCTCCCATGTGACGCCTCTCCTGCGCGAGCTGCATTGGTTGCCAGTGGCTTTCCGGGTTCGCTTTAAGGTTCTACTTTTGACCTTTAAGGCGATCCATGGCATTGGGCCAGGTTATCTGCAGGACCGCATTCTGCCGGTGCTCCAGCAGACCGGTGCGTTCCCACAGGGAGGGCCTTCTCCGGGTGCCGTCGGCCTCTATGTGTCGTCTGGCGGCCCCCAGGAGTAGGGCCTTCTCTGTGGGGGCCCCTGCCCTCTGGAATACTCTGCCACCTGAGATACGCACCAGCACGGACCTGAGGGCCTTCAGGCGCGCGTTGAAGACCTGGCTCTTTGAGCAGGCTGGCCTGGGCTGAGATAGTTTTAAGTGTCTCCTAAATTCGGTTTTAACTTGGGTTTTAAATTTTTGGGGGTGGGTTGTCTTAATTTAACAGCCATTATTTAATTTCTTTTTAACTTTTGTATTGTTCTGGGTTTGATTCGGCTGTACACCGCCCTGAGTCCCTAGGGAGAAGGGCGGTATATAAATGTTATAAATAAATAAATAAATAAATGCCTATTCTAACCACCTGGTTTTTGGGGAGAATCCCAGAAATCTGCTCTTTTATCTACTCACATCATTCAGCGCAGGGACACGGTGGCTCAGTGGCTAAGATGCTGAGCTTGTCGATCAGAAAGGTCATCAGTTTGGTGGTTTGAATCCCAAGTACCGTGTAATGGAGCGAGCTCCCATTACTTGTCCCAGCTTCTGCCAATCTAGTAGTTTGAAAGCATTTTTTAAAAAATGCACGTAGAAAAATAGGGACCCCTTTGGTGGGAAGGTAACAGCGTTCCGTGCGCCTTCAGTGTTTAGTCATGCCGGCCACATGACCACAGAGACATCTTCGGACAGCGCTGGCTCTTCAGCTTTGTAATACAGATGAGCACCACCTCCTAGAGCCAGAAACGACTAGCATGTATGTGTGAGGGGAACTTTTACCTTTATAATTCAATGCAAATTTTGAATACTTTCAATTCTTTCCTTTGCAGAAGAAGTAACCCGGGATTACGCCTATGGGGAAACTGATTGTTTAATTAGAAAATGTCGGCTGCTGCCATGGAGATCCAGTGAACTGCTCAATATCAGCTGTTTTATCACTGAACCCTCAGATGATCACTATCAGGTACATTTTTTTTAAATAAGAAAAGATGGTTAAGAATTAATCTAATTTACCTAGAGACCCACCAGAGCTTCATTTTAGGAAGCTCATGGTGACTTTTCATCTGGAGGTAAAATATAGACATTTTTTGTGGTTTCATACATTCCATTCTTTTAATTAACAAAGAAAGGAGGTAGTAGCAAGCTATTTCTCAAAATGTAGTCAAAGAAAACTGCAGAGTCTAGCCCAAGCAGCTATCAGGAATCAATACTGACTTGAAGGCACAATGTGTGTGTGTGTGTGTGTGTGCTCACACACATGCACGCACACACACACAAACATTCATATACACTATATTGAATAGCATTGTGGATGATTTAAAAAAAATTTAGGAAGGAACTGTAAATTTAATAGTAGCATCACTTTAAAGGAACCATGTCTTTTTTCGGACCTCCACAAAAATGGAAAGATGCAGCTGCTTTAATAAGCTAGCTTACTAGAACTTATTTGATTACTGTTCTGAAGAAATTATGAAATGTTCTTTATAAGGACAATGAAGAACAGAGGAGCAATAGAGGTATGAGGGAGGGGAGGGAAGAAGAGGAGAGGAGAGAGAGAGTCGGGGGAGGGTATAATTCTCCCTTGCAGCCATCAACTTGTGAATTTTCTCCTCACAGCAACAGCAATCGAGCCGGGGCAAGGACAGCTAGGGACATCAAAATAAAGTCTCTACAGGACTATAATAATTATAACACCAAATGTATAGAATAAATCTCTTCCCAGAGACAATAATACAGTTATTGAAACAAACAAGGTGAATACTAGACAACAGCATGGGTTTGTTAAAAACATATCGTGTCAAACAAACCTTATTTCCTCCTTTGATAAATTGGCTAAATTTGTGCATCAGGAAAATATTGTGAATATAATAATACGTCGACTTAAGTAAAGCATGTGATAAAAATAGACCACTTCTTGGTAAAATAGAACACCACTAGATGGATTCACAGTTGGCTGACTAACCACACTCAATATATAGTCCTTAATTTACATGGAGGGAAGAATGCAGCAGGATATTTCAAAATTCAATATTGGGTCCAATAACCTTTAACATCTTCATAAATGATCTAAATGAGAAGATAGACCCATTTCCCCTAGGCATAAGTCCTATTCTGGATGATATGATGTTAGAGACTGAAAATTATCCTTAACAAGCATGATAAATGTTGTGTAGACATGGGACAATATTTTTTGAATCAAAGCCGTGGTTTTTTTGGTTTTTTGTTGGGTAGCTTTAATTGTAGCCAGCTCCTTTTCTGACCACATCACCCTTTTTTGCCCAGTAGGCTACAAAGTGATTGTTCATGCTGGCGTTCAGAAGTGGTTGCTTGCAAAGGATAACATGAAATTAAAACTGATTTGGTTCTATATCTGTATGCATTTTAGGCTATATTAACTGGAAACAAAGAAAAACTGCCTGCTTCAATAAAGCTTCCCATTTATGAGAAGAATAAAATCTTCAAGTACGTATTTCCAAATGTTTTTGCTTTCTAGATAAGCATCTAACTGCCATGGTTATGTTTAAACAATTAAAGCAGCTTTTCAAAGAATGTTAGATTCCATTTTGTCTAATTATTTAGTGATCTATGATGTAGATTCTAATTAATCCTTTTTCTTATGGAAAGGGGGATTCAACGAGATACAGAGAAGCCGAAATGAGGAATGTTACTCTTAAAATTTGTGTGGGAGCACACAAAGAAAAGATGACAGAATAGATAGAAAATATATTACTGTGAAAGTAATCAAAAGAAAAAGAGGCATTGATGTGTCCACTCCTCATTTTCGTCCAGCCTCCCACCTCCCCTTTTTAGGGAAGGTGTTTGAGAAGGCAGTTGCATTGCAACTTCAGAGGATCCTGGAGGGAAATAGATTATCTGGATCCTTTTCAGTTAAGTTTCAGCATTGATCACACTCATGGATGATCTCTGGCAAGAGCAGAATAGAAGTGGTGCATCCATACTGGCTCTCAGCAGCTTCCCTTTAGCCCTGAAAGTCCTCCCTTATTTTAATAGTGTTTCATCACCCTTCTCTCCTTATAATTTTTAGCTTTTATATATACTGTTTTATATTTTAAAAGTTTATTGTACATACGGTACTTCCCAGAATCCCTGTCTGAGGGAGATGAGCAGTTCAAAAATGTGAAAAATAAACAAGTTAACACAAGAGGTGATACTCTTACATGACTCTTCAGTGACTTGAATAGTCTTCCAAACAGTTTTCAAGCTCATTTTGAAGTGCTCATATTAATTTAAATTGCCCAAAATAAATTATTGAAAAAAAAAATTCCCATATGTCTGCCCAACTGCTAATATTACATGGTTTAGACAGCAACTCAGGGATTGACATATACCTGTGATGGCGAACCTATGGCATGCATGCTGGAAGTAGCATGCAGAGTCATCTTTTCCATCAGGTGAGCCGTCGCCCCAGCTCAGTTCCACTGTACATGCGCGTACGTCTCCCGCCAGCCAGCTGATTTTCATACATCTGCTGTGCGGGGGCGGGGCACATGCAAGAGACGTGTGCATGCATGGGAGCACAGGGGGAGTGGGAGTGCAGGGGGGGTCCCACATGCATGCGCAGGGGGCGGAGAGTGTAGGGGTTGCATGTGCATTGCATTATGGGTGCAGGCATGCGCGTGCATGCGCACACACCCTTTCGGCGCGCGATAACAAAAGTTAGCCATCGCTGACGTATACAAATTACTTTCCACAATAGAATAGAAATATTTCTCAGGAACGTTGGGCGTGTTACAACTCCTGAATTGCTGTTCACCTCTGTTTGTCTCCCCAATCTTTCTGTTAGAGTTTACACCGATCTCCAACAGATACGTCAGAACTTGAGTCACCCCCGTTTTGAGTTTACGGACTTGGAACAAGAAGCTGATATCCTCTACATCTTCTCCCACTTCAAAGATTACAGGTTACACAGCTATTTCCCTGCAAGTAACAATTATTTTTAACCTATTCGGTATCTGTATATTTGACTAAGGCGTCCCCTGTGCTAAATGCCTACCTGCTCTTTCAGAAAACTAAGTGAAGAAAAACCTCACGTGATGGTGAATCAGTTTCCGTGTGAAAATCTCCTGACTGTGAAGGACTGCCTGGCCTCCATTTCAAGAAGAGTTGGGGATTCAGAGGGGCCAAAATGGTTGCCTCATACTTTCAATCTTTGTACAGAACTGCCACAGTTCATCAGTTTCTTTCAGCAGTGTGAAAGCAGGTACAGGGCAGATACGTGTTTTCATCTTCCCTAACGATAGTGTTCATTCTTATTTTGTAGATGTCAGAGGGAGATAAGTAAAAGGAGTCTTTATGACTCCTCCAGGAGTATTCATTTTTCCTAGAGATGGGAGGCGGGATAATGCCTCACACTGTGTGATGGCTCTGAAGTTCTCCATTTTTATAACATGGACAGAAAATTAAATATAGATATATTTTACCTACTTGCCCACATACATACATACATGCACCTAATTGTTGCCTACAGAGAAAACAAGTCCATCACAAAACTTACTAGAACTCAGGTTTCTTATTGATTCAGGCTCTGTTACCTTGTGTTAGACCAGGGGTGTCAAACTGGCGGCCCACGGGCCAAATGTGTCACATGCAGTCCACGGCCAACCATGTTGTGTCACATGTAGTCTATGGCCAACCATGTTGTGTCACATGCAGTCTGCGGCCAACCATGTTGTGATTTTCCGGCAGCCTGTATAGGCGGCAGCGGAATCAGACAGAGGGAAGAACAAGGACAGTCCGGAAGTTTGGGGAGGACTCGGACGAGGGTCCTGCATCCGATACAAAGATGGGGTTAGGACCATCTGGGAGTGGTGTGCTGACTCTGGAGCCTCCAGAGTCTGGCAGCAGTGAGGCAGAGGAACAAGGGGAGCCTGTTCCCAGTGCGCGTGTGCACAGAACTGCCAGAAGGCAAGAGCAGCTAAGACAAAAGGGGCGACTCGGGAGTAAGGCTTGGAGGTGATTGCCCCTTCCCTAAGGTATAAAGGAGGGTCAAAGGTAGAGAAATCTTTGCAGGAAGCAAAGTCATTTGCTCTGTTCGTATTAATCCTTGAAGCTCAGTGTGGACTTTGTACTTCGGTTGTTTTTTTTACAGTTAATTTGGCACTTTAGTTGTTGGCAACAGTTCAAAGGAAAGAAAGGTGGGTGCTTATCTCAAGGGACTGTTTGGGACTCATTACGAGCTGGGAATGAACAGAATTTCCAGCGTTGAAATAAAACAAGAGTTGTTTGGACTAAGCATGTGCTTAATTACAGTCTCTGGAAGCCTTGATCAGAACATCACAGCTCTGCAAATGGGAAAAACGTTGTGTAAATGTCACATAACAGCATTGTGACACGAGTTTGACACCCGTGTGTTAGACAATAACCCTCTTCATATATCTCTAGTTGAACATGTGACTAGCATGAGGGGGCCTCTCCCTTTAGGTCAGATATGCTGATGTTATTATAAATTGATGGGAATTCATGGGCACAGCAGAATCATGAGTTGGCATCAACAGCTTGAAGCTTCCACATGAATAGGATTCCAGTTCACGTGAAAGCATTCAAATAACAAAGTGGTATATCTGTTACAGACTCTTTATCTTGTAAATATGATTACTAGCTCACTGGTGATTCGTGCATTTATTTAGATTTGTATATATGTGTTTATAAATATATATTTAGATTTATACTGTGCCTTTCATTCAGGGGCTCATTCCCATTTCCCATATGGTAGATTGGACCTAGAGAGTGACTAATTCAAAGTCACCTTGTGAGATCCCATGGCTGAGGTTTGATTTGATCCTGTCTTTCTAGTCCTGGTGCAACACTTAAATCGGGTCCCCAAACGTGGCAACTTTTAAGATTTTTGGACTTCAATTCCCAGAATTGCTGGCTGGAGAATTCTGGGAGTTGAAGTCCACAAGTCTTAGTTGCCATGTTTAGAGGCCTCTGACCTAAATCCATCTGCAATGCTGATTTTCTACATGTAACTGTATAGGAATAATTTGGGTTTCTTAAAGGATTGGAATTAAATAAAACAAACATTAAACTTGTGACACCGTGATACAAAGTTGATCTGAGGAAAAGATGCTTATCTTCAAACCCTAAACACAGTGCTCTTTCTTCTGTGGATTCTAATCTAGAGGAAAAGACAACCATTGGATCTGCAAACCATGGAATCTGGCCAGAAGTCTGGACACGCACATCACCAAGAACCTTAACAATATCATCAGGCAGAGGGAGAGCATCCCTAAGGTCAGAACGAAAGACAATTTGGGGAAAAAAATGGTTGCTATTTTATTGGAAAAATCTGAAGCAAATCAAGTTTTCTTTTTTTCCTTTACTCCTTTCTTTGGGGGCTGCTTAAACTTTCTGCAACATCACAGTGTGTGAAGCATTATGCTTTTTTTTTCATAGCACAAACCACCTCTTTCTGATTTCAGGACAATAAGGGGATTTTGGTCTGGCAGTTTTTCATTCCTTACACTCTTCTCTAAAGAATTTTCAGTGCCATTTTTCTTCCAAAACACGCCATGCCTTTTTCAGTAGAAATGACTGAAGCCCTCAACTTAACCGTTCGTTTAGTGAGCATTTGAAGTTACAATGGCACTGAAAAAAGTCACTTATCGGTTTTCATGCTTTGCAACAGTTGCAACATTTCCCTGGTCACACGATTAAAAATTTGGGCACTTGGCAACTGGCATGTATTTATGACGGTTGCAGCATCGTGGGGTCATGTGATCACAACTTGTAACCCCCCCAGCAACAAGCAAAGTCAATGGGGGAAGTCGAATTTGCTTAACAACTGTGGCAAAAAAAGATTGTAAAACAGGGCATATCTCACTTAACCACTGCCTTGCTTAGCAACATAAATGTTGGACTCAATTGTGATTATACGTTGAGGATTTCCTATACATTGTTTCAGTATACATTACACGACCACAATTGAGCCCAAAATTTATGTTGCTAAGCAAGACAGTTAAGTGAGTTTTGTCCCCCATTTTACAACCTTTCTTGTCAGAGTTGTTAAGTGAATCACTGTGGTTGTTAAGTTAGTAATATGGTTGTTAAGTGAACCTGGCTTCCCCATTGACTTGACTTGTCAGAAAAGCATAAAAGGTGATCATATGATCCTGGGACACTGCCACCATCCTAAATAAATACCAGTTGCCAAACATTCAAATTTTGATGACATGGCCAAGGGGATGCTACAAGGGACATACAGTAAGTGTGAAACTTTGAAAAGCCACTAAATTAATGGTTGTAAGTCAAGGACTACCTGTGTTATGGAGATGCCAGTGATGGGATTCAAAATTTTTTTTACTACCGGTTCTGTGGGTGTGGCTTGGTGGGCATGGCTTGGTGGGCATGGCAGGGGAAGGATACTGCAAAATCCCCATTCCCTCCCCACCCCACTAACCTGCTTTCGAGCTCCCTTCTCCTGCGCAGGGCAACAAAAGAAGACTCACCCAATCAGCTGGGACTCAGGAGGCAGAGAACAGATGGGGGCGGGGCCAGTCAGAGATGGTATTTGCCGGTTCTCTGAACTACTCAAAATTTCCGCTACGGTTCTCTAGAACTGGTCAGAACCTGTTGAATACCACCTCTGGTTGTAAGTCAAGGACTATCTGTGTTATGTAGATGCCAGTGGTGGGATTCAAATTTTTTTTTCTACTGGTTCTGTGGGTGTGGCTTGGTGGGCATGGCAGAGAAAGGTTACTGCAAAATCTCCTTTCCCACCCCACCCCACTAACCTGCTTTCCAGCTCTGTTCTCCTTTCTAGGGAAACAAAAGAAGACCCAGCTGGGTCTCAGGAGGCAGAGAATAGATGGGGGCGGGGCCAGTCAGAGGTGGTATTTGCTAGTTCTCCGAAGTACTGAAAATTTCTGCTACTGGTTCTCCAGAACTGGTCAGAACCTGCTGAATACCACCTCTGGTATCATTAGATATTGATTACTCAGCATAATATATTTTTTAATATGAAGGGTACACATACAGTAGTAATGACAAATATTCCACAAATGTATAGATACCATCCATTTTTCTCTTTATGTTCCCAAATTCTATTGGTTTTATTATTATTCTGGGAAGTTGGCACAGTTTAGCTATTTAGAGAGTTTCAAGTTTCTCAACTTTCAAAATGCCATGTTTTAAATTTCTTTAGAGCTATCTTGTTTTGAAGAGTTGGTTCAAAATGATAAGCTATCTTGCATGCCCAAGATTGGCTGTGTTCTAAGCAAAATTTATTTCTACCTTTTTAAAACAATTTCTGCTCTTTTAGGTAGTGTCTAAATATATTGAAAATCCGGTTTTGTTTCATCTTGAAAATGTGGGACTGGTTAAATTTGATGTTCGATATATCGTGCTGCTGAGATCAGTTAACCCACTCAAACTGTATGTCTACAATGTGTTTTGGCTCCGGTTCTCAAATAGGTAATCATCCTCTTCTACAGTGGTATTACGGGATTTCTGAATTTCATTAACTAACTTTGTGTCCCTGTCTGGTTTTTTTCCTCCTCTTAATTTAAGGCCATTTTCACTTGACGATTTAGACGATTATGAGAAGCATTTTACTGTTATGAATTACGCCCCTGAGATATCTTTAAAGCAAGTAAGTAAATGATAAAGGAAAACAAGACATTACCTTCAAACTGTGGTGACATTAGTATATCAGCATGCATATTAGGTTGAAGGTGGGGCT
The DNA here is from genome assembly GCA_023653725.1 of Bungarus multicinctus. Lineage (NCBI taxonomy): Eukaryota > Metazoa > Chordata > Lepidosauria > Squamata > Elapidae > Bungarus > Bungarus multicinctus. The sequence continues at coordinate 18,249,913 of CM042848.1, read as the reverse complement.
GTAGGACTGGATCAGCCAGGACTGCTTCTGGGCAGCTCTTTGGAAGATAAGCACATCTAAATTTAAAAGATTGTCCAGAAATATCCATAGTGCTGCCTTTGTTTCTTAGAAGATACAAATGTGTAAAATGCCTACCAAAACTTTTAAAAAATATTCCAGGAATTGTACTTTATATTGTTTCTCTTAACACAATAGTATGGATTGATGTTTGAGTGAATGAATATGCTAAATAATTTTTAATACACGTTCCAAAAAAAACTTGTTTGAGGCACAGTGCAGTTAGTCTGTAATGAGCCAGCCAAATGTTATGATGAAAAGAAGTCTGATTAACCAAGCTAAGTTTCTTTTGCTTAATCTTTGGATAATCCGACAAAATAAATAGCATTGGGTAAGCATTTCAAAATCAGCCAAGAGACTCAAATGCTTGAAATGCTAGCTGTTCTCTGTAGGTTTTTGAGGTTTTTATAGAACAACCAGTGGGGAAAGAAGAAATTCTACCTCAGAAAGTTAAAATAAAAGCAAGGGAGAAATATATATAATCAAATCATTTTTTATTTGCAGATCCATTATAATGAATTTATCCCACTCTTTGAGAAGCAGTACTCAGAATATTCTTGGAAAACTGTTGAAGTAAGTCGCTTCTGATTTCATTTTTTATCGCCTTGCTTCCATGTGCTGTTATAAATCACTTAAAATCTAATTTGAATTTTAAAAAAAAATAAAATGTTAAAAAGTAATAAAAAATAAACAAAAGTTAACTTTTAATTATTATTTCAACTTTAACCACAAGAGGGAGCAAAAGTCCAATTTTTAAAAAGGGACCCAAGTGATGGGGTATTGAAAAGATCCTTTAAAAAAAATAATTTAAATTTAAAGAAAGACAGATCCCAAGACTACAAAATTAGAAAAAAGGCTAAAAAATAAAGAAAAACTGCAAGGGAAAAAACATAGTCTTTTTTTTTTGAAATATCAAAAGTCAGCTGGAAGGTGTTTATGTGACCCTGTGATGCTGCAGCTGTTTTAAATAGATTCTGGTTGCCAAGCACCTGAATCATGACTGTGTGACTGCACGGAACCTGTGGTGCTCTCAAGCACAAGGACCAGTCAGAACTTCAGATAGTTGCTAAATGAACGGTCATAAGACAAGGGCTGCGGATACTACTTATTCAATGCCATCCTAAGGTTGAATAGTTGCTGAACGAATAGTCAAATAAACAAGGACTGCCTGTATTGCCCAAAATAGATCCACTCTTTTCGTTCGTACAGTTTGAAGTAATAATACACATTAAGTTTTGCTCCATATGTGCAGGATCTCATTGATTCAATGGCTTCCCAAGTGGAGATGTTTTTGCTACCCTACACAGTCTGCACAGTTTTAAAGGAAACTATCTTTTTAATCTAAAACAGTTTTATTAATAAATTGGGAGGGGGGAGAAGAAGAGGAGGTTAACGATGCACATACCAACCCCCCACCCCCACCCCCCCCAGGATGGGCTGTCTCTTGCTTCAAATGCCTTCTACTTCAGCATTAGCAGAAGGTTTGGGTTCCAGCTCTCCTAATCCCCACTTTGCATGCTGGTTGGAGCTCTCAAGAAATCCTTTAGGAGAAGTTCATATCAAGGATTTTGGTAGCTTGCCCTTTTGCGAAAGCAAACGCACAGATACCTTCAAGCCATGTTTTAACTGCTCTTGATTTTTGAAAATGGGAAAGTGCCCAGGTGCATCGACCTCTGCATTTTCTTGTTTGTCCTCAGGAAGACATCTTTAAGGCATTTGTGGAGTTGTTCCGAGCAGCTTGTGCCAAACCGGCACCCCTTGGCATCTGCGATTATCCGTCTTCACGAGCTGTCTATGCCATTGACCTGATGCTGAAATGGGAATCATCTGGGAACGGTGAGTCTTAGCGCCCGTTTCATTCCACCCACAGACAGTTTGGGGACTATTCTGAAACTCAACAAAGTCTCAAATAAAAATAAAGCTGGATCCCAACCATCTGGGAGGGAGTTTTATCCTCGTTATTAGTAAGTGGTATAGTATTATATAAGGTATAAGGAACACAGTGGCTCAAATGGCTAAGATGCTGAGCTTGTCGATCAGAAAGGTCAGCAGTTTGAATCCCTAGCGCTGCGTAACGGAGTGAGCTCCCGTTACTTGTCCCAGCTTCTGCCAACCCTAGCAGTTCGAAAGCAGGTAAAAAATGCAAGTAGAAAAATAGGGATCCCTTTGGTGGGAAGGTAACAGCGTTCTGTGCTCCTTCAGCATTTAGTCCTCCTGGCACATGACCACGGAGACGTCTTCGGACAGTACTGGCTCTTCGGCTTTGTAACAGAGATGAACACCACCCCCTAGAGCTGGAAATGACTAGCACATATGTGCAAGGGGAACAAAATCCTTTGTGATTATCTTTTTATGGGATTTGATAGCCTGTGTTTCTTTGCCCCCTCCGCCAAAAAGCTGCTTTTAAGTTTTCTTTTGGAATGGCATCATATTGCAAAAGGAATTGGGTAGTTATTGTTGAATCCCAGCCATGATTTTAAAAGAGGCAGTTTTTCATATACATTTTTGTTCATAAAGTGTGACATTTTTGGAATACAGTTTCTTTAAACTGAGCTAAAAGTTTAATGTAAAAGATTGCATGTGGAAATAATGTTTTGCATTGATCTTTGGAAGTACCTTTGCAGTGAGCAGTATGGAAAGGAACTTTCTCTTAGGCACCCCGGTTGACTCGCACTGTGGATGTAGAAGTGCTTCAAATTTGAGCCCTGGATAGTATTTTCAAGCTTAAGGCACTTCTAGCAGCTGTTTTCTAAGATGTCAGAGAAATTCTTACTTCTTATCTATATCAGCCTTCCTATACAGGTAGTTCTTGACTTATGACCACAACTGAGCCCAAAATTTATGATGTTAAGCAAGACATTTGTTAAGTGAGTTTTGCCCCATTTTGCGCTCTTTCTTGCCACAGTTGTTAAGTGAATCGCTCCAGTTGAAAAGTTATTAACCCAAATTGTTAAATGAATTGGGCTTCTCCATTTGCTTGTCAGAAAGGCGCAAAAGGGGATCATGTAACCTTGAGACACAGTAACGGTCGTCAATATGAACCAGTTGCCAAGCGTTTGAATTTTGATCACGTGACCATGCGGATGCTGCAAAGGCCAGAACTGCGGAAAAGGGTCATAAGTCACATTTTTCAATGCCGTTGTAACTTTGAATGTTCTCTAAACAAACAGTTGTAAGTCGAGGACTACCTGTAAGGTGACTCACAGAAGTAGCCATTGGGGGTGTTAAATATTAGGGCTATTGCAATTTAGAGAAAGGCATTTTCTGTTCCAGGAGAAGTGGAAATGGAGGGGAAAGGATTCCTTCTGCAGCGCTGAGACAAGAAGAGGGCCTGGAGAAAAATCGATTGGGGGCCTTCTTCCTCAGTGAATTGCAGAGATAGGCTTCATCTTCTGGCGACTGGGCCGTTTCCGATTAGGGCAGGGGTGTCAAACTCAATTTCATTGAGGGTCACATCAGGGTTGTGTTTGATCTCAGAAGGCGCGGTGGTTGTGGCCAGAGTGGGTGTGGCCAGCATGACATCACTTGTGTTGGGGGGAGGGGCTCCACCAGGAAAAACAGGCTCCCGAGCTCCATTTTCGGCTGCGATGGCCTCCTGCAATCCTCTGCCAACGAAAAGAGAGCTCAGAGGGGGCTGTGCATGGCCTTCTCCAGCTCCGTTTTCCCTGGATGAGGCACCGTGGGCCGGTCCTTTGCTGTTTCCAGGCCGCTCCTGCAAGCCAGGTCTAAGCACCCTGCGGGCTGGATCTGGCCTCCGAATCTTGAGTTTGACACCCCTGGATTAGGGCCAGTTTCTGCTTGCTTTTCTTTTCTTTCTTGTAATTCACCTGGTATTTTTGTACTTATCTGTCTTCTAGGGAAGCAACATATGCAACCCCAGATTCTAGAGGTGAATTTCAACCCTGATTGTGAAAGAGCATGCAAATATCATCCATCATTCTTCAACGATATTTTCTGTACTCTGTTTTTGGATGAGCCTAACAACTGCCATGTGACTTCTATTGTTTAGGTTCCACATAGCATAATTTGCTATTTAAGAAGGGTATATTTCAGTTCTATGAGCTGCTTCTGCAAATATTTTTCCTGTGTCTGTCAGAACAAAATGTCCTTGGTGTGTCATATAGAATATATGCATAATTTACATGCAATAAGTAGTTTGCTTTTGAACATAATTCGCATCAGTCTGATGAATTTGTCAATTCAACAAAGGATGCTTTTACATATATTGAAGATCACTGATGTTTAGTTGCAAATTGATTTCAATTTTGCTATAATTAGCATGTTTTTTGTTTTTCTGTGGAAGTGTATCTGTACAGCGTTTTTCAGCCTGCTTTACTTTCTTGATATACTGCATTTGATGTAGTTGGAAGCCGTTATTTTATCCAGCAGAATTATGTTCTTACCTACGTCCTTTTAAGATGCTTTGCTTTAAATAACAATATGAAACAAGCATTTCAAAAGCTTCCGCTGGCTCATGTGACCAGTGAGATTTTGATTTTTTTAAATAAACAATTATCAGCTAAGTGTGAATACTTCAACTTTGATGTCACATCCAACATTTGAATTTCAAGATGAAGATGCTGTGGGAAAAGCCAAAGGTGGTTCTTTGTATCACAGATGTTTCTTTGAGATGTTTCCATTAGGATGAAAGATTCAAACTATTGAATTACCAATGCCAATCTTTTTTTTTTAATATTAAATATACGCATGTCTACCCATCAGCTTTTAATTCATGCCAGTAAGAGCCAGTTCTTTACACTTGTTTCAGGACCATTCTGGGGAGTTAAAAAAAGACCTGTGAACATGCTTGGGCTGCTTTGCAATTGGTAAAGCACAGATTCTTTAAACTCTGAATTATTTTAGGATCTTTCCGTCCCACCCCTAAAGAACCTGAATGTAGGATTCTTTCTCCTGTCTAGGAAACACATTTCACCACTTGGAATAACTTTTTTAAGAAGATGGTTTAAATTCTGTTTAATTTATCATAATTGAGGTCTGGGTTTAATAACTGAACTCCTATAGGAGCTATGCCAACATCTTGGCTTCAAAACAGTTCGTGAGAGCTGACATATATTTGGCATCTTTACCAAAGAGAAGGTTGTTGTTTAACTTTCCTCAGTGTTCAAAACAACCTGGACTGGATGTATCACTTGAATAACACAGCATGAAGCCCAGATCCTTAAAATCAGAGGTCTCCAAACTTGGTAACTTTTTAAGACTTGTGGACTTCAACTCCACAAGTCTTAAGTCACTTCTGGGAGTTGATGTCCACGAATCTTAAAGTTGCCAAGTTTGGGGACCATTGCTTCAAATGGAACCTTCTGTATTTTGTGGTCTTAATAAACCAGATGAATTGTTTACCTCTCCTGAGAAAACTCATGACTTTGGTTTGCCCTCAGTTGCCCCATAAGGAGAATTCCTTGTAGAAATAGTTAGTGCTCTCACAATGACGTTTGCTTAGAGACTGTGGCATTCATTTAACAACCATTGTGTTACTAAACTTTAAACATCAGCTCACAGCTGTCCAGCTTCTGCCCCATACTTTCCCCCACAGTTGAGAGGCAATGAGGCAAACTCAAGAAAACATGCCGGATTCATGGTGGGTTAAAAGAAGTGTGCAATCCCACACAATTAAAAATGATCAACCAATAATTAAAAGTCAGAGGGAAAGAAGTTGGAGGTTTTCTGGACTACATCTCTTTGTTTTCCTTTCCTAAGAAAGAAGCCAAATGAGTATTTTTATCCTTGGAATACCCCCCTGAGAAGCTGCCTATGAAAAGAGGACAAGTTCCTCAGAGTTCAGCAGCCCTTCGGAAGACCTACATTCAGGAAGATATCTTCACTCTAATAACTGGCCACTGAAATTAGTGACAGTTCAGCCTGGATGGATAAAGTCACAGCTATTATAATTCCCAAGGAGATGACAGGCCTCTTGGAATCCTAACAAAGGTCACCCTGCTCTAACTTTTCTACATACCCCAACACCAGCCAAATCTCTTTAGGAACCTACTAACCAATCACTAAAGCTGCCTATTTCTCTATTTCTTCTGACACAGAAGGCATGGCTCTTTGGATATCGACTGCCTCTTTGTATAGAAGTTCCACTAAATGAGCTGACTGAAAAAAGAACCATTGATGCAGCTCTTGATCCACTTCCAGTCTGATGCCCTTTGTGGTGCAATGCTGGGTTGTTGTTGTTTTTATGCCGCGATTCTTTCTTCCAAGCTACGTAGGTGCAGAAACCTTTTTTCTGAGCCCCAAGCAGAGGTGGTATTCAACAGGTTCTGACCAGTTCTGGAGAACCAGTAACGGATTTTTTTTTTTTAATATAAGTTTTATTTGGGTTTTCACAAAAACATACAAATAAGATATCTTTTTTTTTGAGAATAGCATGATCCCGGGTTATCACTTCTCCATACAGACACAAACTCAATTTCATATTCATCTTTATGTTCTATTCCATATCATTACTATTTTAACATTTTCACCATAATTTTCCCCCTCCCTTAGTTTTCTCAACTTTATTTTTAATTATCTCTTATCCATATTCAATTATATATCTTTTTAAAGTTTCAATATTTTTCTAATCATTATACTTTTGTCTGTCCTGTATCAATTTCATATTAGCTTTTCTCATTAAACAACATTTCCCCTGTAGTTACTAATTGGAGTATGACACCTTTATACCTTTTAATTTTAACCATTCAACTCTTATTTAAGCTTTAATTTATGGCTTTAGAATTATAACATTCAATATAATACATAATTTCCAATCAAATTCTGCTTGGTACATTCTTAATATACACACTATGTTCTTTAAAATATGTGTGTGTGTGTGTGTTAGGTTTTTGAGCTGATAAATAAACAAGGGAGAGTAGTATAGATCTATTTCGAGCTACTTAGCTCTCGTCAGCTAGAAAAAGACAGCAGTATGCTTCCTATTATATTAATTACAATCTTAATTTCTTTAACATTTCTTTTCAATTGAATATCATACTTCCTTGGGAACTTCCCTGCCATGCCTACCAAGCCACGCCCACAAAACCAGTAGTAAAAAAATTTAAATCCCACAACTGCCCCCAAAACATTGTTAGATGGTGTCAAGTTTAAGGAGGAGGGCAGAAGGAGGGAGAGAGGGAGGGAGCCATTGAGGCCATATGGGGGTTTAATCTATGCCCGCAGGGTCAACTGAATCAGTGTGGAAAAAGTTGTGGAATCTTCTTGAGATTGCTGAAAGGGCTGCGTTGTAGACAGGAGATAGGTGCTGTTATGTTCTTCCCCCTCTCTTGAGGGAGGGCTGTTTGGTTCTAACATAGATGGATTTTTTGAAACATCCCCCACCCTTTCAAACCAATGCTTCTGTCTAGTGGCGGTATTCTACCGCTTCGGCCAAACTGGTAACTCCAAGGATCACCTGTGAATGAACCGGTTTGCTCCGACGATCAGCTGCTGGGCCCTCCCACCTGCCCTGGTTCCATACTGACTTTATTTCCCGCTTTTCCACCTCAGCTGCTTCGCGCAACACAGCAGATTGCCTCTCATCAGCTGTTTTACACACAGGGCTTGCAGCAGAAGGTAAGTTGCAGATGCTATGCGCATGCAAAGTACACGTTTGATGTGCACGCGCAAAGCACATGCTCACACTGAACCAGTAGGAAAAAGTTTTGAAACCCACCACTGGTCCTCTCTATCCAAAATGTGGACTTTGCTGTCTTCAAAGGAATGACCTTTGTCTCTCAAATGAAGATGGACTGCTGAATTGTGCCCTGATGGGTTTATATTCTCTTGTGTTGTGCCATGCATTTGTGAAGTGGTTGCCACAAACCACTAAATGGCAATAGGTTCACAATCACAATACCTACTTCCACAGGTAGCAACTTATACTGAAAGTGTGAGATTCCAAAGCTGCTGACTTACATCGTTAAATCCTTGGGATATCATGACAACGACAATCAGCTTTTGTGGGGCTTGGGGGAAGATAGACAAATTATGCTTGGAGGTTTCAAAAGTTTACTTTGCAACTCTCTTTAGAACTACGTGTACAAGAATATCGATTTATTAGAGCATCACTGGAAAACTACAGCTTGTCCACAACATTCACAGAGTTTATGATTATTGATATTTTAAAATATTCTCCATCTGCTCTAAGATAGTAATATTTGAAAATCAACGTCTCCTTTGGTTGCTCAGATGCCAATGAAGATCGCTGAGCTTATTGCCAAAGATGAGGCCTCATTGTATAGATACAACTTTTTTTCCTCTTACATCTTTCTATGTAAGAGTTGCAGTAGCACAGTGGTTAGAATGCAATATAGCAGGCTATTTCTGCTGACTGCCATCTGCCTGCAACACGGCAGTTCAAATCTCACCAGGTTCAAGGTTGACTCAGCCTTCCACTTTTCTGAGGTTGGGTAAAATGAGGACCCAGATTGTTGGGGGCGAGAGGCTGACTCTATAAAGAGCCTTTGTGGTGCAGGCTGTTAATCATCTAGCACTTAGTGCAAGCTGCCTGCAATTAGTGCCGGTTTGAATCCCACCAGGCTCAAGGTTGACTCAGCCTTCCATCCTCTCGGGGTAGGTAAATTGAGGACCCAAGATTGTTGGGGGCAATAAGCTGACTTTGTAAAAATGCCGCTTGGGGGGACAAAAAGCCCTAGAAATAAGCAGACATATACAATGGAATGAAGGCTATTGCCGAGCACTTAGCATGGTGCTCCATAGACTGTAAGCTGCCCTGAGTCTCCAGAGAAGGGCAGCATATAAATGTTGAAATAAAATAATAATAATAATAAACCACTTAGGGCTGTAAAAGCACTGTGTATATAAGTCTATGTGCTATTGCTATCCTGTTTTATTAAATAAACAGAAGGGGGGGAATGACAGTGATATATATAGTTCCGAGAATGCAAACTTAGACTAGGATGAGCGAAGAGAGAGATTTCCTTTAGCTCTATGTCCTGCTGGAACACTGGCTTGGAGTCACCCCTTTCAGACCCAAAGTTGCCCAAATTTCATTTTAAATTCCCGCAGCAAGTCATTTCACTTTGCTTAGAGCTCAGCTGATTTTTAAAGCAAGGCAGTGGATGGTAAAGCTTCAAGAATTAATTGGCTGTTCCAGGCTGTTGTAAGGAGTCCACAGGGAAAGCATCAAGAAGGTGATTGCATCCAAGCAATCAGAGTGCTGTCCTTTTGATGTGCTGACACATGGGGATGGGGCTGTCATCACCTAACTGTGACGATCTTGCTTTTCTGATGCCCCTGCTAAAATCTCCTTCCCCAGTGGTGGGATTCCAAAAATTTTACTACTGGTTCTGTGGACGTGGCTTTGCAGGCATGGCATGGCTTTGTGTGTGTGGCAAGAGAAGGATACTGCAAAATCCCCATTCCCTCCCGACCACGGGTGGGATTCAAATTTTTAACAACCGGTTCTGTGGGCGTGGCCTAGGTGGTGGGCATGGCTTGGTGGTCATGTGACTGGGTGGACATGACTTGGTGGGCATGTTATTGGCTGGACGTGGCCAACTCAATATCACTAACATCAAGGCATGCATCTCCTCGCCTGACTGTGAGTCGTAAGTGTGAACAATGGTCATAAGTAACTTTTTTCAGTGCCATTGTAACTTTGAATGGTCACTCCACACAAGCAAAGGAGGGGAAAAAAACTCCAGAGAAGTTCCTGAGACAGGAAGTCTAGTCCTGCCAAGAATGTAATCAGGGTTAACGGAGAGGCAGTTTCTGTAAGCAACACCAGAATGTTTCCTTCCTGCCTTCCTTACAGGATTAGGCCAGTAATTTCTTCTAACAACCGGTTCTCCGAACTGCTTAGAATGTTAACAACCGGTTCTAGCGAATAGGTGCGAACTGGTAGAATCCCACCCCTGTTCCCGACCCCACAAACCTGCTTTCCAGTTCCGTTCTCCTGTGCAGGGCAACAAAAGAAGATCCAGGTGGTATTAAGCAGGTTCTGACCAATTCTGGAGAACCAGCAGCAGAAATTTTGAGTAGTTCGGAGAACTGGCAAATGCCACCTTTGACTGGCCCTCCCCCATCTATTCTCTGCCTCCCAAGTCCCAGCTGATCGGCTGGGTCTTCTTTTGTTGCATTGCACAGGAGAATGGAGCAGGTTAGTGGGGTGGGGAGGGAATGGAGATTTTTCTCCCAGGAATGGGGAGAATATTGGGATTTTACAGTATCCTTCCCCTGCCATGCCCAACAAACCATGTCCACCAAGCCATGCCATGCCCACCAAGCCACACCCACAGAACTGGTAGTAAAAAAAATAGAATCTCACCACTGTGGACTTAATAATAGTTTAATTACAGGCAAAGGCAGAGACTCCATTTCCCCCTTTTTTATTTCCCAAATCTGTATTAACATGATCTACTAAGACAACAGTGGAATAGTGGAATTATAATGATGGTGGAACTTTAATTGTACTCATTGAAAAAAACCTATCTCTAGTTTTTCTTATCAGGATTATCCCTCCAGATGCGGTAATTGAGCAGAGAGGCAAACATTAACCAAGCTATGTATGGATACATCAAACATGCTGCAGCTTTGTTCACACGATTCCAAGCCACCGTTGTAGCTGTTGCTGCTCCTGTAATGAGTAATAGAACAAACAGCCCCTGAAATAGAAAAACAAAGATGTATTTACTCTTGATCTTGGTACTTTATGTAAATAGAAACGCTCTGAATATGGAGGTTCCTTTAAGTACCTGACTAATGGCATTCCACTAGGGTTATCCCCATCATCAGACTTCTCCTTATGAGGGGATCCCTGGTGTTCTCTGAGCTTGGTTGTTTTCTTGTGGACGTTTCATTACCCATTATTATTATTCATTATCAGGACTGGCACTGATGATGTTATCTAGTTTGGGTAATGAAAAATCTGCAACCAAACTCAGCACTGAGGACCCCTTGTTTCAACCCTGCACTACAAATATTTTCCTTTACTAGTTCCCCTTATGATCCTAAATCCTAAAAGCAATACTATAGTTAGCAACTGTTATGATATGTACAGAATAACCCTTGAGTAACAAGGATATGCACATGGAAACGTTTATGAGAGTAGTTATGAATAATTATGCAGCCACACACAGATATACTAAATTGAGTTAAAATTTACTTTAAGAAATAGCACAGTCCAATAAACGGTCCAGGTCATATACGTTTAACAGTTCAAAGAATATCCAATTACAAAGTCTTCTTACCGGTTGCCTTTGTCATTTACAGTAAACAAAAATATCACAGTATAAGCACAGCATAAATACAACAAAGAACCTTAGATAGCAGCAGAATGTCAGAGAGACAGAATGTCAGAGATACAGAATGTCAGAGAGAGCAAGCCATGAACTCTAGCTCCCTCTTATGGTAATTCACAATATAATCAACCAATCAGAATATAGTATAAATCAATACAGTGATTTTGTCTTAAAGCTACAAACATACATTGTTGGTTTATATATTGCCAACCCAACTAATTGGTGGACAGATTCCTAACAGCAACCTTCCAAGGTTGTCCCCTGGATTAATTTATCAAAGTAGCCCATTACCATTTATTGCACACTTTTTGAGCAAATACCCTAGTTCCAAGTGTTCTATTTTTTCCCCCTAAGAAAACTAGTACAAGACAATTTTTAAAAATCCTCTCTGCCTATTGCATTTACTTGGTTGACTGTAACATTTGGGAAGTCTGAAGACTGTTTAGGGATTACTATGGTAGACAAGACAATGTATTTTAAAAGTTGGATTTTCCATAACCATTCCTTAGTATAAAGTACATACCGTGTTTTCGTGAAAATAAGACTGTCTTATCATTTTTTTGCCACCAAAAAAGGCACCAGGTCTTATTCTCGGGGGGTGTCATTCACTGAATAACCTCATTTGCGTGCATCACCCGCCGGCCTCCGTTTTGCTATCAGAGTTCTTCAGGAATTTCTTCTGCGGCTGGCAAGGCTTTCCTGAAGGCCTCTGCAGCCAATAACGGAGCGCCGGATCGATCCAGAGCTCTCTTATCAGCTACAGAGGCCTTCAGGAAAGCCTTGCCAGCCTTGTTAGCTGCAGAAGAAATGGGCCAGCAAGGCAGGTATCGAGGTGTGCAATGCCTGGCTACAACTGTCCAAGAGTAAGTAATAGGGCAGCTCCAGCCTCCCCATCCCCACCCTAGCTTAATTTTTACTCTGGAGTGGGTGGGACCTTAATTAGGGCTTATTTGGGGGATAGGGCTTATATTGGGCACACATAAAAAAATCAAGCTAGGATTTACTTTCAGGATAGGTCATATTTTGGGGGAAATGGTACTTGGCATTATTAGTAGCATTTGAAAAAAAAAAAGAGTGATGGGCCAGAAGGTTTAGTTATTTAAAAAAGAAAACTCAGTTTTCCCAAGCTCTGCAATAAATAGCAGTTATTGCGGCAGATAAAATTGTTATATGTTGCATTGTCCTAAAAACCCGCACACATAACTCACGGCTCTTGAGCCAAACAACATGTACAGTGTGCATATATTTACATAACTTACCATTCTTATTCTTTGTTGTCCAAAGAAGACAGGAGTCCATGACCAGTTTAAGGCCAGTTGCCCCACATACAGTCCCAGGGGAACAAAGGACTTTTCATTGAAACCTCCCAAGTCCCTCCATACCAGGTAAGATCCATATCTATAAGGATGGAAGATACGGTCAGAAAATAAACCAGATATGGGGATTTTTAAGACCAATAACAAACTTGTAGTTTAACTCTGTATATTTACAATAGTGAAATCATTTGGAATAAATGTCAAAGAGATATTTTCATTTGTTTTTGTCTACAACTCATTAGAAAAATACTGGTATAGTATTTTTTCTCCACAATCATAATTTCCAAACTAAATTCTGTTCCTACATATACAGTAGTCTTGCAATTTGTGTAATAACCAAGTTAATCATGGACATGGTGTTTTCCTAGGGCTCCTTATGGAGTCTAAGTACTGGGATTTCTTTGATTTTCCACTAATTAAGCCCGACCATGATTATTTTTTCAACATCAGCCAAGATCAAAGGCACCCTCAAATGAAACTCAACTGATCCTTGCAGAAACCTGTCCAGGCAACCATATGAAACTCATTTCCCACAACTTCCCAGCCTAGCTTAGTAGTTTTCCATTCAATATTAAATAAGACTAGCCCTTCTTTAGATTTCAGAGATCAGTCCAAGTCAGCTAGATGCTGTCAGATGAGCCAGGATTTAACTTGGGTAGGGTGAGAAGTGCATTATCTAAGATTTCAGCTAAATATAGAAACTGAAAAAATAGAGTATTTGTTCTGACCCAAACCTTGTTCCAAGTAAACAAACACCAAACAGAGATAAAAGCAAAACCATTTAATGCTTCTCTGCGAATTACGTTAATTCACGCTTAAAAGGCTATTAAAACTAATTGTTTCTGATAAGAAAGAGCCTTGCCAGGGTTTTGCAAGGCTGCCAAAAGCACTAGATTAAGTTGCCAAGAAATATCCCAAACAAAAAGTTTTCAAACACGAACCAAGAGAGTCCGAACTTTCACAAGGATTGTGAAACATTAGTAACAAGCTTTAAAATTTGAAAATTAAAATCAGACTAAAGAGGCAACAGGAAGCAATAATGACGCAATGAACTTAAGGGGGACTGAAACTAAAATGCTTGGCCCTGAGAAGAAGTTCAAAGTGAGTCTTTCTTGGGATGAGGCATCCTGTGACCCAAACAACCTGTCATTTGGTTCTCCTGAGCATCTGGGCAAGAAAACATGGGAAGAAAAGTTACTGACAATGATCTGACTCCAAACTATTCAGGACGCCACAATCCCCCAATGTGAGAATGTACAGGTGAAACTCGAAAAATTAGAATATTGTGCAAACGTTCATTTATTTCAGTAATGCAACTTAAAAGGTGAACCTAATATAGGAGATAGACTCATTACATGCAAAGCAAGTTAATTCAAGCTGTGATTTGTCATAATTGTGATGATTATGGCTTACAGCTCGTGAAAACCCCAAATCCACAATCTCAGAAAATTAGAATATTACATGCAATCAATAAAGCAAGGATTGTACATAGAACAATATTGGACCTCTGAAAAGTATAAGCATGCATATGTACTCAGTACTTGGTTTGGGCCCCTTTTGCAGCGATTACTGCCTCAATGCGGTGTGGCATGGAAGCTATCAGCCTGTGGCACTGCTGAGGTGTTATGGAAGACCAGGATGCTTCAATAGCGGCCTTTAGCTCTTCTGCATTGTTCAGTCTCATGTCTCTCATCTTTCTCTTGGCAATGCCCCATAGATTCTCTATAGGATTCAGGTCAGGCGAGTTTGCTGGCCACTCAAGCACAGTAATCCCACGGTCATTGAACCAGGTTTTGGTGCTTTTGGCAGTGTGGGCAGGTGCCAAGTCCTGCTGGAAAATGAAGTCAGCATTCCCATAAAGCTCATCTGCGGAAGGAAGCATGGAGTGCTCCAAAATTTCCTGGTAGATGGCTGTGTTGACCCTGGACTTAATGAAGCACAGTGGACCAACACCAGCAGATGACATGGCTCCCCAAATCAACACAGACTGTGGAAACTTTGCAGTGGACTTCAAGCATCTTGCAGTGTGTGCGTCTCCATTCTTTCTCCAGACTCTGGGTCCTTGGTTTCCAAATGAGATGCAAAAGTTGTTCTCATCAGAAAAGAGGACTTTGGACCACTGAGCAACAGATCAGTTCTATTTTTCTTTAGCCCAGGTAAGACGCTTCTGATGTTGTTTGTTATTCAGGAGCGGCTTGACAAGAGGAATACGACATTTGAAGCCTATGTCCAGGATCCGTCTGTGTGGTGGCTCTTGATGCATTGACTCCAGCTTCAGTCCACAACACTTTTGAATGGCCTTTTCCTGACAATCCTCTCCAGGCTGCGGTCATCCCTGCTGCTTATGCACCTTTTTCTTCTACACTTTTCCCTTTCACATCACTTTCTATTAATGTGCTTTAATACAGCACTTTGGGAACATCCAACTTCTTTTGCAATTACCTTTTGAGGCTTTCCTTCCTTATGGAGGGTGTCAGTGATGATTTTCTGCACAACTGTCAGGTCAGCAGTCTTTCCTGTGATTGTGGTTCCTACTGAACCTGACTGAGAGACCATTTAAAGGCTCAGGAACCCTTTGCAGGTGTTATGGCTTAATTAGCTGATTAGAGTGGGACACTTTGAGCCTAGAATATTGAACCTTTTCACAATATTTTAATTTTCTGAGATTGTGGACTTGGAGTTTTCATGGGCTGTAAGCCATAATCATCTCAATTATGACACATCACAGCTTGAACTATCTTGCTTTGCATGTAATGAGTCTATCTCCTATATTAGGTTCACCTTTTAAATTGCATTACTGAAATAAATGAACTTTTGCACGATATTCTAATTTTTCGAGTTTCACCTGTACATTCTCACATTGGGGGATTGTGGCGTCCTGAATAGTTTGGAGTCAGATCATTGTCAGTAACTGACAATGTTTCACCTGTAGTATCATCACTTTTAATTACTTGTTTTCTCCTTGATGGTAAGTTTCCTACGCTGATCTACACATTTGTTTAATTGAGTAATTAAATGAATAGCAGCAGCTTCAACTGACCTCAATGTCAGTTAAAAACTGGCTACTTTTACTTCCTGGGCTGATAGTTAGTTAACCACATGGACAGAATTTTTAGAAATTCACCGTAACAGACAAATTGCCCAAATTTATTTAATGAAATAAAGGAAATGCTTACCCCATTGATGTATATAAAGTTCCCCACACAGGTCCAAACAGCCAATTTGGTGGACGCCAGGGTGGCAGTTTCAAGGATCTATACCACATCATTTCCCTCTTGACTATTGGAGCTGTCAAAAAGCCACCTACATTAGGCAAGACTGTGAAGCCAATAGCTGGGATCCAGGGTGAAACCACTTCCATTATGGCTCCTGAAATGAAAGCACATATATTAGTGTCCATAACATTTCATTGGTCCATTAATCTAATCACTTTGTCAAAGAATTCAATAAGGTTTGTCTGGCATGATCTGTTTTTGACAAATCCATGTTGGCCATTTCTCAAGAGTTTTCCAAGCTTCGTCAGTTGTTTTCCCCTTAAAGATTTCCATTCATGGAGTCCTTCCCAAGTTCTCTATAAGTTTGTTGAAATCAGCTCTTTTAAAATCTAAGACGCTCATTTGATTTTATTCTATTACTTGGGCCTTCCTGCATTATGTTCAATTGCAATATGGCACCATCACTTTTCCCCAAAGTTCTTCAACCTAACTCTCTTATGCATGAAATTAAGTCCAATATAGCTGACCTTCTAATTCCATCCTCTGCTTTGGGTGACAAAATTGTCTGTTAGGTTTGTCAGGAACCTAGCTGATTTTTGCTAACTGATTAGCATAAAGTTTATATATTTCCTTTGGTTGGGTGGGTGGTTTGCAGTATTCATCTATAGCAATGCCATTCCTTTTCCTTTTATATTAACCTGAATGTATTTCATAAGGTTTGCACCATTATAACCTTTTTCCCTCTGTTTCTATAGAGGTGTAGTTATCTCTTATAAATAATGCAACTCCACCTCCTCTTGTTAGGTGTGTTTCTTCTGAACATTTTAAATCCTTCCAGGTGTACTGTACATTCCAGGCATGGAATGTACAGGCATGTTTTATCCTACCAAATTTCTGTAATAGCAAGCATCGGCCTTTGTGTACTTGCATTCAAGTTCGCTCTGTTTCTTCCTCATACTCTGAGCGTTGTATAGGCAACTGAGTCCCTTTTGACTGACCCTGTATTTGCTTTCTACAACTATTTTGTATCTGACTTCCCCTTCTTTCTTAGCACTTAGCTGATTGTCATGAGGTTAGTGTTTGGGATTAGGTCCAAAACATTGATCTCCCTTCCCTTCCATTTGTAGTTTGAAGCTGAGCCAGTTGATTTAAAAAAAAACAAAAAAAAAATTCTTCCCAGTTCTTGTGAGGTGTAGCCCATCCCTTGCCAAAAGACCCTCAGGCAGGTATTGTAGACTGTAGGAATCCAAAATTATCTTGGTGGCACCATCTCCTAAGCCAGTGGTTTACTTCAAAAACTGTGTTCCCCCATTAATTGCCTACTTTTTGTTGGGAGTACAAATGAAAACACCACCTGTGCTCCCATCTCTATGGCATTCATACCTAGTTGTTCATAGTCTCGTGATATCAGTTTGCATTTGGTACATATATAATTAGCGTCTTCTACGGGTATGAATGCGTACATGGCACATATTTTGCAAACCAGAAGTGACAAGACAGTTTTTCCATGATTATGTGTTTTTCCATGACTGTGCTATTCTTCTTCTAGTCAATGTTCCCAATAGTTCCAAGGCAGGGGCACTTCTCTCTTTTAAAATTTGGTTTAAGGTGGGGTTTTATTAATTATTAGCTATATGAAATGAAAAATGTTTAATGGCCTACTTGCCAACATTGAATGAGATGCAGAGGTATCATTCTCAATTAGGGTTGAGCCAAAGAAGAATCAAGATGCAATGTAGCTTCATCCTTTTTTTGAGCATGGATTTGAGTAGATGGTTATTTAGCACCACCATAAATCCTTTACATTATGGTCTTATTAGGAAGCTGATAAGATAATTTATTTTACCATTTTTTTAAAAAATAGATTGAAATAGTTAAAGAATAAGACAAGTTCTTGAATACCTGCAGATTTTGATCTGTTTTAATGAAAAGGAATTCCAGTACAGGAGTCCACCAATTATTTTTGGCTTTCATTAGCTTGGATCACACCTCCAATTTCTGCCTTTCATGTTCAATAATTCAATATTTCAGGGAATAAAATATGGAGTTTTCCTTTATAATGAATAGAATGGGCAGAAACAATCAAATTAGTTTTTCCCAATTCAATTACAGGAAGTGTTCTTCATTTGAATCTGTAACAGATTCTCCCCGCTAGAGTCTAATAAATTCTAATTTATAATTCGAATAAAGATAGGTGAATTGTTATTCTTGCTTGATAACACCCTTCTTTTTCTGACCCTAGGTTTGTGGAAATGTATAAGCAATCAAGCTCCCATCACTTCATCATTGTATCATAAAAAAATTGTGAGATTTGTCATGGGTTATCAATCCCTAACTACAAGCACTGCGATTTGAAACTTTTCCCTCCAGCCAGATTTCAAATTTCAATTTGATTCATTGTCATCTGCCATTCAGTCATGTCCAACCCTATGGATCAGTACTCTCCAGTCCCCCTGTCTTGTACCCTTCCTTCACATCCACCATGGTCATTCTGGTGTCATCCTTTATCCTCAATATGGGCAGCCCCATAGAAACATCTTTATTTCTGGCCAAACTCACTGAATTTATTATTTTTCTAAAAGAGCTATTATATGGAAAGGGGATACCAAAATGACTAGAATAAGAAAAAGCAGCTGAATCGGCACATGTTCAAAGAAAGGTGTTTATGCTCAGAAAACAGGTGCTTACCTATTATTTTTAAATATATATATATATTATATATATACATATATATATATGTATATATATATATATATATATATATATATATATATATATATATATATATATATATATATATATATATATATATATACATATATATATATATATATACATACATACATACATACATAAATACATATATATATATATATACTAAAGTTTAAATTTAATGGGTGCGCTCGCATGCCCACACACCTGCCTCTCCCACAAAACCATCCCCTCCTTTTCTCTCTTGTAGTTTAAAGGATTTCATCCTGCATTTTATTTTTCAAAATGTAATATTGTAATTCCTGTCTATTAATTTGTGGCTCTCAGTAGCAACCCACTAAAGTAAAATTACTACTACCCTTACTTCCCATTATAATGTTACCATCTTTCTCTGAGTAATTTACAGTAAGCATTAACTTTCTGGTGATTTTAGGCATTACAAACACCGGTGCAAAGTAAGAATCTGGATGAGACAACTTGATGTAGATTAACTGCTTGTCAAAATGTCTCCAGAGTACATTGCAGCACAATGTTCTTCACAACTCATTTAAGCCCGTATTAAATGTAGTCCTAGAATTTTTCTACATACCCCGGTACAAATTGATCAGCCATGGCAATTATCTAATTTTTAAAAATTTTCCTGGTAGTGTGACAACCTCATGAAAACCCACTGTTTCCTCTGGATAACCTAGAGACTACTGACTTTCTGGTGGAATAGGGTCTATGGAAATTTTTAAAGAATCCTCAAAGACTTGACTTTTTGAACGATTAAAACCTTAATATTACTTTAAATCAACCATACACAAACATACTATGTTAGCCCATCCGGAAAAAGCAAGAGATTTAGAATCTAGCATGAATAGCTTTTTAAGAGTGAGAGAGAGAGAAAATAATTTAGCTCTTTGCTTCTGTCCATGTAGGCAAGGATTAATAAGTACATTAATAAAAGGTTTATAATGTTTGCTAGTCTGCCAATCTCCAGCTGGAGATCAGTTAGAATACTGTATGTATCAAGTCTCCTATGTTGCTTTCCTTGTAATTACATAGTATAGTCCATGCACTGAAGGAAATTATATGCCATTATATTTCTCCCCAGTGGTCTCTCATCCAGATACTAATGAACAACATAGAGTATTCAGTTTTTTTAAAAAAGACTATATTGAGTCAAGCTGTCAGTGATTTTGTGGACACGCTCCTGTAGTTTTCTTGGCAACCATGAAGAAAAGATTTGCCAGTGCCTTCCTTCTGAAGATTTTTCAACTTCTCGAGAGGTGATCTCCCATCCCAGCCCGAGGCAGGTTTCACCTTGCTTAGTGTATTTGAGAACAACTAAAGGCTGAGGTTATGGTCTCTTCAATGCCCAGGCAAAAGTACGGGCTTTTGAGAAACACTGCAAATTCAGAAATCTCTGCACACTTCTTTTATTTTTCAAATCAAAAGACTGAAAGAAGCTCTCTTTAGGAGGGTTACATACAGGGGTGGGATTCAATTTTTTTAACAACCAGCTCTGTGGGCGTGGCTTAGTTGGTAGGCATGGCTTGGTGGTCATGTGACTGGGTGGACGTGGCTTGGTAGTCATGTGTTTGGCTGGGAGTGGTCAGCTCAATATCACTCACATCGAAGCATGCATCTCCTCGCCTGGCCTCTCATGACTGTGGGGATGCTGCAACAGTAATTGTGAAAAATGGTCATAAGTCACTTTTTTCAGTGCCATTGTAACTTTGAATGGTCCCTCTACACAAGCAAAGTATCAGCAAAGGAAAGGGAAAAAAACTCCAGAGAGGTTCCTGAGACAGGAAGTCTAGTCCTGCCAAGAATGTAATAAGGGTTAATGGAGAGGCAGTTTCTGTAAGCAACACCAGAATGTTTCCTTCCTGCCTTCCATACAGGATTAGGCCGGTAATTTCTTCTAACAACCGGTTCCCTGTACTGCTTAGAATGTTAACAACCAGTTCTAGCGAATAGGTGCGAACCTGTAGAATCCCACCCCTGGTTACATAAGGCCCTAGTGGAAAGTGAAAGTATTCAGCCTGCCATTTCTGCCACCTATTGTAGTCGCTTATCTTCTAATAAAACTGGTTGTAGAAGCCTCTATGAGACACAGAGTTATGACATATGTAAGTCTATTGCTATTTGGCTGTCAAGAGCTTGACTGGGGTGCTAAGCACAACTATCTTTGGTGGGTTTCAGTACCTGGAAGCCTCCATAAAAGAAGTTAGGTGCATCTTCCCAAAGCCTCTGCTGATAGAAAGGTCTTTTTTCTTCATTCTCATTGCTTTTGTGTTACCAACCAAAACAGCTAATCAAGAGTATTTCTCAGCTAATCGCCTTCTGGATACATAATACAGATACGAGTACCTTTTCTAGACCCTGCTAGAGTACTTTACAAGTAGTTTTTGCAGGCGACTTTAAGCACTTCTTAAAATACACAGCAAATGCGGATACACAGCCCATAGGAAACAATTGAGTGAGCAACTGAAGGACATTGAGAATGAGTGAGAACAATCAACCAGGGAGACAGCTTTTGCCTTTAGAAGTTGTGGGAGCTTCATCCCTGGAAGCTTTCAAGAAGAGACTGGACTGCCATCTGTCGGAAATGGTGTAGGGTCTCCTGCTTGGCCAGGGGGTTGGACTAGATGACCTACAAGGTCCCTTCCAACTCTGTTAATCTAATCTATTTAAGATTCCAAGATGCTTGGGGAGATCTGCGGCAGACTGAAAGGGGACTTCTCCCCACTTCTTTCAGTTGCCCAAACCTTTGAAGTCATTTTTTGATTGAGAGATTTAAAAAAAAAAACATGTAGGCAACTTAAGTTCACAGCTTTCACTGCAAGAGTCAGAGATTGGCCCATTAGGAGGAAAATAGCTTACCTGGCATCGTTGCCACGCTCCTCCAAGTCACGGCTGGAGGGATGCTTCTCCTATACGCAGTTCAGAAAAATCAGGGTGCGGCTTGGAATGCCCCACATATATGCAGGGGCTGGTCGCTAGAAGCTACACCCTTGGATTGGGCGGTGCTGCCATTATTACATTCTTTTTAATCAAACCTAATGAAGTCCAATACGTTTTAAATATTACTATGTAAATCATAAGTCACTAAATATTTGCTGTAATTTATAAGTCGTAATTAAGATCAACTGGCGTTCTAACTAAAGTTAAAACATTCTCTCCCATTGTCTAGGCAATACTGTATAGGAACCTCTAATTCTTTATTCCACTTATCTCTTAACACTTGCATATCAAATTGCTTTGTATCTATAGAAACCTGCATGTTTTTTCTTTTTAGCTTAAAAATAAAACAACTCAGAAGGCCATGTGAATGGCTTTAGATCTTCTGCATTGCTACCAGGAAAAATATATGGACATGTTTTCAAGGTTGATTCGAACTGGATGGAAGTCTTTTGCAAAGCTGTGCCCATGAAATCCGGCTAGAGTTTGATAGATTGTCAGGAACTCCCAGCTGTAGGCTAGATTAGGAAATTGAACCATATCCTTACAAACAACTGTCATGAAAACAACATAGTTCAGAAGTGGTATTTCAGCAGGTTCTGACCAGTTCTGGAGAACCGGTAGCGGAAATTTTGAGTAGTTCAGAGAACCATTAGCAGAAATTTTGAGTAGTTTGGAGAACAGGCAAATCCCACCTCTAACTGGAGATTTTACAGTATCCTTCCCCTGCCACGCCCACCAAGCCATGCCCACAGAACCGGTAGTAAAAGAATTGGAATCCCACCACTGACATGGTTGCATACATAAAGAATCAGGTTTCACTTGATAAGACTTTTTAAATCAAATTCCATGAACTTGCATTCAATCGTGGTGACTAAATGGATGAATGGTTACGATCTTGGCTTGTTTTTCGCCAGTCTGCAGCTCTTCCAAGAGCATTCCAGTGAGTTCTCTGGTTCAACAAATCCACACACTTCCACTTTCCTCAACTTGCCAAATGTAGGCATTTTTCTAATCTATCAACTGCTTGCGTGTGTGTCCAAAGAATAAGTTTCTACTTGCTTCAAGAGAGCAGCCAATCTTTCTTCGGTTGCACCTCCAAAGGTTGCATCTTTCATGTCATGAACGTCAACTGAATGGCTTACATCTACCTTACAGGTTATGGGGGGGGGGGGAGAGGAAGCAGGAATTTTGTACAGGTAGTCCTCGACTTAATACAGTTTATTTAGCGACTGTTCATAGATACGTCACTGAAGTGTGACATGACCATTTTTCAGTTACAACCTTTGTAGCATCCTCATGATCACGTGATCAAAATTCAGATGCTTGGCAACTGGTTCACACTTATGACCATCGCCGTGTCCCAATATCACGTGATACCCCATTTTGCAACAAGTGAACAAATCAGCTGCAGAGATTCACTTAACAACTGTGGCCAGAAAGGCTGTAAAATGGAGCAACACTCACCTAACAAATGTCTCGCTTAACAGAACTTTTGGGCTTGCTTGTGGTAGTGAGGCAAGGACTTCCTGTATGTTCACCACTTTGAGTTGAAATATGATAACATGAAAATAGTAGCAATAATATAACTCGAAGTCTTCCCCCAATGCTGTGACCATTGCTTTGCTCCTCTCTGCCTCAGTTTACTTAAATAGCTGGTCATACACAATGCCGTCTTTTGTGTTATCAAGGCCAATGGAAGAAGTTTGAAGCACAAGGGGAGACGGGAGAAGGTACGGAGAATTATTCTTCCTGAAAGGCAGAATGATCCCATCGCTCAACCTCCAGCCAAGTCAACTTTGCTTAGTCTTGAGTTGGCTTTGCCACACGCCAGGGTCCGAGAGAAAGAACTCCAGGGGCAAAAGGGTGAAAAGCCAAACAAGGATTAATCAATCAATCAATCAATCATATATCAGAGTAGATCAGAGTGGAAGGGACGCCCCATCCCAGGGAATAATCAATCGAGTCCTTCAGCGCTTCAGAGCAGCCTATTCCTCCCACATCCTCCTGGGGAGTCTATGACAACTCGCCACAGTCAATTTGCAATGACCAATTCGTGACATGCCAACTCGCTACAACAGGGGTCTCCAACCTTGGCAACTTTACGACTTGTGGACTTCAACTCCCAGAATTCCTCAGCCAGCACGCTGGCTGAGGAATTCTGGGAGTTGAAGTCCACAAGTCGTAAAGTTGCCAAGGTTGGAGACCCCTGTGCCACAGGAGGACACCTCGCCATGTTGCTGCTGGAGAAGAGTGTAAAGTCATATCAAAGAAATAATCCAATGGAATCATGGAAGAATAGAACAGAACAAAACAGAACAGAACAGAATAGTTTATTGGCCAAGTGTGATTGGACACACAAGGAATTTGTCTTGGTGTAAATACCAAGGATGCCAAAGGAGAGACTGAATAAATTGTGTGACAACAATCATTATTTTTTACTTTAAATAATTAAATAAATAAATTATAATTAATGTATTTAATTAAATTAAATAATAAAAGTTGAATTGTCCCGCAGTGAGTTGTTCTGTGGCAAATTGGCTGTGGAGATCTGTCCCAACCTGTCCTCCTGGTGTTTCCCCCCCCCCTCCCCGCACCAGCACCAAGGCCTTCCTAAAGGCTTAGCCAGGAAAGGGCCAACATTGCGCTTGCGCCCAGAGTGACGTCACGGTTTTTTGTAGCCTTGGAACCTCCGTTGCAGTCAAAGCGGGAAGCTTTTTCATTGTCTTTTTGTGGGCGTTTTTTTTTTTTAACGAGGCCTAGTCTGGGAAAGCAAGGGTAGCCGTAGCAACCGCTGGGCCTGTCGCGATGCGCTTGCGCGGGCCCAGCATGGCGGTGCGGCTTGCTGCGAGCCGCTGGCTCCGGCGGGAACCGTTTACTCAGCTTCCCGGAGGAGGAGGGGTTGCCGGCGTGCAGCAACTCTTGGAAAACGCGACCGTGGAGGTGGAGGAGAAGACGCGGAAGGCGCGGCGCCCCGCCCCCGAGGAAACCTCCGTGTTGCTCTTTCCCGGCCAGGGCAGCCAGTTCGTGGGAATGGGCCGCGGGCTGCTGCGTTATCCCAACGTGCGCCAGCTTTTCCGCGTGGCCGAAGCCGTGCTCGGCTACGACCTGTGGAGCCTCTGCCAGGACGGCCCCGGCGCCCGGCTGCACCGCACCGTGCACAGCCAGCCCGCCGTCTTCGTCTGCTCTTTGGCTGCCGTGGAGAAGCTGCACCATCAGCAGCCCTGGGTGAGGAAGGGTCCCTGGGTGGGGAGAGACTCTCAGCCGCCGGAGGCGGGGAGCGAAAAGAAGCCGAAGTTTGGGGGTTTTTTTGTGGGGACCCCGTTACTGGAGTCTTTCGACCGGCCCATTGCCTGGGATGGTCTCAGGATACCTGCAACGGACTGGACTAGAAGACTTCCAAGGTCCCTTCCAGTTCTAGGATTTTGAGGCTATCCCGAGGCAGAAGACATCCAAGCTGTTTGATTTTTTTTTTTTAAATGACGTATTGCGGGATTCTGGGAGTGCTTTCCCAAAATCCACCCCTGCGGGCGGTTATCACTTAAAAGTAGGGCATCCCAATTATTACTATTATTATTTTTGTGGGAGCAAAGATACTATTAAGCCTTTGGCACCTTACGACCTCTTATTACCTCTTTAACACATTATGTTCTCGCACACTATGTTCTCACCTACAATCGGGAGCCACCCTTGCAAGGGTGTGAAACCGCTTAAGGGGTAACTTTCTGCCTTGGAGTAAACTGGTAAACTCAGAAGAAGGCAGATTAGCTGGACAAATTGGATCCGAGCTGTTGGACTGGGGAATATCGATCAACATGGTTAAAAAAAAGAAAAAAAAGAATTAAAGTCAATATTGCCATCCAGAGAGAAGCTGTAGTATAATTGAATTTGAATTTGGCAAATAAGCCAGGTGAAGTGGTTGAGAGAAACCTGAGTAGGTGTTCTCTCTCTGGAAAGAGACAATAGCAGCAAACCTCAGCTTGAGAAACTTAACTCATGTGGCTGGAATATATTTATTCTTTAACCATCTTTTTAATGTGCTAAAAAAAAAAAGGATCAGGATTTTGAAAACTTTTCAAAACTATAGGGCAACCCCCCAATTTCTTAAAATTGCAACGTAAAAGCTGAGTGACTTACAGGTGGTTCTTGCACCGCTTGTTCAGTAACCACTCCGTTTCTGCAGCCCTGAGTGAGGAGTGCTTATGATGGATCCTTGTAGTTGTGACTGCCACAATGTCCCCAGGATCATGTGATTGCAATTCAGGCAGTTGAAAAACATCTTGCAATTACAGTGCAGTATTCAGTGTCATGTGATTAGGATTGCCCATTTGGGAAATATGAAGGAGGAAGCTGGCAGGAGATTGATAATCATGGTTGTGCAACGGTGCTGTGACTTGGGGGGGGGGGAGTCACACTTTACAGCTCTGTTGATCAGTGAAAGTTGCAACTCTAAATTACAATTGTTAAGTGACGGCTATCTGTATATGATAAACAGATTTATATCCATTGGCAGAAGAGTTGTGATTATTTGGGTTTATCTGGGTTTATTTATTTACCTGCCCATTTGTAAAATGCATAAATCTGTAATTTTAGAAAAAAAAATACTAGCCCCAGACACATATTTTACTAGATAGTGCTTAATTGAGACAATATTCAATCTGAGAATCTTTTGACATCGGAGCTGAAAATGGAAATTAGAAAAGTCTACTAAAGACAGTTACAGAAGATGTTTTATCATTTTCACCTATCTGAGACGAATGGGGAGGCCAAGATGCTTCTGGGCAAGATTTAACACTGAAATCTTTCATATAAATATTGATTCTTGGAATAGGGTTATGCCAAAGATGTTAAAGCATAAAGAAATACCTGAAATTCCTTGTAAAAACATAGCATTCATTCCTTAGTATCTTAAGACTAGGCAAAAAGTCACCATGATTGTTTTCAATTTAGAACTTTCTAGAAATTATACAGTTTAGCTTTCTGAATACATGAGATCCTAGGTGCTGTCTGGCTTGGTACTTTTCTTGCAGATGTTCCCTTACAAACTACATGATGCCATCAGTGCACTTCTGAACATGTTTTCAAAAGTTTTTTTTTTTTTTAACAGGTTGTTGAGAGCTGCATTGCGGCTGCTGGATTCAGTATTGGAGAATACGCTGCTCTTGTTTTTGCGGGAGCCATGGATTATGCAGAAGGTATAAAGCAAGTATCAATATACAGAAATATTTTATTTTCCCTTATTCTAACATTGGGATGCACAATTTTTGTTTAGCTGAGAGCTACATCAGCCTGAACAAGATTTTGGCATTGAAATAAATATCTGCATTAAAGGAATACAAATTCCTCATGAGGAATAAAAAATTTCATTATAATTCTCCTAAAATACAAAAATATGTGACTAAAAAAATTCTTGATTAGCAAAAATAAAAAGGTGGTAGAATGAGTGAGGTGGTAACAATAGTATGCATTATTATCATTAGGCAACAGTATCAAGAGGGTACTGGAACTCCCATATAACTTGCCAGATTAGTATGGTTTAATATATCTGTGATATATTTGTTGATACACATATTTCTGTTCATTTTACAAATTAGTAAAGTACAACAATCCTGATTTTACTTTTTCCAAGAACTTCAAAATGGGATTTGTTATTTAATAAAGTTAAATAACAAAAGTTACTTATGATTACTTTTGTTGAAATGTGAAACTTATTGCAGAGTTCATTTGGATGAAAAAAACAGATGTAGAAGTGCCTCTTTGAAGCACAGGAATAATAGTTCATAGACCTTACGCAGTATATTCATGGAGCCCTGCATCCATTTGGTACACTTGAAATGCGTTATATATGCATTTATTTTCAATAACAGTTGTGCAGTTTTGCAAAAAAATATTGAATATATATTGTGTTAATATATTTAAAGCACTGATCTTCAAAAGCAGTTCTTGTGAAATTTTAAATTTAAAGAATCAAGTGAAATATTTGGTGCAGATTTCTTGTAAAAAGTAATTCAGGTTGGCCGTTCTATTAAATTATGACCTACGGCAGGGGTGTCAAACTCACATCACATCGTCATGTGACATATTGGGACTTTTTTCCTCTTTGCTAAACCGGATGTGGGTGTGGCCAGCACATGACACATCCGGCCCAGGAGTTTGACAGCCCAGGTCTATGGTAATCCATGGTGTAAGCTTTTAAACATAAAGCTATTCATCTTTTTTTTGCTTCATGTCTTCTCATCACTTGGCTTCATTCACCTCCAAAATTCAGTTGCATTTTGAAGTAAAAATACATGTGTTTCACTGTTTTGTTTTGCCCAGTCAGAAGTTATGCCTGCAAAGCCTCCTTTTAATTCCTGTTTTTATTTGTCAAATTCTAAATGATAAATAGAAAACTATAACTTATGCAGGTAGACATTATTTCATAATTTCAACTTCTTTTACCATGGTTTGGTTTTCTCAAGTTGCTTCTATGTGCATAAGGGTATTCAGGTAACATGTTGGGGCTGCCAATGAAACAGGTTGGGTATCCTTGCTGGGAAAGCCTCAGAACAACTTCCTTAGTACTTTGAAGAGAGATGCATTGGTTGTGCCAGAATTTCTTGCAAAATATCCTTGAATGCTTTGCACAGCTGCAACAATTGATAACAAAAGTGAAAGTTGGAAGAAATAGGCACTGAAAGTAACGTGAACAAAACGTATTTTGTGTATTAGGGAGTTGGATTAGGTGGTCTTTAAGATTCTTTTAATTCCTTATTTACTTACTATGATTTGGGGAAGGAGACCCTTTACCTATGTTGAACAGTGGAACAGCTTGCTGTCAGAAGTTGTGGGTGCTTCATCAGGGGAGGTTTTTAAGAAGAGACTGGACAGTCACTTGCTGAAATAGTATAGAGTCTTCTCCTTGAGCAGGGGATTGGACTAGAAGATTTCCAAGGTCCCTTCCAGCTCTACTCTGATTGATTAATGATTTTCCTTTAATTATATTTAATTTCCTTGGATCTTTCTTCCAAAAGATGCATTGTAGTCCTATTTTCCAACCAGCATGACATGGAGCCCTCCAACTAATGAAACTGTGTTTTGCATATCCCAAAGATACTTTCCCCCCCAAAGGTAATTGTACTTTATTTTTTCCCCTTGACAACGTGTTCTGTTTTGAACTGAAGAAGCTTCTTGGATGAGAAGCAAAATGTTTTTGTAAAAAAACACAAACCCAAGAATTTCCAGATGGCTTTTGAAAAAAAAAAACCCACACACTTTGGGACAACCATGACTTGGATGATAAGAGAATCTCCATAGACACTAGGCTTGCATACTTTGTGGCTCACTTTGAGGTGATTTGCCAAAGGATGTCTATGAATCAGCAATACACAATACAAAAAGTTATATAGTATCTGTTTTAAATACAATTTTGGCTCATGTAGAACTATGTAAACTGTACTGAGCCTTAACAGAGCTATACAGATGTTACAATATAGGCAATTGTAATCCCATATCTTCTGTACTCTATGGTAGCCAAATGTGACATGAAAAGGATTCCCCAGAGATTTTAAAATTGGTAATTTCCAGCACTTTTATTTATTTATTTATAAAAAATGTAGAAGAAATTCATCTACTTTTTTCTCCCAGTGACCACAGTAGTGGGTTCTTGTAGTTGTGACTGTGTAAATGTGTTTGAGGTTTTCTACTGCTACAGCCATTTTTGCTCTAGCAACAATCTCAAGCTTGGGTAAGCCTCTATAGTAAAGACCCTGTTTTTTCAACAGGCCGGCCTGGCCCAGTAACAATTTGTGGGGTTTTAAATTTGGTATTTTTAAATTTTTATCAGTTTTTATACTTGTTAATTTTATATTCAGCCTCTAATTTAATCATTTTAAATTCTTTATAACTTTATACTGTTTCTGTTTTATCTGGCTGTACACCGCCCCGAGTCCCTTTTTTGGGAGAGGGGGCGGTATAAAAATCTAATAAACTGAACTATAGATATTTTTTTCTTTTCTGTAGCCCTGTATGCTGTCAAGACACGGGCTGAAGCCATGCAAGAGGCCTCCGAAATCATACCAAGTGGGATGCTCTCTGTTATTGGCCGAAGAGATTCAGATTATAAAACTGCTTGTTTGGAAGCCCTTGAATACTGCAAGACAGTGGGCATAGAAGATCCTGTATGTGAAGTTTCAAACTACTTGTTTCCAGACAGCAGAGTCATTGCAGGACACATACAGGTATTATTAAAAAAACAATGGTAGTTGACAGTATAAAGAAAACTCGGAGAACAAGTCATCTTCCCCAGCCTGAGATACTCTAGTGGCATTAATTACTAATTGCAATAATAATAATTACTGCAATGTAAACACTAATATAAAATATATACAGGTAGTCCTCATTTTACAACAATGTGCTTAGTGATTGTTCGAAGCTACAATGGCACTGAAAAAAGAGACTTGTGACCATCACAGAATCCCCATGGTCATGTGATTTACATTTGGATGCTTGGCAAGTGGTTTATATTTACAACAGTGGCAGTGTCCCAGGGTCATGTGATCACATTTTGTGACCACCTGAAAAGCCAAGTCAATGGGGAAGCCAGGTTCACTTAACAGCTGAGTTATTAATTTAACAGCTGCAGTGATTCGCTTAACAAATGTGGCAAGAAAAGTCATAAAATGGGGCAAAACTCACTTAACAAATTTCTCACTCAGTAACATAAATTTTGGGCTCAATTGTGCTTGTAAGTTGAGGACTATCTACATATTATAGTTTATAAATATTTTAATATACTTACATAATATATAAATATGAATCATAATTATTACAATAAGAATAATAGCATTAATTGATTAGTTGCATTAATTAAAAGCTCTGATTGCATGCCAAAACATTTTCCCCCCTCATGCCATCACTCTGCTAAGCACCACAGCACTGTGTTATGTTTAAGGATATTTACCCATGTAGTAGGGCTGTATTACTATTATTCTTTTCATCTTTTGTATTACTTTCTACTGTTGGTATTTCATATTATTTTGAATGCACATTGAAGCTTATGCAGCGGAGACAAATTCCTTGTGTGTGTCCAATCAGTGGCCAGTAAAGAATATTGTATTGTAAATGAGTTGGATTGTAATGCACTGTCCTGCTGGCAGGCTGGATGGATTTGTTAATTGGGGAGACCTAGCATCACAAACACAAGTGCTGGTCTGACTTCATCATTTTGGAAAACTAGTTGTCTTTACATTTGAAATACTTCCCCTCTCCTCAATATATTTAGCATGTTAATGATTTAAAAAGAAACATAAAATAATGAGAGCTGAATATGACATAGCTCATATTTGACAGGGTGTTTATAGGGAAGCCACCTTTTTTTCTATAAAATCTAATTTTAAATTAAGTCAGGAATATTTATTTTGAAGGGTTTAGTTTTGCCAGACATACAAAATCGTTCCGTGGTGCTTGGTACTTGGAAAGTTTGATGGTCCCTTAAGCAACGATGAAGTGCTGTGGGCAGTTCTTGGATTATAACCACTCATTCAACAACTGTTCAGAGTTACTGTGGCCCTGTGCAAGAGGGACTTGGCACCAGGCCACAAAGTTACGGGTGTTGCAGCGTCCCCACAGTCGCACAATCCTTATTTGGGACTTGGCAACTCGCTCACAATTACAATGTCCCAGCATGCTGCAGTCATACGGTTGATATTTGTGACCTTCCCTGTCAATTTCCCAGAAGCAAAGTCAATGGGGAAGCCAGCAGGAGGTTGCAAGTCATTCCCACCTCTGTGGCACTCATGCACCCTCCTGTGCACCATCTCCCTGCAGCAACAGCAATAGCGCTTAGACTTATGTACCACTTCACAGTGCTTTCCAGCCCTCTCTAAGCGGTTTTACAGAGTCAGCCACTTGCCCCCCACAATCCGGGTCCTCATTTTACCGACCTTGGAAGGATGGAAGGCTGAGTCAATCTTGAGCCTGGTGAGATTTGAACTGTGAAACTGCAGGCAGCCGGCATGCATCAGAAGTAACCACTGCACCGCCGCAGCTCCTGTTCAACCGACTTCTGTATTTCTGGCCTAATTTGTGCTTGTACTAATATTGACAGTTGCATGCTTCTGAAACTATTCTGACCCAGGCTTCATCAAACTTAATAAAACATAACCTTATTTAAAAGCAAAACCTATTTTAATGCAGTGCTGGGAATTACTTGCATTCCCAGCCAGAACTAATTATAAACAATTCCCCCAGATAAGAGCACGTTGTTCAGTGCTGTAGAATGCTGCCAAAAAACAAGTCCAATTGATTATAATATAAACCAACCAAAGTCACAGAAAAAAACCAACCAGAGTTCACAGAGCTTCAAGAAGGACTCGGAAACTATTGAACTACTTTGCTTCCTGCAAAGCGTTCGTCATTGAGGTCTGACTTTTATCCCTGATGGGAGGGGCAATCACCTCCCAACCTTACTCCTGAGTTGTCCCTTCTGCTTCAGCTGCTCTCGTCTTCCAGCAGCTCTGCGCACACGCACACTGGAAACAGGCTCCCTTGGAATCCTCTGCTTCGCTGCTGCCAGACTCC
The DNA here is from genome assembly GCA_023653725.1 of Bungarus multicinctus. Classification (NCBI taxonomy): domain Eukaryota; kingdom Metazoa; phylum Chordata; class Lepidosauria; order Squamata; family Elapidae; genus Bungarus; species Bungarus multicinctus. Next base: position 18,217,840 of record CM042848.1, on the reverse strand, counting down.
GAAGGCAGCACCCTACTCCCAGATGGTCCTGGCCCCATCCCTGCATTGGACGCTGGACCCTCGTCCAAATCCTCGCCAGACTCCCTGCCTGGTCTCCTTTCTTCCTCACAGTCTGATTCCGCTGCCGGCTGCACCGGCTGCTGGCAAACCACAGCAGAAACATGTGTTTTTGTTGGTGTTTTTGGATCACATTTCATCAGTGTGCAGCTATTTATTCAAAATTCTTTAAAACGTGAAGTATACTAAAGCAGTTCAGGACGAGTGAAATAATTCTTTTTTCTTTTTTAATCGTAGGCTTTGGAATTTCTACAGAAAAATTCAAAGAAATTCTCATTTGCACGTGTAAAAATGCTACCTGTGAGTGGTGCTTTTCATACCCGACTAATGAAATCAGCAATGCAACCTTTAGCCGAAGCTCTTGAATCAGTCAGCATCCAAGAACCCCTCATCTCTGTCTATTCAAATGTGGATAGCAAGAAATACAGGCAGCCAGAACAGATTCAGCATTGTTTAGTGGAACAATTGGTTTCGCCAGTGAAATGGGAACAAATAATGCACACAATCTATGAAAGAAATAAAGAAAAAAAGTTTCCTTATACATATGAAGTGGGACCTGGAAAACAGTTAGGTGCAATTCTAAGAAGTTGCAATTTAAAGGCCTCAAAATATTATAGTAATATTGAGGTTTCTGAAGATGAAACAAATGAAGAAACGTAGAGATCCTTGCAAGAAATGGAAGATAATTTGCTGCTTGCATAACTTCTTTGCACAGGTTTGTCATCATGTCTGGAGCAAAAGTACTCTCCATTGTATTTCTGAGCCTTTTGTCAAATTAATGTATTTGCCTGCGAGTGCCTTACAGGTATTTGATATGTACCTATTTAACAGACCTAATCCCCCTCACCAGTTGTCCTGGTGGCACAAGTGAAGAGTAAAAACTACATTTACAGTCTGCCTGATCTGATGATGCCTTTCCTTCCACCCGAGTATAATGTAAGCTTTTATGACAACACCAGTTATGTAGAGCTAGTTTGGTTGCACTCCTTTGCCAATCCAGAATCAGTTTCACAAAGTTGTCTGTAGTGTGGCGTCCTGACTTGTATATTTCATGAGGATAATGAGGTATTCTGGCATTCCCATTTTTCTGAGCATATTCCACTATTTGACACAATAAAAAGACCTATACTCAAGCATTTCTTCGGGGTATTCTTTAGCTTGTCAGTTTTCCAGGGTACAGCAATAATGTTCTTAAGTTCTTTCTAAAACCAGCTTGAATGAAGCTATCATAATTGTTCATTGGTTGGATATTTTCCCTGCTGTTAGTATGCTTACATTTTTATGATGATTTCAATAATGTGGAAACCTATTTGATCAGAAGCCCTACCAGAACAGAATAAATGCTCTTGTGTGCATATTAGAGCCATTATCTTTAATGAGGTCAGGCAGTAAATAATCTAGTTGTCCAGATTATTGTGTCACTGAAGTACTTTATGTCAAGCTGAGGAAAATGCAGCCAAGAGAATTTATAAGTGGAAGTGTCTGATTATATCAAAAGGGCAGACCTATCAATAAATGTGTTATTCTTCACACATCTAAGTGTATTTGATCAATGTTTATATATATGGTATGCCAGCCACTTGTACTTTCTGATTGAAGCCCAGTTAAACGTAGTTTTTATGTGCTGTATTTGCTTTGTTTTGGAGTCATAATTTTGAATTATTTGTGGAATTTATACCCAAGTGTCATGGAAGCAAGCATTCCTTCTTGAAGTGATGGAGCATTGATCTCTCTCCCTATAACAACAAAATCATTCCTGGTTGAAAACACAGCTCAAGGATGAAAATTTCTTTTCTGCAATATTGCCTAGAAAGACAGAAAACAGCCAATACGTCTAAGAATTATGAATGGAACATTCGTTTTATTTTTAAGTTGGTAAGATTACAAATTGCTTTAGATACTTTATACTGCAAATATAATTTAAAGGATGCCCAGCATTCCTTCTATCATCTTTCTAATACATAAAATCTCTCCATGAAGTAGACATAAATGTATAAAAGGCAGATATGAATTAATCCTACAGGCATATATTAAAACAAGACATTCAGGTAGTTACCCAGCAACAAACCCATATTAATAATTCTATTTTTAAAAGTACGAAAAACAGCAGTGACCCAGCACTTTTCTATTTTAAATAGAAAAAAAAGAGCTTTTCATAGGCAACTTAGAAAAATGCAAACAAAATCAATGCCACCTCCAGGGTGAGTTGCAATTCGGTCAATGTCCAGCAATGACCATCAATGGAAATTCAGTGTCAGTTCTGCAGCTCATGCAGCCACCAGGTGAAAGCTGCCATCAGGAGGGCTGGCCCCCATTTCTGGAATGCACAATTCAGGGGGATCCAAACAAGCTAGTTGTGGGGAGAATAAAGAATTTGATTAAGAATTGTTAAAAGGTACAAACGAAAGGGGAATGATAATCAGTACAGCATACTCCGTTCATGAGTTTTAGTGGAAGAGCATGTTGGAAAAAAAAAATTTTTTTTAATGAGTATACAAAAGCAGGAAGGTTCTTGCCTCAGGTCACAAAGCCTTCTAAATAGGTCTAGCTTTTAGAACAATGGTGTATAAAACTTTAATTTGGCTTTTAGGAATTTATACCTCCAATTATTATTACTAGACAACCCATTACACCTTGGGTCTCCATTTCAAAGATATTTTCTTACCAGATATCTCAATATATCAACAATGGCAGAATTTATAATGTATTTCAAAAGTTCTTTAAAATTCAGGGAACCTTTGATTTAAAATCTTTCATTTAGTGACTGTTCAAAGTTACAACAGCACTGAAAAAAGAGACTTATGGCCATTTTCCACACTTATGATCTTTACAGCACCTCCATGGTCACATGATTTATATTTGGATGCTTGACAACTGACTCATATTTATGACGGTTGCAATGTCCCGAGATCATGGGATCACCTTTTGCAACCATTTGACAAGCAAAGTCGGGAAACCAGATTCATTTAACGACCGTCTTATTTAACTGCTGCAGTGATTCAGTTAACAGATATGGCAAGAAAAGTCGCAAAATGGGGCAAAACTCACTTAACAAATTTCTCACTTAGCAATATAAATTTTGGGCTCAATTGTGGTTGTAAGTCGAGGATTACCTGTATTCAAAAGATGTATCTGTCATGAAAGTCAAACATCGGATGACCACAGGTAATGTTTTAAGATATATTATGCTATAAATGCTTTATGATAATTTCATGTCATAAATATTTTATAAAATTTGCCAAATTTCAATTCCATGGGAATCATAGATCCCAGATTTTGGGTACATTCTGTAAGTTAGCCTATTTGAAGTCCCCTGGTCCAAAATATTTTGTCCTAGGATGCACCATTTCACCCATTTAAAAGTTGCAGACATTTCAGTAATGTATAGATTATCCAATTTTATTATCTACCATCAACTGGAAGGCAGCGTGTTATCACCCAGAATATGGGAGGGTTTTGCACCTTCATCAAGAGCTATCCATGTCTTTCGAGACCAAGCAATGAGGAACAGAATAGAAACAGAATTGCATTATAAGAAATAAAAACTCTTCTGCTAATTTAGTTGTCTCATTGTTTAACTGTAAAATTATGACTGCAATAATAAAAGTAAATGAAATTTACCCAGACATAGTCAATAACCTTCTTTCTCCAGCTCTTGTCCAAAGAATTCCCAACAGTTTTCATGACATTTTTGCCCCAAAACCGAGTCTGGAAAACACAGGCCACTATTCTATTTAAAAGGAAACAAAACAATTATTAAAATATGGTTCTTATAAGCAGTAAGCAAGCAATAAATGGGTTTTACTAAAACAAACATCTGACATGATAGCAAGATCCTTTGCAAATGTGTTTACATGTGTAAAATAGAGCAGATTCTTGATCATTCCAACTGAGCCTACCAGGTTGATGTAGTTGACCCCACCAATCTCTTCTACAGATACCTTCGAATAGTAATAAAAAGTGGGTACTTTACATTTGCTTTATTTAAATTTATATACCACCCCCTCTCCCAGAAGGACTCGGGGCGGTGTACAGCCGGATAAAATATACATATAAATACACATACAATAATTAAAATGAATTAAAAGAATTAAATAGATTGGCCATTATCAAAAGATTAAAAAAATTAGGAGATTAAGAAAGCTAAAACCATTTAAAATCAAATTTAAAACCCTACACATAACTTTAGGCCAGATCGGCTTGATGGAATAAGTGGGTTTTTAGTGCGCGCCGGAAGGTCAATAGATTGGGGACGGTCCTCATCTCCGGGGGTAATTTGTTCCAGAGGGAGGGTGCTCCCAAAGAGAAGAACCGAACCCTCAGGGTCGCCAGCCGTCCAGCCGGCGGCACCCTGAGGAGGCCCGCCCTGTGGGAGCACACTGGTCGACAGGAGGCCGACGGAGGCAGTAGGCGGTCCCGTAAGTACCCAGGTCCTAAGCCATGGAGCGCTTTAAAGATGATTACCAGCACCTTGAATTGCACCTGGAAGGCCACCGGGAGCCAATGCAGCTCGCGCAAAAGTGGTGTAACGTGGGAGCTCTGAGAAGCCCCCAAAACCACCTGTGCGGCCGCATTTTGCACCAACTGGAGCCTCCGGGTGCTCTTCAAGGGGAGCCCCATGTAGAGAGCATTGGCGTAATCTAGGCGGGAGATGACGAGGGTGGATGTGACCCTGCGAAGTGCGTCCCGATACAGAAAGGGCCGCAATTGGTAGATCCTACGGACCTGATAAAAAGCCCCCCTGGTGACGGCTGCTATATGGTCTTCCAACATACATGGAGCCATACATCGAGGAGGACACCCAAATTGCACGCCCTCTCCGTGGGGGCCAGAGTTCCCCCCCCATGGCCAGCGATGGAATTAGCTGGCTGTATCGGGGCGCCGGAAAGCACAGCCACTCGGTTTTAGCTGAGTTGAGCTGAAGCCTGTTCCGCCCCATCCAACCCCGCACAACCTCCAGGCATTGGGTCATCACTTCCACGGCTTCATCAGGGTGGCCCGGGGTAGAAAAGTACAGCTGAGTATCATCAGTGTACTGGTGGAATTCTGCCCCGAAGCCACGGATGATCTCACCCAGCGGCTTCACATAAATGTTGAACAGGAGGGGCGAGAGCATCGACCCCTGAGGTACCCCGCAGATCAGTGGCCTCGAGGTCGATCTCTGCCCCCCTGCCAACACAAATTGTGAGCGGTCGGAGAGGAAGGAGGAGAACCACCGCAACACAGTGCCTCCCACTCCCAACCCCTCCAGCCACCGCAATAAGATACTGTGGTTGACAGTATCAAAAGGTTTCTACTAGGTAGGTTTCTACTCTCCAACTGATTTAAAAAATAGTTTCCCAGTTTCCTAACAGTCCAGATTCATTAAGGTTTCGGACATTTTAAAGCCAAAATTGACATTCTCGACCAATAAAACACCCATCATCATGAGTAGTGCTCTATGCTATTATGAAGTCACCAAATTCAGTGTTCTCAAGTAACTGAGTCCTGTCAAGGCCAGGGGGAAGAAGACTGTTCCAAATGCACCAATCAATTTTTTGTTACAGAAAGACTGCACTCTTTTCATTTTTATTAAGGTATGAAACTGGCATATCCGGGCCTAATTTGGATGCCTCCATTACACTAACTGACTGATGTATTTTGGGAAACAGGACAAAAGCTAGTATTTGGAGGAGAGACTACTAAAAAACACCTACGTTGTAGGCTGGATTAGGAAATAAATAACCCTGGAAGAAGATACAACTCCATTGCTGTCCCTAAACATTTAGCAGGAGTCAATGTCCATTTCATTCTGTAGGTAGAGGTAGCTTTCAACATACAACCATTCATTTAGTGACCAAAGTTACAACTGCACTGAAAAAAGTGACCTATGACCCTTTTTCACACTTACAATTATTGTGATATGAAAAAGACTTTTTGGTAACATGCAATCTTTAGTTGAAAGGTTTTTTAAAAAAAAGTTTGATGAGATGATAATGGCCATTGAAAATATTCAGAGGCATTCAGCTTTGGATAAATTAGATTCACAAAAGGAATCAGATTTGAAAGTTGTAGACCAAAGAGATATGGGCTGTATAGACTGAGCTGACTGCATACGTCTCTTTGAAGTTTGAGCCTGCATTTTTTTACAATACCAGAAGTCTGTCTGAATGGAGGAGTGACAAATCTTTTTTTCCTAAGAGAACTGAGGAAGATTGGAGAATGGATTTGTTACACTTAACTGGAAACCACTTCTATTTGGACCTTGTTGGGAAGATAGACCAACTATGGAGAGTGGATTATATTTAATTAGATAACAATTGATAAAAGATGCCATTAAGAAACAAACATCTTGGGATGATTTGGGATAGATAAGATGCTGTGTTAAATTTTCTATGAGTTGATAACAATAAGTTTGTTAATAAATAATAATAAAGGGTTTTGAAACTAATATCTTTTTTTATTATAATCATTTTTCCTGTTAACTATTTTGTCATTAATATAGTGTATAGAAGACAGGACAATAATTTGCAAATAGATTTACCAGTTTAACAATTATGGGGAGGAGGGGGACAACCAATATTGTAGTAATGTATTAATCACTATTCAAGTAGACAGGATAATATGTATATATGTGTTGGTTTTCTGTTCTTTCCAATGAACTTTTTTTTAATGCCTTGATGGTTTGTTGGTTTTTTTATTTTGTTTTAATTTTTTGGAGTTTTGTACTTTAACTTTCTTTTGAATAAAATAAAAATAGATTATTTTAAAAAAGGAACTAAGCTTAGGCCCTTTTTTCAATCTTGCACTCTGTTTTTATTATTTGTGCCAAATATTTCAGGTTTTTGATACCGAGATATATTAAAGCCCAAAACACACGATTAAAAACAAAATACCAAATTTTAAATCTTCAGAGAAGATGAGGCAAAAATGGTTATTTGGTCTCTTAGTTTATCACGATACTGTTAATTACGATTTATCCCAGTTGCTCTGTCTTTTATTAAAATTTTACTGGGTGTCAGCACATTACATATGTGTTATAGGATGTAAGTAGTCTCTAAATTAGATATCCTACTTTTCACAGAATAATACAGACATGCATTTGTGGCATCATGGTCAAAACATGTCAAGATTCAGCATTATTATCCAGAACTTTAAACTATGTGGGGCCCCAGGCCATGTAAGGTGACTAAACTATTCTTCCTTTATCTTACTAAAACTATCACTTTCATGTGAGATAGTCAACTAAATATATATATGATAAATAAATAATTTTTAAGTATCAAGGTCTCTTGTTTGTAATTGCAAGATTATTTTTAAGAAAAGTTAGAGATCATTCAAAAATAATCTCCCATTCATATTTTAGTTGTATTCCTAAATATATAATCATTAGAATATGGAAAATTACCCTTCAGCAAGTTGAAATAATGGATCTTCCAATTTTCCACTGTATCTCCTGTTACACTCATCTCCAATTATTGCAAGCTGGTGACCAACTTGGATTATAGATCTAAAAAGATGAATATATATATATATATATAAAGGTCAAATGCCCCAAAACTGAGACAATGTATGATGGTGTTGGACTATTTCCTGCTGAGGTGACCACAAGGATCAGCTTGCAGACCTGTCAAGCTGCAGTGGTGTGTTTAATTTTAAATTCTATTATAATCATCAACCAAAGATCTAATAGCATAATCAATGGAATTGGTTGCCTCTGGCGTCGTGTTTTCTCTATCACTGGAGGTTTTCAAACAGACTGGACAAGTATTTTCTTGGAATGGTGTTAGGCTCCTACCTTAAGCAGGTGTTGGACTAGACGGCCTCTGAGGTAACCTTCCAGCATTATGATTCCATGTTAACATAGGAACTATGAGCAGCAAACACAGAAGCTGTTTCTGTGCTGTGGCTGCCCACGACAATAACTTCCTGCTACTCATCCTGCTGCTACCAACCAGCTGACGTAGGCACCTAGAAACTAGGCAGAGGTGGTATTCAGCAGGTTCTGACCAGTTCTGGAGAACTGGTAGCAGAAATTTTGAGTAGTTCAGAGAACTGGCAAATACCATCTCTGATTGGCCCCACTCCCATCTATTCTCTGCCTCCCGAGTCCCAGCTGATTGGCTGGGTTTTCTTTGGTTGCCCTGCACAGGAGAACGGAGCTGGAAAGCAGGTTAGTGGGGTAGAGTGGGAGGGAATGGGGATTTTACAGTATCCTTCCCCTGCCACGCCCAACAAGCCATGCCCACCAAGCCACACCACACCCACCAAGCCATGCCCACAGAACCGATAGTAAATTGTTTTGAATCCCACCACTGAAACTAAGGGATGGTTCTGCTTTGTACTGTTTTTCCCAGTGCCTAGGATGCCTTACAAAACTGCGAAGCCTAGTCAATCGAAATATGCAATACCTGATATTCATTTCCACTTGCTCTGCAAACTCTGTTATGAACACAGATCTTTTGGATGGCTCCTCTTTCAAAACTGTATTCATCTCTTCGAAGGTAGAGAGAAAAAAGTGTCTGGAGACCTGTCCTGTCCGAGTTATAGTTATATCTAGCCTAAAGAAAACACAAGAAAATCAATGTATGTTCATTTTGTCTGAAATGGTATAGGGTTTCCTGCCTGATCAGGGGTTGGACTAGAAGACCTCTAAGTTCCCTTTTCTGTTTATTCCATTCCATTCTATTTTCTATCCTAGTTTGGCTGCCTGCAATTTGGCAGTTCAAATGCCACCAGGCTCCAGGTTGACTCAGGCTTCCATCCTTTTGAGATGGGTAAAATGAGGACCCAGATTGTTGGGTGCAATAGGCTGACTCTGTAAACCGCTTAGAGAGGGCTGTAAAGCACTATAAAGCAGTATATAAGTCTAAGTGCTATTGCTATATTCCAGTTTCTACTACAGAATAAACCCTCTGTGGTAGAAATAGGAAAAAAACAATTAACAAGGGCTCATTTATTGTCTGCTTAGCTACAGAACTTAATTTTACAAAACAGATATGCTGTAAGTTGTTGTCAGTGAGTAATATTTACTGAGTAGATATTCTACAAATCTATGGTAAAACTTTCTTTCCTCTTTGCTTTAGCGTCTTTCTGTTTGGTGCAGCCCCACCTTAAACATTTTCCTTTTGGTTATTAGTATATTTTGCTGACACAATGGCTAACCTTGAACAACAGGTTGTACAAATAATTATTTGAGATACATTTCATATTGTTGGCAAAACTAATAGATTGCTTATCTAGGTGAATGGAACTCTGCTTTTAAAAATGCAACACTATCCAAATGTTCTGCATATCCTAGAGCAGCGGTAGCTAACCTTTTTGGGTTCTTGTGCCAAAAATTGTGCGCGAACTTGCATGTGTGCCAGCACCCAGAAGGCAATGCGCATGCCGCCCCACGTCCCCTATGCATGCGCGCGCAATACCCCCCGCTTCTGCCACCCCCTTACCTGCACTGTGCCTCACAGCTAATTTTCGGCCGGTTTGAGACTTTTTTGGCCTTCCAAAGGCTTGAGGAAGGCTTCTGCAGGCATCTACAAGCTTTGTAGGCCAAAATCTAGCCCCGTTTTGCCACTTCCTGTTTTTCCGAAAAAACCAGAAGTGATGAAACAGGGCTAGATTTCGGCCTACAAAGCTTGTAGAAGCCTGCAAAAGCCTTCCTCAAGCCTTTGGGAGGCCGAAAATCAGCTGTGAGGTGTGCACATGTGCAGTGAGGTAAGTTTGCCTGCAGCTCGTTTGCCGGCACAAATGGCTCTCCGTGCCATCTGTGGCACGTGTACCATAGGTTCGCCATCACAATCCTAGAGGCATCTTATTCTGAGCAATTGGGTTTTGATTAAAGAGGATTCCCTTAAGCCTGATGTAGAGAATGATCTCAGTGACACCAGAATGTGTTCTTCATTAATTTTTCTCTCTATTTCAATTATCACAAATAACATTTGCCATGTCTGAACCCTAAACACCAAGCAAAATAAAGGCTATTGGGGGTGGGGAGAATAGAAGGTAGCACTCCTAAACTGATCTGGGTTGCTCTTTAAAAAATAAAGCAAGACTGGACTTAATTAATTTTGGAATAGGAAACTACTAAAAATCCTATGACATTGCTGAGAAGTTGAAAAAATATCAAGTTTCATGCAAGGAGGGCTTTACCTTTTTAAGATGGGGAATGAATAATGGGAGAAATTTTACACTAGTTTGGGGAGATTAAAATAATTCTGCAAAACACTCATAATTTTTTTCTTCTGCTTAATGAATTTGATCTACATTGCACAACCCCAAGTACAGTATGGTTACACAGGAAAATAAATGTAGATGATATTTAAGCAAGCCTAAGCCTTTCTTTCTATTGGACTAACTTCTCTTTCTAATTATACATCTGTGATCAAGGAAACTGGATATAATCATTATGTTTTTATTCAGTATTTAAAAGTAAAGCAATCTTTTTGTCCAAAGCAACTACTGTTTTGTCATAGCCATAGTTTAATAACAAATGGTTGACATACGTTTACACCACCAACATAAATCATGACTTTAGGTCTTTTCCCTCTTGCATAATATACGTAAAGTACTGAGAATTATGCAAATAGATATTTAGATATAAATATTAATTTATACTTATTAATAATAGTATTTGAATGAGTATCTACCAGGACTCAGATTAGGAGCATTTATAAACTGAAAATGACAAACAGGCAATTATTTCCATAAAGTTTGCAATGTGTGTGTTTGTTGTGTGTGTATGTGTATTGTTTATTTGTGTCTGTGTATAACACACACACAGAAATAACAGGATAATTTACAAAACATAGGCAGTGTTCACATTCAAATTTTTTAGATTTAAAAAATAAGGATACAACTCTCATTAAAAAAATTCTGCCTCATGTGATAATTCCAGTGGAAAAGAATCTGGTATGAAACCATTTTACATATGGTAAATGTTATTTAACTATGTCAAAAGAACAATAAACATATAATAGTAAAAGGATATACATTGACTATAGAACTGTAGAATAGTTCTGTAAACAGTAAAGAATAACACGTGCACGCTCTTCAGGAATGAAGCATGTAAACATGAAATAACAGAACAAAATTCCAAGGGAAATTACATCTCATCTTTTATGTTATAAATACCATTCCCTTATTTCTTATGTTAATATAAGAAATGAAACTAACATAAGAAATGAAACAAATATAACGTAAAGTAAAAATACCTAGTACTTTGTAAAGTAAAATAATAAAACAATATAAAATAAAGTAAAACTAGTACTTTATAAAGTAAAATAATAAAATAATATAGCTATAACAAAGTGATGGAATGGTTTCACTTAAATATTCTTTTCTTCTTGCCTTTGTGACAATTTTCGTTAGTGGCCCAGATGATAGAATATTTCGTAATCTGGGGTGAGAATAAAGATCAAGAGTACAAATTTTCCACAATTTTATTACAATTTGAGAAGCAATAAATAAAATACTGAATAGGTATACTCATGTAATCACTACATTCACACGTAACATTAAAAGCCAAAAAGCTATCTCAGGATAAAGCGAGCTACAGAATCTGCCACAGGTAACCAAGTTTACCATACTGCTTGGACACATGATCCTGGCTCCTTCCCCACACCCCAGTCAAGGGATCCAGAAAACAAGGCAGAATTTGTACTTGGTTTTTAATGGATCCATTGTCTGATTTGGACATCATGTCAATAAAATTAGCAAGGCTTGAAGGCCGATAATAACCAACTAGGACTAAAGTTCAGCATGTTTTGTTCATGAGGGGTTCTGGACCTAGTACTATTTAAAAATTATTATACGTAATTGTGGCAAAACTATAAGGCCAATATCAAAATGTAACATAATTTTATTCTTGTTAACTTGAGAAACAAATTTTTGAAAAATATTATTGTTTTTAAAAAGATTTCTGAGACTATAATTAAAATTGCCTCAAAGAGAGAAGAAGACAGAAGATGTGTGGTCAAAGTACAATTGTACCATACGTGTCTCATTTATACTTTATTGTATGTATATGTGTATATATATATATATATATATATATATATATATATATATATATATATAGTTATCTAAAGTGCAGTGATCCAATATTCAGTGTCCCATAGAATGGAACCCATAGAATAATATCCACATATTATTCTACACACGTCTGATTTCTAATAAGTATGTAATCCCTAATGAGATGCATTCTGGTGTCAATATACTTGAAATATACCCATATAGAATATACACTTATGTAAAAATAGTGCACCAAAGTTTTGTAAAATCTCATACACAAGGACATGACTCAGTGTACAGCTGTAAAGTAAAATTAGAAAGTTGTTTTTCTTCCAGAGATGTACAATGTTCTTGGCCACCCCAGAGGTTGTGCGGTACATGAAATGTTGCAATCCAAATCAAGGGAGGACAAGATAATTTTGTAAGAGAGTTTCCGGAGTTTTGTAAGATACCAGCACCTATTTTGCTCCTTAAAATTGAGCATCCCCAGCCATGATTAAAAAAAAAAAAAAAACTTAAGGATTTTGCCTACTTATTCCAGAGGCTACATACAGAATTAACTGGGCCATATTTTTGCACTCTGCAAGTTTTTAAATTCTGGTTCCTTTGAAGACCAAAATTTAAATAAGAAAACATGCTAGTCAAGCAATATGTATATATTCCCCTGAAGTGTAAATAATTATTTTTAAATATTATCATCATGCCTTTGCAAATACTAAATTTATTCCATATTGGGAGAAATCCATTATTTTCTCAATCATAACAATAAAAAAAACTATTTTCTGTGCTTATTTCCCAGAATATTTCCCAGCTTGTCGTCTCATCCCTCTATGTGTTATTTCCTGTGACAATGCCAAAGTCGGTGACCTTGAGACACTGTTTATATTTCAAACAATTCCTAACAAAGATTGAATTTAACTTTAAAACACATTTCCCCCTGCAATGAACATTTATGCACTTCCAACTTAGCTCATTCTCCTACTCCTAATTTTTGCAATGCAAATCATCCTGGCTATTGGATAAAGAAGAGGCATAAAATGTGGAGCTGGCCATATGTGCACCATTCAAATTTTATAATAATAAAATAATTGAGTGTGGAAAGTTTTAAAAGGTGACATGAGCCTCCAAAATATTTAGGACACTCATTTCCCCTTTTAATACGTACGAAACCTCCTGATAGACGGAATGGGACAATTGGTTGCAGCCATATGGTTGTGCTCACTTCACCCTGACCGCTGCTGCTCCCCCACCGCAGCCGTTCATCCTTGGCTGCCCCTCCCCTGGCGCTCCTCCCCTGTGTTCACCCACATTCCTGCCCACATTTCCTTGTCCTACATGATTTGTCGAGGGACACTTGTCCCCAGCCACTTCACAGGGCAGGACAATTAACCACGTATCATGGCAGCTAATCTGCACACTGGCCTCTGCCTCCCCATTAGATGCAATCCCACCTGCTCGGCTTCCTGAAATGCTTGAATTCCTTCTCCGCCATTTGGGGTGGGCTACAGATGGGGGTGAAGGAGAGACTTTCTTCACTTTGTTGGAAAATTTCGCAGGCTCTTCATCCAGCATGGGGATGGGATGGGGACATGGGTAAGGGAGAAAACATTGTGGGGAATTGGGATGGGAGGACTCCGTGCTCTTCGCCAAGAAGTGGGTCTCGGGCGGGGGACTGTGGACATCTGAGGTGGGCAGTCATGGATGAGGCAGGAGCTAGAAGATGCACAGTGATCACTTTAATTGTCCCCACTGAAGCTCTTTTCCCCTTTGGAAACTCTGGTTGCAGCAGCAGAAGTGTCTGGAAAGGGGGTGAGTACCTAAAGCAGGTGGAAGACTTGGGGCAGCTTAAGGCAGAGGTGTCAAACTCAAGGCCCAGAGGCTGGATCTGGCCTGTGGAGTGCTTAGATCTGATCCGCGGAACCTCCCTGGAAACCGCAAAGGTGCTCAGTGAAAACAGAGCTTAGGAGGACTGCACACGACCCGCCCCAGCTCCGTTTTTTGGCTGCAACAGCCTCCTGAGACCTCTGCTGGTGAAAATGTGCGGCCCTCCCAAATTCCATTTTTGCTGGCAGGGCACTCAGGCCACCAGATGCCCCCGAAATGAGTGATGTTGAGCTGGCCATGCCCACCCTGGCCATCCTGACTCAGCCCCCCCACCCCCACCCTGCGAGGCCAAACACAACCCTGATGTAGCCTTGAATGAAATCGAGTTTGACACCCCTGTAAGGGCAGATGGAGTGACGGGTCCCCAAAACTGCTTCTGCCCACTGCTGCAATTGGAGTTCTGAAGGGTGAAAGAGCTTAGGAAGCGCTTGGTTTAGGATCATTCAGAGACCCCTCTATCCAGGATACCCAAACCCTGGCCAGCCCTCCACCACACTCTCCCCCCCCCCCCCCAGTTTTCAGGGCCTGCTTGCTCTCACCCAGCTTCTGCAAGCCTGGGTAAACCAACAAGGCTGTGGGCAGGTGAACAAAGGCAGGAGGGGAGGTGGAAGATAGCAGTCCCCCAACATACCTGGCCGGCAGGCAACGGTAGAGGATGGCGAGGCATGCAGCAACCTAGATGTGACTGCAGCTTCAGTCTTGGGAGTCCAAGGCTTGGCTCAGTGGCAGGTGTGGTCATCCGGGAGGAAAGGCAGCTACCAGCTGAGCCAGACAAATCTCTGCCAGACAGATCTATGCCTGCCTGTGTAAGCTTGCTAGTGTCCTGGCTGGCTGCCTTAATCGCACCCGGCCCTGTTGCGTTTTATGCGCCATCCCGGTGGCTGCTGCAGCTGTTTTGGTTGCTTCCCCAGCGGCCACCTTGGGAAGACCCTCCCCAGCTGGCAGGCAGAGAAGAGCGAGATGGAAGGTTTGCTTTGCTGGGATTTTAGTGGGGCGAAGGAGAGAACCTTCCGGAGGTAGGTGGTGAGGTCGGCCAGTCATGGGGAGGCGCTGTGCTGAGTGCTGAGGGATCCTTTGGACTATGCCCTTGCAAACAAGGGCTATCGGGAGGGGTGTCAGAGCAGGCCACAGAAAGCCAACCCTCAAGGGGTATTTTATTTCCACCCCTCCCCAGCAAGTGAGTCTCATTTTGCATTCACATAACACAGACTGCCCAACAAAGGAGTCTCTTTTGGCATTCGCACACCTTTCAAAACTGTTAAGAAGTTCTTCTAAAAGACAAAGAACAGATAATGGCTCTCTATTTCTCATGCTGAAAAAGATCTGACGTCCACTTTTCTTTGATCTACAATCCACGATCAAAAATAAACCTCCCTTCAAAATATTAAATTAGATATTTGCATTTCAGACTGAGAAGTAAACACAAGCAACTCAAGACTCAAGGAAGAAAATCCAAATGGAAATACAAACAATGCCAAGCCAAAAACAAAAAAACTTGTGTCCTTTAATCTCTCTACAGGATATTCTTTGAGGTGGTTAGTCTGACTAGGACTTTAGAAGTCTCTAACTTACTTTGAAGTCTTTTGTTTATGAGAACAAAGATGTGGAGAGGATGCAAACTGAACAAGTATTATATATTATATTGATTTCTAAATTTTCAAATTTCTTTATAAAAAAAAATACAAAAGCATACAAAATTTACTTTTGAAAATTGCGCAATGTCTTTGCAATCCTGTTTTCAGTGGAAAAAAATACATTTAAGCTAGCAGGATAATTGTATTTAAAAAGGCATGTTACCAATCTCTCAGGTAACCAAAAAAAATAAAATAAAGATAGCAGTAAAAGAGAGGGCGTTTTACATCAGTTAACTGGAAAACATATTGCAAAGTGAAGTGAAGTTAGATGAGCCTTCGTGTTGGAGATATAATTCATAGCCGCAACTATTTTTCTTCCTGTTTTCCGTCAACAGATGCAATATACACAGGGCAGCTCTCCTCGATGATTCCCAGGGCAGATTGCACCTTTTGGCACTGGATGGGTCAAAGGATCTCAAAATGGAGTCCCTCTGCCTTTTCCCTTTCACTGGCACCAACTTCAGCAAAAGATCTGCCTCTGTATTAATCTGTTTAACTCTACAAAAATCTCTATGGGAAAAAAGTTGTTTTCTTTCCTCTGCTTGTGCTGGATGCAAGCACGCACCTGTCACAGCAGACGTCCTATAAAAAGCATTTCCTTCTTTGCTGGAGGAAAATGTCATGTTTAAGATGGCACCTGTCAAACAGCCTGAGGCATTTTGCTTCGCCCAGCGATTGCATTAAAAAAGAAGGCCTTTTTAATTTATTTTTTAAGAGTCAACTTTAACTAAGTTTTCTTTCCTCAAAGGAATGAGTCAAGTCGATGACGCAGATCTCTAGATTAATAGCTTACACTATTGATATTCTTGCACTTGGGCATCTTATACGTGCGATGTTTTCAGTACCCGGAGAGTCCTCCCCCATTGCTAGGGCGGAGGCTCTTCGCAAACCTGCACAAACTTCCATGGGTTGCAATTGTTTAGATGGAGAAGGAAGGAAGGAAGGAAGGAAGGAAGGAAGGAAGGAAGGAGGGAGGGAGGAAGGAAGGAAGGAAGGAAGGAAGGATGGAAAGGGGGAAGGAAGGGGAGAGGGAAGGAGGGAGGAAAGTGGGAAGAAAGGATGGAAAAGGAGAAGGAAGGAAGGAAGGAAGGGGGAAGGAAGGATGGAAAGGGGGAAGGAAGGAGGGAGGAAGGAAGGAGGAAGGAAGGAAGGAAGAAGGGAGGGAAGAAACAAGGAAGGAAGGATGGAAAGGGGAAGGAAAGGAGGAGGGAGGGAGGGAGGAAAGTGGGAAGGAAGGATGAAAAGGAGAAGGAAGGAAGGAAGGGGAAAGGAAGGATGGAAAGGAGGAAGGAGAGAGGAAGGAAGGAAAAAGGGAGGGAAGAAACAAGGAAGGATAGAAAGGGGGAAGGAAGGAAGGAAGGGGAGAGGGAGGAAGGAAAGTGGGAAGGAAGGATGGAAAAGGAGAAGGAAGGGAGGAGAGAGGGAGGGAGGAAAGGGGGAAGAAGGGGGGAAGGAAAGCTTTGAACAGAATCCTCAAGAGCTGGACAGCTACTCCAGTGCTCCGTTTTCAGCCCCGCCGACTCCCTCTGCGCCCCGCCGGGACTGGCCTCCAGCCCCATCCCGCCGCCAGCCGCGCGTCTCACCTCAGTCTCCGCTCCACGCGCCGAGCGCCAGCTGTCCTGCAGCCGCGCCAGAAGAAAACGAGGACTGTGACAACCTCGTTAAATCACATTTCGGTGACTGAAAAGGAGGGAGGGCCGTGCGAAGCCAGGCGCGGGATTTACCGCCTCGCCCCGGTTGGCCCTGCCCTCTTACCCCAGTCCGAGCTCAGCTCCGGAAAAGCGGCAGCCCAAAAACAAAGGCCAGGCTAGGTGTTGCCGCCTGAGCCCAGGCTCTTCTTCACTTTCTGCCTATTAAACTCCATGTTTCCTTGGCAGGTCATCTATGTTGCATAAAAGGAAATGTTTCCTAGAGTAATAACCTCATTGTTCTCTTACTAACCTGCAAGACAGGTGGCCTAATTTCTTCCTATTACAGAATTTGCATGTTACAAAAAAGTTCATTTTTTTCTACTTTTGTGACGCCTTAGCAAAAGAAGGAAGAGATGCTGTATATAGTGTTCCAGTTTCTCTCTCTCTCTCTCTCACACACACAACACAAAAGAAACTCTATCCTTTGTCCTCCAAAAGCACAAGGAAGTAGACAGGTTGGATCACAATAGTTTTTCTGTAAACAAATAATCTAATAACTTGTTGCATTATAATGTAATAAAATATAAAATAGCCTAAGAACTTGGTCAGATGTTTTAGCAAGTTGTAACAAGCAGTGTGGGCATTTTGCTGGGAAGAGCTGGCTCTGTCATGGGTAAATGAGCATGTCACAAAACTTGTGTGGAAGAAAGATTGAAGACATAGACATTGTGGTCTAGTACAGGTTGCCGCGTCTGTAGCCACCGTGGTTAGCTACAGGTAAGAGGGGAGGGCAATGGCATGTGAAGTATGCTCATAAAACATAAACAGGTGAGGGGAGTAGTGTATAGGCCAATGCCTCACACCCTCATGGTTAATGATTGCTCTAGCTTTTGAATTAGAAATCTATAAGAGAGTGGTAAGGAATGGTCCAATGTAGTCATCACTATGTCAGCCTACTGATTTGGCTTCTGCAATAAACAGGTTCCTGATCCTTCCACAAATGTCACTGCTGTCTATTGTAGCCAAGATTGGGAATAAACCAGGGGTGGGATTCAAATTTTTAACAACCAGTTCTGTGGGCGTGGCTTAGGTGGTGGGTGTGGCTTGGTCATGTGACTGGGTGGACATGGCTTGGTGGTCATGTTATTGGCTGGGTATGGTCAACTCAATATCACTCACATCGAGGCGCGCATCTCCTCGCCTGGCCTCTCATGATTGTGGGGATGCTGCAACAGTCGTAAGTGTGAAAAAGGGTCATAGGTCACTTTTTTCAGTGCCATTGTAACTTTGAATGGTCACTCCACACAAGCAAAGTACCAACAAGGGAGGGGAAAAAAACTCCAGAGACGTTCCAGAGACAGGAAGTCTAGTCCTACCAAGAATGTAATAAGGGTTAATGGAGAGGCAGTTTCTGTAAGCAACACCAGAATGTTTCCTTCCTGCCTTCCTTACAGGATTAGGCCAGTAATTTCTTCTAACAACCGGTTCTCCGAACTACTTAGAATGTTAACAACCGGTTCTAGAATAGGTGCGAACTGGTAGAATCCCACCTCTGGAATAAACTTCTTCTATTGTTTTTTTTTTCATTTGAGATCATTCACTGGAGTTCTCGTACTGTAATCTTAACCTTCTTTCTAATAAATGCTAAACCTCTTGTGCTTGGGATCAACTGTTTCTTTTCCAGATTACAAACAGGGAAAGTGTGACATACTAACCATAAAAAACACCCTAAAAAAGTGACTCTAACCCTAAACAACAGGTGGTTCACCCATACAATAATTCATACTTTATAACCAATTGTGGCTTGTTCCATCCTGTATATAAAATGAAAACCAAATAAATAATAAAGAGAAAACCCCACTGTTGTTTCTTTTTTAAAAATACTTGTCTGGGGCATCAAATAAAAAATATATTTTTTTCCCAGAGGATTTTCCAAGGCTGGGGAGTTAACTTTAATTTTAAGAAAAGTTGAAAAAAATATCTTTCTGGGTTCAGTTCCAAGTGGGGAAAAAGACACTGGAAACATGGAGGCTGTTTGGAAGGTTTAATGGACAGGACCACATGGCCTGGAGCCCCAGAGTGAAAAGGAGGAGATCAATAAAAAGGACTGAGGTGCTGAGAGTGCCTGGGTTTTATACCCTTTGTTGGGATTTGAATTTGAGCTTGTATTCTGATTGGTTGTCAGACCCCCATGGGGCCATGCAGGGGCAACTCTGTAGGCTGTCCTGAGTTCCAGGCTTGGTTGAGCCTTGCTGGATGACCATGCTCTTAAAAGGGCTTCTGGCAATTGCCACAGTCCTAGCTGGAGATTTTTTCTATGCAAAGTATTCTGGCCCAAGCCTTAATGGCCCACTCATTAACAAAGGTGGGGGTGAGTTTCTGCTTCTGAGTTTCTACTCTTTTTAGAAGAAATATTCTGCGTTTTTAATATTTCCTCGGCTATTTCAATTTTCTAGGAGAGGGGTGGGTACTAACTTGCTACTGTAACACCATTAACCTGCAAAATAAGTTGAGATTATTATCTCAGTAATGCTTACTGTGGCTTCCATTTTAACTCAGATGCTGGTTTCCACCTCTGCTAATAACTGTATAGTATTCTGTAATTAGAAAGCCTCAGAAAGATAAATTTGGAATTCCAACCCCTTTTATTTTTAAATATAACACTATTTTTACAAAGCCTCAATCTTTTCCCAGAAAGCATAAAATCAATACATATTTTTGTTGTCATCAAAATACTAATGAAATTAAATGAACTGGCAAAACGTGAAATAAAAATAATTGAGGAGTACTGTTTTAGTGGCTGTAATTCTTTCCAGCCATTATAAATTTACATTTCCCCATTTCCTAATTTTCATTTTAAAGATTTTATTACATGTGCAAAGTTCAATTTACAAAGCAAAGATAGTATACTAGGGCAGCCACTCCCCAAATAGCACATGCTTCTAGGACAGAGCCATGTGGCCTGCAAGGAGCTCAAGAAATGAGAGCAGCTCATTTCTCCTTCCCAAAGAGATTTCCAGAGCTTCCAGAATGATATCAACAGTTAAAAGTTAAGTGACTGGTGATGGGGGAAGAGATTGTAGGTTGGAAGTAGACCTAAGACCTCTAGGGAACTGTTGAAAGAAATATCCTTCTGGGTTCAGTTTCAAGTGCGGAAAAAGACACTGGAAACACGGAGGCTGCTTGGAAGGTTTAATGGTGTACAGGACCACATGGCCTGGAGCTCCAGAGCAGGATGTTCACATACTTCAAGGTGAGAAAGTCAAGAAAAAAGGGCTGAGGTACTGAGAGTGCTGGGGTTTATACCCTCTGTTGGGATTTGAATTGGATCTTGTATTCTAATTGGTTGTCAGACTCCCAGGGGCAACTCTGTAGGCTGTCCTGAGTTCCAGACTGGGTCTAGCCTTGGTGGGTGATTATGCCCTTAAAAGGGCTTTTGGCAATTTCTATAGCTTTACCTGGAGTTCCTTGTTATGTAAAGTATTCTGACCCAGGCCTTAATGGCCTACCCATTAACAAAAGTGGGGGTGAGTTTCGGCTTCTGAGGTGAGTTTCTGCTTCTTGAGTGAGTTTCTGCTTCTTGAGTTTCTACTCTTTTTAGGGGAAATATTCTGCCTTTTTAATATTTCCTAGACTATTTCAATTTTCTAGGAGTGGGTGGGTGCTAACTTCCTACAGAACGAAGGTCAAGAAAAAATTCCCAAAGCCAAGGGGGATCTGGCAGGGCTGGAAGGGATTTGGGGGAGGAATGCTATAGCATCATTAGAGTGATTCTGCAAATTTTGTCCATATGACTAAGGGGACACTAATAGAAATAATTTTAGAACTGGGTCATAAGTACTTTTTCAGGGCTCATCATAACTTTGAATGGTTACGTAACTTTGAAGACTTCTTTGATTAGAAAAAACAGTACCCATATTTATTGCTGACTTTTTGCAAAAAAAAAGAAAAAAGTGAATGTATTTTTTGGGGTTTTGATGATTAGCTAGGATAGACTGTAGAAAGAACAGAGATATAACTATAAAGAAAGAGGTAAATTTATAATTGCACTAATAACTGCTGTAAGGAAGAAGTATTTTTTGTATCTTTGCCCTTTCATTTCTATTTTTCTTTTATGTTTTTACTTTCTTGGACTTTTAGCTTTTTCTTTGATTGCTTTTCTTTTTTCTTTTGTATTTCTATTAGTTTTACTCTTCCTTTTATTTTTTTAAAATAACATTATACATTAAAAATATTGGTTAATTAAAGCTATAGATGATAAGATTCTACCAGTTCTTTACCTTTAATTGGGTTAAAAAGCAAGGTCATTCTACAGTACCTCCATAATTTTGGAAATAAACTCCCCTCAACAGTAAATAAGAGCCACTAATGTTGGAATTCGTATAAAAGAAGACTGTGAAACATCAGCTACAGTGATTTAAGAAGTTTAACTTTTTTCGATTGAAGAAGTAAAATGTCACAGCTACACAAATAATTGCTACATTTCATTATTCATATAGTCAGCAGTAAACAGAATAAAAAATAACAGAATTACAGATTTCTTGCCTACTATTCTAGTGCTGCTAGCATGACTAATTATGTTTTGCTTTTTAAGTTTGTTTCAATGATCTGAAAATTTGTTTAGCGTAGATTAAATTAGCAACTTCTGACAATCCACTGCTTGAAGTTCTTTCCTTTTTCAATGGAATTTTTATTTTTATATATAGCCATTCAGTCTGGTTCTTTGTGAGTTGATTCTAATTCTTGAATTTTATAAGAAAGTTTAGCAATATATTCTGCATTTTTAAAAAATAAGGAATACTATTTAATGCAAACTCCTCTGAGTAACCCCCCATATATAGTAATTGTCCTAGAGGTGTTTAAATTGTCACTTAATGATAAGATTGTGAGATGGCTTTTTCATACTGTTCACTGCATCGGTTTTATCTAAATTGAATGGATTTAATCCCCTATTTTGTATGTCTGTCCTGGATAATGGGGCATGATCAAATAGACCAACAAACTCAAAAGTGACTGAAAGAACTGATGACTGAAATTTAAAGAATCAGAAATATATAATCTATTCCTAGAATATATCTTGGATTTGGGGAAGTAATATGCATAAATTAATATATAGCTGTTGAATTCATTTCAGACATCAGTCAGAGAAAAGGAATGAAAACCTCATTAATGAATTACATTTTTGTCTGCAGAATGTATTTTGGGACATATTTTTATCTAACAGCCTCTGCAACACAATTAAAGTCTCTACCTATAACATAACGTCACTACATTTTGACAATTTAGAAAGGATAGAAATTTAACTAGTTTTTATTAGGCAGTAAATGTGAACCTGAGCATTGGAGAATCTCAACTTGTTTTGCAGATTGATGTTGATAATTAAAGCAACTCCCCTAACCTTGGAAAATCCTCTGGGAAAAATTATATTTTTTATTTGGAGCTCCAGACAAGTGGTTTTTTTTATTATAAAGAAGTAACAGTGGGGTTTTCTCTTAAATATTGCTTGAAAGAAAAATTTAAACCAGACAAAAATGGTTTTGACTTTGTAAAAAAATGAATTTGAAATCATATTTGTATGGTAATGATGAACATGTTATGCCAAGGTTTATAAATTGTTACTGAAATTGAATTTGAAAAATGAACATGTGCAATAATGCATGATTCAATGAGTAGAGAACTTTGGGTATAATGCTTGAACAATGGGAAAACTGTGGATGAAGGGTTTAAGATTTACACTGAATTATAATCTAAAATAAATTTTATAAAATGATATAACACCTGATAAATTGTCTAAGATATATAAAGGTGTTGGAAATGTTACTACAAAGAATTTTTTACCATCTTTAGTGGACTTGAAACAAAGCAAAGAAATACTGGGGTAAGATTCATATTTTAATACAAAAAATTCTCAAAATGAATATAAACATCCAATGGGAGACTTTTCTTTCAGATTTAATGGACAAGGAACTTGAAAAAAAAATTGGGAATTTTCTTGTTATACATGTTGACAACATGTCTATGGACAAAAAGGGAAAGATACAATAATTCCCATCATGGAAGAATGGCTGAAAAACTGAAGGAACTAGCAGAGATGACTAAATTAACCGCTTTACATTAAAAAAAAATACATCAAACTTTGTTTCTATTTGGACATCATTCTAGATTTGCACTTGAGCTTAAAAAATGAAATATTGATTTGCTGATTAGTTTGTTTGTTGTTATAGAAATAGGTAATAAATGTTAAATGTGCAAAAGAAAACGTTGAGGCTATAATGTTATATTTTTATTTTATTGCAGTGAAGAGTCAGAAGTTAATGTCCCCCGCCCCCCTTACATTTCTCTCCTATCTTATTTTCACTTGTATTTTATAGTTTTAGTAAAACTTAACAGTTTAATAAAAATTATAATAATAAAAAGTATTACTACAGGAACTCTCTGATTGGATCTTCTCTCCCATACAATCGTACGAGCAGGCTTAAACTCTTCCACATTTCACATCAAAGGAGAAACGGGCGACTCGCAGAGCCTCCGACAGATGGCCGTTTCCTCTGCCTCTTCTCGCTCGGCCCGATAGAGGGCGCTCCAAGATCCGGAAGGCGCACGCGCGGCGTCCCGGTTGTCCGGTAACGTTCCGGAAGCCCTGGCGGAGCCAGGAGGAGCCGAGACCGCGAAGGGACGGAGCGCGGCGTCACTTCTCCGTTTAGGGACGGTGAGCACAAGCTCATTTCCCGAGGTTGTCTGGGTGGGTGTGGGAGGAGGCCGAATCGGAACGCGGATGGGGAGGATTTCCCTAGTTTACCTCAAAGCCGTGAAAGTCGTAACGTAACAGGACTTCATTTATGCAATAAAAACAAATCCTTTGTGTGTGTGTGTGTATATATATATATACACATATAGTATGTATGTATGTGTGTGTGTATGTATGTATGTATGTATGTATATATATATATATATATATATATACACACACATACATACATACTCTTTCTCTCTCTCGCTCTGGGTCAACATTCAAGACCCCAAAAATATTTTTTTTAAAAATTATATATATATATGTGTATATATATATATATGTATGTGTGTATGTATGTATGTGTTATATATATGAAACATACATACACACTGTATATACACACATACACAGACACACACACTCATACACATGTATGCACACATACAGATATAAATATACATAAACGTGTGTGTATGTGTACATATACATATATACACACACTACACACACATATACATACAGTACATACATACACATACATATATACATACATACATACATACATGTACAGACACAAACACACATTTTTCTTTTGTCCTTGCTCTCAGCCGTTGTCCCTGAGCCAGTGTTTCTCAAGCTCAGAGGCTGTAAAATAAGTGGACCAACTTCCAGAATTCCCAGCCATCCCTAGCTGGAGAAACGCTGCTCCAAGGGCAAGCGCCTTTCAGGTTAGTTGTGATTGGGGTCCCACTGATGAAGGGGGCTCTGCTGTCTGGGATGATTTAGAAGAGGTTCCAACACTTAGTTCTTCTGTCTTCCGGTTCTAACAATATAAAATAACAGAGTTGGAAAAGACCTTGGAAGTCTGCTAGTTCAATCCCCCCCTGCTCAGGCAGGAAACCCTATACCATTTCAAATAGAATAATAAATAGAATAGAAATAGAATAAATAGAATACCATTTCAGACAAATGGTTGTCCAATCTCTTCTTGAAAATTTCCAGGGTTGGAGCATTCACAACTTCTGGAGGCAAGTCGTTCCACTGATTAATTGTTCTCATTGTCAGGCAATTTCTCCTTACTTCTAGGTTGCTTCTCTCCTTGGTTAGTTTCCACCCATTGCTTCTTGTTCTGCCTTCAGGTGCTTGAGAATAGCTTGACTCCCTCTTCTTTGTGGCAGGTCCTGAGATGTTATAATACTGCTATCATGTCACCTCTAGTCCTTTTTTTCATTAAACTAGATATAGCCAATTGCACCAACAGTTCTTTATATGTTTTAGCCTCACATTCCCTAATCATCTTTGTTGATCTCTGCACTAGGTCGGAAGGGACTTTGCAGGTTGCCTCGTGCTTAAACAGGAGATCCTATTCCATTCCAGACAAATGTCAGCCCAGTTTCGTAAAAATATCTAGTGTTCGATTATCACAACTTCTGGTGGACAGCAGTTTCACTGATTAATTGTTCTCATTGACAGGAAATTGAATGGGTTGTATCTCTCTTTAGCAATCTTCAACCTGTTACTTCTTGTCCTCCTCTCAGCTGCTTTGGATAATAAGTTGACTCCTCCTTCCCCCTGGGAGCCCCTCAAGTATTGGAAGACATCTATGTCACCTGTAGACTTTCTCTTTGTTAGACTAGACATATCTAGTTTCTGCAACCATTCATTGTGTGGTTTAGCTTCTAGATTCTTCATCATCTTTGTTGTTCTTCTCTGCAGTCTTTGAAGGGTCTCAGCATCTTTTTTATATCATAGTAACCAGAACTTGATGCAGTATTCCAAATGTGGTCTCATTGATGCGTTTTAAAGGAGCTCTATCCTTTCTCATGATCTTGCTATTATCTTTCTGTTGATGCAGCCTAGGACTTCCTTGACTTTCAGGTAAGCATTATAGTTAATCAAGGTGTGTGTGTGTGTGGAAAAGTGGGGTTCACAGGCAACAATGATTTCCAACCTTCTAATTGCCTTTTTTTTTCACTTTCTTGCTAAATGCTCTTTGTTGAATTGGGATGTTTCCGAATCTTTGTGTTTTTCAAAAAGTTTATAATATTGTAATTACAGTAATAATATCAAAGACCCTTGGAAAACATGTGTGCTTTAATTGTTTTAAAGCTTTCTAAATACTTTGGAAAGTTATGGTTTTAATGCAAATATCTGCTTATATAGACCTACGTTTACATATAGAAAAATCTACATCTGGATATAGAAAATCTATACATTCCTGTTAAAATGCCAGGTTTGAGAGGTAAAAAAATCAGACGAAGATAAATCACTTCAGCATTTTTGTCATCTTTAATATAAGATATGAGCTGTATAATTCAATTAAAAAACAAACTCAAATCTTTTAGGAAGAAAAATAACAAAAAACATACAACAATGTGGTTGCATAAGTATGCACTTGCTCTTATAAGTAGGGATGTGGCTGTGTTCAGAATTAAGCAATCACATTCAAACTGATGTTAAATAGTAATCACTACATCCCTGGCATCAATTATAGCAATTCTGATCGAGCCCATAGAAAGTTACGATGTTCTAGTACAGGGGTGTCAAACTGGATTTCTTTGAGGGCTGGATCATCATTGTAGTTTTCTTCCATGAGCCAGTTGCGGGAAGGGGTCAGGGAGATAGGACGGATGCCTTCTGCAGCACCCTGCCAACCAAAATGGGGCGTGGGGGCCCCTCGTGCAGTCTGGTCCTTTGCTATTTCCAGGCCGGCCCCATGGGCCGGATTTAAGTATCCCAAAGGCCGGATCCGGTCCATGGGCCTTGAATTTGACACCCCTGTTCTAGTAAGATCTTCCTGATAGTTGCTTTGTTGTCTCTTACAGCAAAAGCCATGATCTGCAAAGAGCTTACAAAGTATCAAATGGATCTTTTTGTTGGAAGGTGTCTGTTAAGGGAATAGTACAAAGAATTTTTCCAAGACATTTGATAAAAACAGAACACTGAAGACAGATAGACAGAATTATGAACACTTCCAAATATTAGTCAATTTTGGCACAAAACTTTCAGGTTTCTGCTAAAATGTTGAAGATCATAAGCACAGCTGTGATTTCACTGAGCAACTGCTTCCCTTTTGTGGTTTCACTTAGTACTTAGTGCTTTATGTAAGAGTCGAGTTGCCATGCCCAATTGTGGTTATTAAATGAGGACTACCTGTGGTAAGTTGACATAAACAGTTTATATGCCGTTGTATATATTAGATTTCTAAGTTGAATTTGGTACAACATTTATATTTCAACAGGATCCAATCTGAGTTGGTCACCAGGACCAGAGGTTTTGTCTTCTGAGCTTTTGGACTCATGCTGGAGTTCATCTTCAGGGATGGACTTCTCTCTAGCATAGTGTGTGCTGTTCTGTGCGTGGTATTTATAGTGCTTGGTGTATATGGTTTTTAGATATTGATTGGGGTGTATTGACTGCTTTTTTTAGGATAATGGCAGGAAAAGTAAAGTGGGTGACTGACATAGAGAAATCTGTATTAATAAACAATTTTGAAAAGCGAGGGTGGATCCCAGTGTCTGAAAATGAAGACTGGAACTTCTACTGGTAAGAAACATTTTTTTATATACATCACAGGATGTTAAGTACACAACTCTTAAAAGTGATTGATTAATGCAGATAGTCCTTGACTTATGACTAGTCACTTACCAACTGTTTGAAGTTATGACAGACCTCTTCAGGACTACTTACGAATCCGATTCAAAGTTCCAATGGCCAGGGCTTCCCTGTGGTCATGTGGTGACATTAGGGGCACTCAACAACTGCAGTGTTGAAGGAAATGTAGTTAGTCTCCCTTCTCGTAGTATTTAGGAGAATTGTTTAAAAATCGTATGTTTTGCTAACATTTTACCTGTTAATTAATTTCAGTGATAGTAATTCTGATAGTATTCCAAGTGTGGTCTTACCAAGACTTTCTGAAGTGGTACTAAAACTTCATGTGACCTTGATTTTATCCCTCTGTTAATGATATACAGGTCTGGGGGAAGAAAGAAATCATTACATTAAAATACCTGGTTGGCTATCAACCATGGAGGCGATGATTTATCCAAATACAGTGGACTTAGATAAAATGGTAAGACATAGTGAACTGTTAGACAACTAAGGGAGGCTCAAAACAAATCAAGAATTGAGAGATGAAGGAATAAACATAGATTGGTGGCCATATTTACAATTGCAGGCGAGGTATAAAAAAGATTTAAAAGAGTACGGATTTGATAAAGAACGACAACAATTGGATAAAATTCTATTGGGACCGGAAAAGAAATTAATAACAAAAATGTATAATTATTTGTTAAGAGTTAAAATGGAAGAAGATATAGTTAAAAGGGTCCATGATAGCTTGTGCAAGAAATTTTGGGTATAATATCGAACTAAAAAAATGGGAAAAACTATGGACAAAAAATTATAAATTAACAGTGTCCACTGCCTACAAGGAAAACCTCTACAAAATGTTTTATCGTTGGCATTTACCACCGGCGAGACTGGAAAAGATGTACCCAAATATGAGTCCGGAATGTTAGAAGTGTAAACAAAAACAGGGTACTTTTTTTCATATGTGGTGGTCATGCCCTGAAACTAGGAAATATTCAGTAAAGATAAGAAAATGGTTACAGGAAATAACAGGTCTTCAAATTGAGCTTAAACCCGAACTTTTCTTATTAGGAATAATAAGAGGATAATTCAGTAAAAAAGTTAGATATTTTATATTGCATATAGTGACAGAGACTAGAACTGCTTTTGCACAAAGTTGGAAATTGGGCAGCACCCTTCCGAGGGAATGGTAATAAAAAAACATTGGACTGTGCAGAGATGAATAAGCTTGCTTTAGAATTGAAAGACAGAGAGGACTCGGAATAATACGCAGTCTGGGACAAATGGTATAGTTGGCTAGATAGTAGAAATAAAGATTAAATGTATATATGCATGTAGATTTACGTGAACATGGATGTCACAGTGTTGTAAAGAATGTAAAAGAGATTTGTAATTTTGAAAAAGTGCAATAAAAATATATATTTTTAAAATACACAAAGTTCCAATGGCCAGGGCTTCCCTGTGGTCATGTGGTCACATTAGGAGTGCTCAACAACTGTTTGCAGTTTTGAAGGAAATGCAGTTAGTCTCCCTTCTCCCAGTATTTAGAAAATTGTTCAAAAATCATATGTTTTGCTATCATTTTACCCATTAATTAATTTCAATGATAGTAATTCTGATAGTATTCCGAGTGTGGTCTTACCAAGGCTTTGTGAAGTGGTCCTAAAACTTCATGTGACCTTGATTCTATCTCTCTGTTAATGCAGCCTAGGATTGCATTGGCTTTTTTGGGCTGCTGCTGTATTCTGTTGGTTCATATTTAAGTGATTGTCTTCTAGGACTCCAAGATCCCTCTCACAGTTACTGTTTTTGAGCCAGGTTTCACCTAATCTGTACTTGTTCATTTGGTTTTTCCTACCTAAGTGTAAAACCTTACTTTTCTCAATGAAAATGATTCCTCACTTCCAGAAGGGCTTCATTGGAGTGGGCTAGGGTAGACATTAGAAGCTTTGCTCTTAGTTGTTGTTTTCTTCTAAGTGTCATGTTTCCATCGGTCTTCCTCTTTAGGTTTGTATATAGGGTAAGTTTTTATGGAAACTACTGGTATTTGTTTCCTATTGTGTTCAATTTGGGTGTATCATTTTTCTTCTTTAGGTTCATATATGGGGTCATTTTTTAAAAGAAGCTGTTTGTTCCCTGTTGTGTTTAATTTTTATGTAGTCTTCTTATTTATGTTGGGGTTTCTTTGTTGGTTGAATTTCAGAGTGGCTAGAATTGCCTTCAGACTCTTTATTTTCCGTCTGGTAATTCATATAATCTACATTTGGTACATACATAGTTTGGTTTTTCTGTGGACATAAGCTGAAACATACAACTTTTTGCAAGTCACTACAATGTCAGTCTCTTTCCATGACTTTGGTTTTTCTGTTCTTGACTTGAAAATTCATCACTATCTTCCCTGTTGTGAAGTGTCAGTCTCTTTTTCAGTGGCTTTGTCCCCACCACCCAGATCATTAAGAATTTAAAAATGTCTAATAATTAAACATTTTTTTCAATTTTTATTTTTTTTAAACTGAAAAAAGCGAATTAAATTTACATTTATTAGATTGCTGTATACTTAAGCGTATCGGAATAGCTCAGTAGACTTAATCAGGGGTGGGATTCGACAGGGTTAACTATCGGTTCGGGATTTACAAGGTTCGGTGGTTTATGATGTGCTTTCCTGCACGCTGCGAGTGGGCGCCTGTAAATTATCGCCTGTAAATCGTCATCAGCACGCTGCGTGCAGAAAAGCACTTTTGAAACAGCCCTCTTTTCCTGCTTTTTAAACTGCAGCTGTGCCTCACACGGCAGCTGAAATTGAAAAATCAGGAAATAAAGATCAGATAAGAGCCCAGGCAGGCGGATGGGAAAAAACATCAGCAGGTTCTATGTCGGCAGGCGGATGGGAAAAAACATCAACCGGTTCTATGTCTGCTGCTCTTAAGAGCTACCGGTTCTACAGAGGTGGACAGAACCGGTAGAAATCCACCCCTGGATTTAATGCATCAAGAGTTTATACTCCATGTATATAACAGAATAACAGAGTTGGGAGGGACCTTGGAAGTCTTCTAGTATCTAGTCCAATCCCTTGCACAAGCAGGATACCCTATAGATTTTGGACAAATGGTATCCTGTCTCTTCTTAAAAATCTCCAGTGATAGAGCAGTCACAATTTCTGAAGGCAAACCATTCCATTGGTTAATTGTTCTGTCAGGAAATTTATCCTTAGTTCTAATTTGGTTCTCTGCTTGATTGTTTTCCATCCCTTGCTTTTTGTTCTTTGATAAGTAGGTTTTGATACTTAGGTGCTTTGATAAGTACAATAGGTTAACCCTTATTTTATTTATTTTATTATTTTATTTTATTCCATTTAATAAAAGTCCTGTTTTATTGAATGTTTAGGAATCACTCATTCTATTGACAAACACTATTTTTCCCACAATTGATCATACTCAGAAAATCAAGTTAAATTTCTAAAAAAGCCTTCTGGTTTCCTATGCTCTCTGAGCTTCAAAGATAACATTGTGCCAAGTGCTTGGTGTCCCTGATTCCTCAGAGGTAGAATTACATCCAGATACCTAATAACGCCTGTACTTGTGCTATAACCAAAATAAATGTGAAAGATTATCGGAAGTGTGGTTGCAGGGAATGGTTGAAACAGTTTTCTTTTATGCCTTTTAAAATTTTCAGTTTCTTTTGCTCATGACCAAGTCTTTTATTTCAGTTGCAGATTTAATTGTTTCGTGATAATCCAAGATGTTTCATGACTTAAGATATTTGCATATTAGTCAAGATATATTGTACAGCAGTTTTAATTTTTCACTGTGACTAGATTTCTTTTATTGTTGTAATTTTTTGAAGGATGAAAAAGTAGTAATAAAACACACGATGCATATCTAATCTGCATTGTGTTTGGAAGCATCCTGAGTAATAACCTTGTCTTTACAGGATGAGCGTACAAACTATTCGGAATGTTTTCAGTGTAGAAACTGGTTATCGTCTCTCTGATGATCAGATTGTCAATCATTTTCCTAACCATTACGAGCTGACCCGGAAGGACTTAATGGTGAAAAATATTAAAAGGTACAGAAAAGAACTGGAAAAAGAAGGTAGTCCTCTTGCAGAGAAGGATGAAAATGGAAAATATCTTTATTTAGGTAAGTTGGTTTACGTAATTAGGATTATTTGTGTATAACTTTGAATACCAGGTATGCTAAGGCTGCATCCGTACATCTGCTTAAAAGTTTTCTTCAGGTTTTACTCAACTTGAACTTCATGGACACACTTTTATGGAACAGAGCAACCTTTTGGCAACAGAGGAGAAATGATTTCCCATTGCTGTGTTCATAGTCCAGCCTAAGACTTGGACCCTGATGATGTCCCTTCTGGGCAAGATGCAGTTTTTCTTTTCCTGGAAATCAGGTCACAAGTCATGATCAAAGCCAGATTTATAATCCTATTTTCAGGACAAATGTTAGCCATAATTTGCTGGTGCAGATCAGAGATGGTATTCAGCAGGTTCTGACCAGTTCTGGAAAACCGGTAGCGGAAATTTTGAGTAGTTCAGAGAATTGGCAAAAACCATCTCTGACTGGAGATTTTACAGTATCCTTCCCCTGCCACGCCCACCAAGCCACAGAACCAGTAGTAAAAAAATTTGAATCCCACCACTGCATATGTAAAAGTTTGACTTGTAGTGACTTCATGAACACATCCATGTTGCTTCCTGGCTGTTTTAATCTGATTTTATTGTAACTTGCATATCAGTTGTCTCATTCCTGGAAATCACAGTATCTGCCATCAGACACTCTAATGATGTTCCCTGCATTTAGGAGACCGAATGAAACATTGTTGGATGCCTCCGAATTAGCATTATTTGGGCAGCAGCCACTCCTGTCTTTGGAACGCCTTTATTAATTGTAATTGCAGCCACTCCCTAATTACAAAATGGCCTTCGGCCACAAATACTGCTATCATTAGTTGAAAGCAATAGGAGCACAGAGCATGACAGAGAAAATCTTACAAACAACTGAGGATTAACAAGGGAGGAATAGAAGACCAAGGAAGCCATGCGTGAAAAATACTAGCAGAGAGTTGGTGGGAGAAAGGACAGGGATAGCATTGCATCTGCTGAATTCCATTGGTGGCAGGGGTATAGGATGCTGGGAATTGGCAGAAACTGATGGGTAGCTTACAGTCACAGAAAAAGTAGGGAGGGTGACATGGGTGTATAACTAAGATATAGAGCAAGAAGGTCAATAACATTTGGATGGCATCCTCTAAATCAGTTTTCACTGCTTTATGTGGTTTATAGCAGCGACCCCCAACCTTTTGGGCACTAGAGACCAGTTCCATGGAGTTTTTTCAGCGGACTGATGGCGGCATGGTTTCGTATGCTGCCTGCATCCGGTGGATGGAACTTCCTTATTTACATGGACCAGTTTCTGGCATGCCACAGACTAGTGCCAGTCCCCGGTCCAGGGGTTGGGGACCCCTGATCTATAGTACTCATTTCTCTTTGCTCCAGACTAATGACTATCTAAGCCAGGGGTCGCCAACCTTTTGGACCTTGGGGACCACCAAACTCATAATTTTAAATCCCGTGGACTACTAATACGAATTTTGACAGGCGGTGACTTGCTGATGTTGGTGGGAAAGTCAGTCCCGTATTCCAGAGCTGCAGTAGTCACAGGACTGGCCCTTTGGTCACCCCAGAGCAGCTATTCCTTCCCCCGGGTGCACCGGCCTGCCATGGACTGGAGGAGCTGCTCTGGGATGACCAAAGGGCCACTCCTGTGACTACTGCAGCTCTGGAATATGGGACTGATTTTCCCACCAACGTCAGCAAGCCCACCGTTGGTCATACCTTCCAATTCCAGCTCACATGGCTCTATTCAAGGTAAGGTTTGCACTCAGCCAAAGGATGGGGGCTAGCAGTTGGGCAGGCCATCTGGGCGGTGCAGCCTTGTGTTCCCATGCAGCCTGGATTAATTGCTTTGGGGGGACATTTCTCTCTGGACCACCAAAATTTTCTCACGGACCCCCAGTGGTCTGCGGCCCACCAGTTGGCAATCACTAATCTAAGCAATAATATAAGATGAAAGTATAGAGTATAGCAATATCTTTGAATGGCTAGAAACTTTTTACACTTGTCTAATCTTTTCTCATATAAATTAAAAAAGTCAAGTATCTGCAGTTTTGTGCACAGCCTCTGCTAACTTTATGGATATGCTATAATGGTGTGCTATTGTCTTATTATGATGGGGGTTAGGGTTGTTGTTTGTTTGTTTTTGTTTTCCCAACCCGTAGCCCTAGGATTACTTGGTAGCCTCCCTACCATGTGCTAAGTAGCTTCTCTTCTACTTAGATTTTTAAACTCAGCAAAGGTCTGCTGGATGCTTCTAAACTTAGGCACAGACGGTATTAATTTTCTTAGTGGACTAATCTTGAGAAACTGAGTGGTTTATTAAAAAAAACCCTTGGCTTCACCTTTAGAATGAAGTGTAGGAATGGTGATCGATGAACAAATCTGTTTCATGAAAGAAGGAGAAATTGATAGTTCTTTGTATAAGTATGAAAAAGCATTAAGAAAACACTGAAGTGATATGTACACAGATTTGACTTGCTTCTTTACCTTAAATTGGAACTATGAACAAGTCTATTTTTAGCCACTCCTTAATGAAAAGAATTGGTGAAGAGTTTTGCTTAATGTAGGCACAGGCCATCGGAAGCCATCTAACTAAGTTCTCAAATGTCTGTTTACGTCGGTGAAAGACATCCATATCTTTAGAAAATGTACAGCCTTTAATATAACCCTTTTTAATGCGGAATCCATGGAGAAACTGTTCGGTCCAACATTTTGAAGGGGGGGGTGGGCCCCTAAAATTGGGGTCTCCCTGGTGCTACCGAAGTTAACTCTCTTTACTGATATATCATTACAGTGTTGCAAAAAATACATCTCGTATATCTGTATCTATGAAATGTCTTTTCCAAGACCCCTCCAAGCAGCCTTTTCCCTTAGCAGATTTCTCATAATGTTCCCAAGGTCACTTTAAATTCTTTAAATTCCATTAAGATTGCTCCAATAAACCTCCTCTGAACTGAGTGGAATTTAAAGCTCCATCTGTATGGATGGATGGATGGATGGATGGATGGGAAGAGAGAGAGAGGCAGGCAGGTAGGCAGGCAAAAAATTATTGGAAAGTCCTTGCGATATCTGAGAGGATAAGCACTTGATTTTGCCATTAGGCCATGGGATCTCATAGAAGGGTGGATCCCATTATATGAGACTGCGTTCTTCTCTGTCTTTTTGTTATCATAATTTTTAAATAGTTTTAACAAGATAAATTATAATAATTGTTTAGCTTATATTTTAACTCTGTCTGCCGCCGAGAGTCTCATGCAAGTGAGATGAGTAGATATATAAATTCAGTCAATCATACCCGACTCGGTGGTAACCAATTAATTAATTAATTTAGTACCACATAGTCCTAGGATTGTTTTCTTTTTTTTTGCACAGAATCATAGAATCTGACTGAATAATATTTTCATGCTTTGAATTTTGCAAATTAAGAAAGGCAAAAAAGCTAACAACTATTCATTAGAATTTCTCAGATAGAATTGAAACACTGGCTGTTATCAGTAAAAGACAAAACATGGAAAATTTTTATGCATATTCTTAGATTCCTGTGAGACCCTTAAGATTAAAAAAGTGATTCTCATATAACATCTTACCTAATTTGTTAACAGAATGAAACTGAGTTACCTCCGCTTCTGTTTATTTTTATTTTAAAATGGAAAGTTAGAGAGAGCTTCAATGCTCATTTTTATCTTAAATTTAAAAAGAATGAAATGGGTAAATAATTGAAAAGAGGGCTCATCCTCTACCATCTCTCTGTCTATTTGATTTAATGTGCTTTTTAAAACTTTTTTAAACTCCCTTCTAGACTTTGTTCCTGTCACCTTTATGCTTCCAGCTGATTATAATTTATTTGTTGAAGAATTCCGAAAAAACCCTTCCAGTACATGGATTATGAAACCTTGTGGAAAAGCTCAAGGGAAAGGAATTTTTCTCATCAATAAGCTTTCCCAAATTAAAAAATGGTCTCGAGACAGCAAAACATCTACGTAAGTTTCTTAGGAATTTTTTTTTTGTTTGACATTGTGTCTCATTGTACCATATTTGATTAAATAAGTGTTATTCCAGATTTAGCCTTCATCAGAAACTAATTTATAACTTCTTTAAAAACCTGATAAAGTTTGATGGTAAAATTTTGCAGACACTTTCATATGTTAAAATAAATTTACTCTTTACACTTATGTTGTGGCATTGAGTTTGTCTTAATTTAATCAGTTTGTCATAAAGACTTGGTTTTAAAAAAGGAAGATTTTCTGCAAAGGAAATAGAAAATTAGTTTAGGGAACTTTGAATTAAAACAAAAGGGGAAAAATATTAAATGTATCTCCTTTTGCCAGATGGAGATAAATACTTTCATTCTTGAAGGGCAGTTCTCTGTATTCATGGCACTTGAAACTGCTTGCTATTTAGGACATATTTAAGTAGTTTTGTGGCCACAGCAAATACACTGATTGAGAAATGTGTTTGGAATTTGTAATGAACAATTGTAGCGGAAAGGTTTAGTGTAGACTACTTGAGGTCCCAAAACCTAGTTTCCCAAATCCTTCTGAGTTTTCACACCATGGCCCTGACACCTGTTTTGGGATAGGAGCCTGTTAGTCCCAGGGGCGTCTTACCTGGCTTTCTACCCCATATCCCAGTACATGAAAGAAATAGGCATGCATGTCTTGTTTTGCCTTTTTGTTAATAAAAGGTAAAAATGAAGAGAGGGAAGTCATTCTTTCTGTAATACAATCTCCTGGCAATGAAGTTTACGGACAGATGGCTACAGAATTCCAGACTTTTCATGGGAGACAGTCCAATTTTACAACAGATTAAACAAATCTAAGTTTTATAATAGAAAAAGGGATATTAGAGAAAATATAACAAAGCTACCATTACATATCCAAAATGTAATGAAAGAAATCAATTTCTTTCTGGCATCCTTTTCTTTCCTGAAAGGAAAAGAAAATTTATTTTATTTTTAGTGAGATTGGAAGTGAGATGGTGATGGATGAAAAGATGGTTCATTCCCCATGTCGCCTGTCTGCTGCAATTCCATGCTATCTTGAGAAAAAAGGAAGCACTTTACAATGCAGTAAGGCAGCAAGCTGGCAGTAAAACTTACATACGGATGCTTACATACGATTTTTCCTGAGGTTGAAGAATACCATGGCTCTATCAGAGAAAGAAAACTTTCCATCCCGGTGTACATGGCTGTGCCTTCATTACTTTTAAAAGAAGAAAACTAATTTAATAAATTTAAATAATGAAATATAAATATCTTTAGGTTTGTATCTCAGTCCACTAAAGAAGCATACGTGATTTCCCTGTATATCAGTAATCCACTTCTGATTGGTGGGAAGAAATTCGATCTACGCTTGTATGTATTAGTATCTACGTACCGTCCTTTGAGGTGCTATATGTAAGTTCAATTTTTGTTCTATTTTGTTCTATTTGCTGCCTGGGGGTTGGGGATGGGAATTTTAGAATTGTACAGTTGAAAGTAGTCATTTAGGCCAGCAAGACCAGTATTGAAAGAATCCAACCATTCAGGATAGATGTGTGTTTAGCTTATGCTTAAAAATGCTAATAAAGAGATCCATCACCATTTATCTGATCAACTGCTGCTCCAGTTCGGAAGATTTTTCTCACCCCTAAGATTCAACTGTAACATGTCTTCCTATCTTGTAATTAAGATCTGATACTCCATGTTCAGCACTCTGGAGCAATGGAGAAATAATCTTGACTTTCTGGGCAGTATTTTTTCTGGTATTTGAAGAATTCTATCTTATCCCCTTTAATCCTTTCCTCTAAAACCTACTTCGATTTGTTTTTAGTCTCCTAATCTAATTATCTCCAGCAATGTAGTATCTGAAAGATGTTGATAATGGGGTTTAACCAATGCACAATAAAGTAAAATTATTACTTTCTCTTATTTTGAAACTATAGTTTAAAATTACATATTTTTAAAAAATGCAGTCATGGGAAATCATTGGTTCATGATTCTTTCACATGGCAGTGCTCAATAGCATTATTCATTTTGGGAATCACACTTCCAATGTCTAATCTGCCTTGACAATGAAGTATCATAGAAGTTTTATTTGCATAGGAATCATGGGGAGGAGAGAGGCAGGATGGAGAACAATTCCTTCAATGCCAGTATCTGGTCCCCCTGGGAAAAATGATACCAAAGGAGTCATTCTTCTGCCTCTGACGAGAAATAAGAGGAGAGAGATTTGTTTCTCTCATTATGACTTTTCTTGTCCAGGAACAAGGAGAGGAGTTCTTCTGTCAGTTCTCTTATCCCACGGAACAATCATGATAAGACCCATTCTTTCCTGTATCTCCTTGGGTCCAACACCATCCTTTGTTGCAGTTCATACCTCTTTGAAAGATCAACCTCTTCTCCCTGGCTGATATAATGCTAGATAGAAACAGCATCGCTGGTTTATTTGTTCCTCCAATTGTTTTAACCAAGATCCAGTCTACCACATTAACATTTGAATTTTGGGGCAGGAGTAGGTGCATAAAACGCAGAACACATCTTCTCTATTGTTTTCTTGTTGAACATGTTAGAAGAATTTCTGTGGGACGTTTCCTGAGCTGGGTTATGAATAAGCACAAGCGGCAGCTGCTAGAAGTAGAGTAGTTTATTAATCCAACCACGTACAATGGTTGAAGATAGCCTACAATGTTAGGGATGTACTACTAGAAGTATATATTATGACGTGGGCTTTGATATTTGGCTATGCAGATTGAGGTTTCCCTAGGCTTTGATTGTAAGGTACATGTTTAGAAGTGTATTGATCTGAGGATATGTGAAGTCCAAGAAGAAAGATCCTTCCTAGATTTGTATTATTATGAGGGGGCTTGACGTCTTTTCTTATCTTGAGGACTTTTGATGGAATCAGTGAGGTGCTAGGATAAGTGTTAGGATTGTGTATTTACTCGGGGATGGAGGTTGCTGAAAGGGAAGTGGTTGTGGTGCAGCAGATGAAAGGCTTTTAATTTCCAATGTTCTTTTCTATGTGGTTTTTCTGTTTACATTCTAACAAATCATACCGGATTTCCATTTTATGTATTAAACCCTATTTGGTTCATCACTTATTGAATTGGAATTGGACTCTAAAATAATAACACCTGTCAGGCAATTGAAAACAACAACACAATTGGAAACAATAGAGTAAGGATTAAAATAGTAACAAGGTATTCAGAAAAAGATCAAAGTAAAAAAGTTGATTGGACAGTCCAAAAGTTATCTCCCCTATGCATAGAAAATCAAGTATATGAAGTTAAAGCTGTTACAAAATCGTATTAAATAGTGAAAAAAAAGAAAGATCATAGTAACTGCTGTCAAAGAAGCTGTCTCTTTAAGAATATTTAAATTATAAGATAATATTTTTTCTTTATATTTAAGGTATAAACTTGGGTTTTGCCGATTTTGCACAGTAAAATATACCCCAAGTACAAGCGAACTGGATAACATGTTTGTCCATCTTACAAATGTTGCCATTCAGAAACATGGGGTAAGCTCCTTTTATAATGTAGATCTAAATTATTTGGAATTAATTAAAATTAATTAAAAAGTTAAAAATTTTAAAAAATTAAAAAGTTGTATATATTTATTTATTCAGAATCTCATCCCTTGTGTATGTAATTCGCAATGAGTCACAGAAAATATTAAAAAACATCTAAAGCCACTAGAGAGCATTTCACTGAGGCTGCTATCCGCAGCGAAATTCTGAAGCACTGGAGGAAATTCCTTGTGTGTCCAATCATACTTGGCCAATAAAAAATATTCTATTCTGTTCTATATTTATTTATATGCAATTGCCTGCTGGGACTTTAGACTACTCACAAGAATACAAAAACCATAAAGTGATATTCTAGAATATAAAGGATTAAATCTATCATATGAATCCTAAACTACAAAATGCTTCATCCCTTAGTCAGCTGCTTCCAATTGCAGCCTGAAAACAGGTTTCTAAATGCCAAAATTATCATCATGAAGATGAAACTTAAAAAAAAAAAAATTATTGAATAAAGCATTAAAAACAATGAATGTGGTGTGATTGTCCTGACAATCCTGTTTGTCATACATATCTATCGTATATAACATATAATACATATTTACATTACATTTGTACATTTCAACAAATTTCCATATTTCTAGACTTCTATCCTAACAACCTTGTCTTATTTTAATTCTGAGTCCTTCCTTTTAAGATTTTTGTATTGTATGAAACATTTTTGTATTCTTTATGACTCTTATTACTGGCTATTCTTTTGTCTTTTTACTTGAAATGTATTCTATTTTGGCTTTTTATTGTACATTTTAAATAACAATCCATTTTTCAAAGTATAAAGCTCTTTTTTTAAAAACAAGTAGCCAGTGAATAATTGACATAGCCCTTTGTTCTCCTAGAACATAAAATTTAACCCATGTAGATTAAAATCTTCTTTTAATTATTCTGTTCATTAGGTTTGGAATTTATCTTGTCTTTAATATTAAAAGGCTATAGAATGTGTCCTGGCAGGATAAAAATGTATTAAGGCCTACATAAAGTTAATACTTCTTTTGTTGATTGCTTTTTGTGCACAAATTAATGAAGACATCTGGTTCTGAAAAGCCTTTTGAAAGTAAAAATGCTAAATTGATGTACCTTTGTAGGATGATTACAATCACATCCATGGTGGCAAATGGACAGTCAATAATTTGCGTTTGTATCTAGAAAGCACTCGAGGGAAAGATGTCACAAATAAGCTGTTTGATGAAATACATTGGATAATTGTACAATCATTGAAAGCAGTTGCGGTGAGTAGAAAAACAAGTTTATGATAAAGGAAAGTTAAGTAATACAAAAGACCATTTAGATTCTTTCCAATAGTTACTTATACTGTACAAAATATATTTGTTACTGAAACTTGAATAATCCCCATAATAAATGTTTGACGTATTTTTTTATTCCTTATATTTTGTTATCCACTATTTTACATGTTCTGCTATTCTGCAATGTGGAATGTCAAACATACTTAAAACTGGATATATTCCTCTTTGTCCCTTACATGTACTGGTCTCTGACTTTAAAAAAAGAATGTAAAATTCATAGACTAGATGGTGGAGGTATTGTGTACATTTATATATGCACAAATATACTCAGATAAATACATATAGGATAATATTTTTATGGTATGCATTCCACTGATGTTTATGAACTAAAATAAATAGAATCTAGAAAAATATGATATTTAGCAACCTTTCAAAAGGATGTTCAGCTACAAATACAAATTCTAAGAAAAATAACTCAAGGTGAATGATTTATTGAATCTAAACCATTTTATCATTAGATTATGGGGGAAAGCTGCCAATATTCTTATCTGTATTAGGAGTGACAAGTGTATTAGCCTTCAAAATAAACATGTTATATAAAACTTGTTAGCGTTCCTGAGAATGTTTAAATAAAGAAAAGATAAGACATTCAATCATAAGTATTCTACTAAGAGCAAAAAAGGAAGAATTTCATGACTGCAAAAATATTAAGCAGTAGAACAATCTGCCTTCTGGAATTGTATGTAGGCCTTCATTTTATTTATTTATTCACAAACAAATTGTGAATCTTTTGTTTAACTTAATATTCTTTCTTTTTATATTTTAAGGACTTTATTGTTACCTATAGTATGATTAATAAACTTGCACAACTTCTTTGTAAATATTTAGATTATATTTGAAATGTCTTGCATACATTATTTAGTCTTCAATACACTATGAAGATGATTTGATCACACATCCCTCTTCTCATGTTTATTTTCATCATTCATTTACTTACAGCCTGTGATGAACAATGATAAACATTGCTTTGAATGCTATGGATATGACATCATTATTGATGACAAGCTTAAGCCATGGCTTATTGAGGTAAATAAACATTGTCTTTAAAATGCTGTTTTTCAGAATTGTAGAAAAAGGAATTGCTTTTTTATTGTTGAAAGACAGTTTAGAAAGATATAGAAAGCAAAATCAAAACCAACCAACCAACCCAAAAACAAATTCTGTAAAGGCAATTCCAATACTTTTGTACTTATTTGAGAAAAACTTACATAAAAAATAACTTCCCAAGCAATTTCTACTCTTGCAATTTAATGTTTTCTTAATTAACTCAGAATCTTTTCTAAGTGCTTCATGTAATTGGCCTTATTGAATCAATATGGAAAGTGTTAAATCACTGAATTACTACCGATAGAATTCTGCACCCTTAGAATCCAAAGGTTAGAAGAGACTATTTATTCCAAATTCCAAGTTCAGTGTAGAAATCTAAATTACTGTATACTTAATAGGAAGAGAGGCATATTAATGCATGGTAACAAAAAATCAGAAGATGCTGGTAGCACTTTTTCCAGTTAACAGGTTTGTTAGAAGGTAGGAGATTTGGTAAGCTGCAGATCTGTTAATCAGAAAAAAAGTGCTACCAGACCACTTCCTATTTTATCTGAAGTAGAAATTTTGGTGCGACTTTGTTTCATAAGCTGTTATTTATTTAGCAAATGGTGACCATGAATTATCTGTTTTCTCTTTCCTGCATTCTCCATAGGTCAATGCTTCCCCGTCTCTTACTTCCAGTACTGCAAATGACCGAATACTCAAGTACAATCTGATAAATGACACACTTAATATTGCTGTGCCCAATGGAGAAATTCCTGATTGTAAATGGAATAAACCGCCCCCCAAAGAAGCTCTTGGGAATTATGAAATTTTGTAAGTGTTTAAGAATAGAGGAAAAAGAATTATGGAAAATTCTTTGTTTTTAATGATGGAAGTGATATCCCAAGGACATAGCTTCTGAGGACAGCATTTTGTTCACCAGGGCCAAGGCGCTTTTAAGAAAGGAAATAATTTTGCTTGGATGTGTGTGTGTGTGTACAGGTAGTCTTTGACTTAGGATAATCACCAACATTTTTGTTGCTAAGCGAAGTGTGTCTCATTTTACAACCTTTTCCCACAGTTTTTAAGCACATCAGTGCAGTTAAGTGGATTGTGCAGCTGCTAAGTGGATTTGGCCTCCTTCATTGACTTTGCTTGTTGGAAGCTGGCTAAGAAGATTAAAGATGGTGATCACATGATCCCAGATGAGTTCAACTGTCATAAATATATGCCAGCCAATCACCCCCATGTTGATCACATGACCATGGGGATGCTGCAACGATTTTAAGTGTGAAAAATAGTCAAACATCACTTTTTTTCAGTGCTGTTGTAACTTCGAATGGTCACTAAACAAATTGGTTGTAAGTTGAGGTCTGCCTGTATACATAAAGAGTTGCAGCCAGGTATATAGATTATCATTTAACTCTGAATAGGAGCCAGTGTTTT
Organism: Bungarus multicinctus; assembly: GCA_023653725.1. Classification (NCBI taxonomy): domain Eukaryota; kingdom Metazoa; phylum Chordata; class Lepidosauria; order Squamata; family Elapidae; genus Bungarus; species Bungarus multicinctus. The sequence goes on along the minus strand of CM042848.1, from coordinate 18,174,855 downwards.
TCCCAAAGTTTAGAGTTTATTGATTATATTATATGGATTAATTATTTTTGAAATATCCTCAAGTGGATACATTTAAACTTTTCATGCTTTACATAAAGAAAATAAAAGAACAAGCTGTTTTCCTCATCTGGTGTTCTGTATTAAGGAGTTTTCTCCTGCCTTTTAAATGGTGGAACACTCATGTCTACAATTTCTTTATCCGGCAGTTGTTGCAATTCAACTCGAGAAAAATTCCACCCCTTTGACCCAAATCAGACATTGATGTTTATCTCTCTTCCCTTAGATATGATGAAGAGATGGCACAAAGTGAAATGTCAGATCGTGATTTGCGAAGTCGCTCTGGACAGTCTGTTGGATTTAAGGGAAACCGAGCCAGAGATCCTGGAAAAACAGGGTTCCTTACTTGGAAATAGTAGAATAAATTAAGATTTATTTATTTTTAATTTTGTGTGGATATCTTTTATTGTATTTGCTTAGTACTAGTCCAGAGAAAAAAATATTACTCAAAGATGAGGGGATAGAGGCATGTGCATATATTTCCAATTGATCATTAGATCTACTGTAATTTTACTGCATACTTATATTATGCTGCATGTTATAGTAGAAAATGCAATGAATTAATGCAAACAAAATAGCATTTTAATAAAATAACTCATTTCCAATTCAAACTTCTTTCTTTGAATAACTGCTATCTCAAGCACTGCAACAGAAATGTGCATTCCAAGATTAGTATTTTGTTTTCTTCTGAATTGTTCTAGAATCCTAAAGCAAACTGTTCGCAGCCTAAGTATTTCTCTATTGCAAACTAATATTAATATATTAGAAATTCTACTTCTTTATAATGCATGCTGTTGTTCTCTTCAAAATTAAATCTAAATTTAAATATAACACATGTTTGGGTGAAAAGGTATCTTAAACTTTCTATTGGGAATGCTATGAGAGGTTAATTGTGATAGTATATCACATAGATTGATCTGCATATAGGCCTCAAATACACACCTCTTTCCCCATTTGTTGCATTGCTTCTACTGGCTAAAGACGAGAGTTGAATATTAAAAATAATTCTTCAATGATTAATCTGGCAGAAATGCTGACATGTTGCCTAGATTTGACAAATAAATATTGTATCTCTTAAAACATGGATTTTAGCCACACTATTGTTTTTATATTTGTGTCTTGGAAACTGTCCTCTCATTGGAGTCCAGTTGGAGGAAATAGACGAGCTCTTTGCTAATCAGTTAGCTGAGGTGAAACACACCACTGTAGTAATAGCAATAGCACTTAAACTTATATGCCGCTTGACAGTGTTTTATAGAATAGAATTCTTTATTGGCCAAGTGTGATTAGACACACAAGGAATTTGTCTTGGTGCAAATGTTCTCAGTGTACATAAAAGAAAAGATACATTCATCAAGAGTCAAGAATCATAAGGTACAACACTTAATAATAGTCATAGGGTACAATAAGCAATCAAATCATATTAGGAAACAGTCGATATAAATCGTAAGGATACGATCTAAGCTGTAAACTGCTTAGATAGCCCCCTCTAAGCAGTTTAGAGTCAGCATATTGCCCCCAACAATCTGGCTCCTCATTTTACCGACCTTGGAAGGAGGGAAGACTGAGTCAACACTTGAGCCGATGAGAATCGAACTGCCAAATGCTGGCAGCCGGTGATCAGCAGAAGTAACTTGCAATACTGCACTCTAATCACTGTATCACTCTGGCTTTGGAGGATGGGGGACTTTTAACTACTCTGATATTAACTCTGCAGGGAATGTGACATCAAATAAGTTCCTGACATGAATAAAGGCACATTTACATGTCCCAGGATAACGTTCCAGGATCCAATCTGGGTCAGTCACCAGAACCCAAAAATTAATCTTCAAAGCTTTAGGCCTTGTGCTGGAACTTGAATTTCCCAAGGATGGGCTCCAGCATCAGTCCAAAAGCTTGGAAGACTAAATCTCTGGTCCTGGTAACTGTCCCAGACTGGATCCTACAGGTTCCTGACATGGTTAACTGACAACAGTCATACAAAAGATAGAGGAGGAAACAAGAGGGGACAGCTATACTGGACTTAATTTTACTAATAGGGATGAAATGATTGATAGGAACTCTCTGGGGAAAGTGACCATGTCCTACTTGAATTCACCGTAATGCAACCACAGATAACTAGTCAGACTAATGTTTTAAACTTTAAGAGAGCCGACTTTAACAAATAGCAGTTGAACAAAAGATTCTGGATGTTCTTTAAGGGCCCCCGTATAGTGTATTCCAGTAATCCACTCGGGACGTAGCCAAATCTTGTGCGACAGTTCGTTAATAAAATTTAGGAAAGTGTGCAATTGGTTAGGGATTATCTGCACCATACCCGCTTCTTTTTCTTGCTTTCTGGGTAAGGATGCCTCCTGAAATGTCAGCCTGGGTAGCATGTTTCATTTTATCCTGAAATGTGCTCACTTGGTTTTTCTGTAGCTTTCTGGAATGGCTAGAGCCTACAAACTTTAAAGTGTGACTCCTGGTAGTATGCTCATACAAATGATTCAGTAACAAGATGAGACTGGCTTACGTCTGCCTTCTTTCTGGATTGTTCTTTTCATTTTCTCCACCTACATTCTAGCCCTGAAATTCCTGGAAGCTTCTCATCCAATCAGGACTGATCCTGTTTAGCTTCCGAACCCCAGTCAAGTCTGATGGTCCTAAAGGCTGAGTTTCGAATCTACGCATTGTTGGGCTGTTGGTTCGAGCACTGCGCTTGGCCATTGGGTTGCCAACATTTCATCACCATTCGAGGAGACATTGTCAGTGCGCTTTGAATGGTGCTCATCTGTCAGAACACAGGCCTTTAAATACCTTTTAATGTGATGCAATTAAGTATGAATGTTGTATGTTCGGGTACTTCTGAGTCATGGTCTGATTTCGGACTGTTTGATTGGCTGGCTGTTGTTATTGAGACTAGTCTGGTTTCTTGTGAGCTGATTTTTATAACTTTTTGTCATTCTTCCCACCTGAATGAAAGTTAAAAGGGTGGAGGAGAATTAAAGAATCAAGTCACAACCACACTTGATAGTGCTTCCACAATCCTCTCCTTCCACAACTCGGATTCCAAGCACAGTTGCGGGATCTGTCAAAACAAAAAAAAATCTAGAAATTTAACACTGATTACCGCTGGGAAAAAAAAATCACAACTCTCATTGGCTAAAACAGAAGAGGCGGGATTGTTACAAGATTAGAAAAGGGATCCAATAGAACAGGGGTCTTCAAACTTGACAGCTTTTAAGACTTCAACTCCCAGAATTCCTCCTCCAGTCAGGTTAGCTCAGGAATTCTGGGAGTTGAAGTTCACAAGTCTTAAAGCTGTCAAGTTTGGAGACCCAAAATCGCTATAGATCAGGGTCGAAGTGTGGAGTCCTTAATCCTGTCTAGCTTGGAAGCGTTTCATTAACTAAGACGGGTAAGCAAAACGCGCGTACAAAGCCACCCACCCAGCATAGAGAGCACCGAGAACCTTATTAGGAGGATCTTCCATCCCACTAAGATCAACGAGACACGTAAAAGGTGATCAGCCCGGTTTCCAGGTTCGCTTGCACGCATGCGTCCCACTTCTCCTCCGTGGAAGTAGGAAGTAGAAGCCGATTGGTGGCAAGGAAAAGCAACGGGATGGGTCCCTTCGTTTAAAAAAAAAAAAAAGCCACACAGAAGCGAAGGAGGCGGCTTAAAGCGGGACGGATGCGGATATCCTGCAGTTTTCGCGGCTACCCAATCGGGAGGAGGCTCTTCTTGAGGCGGCCAATGAGAGCCCAGAAGAGAACGGCGGAGGCCGTGAAAGGAGTTCTTTGCCTCTCCGAACTGAGGCAAGCGACGGGAAGGGGGGGGCGGGGGCGGGAAGGGAGGCAGCTCGGATTGGAGTTGGTTTGGCCATTCAGAGCTGCCCCGGGGAAGCCGCCGTGGAGGCGACGGGCTGAGGCGGACCCACCTCTTCGCCGCTTGGGAGCCGGGAGGGCTGAGGAAGAAAGAGTTCAAGACCCAGGAGGACCCCCAGTTAAAGTAAGCGAAAAGAGAGGTCGCTGTCCTGTTTGGAGAGAGTTTCCCCCACTCAGCCTACAGGGTCGCAGGATGGATGGATCCCGGGGGAGGGATCTGGGAGGATGGTGGACGTCTGAGAGGTCTAGAAGTAGACTCTTCCCCACTCTCGATCCTTCTGGGATCCCCCTTTGGGTCTCGTTTCTTTTGAAGGAGTTACTACTTGCCTTACCCCCGCCCCCCCCCCCAGTAGCTCGGAGAAGAAGTCGATTGGTTCAAGGTCATCGGCCAATGAGCCTCGCCCAAGGCTGGGGAGGGCGGATCGAGGATCCAGATTGCCTCGCGGGTGGAATTCCGAAGACCACCCTCCTCCGCCCGGAGGAGTGGGAGTGGCAGGCTGGACCATCCCTCCGTTGCTGGGAACGGGTCGAAGTTTGTGTGTGTGTGTGTAGGGCTGCATCTTCAGACACACACATCCGTGCAAACTTGCCTGGATGACTTTTGATTTGAAGGCTCGTTTCCCAACGGGAGCGGTTTAAAACGAGGGAGAAAACTCCCAATTTCGGTGTTCAGGAGAAGATCGGGGGTGGGGGTGGGGGTGGGGGTTTAATAAAGGATAAAAAACGAGAAAGCTAAAAACCAGGAGTCTTCTTGGCATCTTAAGAGAGAAAGGCCCGCGAAAAGGACAAAGTCTCCTTTTAAAAATTGTTATGAGTAAAAATCTAATGAGAACGTAATAATAAAAGAATGGCAGTGCAGGCAGTCTTCAAACTGGCAGCAGTTCATTTAGTGGACAGTTCAAAGTTACAACAGCGCCGGGGGGAAAAAAATGACTTATGACCATTTTTCACACTTACGACCGTTCCATGGCCCTGTGATTTACACTTGGATGCCTGGCAACTGAACATCACATTTATGATGGTTACAGTGTCCTAGCGTCTTATGATCCCCTTTAGCGACCTTCTGACAAGCAAAAAACCAATGAGGAAATCAGATTCACTTAACAAGCTTATTGCTAATTTAAGATTCACTTAACAAATGTGGCAAGAAAAATCATACAATGGGGCAAAACTCAACAAATGTCTCACTTAGCAACATACATTTTGGGCTCAGTTATGGTCATACATTGAGGACTACCTGTAGTCTGTCTTGATTAGAAAGGATTACAAATTAATATACATTGATCTTATAACATTTTCCTTCTTGCCTAGAGTATATTGGACAAATACCCTACCTTGCAGTGTGATGGGTGCTCTGGAATCGAAGCACTTGCTCACTGCTCATTCTTTGCTCACATCTCTGGTTACTGTAACCATTTTTCATTGAATCATAAAATTATCTGGGTTTGCACATCATACCAAATGTAAACAAACCAGAGGCTGCATGCATACAGTTTGTAGGTTAGAATATAATTCAATAGTTTGAATGATGTGCTAACACTGAATCTATCAATCTGGATTGGTATTCAGTTAATTAAAAGTTCTTTAGTTGGCCTATCTTTCACCTTTTCCTTGGGTTTAGTTTTTATGAAAGCACCATACTAGAAACCAGGAGACTGAGTTCTAGTTTTGCCGTAGGGCTTAGGTACAAAGCCACCTGGGTGTCCTTGAGCCAGTCACTTTGTCTCAACCCTAGGAAGGAGGAAATGGCAAACCCACTTCTGAAGAACCTTTCCAAGAAAACTGCAGAGACTTCTCCAGGCACTCTGAGAATTGGGACAATTGAACAGAAAAAAAAAAAAAAGTTTGTCAGCCAAAGTTGTAGATGTAGAGATAAACACAGTAGTAATTATCTATCTGGAATGAAGCACATTGACAATCTTAGAAGAAATACTTCCTAGATCTAAAATAAATCCTACAGGGCTAGGATATCAAGTAATATTTAGATATTTGGTGAGAAAACACTCTTGTTTTGATGATAGCCAAACCATAGAAAAGAAAAAAGTATGATATTATTCAAAGTATGGAAAATAGGGTAAAAGATAAAAAGAACAGATGTATGAAGAAACAGAGCAGTTAAGCTATCTTTATTTTGCTGACCAAAATTGTTCATTTTATATTAACATAAGGACTGTCGGTCTTCAAATTCTTATTAGAATTACTAAGAATGGTAAAAGGAGTGGTTTACTATTAAATGCTCTATATTTCGTGCCACCAATCATGGGATCTATCTAGGATTTTTGACTAGTGTGGAGACAACTTTTTGCAGTGCTGTCTTTAGGTAGTGATATTGAGGGTGTTTTTTTTTCAAACTCTTGTTCAACAGCAAATCCTGAAAGTTCTATGGTCTTCCATACTTTTTATATCTAGACCAAGTTGTAGATTATAGATTCTAACATATACTATGAAGTGTTAAATAAATTCAGTGAAGGACTAAAGGTGAATGAATAAACTGAGGCTTGATCATGATAAATTGAAGATCCTGCTAACCAGGATCTAGTTGGAAATAGAAATAACCAATTATGCTGTTTTGAGGTTCTCTTAAATCCAGTGTCCATCCGTCCCCCGGATAATGGAACGATGCTTCTGGCCGCTGTCATTTCGGCAGGTGAAATTAAGCACAATGATCTGATTTAAGGCATTGTTTATTTCCCTACTGTTTATTAAAAACATGGCAATTGAATCTCTTCTCAAATTCTGCTAAAACAAAATCGATTAAATTATATTTTAACTGTAACATGTGAACCTTACACCTCCTCGTAACTGTTTGGAAGTATGGGTATTGTTGCCAAATTACCATCTCTCGTGCCTAGAATTTTGCATGGGCTTCTGTGCTGTTTTGACTACAATTCGGTGTACCAGCTTTTTCGTAAGTTACTTTTGGTCAGAATATCCAACATATTGCCCCTTTGCAGTATGTGAGTGAGGCTCTACTATGGGTCCCCTCAGCTAGAGAAATAAATTGTATTACAGTAAGGAATGTTGAAAATAACATATTCATATTACAAATGATCATAGCCTGGGCCTCTTGAAATAACCAGGTTTTTACAGGTTTTTTTGAAGGTCAGCTGGGTCAGAGAGAAACAGATCAGAGGGAGTACCAAAGAACAGATTCAGCAATAGAAAAGGCACATCCCTAAGCTCTCATAAGAATGACATTTTTTTTTTTATAGAACACAGGGCAGACCAAGAGTGGACAAAAACTATTGGAACTCAGAAATCCGTAAATATCTAGGGTTAAGTCTTGAATGGCTTACATAGATGTAGCCCTTTGAATTGCTCCCAGAAACTAGCTAGTAACTAGTTAACAAAATAGAGCCATCTAATAAATATATTGAAGAGTGCCAGTGTAACATTTGTATGGCTTCATTCTGGACTAGATAATGCTGTATTTAAGAGCAGTCTATTTAAGGGCCATTGCATTAGTCCAAATAAGAGATAGCTAAGGCATGAATTATTGAGTGAATGATCTGCTAATCCCCAAAAAGACACAGTTGTTGTACAAGATGAATCTGTGCAAAAATTGCCTGAATGGTTGAGGATTAAATATGAATAACTAGTGCCAAGGAAATATGTTTTGGATTTTTTTTTCTCATATAAAGAGATCGATTGATTTTTTTAAATATGCCATTAAGTCATTTTCGACTCCTGGCAACTCCATAGATAGATCTTTTCTATGATGATGCTTCCCTCACTTGTTCTTTCAGGGCTCCCAATGGTACACTCATTGCCTTTGTAACTGAATCCATCCACCTTGCTGCTGGTTGACCTTTCTTTGATCTTTTCTAGAGGGCTGAAGCTTGCAGGATGTGTCCAAAGTTGGATAATTTGACCCTGATGATTTGTGCCTTGAGTGAAAACTCTGAGTAGATTTGTTCGATAATCCATCAGTTTGTTTCCTTGACTGGCCAAAGTCCAACTTTCACTTCCATAATGTCGCTGAAAATTCTGTAGCTTGCATAATTTTGGTATCGTCATGACCACAGTATTCGAATTACTTTTCCAAGAGCTTTATGGCTGTTCTATCCAGTGCTGGCTTGAGCATATTTCTTGATCGCTTTTTTGCTTATTGTTGAAGGTTGAGCCTAAAAGGCAGAAGCTATCCATCACTTTGATATCTTCCCTGTCAAATCACAATGACAGTTTGACAATTCATTGTCAAATGAATAAAGAGAATGAATGAGGATTAAATGAGTGAATAGGTTGAGAAATGAGAAATAGCAGTTGGATGGAATTGATGAGAAGTTTTCACAGATGTTTTAACCAAAAAAATATATGCTATACGAAGCAACTTAGTGGAAACAAAAACAGTTCACCATGTAAAAAAAGGTGTAATTGTTAGGAACTTCAATGGCCATTGTGACCAGGAGGTCATTATTCTTTTGGGGTGATCACTCTTCAGAAACACCTAAGAAAGTCAGAAAAAGATTATCGCTAACCATAGCTCTTAGAAATCATCTGATTCCTGTCTTGTGCTATTAAATTATTAATTGCATCAAAATTTTATTGCAGTTTTAAAATTATATTTATTGTACTATTGATCTTTTTCTTGTGTTTGCTTTTGCATGCAAACTTTGGATGGAGAGGTTTAGATTTAGTTGTATTTCCTTTCCTTTTTCTTATCTCATGTGTTTAATTTAATCAGCTTATTATTTTTAGTCCTTTTCTGCGCTTTTCACAATATTGTTTAGCCTGAAAAGGAAACTGTATGACCTATGAATGAATGTGCAGTAAAAGCAAAGGATAATAATAATGCCTAAGAGCATTATTGATTATTATTATAAGCTCTTGGTCAAGCCTTAAAATTTATATAAAAAAACACAGGCTCTGGGAATTTCTGGGAATTTCATGAACAAAATGTCACAAGTGTTGGATAATTTTCATTTTGGGGGAAAGTAGGCTGGTAGATTGATTAAATGAAGAGCATCAGTGAGTAAATTACATACATACATAGCAGCATGTTGAAAGATAAAAGACATATTTGCAAGGACAGAAAGACATGGAGAGGTATAATGAATCACATTGCAGAGTCTAAATTTAGTGATATTATCTTTACATTTTTGTTTTGCGCTAGCTATATCTGTCTGTCTATCTATCTAACTAACACACAAACACATCTATCTCACCATATTTGCACTACATTTCTTATCCTCCTATTGTGTAATCAGAATACTGAAATTTTTTACAGGAAATCCCGGTCATGAATGTATTGGGAAACTATGCTTAGGAGGAAGGCCAGACATACTATGTATTATTATTATTATTGCACATAACTTTTTTTTTCTAAAGACATTGCACAAAATGGTAGGATTTCATAAGGACATCTGGAAAGATAGGCTAGTATTAGAAGAAAATTCTGAATTCGAATCTAGACCAAGTCCTCCATAGATTATTTGGAGCAGTTTATTTCAACAGCATAATGTGCGATGCAGGGATTGAATTGTAGGCTACCCAAGTTACATTTCTCAAGTGTTTATATCTTTTCTCTGCTCCTCCAAGCAACAGAGCTTGCCAATTAGGAATTATTGGAAGCTGTAATTAACTGGATGGCCAAAAAGAGGTGTTGGATGGTCAAGCATCTCCCTGCTGAGCTTGTGGGGTTTACCATATCAGCCGGCTTCCTGTTAAACATTGAGGCTGGGGGTGGCTGTCAGAGAAATGGATTTTTAATTTATTAATTTATGTAATCTCTGATATTCTGAAAGAAATATTTACTTGAATGGCAGTCACATTTGTCCAGTTTCATCCTCTTTCTGTGCCTTGGTGTTGATCTTGGTTCATGGGTCCATGTTTGAGGAATTTGTGTGTGTGTTTGTGTGTAAGTAAAGGAATTCCATATCCTGAGGGAAAATCTGATGGTTCTTATTGAGTTACTGATATTTACCAACTTCCTATCAGTTTCATCCAAAGCGTCAAACATAGCCGACAGGCTCAAGGTGGTTTCTTTGTTTTGTGTCTTGGAGTTTCCTGGAGTCAGACATGGACAGGGTTAGTGTGTAGTCTGGCTAGAAGATCTCATGGGGGATTTTATCTTCTAATAGAATTCCATACATCCTAATATTAGAATATTTAGAAATGATGTACAGGTTAGCTTTTGGCAACACCCTTAAAATTACTGTAGTTGTCGTGACCTCATTGGAGCCCGGCTTGGAATAGGAGTTGGACCCGGGACTGGGAGTGTCCAGCGGGGATGACATATCATAGGGAGCCTCGGTGGCGCAGTGGTTAGAGTGCAACACTGCAAGCTACTCCTATTTGGCAGATCGAATCCCACCAGGCTCAAGGTTGACTCAGCCTTCCATCCTTCCGAGGTGGGTAAAATGAGGACCCAGATTGTTGGGGACAATATGCTAACTCTGTAAACCGCTTTGAGAGGGCTGGAAAGCACGATAAAGCGGTATATAAATCTAAGTGCTATTGCTATGTCTCCTTGGAATGCTTGGAGAGGCCAGGGGCTGGGGACAATAGTATTCCCATGCCCCTCAGGCATTAGGGGAGGTGGTTGACCGGACAAATAGCTGCTTGCCCTCACAGAAAACGGAGGATAGGCTGCAAACAGGCGGTGGTGCTGATAGGCAGCAGATCCCCTCTGATGAGGAACAGCTGCCTCCTCTGCTTGATCCAAGGGAAGGAAGAGTGGAGCTTAGGCAAGCCCAGAGAAGGACTACAAGGCTACTCAGAAGGTCACCCTACACTTCCTCACAAGGAACACCTGCTGTGGGTTGACTTAAGGATAAGTGGGGGGGGGGGAGGTTGTAAGAAGCAACTGTTTTGGCTTACACTCCCCTGGTTTTGATTCGTGCTCCTACCTGTGGCTTTCCTTTGGCCTTTGTACCTTGAATCTGGACCTTGCCCCCTGGAGCTTGCACCTTCTCTTTGGACTTTCTTTATGGTTTACTGACTTTTGTTTGGGGGACTGAAGGTGGCTGCCTTCAGGGTAGGCTGAGGAGGAGCCTTACCAGCTGTTGTAGGGTTATTGTGGGCTTTAATCAAAACAATGCAGGACTCTATGGATTCCTGCCTCTGCCTAGGCAACCTGGGTTATAACAGTAATATTTTAATGTGTGGTGCAACTTTATTTCATAATTGGGTTGAAAGTCCAGGGTAAATTACAATTTAATGGTTTGACAGACTGTAGAATTTTTAAGCAGTTGTAACTAATTTACCAAGTGTTTTGCATGATATTCTGCTCTACTTTGACATAAGAAGTTACTGTTGGTAGTTATAAAATCTTGCTTTAAGATCAATATTATTTTAAAAAAGTTTGTTCCATTCTCAGAACAAAACCAAGCAGATTTATTATTATGTTCCTCAGAAAGACTGAAATTAGTACCAGTCTATGAACTACTAAAGAATGTCTAGGAAAATACCTTAATCTTGTGTAAGAACAGTTTGCACTCCAACTGGAAAGGCAGGTTTCCTGTATCTTTGAGATTTAGAGCTTATGACCTTAAAGTTTAGATAAGTTAAAACTTACCTCCAACTATTTTTGTAGATCCTGCAATAATTCTGCGGTAGTCGTTGTGAAAACAATGAAAGTTAAAATGTTAGACTAGAATAGAATGAATGAATGAATGCTCAAGCAGGAGAACTGTTGTATGGAAACAATGCCTCGCTGAGGTTTTTTTAATATGAAAAATTATGCAACTAAGAATGTATCAGTAATATGAAATTAAAACAGCGAAATAAAAATCTGTACCATCTCAATATTAAGTGTGCCTTAACTATATCACTAATAAACTAATAATTCATAGCCTTAAATTACATTAACATAATGGTTAGCATTCAAATTAACTTAATTGGACCTCCTAGAAATAAAATGGGCTGGTAGCCAGTATGGATTTACCAATCGCTCAACCTAAGCCAAACTCCCAGACATAGAATATGAATAAAATGAAGGCAGAATGGAAAAAGATTGATTGTAAGAATGTTGTAAATCAAGTTTGCACACATACATATACATAGAGGAAAAATAAGTGGAGCTTGCAGCAAAATATAATAAGGTGGATTGACTCTGTTTATATTTTCTAACTTAGTTTTGACTAATCCCCTGTGAATTTCAGGAAGTTTTTTTTCTGATCATCACTTGAGTTTATATCTCTGAGATGGTAATCGGGCTGGGTTTTTCCAAATCTAGTGCTGACATACTTTGATATTTGCATCTCCACCCTGAAGGATCTAACCACTGACGTAGAGTGCTGGCTGATAGGTTGCTTAGTGGGATTTATTTATTTATTTTCATCAATTGCTTACAGTAAAAACATAGTTATGAATACATGGATACATATAAGAAAAATAAAAGAAATAAAAGAAACAATAGGACAGGGACGGTAGGCACGTTGATGCGCTTATGCACGCCCCCTTGTTGGGCTAGTAAAAACTGCTTATTTTTAAGTGCTCAGACTTTGGAGAATATAAATTATCACTAAATTACTGTTATTTCTGTTTACGTTTTTTATGAATATGAGTATTAACTGACAACTTTGTCATACAAAAAGAACAAGAGGGAACAAGAAGGATTGCTATACTGAATTTATTCCTACTGACAGGGCCGAAATGGTTGAGGGAGAAGTCGTTATAGGCGCTCTGTGGGGGAGAAAAACCTGTCATACTTGAATTCATCATAATGCAACCACAGGTAACTAAACCAAGTAGTGTTTTAGATTTTAAGAGAGCTGACTTCAGCAAGCTAAGAGAGAGAGGAAGGAGTCCATAGATGGATATCCTAAAAGAAAAAAACAGTTGAAAACTCTTGGAAAACCTAATGAAGGTCAAAGCAAAAACAATGCCAAAAGAGGAAAAACAAAAGAGACCACATGAGATTGGTATGATTGCACAAAGAATTTTCTGGCAAATTGAGGGACAAAAAGGTCAAAATAAATAAATATATATATATATATGTAAGGTTTGGGCTGATAAATAATTAAATAAGGGAGACTAGGATAGATCTATTTCGAGCTAGTTAGCTCTCTTCAGCTAGCCATACCCTTACAGGGCTTCGAACCAGGGAAGTATTACATGTGAGGCAGTTGTAATTGCCACTAAACCACTGGCTCTATGTAGGGTGTTGTAACACAAAGTATATATATATACTTATATATATATATTCGAAAACATATATACATATACATATACATATACATATACATATACATATACATATACATATACATATACATATACATATATATATATATATATATATATATATATATATAAATAAAAAGAGGGACCCAGAACTAAAACAGAATACCAACAAATAGCCCGAATCTGCAAGGAGGAAGTCAGGAAGGCTAAGGCCCAGAATGAGTTAAAACTAGAAATGGTACCAAAAAATCATAAAAGCTTCTTTCAATATGTCAAGGAAATGATCAATCCGCTAATGACAAGTAGGTGACAGGCAGCAGGGAGGAAGCAGAACTGTTTTATTCCTCCTTTGCATCTATTTTTGGATTGTAAATATTTCAATATCATTCTAGGTCAGTCTGAATGTGAGAGAGTGAGGTTTGTTGATTGGCCAGACTTGTATACAAGTAGTTCTCAACTTATGACTACAATTGGACCAGAATGTTTTTATTGCTAAGCAAGAGAGTTGTTGGGAGTCACAACTTTCTTCCGTTTTTGCCATGGTTATTAAGCAAATAATTGCAGTTGTTCAATGAATCATGCAGTTGTTAAGAGAATTTGCTTACCCGTTGAGTTTGCTTGTCAGATGTTAGCTGGGAAGGTTGCAAATTATGATCACATGACCTTGGGATGCTACATTCAACACACATACACACACACACACACACACACACACACACACACGTTGCCAAATGTCCAAATTTTTATCCTGTGACTGTAAAGATGTTGTAATGATCATAAGAACCAGTTGTAAATCACTTTTTTCAGTGCTGTTGTAAATTTGAATGGTCACTAAACAAATGATTGTAAAGTTGAGGATTACTTATATATATTTCTGCTGTGTCCGTTATGCATGTGCTTATTTATGTGTAAATTTGTGACCAGTCCTCGCATTTATGACGGCAGCGTTCCGGTGGCCGTATGGCTGATACCCAAGGTCTTCCAATCGGGGAGTGTTTATGGCTGTTGCAGCATCCTGTGGTCACATGATCTCCATTTGCACATTTCACAACTGGCTTTTGACAAGCAATGGAGAAGCTTGTAACCACACAGTTATGAATATTTTATACCTGCGGAGGAGAAACGTCCTTGGCATATGTAAGATATATTTGATCAGTGAGTCATTTCTCTTAATTCCAAAGGAGTAAAGTCTTTAGAGCCTCAAAGTTATCTTTGGAATGTTTGCATAACCTTGAGATAGTGTTTACTTTGTTTTCTCTTGGCAATGCTGTAGGATATTTGTTTTAGTGAAATATTTTTTTTAATTACCTAATTATTTACATTCCAGTTCATATAATTTTAAATCTAATCAATTGTTAATGAGAGGAAACAAATCTGCTCTAATTTCTTTGAGTTCCTAGTAGACTATAAGCTAGATGAATGATACTTTTAATGTTCATTAAAAAAAAGTTATCAAATCTCTACAAAAAACAGTGGTCAGGGATTTGAACCATCTTTCCAAAGTGGGTATATTATATTTTTGGAGGAGAAAGAGGGAAACCAGCAAATGCAATAATCTTTGACCAAAGACTAAGGATACTATTTTTAGAAATATTTCACTAAAATATTTAGAAAAGGGAGGTTAAGATATCTAGTACTGTATGTAAGCATTAAAAATAGTGAAGAGGAGGGGAAAAAAAACTGATTGTGTGCTGCAGAAAGAGAGACATCATCTTGACCCACCAGGATTTTAAGCCGTCAACAAGAAATTACCAAATGTGCAAAGAGAATACAGTTTCAAATAATTTGCATAAGTGAAATGCTGTACCACAAATAAAACATTTTAAACGTGTAACAAATTATTAACCACTCCCATTGAAAAGCAAGCATTCACATCTTGGAAAATGGATTTCAAATTTACCACGGCACCAAAAAAACCTGACATGACCAGTTTTCTCACTTAGAAAACTTGTAGCATTTCCACAATCATATGATCAAAATTCAGGTGCTTGCCAACTGGTATGTGTTTATGACAGCTAAACTGTCCTGGCGTCACATAATCACCATTTGTAACCTTCCCAGCCAGGTTCTGACAAGCGAAGTCGATAACGGAAGCCATTTTAAATGTGTGATTCACTTAACAAGTGCAGTGGTTCACTTAACAATTGCGGCAAAAATAGCCGTAAAATCAAAACTTATTTCATACCTGCCTCACTTAGCAACAGAAATGTTGGACCCAATTGTAGTCGTAAGTCAAGGACAACCTGTATTGCCTCTAATTAAAAACAAAACAAAAGTATTTCCTAAGATGTGGATGTTTGGTTTTCAATGGGAGAGTTAATAATTTGGTATACATTTAAAGTGGTTTCTTTATGGTATCTGCCCTTTATAGAACCCACTCCCTTAACCACCCCACCTCACAGAGTTGTTGATGTGGAGAAGATAGAAGGAGGAGGCCTTTTGTACAAATTAAATACAGGACATAATTGGGTAAGTAAGAGTTAGGGTTAGGTTAGGGTTAGGACACAAATCGGGTAAATTGCTAGACAGCAGGCCAACACACATCTGAGGCTCATTTGGCCAGCAATCAACTTAAAATACTTCTGATTATTCAAGTAACCAAAATGTTGGTAGCTATTTTAAAAGCTCATGTTTAGTGCATCTATGGAATGGGGGAATTGGACTTGTCTCCTTTGACTGCAATTGGATGAGAGTTGGGGGAGAATGTGAGTTGGCTTCACCACTGTTGGAACAGTGAGGAATGGATAAGATTCATTGGCATCATCACAATGATGTATCTGGCATTGGTAAGTAAAGGTAAAGGTTCCCCTCACATATACGTGCTAATCATTTCTGACTGTAGGAGGCGGTGCTCATCTCCGTTTCAAAGCCGAAGAGCCAGCGCTGTCCAAAGATGTTTCCGTGGTCATGGGGCCGACATGACTAAATGCCAAAGGCACAGGGAACTCTGTTACTTCCCACCAAAGTGGTCTCTATTTTTCTACTTGCATTTTTACATGTTTTTGAACTGCTAGGTTGGCAGAAGCTGGGACAAGGAACAGGAGCTCACTCCATTATGTGGCGCTGGGGATTCAAACCGCTGAACTGCTGATCTTTCTGATTGACAAGCTCAGCGTCTTAGCCACTGAGCCACCGCATCCCTTTTTGGCATTGGTAGAAATAACAGAATAACAGAATAACAGGAAGGGATCTTGGAGGTCTTCAAATTTCAATCATCTGCTCAAGCAGGAGGCCCATCCTGTTCCAGACAAGTGGCTGTTCAGTGTCTTTTTCCTCCAGACAAACAGAACCTTTGGGATCTGAATTCTGCTTCTGCATCTCAATGGAGAAGTTCATCTCCACTGTGTGACAGGAATTGTTCCAATGGGGTGCAGGAATGGAGAACTTTGGGATCTAAGATCCAGATTCTGCATCTTGCTAGAGGAGTTTGTTCTCCTCCAGGCATGGAAAGGAACGATTTGGTGAGTGGTGGTAATAAATCTTGAATCTTGGGAATCTGAGCTGTGTTTCCAAAGATCAGAAGATCTGTGAGCAGAAAATCCCAACTGTAAAGAATGAATGGAGAAGTTGCAAAAACATTTCAGAAACGACACCAACCTATTTCTGCCTAGTTAATAAAACTACATGAACTGCTCCACTTATTCTAATTTTTACTTGATTCGTTTCTTCAGAACTATTCTTTAGTATTCAGAGCAGTTACTAAATGAGTAATTCTTAAAAGCAATCTGATTTGTATTTGTAATGATGCACATTTTTTAAAATTAAATAGTTTAGCTATAAAAACTGAATCTCAATCTTGTCCATCCTACTTTGTAGAAGTGGTACTTTTAAAATCTTGGCATTGTTTGTGCTCTTTAATATCACAAATTTGTATTTTTATATCACAAATGAAATACATTGTACTTTGCTGGGGTAAAACATGAAGTGAAATCCTGAAATTAAATCCTGGTTAAAATACAGTTTTTCTTTTAAGCAGTCACGATCTTTGAAGAAACTGAAATGACTCATTACTAGTTTAATGTTGATGCTTCATTATCTGCTTGTTAAAAATCTGCCTCATACAAGCAGAGGTTGTTGTGGAATAGTGTTGCCATGACTTCATAATATTTTCCTAAATATGCTTTATTTTTATTTTGTCATTGCATAGCATTAGTGCTGGGAACAGGTTTTAGTATTAATTTATTCTTAGTCCATGAGACAGTGGTTTATTAATAGAAATGCTTTGACTTCTCTGTTTCAAAAATGTGTATGGTTTTATCATTAATGTATAAGTAAAATGAAAAACTTTACATGATTTGTACATGTATATTTTTAAACATGATATAATGGATTTTAAGATATGTTTAAATACATATCGTATAGGATTAAAACTCTCATAATCTTTTGGACTCTTCAATTTGTTTTCGTTTTCAACCATTCTGTTTGCAATTTTTCAATCTTATCCTTGCAAGTTCCATCTTATTTAAATAATGGATTGAAAATCTTGCTGGGTTTTATTCTGGGCTTTAATATCATACTAGTGATTTTGTTTGTCATCTATCATCTTCATTTTCTTTTTGTAGTACTGCATATGACTTCAGATCTTGCATATTTTTCCTTGGCATGAAAAAGTAGTGAAATTCTCTGGATCTGCAATCTTTCTTGGTCTACCTTTCTGTTACCATATCAAAGTGCTTCAGCAGTGCAGAGCAGAAATTTGGCGCCTGATCTGTTAGCATATCATTGGGTGTACCTATCCTACTGAACAGCTTCAGCACAGTATTTCATTAGCAATGACTTTGCAACTCATATCTACAAGGGTGTCTTGTTCTATAACCAAAGATACAGAATACAGGCAGTCTTCAACTTATAACCACAACGGAGCCCAAGATTTCTGTGGCTAACTGAGGCAGTTGTTAAGTAAATTTTGCCTCGTTTTGTGACCTTTCTTGTCATACTTCTTAAGTGAATCACTGCAGTTCAGTTAACAGTTGTTAAGTTAATCTGGCTTGTTCTTTGACTTCGCTTGTCAGAAGGTTGGCAAAGGTGACCCACGTGACCCCGAGACACTGCAATTGTCATAAATATGAGTCAGTTGTCAAATATTTAGATTTTGATCACACGATCATGGGGATGATGCAACAGCTGTAAGTTTAAAAAACTGGTCATAAGTCATTTTTTAAAGTAAATTCAAACAGTCACTAAATGAACTGTTGTAAATTGAGGTCTCCGTCTGCAAGATAACAGAATTGGAAATGACTTGGGAGATCTTCTAGTTCAACCTGCTGTCCATTTGTCTGGAATTGTATAATTCTATATGATTCCAGACAAATGGCTATCCAATTTCTTCTTAAAAATCTCCAGTGATGGATGAAGCAATCTCAACTTCTGAAGGCAAGTTGTCCCACTGATTAATTGTTCTTGCTGTCAGGAAATTTCGCCTTAGTTTTAGGTTGGATCTTTCTTGGATACGTTTCCATCCATTACTTCTTCTCTTCTCCTCAGTGCTTTGGAGAATAGATTGTCCTGTTTTTCTTTGTGAAAGCTTTTCAAATATTTGAAGACTGCTCTCATGTCATCCCTAATCCTTCTTCTGGTTAGAATAGACATACCCAGTTCCTGCGACCGTTCACTATATGTTTTAGCCTTCAGACCCTAATCATCTTTTTATTCTTCTCTGTACTCTTTCTAAAGCCTCAACATCCTTTTTGTATCATGGTGATATAACTAGACACAGTATTCATGGATGGTTTTATCAAGGCAGTATATAGCAGTACTATCACTTCACGTGATCTTGATATTATTCCTCTGTTGATTCAGTCTCGGACTGCATTGGCTTTTTTGGCAGCTGCAGCCCACTGCTGGCTTATACTTAAATGCTTGTCTGCTGGGAATCCCAGGACCCTCTAACAGTTACTACAGTTACTACTGTTGAGCCAAACATCCAGCCTAGCCTATACCTATGCATTTGTTTTTTCTTGCCTTTTCTCACCAGTGAATTGCATTTTGTTGGATAGGGCCCAGTGTTCAAGTCCGTCGAGATCCTTTGTCTGTCAAGAACTTCTAAAGAGTTGGCTATTTCCCCTAGCTTGGTGTTGCCCACAAATTTGATGAGTTTCCCTTTTCTATCCCTTCATCTAAACCAGGGGTGTCAAACTCGATTTCATTGAGGGCCACATGAGGGTTGTGTTTGACTTTGGGGGGGCCAGGGGGGGCATGGCCAGCTCAACATCACTCATATTGGGGGCACTTGTGGTGGCCCAAGTGCTCTTCTAGCAAAAAAGGGCTCCCGAGCTCCGTTTTGGCTGCAACAGACTCTTGCAACCCTTTACCAGCGAAAATGGAGCTTGGGAAGGCCGCACAGAGACCTCCCGAGCTCCGTTTTTGCTAGCAGAGGCACTTCAGGCTAATCCAGGGCAGCCCTGTGGGCCACATCTAAGCACCCTGTGGGCCAGATCCACCCCTTGAGTTTGACACCCCTGATCTAAACTGAAGATGTTGGAAGAGCACTGGGCCTAAGACAGAACTTTGGGTACCCCATTGCTAACTTTCCTCCGTGTAAATATAGTTCCATTGAGGGCTACACGTTGAATGTGATTTGTCAGTCAGTTGCGAATCCATCTGATAGTGATAGCTGGTAGCTGTCTATCCCACATTTTGGGGCTGTTTTTTTCCTTTTGTGTACAGTCAGATGCAAAGAATGAATTAAGCAGTTCTCCTTTCTCTCTGCTTTCATCTCCTTATCATTTTCGCCCATTAGCAGACTCCTTTTTCCCCCTTGATGTGTTTCTTGCTTTTTACACGTTGAAAGAAACTTTTTTAATTATTATTTTTGACATTTGTTGCAAATCTTAATTCTTTCTAGGCCTTATATCTTTGCAGATTCGGGATACCTGCTGGTATGCTGCCTTAGTTATGTGCCCCTCTTTCCATTTTTTATATTTTTCTTTTTGTCTTTCAGTTTAACAAACATATCTCTTTCAGGCCAATCTCTGGCATGTTGAACTGGGTATCTTCTATCTCAGTCTTCTGATTCCCCCAGAACCCTCTGCACCAGATAGATTTTGTTCCACACCTGGTCTCACTTTCATTCAGAACAATTCTCTGGATTGCCTGCTTCTAGACAAAGGTTTTTTGGAAGGAGAGAGTAATATTCAATGAACATCTTACTGTCCATTGCTCTTACTTGCTTTTCCTCAAGAGACTTACAAAAGTATCACAGAGGTCATAAAGCACTTGTATTTTCCACCTTTAGTTCCCAATAAATATTTTAAGGAGTGGAAAATATTCAGTGAACATTGGACCAGGTTATCTGCAGGACCGCGTTCTGCCGGTGATTTCCAACAGACCTGTGAATTCCCACAGGGAGGGCCTTCTCCGGGTGCCATCAGCTTCTATGTGTCGTCTGGCGGCCCCCAGGAGTAGGGCCTTCTCTGTGGGGGCCCCCGCCCTCTGGAATGGTCTGCCTCCAGAGATACGCACCAACACAGACCTGAGAGCTTTCAGACGTGCGTTAAAAACTTGGCTCTTTGAGCAGGCTGGCCTAGGCTCATACAGGATTTTTAATTTAGTCTTATGTTTTAATTGGTTTTTAATATTTGGTTTTTAATTATCTTAAGGGGGAGGGGCAAAATTTTTAAACAGCGTAAATTATTTAATCTGTTTTTAACTTTTGTATAGTGTATTGGGGTCTGTGATTGGCTGTGCACCGCCTTGAGTCCTTCGGGAGAAGGGCGGTATATAAGTATTAAAAATAAATAAAAAATAAATAAATAATAAATAAATAAATACATAAATAAATAAATACATAAATAAATAAATACATAAATAAATAAATAAATAATACCTTGCTGTTCCTCAAGAATCTTCCAAGCTGCTCTTAAAAGCAACAATGCCAATATTCATTTCATCCCAGGAGGCAGCATTGCCAGTCTCTTACAGCTTTTTCAGATTTTCAGCAGTTGGTGTTGCCTAAATCCATCTTAAATTTGCCAGCTACCCTATTAGGTTTCTCTGTCCTCCTCATCTCATGGTTTCCCCCTCTCCCTTTTAAAAAAACTATCTCTGCCAACTCAGCATCCCCACTTCCTTTCTCCTATTCTTAATTTCTACCTAGTTCACTAGAACAAAGTGAGGGTGTTTGGTCTGTCTTTGTACCTCCAGGAGAGACATGGCACAATATACAAAACAAACAAAACCACAATATATAAGTCAATAGTTCTTTTGAGGCAAATGAAATAACGGGTTGGTCAAGGGAAGAAATGTAGAATTGGCATATATATATAGTGCTAGAAAAGAATGATCTTGAAGCTCAAATAAATCCCAGTTATTTTAGCCATGTATTCCCCAAATACGCTTAGGTAATCAAAATAAAAATGCAATTAATGTCTACAGAGACTATTATATAGCTTAAAACAAGATTACCAAGGACGGTGTTAGTTATTGGACATAAATTAATAGTATGAAGATTGGAATGGGCAAGAAATTTCTGATGAATCTTAGCTATTGGATCAACAAAAGCTGTATTTCAAGGCAGAAATAAGTACGAAGAGTCAAAAGAGTGACTCTTAAGATTGTCTATTTTGCAAGTTAAACTTCAAGATTAAGCTTTTCTTTTTATCCTGCTGAAGCTCTGGAGTGATTAGTCAGCTTTATGTTAACTTGGAAGCTAAGTAGACATTTGTATGTATCAGCAGATCTCAGAGTGCAATTTTATGTCGTGGAAGAAACACGTACACATTGCGGCTCTTGATTTCTCTGCAGTTTTCTGAGACATAACTGTTGTTTCAATTAGTCTCTCTCATCATTTCTCAAGAATGAAACTGTTGGAATGGATTCTTGGGGCAGAATGTCACAGTTCATGTCCACTGAAAAATATTCAGGAAAACGCCATAGCTGATGTCATTAAGAGAGATCAAAGGGGTTGCATCAGAAAAATTCACTTCCAGTTTTCTGACTAGCCAAATTTACGGTAGTTGCTGTACTGTAAGATCTCATCAAGAGCTCTGCTATTCTGATACAACATGACTTTGACATATGTTTTTTTCAGTTTTAACATTAAATGTATAAGTTGCCCTTTAATATTTTATTGGTGTTAGCAGTCACCAGGATTTTACAAGGCCATGTTTGATAGGATAAAAGACATATCAAATTGTATTTTTTTTTTTGGTAAAGAAAAGAGAAAAATGTGTTTCTTATTAAGCTATGTTTTTGTTTTTAATTTGCAGAATTTGAAGAACCAGGATTTACGGACACTGGATTGAGACAAGGCGGCTTGAGATGTCTGGCTCTTATGAGGATTCTGTTGAGGTTTTTAGTGATAGCTTTTGGGAGGTAATTATAATTTTGTTGAAGCGTGTCTGAAACAGAATGTTGATTGGCGGGTTGTGTAAAACATTGTGAGCTCAAAATGTTTGCAATGTTCTGAACTTGAAACAGGAACACAGCTGTACTGTAAAACAAATTCAATGATTCGGAGGGTGTCTTTTCAGAAATGTGATAAAACATTAATTGCTGCTACAGATAGTCTCTGACTTATTATCAATCATTTAATGATCAATTGAAATTACAATTACTCCAAAAAGAGTGCTTTACAACTGAGAATGACTGGGTCAAAGTCACCCAGCCAGCTTTTCCTCACTTGCTTTCATGCCTAACTGCAGGATGAGTACAGGGGTGCAGTGGTTAGAATGCAGTACTGCAGGCCACTTCTGCTGACTGCAGGCTGCCTGCAATTTGGCAGTTCAAATCCCACCAGGCTCAAGGTTGATTCTGTTCTGACCAAGGCTTCCTAGACTGCAATTACACACATGCTTATTTTAAAAACAAGTCTTATTTTATTGCAACGCTGGGAATTGTTTTCATTCCCAGCCGGAATTAATCTCAAACAGTCCCTCGAGATAAGCACCCACCTTTCTTTCCTGTAAAAGTGCTGCCAATAACAGAAGTATCAAATGAACTAGAAAAAAAACCAACCGAACTACAAAGAGCTTCAAGAATAAATCTGAACCAAACGAACGACTTTGCTTCCTGCAAAGGTTTCATCATCTTTGCCTGTCCTTTACACCTTATGGGAGAGGCAATCACCTCCCACTCTTACTCCCAAGTTGCCCTTTTTCCCCCAGCTGCTCTTGCCTTCTAGCAGCTCTGTGCACATGTGCACTGGGAACAGGCTCCCCTTGTTCCTCTGCCTTGCTGCTGCCAGACTCCGGAAGCCCCGGAGGCAGCACCCCATTCTCAGATGGTCCTGGCCCTCATCCGAGTCCCCTCCAGACTCCCGGACTGATCCCCGTTTGTCCCCACTGTCTGATTCCACTGCCATCTGCACAGGCTGCCAGAGAAACAAAACAGATTCAGCCTTCCATCCTTCCGAGTTGGGTAAAATGAAGACCAAGATTGTTGGGAGCTGACTCTGTAAAATCACTTAGAGAGGGCTGTGAAAACACTGAAGCGGTATATAAGTCTAAGTGCTATTGCTATTTGAACTCACAAGTCTCCTGGGTTTCTAGCCTAATGCCTTAGCCCACTAGACCAAATTGACTAACATTGGATAGCATTTTAGGCCAGAAATGGGTTTTACTTGACTGCAGTCAAAGCAGGTATTCAGATAATCAGAAACTGGTAATCAAGCCTACAAGCTTAGTTTTATTACTGGAAGTTCAATCATGGATGTTAAAAAGAAATGCAGACAATTTGATTCCAGCTTAAAGGTGTTTGGTTGGCTTTCGCCAAATTGGAAACTAGTATTGACATTGCAAGATGCATTTGTAAACGTTTTATTCTTTTGATAGATTGGAAATTACAAGCGGACAGTGAGGCGCATCGATGATGGATATAGACTTTGTGGTGATCTTATGAACTGTATTCATGAGCGTGCAAGAATAGAGAAGGCTTATGCTCAACAGTTAACTGAATGGGCAAAACGATGGAGACAACTTGTAGAAAAAGGTAAACATGATCATACTTGGGCATATCCTTTGGACCTCTTTTGACTACAGAAAATAGGTGTTCCAAGCACTGTTTTATCAAGCTGGGGGTATTTTAAGTTTTAAACAGTTTGTTTCTACTTTGAAACATTTCTAGAAAGATTGAAAGTCTGCAAGAACACTTTCCTCTTAGATCAAAATGGCTAAATTTATGTTTTATAGGCAATGAAATAAAGGGAGACTAGTATAGATACGTTTCAAGCTATTTAGCTCTCATCAGCTAGCCATATCCTTCTGGGATTCGAACCCAAGCTACTTGCATATTTGGTAGATGTATAAACCTATAAGCCACAGGCTCTCCTCCCTTTGTTGGCTATACCAGGGGAAAGATTTTTTTT
The DNA here is from genome assembly GCA_023653725.1 of Bungarus multicinctus. Lineage (NCBI taxonomy): Eukaryota > Metazoa > Chordata > Lepidosauria > Squamata > Elapidae > Bungarus > Bungarus multicinctus. The sequence continues at coordinate 18,150,501 of CM042848.1, read as the reverse complement.
TGTCAGGGCGACATACTGCGGACGCAGTATGTTCTATCCCATAATTGGGTAGACCAAGTTACCCTGCCAAAAAACAATCAAAACGGCTAGTTTCGAATTCAAACATTTCGCATACTTCTTGTGACAGTATTTAGCCAACCTTGTTTGGGCTTGGAAACTAACCAGTATAGAGTTAGTATTTGAGTGAACATCTCCATGGAACACAGGGCTATAGACGTGTTGTTGATATTTGTCAGGTGTGTGAATAACTAGATCCAAATGGGAAGAGTTCAAGTAGCAAATTTATTGCTTATTCATATTTTACAGGAATCTTTTCAGATTTGCAATTTACACCTGGGCCAGACTAGATAAGGTTCAGCTGCATTCAAGGCAAGGAGTGGAGGGGTCATCTGATATATAAAAAGAAATACTAGGACTTAAATTTGGCTCAGAAGTGGAAAACCCATCCCAAGAGAAGGTGCAGGCAAACCATTTTCATTTCCATTTTCAAAAAATCTTCCTGGATACATTAGTGACATTTGCAGAAGTTTAAGCTTCAAGGGAATATAGTTACAATTTTTATCAAACAACCTGGAAGCTGATTTGTACGAAGGCTTTAAAAAAAATAAATAAAAAAGTAAAATTTTGCAAATGGCTGCTTAACCATTTTAATCCTTAACCCTACATGGATCCTTTTAGATCTTTGCACTCCATTTGTGGAGGTAATAAATGACAAAGAAATACAAATAACATCTTGATAATACTTCGGAGAAACCATCAGTGGAATATATATTTATGCCTAATATCTGTTTTTTTAAATTATGTCAAGAAATATAGTTTCATAACAGACTTTACATATTGTAAAGTGTTTACTTTTGCATTGATTTCAGTTTGCTGTATTGAACCAGGTATGTGTCTGGGCAATTCTCATATTTGGGATTGCACAGAAGATACCTTGATTCAGTTCTTTTGGGTGAATATTTAGAAGTTCCTTTATTTAGTATTTTTTTGTTACTACTGTACTTCCTAACAAGAATCTCTTACTTTTTTCAATTGGTCCCCCTTTACTCTAATTTGTTAACCAATATAGTAGTTCCTTTCCTGCCAATTTTCACTCAAGATTACCCTTGCCATTCAGCATTGATTCTCCAAATAGCCTAGTTCTGCACTCTTATTATTTCCATTTCTATCATGTAGAATCATAGAGTTGGGAGGGACCTTAGAAGTCTTTTAGGCCAACCCTTTGCCCAAGACAGGAGACCTTGGACAAATGGTTGTCCAATCTTTTATTGAAAACCTCCAGCTATGCAGCACCTACAATTTTGGGAGCCAAACTGTCCCACTGTTTAATAGCTCACACATACACACACACACGCAAACACACACACACGGTTAAGGGTGTAGAAGTTATAGGACATTGGAGGAAAGCGCTGATGTCGTACTTGAATTCACCCTAATGCAACTACTGGTAACTGAACCAATTGGACTAATATTTTAAACCTTAAGAGTGCTGATTTCAACAAATTAAGAGCAAGACTAGAAAGGATTTCATGGATGGAAATTCTAAAAGGAAAAACAGTTCAAGATTTTCAATAGTGGCAAATATCTGTAGCTCTGGTGTAGGATGAAGGTGAAGGTGCATTCTCCAAGCTTGTGGGTTGGTTTCCAAACGTTTCATTACCAGGCTAGGTAACATCTTCAGCGGAGTTGAGGAGGTGTCAGTGTCAGTGTTGTTCTGTTTATAAGGGCTTCAGGTGTGGGTATGTCAAGTGAGGGTCTTGTGAGGGGTCAGCTGTGAGTCTTGTGAGAGAGAGGTTACATCAGGTCAGGGTCGTTGGAAGGCGAACTGTGGGTGGGTGGGGGAGTTGCGTGGTATGGTTGAGGGTCAGGACTGTCTCTGGTTGACAGTACTTGGTTATTTGGATTCTGAGGGGTTCATAGACTGCTTATAGGTCAGTTGATGGAATTGTTTGCGGAGTGCCTTACTTTGATGAACTCACGAGCATGGCGGGTGGTAGCGTGGCCAGTGATATTTTGTGTTGTTCCAATCGAACTGGTGCTGTTTGACATCGATGTGGATAGAGATGGAGGATTTGAGATCGTGGCATTTGACCGACAGGCGTTGTTTCATTTTATTTATTTATTTATTTGATTTGATTTGCCAATCACTTACAAGATCATAGGTATAAGTATAAACATGAGTAAGAATACAGGAAATAGGTATGAATAAATGGGGACAATAGGACAGGGATGGGAGGCACGATGGTGTACTTATGCACACCTCTTACAGACCTCTTAGGAATGGGAAGAAGTCAATAGTGGTTAGTTTGAGGTTAAAGGAGTGGAGGTTAGAGGATGTAACAACAGGGTCAGGTAGTGCATTCTAGGCATTGACCACTTTGTTGCTGAAGTCGTACTTTCTGCAATCGAGTTTGAAGCAGTTAACATTGAGTTTGTATCTGTTGTGTGCTCTTGTATTGTTGCGGTTGAAGCTGAAGTAGTCATTGACTGGTAGGACATTGTAGCAGATAATTTTGTGTGCTACACTTAAATTTAACCATAGGCAGCGTAGTTCAAGGTTGTCCAAGCCCAAAATCTGCTGATATAGGGACCCTGGTTTTTAATTGACATGATGTTTGTCCCAGGTAGAATTGGTGACAGTTGATTTTGTAGATTACATTGTTTCTTTCCTCCTTCTGTATCTTGTCTTTGGTTTGGGATAATCCTTGGTGGAGTGTGGCTGACTCTCTAGAGCTTTGCTTCTAATTTATTACTGGTTCAACAAATCATAGTTAATGTGTTCTGTTACTGTTTGGTGTTTGGCCACCTTCTGTCCCTGTGAGATAGAGTCACCTTGAGCATATTGAGACTTCCATATTTCGCTGCCTGATCTAGCTCAGAATTTTATAAGCATAGTACTCTTGCACTATGTCATCATCCCAGTACATTAAGAAGACAAACTATAGTCTTCTGAATCCTGCATATGGTCATAATCTTTCTGGGCTCACCAATCAATGCAAACAAAGCAAGTTGCATATGGAACCTAGAAGAAAATGGATTCAGATACAGTTTTATCTAAGGGATCTCCAACCCTGGCAACTTTAAGACTTGTGGACTTCAACTCCCAGAATTCCTCAGCCAGCTTCACTGGAATTCTGGGAGCTAAAGTCCACAAGTCTTAAAGTTGCCAAGATTGGAGACCCCTGATCTAAGATACCTAAAATTGCAACTTCACTTTGAGGGCAGGATATTTACAATTGGTCATAGTCATTATATAATCTTTATATAGTGTTATATAATCATTATATAATTTAGTACTTTCGGCCACTATCTCCCCAACCTTTTCTCTGCCAAAAGAACAAAACCCTTTATCATTTGGCCATTCCCTTTCCTGTTTAGCTTAAGGTAATTTGGGGACAGTAAGAAAAGTAGAATGTTTTTCTAATGTGTGTGTGTGTATGCGAGTGCATTTAGCAGATGTATCATTTTTTCCATTGCATTCAGGGCCACAGTATGGGACTGTTGAAAGGGCTTGGCATGCATTTATGTCTGAAGCGGAAAAAGTAAGCGAATTACACCTAGAAGTAAAAAGCGCTCTAATGAATGAGGATTTCGAGAAGATAAAGAACTGGCAGAAGGACTCCTTTCACAAGCAAATGATAGGTGGGTTTAAGGAGACCAAGGAAGCAGAAGACGGGTTTAGAAAGGCTCAGAAGCCATGGGCTAAAAAACTAAAAGAGGTGAGTAATCTAAAACTCTGTTTCCCAGTCCCCTGAATCAACTGTGTCCTTGTTTTTCTGCTTTTGGGCTGCCTGGGTTGTCTCCAAGTATGGTTTGTTTGCTTTCCACTCAAACAAGCGGGGCTGAACTGACTCCATTGTAGAAGCTGTTGGTCTATTTCTGGGCAGAATCTATTTATTAAAGAAATAGCTAAACATCTTCTTCCTCAAAAAAACACAAAAAAACAAAACCAGTCCAGTTGCCTTTTGAAGAAAAACAAAAGGCACCTTTGAGACCTGGATGAATGAGAATCTCTACAGCCAAGATAAGGCATCTTACCACACAACGTACTAATTAATAACCCAAGGAAGCTTTAAATGTATATGTTAATATAAAGTCAGTAACATTACTTATTCTATAGAAAGTTTTCCTCTATAGCAGGGGTGTCAGACTCAATTTCATTGAGGGCCACCAGGGGCAGCGTGGCCAGCTCAATGTCACTGGCTCCATTTTCATTGGCAGAGGGCTACGGGAGGCCATTGTGGCTGAAAATGGAGCCCGGGAGGGCCTCCCCAGACTCCCATTTTTGCTGGCAGAGGCACTGCGGGCCGGCCTTCACTGTTTCCAGGTTAGCCACGCAGGCCAGATCTAAGCACTCCGCGGGCTGGATGCGGCCCGCAGGCCTTCAGTTTGACACCCTTGCTCTACAGAGTCTTCTTTAAGACATCAGTATAGCAAATCGGGGTGGGAAGGAGAATCTCGCACAGGTTGCGTGAAAAGCTTTGCTTCCGTGCGAGAAGTGATCTGAGTCAAGCAGAGGTTCTGTTACTTCTAAATTTCCTTCTAAGCATCGTTTTTTCAAGGCTGTGACTTTATGATCAACAAGTTCTAGAACACTGTAATTGTTTTCAAGATGTATTTCCTCTAATTGTAACAGTATTAACCTTGAAACTTGCTATGAGTGGTGCTGGTGTTGTGATTTTACATTCGTTAAAACGCATCTTCTATAGGTGGAAGCTTCCAAGAAAGCACATCATACAGCATGCAAAGAAGAAAAAATTGCCATATCCAGAGAGGCTAATAGCAAAGCAGATCCGGCGCTGAATCCAGAACAACTAAAGAAATTGCAGGATAAAATTGATAAAAGTAAACAGGATGTGCTTAAGGTAAATGGTATGAATTCTTGAAAGCACCACAATCATTGCTTCTAATGAAAACTGTATGTCACTTCTGTCATGCTGAATTTGTAAACCTTTTATAGTAAATGTGCCTAACCTGTGATTCATAAATAAAGATGAATGAATCTCAGGGAAAGCAAAAGGACTGTATTTCACTTATCTTATTGCTGTTGCATGTTCAGTTATTGTATACTTGATGGGTGTTTGCACAGACATGTGAGAGAGAGACAGAGACAGAGAATAGATGATTTAACCTGAACAGTATAAAGCAGTTAATTGTTGCAGACAGACTGCAAACTTGTTGCAACTTAGTACAACTTCAAGATGCAGTGAAGTGTTATATACAGGTAGTCCTCAAATTATGACCACAATTCAGCCCAAAATGTTTGTTGCTAAATGAAACAGCGCTGAACAAGGAGTATTTATAATCTTGTTCTGGTGATCCCAATACCACCACAGTCATCTGACTGTGATACAACCACTTGGAAACTAGCTCACACAATGACTGTAGCGTCTCGGTGTCACAGTGGTTAGAGTGCTGTACTGCAGGCCACTTCTGCTGACTATCAGCTGCCTGCAATTTGGCAGGTCGAACCTCACCAGGCTCAATGTTGATTCAGCCTCCCATCCTTCCGAGTTGGGTAAAAGGAGGACCCAGATTGTTGGGGGCAATAGGCTGACTCTGTAAACCGCTTAAGAGAAGGCTGTAAAGCACTATAAAGCGGTATATAAGTCTAAGTGCTATTGCTATCTTAGGTCATATGGTCACCAATTGCAGCTCCCCTGTCAGTTCTGCACAAGCAAAATCAATGGGGAAGCTAGCAGGAAATCTTAGAAGACGCTCCTATAAGTTGCTCCCATTTCTACTGCTTTTTTTCTCCAAGGAACTCGGCTACAGAATACAAGATCTGGGATCTTGTACCTATATAGTGTGCATCTGCCTGCATTCACTGCCTGCACTCTGTAGTGAATGCCTGCACTTCATGTACATTGCTTATGACCCAGATGGTCAAGTCAAGACAGGCCTTTAGAGAGTCCTTTATTGTCCTCAAGACGTGTTCAACAAATGGTCCTCCAGCGACTAGTAAGGCCAGTGGTGGGATTCAAAAACTTACCACGGGTTCGGTGGGTGTGGCTTGGTGGGAGCGCTTTGCGTGTGTGCACACATTTTGCGCAGGCGCAGGGGCATTCCAACTCACTCTCCCGGTTGCTTCAGGAGCTGCCGCGCAGCACTCTTCTGTGCCGCACAAAACAACAGTGATTCAAAAGCAGAAGATAAAGGTGAGTATAGGAGCCCGGGTGGACAGGTGGGCCCAACAGCAGAGCGGCAGAGAGAACCGGTTCGGTCTCCACTGCTCTTTGCTGCTACCGGCTCTGCAGAACCGGGCTGAACCGGTAGAATACCTCTATTGAGTAAGGCCCCACACTACACTGAAGGCAGCCACCCTCAGTCTCCCCAAACAACAGCCCATATATTACCTGGAAAGTCCCCAGGCATAAGACAAATAGCAATAGCACTTCAACTCATATATGGCTTTAAAGCCCTCTCAAAGCGGTTTACAGAGTCAGCCTATTTCCCCCAACGATTTGGTTCCTCGTTTCACCCACCTGAAAGATTGAAAGATGGAAGGCTGATTCAAACCTTGAGCCTGATGGGATTCGATCTGCCAAATTGCAGGCAGATGGCAGGCAGCAGAAGTAGCCTGCAGTACTGCATTCTAACCACAGGGTACAAAGCACAGGCAGTTCTGAAGGTAAAGCAAAGCAAAGGGCAAGACAGACAGCAATCACGTGGCTTTTGCAAGCAAGGCAAAAGCCACGAATCAAAACCTGGGGGAGTGTAATCCAAAACGAACAATTGTTCCTGGCAAAGAGTAATACCCCCCCCTTACTTCTCCTTAAGTCGCTCCACTCCAGATGTTCCTTGTGAGGATGGATGGGGCGACCTCCTCCCGAGTAGCCTCGCAGACCTCCTTTGAGCTTGCCTATGCTCTCTGTGCCCTTGGAATTGAGTGGAGGAGGCAGCTGTTCCTCATCAGAGGGGATCTGCTGCCTATCAGCATCACTGCCTGTCAGCAACCGATCCTCCCCTGGATCTGTGAAGAGAGGCAGCTCTCCATCCGGTTGACCATCTCCCCCGATCCCTGAAGGGTCTGGGACACCATTGTCCTCAGCCTCTGGCTTCTCCAAACATGAGATGTGCCATCCCTGTTGGATGGTCCAACTCCTCCTCCTCCGAACCAGGCTCCGGTGGAACCATGACAACGTCCTCCCATATTCCACAGCAGCCACCTATTAGCTACTCTTCACACCAAAGCAGCCACCTGTGCAGCGTCCTGCACTTTGCAGTATTTCCTCCCTGCCCACTTACACCACGTTGCCCCCCCCATTTGCACTGGTGCTCCGACACCTCCTCTCCTGCCCGCTTTCCATAGCACACACCTAACTGTTGTCCTGCTTGTGAGCCACACCAGGACTTGCAATTTCCTGCTGACTTTCATGTTGACTTTGCTTGTTGGAAGCCAATTACCAGTCGTGGTCATATGAGGTCCTAACTTAATGACCCGCAATCCTCATTTAATAACAGCAATAGGAATTGCCGTTGCTTAGTGATGCAGTTATGTGATGTCGCCCTTTACAACCGCGTGTAGCTCAAGTGATGGAAATTCCAGTCTGCTACTACTGCTAAGTGAAGACTACCTGTATTTGGATCTGTCATCTGAATTTTCTAACAGCCACAAGTCATTCTTTATTTCCAAATGACTTAAAATAGTCCTCTCCAAAGGAAAGTTTCATAAGAAAGAACGACATGATTTGAATAGGATAGAATAGAATTCTTTATTGGCCAAGAGTGATTGGACACACAAGGAATTTGTCTTTGGTGCATATTATCTCAGTGTACTTAAAAAGAAAAGATCCATTCGTCAAGAGTCAAGAATCATAAGGTACTGTTGTGGTTAATCGGCAGCAGGTGCGGACGGCTGAGAGAGCGAGGACTCAGATGAGGGGCCAGGACCATTAGGGAGTGGACTGCTGCCTTCAGAGATTGTGGGGGCTGGCAGCAGCGATGAGGAGGTTCCTGAGGAGCCTGTGCCAAGTGCTCATGCACACAGGATTGCTCACAGGAAAGAGCAGCTGCAGCAGCATGGGCAACTCAGGAGTAAGGCTGCAAGGTAATAGCCCCTCCTTCAAGAAGATAAAAGCCAGCTGGGAATCAGACATTTTTTGCAGGAAGCAAAGACGTTTTGAACATCAAGCCTCGTGGACATTGCAGTATTTTAGTTGGTATTTGAAGATTGTTGTGTTGTAAAATATTTCTAGGTAACCTGATCTGTTACTCTTGGCAGCCTTGCACAGTTTTGGCGAGGCTCGTGCTTATCAAAGTTAATTAGTTTGCAGCAGCTTTTTAACCGGGGATTCATAAGAATGTTTGAAATCCTTCGTAAATCATTAAAATCATTAAATTTGTAAATCATTAAAATCATTTCTGTTCCTTTTGGTTCCTGTTGCTTTTATTGGACAAGGGTTTGGGTCAGAACAGGTACAACACTTAATAATTAATAGTCATAGGGTACAATAAGCAATCAAAACATACTAGGAAAGAGTCAATAAAAATTGTTAGGATACAAGCAACAAAGTTACAGTCCTACAATCACAAGTGGGAGGAGCTGAGTGAAAGGAAGGATGGGAGGAGTAATAGTTATAGTGATAGTAATGCAGACTTAGTAAATAATTGGACAGTGTTGAGGGAATTATTTGTTTAATAATGAATAATGAAAATATCATCGTCAACTTATATAGCTGTTGGAAAATTATATATTCATGCTTGATACCCTTACTTTTAAAGACAAAAGAAAAGTATGAAAAGTCTATTAAAGAGCTGGACGGTGCCACCCCTCAGTATATGGAAAACATGGAGCAGGTTTTTGAACAGTGCCAGCAGTTTGAGGAAAAACGTCTGCGTTTCTTCCGAGAAGTGTTGCTCGAAGTTCAGAAACATCTTGACTTGTCTACTGTTTCAAGGTAAGAATTAAAGTGCAGGGTGCTGCACGAGAGAAGTAGCATTCTTTTTTTAAAAAAATGGTTTTGAAGCACCAGTTTCCCCCCACCCCTCAAATGCAGCCGAACATTAACAGTACTTGTCAAGAATACGTTGTATATTTGGTACCTGCTGTGCTTCTGGCCAGCTCTTTGTTTTTAAAGCCCTAAACTGTAGTTTTGCTCGATCACCTGCGCTGCTCTATCAAACCGCCAGGCTTCTAAAATGAGATCAGGGGCCCTATTTAGGCACCCATTGAAAAAATCCATGTGATGGCCACCTACACAGAATGTCCTTCCCCAGAATGTGCCTTTGGTAAAATTGTCCGCTGACTTTATTTTGATGGGCCATCAAAAAAGAGAATTTTACACAAGTGCCTAGTTCAAGAGCTGCTATATATTAGTATTAGAATATTTGCACTGTGCTGCTTACCATTTTACTTTGTAAGCATATTAAAGTCAATATAAACATACTTTAAAAACTACATTGCTGTACTTACCTTTGTAAGAAAATACTTAGAAGACTAAGCAATCAGCAGTCAGTTCTAATCTTTAACAAATCATATATGTGTGTGTGTATACACACACACACACACACACACACATATATATATATATATATATGCACATATATAAATATATAGTGATATATATTTGTATATATCATATATAATCATATATATATATCATATATATATCATATATATATATGATTTGGAGGAGAACCAGTGGCCTAATGGCAATTACAACTGCCTCACATGTAATACTTCCCTGGTTCGAATCCCAGTAAGGGTATGGCTAGCTGACGAGAGCTAAATAGCTCGAAATAGATCTATCCTAGTCTCCCTTGTTTAATTATTTATCAGCTCAAAAACACACACACACACATACATAAATTTAAATTCTTATGTTTTTGCAGGTATTTATATGTATGGTATTTAGGTTTCTTTGGGTATTTTCCCACGTCTTAATATATTAAGACGTGGGAAAATACCCGAAGAAACCTAAATACCATATATATTTATATGTACATGTACATGTATAGTGGGGCAAAAAAGTATTTAGTCAGCCACCAATTGTGCAAGTTCTCCCACTTAAAAAGATGAGAGAGGCCTGTAATTGTCATCATAGGTACTGTATACCTCACCTATGAGAGACAAAATGTGAAAACAAATCCAGACAATCACATTGTCTGATTTGGAAAGAATTTATTTGCAAATTATGGTGGAAAATAAGTATTTGATCAATATCAAAAGTTCATCTCAGTATTTTGTTATATACCCTTTGTTGGCATTGACAGAGGTCAAACGTTTTCTATAAGTCTTCACAAGGTTGTCACACACTGTTGCTGGTATGTTGGCCCATTCCTCCATGCAGATCTCCTCTAGCGTAGAGATGTTTTGGGGCTGTTGCTGGGCAACACTGACTTTCAACTCCCTCCAAAGGTTTTCTATGGGGTTGAGATCTGGAGACTGGCTAGGCCACTCCAGGACCTTGAAATGCTTCTTACGAAGCCACTCCTTCATTGCCCGGGCGGTGTGTTTGGGATCATTGTCATGCTGAAAGACCCAGCCACGTTTCATCTTCAATGCCCTTGCTGATGGAAGGAGGTTTGCACTCAAAATCTCACGATACATGGCCCCATTCATTCTTTCCTGTACATGGATTAGTCGTCCTGTTCCCTTTGCAGAGAAACAGCCCCAAAGCATGATGTTGCCACTCCCATGCTTCACAGTAGGCATGGTGTTCTTTGATTGCAACTCAGCATTCTCTCTCCTCCAAACTCGACAAGTTGTGTTTCTACCAAACAGTTCTACTTTGGTTTCAACTGACCGTATGACATTCTCCCAATCCTCTTCTGGATCATCCAAATGCTCTCTAGAAAACTTCAGACGGGCCCGGACATGTACTGGCTTAAGCAGGGGGACACGTCTGGCACTGCAGGATCTGAGTCCCTGGTGGTATAGTGTGTTACTGATGGTAGCCTTTGTTACGTTGGTCCCAGCTCTCTGCAGGTCATTCACTAGGTCCCCCCATGTAGTTCTGGGATTTTTGCTCTCCGTTCTTGTGATCATTTTGACCCCACGGGGTGAGATCTTGTGTGGAGCCCCAGATCGAGGGAGATTATCAGTGGTCTTGTATGTCTTCCATTTTCTAATTATTGCTCCCACAGTTGATTTCTTCACACCAAGCTGCTTGCCTATTGCAGATTCAGTCTTTCCAGCTTGGTGCAGGTCTACAATTTTGTTTCTGGTGTCCTTCGACAGCTCTTTGGTCTTCACCATAGTGGAATTTGGAGTGTGACTGTTTGAGGTTGTGGACAGGTGTCTTTTATACTGATAACAAGCTCAAACAGGTGCCTTAATACAGGTAATGGGTGGAGGACAGAGGAGCCTCTTAAAGAAGAAGTTACAGGTCTGTGAGAGTCAGCAATCTTGCTTGTTTGTAGGTGACCAAATACTTATTTTCCACCATAATTTGCAAATAAATTCTTTCCAGTTCAGACAATGTGATTGTCTGGATTTGTTTTCACATTTTGTCTCTCATAGGTGAGGTATACCTATGATGACAATTACAGGCCTCTCTCATCTTTTTAAGTGGGAGAACTTGCACAATTAGTGGCTGACTAAATACTTTTTGCCCCACTGTATATGTATATGTATAAATATATAGTGATTTGTAAAATTACCAATGCATAATGATGAGAACTGTCATCTGAAGAATAATGGCTTAAGTTTGCTAATTTATAATCATTCTCCTTAAGAGAGGTAAAAGGTTAAAAAATATGCAAAAGAAAAAACTGAAAAGGCTTTTCCTTGGTCTCAGTAACAAGAATCTGGAAATGATCAATTACTCTAACTTTCAATTAGGAGAAAGCAAAACTCAAACCTTATAAAGATGGATTACTCCAGCACGTCACACAATGGAATCCTTTACATTCATACATTGTAAGGCATAAATAACATCAGACATCCTTTAGCAATGCATAGGCAATTGAGTTTTGAGAATCGGGTAGTGTATTCTATATATCTAATTTCCATAATGTCATTGTGAGGTCTGCTTTAAAGAAGTTCTGTTTAGCTTTTTATTTAGAATATGAAAGATCAATTGAGGTTACGAAATAACTGAAAGACAAGAACTGAAAAAAGGGCTGTTGAACCAGATTCCCTTGGGTGCCCCTCTTGTCAGTGGTTGTATAACATTGCATAATCATATTGTTGATACTTATGAATGACCTGTATACTTTGGTAAACTTTAAAAATGTAAATTTGCTACACAAATTGAACCAGTAATGTACTTTTTTCTGATGCTTCCAACAATATTTTAATTAGATGTATTTTATTTTTGGCTTGGCATGTTTGCTCAATTTCCCCCCCAATATAAATGGAAGGTATTTGGTATTAGAAAAAAATAGGGAGATTTCCTTATACATAGACATTCATATGAAAATTGTAAAATGATCCTTAGGCAAACTAAAGATTGCCCTGTTCTTCCAACTGGATCTGTAATGATTTGTAAAAATGTTCTTCTTGCAGCTATAAAAATATTTATCGTGAAATGGAGCAGAGCATCAAAACAGCGGATGCTGTTGAGGATCTAAGGTGGTTCAGAGCTAATCATGGACCTGGCATGTCTATGAACTGGCCCCAGTTTGAGGTAAATGCTTTACTTGGCTTGTTGTCCTTCTTGCAGTTGCTTGAAGCTTCTTTTGTAAAACTTATAAGAGAAGACATGCCTCCTTTTGGTTCTTAGAAGACTAGCATAGGTGTGCCTAACTGAAGGGAGAATATCCCAAAGGTGCTTTTTTAAGAGGGAACTGGACTTTCTGGTTTTTCTTTGAAGATGTTTTGCTTCTCATCCAAAGAAGCTTCTTCAGCTCTGACTGGATGGTGGGGAATGGAAGGATTTATACTCTTTGCAAATAAATCCTTCCATCCATCTGGAACTGAAGAAGCTTCTTGGATGAGAAGCAAGACGTCTTCAAAGAAAAAAACCAGAAAGTCCAGTTGCCTCTTGAAAAAAAAAGCTCCTTTGGAACCACCGTGACCTGGATGATTGAGAATCTCCTTAGGCATGAAAGGAGACATACATATTCTTCCCCTGGACCACAAATCCGGGAAGCAAAATAGGGAGATGGCTTTTAATTAAAGCTTTGATAAATGTCATTTGATTGAACTTGAAAATACAAGCAGAATTGGTCCTGGTCAATTCTAGGATGGGAGACTTTTATGAAACTTCATGGTATAGGTTTGGAAATAAAAAGAAACATTTATTTTATTTTATTTATTTATTTATTTTGTTATTTATATACCGCCCTTCTCCCGAAGGACTCAGGGCAGTGCACAGCCAATCACAAACCCCATTACAATATACAAAAGTTAAAAATAGATTAAATAATTTAGGCTATCTAAAAATTATACCCTCCCCCAATAAATTAATTAAAACCCAAATATTAAAACCCAATTAAAACGCAAGTACTAAATTAAAAATCCTATGTCAGCCTAGGCCGGCCTGCTCAAAGAGCCAGGTTTTTAATATCACAGCAGGGGGCAGTGGAGAGAGAATCATAGAATTGGAGAAGATCATCACTGTGAGCAATGCAATCCCATGGTGTTGCATTTTAGGACAGTGTTGCTTAGTGACAGTGATTCCTGTTCCTATTGGCGTCATAAGCAGAGGACTACATACCTATAGTAGATACAATGTATAGTAACGTACAGGGGTCAGATTCAAAAATTTTAACAACTGGTTCTGTGGGCATGGCTTGGTGGTCATGTGACTGGGTGGACATGGCTTGGTTATTGGCTGGATGTGCCCAACTCAGTATCACTCACATCGAGGCACGCATCTCCTCGCCTGGCCTCTCATGACTGTGGGGATGCTGTTATAGTCGTAAGTGTGAAAAATGGTCACTTTTTTCAATGCCATTGTAACGTTAAATGGTTACTCCACACAAGCAAAGTACCAGCAAAGGAGGGAAAAATAATTTTTCTTGAGAAAAACAGAGAAGTTCCTGAGACCGGAAGTCTAATCCTACCAAGAATGTAATAAGGATTAACGGAGAGGCAGTTTCTGTAAGCAACACCAGAGTGTTTCCTTCCTGCCTTCATTACAGGATTAGGCCAGTAATTTCTTCTAATAACTGGTTCTCTGAACTGCTTAGAATGTTAACAACCGATTCTAACGAATAGGTGCGAACCTGTAGAATCCCACCCCTGGTAATGTGCCCAGATTCATTTTGGAATTGAGTGGCCTCAACAAATCTAAAATACATAAATGCATGAAACAAAATTTAGCCTTAAAGTTCCCGGGATCCAAAGTTGATATGAATGATACTTTACATGTATTATTTTATATACTATAAGCACAAGTTTATTTTGGGGAGCAGAAAGAATCACCCAGGATATACAGAACAAGATATTTGTGTGTTTTTAAAGGTTTTTTTTTGTCTTATGCTGGTTTTGGGGGTGAGAAGGTTGTCTTAACCTGGAGCATTTTGACAGATAAATACAGTGTTTTTCCTGGTGTAGTCTGCTTGGTCGCAAAAATAAAATTAGTCTACAGTCTTAAATTATATGGACGTTACAGCAAAGCTATGAAATGATCTAGAATTTGATTGAGGAAATACACTTGAGCAGAGGATATTGGTAAAATAATATGCAAAAGAAATTGGGTTTCATGTTAATTGTTGATTAATAATAAAATCAAGCATATTTTTAATTCTAATTAGCAGGCATGGGATACATTGTAAATAAATAATTGTGTTTTGTGTTCCATCTAATTGTGAAGTATTAATATACTATTGTATTTGTTACAAGTGGGATGACATAGCTTTTAATCTCACATGTTGTCCTTTTTAATCTGCATTTTGCCATTTATTTCAAATGTCATGAATAGCAAGCTTTTGTAAAACAGATAAAGTTTTAAAATGAGTTACAATAAAATATCATTTTTCCTAACAATCATTTTATTTGCTTTTCATGCAACAAGGATGAAGTAAGTGTTAATTTTATGTAGAACAATATTTTAATTTTATTATTTAAACTTCATAAATCATCAGCAAAACCCATCGCATCATATTCCATTTTAGGCATACTTTCTCAACTTCCTTCTGTTATGGTATATTTCATATACAGTTACTTATTTAAGTTTAGGTGCAGGTTTTCAAAATCATAAGATTGGCTTATGATTAAGACATTAAAGACCAAAACCAGCCATCTACCCCCTAAAGGAAACAGATGGGTGCTAACTCTTCTGCCAGTATCGTTTGAAAAAGCTCTTTGAAGAAGAAGCTGTGGTACAGGCATGTCAGGTCAAAGGATGTACAGATAAACATTTTATCTGCCTAATCTTAAATTATATGAAATGCCAGAGATCAGTTTGAAACTTGAGTCCTTGGTTCTGCTTATATAGCTCAGTGCATACCAGGTGTGTTAAGGGAATATTATTTCTTTCATGAGAAAATTTGTATGAGAAAATTTGAAGTACAGGATGTGGGGGTTAAGGTAATATGAAAGAAAAACATTAGGGCAAACTAGTGCATTCATTTGTTATTCTAAACCAGAGGAGTCAAATTGTATTTCTTCGTGGGCCAGATCAGCACTGTAGTTCCCCTCCGTGGGCCGGCCGGGTGGGGGGAGATGGGCCATCCAGTTTCCTGCAGCACTTTTCTGGCCAAAACAGGGTGCAGGGGACCGTGTGCGACAACTCCGTGCCCCATTTTCAGCCTGGATGTCCTTCTACAGTACTCTGCCGGCCAAAACCGGGCACGACATGGCTGAGCCCCCCCCCCCCCCAATTTTGGCTGGCAAAGTGCTACAGGAGGCCATCCAGGCCAACAACGGCATGCGTGCTCCCCCGCCCTGTTTTGGCTGCCAGAGACACCGTGGGCCAGATTTAAGCATCCCGTGGGTCAGGCCGCGGGCCTTGAGTTTGACATTCCTGTTCTAAACCATAGAAAGGATCCTTAATATAATGTGTCTCAATTGACAAACCACGAAGATCAGTAGGTCAGAAATTTGGAAACTGAAAATAGGCACAATTCAGATGAGTACTTAAATTGAATTATTGCTTAAAGAGGCAATAAATATGTTACATCTTTCATCGGTGATAATCTTAGCAAACAGGATCTTTCCTACAGGGTGGATGTAATGTTGACCTGAGCGAAATATTTCAAATTCATTTTGTTGCATTGTAATGTTAATAAGTTACTTTCTTTGGGATCTCTCGCAATAGAGGACATTCATCTTTTATTAAAAGTAGGACTGGAATTAGGAAGGGATTTTAGCCTAGTTTTGTAGTTCTTATCGTATTTAGATATAACACTTCCAAGCCAAGGTGGCTAATGTTTTCTGGTTGCCAATTTCTTCAAAAGTGTTTGTGGTTCTTTGTAATAGGACTGGTCAGCTGATCTGAACCGTTCTCTAAGTAGAAGGGAGAAAAAAAAGGCAACAGATGGTGTGACTTTGACCAGTATTAACCAAACAGGAGATCAGCAATCGCCGCAAAAAAATAGCAGGTAGGTGATTTAAAAAAAAAAAAATTACTCAAGTTTCAAATCAGGGTGTGCAGATATTTGGAATATTTCAGAAATAGATCAGTTGGAAGAATTTGGGCTTTAAGTTCCACTATCTCAAGGAAAAATGAGAAATAATCTTAAGATTACGTGGACATCCTTCTGTTAAACTTGGTGGCAATAGTACAAGTATGATTTGTAGCCAAGAATGCACAAAAGAGACAATAGCTGTAATGGAATCCAACTATAACAAAGGAAAATGGTTTGTATATCTGCCAGGTGAGTGGTGGATGAACAGTTGCGCACTATATCTTGCCAAACAGAGCTTTGTAGCCCCCGATTCAACTTTTTTTGGAAAGCTCTTCTACATTAATTATTTGTTCTAAAATTATGTCCATCTGTGCAAAATGATAAGACTTCTGTAGGGGAAGTTCAGGGGCCATCATTCTCATGTACCACTGTATGCCCAAGCAAAATAAATACGTAAATGGAAGAGCGTGTAAAGTCTCTTTACTGTAAAGCCAGTTTGGGAATTTGGGGAATTCCCAATTTAATCCCCAATTTAAACACTTTTAAAATTACGATTGTGGTTAGGAGGGGGGTTAACAGCAGAGTTTCCAAAGTAACGTAACTCTGATGACCCTAGGAAAATACATGATTTTAAAAGGTGAGATGTATGCCCCAAATGTTGCAGATATCATAACATCTTAAAATTTCATCTTCCCACCACCAAATTATGACATTCCCCCTCCTTTCTGGTGCTCTTATCATTAGCCAACCTGTGGCCCCTGGGAAATGCCCCTACAAAATGTAAGCCCCTAGAGTCTAGACCAAAAGGATTGCTCAGCAGCACTGACTAGTTAGGTAGTCCTCGACTTATGATGACAACCGAGCCCAAAATTTATGTTGTCCAGTGAGACGTTGGTGAAGTGAGTTTTACCACATGTCTTGCCACAGTTAAGTGAACCACTGCAGTTGATAAGTTAGTAACTTGGTTGTTCAGTGAATCCGGCTTCCCAAAGGACCCCTTTGCTTGTCAGAAGGTTGTAAAATGTGATCGTATGCCCCCCCCCCAGACACTGCAACTGTCATAAATATGAACCCGTTGCCAAGTATCTGAATTTCGGCTGCATGGTCATGAGGATGCTGCAAATGTTGTAACTATGAAAAACTATCATAAGTCCCATTTTTTAGTGCCGTTGTAACTTTGAATAGTCACTAAATGGACTGTTGTACTACAGTATTACATTAGTTTTTCTTTCCCTGAAGGAAGCTTAGTGTATAGAAAGCTAAGCTGCCACGAAAGACCTTTTGCAAGAATTCTTTCTGAACTCCTAACGCTCTCTCTATCTCTCTCCCCTTTCCCTCTCTCCCCTTTCCCTCTTCCCCCTCTCCCTCTCCCCTCCCTCTCCCCCTCTCCCTCCCTTCCTCTCCCTCCACCCTCTCTCTGTTCCTCTTCCTCCCTCCCCCCTCTCCCCTCTCCCTCCCTCCCCCTTTCCCTCCCTCTCTCCCCTCTCCCCCCCTCTCCCCTCCCTCTCTCCCTCCCCCTCCCTTCCTCTCCTTCCCCCTCTCTCTCAGTCCCTCTCCCTCCCCCTCTCTCCCTCCTCTCCCCTCTCCCTCCCCCCTCTCCCTCCCTCTCTCCCCTCTCGGCCTCCTCTCCGTCCCTTCCTCTCCTTCCCTGCCCTCTCTCTGTCCCTCCCCCTCCCTCCCCCTCCCTCTCTCTCCCACCTCTTCTCCCTCTCCCTTCCTCTCCCTCCCTCCCCCTCTCCTTCCCTCTCTCTCCCTCTCCCTTCTTCTCCCTCCCTCACCCTCTCCCCCTCTCCCTCCTTCCCCCCTCTCCCTCCTTCCCCTCTCTCCATCCCCCTCTCCCTCTCGCTCCCCTCTCTCCCCTCTCTCCCCTTCTCTCCCTCCCTCCCCCTCTCCCTCCTTCCCTCCCCCTCTCTCTCCTCCTTATCTCCCCCCTTTCCCCCTCTCCTCTCCCCCTTCCTCCTTTCTCTCCCCCCCTCTCTTTCTGTACTTTTTCAAGATGTTTTTGGTTTCCTTTCATTAATTTTCATAAATAAGGAATAGACCTACTTTCAATTACAGTAGAACCTCTGGTCCGAATGCTTCTGACCACGACCAAATCGGGTTCCGACCAAAAAATTCACAAAATTTTTGAATCTGGTCACGAACACACACTCGGGTGGCGATCAAACACGACCCCTGACCCATAAATTCCTGAAGACGAAACATTAGAAGACAAAGAAATCGCCAAAGTTACAGAACGAATTATGGCTCGTTCTACTGTTCTACAGAGGTTCTACTGTATCTAGCTTCATGAATTCAAAAGGACTATTAGTCAGTGCATACATATATTAATAAATAGAACTGAGTATTTAATGCAGGTAGTCCTTGACTTACAGCAATTCATTTAGTGGCCATTCAAAGTTACAATGGCATGAAAAAAAGTGACTTATGATCGTTTTGAACTCTTAGGATCATTGCAGCCGTTCCATGAACTCTCCATGTGATCAAAATTCACATGCTTGGCAAATTCATATTCATGACGGTTGCAATGTCCCAGTGTCATGTGATTAGCGAAGGGGAAGTGATTATCTGGGGAAGCCACATTTACTTAACAACCATATTACTAACTTACCAACTGCAGTGATTCACTGAACAACTATGGCAAAAAAAAAGGTCATAAAATGGGGCAAAACTCAACAAATGTCTCACTTAACAACGTAAATGTTGGGCTCAATTGTAATTCGAGGACTACCTGTACCGTGTTAATATTAAGAACAATTGCCATTACTTATGCTTGGAATGGGTCCTTAAATTGCTTTTCTGTGAGGGGCTGCCCTGCAGTCATAAGTAAACCAAGTAAATTTCTATAATTTCTGATATTATTCCAGATATTGCCAATATATAGAGGTTCTGTCAGGAATATCCTACTTAAAATGTTAGGGTTTAGTGGGCTGGCTAAGCATAATTTACCAATATCTCTGTTGAATAAGTTGTTTCTACTTAATGCGTGGCTCAATAAAGTTTAGGTGCTTGCTTAACTTTCATAACAATGTGCTTCTGATATAAATGCCTTGTACAATATAAAACCTTAAAGTTTTGTTAATGCTCACAAATGACTTGCAGTTTTGTGCTGTTCTTTAGTACATCAGCATATATTCAAGTATATTGAAAAATATCCTGGTATATGAACAACGTACAGTATTTAACAAGCGGTGTTCCTTTCATATGAAAGTTTCATTTAAATCTAGTTTTTTTCAATTTCATTCTACTCCCTTATATGATGATAAGAAGCAAAGGTTGGAAGCTCGTTAAAGAGAGATCCTACCTGCAATTAAGGAGAAATTTCCTGACAATAATTAGCCAATGGCATAGCTTGCCTTCTGGAGTCGTGGCTGCTCAATCACTGGAGGTTTTCAAGAAAAGATTGGACAACTATTTGTCCAGAATGGTATAAGGCAGCATAGCTGACTGGAGAATTCTGGGAGTTGAAGTCCACAAGTCTTAAAGTTGCCAAGTTTGGTATGAGGTCTCTTGCCTTAGGCAAGGGGTAGGGAAACCTGGCTCTTTTATCACTTATGGACTTCAACTCCCAGAATTCCTGAGTGAGCCATAAAAAGTTCCCCATCCCTGGCCTACTGGTTTTTCAGTTGTGAGGGAAATCAATTTTTGACTTGAATGGGACTGTTTAATATTCAAATGTAGGACATATAAAGAATATGTCCTACATTTGTATATTAAGCAGTCCCATTCAAGTCAAAAATTGATTTCCCCCACAACTGAAAAATATAAAGAATATGTCCTACATTTGTATAGTAAACAGTCCCATTCAGGTCAAAAATTGATTTCCCTCACAACTGAAAAACCAGTAGGCCAGGGATGGGGAACCTTTTATGGCTCACTCAGGAATTCTGGGAGTTGAAGTCCATAAATGATAAAAGAGCCAAGTTTCCCTACCCCTGCCTTAGGCAGAACAGACTACAGCATGGGGTCTCCTGACCTTGACAACTTTAAGATTTGTGGACTTCAACTCCCAGACTTCCAGTGAAACTGGCTGAGGAATTCTGGGAGTTGAAGTCCACAAGTCTTAAAAGTTGCCAAGGTTGGACACTAGAAGACCTCCAAGGTTCCTTCCAGCCTTATGATTCTAATTGTATTATGATAGGCGTTGAACTGCCAGATGCTTTTCTCTCTTAACTTCATGCTTCCTTGGAGATACACTGCCACTTTCCTCAGGAGTTAAGGCGGGTGAAATCACTTTGCAAAATGAGCCCTGCATCATGAGGCCACTTTGAAATGCTTTCAAGTACTTGTTTTCAAAAGATCCAAAAGATATTATCATAGTGCTAAATTTAGTAATCGTGCTTCTTGGCATGAAATTAGCCAAGTGGTTGGGCTCCATTTACATTATAAATTATAAGGCCTGAGGAATGGGCCTTTTCTGGTTGCTGGTAATATACCCATAAACTCTGAAGCATCTCTCAATTTTTATGGTTTACCAGATTTATTTTTATATTAGATATTACAGTTCATTGTTCACTGTCTTCCAAAGTTTAAGCTGGATTCGATTTACTTTTTAATAAACTGTTGTAACTGAGAAAAACTGTTTCTGAGGAGAAATGAATTAAAAACATCCATCTTAGAAGGAAGATGGAGACATGCTAACTTGGAAGGTTTGGCTTTTCTCTTTAAAGATTTTTTAAACAATAAAATACAAGAAATAAACGAACTTATATTTCTGCTATTACCTGTTATGTATATGTTGGCTCCCTGAAATGATAGGGTCACCTTAACCCTTTTTTTCTCCCAAATAGCAACGTTAGTGTCCCGAGTAACACAGTGCAGTCAATACAGTCAAGTTACAATCCTTTTGAAGACGAAGAAGATTCTGGAAGTACTGTCAGTGAAAAGGAGGACAATAAAATCAAAAAGTTGGTGAAAGACTGTTCTCAACTTGTTTTTCTTGCTTACACTTCTCTATCCAGGGTTTCCAACTCTGGGTTTCTTCAAAACCATTGTGTGCATGAAGTCCTTGCTCAGAGGTTACATACCTTTTGCAGACTTGACTAACCTACACCAGCGCTCTATTCCTGTTTTATTTTTGGATTGGTTTTTCTTCACTGATTCCACCGACATGATCTTTGGTAGTGTGCTTTGAAACCATTGCTGGAATTTTATCACTGGCTGTATTCATTCGGATATGTTCCTTTAGGAATCTCTCTTTTATCACATAACATTTTTCCTTAAACAAATTATCTTTCTAGTGTTGATGCTGAACTGCTGGTTCATAGCTTATACACATACTCTATATGCTTCTCAGTGCACTGTTAATACTGACTTTTCTCTGGTTGTTTGACGTAACAAAACATCTCATAGGAACCCTTATTGGCTGCAATAATGGCATATGTACAGCTCTTGCCCAATAGTTCAGCTAAAGCAAGCTAAAATAATGTATTCTTTGTGTTTAGTGTTAGCAGCTATGAGAAAAACCAGAGTTTGGGGACTGAATGGTCTGATGAAGAAACCAACAATCCATTTTCCTCCAATGATGCCCAAGGAGAATCGAATCCATTTGATGAAGATGTTTCCCCTACAATGGAAGTGAGAGTACGAGCCCTATATGATTATGAAGGCCAAGAACATGATGAACTGAGCTTTAAGATTGGTAGGTCCTGTCTGGTCATATGAAATATTTTTCTACCATAGCAAATGCAAAAAAAACTCCAGATCTATGGTGTGTTGGCATTTTGGAACATTTGTGGTGCTTTTTAGAAATCAGCTGGTAAACGACAAATTTAGTCTTCCCACTCAAATTTGTAGGAAGTTTGCAGGTACAAATGGAATGTGTACACATGTCATATGGGAATTCCTGTATCTATAAAAATAAATATACTAGTAGTGTTATGATGACTGGTTGCGCAGTAAGCCAAATATTTAAACTGAATTTGGCATTTATTCACCCATAGAATCCTTCCCAACAACCTGGAATAGGCAGTGTTGTTTGAAGGGTGTTAGAGGTATCATTACAGAGTGTAAATTGCTCCAAGTAAAGCTGACTTTTGCAAGCGACTGATAGAGATTTTGTGAGTGTTGCTGATATATAAATGGATCTCCAGATGTTTTAAAATCATGCCCAAGGCATCATCTTTGGTACCATCTTTGCTTTCTTTTGCCATATTAGATCGACTTCTGTTTCCAGGTCATTGTATTTTGTTATCTTTTCCAGTTCTTTCTCTCCTATTCTGCTGTCTTCAGGTACTGCAAGGTCCACTATCAAACTTTTTTTTTTTGTCTTTCTTATCGACAGTTGTTAAGTCTGGGCTGTTATGTGGCAGGTGCTTGTCTGTTTGCATTTTGGAATTTTTGAGGTTCTTTTAAAAATGGAGAGAGAAATTAACCCCTCTTCCCATTAGAATTTCTGCATTTGTAGGAACCTTGCACGCACAAATGAGCAATGTATACATTTGTCATAGGATAATGGTTAGGGTTGTAAAAAGTAATATGGCAATAAAGTTTGTAAAAAATGAATATGAATCATTACTATTGTAGTACTATTGGCTTCGAGCCAGTCCTGGGGACTACCTAGACTAGTCCCTAAAATTTTCTTGGCAAGAATTTCAGGAATAATTTGCCCTGGTCTTTTTTCGATTTATCTAGGCAATTACCAGGGGTCAGTAGTGACTCAAAGGCACAACCCCTAACCCTACCCAAAAACAACCTGGAATACTTCGAATAAGGAAGATTGATTTTTAAAAAGCAGATTAAAAAAGTGGGCAATGAGGTTTTTAAATATCAGCTGACTCTATTGTAAAATCATGGTAGATGTCTCCTCCCAGGTGCTATTAATGTCAGTTGTGGTTAATTGACAACCCAATTATCATTTGGGTTTGGGTTTTTGTTTTTCAACTTGTTAATCTGGTTCTTGATTCCCCCTGGAACTAGTGGAAAGTAAGGGATCATTGTAATTTTCTTATAATTTACTATTAGAAATAGTGAAGACCATAACTGCTGTAGAAAGGCAACATTGATTACCATTCTGGTATAGATGGGTTATCAGATTACTTTTTTTCTCTCCCATAGGCGAAGAGCTAACTAAAATAGAAGATGAAGATGAACAAGGATGGTGCAAAGGTCGTCTGGACAATGGCAAAGTTGGGCTGTATCCTGCAAATTATGTAGAACCAATCCAGTGACAAATAATTCTGAACGTAATATAATAACAATCAGTCAACATGATGCCTGTGGTTCATTATAAGAGGAACTATTGATCTATCTATATATCTTTTAATGCAATTAAATTGATTGGTTCCTCTGTTCCTTCAGCAATCTCCAATGCTTCAGGCTGAAACCTAGGAAAAGGTTGGCATCTTAAAGATAGCAGAAAGTCAACAAGAAAATGACAGCATTCATTTTTATGCTATTTTATGATGACTGTTTTTATTTTGCTCCAAAATTTGCTAAATCAGTGCCTCGTTTCCTTTATTTTTGGATGTTATCTTAAGACCAATTTTGTTCAATCAGTAATGACTTGATCTTCATAATTTGAAATTTAGTTTTTTAACTGCAACGCTGCATTTGTTAGTAATCTGTGAAAAAATGCATTTTTAAAAGTTATGTAGCATTTCATTTTTCATGCATGATCTACTACTTCATTAGCTGTTACATAAATAATGATTCAGAAGTATTGTCCTCTCAATTTTATACTCTTTTTTTTCATGCTGTCAGCATGGCTTAATAGTGTAAAATGCCATACATACTACAGTATCTATTGCAACAATTCCAGTAGAATTATCTGCAAATATTAAGGATTTGTTTTTCTTGTTGAATATTATTTTGACTTGAAATCTCAGTTTCCTAAAGGACAACATCATGTACATTTTAAAGATTTCCCCATATTTGAAGAATGTCATTATAAAAACAATACAAAATTATAAAATTTGCAATCTGTAAGTTAATGATTTTATGTGATTTGGAAAGTTAAACATAATGTTTATTTTTTCAAGCCAGAGACTTAAAACGTACTGCCTTTTTACTGATATGCTCTTTAAGTTGTCTATATGTATATATAATTTGATATTAAAATTAAGGAGCATGTGTTAATTAGAAAATCTATTGTATATGCATTAGATTTCAGATTGAATCTGACACCAGAATATCAATGTTGTATTAACTTCAGTGGAAAGTTAACAGCAGCTTTTAAAGTAAGCAAGGCAACTTAAAATGCAGGCATATTTAAATTTGCTATGTTTCATACGTACACACTTAGGTATAAGATAGAAAGCTTAGCTGTGTCCCATCCTGTATACTGTGAATATAGCTTTCCTCTTAAGGTATAAAAATTCAGTTTTCCCTTCCATATTATATTATAATCACCTGTAGTTATCATTCCATCTGTGCCTACCCCCAAGTGTCTGCATGAACTCTCTCACATCCACTCTTGCAAGAATATGAGTTTGTCCTCCCTTTGTTATAGCAGAACTCTTCATTGTAATTGGCACTGGGACCAGAGGGATTAAGAGTTCATTGTGTACCTTTGGACTCTTGACAGGAAATGCATCCAAAGTACACTAAAATAAAACAAAAGTATACTGTGATCTAAGTCCTTAAATGATAATATTGGGGTTTTATTCTCAAGACCTATAATTGTTAATTAAAACGTGATTCCAAATGCAAGGTTAACATTAATCCAATGTAGATTGTTGTAGTAAAACACTGTAAAAACGTGGTTGGTTTGCGGATCAGCTGTAGAAGTGTCAGGCTCTATAGATTTGCAGGCAGTTTAAACAGCAAAATTGTGAACTTGTTTAAAATGTTGCTTTATAGAAAATTTAGAACTTAACAGATAAGTAGAAATGATGTTTTAGGGAAACGCACTGTAATTGAAATGATAGTTGAAACTGAAAATACTGTAAGTGCTTCCTGACTATTCCATTTGTCTGTGGAAATTTACATATTTATTAATATTGAAGATTAATTATATTAAGTGGGTATTCGATCTCTGTCGTGTTGGTATTCCAGCATAATTGTTCAGAAATGGAAAATTTTGAATAAATAGTCAAGAATTAGTCCAAAATATTTTTGACAGTACGCTATTTTAAAAATAAAAAATTGAACAGAAATTTCAGTACCACAGAAGGTCTATATTATTTTAATTGTATTAAATTGTATTTGTATATTCTCTGAATTATATCCTGAAAGAAATTAAACCTATTTATTCAAGGTAGTAGATGCATCATGACTAGTTTGAGTAAAGCACCAAACACAATATCTAATGTGGGAAAAGAAAAGGTGCCTTCACTTAAATACAAATTCCCTTAGAACATATAGACTCAACATGTCCCATTCCTGCAACCATTCTTCATGTCTTAGCCTCCATTCCCTTAATCATCTTTTCTACACTCTTTCCAGAGTGTCAGTATCTTTTATCAAATGTTGCCATATTAAACTACATGTTGATTATGGTTTGTCAGCCAGTTACAAATCCATCTGGTGGTGGTGCTTCTATCCCATATTTTTCTATCTCACCAAGAAGTAGGTTGTGGTCTCTTTTGTCAAATGCTTTGCTGAAATCTAAGGATAGGATACTATACTATACTATAGGATACTATACTATACTATAGGATTCTATACTGTACTGTACTATACTATACGCTACTATACGCTTGCAGTCTTCTTTCACTTCTATTGTTCTTTATCACTTCTCCATGGTTTTTTCCCAATCTATCTCTTTCTGAAATCCTTCCTTCCCAGGTTCCAGACTAGCCAATAAGCCTGCATCTAGAAATAGTTTGCCCTTCCATGATCTTTTCTGTCCATTTTTCCACCCAGATTTCGTTACTTCTTTTCCTTCTGGTCTCAGCACCAGTTCCAGTTACCCTTTCTAATCATCTGTCTAGACCAGGGGTGTCAAACTCATGGTGTCACGTGACGTATCAGGAATTGTTTTCCCCTTCGCTAAACTGGCCATGGGTGTGGTCAGCGCATGATGCATCCGGCCCGAGGACCGCAAATTTGACAGCCCTGATCTAGACCAAATAATGCTTTGGGTTTAAGGTTTCCACCTGCAGACCTCCATAATCATTATCAGTTTTGATCAGGCTTAATTCAACAATGGAAGAGTTTCTAATGTACTTGAAAAGTTCTTTAAAATTCAGATGACATTCCGAGATATATCTACCTGGAAAGCAGCTGATGTTGAATTTTATAGCACAGTAAAACATCAAGCGTTGACGACAGAAAATGTTTTATAACATTTTACATGTGATCAAATGCTTTATGATTTTTGTCATGTTTTATACAATTTGCCAAATTTCAGTCCCACAGATCATGGGTCCTGGATTTTGGGCACATTCTGTAAACTAGCCCATTTCAGGTACCTTGGCTGAAAACATTTTGCTCTATGATGCACCATTTCATTCAGACATGAGAGTTTTAGTAGTATACTAGATAACTGATGCCCAGGGGTGGTCTGCTACCGGTTCATCACGGTTTGGGTAAAACGGGAGCTCGTTTTATCATTTTTAATTACCGGTTCGGCGAACCAGTAAATCCCACTCCTGGCTGGCCCTGTCCACCCACTCCGCCCCTTCCAGGAGTCCCCACGTGGCCCATTTTGGATGCTAGGTAAATACAGGGCCTGTGCGGGGGTTCGGGGAGGGCAAAAAATGGGCCTCCCTGAGGCTCCGGAAAGTCAGAAACAGGCACATTTCCAGCCTCTGGACGGTCTCCAGAGCCTGGGGGAGGCCATTTTCACCCTCCTGGAGACTCAGGGAAAGCCTCTGGAGCCCGGAGAAAGTGAAAAAGCCCCCCCACCACCACCACTGTGGTGCAGGAGGCCAACTAGGCCATGCCCCCCATGGCCTCGCCCATCCAGCAGAGAACCAGTTCCTGAAATGGCAGAGGACCAGTTCCTGAAATTTTTGAAGCCCACCCCTGCCCATGACCTGTTGGGTTCATTTCAAAGATATTTCCTTACCCAAACAGAATGACCTAGGGCAGTGGTAGGGAACCTTGGCTCTTTTATCACTTATGGACTTCAACTCCCAGAATTCCTGAATGAGCTATAAAAAGTTCCCCATCCCTGGCCTACTGGTTTTTCAGTTGTGAGGGAAATCAATTTTTGATTTGAATGGGATTGTTCAATATACAAATGTCCTAATTTTTGACTTGAATGATCAATATTTTTAATATGTCCTACATTTGTATCTTAAACAGTCCCATTCAAGTCAAAAATTGATTTCCCTCACAACTGAAAAACCACTAGGCCAGGGATGGGGAAACTTTTATGGCTCACTCAGGAATTCTGGGAGTTGAAGTCCATCAGTGATAAAAGAGCCAAGGTTCCCTACCGCTGACCTAGGGCAAAAAAGCAGTGAAAATGGATGCAACCGGTTGGCTTGATGCACTCCTGCAGCTGATGGTGAGATTGGTCTACTTGGCCTTCAGAAGCAGGACCAGTCTATCCTACCTTCAGCAGCTGAACAAACTAGTTTGCCCAGCCTCCAGAAAACTAGGGTAGGAATGAAGCAACTGAACCTACCTCCGGGCACTAGCATAACAACACTAAATCAACCACAAATTTGCCAAATTTAATCTCACAGGAGTCAGGTCTGGATTTTGGTCACATTCTGTAAATTAGTCCATTTGAAATATCTTGGTTCAAAAATTGTTGCCCTCTCATGCACTGTTTTGCCCAGTTATGGTTTATAGCAGAGGTCTCCAAACTTGGCAACTTTAAGACTTGTGGACTTCAACTCCCAGAATTCTCCAGCCAGCATAGCTGGAGTTGAAGTCCACAAGTCTTAAAGTTGCCAAGTTTGGGGGACCCCTGGTTTACAGATATGACAGGTTTAGTATTACATCGACAGGTTGTTCTGGGCAGTTCTGGAATGAAATATCAAAGTACAGAAATAGTTCTCTCTATACTTATTTATTGAATTTATATTGCCGCGTATTCGCTGATGGCGACTCGAGGCGGCTTACAGAATATAAAACCACATTTAAAACAATAAAAACTAACAAAAAGAAGGGAAAGCTTTATTGTATGTTGCTTGTTCGTATGTTACAGTATTTCATTAACCAAGAGCAAAGATAGTTATCCTCTAAAGAATAACCGAAGCTTGCAGCTGTTTACTTACTTTAAAGTAAAAGAAGTATATTCATTTCCTCTGCAACTCACTGGCAAAAGTAAAGCCTTGAGCTATGCATAAAAACAATAAAGATGGGATAAAAATTCATTCTAGGAGGCAGGTTGGGAGTCTCTAAATATAAATAAATAGATTAGATTAGAATTCTTTATTGGCCAAGTGTGATTGGACACACAAGGAATTTGTCTTGGTGCAAATACTCTCAGTATACATAAAGGATACATTCGTCAAGAATCATAAGGTACAACACTTAATAACAGTCATAGGGTACATATGCATGTTTATTGGCAACCAAAGATTATAATCGTTCATTTTATCATTCTGTGATTTGACTTCTATTCAGCAGAACAGTAATTAAAACATCATTTTGAAACCGTTTCTTCTTTTTAGTTAACAATACTACAGTAAGTTTAACTCCTGCTGATTTCAGGAACACTTTCTTGATAACAATCAAGAAATCGTTTGCTACTGTCATTGTCCAGCCTATGCCAACATCATAAACAGTACAGGTAGTCTTCAACTTATGACCACAATTGAGCCCAAAATTTCTGCTGCTAAATGAGACATTTGTTAAGCGAGTTTCGCCCCATTTTACGACTCTTCTGGTAACCAGGTGGGTTTCTGCTGGTCTTCCCCAACCTAAATGGATCCAGGTGGGGTCTCCAACCTTAGCAAAGCTGGCTGAGGAATTCTGGGAGTTGAAGTCCACAAGTCTTAAAGTTCCCAAGCACTTCCAGCGCCCAAGATAAGCCAAGCCAAACACCCTCACCCCATCAATATACTCTTAAGGCCTCTCCCCCGAATGAAAGCTAGCCCTGCGCAGCTGACGTCATCCGCGACGCCTCCCGGGGCTCCTCCCTGCGTTCTCCAAGCTCTCCTAGCAACGGGGACGCCTTCTGTATCACGAGCGGCTTGGGAGGGAGGGGAGGGAAAGAAGGAGGAGTGGGGGCGGGATCATCGAGGGACTCCCTCCAATCCGCGGCGGACAAATCAGCGTCAGGGTCCCATTGCGCGCGCCTGGGGCTCTCTGTCTGCTCTCCCCCCCCCCGCGACGTGAGCTGCGCGCGCCAAGGGCCCGCCCCCTGGTGGGCTGGGCGGTGGGTGGGGGGGAAGGCGGGAGCGAGCGAAAGCTTGTCTCGTTCTTGGTGCTTAAACGCGCCTGCGTCGCCGTCTCTTGTTTCCGCCGGTCTGGGAGCAGCTGAGGCGGCGCCGGGGACAAGCCACAACAGCGGCAGCGGCGGCGGCGGCAGGGGGAAGGAGTGGCTCCGTTTGGAACGGCAGCGAGCGAGCCCCTCCCCCCCCCAAAAAAAAAAAAATAAGGGCGCGGAGGGATGTGCGAACCTAGCAAGCACGATTTGGTGACTGTCTTCAAGCGGCTCCGCGCCGTCCCCACGAACAAGGTAGGCAGGCAGGCAGGCAGGCAGAGGAAGCGCGCGTCAGGCTTCCGAGTGACACGTTGCAAGGCGGCGAGAGGCGGAGCGAGTTCGGTTTTGTGTGTGTGTGTGGTGGGCCGGGAAGCCCAGCGTGTTTAATCCTGAGAGTTGTGGGGGATTGAGGGGTGGCGGGCATGGGTGGGTGGGTGGCTGGCTGGGGGCGAAGACCTCCAGGAAAAGGGAGGTACTAAAACCATTCTATAAAGCCTTAGTAAGACCGCACCTAGAGTACCGCATCCAGTTTTGTTCACTTTATAAAAAAGATGCTGAGACTCTAGAAAAAGTACAGAAAAGAGCAACCAGGATGATGAGGGGACTGGAGGCTAAATTATACAACGAACGGTTGCAGGAACTGGGCTTGGCTAGTCTAGGGAAGAGAAGGACCAGGGGAGACATGATAGTCTTCCAATATTTGAGGGGCTGCCACAGAGAGGAAGGGGGTCAAGCTATTTTCTGAAGTGCCTGTAGGCCAGACAAGGAATAATGGATGGAAACTGAACAAGGAGAGATTTAATCTGGAAATAAGGAGAAATTTTCTGACAGTGAGAACGATCAATCAATGGAACAGTTTGCCTTCAGAAGTTGTGGGAGCGCCATCACTTGAGACCTTCAAGAAGAGATTGGACTGCTATTTGTCAGAAATGGTGTAGGGTCTCCTGCTTGGGCGGGGGGTTGGACTAGATGACCTATAAGGTCCCTTCCAACTCTGATTATCTGTTAAATCTGAAGGTGGGAGATTGCTGAGAGACATCCCTGAAGAAGGCAGTTTGTTCCCAGAGGTTTTGCCTGGATGGGTTCATCCATTGACAGAATTGATTGGGGAGTGAGGGAAAAGTTTATAATAAATCTATATATATATAAAAACAAAATGCCACTCACGCACCATCACAAAGTCTCCAGAACTGTAAAACCTTACAAACTAGAAATTTGGCACGCATGTTCCTCTTGGCTTCTAGGTGCTCACTAAGAAAGGATTTTTCAAAATGACCATCAGAGCTTTAGTATTTCCTATATTATTATTATTAACACGCTCTGATGCTAAGGAGTTCTACTTCCTCTCCCCACCTGAAAAGAAATCTGTTCCAAATGCAAAGCACAAGCAGAAGAGAGGAGTTCCAGTTTTAGTTTCATAGCAGCAGCCAGTTTTAGTACAGAACAGTTGAGCTAAGCCTCGATCAGGCTCCTTGCTGGCTTCTTCTTTTGCTCACACAGCAAATACTGTTTCAGTTTCCAAACAGCCCTCAACTCTCACACACTGACAGGACACTAGCCTGATGGATGCTGGTAGGCAGAGGCAGAATTTTTTTATTTTTATTTTATTTTGTCAATTGCTTGTAAGATAATAGGTATAAGTAAAAACATAGTTATGAATACATATAAGAAAAATAAAAAAAACAATAGAACAGGGACGGTAGGCACGTTGGTGCGCTTATGCACACCCCCTTATTTTCCTTCCCAAAAACATGCGCAATCAAATAGTTTCGTAGCGAAGCATGGGTACCCTGCTAGTAGAGTTAATATTTGGATGGGGCTGTAGGAGATCATAGACTTGGAAATTGGAGGGGAAAAAACCCCACCATCTGGGAAGGCATTGGAGCTAACCACTTCTCTAGCACTACCATGAGAACGATAGGGAGGTATCCACAAAGCCCTTCAAGTACCATTAGATTGCCTTTCTGCAAATAAAGGTACAGGTTTTGGGGTTGAACTGGGGAGAGGCAAGGTCAAGTCTCTGTTCAGATGGAAGACTTTAAGCCGTTGCAGGTATGAACATATTGGTGCCATCCCCACTCATGTCCTCCAACCACATTGTATGATGATAATGCTGAGACTTGGATCATGCCTGCTATTTCAGCTGCATCTAAAGGGAAAATTTTACTCAGCTAGGTGAAGAAAATATTTTAATAAAATCACCGTAGCAAAGTGGCTCCAGTTTCTGCAAGAGTCTGGACTTGAACTTGGATCTCATAGTCCCGAAGTCT
Organism: Bungarus multicinctus; assembly: GCA_023653725.1. Classification (NCBI taxonomy): domain Eukaryota; kingdom Metazoa; phylum Chordata; class Lepidosauria; order Squamata; family Elapidae; genus Bungarus; species Bungarus multicinctus. The sequence goes on along the minus strand of CM042848.1, from coordinate 18,118,503 downwards.
CGGCTATTGTGTCACAGTGGTTTCCTCATAATTGCTAAATCTTTTGCACTTTCCAGAATAGATTTACATAACTTCAGTATTGGATTTAAAAACAAACAAACACCCAGAGACTTCCTGGCATAGATACCTTATTTTATCCCTCAGGAGTGTTGCACCTAAACTCCAATCCTGTTAATTACTGGCCCTAGTGTATTTTTGTATTTTGACAGTCTCGCATTCTAGCCAGTGATCATTTGCAAGCAATCACTTAAGGTAATTATATACTCATGAGAACATGCTGTTTTTTTTCTGATCTTTCCCTGGCTTGAAAATATTCAAGGCAAAAATATTTTAAGGATTTTGCTTGTTGTTGGTGCTATGGGAGAATACTTTACAGCATATGTGAATCTTTAGTAGCCACATCATTTTTGAGTAACATTAATGTTCACTTCCTCTCTGCTGGAATCCAAATTTAAAGTTCCCTTTGTGGATCCCAGTGGCATATGTTTACATCACTGTGTGGAATGCAGTCTTTAATTTTAAGCTAGAAATTGATGAGTTGACTGAAAATGGATTTTCAGTGTATATGTGTCAAAACAGTTGTTTTCACAATCATTTTATCTTAACATATTTCTGTTTGCTTCTGAATATTTAGACAAATTATTTTTATTAGATTATTAAAATATCAGTTAATTATATCCCCTTGTATTCTCTGAAAATAATTTTGAAGCAGCACCCTCATTTAAGAGTGTTTCAGAATTTTTTCCAATAATTAAGCAAAGAACTTAATGCTGTATATGAATCAAGTTCATTTGAATATAATGCCATCTTTAAGATAAAGAAATAAAGGGCAGCAGCTAGCAGAGCAAATCAATTTATTTAGTTGAATGAGTTCTTAATTAAGCCTTGAACAGAATTTTAATGCAAATGTGAATATGTTAGATTCTGAGACCAAGGTTATTTTATGCAAGTTGGTTTGGGAACAAGGTATAAGGGCTACAGTAATAGGGAACATTTGGGATTCAAATGTTCATTGTTGCTCTCAAAGAAATGCCAGCAAATAAAGACGGGCGAAGTGCGCAGGATCAAACCAAAAGCCTCCAAGGTTTTTTTGTCTTCTAAATTCACAGTGATCAATTAACCGCCTATGGAGAGCTGAGAAATAGAAAAACACGCTTATTTTATGGGAGATATTCTGATTAGGTTCTTAAATAGTATCTTATATAAAAGTAGTATCTTCTTACAATCAAATGCAGTTCCTAATGAATCTATTACATGTAGTTATCTGGCCCACAGTACAAAAATGATCAGGCACTAACTGTTTGAAGAATTATTTAACTTCCCATTAGCTTACAGCCTTGAGATCTGTGATGGTCTTGTGTCCAAGAGCTAATCAGGTTTACCCTGCTTTGCTTTTTGAAGTAATTCAAGGTCCGTAAAGTCTTCCTGTTCTGTGTCATTTTAATGTTGGTTGAAACATATGTTCATATGCAGTTATTTGGAAAGTAAGAACAGCTGGCATGATGCAGCAGTGTATCTAAGTTATATTGTTGTTATGTTGTTTTACCATAATCCTATTTTGTGTATGTTCAGGTAGTGCTTGACTTACAACAGTTCATTTAGGGACTGTTCAAAATTACAATGGCATTGAAAAAAGTGACTTATGACTTTTTCACACTTAAGACCATTGCAGCATCCCCACTGTCAGATCAAAATTCAGGCATTTGGCAACTGACTCCTATTTATGACAGCTGCAATGTCCTGGGGTCCTGTAATCCCCTTTTGTGATCTTCTGACAAGCAAAGTCAATGGGGAAGCCAGATTCACTTAACAACCATGTTTAATAACTGCAGTGATTCACTTAACTGTGGCAAGAATGGTCGTAAAATGGGCAAAATTCACTTAACAAATGTTTCACTTAGCACCAGAAATTTTGGGATCAATTATGGTGGTAACTGGAGGACTTACCTGTATTACTATAGTCATTATATCCATTATAATTTAGTGGGAACTCAATGCAGCCAAAATAATTTTGGGTATACTTTTCATTTTTCTCTGACCTGCAGCCTAAATATCAGAAAGATACAAAATTTATTGGAGAAATCTTGCAGTTAATCATGGTGGTTAATTAACTTCTTGCCTTCCCTGAAATTTCAAGTCATTGTTTGAATACTTAGAATTATTTCTCTTGCAAACAACATAGGAATATGTTAGGTTTGTTATTGTATTTATTGATTTGCAAACATTTACGTCTGAATCTGTATCCATCTATCTGTGCGCCTCTTAGGAATTTCTAAGAGGTTCAATAATAAAAATATATTTTATTTTATTTGGTTCGTCAATTGCTTACAAGATAATAGGATAAGTAAAAACATAGTTATGAATACATGCCACTTGAATTATATAGATAGCTCTTGTTTCATTAACTGAAATTGCTTAACACCTGATTTCAACTTTGCTTTGCAGACCTTTATTGTAAATTTGAAGATTGGTCTTAACATTACTTTTTCATCACTATCATAGCTTCAAATGATCACTAAACAAAAAATCATTAAACAAGGGCTAACTATATAATGTTCGGTTAAGTAAAAAATATTTTAAATATCAGATTTAAACATTTTAAATGTCAAATCTTAGATGTCAGATTTTAGTATTTCTGTTACTTCCCTTACCTCATTGTGCAACAGAAACAACCTTATAGGTAGGTTAATTAGTTGGTTCACTTAATACATTAAGTGTTTAATGTTGTTTAAAAAAATCTTAGTGGACCAAGAGTCTTGTAGCTTTCCCGACATTCAAAGCTTATAGTATTTTACTAAAACTTGTTGGTTGGAAAAGGTGCTACAAGACTCCTGATTTTGTGCCACCATAGGCAAACATGATGTTCCTGTAGTGGGCTACATCCAGTTAGTTAAACTTTCTTATCCTTGATTTTATTTGGACTTAACTACCATTATAGAAATTGAATGAATGAATGCAAATGAATAAATAAATAACTTTCAGTTAGACCTAAGTTCCATTTATTTGATCTGAATTCTTAAAAATAACATTTCACTAATGTTGTACCTAAGTAGCAGCTAAATTGATGAGTGATATTTGCATTCTGTGTGCATTTTACAGATCATACTTATTTAGGAGACAAAAGTATGCTGGGTAATAACAATTAAATTGTGGTTGTTTTCTAGTTATGTTTTGACTGTGGAGCAAAAAATCCAAGCTGGGCCAGCATAACATATGGAGTTTTCCTCTGTATTGACTGCTCTGGGACTCATCGCTCACTTGGAGTTCACTTGAGTTTCATTCGGTAAGCAATTCATTTAGTAATGCATGTGGTTCATTCTTGGGGGGTTATTTTCTTCAGTTTTTGTATCTATATGTACATATATATTGTATTTCCTCATCTTGTAGAAAAGATGCTTCTTGGTTCGAAATTGAAACTGTCTCTTGTTTCTGTTAGTTGTTTTTATTGTGCACTGATGTGCACTAAATTGTGCATTAAATCGAAATAGTCTGGCACCTCTTTCATGAAAGTATATCTTACATGCATTTCAAAATATAGAGTATCAAATGAAAATTTCATTGTCAAGCTAAACTTTGTTAATATTTAAGCTGATTTTGGTCAGTCTGACATATGCAGTATGTTTCTCATAGCTTTTTTTTTTTAAATGTTTGCATGATTTGTTAGCTGTTCTGGTATCTAATATCAATTGCAGCTCTTCTATTATGTCTTAGGGCTTTATGCCTTAACTCTTTTGAATAATAAGTTGCAGTTCATAAATTAAAATATCTTCAACTTTACTGTGAATATTGTTCTGCAGATTTGATAAAGAACAATCCTATTACTCATTTCCAACTAAAATGGATGAAGTTTATTATATCAAATAGAGCAGTAGCTTTCCCAAGATTGGCTATTTTTGTTGACAGTCCAGCTCCTGTAAAGTTGAATATTCACATACTCATTGTGATTGTTCTACAATTGACTATATAGCTTTTAAAATATTTTCAGTAATTCATTGGCTCTCCATCGTTGAATATTATTTCATTTGTTTCTTGTGCCAATAATGCTTTTTGCATATCTTATCTTTTTCCTGGATCACAGTATTTTCAAAAATCCATGCAACAAGCATTCGGAAGGAGATGCTTGATTCCTTATAGCAATAGCACTTAGACTTATATACGCTTTATAGTGCTTTACAGCCCTCTCTAAGTGGTTTACAGAGTCAGCATAGTGTCCCCAACAACTTGGGTCCTCATTTTACCCACCTCGGAAGGATGGAAGCCTGAGTCAACCTGGAGCCTGGTGAGATTTTCAATAAGCAGAAGTAAAAAAGGTTTCCTCCCAAATCCTTAACCCAGGGGTCTTTGAACTTGACAGCTTTAAAACTTGTGGATTTCAGCTCCCAGAATTCCTCCCTCCAGTCATATTAGCTCAGGAATTCTGGGAGCTGAAGTCCACAAGTCTTAAACTTGACAAGTTTGAAGACCCTTGCCTTAACCATTCCATATAGAGCTTGATTTCCGGGCTGTTTACCAGCTGGGAAATCCTCTTCTGAACTTGTTCTAATCTGTAATTTTTCAACTAAGGTATTTAGTACTGGACACAGTATTCCAAATAAAATCTGACCAAAGCAAAATGGAGTGGAACCATTTTTTTCTATTATGTGGACTTATATTTCTGTTAATATATGCCGATAGTGGTTGTTTTTAGTAAAAGCATCACACTACTGATTTAATATTAAATTTGTGTTGACAAGGATATCCAGAGCATTACATTTTTCCTATCAAAGATACAGAACTTTAAATTATTTATGTCAAATTCCATTCTACTCCTTTCACTCCATACTTCAAACCACTCTAGAACTTCTTGGATCTTGTTTCATGGCTTTTGTTTATTTAACTAAATGGAATAAAGAAATATGATAGAATAAAGAAAGAAAAAAGGAGAACAAAATAATCATGATATAAATTTTCTTTGTGTATAAATGTATATAGAGTTCTATTTTATTTGTTCGTTTATTAAATTTTTATATCACCCATCTCACTTAAGTGCTTCTGGCTGGTTTTCAAACATCTATATTGCATCGCTACAATGGTTTCAATAAAGAATAACCATATTTCATTATAATAATCTAAACAATTTGCCTTTCCTGATTTTGTGTCATCTATCCTCCTTAACCCTTTCATCCAAAACTTTGCTAAAAATGTTGACCTAAGTCATTCCACATAAGTTCCTTTTAGGTTGAAGACTATTCTTAGGTGCAATCATTTACTCAATTGTGAGTAAATCTAATACTAAGTAGTGCACTTGGCCCATGCTTTATCATTTTATGAAGAAAAATACCTTGAGGCATTATCTTAAAAACTTTGGTATAATCCAGATGTATTGTCTTTGATATTCTCCTAATTTATTGAATTAGTAATTCTACCTAAGAAAGAGAAGTTGGTTTGGCATGAATTGTTAACTCCTATTAATTGTAACATGCCTATCCAAGTACTCACATATTATTTGATCGTGTTTGAGGAATCTGTTCTGTATAGATCTCAAGCAGAGTTTCCTAGGCCCTTCTCCTTCCTCTCCCCACTAGCTAGCCCTCCATTTCCTTTCTGTGAGAAATTGAAAAATTAAAAAGTTAAAAAGTTCTGTCTTCTCACCATGGCTCATTAGAATTAACTACCTTGTTTTTTTCAATGGGTTGGTATCCTCTTCGGCTTTTGTTTTACTTCTAACATGCCCCCCAAGCCTCCTTGTTGCTTTTGGTGCATTTCAAAATATATGCTGCTTTGTTGTTGTTTTTTTTAAAAAAGAGCCTTGGTGGCGCAGTGGTTAGAATGCAGTATTGCGGGATAATTCTGCTGACTGCTGACTGTCAGCAGTTTGGCAGTTGGAGTCTCACTGGCTCAAGATTGACTCCATGCTTCCAAGGTTGATAAAGGAAGGACCCAGATTGTTGCGGGTGCAATATGCTGATTCTGTAAACTGCTTAGACAGGACTGTAAAGCACTGTGAAGTGATATATAAGCCTAAGTGCTATTGCTATTGGCATTAAATAGTTCTTCATAAATTATTTCTATTTTTTGGTTTTAGATCTACAGAATTAGACTCAAACTGGTCATGGTTTCAGTTGAGGTGCATGCAAGTTGGAGGAAATGCAAATGCTGTAAGTACCTTAAAACGTGCTTGGTTTTTTCCTCCTGGTTTCTAGGAATCAGTAATTATTAACTGATTTATCAGGGTTCTATGCATATTTATTTATTTATTTATTAATGAAATTTCTATACCGCCCTTCTCCCTAGGGACTCAGGGCGGTGTACAGCCAATCTAAACCCCAAAGACAATACAAAAGTTAAAAAAGAATTAAATTAGATACTGGCCGATTAATAAGAAAATCCACCCCCCTCCTTTAAAACCCTGGTTAAAATTGAGAATAATATGGAGACCAATTAAAACCATCTCAGCCCAGGCCGGCCTGCTCAAAGAGCCAGGTCTTCAACGCGCGCCTGAAGGCCCTCAGGTCCGTGCCGGTACGAAGTTCCGGCGGCAGAGTATTCCAGAGGGCAGGGGCCCCCACAGAGAATGCTCTACTCCTCGGGGCCGCCAGATGACACATAGCGGCCGACGGCACCCGGAGCAGACCCTCCCTGTGTGAACGCACCGGCCTGCTGGAGAGCATATCACAAGTTACATTTCATGCATTTTCCACCCTTCAATATAACTGCCAGATACGCCTTCACAATCTTGAAAATCAGAGAAATAAATGAATAAGATAGTTCTGGCTTCTTATTCAATTTGTTTCTTTGACTTTCAAGATTGCTCCACTCAGTTGCCTGTTAGCTGCTCTAAGCATCTCTTGCACTTCTATAAAAGGATAGAAAATATACAAAATGTAACTCATAAAAATCTTAGTATGCATAGGACCCTGATAAATGAATAGACGTTTTAGAAAACAATGGGAGTTGATCATGTCTAAATCCCACGCTGGTTTCAGGAAATCTACCTTTAAGCCAGGTGAAAGATGAGATATTCAGTTACTGTACTTACAAAGATCAGAATCATCCAGGCAGTAGTTTTCCCCATGACATTTTATGTAAGCAAAGAACTGGGTATGACTAGTTCAGTGAAAAGAAGGACTAGAAACGATATGATAGCAGTGTTCCAATATCTCAGGGGCTTCCAGAAAGAAGAGGGAGTCAAGCTTTTCTCCAAAGCACCTGAAAGCAGGACAAAGAAGCAACGGATGGAAACTAATCAAGGAGAGAAGCAACCTAGATCTAAGGAGAAATTTCCTGACAGAACAATTAATTTGTTTCATGACTTGCCTCCAGAAGTTATAAATGCTCCAACACTGGAAATTTTTAAGAAGAGATTGGATAACCATTTGTCTGAAATGGTATAGGGTTTCCTGCCTGAGTAGGGGGTTGGACTAGAAGACCTCCAAGGTCCCTTCCAACTCTGTTTATTCTGTTCTATTCTTTAAAACAGTCTTGATGAAGTAGACTCCTGAGATACCAAGGGTAGCCAAGAAAATAATGCATTGGATTATAGAATAAATCTACCCAGAATTCTTAAGACACCAATGACCAGGCTCAAAATTACAGATTGTCCTCGACTTACAACAATTTGTTCAGTGAGTGTTCAAAGTTACAATGGCACTGAAAAAAGTGACTTATGACCATTTTTCACACTTACGGCCATTGCAGCATTTCCATGGCCACATGATCAAATGCTTGGCAACTGACTCATATTTATGACAGTTGCAGTGTCCTGGGGTCATGATCACCTTTTGTGATCTTCTGAGAAGCAAACTCAATGGGGAAGCCAGATTCACTGAACAACTGTGTTACTGACTTAACCGCAGTGATCCACTTAATAACTGTGGCAAGAAAGGTAAAATGGGGCAAAACTCAATAAATGTCTCACTTAGTAATATAAATTTTGGGCTCAATTGTAGTCCTACATCAAGGACTACCTGTATCATACTTTGGATACATTATGCAAACACCCAGCTTTATTGAGGAGTCTATCCCATTGGGAAATATGAAATGAAAAAGAGAGCAACTCGTGTCAGGCGCAAGAAACCTGGAACTGGGATAGAGATCAAAAGGAGTACAAGAGTCTGATCTACTAATGGAAAAGGCAAACTGGTGCTAGATAAGAGTCAACATAATTGTTGGGATGGGTGGACTTAGATGTCCTGTGGCAGCATTAGTGACTCCAAGCTGATGATACATTTGACCCTGCCCTCAAGCTCAGCCTTGTTACATCTAGCAAGAAAATGAATGGACTCAATCTCACAGCAGGAATCTGCACAATTGAAACAGCTAAAGAGGCCAGCTGAGGACAGATCATCCTGGAAAAGGTCCATCTGTTTGGTCATTAAGAGTCCATATCCACTTCATGCTCCCAGTTCTATTAAGGAATAAGCTTTGATGACAGGTGGTCCTCGGTGAACAACCATTCAGCAACTGAAATTTCGATGGTGGTGAATGAAGAGACTTAACAGCTGCAACTAACTCAGCATCTCTGCAGTCACATTATTGTAATTTGGGCACTTGGCAATCAGGTTTGCAATTACAGTAATCACCCTGTGGTTACCTAATTGCCATTTGCAACCTCCACTGCTGGCTTTCCATAAATAAGCAAAGTCAGTGAGGAAGCTGGCAGATCACAATGGCAATCATGTAATGTCACGTCTAACCATGCAGCATTTACCTAACAATTACAATTAGAACTACTGCTGTAAATCAGTTAAGAAAAGCAAGTGTAGTAAGAAAAGCAAGGTTTCACATCTAGGCAGGAAAAACCAAAGGTACAAGTACAGATTAGGCGAAACCTGGCTCAAAAGCAGTAACTGTGAGAGGGACCTTGGAATACTAGTGGACAATCACTTGAATATCAGCCACCAGTTTGTAGCAACAGCTAAAAAAGCTAGTACATGCAAAATTTAATCATTCTCTATAACAGTGTTTTTCAACCTTTTTTGTGCAAAGGCACACTTTTTTCATGAAAAAAATCACGAGGCACACCACCGCTGTCCGTCACACTCAGCACTCTTCTGCGCATGTCTCCACCCAGATCCATCAGTCAGCGCTCTTCTGTGCTGCGTCCGCGATAATCCTCCAGAGTCCAGATCCATCGGCGATCTACTGCGATGTCTCCTCCTGTCAGTGTAACAGTGACACCGGAGCTATTTATAGCCCGTAACATGCTCTTCAGCTCATAAATAGATTGGTCTATTTGTGAGCCGAAGCCGCATGTTAAGGATGAAATTGGAATTTTTCCCACGGCACACCAGACAATATCTCATGGCACACTAGTGTGCCGCGGCACAGTGGTTGAAAAACGCTGCTCTCTAAGAAATAAAGACGTATGGGTAGTGAACATGGCAGTACCTGGAGGCAGCAGAAGAGAAGAGAAGGAACTGATAAAAATAACAAATATGTTAAAATGAGCTGGCAGACATAATTTTGGAACCACTGGACAATATCTTTCAAAAATCCTAGACCAGGTGGGGAGTTACCATAAGACTGGAAAAGAGCTGATGTGATTCCAATCTTCTAAAAGGGGAAAATGGACCCAGGAAACTAGAGACCAATCAGCCTGACATCTATACCTGGGGAGATCCTGGAAAAGAAAATCAAGCAGCTGATTTATGAGCACCTAGAAATGAAAAAGCTGATTATTAGAAGTCAACATGAGTTCTTAAAAGCAGGTCATGCCAAACAAACCATATTGCTTTCTTTGATAAAATAACTAAATTAACGAAGCAAGGAAATGTGGTGGATATAGTATACTTGGACTTCAGTAAAGCATTTGACCACAGGCTACCTCTTGGTAAGATAGAAAAATGTGGTATAGACAGATCACCACCAGCTGAAATTGTAACTGGCTGACCAATCACACTCCATGTGTAGTCCTCAATGGAACTACATTGACATGGATAGAACGATGCAGTGGGTTCTGTCTTAGGCCCACTACTCTTCAACATCTTCACAAACGATTGAGATGCAGGGATAAAACTGGAATTCATCAAATTTGTGGATGACATCAAGCTGGTGGTGGAATAGCAATCACTTTAGAAGACAGGCTCAAGATCCAAAAGGATCTTGACAGACTTGAACACTGGGCCCTATCAGTTGTTCTTACTTGTGAAGTTGTGTCCGACCCATCGCAACCCCATGGACAACATTCCTCCAGGCCTTCCTGTCCTCTACCATCCCCCAGAGTCCATTTAAGCTCACACCAACTGTGACTCCATCCAGCCACCTCATTCTCTGTCGTCCCCTTCTTCTATTGCCCTCAGTCTTTCCCAGCTTTAGGCTCTTCTCCAATGAGTCCTTCCTTCTCATTAGGTGGCCAAAAAATTTGAATTTCATCTTCAGGATCTGGCCTTCTAAAGAGCAGTAAGGGTTCATCTCCTCTAGGACTGACTGGTTTGATTGCCTTGCAGTCTAAGGGACTCACAGGAGTTTTCTCTAGCACCAGAGTTCAAAGGCCTCCATTCTTTGGCCCTATCTAACAAACTGCAAACAGTGCTGAGAAAAGTAAGACTTTGTACTTAGGCAAGAAAAACCAAATGCACGGGTATAGAATAGATGGTAACTATGAGAGGGAGCTGGGGGTTGGACCAAAAGACCTCCAAGGTCTCTCCCATCTCTGCTATTTTGTATTCTTCTGAAAAATGAACTAGTCAGCAATGACATTGAGGATTTTTTAAAAACAATAATTATCTTCTCGATGTTTTCTTTTTAGTCTGCATTCTTTCATCAGCATGGTTGCGCCACAAATGATACCAATGCCAAGTATAGCAGTCGTACTGCACAGCTCTACAGAGACAAGATTAGATCTCTTGCAACTCAGGCAACACGGAAATATGGCACAGATGTAAGTAACGTACATATTTTAAAGTGCTTCCTGATTCTGTGTTGTTCAGTCATCTTAATGTTTATAAAGCTAGAATGATAGGGTATTGTATTGTGGTATTCATATATGTCAAAATGTTGCAAGTAATTTGAAAAGAGAAAGCATATTGTATTTTTAATATCAATATTATTATCTTTTAAGCTTTGCTTTTCTGCGTATTATAACCAGTTCATATGCAAAGATAAAATATACCATACTGTTCTTGTAGTACGGCAGTGTTCATACCCTTTGTTGGATCTCCACAATTAATCTGCAAAAACAGTTGTATTTGACTGAACTGATTAAGCCTAATTGCTGGGGCTGAGATCCTGGGCAGAAGTGCATCTTCATTAAAGAACTGTACAGATATTCCTTGATATACAACACAATTAAGCCCAAACTCTCTGTTGCTAAGCAAGATAGTTCAATAAGTTTTGCCCCCATTTTACAGCCTTTCTTGCCACAGATGTGTAAATGAATCATTGCAGTTGTTAAGTTGGTAAAACAGTTGTTCAGTGCATCTGGCTATCCCATTGACTGTGTTTGTCTTGTCAGAAGGTCACATGAACCAGGACACTGCAACGATCATAAATACATGTCAGTTGCAAGGAGCCTAAATTTTGATCACAGGGCCATGGGGGTGCTGCAAGAGTCATCCATGTGGAAAAATAGCCACAAGTCACCTTTTTTCCACTGCTGTTGTAATTTTGAACAATCGCTAATTGAATGGTTGTAAGTCAAGGATTCTCGGTAATGAGTGTACTCCAGAACACCTTTTCCGAATTTAATCCAAAAAGTTTAAAGCTTTATTATTACAAGCATCAGCAATGTCATCTTGTTCAACAGCCCATTTGCCCAGTATTGTGTAATGGTTTTAGAAAGCCGGCAGAACAATGTATTCTTTTTCTACATTTAGGAAACAGATGAAAAATGTAGCGCAAGCACTTTAAACAGAAAGAAAAGCAAAGAATGCTGGCCAACTTCTCATTTGTGTTTATGTTATTGTGTATTTTAGTTATGGATCGATGGCTCCGGAGCCCCTCCTTTATCACCTCAAGAGAAAGAAGAGGACTTCTTTGCCTCTCATAGCTCTACTCGGGTATAGAATAAATGAAAAAGTTTTTAATTTCATGGAATTTTACCTATATGTGAATGACGGGAGGTAAGCTTGTGTGGACAGCAATAGAGATGTCTCAGTGGCACCCGAAATATTGGTTTATCCCTATTATATTCCCATACATCACAGTAAATTGCTGAAAGTTGATCTCCCCAAGTCTCCTCTCCCCAAAGTCTTCTCCAGGTTAAATAAATGAATGTGTCTAGCAGTTTTTCTTATGTTTTTTTCCTTTCAGCCTCTCGGTCATCTTGGACAGGTTTTAATTCATCATTGCCCTTTCTAAAATAGTACACTATAGTCTAGGTACATTCTATTCAATTTAGAATAAAAAGGAACAGTAAGTACTCCTGTCCAGGGTGGTCTCTCATCCTATGCTTATCCTTTTGATTCTTCCTGTCGAAGTGACATTGACCCTACTAAAATTCTTTATGCTGATTTCCAGACCCTCCTGAATCTTATATTGAGTAATACAAAGCCTAGAACAGGGGTGGGAAATTATGGCCCTTTTATGACTTGTGGACTTCAACTCCCAGTATTCCTGAGCCAGCCATAGTTCCCGACCTCTGGCTTAGAACAAAGTCCTGTGATAAGCAACCCAACACCTTCCAGCTTAATCCATTGGTTTACAGTTGTTCAGCCATCTCGTTTTCATCTAGCGATAGTAACGTTCTAATTTACATGTCAGTAGAGCCTAATGGGGAATTTATTGGATACTTCACTGAAAATCAAATTATGCTATACAATCCCATGGTCATATTAGAGATAGTCGCTTGGCCTAATTTATTCTTGACAAATCCATAATAAATCCAAGAAATTATTTTCTAAATGCCTATCCTCATCCTCATCTTGCCAACTGGGCCCACAGTACTTGCTGATGCCGTCAATCCATCTCTTTCATGGACGCTTTTTATCAAGTGGGATCCATTCTATGACTGCCTTGGTCCACCTGCCATCAGTTCTTGCTATGTGACCAGCCCATTTCCATTTCCATTCTTTTACTCTCTTGATGATATTGTATACTTTCATTTGTTCTCCAATCCATATATATATATATACACACCCATCCATACACCCATACCCACACATCACATTCCTCCTCCTCTTCATTGTTTTCATTTGACTACCTTCTTTGTCCTGGGAAATTCCTTGATGCAAGTTTCCCTCTTCAGGGGCTTCCTGTATCTGATCCAAGAGTTCACCATTTTCCCTGATAAAATAGAAGATGATCAGCTTTGCCTCAGGATGCTTTACCTCCTCTTCCAGGAGAGCAACCAGCCTTCATTTATAGCATGTATAAATTCTGTCTGTGGAAGGAAAGCAAACATGACACATTTTCTGCAGGCCATAAAAGAAATTCTGTTTGTCTTCCTGCAAAAAAAAAAGAGATCCTGTTTGTTCACTCTTTAAGCTTGCTCATTGAAAAGTTGGCTGTGTTATTTGTCCCCTGAACCTATCTTAGAACTAGGTCAGCAACAAGCAATATCTGTCACACAGTGAGCAGTGACTATCACTCCAAGAACAGTCAGCAACCCTTCCACCTTCCTAGCTCTTCTGTCTCCTCTCTCCTTGTCCTGTTTCTTCTCAATTGAATCCATTGTCAGGGCCCTGCCTGGCCTCTCTTCACGTGCTCACTAAAGCCAATATAATTCTGATTGAATACAAATCCATTTAATTTGGGTTAGAAGAGATCTTACAGACTAAATGTATTTTTTGTACATGCAAATTGATAGTAAAATATTTTACTACACTCTCACTACCTGGGACTTGAAACTAAAACTTCCTCATGATTCATATAATTTATCAGCTGTATTTCTGAATGAGATGTCAGAAAAACATTTTAACATATCTTAATATCTTATATACATGAAAATTAATCTGTACCTAAACTAATTCTAATGGGCTTAATAATTCTTTGGACTTCAACATTGCTAATAACTTGGATTTCCCCTTCCCCTCTCTTTTTTGTAGGTTATTGACCAAAAATCATCACCACAGGAAACAATTAATCCACAGCAGAATTCTTCGGAAAATAATTCAGAAAGCAAAGACGGTATAGTTGATCAACTTCATTTCTAAAATGTGTGACAAAATGTAGCGAATATGTAAAAATTTCTAAATCCTGTTGATTGTGTTTTTATAAGATCTTTGGACAAATAGTTTTTATCAGTTGTAGTGCTTTTAAAAACATATACAAAACTATACAAAACTACTTACGCAAAACTAGATGAGTTTTGCTGCTTTATTACCCATGCCAGTTATTGTCACACATGAAAACAAATTCTACATATTCTACAAATATGACTATCTGATAAAAAATATATATACTTTAAATTTGCCTGTTATAATCAGTTCAGATCCAGATAAATTTTCAGCATACTGCAACTGTCTTTAATTCAAATAGGTATGAACGGACGTTGACTAACTGGGAAAACAGGAAGTTGAGTTGACTTTACATGAATCAAGAATTTAGAACTGTATTAATCTTTAACATTTATATGTTTGCTGTTTCTTTTTATATTTCTAGAAGATCCGGAATATGGACCGAGTGTTGATTATCTTAGTGTATCGCCTGAAGCTTCTTTAGGTAAACAGTACAGAAGAAAAGTTATCTGAATGCCTACAGATGTAGCAGGATGGACAAAACAGTACAAATCTTATGCTGACTTGTCAGTAATTTCATAGTAATAATTATCCTAGCCCTCAACAGCTAGCTATTACTAGAGTTCGGAAAATGCCATGAGTCAGATTTACACATTATTGCCACACATATATTACTGAGACATGTTTTAGAACACAACTCTCTTCTGATAGCATCTGGCTTACTTGTAGCTGTTTTTATTTGAGGATGTAGTGACTAGCATCATATAATAGAGCCACGATTCTGAATATTCTGTTCAGAATTTTTGCAGTTCAGCTAGAATTATCTTTCCACTTAGAGTATTCTGAGTCTTCATTCCTGATGTTTATTTTTCAGTTGACATGCTGCATCCACGTTTAAGCTATATAAAATTTAAATGAACAAACAGAATAAAGCCACACTTCCTTTAGGAGATCAGAAATATGCTAACCTTATTGTAGGCATATTTCTGGCAAGATGGAGAAATTTAAACTATTTCTTCCTTCATTCTGAAATGGTACAACTCCCATCATCAGGACCATATGCTATTTCTTGGGGTGTGGGTGAGGGGGAGTTTGGTAAATTGGCTCTTAGAATCAATACAGCTGCATTCTTGTATAAATGCATATGTTTGTTTAGTTAGTGATACATATTTTTTATCTCTTATTTTAGCCAACTTGGAGAAGGTAAATACTTCAGGCACGGCACCTAACAAAGGTGACTGGATGTTTTAGTTATCCTGTTTTGCTGCTTCAGTTTCCACATACTTCTGTGGAATAGAGCATTATATTAATTTCCTTAGTTTGTATTATCAGTCCCAGCAAATATACCTACATGCTTCTAATTTCTTTTTCAATTTTCTCTTGCTTCTGAACCTACTTTTTTAAAAAACTTTTTTTTGATGTAACTTAAAGAGCATTGAGAGTGATTTGGTAGCCCCGTATTTTAACATGTTACATCTTTGAGGTGGCTTTTATATCAGTGGTGGTATTCAAAAACTTTTACTACCGGTTCTGTGGGCATGGCTTGGTGGGCGTGGCCATGTGACTGGGTGGGCGTGGCTTTTCTTTTTTGCAGTACCCACCCATTTTTGGGAGCTTTTTAGCCACAGAGGAGCCCCTGGGGGTGTGTTTTTGCTCCCCTGAGACTCCCCTGAGGCTTAGGGAGAAAAAGAAACAGAGCATGGGAGGGGCATGCAGCACTCCTCCAAGCTCCATTTTGGGAGCTTCCTAGCCTCAGAGAAGCCCCTGGGGGGGGGCGTTTTGCTCCCCTAAGGCTCCCCTGGGGCTCTGGAAGGCAAAAAATGGAGGGGGGGGGCTGAGCACCTCCCTCCATTTTTTGCCTTCCTGGGCCTCAGCAAGGGGAATCCCGGCACAGCTGATCTTATCTACAGCTGATTGTCGGGAGGGAAAAAAAAGAAAGAAATATCTTAGGCGAATATCAGGCGGGCGGGGTGAGCGAGCATCGGGCGGGAGGGCGACCTGGTGGGGGGCATGGCCAGCCAGAACTTACTTACCGGTTCGGCGACCTATGCCAAATTCTTGCTACTGGTTCACCTGATCTTTTGTGAACCGGCTGAATACCACCACTGTTTCATATGCAGATCCAAAACAAGTTTGCATGCAGCTGACTAGACAGAACTGGCAATAGATGATGACTGCTCTGTTATTTATTTTATTGTGTTGATATCTATTCGTTACATTTTCTGAACAGTTTATTGCTTGTAGGCCATTCATGTTACTTGGCCTTTTGACCTTAAGAAAAAATCCTATTCTATTCTATAGGGATTCAATTTTCTCCTCCCACTGAAGGAAGTTATTG
This sequence comes from Bungarus multicinctus, assembly GCA_023653725.1. NCBI lineage: Eukaryota > Metazoa > Chordata > Lepidosauria > Squamata > Elapidae > Bungarus > Bungarus multicinctus. The sequence goes on along the minus strand of CM042848.1, from coordinate 18,102,069 downwards.
GGGGCTAGAAGTGACGCCATATTTTTTTCTCACTCTGTTTACATAGAACAAAGCACTACATGTTCAGTGCTTTTTTATTTTATTTTTCTTTTAGCAGTTTAGAGTGGCATACAGCAACTAATTCTTAATCGGATCCATTTGATGGGTCAGCAGTAGCAATTGTAGATAACATTAATAGGTAAATCTTGTAGCAAAAGTGGATTTACTTGGTGAGAAATGGCATAATTTTTTCTAAGTTTATTTTGGCAATAAATGTATACTACACTGAAGCTTTTGGCGCTGCCTCAAAATATTCAAGGTTCCCATATTGAAATTCCCATAGTTCTCTTTTGTCAGTTGTTTTCCTGACACTTTCATATTAGATAGAGGAAAGTGTTATATTCTGGCTTTCATTTATTGGAGAACTGTTCATAAACAGTTAAATCTGTATTATACTAAGTTGATCCTGTTTAGAGATACAACATTTCATGATTTACAGAATCATTACCTGGTTTTGTACATGGGTTGTATCTTTTTCTATGTGTTAAATATCTCTTCTTTTCCTTCTCACTTCTTTTCCTTTTATTAGCTGCTTTCACTCCCTTGGTTCCTTAGCTTTTCCATCTATTGTCTCATATGCAATTAACTGGTCACTCTATAGTGGCATTCTACTAGCTCAGCAATCCATTGTTTTTAATCACCCCCCCTCCAACTGTTCTGTTGTCATTTCTACTTTTTCTAAGTGAAGTAAAATGAGGGTCAGCCACATATTCAGATCTGGTAGTAATACATATCTTGTTTGCTGTAATTTATTATTTATTTATTTAATTATTTAATTATTTATTTCATAAATTTTATATACCGCCCTTCTCCCGAAGGACTCAGGGCGGTGAACAGCCAACTAAAATACATATAAACAGAGATAAATATAGTTAAAAAAGAATTAAATTATAGGCTGCCCCAATAAAAATCTAAAACCCCCGATTAAAATAAATTAAAACTTTTGTACCCCACCCCAACTAATCTAAAACCCCATTTAAAAATCCCATTTGAGTCAGCTCAGGCCGGCCTGCTCAAAGAGCCAGGTCTTCAGGTCACGTCTGAACGCCCTCAGGTCAGTGGTCGTTCATAGCCCCGGGGGCATCCTGTTCCAAAGGGCGGGTGCCCCCACAGATAATATTAATAGCAATAGCACTTTGACTTATGTACCGCTTCACGTTGTTTTATAGCCATCTCTAAGCGGTTTACAGAGACAGCATATTGCCCCCAACAATCTGGGTCCTCATTTTACTGACCTTGGAAGGATGGAAGGCTGAGCCGGTGAGAATTGAACTGCCAAACTGCTGGCAGCCGGCAGTCAGCTGAAGTAGCTGCAATACTGCATTCTAACCACTGCGCCACTTCAACTCCTAATGATATACCATGTACCCTTTAGTCTAGTCCTAATGCCCTTGTTAATCATATTTCCTTTGAAAAACAAGATGTATCTATTTTGACCTGCATAATTCCATAGACATTAACACAAAAGTTAATTCCCCTGTCCTCATTGCTGTGTGGCACAGGAAATACTTATAAAGGCTAAAATTTCCAAATCTCACCCATATTCCTGGAGCTTCTTGGTGTGAGGCCACTCCTACTTGGCTTCTGGATCAATAAGGACTGGCCAGGCACTGCCATCTGTTAAAGCATCATTATAACAATGCTCACCTCCGAGGTACATGGTATTAATCCATCTCGGCTTTATGAGGATAAGTTGTTGGTGAGATTTGGATAAGTTGTTGGTGAGATTTACCGCACTAGAGGAAAGACTGCTGGGACAAATTTCTAATTCTGAAAAATTGCATTTCAGTTCACTTCAGTAAGGCATTTGATAAAATAGACCATAACCTATTATTTGATAAAATAGAAAAATGTGGGTTAGATAGCGTCACCACCAGATGGATTTGTAATTGACTGACCAACTGTACTCAATGTGTAGGCCTCAGTGGAATTGCATCTACATGGAGGGAGGTTTGCAGTGGGGTACTCTAAGACTATTTTAGGCCCAGTACTCTTCAACATCTTCAACATTCATGATTTGGATGAGGGGATAGATGGAGAATTCATCAAATTTACAGATGACACCAATCTAGCAGGAATAGCCAATACTCCAAAAGATAGGTTTGATACAGAAGGATCATGACAGACTTGAACATTGGGCACTAACAAAATGAAATTCAATGGTGAAAAAAGCAAGGTTCTGCATTTAGGCAAGAAAAATCAAATGCACAGGCACAGTATATGTAGTACCTTGTTCGATAGTAACTGTGAGAGGGATCTTGAAATCCTAGTGGACAATCACTGAAATATGAGCCAGCAATATTCTGCAGCTGCCAAAAAAGCCAACACAGTTTAGGCTGCATAAACAGAGGGAAGATCACTTGAAGTGTTAATACCACTTTATAATGCCTTGGTAAGGCCACATGTGGAATACTGCATCCAGCTTTGGTCGCCACGATGTAAAAAAGATGTAGAGACTCTAGAAAGAGTGCAGAGAAGAGCAACAAATATGATTAAGGGACTGGAGGCTAAAACATAAAGAATGGTTGCAGGAACTGGGTATGTCTAGTTTGGTGAAAAGAAGGACTAGGGTGACATGATAGCAGTCTTCCAATATCTCAGGCTGCTACAAAGAAGAGGGAGTCAAGCTATTCTCCAAAGCACCTGAAGGGCAGGACAAGAAACCATGGATGGAAACTAATCAAGGAGAGAAGCAACTTAGAACTAAGGAAAAATTCCCTGACAGTTACAACAATCAGTGGAACAACTTGCCTCCAGAATTGTAAATGCTCCAACACTGGAAATTTTTAAGAAGAGATTGGATAACCATTTGTCTGAAATGATATAGGGTTTCCTGCATGAGCAGGGGGTTGGGCTAGAAAACCTCCAAGGTCCCTTCCAACTCTACTATTCTATTCATTTTTATTCAATGTGTCAGTTGGTAAACTGTTGAGGGACTTAATTGATTTACTTGTATACAAATATTATTCAACTTAAAATGTGATCTTACTTTCCCCCTAAGAAAAAAACTGTTATGTAGACATTCTCGAGAAACATATTTCCCTTTTTATATTATTTTCTTGAAAAACATAAAACTTTGGAAATGCATTGATTTATAAGCAGGTGCCTAGGATTCCCTTTCTCTGGCTGATTATATATTATTTTTAAATGTTGAAAACTAATTCCACATTATATTGTATTGCTTTTCCTAATTCTCTAAGTTAAATAGGCATTCTGGTGTTTTATACTTTTACAGATATCACTGTTAGTGCCAATTTCATCATGTTACAATGTATATATAATTCATTGGTTGTGTATTTTTCTTACAGAAATCAGTTGTGTGATGAAGAAGAAACCAAACCAAGTAAAAAAGGGAGTAAGTGTTTTTGACTGATATTTTCAAGATTCTCTTCTAGTGAATTGCTCAAGAGATTCATGCTCTTTTTTATCTGGTTGTGAAAGTTACTATATGAAGAGTTTTATAGCTCTGAATTAATCAAATTTGATTAATTAGCGAGGCCTGTATGCAGATCATCCTCTCTTAAAAAGTGACATTCTATTATTAACTAGTTGAAGGGAGGCGAGACAAATTATGAAAACTCTGGTGATGGCATAATGTATATGCAACAACTTACATCCGTCAAATAACAGGAAACAGCTGTTAACTTAAATAATGAGGGAGGGCACCATGCACCTGTGATCTCATTGGACTCATTGTGGCTTGCTGCAGATGCCACTGGACCAGGTTATACACCCATTTAGATGTCTATGGAGATTCTCAGTCATCCAAGTCATGGTAATCCCAAAGATGCTTTTTCAAGAGACAACTGGACTTTCCAGCACCATCCAGTCAGAGCTGAAGAAGCGTCTTGGATGAGAAGCAAAACTTCTTCAAAGAAAAACAGAACATCCAGTTCCCTCTTGAAAAAGCACCTTTGGGACATCCATTTAGAGAGATATTTGCCAGTCTTATTTCCATGTGATATGGACTTGGACGTGTTATACTGACTTGGGAGCAAGCAGTAGTAATTTTATAAGCTGTTTTCTTAATTCCATGCATGCCTAGTCTGCTTTTCTGTATCTTAGATGTAAGCTGCATTTCATATGATTTATATCTAGCCACACAAGCAGGTGCAATTAGAATGCATTTTTTGTATTCATCTTAAAACGTTGCTTTACCAAATTTGACATCCAAATTGTTCATTAACTGCTTTCAAAGCAAAATTGGAAGCCTTTTTTTATACTGTGGTAACTACTAACCGTAGATTTGCCTCATCTAGCAATCAAAATATAATAGTGGCACATCACCTACAAATTAAAGCTCACAAATCAGGAGTTGCAAGGCTGCCCTAGGAACTGCAAAGCATGATGAATGCAGAAGCCAGGCCTTGCTGGTATCATTTCCCTTGCCTTTACTAGAGCGGTTTCCTTTCCATTTTGTCCTTAAAAAAGAAAAACACGAAATAACATGCATTCTTATAGTGTGATAACTTTTTTCATTTTTCCTTCACATCCAAATTAAAGGTTGGAGCTAAGAAATGTGGTTTGGGGGCCCAGAAAATGAGCAGCAAGAGTTTTAACGAGATAGAAAAACAAGCACAGGCAGTAGATAAACTGAAGGAAGCTGGCAAAGCAACAGAGAAGGAAGAACCACTGTAAGTAGAGTTTGCTTGGCACCTGTTAGATTCTCTCTTAAATGGGTATTTGAAGTGGAAAATGTTTGAATACCCTCTGATACCAGGAACTTTAGAGATGATACCTATTTTACTTAGGTATAGGCCCTGGAACTAAGGCAGTGTGATAGCTCAGCAGTTAAGATGCTGGGCTTGTAGGCTGGAAAGCTGACAACCCGGGTTCAAGACTTTGCTCAGCTTCTGCCCACTTGGCAATTCGAAAGCATGCAAATGCGAGTAGATAAATATATACCACGTCAGTGGGGAGGAAATAGTGCTCCACGACATCATGCTGGCCACATGATCACGGAAATGCCTTCAGAGAGTGGTGGCTCATGGGCTCGAAATGTAGATGAATGTCGCCCCATGAGTAGTGGAATAAAATCCACAGAGACTCCTTCCCTTCCCTTCTTGGAGTTAAATAATAGTATGCTGTCATTTTTCAAAAGCTGATCCAATAACTTAGAACTTAATTGGCTGCTTTTACAAAATATGTATGTACTCTATGGGTCTATTTCTGAATAAATCTGAATTCACTTCATAATCAGTTGAGACAACAGAATTATTATAAAATTCCATTAAAACATGAATATGCTTTAATTATTTTAGCTTGCAAGGAGAAAATGGAGCAAACATTTACATTGTGTATTGTTTACTTCCTATATATACTTTCTATTACTTTCATGGATAGAATAGGCCTTGTATTTAAATAAACAGAGCTGCCATTTGGAAATATTCCTCTAAGTAGCACACACTTTTCTTGATCAATTATGGAAATGTTTAGTCTAGGTTTAATGTCTACAAAAATTTACTAAGCTATCAAAATGGGATGCCAAGCTATTCTTAATGACTTCACTTTTCTTTATGACATTGATTAAATGCTTGTTTTGCAATTTGCTAAAATTTCTTCTAAAAATAGGTTAGAAAAATTATTGCATCTTCCTTTGAAGAACTATGTTCTGATATTTTTGATTTTGTTAATGCTGTCAGACAGAAATAACAGTAAGTGTGATTTTTGTCTTGTAAATGAAAACCTCAGAAGAATATTTATTGAAAGCTTTTGTAGCATATTTGCATGGCTTTCAAGATAGGAATTAATATCACAGAACTTCATAGTCAATTGATTTTTTCAGGTAGCTGTTCATTTGTCTAATTAGTAATTCATTCGTTTCCATTTACCTCTTATCTCTTTAATATCTGTTTAATAAAGTATCTGGTAATCTAACATACTTTCCTATAGATCACTTTTATACATCTTCATTTCTATTCCACACCATTACAAAAGATTCATTAAATATACCAGGAGTATATGCTAAACTAGTAATTCATTATGAAAATCAAATATATATAATTGATTCATATTATTTTCCTAATATGTGTGTGTTCATACACTGCACTATCCAACTGTTACGATTTGTGTAGAGTTCTACTTACTTATAATTTGCAGCAGCTGCCCTCAGATTGAAGATACTCCAATACTAAGAAACATTCAGGATATTTTTACCCAGTATGTCTTCTAAATTGGCATTATATTTTACCTATTGAAAGGGGAGGGGGGTGTTGGTTAGTAGGGATTAATCTATACGATCCTTAAGTCCACTGTATATATTCCTGCTACCTAAACAGTTAAGAAAAAGTTCATCTGCATTTTAGATTAAGTTTAGCAGCATAGCTAAATTAGGATAAACCATTATTCTTAACTATGATTAGCAGAAGCAAGCAAATGTACAGTTTATAAAAAGTTAGCTTGTTTTAACTAGTCATAGTTAGGTGCAGGCACAGTTAAACTCTAACTACTGACATCTGAAACAATTGTTTCCAGCTTTTTCTTCACAATCCTTCTGGAAAAGGTAGGACTTAATCATTAACAGTGCATGGGGGTGGCAAGTCGTGCCCATCTTTCCCTATTATAATATCACACATTTTAATCATTAACACATCAGTATCCTATCACTAGCTCCTGTAGTGTACTTTGCAGGAGGTTGGAAAGCCAGACAAACATTATTCTTCTGAGAGGAATGTTGCTTGCAGTTAATATCTATATCCATATTTGTAGGTCTGTGAGTAAATCATTTCTCTCCATTTGTTTTTACAGTAGCTGTCTGATTTGTAAATGATCTGGTAGGGCCAGTCTTCCCCAAATACAATTTTCATTATTCCCCAGCATTGCCAAAAGGAAAAGAGCATTGTGGGTAATGATGCTCACTGAGCTTGGTTGTTTGCTTGCATCTGCTTCATTATCTAACTAGATAACATCATCCGTGCTAGTGAGGATGGGATTTGCTCCAGTGGTAGAATTCAAATTTTTTTACTACTGGTTCTGGGGGCATGACTTGGTCGGCATGGCTTGGTAGGCCTGGCAGGGGAAGGATACTGTAAAATTTCATTCTCACCCAGCTCCAGGGGAAGGATACTGCAAAATCTCCACTCCCTCCCCACCCCACTAACCTACTTATCAACTCTGTTTTCCTATGCAGGGCAACCAAAGAAGACCCAGCCGATTAGCTGGGCCTCGGGAGGCAGAGAATAGATGGGGGCGGGGCCAGTCAGAGGTGGTATTTGCCAGTTCTCTGAACTACTAAAAATTTCCGCTACCGGTTCTCCAGAACTGGTCAGAACCTGCTGAATGTCACCTCTGGTTTGCTCCCAGTTTATATAGAGTAGCTTGTCTTGCCAATATTGGTGGAGGTATGGTTTTCTCCTTGGTAGTTCCTTGATTAAATGGTTGTTTGCTGTTTTACTGTTTGTAGATATCTACATCTCTATCCCTATCCCTGTCTCCCACACCCCTGTCTCCCCTCTTTATCCACACACATACACACAAACATTTATCGGTATATAAGAGATAGTTTAGTCACATGGTTAAAGCACTGAGCTAGAAAGCAGGAGACAAGTGAGTTCAAGCCTAGCCTTAACCATGAAAACCAGCAGGGTGACTTTGTGGAAGTCACTCTCTCCCAGCCCAACTTACTTTATATGATGGTTGTTGTGGGGAAAAGGTGTGAGGAAAGTGTCTTGGATATGTTCGCTGCCTTGAATTGTTTCTAAATATAGTAGGATATAAATAGATAAAAATACATACCTGTATATATGTGTAAATGTGTAGATGTGATTTTATCTTTTTAGAGATTAAAAAAAATATGGTTTATCTTTTAGGTTTATTGAGATAAAATGTACGTACACCATTCAAAAGGGATAATAAAAATCAAGAAGGAAACAAAAGGACCAGAATATATCCTTCTCAGCAACCAGCAACCAGATAAGCAGGGTTAACACCAAGTTTAGAGACCACTGAGGATTCCACAGTTCTACATATATTCTCTTTTATCTGAGAAAAGAGAATTGGCAGCCATAACATAAATATCACTTCAAGGAAAACTACTTTTGTTGTGCAATATTACAAATAATCAGTTTTTCCTGATTGACTTTTGGACTGTAGATGTGTCTTGTTTCCTGCAGTTTGAGTTCAGAAACTCTTTTTCTTATTACAGCTTTAAATTGTCTCAAATTCTGCTTTTCACCATACATTGATCCTGTGGCATTTTTCAATTATGTTTTTCCATTGTTGTGTTCTTTATTATTCCTTTAGCACTAATCCTTTAGAAGCAAAATAATATGCAATGCTCATTACAAAGTCTGATTAAATTTGAATCCTCCTATAAAAGTAGAACTCTTTAATTTTAGAAATATAGGAAAAATAATTTTACTCAGTTGAGTCATGTACTTCTGGTTTATGCGCTGAAAATCATTACTTCGTTTATATTACAATGAGGGAAATTTTCTGGCATTCATTCAAGATATATCAGATATATGTGGGCTTCTCTTTTTAGGGTATCATCTTTACGACTGGCCTACAAAGATCTTGAAATTCAGATGAAGGATGAAAAACTAAATGTGCCTGGTAAAAAGAAAACAGAGATAGAAAGACTTGGCATGGGATTCAGTAATAGTAGAAGGTATGTATTCAGGGGTGGGCTTCCAATTTTTTAGCAAGGGATTCTCTGCCCTAATGACTGGCTGGGTGGGCATGGCTGGGTGATCATGTGACTGGGTGAGTGTAGCCAACTCCATGTCGCTGCTTTGCCCTAATTAGCTAAAAAAAGATACATACCAAAAAGTTGTTTATTATTTCATGCATTTAATACTTAAATAAAAGACTGGGTGAAATCAAGCTTTATAGCAGTGACTGTGAGAGGGATCTTGGAGTCTTAGTGGAGTTTCTGGTGAGTTACGTGATTCTTACTATTTGGGAATTAATCCCCTCGGAGGCTAGCGGCTATGTTATGTGATTTTCTCAATGGCTCTCTCTTGCAAATGCTGAGTAGATTGTTTATCTAGCTTGCAACACTTTTACAAGGTGTGAAATGCTCTTGGCAGAATACCCAGAAGTTCAATTAAGCCTTTTAAGAGCTTTCCCTTGCTGCTTGTCTTTCTGAGATTATTGGAGGCTCTCTGAGCACTGCAGACTCTTAGCTAGGGGCTCTCCCGAACTGTTGTGAGCCCCCAGCAGCCTACCCCTGTATGTATTTGATTCAGATCATCGACTTTTCATTGGACATCTCTTAATACATCTCTTAATACTTACGGCCACAATTGAGTTATTTTTTTTTTTTGCTAAGTGAGACATCGTTAAGTGACTTTTGCCCTGTTTTACAACCTTTCTTACCACAATTGTTAAGTGAATCAGTGCAATTGTTAAACCGTTAACGGTTGTTAAGAGAATCTGGATTTCCCCTTGTCTTTGCTTGTCAGAAGGTTGCAAAAGGAGATCACATAATCCCAGGACACTGTAACGGTCCTAAATGTGAGTCAGCTTCCAAGCATCTTAATTTTGATCACGTGACCATGGGATGCTGCAATGGTCGTAAGTGTGAAGAACAATCATAAGTCCCTTTTTTCAGTGCTGTTGTAACTTCAAACAGTTACTAGATGAATTGTTGAAAGTTGAGGACTATCAGAAGTTGCTTGATATCAATCATATTTTATTGTGCATATTCAGAATTGCTGCATAACAAGCTTTGAATCCAGAAACTGCTATCCAACTGCTAGCCATGGGGGTGCAGTGGTTAGAATGAAGTACTGCAGGCTACTTCTGCTAAGGACCAACTGCCAGCGGTTCGGCAGTTCAATTCTCTCTGGCTCAAGGTTGTCTCAGCCTTCCATTTTTCTGGGGTCAATAAAATGAGGACCCAGATTGTTGGGGATGATATGCTGACTCTGTAAATCGCTTAGAGAGGGTTGTAAAGCACTGTGAAATGGTATAGAAGTCTTAAGTTCTATTGATATCCTACCTTTCACTCAAGATTTTTTTTCTCCAAAGCAATTCTGGGAGGCACATTGGGCAGAGAAATTGATTGAGGAACCTAGATTTTGGGTCTCATTCCTCCCAACCTTTTAAATTTCAATTTTTCCCTCCAGTGGTATTTCTCATTCGGTAAGTTCAGATATGCAGATCATACAACAAGAAACACCAACAAGTGCAAAATCAAGAAAAAAGTATAATGATGAAGATGATTTGTATTTTTCTTGCGCCAATTCAAGGTAATCATTTAAAAATCTTGAAAATAATAATTAACATACATGTGTATCCATGACTATGACCATGATCCAAGGTAGATAAAGATTTTCTTTCCTAATGACAGAGTTTTAGCAAGTAACAGCAATAGACTTAATACTGCCTGGGCTCTCGTTTTGAAAAGGGTAAACCTATTTAAGAGCTGGAGTGGAAGACTACCAGGAAGTTTCAGGATTTTGGCCTAGATTGGGAAGATGAACACTTTTAGAAAAAAACGAATACCAGAATAGCACCAAGATTCAAGCTTGACTCAAAGTTGTGTGTCCTTTTTCCTAGGTGTCCTGGAAATGCTTAGTGTATTTGACACTTTGCTGATCTGTTACTCAGCAGCTCGGTATAAAATCACTAAAGTGGTCCTGGTTCCATCTTCCTTAGAGTAGATTTGATTTCCCTTATGTAGGATTGGAGAATTTAGGAGAGAGGGTGTTAATATCATTGGAGTAAGTGATGGCAATTTTTTTCCCACATCACTGGCTGAATGCTCAAGGGCAAAAGGGATGTTTTAACTTCTGCAAGGTTTAAGATATCCACTTAAATATGCCCAAGCAAGAAAATTAGGGTCTTTTTTCATTTTGTTTTAAAGCATGGAGAAATTCAAGACGCATCCACTTTGTTTTTTAAAGTTTCTCCAAAAATGCCATATTTTGAATATGCCTACTTGTGGTTGCTGTAGATAAGCAGAAAGTATCCTAGGAATGGTGTGTGGGTTGTCTATGTATGCCAAGTAACACGATGGAGTCCTAAGTGCAGAAAAAGAAAGTTTTGTTTTTTGTTGTGTTTATTTATCTTTATTGAACTTTGAGCAAAGTATAAATTAGATTAAATTTTAAGCATACATAAATAAATAGGAAAGGGTTGTCAGCTGAAGTGGCTGCAAGTCAAGTATCAAAGAGGAATAGTTGGCAGAAGTCAGAATAAAAGAAATTAAAAAATATATTGAATAATTTTAGATTCCTATAGAGGAGATTTCCCTTCTTTGCCTGCTGCAGTGGATATGGAGAGCATCAAGAAGGGTGTACCATGGCAAATCACCCACAAAGGACTGCTATTGTTAGACAAGTTTTATAGCCTTTCAACTTCTCTCCCTTTTGGAGTTGCTTAGATTGCTTTGGGAATCTAAGGGAGTTTAAGATCAGGAAGTAGTTGCATAGAGAAAGTATTCGTTCATTCATTCATTCAGTTTCTCAACCAGTGATTCAGTAAGGTTACATATCCACTGCTTATAGTAAGATTACATATGACATGAGGATTAGCTACATGAAGGCATTGGGCAAGTACAGGCAAGAAATAATTAACTAATTGAGGTAAAGAAATAGGAGAAAACTAGATTGTCCAAGCAGACCTTTGGATGCTGATTAAGAGCACAGTGCTTTCTAGTAAAACAGCAGTCCTTGCCCTTGTAGAGGAATGGATCCATAGTTAATACACTCTCTTGGACTTCAAATATCAATGAAATGTTTTCCGATTTCCAGATATTTTGATTCACCTGACTTGAGAAGTAGTGCGTTTTCTAAATGGGATGACAATTCTGATTCGTTCTGGAAGAAAGAAAGCAGCAGAGACATTGATATGATTTTGTCTTCCAAGCCTACAAGCTATTCAGAGAGGTAACTTTCTTTACAAAATATCAACACTTATAATGACATAAACATGAATTATTTCGCTTGCTGACCTGCCACTATTAAATCACCTTTGCAAAAAAATAAGGGTGAACTTGAATATTCAAATTCCAGTATTTGAATGAAAATTTACATCACAAAGAAACCTACCTGTTTGAAATCTGAATGTTATATTAACATCTCTGCAAATGGGAGTGCGGGTGAAGGATTTAGAGTTCAAGAGTCTAAAAACGTTTTGCTTTCTGGTTGCTTGAGCATGAGTATAAGAGAAAATACTTTGACAAAGCAGTTAGGAATAGGAAAGCTTTGGAAAGGAAGTGGCCAGTGGAATGCATGCACAATCCAGAGTGTAGATTTTATAGCAGAATTGCAGAAGCCTTGCTTTCCAGTTTACCTGATTATACACACGGTTGTGAAAGAAAGGAGGAACATCAAGGGAATATAAAGCTCCAAATTCCTTAACTAATAAATACTGCATATTCTTCTAAAAATAATTTATTTTCTGTGCTTGTGTTCTTTTTATGTTTTTTTAAGTTTTCCAAGTAGTCTTCAGGACTGATCATAGATGAATCCATAGTGAGGAGGACAATCTAAAAATATCATTTTTACAATTGTAATTGTTGTGTATGATGAATAGAACAGAATACCTTTATTGTCATTGCATTCTACAAATACAATGAAATTTGAAAGCTACTCCAGCACAGTGCCCCAAACACCACATCACAATCACACTACAGAATATTTAAAATAATAATAATAATAATAATAATACCCAGTCTAAAACCTATCTAAAACATATAGTAAGTTAGATAGTTTAAAAATGCCACTATATACATAGGACTAAATCACATATGCATTGTTTGATTCAAGACAATTATTGCCTTGGAAAAGAAACTGTTTTTCAGTCTATTAGTCCTCATTTTAAGACACCTATAGCGACTCCCTGATGGCAACAGTTCGAGATATCAATGTCCAGGATGAGAATGGTCTGTGGAGATTTTTAGTGCTCTAGAGAGGAGTCTGATCTTTGCAATCTCTTCCAAAGAAGAAAGAGAGCAACCGATGATTTTTTGTGCTGTGTTTATAACTTTCTGGAGCATTTTCTTATCCACTACAGAGCACCCAGCATACCACACCATTACACAGTATGCCAAAATGATCATTAGTAATATAATAATTAGTAATATAAAAAACTCAGATAACAACTGGTTGTCTTTATAAAACTGTCATACAAAGTAGCATTCACAATGCATGTAGTCCTTCACTTACAACCATAATAGAGCCTGCTCATTAAGTCCTAAGTTATGACGGTTGTAAAACAGATCACCCATATAACTCACCTGACTTTATAGCCTTTTTTGCCATGCTCATTAAGTGACCCCATTGTTTGCTGTGGGGAGTTTGGTTAAAAACAGGAAGTAAACACCAGTTTTCAGCCAAAATATAAATCACATTCATGTGATTATGGGACACTGCAAACAGCCATAAATTCAGGCCAGTTGTTTAGCATCCAAAATGCAGTCACATAACTGTAGGGGGTGGCCATCAGAACTTCAGAATCAGATCACAGTCCTTTTAGGAAGTCCATCCTAACTTCAAACAGTTGCTAAATGAGCCATTATAAATTGAAGTCTATCTGTATTAAGGATATTTGTAAAATACAAATTTCTTTGTTGATCTGAAATGTAACCATGTTAAAACATTTTGTAGGTCATCGTCTCGTAGGAAACTAGAGCATGAAAACTCTGCAAGCACAGATGAAGCACAAAAGAAATTTGGCAATGCAAAAGCTATTTCATCAGATATGTATTTTGGAAAGCAAGACCATGCTGAAGTAAGTATAGCCAAAACATTTTTAAATTATTCACTGGTTATGATTTCAGAATGTCATCTTATCACAATACAACTGGGTGAATAAGAAAAGATGTGGAATACCGTGGAATTATAGAAAAAATTATATGTTTTATATTTTCTTCAGTTACTATCTAATTTTTTCAAGGGGAAAATCAGTAAGAAAAATCAAGAAGAAGGATCCAGGGGCAAAATGATTTCAGTGTCAACTTGACAGAATAAGGAATATAAATTGTATTTGGAAGGATTAATTTATTCAGGGAAAAAAATCAGTGCTATAAATATTTCAAAGTAGTCCATGTAAGTATTGTTTCATTAGATATAGTACAAAAAAAAGTCTACTCAGAAGAGTGGGATTCTATTTTACATCTGTTTTGAGGTTATCTAAATTTTGCAATATATGGATTGATTTTGTAGATTATTATAAGGGACTATATTTTTCTAATTTTTTATGAACTTTGGAGATTAACCATCTCTGCATGCTTCCTTTGACATTTTGAAAATCACTGTCTAGATGGGAAAGATGGACATATTCTTTATGACTGAAATTTCCTTCACTCTCTGTAGTATGAAGCTAGAGTTCGGTTAGAAAGGCTTTCTGGAAATGCTGCCATCAGTTCAGCTGATTTGTTTGAAGATCAAAAGAAACAGCCATCAGGTATGGAAGAAAAAAAACTTGAGTTTCAGATATTGCCAGTTTTATAAAGCGGCCTGCTAAGCTTATTAACTGTAATGTACTAAGTATTTATTTGGAAAATAAATAAAGGTACAGTGCATTTCTGGATAAATTTAAGAGTCTTAATACTTCCGTGAAGACTTGTGCCTATACACCAGCAGAGTGACAGGGCAGTTGGCTCTTTCATTCTACCATTGCTACAGCTAATTATTTCATTTTCTTAAAAGAATTTAAATTAGTGATGTCGTGTGCATGCGACCCAATTACTATTGACTTCGTGGAGGCCAGCAGGGAATGTTGTAAATTGCAATCACATGATCATGGCTCATTACATCATAATCACAAGCACCCGAGTGCCTGGATCGCAGTCATGTGACTGTGGGGGGGGGGGGACTGCAATAGCCAGAACTGGACTGGTCTTAAATCCTCCTTGTTTACACAACCGTAATTTTGAACAGTTGCTGACTGAATGGGCATAACACAAGGGCTAGCTGCAAGCTGCACTGAGAAGTCAAAACATTGTTATCTTTGAAGAAAGCAAAGTCATACCACTTCCCCATTTTTGCAAAGAAAACTACATGGCTCTCTCCGCTTAAGTCTTTCCATTTAATAAGGTGGCTTTCGATTTAAAGCACAGATATGCAAGATTTAAAAAAGAAAAGCAGTAACAAATTATTTGGAACACAAATAATGAAAATGTTAACCATTAAAAGCCCAGCTAAAGAGGTGTAGCTTTGTAGGTTTCCTAAAGGTAAAGAAAGTGAACATTTTGAAGGAATCCATCCAGTAGCCTGGGAATGATGCAGGCGAAGGCTCTCTCCTGTTCCCTATGTTTCATTCTTCATTTCCAGTTTGGGTGAGAGTTACTACCAGCTTTATTTCTCTGGTTTAATGTTGTCTTTGGTTGTTTAAAAGGAAATACTTTATTGTGGAAGGAGTACTGAATAAAAATCTACGTAGAAGCTGGCTATTTGTTCAAAGATCAAACAATCTTTTTGATATAAATCAACTTTATTGTGTTGAGTTTATTCCTTTCAAATGGTGTTTTGGAGCTACATGCCAATATCTTTCTTTTTTTTTTATCTCTCTCTGTCTTTAGGCAATTACAATATTTCAAATGTCTTGCCTGCTGCTCCTGATATGACTCAGTTTAAACAAGGAGTGAAGTCTGTTGCTGGAAGGCTTTCTGTCCTGGCAAATGGAGTCATGACTTCTATTCAGGTTAATAAACTTACAAATTTGGAATCTTTCCACAATAAAATGGTCCCATATGCTGTCTTCCTCACTGTTTAGTCCTGTCATCTGGTAGGAAGGGTGGAAGAATATATCCATAAGAATATATCCATAGGCATAAGAGGGATTGTTTTGTAGCTAAAAAAAGAGAAAGCTCCTTTTTGTTAGGGCAAATAAAGAAAGAAAAGAACACAAAAAGTTATTTTTTCAAGTTGCATCATTAAGTTGCCTATGAACTCAGCTAATTAACTAATAGTTATGCCTGCAGTGTTTTCAAAAACAAATGTACCTTAATTTTCCAAGGATTGAGATTTTTTTTTTTGTAAATTCTGAATTATTATGAACTTAGGGATACAAAATAACATCAATATAGTTGTGACATAGTTAATGAAAAAACTGTGTATGGAAATATGCAATTTTGCTTATGAGAAATGTAACCTGTTCATTTCTTTTTTTCTTTCCCTAGGACCGCTATGGTTCTTAACCATTATGGTGACTGGATAACTAGAAGATTTAAAAAAAAAGTTTCTATGTCTACCAATAATTATATTGCAGACTAACATGAAGTTCCCTTTAGTCTGTAAAATATGTAATCCTAATTTCTGGCACTTGTACATTTTTAATGGGAGTCTTTTTTTATGGCTCCTCATAATATTCATTTATTATTTCTGTTCTCACCCCCGCCTTGCCTTATTGTACTACAAATTAATTGGCTACATTGAATCTGCTTCTAAAGCAGAGCAAGAAGCAATATGGGATCCTGTTCACTTTCCCAGAATAGTACTAGGCTAAGAATTAATTCAATTTTATAAATCTGAGGGATAAGTGGTTATTTTAAATTATGATTGACCTGCTCATAAATAACTTTTCATTGTTCTCTGAAAAGGAGTGGCAGTTAATTCTTTGAAAAGTGCCTATTTTAGGGGGAGGGGAGGCATTAATCCCACCAAGACATTTCACTCTGTGAGGATCCAGGTAATTGTTGAAAGATTCAAATACATAAGAATAAGAAAGTTTAAGAAATGCAGAAGCCTATAAGATGTGCAAATTCTTATGTGAGAGATAATGGTTCAGCAAAAAAATAAGGTTCAGCAAAAAAATAAGGTGTATAATTTTGTGTCAGATTGCGTTCAGTAAATAATAAAATAGTAAATAGATGTGCACATAACAGATAAGTTAGTACTGGTAGGTACAATAGAAAATTGGAACAGTTTTTGTTGCATTAGTTTTCCATTTAAGTTTGTTTCCTGAGGATGAGACATAAGTCCCTTTATTTAAAATAGCATAAGTTTGACATATTTATTCATCACATTTCATTCCATTAGTGCTTATCTGCAATCAATATGGTGTCTGAAATAAAGAATAAATTGTAGGTATATATAAAGTAATAAGGAGATATGCTCTCTGAAGTTAACCATAGAGAACAGGGGTGTCAAACTTGCTTCGTCACGTGAGGTATTGTGACTTCTTTCTCCTTCGCTAAAATGGGAGTGGGGGTGGCCAGTGTATAACGCATCTGGCTCGCGGGCCGCAGGTTTGACACCCTGACATAGACTGATAAAATGTTTAAATAATGAAGAGTTCTTGCTTTGCATCTGTGCATAAAAAACCTTGCCAGCTGTGGCTGTGTTTTAGACAACAAGGAACCTCAGTTATTTGAAACAATGAATTTAAAATGTTTAATATGAAGTCAGAAATTTTATTTTTTTCCTTGAACAGCAGGCATTTCAGTATAAAAATCAGAATAAAATTTGATTTTACACCTTGTGTCTTGAATTTTAATCAGTTCTTAAATTTAGTATGATATGGATTTTCATGATTTTGACTTGCCAATTCTGTGTAGAAGATATAGAGAAGATTGTTTTGTATATTTCTTATGTAGAACATACTCATATTGTTTCAAATATGGCTGCAAGATTAAACCTGATTAATATTTGGATGGGAGACCACCAGAAAATAGACTGGAAGATTAGAAAATTTAATAGAAAAAGGCAGTGGCAAACCATTTATGCCCCAGAGTCTTCAAATCATCTCTCTCTTTTTAATGGTAGTTTTATTAAAAATTACAGTAGGAAAGATAAAAGCTAACACAAAAAGAATAAAAAGAAAAAATACAAAGTACAGAAAGGAAAAATAGAAAACAAAGAAAAAAAAATGTATAAAGAAATGATTTCCCTCTTCATCACAAGTATAAACAATTTCAGTAACTTATCACTTTCTTTTAAAATATAACGAATGGTGTCTACCCATAGCTCATCTCCTATCTGTAAACAAATTTTTCAAACCTCATTGTTTTAGTTTTGATCAGTAAAAGTCCATTAAAGATTACCAGAAATGATATATTTCAATTTATATTTCTAAACCAACTTTATACTCTTTCATGCAGTGTTTAAAAAGGTAAACACTCTGTTATGGAAACATAACTCTTTTTCATTATTTGGAACTAATGGTTCTCATGTGCATGGCTAAAAATAGAAATTATGGCAATCTGCATCCTCTTTAACATTGAACTGAACTTCTCTATGAAAGTAATAACATTTCACCCTTTTTGCCCTATGCACTCATTTGCCATTAGGGAAAATTTGCTGCTAAAGTCATCATGTGATATAATTTGACATAGTTTGAAAATTATAGCTTCTAGATATGTCCCTTATTGAGTAAATGTACAGAGACTAAAAGATTTGTCATTTTCATTTTAGATTTAAATAAAATGTAAATTTAGTAAATTGTAATTATGTTAAGGTCAAAATTGATGCACATGAAGTCCTATTTAATCATCAACGTTTTTTAATTACTTGAATTACAATAGGCTTACTAAAAAATGCTGTTCATATACTACATATTCTGTGTTAGGGATGTACAAAAAGCTCCATGCAAAGAATGAGGACTTTGTACAATCTGTGGATGGAGAGAAATTTGTGGGTATCTTATGATTTGCTCTAGAATCTGAGGCAATATGCTTCAAATGCTTCAAATGAAAATATACATGTATATTTGGATCTGCCATTCCTTTGATTGAACACCCTATTTTCTTTTGCTATTGGAATCATCTTAATCTTTTGAAATTTCTGGTCAGGACAAAAAAAAACGGAGGGGGAATATAAACAGATCCATTCTAACCCATGAATGGATCTTAATATGCCTGGAAAAAAGTTCTTGATTTTATAAGACAATGTAATCAAGCATCTTTGGGGCGGGGTTTCTATTGAGAGAAACCACTTCTAATTTTTTTGCTACCCACTTGTTTTGTTTTCTAAGTGTATGAAATACAAATTTGTTGCGAGTTCATCAAAAAAATGCACACTGAGATGATTTGATGTATCCCAGTAGTGCTGCAATTATGGTACTTCATCATTGACTTCATCATTGTAAAACAGGAATCCAGGACCCTGAACTACAATTCCCAATGAGGTATATTCACACCAGTGCACTCACTGACGAAGAGATCCTTAAAACAAAAAATAACAATTGGAAGAGATCTTGGAGGTCCTTTAGTCCAATCTCTTGCTCAAGTAGAAGACCTTATATTATTTTGGACAATCTCTTCTTGAAAATCTGTGATAGACCACCCACACCTAGAGGCAAGCTATTCCACCGATTGTGGATAACATTGAGTACCTTTAATATGCATCACTTGAGTGAGGACTGAGGCTCTGGTAATTTGGTATAATGCATCATTTTTAAAAAGCTGAAAATGTGATCTCAAATCAGTTTGCAAATTTAAGCAGCTTTCCAGGTGCAATGCAACTATATACTTCCTTTCACATGACAGAGATTGTGCCAAGCATTTCTTGGATTCTCACAAAGATCTTCATTTCTATTTGTAGAATATTGCTGATGTAGATGTGTTGCTGCTTTTCTTGCAAAAAGAGTGCTTTGCTTTTTCCCAGAAACAGCTAAATGTAGCTGCAGAAGATCCACACCTGGACTTGTTTGTTTAGTTCTGAATTTGGGGGTTATAATTCCAAAATATATGGAGGACACCAAATTCAGGAAGATTGGTGTAAGCATGATACATTCTCATGAATGCTACTTGTGAACATCTGTTTATACAGGTTACAGTGTGGTGTGGTAGATACTTTAGTTCAAATTGCCAGAATATTTAAAATCACTTTGTCAGGAGGATCCTCTGGAATACATTCAATTTGATGAAATCTTTGGGATCTGATATGGAATTATCACAGTGGAAAGAATAGAAGAGGATCAAACTAGCAAAGGAATCAAAAAACATCTTTGTTAATTTCCAAACAGCATTTTTATACCTTGTAAATTAGTCATACTAACCATTAACATTCAGTGACTCAATATAATCCTTTTAGACCTGAATGCCACAAAACCATTATTGGCTCAAAAGAGATTTAAAATCTGTCACAAATTAGCAAAGTCAGATGAATGAGATTGCTTTTGTCTCCTGGTTGGGAGACAAAATCAGTCATACTGGTAGATAACTTCAGTAAAGGGAGGCAGAATGAGCTTGACACAATTGATCCTCCTTGACATTTTAAATGTCTCGATACTATCAACCATCACATTCTCCTGGACCATCTCCATTAATATAAAATACTCCTTTAGAGTGTTCTTGTAGGAATGACCTAACACAGGACTACTAGGTCTCATGAGATAAACAGACTTTTAACTAAATGTGCATAATTTTAAAGCAATTTAATCAAATCTGATTTCAAGAGCATTTGGTCCAAATAACATTTTCTTGCATTGTCTGTGGAGATTCTCAATCATCCAGGTCATGGGGTTGTCCCAAAGGTGCTTTTTCAAGAGGCAACTGGAATTTCTGGTTTTTCTTGGAAGACGTTTCGCTTCTAATCCAAGAAGCTTCTTCAACTGAAGAAGCTAGTTTTTCAGGTTTTTCTATTTCTCTCTGGGAATGTGTGATAAGTCATTCTAGATCTGAAGGGCTCAATTAAAGCTGATGCCTGGAATCAGGAAATAATCTAGGGCAGTTGAGTCTCTTGATGAGGGGAAAAAGAAACAATTGACAAGATAATCCATGGAGCTTGAATGACCGTTGTGAACACAATCCAATTTAAAAAAAAGATAAATCAAAAAGCCAGATAATATTTGATTTTTAAGGTTGTGCCTGTTGTACAGAGAAGTACAGGTAATCTTCAACAAACGACAATTGAGCCTCAAATTTATGTTATTAAGTGAGAAATTTATTAAGTGAGTTTTGTCCTATTTTACGACTTTTCCCACCACATTTGTTAAGTGAATCACTGCAGTTCTTAAATTAGTAACACTGGTTTCCCCATTGACTTTGCTTGCCAGGTCACAAAAGGAGATCACTTGATTCTAGGATACTTGCAACCGTCATAAGTATGCCAAGCGCCACATGACTATGGGGACACTGCATGCAGTCATGAGCGTGAAAAACGGTCATAAGTCCCTTTTTTTGGGTGCCATTGTAACTCCGGTCATTACATGAACTGTTGCAAGTCAAGGACTACCTGTAAAAGGACATTATGCTTGCCCTCCGAATTTGTGGGTGCTTCATCACTGGAGGCTTTAAAGAAGAGATTGGACAGTCACTTGTCTGAAATGGTAGGGTTGAGCAGGGGGTTGGGCTAGAAGACCTCCAAGGTCCCTTCCAACTTTATTTTGATTGATTGATCGACATACATCCTCAATCCTACTCATAATGAAGCCATGCAGTGTTTTTTTTTTTTTTAAGCAACATTAGTGAAGTTACTTGTTCTTTTGTTCCAGAATATTGTTTGACTCCCTGCGATTTTTACTCTTAGCCAGCTCTGGCCCCCGTTTAGTTTTTGTTTCCTAGACAAGCCAACGTCAGGTAGGTGCTGCCACCTGTCGCAACAACTACCCTACTACTAACAGTAGTATAGAGCCCCCTTAGAATAAGGTCGTGGTCTCCAACGGGAAAAAACAGAAGGGGTGGGTAGGAAAGGGCTAAACATCAACAGCAGCCTGTTCCTCTCCACAAAGAGGAGGAGGAGGCCGCACCGAGGAATCCGCGCGCTCGGCCTCAAGAAAAACCAAGGGAGCCGCTTCAGCCGAACCTGCGAGGCTCGACCGCGACTCCGCCTGCGGCGCCGGCGCGGAAAGGCCAGCACGTGACTCCGCCCCGCCAGGAGGAGCGACGGCGGCGTCGACGGTGATGGCCGAGCTCGCCGGGGCGCCGCAAAGCGAGCAGACTGAGGCGGCGGCAAGAGGAGGGGCTTCGTTTCGCACTGCGGCTTCTGGAGAGAAGCCGAAGCGGCGGCTGGACGAGAGCCGCCGACCGCTCGCACTTCTCTGGTGCGGCTGCCGCCACCGGGGCTCATCATCATCATCACCATCATCATCATCGGCAACGACTTTGCAGAAATCCCGAAGCGGACGCCCGGCTCCTCGGCTAGTCCAAGCGCTATAAAGCGCCGGAGTGGGTGGAGTACGACAAGCTCTCGCCGCCGCCGCCGCCGCTACACCTATTCATTCAGGCGATCACCTAAAATGGCTGGAGAGAGCCGAAGGTGGTGGTGGCGGTGGCAGGGGAGAAGGAGGTGAAGCGAAGGCAAAAGCCGCCACCGTCGCTGCAGCAGGAGCAGCAGCAGCAGCAACCCGGCCCCTTCAAAGCGCTTCTCTTCGAGTGGGTGTGTGCGTGTGTGCACGTTACAAGACACCCCACCTTCTCTCTCCCCTCCACACCTGTTTGGATTTACGGGTCTCTTCCCCCCCCCCCCCCAAAAAAAAAAAAAAAAAAAGCCTGCTTGGACTGAATGCTCCTCCGATCGTTTGCTTGCTTCAGCCTTTTTGAACCATGTCGACCGGCCCAGACGAGAGCTCCGTCCGCGTCGCCGTCAGGTGAGGCGCGCGCGGGTGGAAGGGCTCTGAGCCTTTCGGGGCTTTTTATACCTGCAAGGGTCGTCTTAGCAGCGGGAGGTTACAAAAAATAAAATAAAATAGGGGTGCGTATGTATATGTGTGTGCGTACACATGTATGTATGTATGTAAAGGCCGAACTGGGGTCCCAGGTGGGCGAAGAAGGGGAGTCGGGCTTTTTTGAGGCAGGCCTGCGAGGGGAGGGAGGCGGAGAAGTCGGTTTAAAAGGTGTTGAATTTTCCTCTCTGCGGGTTCCCGTGAAGTTTACCTTTGTGCGGAGCGGCGCTCCTTGGCTTACCTAACGGCCTGCCAAGGGAGGGATTGGTAGGAGAAGAAGAGACCGTCTTTGCAAAGGAGGCGGCCGGAGGAGGGTTGAAAACATTTCAATCCAAAGCCTTGGAAGGCGCGCGCCCTTTATTAAAACAACCACAACCACAACAAGAGAACGAGAACTAGGATGGAGCAAGGAAGGGCTTCTCTGTCAAGGAAAGCTGCCCTCGTTCCTCCAAATTGTGGCTTGCTTTGCTTGTAGGTGGTTATGGGGACTGTTAAAAATAAAAATCCGGACGCTTTTTGAGAAGAAGGTGGAAAAATTTGTTTTTTTAAAAAAATTTGGCTGCCTTCTAGTGATTATCTGGATATTTGCAATCCAGATCTGTAAACCTTACTAGGAAGGCATTTAGTTTCCTTTATATATTGTGCATTTGGGGGGGGGGGGGGGAGGTGGAAAGTGTATTTGCTGTGCCTGAGGAATTTGGGGAGGGGTACTTTTTTTTAGGTTTGCTCCCCAGGAAGGTTTGTATAGCCGGGAAAAGGGAGGAACTTAAATTTGGGGCCTTGTCTGCAGAAATGCAAACAAAAGGGTAGTATATTCCTATTTTACACTCGCTGTTCCGCTCTGTGTTACTCTCCCCATGTACAGTGTACATTGTACACACTGAACCGCACTGAAGATCTAGTGATGTGGCTGTTCTTACAGGCCTGTGCTAGTAAATTGGCTTTAACCGGATTGGTAGTTGAAATTGCAAAAATACCAGGGAGGAGCATGTCAGTATTTTTATTCATGATGGAAAATTGCAACATCATTCATCTGCAGTAGAAATTAATGGCGTGTTTATAGTAGAGCTTGCCCATCAAGTAGACTTATGCCAACATGCTCCCTTACCTACACTCCAAAAAATAGACAGATTTTTTTTCTTGTTAATATTTCAATATTTTGATTTTTTAACAAGTGAAACGGTGGAATATTTAATTGTAGATTCTTCAGTTACATCTGGATATAATATTGGCTGGTACCTGTTAGGAAATTCAATATGACACAAGGTTCAGACTTATCCCCTTCCTTGGTGATTGTCAGATGCATTCAAGTTGAATAGTTTATTTCTGAAGGGAGGTATTACACCAGAGGGTGTCAAACTCGATTTAATTGAGGGCTGCATCAGGGTTGGGGGCCCTGGTGGGTGTGGCTGGGATGGGCGTGGCCAGCTTGACATCACTCATGTCGAGGGATCCTGTGATGGTCTTCGTGCTCTGCCAGTGAAAATAGGCTCCTGAGCTCTGTTTTTGGCTGCGATGGCCTCCTGCAACCCTCTGCCAGGGAAAACAGCTCACCAGGGCCTCATGAGGCCTGAGCTTCGCTTTCGCTGGCAGAGGCACCGCGAGCCAATCCTTCGCTGTTTCCAGGGCAGCCCCACAGGCTAAATCTAAGCACCCTTGAATTTGACACCCCTGATTTACACCATTTTTTATTTCAGATTTGCAAGATTTGAGGTTGGATGAATATGTAGCCCAAACACATCATTCTTCTTCACTCAGTATATGAATATCTTAGTTGAGAAAGACAAGTGAATGAACTGAGAGCAGAATAAATGTATTGGTTGCTAAAAGTTTTCAAGGCATTGCAGCAAATGTTTTTTTACCAAGACCTCTGCAGTGGCATGTCAGTTTTATAGCCATGGTGTTATTCCCAAATGCTTGCATAGCATTGCCTGGCCTGATTCATTCTTTTTTTTTTGCATGACAGTACATACATCTTAAGCACTTTCAGTTTTTGTGTAATCTGAGTAGAAGTAATAACTTGTTTACGAGATGCAACTCTTCTATCTATATTTTTATCATGTGAAATAATAATCAAAACATGAGGTAAAATGAGTTGTTGGGGTGGATTTGTTATCACAATAGAGTCATCATCCTGCTGCAAGTCACAGATTTAATTTTTGTTGTGGTATCATACCCAAACATCCATGGAATTGCCTAAAAAGTTGGATGCAATGAATGTTGAAGAATTATCATGATAACCCTACTGACTTTTGATAATGCTTTCATTGCAAAGGAGTTTGGCAACATTTCTTTTGCATGACAGGGCAACGCCCAGTGAACTGTGAAATGAAACTCAGAGAATGCTGTAAGCATTATATTTTTTCCCAAAGTGATGTGACAGTGTCACGTTTATCTTGGCACTGAACTCACGTGCATTTATCTGAGTGCCCACAAAAGATGTTACTCATTCTGTAACTAGGTAGGATGCTAAAAGAAATACATGATCTTGATACGGGACAATAGATTTTTATCCTTAGATGATTGCATTTGAAATGTTCCAAAGAGGATTATATCATCACTGAGAAACTCAAGATTTTTATACTGGTGTGGAGGCTGTAAGAAACAGTGCATATAGTCAGTGTTCATGTATGTGAAATATTGCAGAATATCTCTTTTCCATTTGATATGACTAGCATTTATTGAACCGTGTAACCAATTTGTTCATTCCAGAAGACTTCTTACTTTTTTGTCTAATCAGACATGCATGTTGTTAATAATAATAAAATTTGTGCACTATTGACTCCCAGCAACTTTGATGATTCACAAAATAAATAAAATAAAATAAAAATCCAGGGGGGGGGGAAATGACAAAACAATATAATATAACAATATAAGGAGCAAAAGCAGACAAAAATGGGCAAAACCTACATACAGTATATAGAAGGATCTATAATCATTCTCGAATAGAAAAGAATAGAATTCTTTATTGGCCAAGTGTGATTGGACACACAAGGAATTTGTTTGGTGCATGTGCTCTCAGTGTACATAAAAAGAAAAGATACATTTTGTCAAAAATCATAAGATACAACACTTAATGATAGTCATAGGATACAAAATTCCAGCCACATCACAGCCTTCCAAAACACTGGGATGTCAGTGGGAACCTCATGTAGAGGACAGATAATTTTTTAAAGAAAGAATTAGAATAGGACTGAAGTGACAACCAACGCCTTTTGGTTTAAAAGGTGTTGGAGTCTACGGTTTACTTAGAATTTTTTCACCAACTAATTCTAATGCACTAACTAGGCTATTGTAAGAAATAAAACTAAAATAATCCAGCATTCTTAAAATATGAAAACCTATATTGCAATTATGAACCAGCACAATCCAGCATTCTTAATATAAACCAAAATGTGCCTGTAACAGGGTAACTGTGCTAACTCCATGACATAAGATACTTTTAATGACCTTTTGTTTCTTGCTGCTAGTATTGGAGCAGTATATCTAGGCTATGATCTAAATAAATTCATTAGATGGATCTGTCTCTTTGCATGTGGAAGTAAATTAATTAATTTTTAAAAACAGCTTCCGGTCTATACTGTAATAGATTTTGAAACTTTGAAACTTCACTTTTAAGGGTATTAAGGGTGATAATGAACAGGTGAGGGGGGGTACAATAGGTTGCCTAAAATGTTTCAACATTACATGTACATATCAGACATGCATGACTGTTAGTATAAAAACTTGCTTTGTATATACATACAGGGGAAGGAGCCATAACATTCATATTTTTTAAAAATGGACTCTGCAACCTACTTCTTTACAATTATTTTTATTTTCATTTTGGTATATAACTTCAAACTAGCAGTTATTATACCAAAATAACTTCTTTACTAAGGGTAACTAAAAAGAACACCTGAAACTAATATTTGATTAGGCAGGGAGGAAATTGTAAATTTTTAGCCGAAACAAGTGATAATTTTAAATTTCTTTCTTAATTATGGAAAGACAAGTCAATTTCTGTTATTTGGACATTGGGTGTTCAGATTATTTGCCAAAAGCTTACTGGAGTTTTCACAATTTATTCAACAGGAATATCTGGTGCATTATCCCATCATTATGTACAATATTCTGGAACAATTAGGTATACAAGATGATAGTTTTAGGGTTGTAATAATTGGGAAAACTGAAACATTTCTTTTGATGCTTCATTATGCCAAGGTAGCATAACAAGCATGCCAAAGTTTGGGGAAATATTTACTGACATTTAAATACTTGCAAATACAGAAAAACAAATAGAACAGCAATCATACCAGGGATGGGTTTCTACCAGTTCGCATCTATTTGCTAGAACCGGTTGTTAACATTCTAAGCAGTTCGGAGAACCAGTTGTTAGAAGAAATTACTGGCTTAATCCTGTAAGGAAGGCAGGAAGGAAACATTCTGGTGTTGCTTACAGAAACTGCCTCTCCGTTAACTCTTATTACATTCTTGGCAGGACTAGACTTCCTATCTCTGGAACTTCTCTGGAGTTTTTTCCCCTCCTTTGCTGGTACTTTGCTTGTGTAGAGGGACCATTCAAAGTTACAATGGCACTGAAAAAAGTGACTTATGACCATTTTTCACACATGACTGTTGCAGCATCCCCACAGTCATGAGAGGCCAGGCGAGGAGATGCATGCTTCGATGTGAGTGATATTGAGTTGGCCACACCCAGCCAATAACATGACCACCAAGCCACCCCCACCCCCTAAGCCACACCTACAGAATCGGTTGTTAAAAAATTTGAATCCCACTCCTGAATCATACTCAAAGATACTATTGGTATTTCTTCCAGAATACAGTTGAACAAAATTTGATGAATTTTATGACTGGCCAGTCTTACCATGAATCAATGAAATGTTTTATTAATGGCTTCCTTTCTTGTCCAATGAAGAGAGATCTCGGGGAAGAGGAATAGAAGTGCATCTGCATGTTGAATAAACTCTTAAGATGAAATATTTATAGAGTGCCACACTCCTACATATCAAAACATTTTATTTTTTTCTCATTAAAAAAAATGATAGACAAGGTCTCTTTGTGAGTTTGATTACAAAAAAGCTACATCTGGTATCATGTATCCATTATGAAACAAAAGAGCCCTTTGTTAACATTGTAATTGTTTTCAGTTTTCTTCAGCTCAAATATTTAATTTGTTTTGAGATACTTACACTGCCCATCTTTTTGACTACTTATCCCATTAATCACATTTTCATCCATTTGTGTATGAAATGATTTCTCAGCATTCATACATTTTCCATTTATTATTTACCTGCTTCCTATTCTTATCCTCTAGATTGCATTACATTTCTTTGTTACATTTTAAATTTATGTCCTAATTGATAATTATCCCCCTCAACATCAGGGTTTTATAAATTATTTTTGCTTTTTACATATTGCAATTACAAGCAGGCTGCAGATAATTCAATAATTTTTCAGTCACTTTTTTAAAGGTGCAGATATTAGACCCAGACAAGTTCCGTGTACTTTTTATTATGACAAATTTCTAGCAGATACAAAAGAGTGTATATCTCTGTCTGTATCTATCTGCATCTTGGTAACTTTGTCTGGGATTTCAGCTTTAGTCACCCAACAATATATTGTAAATTCCACAACAAAGTTTTAGACATTCAGTAGTAATGAGGATTGTTTGAATGTCAGAAACTTGAGTGAAAAGTTGCTAGCTTAATTTTGGCATCAAACATTTAAGAAATACTTTATAGTTAGCCCATATTTGTAATATTACTTGAATTTTAATTTACAAAGGAAGACATTTGTATTGCATTTACTAATAGTTTTTTAAATTTAGGATACAATTGTAATTTGGATTATCCCATTCTAATTTCTAATGTAATGCAAGCAAACGTGTATTTCATTAAAATAAGTTTTTCTATCACTTCAGCCTTTACCTTTATTATTTTGTACCTATAAACACTTGGAAGGGTATATTCATGTGACACACACAGAGCATTTTTAACTGATTAGTTTATTGAAATATATACTGTAGAATAATAGATTATTGTTACTATTTCATTGATTCATAAAAGTTCCTCCCAGCCTTATTTAGACTCTTGTCACAACAAGCTATATTAGAGAATGAAAATGTCAGTGTAATTTATTTAAAGAAAGACTACTTTTTTTCAGTAGAAATTGAATGACTCAGTAATTTAATATTAAAAGAGCACTGTAATTATGATGCGGGGTGGAACTCTTTGCTGCAATTTCTGTTCTTTTCCTTTTTATATTTGGTTCAAGGATTTTTGCAGTGTAATTGTCTTTTCCCTTCCTTATTTTGACTAGATTAATAAATGGGAATAAATATCAAGAAAACGATATACAAATAGTCCTTGATCAATGACCACAATTGGGATTGGCAACTCCGTTGCTAAATGGCACTGTTGCTAAAAGAAAAATCACATGACTGCAATGGGCTTACTACTTATCTTGCCCTGGGATCATTAAGGGAAACAGTGCAGTTACTAAGCAAGGGGGAAAAAAATCACATGATTGCAATTTAAGATTTTACCTCTGCCTTCTCCACTAACATTGCTTGTTGCAACCTAGTTGTGAATTGCGCAATGTGACTGGGATCCTGGGACAACTGTAAATTCAAGAATTGATTGTAATTTTTAAAAGTGTTGTAATATCTATAAAGGAGAATATTTGTAGCTCAAGGTTAAAGTGAGTCTTGATGCTCTCTGAGCTTGGTGGTTTTCTTGCAGATTTTTCATTACCCAAACTATGTAATACAGACTATGACGTTATCTAGTTTGGTTAATGAAAACTATCCAAGAAAACCACCAAGCTCAGAGAGCACAAAGAACCTCTCTTGTTGCAATATCAAATGAGCACAAGTCAATTAGTAAGCAAGGACTACCTATAATTGCAGAGATAGGAAGAACTCTGGTATCCTGGAGCATGGGTCGCCAATCCCTGGTCCATGGACCAGCATTGGTCTGTGGCATGCCAGAAACCGGTCCACGCAAACAAGCAAAGCCCCATCTGCGGGATGCAGCATGCGAAACCACGACCTCTCTGATCCACGGAAAAACTTCTCTCCACGAACCGGTCCTTGGTGCCCAGAAGGTTGGGGGCTATTGCCCTAGAGAGCAAAGGGCTGGCCATGGGTAGAAGCATCCTAACTGTATGTCCTCGACTTGATAACAGTTTGCTTAGTGACTGCTTGAAGTTACAACGGCACTGAAAAAAGTGACTTATGACCATTTTTCACACTTATTGTTTGCAGAATCTCCATGGTCATCTGATTTACATTCAGATGCTCGCATTTATGATGGTTACAGTGTCCCAAGGTCATGAGATCACCTTTTGCAACCTTCTGAAAAGCAAAATCAATGGGGAAACCAGATTCACTTAACAAGTGTGTTACTAATTTAACAACTGCAGTGATCCACTGAACAAATTTGGTAAGAAAAGTTATAAAATGGGGCAAAACTTGCTTAATAAGTTTCTCACTTAGCAATATAGATTTTGGGCTGAATTGTGGTTGTATGTTGAGGACTACCTGCATTAAATTGGAGTTGACTGAACAGAATAATTAGAAAAAGAACATTTTAGGAATGCCTCACTGTGTTAAAGGAAACTATATCTTGCAAGGGCTGCTGTAGATAAATAGGTCACAGGCTGTGCAGCACTTGATGGCAAAAAGTGCTTGGAGTACATGGGCATGAACTGCATGATTCTTTAAACCAACTGTCCCTTTTCCAAAGAAAGTCCAGAATTGTAGACAAACCTGCCTACAAATCATGCATGTAAAGAAGTAGAAAGTTTAGCAACTGGCCCAGCTTCCCAAAGGAAGTGAAACAAGGAAATGTGATTCTGCTTTATATGTGCAATGTATCTATTTATTTTATTTATTTATTTGATTTGTCAATCACTTACAAGATAATAGGTATAAATATAAACATAGTTATGAATACATGAAATGGATACATATAAGATAAATAAAAAGAAACAATAGGACAGGGACGGTAGGCACGTTGGTGCGCTTATGCACGCTCCCTACAGACCTTAGAAAAAGGGTGAGGTCAATAGTAGACAGTCTAAGGTTAAAGTTTTTGGGGTTTGGGGAAGAAACCACAGTCAGGTAGAGTATTCCAGACATTGACCACTCTGTTGCTGAAGCCATATTTCCTGCAATCAAGTTTGGTGCGATTAACCTTGAGTTTGTATCTATTGTTTGCTTTTGTATTGTTATGGTTGAAGCTGAAGTATTCGTTGACCTGTAGGACATTGCAATGTATGATTTTATACAGTATACTTAGATCGGACTGAAGACGGTGTAGTTCTAGGTTTTCTAGGTCTAGAATTTAGAGTCTGGTGGCATAAGGTATTCTGCAATGAGTCAAGGAGTGGAGAACTCTTCTTGTGAAATATTTCTGGACTTTCTCAACTGTGTTAATATCAGATACGTAATGTGGGTTCCAGACTGATGAGCTGTATTCGAGTATTGATCTAGCAAATGTTTTGTATGCTCTAGTTCAGTGGTCGCCAACCGGTGGGCCGCGGCCCACTGATGGGCCGTGAGAAAATTTTGATGGGCTGCAGAGAAATCTCACCCCCAGAGCACACCCCCAAAGCAATTAATCCAGGCTGCGCAGAAACACAAGGCTGCTTAGCCCATATGGCCTTGCGGGAACCCTCTCCACCCATTCACTCCTTACCCAGCAAACTTGTCTGCTAAGTTGCTATTTTTCCTTTTTCTGACCATCATCTGTTCTGCTGCGCTAGGAGATTTAGATTAGCTAGGAAAGCAGGAAATGGTTGGATTTCTTGCTTTCTAGCTAAGCACAGCCAAACCTCCCTTAGGACTGAAGGTTTGTTTGCAAGCAAATTCAGTGCAGACTCGCGGCAAGCAAATTTGAGAGACTGAGCTGGCCGATGGTAGATAGATAGATCGCTGAATGATTCTGTGAGCAACTCAATCTGCCTGCTTTGTCTGATTTTGGATAAAAGTTGCTTTTTTAAAATTAAAAATTCAATATTTACATACATGGTGTGTTTGAGTTAATTTTGTGAGTTTGCTTGCAAGCAAATTTTATGTGACAGGCTGAGCTAGCCAATGGCAGATAGATAGATTTCTGAATGAATCTGTGATTTTGTGAGCAACTCAATCTGCCTGCCTGCTTTGCCTGACTTTGGGTAAAAGTTGCTCTTTTTTATAAAAAAAATCAATATTTATATATTTATAATATTTACATACAAGCCATGCCCAGCCAGTCACATGACCACCAAGCCACACCCACAAATTAGGCCACACCCACAGAACCAGTTAGTGGTCCCTGGGATCTAAAATTATGAGTTTGGTGGTCCCTGAGGTCCAAAAGGTTGGCAACCCGTGCTCTACTTAGTAGTTTGATATTACCAGAGAACAAGCTACATAGGATTAGGTTAACAACTCTGAACGCCTTTTTGGCTATGTAGTTACAGTGGCCTCTAGGACTTAGATCATTAGAGTTGAGTACTCCAAGGTCCTTGACAGAGTTTAGATCATCAACAAGGTCTTGACTATTCACTTGTATTTTATTTTTTGATTTTTTTTGCCAATATGTAGGACAGAGCATTTATTTGTTGAGATTTGAAGTTGCCATTTGTTTGACCATTCTGATACATAGTCAAGGTCTTTTTGAAGGGTAGCAGTATTTTCTGTAGTGTTGAATAGCTTTACATCATCGTCGAAGAGAACGCAGTTGCTCTTAATATTATCACAGACGTCATTTATGTAGAGTATGAAGAGAGTTGGTCTTAGAACACTGCCTTGGGGGACACCACTGTTGACAGGTACAGAATTTGATAGGACGCTCCCAATTTTGACCATTTGTTGTCTGTTTGACAGGAATGCTTCTATCCAGTTATGCAGTTGTTCAGAGATACCATAAGATTTTAGTTTTAGGAGTAGTTTGTCGTGTACCACTGAATCAAAGGCTTTACAGAAGTCTATGTAGATTGCGTCTATTGCTTTGCCCTGATCAAGTTGTGTAGTCCATATGTTTTTGCAGTGTAAGAGTTGCAGATTATAGGATAGTTTTTTTCTGAAACCAAATTGTTTATTAGAGAGTAGGTTGTTTGTTTCTAAGTGGAAGATAATGGATTGGTTAATAATTGATTCCATGACTTTACATGTCACGCAGCATAAAGAGATTGGTCTGTAATTTTCAACTAGGCTGGGGTCTCCCTTTTTGAAGATGGGGATGACCGTGGCTTGTGACCATAGTTTTGGCAAGGAACTGGTCCTGAAAGATTTTTCAAAGATTATGCTTAGAGGGTCGGCTATGGCAGTGGATAACTTTTTTAAGAAGTAGGCACATATTCCGTCCGGTCCAATAATAGAGATGATTTTAGATTGCATGGTGCTTTTTCAACATCGTCTTCTGTAAAATCGATATGTATTAGATCATTATAGTTGTCTGTGGTTCGACTAGGAAATAGTGGACATGATCCATTGCTGTTTACAAATACTGAGCCAAATAATGTGTTAAAGAGGTTGGCTTTAATGGTATCGTCGTTGCAGACTTTACCATTAGGTCCTTTCAGGGGTGGGATGGACCTTGAGTCTTTTAGTTTGTTGTTTACAAAATTGTAGAAAGTGTGGGTGGAATTGGTGTGTAGAAGGTTTTCTTCTTGTTTAATGTGATAATTTGTGCATTTAGTCTTTATCTGTTGGCATAAATTTTTGTATCGGCTTTTGAAGTTGGCAACGTGACCAGATTTGTTTTTCCGCCAAAGTGATCTTTTCCTTATTGTTATGGGTAATCTGTTTTTTCTGGTTTTGGGAGTTGTTATTGGTACATATAGTTAGATGACTCTTTTGACTTCAAGTAAAAATATGTTGCAATGGTCTTCAACAGTATTGCATCCAGTGAATAGAAATTGCCAATCGAGTGATGAGAGATCTTTGTCTATAAGATCATAGTTGCCGTTTTTGAAGTTATAATTGGGGATCACGTCGTGTTGATTTTTGTGTGGAGGTATGTTGAGACAAAAGTCAATCATGTTGTGGTCACTCTATGGAGAAATATATAGAGTGACATTAAAAGTGTGTTGGTTGATGATGTATATCTGCCTGTACTTTTGTATACAAGTGATATTTGTTGACTGAAAAGATGAATAGTTGATATAGATGGTAGCTTATACAGTGCAACACAGAATAGGGACCTGAAATTTATCAAAGAATATGATAGTTACCTTTGATGGTAAGCGGGAGTGAACAGTTACAAGGTAAACATAAATGGTGAAAAATTAAAGCAAGGAGAATAATGTTTATTTCTTAGTTACAATGCTTAAAAGAAAATGGATGGACAAATTTAAAGACTGCTAATTGAAAACTTAGAGGCACTACATTGTCTATTGTGAATGTTGAAAGAAATGAAAATGAGCATTTATTACAGCACTTATTACTTCTGCCCATTTGATTACACAGATTAAATCTCATAAAACATAAAAATAAGTTAATGCAATGGACGTGGGTATAAACATGTGTAATAAAAAGATATGCTGTAAGTGTTTAAATTTAATTAGATTATATATACTTTAATCTGTTATTTTGCACATTCATGGTCTTCCTATGTTTTGCATAATGTTGCTTGCCTAAAATGGAACAGGTTAAATATTTCATAGTCTGTGCATGATCCCAGAAAAAGATACCTTTGGATAATGCATTACAGTAACCCCACATCCTCTGAAAGACTTTGCTTTCTAATCCAAAACACTGCAGAGTGTGAGATGTTACCTTCTTGATTCCATTCCATCTGATATGGGATTAGCATCATTACATGGTGTGGCTAATCTGTCAAGATGTGTCTATGATGCATTCATTTGTTGTTGGGTTGAAGAGCACGCTAAGCAATTTCTGTTACCAAAACACAAATTCCTATTTATCTCTATGAAGAATCAGCTGACTAGTGGACACGTCTGCCTGCAGTAGGAATTTTGTCATTTTCCCTGAAACATGCCTAAAATTAAAGAAAAATTGAAAAAAACTTTGCTTTAGCTGTTTCATACAATACTCCTAGTATTTCTTTAGTTCAGATTTTCCTAGACACACCTTTTCTCTTTGCCCTTATATTTCACGATTGTTATGAATCTTACTATTTAATATGGGTTTATACTCCTACATATACCTAAACTATTCTTCTGCCCTCCCTGTATTCAGTTTTGAACCCCCCCTTTTAATATATCTATTAAAACATGCCCTTTTAAAATCAGATAATTAAAACAACTGTGATTGATCCTTGATCTTTAGCCTTCTTTCAGAGATTGATACAGATCTGTTGAATGAAACCGAGTTACTATTTTATGAATAACAGCAGAATTAGATTTCACAAATGACACTATGGCAATGACATTAAACAGTATTTGAACTGACTAAGCAATTGTACTATTTCACAGCTAATATGTAATTATGTAAGGATTCTTGGTCTAGAACTGATCAGACAAATACATAATTCAAGTCTTCCCCAGTCTAGAGTCCCAACACTATATTGGAGTATAATTTTCATAAACTCCAATTTAGACATCTGGGGGGCATTAAATTAAAGCTTTAATCACAGGGAGGCTGTGATGATCCGGGACATGGCACAAAGGCAACACAGCCAGAAAATAAGTATGAGTCCCTCTATTTGCTCCAATTTTGTTCCCAACTTCCCGGTTACTCTCCGGCCTAGAGAAAAGCTGTCCCATGAACCTACAATAGCCTCTGACTGCAGATTCTCCAGTCCAAATGCTGTAAGCAGAATAACTGCAATCAATCACTCTAGCAGGGTAAGATAATGAGTCCAATAATTTAGCAAGGCAGATAAGCACCAGAAGCACGGCAATAATTCACACAGACATGAGGAATGCCAGGAATACATGCTAAAACAACACTAGAGAAATTCAGCGTTTGTTCCCTCCTCATCCCCAGGTGTGCCTTGTGAAGGGAATCAGGGCCCTTCCTCATAAGACACAGAACCCACATTGCTCTCTTCTGCATTCTTCCCTGCGTGCCCTAAGATGAGGGGGTGGGCCTTGGTCTTCATCTGAACCCCATCTCCCTTGTTCTGCCTCTCCCTTGTTCTGCCTCTCCCCTGCTCTGCCCAGCCTGACTTTGTCCTACCCCAGTTTCCTCCACAGCCAATGGAGCCACTCTCCTGTTCTCTGTCAGCTGTTCATCTTCCCCCTCAAATTCAGACTCCAACTGGGGCATGACAGAGGCACATGGAAAATCAACATGCAGAAAGCATAATCATAATGGAAGAATATAGGCCCCACCCCCTTTTTGTACATTGCAAATGTTACACACCTAGAAGGATAGGCCTATGACAACTTGCTACAGTCAAGTTGCCACAGTCAATTTGCTAAGGCCAACTCTCCAAGGGACAACTCGCCATGGCCAATTCACCGTGTGACAACTCGCCATGGGTCAAGAGTTACACTAATATCAAAGAAATAGTGGAATAGAAAAATTAAAGGATGCCAAAGGAGGGACAAAATGAAATATGAATGACAAAAATTAAAATATTTTAAAAATGATTTTAAGTAATTACATTGAATTGTTGTCCTGCAATGAGTGGTGAATTGGCCATGTTGAGTTGTCCCGTGGCGAATTGGCCATGTTGAGTTGTCCAGTGGTGAATTGGCCATGTTGAGTTGACCTGTGGTGAATTGGCTGTAGCGAGTTGTTCCATTCCAAGAAGGAATGGATTCTGTGTCTGTCATTGAGTTGAAGGTAATTTGTTGGATACTTTTCTTTTTGCACAATGCGATAAGGCCAAATTAGAGCTGAATTAATTTCTTAATTCTGAAATGTTTATTTTAAACCCTGGCTCGATAGCTTATTATTCTAACCAAAACAAAACTTGGACAGAAAAGATCAAAATGTAAAGACTGCTATTTTTCATGGTTAGTGCCCTTGACTCTCCAGATTCTACTAAACATTTTTAAACATCTTGTGA
This sequence comes from Bungarus multicinctus, assembly GCA_023653725.1. Classification (NCBI taxonomy): domain Eukaryota; kingdom Metazoa; phylum Chordata; class Lepidosauria; order Squamata; family Elapidae; genus Bungarus; species Bungarus multicinctus. Next base: position 18,065,563 of record CM042848.1, on the reverse strand, counting down.
CTTTTATCTGTGTCATATTAACAGCTGATAATGAAACTAAGCCTGGGTTGTACTAGATTATTAGGTAAAAAGGATTAATTTTATTATTTTGCATACTATTCCCACGCTTTGCAACATGACTGCAGGTAAACTTGTAATTCTACTTTGTTATGGAACAAGTTTAAAGCAATACAGATTAAAATAATGCACAGTCTAATTTCCTACCATAGGAAATAGAATTAAGAGGCATGTATTTTCTGGTCCTATGTTGCTGTCATTTGTATGTGCTGTTAACTGTACTTAACACAAAATGAAGTCCTATTTTTTGTTTACTGCTGTCTTTCATAGAAGAAAGTGTCATGAGGAGAATTTAAACATGGATAATATAATAATTACTGACTTTTACTGCCAGATCTATAAGAGGGGAAGATAAAAGAATATAAGGCTAAAGTGCTCATTTTTAAAATCATTTATAAATACATGATATTTGAGAATTAAATTAATCATGCAATGTTAATACAGTAAATAAATAAGTTAACTGACAGAATAAAAACATGTCTTTGTCAAAAGGTCAAGAATATTTTTAAAGCTGACATTTCTAGAATATTTCAAATCTGAACTAAAGAACTGGAATCTCCATAAAGTCCCATCAATGGATTCCTATCCATAAAAATATTTAAATGATTTTGACAGAACTGCAATTCAGGTTGATTCATTAAAAATTGTATTTAGGGTATATTGAATTCATCAATTAATATATTTGAAAGAAGGCACATTAGGTTTTCTACACTGGAATGGCTCACTGACCCATATGATATACTGTCAGTCCCCAAGAATGATATATGGAGTTACTTCTGAGTAGTTTCTTTATTGTTGTTCATTCATAGAATCTTCCCAAGCTAGAGCAATGATCTGCTGCATAACTATAAAGATATACTCTGTGAATTACTAGGGAGGGCCTGTTTTAATCTTCCTGCCTACCAGACATGTTGCCTCTTTGCCCCCTGGGAAGCAGTGTACACACACACACACACACACACAGAGAGAGAGAGAGAGAGAGAGAGAGATTAAACATTTTACAATAAAAATTGTATTCATATTGCAGCAGGGAATTCATTAGTGAACCAGCGACTGTCAGTAAGTTTAAAATGTAAGAAATCATTTTCTTTCTTAGATTGTATTTTTAATTTATATTTATATTAAAAAAATATTTTTCTCTTAAGATCAACATTGTAAAAATGACAGTCTTTCAGAACATTCCAATTTGGGTAATGATCTCAGTGATAAAATTACAGTTGTGTTACTGTGATGAGCCACAAGAAAACAAAACACAACATCAGTACAACATCCGGCTAAAATAAAAATTATATATAAATACGAATACAGCTAGCACTTATTGAATTACCATTCACAAACTGGCACTGTAGAGCCTGGCTCCCTGCCAATAAGCCAATCACACAAGCTTCCTTTGCCCTTCTCCACATTTAATCTGATAAGCACATTATACACAGTATAACAGAATGGAGACTATAGCCACCTATAACCAATTGTTTTAGTTTCACCTGCTTCGTGCCCTTGGGTGCTGACACACCTGGTAGTGTCCCAGTATTCCCCCCTCAAGTAATGCTGATAATATGGCAATTAATAAGCCACAATAAAGTCTCTTCTGCAATTTGATAATTGCATGGAAGGGGAAAGGCGAGATCACTCCCTAGTATGAACAGAAATTGCATTGTGATCTTTTTAGAACTCATAATAATCAGGTTCTCAGAAAGACAAATTAGTCTTCTCTGATACCCAGAAAGCACGGTTAGTAAACTTGCATGATGTAGCCTATGTGTAATTGAAGTGTTGTTGGGAAAGGAATTGCCTCATATTAGATATGGTAAATATCCAGAGGCAAAAGTTAGTTTAAGCTGATACGGTAGTTGCACAACTAGAACTAGTCTAAACTCATAGAGACATTTGATAGCAGGCATAGGACTAAAAAAAATGGCAGTAGGAAATTGAGTGAAGTCTAAAATTCTTATTTGGATGGACCTTAGCCTTTCCTACATGAGCATAAGACTCTTGCTTTGTCCAGATAGATGCTAAGAGAAACAAAAATTGATCAATAAAAGTTTCTTTATGAGCTTGGTTGCAAAAACCCTTCAATACTATGGGGATATAATTTTCTTTCTTGACACAAGAGAAGCTATGATTCATAGCATGCATCTATGAACTGACCTGTCTTATGTTACATTCATTCTGTAAATCAAACACATGTTTCTATATGTGTAGTTTTTAAACAAAAAGGGAAAAAATTAAACCCATTATATTGATTGTGGATCATAGTGAATGTACGCTTTCTGCTGAAAATTGTGTCCTTGTTTTTCTATGCCACATTTAGTTTCTTCGCTGGTTTAGAACATAGAATAACAAAGTTGGAAGGGACCTTGAAGGTCTTCTAAACCAACCCCTTGCTCGAGCAGGAAAGCCTATACCATTTCAGACAAGTGGTTGTCCAGTCTCTAAAAAGTCTCCAGCGATGCGGTATCCACAACTTCTGAAGGCAAGCCATTCCGCTGGTGAATTGTTTCTCACCATTAGGAAATTCTCTTTAGTTGTCTCTTTCCTTGATTGGTTTCCATCAATTGTTAGGAAAATTGGAAAAAAAATACCTATAGTTATTTCATTTATTAAGGTTCACTCTTAAGAAATTACAAGATCAATATTGGCTTAGAGACAATCATTGTTGTGCCAGTCTACATGTGGTGCTTGGAAAAGCCAGTTTAATCCTAGACAATTTCTTTGGTTTCCAAAAGAATATCTTTTTTTAAAATGGAAACTGGCTCTCAGCAAAGCAGGCTGACATTCTGTGGCATTAACTGTATTTCCAAGAATGATTCTTTAGAAAGCTTAAATATATAATTGGCAGTACGGTATCCCCATCTGTCAACAAAAAAGGATAAAGAAATCAGGAATAGTAGAAAATATCATGAAGGAGGGTGAATTTGAGAGGGAGCAGATTGTACATGTTTATCAGAACACTTTGTTTTGATTATATTCTGATGACAGTTATTTATTTGTTAAATTGACACATACCAAAGAGGGCCCATACCACTTTCTCAAAAATTAAAACTGCACCCACAACTTTAATAGTGGCTTGATTATTTGTTTGTAAAGCCACCAATAGAAATTGTTCTAGTTCTGCCTTAGACGCAAAGCCAGCCAGGATGACCTTGGACTAGTCACTTTCTTTCAGCCCTATGTGGGAGGCAATGATAAACAATTCCTTGAACAGAACACATTTTCCTTCTAACAGAACACATTTTTAGTGTGGAAGGAATTGAAAAAAAAGCTATTTCCTAATTCACTTATTATGCTTTACCCTGACTTCATATAGTCAATATTCTCAAATGCCAGTGGTACTTTGTCTCAGTGACATGCTATTGGTGTTGATTTAATGGAACTACATGTGTCTAAAATTCTTGGCCAAGTTTCACTGCATTGTAAGTGATCCCAAGATAACAAATTACAGTATCTTATTGATAAATGCAGCAATTCATTGTATAAACAATATCATTACAATAGTGTCTAAACGATAGTATTGTTGAAAGCTCATTAACCAGTTTCTGAGGTATTAATATGGAGGCTATTAATAGTTTTATAGCACATTGATCTTAAAAATATCAACCTATATGTTATACAATTCAGCATAAAAATTCCATGTATATAGTACACAGATAGTCTAACTCTGCAATGTAAAACATTGTGTTAGAGTTTGGAATAGTGAAAGTTCCTTGTTTGTATACTAAATAAATTATAACTGTAAAGGAAACTCATTTCATGAACTTTTAAATCATCTTCAACCTGTATGCCATATGTCAATTTCTCCGTTGATATAGTTGCCATGTTTTAACTATTATTCTCTGAACAAAGAGCACATTGTTTGATTTTGAACGTTTCTGCATGCAAGCAAATGAAGGTTAAATAAGTCTCCACTGAGTTCAGTTTAACTCCACTGTCATGTCCTTGAGCTTATATTATCAAAAGAATAAAAACTTGGCTGTATCTTTCTGGGATACTATAGATAGATAATCTTTACTGTCATTTTTTTCTGAGGGTACACTGGAACACATTAAAACATAAATATTTTAGCTCTTGTAATTTCTGGTGGCTGCCTGTGATGACTCTGCTTAGTATTATTTATTTCTCCAAGGCTGCAGGTTCTTTATTTCACATATATTACAATCTCTATTAAAAATATCATTGGCCTTTAGAAAGACAAATTATGTCCTATGTTTAACCTGTAATATTTAAGGTGTATTGTTTTATATTTGTTAAATGCTAATATTCCTAGTATATATCCTTGGAAAATATATTTAATACATTAAAAGCATTGGAGAAGATAATCTGTCAGGACGTGCTATAGATTGGAATAGAGTAGAGTAGAGTAGAATAGAATAGAATAGAATTCTTTTTTGGCCAAGTGTGATTGGACACACAAGGAATTTGTCTTCGGTGTATAAGCTCTCCACATAAAAGCTGTAAGTGATAAATCATAAATTTATAAATCAGAAATCATAGATTTAGAATTCATTGAGTATAGTGCAGCTGTTCCTAAAGATTATTTCTTAACTATATTTGAGATTTACATGGAAGGTGGGGAAATATACTGTATATTATAAAATTGAGTGCTGCATGTAATTATGCCACATAAGAGGCAATTTAAAAAAAGTTGGAAACTAAAGGTAGAAACTCCAATTGCTTTATGACCCCTGTGATACTTTTGGATGCAGAGAAAATTGAGCAAAATAGGTTGTTTTAAAAAAATGGATTATTATGTGGAGAAACAGGATAAGCTATCGGTTAACCTCCATGCTGTGTGGGATACCATTCTCCTCCATGCTGCATCGAGAGCCCAGTATTGGGTAGACTGCTTCCTATGATGTCATTAAGCTGGGTCAGTAATAGTATATAAAAGCCAGCGCCCCCCCCCCCCCCCCCCCCCCCCCGCGCGCGCGGGAGAAACCCCAGTTTCTTAATAGTCACAAGCTGTCTCTGACCATTTGCAGGTATGTAGCCTCAATCAGAGAACTTGTGAATCATTTACAGTTTTGTTTCTTGTTTTCTTATAGGTGTATCTAATTCAAATGAATTGAATGCTTGAAATTTACATTTAAAATATAAGTGAAAGTATTGAGTAAGCTTTTATCATTAAGCTAGCATTTAGGCACTAAGAGTAATGTTTAACTAGAAATTAGGGTCTTTTTGTGTGTTCTCAGTTCTGAAGTGTAAATGATTTCTGAGCATTTGGCTATTCTTTAAAAATCTACTGGTTAAACTTTCCTTTTGAGTTAATACATATATACATTTCTTTTAGATTATATGTTCAGTGGTTTTTCTACCATTTATCAATTTTTATAAATAATTGAAAAATATTTTTATCTGATATTTTTGGAAGTCTGCAATATGTAGAATTAATACTAGTATAATATTTTATATTCACAGCTCTGGATAACTAATTTCAATGCATAAATACCATAGAAATTATATTAAATTGTCAAATGATTAAATGCATTTACAGATAGAATCTTTGTTAGATCTGTACAGGTGTTTTGCATAATCTGCATATAATACCCATTATCTTCATGTCTAAACTGCCATTCTGTAATTGTAAATTTCATATTCAGTATGAATCTTTAGTTTCTTAAATTACTTCCTGAAGTGAAAACCAGCTTTCCTAGTGATATAAATGAGAAAATGCCACAAGCTTCTTTTCTTGTTTTTTCACATTCTGCATATCATTTTGGATAACCAACAATTTGCAAATTGTTGATGTAGTCATATTCATGCAGGGTTTTTTGCCTTGTCTTTGACATGGTAATAATGATAGAAAAATAGGTGAAGGGTGAAGGTAAAGGTCTTCCTGTCGACATATGGACACAACCCAACTTAGTGCAAAGGCTTATAAGAGTTTGCACGTTGGTTCAAATTGACTTGCCAAATTTTGAAAAATGATCAAGCTTGAACTTGTGTAAGCCTACTGAAACTCAGACACAGGGTAGCAATAGCACTTAGATTTATATACTGCTTCATAGTGCTTTACAGCACTCTCTAAGTCAGTGGTAATCAACCTTCCTAATGCCATGATGCCTTAATACAGTTCCTCATGTTGTGGTGACCCCCAACGGATAGAAGAGCGGTGTCTCGGTTCCTAAGACCAGCAAAAATATGTGTTTTCCAATGGTCTTAGGTGACCCCTGTGAAAGGGTCGATCGACCCCCAAAGGGATCGCAACCCATGGGTTGAGAACCGTTGCTCTAAGTGGTTTACAGAGTTAGCATATTTGCCCCAACAAAATGGGCCCTCATTTTTTCGACCTCTGAAAGATGGAAGGTTGAGTAAATCTTGAGCTGGTCAGGATCGAACTCCTGACAGTGGACAGAGTTAGCCTGCATTACGGCATTCTAACCACTGTGCCACCACTGTTCCTTTGATACACAGTGCAGACCTTTGATACACATATCCTGTGTGCCAAAAAGGCATGGCATTATGCTTTCTAGCTGCTGATCTTCAGCTGGAACTAAGGCTTAGTCAAGGTGAAGGGAATTATGAATAGTTTCAAAGATTAATCAATTTTGGCACAAAACCGTCTTGGCTAATACGCCAAAGATGAAGATGAATGTCACCTTTCAACATGACAACGACATAAAGCATACTTCCAAATCATCAAAAGTAAAAAAAAATCTGAAGTTATTTTTATAGCCGCCATCTTTTTAATATAATTACAGCAGCACAGGATAGCATACATACAGTGGCTCAGATATTGTTCCTATAATTGGTAATTGAAATATAGTTGCCCTATGCCTGGGATGATGCTAAAATGCAACTCTCATAATAGCTAAGAGCTGTAATGGATAGCATCTAAAGATCCATAGGTCATATTTGACATTGAATCTTGTTATCTTTTCAACAGAAAATCTGCTTACTAGACTTCTAGTTGATTTTTTTCCTGCAACGTAGAGTGCATTGTTTCATCATTTATCATATATGACTTTTTTTGTTGATAAAGCCAATTTGGGTTGAGTTTTGATGAAAAACAGTCTAAATATTTTATAAAGTTAGTGCTAATCAGAAAAGATCATCATAGTTTAAATCAATGGTATAAAGCAGCTTTGTAAGAGTCAAGTCCAGTGCTAAAAAGTTTCTTGTATTTCAAAATGCCACCATATATTGGAGATTCTTAACCATTACTTTTTAAAAAACTTTTGCAAAATATTTTAGCCAGTTTCATCTAGTGCAAGGGTCTTCAAACTTGGCAAGTTTAAGACTTGTGGACTTAAATTCCTGAACTAACGTTACTGGAGGAAGAATTCTAGGAGTGGAAATGCACAAGTCTTAAAGCTGTCAAGTTTGAAGACCCCTGGTCTAGTGGTTAAGACACCAGGCTAAAAAGTGAGAGACCAGGAATTCTAGTCCTCCTTAGCCATGAAAGCCAACTGGGGTGACCTTGGGACAGTCACATGCTTTCAGCCTAACCCACCTCACAGGATTGTTGTAGTTCAGACAATAGGAGAAGGTGTATTGAATATGTTTATAGCCTTGAATAATTTATAAAAGTAATAAAGGAAGGAGAGAAATACATTAATAAAATACACATTCAAATGACTTTGATGGCTCATTTGTTAAGAATGCATTAAGTGAAATATGTCAGGGTCTTGCAACTTTTCTTTCACATATTCTTTTTGTCCTTCCCTGATTTCCTGTAAGCTTATTCATACATGCATCATACAAGTACGTGAATAAGCTAAAGATCACTGAGTTGAAAGTATTAACCAATTTGTAGGTGGAACAAGACTAAAAAAATATCTCTGTGTTGTTGGTACTAATACTAAAATGACTGAGAAATGTGAGAACAGGTTTGAATTAAAATCAATTATTATTTAATTGATAAAAGCAGTAATATGTCATTCTCTTTATTCAACATTCTGTGTTTAAGTTAAAGGGCATTCTTTCTTTCCCATTTCTTTATTTCTATGGAGATTAATATATAGTGACCAAAAGCAATTTGCATTTAGTAATTTTCTGCTGGCAGAAAATGTGAAAGGTTTTCATTTGGAACTATTTTCTCTCTTTTCTGAAAGTTATAAACCAACTTACTTTTGACCCAATAATTTTTTTTTGTATTAGCCTGGAGTGGACCTTTCATTGTCCCCAAGGAGCAGCAGTAAACTTTAGATAGATGAGATCAGTATCACCACTTTGAATGATGAACTGGAATAGGGTGAGACTGTCAGAGCACTGGGTGTGTGCGTGTGTGTGTAAGCAAATAATTTTTCCCAGAAATTATGCAAAAATAATTCCTCAGTAGCATGAAATATAATAACTGATAACATTTACATAGTATCTTTATCTGTTGGATGAGACAGCATGGTGTAGACTTCTGCAAACCAGAATAGCCCCCAAAGAGGCATTTCTGATATCTTTATCACAGAAACAAACCAACATCCCAGAATCTATGCATTCAAGTAGGATTTTTGAATCTACTACTCGCTAGAGTAGTAAATTGGGACTGCAATATAAAATGAAGCATTAACCAACCAGTGTGTTTCCAAGGACCTCTAAAAATTATACAGGTAGTCCTCATTTACAGACCATAATTGTAATCAGCAACTCTGTCAATAAGTGACATGGTCATAAAAAGTAAAATATGTAACTCTGCCTGACTTACAGTATCAGTTCCGCTGCAGTCATTAAGCAAACCATGTGGGTTTTTAAATATTTTAATACTGGATGACCAGAACCTGTGACTTCCTGTTAGCTTCCCCCATTGGCTTTGCTTGTTGGAAGCTGACTGTGAAAGTCACGAATGGTGACCACGTGACTGTGGGACAGTGCAACAGTCATAAATCTATACTGGTTGCCAAAAACCTGAATTGCAGTCACATGACTGTGTGGACGCTGTGACAACTGCAAATTTGAGGCTCAGCCATAAATTACTTTTCAGCACTATAACGTCAGACAATCGCTGAACAAGGCAGTCAGTAAGTGAGGACAACTTATTGTCCCAATTAATCTGAAGGCACAGAGTTGGAAAGATTGTAGGTTGGATGCTTTTTAAATGGTTCAGGGGGGAAGGTGCATTTGCTGCAACTTTTGGAGTAAATCTAGCAGTGTCAAGTTGCTTTTCGCTAACACAGGCTTTTCAGAATGCTTCAATAATTCGATTGTCATGCATTAGCAACTCACAAGTTTTGCAATCTAGAGCGAATGATAGTGCCCAACAGGAGAGGTTTTTGCAAGACAACTTCAGACAACACATCAATTGCTGATAGAAATAGACAGTTATGGTGAAAAAAAAAAAACCCTGAGTCAGCTGAGGAATGTTTTTCTAGAGTTCTTGCCAGAGTAAATTTGGATCATTGATCAATCACAAAAGATTAGTGTAGTGTAGGATATAAAACATTGCAAGCAAAGGGAGAATGTGATCTCTTTGGTTTTGGCTTGCTCTGTGAGCCTTTGGAAGGGATGCAGGCTGATGCAACTTTGGCTGTGTCCTTTGCCAGGATGATAGGATAGAGACAAGGTAATCAGCTCTGTTAGAAGAATGTTTATTTTTATTTGTCATCAACTGTATCTCCCCTCTCTCCCTCCCCCCCCCATACTGTATAAAGGTTGTTTGGCTTTAAAAAATTGAATGCAAACATTTAAAAGATGTTTTCAGCTGATCTATGAGTTTTAGCAACAGTGTTAAAGAGAAATAGAATAGAATAGAATAGAATAGAATACTTTAGTGGCCAAATGTGATTGAACACACAACGAATTTGTTATGGTGTAAATACTGTCAGTATACATAAAAGAAAAGATACATTTGTCAAGAGTCGAGAATCATAAGGTACAACACTTAATGATAGTCATAGGGTACAATAAGCAATCAAATCATACTAGGAAACAGTCAATATAAATCGTAAGGATACAAGGGACAAAGTTACAGTCATACAGTCACAAGTAGGAGGGGGGGAGATAAGGAATGACGAGAAGATTAACAGTAATAGTAGTGCAGACTTTGTAATAGTTGAACAGTGTTGAGGGAATTATTTGTTTAGCGGAGTGATGGCTTTCAGGGAAAAACTGTTCTTGTCTTTAGTTATTCTGGTGTGCACTGCTCTGTAGTGTCGTTTTGAGGGAAGGAGTTGAAACAGTTTATGTCCAGGATGTGAAGGGTCTGTAAATATATTCACAGCCCTCTTTTACCTGGATTTCAGCTTTTATACTGATATAAGTTATGTTTTTTTTAAAAAATATTGAAATGTATGAAGCTGTCCATATTATGATTTTGGGTATTGTAGTGTAATAACAACAACAACTATATATATATATATATATATATATATATATATATATATATATATATATATATATATATATATATATATATATATATATATATATATATATATATATATATATATATATATATATATACACGTGTGTGTGTGTGTGTAAGGTTTTTAAGCTGATAATTTAAATAATAAATAAGGGAGACTAGGATAGATCTATTTCGAGCTAGTTAGCTCTCTTCAGCTAGCCATACCCTTACTGGGATTCGAACCAGGGAAGTATTACATGTGAGGCAGTTGTAATTGCCACTACACCAAGACAACGAAACAAATAGCTTTCTGTCGGTATGGTCTCTGGTGATGAGCCGAAAGACAGAAAAGAAAGCAGTATGCTTTCTCCCTTAATTGGGGCTTAACAGGGTGTTGTAACACAAAGTATATACTTATTCCCCTGCCTCAGCTGATAAGGATAGAGCCAGGTGGTGTAGTGGCAATTACAACTGCCTCACATGTAATACTTCCCTGGTTCGAATCCCAGTAAGGGTATAGCTAGCTGAAGAGAGCTAACTAGCTCGAAATAGATCTATCCTAGTCTCCCTTATTTATTATTTAAAATTATCAGCTCAAAAACCTTACACACATGTAAACTAAAGACAACGAAACAAATAGCTTTCTGTCGGTATGGTCTCTGGTGATGAGCCGAAAGACAGAAAAGAAAGCAGTATGCTTTCTCCCTTAATTGGGGCTTAACAGGGTGTTGTAACACAAAGTATATATATTTATTTATTTATTTTATTTATTATTTCAATTTATATACCGCCCTTCTTCCAAGGGACTCAGGGCGGTGTACAGCCCATCTAAAACCTCACAAACGATACAAAAGTTAAAAAGTATTAAATTTGATATTGGCTGATTGATAAAAGTAAAAAAGACCCCACCCCTGCCCTTAAAACCCCAATTAAAATTACGAATAATATGGAGACCAATTAAAACCATCTCAGCCCAGGCCGGCCTGCTCAAAGAGCCAGGTCTTCAACGCGCGCCTGAAGGCCCTCAAGTCCGTGCCGGTACGAAGCTCCGGTGGCAGAGTATTCCAGAGGGCGGGGGCCCCCACAGAGAAGGCCCTACTCCTCGGTGCCACCAGACGACGCATAGCGGCCGACGGCACCCGGAGCAGACCCTCTCTATGTGAACGCACCGGCCTGCTGGAGATCACTGGTAGAATGCGGTCCTGCAGGTAACCTGTGTAATATGTATGTATAAAATATATATATTTTATACATACATATTATACATATATAAGCTCATACCCATGCTTCGCTACAAAACTATGTGGTCGAGCTTAGTTTTGGGGGAGGAAAATAAGGAGGAAAAAACTGGCTAGCTTCCTGTCAGTGTGTGAGAGAGTTGAGGGCTGTTTGGAAACGGAAACAGTATTTGCTGTGTGAGCAAGAAGGAGACAACAAGGAGCATGGGCATGGCTTAGCTCAACTGTTCTGTACTAAAACTGGCTGCTGCTGTGAAACTAAAACTGAAACTCCTCTGCTTGTGTTTTGTATTTGGAACAGATTTCTTTTCAGGTGGGGAGAGGGAGTAGAACTCCTTAGCATCAGAGCATGTTAATAATAATATATGATATACTAATGGTCATTTCAAAAAATCCTTTGATAGTGAGAACCTAGAAGCCAAGTGGAACATATGTGCCAAATTTCAAATTTGTAGGCTTTACGGTTCTGGAGATTTTGTGAAGATGATGCATGAGTGATATTTCACTTTTATATATATAGATTTAAAAAAACCCTCAAACACCCAAAGAAAAACAGCTGTTAAAAGTCAACCAAGCCTTCAAGATCTAGCTGTCTGTCACGCTAAGTTGAAGCATGGGTACGTTTCAAAATTCAGATAAAAGTTTTCAGAATGTTTATGGGTAAGATTTCCTTTAAGACAATATGTGTGTATCTTGTTTTGCAGGATTTATTTGAAACTATTTTCTGGCTTACCAGTTTTTGTTAGCAATTGTAAAAGCAAGAAGGGGAGAGGGGAGGATAAAAAAAATGGCCCTTTGTTCTCCACCTGGCATTCTAATGGAACAGAGATTGTTGGCTTCTGTTCTAACTTGAAAGAACTTGGGGTAACTCCCAAGGCCAAGCTCCTAGGAGTTTTTTTAAAAAAGGATCTTTGCACTGGTCTCCTAGATTGACAGAGCCAGCCTAAGAATCTGATAAAGGGAGGGAGGGCTGGTAGATCAAGTGGGTTTTTTTTTTTAAAGACCAAACACAAGAGACATAGATTTCTAAATTATCAGACAAGCTTCATTGATTGATGCAGTAACTTGAATATTAACTGATGTGATGTGTTCTAATGTTCCTGCTAACACTGAAAGTATTACTACAGGTTTTTCAAGTGAGTCAGATTCCTCTAGTTATGAAACAGGAGCCCTAAAGCAAGGCAAAGGTGGAGAATTTCTTTTGGTAGGATAAATTGGGCGAAAAGTCAGAAGGCCACCCTATTTGGCACTATAACTCCCACCTGTGTGGGAGCTATATGGTGAAGAATGCTAGAGAACTGGGTGACTGGATTTTCCCATTCCTACTGTATGATAAAATATCACTTTTTAAATTTTAAAAAGCACCAGTAGCAAACCGAAATAATGGCTTTGTGTAGAAGTGATATTTCCCATATAATGCCATAAGCTAAACAAATAAAATCCTAATTTAATGTGTACTGAAATCTAGAGGCAATATTGAGAGACACGAGTTGATGTTGGCCAAACTTGTATGTGGTTTTCTTGCTATAACTCTTGAAGATACTAAAAAGGGAAATAATGTAAAACATGCTCGATGGGCGAAAACACATGCAACTGTCTATGCATTATATTAATATTTATTATAAAATACGTTCATGTAAGCAAAAATAAAAGAATTAGATAATAGAGTAAAATATTAAACAAGCTTTGCATTTAATGTCTTTTGTGGTTTCAAAGAAAATGTTGGGTGGCTTTTTGAAAAAAGAGATGCATTTAGTTAAAAGCCAAGCCACATAATTTCCCATTTCTTGTCCCCCACCCTCCTGGCAACCAAACAAAAGACCTTGTCAGACTTAAGTGGATGCCATCTGTATTGTGCTGGTGGCTTGGGATAAAATAGTCAAGGAATTATGTGGAGAAACAATAGAAAATCAAGTTTCATTATTTTTCATGTAATGTTAGCAACTGTGTACTAATGAAGATCTGAGATTCAAAATAAATAAACTTAAATTATAAAGGAGAATACTACATTCATCCAGAGAACCTTATGTACTCAATTAATGGGTAGAAAAGACCATCCCAGTTAGAGATCCAAAAAATAAGAGAATAAATTATTATTAAGCCAAAGTCATCAGAGTAACATATGTGAACTGTTCCCAAACAAATCCAGTTATTTCACAGCCGTATTTTTCTTAATCAAATTACATTGCCATCATTATTTATCTCTCTCTTATTTGAATTTAGAAGGGTTAGTTTATACATTTTTTATTTTTTTAGCTTAGACTCCTCCTTACCTTTGTTTAAATTATAGTTGTATAATAGACGGCCTAGCGCATGTGCCAAGATGGTGGTTGGATGCTAAGTTGTGAGCTCCGCCAACCGCTCCGCACTCTAGCCCTGGCCTGCTCCTCCCTTTGGTGTAGGTATCGAGGGGCCTGGGGAGGGTTGGTATGCCTGAAAGGATGTGAGAGCGGTTGGCAGGGTTGCCTGGACGGCCGTGTGGATGGTCTGGGCGGCGGTCGGGGCTGTCGGCGTTTTAACATCTTGCCGTACCCCGTCACGCTTCGCTTCGTTGTCGTCTTGTTCCTGCCACTTTTTGAGTGCTGGGTCTGGCTCGACGTTGGACTAATCCTGCCACCTCATTCTATTCTCCCTTGCCTCATCTCGGATATTTTGAGGGCGATGGCTCGGGTCGGCATTTTGGCGCGGCCGGCGGTGCTGACGAGGCTGCCGCCTGGCTGGGCGTGGTTGGTCCTTCCGGCATTGGTGTCCGTGATTGTCGCTGTTGTTGGGGTTGGCAGCAATTTGGGGGTGACTTGGAGGCTTGGGCCCGACCTCAACCGGCCCCACGGCCCAGGCATCATCAACTGGGGCCATGGTGGCGATGGTATGGATGGTCAAGGCCGACGCCGATGGCGCTGCCTGGCCCGTTGGAGCTGCTGACCTCGGGGATATTACCCCTGGCCTGGACGGCCCCGCCAAGGGCCTCTGTGATGTGGAGGGAACTGAGGATGATATCCCGGAAGCCTCGGTGTCACCTTGAGGGCGGTGGTGCCCTTGGCTGGTGTGGCCTTACCAGGGGCGGAGACGGTGATGGCGGCCCGGAGATGATTGACAATGGCGATGGTGGCGACCTGGCCTGGTACCGTCTGGCCCAGTGGTGGGGACACCTGACTTGAGGACAGCGCCGGAGTGTCGGCTGTAACATCCAGCACAAACTTATTGCCCGTACCCCCATACCCATCGATGTTGGTGACGTCGATGACGAGGACAGAGGTTATGATCTGCCCGGGACATCTGGATGGGTCGGTCCCGAGTTGGGCCTTCCCTTCCCCAATCCTGACGTCAATCACCAATAACTTTACTGGCTGGACGCCCTTTGTCCTGCCCGATAACTTATTCAGCGGCGGACTTGTAGGCATTCAGGAATGTCCCCCTTTCCTTGAGGTGGCTCCCCGACCTTTCGGTGTCATACCTCGATGACGGATCCTGGGATCCTGAGAGGTGGCACAGTCGAGGGAAGCGCCCCCAATTACGTTCTTTTATGTCTAAGTTTTTATTGGGGTTAGGGAGGGTGACTAGGTTAGGTTTGGGGGGACAACCCGACCGGGGGTCACGCATGACCAGGAGGTTTTGGGATTGGGGATGGTCGGATCAAGGATGGGGGTTTCTTCCTGGGAGGGGGAGGGGATGGCTATTACCACGATCGGCAGGAAAGGCAGGTATGGCGCTGACCAGGGGCCTTATGTTGTGGGAGCTCGACCCCGCTGTTTACAAGCGGTGGCGTGCTCCGACCCCCAGGTCATGTCCCGTTCCCTGGGTTGCTTGAATGATTCGGCCCCGGGCCTTCGGCTGATGTTATGCAACGCCAGGTCCGTAGTTAATAAAGACCCCCTTATTCACGATCTAATCACGGAGAGGGGAGCGGACCTGACAGGCATCACCGAAACCTGGTTGGGACCAGGAGGGGGGGTGTTCCCCTGGTGGAGATGTGCCCAGCCGGGTTTCGGGTTTTTCATCAACCAAGGGCCCAGGGGAGGGGCGGGGGGGGTGCGGTAGTTATTCGGGAGGATCTGGCTCCTAGGGAATCCACTGTCCCTCAGATGACCGGATGTGAATTCCTCTTTGTAAAGTGTGGTTCTGGGGTTCAGATGGGCTTATTGATCACATACCTGGCTCCCTGCTATGTGACATCGGCCCTGCCTGAGTTCCTCGAGGTCGTAGCCAGCTTGGCGGTTGAGACCCCCAGGCTGACGGTCATGGGGGATTTCAACCTGCCTTCGGCTGACGGGACCCCGGGGGTTGCCCAGAAGTTCTTGGCTTCCATGACAGCCTTGGGCCTGACCCAACTAATTAAGGACCCCATTCATACTGGAGGTCACATCTTGGATCTGTTTTTTGTCTCTGGACAGTGGCAGGATGATCTAGGTATAGGGGATATAGTCATTGAACCCCTGTCATGGTCTGATCATTTGCTCCTTAGGCTAGACTTCCAGGCCGCTCCTCCCCGTCGCAGGGAGGCGGATCAATTATGATGGTACCGCCCCAGGCGCCTGATGGATCCAGATAGGTTCCTGACGGAGGTTGGGCCTTGTCCTGACGCTTCAGCACATGACTCGGTTGAGGACCTGGTCGCCACCAGGGACAGGGTGGCGGCCGGGGCCCTTGACCGGGTCGTGCCCTTGCGGCCTCTAACCCCGCGCCGCTCTCACTCGGCCCCTCGGTTTTCTGAGGGGCTGAGGGAGATGAAGCGCCGGAAAAGACGCCTGGAGAGTTTTTGGAGGACTACCCGCTCCGGATCCAACCGAACACTATTATGGTCTTATATTAAGACCTATTTAGTGGCAATAAGGGTGGCAAAGTGCTCGTACTTTTCCACACTTATTGCGTCCGCGGGAAACCACCCAGCCACCCTGTTTAGAGTGACCCACTCCCTCCTGGAAGGGGGAGCGTGGGAGGACCCCTTGCAGGGACGGACTGAGGACTTTTCAAATTTCCTGTTGGATAAAATCACTCGGATCCAGGATGGGCTGGACTCTGAATGGGCAACTCTGGGCGGGGGGTCGGAGGCGGAATTTGGGGAAGTCATTTGGGAAGAGTTTGATCCTGTGACCCCCGAGGACATGGACAGGATGCTGCGGGGGCTGAATGCTACCACATATTTATTGGACCCGTGCCCCTCCTGGCTGGTGTTGGCCACTCGGGAGGTGACACGAGGTTGGTTCCAGGGTATTATTAACGCTTCCTTGAGTGAGGGATATCTGCCCGCCGCCTTGAAAGAGGCGGTGGTGAGACTCCTCCTCAAGAAACCGTCCCTGACCTAACTTTGTTATCTAATTATTTTCCGGTCTCCACTGTTGAGAGTGTGGTGGCACGACAGCTCCCCCAGCACCTGGATGAAGCTGTCTATTTAGATCCACGCCAATCGGGCTTCAGGCCCGGGCACAACACAGAGACAGCTTTGGTCGCATTGGTGGATGATCTCTGGAGGGCCCGTGACAGAGATCATTCCTCTGTCCTGGTCCTATTAGATCTCTCAGCGGCTTTTGATACTGTCAACCACAGTATCCTATTGCGACAGCTGGAGGGGTTGGAGGTGGGGGGCACTGTTCTGCAGTGGTTCTCCTCCTTCCTCTCTGGCCCTTCGCAATTTGTGTTGGCAGGGGGGCAGAAATCGGCCCAGAGGCCCTTGGTTTGCGGGGTCCCTCAGGGGTCAGTGCTCTCGCCCCTTCTGTTCAACATTTATATGAAGCTGCTGGGTGAGATCATCCATGACTTCGGGGTAGAATTCCATCAGTACGCTGATGATACTCAGCTGTACATTTCTACCCCGGGCCAGCCCAATGAAGCCGTCGAGGTGATGGCCCGGTGCCTGGAGGCCGTGCGGTGATGGATGGGGCGGAACAGGCTTCAGCTCAACCCATCTAAGATTGAGTGGCTGTGCTTCCCGGCGCCTCGATACAGCCAGCTGATTCCATCGCTGGCTGTTGGGGGGGGGGGGAATTCTTGCCCCCACAGAGAGGGCTCGCAATTTGGGTGTCCTCCTGGATGTACGGCTGTCATTGGAGGACCATGTGGCGGCCGTCGCCAGGGGGGCTTTTGGTCGGGTCCGTAGGATCTACTAGTTGCGGCCCTTTCTGGATCAGGGTGCCCTTCGCACGGTCACCTCCGCCCTCGTAATCTTCCGCCTAGACTATGCCAACGCTCTCTACATGGGGCTTCTCTTGAAGAGCACCCGGAGGCTCCAGCTGGTGCAGAATGCGGCCGCGCGGGTGGTGTTGGGAGTTCCACGGGGCTCCCATGTTACGTCACTCACGTGTGAGCTTCATTGGCTCCCGGTGGCCCTCCGGGTGCGCTTCAAGGTTCTAGTTACCATCTTTAAAGCGCTCCATGTCTTGGGACCAGGATATTTGCGGGACCGCCTCCTGCCATTATCGGCCTCCCGTTGACCAATACACTCCCATAGAGTTGGCCTTCTCGGGGTGCCGCCGGCTGGACAGCTAGCGACCACGAGGGTGCGTGCCTTCTCATTGGGGGCACCCTCCCTCTGGAACGAATTACCCCCAGAGATGAGGACCATTCCTGATCTCTTGACCTTCCGGCGCGCGCTGAAAACTTATTTATTTCATCAAGCCGGTCTGGCCTAGGGTTTTTAGGGGATTTTTAATTCGGCTTCGTCTAGTTTTTAGTTTTTAGCCCTCTATTTTTTAGCTGTCAGCCTTTTATATTTGGTCTTTTAATAGCTTTTAATTTTGCACTGTTTTTTGTATTTTAATGCGGCTGTACACCGCCCTGAGTCCTGTTAGGGAAATAGGGCGGCATATACGTTTAATAAATAAATAAATAATAATTGGTTAAATTATTGAAATCATTAGTTTTGTTGTGCATTAGACTATTTATCATTTTCTATATAATCAGCCCAAATAAATCTAGTCAAGGGTGAAGTTTGTTCACTAAAAGTCAGACTAAAATCCACCACAGTGGTCCAGTGCAGGTTGCTAGATATGTGTAGTCCTTGACCACAGTTGGGACCAGATCTTTCATTGTTAAGTGATGTGGTTAAATGATGATCGATTTTATCACATTTTTTGTTGCAATTCTTAGCAAATCACTGTGGTGTTGAGATTAAAAATCCCTGTTATTTTTAATGTTTTATCATATTCTGTATTCCAGAGTCACTTGAGTAATGACATGGGTGACATATAAATTAATAAATATATTAAATAAATAAGTAACATTTCTGCTTTTTGGATAAGACTTGATTGAATGTTTCATGAAAAATGCTTTTCACCTCCTTCAAAAATTAATTTTTAATAGTACAGTTTGAGATCATCTCTACACCAGCGGTCCCCAACCTTTCTGGCTTGGGGGCCTGGTGAGGGGGGAAAGGGGAATGTTTGTACAAGTGGCAGGCAAACTTGTCAGTACATGCAGGTCCATTTGCACAAATGATGGATGTGTGCGCCCGTCATTTGTGCAGATGGAGTTTCGTGCGTGAGCTCGTGCAAGTGGACCGCAGCTCAGGGATTGGGGACCCCTGCTCTACACCATTTATATCCTTCTCTCCCTTGGATCATTTAAACATTATTTTCATGAATGACACGTTAGGACATAGTAGAATGTAAACTTTTAAACTTGTAGGGCATGTTCATACAGCCAATAAAGTAATCAGTCACATTTTAAATAGCATCTAAGTGTCGACTGGGTTAACTTTCTTAAATGTGGTGGTAGCTATTCATAGCCAGAATGTTGTTCTAAGTAAAGGAGGGATGTCAGAAGTCAACTTATATTTACCTTGGGCATGGTAGGAGTGTAATAAAGACAGCTTCTGCTTCCAGAAGCAGAACTTGTTGTCTACATGACAAGTGTCTACCACACCAAATATGTAGCTGTGTAACAGGATATGGGATTTTTCTTAGAACAGTTTTTTAAGAAAACACTCCCAACTTACTGGTAGTATAATCCATGACTATGTTTTGTAGAAGAGATTTGTAGAATAGAACCACTTACAGTTTAAGATTATCCTCATGTTTATATTGGCTTCCATAATTTAAATTTGTTTTTTTTTAATGGGCAGGTTGTCAGTATGTTTTGCGATTTGAAATAATTTGTTCACCAAGACTTGACATAAATGATTTTTGCAGCTTCCTCGTGTATGTTTGGGACAAGTGCAAGCTGTTCCACTGGGTAATTGTTATCACTGTCAGAAAATTTCTCCTTAGTTTTAGTTTGGTTCTGTACTTTTGTTTTGCTTGAGTCACCTAAAAGGGATTAATTGGCAATACGATTATACATTACTTACAACTATGGTTTGGTTTGTCATGTAGGGAGTGTAAGGTTTATTTTGCTATTGAGATGTTTGTAGCTTTCAATCAGTTGGCTTTGTTCAAGTTAACATAGCATATTTATAGTTCTTTTTTACTATCAAACAGAAAAACACTTGCTTGAAGTTTCAAATATCTAATTCCTGATTCAGAAATAATTCAGAAATCTCAAAGACTACCGTACTATTTTGGTCATTTCCTACAAGACCCAAAATAGTGTAGTAACAAGATAACAGAGTTGAAAGGGACCTTGGAGGTCTTGTAGTCCAACCCCCTGCACAAGCAGGAGACTCTATAACAGTGGTGGCTAACCTTTTTCGGCTCCTGTGCCAATAATAGTGCGTGTGCTCACGTACCAGCATCCAGAAGGCAATGTGTGCTGGCCGCTCCATGCCCCTTGCGCAAGCGCGCGCGACTCTCTCATGCGCCAGGTCTGTGCATGCACGTACGATTCCCCTCGTGCACCGCGCATCTTTGTGCATGTGCATGCGATCCCCTCATGCGCCACACACCTTCGCGCATGTGCATGGGTCTCCCGCGCACCCCCCGCCCCCTATGCATGCGTTCCAGATACCCAACAATCAACTGTCGGGTGGCGTCACACGTTCACATGTGCAGTGAGGCTCTTCCGGGTGACCTCTCGTGTTACTTCCGGTACGTGTGGCATAGGTTCGCCAACACGGCTCTATACTATTCTGGACAATGGCTGCCCAATCTCTTCTTAAAAACCTTCAGTGACAGAGAACCCAAAACTTCTGAAGGCAAGCTGTTCCACTGGGTAATTGTTATCACTATCAGAAAATTTCTCCTTAGTTTTAGTTAGGTTCTGTCCTTAATTAGTTTCCATCCATTGGTTCTTGTCTTGCCTTCTGGTGCTTTGGAAAATAGGTTCACCCTGTCTTCTTTTGGTAGTTCCTCAAATATTGAACACTGCTATCATGTTACCCCTGGTCCTTCTTTTCACTAGACTAAACATACCAAACTCCTGCAATCATTCTTCATATCTTTTAGCCTCCAGCCCAATAATCATCTTTGTTGTTCTTTTCAGCATTCTTTCCGTAATCTCAAGTTTTTTATGTTATGGCGACCAAAACTAGATGCAATATTCCAAGTGTGGTCTTATCAAGGCATTATAAATTGATACTAACGCTTTACATAACCTTGATTCTATCCCTCTGTTAATGCAGCCTAGAGTTGCATTGGCTTTTTTGACATAAATGATAGTAAATAATAATTGACTCTTAGAGCTGTACCATCTGCATGTATGGTACCAGAAGATTGCATGTGGAATTTTAATGAGAATGAATGGAGTTGCAGTGTTCCTTGACAAGAAGATATCTTAAGACTCTTTAATAAATTTTTAAACAAGATTTGTTTAAAGGTCATAATGATTGCCCTTCTATACTGTATATTATAGCGTGTTTTACATTGCATAACGTAGCATTGTTTTTCTTCAATCTCCCCTGTGAAATGTAATTACCAATTAAGAATATGTGCCAGGCTTCCTTTTACTTGCTTCAAAGAAGCAATGAATATTCTGTCTTTCCTACCAAATTTGACATTTTAATAATCTATTACAAAAAGTTTTTTTAAATGTATTTTAATGCAGATGTATTTTTTGTTTTTATCTTTCCTCTCAAAAAACAGAATCAGGCCTCAGT
This sequence comes from Bungarus multicinctus, assembly GCA_023653725.1. Taxonomy (NCBI): domain Eukaryota; kingdom Metazoa; phylum Chordata; class Lepidosauria; order Squamata; family Elapidae; genus Bungarus; species Bungarus multicinctus. The sequence goes on along the minus strand of CM042848.1, from coordinate 18,044,028 downwards.
TAGCCAAAGAGAAGATAGAAGGATGCCACATCTGCACATTGGTCACACCTGGTGAACCTCAGGTGTTTCTAGGAAAAGATAAGGCCTTCACTTTTGATTATGTGTTTGATATTGAATCTCAGCAAGAGGACATCTACTTACAATGCATAGAAAAATTGATTGAAGGCTGCTTTGAAGGATATAATGCTACTGTATTTGCTTATGGCCAGGTAAGAATTGAGTGATTTTCTGATAAAATGTTCTCTGCATAAAAAAGGGAAAATTTGGGTACATTCAAGCACATTCAGATTTTGCCAGAGGTGAGAATTACAGATTTTAACTTATAAGAAATTAACAATATACAAAAAATGTACATGGATAAATAAATAGTAATGCAGCACCAATGTGCAATGAAAGAGATACACAGTACATAATTATGCAAGTTCTTCTGTTTGAATTAGAATGGGTTCATTCTGCTATATTCACAATCTACTTTCATTTAAATTCTCCTGAAATACTACATCAATCCCATGGTAACTCACTTAATGACAAGTTCTTGTCCTAGTCAAGGTTGCCTGGGAGTCATAGGTAAAGTTACTTTGTGGGTTTTCTGTGGAGAGAGAGAGAGTATGTGTATCTGTCATTTTTTTGCTTCTTGAAAATCCATAGCTATTTAGTTTGTATTTCTGCATCTTGAAAAAAAGTTTCTCAAAGTTTACATATGTATAAAATATATAAGTTATGTTACTTATAGTAAAAAAATTTTTAAAAACTCCATAATTTTTAATAGCATTTATGTTTTTGATATTGAAATTCTGGTCTCAGTTTTGCTTCCATGATTATAATCTTTAGTCTTTTAAACTTTAGACAGGAGCTGGTAAGACTTATACAATGGGCACAGGATTTGATGTCAATATAATGGAAGAGGAACAGGGTATTATACCGCGAGCTGTAAAACATCTGTACAAGTGCATTGAAGAGAAAAAGCATGCGGCTATTCAACAGGGGCTTCCACCTCCAGAATTTAAAGTCAATGCTCAGTTCTTAGAGGTAAGTCTTTATAATAGAATAGATACTTAAGTATTTGTTTGTAATCATTATCACAGAGCTCCCTGTTGCCTTGTGCATAAGGAAATAAATTAGACTAATACTTTTATTTATTTTAGTTGGGAAAATAAGGGCATTGACATTTGGTTCTTATTGGGAATCTCTGCATCATGGAACAGTCTAAAATTATATTGCTGTAAACACAAACTACATAGTGTCCAAACTTCACATCCCAATAAAACATAGAAGATTAGTGAAGTATAAATTTAAAGTCAAGAAAAACCTTTGCAGTATTGATCAATAAGATTTCTCCTCTCTCTTTATATGCCAAAGAAATAAAACAAGATTTATCTTGTCTTGAACATGTGCACTTTTGAAGGGTGTTTCCTTTTTTAAATGCCTCTAAATATAGGCTTCAGAATTGATATGCAGAATGTTCAAATTACAGTTGCCTAAACTTATACAACTTCAGACATAAGATTCTTACTTTTTTTGGTCAAAGTAGCAATTGGATTGTATGTATGTATGTATGTATGTATGTATGTATGTATATGTACATATAAATGTATATAAGCATACATTTTGCTGTTGAAAAAAAACCCCTAATTCAATTGAATTAGGGGTTTTTTTTCAACAGCAATATGTCAATCTAATTGAACATTAGTTGGTATTAGTGTATACCTGATATTCTTAATTGAAAACATTGGCTTGAAGCTTTCTGGCTAATTATCTAGAGAAATGTAAAGATATGTAAATGCACAGATAAATGGCCTTTTGTTTCTTTGATTTTGGTTTATAAGCGCTTTGAGATTTAAATGGTATTATATTTTCTAGAAAAAGTGGTAGCCTATAAGCAAAATAAAAATATTTTGTTGCATTCTCTTTGGTTTTTGTTATAGATTTGCAGTTGATAATTAAAATGTTTATGATTATTATTAGAATAATGTCTGGAATCCAGAAATAAGATTTGAAAATATTTAAAATAATAGAAAAAATATTAAGTAAATATAAAAATATTTTAGAAAAATAAAATCCCATTCATTGTCAGCATCATGGAATTAACAGAAAGACTAAAAATAAGTGAGGTTTTTAAATAAAAAAATGGTGCAAAGCTATATTAAATTAAAATATATTGAATTCACACCACTAAATAAACAGATTAGCAAATAAACCATTTTATATGACAACATGGATGATGTATTTCTTTATTAACCATAGAATAAGAGGTAAATGTATAATTGTATTTATAAATGCTGTAAGGAAAATCAGAATCTACTTCTTTGTATTTTCTTTCTTTGCTTTTACATTTTTAGCTTTTTTTAATCTCTTGTTCCTTTTGTAATACTTGTTGTTTTCTTTCATGGATGGATGAATAATGTCAAATCTGCCAACCGGGGCAGTTTTTAATTTTGGTTTTTCGTACTGTTGTTTTATTTTATTACTTACTCTAAATAGCAGTGATCGCTTTTAAACAGATGGTAAAAAGATTGACCGTTTATTATAGCATGGAATCTAAAACTTAAAAGATAAAAATGAACAGATTAAAAAGAAAAATTACATTCCCAATCTCCAAAAGGCTAGAACAAAATTATCTTAAATTGCACTTTTGAGAATAACGACTGGGTGTAAATATGCCAAGAGCGGAAACTAATAATGGAAACTATTCCTACTTCACTTCCTACAGAAAAGAATTCTGTATGTTGAGTAGGATTAGTAACCTTGGACTGATATTTGGAAAAAATGCATCTAGGTGAGGAAGCTGAATAATTTAATTAAAATCTGCTGCCTTCTTACACTTATTTCTGTTTCTACTATGAGAGTAGTTTGATGTAGTGGTTAATGCTCCAGGAGAAACCAGGAGACCATGAGTTCTAGTCCTGCCTTAGGCACAAAGCTACCTGGGTGACTTTGGGCCAGTCACTCTCCCTCTTCTCTTAAAAGAGGCAACAGCAAACAAGTTCCAAAATCTTGCCAAGAAAATTGCAAGGACTTTGTCATGCAGTCCCCTGGTGGTCAACAGATTTGAAGGCATCTCCCAAAGACTTAGTAGTATAGCAATAGAACTTTTACAGTGCTTTACAGCCCTCTCTAAGTGGTTTATAAAGTCAGCCTATTGTCCCCAACAATTTGAGTCCTCCTTTTACCCACCTTGGAAGGATGGAAAGCTAAGTCAGTTTTGAGCCTGGTGAGATTTGAATTGCCAAATTGCAAGCAGCCAGCAGTCAGCAGAAATAGCCTGCAGTACTGCACTCTAACCACTGCGCTGCCATGGCGCAGTGACATTTTTTTGAAATTTAAGTTATAGTTTGAAGGATTTTTGTTATTATTGTGGTCTTGTCTGTTTTCATAAAGAAATGAATTGTGAAGAGTTTGATTATTAGATTATATAGTTTTGATACCAAGACTTCTGTCATTGAATTTCAAAGCTTTTCTCTAAATCTTTCTTATTCTTCTTTAACTTAAAGGGGATTTTTTTTTTTGCTGTTCTTTTGAATCAAATCAAATTAAATATAAATGTATCATTCAATACAAAAAGCAATACTTTTCTTAGGCTTACTTATAGTTTACAGGGTAAACTTCTTAGAAGGCATGTTATGAATTATGCATTTTGTTATTTAACTGTTGAATTCTGTTAAGCAATTTTTTAGTAACATAATTTTTCCCTTTAATTTAGCTTTACAATGAAGAAGTACTTGACCTGTTTGATTCAACACGTGATATTGATTCAAAGAACAAAAAGTCAAATATCAAAATCCATGAAGATTCAGCAGGAGGAATATATACAGTGGGAGTCACAACACGGACCGTGAACGCAGAATCAGAGGTGCCCTGTGTGCAAAATAACACTATTTCTTGAAAACAACCAAAATCTTTTAATTATTTATATTTCATTTTTCCTTCCAGGACATTAAGTCAGCACACCAGATTGCTTTCATTTTTATCCTTGTGTGCTAACATTAGAGTGAGAAGTTATAATTGGCTTAAGTCAATTATAACTTTTAGTCCTAGTTCAGCATTTAGTCATATTGGTCTGCATCCCAAAGCAGCCTTAGTAATATTGTGTTTTTCAAATGTCTGCTCGCTTCTGTTTTGGATATTTTAATTAGCTTTTTCCAACTTTACTCAAGAAGTACCAAACTCACATTCTGTCATTTCTGCTGCTATGGAGAAATGCAGAACAAAGTAAAATACGATAATAGCTTGCTGTGACAATCTCTTCTGAGCATGTGAGAACTTTAGCAGATATTTGCTTTAGCTCTTTTTTGTTTTCCTGTTTCCCAGGCTGTTACTGAAGTTACATTAAATATTCAAAGCACAGTTACAGGCAACAGAGAGAGAGAGGGGGGCACTACAAGGGGACATTGTTAGCATACTTGCAGTTACTATAACAACATAAGGTAGCCTTCTATTCACTGGAAACTGATCTAATTTTGCACTCCTGAGATTTAGCTGAATCCAGTATGTTCTATGATACATCTTGGGGGGGGGGGGGGAAGCTTCCTTTATATATGCTTGATAATTAATTATACGGTTCTGTAGATACCCATTGAGAACATAGAAAAGATCACATTACACTTTGCTGGCACAGACCTTCTGTAAGTTTGGGAATGGGATGGAAGCAGGTGAATAGGTTACAGCAATTTCTATTACATCATTTCAAGGAGTTATGTAAGGTTTGCACAGGGATGTCAAACTCACGTTGTCATGTGACGTATCAGGACTTTCCCCCCCTTTGCTAAAATGGGTGTGGGTATGGTCAATGTGTTATTGCATCCAGCTAGCAGGCCGCGAGTTTGACAGCCCTGCTTTAGCAGATTATGGAGGATAGCAGTGGTTTGGAAGCATGCACAATTAAAAACATTGTTCCTAAGGAAACAGGAAAAATCAATATAAAAATAGTAAGTTTTTAGCAATTGCACATTGCTAAACTTGGTTCTGATGGGTGCATGTACCTTTAAAAATGTTAATCAGTTACTCTTTTCCTGCCCATTTGTACAGATGATGCAGTGCTTGAAGTTGGGGGCTTTATCTCGAACTACCGCCAGCACACAGATGAATGTCCAGAGCTCTCGTTCACATGCCATCTTCACCATCCACTTATGCCAGACTAGAGTTTGTCCACCACTTGATGCTGTAAGTATCTAAGGAAGTGGTGGAGTCTTTAGTCTAGGAATATCTTTGCATCCAAATTTAATAAATAAGAGAGTTATGTGGTGTTCGTAATGTCTTTGGCTCTCAGAGGTCATTACATGAGCTTAGTATACTGGAAATATCGTGCAGCTGTATAAATCTTATAGCATATACCATATTTTTCCGCCTATAAGACACCCCCATGTATAGGACGCCCCCCCCACTTTTCTTACCCAAGATTCAGAAATCAATATTTTAAACATTAAATAGAAGACACTTATATAGCAGAATAAGACAATTGCTTACCAGTACCAGCAGGGGTGGGATCCGACAGGGTTAACTACCGGTTTGATGATTTACAAGGTTCGGTGATTTATGATGTGCTTTTCTGCACGCTGCCCACGCGCTCCTGTAAATCATCATCAGCACACTGCGTGCAGAGAAGCAGCCTTTGAAACAGCCTTTTTTTCCTGCTTTTTAAACTGCAGCTGTGCCTACGGCAGCTGAAGTTGAAAAAGCAGGAAATAAAGGTCAGGTAAGAGCCCGGGTGGGCGGGTGGACAAAAACATTAGCAGACATAGAACCGGTTCTATGTCTGCTGCTCTTCAGAACTACCGGTTCTACAGAGGTGGACAGAACCGGTAGAAACCCACACCTGAGTACCCGTATTTATTTTTTTGTTTTCTGATATTTTTATGAGCTCAGAACGCCCCGACATTACCGTTCCCTCTCTCATGTGGGCATTGGCTACATGCTCTCCGCGGCATCAGATGACATCAGTTACATAAGGCTCATGATTGGAGGAAACCTGTTAGCTTGCCTCTGCACTCGGAAGTTTCGCTTGTGAGGCTAGTTTGCATAGATAAGTTATCGGCAGTCTCACAACCCCAGTTCTCCTTTCGGCCCCCCCATGCATAAGATGCCCCTCCATTTTTAGATAAATATTTTAAAGAAAATATGTCATCTTATGCATGGAAAAATATGGTATTTAATAAGAACATGCTTAGAATTATTTTATTTACTAAACTTCCCATTTCATATAGAGGTGGCTCTAGGCAGCTTACAACAATAATAATAAAAAAACAAGATGAAACATTTTTATTTCTTTTCTTCCAATCAAGGGCAGTTCATATGCAGCAAATCACTGTGTCCAGTTCTGGTCATCACAATGCAAAAAGGATGCTGAGACTCTAGAAAGAGTGTAGAGAAGAGCAAAAAGGGAGCTCTCTGAGGGAGGTGGAAGGTGCATAACTAGGAAATACAAATAAAGTAAAACAACGATTAATAAGGTCTGGAGACTAAACTGTGTGATGAATGGTTAAGGAAACTAGTATGTGTATCCTATTTCATGGTAGTTGTATTCCAGTACTTGAGGGGACAGAGAAGAGGGAATTGGCCTGTTTTTCAAAGTACTTGAGGGCAGGACAAGAAGCAATGGGTGGAAGCTTGTCAAAGAGAGACCCAACCTGGAATTAAGGAGAAATTTCTCCACAGTGAGAATAATTAACCAATGGAACAGTTTGCCTCCTGGATGGCTGCTCCATCACTGGAGGTTTTCAAGAATAGACTGAACAACCATTGTGCAGAATGGTATAAGATCTCCTGCCTTGAATAAGGGTTGGACTAGACGACCTCCAAGTTCCCTTTCAGCCCCATCATACTATGATCTTATCTCTGACAAACTCCATGTATGGGTAATTTGAAGTATTCAAAAAACAGTTTTTCAGCTGCTTTTTGTCTTTCGTTGTCTTAAAGATTATCACAAAGAAAGCCAAATGCAGAAATATAATGATCTGTGATTAAAAAGAAATAAAGTTTACTTATGGTGTCTGTATTTTGTGCAGCCTGGTTTTACAATAATTTGATATAATTCTTTTTTTACACAGCATAAATGTTTTTGTTTCTGTTGCTTATTGTAGGACAACGTGACAGACAACAGAATAATAATGGAGTCCTCTCAGCTGAATGAGTTTGAAACTCTTACTGCTAAGTTTCATTTTGTGGATTTGGCAGGATCGGAACGATTAAAACGTACAGGGGCAACTGGAGAACGAGCCAAAGAAGGCATATCTATCAATTGCGGACTTGTAAGTTTAAATTTCTGTTTTATCTTGTCCATAATCACACCACCTAAGGTGATGCAGAAATCTTTACTATAGAGAATAACCCTTTTTTTTTTATAAAGTCACCCAGCCGGCTTTCATGCCTAAGGCAGGGGCTGTGGCCTGTCGGCCACCAGCCCCTCCAGCAACCAAATCAGATGAGGAGGTGTGGGAGTCAGGGTCAGAAGAGGGAAGGGAGCTGTGAGAGAGATATGAGGTGAGATAAGAGATGGCTGATGAGGAAGAGGAGGAACAGCTGGGCCCAGTGCTTGACTCGTGGATGCGCAGAAGGCAGAGGAGAGGAGAGCAGTGGAAATCTGTGGGCCGATCCTTGGGACGGAAGATCCACCACTGCTAGCAAAGCCCAACTCTAATTCTGGGGATAAAAGGCAGGGGGCGGAGATGAATAGGTGTGGCAGACAACTATTAATCTCCCTGCCGGGCAGACTTGTTAGCCTGTGTTGAGAGAGAAACTTTGCCGGGGCTGCTGGTGCTCCTAATAAAAGAATCATTGATTTAAATACAGAGGGTTTGTCATATTTGGGGAGCTGCATCAGAACAGCAGATCTAGAACTTGGAGCCATGATGGTGCAGTGGTTAGAATGCGGTATGGCAGGCTCTCACTGCTCACTGCCAGAGTTCGATTCTCACCAGCTCAAGGTTGACTCAGCCTTCCATCCTTTTGGTAAAATGAGGACCCAAATTGTTGGGGGCAATATGCTGATTCTCTAAACCGTTTGGGGAGGGCTGTAAAGCACTGTGAAGAGAGGTATTTAAACCTAAGTGCTATTGCTATTTCCTACTCCAAAGAAACCTGAAACATTTCATTGAAGGACCTTGTCAATCTGTCGTGCTGCCTTTCTCCTTTAAAGGTCTGTAAACAGAAGGCACTATCAGCTGAAATTTAAGGTATTCAATTCACAGAAAGCTTCCTGCCTATTAAAAAAATAGACTGCCCTGCAATATGCAGAGCTGTTGTGTATGGGAAGAGATGTTTTCCTCACAGATTGTGCCACACAGCTCTTGAGCTATTTGACTTTTGGTAGCGATGTTTTGATTTCATTTGTGGCTTCCATATGTTTGTTCAGGTGGTGGTTGTTGTTGTTTTTACCAATGAGATTTTTATATTTTCAGCTGGCATTGGGCAATGTAATAAGTGCACTGGGAGATAAGAGTAAGAAGGTGACTCATGTACCGTACAGAGACTCGAAATTAACACGACTGTTGCAAGATTCTCTTGGAGGGAATAGGTATGAGCAAATATTCAATTAAATAAATCTTGTTTGAAAGGAAGAATGAAAAAAACTTTGATTGATTTGCTGTTGTTTTGACTAATAAGCACGAATGGATTGAAGTTGTATATCTGCATTTGAATTTCTTTTTAAATTTTAAACAAATGCAAAATATTAAATGGCAGAATTCTTTTCATGACCTTGTAAATCATACATAATGTTAGCCATTTGTTTTTAAGAATAAGCAGAAATAAAACTGGCTTTATAAAGTAAGAATAAATTATTTTCTTACAAAAAAATTACATCTCCCAATAAATAACAGTTGGAGGGGACCTTGGAGGTCTTCTAGTTGAATCTCCTGCTCAAGCAGGAGACACTATGGCATTTCAGACAAATGATGGTCCAGTCTCTTTTTGAAAGCTTCCAGTGATGGAGCATCCACAGCTTCTATAACACAACCAAGCTATTCCATTGGTTGATTGCTCTCACTGTTAGGAATGTTCCCCTTAGTTCTAGGTTCCTTCTCTCCTTGGTTAGTTTCCATCCATTGTTTCTTGTCTTGCCTTTTGGTGCTTTGGAAAATAGGTTGATCCCCTTGTCTTTGTAGGAGCCCCTCAAACATTGGAACACTGTTATAATGTCTCCCCAGTCTTTCTTTTCATTAGACTAGACATACCCAATTCCTGTAACTGTTCTTTGTAATGTTTTAGCCTCCAACCCCCTAATCATTCTTGTTGCTCTTCTTTGCACTCTTTTTTTCAGAATCGCAACATCTTTTTAATATTGTGGTGACCAGAACTGGATGCAGTATTCCAAGTGTGGTCTTACCAAGGCTTTGTGAAGCGGTACTAGAACTTCACGTGATTTTGATTCTGTCCCTTTGTTAACACAGCCTAGGATTGCATTGGTTTTTTCGTTTTCTGCCTCACACTGTTGCTTCATATTTAAGTGATTGTCCTGTATGGCCTTCAAGATTCCTCTCACACTTACTACCATTAAGCCAACACTACAGAAGACAAGCTCAAGATCCAAAAAGATCCTGACAGACATGAACACTGGGCCCTAGTAACAAACGGAAATTCAATGTATTAAACTGGAGTGGGCTTTTATAATCCTATTTTTCAGAGTTTCCCAAGCTTCTTGAGCCGATTTCCATTTTAATATTTTCATCCATTGAATCCTTCCCAAGCTTTCTCTGAGCTTGTTAAAATCAGCTGTTTTAAATTCTAAGATACCGGTTTGAATCAGACAAAATAATATTGATTAGGTTCAGTTTAAGATTTCAAGTGGTGTTTTTCTTTTGAAGAAGAAAAGAAATCCAGAGAAAGAACCCAGATTCTATCTTGATTTACAGTAATTGGATTGGAATTTATGTTATAAATTTTATGATACGTTATTATGTTATAAATAACTTAGCATTTTTATTTAAAATGGACAAAGGTAGATAGATAAACAGATGTCTAATGTTTAATTCCATTATGTTTGTAAACTAAAGTAGCACCAGAAAGACATTGAGATTTGTCTGTCTCGATCTCTTACAACACCTTGTTTTCTATTACTGTTCTCAGGGTTCAACTGTCCCACTGTTTATTTCAGCCCATGGAAAAAGTCCCTTCTGACCTCCTAATTGTATTTTTTTTAGTGTTATAATAGCAAGAGGAAATGTAAGATAGAAAAACAAATAGCTTGAGTCATACTGTGGTGACTAAAGACACAAGATATTAATTTTCACATATAATTATTGATGTGAATTTTCAGTAATTAGAAATCTGCATTTAAGTTAACATTTAATAATTATATGTTATCACATGCAAAATCATCTCACCATTGGTTATTTGATTTTAATATAATATTGTTCTCCCTGCTGCTCAACAGCAATCAACATGTACAGTAGTCCTCAATAGACTTACATCTACATGGAGGTAAACATGCAGAGAGATACCTGAAGGTTCTGTCTTGGGCCCAGTACTCTTCAATATCCTCCTAAATGACCTAAATGAGGGGTTAGAAGGAGAACTCGTTAAATTTGCAGCTGACACCAAGCTGTGGGGAATACCCCACACTTTAGAAAATATACTGAAGATTCAGAAGGATCTTGACAGACTTGAACACTGGGCCCCATCCAAACAAAATTTCTCAGTGGTGAGAAATGTAAGACCTTACACAGAGGCAGGAAAAACCAAATGTACAGGTATAGAATATGTGGTAGCTGCTCAACACTACCAAAAGTCAGATAGTGAGTGACCACTTAAGTATGAGCCAGCAGTGTGCTGCTGGTGTGAAAAAAGCTAATGCAGTCCAATGTTGCATCAATAGTTTCAAGATCATGTGATTGTGCTGCACTAGTGAGACCACACTTGGAATACTGCAGTTCTGGTCACTACGATACCAAAAGCATATTAAGACCCTAGAAAGAAGGTAGAGAAGAGCAACAAATACGATAAGGGATCTGGAGGTTAAATTGTACGATGAACCATTGAGGGAACTGGGTATGTCTAGGCTAACAAAGAGAAAGACTAGGGGAACATGATAACTATCTTCCAGTACTTGAGGGGCTGTCATAAATAAGAGGGTGTCTACGTCCTGGTCTGTGCACCGATACCAGTCCATGACCCATTGGGAACTTGACCACGTAAGCAGCAGGCAACCTCACAAGCTTTATTTGTGTATATGTGGGATTAGGTAGCACATATGAAACCATCCCCTTTCCCTGCCAGTCCACGGAACCAAAAATATTGGAGACTAATGCCCCAGAGGGAAGGACAAGAAGAAATGGATGGAAAAACATTGAAGAGAGATCCAACCTAGAACGAAGGAAAAATTTCCTGACAAAGAGAACGTTTAGCCAGGGGAAGGGCTTATTTCCTGGAGTTGTGGTGCACAATCACTGGAAGTTTTCAGAAGAGACTGAACTATTTGTCCAGAATGGTACAGGGACTCCTGCATGAGCAGTGGGTTGGACTAAAAGACCTCTAAGATCCATTCCAATTCTATTATTCTATGTTCTGTGTTATAAGTTTCTTGCAAAAAAAAATTACCTTTGAAATACTTGGAGTGAATGTAATATTGAAGGTTCTAGCTGTGAAGCTATCTAGCTGATAATTGTGTTTTTATGAGTACTGTATCTCTGCATGTGCATTTTTATTAGTTATTTTGCCCTTTTAACATGCTTTTTAAAAGACCAACAAATAAAAAAATTTTGGAGAAGGGAATTCTCCAGAAATTCTACACTTTTCAGCCAAAATGGCTTTTGGCAACTACTTTTTACGTTTTGTTGAGAAAATGCATTCATGATTTTGTTTATATATGAAACCTAAACTTATTGGATCAATTGCAGAGAAATTGTGAATGTGTTATTCCTAATTTGCCATCAAATCTGAGAATGTAATTGTATGGTAGCCTAGTTACAAAATGCCAAGAGATTTCTGTCAAGATTTGGTCTCTTCTATCAAGGTCTTGTAATTAAGCTTTTCATTTATTAATGCTTGGCAAGCACTATGTTTTTAATTACTTTAACAGTTGTTTCCAAATGATGAATAGCAGCTCTTTCTTTACCTCCAGCCAAACAGTCATGATAGCTTGTGTAAGCCCTTCAGACAGAGACTTCATGGAAACGTTGAACACCTTAAAGTATGCAAACCGAGCAAGAAATATCAAGAATAAGGTGATGGTTAATCAGGACAGGGCTAGTCAGCAGATCAATGCTCTGCGAAGTGAGATCACTCGATTGCAGTTGGAACTCATGGAATATAAAACGGTAACATTAATTGGGATCTGTTCCTTTAAAAAAAAAAGCAAATTTATTATAATTATCTTTGCTGTAATGTAATGTGAATAATTACACTTTGAAACACCCCACTTGTCCCCCCTCCCTCTGCCTCAGATGCCGGAGTGAGTTGCCTTAGGACTGGTAGACAGGTTTACCCAGTGCATTCCATTACACCTTTTACCTTTGAATCCAAGGTCATCTTCTTCATAATTCTAATTCATGCGTGTTCCTATCTATTAAAAGGCCCATGTTGCAATGAAGGAAAGAACGTTTACAATTCACAGCCAGTAGAAATAAAAGTACAGGTAGTCCATGTTTAACAGCAGCTTTGTTTAGGGACCATTTGCTTGCAGATCTGTAAATTGAAGTCACACATTTTAAAATTGCCGGGGCTGAAAAACACTAGGCTAGCGGTGGCTAACCTTTTTGGGCTCCTGTGCCAAAAATTGTGCGCATGCTTTCACGCTCACGTGCCAGCACCCACCATGCCCCCTACGCATGCACCTGCAATCCCCCCACCGCCCCCTTACCTGCACTGCGCCTCACAGCTGATTTTTCAGCCGGTTTGAGGCCTTTTTCAGCCTCCCAGAGGCTTCAGGAAGGCTTCTGTAGGCTTTTCTGCAGAAAACTAGGCCTGTTTCGTCACTTTTGGTTTTCCTGGAAAAGCAGGAAGTGACGAAACGGGCCTAGTTTTTGGCCTGAGAAGCCTACAGAAGCCTTCCTGAAGCCTCTGGGAAGCCGAAAAAGGCCTCAAACCAATCAAAAATCAGCTGTGAGGCGCAGTGCATGAGCAATGAGGTAAGTTTGCCTGCAGCTCGCATGCTGGCACAAATGGCTCTGTGTGCCACCTATGGCACACGTGCCACACATATAGGCACACTTATGCCACATGTGCCATAAGTTCACCATCACGGCACTAGGCTGTAGCGATAACTTGCAAGCTAGATGGTGGTTTCAAGATTTAAGACACTCAGTCAAAGACAATGTCACCTGTGGAGTCCTTGGTGTGTTTTGAACTCGGTTGTTTGTTTGCAGATTTGAAACAAGCAACCAGGTTCGTTTGCAGACTTTGCAAACAAGCAACCAAGTTCAAAGAGCACCAAGGACTCCCATATTTCATTTCTGAACTGTACATGTTCTTTTCTGCTTGGAACAGTATCATCTAAAAGATTACAAGAACCCCCTCTAAATGCATTCGTTGATTTAGGTTTGATACTTTTTGGATATTGAATAACCTGGATTGGTCCATTACAGCCAGATAATTGAGAAAGCTTTGAACTTGCATGAGGATCCTCATAATGCTATAGGGCTAATGACCACTTTTTCTTGAGTTAATGACCACTTTTTCAGTGACTGTCATTGTGATGGCATTGGACAGTTGGTTGTTAATGACTGCTTCTCGCTGTTGCAGCGTCCTCAAAGTCACTTGAATGCAATGCAAGAACTTGGAAACCAGCTCACTCTCACAACATTTGCAGTGATCAGCAGTCACATGACCTCCATATGTGACCCTCCCACAAACAAAGTCAATAAGGAAGGCTGCAGGGAAGGTTGAAACTTGCTACTGCTTTTTTCTCATGCAGATCTGCTACAGAGTACAGAATCCCAATAGTTCATGCTACAGCACCCCTTCTGCCACCCAGCTGCATTTGGATAGCAGTATCTCCTAAGCCTGCATGTCTGTAGAGATTCTCAGTCATCCGAAATAATGTCAGGTTTCCAAGTGATGAAATCCATTTAAAAAGAAAAGAGCAAAGTCCATCTTCCAAAAATACTTCTTTTATTTAGGAAAGCATCTTAATTGGCAAAGTCTGTTGAAATTCCGGATCTGACACAACCCGGAATTACACCACATAATATTGGAAGTTAGAAACAGCCCCCAAAAGTCACGTTCTCCAATAGAAGTAAATTGACGTTTCCTGGTGTCATTAATCTCCACCTCCAGGTCTCAGTATGGCCAGCTCTTGTTCCCACGGGAAGAACCACCACCTAGCCTAAACAACTCTCTCTATCTCCACTCCTCCTACGTTAGGAATGTGACAAGCCCGAAACCCTTCCCCCCATAACCAGCAAAGAGAAAGAAAGAAAAGGAATATATAATAAGGCTAAATAAAATGGCTACGCATATGTCAGTTTCAGGTTTGACACAGCTCACGGTTGTCTCAAAGGTGCTTTTTTTTTGAGGAGGCAACTGGGCTTTCTTGTTTTGTCTTTTGAAGACATTTCGCTTCTCATCTAAGAAGCTTCTTCAGCTCTGACTGGATGGTGGGGAATGGAAGGATTTATATTTCTCACAGACAGATGGTCATTTGCATCCTTTTAGAGGGTTATTGAAGCACTTGGAGGATTGTCTGTGTCCTCATGGTCACCTGAGTAGTACCCCTGGATTCCTATAGTCTGCAATTTTTCCTCTGGAAATCCATTCCTCCTACTCCCACACCATTCAAAGGTTGTTCATCCCCAATTGTATAGTGTAGGACAGGGTAGGGAACCTTTGCTCTTTTATCACTTACGGACTTCAACTCCCAGAATTCCTGAGTGAGCCATAAAAGGTTCCCCATCCCTGGCCTACTGGTTTTTCAGTTGTGGGGGAAATCAATTTTTGACTTGAATGGGACTATTTAATATACAAATGTAGGACATATTCTTTATATGTATTATATGTATATTATTTATATTCATAAAGAATATGTCCTACATTTGTATATTAAACAGTCCCATTCAAGTCAAAAATTGATTTCCCCCACAACTGAAAAACTAATAGGCCAGGGATGGGGAACCTTTTATGGCTCACTCAGGAATTCTGGGAGTTGAAGTCCGTAAGTGATAAAAGAGCCAAGGTTCCCTACCCCTGGTGTAGGACAACCATGACCTGGATGACTGAGAATCTCTACAGACTTTTAGCTATACAATTTGGGATGAGCACCAAGTATTTCAACGACCCTCTAAAAGGATGCAAATGACCAGCTGTCTGCAAGGAATATAAATCTTTCCATTGCCCACTGTCCTATCAGAGCTGAAGAAGCTTCTTGGATGAGAAATGAAAGGCCTTCAGAAGAAAAAACAAAGTCCAGTTGCCTCCTGAAAAAGCATCTTTGGGACTAAGCCTGCATGCAAGGCCACAGTGCCCTGCTGCCTGACTCCATAGCCTGACTCATTTACTCACTGGCCTACTTGTGAGCCATGCTGGGACATGCAACTTCCTGCTGGCTTCCTTATTGACTTTGCTTGTCAGAATTTGGCAGGAAACTGCAAATTGTGGTCATGTGAGGTCCTCACTTAATGGCCCACAATTCTCACTCAAGGATGGAAATGAGACTGCCAAAATTGCCATTGCTAAGCAATGCAATCCTATGGTATTGTGCTTTATGATTGGTGGATGGAAATTCTTGTACCAGTTACCATTTGAGGTCTTTCCGTATCATGTAAGAGTATTTGAATACATTTGAAGCATATATGAAACATTTTAACATAATTTTATTCCAAGCAAACTATAATTTAGTGTTCAGAACTAGGTTGACAATTTTCCTGTTTTTCAGGAGATTTTTGTTGAGATTAGACCTGGGCAAGGACATTGTCTCTTTTTTTTTAAAGGGGAAAAGGATTATTGATGAGGAAGGTGTGGAAAGTATTAACGACATGTTTCATGAAAATGCCATGCTGCAAACAGAGAACAACAATCTGCGAGTTAGGATAAAGGCAATGCAAGAGACTATCGATGCTTTGAGAGCTCGAATCACACAGCTTGCCAGTGATCAGGCCAACCAGGTCCTTGCTAGAGCAGGTAATGTGTACTTTTATCACTTAAATTGCTGTACGAATTAAGGTCTGTAAGAAGTTGTGGTTGTCTGCTAGAAAAAGAAAACAAAATAGAGGCGAGCCTTCCCTGCAATTAGCAATTATGCGAATGTTGTTTTTAAGGTAAATAGCTAACATGGGAGGGAGTGCTGAAGCTGGGATTCTAGGGAAGACAGGAGGCATTCTTATCCCTTACACCGGGGTGTCAAACTCAAGGCCCATGGGCCGGATCTGGCCCTCGGGGTGCTTAGATCTGGCTCGCAGAGCTGCCCTGGAAACAGCAAAGGACCGGCACATTCTCTGCCACTGAAAACAGTACTTGGGAGGGCTGGGTGTGGCCTTCCTGAGCTCTGTTTTCAGTAGCAAAGGGTTGCAGGAGGCCATCATATCTGGAAACGGAGCTCAGGAGCCCATTTTCGCTGGCAGAGTGTTCATGCCACCGCAGGCGCCCCTAAGACAAGTGACATCAAGCTGGCCACGCCCATCCTGGCCATGCCCCCCCAGCCCCCAAGTTCAAACACAAACCTGATGTGACCATCAATGAAATCGAGTTTGACACCCCCCCCCCCCCCCCGCCTTACACCATTTGGTCTGTTAACATTGGAAAGCTCCTATTTGGACCAGTGGAATTTTTGCAGTGGAAATAGCAGGTGTGGTAGTCTAAACCAGTGTTTCTTAATCTTTAAGATAGGTAGACTTCAACTCCCAGAATTCCCCAGTGGCCAAGATTGAGAAACACCAGTTTGATTTGAAGGATGCCAAAGTTGTGTGATAGTACAAAGAGCTAGTAACTAGGAATGCGGGGGCTCTAGACGCTGAACTTGTTGATCAAAAAGGTCGGCGGTTCAAATCCCTAGCACCAGCGTAACGGAGTGAGCGCCTGTTACTTGTCACAGCAACTTCTGCCAACCTAGCAGTTCGAAAGCATGTAAAATGCAATAGAAAATAGGGATTACTTCGGTGGGAAGATAGTTCCATGCGCCTTCGGCAGTTTAGTCATGCCGGCCACATGACCATGAAGAAGTCTTTGGACAGCGCTACTCTTTGGCTTTAAAATGGTGATGAGCACCGCCCCCCAGAATCACGAACAACTACCACATATGTGCAGGGGAACCTTTACCTTACAAAGAGCTAGTAACTGAGAGGGATCTAGGTGTCCTAGTGGACCCTCACCTAAGGATGAACCAATAGTACATTGCATCTACCAAAAGAGCCAATGCTGTCCTGGGCTGCATCAACAGAGGGATAGTATCAAGATCATGTGAAGTGATAATATTGTTTTATACTGAACTGGTGAGGCCACACTTGGGATACTGCATCCAATTCTGGTTATCGTGGTATGTTGAGACCCTAGAAAGGGTACGGAGAAGACGAAGATGATAAGGACCCTGGTGGCTAAATTGTATGATGGACGATTGAGGGAGGTGCTTATGTCTAGCCTATCAAACAGAAGGATTAAGGGGTACATGATAATTGTCTTCCAGTACTTGAGGGGCTGTCACAGAGAAGAGAAGATTGACTTATTTTCCAAAGCACCTGAGGGCAGGACAAGAAGTAATGGGAGGAAGCTTGTTAAAGAGAGATCCAATCTAGAAGTAAGAAGAATTTTCTGACAATGAGAATCATTGATCGAAAGAATGATTTGCTTCCCAGAATTGTGGGTGCTCAGTCACTGGAGGTTTTCAAAAATAGATTGGACAACCATTTGACTGGGATGGCATAAGGCTGCTGCCTTGAGCTGGGGTTGAACCGAAAGGTCCCTTCAAACCCAATAATTCTGTGAAACTTCAGACTGGTTTATTTAAATGTTTTGATATCTTATGCAAGTACAGTACATGTAAAAACCACGTGCTTTGTGTGTAACCATGTACTTTGTGTCCATCTAGTATTCAACTTAGAATCTTGTTCTTCTTCCTACAGGAGAGGGTAATGAAGAAATCAGTAATATGATTCATAACTATATCAAGGAAATTGAGGATCTCAGGTAGTATTCTGATATTGTTATAATTTTTGGCTTGGTTGTATATGATTAGAATATAAAGGATTGTAGCTAATTTTTTTTTTTATTTTTGAGACAGTGACTTCAGTGGCTCCAGGTCCTGGATGACAAGTTCCAGAGTTCACAGCCAGCATGATTTCTTTTTCATTAGGAAGGCATAATATTTAAATCCAGACAAATTGTGACAGTCTAAACTCTTGTTTATGAAGTAGGGTGATTTATTTAATAATCTGTGGCTAGTAAAATGTAGTATACAATTGTAACACTAAATTGTAGTTCATTCGTTTTTTGAGTTTTTCTTCTCAATATATTTTCTTCTTCAAGAGCTAAGCTACTAGAAAGCGAAGCAGTGAATGAAAACCTTCGGCGCAACTTATCAAGAGCTTCAACAAGGTCAACATACTTTGGTGGAAGCTCAGCATTTGCTGCTTCGATGCTTCCCTCTGATAAGGAGACGATTGAAATCCTGGATATAGCTAAAAAAGATTTAGAAAAACTGAAGAAAAAGGAAAGGAAGAAGAAAAAGAGGTAGAAGTTAAAACTGAACATTGAATGCTTCTTAACTAGTTGCAATCTTTAATTGGAGTATTGAGTATATGAATCCTGCAGTCCATCTTGCAAACAAGCGAAGGCTTTACTTGATCAGTAATACAATGAGTCTGGTGCACAATTCTTAATATTTATAGGACAGTAGTGAATAACATTCTTGAAGTTACATTTAAATCAGGACAATTTCTTTGAATTTAAATTTGAAAACAAAATATATAACACTGCACAGGCTAAATTTGCATAAGATGCTTACCTAGTTTGTGGTGAAGTGTATCATTGGAACTTATCCAATATGGTTAGTTTATGGTTGAGTCTTGTGAATCCAGGCAGTTGGGCTAATTCAGTTAATAGTTGTTAAGTACACCATGAAGTACTGTAACGTGTCATGGAATCACAACAGTAATTTGCATGCTAGATTTACATGCTGATTAGGGTTTCCTTTAATGTTGAGATTGGCATATTTGATTTTTTTTTCATACTCAGCTTATATCTGCCTTGCTGTGTCATTTCATTCCATGTTATTTTATGTTTGTATTATTTTACCATTCCAATAACATCTTAAAGACAAATAATACTGAATTATTATGTAATCAAGGATCTAGGAAAGATTATACATAAATACCGGTTCGTCAAAAGTATATAATTTTTCTTTATAAACTGAGAGCCACTCCTAGCTTTTAAATTAAGGGCTTTAAGGGGCTTCTTTTCCAAAAGTGGCGCTAGGACAAACACTAAACTTGATTGCATTTTATTTACACTCATTCTTAATTAAATGTGACTAGGACTCTCTCTGGGCTCTCAGGATTTGGTAGAAGCTCTTGGTAGAACACTATTGCGATTTTTTCCCTTTTATTCAAACAATGAGACATTAAAAACAAATAATTGTTTAGCATTTAGTTTTGATATTGCAGCTATATTCTGTAACAAGAATTAGTATTCTTCCCATTTTGAATCAAAAGAGAACAATGGAGGGATTATTTTTGCTGATTAATATTTTATAGTCTGTTTTTCTTATCCAGATATTTATGTGCTCTCTAATGTTAGCTTAATGCATCTGTCCATTGCTCTATATCTTCATTCTATCTACTTCCTAATTTAGAATTTAAAAAGTCCTTGCAGTCACGCTGCCTGCTGGCTTATTTCTAAGTGGATAAAAACCTTTTAATCTTTTTCATTCCTTGGGGGATCATCTGCACAATGTAGACTACATTTTATGATGGTCTTTGAATTTTCAGAACATTTCTCTGGACCATGCCCCAAAACTCTTCATCAATCTCCTCCAGATTTGCCTTCAAACTAATGAATATTCAGAAGGATAAACAGTGCCAATCCAATTTAGGTTTATCAGTTCACACCTTTATATATCAAAACCATAAATCTTCATTAGCTGGAGCTGCCTAGTGTAATACTTGTCTCAACCATTACACCTCTGCCCTATTTCTTCCCAGTTCTCATTCCCATAATTTTTACGGTAATTTAAGACTATACCTCCACTGCCATCTCAGCATCTAGAGCTATCTCTTTTTCCCCACTTATGGGGAACACTTCCAGTGAGAAACTCAACTATACTCTACTTCCAGCTTGTCCTTTTAAAAGTTAAGCCAAAGCATTTGTTTGGGATTCTGCATAGATATGCAAGTAGCCAGAAGGAAACCATAACTAAATGCAGCTGTAATAATAATAAATTAATAGGATTACCATCCAGCACTGTTGTCTGAAACCAACTGTTCCTAAAATGGGAATATTCTATTCCTCTGAAACTTGCTGTAATGTCTAGTTTTTGCATTCCTACTGTCCCATTTCAGAACATGTTTAGTATTTCCAATTTTGATAGCAATTTTTGGAAAATTCTTGGGGTACATCCAAGGCTTTCAGAGGCATATGGTACTTTAGGATGTCAATTACTTTTTCTCTGCTCTTAGTGTCATCCTTCCATTTACAGTAAATTTAATCGACTCTTGATTCTCTTCCATTTAGTTGTGTCTGGTTGTATTTGATTCTCAAGGCATTGCAGGTTTCTCAGCAAGGTTTTTCAGATACAATTTGGCATAGCCTCCTTTCTAAGGCTGTGACAAAGTGATTAATCAAGAGTCACGCAGCTAGCTTTATATCTAAGGTGGGACTAGACCTCACGGTCTCCCAGTTTCTAACCTACATCAGATTAGTTCTCCTAGATTCTTAAAATCAGGCAAACTGGAATAGGTGGTGTTATCTTCTAAAGGCTTTTAAGCAATATTTAGCTAGAAATAAAACAAAGGTTTTATATTTTTCAGTAAAATAATTACCTTATATATATAAATGTATAAGCTTTATGGATTTGGTAAATTAGTTCAAAAATAGCCACACTCCTTTATTCAAGTAAGTTAACATAATTTGACAGTTGCCTTTATTTACTATTTATTTCAGTAACATCTTCATCTCACTTCATATTTCAACATAAACCATATTCTGCAATCATTTCTAAGCATTCCTTGTTCCTTTCTTCCTCTCTCTTTTTTCTTTTTCTTTTTGCTTCTGAAGAAATAATTGACATACTGAATTGTAAAACATTATTGACTTTCATTATTGACATTATTGACAATTGACTTTCTCATGGAATATTTAAAATATGCTATCTTTCATTTAGAGGCTCAAGTTTTTCTGAAGATTTTCTCCTAAAGACACTTTTGTTTCTTCTATATTGATGTAATGGAATTATAATCCAGAAAGCATTTCTGCAAGGAGCAAAAGGAAACATTGCATTCAGAACACATTAAAAACAAATTTCAAAAAAAATTAAAACATTTCTCTTAACACCTTTCTTATATCCATAATAGGGTGGTTCTTGTACTGCTAAAATGGTAAACCATGGTTTTGTTAGGATGTCCAAGCAGCCTGATGATAAGGTTTTAAATAAAGCCCCAACTCATGTTAAAATTATTTGCTGATCTTATGGAAAACAAATGATTAGAAAGAGTAGGAACAGGAACGAGACAGATTCATCTTTTTTGCATTTCCAATTCAGTTCGGGAATTGTAACCTATTTTGATTTTAAAAAATTAGTGCTTGCAAACATGTAGAGAAAGTACACACCAGAATATTGAAGTAACGTTCAAAAACATAACCTGGATAAAATTATTTGCAAAAATATGATCCCAGAAAATGAGTACTTTTTTAGTTTTTTATTTTGAAAAACAAAACAAAACACTGCAAACTTATAAATAAACTTGGAAAACAAATGGGAGTTAATTTATTCAAATAAATAAATAATGAATAAATTAAAATAAATAAATTAAAAATGATTGAACTGAATTTGACAGGCTAGGAAGCTTATCTGGCTCCCTTACATTGCAGTGTTAAAGGTGTATGCAAGGGGTGTCATACTCACAGCATCACATTGTTGTCACATGACATATCGTGCTTTCTCCCCCTTTGCTAAAACAGAGATGGGTGTGGCCAGTGCATGACACATTTGGGCCATGGGCCGCGAGTTTGACACCCCTGGTGTGAGCAGTCTTCCCAGGATGGATGTTGAAGTGCAAATTGGTTGAATTGCAATTCTCATTACTCCCAGCATGGCTATTATTATTTTGTAATGAATGAATTGCCTTTCTTTTTTACTATTTATGTTTTTTTTAATCATCTTTAAAAAAAATAATTTGAAATCCATGAGCTCATATGTCATTTTTTTGTTTACCTTCTTGTTGCTCTCGCTTTCACTGTCTGGTTTGTCCTTCATTGGCTTGGTCTTCCAATACTGTACCTGGTGCTTTTGAAGGCTGCAGAAACTTGAGGAAAGCAGTCAAGAAGAACGAAGGTTGGAATGTTTCCCAGGTTTTTGATTGTCATTTGAAAACTAATGTTTGGATCACATGTAGACATATCTAATTCTACATAGATCTAGCGAAAAAGTTTCATCGTATGAAATTTTTTTTGCTGGACTAATCCTTTTCCTTGTTATTAAATTACTACCTCCCCCCTGCCAAAAAAAGTGTATATCTGGGATTGAAGTTAACCAGAGCAGTTTAAAGGAGGCTGGTGTAAACTAAAACCCATTTCAGTAGGTACAGCAGATTACAAACATAATGCTCTAACAGCAACATGGCTGTTAACAGATTTTTTTTTCTTGAGTGCTTACCACAAATGAATCCTGAAGTTAAAATTTGAAAATGAAGTACTCTTTCATCAATATTTAACTTCCTTAGCAAATAACCATTTTCAATATGACCTGCATTAAGTTGGAGTCATATGGTTTTATCTACATGAGAACTTAACTTTCTATAGTCCCAAAGGTACTTTTTTGAGAGGCAACTGGACTTTCTGGTTTTTTCTTTGAAGACATTTCACTTGTCATCCAAGAAGCTTCTTCAGCTCTGACTAGATGGTGGGGAATGGAAGGATTTGTATTCCTTGCAGACCATTTGCATTCTTTTAGCAAGTCGTTACGGCCTTCCAGGTGGCCTTAATGATTTGCTAAAAGAATGCAAATGACCAGCTGTCTGCAAGGAGTATAAATCCTTCCATTCAGGTGGCCTTAATGACTTGCAAAAAGAATGCAAATGACCAGCTGTCTGGAAGGAGTATAAATCTTTCCATTCACCATCATCCAGTCAGAGCTGAAGTTCTTGGTTGAGAAACGAAACATCTTCAAAGAAAAACAAGGAAGTCCAGTTGCCTCTTGAAAAAGCACTTTTGGGACAACTATGACCTGGATGATCGAGAATCTCAATAGACAATTAACTTCGTATACTACAAATGGGCTTGGATCCAGAATATAACAAGTTGAACTGTATTCATTCAACAGGATGCAACTTCTCATGCATTGCAGTCCCCTGTTTCCTTATCAGTCTGCTCTTGAGGGCAAGAGACTCCTACAGATGATCATGGGATTTGGACTGTAGGGTAGAATCACCTTGAGATCACAGATCGCAAAGATTTTGCCCCTATCCATTGGTTTTGCTTATTTTCTGTTATTTCAGTGATAAACTGGAAACCCAGAAAGAAATCTTAATAAAGAACAATTGTATCAACTTTCTTCTATTCTAAAACAGCTGGGATCAATTGACTTCCTACTTTTTGAAGCAAGAAACTTGTGGCAAGTGCTAATGTTTGTTACCGAGGTATAAAAACATAAAAAATTGAAAGACAAAGAGAGGGGAGATAGCAAGAAATATGGATTACATATTTTCTTGGTTGAAAAGATTTTATCTTCCAAATTTCCAAATATTTGCATAGAGGTCTGGATCAGATTCTACAGGTTTGGCCCGGTTCTGGCAAGCCAGTCGCAGCGATGAACAGTGGAGACTGAACTGGTTATCTCCGCTGCTCTGCTGTTGGGCCCGCCTGCCCGCCTGCCTGGGCTCCCATACTTACCTTTATCCGCTGAATTTGAAGCACAGCTGTTTTGTGCGGCATAGATTAGTGCTGTGCGGCAGCTGCTGAAGTGACCGGGATCGTGCAGGCTTGCAGGAGGCGAGTTAGAGCGCCTCTGCACTTGCGCAAATTGCGGGTTTGGTCTGTGCGTGCACACAAAGTGTGTGCAAGCGCACATAGCGCACCCACCAAGCCACACCCACCGAACGGGTGGCAAAAATATTTGAATCCCACCACTGGTCTAGATAATATTTAGGATACCACGGTATTAGATTATAATTGGTGGTATTCTGTAGTGAGCATACCTCCCCCCAGTAACAAATATTGTATTAATTAGGTTATAAAAATTGTTGAGTTATTCATTACTGTTTAAATAGATTAATTCAGAATAATATGGAGGAAGGTTATCTGTCCAAGGATTTCTATTCACTAAAATGATGAGTGGATTTTATACATTCATATTTTATATGTTTTATGCATCTGTGAAATGAGGAATGGATTTTATGCAGAATATTTCATCTAAAACTTGCAAAAATTCAAATTTGAAATCCTTTAAATTGAGTACTTGATATAAATTTTAAAAGCTAAAAGCTATCATTTTGATTTTGAGCCTATAAGTAGGTGGTACAAAGCATCTTTTTTTAAAATGATGTACTTTTGAATATAAACAATTACTTGAAACATAATTAATAATTAGATTTTTTTTAAAAAAAGTTTACAAAATGAGAAATACTTTGCATAGCATTTTCTCTGATGTTCCTAATTTCTCAAAAATAATACCTTTTCAGAAAAAATTGCTAATTTTAGTTTTCATTATATAAAGCAGGCAAGGATTATCTCAGAAAATTAAAATGTGTGGTGAGAAAAAGGAAATATGGCTAGATATATTTTACACCAGCATTGCTCACTATAGCTATCTGACCATTTTTTACTTGTAAACTGTCTTTTCCCAAACTATATCCATATACTACTTCATATATTGCCTATTCTTAATTTTTTTCACTTTATTTTTTTTTGGACCTCATCAACTCCTGTCTTGGACTGTGGAATTATTTTTTTGAATTTGATTTGGCCTCTATACACACATAACTTTCTCAGTCTTCTTCTTCCTCTTCACCCTTTCAATGTTTTTTCGCCTATTTTGCAATTGTGTCCTCATTTATTCTCTGTATCCAGTAGAGGAAAATTCTCTATCTGATTAAACCACTTCAACATACCTCTTAATATGGCTGATGCACATTCCTATTTGTATATCTTTCTTATTTTGACAAACATTCCTTGCAACAGACCACATGCTACTCACTGTTGTTCTAGAAATATCTGCATATCTTCAAATTTATTTATTCCTTTTCCCATCTTTAGTAAACATTCTACAAAGCTTTGCAACTCATCCATTTGGTCTTGTTTTTCATTTACGAAAAGCATGATAATCCATTCTTTTTTATTTGTAAAGCAAAACCACCTCTGTTTTTGGTATATGAATGGTCAGACCAAACTCATTCATCATATTATGATTCTCCTATTGTCTGCAATAATTTAGTAATTCAGGTTTTCAACCAACAAGATAACATCATATCCCCAGCCAACACTGATTAATAATACAGGGGTCATACTCTACACTTCCTGCAATCATTCTAGCTTTGCTATAGATTTTTTCCCCCCACATATATTCTTTTTTCTCATGTCCATTTTTCTCCGGATTCCTGTTGACACTATCAAATAATGATATGTCTCTATTCAAAGTCTCTTAATCCGTCTTGTAGCTATCTTAATCTTTCATCATAAGCAATTAAATCAAGTCATGCACTTTCATTCAGGAGCTGTGGTGGCACAATGATTAGAAGGTAGTAGAAAGACCACACTTGAAATTTTGCATCCAGTTCTGGTCAACACAATATTAAAAAGTTGTTGAGACTCTGGAAAGAGCGCAGAGAAGAACAACAAAAATGATAGGGGGCTGGAGGCTACAAAATATAAAGAACGGTTACAGGAATTGGGTATGTCTAGTCTAATGAAAAGAAGGACTAGTGCAACATGGTAGCTCCGTTCCAATAGTTGAGGGGCTGGTACAAAAACGAGGGGGGTCAACCTATTTTCCAAGGCACCAAAAGGCAAGACAAGAAACAATGATTGGAAACAACCTAGAACTCAGGAGAAATTTCAACCAATGGACTAGCTTAATTTCAGAAGTTGTGGATGTTCCATAACTGGAGGCTTTCCAAAAGAGACTAGTCAGCCATTTGTCTGAAATGGTGTGGGGTCTTCTGCTTGAGCAGGGGCTTCGAAGAAGACCTCCAAGGTTTCTTCCAACTCTCTTGTTCTATGTTTTTTTATGCATATCCAGTCATGACACCATGAACAGAATACAACAGAATAGGTTTTCCTCTGGATTCCGTTTGTTCAAAATGGTACAATTCCCCCCCCCCAACCCCTATTTCTTTCATTGTCACCATTCATTGCATTGTAATGCAGTTTTCATTAGCAAGTGGATTTCTATTTCATACAGACAAATTATGTTTTTGTATCCCCGCCTTAAAGGTAAGGAGGGTCCATAGCAACATTTAAAGGGCTTCTGTGGGAATTACTCTGCTGAATAAAATTGCTTGGAATTGGATCTATTTGTACAGCTCCTGTGGAGTTGCCTGAGGGGTTGGCTGCCCTGGTTATCTGGAAAGAAATTGAACTTGGGTCTTTTGTAGCTGTGTATTCAATGCCTGTGTTTTAGATTCTTGCCCTTTATGATTTATTAAGGCCTCCTGGGAGGTGACATATGTTTGGTGCATGCAGTGGTTAAAGCATCTTGTGGGAGGTGGTAGTGCCTACCTACTTTGAATAATATGTCCATCAATGTGTTTTTGAAGAAGCCATCACTGAACACAATGGAGTTGGACAACTTTTATCTGGTCCCTAAGCTTTTCTTTGGGAAAAATTTTTTTTTGGCTGTTGGAAAGGTGATTGGCCTACAGCAGGGTGTCAAACTCGTGCCCTGCAGGCCAGATATGTCACGTGCTGGCCACGCTGACCCCCAGTTTAGCGAAGGTGGGGAAAGCTGCAATACATTGTGATGACAGTCCTGGCTTACAGCTTGAGAAGTGAATTATCCGGTCTTTTACAGCTGAGCCTTACTGGTAGTACTGAAACAACTTGTGGTTCTTGATCACATTTTAACAGAGTTTGGGGTAGTGCATCCATCTTGACCTTCCTTGATGTCTTAGCAGTTTTTAACATCATTAATCATGTATCTTGCTGGACCATGGTAGTTCCTTTTGTTATATCTTGTCCAGTATCACAAGGGCTGCTAAAGCCTAGATTTATCCCAATTCACAATTGGAATTTCCAATATAGAGAGCATTTTGCGAACTAACTTACTGTTGTGCATGCTAATTTCATTTTAACAACGTGTTTCAAAGTCAGATTGATTGAATCGCCAATCAGGCTTTCCTCCATCTGAAACCCAACTTGATTTGATGATAAGACATATTTGGGATATTCTGCTCTTCAGAAAAGATTAGCTGAGAAAACTTGATGTTTAGTAGTAATTTAAGTTTAAAAGTGAATTGGCTGTGGTCAACCAATAGTACATCTTCATTATAATTTTTCTTATTCTGCTAATTTACATTTTGTAGCAATACTTATTTTTTCAATGTATCCATTTTTTCTATAAGAATTTTACAGTCTGCTGTTGGTGGCGACAAAAGAAGAGAGAGTAGGGAAGGATAAAAATTATCCATCCTCAAACTCTTGAATCCAGATGAATTGTGTTCGTTTGAAATGGTTGATAAAAACAATACATTTCAGAATAACTAGTGTAGTGTTAGTTAGAATAGGACAAAGGTTGAAATAAAAGAAATAGTCATACTTTTAGATCAGTAAGCTATTTTGCAAGAAACATAGGATAAACATTTCATACTATGTTAGGCAACTGAAAATGTGCAGAATTGATTTGAGCTATCTGTTCATTTCAATTTGGACTAATCTAAAATGATTGGATTGATTTATTTTTGAGACTGATTTTAGAAAGGATTTTGTACAGCACAAATTTTTTACTGAGTGATCAAAGCTAATTGGAGGCATATGATTTCATATGGAAAGCCTTACTTGAATGCAGATTCAACCAAATGTATTTTGAAACAAATCGATAAAACAAAATTATGCACAGCCATATCAAGTATAAATAAATTTAAATACATGGGTAGTCTTTTATTATAGTCATTCAAATGTCAAGAAGCACTACTTCAATTTCAAAGATGTAGAAGGAAAATCTTAACAGGGAATGTATTTCTGGCAATTTATCTAAAATATAGTTTTTAAAAAAAAATCCAGATTAAAGGTGCAGTTCTAAATTCCATTTCTAGGAGTTGAACTCCATTTAACACAGTGGGATTTATTAAGATGTTATTTCATGCATTACAGTTTGGTCTTGAAGGCAGTTTTGGATTTTTGTGCATTTTTTCTTCTGATTTTTAAAGTATTAACTTTATGATTGTACATATTATTATATGTACATAAATATAGGGATTTCTTTGGGTTTCTTCCCCCCTGTGGTTCTAGCTTTACATCCAGCTTACCTTATACTGCTCTGTCATGAAATAGGCAGACTCACTCTTTAGACTTTCTAATGGATCTTATCTATATTTCTGTAAAGGTTTGGCTACGCGGTCCCATTTCTCATTTCTGGGTTACTGTGCTAATTTTCTGAATCTCTCTCCCCCTCTCCCCCCCCCCCAAAAAAAAAATGCTTTGTTGTGCATGGAATGCAGAGTTGAGTCTGGCATTGAATTTTTATGATTTTTGATCTTGCAAAACATTTGTGCAACATTTAAATTGTTATTCTTTAGCAAAATTGTTTAACTTAAAGGAGAAGAACATATGCTTCCAATTGTTAAATGCCCCCCCCCCCCTTTGAATTTTTTCTCATAGTGCTGTTAAAGAAGAAAACACAGATAATGAGCAGGAAAAAAAAGATGAAAAGGGCATTTCTGAAAGAGAAAGTAATGACCTAGAAGCAGTAAGTATTGAGGTAATACGTCTTGTCATGTATAAATAATGAGACTTGTGTCCTATAGGATCGTGTATTAAAGCAGACAGAGGAAATACAATTTCTGTCTTGTAATCATGTTTTTAACATAAATGAGTAAGAGAAAGGACATGCATATAAATAGAAGACCATGAGGCGTATTATTTTCTTCATAATGTAGCTTAATATTGAGAGGCTATGCATATAATTTGTTCTGGGATCAAATTAAAATTATGCTTAAAAATGAGCAAACAGTGAGGGAGTTCTTGTTTTTGATTCTTTTTTAATTCTTGTAGGAAGATGGGCATGAGCACAGCGAAAATGAGGATGACGAGGAAGAAGAAGATGAAGATGAAGATTTGGAGGTGGTTGAAAGTTCAGATGAATCCGATTCGGATTCTGATGAAAAAGGTAAGCTAGACAGAGGGAATGTGTTATCATTACCTCCTTTCATTTAAATAGGTATTTTAAAATTAAGACAAGCAGTCCAGAGATTACATTTAATACGCATTTCATGAAGAGTTTATGATTAGATGACATATTATGACCAGTAAATCCCTATGGTTATAAACATTTCAATGAGACATTGGAGGCTTTAAAAAGCTTTTCTGCTTTTTAAATTAACCATCAGTTTACTTTTGGATTTCAGATTTATAATATAAATACAAAAATTTAATGTGTTTTGAAAAGAAGGAACATTTAACTTTAAAATGATAGGCTTATTTTTAAGCAGTAGGTCATTAGTAAATCATGCACCCCAGATGAAGATTTCTTAGTTGTAAGTATGAACTTTAATTGCAACTGTATTATTAAAAATGTATGCTAAAAATAAGTTTTGCTAATGAATAAGTAACAAGGACTAAATCAAGCTTTAATGCAAGAGCCATCAGTTCTTCCTATTAAAGGACTGTAATATGAATAGTCTTATCTAGAGAAAAAATGGTAACGTAAATATATTGGAAATACTTAATGTAGATATACCAATAGTTTGGGCACCAAACAAATCTGAATTTTGGATCAAAGTTCTATGAAATAGCTAGCTTTTGAGTGCCGCAATACTTTACATCTTTTTATTGCTTTTAATTTCTTTAATTACAGTGAATTATCAGGCAGATTTAGCAAATATTACATGTGAAATTGCCATAAAACAGAAGCTCATTGATGAACTAGAGAATAGCCAACGAAGGCTTCAGACTTTGAAAAGGCAGTATGAAGAAAAGCTAATGATGTTGCAGCACAAAATTCGAGACACACAGCTTGAAAGAGATCAGGTGCTTCAGAATCTGGGTAAGACAATTTTCACTCACCAAATACTTGGATTATGATAGTATTTTTAAAATTGTATTGTTGATGAAAGCAGCAACGTAATAGGCCTACATAAAAATATCCACTCTCTCCTGCTTTCCCATGATTAGTTGGTGCTTATGCAGTAGATATTTCACGGCTATTTCTGCACTTCTCTACAGGAGTGGGATAAGTATTCATGATGAGCTGCAATCATTGGGAGGGATTATCACCTCCTTTTGCAGACCTGAGGAACAAGAGACAGTCTACATTAGGGAGGAAAACCTGTAGCAAAAGCTGGAAGTTTGCTTATTACTTTAACAATTGATATGATCACTCATCTTGCTATTGTAGGTGGGTAACTTTAAATAAAATAAAAACCCCACAACCTAAATAGTTAGGAATAATTACAATCATAATCAATATATAATATACCAGAGATCCAGTTATCATTCTTGGTCTTACAAGTCTGTAAACAGACAGATAACAAGCAACATTTGGGTTTTTGTCTCCAAATGACCCATCATTGCCTCCCCAAGCCTTCATGGCAGATAGAAATTTTGAATATTTTAAAAAGGCATCCAGGACTGAAAACCAAATCCTTCCTCTTAATTTGCATGATTTCCCCTAACCCAGAAGTATCAAACTTGCGGCGTCACATGACATATCAAGATTTTTTCCCCCTTCACTAAACCGGTCGTGGGTGTGGGCAGCGTGTGACACATCCGGCCTGCAGGCCGCGAGATTGACAGCCCTGTCCTAACCAGTTGTTTGCATAGTCACTGTTGCTGAGCATCTCAGATATTTTACCAAGCTATTGCAGAAAGACATTCTTTTTTTTAGTGGCAACATCACTAAATTTACCTTTGTCAACAGCAACAATAGAAAAACTACTTCTTGTTTATGGCATTGGTGGTATGTGATATTCCTCTAAATTTGTTAAATGTGTATTATCTATTATTCTATCCTGAATCAAGACTTGCTTTTTAGAGTTGGTGAATATTGATGTGCTTTCTCTTATGTTGCATTGGGCTCATATTTCTTGGCTAGCTGAATAATTATTAATAATGTAAAGATTCTTCACAGTGAGCTCCAGCTGAAAGTCTTATTGCAATGATAAATGAAGAAAAAAAATGAGGAAAAAAACAATTCTCATGCTGTTCTCCTACTATGTCTGTGGCAGCCAACTGGCGAATCAAAATGGAGGCCCATGACACAAGAGCAGGGGTGGGATTCTACCAGTTCGGACCAGTTCTATAGAACCGGTTGTTATGATTCTGCGCAGTTTGGAGAACTGGCAAATCGTGCCCCTGGCTGGCCCCACCCCTCTCTGTCCACCCATCCCCTCCCCGCTCAGTCAATCCTTGTCGCGCATGCGCAACATTGCTGACTGCGTTCTCCACTGCCCAGTCACTCCTTAAGGTATAACTTTTTTCCCCTCCCGATGATCAGCTGTTCCGATGATCAGTTGTGCCGGGATCCCCCTCGCTGTCTTACTGCTTCGTCTAGGAGGCAAAAGGGGACGCGAGGGAGGAAAGCAAAAAGGCCCCCCCCCGCCCCCAGGAGGTTTCCCTGGGCCCAGGAGGCAAAAAAACCCCAAAAAACGGGATGGGGCCTGCAAAAAAAGACATGCCCACCCAGTCACATGGCCACACCCAACTAGCCACGCCCACAGAACCGGTTGTTAAACTAATTTGAATCTCATCCCTGCACAAGAGTTACAAAGGTCTCTTGCTTTTCCTCTTCCTCCCCCTTGTTAAAACAAAAAGGTAAAGAGGAAAGTAAGTAGGGGCATAATTTTCTAGCAAAAATTGAAAAGTGGCCCAATTCAGCATTGTGGCTTAATATAAGCCTAGAATGTGTGTGATCGTAATTCATGTGCTGAGAAATCCATTGACATTGTTAGGTTCAGTGGAGACCTGCTCAGAAGAAAAAGCAAAAAAGATTAAAAGTGAATATGAAAAGAAGCTTCAATCCATGAATAAAGAACTGCAGAGGCTTCAGGTAGCCCAGAAGGAACATGCACGATTACTTAAAAATCAGTCACAATATGAAAAGCAACTGAAAAAATTGCAACAGGATGTGACAGAAATGAAGAAAACAAAGGTATTCCACCTCACCTCACAAACTCTGATAGTGTGTGCATGAATGATCAGCTGTGTTACCCTCTCTCGTTTTGCTGCTTGAAACCATCTGAATGATTTGATCAAGACTGCAATTGTACCTATTGCTCATACTGTAAATGAAAATTGTTACTTAATAATGTTTGTAGTCAGATGTTGTGGGAGTTTTCACAACTGTCTCCTTGTATATTTCTTCTTGAATGCAAATATTATGGTGCTGATGCTATAGAGATCTTTGCTTTTGACACAGTGATTCACCTACTTCAGTAAGTTACAATGTGATTAGCAGTGACTAAGTTAATTTCTACTCAGTAATTGTTTGCTCTGCCTATTGTAATAATTAAAAACTGCCAGGAAGTTATCCCAAAGGCTCTTTTTCAAGAGGCAACTGGACTTTCTTGTTTTTTCTTTTGAAGACATTTCACTTCTCATCAAAGAAGCTTCATCAGCTCTGACAGGATAGTGGGGAATGAAAGGATTGATATTCCACACTATCCTGTCAGACCTGATTAAGCTTCTTGGACGAGAAGTGAAATGTCTTCAAAAGAAAAAACAAAGTACAGTTGCCTCCTGAAAAAGCACCTATGGGACAAATATTCATTCATTCATTCATTCATTCATTCATTCATTCAAATTTGTATACCACCCCCTTTCCCTAAGGACTCGGGGTGGTTCACAGTGAGATAAAAATATATAAATACAAATATAATAATTTTAAAAATAAATTAAAAGAATTAAATAGATAGGCTTTAAGAGATTAAGAGTGGGGAATTAGAAAAGTTAAAAACCATTTAAAAGCCAAATTTATAACCATTTTATATAACTCTAGGCCAGACTGGCAAGATGGAATAGGTGGGTTTTTAGTGCGCGCTGGAAGGTCAACAAGTTGGGGATGGTCCTTATCTCCAGGGGCAATTCGTTCCAGAGGAAGGGGGCTCTCAGAGAGAAGGCCCGAACCCTCGGGGCCGTCAGCCGTCCAGCCGGTGGTACCCCAAGGAGGCCCGCTCTATGAGAGCGCACTGGTCGGCGAGAGACTGATGGTGGCAGCAGGCGTAAATATGATTTGCCAGGAGATTATTATAAATAGTCCAGCATCATGAATGATAGGTACCTGTTATTTACAGCAAAAAGATTGAACGCAAAGGAGTTTCATTGTTTTTTGTGAAGAGAAAAAAATATATTTTAAAGATGGTTAAATATTTTTAGTATTTTTTTAGTATTTATTTGATTTATCAATCGCTTACAAGATACAGGTATAAGAATAAATATAGTTTTGAATACATGAGATAGATACTTATAAGAAAAATAAAAAGAAACAATAGGACAGGGACGGTAGGCATGATTGGTGCGCTTATGCATGCCCCCTACAGACCTCTTAGGAAAGGGGTGAGGTCAATAGTAGACAGTCTAAGGTTAAAGTTTTTGGGGTTTGGGGAAGAAACCACAGAGTCAGGTAGAGTATTCCAGACACTGACCACTCTGTTGCTGAAGTCGTATTTTCTGCAGCCAAGTTTGGTGCAGTTAACCTTGAGTTTGTATCTATCGTGTGCTCTTGTATTGTTATGACTGAAGCTGAAGTATTCATTGTTGAATAACTTTTTATACAGGTTCGTTTGATGAAACAAATGAAGGAAGAACAAGAGAAAGCCAGGATGAATGAATCTAGAAGAAACAAAGAGATTGCACAGCTTAAAAAAGAACAGAGGAAACGAGAGGTGAATATCTCTATTGCGTTTTCGGGAGATAAAAGTAAATATATTTAAAGCTTCAATTGAAATGGAGCCATAGTATTGTGATTTAATATCACAGCTGTGGGGAATTTGGTTTACATCTTGAGAATAAGAAAGAAACTGTTTTGATTCTCTAAATAGGAGTTTTGTGGAATTGGGCAAAGAATGAGCCATGATTTGGTTTCCCAGATTTTTTTTGGGATATTTATTTTAAGAAAACGTTTGTAAGTGACCTGGAATTGAAGGTGAGGGGGATCAAATTTATGTTTAGTGCAGGTGGCATTGAATATAAATGTAAGAGAGATAGATGGTCCCACATATCTTTATTTTTTAAAATATAATTTTATTCAAAATTATAAACACAAGAATTTTAGACTAATACCAACTAAAACAGAGTGAAAAAGAGAAAGAGAAAAACGAGGAAATGAAAAAAGCTGAGAGGTACAAAAATTTTTGGATTCTTTCTTTCTAATGATGTCATTAGTGCTTTTCTGATCCCAAAAGGCAGGAAGCTGAGTTGTGAACCTTGGTTCCTCAGAAATTGCCCATCACATCCCATATTGAAATATTTTCTATTGCGGTTTTAACATTGAAAGAATTGCATTTTTGGCTTATTATGATTGTTCTTTACAGCATCAGCTAAAACTTCTGGAAGCTCAAAAGAGGAATCAGGAAGTTATTCTACGCCGCAGAACCGAAGAGGTACCAGATTATTTCAGTTCTGCCATTTAGATGTAAATTATTATATATAATCTAGTTTTTAGGTTATTAAAATGGTTGTCTATTTTAGGTTACAGCTCTTCGTAGACAAGCCAGACCTATATCTGACAAAGTGTCTGGGAGAGTGAGTCGGAAGCTGAGTCTACCTGAGCACTCAAATCAAGAAGCTGCATCCTCAGTAGACAGTGATGGATCAAAAGTGGTCCCCCAACAGAAGATGAGAATACCGGTAGCAAGAGTCCAGGCATTGCCAGCAACAAATGGAACCAAGTAATGCTATGCAAATACTATTTTGTGTATGTTAAAATGAGTAAAATACTCTGGTACTTTTGCCTGTCAGATGATCAGCACAATTTCATAAGAACATTACCTTACTCTATGATGGATTGGAAAATGCTTTAGAGCAGCGGTCGCCAACCAGTGGGCCGCAGCCCACTGGTGGTCGGCGAGAAAATTTTAGTGGTCTGCAGAGAAATGCTACCCCAAAGTACCCCCGCAAAGCAATTAACCCAGGCTGCGTGGGAACACAAGGCTGTGCTGCCCACATGGCCTGGGAACACAAGGTTTGCATTAGGAACAACATAAGGTAGTGAGGGGAGGGAGTAAAGGGGGGAGGGGGGAACTTGCCTGGCCACCGGGTTGCTTCTTCCCACTTCTTTCTTCTGCTTTTGGCTGCACACAAGGAAAGCAGCAAAAGTCTTTCTTTCTCTCCCCCAAATTCTGCCAGAAATGAGTCTTTGCAGTCTCTTGGAGCAGGATGCCTTGCAGGGTCCCAAAGACTCATTTCTGGCAGAGTTTGGGGAATAGAAAGAAAGACTTTTGCTGCTTTCCTTGCATGCAGCCTGAGAACGGAACTCAAAGCAGGCTAGGAATGGGACTGCCTTGGAGGGGGTGGGGGTATGTGAGGGAGAGAGAGAAAGAAACTCACCAGCCCTCAGATTAGATCAGTCTTCCTCCCCCCTCCCTCTAAGAATGGAGCTCAAAGCAGGCTAGAGAGAGAGAGAGAGAGATATCCATTGCTGCTGGGGAATTAAATTCACAGGGGGGTGGATTTGCATGGCTTGACTGCTACAGAGTGACCTATATCAGGAAAACTGTTATAATACTGTGCATTCAAATGTTTGTCCTGTAATGACTGGATTGAAAATGGAGTGGAAATGGGTATATCGTGCTTGCTGTGAAAGTAAGTGTGAAAGTATAGGGTAAAACTAGTAGTTATACATTACTCTTAACAAAGACAAAACACCAGGACTTTGGATCCCCCCCAAACCCAAAGGATGAGAGAAACCCTTCCTTTCCCTTCACTCTGCCCCACAATTCCCATTTATGTTTATGTTTAATATAAAAAAATAAAGATTTTATATTAAATATATTATCTTTTTTAAAAAATTCATATTAGTGGGCCTCGGGATTTAAAAGTATCAGTTTGGTGGTCCCTGCGGTCCAAAAGGTTGGCGACCTCTGCTTTAGAGACTGTAACAGGGGTGTCAAGATCATGTCATCATGACAGCATCACGTGTCGGGACTTATTTTCCCTTAGCTAAACCATGCGTGGGCATGGCCAGCACAGTGACGCATCCGGCCCATGGACTGGGAGTTTGAAAGCTCTGGACTATAAGATTACTCAGACTTCTTTCTCAAGATATATCTTCCAGATTTTTCTCTCTCCAGTGCTAGGCCCTCTGAAGCTTATTGATCCCAACACTAGAAACTGATATTGAGAAAATGTGAAGTGGATTTTTTGAAGGACAATCTGAAAAGACCTGAGGATCCAAAGGACTTTCATTCCTCACCTTTCTCAGATACTCAAACCATGGGGATAAATTAGAACACGGTAGATCTGTTATATAATTTCATTTTTTCCTAGTGTAGGTAATTCTCAAGGGATTATAGTGGAGGAGACAGGAAACTGCAAACTGTTGTTTCTCCATCTTCATATTGTCTTCAGTATGGCCATCAGTTCTCCAGGATTACAGACAACAGTTCTGTTTCTGCTGGAAGAAACCTAAGATTGGACCTTGGATCTTCAGCATGGAAATCAGATGTCCTTTATATTGTAACAGCCTTCTATCTATTAGAAAGCATCCTTTGCAAATTCTTTATTTTCTGTCCTTGCTAGATGATGCTGTTTGTAAATAGCGGATGAATTAATAATAGAAGAGCAAGTGAAAACTTGCAATGATGGTTTGAGGAGACTTTTTATTCCAAGCTTAGGCATTAGAAACCCCAACATTTATTGAGGTTTCATAATTTATCTTTACATGTCAGTATAATTTACTGTAAAAGCGTAGCTCAGTGGCTAAAATGCTAAGCTTGTCGGTCAGAAAGATCAGCAGTTCAACGGTTTGAATCCCTAGCGCTGCGTAATGGAGTGAGCTCCCGTTACTTGTCCCAGCTTCTGCCAACCAAGCAGTTTGAAAGCAAGTAAAAAATGCAAGTAGAAAAATAGGGAGCTCTTTATTGGGAAAGTAACAGCATTCCATGTGCCCTCGGCATTTAGTCATGCCAGCCACATGACCATGGAGTCATCTTTGGACAGCGCTGGCTCTTTGGCTTTGTAACGGAGATGAGAACCACCCCCTAGAGCCAGAAACGACTAGCATGTATGTGCGAGGGGAACGTTTACCTTTATCATTTACTGTACATATAGATACAGACACACATATATATATGCCATTATTTTGCACAAATGTGTCACATATCAGTTCTGACCTTCTTTTACAGACACTAAGCCTGGCATATTTATTGCTTGTATATAAATGGAAATAGGAAAAACCTAATATCTATTTTTTAAATAATTGATCATCTTCAGGCTTCATATCTGATGATAATACATTTCTGCTAGGGATATGATATCAGAGGTAGCATATGATTCTGGAATGTTGGGAACTATTTGATTTAATCGTCTAAAACAAAATAGCTGTTGTAATGGTAGTGAGCATATATCTGGAACCAATGTTTATATTTTCTGAAAATTAATACTACTTTCCTCCTTGCCAAAGGTTTAAATGTTAAGGCCGGTGTTTTCTCCTACGGCTACTGGCACAAAACATAACCCAGTTATTAATGCTATAACATTTAAATGCTATACACTTCTGAATTGTTTATAGGAGCAAATATCAAAGGAAAGCAATGACTTCAAGAGTTTATATTTCCAAGAGTGCAAGAATGAAATGGCAATTGCTTGAACGGAGATTAACAGAGATTATTATGCAGAAAATGACCATATCTAATATGGAAAGCGATATGAATAGATTATTGAAGGTACAGCATTTTGCAGACACTGTTACACATTATGGTTTTTAAAATTTCCTTTTTTGCATTATCCCCCTAGTAATATACATGTAAATGTGATACAATCTGTAAAGATTTTAAAGATTAACTACTTTTGCATTATCTTGTATGTGAACCACCCCGAGTCCTTAGGGAGAGGGGGCGGTATACAAATTTAAATAAATAAATTAATAAATAAATATTGATGCTGCATGGTTGTTCCTTTCCCACTAAACTCCAATGAACATAATAGATTTGAAGTGTTTTCCTTTCCACCATCAAATATTGGAATGGCTGAGTTTCCCAGCTGATAATGTTCTATGCTCTTTTGAATTTTAGCAACGTGAAGAACTTACCAAAAGGAAAGAAAAACTTTCCAGAAGAAGGGAGAGAATAATCAAAGAGGGTATCCCAGATACAGATAAAAATATCCATAATATCAATGAAGAGATGGAGTCATTAATGGCCAATATAGATTACATCAACGATAGTATTTCTGACTGCCAAGCAAATATCATGCAAATGGAAGAAGCCAAGGTAGGCCAGCCCCACATATTTTAAAAAAGTATTAAGTTTCAATAGAGAATGTAATTATCTTTTTTGAGGCTTTTACTTAGGGTTAACTTTGAAAATATTGTGTCTAAAATGCTACCCGTGTAAGCTATAGAGATTGTGTGATGACTGCACAGGACAATCTGGATTGGTGGAGACCATTTAAGGTGTTGGTGTTGATCTTTACAATATTCAAGTTTAATAGAAATTCTGATCTCAAATTTGGATTGTAAATTGAGGACTACCTGCATTTTATTAAAACAGGTATAATTTTTCCTGATTGTAACTTATGCTGGTTTATGATTGAAATAAAAAATTGATTTGATTTATATTTTGCATACAGATCAAACTATCATTTTAGTTGCTTTGGTAATATTTTTATATCTTTCCTTGCAAACATTCCTTACTTGCAAGAGCAATTTTGCTTCATTAGATATTAAACTTCAATATACCTATTTATAATATATTCTGAATATTCTCATACTTTGTGCAAAAGTATACATAATTGCTTTTGTTGGAATGACAACTACTCATTTGATTATGCAACTTCAACTTTATAGAAAATTTTTGTCTCTGGCAACTTTTATTAATAAAATAAAATTCTAATTTCAAAAGTGTTTTAATTTATGTCTAATATAATAACATCTAGATTGCATTCAATCAATTTCTGATTGTTTCCTGTTGTTGGTACAGGAGGAAGGAGACACTTTAGATGTTACAGCTGTTATTAACGCCTGTACTCTGACTGAAGCTCGTTATTTACTTGATCATTTCCTTACTATGGGCATTAATAAGGTAATCAACAGAGTGAAGGGTTTTTTCTGGAACTAATGATATTGAAACCATTGTTTGACTAGGAGGCAGAAGATATATTTCTTTCGTATTCAGTATTCAGTGATTATTCCACAGAGTTTTAGGTGGGCTCCCATAAGTAACAAAGTGTATTCATTTGCCATGGTGGCACAATGGTTAAAATGCAGTACTGTAAGCTAATTCTGCGGACTGCCAGCAGTTCGATTCTGAATGGCTCAAGGTTGATTCAGCCTTCCGTCCTTCTGAGGTCGGTAAAATGAGGAATCAGATTGTTGGGGCAACATGCTGACTCTATAGACCGCTCAGAGAGGGCTGTAAAAGCACCAAGAAGCGATATGTAAGTCTAAGTGCTATTCCTATTTGGGTATGTAAAGTAGCTGCCCATATTGGGACTTTCAAAAGAAGTAAAATAAGGCAGTTTTTTAATCTTCAATAGGGTCTCCAAGCAGCTCAAAAAGAGGCTCAGATCAAAGTTCTTGAAGGACGTCTTAAGCAAACTGAAATCACCACTACCACCCAAAATCAACTCTTATTTCACATGTTGAAAGAGAAAGCAGAATTAAATCCTGAACTAGACGCTTTATTGGGCCATGCATTACAAGGTAATCTGAATGTTCTACAAAATGGAATTGTATTGCTTGCTGGATTTGCTTATGTAGCATGGTGTATGGAATGTCTTTCCTTTAGTGTTTTACGAATAGATGCTGTATTTAAATTATATGATAAAATATGACTCAAAGTTAGTGCATGTAAAGGGGTTTGGT
Source organism: Bungarus multicinctus (assembly GCA_023653725.1). NCBI lineage: Eukaryota > Metazoa > Chordata > Lepidosauria > Squamata > Elapidae > Bungarus > Bungarus multicinctus. The sequence continues at coordinate 18,003,794 of CM042848.1, read as the reverse complement.
TCTTATTGCAAATTATCTGTTCTTCACAAAGGAAATGCAAGGGGAAAAAATCTAGTTAATTGGTGTTAGAGCATGAATTCAACTACCAAGTAATTTTATCTACAGAATTAAATGGTCTACAAATTGAAGTACTTAAAATACAATTTTCACCATTTAAATTTAGTTCTAGAAAAGCTAGTTTTGTGTCATCTATGGCATCTATTCTGATAGTTCTGATAGTCTTAATCCATTTATAATGCAAAGTAGGGCTCTTTGATTTGCCATTCTGCTAATTTATGGGTTTTGATTGGTGTGTTGATTTTATTTTCCTCCTTACTGTTGTTTTACACAGACCTAGATAGCATACCATTGGGTAAGTATGTATAGCTCTTTGTGTCCTGCATAGCTGCATGAGATACTAATAATTATATGTACACTAACTGGCACATCATCGAGTGTGAATGTTCATAAAGTTTGCATGTACTATCTGGGAAATGTACATTGGTGTCATGTACAGTGATGTCATCACACAGCAAATTATAATTTATTTGTTTCCCCCTTGCTTCCCTCTTGCAGACACCCATGCAGATAATGCTTATTGTTATACGCTTACAGAATTGTTTTTATTTAGAAGTTTCTTTTGTTACCAAAAATTACTAGTTGGATGATAACTGAAATAGGCATGAATGCAACCATTGTGAATGTACTTAAAAGCTTATGTTTTTGTTCATTTGGATGCTATAGCTACTAGACTGTTCCTGATACAGCTGTGTTCTTACTGTAACACGTGTAACAATTTTTTTTTAAGTTGAAAACATAATTTTAATGCATTTTAGTAGCTTTTTCTACTTCATGGTGAACTGAACTGAACTTGAAAGTTTTGTTATAAATATAATGGATATTTAAATGTGCATTGTGTAGATAAGCTTATTCAGTGGTAGTACATGCCATTTTGTTAATATGCGAAGAATGAATTAGAATGTGTTAAAATGAGAGACTTTATTATATGTGTGGTGTCAGTACATATAAGTACGTACTTTTTTTCAATCCTCATTATGCAAGAATAATAGAAAGCTGTTGCCCAGTTATTACTTGCTTACAACTGAATTGTACTAGCTATTATATTAAGTATAGAGAGCCAGCTTGGTGTAGTATTTAAAGCACCTTAGACACCAAGTTAGAAACCACCTTAGACACCAAGCCACTTGGGTGATCTTGGGCCAGTTACACTCTCTCAGTCCTTGGAAGGAGACAGTGGCATTTCTGAAATCTTGCTAAGAAAACAGCAGGGAGTCATCAGGAGTCAAGGCAGACTTGAAGGCAAAATGAAATTAAAATTCCCTCCCCCCCCTACAAGGAAGATAGTGTCTTCCTCAATCTTAAGCCCTCTACCCAGAAGCCTGGAAGTTTGAAAATTCTATGCAGTAGAACAATATCTTAACTGTTCCAACCATTGTGCTCTTCTGGAGTCTCTGATTTTGTTCCAGGGATCTATGGTGTAACTTTCCCAACCTAGGAATCACTGTCCCAAATACCCCTACCACCACCGGGACCACTTTGGTTTTTACTTTCCAGTTCTTCTTTGGTTCCTCCTTCAGGTCCTGATACTTCTCCAGCTTCTCATACTCCTCCTTCCTGACTTTGCTGACTGGGCAGTGCTGCATCTATCATTATCACTGTCTTTTAATCCTTGTTTATTACCACAATGCCTGGTTGTTTGGCCAATACCTGGCTATCTATCTGGATCTGGAAGTCCAACTATCTTCTGTGGAATCTTCCTTCTAGACTTGGGAGGGTTTCGCCCATATTCTGTGCAGATGTTCCTTTACACAATGCCAGCAACATGGTTATGCTATTTAGTGTCTGCTGCTCCTTGCTTGCTACTGTGTTGTGTTGGACTGCATAGTCTCACCTTGGGCTCTGTCTGGTATGCTTCTATGGATCTGGGGCTTAGTGCCTCAATGCTGTCTTTTAATCCAGCCCTTTCCAACCACTAAGGATTTCTCAGTCTGTCACCTCAACCTGTCTGTCAGTGGTACATCCCATGCAAGGTTTTGTCTTGTCCTGGAACTTCCTCTATTTGATCTCTTCTCGAATCCCTCTGGCATTGTTTCATCAGCTTATCTATTATTCACATGATCAAATTGGATTTCAAAGTCCTCTCCTTAGCCTTCATTTGCTTCCCTCACTTCAGAAAGAATGGAGCTAAAGTAGACAATAAATATATATAACATTCCCTTCAGATATATGCTACAGAAGCCAATATCCAAGATAAACTTAACAGCTCTTTTGCTGATTTGCTTTCCTTCATTACAAAATTATGCTCTTATGTTTCTTACACAACAAACTGCAATATCTTTATATAAGTCTGTTTGGTCTTACTTGAGAGTGAGGCATTCTGGCAAATTATATTTCACCCCAAATTTTGTCTTTGTCCTTTTGGTAAAAAGTTAGTAAGAGTCTGCTTACTAACTCACAAGCAGGATTGAAGGTGGCACAATTTCGCTTGGTTCATTGGCATAATTTTGGATGTTTACTTTTGATTTTGGAATAGTCTATTTCTGAGCTACAGAAAGTGATCCTCCTCCTTCAAAACAGGCTATTCCAACTGTGAAACAGAGGTCTCTCTCGGCATCTGAATGCTTATAATGGGCATTATGGGGGTTTTGTCCTCCATTTTGGTATTTTGATCTCATAATGTTGTTAAATCTGTATTTGATATCTACTTAAGAGTTTTGAATAGCTACTACTGTTAATGTTTTTAAAGTTTTCTTTTGATCCTTGATTCATATAGTGCTCTTCAGAAGGTTTTACCCAGCTTCAGCTGGCACTAGATGAAAATAAATATTGAATGACAGAAATTACTGTTTCAGTAAATGGTTTGAAATGGTTTCCTTCTAGCTACTAATATTCTTGTGAATATTAATGTTGAATTTATGCCCAGCAATAAAACGGGAACCCTATTTGGCATTCATTACACGGAGCTTTCAAGCAAGTGTTTCCCTTAAGCAAATTGTTATAGTAACAAATTTAATGAGTTTATGTTTTATTAATGCAAATCAGAATAATTATTCTAAGTAGTAAGTATATAGTGGAGTAAGTGCTGGGATCCTTTGCCATTGTTAAGTATCTTTATTTTCTTGATGGTATCTTTTTGTTCTGTATATGGATGATAGACAGTGAGAAAATATAAGCTATTCCTACTAATTCAGAAAACTTTTAAAAGAGTTAAATATAAGGGGATTCTGTTTATGGGTATTATGAGAAACTTGGTTAGTTCAATTAAATATTATTTTAAGTAAAAAGTGATATCAGAATATTATACAATATTAATTAATCTCCCTCTGATTTTAGATAGTTTGAAAAGTCCTTACAACAGATGTTGATTTGAAATTGACTAACAAACATAATGATTTTGAAAATTTTCTAGAAAATGTGGAAGACAGTACTGATGAAGATGCTCCTTTGAATAGTCCTGGGGCTGAAGGAAGGTGAGATCAGTGCAAACTATAGTCATTAAATTTTCAATATAACCTTTCTTGGTATTTTCTTATACCAAATAAAGGTAAGCTAAGGGGATAAGCTGTGGTTGTAGATTAACACATATATTTCCATGAACTTTTTCCTTAACTGTAAGAACATAGCTTAGTTTGTATCTAAAAAGGTTAAATCATGGCAACTGGACTAAATGTTATTAAACTTGAGACGTTTCATTATTCATCCAAGTAACTTATTCAGTCAAATTGAATATTTGGGTAGACAGCGAGTCAGAGAGTCATTGGAATGAACCAGCTCTTGCCATAGAGACTGCAGGGGGGTTCTCCCCCATATGAAAAATAGATACTTCTGGCCTGGATGATTGAATCTTCATTTACATATAGCTTAGTTTGAGTTCTTGAGGATCTATTTTTATATACTCTCTCTCTCTCTCTCTCTCTCTCTCTCACACACACACACACACACACACACACAGATACAGTTGTATATATGTATATCAACAGATATACATATATACATCTCAGTCACATATATCTGGATAAAAACAAATTATAAACCCAGAATTGGCTCTTAGGGCCAATTTTCTCTTTCTTAGTCCTTATTAGGAAAAAATGTAGATAAATGCAACATCTTGAATCATAACACATATTCAGTCATTACTTTGGGGAAGCCTTTCATATGTTGAATATCTGTATACCCTGTCACACAAGTTGTGGCGGAAAGAAAACTATATTATAGTAAGAACATGTTTATGGGATAATAATCAAAGGATGAGCCTATATGTCAGATCTGACTTCCAGAAGATTTTAAAAGTTGGTTTTCCCACAAACCATAAGGATAGAATGAGGCCGGAGCCCAGTGATGATTATTGTTTATGTATTGGAAAGTGTTGCTTTAGGGCAGGGGTGTCAATCTCAATTGCATTGAGGGCCGCATCAGGGTTGTGTTTGACCTCGGGGTGGGGGCAGTGGGAGCCTGGCCAGCTTGACGTCACTCGTGTCAGGGGTGCCTGTGGTGACCCAAGCACTCTGCTAGAGAAAATGGGCTCCCGAGCTCCATTTTCAGCCGCGACAACCCGCTGCAACCCTTTGCCAGTGAAAATGGAACTCAGGAGGGTCATGGGTGGCTCTTTCCGAGCTCCATTTTTGCTGGCAGAGGCACCATGGGCCGCTCCTTTGCTCTTTCCAAGGTGGCCCTGCGGGCCAGATCCAAGCATCCGGCCTGCAGGCCTTGAATTTGTGACACCCTTGTTTTAGGGCAATGTGAATTGCTTTTTGGATAGTATTTTTTTATTCTTTCTATGTAATTATTGCTATTATTGTAGACCATCCAAAGTTATGGCACAAAAGATGAATGGCCATATAAGTTTATAAATTTATAATAGAAGGAAGGGTACCTTGTTTCCATAAGACCTTATCACTAAGTGTATATATATATTTTTTGCAGTTCTTTATCTTCAGATCTTATGAAACTTTGTAGTGAAGTCAAGCCTAAAAATAAGGTAAGCTATAAGTAATAGCACGAAAAAGAACTCATATTGAATTAAACTTATAATGTCAAAACTTGTTGGGTTTGGGCAACAATAGAGAAATGGCTAGATACTATATTTTGGGGATGGGGGCCAGATGTTTTCCAATCTAGGCTATGCTTAGGGATTTCCTGATCTTCTCACATCCAGAATCAACTTTGCTTAGGTTTTTAAAAGGTCCATCAAGATTAGTTAGATTCTGGCCCCTGCTGTGGTCAATAGTATGGCAGAATTTTAGATAACAGTGCCATTGTTGTGTCCAAACAGGGTGTCTTCAGCTCATTTCCAGCTTTTGAAACTGCTCTGATTCAGAATGCTAGAAGGGGAGTAATAATCTCTTTTTCACGCCAGGTTTTTCTAGTCTTTCCTGACTGAAGTTTTCTTCCAGGTTTTTCTAGTCTTTTCATGATTTGATTGATTGACTAAAAGCTGGAAGAAGCTAAGAGAGTTTTCTCATTCAGGGTGTTTTTGTCTTTGCGCTTTCTATGTTGACAAGGGGATCAGAATAATAATAAGAGTAACCTTACTGACAACTCATAAAATATTTCTATGGTCGTTTTAGAGTTGCCAACAGAAAGGGAGGGGGGAAAGGGGGTTTGAAAGATCAGTGTGGCAGCTTGGTAATCGAAAGTGCATTCCATACATAGTTTTTCAGAGATAGTAACTAGGTGACTGAAGTTTCTGTTGTGCAAAAATCTAACTAGAGAATATGATTGATGACTCTTGGCTATAGATGTGTCTCATTGGAGAATATGAATTATGATACACGCAGGGGGTGGGGGAAACCCAGGGTCAAGGGTGACAATGAATGATGTGTCTCAGAGTCGGCTACAACCAGGCAGTGCCGGACATGTTAACTCCCAATAAATCCTTTGAAGTTTTGGAAGTATGGCTCGAGACTCGTGATTTAATTGGGGTAATTGCCAGAATCCTGACACTTTACCTTCACAGTTTTATAGCCCATTTATTATGTTCTATGTTCATTTCAAACCATTCTGTCAGTCCTGAAAAAGAATAGATTGTGTTACTGTGTTGTTCTTCCTTTTTTGATCTATTTCAGGCACGCCGTAGGACAACAACCCAGATGGAACTACTTTATGCTGATAGTGGTGATTTAGCATCGGATGTCAGTGCTGGAGAGTCAGCTGTGTCGAGTCCTCTTACATCGGTTGCAGAAGCTCAAGAAAGTGGAATGGATTCTGACACGAAAGAACCTTCTGCCAGAGACCGAGAAGCCCTTCTGTTGCAGGCATCCTTGCCTTCTAAGGCTGCCAGCATGTAAGATATGTATAGTGCGCTGATTCCCTCTTGGCTCCTTAATCCACGTTCGGCCAAATTTCATTTGTCTTCAGGATACCCAGAGAGCAACTTTTTGTTCAGAGGTCTCCAGTGCAATTGTCGCAGAATTCTAGTATTAAATATTTCTGCATAACAGGTTCTTGTATTGTAACCTTAAACTCAGTCTAAAAACTGTACGAGAATAGAAATGAATAGTTTTTATTTATTGTATTTAGGTACACAGGCAGTCCTCGACTTACAACAGTTCATTTAGGGACTATTCAAAGTTAGAACGGTGCTGAAAAAAGGGACATGACAGCTTTTCACACTTACAATATTGTGAGCTTTAGTCACACGATCAAAATTCACAAGTTTGGCAACTGGGTCCTATTTATTACCTTCTGACAAGCAAAGTCAATGGGGAAACCAGATTCACTGAACAACTATGCTACCTAAATTACCAGCTGCAGTGGTTCACTTAACAACTGTGGCAAAAAAGATCGTAAAATGAGGCAAAACTCACTTAACAAATGTTTTACTTAGCAACATAAATTTTGGGCTCAATTGTGATCGTAAGTCAAGGACCACTTATATAAAGTGAATCAAGATCACCTGAAGTGTTGATACCATTTTCTAATGCCTTAGTAAGGCCACACTTGGAATACAGCATCCAGTTTTGGTCGCCACGATGTAAAGATGTTGAGACTCTAGAAAGAGTGCAGAGAAGAGCAACACAGACTGGAGGCTAAAACGTATAAAGAACGGTTGGTGGAACTGGGTATGTCTAGTTTAATGAAAAGAAGGAGATAGGGGAGACATGGTTGAAGTCTTCTGATACCTCAAGGGCTGCCACAAAGAAGAGGGAGTCAAGCTATTCTCCAAAGCACCTGAGGGCAGGAGAAGCAGCAATGGATGGAAACTAATCAAGGAGAGAAGCAACCTAGAACTAAGGAGAGATTTCCTGACAGTTAGAACAATGATCAGTGGAACGGCTTGCCTCCAAAAGTTGTGAGTGTTCCAAAACTAGAAGTTTTTAAGAAGAGATTGGATAACCATTTCTCTGAAGTGGTGTAAGGGTTTCCTGCCTAAGCAGGGGGTTGGACTAGAAGACCTCCAAGGTCCCTTCCAACTCTGTTATTCTATTCTCTTCTATAGTTCATCGATGGTTAACAATTTTGGTTAAAGGATACCTGTTTCGTTTGCATAGAGAGAATCCTCTTTATAAAAAGGTTCCTCTCAAAATATCTTTAAAGGAGCTACCCTAACTTGCAGCCCTGATTAATACACTGGAACTACAACACCTATAAGTCACAGCCAGTGTAGTAACGGCCCATGTTGACTAAGAATTCCAAATCCATCTCCAGCAGAGGTTCCTAAACTTTTTTTTTTTGCTATCTTATCTCTCTTTAGTGCAATCTTAATGTACACACCTCCTCTAAAAATCCAAACACCAAAATGAACACAAATGAACAATAGCACTTAGACTTATATACCGCTTTACAGTGCTTTACAGCCCTCTCTAAGCAGTTTACAGAGTCAGCATATTGCCCACAACAATTTGGGTCCTAATTTTACCCACCTCGGAAGGATGGATCAACCTTGAGCCTGGTGAGATTCGAACTGCCAAATTGCAGTCAGCAGAAGTAGCCTGCAGTACTTCACTCTAACCACTGCGCCACCGCGGCTCTGAATGAATGAAAACAATACAATGAAACTTGGGGAAAGTTGGATTTATTATAACAATGTACAACTAAAAGGTTCTTCATACTCCTCCTGGCCTCTGTCTGTGCCTCTCCAAGGAAAATATACCTCACAATTTTGGAAATCCTGATCCAAAACTCTTTGACATGATAACCTTTAAGAATAACATATGTTTTTCAAGTACATTCTCCCTTGGGCAACTGTTTATACTTACTTGTTTACAGTTGAGTTATGCTGCCTATCCCATTCTGAGTGGCTTATAATAATAATACATGAAAAAAAAACGTACCTTGCAATCACTGAAAGTATTTTTTAACAATCTGGTGATGCTTTGTCAACTAATTTCAGCAAAACTCTGATAATCGCAGCCATCAAATTATGATTGTCCACCCAAGTTTTCTTTTTTCTGTTACGACAGGTCCAAACAGTCATCATCTCCAACAGAAAAAAAAATACCAGAACCGTCACCTGTATCAAAGAGAAAAAGCTATGATAAATCCATAGATAAGCCAAAGTCAAAAGAACAAAAACAGTAAGATGCTTTACTTTAAATGTTGATTTTATTCATTGTGTTGTACGAAACGGAGAGTGGTTTTGCTTTGTTGAAGAAACTGCCTTTGTAACTCTACTTCTGCATCTCACTTAATGGCACACTGAAAAGCGGTATGTAAACTTCATTAATGTTGACGACTTATTATTGAGGTTCTCAATCTTGACACAGTGTTTTCCATTGTAGAGCTCTCATATTTGCATTTTTTTTCTCTTTGCGTAGCCTTTGTTTTAAGTTGTTATACTGCCATCTCGTGGTGGTATATGTTTTATAATCTTTACATTCCACCAGAGGAGCTTGCAGTAAACATGACTCAATTAAGCAAGCAGGCATCAAGTGACCTATAGTCCCTAGCATACTTTCTTAATTTTAACCTCTTTGTTTCATTTGTTTTTTAAATTTTTTTTTTTTAATTTTATTTACAATTGGTTTTTAATGTTTTAATTTTTTTCTTGTAGCTCAGATTCTGGAACCTCAGAGGCTAGTCTGTCACCTCCTCCTTCCCCACCAAGCCGGCCCCGTAATGAACTGAATGTTTTTAACCGTCTCACTGTTTCTCAGGGAAGCCCATCAGTTCAGAAGGATAAGTAAGTCACAAAGAACCAATTCCCCACAGCAGTGATGGTACCCAAAGCGCATGTGAGCCTGCAACAGAGCTTCAAAATGCTTTGGCTATGGCCATCTCATGCTAAGAGCTAAATATATATATATATATATAAAGCTCATTGGTTGCTTCCACACACTCTTTAAAATACGACATTCCTAATTACATAAACATTTCCTGCTGAAATGTACATAAATTTATACTTCTGCCTGTGTAAAATCATTTTCCTTGTGACCTCCGAATAGCCAGTTTTTCTTTGAAATGTTTTTTTCCAGGAATGGGAATACCCTGTTAGTTTCTGTGCTGTTGAATGACACAGTGCCAGCATTCATATAATTATTGCATTGCGATGTAATGCAATCTGCACACTCATTTGCCTGAAACCACATTTTGAGGGTAAAGGAAGAACTGGAAATATCGACTAGGGGAAATTTCAGTACTTGCTTTGTGCAGTATTTATTTTTTTCAGTAATAGCGGTTTGAATTCGTCCAGATTCTTTATTGCAAGCGTGGTGCACTTTCGCAGCTAATATATTGTGTTTAACTTTTATGTTTTTGGCAGTAGTATGAGGGCCTTTTGTTTTTTTCCTTTATTCCTTGTCTGGCCTTTCTATACTTGGTCTTTAATGTCTTCTCCTTCCCAAATCTGTGATTGCTATATATGTTTCTAACAGTTCTTATAATCCACTGAGATCTTTTAGCCTATGCTTGGAACTATTTTATAGTAGCGAAAAGAAATAGCAATTCTCCATAGTGTTAATTATTGAAATTGGACATAAGGGTTATACAAGATTGATCTGTTTTGAGCTTTCATAATTGTTACTCAGACTTCAACTGATCGATTGTGTTGAGGAATGCAGTATCTTCAATTGTTAAAAGTATACTGATGCATTCTTCGACATCGGGCTATTTATAAAGCATATAACTCTGCTTTGATTCAAAAGAAGAAAACACAAAGGGTTAATCTCTTTATCAGCAATTATGATTTTGACTGTGATTACAAAACTGATCCCTCCCTCCCCACCGCCTGATGCATGTATAAATGAACAAAAAGGCAGAAAGCTACCTATTAAATTCAGTCATTTTATCAAAGTTCTCTCTCGCAGCTTTTTAAAAGAGTTAATCAAGGAAACTGGAAATGGCTTGTAGAAAGTCCATTTGATAGAATCTCCCTTTTTCCCTGATGAAAAGAGTTTTTTGCATATTCTTCCATCATTACCAAACCTGGTTAGCTTGTTTGGGTGTAGTTTATACACTGTTTTTTTCCTACCTTTTCGTAACAATCCCCCCCCCCCGTGTTTTTTCTTTCTTTACTCTGATGATATCTATAGTCTTTCTTCATAATCTTGCTACTGTTTATTGTAGGTCTGATGAAAGTGATTCTTCCCTGTCGGAAGTACACAGGTACTTTGTATTCCTTCTTTCCATCTTCTGGACTCTTCATGTTATGCTTAACATTTTTACTTGCAGTTCCTGAATTAACGAACTAAACATTTTTGCATGATTTTTTTATAAAAAAATCCCATGCTTCTCAAAACGTTTATATGTCTCTTGGATCATTTTTATTTTTTCTGAAGCATTCTTATTTCTGTTTGATTTTTAATATATATATATATATATCTAGCATGTGCACTAATTTCTCTTTGGAAATCATGTCCGAGTGGTGTGCCTGTTTTTACTTACGTCTATCTCTCTCTCTAATCTTTTAATAAACTCATGGCAAACATTCTCAATTTGTTTTGTTGAAATGACAGGCTGTAATGAACTAGGCAGGAAAGACATGTTTTCATTTTACATTCACATACATTCACAACAGTTCTTGAATCTTAAAGGTGCTATAAAAGCATGTCATCTGTAAGGGAAATCTGTGCCATCAGAGGAAAGGAAATAAAAATTATCAATAATCACACAAACATTTGTCAGTCTTAAACCATAAGCTTAAAACAAAAATAACCCCTGCAACCAATTCTCAGTACAGGAGACTAGGATATAACTAAGAGTTGAAGACTTCCTGAATCAACATGTTGCAAATTAGAAATTATTTATAAGAATTTTCTTCAACTGCCCGGTATTTAAATTGTGCTTTCATTTATATATGTACAGAATGAAGTAACAAGTAATATTTTTCAGGTAACAGAACACTGTCAAATACTTAGAACTGATTCTACCTGCTTCTTCATTCATTGTTACTGAGAGTGTCTATCTCTTGGCACATAGACTTCTATTTCTATATATCTATCGCCCATTTTGACAAATGCCTGGCACATTTGATTCCTTTTTTTGGAATGGAATGATTATCAGTTTAGCTTGTTTTTATTTTATTGGAAATTTCTGATACAACATACAAGTTGTTTTTTCTTAAATAGTTTCTGTCTTCCTTGCTTGCAACCCAACTTCTACTGACTGACTTCATTCTGTCTTTATTGCCTGTTTTCACTTTCTAGTTATCTTAAATATACATATATATGATATGCCTGCAAGTTTTTATTTACACATAAAGCACCTATATTTGAAAGATGCAAAGAGTCTGAACCTTTTACTATTTAAACATCCAAATTTGTTAGAAATAGAAGAGCTTGAACACTCTTGTTAACATTTAAGGTTTTTTTTCTATGGCATCTATTGTCTTTTTCTTAATACAACAATTAGTTACATTCCTTAAGCAAGTATAAAACTATACATGCTTCAGTTATATTCCAGTCCCCTAATCAATAATTTATACAGTAGAAAGATATTTCGTATTTCCTAAACCTTCATTTAATCTACATGACTCTTTTCTTTTATTATATATTATACATTAGCATCTTAATATATAAGATCTTTCAGGTCTGCTATAGATGTATTCTGCAGAGTATAGGAGTATTGACTTCTGTACTTCTTCGCTTTATAATTTAGATTTCACATCTTGAAAATGCATTATTCAATTGACCCTGCTTTAATATAATCTCAGGGTTAGTGATTTGCTGATCGACATGAGATTAGAAATATGCATCTGATACATCATTAAACTGACTCATTTTTTCCGAATCCAAACTTTAAATGTTGTCTCCTTGTTTACAGAGGTTTATAAACTTCTGATCCCCTGGAGCCAAATTTGATTACCTGGAAAAGTCCATGATATTTTCTTAGTGTCAATGGAGAAGTGGTTTGCCATTGCCTTTTGAAATGTTTTTTCAGCTTTCTACACTAAACTAGAGCCCTGGGATTTCTTCACAATCTTTAATCCAAGTACTAACCGAACCGAATGCTGCTTAATTTGTTATAAGGTCATGCAAGTGTAGGTGTGGTGTCACTCTGCTGAAAAAGGTTCTTTGATCCAGGAGCTCATAGAATAATTTTCTTCAAAACTCCCCTGCTGCACTTCCATTGCTGTTTTCTGGATTTCTGGATCAGAAGTTTGTAAGGCTATAGGAAATTGAAAAATCTTTCAAATCATCTCTTTTTTTCCGAGAGAGGTTTGTTCCAAGAACCTGTTGTCTGCAGGCTCAATGGAGGAAATTAAAATCTTTCATAAATTGTTTGGGAAATCATCCAAAGATCATTCAGGGACTTTGCATTATTTTGTTAGTATCATTACCAAATAGTAATTATATGTGTGTACAATCATGAATAAAACTGGCGAAGTATGTGTAAATGTATGTATAAGCATATGCATACTCACACATAATATAAGCTACGATTAGGTGAAGGGCACCATGAGAAAATAATATATTTGCCCTCTCCCCTTCAATTTTTAAATAATTAAAAAATGCTAGTAAATATTTTTTGGAATAATTTAATTTTCCTTAGCATAGAATATGGATTTGGATAAGTAAATAGACTGGTTATAGGAAACATACCGCCCTGTTTGGTACAATTCAAACTCTGTTTTGGCCATATTTTTTTAAATCTGTCTCTTAATGAAGCAACAGCGATTAACTAAGGACAGTAATTGGATCTGCCCATTGTGCTGGAAGATAGTATCTGTAAATATGTGTGTTGCTTAGAACCCTTTGGCCATGATCAAGCTAATCTTTTCCATTGCTGTTTTCTTGATCAACAAGCACAGGCTGGGAAAAATTCACTTGATCAAAGAACAAGTGTATGGCCTGTTATGTAACCACAGCAGGTGTAAATTCATAGATAGCGATAGCACTTAGACTTATGTACCACTTCACAGTGCTTTACAGCCCTCTCTAAGCAGAGTCAGCCTCTTGCCCCCAACAATCTGGGTCCTCCTTTTACCAACCTCAGAAGGATAGAAAGCTGAATCAACCTTGAGCCTGGTGAGGTTCGCATTGCCAAATTGCAGTCAGCAGAAGTAGCCTGCAATATTGCATTCTAACCACTGCGCCACCATGGCTCATAATCTTAATCTATATCTTCATGAAAGATTTCCACTAATGCAGGGCTAGGTGACTGGAATAGTGAAATCTGATTCAAATGACCTGATACCATGACGTAATATATGCTTCTTTTTCCCATTTAGAGGCATAATCAATCCAGTTTCTTCAAAATATGTCCGACCCTCCCCACTTCAATGTATCTATATTGCTGAAGGTCATATGAAGGCTGTGCTTTGTGTTGATTCTACTGACGATCTTCTCTTCACTGGATCAAAAGGTTTGATGGGTTTCCATGGTGTTGATGTAGCTTTCTGAAGTTTGCTTTAAGTATTGATGGGGTTACTGATGGGCTATGAAATGTTCTAAGGATAACAGGTTATGTTTTAAGCCTGTGTGAATTTATTACATTTTAATTGAAAATTTGAGAGTCAAATCAAAGAGGCACTCAAGTTTACAATTCAAGATTCAAGAGCAAACAGATTCAATTTGGAGCAATGTGAAATTTGACTGAGAAAAAGTATAGCTGCAGGGTATACCATAATGAAGCATCAAAAATATTTAGGGTGGGCATGGGCAGGACAAGATAACACTAGCAATCGCAGGGATAATAAAACTTTTAGAGGACTGTATCCAGTGGTAGCATTCAGCCGGTTCGCAACAGATCGGGCAAACCGGTAGCAAGAATTTGGCATGGGTCGCCGAACCGATAGTAAGTTCTGGCTGGCCATGCCCCCCACCGGGTTGCCTCCCGCCCGATGCTCACTCACCCTGCCCGCCTGCCTGATATTCCCTGCCCGCCTCCTGACATTTGTCTAAGGTATTTCTTTCTTTCCCTCCCGACAATCAGCTGTAGATAAGATCAGCTGATTCCCCTTGCTGAGGCCCAGGAAGGCAAAAAACGGAGGGAGGAACTCAGCCCCCCCTTCATTTTTTGCCTTCCAGAGCCCCAGAGGAGCCTCAGGGGAGCAAAAACGCCCCCCCCCCCCCCCAGAGGCTCCTCTGTGGCTAAGAAGCTCCCAGAAATGGGTGGGGACTGCAAACAAGAAAAGCCACTCCCACCCAGTCACATGGCCATGCCCACCACACCACGCCCACAGAACCGGTAATAAAAGTTTTTGAATACCACCACTGACTGTATCTATAAACTGTACACCTTCAAAAGATTCACAACAATAATGGCAACATTATTAATAAGTAATAATGTTTTAACCAGGGGTGGGATTCTACCGGTTCTGTCTGACTCTGTAGAACCAGTAGCTCTGAAGAGCAGCAGACATAGAACCGGTTCTATGTCTGCTGCTGTTTTGGCCTACTCGCCCACCCGGGCTCTTACCTGACCTTTATTTCCTGCTTTTTCAACCTCAGCTGCTTTGCGTGGCACAGCTGCGGTTGAAAAAGCTGGAAAAAAGTGCTTTTTCAACCGCTGCGCACCCACACGCAGCGCTACTCAGCTGTCCAGGCAGCAAACTGATGACGATTCACACGCACACGCAGTAATTAACATTGAAAGCTCCAAATTGCTTGCAAAAACACTGCTTCAAATGGCTGATTCAAAAAGTGTCCTCCTCCAATTTATTTTTTTCTCTCCAAAACTTGGGTAAAAAGTTGTTTTAATTTTATTTATTTTCCTAAAGTGCCAGGCCTAGTGTAACATTTAATTATAGCCATTAACTTGCCATGATAGGTGAGTTTTGCTGCTACTGATCATCAGCGTTTTTAGAATGTCAAGTTCATTCAGTGGCCATTCGAAGTTACAGTATCACTGAAAAAAGTAACTTATGACCATTTTTCACACATGACAGTTGCAGCATCCCCATAGTCACGTGATCAAAATTTAGACACTTGGCAACTGAGTCGTGTTTATGAAGGTACTTAACAATTGTGGTGATTCACTTAACAATTGTGGCAAGAAAACGGCAAAGCTCACTTAACAAATGTCTCACTTAGCAACATAAACTTTGGACTCAATTAGCTTCATCCTCATAAGTGGAGGATTACATATAGTTAGTACAACTGTTTTACAAACTTGGCTGGCTATTCTTGGAGAAGGCTCACTATACTCGGCCAAGGAAGAAAGCTTGGAGAAAACTGAATTCTGAAGTGATTATCTTGGTCTGATTTTTTTACATCTCAAAAATCTGGCATTTTAACAGAGTGTATAGATTTTCTGGGGGGACATGGTGGCTCAGTGGCTAAGACACTGAGCTTGTTGATCAGAAAGGTCGGCAGTTCGAATCCCTAGCGCCGTGTAATGAAGTGAGCTCCCGTTACTTGTCCCAGCTTCTGCCAACCTAGCAATTCAAAAGCATGTAAAATGCAAGTAGGAAAATAGGGACCACTTTGGTGGGAAGGTAACAACGTTCCTTGCTTTTAGTCATGCCGGCCACATGATCACAGAGATATCTGCGGACAGCGCTGGCTCTTCAGCTTTGTAATGGAGATGAGTACCACCCCCTAGAGCCAGAAACGACTAGCATGTATGTGCGAGGGGAATCCTTTACCGTTTATAGATTTTCTATATCTACTAAAACCCACTTCTGATAAAAAGTGCATCATTCAGCCAAGTACTTTCCTAGTTACTATATGCTTTCTGGAAAGCTTGAAAAGAGTTGCCTGCATTTCAGATCCCCAGGCTTCTGATGTGCAGATCTAATATGCCAATTTTAAGAAGTCACTCACGCTTGTTATTTCTATTAATATTAGAAGTATTTTGTCAGCGAATTAACCAGTGAATCGACCTTTACATTTGACTATATTTTATTTGTGAAACAGTACGACTGCTAAATTTCCTCAGAGCTTCTTGGAAAGCTAACTAGAATAAATAATTGCTTCCGGTAGAATAGTTTGATGTGATCCCTAGGACATGATGTTTTGCTGTAAATGTTGCTTTTCCCTATCAGTTTGTTTGTTTGTTTGTTTGTTTGTTTATTTGTAATAATAGGTATAAATGTAAACATGAGTAAGAATACAGGAAATAGGTATGAATAAATGGAGACAATAGGAGAGGGACAGTAGGCACGATGGTGCACTTATGCAGGTCCCTTACAGACCTCTTGGGAATGGGGTTAGGTCAATAGTGGATAGTTTGAGGATAAAGGAGTGGGGATTAGAGGATGTAACAACAGAGTCAGGTAGTGCATTCCAGGCATTGACCACTCTGTTGCTGAAGTCGTACTTTCTGCAATCGAGTTTGAAGCGGTTTACATTGAGTTTGTATCTGTTGTGTGCTCTTGTATTGTTGTGGTTGAAGCTGAAGTAGTCATTGACTGGTAGGACATTGTAGCAGTTAATTTTGTGTGCTACGCTTAAGTCTAACCGTAGGCGGCGTAGTTCAAGGTTGTCCAAGCCCCAAATCTCAAACCTGATGATATAAGCTATTCTGTCGCGAGCAGAGGAGTGTAGTACTCTTCTAGTGAAATACTTCTGGACTCACTCAATTGTATTAATGTCTGATATACAGTGCGGATTCCAGACTGAAGAGCTGTATTCAAGTATTGGTCTAGCAAAGGTTTTGTATGCCCTAGTTAGCAATTCAGTATTACCGGAGGAGAAGCTTTGTAAGATTAGATTTACAACTCTTAATGCCTTTTTGGCAATACTGTTACAGTGAGCTCTGGCACTTAGGTCGTTTGATATGAGAACACCAAAGTCCTTGACAGAGTTGTTTACAAGCATTTGTGGATTGATTTTTGTTATTTGGTACAATCCTTTTCTGTAAGGGTACTCCTTTTAGCATGTAGCAAGATTCTTACAAAGCACGTCTGTATTCCATATCTTATAACTTATTGTTAAATTATTGTAGTGTAGTGCACATGAAATTCCTTTTGAAATAAATTGAAACTTCAGTTGCTATAAAATACAATTATAGGATGTTACAATTAAAATATCCTTTTGACTTGTAGCCAAATATTTTTTAAGTATCCTACTTTTTGTTTTAAGTATCCTACTTTCTGTTTTTTTAAATGGAAAATATTATTGTCTGCTCTCGATTTTAATGTTTCTTACATAAACTTTTTGCCGCTTCTCTGTTTGTTCCTTTGCTAGTGTTAATTGATCCTTTGAGTAACTTTTAAAGATAATTGTTAGACATTGATTTGTATCTTTTACCAATATGTACATAATTTCTGAAAATACGAAGCAACAAATAAGCTGAAGGTATTGTGCAAAATAATCTAGCCTGTTTTATTTGTTTTATTTTTTTCCCTCTCTTTAGATCGCACCTGTAAAGTATGGAATTTGGTTACTGGACAGGAAATCATGTCTTTGAGTGGTCATCCTAACAATGTTGTATCTGTAAAATACTGTAATTATACTAGTTTGGTATTCACAGTCTCAACATCTTATATTAAGGTGTGGGACATCCGTGATTCTGCTAAATGTATCCGAACGCTAACGTAAGTTGAGACTCTAAGAAACAAAAATGTAATCTTACAATATTAATAGTTTTTTCAGTAAGTGCCAAGACAATTATAATTGTGCAGAATATAGGCTCAAAATATATACAGGTTCTTCTAACTTGTGCGTAATTCTCACTAAGCTGGCAAATTGAAAAATTACTTGTAAGGTATATGCAGTCTGAGGAAAAACAAAGCCCTGATGAGAAAACAAAATCAAACTTTTGCTGGCAAGGAGCTCTAAATTAAACACTGTAAACAAGGGTGACACATTAATTTAAGTTGTAAAAAGAGAAGCATGTGATTTCTCTTCTGATTTTCCTTATACTGTATCAGCCTCTGAATCTTAAGTACATTTTGAAAGTCTTCTCAAAGCCAAGGCAGCTGGTTTTGACTCTGCCTGAAACATTTCTCATCTTTTTAACAAGAGAGTTCAGGTTATCACAGATCATGGAGGAAACCACTAAATTAGGCCTCTTCTATCTCAAAAGGGGGACACGGTGCCTCAGTGGCTAAGTCGCTGAGCTTGTCAATCAGAAAGGTCGGCGGTTCGAATTCTAGCACCATGTAACGGAATGAGCTCCCGTTACTTGTCTCAGCTTCTGCCAACCTAGCAGTTTGAAAGCACGTAAAAATGCAAGTAGAAAAATAGGGACCACTTTGGTGGGAAGATAACAGCATTCCATGCGCCTTCGGTGTTTACTTGTGCCGGCCACATGACCACAGAGACATCTTCGGACAGCGCTGGCTCTTGGGCTTTCTAACGGCACCGCCCCCTAGAGCCGGAAACAACTAGCATGCATGTGCGAGGGGAATCTTTATCTTTACCTATGTATCAAAGAGAAGAGAGAATCAATTCACATTGAATTGGGTCTCAGTGTCTGCCTGATTAGAACACTCAGTGTTAACAAGATGTGTGATAAATATACATTATTTTTTGTATTTTTTTAATCAAATGTATATAGCTGCGTTCTTATTGGTGTATAAGGTGGCATGCAGTAAAGAAACAAAACAAATCTTAAATAATCCTTAAAGCAATTAATATCAAATATCAAATAAGATCATGGGAGATAATGCATCCAAATCTCCCGTGGAATACAACCATCTTGTGGGCTAGTTGCATTATTGTTTTCATTATGGCTTGTATGGTTTCCAGAGTCACTTTTAGTGAGATGGGCAGCTACATAATTGTGTTAAATAAATAAATAAATTGGAAGCTTTCCATTTAAAATGGTGTCTATCAACCCATTGTCTTATTATGTACAGCAGTGGACAGATGACATTAAAAAAGAAAATCTAATCCAATCTTGTCTTGTTTTGTTCTTTTCCCTTACAAAATGAAGATCTTCAGGCCAGGCAATGCCAGGGGATGCTTGCTCTGGAAATACCAATAGAACAGTTACAATTCCAGCTGGTGAGAACCAGATAAATCAGATTGCCTTAAATCCAACAGGCACTTTTCTGTATGCAGCTGCAGGAAACGTGGTCAGAATGTGGGACCTGAAGAGGTAACATTTCCAAATTATTTACTGACCACGCTAGAGCATTGTGATTTTTGGTGCCCAAATGAATTGGTAGTTGTAATCTGCATTAGATTTCTTCAGTTTGGAAGCTAGCAAGGACTAGTCACTATCAGGGTTCATTAAATATTTGTAGTGGTTACCCTGATATATCATTTCTTCCCATGGCTCAAGCATTGAATTGCAAGTGCAATTGCAATGTATGACTTTGGTGATCATGGTGACAATGTATGAGTACGTTTTAACTGCCCACTCGGGAGTTACCAATTCAGTGTTATGCCTTTCGGGCTCCAAGGGGCTCCAGCTGTCTTTATGCAGCTGATAAACGGAATTCTACATGAGCATTTATATCAAGAGGTGTTAGTCTACCTCGATACCTTAATACATTCGGACAATATGGAAGAACACATACAGTTGGTAAGACAAGTATTGAAAAAGTTACTGGCTGCACAATTACTATATGTAAGAATATGTTTGCCCTTTATATTTCTTTACAAGGGGAAAGCTTTGTCCTTTTTGCTTTTCAAAGGGAAAAATTCAAAGCCAAGAAAGATGCATATTCTAATAAAATTATGCAAAAACCCCAGAATATTTAAATTTGTTTTAGAAAGACAATTCAATTTCCATATTTTTCACATGAATAAAGGACATGTGTTTTCGAAAAATAAAGGAACAACCAACTTTCTGATGTAAAGTACAGTCCTTTAAAATAAAGTTTGTGTAGTCACTGTTATACATGAGTAGAATGCTTGATTTTTCTCCCCAAACCACCATTTCTTCATAGTGATGTTCAAAAAGTATCTGCTGAGGTGCAGGCTGAGTCTACCAGCTCTACTTTTACCTTCAAGTAAATATATTAAATGCTTTATCAGCTACTTCGTGGAAATATCTTTGATGTCTGCAGATACCCAGAAGAAGTCCAGGAACTCCTCAATGCAGGCAGAGAGACGTGTACAGCTGTGGCTGACTCATATCTTCAACAAATACTATAGATCCAGACAGATTGTTACACTTGTTTGATGATTTGCACCACCCTAACATTAGTATAGTTTTGAAAAAGAATTAGTTGAGGTGATTGGTTTGCTTTGGAAATAATTAAGTTATTTTATGTCTCTGAAGTTTTATCTTTTGCTGTTCTGCTAGATTTCAGTCTACAGGAAAACTAACTGGTCACTTGGGTCCAGTTATGTGTCTCACAGTAGATCGTATTTCTAATGGACAAGATCTCATCATTACTGGCTCCAAGGACCATTATATAAAGGTAAAAACCTCTGGTGCGTTTTTTAAAAAACGATCATATGAAAGTAAACTTCAAGAATGAACTTTCTCTGTTTCTCTCCTTACAAGACTTGGAGAGGCACTTCAATCCTGTATGGAAACTATTTAAACATCAGTTTATGGAATTCAGTAGTGGAGTGCATTCATAAATGTGCTCCGAAAATGTCAGCCTGACCAGCCTACCAGCCTAACTGTCTTACAGTTGATAGGCTGGTCAGGCTGACATTTTCGGAGCACATTTATGAATGAAAAATAGGAATTCCCTATTTGCATTGAAAAATCTTCAGACAGATTCTCTCATTCATTTATTCTTCAAATTTATATAGCAACCCATTTCGTATATATATTCTTCCTGGGTGCCTCCAGAGAATATTTCGTGGTTGATAGGTGTCTAAAACTGTTCAACTTTTCATGGCTTTTTTTTTGGATGTTTGAAAGTAAAATAGTTTGGTGTTATTTGTTTTTAATGAAAATGACCTTTTCTGTCCACATTTTCAGATATAAAGACCCCTAAATTCATAGTCTTATGCCTGGATAAATATGTATAAGATTCCAATCCCAATCAATCCTCAATAAATGCTGCTACTTAGAAACATTTTAAAATGTTAACTACTGACGTGTTCCATAATTAGTATATGGGCAAGTAATAGTTAACCATGTTTTAATTTTTGAATAGAATACTGCTGCTCAATAGGTTAATTATTTTTACTCTGTTGCTCATTTGACTATTGATAGAATCAGAAATGCTTAAAGTCCTTGAGATACAGTGGTAATGAAATAATTTTGCAATAAGACTTTGAAAAATAATTTCATTTTTTTGGTGCAGAGAGAATGTAAATAACATAAATTAGGCATTTGTGATTGCTGACTGCCCGTGTTATTTAAAATCACAAAGATTTAAAATCAATTAGTAACTTCTACTAATGCACCTCCATTGGAGGACTATTGTATATTCATTAAGAACAATGGATGTATTTCCTTATACATGTTTTCTTAATTGCTAACCAAAACAATTCTGAAGATATAAAAGTGTTTTCTCCCATTCCAGATGTTCGATATAACTGAAGGAGCTCTTGGAACTGTAAGCCCTACACACAACTTTGAACCTCCTCATTATGATGGCATTGAAGCACTTACTATTATGGGTGACAACCTTTTTAGTGGATCCAGAGATAATGGAATTAAAAAATGGGACTTGGCTCAAAAAGACCTAATTCAGGTAATGCTAAAACACAAAAGGCATTAAGATATAAGAACTGTTGTCACAATTGTTATTAGAAAAATTATAACTAAAAGCCAACATGGGTTTGTCAAAAAACAATCATGCCAGACACACCTTATTCCATTCTGTGACGAAGTAACCTCATTAGTAGTTCAGGTATGGCTATACTTAGACTTCAGTAAGGCATTTGACAAAGTAAACCACAACTATTTCTTGGTAAGATAAAATAGTGTGGGATAGACAGTACTATCCACCAGACCATTATTGCCTGACCAATCACATTCAACATGTAGCCCTCAATAGAACCACCTCTACATATATGGAGGAAGCATACATGCAGTTGGCCCAAGGTTCATAAATGATCTAGGTAAGGGATAGAAGAGAAATTCATCCAGTTTGCAGACAACACCAACTTGGGAGGAATAGCTATTGTGTTTCTCATAAAATAAGGCCGGGTCTTATTTTTTTTTTTGAGTTTCGAAAAAATGGCCTAGGCCGTCTTTTCGAGGACGTCTTAATTTGCCCCCCACGCACAGCCTGGTGATGGTGTGTGCGTGTGTGTATTTACACCCTTATCAGTGAATGGCCGTGTTCCCGTGACACCCACGCAGCCAATCACTCTCTACCCTGGGCATCGTGCCAGCTCAGCCTGTGCAGGTAGTTCTTGGTCCAGTGCATTGATAAACCTGCAGAGCTCCATTAAGCGCCAAATTCAGCCTGTCATGTGGACACGCTCGAGCTCAGATCAAGCTGCAGCACTCGGAACCGTTTCTCAGGAGACTGCTTTCTTAACCTGCCCTGCTTGAGAAGGGGGTGGGGGGAAGACTGCTGGGTCACTTAGAGGGCCCCGGCAAGGCCTGGCTTCCTGCCGCTGCAAAAGAGTCAAATGCAAGCGGGCCACCTTTCTGGTGCTCCCACCACAGCTGGTGCTCCACCAGCTCCTCTTCCCCCGAACGCGAACACCAGCGGGCCAGTCGCACACCGATTTCGTTCTACCTCCCTAACCTCCTTGCTCTGCCTCCTGAGATTTTCCCAAGTCTCTCAGCTAGACCTTTCCAAAAGAATGTAGTTGCGCCGTTCAGGTGCGGTGGCCACGACCAACCTGCCCCGACTTCTTCCCTTGACAAGTTCTTTTTGGGAGTCCGAGGGTTGTCTTCCAACCCACAGACTCTGAGCTCACAACAGGGCATGGGACCAACAAGTGCCCAGGCAGCCCTGTCAAGCTTCAGGTGCTCCCAGAGATGCACAGGATACAGACTCTCTGCTTACAGAGCCGCTGCCGAAGTATACACAACAGTGCCTGCAGGCGCTCGGAAGGCTGAAAGCGCAGCCCAAGTTTGGGCTGCGCGCTGTCACCCCGGGGCTCAGCAAAGCTGGAATCCATTGCCTGCCGTGCAAACCCCAATGAGCAACCTCACCCGTGCTTGGGGGGAAAGGAGTTGGCGGAGTGCAGCTTCTCTTCCCCCGAGCGTGGGCGAGGCTGCTCATTGGGGTTTGCGCGGCGGGCGGCAGATTCCGGCTCTGCTGGGTGCTGGGGTGAAAGCATGCAGCCCTGTAAGGGAAGAGCAGCTGCCAGTAGCACTGGAAGCCAGGCCAAGCGGGGCAAGTAAGCTTGCAGTCCCCGAGAGGAGTGGGCCATACCACTGCGCCCACTCATGTCAAAGGGCAGAGGCATCTCTGCCGAGCCCTGCTTTGGCTGCCCGAGGGGACGTGGATGGACTCCGTTTTAAAGTCAGTTCCCGTGCCCTTGCCGGGGCGGTGCGCAAACCCCAATGAGCAGCCTTGCCCGCGCTCAGGGAAAGATGCACTCCACCAACTCCTTTCCCCCCAAGCACGGGCGAGGCTGGTCTTTGGGGTCCCCCCCCACCCTTCCCCCCCATTTCACATGTTTTTAAATAGGCTTAAATTTGAGGGAAGGGGCTTAATTTAACCTTATGCCTGGAAAACATGCTGGGATTTCCTATTGCGGCAGTGGGGGGCATATTGTTCGAGAAACACGGTAACAGTTTAAAAGATAGGCTCAAGATTCAGAAGGATCTTGACAGACTTGAACACTGGGCCCTATCCAATAAAATGATGAAATTAGGTCCTATACTTAGGCAAGAAACCCACTGGTATTGAAAAGGTGATATCTGGCTCAACAGCAGTAAGGGGAGAGAGAGGTAGGTGTCCTAATGCACAACCACTTAAGTATGAGTCATCAGTGTGCTGAAATTGCCAAAACTAATGCATCAGCAGAAGGATAACAGATAATCAGAGTTGGAAGGGACCTTGTAGGTCATCTAGTCCAACCCCCCGCCCAAGCGGGAGACCCTACACCATTTTTGACAAATGGCAGTCCAATCTCTTCTTGAAAGTCTCAAGTGATGGCGCTCCCACAACTTCCGAGGGCAACTTCTGTTCCATGGGTTGATTGTTCTCACTGTCAGAAAATTTCTCCTTATTGTTCAGTTTCCATCCATTATTCTTTGTCTGGCCTACAGGCACTTTAGAAAGTAGCTTGACCCCTTCCTCTCTGTGGCAGCCCTCAAATATTGGAAGATTGCTATCATGTCTCCCCTGGTCCTTCTCTTCCCTAGACTAGCCATGCCCAGTAATAATAACAAGATCACATGAAATGTTAATACTACTTGCCAGTTAGCACTGGTAAGACCACATTTGGAATTCTGCATCATTCAAAGTTGCAGTGGTACTGGAAAAAAGTGACTTAACAACTGGTCCTTGGCACTTCCAACAGCTGTAGCATTCCCTAGTCACGTGATCAGAATTTGGGCACTTGGCAACCGACATGTGTTTGCGACAGTTGAAGCATCTGGGGTCACCTGATCGCCATTTGTGACCTTCCCCGTCATCTTCTGACAAAGTAAATGGGGGAAACCAGATTCACAATGACCACACGATTAACTTAACTGTGGTTTTTCTCATACCAAGCATGGCAAAAAGGGTCATAAAATTGTGCACAACTTAACTTAACAACTGCCTTGTTTGATGACACAAGTTCTGGTCTCCGTTATGGCCATACAATGAGGACTCAATGTAATAGAAGGCACCTCATGTTGGTTTGTACCTCTAATTATCTTCCAGTTCATATTTTCCCTAGTTACAGGTACTGCCATTTTTCTGCCTGAAAAACTTGTGATTTTTCTTCTCAGCAAGTTCCTAACGCTCACAAGGACTGGGTTTGCGCTCTTGGTGTCGTTCCTGATTCCTCTGTGCTATTGAGCGGCTGCCGAGGAGGCATCCTGAAGCTCTGGAGTGGAGACACGTTTGCCCCAGTCAGTGAACTAAAAGGACACGATAGTCCCATTAATGCCATCTGCTCCAATTCGAGCCATATTTTTACTGCATCTGAGTGAGTTATTTTTTACGTTTTGTAGTTATATGGAAAGACCTCAACTTATGATAATTCACATTCAGCAACTGTTCAAATGGCTGGTGAGGTGGCCTAAAGGGGGGAGCTTTTTCCTCACAATCAGGAGGCTGTGAGTTTGATCCTAGGTAGAGGCAGATAGTTTATTTATTTACTTATTTATTTAATTTCATTTATATACCGCCCCCTCTCCCAAATTGGGACTCGGGGTGGTGTACAGCCCAAATAAAACAATACTATTACAAATAGAAAATTTAAAATAGATTTAAAAAGATTAAACTAATGGCTGAAGTTAAAACTACAATAGGACTATAAAAGCAGAGTAAAAAGTTAAAAAATTAAAAAACCATTCTAATGATACTAGGCCAGACCGGCCTGTTGAAAAAGGTGGGCCTTCAATAGTTCTCTCTCTGAAAAGAATGAGAATATATCTGCTGAACAAAACTCCACATTGGCAACAGGAAGGGCATCCGGCCATTAAAACACTTGGTTAGCTCCATTCAGTTGCCCAGACTCTACCAGGCAAGGGATTACGGGGTCGCTAAGATGATTCAGCAACTGTTCAAAGTGTTGAATGAATGGCGGTTACAACTTGTTCTTGGAGTTACAGCCGTTCTAGCATCTTCGTAGTTTACAGGATTGTGATCTGGGCGCTTGGCAACCCGGTTGCACCTAATGACTGGTTGCGAAGCACCCCAAATACCCATGATTGTCATTTGCAACCTTCCCTTTCATCTTCCCCAGAAAGTCAGTGGGGAAGACAGCAGGGGAGGTTGCAAATGGCTGAGATAAGTCTCCCGCATCTGTGCACTCTGCCCAGCGACGCCACTAGCACCAGCCATTATGCGCACACCCAGGCACCCTTTCCAACCCCTGCCAGTCGTGCACCTTTATACGCCCTTCCACCTATCTGCGCCCTCCTGGTTCCCCTCACTTCCTTCCCCACTCTTTTATGTCTTTTATATGCCTCCTGGCCTGAGATCTTCAACTTCCTACCAGCTGACTTAGATTGTGGGAAGCTGGCAGGAAATAGCCTTATCTATCAACCATGGGGTTTAGTGATGGAAACTCAGACCAAAGGGATTGTGATGGCCTTCAGAATCACATCAGTTAGCAGTGGAAATCATAGTCCCAATTATAGTTGTAAGTTGAGAACTACCCATACTTTATTTCTGGAATAAATTCATTATCATTCAGTTGAAGCATGGGCTTTTTTTATAACAAATACATTTTAACAAAGAAATAAAATAATAAACATTATAAATTGCCCAGGATTCTGATTATATAGAATGCTTTATTGGCCAAGTGTGATTGGACACACAAGGAATTTGTCTTGGTGCAAATGCTATCAGTGTACATAAAAGAAAAGAGACATTCATCAAGAGTCGAGAATCAGGTACAACACTTAATAATAGTCATAGGCTACAATAAGCAATCAAACCATACTAGGAAATAGTCAATATAAATGGTAAGGATACAAGCGACAAAGTTACAGTCATAAAGTCACAAGTGGGGGGGGATGGGTGATAAGGAGTGATGAGAAGATTAATAGTAATAGTAGTGCAAACTTTGTAATAGTTGAACAGTGTTGAGGGAATTATTTGTTTAGCAGAGTGATGGCTTTTGGGGAAAAACTGTTCTTGTGTCTAATTATTCTGGTGTGCAGTGCTCTATAGCGTTGTTTTGAGGGTAGGAGTTGAAATAGTTTATATCCCGGATGTGAGGGGTCTGTTAATATTTTCACAGTCCTCTTACACTTCTCTATGAAATGACAATACAGATAATTGTATAATATATAAACATACTTACTCAGTATGGGTCTTACAGCTTTTGAATAAATCCAAAATTTAGAATTTTATTTGTCTTCGTATTTGATGTCCCTCTAATATGGTTTAATAGTCCCACACTTTTGGAAAACAAACCATGGAGGCCAAAACAGTATTAACTCCCATTTGTGCCCATTTATAAGTTGACGCTTGCCAAGATGGTTCCTTCTGTTTTAAAAACCATCTCCTGAAGGAAAGTTATTCCAGTGGAGAAGACTTACTGCTGTACTGTATGAGTATTTACTTTATAAAGAACAGTAATGTCTTTCAATCAGAGGTCAACTTAATTTAATTGAGCGTTTAATTAATGTTTCTTTTTCACTCCCTTTAAATGTTAATAATGTTTTACAGTGATCGAACTGTGAAAATCTGGAAAGTTCCCAGCAGTCTAGATGGACAGATCTCTGACCCAGGTGATACAAGTGAAGATATTGCCAGTAACTGAACAAGAGTTGCACTGCTAAACATCTCAAGCTCTAATGATAAGCTTTGCTCTCATTGAAGTTGCTCTGCATTTATAGGCAAATGGTAGTACCTGAAAGAATTGTTAATTGCTCTACTGTTAGGCATTTGTATTCTGCTAAATACTGCTGCCCTTAAGAGCTGCCTTATGTATACCGCGTTCAAACTGTTGTTTTATATATCTTTGTCTGGGTTTGTGTGACTGCTTGTTCTAACCTATTGTAGCTTAATTCATGTGTGTATAAATAAGACATAGCAAAATCAAACTGGATATCTGTGATCTTGAATGGTGGTTTGAAAACTGTAATCTAGAATGTGAAGTTGCCCTACGTACCTCACATTGACCCTTCTGTGGAATGAAACTTCACAGTTATCCAAAATATTCTGGTATATTTTATCTCATTTTCCAAAGCCTTTAACAGAAGAGAATAGAGGGGTCCTAATACATTTACTTGAATTTTGCTGCTGTATGAAATATTAAGACTGGAAGTGTCAATAAACTGGAAGAGATTACTGCTCTTAACACGGTTATTGTTTCCAATCGGAAGGCTCCTGACATTATAAATAAAAAGAAATCATGCAACTAATAAATCTTTCTTAACTTCATTTTCCATTGAAAGAAAAAAAAATGGCAGTCATCGTGGGGAAATGTGGGATGACTGGAAATTCAAAATCTAGGAATCCAATGTCTCGATTTCATCTGGGCAAATTGTTGAGGCAGGAGAGTTGCACAATAAAACCCTGGAAGCATTCTATAATCTGCTAACAACGAACGTTATATAATCCTGTACTTTTATTGACCAAAGTAGCGCAGCTTATGTCTACTCCTTGCTCAGGACTAAAAACTAAAATGCTGTCGAATTAACATTTTGTTAGGGCTTTGGCCTACCACAGTATTCATAGAGAAAGACCTTGTTTTGTTTTTCCATCTGATTTTAATCTCATGTTCTTAAAGGTTTCCTTTCTTTTAATCTAATTTGATATGCTGCTAAATACATTTTAAATATGTCTGTGAACCTTGAAAAAGATACTTAAGAGAATTGCAACAACGGTATCAAGAAAGACTGTAAATATGTGAGTTATAAAGAGAGACACTGGGTTCCTGAGTGAATTTTAAAAATGCCGTAGTGCGTGCCGATTGGAAGATATGTATAATTTATCCAAATGTTCAGGATTTAATTTGTAAATTCAGCTATTTTTAAAAGTTGAGAATAATTTTCAAGAAAAATGTTTTACTGTTTTATTGGGTATAATGATGGAGAAGATGAGCTTATAAATGTATAGCTTGAGGTAGTCCATTGCTTAAATTAAAAAAAAAAACATTACATAACTGAATGCACACTATTTGTCATTGGTTTTTGTTTATTCTACTCTCTTCCTCCCCCTCCTGAAGAGATACTTTTATATACAAGTAATTGTCGACTTAAAACAGTTTGTTTAGTCACCATTCAAAGTTACAATGGCAACTGAAAAAAATGTGACTTACGACCGTTTTTCACCCTTACAACCGTTGCCGCATCCCCATGATCATTTGATCAAAATGCAGATTGCTGGCAACTGGTTCATATTTATGACCTTTGTTGTGTCTCAGTCTCATGTTATCCCCCTTTTGTGGTCTTCTGACAAAGACAATCGGGAGGCCAGATTCACTTAACCAGGTTAACTAACTTATCAGCTGCAGTGATTCACTTAACAAATGGGGCAAGGTTGGAAAAGTTTGGCTCAATTTCAAAAAGAAAAAAACCAACAATGCAGCTTATCGACTACCAGAGGGCTGGAAAAGAGCTAATGTGATTCCAATCTTCAAAAGAGGAGTGGAATGAATCCTGGAAACTACAGACCTATCAGTTTCATTTCAGTGCCTAGGAAGTTCCTGGAAAAGATCATTAAGCAATGCATCTGCGAACATCTAGAAACAAGCAAAGCTAATATTAGAAGCCAACAAGGATGTGTCAAAAACAGATCTTGCCAAGCAAACCTTAGGGCATTCTTTGACCAAGTGGCTAAATTAGTGGATCAGGAAAATACAGTGGAAATAAACTACTTAGATTTTGGTAAGGCATTTGACAAAGTAAACCAGAGCCTACTTCTTGTAGGAAAATGTGGGAAAGACAGCATCACCACTGGATAACTGGCTGACCAATCATACTCAAATGTTTAATCCTCAATGGAACTACATCTACATGGAGGGAAACATGCAGTGCGGTACCTCAAGGTTCTGTCTTGGGCCTGGTACTTTTTAACACCTTCATAGATGATTTAGATAAGGGAATAGAAGGGAATTTCATCAAATTTGCAGATGACTCCAAACTGGGGGCAGTAGCCAACACTTAAAAATAAATAGGCTCAAGATCCAGAAGGTCCTTGAGAGATCTGAACACTGGGCCCTATCCAGCAAAAGGCAATTCAGTAGTGAGAAAAATAATGTTTTACACTTCAGCAAGAAAAAAAAAGCACAAATATAACATAGGTGGCACCTAGCTTAACATCAGTAACTAAGAGATCTTGGAGTCTGCTTGAATATGAGCCTGCCATTCATTCCACCACTTAAGAATGAGCCAGCCATATGTTGCAGCTGCCAAAAGAGCCAATGTAATTCTAGACTGCATCAACTGAGGGATAGTATCAAGATAATGTGAAATATTAGTACCACTTCATACTACATTGGTTAAAACCACATTTGGAATACTGTGTCCAGTTCTGGTCACCATGATATAAAAAAGATGTTAAACTCTAGAAAGTGCAGAGGAGAACAACAAAGATGATTAGGGGACTGGAGGGTGAAGCATGTGATGAATGGTTAGAGCTATATAGGTCTAGTCTAATGAAGAGGAGTAATAGTGACATGATGACAATCTTCCAATATTTGAAGAGTGTCATAGAGAATAAGGGGTCAACTTTATTTGGGGCAGGGGAGGTAGTAAAAGATGTAAGCTTTTAAAGAGAGGTTCAACCTAGAACTAAAATTTACTGTCAATGAGAATTTTTTTTCATTTATTAAATTTTATTTAGTTTTCAAAATTTGAAAACATAAAATAAAACTTTATACATCATTATATCAACATCAAGACATCTTTTACATTTCCTTATCTTTCTATATACACATTTATACAATTTCAACTTAATATATAAATAAAGATAGATATGAATATAGATATAAGTATTTACATAGTTTCTTATTCTTTACCTAACTGCCATTTTGATTTCTTTTTATTCTTAAAATCATTCATACTAGGCATCCCAGACACTATAATATATTGACTTTTCTTTGTCTCTTAATTTCATTGTTAGTCTGTCCATCTCTGCACCGTCTAAAATGTCAATGAGAATCAGTGGAATGGCTCGCACCCAGAAGTTGAGGGTGCTTCAACACTGCAGGTTTTTAAGAAAAGATTGGACAGCCGTTTGTCCATGATGATATAGGATCTCCTGCTTGAACAGGGGTTGGACTAGAAGACCTCAAAGGTCCCTTCCAATTCTGTTATTTTGTATTCTGCCTTAGATAGCAAAGTCTCCTGGTCTGGATTTGAACTATTAGTGAGATGAATTAAGATGAAAAATCTGATTATCATAAAATTGGTGAACTATAGGAAATAAAAACCCCAAATATAAAGACAGGAACATAACTGAGTTCATTGGTGCAATGCTTCTGGAAAAATGTAACGACATTCAAAAATGAGTTCTAATTAGCAAAAGCCATTTTGCAGGTTATTGCAGTATGATATGAGTCATAGAACTGAGAACGTAATTCAGCAAAATTGCAGACCTCAAGCAGCGAAATACACGAATAATATCTGAAATTAAAAGAAGGCGAAGTGAAAGGATCACCCACAAAGAATGTCTATGTTTTGAATCAGAGAAACATCAAAGGGCACTGAGTTACTTTTATTAAAGAAATTAAGAATGTTCAGTCTGCTATCTGGAAGAAATGAAGGAAGGAGGGAAGGAAGGAAGATAACTAGATCTTGGTATCATAATTTCATATGCATGTTTGCACTAACTTTATGATTATGCACAAAAATTAGGATTCTGCTTGACTGCAGGGAGGATATTCGGCAAATAGTAAATCTCATCTTCCATTCTGACTGAGAATTCAGTTGCCTTGAGAACAAATCATACACATAAATTGGTAAATTGCATATACTGTATTAGTGTAACATACTAGAAGTATGTATTTTGTAAAGCAAACCTAGCTGTGTAAATATCAAAGGAAAAGGATCCAGGCTTCTGGTCTGTGGTTTGTATCATAACTTAAATGTAACCTTATCACGAGATAGAAGAAAGGAATGAGAGAAAGAAAAAGCAGAAGGCTATCATTATGTTTGTCTTTGGCCTTATCCATCTTCACATGAAACTTTTATGAGACCAGTGGTGGTATTCAATTTTTTTTTACTACCGGTTCTGTGGGCGTGGCATGGCTTGGATGTGGCATGGCTTGGTAGACATGGCACTAGGAAGGATATACTTCAAAATCTCCATTTCTACCCCACTCCAGGGGAAGTTTACTGTAAAATCCCCATTCCCTCCCCACCCCACTAACCTGCTTTCCAGCTCCGTTCTCCTGTGCAGGGCAACCAAAGAAAACCCAGCCGATCAGCTGGGACACAATGGGAGGCAGAGAATAGATGGGGCCTGGGCCAGTCAGAGGTGGTATTGGCCGGTTCTCCGAACTACTCAAAATTTCTATTACCGGTTCTCCAGAATTGGTCAGAACTGGATGAATACCACCTCTGTATGAGACCATGAGAATGAGGCCTGGATCTATCGAACCAGTATTCTGCCTTAGACACTGTCCTTCAGTCCACAAATAAGAGATCAAGGTGGCCATTGTTGCACCTGTACCCCTTATTATGTAGAGCAGTGTTTTTCAACCTTGGTGGTTTTCTGGGAGTTGAAGTCCACACATCTTCAAACCACCAAGGTTGAAAAACACTGATGTAGAGATGAACTGAGGGGTGATCTTCAAAAACTTTAGCAAAGGGTTCTCTGCCCAGTTGCTGGGTGGACGTGGCCATGGTGGACGTGGCCTAGTCAGCCTCTTGTACCATGGAGTTTTTGCCCTCCCCAGACTCCGGAAACTTGAGCCTCTGGGAGGGCGAAACTGCCTCCCAAGGCTCCAAAGGCTCTGTGGAAGCCAGAAACGGGCCCATTTCTGGCTTTCCCGAACTTCCGGGAGGCCCGTTTTTCACCCTCCCCGAGCCTCCGTGCACGCCCTGCACTTACCTACATCCAAAATGGGCCACATGGGGACTCTGGGGAGGGGAGTGGGTGGGGTGAGAGGGGCCAGCCAGGAATGGGATTTGGGGGTTCTCTGAAGTGCATAGAATCTTAGCTAGGGGCTCTTCTCAAACCCCCTGCGAGCCCCCAGCAGCCCAGCCCTGGGTGAACTGTTCCCATGGCTGGAGACTGCACCCAATGATCAAAGTCAATCGCCAGTGATAGACCTGACCATTAGGAATTTATCTAGTCCCCTTTGAAGTCATCTAAAATCATGGCCATCATCACATACGCAGCATATTCCATAAGTTGGTCACATACTTTGTGAAGAAATATTTCCCTGTCCCAATCTTAAATTCCAAAGCATAAATTTCAAGGAAATACTTCTTTTTATGGAAATAGGTATTCTTTTGCATTAAAATAAGGGTCTTGAGCAGCATAGCACCTTTTTTATTTCTTCCTTCCTTTTCCTAGCTTTCCTCCAAAAATTTTGGCCAAGGACTGATCTGTACTTGTCAGCCACATGGACATCCTATAAAAAGTAAAGACGTTAAGCCATGAAAACATAAAGCAATACATTCATTTCCCCCCGCACTCCCAAATAAAATAGCTTTTTAAACATTGCATCACTGGGCAGCACAAATATTTGTAAACTGAAAATAAAAAAAAAAGTTCTAGAAATTTCTGAGCTGGTTTACATTTAGAATTAAAGTGCAGTAGGTTTTTTTTTTTCCCACCTGGGGAGAAGCAACATGGGATTCTATGGAGGTGGAGGGAAAGGGTCTTGCTTGGGTGTGCAGAGATGTTACCAGCACTGGTGATATTTAGGAGCAGAAGTTTTGCTCATGTAGAATATTCAGAAAAAGCACGGATTCATAATTCTTTTCAGATGGGCAATGTCATGCCATCAGATGCCCCACTTGGCCGCCTGGAAAAGGGGGTGTCAAAAAAGCCAAAATTAAAAATTTTAAACCCGAGTCAGGTTAGTAAGTTAATTAAAAGTAATCTTTTTATATTTCTCTCTTACCAAATGTGAATCTTCTTTCAGATCTTCCATGCTGCCAGCCAGCAGCTTCCCATCCTCTCCCTTCTTTCCCAGTCCTCCTCTACCCCAGCAAGGTTCGCTGCTATTGAGCAGCTATCTTTCAGAACTTTTCTGTACTTCCACAGAATGTCACAAGGAATACCATTACCTGTAGTATTCTGAGCACCTTGCCCATGTAGACTCATCACTGCATCCTAAAAATTATATACTACTTCAGTATAATCTTCATTCTTGTTAGAAATTTTGTTTATATGGTATGTCCTACAGGACAAACAAAATGCACTGTCACCATGTGCTTTGCTGCTTAACTGCAACAGAAAACAGAAAACTTTACTCAGAATAAAAAGACATAAGAGTATATACCATAAATGCAAACTTATCAGTACTGCCCTTGATGCATAAAATACATGAACGTTCATTCCAACAATTCTTTATTCTAATGCTGATGTCATTGGGCCTTTGTGTTGTATTTAATTTTATTTGCATTGTGACAAAACGAGTGTCAATGCTGCAAAGGAACAATGTAAGGAAAAAAAGATGCCTTGTCTCCTATCTCCCAGCAGCTGAAATTCCTTGGCTGATTGGATCTGCAATAGACCCCTTCTGTCAAAACAAGCAGGGTAGGCCAATGCCATTAGGGGGGGCGAGAGAGAGAGAGAGAGAGAAAGAGAGAGATTGACTGACTGACGACTGACTGACTGACTTTTGGCTTCATGCAAGGAAAGCAGCAGAAGAGCAGAAATCTTTCTTTCTCTCACCAGCAGGAGGCCTTGCAGGGTCCCAATGACTCATTTATGGTGGAGTTTGGGGGAGAGAAAAAAAGACTTTTGCTGCTTTCCTTGAGTGCAGCCAAAAGCAGAAGAAGAAAGAAGCGGAAAGAAGCAGCCCAGTGGCCAGGCGAGGCACATGAGGTGAGTGGGGCAAGTTCCCCCCCCTCCACCCTTTCCCCCCTCCCCTCACTACCTCGTGTTGTTTGCAATGCAAGCAATGCAATCCTTGTGTTCCCGCAGGCCATGTGGGCGGCGCAGCCTTGTGTTCCTGCTCAGCCTGGATTAATTGCTTTGTGGGGTGTTTTGGGGGTGACATTTCTCTGCGGACTACCAAAATTTTCTTATGGACCACCAGTGATCTCCAGCCCACTGGTCTAGATCATCTTTTTACACTTTTCCTGGAAAAGCAGAAAAGATAGTGAAAGGCTGGAGGTTAAGAAAATCCATAATTCTCTTATACTACTTTAATGCCTCTGGTTGATTGGCTTCATGGATAATAGTCAGTGGTATTGTGTGAAAGGACACATGCTGTTTGCAAATGGCCTCCATTTCATTTTTGAAGCACCCAATCGAGCTTGCCATTTCAACCATTTGCCCCTATGACTAATGATAGTAATGAAACAATTTCTTCTTTAATTTAAACATTACACGTTCTACATTTCTGAAATTGCACCCTAGTCCACATATGGGCTTTACTGTAAAACCCTGAAATTTACACACTGTTCGTTACTTAATATAGAATTTAGCCTATTGCTTGCTAACTATTTTGTAATTTTGTAAGCTTGAATTGGTTCTAATCAAATATTTTTAGTTCCAGTGGAACAGGGTAAGTAGAAACATTTTATAACTGCCTGACTTACTTTAAGATTATTAATTTTTCTGACGGCTTTCATGATCTTCTGAAAGGCAATTTTTCTGGGATGGTCACATGGTTCACAGGAAAACATTTCTCACACACATGTTAAGGTGAAGTACATTGCAACTACAGGCAATCCTCATTTAACAACTGCCTTGTTCAGGGACTATTCAGTCATGATGATGATGAAAAAGTAACTTTGTGACCAATCCTCGCATTTATGACCTCCACAGGTCTGTGAAACAAAGCTGAAGTAAAATTATAAGTACAGTCATAGTTTTGTTTAGTGATTGCTTAACTAGCAACTTGCCGGTCCCCACTGTGGTCATTAAACAAGGTTTACTTCTAGATGTTTTGAGTTTGGAAATTCTTGAATTGGCTTGCTCTTAGAATGCCACAGGCAAATGTTTCTGATTTTTTAAGATTTTTTGTCCCACTTTGCAAGATTCTACTACCAGTAATTCCTGATAGCAGGTAGTTTACGGGACCGCCTGCTGCCATCAACAACCTCCCGCCGCCCAGTACGCTCTCACAGGGTTGCCCTCCTTGGGGTGCCGCCGCCTGATCGTTGCCGGCTGGCGGCCCCAAGGGTGCGGGCCTTCTCTGTGGGAGCCCCCTCCCTGTGGAATGATCTCCCCCCGGAGATACGGGCCATGACGGACATCCTGACCTTCCGGCGCGCAGTTAAGACCTTATTTTTCAAGCAGGCCGGCCTGGCCCAGTAAATGGTTTATGGGTTTTAAATTTACTTGGGTTTTAAATTTTTAAATTTGATTTCTTAATTAATCCCGGATTTTAAATGTCTGTATTTGTAATTTGATGGGATTCAGCCGGATCTTACATTTAATCTAGTTTTAAACTGTATATATTTTGTGTGTTTTTTAGTAGGCTGTACACCGCCCCGAGTCCCTTTTTGGGAGAGGGAGCGGTATAGAAATCTGATTAAATAAATAAATAAATAAATAAAGACAAATTTTCCTAATTAATTAGTGATAAAATTAACTCATGATAAGATTCTGGTCCTTGATTGAAATCTCAAGCCATTTATGAAGTCACTGGCTTGGTTCTCCAAGTATGGATTCTAAATTAACCAAGCACTTTGCTGAAAGGTTACAAAATTCTGGGAGATACTTATCCTGATTGCAGAATGCAAGGTGAGATTTACATATTTACAATAAAACTGAGAGATGGATTCTTCCCCCACCATACTTTTTCAACAATACAGAATGAAGATAAATGACTGCATTTCCAAGGGTCACTGTCAAGTCATGGAGCAGCAGCCTTGCATTAAGGCAAGGGTCTTCAAACTTGCCAAGTTTAAGACTTGTGCATTTCAACTGCCAGAATTCCTGAGCTAACATGACTGGAGGAGGAATTCTGGAAGTTGAAGTCCAGAAGTCTTAAAGTTGTCAAGTTTGAAGACCCCTGCATTAGAGGAACAACATTGGTTGGATATGGAGTATCGGTCACAGAAAGTGCTGGTTTAAGGTGTTTTAAGAAAAATGTTGCTACAAACTTTTTATATCAGTGCATTTTATTGCTCTTATTTAGAAAAGATCTGTGATCGCGATCCACATTTTTAAATTCCCTTCCGAATAAAGCTCTTCCATTTGCCACTCCTAATACCTTCTGTAAAACTGAATTTGCTATGTATTCATTTTCTTGATTTAAAATGAGAAAAACAACAGAAACAGTGGTACTAGTGCAAAAAATGTTAGCTGTGGAGTATTTGGGAGAGAGAGAAGTGGTAGAACTGAACTGAACATCATTTCTCATGCGCTATTGCTTGATTCAGCACAAGAAGAAAAATGACTCCTTCTATCCTGAGCCAAATTTCTATTTGTCACAGAAACTACATAGAATAAATGATACCTTGGTTTTCCCTGAAATTAGAGTTAATGGGCCAGATGTGCATGCAAATTGATGCAGAGGCCACCCAGGTTCTTTTATAACTTGTTGTTCAAAGAAAAACTAACCCTTTGCAGTCTTCATATTCTGGACTTCAATCAGGGATGGGATTCTACTGGTTCGGACTGGTTCTATAGAACTGGTTGCTATGATTCTGTGCAGTTTAAAGAACTGGCAAATTGTGTCCCTGGCTGGCCCCTCTCCTCTCCACCCTCCCCAGAGGTCTGTAAATATTGTCATTGTGAGCAGCTAACTTAGAATAAGGACAATATTAGTAAAACTGTATATTATGTTTTTGTCTCCTGAGTAGGCTCCTTAAACGCTAGAGATCTAGCAGATCTTGAAATGGCTGTTGAACCTAATTAGTCCTTGAATGGCACCCAATAAGAAATTCTAGAGGTTAAAAAAAAGACAATAGCTCACCATCCCTGTATTGTTGCCAAGAAAATGACATGGTTGTATTCATGATATTACTAAAAGCTGAGCTCTCAACTCCATTCAACACACGGAAGTCTTTTTCTCCTTGGGCTTATATGTTGCATATCAGGAACAATTTGTTCTGACCTAGGCTTCCAAAACAGCACGAAGCTGAATCCTTTTCCTGATAAGCCCCTTTTATTTGATTTACAATAAATTTCTTCTCCAACAAAGTCCTGGCCAACAGTCTTTCACAATAGTTCCCAATTGCAAACCTTTATCAAGCTTGGAGAAAGGCCAGACCTATATCTTTCAGACGCCGTTATACTTGGCAA
This sequence comes from Bungarus multicinctus, assembly GCA_023653725.1. Taxonomy (NCBI): domain Eukaryota; kingdom Metazoa; phylum Chordata; class Lepidosauria; order Squamata; family Elapidae; genus Bungarus; species Bungarus multicinctus. Next base: position 17,965,711 of record CM042848.1, on the reverse strand, counting down.
GCATGCTGGAATGAACTAATTGTCTCCCCTTTCGCTCCTAGGGGAGGGGTCATTCACTGTCCCACCTGTGGCTTTACTTCCAAGTTGGCCCTTGTTCCTCAGCTATTCTCTTCATCTCCTGTCGGAATCTGATTCAGAGGGGGAGGCCGAGCAGCTGACAAAGAGTGGGAGTGTGGCTCCATTGGCTGTGGAAGAAACTGAGGAGGGGCACAGTCCAGCTGGGCAGAACAGCGGAGAGGTAGAGCAAGGCAGAGGAAATTCGGAAGAAGACCCAGGCCCACCCCCTCTTCATCTTAGGGCACGCAGGGAGGAACAGAAGGAGCAACGTGAGTTGCGTGGCTTACGGGGAAGGAAAGGGCCCTTCATTAGCTACAGCTGGGAACACAGTTAAAAAGGAAAACTATTCACAGCAACTTGTTGAAAGCAAATCGTGAGTTATCTGGGCTTATCTGGGCTCCTGACATCTTCCCAACTGTGTGTGTTTTGTTGGCCTTTCAAGTCTGCAATTCCTTATCCTGCCCTGTCAAGTTAATTGCTGCAGCGTGGTTTGTGTGGATTTTTATTTACAGTTTGTATGTACTTTGTTTTCGGACTGAATTTCCTCCACTTAAAGACTGTTCTTGGGAGAGTTTTTTCTCCAGCTGAAGGTAACCTAGACATTGGGGGCAAAGTTGGAGGTATTAAAGGGACTCTTCTTACTTATGTGACTGTGTTGCCTTTGTGCCACGCCCCGGGTCATCACACGCATACTGGGAACAGGGTCTGGTTGTTCTTCTGCCTCACTAACTGTCTGACTCTGAACTGTCTGTCAGCTGATAATTGTCAGGTTAATTATTATTAATTGTTAATAATAATTGTCTCTGCCTCCGACACAGAGCACTCATCCTCAAGAATCTCCTTGCTTCCGAATCTGCTGCCAGTTCCACTGGCTGCTGTCGGGCCACAACAGAGTTCCACATAAAGTTTGTGCATCACTCAGAATTGGCTCTGGATTGTTCAACTTTGTGTGCTTTGTCAGTTTACTGCTGGTTCAGTTGGACTGCATCGCACACTTCCAAAATAGCTCCTTTTCCCTGGTCAACTTGTCAACAACCTGTTCTTTCCCTGGTGCTAACTCTGACCTCACCTTACTCCTGGGTCCCTTCATTCTGTCATAAACTGTTCAGTCACTGTAGCATTAATTTCATTGTTTCTAGTTTGACAAACATAAAAATGCTCAAGATCGGTACAAACTGTTTTTAAAGCTTGGGGGCGTGGGGGGGGGGGTAGAATTATGGTTATGTGGAGTGCCCCTACACTAAGTCAATGATATTCTAAGCAAATTTGTGGAGATGTAATAGGTACTTTCATAATACTAGAAAACTGAAGTAACTTTCAGATACATATACTGCCAAATGACAACTTTCATTTTAATAGAGCATAACTAGTAGATTAAAACTATGTCACCAATCAGCACCCATGTCCACAGCTCTCATGTTATTGCAAGTATACAGTATTAAAGGTATCTGGTGCACCTAGTAAATAATTAAATGACAAAAACAGAATTTTAAAAAGCACATATAAACTACAGTAGTTATCACATTGGGTAAGAAAAAATTACTAAGCAAATTCCTTATATATTCTAGCTTATATTCTGATTTCAGAAGATGAGATACTTTGTTGAAATAAAAATATTACTTTATTTATTTATGATAAATGTGGAAATGAGAAAGATGGGCTGGGGGAAACCTTCCAATTTTAGGTCACACAGAGATGCTGGGAGTCCATTAGGCCTGCAGGCCATGTGACATGGAAACAAGGAAAGATGAGGGTTGGTACATATGAAGAATCCCAGATTGTAGAAAGTTGTGTTAGGGGATTCATTTACCCAGATTAGCCATAAATTCTATTTTATTACTCAACATGTTTGGACAGATGCAAGTCTATCTTTGTTCACCAGAATGTATATCCAATTAAATATATATATAGAATTAAACATGCCACAACTCATTCTAAAGCTATTAATTTCAGCCACATCTAACTTTTGAGAAAAATACGAGCAATCTAGATTTCTCAGATATGATTAAGCACCTAACAGCTTTTTAAAGCAGTGTGGGAAATCATTTCCAAAAACCCAATAGGCTCATTTTAATTTAACTATATTTTATAGACAATTATGGCTGGTGCCAGGAGATTCTTTCCTGAAATTTAAACTTCCCCATTTAGACAATGAGTTTTAATTTTAATAAGCAGATTTAGGTTGCTGAAGCTTGATAGGCGACGGTAAAACTTTTTTGAAATGTGACAGCTGATGGTACAACTGTTCTCTTGCAATTATAAGTTAAACATTTCTGCAATGGTTGATTAGCCAAAATTATTATTGTTGTTGTTGTTATTGTTGTTGTTGTTATTGTTATTATTAAAACTTTTATACCTCCCCCTCTCCCAAATAGGGACTCGGGGCGGTGAACAGCCATAATAAAATACAATCGATATAAATTTTAAAATGAATTAAAAGAGAATTAAATGCACGGCTGTAATTAAAAATAAAACCAATAAAACCCCATTAAAAATGAAGATTTAAAAATTAAAACCCTACTAATGGGACTAGGCCAGACCAGCCTGCTGAAAAAGGTGGGTCTTCAGTGTGCGCCGGGTCAGTGATGGCCCATATCTCCATAGGAAATTCATTCCAGAGGGAGGGTGCCCCCGCAGAGAAGGCCTGTACCCTCGGAGCCACCAGCCAGCATCACCCAGCCAGCGGCACCCCAAGGAGGCCCACCTTGTGGGAGCGCACTGGCCGGCGGGAGGCCGATGTTGGCAGTAGGCGGTCCCATAAGTACCCAGGTCCCAAGCCATGGGGTGCTTTAAAGGTGATCACCAACACTTTGAATTGCACCCGGAAGACCACCGGAAGCCAATGCAGCTCGCGCAGGAGCAGTGTAATATGGGAGCTCCGAGAAGCCCCCAAGATCATCCGCGCGGCCACATTCTGCACCAGCTGAAGCCTCCGGATGCTCTTCAAGGGGAGCCCCATGTAGAGAGCATTGCAGTAGTCTAGGCGGGAGATGATGAGGGCAGAAGTGACTGTGCGCAATGCACCCCGATCCAGAAAGGGCCACAACTGGTAGATCCGACGGACCTGACAAAAGGCCCCCCTGGCGACGGCTGCTATAGGGTCTTCTAACGACAGCCGTATATCCAGGAGGATACCCAGATTGTGCACCCTCTCCGTGGGGGTAAAAATTTCTCCCCCCACGGCCAGCGATGGAGTAAGCTGGCTGTATCTGGGCGCAGGAAACCACAGCCACTCGGTTTTGGTCAGGTTGAGCTGAAGCCTGTTAAGACCCATCCAACTCCGCACGGCCTCCAGGCACCGGGTCATCACTTCAACGGCTTTGTTGGGGTGGCCTGGGGTAGAAATGTATAGCTGAGTATCATCAGCATACTGATGAAACTCTACCTCAAAGCCATGGATGATCTCACCTAGCGGTTTCACATAAATGTTGAACAGAAGGGGCGAGAGCACAGACCCCTGAGGAACTTCACAGAACAGAGGCCTCGGGGCCGACCTCTGCCCCCCTGCCAACATGAATTGCGAGCGGTCGGAGAGGAAGGAGGAGACATAGCCAGATAATTCCTTCACTGGCTATTGGGGGTGAGATTTTGTCCCCTTCAGAGAGGGCTCGCCTCCTGGATGTACGGCTGTCCCTGGAAGATCATATTACGGCCGTCTCCAGGGGGGCGTTTTATCAGGTTCGCCTGATTCACCAGATGCGGTCCTTTCTGGATCTGGATGCCTTACGCACGGTCACTCATGCCCTGGTCACCTCCTGCCTGGACTATTGTAATGCCCTCTACATGGGGCTCCCGAGTGGGAGCATCCAGAGGCTTCAACTGGTACAGAATGCGGCTGCGCGGGTGGTTATGGGGGCGTCAAGGTTTTCTCATGTGATGCCCCTCCTGCGCGAGCTGCATTGGTTGCCGGTGGCCTCCCGGGTGCGCTTTAAGATCTTAGTGCTAACTTTTAAAACGCTCCATGGCATCGGACCAGGATATTTACAAGACTGCATTCTGCCAGTTTCCTCTCACCGACTGGTGCACTTTCACAGGGAGGGTGTCTTGCGGGTCCCGTTGGCATCTATGTGCCGGCTGGTGACCCCGAGGAATAGGGCCTTCTCTGTGGGGGCGTCCGCCTTTTGGAATGGGTTGCCTCCGGAGTTGCGTAAAGCCACGGACCTGGGGACCTTCAGGCGTGCCTTGAAAACCTGGCTCTTTGACCAGGCCGGCTTGAGCTGATTTTAGATTTAGATTGGGGTTTAAATTGGGAGTCCTTAGTGGTGATCAGAGGGTTGGGGTATTTTAATTTTAGGGTTTATAGTGGGGGTTTTAACCTGTTTATTACAGCCAGGTTATTTAATTCAGTTTTAATTTTTATATATTTTAATGTTATTTTAATTGGATGGCTGTACACCGCTCCGAGTCCTTCGGGAGAGGAGCGGTATATAAATAAATATCTATTCTATTCTATTCTAACCACCGCAACACGGTGCCTCCCACTCCCAACCCCCCCAACCGCTGCAATAGGATACTGTGGTTGACAGTATCAAAAGCCGCTGAGAGATCTAACAGGACCAGGACAGAGGAGCAACAAAATATCTTGTTCTTCACTTAGAATATCCATTCCTTGAAATTCTGATAAATTAGATGTGATTATTTAATTATTAATTACTCATAGAACCAGTAAAACTATACTACAGAAAAGAAATGGGCCAAGATATATTTATGAATCTGATAAATCATATACACCAGTGATGGAATTCACATTTTTTTTACTACCGGTTCTGTGAGCATGGCTTGGTGGGTGTGGCAGGAGAAGGATACTGTACAATCTCCATTCCCTCCCCACTCCTAGGGGAAGGTTTCCTCCGGTTCTCCAAACTACTCAAACTTTCCACTAACGGTTCTCCGGGACTAGTCAGAACCTGATGAATACCACGTCTGATATACACATTCTATTGACTAACTATTTACTTCCAACGATCAATAATATGATGATTGCAATTTATTGTTCTCTTGATATAAGGAGTAAATGAAATTTCACCTCTGGATGATATTGGTCAGTCACTGACAGCCATTTTGGTGTAGTGGATAAGGCACCAGGCTAGAAAGCGGGAGACCATGAATTCAAATCTGGCCTTAGCCATGGAAGCCAGCTGGGTAACTTTGGACCAGCCAGTCTCCCTTAGTCCAATCCACCTCACAGGGTTGTTGTTGTGGGGAAAATAGGAGGAGGAAGGTGTGATGAATAAGTTTGCTGCCTTGAGTTATTTGTAAAACGTATTAAAAAATGGGATACAAATAAAGTGTTCTGACCCAAACCATGTTCCAATGAAACACCAAACACCAAACGGAAGTAACAGCAAAACCTTTTAATGATTCTTTACAAATTCCATTCCTTCACTGTTTCAAACTAATTGTCTCTGGTAAGCATGAGCCTTGCCAAGGTTGTATAAGGCTGCCAAGAACACTAGATAAAATTGCCAAGAAATATTTCCAACACAAAGAGTCTCCAAACACAAACTAAGATAGTCTGAATGTCCACAAGGCTTGGGTGCAAAAACTTCTTTGCTTCCTGCAAAGAACTCTGGTTTCTCAGCTGGCTTTTATCTCTTAAGGGAGGGGCCATTACCTTGCAGCCTTACTCCTGATTTGCCTGTGCTACTGCAGCTGCTCTTTCCCTCAAGCAGTCCTGCGCGCATGTGCACTTGGCATAGGTTCCTCGGGGGCCTCTTCATCATTGCTGCCAGCCTCCACAATCTCCAAAGGCAGCACTCCACTCCCTGATGGTCCTGGCCCCATCCCTGCATCAGGCCCCTCATCTGAGTCCTCGCTCTCCAAGACCTCAGCCATCCACACCTGCTGCCGGTGAGTAATAAGATCTATTTATTTATTTCATTTTTATCCCACAAGACAAGATGGGATATCTGGTGCTCCCTCCTCCTGTTTTTTCCCACAAAAACAAAACTTGTGAGGTAGGTTGGGCTGACTATCCAGAGATCTGGGGTCAGATCTGGCCCATGGGGTGCTTAGATCTAGCCCACGGGACCGCTCTGGAAACAATGAAGATGGTGCCTCTGCAGGTTTTCACTGGCAGAGGGTTGCAGGAGGCCATTGCAGTTGAAAACAGAACTCACATGGGCCATTGGTGGCACTCCCAAGGCTCTGTTTTTGCTGGTAGAGGGTTGCAGGAGGCTGTTGCAGCTAAAATGGAGCTCAGGAGTCCATTTTTTCTGGAAGAGCGCTTGGGCTACCACAGGCGCCTCTGACACAAGTGACGCCAAGCTGGCCATGCCCCCCCCTGGCCACGCCCCCCTAAAGTCAAACATAATCCTGATGCGGCCCTCAATGAAATTGAGTTTGACATCATTGCGCTACGCTACACAGCTCTTATATTAGAAAAATCTCCAGCATATTTTCACCCTCAACTTTTGGAGCTATCTAACCCAGTTGTCAGCTTTGGAAGCAATATTGAGACCAGACACTTCCACATTGCCACATTTTGAGCCTGGGAAAATGGGAGGGGGGGAATTTCTTGGCGGGTGTATGTAGTTAGACATAATAACGTTCGTTTTCTAATTCAAGGTCATGTTTCTGTGCATAAGTGAGGAGAGGTCTCAAGTTGGGATGAATGGTGATTGGGGCATGTGATGAGATGATGGGTGCAGGGGGCGGATTTGTAGTGTTTACTTATTGCAAGGAAGCCCGAAACTTTCAGATTCGGGATTCCCCAGACGTGCCAGTTTACTATCCAATTAAAACAGAACTTTTGAGAAGATGTCAGTCTCAGAGTTATTGGTTGGAGTGGAGGTTTTCTGGAACGCCGACACCAGTACTGTAGTGACACCATGCACAAATTTTGCAGAGTTTATTGTGCATTGTAGGAAACCATTTCTTCGCGATTGCTATGAGGTTTTAAAACTGTAATGATCTCAAAGCTAATCTGCCAGTCAGCATCCCAGTGTGGCTTTGGTTTATGACTTTTTCCCCAGAATGTGAGGTGTAAGCTGATTGCAATACCAGTGACTAATCTGTTCAATTTTATGAACAAAGCTATCTTCAATGCTGCTTTCAGGACTTGGGAAAGTAAGCAGGGGAAGGAAGACTCGGATAACTTAGAAAGTAGAGTAGGAAACCTGCCCCTGTGATATTTCAAAAACAAAAAGCTGAGGGTAAAACAGCATGGTGCTTTGACCTTTTTTTGGAGGGGGGTGGGGTGAGAGAAATAATCCCAGCAACCAGAAAAGATTGTTTCTATCACGCATATCAACCCCGTAACTTCAAGTGCTGCAAAACTATTTTCACAATATATCTTTGGAGCAGCAATTGAGCCAAAGGGAGTTTTGATCTTTGAAGGCCTCTGAGATCATCAAGATGTGTGGGCCAGTGGTGGAATTCAAATTTTTTTACTACTGGTTCTGGGGGCATGGCTTGGTGGGCGTGGCAAGGGAAGAATACTGTAAAATCTCCAATTAGAGATGATATTTGCTGGTTCTCTGAAGTACTCAAAATTTCCACTACCGGTTCTCCAGAACTGGCCAGAACCTGGTGAATACCACCTCTGGTGTGGGCATATTTTCAATGGTTGCTGGGCTCAGCTGCAGTCTTTATTGCTGCAACATCAGCTTGAATTATGGGATATGATTTGTTTTCTGCTTCTGTATCATTCAGCCCATCTTGCTTGATGAAGAATTCTTTTATATTCTCTTTTGTGGCTATTTATTTGTTTGTTTGTTTATTATTCGTTTATTTACTTACTTACTTACTTACCTATTTATTTATTGGGATGCAGTGACTCAGTGGCTAAGGCGGTGAGCTTGTCGATCAGAAAGGTTGGCAGTTTGGCAGTTTGAATCCCTAGCGCCGCATAACGGAGTGAGCTCCCGTTACTTGTCCCAGCTTCTGCCAACCCTAGCAGTTCGAAAGCATGTAAAAAATGCAAGTAGAAAAATAGGGACCCCTTTGGTGGGGAAGGGAACAGCCTTCCGTGCATCTTCAGCGTTTAGTCATGCCGGCCACATGACCATGGAGACGTCTTCGGACAGTGCTGGCTCTTCGGCTTTGTAACGGAGATGAACACTGCCCCCTAGAGCTGGATGTGTGAGGGGAACCTTTACTTTTACATTTATTTATTTATTTATTTATTTATTTATCTATTTATTTATTATGAAATTTATATTGCCGCCTATTCACACATGGCAACTCAAGACAGCTTACAAGAATATAAATACCTCATATAAAAAAACAATAAAAGTAATAACAGAGAGAATCATATAATAAATTAATAAGAAGTATAATAAAATAGCCCACCACCCACCAACCTGGCTACAACACACCCCACAACCAGGGGTGTGTTGTAGAACCAGGTCTTCAGCGCCATCCGGAAAAGTGTTAGAGTGAGGGCCATTCTAATCTCTGTGGGAATGATGTGTCAGAGAGAGGGAGGACCGTGGAGAAGGCCCCTTCTTCCTGATTAATTCTTGCATTTTTGATATTGCTGTTTTGTTGATTTTATTGTTTTTCGGGGTGTTGTTGCTTTTGTTCTTACTGTTATTGTACAATTGAGTTCATGGGCAAACATCTTAACCTCAGACTGTCTACTATTGACTTCATCTCTTTCCTAAGAGGTCTGTAGGGGGCGTGCATAAGCGCACCAACATGCCTACCGTCCCTGTCCTATTGTTTCTTTTATTTTTCTTATACGTATTCATTTCATGTATTCATAACTATGTTTATACATATTATCTTATAATCGCTTGACAAAATAAAATAAATAAAAATAAATAAATCTCCCAGATGTTTGTAAGTAGTCTAAACATCAATGAAATCCCAACAGAAGTTGGGGGAAGTTACGTTTGCTAGTAGGAGAAATGTTTTAAAAACATTTTCAGTAAAAGGTTAGTTGGTTAACCTTTGAGAAAAAGATGTAGCAGCATTGCAAAAAAGGCATTAAGAGTTGTAAATCTAATCTTATGAAGCTTCTCCTCAGAAATATAGAATTGCTAACTAGGGCATACAAAACCTTTGCTAGACCAATACTCGAATACAGCTCACCTGTCTGGAATCTGCACTGAATATCGGACTTTAATACAATTGAGTGAGTCCAGAAGTATTTCACTGCTCGCAACAGAATACCCTGTTTGAAAATTTGGGCTTGGACAACCTTGAACTACGCCACCTACGGTTGGACTTAAGCGTAGTACACAAAATTATCTGCTACAATGTCCTACCAGTCAGTGACTACTTCAGCTTCAACCACAACAATACAAGAGCACACAACAGATAAAAATTCAATGTAAACCGCTCCAAACTTGATTGCAGAAAGTAAGACTTCAGCAACAGAGTGGTCAATGCCTGGAATGCACTACCTGACTCTGTTATTACATCCTCAAACTCCCACTCTTTTAACCTTAAACTATCCACTATTGACCTCACCCCATTCCTAAAACATCTGTAAGAGGCATTCATAAGTGCACAATCATACCTACCATCCCTTTCCCATTGTCCCCATTTATTCACCTCTAATTCCTGTATTCTTACTCATGTTTATACTTATACCTATTATCTTGTGATTGACAAATCAAATAAATCAAATAAAAATAAACAGTTCAGCATTTCTCAAACAAAATACTGCTTTAGCTGATGTTTTCATACCTGCAGAGGAATAGTATGTCACAACGTAGAAGGGATTGCTTGTAGGCCAGTGGTGGGTTTCCAATTTTTTTCCTACTGGTTCTATGCGTGCGTGCTTTACACAGTTTCTTAGCTCAGCTGAGGCATGGCAATCTGCTCTGCTGCACAAATTAGATGAGCTAATAAACAACAGAATATAGGAGAGGTGAAAGGTAAGATCGGGGGCGGGTGGGCGGGGCCAGCCAAAGGTGGTATTGGCTGGTTCTCTGAACCAGTCAAAATTTTCACTACCAGTATGCCAGAACCAGTTCAAACCATCTGAATACCACCTCTGTCCGCCTGCTGCCTTATTCCCTCTCTCTGCTGTTTCAGGATTAGCACCACAGATTCTGCCAGCGTTTCGGCCACCGCCGCCAATGACGATGACCGCGGTGCCATCTTGGGGCATACTACGTCAACGGCACAGAGGTAGCGGGTGGAAGAAAGCACTGCCCAGGATTTCTTCTTCGGCACATACTATGCAAGCAGTGTAACCAGGGATGGTTACGTGCGGATGAGGAACCTGTGGCTCCACAGATGTTGCTAAACAGCCAGCAACTTTTGCCTGTAGCATCAGTGATGATGCTGGGAACTGTGTTTCAAATACCGATAGACACAAGCTCTCTCTCTCTTTGTCTAAAGGATGCATATTGTACATCTGAAGATATCGGGAATTTGCTTATATACAGTTTAAATAGAGATTATGAGTTTGATAAGTATTTTAATGTAAATTTTATTGCCTTGCCAGATTGGCAGGAAGAGAAGATTGAACTACACAGAGAAGGAAGCTAGAGGGCTCCCTTGCTTAATGTGTTCAGCTCTGGCAAGAAAGAAAGACTTTCTGCAGTGTTCATAGTTTAGGAATTGAAAAAGATGGAAATCTGAAAACCGTGCAGATTATTGTAGCTAATTCTGTAAATTCTTTCAGAATCTATTCAATCTCCGCAACACTCCTCAATGGAGAATAAATGTCTAACTTGCTGTTCCGACCGGCCATGACTGAGAAAAATAGGACATTAAACAACTGTGCAGATTGAGCAAAAGGGTATCTATGAAAGGGACGTAAGCTTTGCATCCTAGAGCACAGGTAGCAATAGTACTTGGACTTATATATTGCTTCACAGGGCTTTCCAGCCCTCTCTAAGCAGTTTACAGAGTCAGTCTATTGCCTCCAACAATCAGGATCTTCATTTTACTCACCTCGGAAGGTTGGAAGGCTGAGTCAACCTTGAGCCTGGTGAGATTTGAACTGTCGAACTGCTGGCAGTTGGCTGTCAGCAGAATTAGTCTGCAATACTGCATTTTAACTGTTGTGCCACCACGGCTAGTCAAGGTGAATTCCAGATCAAGGCTCAGCTGAGCGTGGATAAGTTTACCCCCCCAAACCCTATTTCATTACTTTTACATAAATTGAACCTGCCTGCTGGTGAAATCCAAACTTTGTATTCGTACGCCAAGAGAAACCTTTGGACTAGTTGGTACAATATTCTTGGTGGAGCCTGGAAAGTATTAGTTATCCCAGTATTAGCTATCAATGGGACAAATACAGTATGTTGAAGGTCTAAGATGGGTGCTTCTCTTTTGTTTGGCATTACTGGCATTGGATGAGTGCTGACAGATTTGAAGGAAATCAGTTCCAAATGTGTTTAATATAGCCCAATTGTACATTTATTTTGGAATAGAGCACCCATGAACAAGATCTGTTCTTCAACACAAAATTTATACTGGCTTAGGCATGCGCCATTTCTCCTAGACTACACTCAAAAATGTATTTATGAACTTATTAGTATGCACACACACACATGTAATAACTCTTTGAAAAGGTGGGGATGTTTTATGCTGTGGTGCTTGGCAATCAACATGTGCAAATAAGTACATTTCAGTCTTAATGACTTAATCTGTTTCAAGATGGGAAACAACTGCGCTGCCAGTATACAGCAATAATGGGGAGAGGACGGCAACAAAAAGGGTATAGGCTCTTCATGTGGTTGTGGCACTACATGCTACTCAGTGGTGGGATTCAGCCGGTTCACACCGGTTCAGGTGAGCTGGTTGTTAAATTACCCCCTCGCCACTATCAAAGTGGATCCTGGGTGCTGCGCTGCAGTGGAGAAACGGGCAAAAGGAGTGCCAGCATGAATGAAGGAGAAAGCTACTTTCCCTCCTCCTTACCTCATGCTGGTTGGTCCGTTGCCCAATTCTTCATTGCAACACCGTGTAGCGTCCAGGATCCACTTTGATGGAGGGGGTAATTTAACACCTGGTTTGCCCCGGGTCATGTTGGCCATCGTGGGAAGTTCATCCCACATGTGCGGCAGAGCTGGAGGATGGGGAAGGGCCATACCTCCCATAACAGCCAACCTGACCCTGGGTGAACCGGTTGTTAATTTTTTTGAATCCCACCACTGGTGCTACCCACCCAGTTCTCTCAAGTTCAGCAATGTGTACAAGACAAGACCTGAGGCTCATTGACATGAGCCTCCTTTCCCTGTCTGATCAGATGCAACCCATCTGGGTAAAGTTCAATTGTTGATGGATCAGGATTTCCACTCCATCTTAATCTATTCATTTTTCCCAATAGACAGCCCAAGACATAATTGTAGTCTTGCCAACATGCTATGCATGAGGTGTTCTTCTTAATTTAGAATGATCTACCTCCAGTTTTGATGATAGAAAGTTTGGATTGGAGATCAGAGAGATCTTTAGTTTCCACTGAGAAGATCTGTCAATAAGTCATAATTTGGAATCTAGTAGTGCGCTACCAATTCCAACTGTAATTTAGCACGGCATGCAAATATAGATGAATGCTTTGCTTGTGGTTTTTGACACACTTTTGCTTTTTACTGCCCATCCAGCCTCTAACTGGATCATAGACGAGGATAGCTAAAACGGATGGAAATCAAGCCGAAAGTTTCTTAAGTAAGCCAGGATTACATGGTTTATCTGTGAGGCTGACACTGGCTTGCTTTCCCCCTCCAACAGACCAGGATAATAATTCAATAATTAAAACTTGGCTCTAAAAGTGGCCCCGTACCAATATGCTTCTTCATTAGCTACTTTTCTCCCTTTTTAAAACATATTTTGTGTCCTTGGCAACCTCAATGAATGTATTACGTACTTGCTATTTAAGAACTGGCTGCTTTCTGTTTTTCTTATAGGGCCTCAGGATGAAATGTGCTGCTCTTTTAGTCAGAAAGATTAGGGTCGTCCCCCATCACCAATGCCTTCTGCATTTTAAATACTTTTTGATTATTTGTGGTTGGGATAAACAAGGAAGCCTCTGATGGTATAGAAGCTCAGCAAAAGCTGCTTTCATTTCTCCTAGAAAGGTAACCATATGCCAGAACTGTACATTTTACCCTTCTTAAGGGAGATATCTTTAAAATTACAGAAGCACAGGAAACAAAATGCAAAGCTGAGAGATGCAAGAAGTGAAGTTTTTATTGGTTCAACTTTTTTGTTTTTTGTTTTTGCCATCTGAAGTATTTTGCGCAAGAAAAATGCTGTGTGATATTGCAGACTGAGGTTAAATCAGTTATTATGTCAGATGTTATACTGCTTCAGTAAAGACCTTTCTTATAGCTGAATCCTGGATACAGATACCAAAAAAAAAAACAGAGTTACTGACAGTTAATTGGACTGATAGCTGGGAATATTGAGAGTTAAAATCATCCTCAGGTTAGTGAAGACTACACGACATTTTGGAAAACTAGAAAAGAAAAATCAAGAACAACACACTCATCCGTGCCCACACCTACACATGTGTTCTTTCATTCAATATGGAGTGGATGGAAGGATAGATTCAACTGGCTGAGCAAACCAATAAGAGAGAAAGGAAGCAAATAGGTACTGTACGCATTTTTGAATATCAAATATTACTGTAAGCTGCAAAAGAAGCTACCTGTTCTCCCAGCTGCATTTTAAATGTCAGAATAGATGTCACATCCACAGAATAATACAGATTCTCCTCCCGTTATATAATTTGTAGGTTCCTGTAGAAGCTTGGTTGTTATTCAATCATCCCTGATTTTCCAGATCTTTTTTAAGTAGCAAATACCTTTTTGATTCCAAGAAGCAGCTGTTTTGTTTTGTTTTGGAGTGTTTCGCAGGAAAAAGAAAATGTTCATGTTATTCTGTTAAGGTTTTTGCATGACACAATTAAAAAGCAATGTGGGTTTAGAGATCTACTTATGGTTCAGCATAATCAATCTCTAATGAGCCCTATCACACAACGATGCTGTGCATCTGCTATTATCCTTGTCGTAATGCCAACAGTAAGGTTCCATAAGACAGGTAGTCCTTGACTTATAACCAACAATTGAGCCCAAAATTTCTGTTGCTAAGTGAGACATTTAAGTGCTTTTTTTCTGACCATTTTCTCACCTTCCTTGCCACATTTGTTAAATGAATCAATGCAGTTGTTAAGTTCGTAACACAGTTGTTAGGTGAATCTGGCTTACCCATTGACTTTGCTAGTTATGACCCCAGGACACTGTAATTGTCATAAATGTGACTCAGTTGCCAAGCATCTGAATTTTGATCACACGCCCAGGGGGACGCCTCAAGAGTCGTAAGCATGAAAAACGGTCCTAAGACACTTTGTGATGACCCAGGACATGGCACAAAGGCAACACAGTCAGATAAACAATAAGAGTCCCTTTATTATCTCCAACTTTGCCCCCAATGTCCAGGTTACCATCGGGCTGGAGAAAAACTCTCCCAGGAACAGCCTTTGACTGTAGAAAATTCAGTCCAAAACATGAGAAACACAAACTGTAACTTAAAGTCCAAACAAACCAAGCTGAGGTAATTAGTTTGGCAGGGAGAAGCAAGAATTTCAGACTTGAAGGCATGGCAAAGCTCACGTGGTTGGGAAGACGCCAGGAACACAGATAACCAAAGTCAATACAAGATAAACTCATGTTTGCTCCCAGCAGCTGCCTTTCTTATCAACTGTCTTCCCAGCTGTAGCTAATGAAGAGAATCAGGGCCCTTTCTTCCCCCGTAAGCCATGCAACCCATGTTGCTCCCTTCTCCGTTCCTCCCTGTGTGCCCAAGGATAAAGAAGGGGAGGTCTTGGTTCTTCCTCTGAACTCCCCCTCCCTTGTTCTACCTCTTCCCTGCTCTGCCCAGCCGGACTTTGCCCTTCCCCAGCCTCCTTCACAGCCAACGGAGCCACATTCCCATTCCCTGATGGCTGTCTGGCTTCCTCCTTGGATTCAGACTCTGACAGGGGCATGACACACCTTTTTCAGCGCTGTTGTAACTGTGAACAGTCACTAAGCAAGCTGTTGTGAGTCGAGGATTACTTGTATGTTACAAACTGCATAATTCCTGCCTAGCCTTGAAAAAGCAGCTTTTTAGTATTTTCCTTACTTTTTAGACAGAATACACAAGGCCCGTGGGCTGGATGCAGCCCATAGGGCCATCTTGGAAAATGTAGGAGGCTGTTGCTTTGCCCTGGATCTATCCAATGCAAGAAGGAAACATGCCAGCAGTTTGGGGAGTGGCGTCAAGCTGGCCACGCCCACCCAGTCAGCCATGATTACCCAATTGGCCATGCCCGGTGAGTGGCGTCAAAATGGCCACATACCCCCAGTTGGTCACACCCATCCAGTCAGCCACGGCCACCCGCCACTCCCCCCTGCACCCCTCAATGAAATTGAGTTTGACAGCCCTGTACTAGAGTTTTTCCTTCCACTTGTGGCAACGGGTCTCTCAACTCTCCTTTCATTCACTCAGCCTGTCCCCCAAAATGCTTTAATAAGGGGCTCTGTCTGATTGCAGAGTTGCCATGGCTTAATGGGACAAATGCTCATCAAAGAACTACAATTATGGAACAAACCCATGGTCTGTTCAGGTATTTGGATTACAAAAGCCGGATTACTTATTGATGTTCCACAAAGAATGGTGGAGGAGTACATGTTATTTCATAGAATGGAGGAAGCTGCTGAACTCAGAGATTGACAAATTTGAAACCAAAAGAGTAAAGCTATTTGGAGATTTGTGTTATGTGCACATTGAAAGCTCTGGGAGTTCACCGTTAGCTGAATCTGCAGATTTTTTTATTTTGCTTTAATAAACCTGTCAAAATTCCTCTTCCATGTGGCATCTTGAATTAAAATTGTGTTTCCTTTTAAGGCACCAGATGAGAATTGATTTGCAGCTTCCTTTGGGTGATAAAATAAAGGGCTTCTCTGTATGTGTTGTACATGTAAAAAGGGCTATTTCCTACAGAGCAAAATTTATTGATTTTATTTGTTTGTCAAACATGTACAAGATAACAAGTATAGGTAGGAACCAGTGGTGGTATGCTACTAGTTCGGCTCGGTTTGGCCAAACCAGTAGCAAAAATTCCTACTGGTTCAGTTGAACCAGTAATAAAAAAAGCTTGCGACAATCAGCTAAGAGGAAAAAGAAGAGAAAAGCGCAGGATCGGCCTTCCCACCCATCCCCACTCTTTTCTCTTCTTTCTCCTCTCAGTTGATTGGCACTGCAGGCCTCAGCCGGTGTGTGGAAAGCTGCGCACATGCGTTAGGTGCATATGCACGTGATCACCGAACCGGTAGTGTAACAGGTAGGATCCCACTGCTGGTATGAACATAAACATGAACAAGGGAAATAAATACAGATAAAATGGATATGGATGCTTCCAACTAATGCATTGTTCCAATATTTGAGGGCAGGGGGTGGGATTCTACAGGTTCACACCTATTTGCTAGACCTGGTTGTTAACATTCTAAGCAGTTCGGAGAACCAGTTGTTAGAAGAAATTACTGGCCTAATCCTGTAAGGAAGGCAGGAAGGAAACATTCTGGTGTTGCTTACAGAAACTGCCTCTCCGTTAACCCTTATTACATTCTTGGCAGGACTAGACTTCCTGTCTCAGGAACTTCTTTGGAGTGTTTTTCCCCTCCTTTGCTGGTACTTTGCTTGTGTGGAGGGACCATTCAAAGTTACAATGGCACTGAAAAAAGTGATTTATGGCCCTTTTTCACACTTACAACTGTTGCAGCATCCCCACAGTCATGAGAAGCCAGGCGAGGAGATGCGTGCCTCGATGTGAGTGATATTGAGTTGGCCACACCCAGCCAATAATATGACCACCAAGCCACGCCCACCATCTAAGCCATGCCCACAGAACTGGTTGTTAAAAAATTTGAATCCCACCCCTGTTTGAGGGGCTGCTACAGAGAGGAGAAAGGGGTCAAGCTATTTTCCAAGGCACCTGAAAGCCAGACAAGGAATAATGGATGGAAACTGAACAAGGAGAGATTCAACCTAGAAATAAGGAGGAATTTTCTGATAGTGAGAACAATCAACCAATGGAACAGAAGTTGTCTTCGGAAGTTGTGGGAGCTTCATCTCTTGAGGCCTTCAAGAAGAGATTGGACTGCCATTTGTCAGAAATGGTGTTGGGTCTCCTGCTTGGGTGTGGGGCAGGTTGGACTTAGAAGACCTACAAAGTCCCTTTCAACTCTGTTAATCTGAGTCAAAATACCCTCTCAAAAAAGAATATTGCCAAGTTCCAAATGAGGCAATGACTCTACACAGTTTAGCTTACATATCAACAATCTGACACCAAATATGTCTTTGATCTGTAGGTAATGAAGATGAAGTGGGGGGAACAGATTTGAATCCGGGAGCTATTTTTAAATTTTACCGGAAATTATTTGCAAGCTGAATAGGTGATTGTAGGTACAATTTATGATTCTTTTTCCCCCTGTCTTGATTTTTTTTCTTGTTGTAATTTCTGTCACATATAGAAGATTCTGACACTTATCATTGAAATTCCTCAAGGCATGAATATCTCTGGAAACAACCTGGCACATTTCCAGAGTTAGGTCAATAAGACAGGAAGACGAAATAGACATGGTTTTTGCAAAGACTTTAGTTGCTGTCTTAAATGCTTTTTGACAGTGTTCTGTATCCATGCTCTCAGCTGTAATTTTATAGCTCAGTGATACCTTTTGATGGAAAAATTTTAAATGTCACACGAAGAAGAAGAAGAAGAAAAAGAAGAAGAAGAAGAAGAAGAAGAAGAAGAAGAAGAAGAAGAAGAAGAAGAAGAAGAAGAAGAAGAAGAAGAAGAAGAAGAAGAAGAAGAAGAAGAAGAAGCCAGCACAATGGAAGTCAAAAAGGCAGTGTAGGTAGGGAGAACCATAAATTTTTCTCTGTTGTTTATCTTATTGTCAATATTGCAACTGTTATACACAGATATTTACAACCCTCAAAATATAACAGACGGCCGTTAAAAACTTGGCTCTTTGAGCAGGCTGGCCTAGGCTGACACAAGATTTTAATTTTGTCTCTCGTTTTAAATTGGGTTTTAATATTTGGGGTTTTTGATTATTTATGGAGGAGGGGTAAACTTTTTAAATTAAAACAGCCTAAATTATTTAATTCATTTTAATTTTTGTATAGTGTATTGGGGTTATGATCGGCTGTGCACCACCCTGAGTCCTTCGGGAGAAGGGCGGTATATAAGTACTTAAATAAATAAAAATAAATAAATAAGGGTATCAGATGAAATGTTGGGGTTGGATAGGCCATAATTCTGTCAATCCTGTGGCATGGGCAAGAATATTAGAATATAGGAGTTTGATTTCTTATAGAAATAATACTTAGAGTAAGAAAAATGTCAGCTATACACGAGATAAATAAATTATTCCAATCTTTAAAAAAAACAATCCTGACTCAAAAAAAGAGGTAAGGCATAGTCAATAAATGGATCTGTGTGCTGTAATAAATCATATTTGTTTTAAACTGGTTCACTAAATAAACTCAAGTGGCTGGATTTACAATCAGGTGAAACCATAAGGACTTCACTTGTTGAAACCTATTACAATATGGTTTACGTAGTTTTGGCAAAATGTGATGTATGAACTCAATCTTTTAGTATCATGATCATTAATTTACTACCAAAACGTATTGTCAGATTTCATAGGTTAATGGGAAACACCAGTAGTTCAGAGCAGCTCATGTAGTATTTAATGATTGTCCGGGCAACCTTTTCTAAATTATTGTAATGGAATTGGGGATCTGAAAAGGATCTCATATATACACTTATTAGTCCTAAAAGACACAAAGGACATATTACAAACCTGTGCCAGATAGTAATACTGGAATCATGGAATTACAATAAGGGGAAAAAGATTATGGTATATTGTTGATGTGATGGTATATTGTTGGTATGATGATATATGGCATTTAATTTTGTTGTACAAGATGCAATGACAACAAACTAAACTAAACTAAATATTGTTCTCATCAGTCAGTCTCCTTCAGTTAGGCTTTCTGATTGTGTTGTAACTCCCAAATTCTTAGGTAGCATATCAGAGGTGGTATTCAGCAGGATCTGACCAGTTCTGGAGAACTGGTAGCGGAAATTTTGAGTAGTTCGGAGAACCAGCAAATACCAGCTCTGACTGGAGATTTTACAGTATTCTTCCCCTGCCACGCCCACCAAGCCATGCCCACAGAACCAATAGTAAAAAATTTTGAATCCCATCACTGTAGCATATAATGTATGAGAGATAGGTAGAAAGATAGGGACTCTTCTTTAAAAGAATGATGGGAGAGGTTATTCCTCAAAGAAAGTAGAATTGATATTTTGGAAATGTGTCCGTTTGACTCTTTTTGTGTTGAACCATGGATTCTGGTCTTCATGGAAGATTTAATACCCTGTTTATTTGTTTATTGATGTTTATCAAATTCCATACATGAACAACAGATATTAAAAAGGTCAACAAAATGCAGGGCAGGCAAAACTGATTTATACTACCCAATAAATAACATACTTGCTTGCTTAGGCTGATGGCCTAGGCTGAAATACTGAGATTTTCAAACAGGGATGTGCAAAGTAAAAACTCCAGCAGCTCATGTGGCCTAAATCTCAAGCTATTTCAGATGGTATTTCTCTCCTTTCTTTCCATCAATAGCACAGTATTGTATTTGAACAAGCTTTAATGAAAACACTTTGCCCAATGATTCTTTGCCATCATTAGAACATCTGCTATACATGTGAAATGAATGAAACCATGACGTAACATGCTCACCTTATCCTTAAAATGTTCATTTTACCATTCTAATGCTTCTCCTTTTTGGCTTCTGTTGTGTATCTGATTTCATCCATCTATGTATCATGATGTTTGCTACAGAGACTTGCCATCAAATATCCTGCTGTTAATATAGTTTTGCAGGATTAACTGCCATGTATACTAACTGGGTTTGCTCAGATATTACTTTCATAAGGATTGCAATGGCAATCTGTTTCCATGACGAACTGGAAGTTTTTTTTGAGGTTCCTGGGTGCATTCATTAATAGTTTTAAAAACCAACCATTCTTTATAATCTGCCTCACAAAATCTAATTGGGAGAAATGCTTTGCAACCTGGCAAATAAACGAATACAGATAAACCTGGAGAATCCTTGGGCAGTCTTGGGTGGAGGAGAATAGCTCAGGAAAATAGTACACAGGCTATTAAGTAACAGGAATTAGAGAACAGAGCTAGAAAACATGAGTATCAAAGGAATAATTGGTTGAGAGAAAGAACATTGAAAAAGGAAGAGGATTTATCAGAAGATAGATAAATACAAGAGGGACTAGAGAAAGAGGTTGTTACTATGGAGTGACTAGGGAAAGAGCCAGACTGCAAAATGTATCTGTCAACTCTGAAACTGGGCTGACTGAGTCCAACTTGAAGGCCTCAGCGTTGCCACAACAGTGCTGTAGGATAAGGAGGGAGGGAATAGAAATAGCTAGGGTCTTGTAGCCAAAACAAAATAGTTTCTCCCGAGAACCAAGGACATTCCCATGGGTGGCTGAAAAGAGGAGAAATGAAGTTACCAAGCAACCAGACAGCACTTTGATTGAACCATATGACTGCTTGTGTGCGGAAGGGAGGAAAACGTTGCCGGGCGAGGAGAGGCATGCCTCAATATGAGTGATGTTGAATTGGCCACACCCAGCCAATAACATGACCACGCCCACCAACTAAGCCATGCCCGCAGAACTGGTTGTTAAAAAATTTGTATCCCACCCCTGTATCACACCACCATTCTGTGAGGTGCACTGATTGCCACTTTGCTTCTGGATGCAATTCAAGGTGCTGCTTATTACCTTTAAGTGCCTTGGGACGGGTTGTTTGAGGAATTGCCACTCCCTGACTGTTTTGCACATCCAATCCAGTTCAGTAGGATGCATTTGGTTATAACAGATAATAGATAATCAGAGTTGGAAGGGACCTTGTAGGTCATCTAGTCCAACCCTCTGCCCAAGCAGGAGACCCTACACCATTTCTGACAGAGGGGAATCCAATCTTTTCTTGAAAGTCTCAAGTGATGACACTCCCACAACTTCTGAGGGCAAGCTGTTCCATTGGCTGATTGTTCTCACTGTCAGAAAGTTTCTCCTCATTTCCAGGTTAAATCTCTCCTTGTTCAGTTTCCATCCATTATTCCTTGTCTGGCCTACAGGCGCTTTAGAAAATAGCTTGACCCCTTCCTCTCTGTGGCAGCCCCTCAAATATTCGAAGACTGCTATCATGTCTCCCCTGGTCCTTCTCTTCCCTAGACTAGCCATGCCCATTTCCTGCAACCGTTCTTCGTATGTTTTAGTCTCCAGTCCCCTAATCATCCTGGTTACTCTTCTCTGCACTTTTTTTTAGAATCACAACATCTTTTTTATAGTGTGGTGACCAAAACTGGATGCAGTACTCTAAGTGTGGTTCTTACTAAGGCTTTATAGAGTGGTATTAGTATCTCTCTTGATCTTGATTGTTTCCCTCTCTTAATGCAATTTAGGATTGCATTAGCTTTTTTGGCTGCTGCTGCACACTGCTGGCTCATATTTAGCTGGTTGTCCACTAAGACTCCAAGATCCCTCTCACCATTACTGCTATTGAGTCTGATTTCACCCAGTCCATATGTGTACTTTTGTTTTTTTTTTCCTAAGTGTAGGACTTTACTTTTCTCTACATTAAATTTCATTTTGTTAAATTGTTAAATGGTTAAATGTTAAATGGTTCAGGCCCTATCAGCTAAGGGGTGCAAGTTAATAGGGCCAAGACCCATACTTTTTCTGCTGTAGTATCTACTCTATGGAACATTCTCCTTCCAGAGATTAGGATGGCCCTAGGCCCTAATCCTGCTGGCCTACTGGCCTTTTTTTAAGACACTAAAGGTCAAATTTGTGATCCCATGTGTGAAAAATCTTCATCTCCTGGCTGTATTAACTGCATGTTCTGATGGTTTTTCTCAGCTGCTAATTTTTGCATTTGATTTTTAGTATCCATGATATGATTCTTTTTAGTCTGTTGTTTGCCACTTAGAGTCAATTGTTGAGATGGTTGATTGATTAAAGAAACAAATAAACCCATAGATTTGCTCAGATTCTTAATTCCGCATCTCGGATCTGCATATTGTCTAGCCGGTAGCTTTTTAAAGTCTTCTGTGAAGGGCACGTGAAGGTGTATTTGGGTATTCATAGAGTATTGAAAGCTGGGGAGCAGTCTGTTCGGTGATTGTCCAGCTTAAAAATAGAACAAGCAAACACTGATTTCCCTGGCATTTGTTGTGTCTTAAATATTGGCCAACAGAGTGTGAGAAAAAAAAAAGATTAAATAAAGAAATTTATCTGCAAGCTGTGGATTGGCAAGCATGCAGGCAACATCATCCTGAAAGTTCTGTTATCCGAGCCTGCAAATAGGGAGAACAATATGGAGAAATGGTGGGTTGTGAACGATTAGCGATTTTAAAAAGCTGGTGGCATGATTCTACGGCACTAATTCCATGATTAGTTTAGATTTTTGACAACAGCAATCTGCCTCTCTTCCTTAGCTGGGTGGGTAGAGAAGAAGCAGGGGTGGGATTAAAAAATCTCAGCAACCGGTTCGCTGCCTGGTTGCTGGGTGGGCGTGGCCTGGGTGGGCGTGGCCTACCAGAACTTCTGAGAGGGCTGTTTTTCACCCTCCCAAGGGTCCCGAGGCTTCCCCCGGGCCTCTGGGAGGGTGAAAACAGCCTCCCCTGGGGAGGCCCTCCAGAAGGTTTAGTTTAGTTTTACTTAATTTATATACTGCCCCCTTTCCCAATTTTGGGGACTCGGGGCAGTGTACAGCTAGGTTAAAACAATACAAAAGATATAAAATTTAAAAGATATAAAATTTAAAAACGGATTAAATCAATGGCTGACAAATTGCAAAAATAATAAAAATAATAAAGTAATAAAAACAGGGTAAGTAAAATAACAAATTTTAAACCCTCCAATATTACTAGGCCAAACCAGCTTGTTGGAAAAGATAAGTCTTCAATGCGCGCCGGAAGGTTCGCAGGTCGCAGAAGGTGGAAACAGGCCTGTTTCCAGGCTTCCGGAAGGCCTGTTTTTCCCCCTCCCAGAGTCTCCACGCAGACTCCGCACTTACCTGCATCGTGTGGAGATTCCTGGGAGGGGTGGGATGGGCGGGGCCAGCTGCTCAGTTGAAATACCGGTTCCGCAAACCAGATGAAAACTCAACATCTGGTTCACTCAAACCGGTCCAAACTGGTAGAATCCCACCCCTGAGAAGAAGGAGAGGGAGAAAGAGAGAGAGAAAGAGGGAAAAAGGGAGCGAGAGAGAGAGAGGGAGAGGGAGAAGTAGAAAAGAAAAAAGTAGCTTGACAGGTTATTCCCTTCTTTTATAGCAGGGGTATCAAACTCACGTTGTCACAGCAGCATCACGTGACTTTTCACAACTTTCCCCCCCACTTTGCTAAACTGGGCACAGCCAGCGTGTGACACATCCGGCCCTCAGGCTGCGAGTTCAACAGCCCTGTTTTATAGGATCAAACGAAATCCCATCGTCATCTGAGTCTACTGGAAACTACCAGGCCAACCAGCTGGCTATTCTATTAACCAGGATTGGATGGCTTCCGAAGAGCAAAGAATTGGCTAGTGATTAGGAAGTTCAAGTTCTCCAGTGATTTACACTCTAACAAAGCAAGAAAGCAATGTAAGTCTTCATTTATTTTATGATTGTGAGAGAACCTCTTAGAGATTTTGATTTTTGAAGGTGGGGAAAACAAACAGCTTTCCAGAAAGACACAATTCCAAAATCCAAGGAATGGAAGAATAAGGGGTGGGAGAAGGACAAGAGAGCTTAAGTAAATGAAGAAGCCAAAAGACATGGCAGCTGCATCTGTGTCATGATTACCATATAAAGTAATGATGATGTTATGAATTGGATGGAGCATTTTTGAGATCCCATATAAACATCCCTGAATGCCCAACCATTTCTCCACCTTTAGGTCACCTTCTGTGTTGTTCGTAAAATAAGCTGGAATTTGGTTTCCCAACCAAGCCACAACGCTATTATATTATAGCATGAAATGCTTTTTTAACTACATTACAGCCAGTAAAGGCAAGAAACCAGCAATAAAGTCAGATCAAGTCTTTGCTTATTTTCAATCCAGTGCTCCAGAATTCGTTCATTATAAACTGATTTCTGTAGCAAAAGCAAGGATTTTTTTTTATTTTTGTTTTTAAGCGAATACACTTTTGGCCCAGGGAAAATTATTTCAAAAGATGCCAGTGTTTTAAGCAGCAGCTTTCTTTTGCTCTCAGTACAAAATTGCAATGCATTGTTTGTAAGCACACACAAACAAACACACCCAATAGGACCACTCTTCTCTGACATGACTGAGTTTGCCTTGAGTGATTGGAACTTTTCTCATATGCGGTGGTGTTCAGAGGGGTAATTTAAAATTCTATTGCAAGAGATGTGTCATTTAAAGAGACTCCCTTCCAGGCAAGTGTACATTAAGAATAGTGCTTTTTCACTCTTGAATGGGCACTAGGGGCTCTCAAGTGTGGATGTGGGATGGAGCGATCACACTGATACGGCCACTCATCAACAAATACTTTCTTGAGGTAGCTTTCAGATCGAAATATTTAAAAAAAAAGCTTTGTTTGAATGGAAATAAATGAGTCCCTCAGCATGGACTATTAAAGGAAGGAGCCCTTCTCAAATCACTCAGAAGCTGCTAGGAGTTTTTGTCACATCCTACATATAGGAAAATTACAGTGCTTCCAAATGAGCTGTTGCAGCTTTTCACAGACCAAGCCACAGAACACAATGAAATAATTTCCCTGAATTTGCAGCCACTAGGATGGTTGAGAAATGGGGAAGTTGTATATCTAAATGCTACCTGATTGGGGAAAGCAGATTGATCTCACAGTACTGTCTTATGTCTAAGTATATTTCAACAGGTTGTACGGCTGAGGTATTACTATCCTTCCCATCTTCTTTACTACCCCCACTTAATGGTATCATTATTATGATTATTATTATTCTGTTGTTTGCATGTACATTGAGTGCTTCTGGACCAGAGTCAAATTCTTTGTGTGCCTTAATCACACTTGGCCAATAAAATATTCTATTCTATTCTATTCTATTCTATTCTATTCTATTCTATTCTATTCTATTCTATTCTATTCTATTCTATTCTATCCTATCCTATCCTATTCTATTCTATTCTATTCTAATTCATTTTCTATCCTATCCTATCCTACCCTATCCTAGTCTACCTATCAATTCCTATCCTATCCATTCCCACTTATCCACAATTCCCCCATATCTGCCTTAAAAAGCAGCTTCAAAAACTTTTTTTTTAAAAAGCAACATAATATTTCTCTTAGGGAAAATATAAGGCAACTGGCAGTTCAGCTTCGGCAAACATAGTTAAACACAAAAGCCTGAGTGCTGTTGAAAAGGTCTAGGTGAGTTTAAAAGTCTTTAGCAGCAAAGCCCATTGGGTTTTACACACTTTGAGTTTTGGATTCTTGCCTGAGGCAGAGAAATGTCTTTGGTCAACTTCATATTCTCCATACCTAGCTAGGGACTCCAAAAAACTTAGACTATAGAATAAGAAATCAAGTTCTTAGCCTCCCTAGCTGGCAATGTGTAGACCCACATCCGGGCTGTGATGTCACAGAAATGGGCAAGATCCAATTCTTCAGTCTTTCCCTCTAATTTTAGACCTCCAGTAAAATCATTATATCTATCAATGGTAAAACGCACCCAATCTTAGATTTTAATTTTTTAGTATATACTTCTAAATTATATGCCCCCCTCACCTCATGGAAGGTGACTTGGACAGTATAAAAGCAACCCAATGAAATAGTATATGTACGTGTCTGTGTGCATAAAACAATCATTACAAACTCCATTATGCAATATTTTTTTTAAATAATTAAACAATAAAAGGAAAATTAAAATAGGAAAGGAAAATAATAGAGGGGTCTAATAACAGCAGAGCCACCTCACAAGTTCACACATCCCTGAGGTCTCCAGGTCTGTTGCCATAACCAGAGATCTTGAGGGACTCTCAAAAGCTCACTGATGTTGACCAAATCTCTGAGGGAATAACATTCCATAATGTGGATACCCCAGCAGAAAAGTATGCCACTTAGATGATGGAACCCATAACAGGCCCTCTCTTCTAAATTTGGTGGGATGGACAGATGAAATAGGCAAGAGGTGATCCCTCAAATAACCTGGCCCCATGCCATATAGTCAGTGGTGGGATTCAAAAATTTTTATTACCGGTTCTGTGGGTGTGGCTTAGTGGGCATGGAAGAGGAAGGTTACTGCAAAATCTCCATTCCCTCCCCACTCCTGAGGGAAGGTTATTGGAAAATCCCATTCCCTCCCCACCCCATTAACCTGCCTTCCGGCTCCGTTCTTCTGTGCAGGGCAACAAAAGGAGACCCAGCCAATCAGCTGGGACTCAGGAGGCAGAGAATAGATGGGGGCGGGATTCGCCAGTTTTCCGAACTACTCAAAATTCCCACTACCAGTTCTCCAGAACTGGTTAAAACCAGAACCTGCTGAATACCACCTCTGCAAAAGGTCAACACCAGCACCTTAAATTGGACCCAGTAACAAACTGGTAACCAGTGCAACTGATGCAGTTTAGGTATAATGTCTGCTCTACCAGAAACTCACAGAAGAATGTGCCTTCTAAATATGATAAGGATAAGTAATTTTCAATTCAGCTTGTAACATTTCTTCCCAATAGGCTTATACTACCCCCCTCCCAAAAGCCTGCAGGCAACTGGAAAGCCTACATCAGCCAATATTTGTTTTTCCTGACATCCTTTTTGTTTTTAACTCTGGTATTTTAACTATGATGTACATTTATAGTTAGCTTACACTACTGCAGTTAAACCAGGGAGAGCATAAATCGATTTATAAACACAAGCATAAATAAAGTAATAATGAGGACACAGTATTCCCATGAGAATTATTGTTTCTTTTATTTTTCTTATATGTATCCATGTATTCATAACTATGTTTTTACTTATACCTATTATCTTGTAAGCAACTGACAAACCAAATAAAATAAAATAAAAATAAACAAATAAAGTTCACAACACACACTTCTGTTAATTAACCTCTTTGCTTTTGTACAAGTAGTCTTCCTTAAAATGCTAGCTGGGGATGGAAATTCTGACATTAGTATTAGTATTATTTACTTGATTGTTGATCTGATGTTAATCTTGGGATTAATCTATGCTCATCTGGGTGCTGATTGCTGTTGGAGAGGTGCTTGAGTCTTTTTGTTCCCTTTTTGGCTTGTTGACTGTTTTGCATACCCTATAGATATTGTTGATATAGATATGCGTCTATAGATATAGATATGCGGCTAATTTGTCGGAGTGCCAGGCTTCTGTCATTAATTCTGTCATTGAGCAACGTAGTAATAAGTGAAAGAAAAAAAAAGAAAAGAAAAAAAAAACATATGACCACGCTGCTTAGCAATGCCACTTCAGGCGGTCCTGGGTGCTGTCATTAAATAAGACTGGTGTCAGGATTCCAGCAATTGCCCTAATTAAATCATGATTCTCGAGCCAAACTTCAAAAAAACTTCAAAGGATTTATTAGAGGTGACATACTGGCATTGCCCTGTATGAAGCCAATTCTGGCATATGTAATTTATAGTCACCTGGCTGTGACTCTGTTTCCCCCCTTCCCCCTGGATATCTCATAAATTAAGATTCTCCAATTAAGCACATTCACAGGCTGGGTGTTTTCATTCACGTTCTCCAATTATATATACCCATGGGAAAAGTTCTGGTAGTTTAGTTACAATCTTTTAAAGATAAGTGTTGGAATGTACTTTTGATTTCAAACTGCTGCACTGCTCTTCCAGATTTTTTTCCTCCCACCCCTCTTTTTTATGGCAACTACTAAAACAGGCATAGGAATGTTTTATGAGTTGACAACTGAATGCATCATTAAATGGGGGCGCTCAATTTCTAACAGGTTCACCATTGACTTTGTGGGATGCTGGCAGAGAAGGTTGCAAATCGTGATCACATGATCCTTGGATGCAGTGTTGCCTTATGCACAAGGTTCAGTCAAAAGTACCATTTATTTAGCACAATCACAAGTTTTAATAGTCACTGAACACATGGTTGTTAAACAAGGGCCATCTAGAATTTTTTTCAAATCCAGTGAGGTTTCCTGGTGCAAGTATCAATTCAGTGGTCAGATCTTTTAATAACCCATGACTTACTTATGGATCAACAGGTGTAGCTCAAGAATGATGGCTTTTCTGGTTATCCCTTCTTTTCTTTTACTGTATCTGCTTTTTGTCTAGGACAGGGGTCCCCAAACTTGGCAACTTTAAGACTTGTAGACTTCAAGTCCCAGAATTATTCAGCCAGCTATGCTGAGGAATTCTGGGAGCTGAAGTCCACAAGTCTTATTATTGTCAAGTTTGGAGACCTCTGGTCTAGGAGATGGTTAATTTGAGATCCTCAGCTGACAATGTTCTCATATAAAAGGTAAAGGAGGGAACTAAAGGGTCGGCTATATTGGTCTCAATTTTTACTAACAGAGATGAAATAATAAGGGCAGTTGAAGTTAGAGGAATGTTGGGGGAGAGCGATCATGAATTCATACTTGAATTCATTATAATTCACCACACGTAATTGAACCAAGTAGTTTGAACCAAGACTTTAATAGAGCTGACATCAACAGACTTAAGAGAAAGACTAGAAAGGATTCGGTGCCGAGAAATCCTAAAAGGTAAAATAATCGAAGATGCTTGAGAAACCTTGAAAAAATTAGATAATGAAGGCCCAAGCGAAAATAACACCACAGAGAAAGAAAAACAAAAGACACTAGATGAGATTATCATAGTTGCACAAAGAACTCTCTGACAAACTGAAGGAGAAAAAGATCAGATATAAAAAAAATGGAAAGAGGGGCACATAACTAAAACTGATTACCAGCAAATAGCCCAAATCTGCAAGGAGGGAGTCAGAAAAGCTAAGGGCCATAACAAGTTAAGAGTGTTAACTAATACAAAAATCATTTTAAAAATTCCTTTCAATATGTAAGGAACAAGAAGATGGCAAGAAGATGACAAGCAGCAGAGAAAAATTTATTTTTATGTAAAAAGGAAAAAAAAAGACCAATCTATCCAAAGCTGGAGAAAGATAGAACAGGTAACCAGCAAAGAATTGGTAAGAGAGTACCTATCCACCTTGGAGGAATACAAATCAGATGGAACAGAAGGTTGACTCAGCTTCCTTCCTTCTGAGGTTGGTAAAATGAGGACCCAAATTATTGGGGACAATATGTTGACTCTGTAAACTGCTTAGAGAGGGCTGTAAAGCACTGTGAAGCGGTATATAATCAAGGAGAGAAGCAACTTAAAACTAAGAAGAAATTTCCTGACAGAATAATTAATCAATTGTTCTTGAACAACATGTTTAATTTTTAGAACAATCGATCAAGTTCTGGAACAACTTGCCTCCAAAAGTTGTGAATGCTCCAACACTGGAAGTTTTTAAAAAGATGTTGGATAACCATTTGTCTGAAGTGGTATAGGGTTTCCTGCCTAAGCAGGGGGTTGGACTAGAAGACCTCCAAGGTCCCTTCCAACTCTGTTATTTTATTCTAAAAAAGATGTGAAACTTTATAAAATTGTCTTAGAAGAATAGTACCAATGGCATATCCTTGAGACCAGAGATAGTATTCAGCAGGTTCTGGCCAGTTCTGGGGAATCGGTAGCGGAAATTATGAGTAGTTTGGAGAACCGGCAAACACCACCTCTGATTGGAGATTTTACAGTATTCTTCCCCTGCCGTGCCCACCAAGCCAGGCCCACAGAATCGGTAGTAAAAAAAAATTGAATCCCACCACTACTTGAGACATTTCAGAGTTCTTCCAGTTTTGACTACTGCAACACCGAGGAACTAATAATTTTGTTCATATAGATTGCTTAGAAAGATGAAACTCCAAGGCATTCTTCAAGGGTTCCATTGCAAAATTCCCCTCAGTAATGCTGTTTTCTAAGAATATTGACTTGAAAGTCTGGCTCTCTTCATGAGTCTGCTCTGTGGAAAGAGAAACAGTGGTGAAACAACAGAGCTACCATCTCTGATCTAAGAGCCGCTAAACTCTTTACTGTTGACAGTTGCTAGCTGTTTAGACTAGTGGAAGAGATAAAACTTGGAACAGTTATGGGAAGAAAAAAGTCTGTTGCTTTCAGGAGAATATTAAACAGATCAAAGCTTTTGAACCATGTGGATGTTTTGTGTCCAGGGAATAAACCCTATTTCAGTGCTCTTACTCCTACGCCTTTCAGTCATGCATGAAATGCTGCAACTAAATTAGTTATATTCTGCCTCCAAAAATAAACCAGCCTTTTGTTATTTTATAGGTATTGTTTTCCAAGCTGCTCAGTGTTCCATTCTGGTTCCCCTTTCTCTGATTTTTTCCCCTCACCACTTTCTCTGATTTTTTCCCCTCACCAAGTAAGGTCTTTCTGCACAACCTCCTTCCTTGTGCTGAGAAGATTCCCCAGCAAGTCAGAGAGGCAAAAATATTTACCTCGCTTTCCTCTTGGGCTCCTGAATCAGTCAGTTGTCTTGATGAGAAGTTAAAAATAGTCATGTATCTGCTGAAGCTGCCTGGCCCGTGTTTGGAACGAGGCACCTGTTCTTAAAAGTGATATTTACAGGCAGTACAGTGAAGTACGGTAATTCTCCAAATGAGTGAGTGAGTCATACCCTTTACGGTGGTAAAATCCTCTGGGTTTTTTTCTGCTTTCTCTTCTTAGGGTATGTGTTTATAGTGATGTGGGAAACCAGTGTTGGAGACTAACATGTGGTTGAACTTCAAAGGAGTCCAAGCATAGAAGACAACAAAATATTGCACCTTACTGCTTTTGTTGCCACTCCCAAAGGTGCTTTTTCAAAAAGCAACTGAACTTTCTGTTTTTTTTTCTTTGAAGACATTTCACTTCTATCCAAGAAGCTTCTTCAGCTCTGACTAGGTGGTGACTGGAATAGGAATGGATTCCCAGAAAAAAATGCAGAATACAGGAACCATTAGCACTCCTCAGGTGACCCTGAGGATACAAATAAACCTCCAAGAGCTTCAACAACCCTCTGAAAGGATGCAAATGTCCAGCTGTCTACAAGGAATATAAATCCTTCCATTCCCCATCGTCCAGGCAGAGCTGAAGAAGTTTCTTGGATGAGAAGCGAAATGTCTTCAAAAGAAAATATAATAGTATAGTATACATTGATGTTTCTAATATTATAGTATTAGAAACACCAATCAAGCAGAATACAGCAAACTTTAAGACCAATAAACACAGACCAAGACTCCCAACCAATCGGGATGAAGAAAAAACCATTCTAACACAGCACGAGGCTAGCACCAAATTTAAAACAGAAACGGCTGCGAAAGCCTGACACACAGACGAACCCAATACACAAACCTGATGATGGCAGATGAGATTCTGCCGAAACGTCGCTACAACTTTAAAAGCACAACTATAATGACGTGGGAAAATACCCGAACAAAGCTGAATACCATACATATAAATACCCGCGAAAACTTAGGAAACTTGAGCATTCACAAGATTGATACTATATGAAACAAAGCTATGGCTGAATCTAGATTTTCTGCTTTGGATCCCAGAAGGAAAACTGATGGTGGAGAAACCATACTGTGGACTATGTATGACTACAGAACTATATAAATGCACACTCTTGTTTATCAGACAGTATTAGCTTGCATTATCCTACAGGTGCCTCCTTTAATTTTATGGACTTCCTTAAGAATGCAGATTATCCTCTTGCTCACAAGTACAAACAATTTGGCTGCAAGACAGTGACACACTCCATCAAGTACAGCTCCTGCATCGTTAAGTGCTGTGACAAATCCCTTCATTTCAAGATAGTGCCTATTACTGGCTCAGAATCAGTGGTGAGATTCAAAAAAATTTTTTACTACCGGTTCTGTGGGTGCGGCTTGGTGGGCATGGCAGGGGAAGGATACTGTAAAATCCCCACTCCTGGGAGAAGGTTACTGCAAAATCTTCATTCCCTCCCCACCTCACTAACCTGCTTTCCAGCTCCGTTCTCCTGTACAGGGCAACCAAAGGAGACCCAGCCAATCAGCTGGGACTTGGGAGGCAGAGAATAGATGGGGGCGGGGCCAGGCAGAAGTAGAATTTGCCGGTTCTCTGAACTTCTCAAAATTTCCACTACCGGTTCTCCAGAACTGGTCAGAACCTGCTGAATACTACCTCTGCTCAGAATGTCTAAGATTTCCTGTCTTTGTGATGGAGCCAGAATAAGAGATAATTAAGAAAGATTACTGTTAGCATTCAATTTATGCCTTGCCAAAAGCGTCTTAATGTCTTTGGGTAAGATTTAGTGTGAGATAAGAACAACTCAGGATGCAATCAAAATGAAAATGGTCTTATTCCATAACCACTGCATTTTGATTCAGATGAGGAGATGGTAAAACAGAGGAGTACAATGAAGATTTAGTTTAACTGGTATAGATAGCTGCTGGTGTTTGGAAAACATATTAAATAATAACAGAGAATATCAGGATGGAACGGAATGGAATGGAATAGCAATAGACTTAGACTTCTATACAGCTTCATAGTGCTTTCCAGCCCCTCCGAGCAGTTTACAGAATCAGCATATTGCCCCAAACAATTCTGGGTCCTCATTTTACCCACCTTGGAATGATGGAAGGCTGAGTCAACCTTGAACCTGGTGGGATTTGAACTGCCAAATTGCAGGCAGCCAACAGCAGAAGTAGGCTGCAGTACTGCACTCTAAACACTGCACCACCAAGGCTCCTGGAATAGAATAGAATAACTTTGTCACTTTAAATGTACACTAATTACCATACATTAAAATGAGATTTCATTGCATACAGTTTTAACCACCTCCAATACATACTACATGATAAACATGACAAAAATGACTGGTTCACGCAGAGCATTCTGTAATCTCTTTGGATCAGGTGCATATAATCTCAGCTAATTGCCTGAGGATTTAAATGATGATAGCAATAGCGCAATCTATGCTGAGCAGGATAAATGAGAGGATCAAAAATAATTGACAGGCATTTGAGCAAGATATTCCAGATCTTTTTTCTGCCATCTTCCCCCCCCCCGCCCCGCCACAAACCACCATGAGAAAGAACCAGAGCAATATCTTATAATCTAAATACTGTATATCAAAATTTTAGGGAAACGTACCTCAAAATGTTTGTTTTCCCCATCTAGAGATAGAGTTATTAAAATTATCTTTCTGACCAGCAATCTGATCTACATACAACAGTAGGAAGTTAGCACCCACCCATCTCCTAGAAAAATGAAATGTCCTGTGAAATATGAAAAAAGGCAGAATATTTCCCCTAAAAAGAGTAAAGTAGAAACTCAGAGAAGCAGAAAATCAGCCCCTTCACCTTTGCTAAAGGCCATTAAGGCCTAGGCCAAAGTATTCTACATAACAAAGGCCTCTACCCATCTCACCACCTAGCCTGGGAAGATTGCACCAGCCAGCACTCAGGTGAAGCCATGTGATCCAGCTAAGATCTCCACCTCTGGGAGTCTGACAGCCAATGGGATACATTTCTTACACAGGAACAGGAAACACTAAGGTGGGGCCCAACAGAGGTTATATAAGGGTCTCTCAGCATCTTGGTCTTCCCTTCTTGACCTTCTCACTTTGAAGTATGTGATCATCCTTTCTTTTTCACTTTGGAGCTCCAAGCCATGTGGTCCTGCTGTCCACCATTAAACCATCTTTCCAAATAGCCTCCATGTTTCCAGTGTCTTTTTCCCCACTTGGAACTGAATCCAGAAGGATATTTCTTTCAACAATTGGCACCCAAGCAGATGGAACTCCAAGCTAACCTAACCAATGGACCAGGCCCAGGTAAGATTCCCTTGCTGGCAAACAGACATATTGAGTCTGTGGATGAGTTTTTCCTGGATCTTGGCTATTTGGAAAAAAAGGTTTTAAAGGGGTTTTGAGTGTTGAGCTCAAAGGCTACTTGGAAAGAAGGTGAGTACCTCTAAATTTTAATTTTAAAGCATGGAATAACATGGGAAATGTGTGTGTGCCTGTGTGAGAGTGAGAAAGAGATCTTTCTTCCTCTGTGTGTTCTACCAAGAGAGATAGTATCAATTATATTACTGTTTATAACAATAATACTCATGCTATTTGTTTAACCAAGGTAATGTATCTTCCTTATATCAATAACCCTTCCCTAACTTTCAGAGCTTTGAGAAATGCCAGCTTCCTTGAAGGTACTTCCTTTCTCTCCAGCTAGCAAAAGTGCAGTATCTACGATACTAGCACAACTCAATCCCCCGTGCCTCCATCTTCTCTGAGAGAGGAAGGAAATTGTGTCTATAGGGATGGAGATTTGAGGAGGACCAGAGGTTCCCTCCCCCTTACTCTCTGCTTCCTGGGGTCATATGGATTTTCTGGAGAGGTGATGCTTCCATTATCATAGACGTTTTGCCAGCTGGACTGTTAAGGTTGCTAATGCGATGCTTACTGAAGGAGAGCTGCTAATAGAGAAAATGCCTTTCTCAATAATGGTTGTATTGGGAGAATGCAAACTAAGGATAGGCGACCATTTTACCATTGTGAACTCTGTGTGGCAATGTCTGATAGGATGAGCATGGATAAATGAGCGTATATAGATATGCAGAAACATACATGCACATTGATGCATTCTCTCTCCATTTCTCTACCTCTGTTTTTTTTTAAAAAAAACACAATTTCATTGATTTTTTTAATGAACAGTAAAATCAATATAAATTAAACTGGAAGGAAAAAATAAAAAGTTCAACAGGTGCAGAAAAAGAGGGGGGGGGAGAGAAAATTAAAAAGCTGCAATGAAGACAATTAACAAAGTGGCTTCCAAACTTCAACACACTGAACAGAAGCTAAAATATTAATTTTACCCTCTTCAAATTAAAGAAAAACAAAGAATCTTCCCAATAGCCTAACATTTATCTATAGGCAATCCACAAGTTGTCATCTTTTCAGTCCTGGTTCATCAAAAAGTCCACTGGTAATTATCGGAAATATCAAACGAATTGGTCAAATTGTCCAATTTTATATTCTTTCTTTTGCTTCTCACAATCTTGACCTTTAAATTATTCCAGTGGCATTGCAGGATTTGATCTTTCATCGCTCTTTAAAAGGACTCTTCAAAGTTTCACAGCCTACTTTGTAAATTCCTAGACAAGCATTGTCCAGAATTTTATTTTTCTATATCTGGATCTTTTTCTTGATTTGTCTTTTATATTCTCATTTTGGTAATTTCAATTTTGTTGTCTTCCTTTTTTTTTTAAATAAACATTTATTTGACATACATTTAAAACAAACAAATCAACATATATATATATGTGTGTGTGTGTGTGTTAGGTTTTTGAGCACATATAAACAAAAGACAAAGAAACGAATAGCTTTCTATCTGGATGGTCTCTGGTGATGAGCCGAAAGACAGAAAAGGACAGCAGTATGCTTCCTCCCTTGATTGGGGCTTACCAGGGTATTGTAACACAAGTATACACACACACACACACACATATATGTATGGTATTTAGGTTTCTTCGGGTATTTTCCCACATAATATTTGTGCTTTTATTATAGCAATGTTTTGGCAGAAACTCATCTGCCATCCTCAGGTTTGTGTATTAGGTTCTTTTTAATTTTGTGTGCCAAGCCTGGCACACAAAATTTAAAAAAGCACAAATATTACGTGGGAAAATACCCGAAGAAACCTAAATACCATACATATAAATACCTGCAAAACATAAGAATATATATATATATATATATATATATATATATATATATATATTATTCATGCTTCTATACCGCTCCCTCTCCCAAAAAGGGACTCGGGGCGGTGCACATTCAACAACGAAAACAGTACAGGTAACGGAGATGAAATAAATAAAAATCTAAAATGGTTAAGAACAACACCCAACAGAAAGATTATCTAAAATAATATATACACACATATAGATTTTACAGCATATATTGAGCAATGGTTAATTTTTTTTCTTTATCTTTATCATTGACGTGATTTACCTTGTTACAATAACTCCTTCATTCTTTTAATGTTTTATTTCTCTAAATAGTTTGTGATTAAATGCACGTCTTCTGTCATTTCTATAATTTATCCAAATATCAGATATTACCTTTTCTTTAACCACTCATACCAAATGTTCCATATTTCATAATAGTCACTATCTTGTTTATTTTTTAGTAGTTTGGTTATGCTATCCATCTCAGCGCATTCATGTATTTTTTTAATTACCATATCCTCTGAAGGAATGGAAGACAGTTTCCAGTTTTGTGCATAGGTTATTCTAGCCGCAGTTATGATATGCAAAATGAAATATTGATATTTTTTCTCCATGTCTGAATCTACCATACTTAGCAGAAAGTTTTCGGGTTCAAGTTTTAAATTTTGTTTTGTTATATTTAAAATCCAATTTCTAATATTTCTCCAAAATTTCTGAGCACATGGGCAAGTCCACCCCATGTGAAAATATGTTCCTTGTGTGTAGTTACATTTCTAACTGGTGGTAGGTGGGTGGTAGGTTGGGTAACATCTTAGCCAGTCTCTCAGGAGGTAGGTACCAATTTTGTTGTCTTCCATGCCTTTCAAAGTCTATGTAATGTCTACATCAGTTTTTTTTCCTCTTCTAAGTTTCTCCATTGAAATCTGTATCCTTTTTGAGATGTTAGTATTAATATTTCAGTCCATTTTTAAACAACTCTTTAAGAAGAAAAAGCTATGACCAGCTTAACCACTTTAACTCTTTTCTGTCTGGTTCTCCCCAGTATCCCTCCAGTGCCTAATTTTCTCCAGTTTCCAGTTCCCTCCAGTGTCCATTTGTAACCTTCATCAAGCCTCAGATCCCAGTATAGATTTCATTTCATTTCATTCATTTCCCACAAATATATCATTTCATTATGTACTTGTATTTCAAACCTTAAAGCAAAAATCACCAATATTCCAAATCTCACTGTTCTAAATTAACTTAAAAATGACTTAAATCTAAATCCTTTTTAATTTCTTTTGCCAATTGTGTAAAATCTCTTAAATCCAGAGACGGTAAAACTCACCAGGTGTCAAATTAAGCTCACCATTTTGAAGATCTCTAATATCCTTAAGTTCAACTTTTTGAATGTGATTAGAAAGTGAGACTATCTACCTTAGTGTCCTTATTAATGGCTCTGAGTGAGATGTATTGTCTCCCTTGGCTCCTGGCACTCAAACTCAAGGGGGAGGGGGTGTTTCATGATCTCCTTGAGGAGTTGCTATTCAGAGCCTTCATGGGTGATCTTCTGTCTTCTTCTCTGGAGAGATTCAAAGGACCAATCTACTTGCTGATCTTTTGTTCTTGAGAATAGTTGTTGTCTCCACTTATTTGTCATTCATGATTCACACTGGAAGCCTTGCATTTCTCCACTTTCGTGAGAAAGAATGGGAAGGCTTAAACTTCCCACTCCTACGTGAGTTTACTTAGGGGAAAGCACATGATAGAAATGGAGGAGAGTACACTTTGTGTTGCCTTTCCTATTTAAACTGAATTTCTGAATAATCAGGTTCATAATTTGGGGATTAAAATAATCTTAGTGTGCTCTCACATAAACCATGCTCTGGTTTTGTTTGTTTGTTTGTTTCTTGGAGTATGCTGATATAGCAATTCCATGGGTGGCCTCATTGTTTTCTGGAAGTAACTATTCCAAAATAAGACATCATGAACTATTTCCTGTACCTGAAGATTTACTTTCAATCAAATGCTAATTTGGCACATTACAAAAGAAAAATGCAACATTTCAATGGTCTCTTAGAATGTTCTGACCTCACAGAGCAGTGAATTATCTATACAACTACCGTCCTCTAAATCAGGGGTGGGCTTCAAAAATTTTAGCAAAGGGTTCTCTGCCTGGGCATGGCCATGGTGGGCGTGGCCTAGTTGGCCTCCTGCACCACGGCATAGGAGAGCATTTGTGGCTTCCCTGGGCTCTGGAAGCTTTCCTTGAGCCTCCAGGAGGGTGAAAATGCCTTCCCGGGGCTGTGGAGGCTCTGTGGAAGCCAGAAACGGGCCCATTTCCGGACTCCCCAAACTTCCGGGAGGCCTGTTTTTCACCCTCCATGAGCCTCTGTGTACGCCCTGCACTTACCTGCATCCAAAATGGGCCATGTGGGAAGTCCTGGGAGGGGAGGGGTGGGCGGGGCCATCCAGGTGTGGAATTTGGGGGTTCTCTGAATTGCATTGAACCCTGTGAACCCCCAGCAGCCCATCCCTGCTCTAAACCATGAATGACCTGGCATAATATCATAGGAGTCAGAGAGAGTGAGTTTAGAGCCTAAGAGGTAAGGTTAGGGGCCCAAACCCTCAGAATTACATTTAATTCATAATTTCAGTTTGAATCATCAGTGCAATTTGTTACATCAGTTTGAACCAGTACCATTCATTCCGTTGAAAATCTGATAGACTGACATGCATGTGCACTCTTATTTTTTTTATCAAGTGTTCTCTTCAAACTGAATACGTTCAATGATTCAGACTGTAGTTCATTTCAACTATTTTAAGTCAATTCATAAAATAGAATCAACTTGAATTGTCGAATCAGATTGCAAATTCAAACTAGATCTTGGTTAATTTAGATTTCCCTGTCTATCCGTTTCAGTGTGATGGAATCAGGTGGCTACTCATTTCATTGGATTCATTCAAGAGACTCGGTCAGATAGAAAATGCTCTATTATTGTGCAGGAAGCAGAGCCGGTATTCAGCAGGCTCTGACCAGTTCTGGAGAACCGGTAGTGGAAATTTTGACTAGTTCAGGAGAACCAGCAAATACCCCCTCTGTACTGGCCCCGTCCCCATCTATTCTCTGCCTCCCTGAGTCCCAACTGATCTGCTATGTCTTCTTTTGTTGCCTTTCACAGGAGAATGGAGCTGGAAAGCAGGTTAGTGGGGTGGGAAGGGAATGGGATTTTGCAGTAACCTTCCCCCAGGTGTGGGAAGGGAATGGAAATTTTACAGTATCCTTCCCTTGGAGTGTTGGGAATGGAGATTTTTATAGTATATTTCCTCTGCCATGCCCACCAAGCCACGCCCACCAAGCCATACCATGCCCACCAAGCCACAGCCACAGAACCAGTAGTAAAATTTTTGGAATCCCATCACTGGTAGGAAGAGATACATCTCTGTTACAACAATAACCATTTTTCTCAAGAAATGAATGTTAGCAAGGTAGTGGTGCATCCCTTAGAATCAGTGATTAATGGATACAATTTTTTGGACCTGTAAAATTATTTAAAAAGAGTTTCCTGTGAAGTAAATTTTTAATTCAAGGCAGCTCAACTTCTTATGATTGCTTTTTCTACAAATGCAGAGAAAGTCAATCACAAAAGTTTTCAGCATGAAATTGAAGAGTCTAAATTCTTGGTCATTATGTTATAAAGCAATGCCTCCTGTGATACTTTGGAGGACAACAGAATAAAGTTCTTCACCACCACAATACTTGTGCTTAATACCTATTTTAATTATTTGCTATGTATTGTTTGCCAAAGGATGTTCTTTAATTATGTGTTCTGATGATGGTTTTGCTCCCTCCATATCCCCATTTGTTTATATCTTATAAATTGAAATTAAGAAGCTGCATCTCTCCTGTGTTGGTTTTATTGTTTTTACAGTACTCTTTTATAACTTTTTTGATATTTTTTTTAGATTTTAACAACTGTGATCAGTTAACACAGAGGTTTTCAAACTTGACAGCTTTAAGACCTGTGGACTTCAACTCCCAGAATTCCTCCTCCAGTCATGTTAGCTCAGGAATTCTGAGTTTGAAGACTCTTGACTTAACAATTAGTTTTAAATGGATAAACCCCATTGGGAAGTGTCTTTTCACAAAAAAGTACTAAAATTGTACAGGTAAATAAATAATTTTAAATCTTCATATTCTCATAAAAGTCTTTTGCATTTAATGCAAATACAGCTAGTCCTTGACTTACAACATCTTGTTTAGTGACTGAAGTTACAATGGCACTGAAAAAAGTGACTTATGATAGTTTTTCACACTTATGACCATTGCAGCATCTCCGTGGCCACGTGACCTACATTCAGAGGCTTTATAATGGGTTCATAGTTATGACACTTGAAGTGTCCTGGGATCACGTGGTTATATTTTACGATCTTCTGACAAGCAAAGTCAATTGGGGAAGCCAGATTCACTTAACAACTGGGTTACTCATTAAGCAACTGCAGTGATTCACTTAACAAATGTGGCAAGAAAAATCGTAAAATGAGGGCAAAACTTGTTCTATGTTCTCTCTCTTAGTTTTAGTGGCAACCTTCACACAAAGGTTTTTTTTGTCACTACCCCTACATTGGGCTTCTTGTTTTTTCCTTGCTACCTGTAGGATTGCAATTGCCTCCTAGAGCGGGGGTCTCCAACCTTACCAACAGAGGTGGGAATCTACCAGTTTGCACCTATTTACTAGAACCGGTTGTTAATCTTCTAAGCAGTTCAGAGAACCGGTTGTTAGAAGAAATTACTGGCCTAATCCTGTAAGGAAGGCAGGAAGGAAACATTCTGGTGTTGCTTACAAAACTGCCTCTCCGTTAACCTTTATTACATTCTTGGCAGGACTAGACTTCCTGTCTCAGGAACCTCTCTGTTTTTTCCTCCTCCTTTGCTGGTACTTTGCTTGTGTGGTGTGACCATTCAAAGTTACAATGGCACTGAAAAAAGTGACTTATGACCATTTTTCACTTATGACTGCTGCAGCATCCCCACAGTCGTGAGAGGCCAGGCGAGGAGATGAATGCCTCAATGTGAGTAATGTTGAATTGGCCACACCCAGCCAGTCACATGACCAC
Organism: Bungarus multicinctus; assembly: GCA_023653725.1. Lineage (NCBI taxonomy): Eukaryota > Metazoa > Chordata > Lepidosauria > Squamata > Elapidae > Bungarus > Bungarus multicinctus. Next base: position 17,924,764 of record CM042848.1, on the reverse strand, counting down.
CAAGCCACACCCGCCCACAGAACCGGTTGCTAAAAAATTTGAATCCCACCCTGCTTAGCAACTTTAAGATTTGTAGCCTTCAACTCCTAGAATTTTCACCCCAGGAATTCTGGGAGTTGAAGTCCACAAATCTTCAAGTTGCCAAGGTTGGGGACCCCTGTCCTAGAGAACCTATGATGCCAACCCCCTTGCAACCTTTAACTGTCTTCCCCAAACAACCTTCTCTGCAAGGATTTTAGAGCAGTTTTCTACTTCTCATACAAAATTAATGTCACTGTAAAAGGCATACAGGCTTACACCAAAGATAGCAATATTCTCCATAGTATGTCAGAACATTTCAATCAATTCCTCTTTGGTTTGTACTACAGTCAGCTTGTTTCTCCTCCGAGAACCACATAATCCAGGTACAACTGAGAGAGCAAAAGAAATGAGATCATCTTGAAGACCACAAATTTTGTTAGTTATGTTTAAAATTGTTTTTTTTTTTCTTGATGGTAAGATATAACAACAGATTTTCTTCGTGCGTGACATTGGGCACGTCATTGAAATCTGATTGCTGTCCACTCAAAATCCTATATTTGCCCCAAGTTAAATGATTTATGTGCTAACAAACTGCATGAACCCCAGTTGCAAAAGGAAGACGAATAATTTATAATTGAGTAATTTTGCACAGGCACAACCTCCCACTTTATTCATTCATTGGTTGATTTTTGTTTAAAGGGAAGTCTCTAATAATAAGTTATTCCTAGCAAGAGAAATAAATGCCAGTTCCATATGATGCAGAACTTTCATTTTATTTATGGTTAAATTCCCATTGTTAAATCTTCTCTTCTCATAAGAGCCATTTTAGTAAGTTTACTTTTGCCTGGCAAACCTCCAGCAACATTTAGCTCTTCTCCTTCCCCATTGGAAACAAAACAGTAACTCTCAGTCAAGGAGAAACTCCACAATGCATTTCTGCTTTCTCTTTGTTTCTCACAAACCACTTTCCTCCCATTTTTAAAATCTCCCTGTAGAAATATTCCTGAAAGAAAACTTTGTCTAAGCACAATGCACCCCAGTCCCCAGCTCAACATATCCACACTAAAAAAGTTTAATTTTTTTTTAAAACTTCCACCTTCTACCAGAAATGCACTCCACCCAAGCTTTGTCCAGTCTTTATTTGAAATTTCTGAAGTTTGCTGATGACACAACAGTGATTGGTCTCATTCGAGACAACGATGAATCTGCATACAGACAGGAGGTTATACAATTTGCCGTATAACTGGAACAATCTGGAACTGAACACACTCAAAACCGTAGAAATGGTGGTAGACTTTAGAAGAAACCCTCCCATACTACCACCTCTTACAATACTAGACAACACAGTATCAACAGTAGAGACCTTCAAATTTCTAGTTCTACTATATCACATGACCTAAAATGGACACCTAACATCAAAAATGTCATCAAAAAAGTACAACAAAGAATGTTCTTTCTGTGCCAACTCAGAAAGCTCAAACTGCCCAAGGAGCTGCTGATCCAGTTCTACAGAGGAATGATTGAGTCTATCATCTGCACCTCTAAACTGTCTGGTTTGGTTCTGCAACCCAACAGGACAGACAGACTTCAGAGGATAATTAGGACTACAGAAAAAACAATTACTACCCACGTGCCTTCAATCGAGGAACTGTATACTGCATGAGTCAAAAAGAGGGCTGTGAAAGTATTTACAGACCCCTCACATCCCGGAAATAAACTGTTTCAACTTCTTCCCTCAAAATGACGCTATAGAGCATTGCACACCAGAACTAGACACAAGAACAGTTTTTCCCCGAAAGCCATCACTCTGTTAAACAAATAATTCCCTCAACACTGTTCAACTATTACAAAGTCTGCACTACTATTACTGCTAATCTTCTCATCACTCCTTATCACCCATCCCCTCCCACTTGTGATTGTAGGACTGTAACCTTGTCCCTTGTATCATTACGATTTATATTGACAGTTTCCTAGTATGATTTGACTGTTGATTGTACCCTATGACTATCATTAAGTGTTGTACGTTATGATTCTTGATTCTTAACGAATGTATCTTTTCTTTATGTATACTGAGAGTATTTAAACCAAGACAAATTCCTTGTGTGTCCAATCACACTTGGCCAATAAAGTATTCTGTTCTGTTCTATTCTATTCTATTCTATTCTATTCTATTCTATTCTATTTGTGTGTGAAGTTGTACAGATTTTTAAGGAGCCCTTTGTTTTGTCCTAGCTTCAATAGACGTGCCCCTTTTAAGTAGAGCCATGAAGGAGCATCAATGGTGGTATTCTACCGGTTTGGCCCTGTTCTGCTGAGCCGGTAGTAGTGATGAGCCGCAGAGACCGAACCAGTTCTTTCCGCCAGTCTGCTATTGGGCTCACCCACCTGCCTGGGCTCCCATACTCACCTTTATTCCCTGCTTTTGAAGTGCAGCTGCTTTATGTGGCACAGCAGAGTGCCGTGTGGCAGCTGCTGAAGCAATTAAGAGACTGCAGGCTTGCAGGACGTGAGTTGGAATGCCTCTGCGCCTGCGCAAAGTGTGCATTTGGTGCACGCGCGCATGCCAACCAAGCCACACCCACTGAACCGATGGTAGACAATTTTGAAACACACCACTGAGGAGCATCCTTCTTCTTCCTTTGGCCAAGGTAGTGTAAGAAATAAGAAAATTCAAAAATAAAATGAAAGATAAATATGTTAGAAATGCATATAAACATGTTGTTCTAAGAGGGTTGGAGAAAAGATGTGCTGAAAGTACACTAATATATAACAGTGTTGTGTTAGAAATAGATATTCCTTTGTTCTTGAACCATTACAAAGAGACCCTGATGAGGAGATGCTGAAAGTACATTCCTTAATGCTTGTTGTGGTTAGCTGGCAGCAGATGCGGATGGTGGAGGAGAGCGAGGAATCCGATGAGGGGCCAGGACCATTAGGGAGTGGACTGCTGCCTTCGGAGAGTGTGTGGGTAGGCAGCAATAATGAGGAGGTTCCCGAGAAGCCTGTGCCAAGTGTGTGTGCATGTAGGATTGATAGTAGCAGAGAGCAGTTACAGCAGCACAGGCAACTCGGGAGTAAGGCTGCAAGGTAATGGCCCCTCCCTCAAGAGGATAAACGCCAGGTTTGAAAAAGCGTTCTTTGCAGATGACAAAGAAGCTCTGAAGCTCAGCCTCGTGGACATCATAGTTTGTGTTTGGAAAATCTTGTAACTTAGTTCTTATCTCTGGGTTTTTGGCAGCATTGACAAACAACTTGGCGAGGCTCTTTCTTTTTTCTTTTGGTAAAAAGTTTTTTATTTTTAAAATTTTATACATCTTTTCACGTGAGCAACATGTTTCCAGATTATAACACTTGTATATAGACATATTTTCATTAATCTTATATAATATTAACTCATATTATTATCCATTTCACTCATCTTTAAATAAATTTGCAATTCATATTTCAATTCATTAATTCAATATCAGTATCATTTCATCCATATATAAGTTTTCAATTCTTTATCCCCTATTATTTCCATGTTCAGCTTACCACCTATTTTATTTTTTACTACACATCATTATTGTCCTTAATTTTGTCTAAGCCAATATATAATAAACAATCTAAAAAGAGTAATAATATAATGAAACCAATATATTTAGGATCCACATGGTATTTTCCATTCCCCTACTTTAATCATAATAAAATATTCTCGTTGTACAATTCTAATATCCATTAAATAATCAACTGTGTATATAGTCAACTGTATATATCCCCGCCAATAAATCACTAAAATAACTTCTTAATATCTCTCATTTTATCTTCACTTTATTTATAATCATTAATAATCATATTTTTAATTCATTTCTATTCCCTTATTTTAATCCTCAAAGAAAGAAAAGGGTTCATAACAACACATTTTATATACAGTTCATATTCATATATATATATGTAATTATACATTCCTAAGGTATTTTCCAACAAGTTTTAAACTAAATACCAATATATATTCCATGTGGTATTCCCCTTATAGAATCCCTAACTCTTATCTCTGAATTTTTCGGCTTTATTATTTCTTTTAATTTTAGCCAACTTTCCCTTTTCTAAATTTCCCTGATCTTCCTTCTTTCCTTCTAACATTTTGGCCATCTTCTGCCCCCTTTCATATTCTCTTTTTTGAAGTTTCTTCTTGTATAATTTTTTCTTCTTTTGTTTAATCCTGGGAGCGTTTTTTCTTTTGTTTATTGATTCTGTCATCAATGTCATAGTTTTAATTCCTTTAGTGTCTTTTGGCAGTGTTTCTTGTTCTCCATGTCTATCTTTCTTCTTCCTTTAATTCCGCCTCACTGGAATTTCTTTGTTTTTCTGCCATCACCATTATTTTCTTTTCCAATATTTCCAATAATTCCCTTGCTTCTTTCAGCATTCCTCTTACAATTTGCAATTCCACCTTAAAGTCTTTACTTATTTCTTCCATTTTTTATAATCAGTTAGGTTATTAATATTCAAAGTCTTTTATTGCAATCCTTGCCAAAAGTCTCCTTTTATCTCTGTTTCTCTTGTTAATCCTGTCTCTTTCACAATCAAGACCCAACAATCCCAGGAAATTGCATTTGTATATCCTTTTAGTAGAATTTCTTCCTCTTTTTAAAAGATTTCTGGGGTTCTTATTTTATTTATCTTTCGTTTCATAACAGTTATGAATCCAGTAAATTTCCATGTTTTCGTAGGGAAAAAAGTCTTTGACCATTAGATGGCACTCTGTATCATTCCCACTTTTCAAAGTTCTTTTCTCTTCTAATTATATTAAACATTAATTTCCAATCCATTTCTACAATTAATTTTCTTAATAATAACCAATTCCAGGCAAGTTCAGCATTTTATCCAATGCCTAATTAATGCCAATTTATATTATTCAAAATTTAGTCTCTAATTTCATTATAATTTTTTACACTCCAATTTTGTTTACCTTGTATTTTCCTCTTATTTTCTGTTCGCTGCTGTGATATTCTTGCGTGAGGGCACCTTCTTTCTACTTCTCGGGGTTGTTAAGAAAAAATCATTTCTTTTATCTGGTCGCTCACCACTTCACCACTCCAGCACAAAACTTATGGTCCTGGTAGCTTTCTGTCTTCAGGGCAGCCATTTTAGATTGCCGTTTCTCCCTGTCTTCCAGGGGAGTAATACCTAGCAGCTCCCCTCGACCCAGCTGGCAGTCTCCCCCTCTTCTCCTACCCCTCCAAGGTGGGTCAGATGACTCCAGTCCCATGGGGACCCTTCCAACGAGGGAAACACGGTTCAAAGTTGTGCACGATCACGGTCTCTGATCCGTCATTGATGGAAACGCCACCGGAAATTGGCAAGGCTCTTTCTTGTCGGAGCTAATTACTGGGAAGCAGCCTTTTATCTGTAAAGGAACAGAATTTGGGATTAAACCTTAAAAGGTGGGGGCTTCTGCCTTTGTCTGTGTTTGCTCTCTTGGAACCAGGTTGGGTCAGAACAACGCCAAGGAGAGATGCCACATAGGCAGAAAACTTTATAAATCAATGCCAAACGAATAGGTATGGGAGTTGCTGAAGAAAGGAGACACCTTAGGATTAGTTGGCTTAGTTACAACTTCAATGAGCCTCAAGATGGGAGGGAAGGGGCAAAGTGATAGAAATGAAATGTATAAAAAGTACTGGTTTTGGAATCTAGAGGTGTAGTTTTCCTGGCTAAATTTTCAGGCTGGGATGCCCACTGGCACTTTGCAAACTGCCTTTTATTTCTTTTTAATAAATTCTCTTTATTTGCAACGATCCAAGTTTCTTTTGTTGGCATAAGTCATTTCCAACAGTAGGATAGCATTGCCACTTTGCTATGGTCAATAGTATCAGGGTACACATGTATAGAAGTCATTATTAGCAAAGCAGCTAGAAATATATGCTTTATGAACTTTAAAAGCGGCATTTCAGAGAGTTAGACAAATTCTAGTGGACAAATATATTGCACACAGTATTTGAACACATTTTGTGAATCTAGACTTAGATTAATCAAACTTTGGGGGATAAGGTAAAAGTTGCTTCTGCATTAAGAATGTTAATAGGGTAACAATAGCAATTTAATAACAGTATTATACTATGTGTTCTATCCTCACTACACATTACTCTGTGTCAGAGGTGGGATTCAAATTTTTAACAACCGGTTCTGTGGGCGTGGCTTAGGTGGTGGGCTTGGCTTGGTGGTCATGTGACTGGGTGGGCGTGGCTTGGTGGTCATGTTATTGGCTGGGTGTGCCCAACTCAATATTACTCACATCGAGGCACACGTCTCCTCGCCTGGCTTCTCATGACTGTGGGGATGCTGCAACAGTCGTAAGTGTGAAAAATGGTCATAAGTCACTTTTTCCAGTGCCATTGTAACTTTGAATGGTCACTTGACACAAGCAAAGTACCAGCAAAGGAGGGGAAAAAACTCTAGAGACATTCCTGAGACAGGAAGTCTAGTCCTGCCAAGAACGTAATAAGGGTTAACGGAGAGGCAGTTTCTGTAAGCAACACCAGAATGTTTCCTTCCTGCCTTCCTTACAGGATTAGGCCAGTAATTTCTTGTAACAACCGGTTCTCCAAACTGCTTAGAATATTAACAACCGGTTCTAGTGAATAGGTGCGAACTGGTAGAATCCCACCTCTGATTATACTGTGTGTTCTATCTTCACTACACATTACTCTGTGTGCAGCTTGACATGCAGCTAAACCCATCTATCCTCCAGTAAAACAGACTGTGTGCGTAGAGCTGGATGCTTTATTAAAGGAATAGGATGAGGTGAAACTGGGAAAAGTATACATACAATAAGAACCCAAATACGAAATAAGCAGTGTTGAGTTGCTGGTGAGCATAACAATTAACAAATTCAGATAAATCTGAATCTCACTAGCGATGCTATGTGTATGGGATGTGGATTTTTGTTCTCAGATGAACATAGACAGGATTCTTCCTGGTGCTTCTGATTCCTTCTGAATGCTAAAGGAAATGGAGTCTGGCTTCCCAGGATGCACATGGTTTGGGAATGAGGGTTTATGCCTGGGTAGATAATCCTTAAGGGGCCGGGCCACTTTCCAAACAATACAGATTGGTATTTGGCCCTGGCCACTAGATGGGGCCAGAGAGCAACAACAATATATACACAAATTATATCTGGGGGCATGACAAGTGGCAAGTTAATTTGAATTACAATTTCTATCTTCTAGTCAAGATAAGCAATATATGTTGCAGACATGGACACTGAAGACAACTGAAGTAGATCTTCAAGATTTGTATGCCATTGGCATACAAAGTTTGAAGATCTACTTCAAATCTTGAAGATCTACTTCAAACTACACTACTGAGGGCAAAACCCATTCCCTTCTGACACTGAAGATGTTACCTAGCTGGGTAATGAAATGCCTGCGAGAAACAACCAAGCTCAGAGAGCACCAAGGACTCAAATAAATAAATAAATAAATCATCAGGGCTTTGTATGATCAAAATTTAGATTAGCCCTGTATTTTGTTGACAGAGAATGTTTCCTGTTGCCATGGTTACCTTACTGTATTAACCTCCATCTGCAGTTTTTGAAAAGGGGAATCTTTGCTTAAGTGATGAAATATGTAATCAAAGAAAGGCTATGAAAGAAAACCACTTGATAGTCAGATCTTTATTTAAGCATTGCTTAATTTTGACTCTGTGAATGAGAATTTCCCCATACCCATCCCTTTAGCATCTGAGTGTTGTTTGTGTGCCTGCAGGGAAAAAAAAAAACCCGTACAGTTGAACAATCCTATGCTTTTCTGCTTTGTGTACTTTGTTCATGTTGAGATCAGTTTCAAGGAGTGTATGTTTTTAATTATAACAATGTTAAGTTCTGGCAGGAGAACTCTTTTGAGTTTAGTGGCTGGAATGTGGGTGGGGTTACATTAAATGCCGGGATATTTCCTGCCTATTCTGATGGGAGGGAATAAATAATAGGCCTGTGCTACTTCCTGTTGAACTTCCTGTTGAGGTCACTTTGAGTCTAAAACTATCTTTAACTAGTATATATATATATGCCCATCAATGATGCTGTTACTTCTCTATCTAAGCAATGTGATGCAAAGTCCAGAGAAAGAACATTAAATGGCAAGCAAAACACATTGGAAACCATTAGATAAGAGAAAAGATGAAGAAATCTAACTAAATCTGCTTTAATTCTATCTATATAATTCCTCTCTCTGCTTTTCTATATTTGAAACTCTTCCTTGTTTTATGATCTGCTCTTTCTGCATTTTCTCTCTGTGACTAAACCCACTCTGAAGTATTCTTATTGGCTGCTCTCTTTTTATTTATCCAGTTTCTGTGGCCGCCCATCTCAAACAATTTTGGGTGGCAAACAATCATAATCTTTTTTATATTATAATTTGCGTTATAATTGTTTGCAAAATCATCATTTTGCATTCATTCTTCATTCATTTAGCACCAGTTCATTCTTTACCCCAACTTTTCAAACAGAAAGACTCTATTGAATTAATTTTTATGTTCTTCTGACATACCCAGATCTCATTTCCATGCAAAAAATGTTAGAAGAACTTATTTATAGAAGGACAGTTTTGTTTCCTTTCTCAATAGAATACTTGCTACCTACTCTCTTTTTATCAGCATTTGTTCATCCAAAAATTTCTTGGTCTATTTTCTTTTATTTGGTAAACATCCTATCAAGATATATAAATCCATCTACTTGTTCTAGTTTTTATTTATTTATTTATATTTATTTATTTTGTCAAACGATTATAAGATAACAGGTATAAGTATAAACATAGTTATGAATACATTAAATGGATATAAGTTGTAATTGTTCACTTCCATTTTATTTGCCAAATACAACTCTTTTAGAGTTTGACAGATTAATTTTCAGATCTGTCTTCCTGTTGCATCATCCATAGAATCTGTCTTCTCTTTGCTGTAAATTGTTCTCAGTCAACAACAAAGCACCATATGTGTAAAGTAAAGGTTCCCCTTGCACATACATGCTAGTCATTTCTGGCTCTAGGGGGCGGTGCTCATCTCCGTTACAGGGCCAAAGAACCAGCATTGTCTGATGACATCTCTGTGGTCATGTGGCTTGCATGACTAAAGGCTGAAGGTGCATGGAACGTTGTTATCTTCCCACCAAAGTGGTCTCTATTTTTCTACTTGCATTTTCACATGCTTTCGAACTGCTAGGTTGGCAGAAGCTGGGACAAGTAATGGGAGCTCACTCTGTTACGTAGCGCTAGGGATTCGAAGCACCAAACTGCTGATCTCTCTGATCGACAAGCTCAGCGTCTTAGCCACTGTACAGACATCCTAAAAAGAGAACCCAGTTGGCCCAATCATTGAAAATATAATCTAACAATACAGAGAAATTAGTTGAGAAACCTGTTTGATTACATTAAAAAACTATAAGAACCTTTGTTAGTTACCAGAGATTTCATCATAGCTGTGTTATGTTATTGTGAAAACCCAACGAAAACCCAGCAGAGGGTCAACAAGACTGTTAAAATTATGCAATTTGCAGAAATGCCTATTAATTTAAGGAGCAATCCAATCCCTTTAACAGGACAGGGAACAAAATTAGCTATTGGTCCTTTTTAAAATCCCAAGAATTTAATTGTTAGGGAAAGCTGATAGAAAATGCAAAAGGGAGAATGTGACTTCACTTGGAACATAAGGCATTCTAAAATGATTACACAAAACATGATTATTTTAATAAACATTAATGTATTCATTTATCATCTGGGCAGCTTCCCTGAAATAATAAGTGGAATAAACAATAGATAGTGAGATAATTTATATTCACACTGATTCTGCAAATGGTTTTGCCTCTAATGCTAAATTTGGCTTTGTTTATTTTCTTCCTTCCACTCCCTCACTTCCCCACAAAATATTGTATCTTCATCTATACTTGGCAACAACCATTTCTCAAAGCACAAAAAATTGCTGCTGTATATTATTCTTTTAAAGTTGGAGATTTTGTTACAGATCTTTTTAAGGCACCACCTGAGAATTCTTGGATTTCCAAGAAGGGTGCCAAATCTTACAAGAACATGTTATTGTCCTCATTATGAAACCTCAATATTCCTTCTTTTATTTCACTATTGTGATTTTGAGCACTTGCTGCTGAGTCAAGCATTGCTGGCAAAGAAATTGGAATAAATGTTCACAGAAGCCACCGGAAATTCTCAGGCGAATATATCAGAATTATTATCTGAATACCGAAGCCAAGTTTCCTTCCTTCCTTTTCTTGCTCTGTCAAATCTCTTCTTCAGTTTTAAAAGGAGAACCATTAGCAATCCTTCACACTCAACAAAAGTCCTTGTGACACTTTTAAAAGTAATTTCAAATCCTGACACACCGCCAGTTGATCACAAGTTATCCACAAACTGCCCTGGATGATAGCAGGTTGGCAGGGGGCTGTTCTTCCACTAAGCAAAACTGGGAGTAGCACGGATAGATAGATAGATAGATAGTTAGATAGTTAGATAGATAGATAGATAGATAGATAGATAGATAGATAGATAGATAGATAGATAGATAGATAGATAGATAGATAGATAGATAGATAGATAGATAGAAAAAAGAAAGAAAGAAAGAAAGAAAGTATCAGCCTTCAAGATTTTCTTCCTTTGCTTTGCATCTTTCAGCTGTCATAAGTAACGGGGGGAAGAAGGGGGACATGATTATGGGAAGCAAGCTGGAGGTTTTAAAAAACAGAACTGTATAAGTTGTGGGGGGGAAGGTTCTTGCTTAGGCTTCTATCCTATGCTATGCGCAGCCGCGACTCTTTATCAAAATATGTCAAGGTCAGTGGACAGAGGCCTCATGACCACCTGGAGATGCCCACATGATGCTATACACAACTTTTAATTGGATGAGCCAATTGAACTATTGCGGGTGGGAACGTTGCCATCACTTTGTATATGTGATTTACATGCTCATTTTCTCAGATTCAGAATTCTTTTGTTGCTACCACTTGATTTCCAGTAAAAGATACCTTTGCTCTAATTAATGGAGTATAAGTATTTCTTTCTTGGATTTTGAATGCAGCACCATCTGACAGAAAGAAAGAAAGAAAGAAAGAAAGAAAGAAAGAAAGAAAGAAAGAAAGAAAGAAAGAAAGAAAGAAAGAAAGAAAGAAAGAAAGAAAGAAAGAAAGAAAGAAAGAAAGAAAGAAAGAAAGAATTAATTAATTAATTAATTAATTCTTTATTGGCCAAGTGTGATTGGACACACGAGGATTTTGTCTTGGTGCATATAGCAATAACAATAGCACTTTGACTTATATACCTCTTTCTGGTCTTTTACAGCCCTCTCTAAGCAGTTTACAGAGTCAGCATATTGCCCGCAACAATCTAGGTCCTCATTTTATCCACCTCAGAAGGATGGAAGGTTGAGTCAACCTTGAGCTCTCAGTGTACATAAAAGAAAAGATACCTTCATCAAGAGTCAAGAATCATAAGGTACAACACTTAGTAATAGTCATAGGGTACAATAAACTATCAAATCATACTAGGAAATAGTCAATACAAAATCATTAGGATACAAGCCACAAAGTTATAGTCATACAGTCATAAATGGGAAGGGATGGGTGAAAGGAAGGATGGGAGGATTAATAGTAATAGTAATGCAGACTTAGTAAATAGCTTGACAGTGTTGAGGGAATTATTTGTTTAGCAGAGTGATAGCATTTGGGAAAAAGTTGTTCTTATGTCTAGTTATTCTGGTGTGGTGCTCTATAGTGTCATTTTGAGGGTAGGAGTTGAAACAGTTTATGTCCAGGATGTGAGGGGTCTGTAAATACTTCCACAGCCCTCTTTTTGACTCATGCAATATACAAGTCTTCAATGGAAGGTAAAGAGAAACATTACATCTGGTGTTGATGAAAAGTCCTAATTCTGTGGAAGAACTAACATCCAGATAATTCTGTGCTGCTTGTTCACCTCTGTCCCTATGAGAATGAAGAGAACCATCAATCTTGTGCAGAGTTCTGTTCACCATATATAGCTGATAAGACATAGTTCACTTTGGTAATTCTTATGTTGTTGAGATTTATCTCTGGGTAGAAGATGGTCAGTTGGCTAGAGAAAGTTAGGACAACAAAAGGCAGCGGTGCAGGAATCAAATCTGTGCGTTTCTGTGCATCACAAGGGGTCCTTGACTTACAAATCCCACATTTCTGTTGCTAAGCAAAACATTTGTGAAGTGAATTTTGCCCCATTTTACAACCTTTCTTGCCACCGTTGTTAACCGAATCACTGCAGCTGTTATGTTAGTAGTACGGTTGTTAAGTAAATCTGACTTCCCCACTGACTTTGCTTGAAATGTCCTCAAAATGATGCTATAGAGCACTGCACACCAGAACAACTAGACACAAGGACAGTTTTGCAACCGTCATAAATAGGAGTCAGTTGTCAAGCATCCAAATTTTTAATAAGGTGACCTGCAATGGGGTTGCTGCAATGGTTGTAATGAAAAACAGTCATGAGTTACTTTTTTCAATGCTGTTGCAATTTTGAAAGGTTACTACATGAACGTGTTCTAAATAGAGGACTGCCTGCGTATAAATATTAAGTAGAAGCATTGAGACATTTTAACTAGAAAGGGTGTGATCTAATCTCATCTAATAAAACTTGGCAAACCAAATATGGATAGTCCTCACAACAGTTCACTTAGTGACCATTCGAAGTTGGCACTGAAACGACACTGAAAAAACGTGACTTATGACCATTTTTCATTCTTACGACCATTGCGAGACCCCCCCCCATGGTCACAAGATTTATTTTTGGATACTTAACAACTGACTCCTATTTATGACGGTTGCAGTGTCCCGTGGTCACGTGATTACCTTCTGCAACCTACTGAGCAGCAAAATCAATGGGGAAGCCACATTAATTTAACAACGCTGTCACTAAGTTAACAACTGCAGCGATTCACTTAACAATGGCGCCAAGAAAAGTCATAAAATGGGGCAAAACTCAACAAATTTCTCACTTAGCAACATAAATTTTGGGCTCAATTGTGGTTGTACATTGAGAACTACTTGTAGTACATGTGCTTTGCTCTGAAGAGGAAATGTGGTGTGATTAGCCATTTGTAATCTCTTAGAGATTACATGTAGAGTCTTAATACAGAAATGGGACAACTTGCCACAGATAACTTGCTGCAGTCAACTTGCTGCAGTCAACTTGCTGCGGCCAACTCGCCATGGCCAACTTGCCATGGCCAACTCACCATGGTCAACTCGCCACAGACAACTCACCATGGCCAACTCACCATGGCCAACTCACCAGAGCCAACTCACCACAGCCAACTCACCATGGCCAACTCACCATGGTCAACTCACCACAGACAATTCACCATGGCCAACTCACCACAGACAACTCACCACAGACAACTCACCACGGCCAACTTACCACAATCAACTCACTACAGCCAACTCACCACGGCCAACTCGCCACTGCCAACTCACCATGGCCAATTTGCCATGGCCAACTTGCCATGACCAACTCTCCTGGCCAACTCACCACAGCCAACTCATCACAGCCAATTCACCACAACCAACTCACCATGGCCAACTCGCCACAGCCAACTCACCACGGCCAACTCACCATGTCCAACTCTCCACAGCCAAGTCACCATAGCTAACTCGCCACGGGACAACCTGCTGCAAGATAATGTAACAATTCTATTTAATTATTTAAAATAAATAAAAAATATTTTGATTTTTGCCATTCACATTTTATTCTGTTCTTCCTTTTGCATCCTTTCTATAATGATTCTATTCCACCATTTCTTTGATATTAGTGTAACTTGTCCCACAACAAGTTGTCCTGTGGCAAGTTGGCCATGGCAAGTTGTTCTGCAGCAAATTGGCTGTGGCAAGTTGGCCGTGGCAAATTGTCATACCCCTTAATACTAGATCTTCAGATGCGTTATTCTAATTCAGCAACTTTCCTTGCCCAAATCCATTACAGGTAGCTTAATGTGGATCCATATGTACTATGTATTGTACTTTGCCTATTAAAGTCAAGGGATTTTTTAAAAAAAATATTAAATGGATAACAATATGGAAGGAAACCAAATATTTATTAAATTTACCTTGCCGAAAGAGATGCATTAAGTCAGGAATGATCCAAATAGATCAAGACGAACTAGTAGAATCCCAGAGTGTTTCTGACTCTCAGTTGTTTCCAGTAGCAACAACAAATTTCAACAAAACTAATATCCTGAAATGAAGAAAACTGGAGCAGAGCAATGAATTTTATATGAAAAATTAAATGTACTAATAATCCTAGTAAGCTTTACTTACTTTCCCAGATGACAGCTGCTCTGACAACAAGATAGGGAAACTGAGAATGTCATTTATGTCATTCATATGCACTCCTGCACACCCGCCTTTGTTTCTCTTCCATTTTCTATTAGCCGTCAGCAGGGCCTAATGCACAATTATTAAACCATTTTCCACCCTTATCTGCAAAAGACAAATAGGCAAAAATACAACATCAAAAATAGCATTATTAAAAAAAAATTGGGATGTTGCGGGATATTTTCGTTCTCAGATATTTTCATGATCTCGGTTTATTAATTCTTAATATAAGAATACTGATTTAATCATAAAAATCCTTTTTTTGAAAATTAAAACCAGTTAAGCTTTAAAAATAAATTTACATGTGTTAATAGCCTCATGTTGAAAATATCTATATATGATGTTCATATATAGATTCAATTCTTTTGAATTTTATCTATTCCTATTGTGTGTATGTGTGTGTATTCATCTATTCAGTCATCCATACAAAATTGTGCTATAATATGCTAAACGTTAAGCCTTAGCAGCTAACATGCCTAAAATGTTTGAAAAAAGGGGGGGAAATGACAAAGTTATTGCCATTGCAAAGAGATAAATTTCAATAAATGCTATGAGATCAATTGAACTAAAAGTACAGAGCAGAGGTGGTATTCAGCAGGTTCTGACCGGTTCTACAGAACTGGTAGCAGAAATTTTGAGTAGTTTAGAGAACTGGCAAATACCACCTCTGACTGGCCCCGCCCCCATCTATTCTCTGCCTCCCACTGAGTCCCAGCTGATTGGTTGGGTCTTCTTTGGTTGCCCTGCACAGGAGAATGGAGCTGGAAAGCAGGTTAGTGGGGTGGGGAGGGAATGGGGATTTTGCAGTAACCTTCGCCCAGGAGCGGAGTGGGAATGGAGATTTTACAGTATTCTTCCCCTGCCATGCCCACCAAGCCACGCTAACCAAGCCACACCCACAGAATAGGTAGCTAATTTTTTGAATCTTATCACTGGGCTGAAGTTGTAGTTGTCTTAAGCCAATTAGGCAGTAGCAACGGGAAAGAGTTTAGAACATAGAACATAGAATAATAGAGTTGGAAGGGACCTTGGAGGTCTTCTAATCTAACAACCTCCTCATGAAAGAGATTCTACATCATTCCAGACAAGTGGCCGTACAATTCCTTCTTAAAAGCCTCCAGTGATGGAGCGCCCATAACTTCTAAAGCAAGCCGTTCCACTGGTTAATTGTTCTCACTGTTAAGAAATTTCTCCTTAATTGCTTCTCTCCTGAGTTAGTTTCCATCCATTGTTCCTTATCTTGCCTTTTGGTGCTTTGGAAAATAAGTTGACCTCCTTGTCTTTGTAGCAGCCCCTCAAATATTGGAATCCTTAAGTCTTCTACTCAGTTTTCAATGATAGCAGTTTGAATCCCACCCTTATTTGTCAAAAGGAAGCGTGGAGTTGATTCAAAAAATGTTTGAGTATGATCTCATATTTTCTGAGTAAATATATAAAAGATTATTGGTTCTTTGCTTCCGTTTAACTTTTGGCTAGCCTCTTGTAGCTGTGCACTGAGGACATTTCACAGTGAAATCATTTCTGAAGCCAAGTTCTCAGAAATCATAATGAGTGATTTCATATATCAGAACATGACTCAATGTCTGACTGTCAACAGGGGACACAATGCAAGAGAAGACCCTGTTGGGAATTATGGGTAGTCCTCGATTTACAACAATTTGTTTAGTGACCATTCAACGTTACCACGGCACTGAAAAAAGTGACTTATGACCATTTTTAACACTTATGACCATTGCAGCATCCCCATTATCACATGATTTATATTTGGATGCTTGGCAACTGATTCACATTTATGACCATTGCTGTGTCCCAAAAGGTCACGTGGTCTACTTTTGCAACCTTCTGACAAGCAAAGTCCAGGGGTGGGTTTCTACCAGTTCTGTCCATCTTTGTAGAACTGGTTGCTCCGAAGAGCAGCAGACATAGAACCGGTTCTATGTCTGCTGCTGTTGTGGCTCACCCCCCCACCCGGGCTCTTACCTGACCTTTATTTCCTGCTTTTTCAACCTCAGCTGCTTTGCGCGACACAGCTGCGGTTGAAAAAGCAGGAAAAAGGGCTTTTTCAACTGCTGCGCAGTTGCATGCAGTGCTGCTCAGCTGTCTGGGCAGCTCAGCAGGTTGTAAATTGCACTTGCATAACTTGCGCGACTCGCGCATGCGCGCGTGACACTAATAGACAGAACCGGTAGTTAGTTATACCAGTCAAATCCCATTCCTGGCAAAGTCAAGGGGGAAACCAGATTCACTGAAAAACTGTGTTACTAATTAAACAACTGCTGTGGTTCTCCCCTTCACGGAACTGGGATGGACGTGGCCTGCGCATGACACATCCGGCCCATGGGCCACCAGCTTGACACAGTAATTATTTCTTTATCTGCAAGAGTTTGGAGTAGATGTTGTTTCTGAGTTGCGAAGTTGTATCCGACCCATTGCGACCCCATGGACAATGTTCCTCTAAGCCTTCCTATCCTCTACCATCCTCCAGAGTCTATTTAAGCTCACGCCGACTGCTTCAGTGACTCCATCCAGCCACCTCATTCTCTGTCGTCCCCTTCTTCTTTTGTCCTCAATCGTTCCCAGCATGAGGCTCTTCTCCAGTGAGTCCCTTCCTTCTCATTAGGTGGCCAAAGTATTTTAATTTCACCTTCAGGATCTGGTCTTCTAAAGAGCAGTCAGTGTTGATCTCCTCTAGGACTGACCAGTTGGATGGCCTTGCAATCCAAGGGACTCGCAGGAGTCTTCTCCAGCACCAGAGTTCAAAGGCCTCAATTCTTTGGTGCTCAACCTTCCTTATGGTCCAACTTTCACAGCCATACAATTGCAACTGAGAAAACCAGAGCCGTGACTATATGTACTTTAGTTGGCAGGGTGATGTCTCTGCATTTTAGTATGCTGTTGGGGATACAACAGCAGAAAAAAATGTAGGATTTTTCTTCTTCTTTCAGAGTCTCTCATAAATTAGTTCTTCATTAGTCCCCTGGGTCTATAATTCTTTCTAGTTTTCAATTATTTTTCTCCCCCCCTCAATATTATTTCCACAATTGAGATTGCCCTCTTTGTTCTGTCTACATTCCATAAAACTTTCTGCTGAGACTATATTTTAAGGAAATAAACTCTATTCCAATAACTTCTAGACAAACATAAAAGTTAACTCTCCCAGCTTGCTGCTTCTATGGATTTAACTGGAAGAAGCCCATATGTTAGTTATTTTATGATGATGCTTTAGGGGAGTTCATGAAATATATCACAAAAGACATGATTAGATTATGGAACATCGGTTTTCTCAGCTGTCCAACCTTCGTTCTTCTTTGATCAATGCCATTGGTTTGCATTGTATTCACCTAACATGCCCCCAACTAATGAACTTGGTGCAGTCTTTCAAAAGTTAAGCCCATCTTGCAAATGAAGTTTTCTTGAATTTCTTTACATCTATACATAGTTTCTTAAGGGTCTAAGGCTCTAACAAAACTTGTCCTTGTCTTAGGTTACATTTGTTGTTTACCAATTCAAAAGAACAGTTATATAACTGAATCTAGAATGGATTGTAAGAGTCACACTGCCTGAAAGGAAAACTAAAAAGTCAATTGGGCAAAAAAGATATAAGAAACAAAAAGGCTGCTTAAACTTCAGATTAGTCATTTGGTTCAAAAACTGATTTCTATACAGTATCTCTCTTATAAACAAAAAGAGCACATTTCCTTCCTGAGGAGATCTTGTCTATATTTTGGAAATTTGTATTTTTCTAGCGAAGCTGCTGAGAAGGTTGCAGAGATTACCTTAGACAGAAGGTCTTTCACTCTTTCACATCTTCCTTTTCTAAATGATAAATACTCCCTTTATTCTTTTTCTCCATCTCTGGGTCTTCTTATTCCAGCATCATTCTTTTTCAGGTTTTTTTTTTTTTGTCCATTTCCATTTTTTAAAAAAAGAATCTCTTCCTTCTCTTTTCTTCTTTTCCCAGTTGCAGTGTTTGTTTTTTAAAAAAAATTGCATCTAGACCTGAATTTCTGATTATATGCAAATTCCAAAGGTTTACATCCCCTTTGGGGTTCTTGAGCTAGCTGCTGTAGCCTCTGACATTACATTCTTGAGCTATAATATCTCCACCAATATTCTGCTGGGTTTTCAGGCAAAGATATTTCCAGCTTCTCAACTGCATACAAGGGAACTATGTACTCTGAACAATCTGAACTTGGAAATAAAACTAACTTGCATAATTGCATGAGCAATTAATTCTCTAATAAGAATTAGAATTTGGAAAAAAATAAGTGTTTCACTTATTTATTTATTTATTTATTTTTGTCAAGCGATTATAAGATAACAGGTATAAGTATAAACATAGTTATGAAGACATGAAATGGATACAAATAAGAAAAATAAAAAGAAACAATAGGACAGGGACCGTAGGCATGTTGGTGCGCTTATGCACATAGGGAAATATGCCTATCAATTTCCAACAGGACAAAAATGTTCTTTAAAAAATGTGGCTGCCTTGGTGTGTGTGTGTGTGTGTGAGGGATCTTGGGCAAAAAGATATAAGTGTGTGTGTGTGTATGTGAGAGAGAGAGAGAGAGAGAGAGAGAGAGAACGTCACCAGCCCTCCGAGGTTAGATCAGATCTCTCTTTTTCTCTTTCTCTCCCTCCCACCAATGTCAGCAAGCTACGTCAGTCAAAATTCACATTAGTGGTCCGTGGGATTTCGCCCTTCCGGAGGCTCAAGGAAAGCCTCTGGAGCCCAGGGAAGCCAAACCTCCCCTGCCATGGTGTTGGAGGCGGAGCAGGGGTGCGAATCTATCAGTTCGCACCTATTCGCTAGAACCGATTGTTAACATTCTAAGCAGTTCGGAGAACCAGTTGTTAGAAGGAATTACCGGCCTAATCCTGTAAGGAAGGCAGGAAGGAAACATTCTGGTGTTGCTTATAGAAACTGCCTCTCCGTTAACCCTTATTACATTCTTGGCAGGACTAGACTTCCTGCCTCAGGAACATTTCTGGAGTTTTTTCCCCCTTCTTTGCTGGTACTTTGCTTGTATGGAGTGACCATTCAAAGTAACAATGGCACTGAAAAAAGTGACTTATGACCATTTTTCACACTTACGACTGTTGCAGCATCCCCACAGTCATGAGAGGCCAGGCGAGGAGATGCGTGCCCTGATGTGAGTGATATTGAGTTGGCCACACCCAGCCAATAACATGACCACCAAGCCATGTCCACCCAGTCACATGACCACCAAGCCACACCCACCAACTAAGCCACACCCACAGAACCGGTTGTTAACATTTTTGAATCCCACCCCTGAGGTGGAATCTACCATGGCCATGCCTACCCAGCAACCGGGCAGAGTACTCGTTGTTAAAATTTTTGAAGCCCACCCCTGATCTCCTTCCTGTGAGAAAACATTCCACAGAACAGTCTTACAATACTTTAAATCATCAAGTGTGGAACAGTAGAATGAGTCTGCAGGGGTTTACCCCATCTGAGATAGTCCAAGATTCCTTCCTGGATTTTATCTTTTATTTATTCTTAAGAGAACATTAAAATCAAAGGCACACAGACGGCATTCCACCCAATTGCTCATTAAGATTAGTGCTCTAGCCAAGGAGTTCAAAGCTGTATAATAAGCGATAAACACTGTACATATTTTATGTGCTTTCAACATTATATTTCCCTCATATTTTTATTGATTGCTAATAAAATTTAACTGCACATTGGGTTACTTGAAGTTATATGTTGATTGTTGTTATCTTCCACCCATTAATTTCTCTCATCAAGATATTTTCAACATGAGCTTTTCAGAGTTCAGAGGGCAAGTCGAGCAGAAAGTGGAAGTTGCCTGTAAATTTGTAATTGGAGACTACTAGTTGCAAAATGTGCTATGTTTTATATGTTATCCAATTATCTCTTTTCCCTAACTCTTATATCAAATTCTTACTATGTGAGCCCTTAATTATTGTCCTGGATTGTTTTAATAAGCCACTGATTGAATGCTTCTAGGACGTGTAAAAACACCAATAATATTATAGGATCCAATTCTATTTTTGTCAGCCACCACAGAATGACAAACCAGCCTACAAACATTTCAGCCTTCAGGAACTGCCTTTTCTTGCTAATTCCTGGAAAGTGCCAAGAAAATATGTAGAATGAGGTATACACAGTTGTTTTTTGATTGATTTAGTCATCGGGAAATTAACAAATGCTTAACTACACCAAACCATATTCCTGCACTCTGAATAGTCAGTTGCAATTAGGAGGTGTGTGCAAATAATTACAATATATTGAGCTCTGAATAAACATCAACCTTTCAGTGAGGTAATTTAGCAGACTGTGGCATTAAAAATAGCATAATTCTTGTTCCAAAGGTCAGAATGTGGAGTTGGTTTAATTAAGGGCTTGCTTTTTACATGTTAGATTAATTGGCAATGACTAATAGAGGAAACTGAGTAGTTGAAGATGGTATATAGAAGTATGTTTTTTTTAAAAAAACTCAATGCATAAAACTTTCATATCTCAGATAGGATTATATAACGTAGCTAAGGCTAATCGTAAGTGCATTGTGAGGGCCATCAACCTATGTAAACAGTTTACATCAGAATTCCAGAGAGCAATATCAAAAACATCATCAAAAAAGCACAACAAAGAATGTTCTTTCTGCACCAACTCAAACTGCCCAAGGAGCTGCTGATCCAGTTCTACAGAGGAATTATTGATCTATCATCTGCACCTCTATAACTGTCTGGTTTGGTTCTGCAACCCAACAGGACAGACACAGACTTCAGAGGATAATTAGGACTGCAGAAAAAACAATTACTACCCACCTGCCTTCAATCGAGGACCTGTATACTGCATGAGTCAAAAAGAGGGCTGTGAAAATACTTATAGATCTCTCACATCCTGGACATAAACTGTTTCAACTCCTTCCCTCAAAAACGATGCTATAGAGCCATGATGGCGAACCTATGGCACACGCCTCTCAGCTGATTTTTGCCCTGTTTGAGGCCTTTTTTGGCCTCCCAGAGACTCAAGGGAAGCCTCTGCAGTCTTTGGAGGTCGAAAAACAGGCCCATTTCATCACTATTTTGTATTTCCGGAAGTGACAAAATGGCCCATTTTTTGGCCTCCAAAGGCTGCAGAGCCTTCCCTCGAGCCTCTGGGAGGCCGAAAAAGGCCTCAAACAGGGCAAAAATCAGCTGGGAGACATGTGCAGTGCAGGTAAGGGTGGCAGGGATCACCTGCCCCGCGGACATTGCCTTCTGGGTGCTGGCATGGGAGCGTGCGCACAATTTTTGGCACAGGAGCCCAAAAAGGTTAGCCACCACTGCTATAGAGCACTGCACATCAGAACCACTAGACACAAGGACACTTTTTTCCCAAACACCATCACTCTGCTAAACAAATAATTCCCCCAATACTGTCCAACTATTTACTAAGTCTGCATTACTATGTCTATTAATCTTCTCATCACTCCTCATCACCCCTCCCCTCCCACTTATGACTGTATGACTGTAACTTTGTTGCTTGTATCCTAATGATTTATATTGACTGTTTCCTAGTATGATTTGATTGCTTATTGTACCCTATGACTATTAAGTGTTGCACCTTATGATTCTTGACTCTTGATGAATGTATCCTTTATGTGCACTGAGAACATTTGCACCAAGACAAATTCTTTGTGTATCTAATCACACTTGTCCAATAAAGAATTCTATTCTATTCTATTCTATTCTATTCTATTCTATTCTATTCTATTCTATTCTAATGTGCTTCACTTTTAAATGGGGTAATGGCAAGCAAATTGAGAAAAAGCAGGAAGAACCAAGTTATGGGATGGGGGAAATGGTAATGTTGTTAAAATGCAGGCGCTGATGAGGCTATCAATTTTAATTCAGCTATTATGATTAAAATTACTAGTGCTACTGCTAATGGTATGTAAATAAATATAATTTTATAGTACAAACTTTCACTTTGCTTACTATGACACTATGCTTCTTCTAGAAAAATAAAGATCTGTGTTATGTTGACTGAGAAAACCTAAGCAAATATTCTTTCTATGGGGGAAAAATAAGTTGTGAATTCCACCTCATTTCTTTGGCTGGTTAATTTTTTTCTTCTATGTTATGCCCATACAATACTTTGCAAGTCTTTCAAAGTGCTGAGTGTTATAGAATGACCCTTCTCAAACATATTCATTTGACTATTCCAGGTGCAAAAGTCGCCAGAAGCAAATTTTCTCCTTGCGTGGATCCTAACTTTGTCCAAATGCAGCCCGACTCATGCTAGGAAAAAAAAAAGGGTATTCTAAAACCCCACCATGTCTGAAGAAGTCAGAAGACATATGACTTCAGAAACATTGCCATCAGCCCTTCCAGCCTCATCCTGAGCTGTGTCGAGTTCCATTAGGACAATTAAATCCTCTAAAAATTACTAGTGTTGAACCATGTGCCTCCTGTTTTATGCCTATGCATTTGGTTTTTCCTGCCCAAGTGCAGGACCTTACTTTTTTCACCACTGAGCTGCATCTTGTTGGATAAGTCCCAACGCTCATGTCTGTCAAGATCCTTCTGAATCTTAAGTCTATCTGTTAGCTA
The DNA here is from genome assembly GCA_023653725.1 of Bungarus multicinctus. NCBI lineage: Eukaryota > Metazoa > Chordata > Lepidosauria > Squamata > Elapidae > Bungarus > Bungarus multicinctus. The sequence goes on along the minus strand of CM042848.1, from coordinate 17,901,780 downwards.
TTCCCCACATCTTGGTGTTGTTGGAAGAAATATCCTTCTGGATTCAGTTCCAAGTGGGGAAAAAGACACTGGATGCATGGAAGTTGCTTGGAAAGAAGGTTTAATGGTGGACAGGACCACATGCTTCAGAGCTCCTGTGCAGAAAGGGAAGAGATGCTGAGAATCCCTTGGTTTCATACCCTCTGTTGGGCCCCACCTTAGTGTTTCCTGTTCCTATGTAAGAAATGTATCCGATTGGCTGTCAGACTCCCAGGAGCAGGGGTCTTAGCTAACTTTGTAGACTTTGTCTGGACCACATGGCTTCACCTGAGTGCTGGCTAATGCAATCTTCCCGGGTGCCATGTAGTGAGATGGGTAATCCTATCAATTTCCTGAGGGCCATGTCTTAATCCCATCACCCTGGAGCTGAAGAGGGGGCAGGGAGCTGCAGGGAGCTGCTTTTGCCTTTAAAACATGTTTCTCCTTTTCTCATCCAGGGAAATATAATATTCTGCCTTTTTAATATTTCTTAGAATATTTCATTCTTCTAGGAGAGGAGTGGGCAGGGGTGGGATTCTACCAGTTCACACCTATTCGCTAGAATCAAGTTGTTAACATTCTAAGCAGTTCGGAGAACCGGTTGTTAGAAGAAATTATTGGCCTAATCCTGTAAGGAAGGCAGGAAGGAAACATTCTGGTGTTGCTTACAGAAACTGCCTCTCCATTAACCCTTATTACATTCTTGGCAGGACTAAAGTTTCTGTCTCAGGAACTTCTCTGGAGTTTTTTTCCCCTCCTTTGCTGGTACTTTGCTTGTGTGGAGTGACCATTTAAAGTTACAATGGCATTGAAAAAAGTGACTTATGACCATTTTTCACACTTACGACTGTTGCAGCATCCCCACAGTCATGAAAGGCCAGGTGAGGAGATGCATGCCTCGATGTGAGTGATATTGAGTTGGCCATGCCCAGCCAATAACATGACCACTAAGCCATGTCAACCCAGTCACACAACCACCAAGCCATGCCAACCAACTAAGCCACGCCCACAGAACCAGTTGTTAAAAAATTTGAATCCCACCCCTGGAAGTGAGTGCTAACTTTCTACAGTGTCATCTGCAAATCTAATGGGTTCACCTTCTATCTCCTTACCTAGATCATTTATGAAGCTGTTGAATTGTATTGGGCCTTAAGACAGAATGTTAAGGTATCCCACTGCATGCTTCCTCCAGTGGTGGTATTCAGCAGGTTCTGACTAGTTCTGGAGAACCGGTAGCAGAAATTATGAGTAGTTCAGAGAACTGGCAAATACCATCTCTGACTGGAGATTTTACAGTATCCTTCTCCTGCCACGCCCACCAAGCCACGCCCAAAGAACTGGTAGTCAAAAAATTTGAATCCCACCACTGCTTCCCTCCATGTGGATGCAGTTCCATTGACAACTAAATCCTGGGTGCAGTTGATCAACCAACTGTAAATCCACCTGATGGTGGTATCGTCCATCTCACATTGTTCTATCCTATCAAGAATTAGCCTGTGGTCTGCTCTGGCAGATGCCTTAATCCATGTATTGTATGTTCACAGCATATCCCTCATCCACTAATTTAGTCACTTTATCAAAAAAGGCAACAAGGCTTGTCTGGCATAATTTAGTTTTAACAAACCCATGTTAATTTCTAGTAATCATCTTTCTAGGTGCTCATAAATCTGCCACTTGATTATCTCAAGTATCGATATCCAGCTGACTGGTCTATAGTTTCCTGAATTTATTTGTCTCCCTTTTTGTAGATTGGAACCACATCAACTCTGTTCTAGTCTTCTAATAGTTCCCCTTGTGCTACAGGTCCTTTGAAAGATTACGTGCAGTGATTCTGAGATCGTATCTGCCAGCTTCTTCAGAATCCTACGGTGTAAACAATCTGGTCCAGATGACTCATACTTGTTCCTCTTCTGACTTGCATTGCTGTTCTATTTCCCTTACTGCTGCTTTTCATAGGTTGCACCATTTCTTCCTTTTGGTAAAGGTAGATAGATGCAAATAAGGAATTAAGCACTTCTTCTGTCTCTCTATTGCTTGTCACTTTCCTGCCATCTACTCCTATTAGTGGACCTATCATTTTTTTTTACTTTTTTCTTGTTCCATACCTATTGAAGGAACTTTTTTGTTATTTTTAGCATTAGTTGCCAGTCTTAGCTCATTCTGGGTCTTCGTCTCTTGACTCCCTCTTTGCAGGTTCAGGCTAACTGCTGATATTCTGTTTTAGTCATATGCCCCTTTTCCCATTTTTTACTCTTGTCCTTTTTGTCCATCAATGTGTCAGAGAGCTCTTTGAGAAACCACGCTGTTTTTGGAGTCTGGAGTCTTTTATTTTTCTTTTCGTTTTTTGTGGTATTGTTTTTGTGTGGCTCTTTATTACCTCATTTTCCCGAGTTTCCCAAATGTCTTGGATTGCTTTTCTCTCTAGGATTTTCATCCATGGAATACTTCTTAGTTTCTTGAAATGAGCTTCCTTAAAGTCTAAAACACTAATTTGACCTTGTGTCACCTATGTTTGCATTATGGTGAAACTACTTTGTTTCCTATTACCAGAACACTTGATGAAGTCTTTTCTTCAGATGTCTCCATGCTTCCTTCATGGGTAAGCTAAGAAATCCATTGTTTAGTTTCAGCAGCAGGGTCTGCTTCCTTCGTTGTTGTTGTTCTTGTTCTTTACTTGACATGCTGCCCTTGCCCTTGCCTTTCTTCTTTGTCTTCCTTGTTGTGTTCTGTTTGGAGAGAGATATCTGATTTTAGTAGGACTTCATCAAGTTCTGTTGGAATTCATTGTTGGAATGTATTTTTATGCAACAACCACAGTAGTATTTAGCCAATAGATGGCAGTGTTTATAAGTTTGAATCTATAGTATATACTCTACTCTCTTTTGTTCTAAGTAGAGTTTTCTGTTTCCTGTTAAAGAAATATAGTTGAGCAGTAAAGTACATGGTGACTGTACCAGAGGTGAAATTCAACCACCTCGCACCACCTCAGGAGGGGTGATAGGGATGATTTGAATCGATTCGGAGAGGTGATAGGGACGATTTGAATTGGTTGGGGCCCACGCCCACCCACCTTCTTCCTTTTAGAGACTGAGTCCCACCAAGCCATGCCCACCAAGCCATGCCCACAGAGCCGGTAGGGAAAAATTTTGGATTTCACTCCTGGACTCTACTCTTTGTTTGCTCTGTGTGGTGCTTCATATATAATCAGAATTTCTAACAAGTTCATCCTGTTCATCAGTTATCAAAAATTATCTAGCGTTGGACTGTCTACTCTCATAGTGACTTTGTCATGTTTTTAGACTTTTAACATTTTCTTCAAGTGGTCTAATCAGTTTACACTTGTTACATATGTAATTTGAGTCCTCCCTAGGCAGAATGTAAACATCGCACATCCCTTGCACATAACAAAGGTGTTCTCCTTTTTTCATGACTCTCATTTAGCAACAGAAATTTTTGGGTCAATTGTGGTTGTAAGTCAAGGACTACCTATACTCATTTGTACAAAGGCAAAAAAAATCTACCGTATTTTCCGGCGTATAAGACGACTTTTGAAATGAAAAAAAGTCAACCGAAAATCGGGGGTCGTCTTATACGCTGAGTATATTCCGAAAAACGTTTCGATATGCCGCTAAACGAAAATCGTCTGGATATTGCCACGAAACGAATTTTCCAACTCGATCCTGCACCAATCACTGCAAGGCTGCTCGGACCGCCTCTCTAACTCAGCCAATCCAAGCAGGCTTTTTATGCATGCAAATTATACAATAGGCCTAAAGCTATGTTTTAACTATAAAATTAGGGGGTTGTCTTATACGCCGGAAAATACGGTACTATGTATTTCTGTTAACGAAATTGTCCACTATACAGATATTGATATTACATGGATCATAAATGGACTTCACTTATGACAAAGAAAGGTAGGTCTATCAAAGTTCTTTCCAGCACTGGAAATGGGTTCTACTATGTTTATTCTGGTAAGCATTGCTAATTGATTGAGTGCTTACATTATTGTTTTAACATGTGATTTTATAGGGACAGTGGAATTGAAGCAAATATTTTTCACTTTCTTTCCTTTTTATTAGAGGAAGTTTTCCTGTGGATAAAATAAAAAGGGACACCATGCTCTCAATGTCCATCTATAGCAGGGGTCTCTCCAACCTTGGCCACTTTATGACTTATGGATTTCCACTCCCAGAATTGGAATACTGCTATCATGTCACTGTTACAGTAGTGACAACCTACTTGCTCCCTTACTGTTAGTCCCATGAAAATCTCTGAGATATATTTATTACACCCTTTATTAACTTAACTATACCAGGCCTTATTGACTCTTTTTATCTCAATTATCTTTTAGCTAATCCGAGTGATTCATTTTCCTTTGTTGCCAACTACTGCTTAATAGCCAGCAAGATGCAGTGTGACCTCAATAGGAACAGACTGTGATTTGATTAAACTTACTCTAAATTTAATGATAACTAAAATGGTTAACTTTTCTGTTTATCTGTTCTTGTTATATAGTCGGTTTCACTGTAGCCATACTGCTAATAACTCCTACGTTCAAAGCAGAGGTGGTATTCAGCAGGTTCTGACCAGTTCTGGAGAACCGGTAGCAGAAATTTTGAGTAGTTCGGAGAACCAGCAAATACCACCTCTGACTGGCCCTGCCCCCATCTATTCTCTATCTCCCCAGGCCCAGCTGATCGACTGGGTCTTTTTTTGTTGTACTGCACAGGAGAACGGAGCTGGAAAGCAGGTTAGTGGGGTGGGAAGGGAATGAAAATTTTACAGTATCCTTCCCCTGCCACACCCACCAAGCCATGCCCACAGAACCAGTAGTAAAAAATTTTGAATCCCATCACTTGTTCAAAGAGGTTTTTCTTGAATTTTAAACATGTCACCTGCATTGGTTATTCAATGTATTATTTTTGGTTTGGCTCTATTTTGTTTTTATCTTTAATCACATTTTATTTTATGTTTATTTTTAATGTTATTTAAAGCTGATTAGTGACCAGAGTAATATATTTTACCTTACCTTATCTAGTCAGGATTTTAATGCATTGCTCTGCTCATTTGGGTTCCTATGTTCAGCCCTCTTGATCAACAGCTGTTCTTGCCATATGGGAAGTCACTTTTGAATCCTACATGTCTTTCAAAAGTAGACTGTGAAGTGACAAACCAAAATCTCCCTGGGCATGAATAAAATAGTTTTTCAAATCGTAGCTAGAAAGAAAGCTTTATCTAATCTAAACCTGCTGCCACCTTTCTTTTTAACATATATACTATATATCTTATGTAGTTGTGAATCATATATTCTTGTCATGGCTGCATCTCACCTATACTTCATGAGTTGACAGCCTGACATTAGCAATGGGGAGGGGGGAAAAGAGAGGGAGATGGAAAGATTGGAATGTAAGGAAGAAGGAGAGGGATGGAAGCCCAGCTGACTAGTATGAGAAACTCTAACCAGCCAAGGTCAAGTAACATATGCAGAGCTAAGAACCGGGTACCTGTTTCCTGAACAAGTACCTGATTGGACATTTGCAGATAATTGGGGGATGGCTGGCCGGGGGTGGGGGGGAGGGCAGGGGAGAGGGAACTTTCTGTTGTTTGCACAGGAAACCTCAGATTCAGCTTTTGCTACTTCTGTAACCATTAAGCTTCAGTAAAGTATACTCTTGGCCAACAAAGGGTCAGGAGCAGCGGTGGGATTAAAAAAAAATTTACTATCAGTTCTGTGGCCATGGCTTGGTGGGCGTGGCTTGGTGGCCATGGCAGGGGAAGGATACTGCAAAATCCCCATTCCCTCCCCACCTCACTAACCCGCTTTCCAGCTCCGTTCTGCTGTGCAGGGCAACAAAAGAAGATCCAGCCGATCAGCTGAGACTCGGGAGGCAGAGAATAGATGGGGATGGGCCCAGTCAGAAGTGAAGTATTTGCCAGTTCTCCAAATTACTCAAAATTTCTGCTACCGGTTCTCCAGAACTCCAGAACCTGCTGAATACACCTCTGGCCAGGAATCTTCCTTTGCTTGATGACTGAGTGGGACGGTTGACAATTGTACATTATATTTTTATGGATGTTACAAATCGATAACACTTGAACTTGCTTCTTAAAATGTGTTATTTACATCACAGAAATAATTAACTAGTTGTTGTCTCTCCGAAAGGACTCCTGAAAATGAATAATATAATGAAGTCTCTCAAATTGAGGGCCTTTTAAATAGCCAGTTGCCCCAGGCTTTTGAATGGCAAGTCCACGGGGAATGAAGCTCTGTAGAGCAGACCTAGATGATAAGTTCAGGAACTGGTATGTTGCACTGGACAAGAACCCTAACAAGTACAATCCCAGGATTTTTCAGAGGAAATTGAAATAAAGCCAAGTATCAAATGAAAAACACATGGCTAAAGTAGGAGAAGAATGTGAGAGCACTGACTTTCAAAGCCAACTTATTTAATCTTTTAGAGTGCCGAAGCCACATGGGTAAATGAGTATCTACATTTATATCTAAAGTTTTCTGTGTACAATCCAGAGGTGGTATTCAGCAGGTTCTGACCAGTTCTGGAGAATGGGTAGCGGAAATTTTGAGTAGTTTGGAGAACCGTCAAATACCGCCTCTGACTGGCCCTACCACCATCTTTTCTCTGCTTCCCAAGTCCCAGCTGATTGGCTGGGTCTTCTTTTGTTGCCATGCACAGGAGAACAGAGCTGGAAAGCAGGTTAGTGGGGTGGGAAGGGAATGGGGATTTTGCAGTATCCTTCCCTTGCTACGCCCACCAAGCCACGCCATGCCCACCAAGCCACGCCCCCAGAACTGGTAGTAAAAAAAATTGAACCCCATGACTGGTACAATCATCTATGTTATGAGATTCACCAGTTCCTCAAAACATTTGTTTTAGAAGATCAGGCTTATCCAGTCTCGTTCATAAGAAATATATGCCTAAGACAATTTTGTTTAAAAAAAGTTATACTAAATCACCCTTCAAATCATTTTCAAAACTGTAATTGTCTCTGGATTGATAACCCGCAATTGCACAATTAGGTTTTCTGCAGGAGCAGTAACAAAATAATCTGGTTTGAGGCAGTGGTGGTATGCTACTGCTTCGGACTGGTTTGGCAGAACAGGTAGTAAAAAAAAAAGATTAGCTGAGAGGAGGGGAAAAAGCCTCCAATCAGCTGAGAGGAGAAAGAAGAGAAAAACACAGGATCGGCCCTCCCACCCACCCCTGCGCTTTTCTCTTCTGTCTTCTCTCAGCTGATTGATGCTGCAGGCCTCAGCTGGTGTGGGGAAAGCTGCATGCGTACATGTTACTAAAGCACACCCACCAAGCCATGCCCACCAAACCTGTGGTAAAACGATTTGAATCCTATCACTGGTTTGAGGGGAAGTTTTAATTTTCCTCTATCATGCTCAGACCACTCTCTGGTTACCCTACAAATCTCTGGTGCCATTGCCCACCTCAGTAAGGCCTGGACCTGTTGGATTGATCTGGTCCAGGCATCTCATGGACCCTATTAGGTTTCAGAAGGCATTTGAGATTGTTGTGGTGGGTCTGCTGCATGGTCCAACTGAAGTACTGGTAGCCATGTGGAATGAGAGGGCAGCAAGAGCTTTTAATCAGATTGTGCCCCAGTGGCTTCTCCTCTCCCAAGGATCCTGGAACTCCCACAGGTTCACGGAGAACTCAAGGGAAATACATTGGATGCCTACAGCACTGCTGGAGGGAGACAAGAAGTGAATCAAATCCAGTAGGAGTTAAAACTGAACTTAGAGTTAAGACCTACCTTATGGCATTAAGGGCAGCAACATGTCAATATTACTCTCTGTTGATAACTGCCCAGCAGGTAGTTTTGGGTGACTTGATCCCTCCTGGTGATAATGGTTCTGAGGTTCACCTATGTAGTTGTTTTGAACCATATGCCAGGCATTTGATGGACAAAATTGATTGGATCTGCTTTGAATAGGATTTGGGCCTTGATGCAGGTCCTGTGGAGGTTACTGGGACTGGGTCTACCTTGGTTATCCAGGGAGGTTTTGACCCTGTTGGGTCTGAAGAAGTGGACGGGATCCTTGGAGCTGTTAGTAAAGACACCTCTGTATTAGAACTAGGTCCCTCCTGACTGATTAAGGCCTCCTAAAAAGGGATAAGTTGGGTTCTGATGTGTTTAACTCTTCTTTGAAGGAGGGGTAGTTCTGCTGCCTCTCAAGGAAGTGGCGGTTCATCCCTCCTCAGGGGCCATTGCTAGACTCCACCCATCTAGACAATTTTAATCCAGTTTCTATCCAACCCTTCCTTTTGGAGTTTTTGAGGAAGGTTGTAGAGAAGATAGTTGCACCAAGGACTCTGGAAGAGACCTCTGAGGGGAGCGGGTTGGGGGTGATGTGTCCATCTCTTGACCTCTCTGATTCTTGATACAATTAATCATGGTTTCCTTTTGGATTGACTCCAGAAGCTGGGGGCGAGCAGCAGTTTTGGGTTGATTCGCTTCCTCTCTCAGGGTCAGTTCCAGCCAGCGTTGATGCAAGGGAGAGATCCAGCTGGCACCCCCTCTTCTGTCAGGTACATCAGCGTTCAATACTTTCTGTCCTCCTTTTTACCATCTACATGTGTCACTGAGTCAGGTCATCAGTTTGGGTGAGATATTATCAGTATCAGTGGTGGTATTCAAAAACTTTTACTACCGGTTCTGTGGGCTGGCTTGGTTGGCGTGACCATGTGACTGGGTGGGTGTGGCTTTTCTTTTTTGCAGTCCCCATCCATTTTGGGGAGCTTCTTAGCCACAGAGGAGCCTCTGGGGGGCATTTTTGCTTCCCTAATGCTCCTCTGAGGCTCAGGAAGAAAAAAAAAACAGAGCATGGGAGGGGCACGCAGCACTCCTCCAAGCTCCATTTTGGGAGCTTCCTAGCCTCAGAGAAGCCTCTGGGGTGTGTGTTTTTGCTCCCCTAAGGCTCCCCTGGGGTTCTGGAAGGCAAAAAATGGAGGGGGGGGCTGAGCTCCTCCCTCCATTTTTTGCCTTCCTGGGCCTCAGCAAGGGGAATCCTGGCACAGCTGATCTGATCTACAGCTGATTGTCAGGAGGGGAAAAAAAGAAATACCTGATGCGAATGTCAGGCAGGTGGGTGGGGTGAGCAAGCATCGGGCGGGAGGGTGACCAGGTTGGGGGTGTGTGACCAGCCAGAACTTACTACCAGTTCAGCGACCCACACCAAATTCTTGCTACCAGTTCATCCAATCTGTTGCGAACCGGCTGAATACCACCACTGATCAGTATGCTTTATATCCCCACCACAAGCTGCTTGAGCAATGGCATGGGGGACCTGTGTTAATGCTGTAAGAGCCTGGATTGTGTGCAACAGGCTTCAGCTCAACCCAAGTAAAGACAAGTGGCTCCGAGTTTTGGGACTCTGGTTCTGTAGATCTCCCGTTATTGATTTTGGATGGAATAAACCTGCGCAACCTAGGGGTCCTGCTGGACTCACAGCTCCTGCTCCTTTGAGCAGGTGGCAGCCAGAGCTAGGAGGACGTTTGTGTAGCTTGAGGTTGTCCATTATTTGTGTCTGTTCCTGAATCATGGAGCCCTGATTCTGGTGATTCATGCCCTTGTGACCTCCCCCGATTAGACTACTGCGATTCATTTTAGATGGGGCTTCCCTTAGAGAGTATTCATAAGGGTCAACTGGTGCAAAATGCAGTGGTTTGTGAAGTTATTAGCGCCAGTTATTTGCCACATGTTGCACCACTACTAAGAATGTGAGGGCTTACTAATCAGTGTTGCTGCTTCGTTTGAGCAATGGCCTTATTTTTGCCGGTGACTTATTCTGAGTCAGAGCCAATGCATTGTCTGGATACAAGGAGCCATGTTTTAAAAGCAAGTTATTGAGCAGAATGACAAACGTCTGTTACAAAAGAGGAATTTTGCCTACTATTTACTTCCTCAGAAAATATTTATTTATTTATTTGGGAAATGTATTGGGCCGCCTATTCACTCACAATGACTCTGGGCAGCTTAGATGCCAGCAATAAAAACACAGTATAGAAAATAAATAAAAACCAATACCCCTACTGCCAGCAACACCACACACAATCCGATGAGCCATTTCATGGGCTCCATCCCACTCCGAGTTCCCCTGGCCCACTGGCAAAACCAGGGCCTTACGAAAGAGTGTCAAAGTGGGGGCCAGTCTAATTTTTGTAGGGATGATATGCCAAAGGGAGGAAGCCACCACAAAGAAGTCCCTTCTTCTGAGTCCCACCAGATGTATCTCCTTAGAGGACGGGACCCCCAATATTCCTTTCCTCCCCACTCTAGTGGGTTGGGTAGATGTAGCTGGCAAGAGATGGTCTGTCTTCTAGTACTTGAGGGGCTGACATAGAGAAAAGGGAGTCAACATATTCTCCAAAGTACCTAAGGGCAGGACCAGTGGTGGGATTCAAAAATTTTTACTACCGGTTCTGTGGGCATGGTTTGGTGGATTTGGCTTGGTGGACATGGCAGGGGAAGAATAGTGCAAAATCCCATTCTCTCCCCACCCCACTAACCTGCTTTCCAGCTCCATTCTCTTGTGGAGGGCAACAAAAGAAGACCCAGCCAATCATCTGGGACTCGGGAGACAGAGAATAGATGGGGGTGGGGCCAGTCAGAAGTGATATTTGCCAGTTCTCTGAACTACTCAAAATTTCCGCTACCGGTTCTACAGAACTGGTCAGAACCTGCTGAATACCACCTCTGAGCAGGACAAGATGTAATGGACTGAAACTTATCAAGGAGAGATCCAAATTAGGACAACAGAAAAATTTTCTGACAGTGAGAATAATTAATCAGTGGGAACAGCTTGTCTCCAGAAGTTGTGGATCTCCATCACTGGAGATTTTCAAAAAGAGGTTGGACAACTGACTAGAAGATCTGCAAGGTCCTTTTCACCTCTGTTATTCTATATTCTGTTTCTTACTATTTCTCAAACAATATCAGAATTGTTGTTGATACTAGATAAAACACGAGGTATTTACTGGCCCTATCAACTTGAAAAAAAATTGTGAATCTGGGTGAAAAATTAAAATGGAAAGGCTTCAGTTGTTGGGAAAGCAAATTCCTATCGAGCAATCTAAAGAGCAGATATAAGTTTCTACAGATCACTAACCTGAAGTTTACATATTGATGATATTCTGTATTTTTCCACTATGCTGGTTAATGACTGCAATAAAGTTTTCATCTCTGTTTTTATACAGCAATAATAACAAAAACAGAGCAATAATAGCAGAAAAGAAGGCAGTAACAATAGTTATTCCAGAGTAACTGATAATCTTGTCATCTGATGGTAATGTTGGCACTATTCTTGACAGTATCTCATTTCAACCAGTCAGAAGCATCAATCAACACATGGTGATAACATAATATCAACACAACAGTCTCATAATCCAATTTATATTCTGTCCCACACACCAGCCCCAACCATGCTAAGCACACAAAATGAGACACCACAGAATAATAAACTTTTAAACTTAGACATACATATTATGATACATACAAAATATCTTGGAACGTGGCAGAGAAAGGGCTTCACATATTTTAATGTAATTTCTGACTATAGACATAGATGAAAGAAAACAACAACCCTTGAACATGGAAAACAAAGTTCAATCCCATTCAACATCAGTATCGAATTAGGCCTGGCTTACATTTCTGTCTTCAAAACACTATTAAAAGGCAATAATTCTGAAGAATCAGAAGTGACAGTACAACTGATCAACCATAATTTAAAAATTCAGAGCATTCATGTGAACAAAAGTAGGATGTAGAAAGAATGATGTTTCCAGGACTAGTGACAGGGATACGGCTCTGCACCCAGAGGCAAAGCCGGAACTTAACAAGATCATGCTCCTGTCTTTACACAAAGATAGCATAGCCAGTTTACTCAGGCAGAGTGCAGGAAAAGTAAGTTTATATTTTAGCTCTAGAGAGCCTAGAAGCAGGGGTGGAATTCAAAAGTTCCACCAACTGGTTTTCTGTCCAGTTGCTGAGTGGGTGTGTCCATGGTGGGCGTGGCCTACTGAAACTTCCAGGAAGGGCACTTTTCACCTTCCCAACGGTTCAGAGGCTTCCCTCAGGACTCTGGGAGGGCAAAAATGGCCTCCCCCAGGCTCTGGAGGCCCTCTGGAAGCCGGAAACAGGCCCATTTCCAGACTTCCGGTACTTCTGGGAGGACCATTTTTCTCCCTCCCAGAGTCTCTGTGTGGACCCTGCACTTACCTGCATCAAAAATGGGCCACGTGGAGACTCCTAGGAAGGCAGAGGAGTTGTGGGCGAGACTAGCCGTTCAGTTCAAATACCAGTCCGGTGAACCAGATGCAAATTTAACATCCGGTTCACCTGAACCAGTCCAAATTGGTAGAATCCCAGCCCTGCCTAGAAGGCTAGAAACCAAAAGACCATAATTTATAGTCCCACTTTAGTCACAAAGCCAACTGAGTGGCCCTAAGCCAGGGGTAGGGAACCTTGGCTCTTTTATCACTTATGGACTTCAACTCCCAGAATTCCTGAGTGAGCCATAAAAGTTCCCCATCCCTGGCCTACTGGTTTTGCAGTTGTGGGGGAAATCAATTTTTGACTGGAATGGGATTGTTTAATATACAAATGTAGGACATATAAAGAATAAAAAGAATACGTCCTACATGTGTATATTAAACAGTCCCATTCCAGTCAAAAATTGATTTCCCCCACAATTGAAAAACCAGTAGACCAGGGATGGGGAACCTTTTATGGCTCACTCAGGAATTCTGGGAGTTGAAGTCCATAAGTGATAAAAGAGCCAAGGTTCCCTACCCCTGCCCTAAGCCAATCACTCTTTCAGTCCCTAGGAAGAAAGCAATGACAGACCACTTCCAAAATCTTGCCAAGAAAACTGCAGGGACATGCCAGAAGCCAACACTGACTCAAAAAGAGGAAGAGGAAGAAGAGAAATGAAGAGGAAGAGGAAAAAGAGTCTAATTATATTGAAAATAATGTGACCTAAGGAAGAATTTAACTTCTGTTGATTTTTTTTTTACTGAAACTTGATGTGCCGAGCCACAGATTAAAATTTCTCCCCCAATTTTGCATGGACATATGCTTGTTTAATTCAGTGGGATTCTTTTTCCAGGGATGCTAAATTTAATCAGTTTGCTGTGATTTGTAAGAACCCACTGAACATAGGCTCCCCTTGAAGAGTGTCCGGAGGCTGCAGTTGGTCCAGAGTGCGGCTGCGCGGGTGATCTTGGGAGCCCCTCGGAGCTCCCATGTAACACTACTTCTCCACAGGCTGCATTGGCTTCCTGTGGCCTTCCGGGTCCGATTCAAGGTGGTATTGATCGTTTTCAAAGCGCTCCATGGCTTGGGACCTGGGTACTTACGGGACCGCCTGCTGCCATCAACAGCCTCCCGCCGCCCAGTGCGCTCCCACAGGGTTGCCCTCCTTGGGGTTCCGCCGCCTGATCGTTGCCGGTTGGTGACCCCGAGGGTGCGGGCCTTCTCTGTGGGGGGAATGGTTTGCCCCCGGAGATACGGACCATTACCGACATCCAGACCTTCCAGCGCGCAGTAAAGACCCTGTTCTTTCAACAGGCCGGCCTGGCCCAGTAAACGGTTTTTTGGGGTTTTAAATTAACTAGGTTTTAAATTTTAAAATAATTCTTAAATTTTAAATCTATTAGTTATATTTTTGTATTTAAATTGGATTTGAGCCTTGATTTAATTGTTTAATTTGTTTTTAATTGTATATATTGTCCGTTTTAGTAGGCTGTGCACCGCCCTGAGTCCCTTTTTGGGAGAGGGGGCGGTATAAAAATTCAATAAATAAATAAATAAATAAATAAATAATAAATAAATAAATAAATAAATAGTACAACAGCTCAGCCAAAACCTCATGTATATTTTTTCTGGTTCTCTGGGCAAGATGGAAAGCTTAAAGAACCTCTGAATTGAACAATTTATGACATGCTTGAACAGAATCAGAGCTTTTACAGGAGAGCCTTCTGAATTTATGAATGAAAATTTGTCCCAAATTTTATACCCTATGTACTTTTATGCCTATTTAGATCTTGGCATAAATATGTATTACATCAACCCAGTTCTTGGGGAGAGTTTGGCCAATTAGTTTAGGATTGTAGCTGAAGCTTCTTAACTATCAAAGCTTTTACAATTGTTTTTAATAACCTCATTGTCTACCATTATCAGCAATATTAAAAAAGAAGCAGGGGAAATTAAATAAGAAAAAATTATCTGTGTGCATTCATGTTTTCATCATTGTCATTCAAGAAGGATATGCAGCTATTTCTCCTTATGCTCTCATTTCTGTAAGTGAAATAACCAGGACCAATTTTTGTTAACATATTATTGAGAAATGCCATCCATCACAAAGGGAATTCTTACATGAAATACATTTTCAGCCAATCTTCATTTCCAAACTGCATTTCTCGAGGGATAAATTCATATATATATATTTTAGAGCAGAATCCTGAATTTCTTATATCATGGTGATGAGAAAAAAATCAATCTATTTGAAATGTTTGAGAATCCCTGCCTTACTGGTAGTGGTATGTCTTGCTATGCTTTTTCATTGTTGGAAATAATATATTTAAAAAAAAGTATGTTGGTACTTTTTGATGAGCTACTTTGATATTTCTCAGTTTAATAGCTAAGATTATTATTTTTTGCCTAATTTAGAAAACATCTCTGCCCGTACAGAAGCCAACCTTCATTAATCTGATGCTGTCTAAATGTATAGAACATTTGATGTCCCTGACAAATGCCGGCATGTCAGGGCACCCTTAAGAGCAGGGGTGGGCTGAAAAAATTTTAGCAACAGGTTATCTGCTTGGTTGCTGGGTGGGCATGGCCATGGTGGAAAGGGCCTAGTCAGCCTCCTGCACCACGGTAGCGGGTGTTTTTGCCCTTCCCAGGCTCTGGAGGCGTTCCTTGAGCCTCCGGGAGGGCAAAAATTGTCTTCCCGGATTCTAGAGGCTCTCTGGAAGCTGGAAATGGGCCCATTTCTGGCCTTTCCAAACTTCCAGGAGACCCACTTTATGCCCTCCCACAAGCCTTTGTGTGCGCCCTGCACTTACCTGCAACCAAAATGGGCCATGTGGGGACTTCTGGGAGGGGTGGGGCAGGGGTGGGGCAGGTCCAGCCAGGAGTGGGATTTGGGGGTTCTCAGAATCTTAGCTAGAGAATCTCCCAAATGCCTGCAAACCCCCAGCAGCCCACCCCTTCTTAATAGCCTCTGCTAAACATAATATCTGAACAGATTCATATCCAGATAAGCATTTCCTCAGACAATTAGGTCTTACGCCTTTAAGATTTTACAATAGTCTCAGAGTCTGTTCTTTGTTCTCTGAATGGCTACCACTAACTCTAGTCTTGTTGTATCAGAAGACCCACAAGACAAGTCACTAAAGGTGTATTTTTTTAAAATTTCAATAAACATTTATTTGGCATACATTTAAAACAGACAAATCAACACACATTTATATATATATAAAATATAAAATTTATATATATATATAAATTTTGCAGCATATATTGAGCAATGGTTTCTCTTTATCTTTATCATTGACGTGATCTACCTTGTTAAAATAATCCTTTGTTCTTTTGATGTTACAGTTTCTCTACATCTTTTTTAATTAAATGCACATCTGCTATCTTTTCAATAGCTTATCCAAATATCAGATATTACCTTTTTCTTAACCACTCATACCAAATATTCCATATTTCATAGTATTCACTATTTTGTTTGTTTTTCAACAATTTAGTTAAGCTATCCATCTCAGCACATTCATGTATTTTTTTTAATTACCATATCATCTGACGGGGTGAGGGATAGTTTCCAGTTTTGTGCGTACGTTATTCTAGCCGCAGTTATAATATGTAAAATTAGGTATTGGTATTTTTTCTCCATGTTTGTATTTATCATGCTTAATAGGAAGATTACGGGTTCAAGTTTTAATTTTTGTTTTGTTATATCTAAAATCCAATTTCTAATATTTTTCCAGAATTTCTGAGCACATGGGCAAGTCCACCACATGTGGAAATATGTTCCTTGTATGTAATTGCATTTCCAACAATTGGGTGATAGGTTAGGGAACATCTTAACCAGTCTCGCAGGAGGTAAATGCCAGCGATTACCCATTGTATATAGATTTTCTTTATATGAGACTGACATAGTTAATTTATAGTTTATTTGCCAGATGTGTTCCCATTTATCTAATTTAATACTATGGCCTAAGTTTTTAGACCAAATTGTTATAGATTTTGTAATTGTTTCTTCTTTTAGTTTATAATCCAAGAGGTATTTATATATTTTACTAATTGCTTTCTTTTCCTCTCCAAACCATATTTTGTCCAGTTCTTGTGGGATTATATTGAAATCAAATTGTTCTCTATCTCTTTTATAGTGGGTTTGAATTTGTATGAAGGGCCACCATGCTATTTCTTTTCCTTGGATTTGTATTTGGTGTTTATTTTTGAGATCTCCAGTATCATATAGTAAATCCTTATACCTTACTAAAGGTGTAATTTCTACAAGGTGGCACCTGTGCTGGGCATCACCCATTGAAGCTGGTTACTGAACCTCCTAAACAACAGAGTGTGGCTTTGGGTTTTAGTGCCTCCCAAATCTGGTGATGTTCTAGATCTAGATGAGATTGCACCACCCTAGACAGAACCAAACACAATTAGAATATCTTATACCACCAGACTTGAAATTTTGGGCGTAGACAACTTAGAACTAAGCCGCCTTCGGTCTGACTTAAGCTTAGTACATAAAATTATCTGCTACAATGTCCGACCTGTCAATGACTACTTCAGCTTCAACCACAACAACACATGAGCACACAATAGATACAAACTGAAGGTAAACCGTTCCAAATTCAATTGCAGAAAATAAGACTTCAGCAACAGAGTGGTCAATGCCTGGAATGTGCTACCTGACTCTGTGGTCTCTTCCCCAAACTCCCCAAACTTTAACCTAAGACTGTTTACCGTTGACCTCACTCCTTTCCTAAGAGGTCTCTGTTATTCTCTGTTCTCTGTTATTTTATTTTTCTTATATGTACCCATTTTATGTATTCATAACTACGTATATACTTACACCTATTATCTTGTAAGCGATTGACAAATCAAATAAATAAATAAATAAATAAAAATAAATTCGTACCCATTTCATGTACACTCAATCATGTTTCCACTTATATTTGTTATCTAAAACATGCTTGACAAAACTAACAAACAAACAAACAAACCAATAAACACGGTTTTTACCCAGGGATTATGGTCAGGAACTTTGTGGAGTCTGGTATGTGTGAGTGGCATTATTTTATTCTCTGTTACAAGGTTATTTTTCTTTGTTTTGTATGTTATGGGTTCAAGTTATTGATATTGTTTTATTTTTAAACTTTGTTTGCTGTCCAGAATTGGGAGAGGGCTACCTAAATAAGGCAACATAAGCAAAAGACTAGAGCTGATAAAATTTTTCTGCAGGGAACACTTCCTCTGCGAACTGTGATTTAAAGTGAAATGTCCTGTTTTGTTTTTCTTGTTCCTCAGTTCTGTTTCCTTGCAAGATTCTTCAGCTCTGATTTCCTAGCCCAGCTCCCAGGTCACAACTCCTAGGTTCCCTTTGACAGAACCCCTGTGTTCTGCCTTTTAAGTGGAAGCAACATAGCAAAAGCTAAATGCTTTTAAGTCTTATTGATTTCCCCCGTCCTAACAAGTTGTCCTAAATGTGTTTCTAAAAGCTATATGAATCATGAACTGTAGAAGCAGAAAAGTGAAGATACTCAAAATGCCAGATCTGCTAGTGGATATAAATATTGCATGTTTTATTGATTTTTAACAAGCAAATACCTTGCTAGTTTTGGAACAGAAAATGACACCAGCAATTATTTGAGAGAAACATGTTTCTCCTTGAGTGCAGGCATGTGTGTTTGTGTGAGGAGCAATATTCTCCTAGTAGGAAAGGATTTAGGAATCCACAGTTCAAATCTGCTTCCAGTAAACCAGAAACCCTTTAGCTCTTGTCAGCAATCCAAAAATTAGCCTGGCCAATCTCCTTCTAGCAAATCCTGGAGTCAATCATCCTTGCCAATAAGAATCCTTGGCAATCATCATTGCCAATAAGTAGTTGGGACCATTACATATTTTGACAATGAAATATTAGGCTATAATCCAAAAAGGAAAATAACTTTATGGAACGTTTCCAGACTTAATCATTAACTGCTCTTTAAGAATCTCTTCCTTTTGGCCAAGGAAGAGAGCAAAACACATGGTTGAGGCAATTATAATAATATCAAATGATTGACCATTAGTAGAAATATCTGTGCAGCTCTTTCAATGTTCTTAAGCTGAGCACTTGATATGCTTCCTGTGAAGGGCTGTTCATGCAGAACAAAAACAGTTAGCCTTCCACTCTAATAGTCACCATGTTAGCTAAAAACTGCACTGTATTTTAGCTGTATGCCGCGGTTATCTTCTAAATAGTCCCCTAAAGCTGCATTGTACTACCAGAGAGGGGACCCTATGGTTTTGTGATAATGGAATGGAATGGAATGGGATAGGATAGAATATAATATAATAGAATAGAGAATGGAAGAAGAGAAGAGAAGAGAAGAGAAGAGAAGAGAAGAGAAGAGAAGAGAAGAGAAGAGAAGAGAAGAGAAAAGAAGAGAAGAGAGAATATAGAACGGAATAGAATGGAATATAGAATGGAAGAAGAGAGGAGAAGGAATATAGAAAATAGAATAGAATAGAATATAGAATGGAAGAAGAGAAGAGAAGTATATAGAATGGAATGGAATAGAGTAGAATAGGACCTTGGGGGGCTTCTAGTCCAGCCCCCTGCTTAAGCAGGAGAACCCAGAGGTTCTGACCAGTTCTGGAGAACAGGTAGCAGAAAACCTAACACACATATAAACAAAAGACAAAGAAACAAATAGCTTTCTGTCTGTATGGTCTCTGGTGATGAGCTGAAAGACAGAAAAGGACAGCAGTATGCTTCCTCCCTTGATTGGGGCTTACCAAGATGTTGTAACACAAGTATATATACTCATTCCCCTGTATCACTGACCCGGATGAGAACCTGTGGCCTAATGGCAATTACAACTGCCTCACATGTAAGGTTCGAATCCCAGTAAGGGTATGGCTAGCTGACGAGAGCTAAGTAGCTCGAAATAGATCTATCCTAGTTTCCTTTGTTTAATTATTTATCAGCTCAAAAACCTAACACATACACACACACATATATACACATATACATATATAGATTTTACAGCATATATTGAGCAGTGGCTAATTTTTTTTTCTTTATCTTTATCATTGACGTGATTTACCTTGTTACAATAACTCCTTCGTTCTTTTAATGTTTTATTTCTCTAAATAGTTTGTGATTAAATGCACGTCTTCTGTCATTTCCATAGCTTATTCAAATATCAGATATTACCTTTTCTTTAGCCACTCATACCAAATGTTCCATATTTCATAATAGTCACTATCTTGTTTAATTTTTTAACAGTTTGGTTAGGCTATCCATCTCAGCACATTCATATATTTTTTTAATTACCATATCCTGTGAAGGAATGGAAGACAGTTTACAGTTTGTGCGTAGGTTATTCTAGCCGCAGTTATGATATGCAAAATGAAATATTGATATTTTTCTCCATGTTTGAATCTATCATACTTAGCAGAAAGGTTTTGGGTTCAAGTTTTAAATTTTGTTGGCAACCTGGAACTTCTGAGAGGGTCGTTTTTCGCTTTCCCCAGAGTCCAGAGGCCTTCCTTGGGCCTCTGGGAGGGCAAAAATGGCCTCCCCCAGGCTCTGAAGGCCCTCCAGAGACCAGAAACAGGCCCATTTCTGGACTTCTGGAATTTCCGGGAGGACCGCTTCCCCTCTCCCAGAGCCTCCACTTACCTGCATCCAAAATGAGCCATGTGGAGACTCTTGGGAGGGGAGGGGAAGGGCAGGTGGGGCCAGCTACTCAGTTCAACTACCAGTTCAGCGAACTGGATGTAAATTTAACATCTGGTTCGCTTGAACCAGCCCAAAACGGTTGAATCCCACCCCTGCTTTTAATTTGTTTTTTTCAGATACAGGGACCTGTAGAATGGGGTGTGTGGTGATGTTACGATCCTACACAGATAAATTAATTTAATATTCTGTATTTTTTTTCTTCTGCCTTTTTTTTAAACTTGTCATTGATTTGCCCATTTTTGATAGATCTGTTTAAAGTATATTAAGTGTATTATAGTGTATTTTCAGATTATTATGCTGTTAAATATTGAAAATTGTGGCTGGATTTCAATGACCAGTTTAGGTAATTTTTGGAAGCACAGAAAGAGATTTAGGGTTATTAGCTATGCTGTGCTAGCTGAGGATTGATGAGAATTGGGTGGTACATCTGTATCTGGAATTCTGTGAACAGTTCTGGTTGTCATATTTGAAGAAGAATATCATTAGGGCAATTAAAATGATCACAATCACCTATCCTATCAAAATGTGACAACAAAGTTCCATAACTTAGAAAGGTAAATATGATCAAGGTTTATAAAAATCAACCATGCCAGGAAGAAAATACATAGAGAGAATCTATTTCAAAATACTAGGACATGAGACACCCAAGGAAAGTGACCATGAGAAGATTTAGAACAAACTAAGAAGTATTTCTCCTTTCTCTGTGAAGATATTTCTTCAAATATCTAATTAATCTCTTGAATTCATTACATAAGATATAGTGATGATCATTAACATGATATAGCCTTAACAAGCCAATAATGGAGCGCAAATTGGAGGTAGTATGCCTCTAAACGTCCATTACGGGGAAACAAAGATGGTGTCAAACCTGTCCCAGTTTAGGCGTTTAGGAAAGAAAGACCCTCAATTCCATTTTTAGCAAAATATATATTTTTACTAAAGGCAAGTGGTTACAGTGTAGGAAAAGCCAGATCTGAAGATTCCTGTGTTAAACCGATATTTTTCCCTCCTCAAGGGCCCTTCCCATTGGCCATCTTGCTAGTGTCCGATAAAGTTCAAATTAGTTGTTTTGGTAACAGTTCTAAGTTTGGTGCCTCTTTGGTGGACATTCGCTTTCTGTTCCCATGCCTGTGTCCTTGGATTGTTCAACCATTGACTCTGGTTGTCACTTCTGGTTCTTGTTATCCTCCCCTCCCTGTATCCTCCTTTGCCCACTCCTCACTTTTTACAGCAGGCTGCCATCAAAGCAAAGCAGAGCCGAAGCGGAGTGATGGCAGATATAGCAGATGGGAGTTTCCATTTATTCATTGATAGGTATCAGATTGGTTGTTATGAAAAATAAAATGTTGCATTATACTGACCCTTGGCTGGATATAACAGGACTATTCTAGAATATCAAGATCTCAATGAGGTTTTTTTTCTTCTTCTTCTCCATCTTCCCTTCAATTTCTTTATCCTTCTGTGTAATAGCTTTTACACTATACAGTACATCTAGAAACTGGGACTGAGTTTTTAAATTGGTTATTTGTAAGCTACTTTAAAAAAAACATTGAAGAAAGGATGAAAAATCTGTATAGAAATGGGAGCGATCAAATGGCACCATTCCGTTGTTTTCAACAAAAGCAGAAGATGAATGAAGAATCTTTAAACTGCATTAACAAAAGAATGAGTCCTGAGTCTGCTATGGCAAGACACTTCCATTTTTACTGAGAAGACTCCGAGGAATTTAAAAGAAGGTAGAGGTGAGTAGTCTCATAACAAATACATTGTAAAGATAAAATCCACTGGAGTTCATTTTAACAACACCAAAAAACCCCCCAGGATTTCTATTATGGGCGAGAGTTTTTTCACTTCAGATTCCCGGGGTTTTGTCTGGCTCCACTTTTCAAGTTATTTCTCGGGTGTTATAACCAAACATTTTGCTTCCCAGGGAGGCAGTTGGATTTAAAAAAGGAACCAGCAAGCTTGCTGTGTCTATTGTCCAGAACTAAACAGACAAATATATCAAAGTATCTCTTGGTGACCCTCATCAGTGAGAATCCTTAATGCTATTATGCAAATGCTTTCTTTGGCTAAACGAGCAGAAGCAGGGAGCAGTTGTAAAAGTGTTCTCAGAGCAACAAGGTGTTCAGATTGAATTTAAAAGGGAAAGCCAGCTGAGCCAATATGACATGGAATCTACTGTTGGAAGAAATATCCATCTGGGTTCAGTTCCAAGGGGGAAGAAAGACACTGGAAACATGGAGGCTGCTTGGAAGGATGGTTTAATGTTGAAGCAGAACCACCAAGCAGGGGCAATTTCCTATTGTGGCTGAATGGCTTTGCCCTGAAGGATAATCCCATCATCCTGGAGCTGAGGTCTTTCGTTTTGTAGATAAAATGACCCAGTCTTTTGTCTTGTACCAAGACAAAAGACCAAAATATCTCCTGGGAGGCTGAGTTTCTGTCTTTAGAAACATGTTTCTCCTTTAGGAAAAATGTAATATTCTGCCTTTTAATATTCCCTGGAATATTTCATTCTTCTAGGAGAAGGGTGGGTGCTAACTTTCTACACTCCTCTGTTTAAGAAGTCAGAATTTTAAAGCAGATTTATTACATACATCTGTTTATGCGGGAGTATTTATGTGCATACAATTGAATCAGTGGTGGGAGTCAAAAATGTTTATTACCGGTTCTATGGGCGTGGCTTTGTGGATGTGACATGGCTTGGTGGGTGTGGCTTGGTGGGAGTGGCAGGGGAAGGATACTGCAAAATCCCCATTCCCTCCCCACCCCACTAACCTGCTTTCCAGCTCCCTTCTCCTGTGCAGGGCAACAAAAAAAGACCCAGCCAATCGGCTGGGACTCAGTGGGAGGCAGAGAATAGATGGGGGCGGGGCCAGTCAGAAGTGGTATTTGCCAGTTCCCCGAATGACTCAAAATTTCCGTTACCGGTTTTTCAGAACTGGTCAGAACCTGCTGAATACCACCTCTGCATGAGACGCATGTCACCGTGGTGTTCAGGATATGTCACTGTGATGTTTGGTTGAGGCACTGGTTTAGGAGCAGGGGGACCAAGTTCTGGTTTTTTCTTAGGTGCACAAGTTCACTAAGTAACTTCGGAACGCTCAATCTCTCTCGGCCCTAGACACAGAGATTTAAGAACAAGATCTATCTGATAATCTGCACTAGTCCAGCAAGATGAAGAAAGATACCATTCCACCATGGATGGATTTCGGTTGATCTTATATAGATAGTCTTCATTTAGTGCCTTATTTATATGATGTTGTATGGGGAACTAAGACAATCAGAATAACTACTCTGATAAGCGGCAGCTTTGAAAAGCAGGGGAAGTATTTTCTGGAAAGAAAGAAGGGGAGAAATCAGTGGTGGGATTCAAATTTTTTTACTACCAGTTCTGCGGGTGGGCATGGCTTGTTGGGCATGGCTGGGGAAGAATACTGCAAAATCCCATTCCCTCCCCACCCCACTAACCTACTTTTCAGCTCCGTTGTCCTGTGCAAGGCAACAAAAGAAGACCCAGACGATCAGGAGGCGGAAAATAGATGGGGGCGGGGCCAGTCAGAGGTGGTATTTGCCGGTTCTCCGAACGACTCAAAATTTCCACTACTGGTTCTCCAGATCTGGTCAGAAACTGCTGAACGCCACCTTTCAGTTTGATACGGTTCTGTTTAATTTTACAATAAATATTATGCTTATATTCCCAGTAGTGCTTTTTGTCTGGACTATGTTGAAGGGTTAATATTTAGCACTATTTGCAGTTTTATGACCAATCCTTTCATTTTTGATATTTGCAGTCTATAAAGCAAAGGAAAGCTGAAGTAAGATCATAAGCACAGTTGCAATTTCATTTAGCGACTGCTTCCACTTAACAACTGAGATGCCTGTCCCAATTGTGGATGCTAAGTGAGCAAATATACATATATATTTACATGTGGGCAAAATACATCAGCTCAGCTAATCTATGGTTCATTGCAGCAGACAGCTTTTTTAGATCTTAACATAGTTTTAATTGCATCAGTTTTTTTTAAAAAAATGAGAAATTCATTCGTTATCCACATTTTTAGTAAAACACAGAGAAGGACAGGGGAAAAAAAAAAGAATATGTTTAGGAAGCCTTAAATTCTGGCGATGCGAAGTTTATTTTGTGAGGGAAATCATTTCCAACAACAAAATGTGTTTAATTTATGCCTCAATCTTTCCCCTTTCAGAGAAGTCAAAGAGTCCTTTGGAATAGATAAGACGGCCATTAATGGAGACACTTAATTCTGCAACGGTTTGCATTATCTTCCATTTGTAACCCTCTGGTGATTTTACACGGTGGCATTTTTCTCCCTTCCATCTGGATGCAGCTAAGAAGAAGCCATATGGCTTCTAGTCTGGCATCCCTCTTTTTCTAGTTCTGGCAGAAAGGCATTTCATGAGACTGAAGCACAAGATGGCTTCCTCTTGGGAACATCAAAGGGAGAAGAAAAATGCCTTCCTGACCTCGATGTATCTTCTCATGTCCACCTGCCTACACTCAGGATTTAAGATGAGGCAACAGGGACATGCATCTGCGGTACAAATAAAGGTGAGCAGTGAAAAAAATATGTCATCCATTAAATACCATACATGCAGGGGCGATTCAAATTTTTAACAACTGGTTCTGTGGGCGTGGCTAAGTGGGTGTGGCCATGTGACTGGGTAAGAGTGACCTTTTTTTTGCAGCAAATCCTCCCACCCCCTATTTTTGGGCCTCCTGGGTGTCAGGAAAGTCTTCTGGGAAGCATTTTTGTTCCCAGGAAGGCAAAAAACAAGAGTGTGAGGGGGCTCCCGCAGTGCCCCACCCCAATCCCGATGGGCCCCTTTTTGCCTCCTGGGCCTCAGGAAAGCCTCTTGGAAGTGAAGCAGTAAGACAGCGAGGGGAATCCCAGCACAGCTGATCATCCGAACAGCTGATCGTTGGGAGGGGAGAAAACAAGAAATATCTTAGAGTGACTGGGCGGGGGAGAACGCAGTCAGTGATGTCGGGCATGCACACAATATTGGGCATGCGCAATAAGGACTGAGTGGGCAGGGAGGGGAGGGGCGGGGCGGGCAGAGAGAGGCGGGGCCAATCATGGGCACAATTTGCTGGTTCTCTGAACTGCGCAGAACATAACAACCAGTTCTACAGAACCAGTCCATCCCTGCATACATGTCCAAAAGAAAGATGATTCTGTATTTAAGATTATCACTTCAGAGAAAGAGTAGGTAGAAGAAAAAATGTTAATAAAAGCCAAATGTAATTCTTATCTGTAGTAGCCATTGTATAGGAGTATGTGCCTGCGTATATGTGCATTTGTTATATGTAACAGAAGTCACTAGAAAAAGGACTCAAGCTGTAATAATCAGCTACAACTTTCACTGTTGCATTTTTTAAAAAGTTGTGATTGCATTGTGGTTCTATCATTGTGATTTTATTTTTTTTTAACTATAAGTTGATCAACCGTTATGTACAACATGCAATGAATTGCCCAATTAAGTTACCACATTCAGAAAATTAATCGATTTCCATCGGTGTGCCCTAGCCATTCTCTCCCACACACACTTCAGTTACTCGCAGAAAAACAGAACAGTACACACATACATAGACTCACAAATATTCATTCCCACTTCTTCCACAAATAACATACGAAAGCAAAAAAAACAAGCACGTAGTTTTGGCCTTTAGAATTCCTTCCAGCCCCTTATAAGAGATTTATTTTGGGTTATGTGACAAAGAGGGACGCAGTTTAAAAAGAAGTATATAGTATAGTTAACAGCATTCTTTGTAACCTATGTCATGTTGCCTGGGGGATTCTGGAGTTGAAGTCCATACTTCCAGATGAAAAACACTGATTCTAGTCCATTTTGCAAAGTCAGTTTTTATACTACTGGTTGTACCTCTTCATGGCAAAGTTGTTTCCACCCGATACCAGTTTCAAATGCATAGGTGTTTCCTCAATATAAAACATTCTGTTGAGTTAGGAAAAAAATCAAAACAGGATGGAAATGGTAAAAAAGAATAGAAAACTACTTTACAGAAGGGAAGAGGAGCAAACTTGCATGCTAAGTTTGAAAAGAGGAGAGAGCCGAGCAGGGCAGGAATGGAAAGAAAAGGATTATTTTCACCAGAGGAGTGTCATTGCCTCATGACCAGAGGTGGGATTCCACATTTTTTCCTACAGGTTCCATGAGAGAGAGCGCACAGCACCCAAAAACCACCCTCTGTGTCAGCGCTAGTGAGATGAGCTATTTTTTTAGCTCAGCTGAAGTGCAGCAATTCACTCTGCCATGCGAATCAGCTGAGCTAAAAAACAAGGGAACATATAGGACAGGAAAGGGCAGAGGTGGGTGGGCAGGGCCAGCCAGAGGTGGTATTTGCCGGTTCTCTGAACTAGTCAAAATTTCTGCAGCCAGAACCGGTCTGAACTGGCTGAATACCACCTCTGCTCACGACTAGGATCCCAGGTGTCGGCAGGTAGAGTCCTGAACTGCCATGTTTTGAAGCCTGGTCTTGAGGCCATGATAGGAACAGATCCTCCCAAGCAGCCATCATCTTCACAGGCATTCATCTTCTGTCTAATTCTTTCATTTTCAACAGCTTCTGCTACTACTGCTTTGGTAATCCATTATATCTACATACTGTTGCCACACAGGATAGAAGGGGCTCTTTCATTTCATAATTTCATTGCAAGAATGCCTCTTGCCTCATACAGGAATCCAGGCTTTGTTTATACAGTATATACAGCCATTCCCAGAAAACAAAACAAAATTGAGGCAGGGAAGTAAAGAATATACTGCAGAACTAGAAAATGGCAGTGTCCCAACTACTTCAGTTTTGTTTATGATAAATGATGTTTTGTAACTGATGCAGCCGTTATGTAGAGAGATAAGCCTTATTGGCACCCATTTAGTGATAATTCTTAAGGCACACTCTCAAAATGCCACATATGTCTTCCAAGTCCAAAGAGCTTTTTCAATTGTTGAATGTTCTGATTGTAAATGGGAGCCCCATCTGATCTGTACGGAAAGTTGACGGGAACTGGAGGAACGGAATGTGAAATTAACACCTGAAAAAAATGTGACAATCTTTGCAAATATCGCATCTACTGAAAGAGAACTTTCTGAAGTTGATAACACTGTAATTATGAACAAGATAGAAAGAAGTTAGAAGTGGGAGCTATTTCTGATTATACTTAAAATATCTGGATTTGAAACTTAGCCCTTTTGTATGTAATATAGTTATATTGAAATGTTAAAGCTAAGCTGCCATACTATTTTAAAACAAATCAGATATTGTATAAATGCAATCAATGACCCAATTCCTTTTAGAAGTTGAATAGAAGCCGTTTCTATTGTCTCTTAATTGAGGATTTCTTTGTCAGTTAATTATGTGTGTGTGTGTGTTAAAGAGAATCACATTGAAAAGTGAACTTTATGTCAATATAGGGAGAGATAATGATCTCTTGTCATTTTTTTGGTTATTATTTTGTTGTGTATCAGAGACAGTCAACCTAAATTATTTGATCTTCTCTAAATGCAAGTATAGAAGAATGCAGTGTTGGCCTTGAGAAGGGAACGGGGAAAGCAAAACAGCTCTGAGAAAGTAGAAAGGATGTGTGAAGGTATGTGGGGAAAACCTTGGGAGATGCGCAAAGAGATGCTGTTGAGGGCAGGGATGTCAAACTGTAGGCCTGCGGGCTAGATACCTCACGGGCAGGCCACGCCCACCCCCAGCTCCTTGAAGGGAAAAAAAGTTGTGATAAATGTATTTATTTAACTTATATACCGCCCCCACTTCCAAATTGGGACTTTATAAATCACATGATGGCAATGTTACGCAGCAAGTTTGACACCCATGTTCTAGGGAATGGTCAGATAAGGGAAGGCATAGTTCACAGCTATGTGAGCCCAAGGCTCAGAAAGAACTGTCCCTAGTCTCTTGGGAGACAGAAGGAGATTTGTACTTTCAGACTTTCAAGATTCTGTTAATATAGCCTTACAATAAAGTAGAATTAGCATATTTGGTCATATTTTCTTGTCTGGTCCCCCTGGTAAGGCTGCCAGTATGAAAAAGACAAACTTTCAGCCCCTTGTTGTCCTTAAAAACGTGGTAATGAAAAGTTTTGGGCAAGCTTTCAAGATTCTGACAATAGGTCCTACAACAATAAAGTAGCATTTTTGGTGTCTCTTTCTTGCTTCATTTTGAAAGCCTTGGAGCAGCCATTCTTATGTTTGCATTCTTAGATTATCCTCCGCATTCCTTTGAAACAGGGGGCAAAAAAACATGTATCCACCAATGAAAACTCCACAGCAAAATGACTGGGTTATGCTACAAAAGGAAATACATAACAAAAGAATGATAATCTTAGAACAGGGAGGCTAATCTTTTCCACGTTGCGTGCTAAAAGTGTGGGCGTTCATATGCTTGCACCCATGATGAAATGCGTGACTCCCCCCACCCCCTGCGCATGCACATATGCCCCCCCTGCGTACGTACCGCATCCTCTGTGCATGCGCATGCAAGCCGCCCACATGCTGCATGCTGCATGCTTCTGCACATGCACGCACATCTCCCAGGTGCACCTCACCCCCATGCATGTACTACAGATACCTGACAATCAGCTGGCTGGTGGGGGCGCACGCAGGAGTGGGATTCTACCAGTTCGCATCTATTCGCTAGAACCGGTTGTTAACATTCTAAGCAGTTCGGAGAACCGGTTGTTAGAAGAAATTACTGGCCTAATCCTGTAAGGAAGGCAGGAAGGAAACATTCTGGTGTTGCTTACAGAAACTGCCTCTCTGTTAACCCTTATTAACATTCTTGGCAAGACTAGACTTCCTGTCTCAGGAACTTCTCTGGAGTTTTTTTTCCCTTCCTTTGCTGGTACTTTGCTTGTGTGGAGTGACCATTCAAAGTTACCATGGCACTGAAAAAAGTGACTTATGACCATTTTTTATACTTACAACTGTTGAAGCATCCCCATAATCATGAGAGACCAGGCGAGATGCATGCCTCAATGTGAGTGATGTTGAGTTGGCCACACCCAGCCAATGACCACCAAGCCATGTCCACCGAGTCACATGTCCACCGAGTCACATGACCACCAAGCCACACCCACCACCTAAGCCACGCCCACAGAACCGGTTGTTAAAAATTTTGAATCCCATCCCTGGGTGCACGCATGAGCAGTGGGGCTCTTCCAGGTGACCTCTCTTCCCGCACGCGTGCCATAGATTCGTCATCATGGCCTTAGAATATTTGAAAACTGCGATACGCTATGTTCTCCTTTTGTTTTCAACTTCTAGGCTAATGGATCAAAACCCTTTTTTTTTTACAAATTCTGTTCTGGACATGGTTGATGTGGAGGCATTTTTCACAGACGAGTCTACTTGCAAGGAGAGCATCTATTTTAAATCACTCTACATTAGTTGCAAATGGAAAATATTCAGCTCACTGACTAGGAAATATCCATATTCAGTGGGAAAGATACACATTTGTCAGTCGCTCCACTGTTATAGTTTATTCTCTGGAATTCCACCAATAAGTGATCTTGAACTTTTTAAAATTGCAACCAGGAAGAAAACTTCTTTTGCAAAGCTTCTCGAGAAACATAGGGAGATGCCATCTGTCTAAATGCTGCATCACTAACAGTGATGCAGAATTTAACAGTGGGAGTAAAATAGTTCCCAAATCACTGAGTTGTGGGATTCCAATGGCAGGAATGCAGGAAAAGACAACATTTTGGTAAGGAGAGATTTCAGCGAACAGGTTGAATCCTAATCATGTCCCATGATTCATTCCCCTGGCAGTTCCAATCCACACATTTAAGATCACCAGATCTAAAATGTATCGAAGTCATTCCCAGCAGACTTTTCTTACTACGAGAGGAGAGGCTTTCTCCTTGTGAGTAACCTCGCCAACCTCCTCTGTGCTTCTCATCATTCTGTTTTTGCATCCACAGATCCGGCAGTGGTGGATCTGTGATCCAGAGCTAATCTTCAGCAGCTGTGGCTCCTCTTCTTTTGCTTACATAGACAGGTGTCCATCCGATTGATCAATTCCCTTGATGCTCAATGGTCCTGGGACTGCATCCTTATCAGCCACTGGGCTCTCTGGTTGCTCCTGGAGACCTATGGTACTCCTGTCTGATGGCCCCGATCCTGGCTTATATCCTCTTCATTGGATCTGGTGATCATCCAGGGCATCACACCTTTATAGCTTATGATTGAGATACTCAAAAAGACATTCTTTCCCATCTGTATCTTTGCATAAAGTACTGTCTTCAAAGGCCTCTTTTCCAGGACTCCATCATTTGAAGTTATGTTGTTTTAAGTTTTTAAAATTGATTTTAACTTCTCATAGGAAGTCCAGAGAATTTCCTGGTGAATTATCATTCAAATTATTAAAACAATCATCCAGTGAGTTTAAAAAATAAATCACCAGGGTTGAAATATTTTGCTATGCGTGTAGCAGGATAATGGATGCAAATCACCAGATGCTTTGAAATTAGGAAATTCCCTTTTTTCTTCCTTTTTTTTTCTTCTCAAGATAACCACAGGCTAGCTAACGGTCTACTGTGTGATCTTTGGCTGATATGCAATAGATCAGTTAAAGGGTTTTTGATAGCTAAATCAAAACAATATTTTTCTTCTGTCCTCAATTATACTTTTGAGATGAACAGACCAAATTAGCAATTTGTATGGAAGGAACAGACATTCAGTATTCCAGCTAGATAATCTGTGATCGATCAGGTGATTGTTGCCCTAATATATCTTTACCTAAAAGAAAGACCATGGGTGGCATAAAAAATAAAAAATAAATGAGAGCAATTTAAACTTCCTGTGAGTTTCCCCACTGTTTCCTTGTGGGAAACAAGCAGTAAGCATTGGAAATGTTCCTTCCTTTCCTTTCTTTTCCTTTCCTTTCCTTCCTTTCCCTTCCCTTCCCTTCCTTTCCCTTCCCTTCCTGTCTCCTCCCTCCTTCCTTTCCTCCCAAGTATCTATCTGTGGCTAGTAAAGAAACAAATTAGCACAAACCTGAAATCTGCCTGCTCCTCTATTCATCTACTAAAGCAAGGGTGGGTTTCTACCAATTCTGTCCACCTCTGTAGAACCAGTAGCTCTGAGAGCAGCAGACATAGAACCGGTTCTATGTCTGCTGATGATTTTGCCTACCTGCCCACCTGGGGTCTTACCTGATCTTTATTTCCTGATTTTTCAACTTCAGCTGCCGAACAAGGCACAGCTGTAGTTCAAAAAGCAGGAAAACAGGGCTGTTTCAAAGGCTGCATCTCTGCACACAACATGCTCACAGCTGCAGGGAAGCTCGTAAATCCCAAACCGGTAGTTAGCCCTGTTGGATCCCACCCCAGTACTAAAAGTAAAGTTATAACCAGTGGTGGGATTCAAACATTTTTATTCTGGTTCTGTGGGCATGGCTTGGTGAGTGTGGTGTGGCTAGATGGGCGTGGCTAGGTGGGCATGGCAGGGGAAGGATACTGCAAAATCTCTGTTGAAAGAAATATCCTTCTGGGTTCAGTTCCAAGTGGGGAAAAAGACACTGGAAACATGGAGGCTGCTTGGAAGGTTTAATGGTGTACAGGGCCACATGGCCTGAAGCTCCAGAGAAGAATGATCACATGCTTCAAGGTGAAAAGAGAAAGGGAAAAGGGAAGTCCAGATGCTGAGAGACCCTTATATAACCTCTGTTGGGCCCCACCTTAGTGTTTCCTGTTCCTGTGCAAGAAATGAATCCCATTGGCTGTCAGACTCCTAGGGACGGGGATCTTAACTTTGTAGGCTTGGTCTGGACCACATGGCTTCACCTGAATGCTGGCTAATGCAATCTTCCCAGAACATGTGATCTTATCATTTCCTGAGGGCCATCCTTAATCCCATCACCCTGGAGTTGAAGTGGGGGCAGGGAGCTGCAGGAAGCTGCTTTGTCTTTAAAACATGTTTCTCCTTTTCTCATCCAGGGAGATATAATATTCTGCCTTTTAAATATTTCCTAGCTATTTCAATTTTTCTAGGAGAGGGGTGGATGCTAACTTGCTATATCTCTATTCCCTCCCCACCCCACTAACCTGCTTTCCAGCTCTGTTCTCCTGTGCAGGGCAACAAAAGAAAACCCAGCCCATCAGCTGGGACTCAGGAGGCAGAGAATAAATGGGGGCGGGGCCAGTCAGAGGTGGTATTTGCCGGTTCTCCGAACTACTCAAAATTTCCGCTAGCGGTTCTCCAGAACTGCTCAGAACCTGCTGAATACCACCTCTGGTTATAATACACAATATATCCCTGGCTAGGATTTCCACAATAAATTCCTTTAAGGTTCTCTTGTCATCAGTGACAGGAGGTTGGAGGATTTAGGATTGGTTCTTAGAGCCTCAATGGTTGGAAAGAATATGCTTCAATAAAACAGTTGGGCTAGAAACTGTGAAAAACAATTATCTAAATTTCAGGGACTGAATTCTTTAAAATATTCTTCTGAAAAGATGATCAGCTTAGGAGTTATTAGTCCTTCCACCAAGGATTTCAGCCCAACTCTAAGAAAAACAGGCCGTGGTGTAGATTTTCCTCCTTAAGACGGAGAATGCAGAACTTAACAAATTGTGCCATGAGAGTTAGGTAACTATGCAATCATGCTTTAATGAGAAATTCTTTTATTAAATCAGGGAAGCTAAATTTCCAAATATAAAAAGAAGGTTCTTGGTTAAAGAAAAAGAAAAGGTAATATATGATAGCCAAAAGAAAACAACAGTCAATATTGCCAATAAAATCATTATAGCAAGTAGAAGTAAATGTATGTAAGAAAATTTGCTTGAAAATGATGTTGGATTTCAGGCTATAATCTGAATTCACTACAGAAAAGAGAGAGGAAGGTCTCATTTCCTTTCTTCTTGTTTTTTCTCAAAATGATCGTCACAATTTTATAGCACGCAGAAGATAGTGAAAACCAGCTGCTTGGGAAAACTGAATATTGTTTTGTCATCCAGCTAGTAAATCAGAAAACTACTAGTTCCATAAAAGTGTCGTTAAAATTTTGAAACTGAGTGTTAATGGTATTAACTAGGTTTCTTTTATCACCTAACTAAGCGCTGGGCCCAAGATAGGACCTCTGAGGTGCCCCACTGCATGCTTCTCTCCACATAGATGTAACTGTTATGCTAAGTTAAATCTCTTTGATAGTCTTGAGATTTTAAATTTTGCAATAATGGACAACATATGCAGCTTAAAATTGAATTGCTGGGTTCTTGGTTCTCTCCCCTGGGTTTTCTCCCAAATGTCACTTCTCAATGAACCTAGCATGATAATGAAACACCTACAAGAAGAAAACGAATTCAGAGATCACCAGGAATCTTTTGAAATCATACCTGCAGGATAAATGCCCCAAAATTCAAGACAGCTTCTATGCCAAGAAATCTCCAATATATCCAGTAACTTTCTCTTTTATTCAAGAAATTGTATTGCGAAATGTGATGACCCAGGAGGGGATACAAAAGCAATGAAGTCCCAAAAATAGGTGAAGTCCCGTGAATTCCTTCAACTTGACTTCAAAGCTCCAATTATCATTGACTGGAGAAAAAACTCCCCCACAAACAGGTGCGAAAAGGAAGAAATGCCGTTCAATCTCAAAATACATATAAATTATAAATAGAAAAAATAACATAAACCACACTGAAGCAATTAAAGAGACAAGGCAGGATAAGGGCTTGAAGACGTCCACAGATATCGAAATACACACACTGGGAAGGACGCCAGAACTCAGATAAGAACTGAAAGACTAGAATTATTTCACGCTTTGCTTCCAGCACTGGGCCATGTGCAGTTTGTCCTTTTAAACAGTCCTCACAGCTGCAGCCCATGAAGGGGATCAGGGCCCTTTCCTCCCCCATAGACCACGCCATTCACGTTTCTCCCTTATCCACTCCTCCCTGCATGCCCTAGGATGAAAAGGGGATGGGCCTGGGTCTTCCTCTGACTGCCCAGCCAGCCTGTGTCCTTTCCCAGTTTCCCCCACAATCTCCGGAGCCACACTCTCACTTCCTGTCAGCTGTTCCTCCTCTCCCTCTGAGTCAGTTTCTAACAGGGGCATGACACGAATTGTTGATGACAGTGAGTCTGCATAGAGAGGAAAGTAGGTTCATATCAGTGTTAGCAGCAACGTTATCAGGAATTATCAAATGGTGGGTTGCAACATTGAGTCACAGTTTGGATAGGAAGCTTTTGAAAAAAAAAAGTGGATGAAGTTTGAGTAGGCCAAATGGGAAGGATGTCAAAAATTATTTCAGTTTTGCCTGGGCAGGCCTACAGCAGTCTTGCCTGGCAAAGCAGAAGCAAACTCTGGAACCACTCCTGAGAGGCCCAAGGGAACCACTCCTCAGGCCCAAGGGCCTAGCCATATGTCAAAATCATCTGCCGACTATCTGAAAAGGAAAGTATTAAGTATTAAAGTATCATTGTCACTGTTATTGTTATTATATTTCAACCTTTGGGAACCCTTGTCTTAGTTTGATGCACAGAAATTACTCCACTAACAAACTTTCGATATATTTGAACCTTTGCCAGTACGAAGAAGCCTGCCTACACTCAGAACTCAGGAGAAGTTGGGAAAGGGCCAACATCTGTTGTGCTGCATAGATATGTGATGCACTGGAAACCATTCCCTCCTATTCTCTCCCAACCCTCTGTACCCTTTAAGCTGGAGTTGCAGACAAACTGCAACACAGTTGTTATCCCAAGCATGCAGTAGCATTTCAGCAAAACCCAATGGGTCTAGCGAATCCTAGGGCAGGAGAAGGCAAGAAAGGGCCCACTTCCAATGTGCTGCACTGCTCACGTGAAAACTACACCGCACAAATTGTTTGTGCTGGTTGGACTTGCAAAAGACACACACACACACACACACACACACACACATACACTCCAGACACAAACAGTATCTCAGTATGACAGAACATCTATCATAAGTAGGGACTGCCTATATATGTCTATTTAAAGCAAGGGTTTTAAACTCGATTTCATTCATCAGGGTTGTGTTTGACCTCAGGGAGGAGCAAGGGTAGGGCATGGCCAGCTTGACATCACTCATGTCAGGGGTGCCTGTGATGGTCTGAGCATTCTGCCAATGAAAATGGAACTCAGGAGGGCTGTGGGTGGCTCTCTTGAGCTCTGTTTTTGCTGGCAGAGGTACTGCGGGCTGGTCCTTTGTTGTTTCCAGGGTGGCCCCATGGGCCAGATCTAAGCCCCCGGACCTTGAGTTTGACACCCCTGATTTAAAGCATCTATATCAGGATCCCTGATATAGCAAACCCACTAGCAAACCCAAGCAAATCAAAACTCTGAGGCTGAGGTCTTCCTCTAAGAACTTCTTTATTGGGTACATCATATAGGCACAATCAAGTGGAATTCTAAATGTTTCCCATGATTTCAGTATAACTAGAATAGGAAATAACTCTCTCCCCAAAAGTGACAAATGACGTTGGCCAATTAGGTTAATTGGCAGGCTCTCCAGGAACTCCTCCCCGCCTCTAACCACCACTAAGGTAGCGATGACCTTGGTTCCCATGAGAAAGTTCTGTGTTTTATCTAGCAATGCATTTCATCCTCCTTCCACCTCCCCTCCTCTGTGTGGCAACTGAGGAATAGAAAAATGGCTTCTGCCAGGTTCGATTTGAAGTTGACAATCTATTTATCAGCAACTAGAAAATGCCTTACAATGGGCAAAGGTGCAGTGGTTGCCTCTAAAGCATATTTTATTCGTTTGTTATTGGAAGTAGGGAGGAAAGAAACAGAACAGGAGTTAGACTTACCACATTAATTCTGAAAGTATGTTTCATAAGTGCCTATCTTTTTATTCATGCAATTCTTATTTGCATGAGGAAAAGGGAAAGTGGAATGTTTTATAGTGAAACTTATTTTGCCACACAGTCAAATAAAGAAGGATGCCTGAAGAATGGCCTCAAGCACAATTGCTTTTTGCTCATTGTATGACTTCCTGGGTATCAATTACTTTAGGAATCAAGATAGGATGGACAGGGTTTTTTTGGGGGGTCCTGTTCTTTGCTTCTCCTCCCACTTTCTCCTAACTTCCCTTTATAACCTCAGCAGCACTGTCGAGCCATCTGTTTTCAAATTATGCATGGATTGTGAACACCAAGTCTATGCAAATTCTCTTACAGAGGTGCTTGCTGTCGGTGACAAGATGCTCCTCTTACAATGGTCTTACAATAATGAAACAGCATAAACAGAAATAAACAGCATGTCTAGAGATATAGTAATATGAGTGCAATGCTTTCATCAGCATAATGATGATTTTTTTTTGAAAGCATGTTTTCCCTAGGGATCCAGACTTACACCACTGCAGTTCTTCACAAGTCAACTCCCAAATTACAGGAGATTACTCTGCTATTGGACCTGACTTAATTTTAAAACCTGAATGACAGATAGACAGCATCCACAATGGGATTGCACAATCACAAGGAGTGTCAAGAATAATCAATAATAAATTGATTCTGGGCTGCTTTCCAAAGAAATTTGCTCCAAAACAAAGTGATAAATAACTAGGTTTAGAAACCTGATGCTTATACAGAACATCTTAACTCGGGGTGTCAAACTCACAGCATTGCGACACATCACGTGACGTATTGTGACTTTTTCAAGGTTAATTAGTATCTTTCATTAAGTAAGTCAATAAATACATTGAAATCCTACTGCTAGTATTTTCATACCCTAACTCATGCTATTAACATCAGCTGATTGGACTCTAGTATTTTGAGGAATACAGATTAGTTGGGACCAGCCATACAGTCATTTAGCAATTCTCTCAGGCATTAGACGAAGGCATTACATTGGGGCACATGTGCTTCCCCTCCAAACCTTTAAAATGACCTGCCAGATATAATTCCTGCCTATGTGACATAAGCTGGAGAAATTGATTCCATACCTTCCTCCCTTAAGGTGTGAACATATGCAAACCTTCAGCTGTTTGGAGGAACTGATTCCAGCAGCTGACTCTTGCCAAATTGACTATATTTATTTTAATTATTATTCGTTTGTTTGTCAAACATGTGCAAGATAACAAGTATAAGTATGAACATAAACAAGATCAAAGGAAGTAAATATAGATAAATGGGGACAGTAAGGCAGGGACGGTAGGCACGCTGGTGCGCTTATGCATACCCCCTTTTAAGGACATCTTAGGAATGGGGTGAGGGCCACGGTAAACAGTTTGAGATTGAAGTTATGAGGGTTTGAGGCTGTAACAACGGAAGTCGGGGAGGGCGTTCCAGGCGTTGAGCACTCTGTTGTTGAAGTCATATTTTCTGAAGTTGTATATCTTCTCTAATGGTACTTGGGAATCACATCTTTTGCTAATATCTTGCTCTGTGATATCCTTAGGATAAGTAAACATGGAATGGGCATCCTCGCCACAGTCAACTTGCAATGGCCAACTTGCCGAAGCTAACGTGCTATGGGACAACTCACTGCAGCCAACTTGCTGTGGGACAGCTTGCCGCAAGATAATTCAACAGATACAAAAATTAAATTAATTTCAATAGAACCATGGCCAATAATAATAAAAGAAAGTCAGTCCAGAAATATAAGAGTTACAATAATTTCAACAAAAATGTGATCACCAATGATAAAAGCAACTGAAGGAAGCAATTAATACAGTGCTGAATTGTCTCGCAGCAAGTTGTCCCACTGAGAGTTGGTTGTGGCAAGTTCTTCCATGGTGAGCTGGCCATGGCGAGTTGTCTTGCAGTGAATTAGCTATGTCCAGTTGGCCTTGGCAAGTTGGTTGCATCAAGTTGGCTGCAGCAAATTGGCCATGGCGAGTTGTCCTAGACTTAGACTCAAGTAACCATATTAAAACATGGCTACTATAGCATTTGCTATGTGCCTAAAACCTTTTCCAAGCATGATCATCACAGACTCTCTTTAGCAGGTTTTCTTGAGAAGAAAGGGATGGCAGTTATAAGAATTTTGGTGAATTAATTATTTTCTGATACCTAACCCATATATCCAGAGAGTAAATTAGCACATATTCGTTTGCTTTTTAACTTCTTTTCTATGCATCAGAGTAATAACAAGTATTCCATGTTTTGAAAATATTATCACATAAAAAGATCTACAGGATGAATGTCATCTTGTGAATTCTTCCCTGTTAAGAAACTTAGATATAACAATCCTAAAGAAACTTTGATACAGTGCTGTGAGGGGATTCTTTTGAGAATTGGTACAAAGAGACTGTTCTTTTCTTGTCTGTAGTATATTAAAAAAATAATAAAACTACTCATTTCCTAACCTCTACTTTAATATTTATCACAATGTTTTACACCACTGCACTTAAGGATTTCAATGGTTATACTGAATAGGACATATTGTTTGCAGTCCCCTTTCTGACTGTGATTATGTTTTGTAGTGAACTGAGATTTTAATTGTGATTTTAAAATGGTTTTATAGGGTGTCCTTGCTTAATGACCACAATTAGGTCTGAAATCTAATTTGTTCAGCAAGGCAGTCATTAAGCAAGATGCCCATAGGACTGCTTCCTTCAAAAACCAAAATCATGGTAGTCCTGATTGTGGCTGTTAAGCAAACTCCCCAGTTATTAAGTGGATAAAACAAAATAGCTGCCTGCTGAAGGATTTCAGCGCTACATGGAGCTGAAATCATTCCACTAGTCAACCCTTTTGCTCTCAAAGAGCTTCCTACCAGTTTGGTTTCAGTTCTGTGGAAAGCTGAAATCCTCCTGGCAGGCAGCCCTTTTTTCTCAAAAGCTTCTGCAGTCCACTGAAGGATTTAAACTCCCATCCATGTGCAAAATCTTTGGCAGGCTGCAGGAACAGAACTGAAATCTTTCATCTTCAATTTCTCCTTCCCCTCCTATTCATGATGTTTTGTGACAGTCAGAAGTGCTTTACATAGTTTGTGTATGCTACAATTGCATAAAGCACCATTTCCAAAGCCATTCTTAATTTAACCAGTTATTAAATATCAGCTGTATTGTTGTTGTTTTTAGATATATATTTACTGGTCTTGTTTTTCATAGTTGTGAGCTGCCGAGAGTCATATATACAGTATAAGATGAGCAGCTACCATATAACAAATGACCGACTGACTGAATAAGGTTATACTGAATTATACTATACTTACACTTATGTATTTATACTAATGTCTGTGTGTATGCCAGTGTGTTTGTATAATTCCTAGAACAGTCTAGTGAACATTCTGTTCTCCTTTGAATTGCCTTTGTGCCTAAAGTAGAATTAGAATTTATAGTTTCCTGGTTTCAAACCTGATGCTTTAACTATGACAGCAAACTGGCTCTCAGCCAAGTCTTTAGCCATTTTCAAGTTAGTTGACGTTAACTCTTGTTCTGAACTGCTGCCAAAGTGTTGGCTTTGCAGTTGCTCACTCTGTGCTGGGTTGGGAAAATAAAGGTGCTTTTTTTTCCGCCAGCTGCTGGCTGGCTATATTCTCAGTGTTTCAGAGCTACTGGACTCTGATTTCCTGCTGCTGGTTTCTTGACATTCAATCCTGCCCTTCATTCATCATCAGTTGCCTGCAGAGTTTGGCTGAAAATTCTTCCTCGCTGCTCTGCCAGATAATACAAATCTTCCTCCAAAATAACCCTAAGCATGCACATTTCGATGCTCTCAGCATTTTCCTATTATTATTGGAAACCAAATGTGGTCCAGTGCCTTTGAGACCGTCTTAAATGCCTAAGGAAAAAACACAAGGAAGAGCTTATAAACAAACCAACCAACCAACCAACACTGGCTACTGCTTACATTACACAGTTTTTCAATGTGAAGGAAATAATACGACCAAAATGTGCTGCTGATAAAATATTTTTATTTAATGGATCTCTTCATCCTTCTTGTGTCTGAGGTCTATATTTGCTTTTTCTATTTTCTTCATTGCTTAGTTTTGAAAGGAGGGGGATGATTTTTCTCTTTGCCATAACATTAATTTGGCACTTCTACTAAAAGAGTTTGAAATAAAATATTTAATTTTGAAAGAGCCATCATTTTAAACGATCACATTTCAAACCAGAATATTTAAGTGATTCTCGTTTCTTTCTTTTTTTTTCTACATTGGGATTAAATTATTATAACAATATTTGGTTATCAAATATTTTTAATAGTATTGGTTCCTACATATTTGAAGGGTTGCCTTTCAGTAGGTACATTTGAAATACTAGCGATAGTATTTCATAGTATGGAAGAACATGAGTTGAAATTTTGAAAAATGTCTGTTAACCTTGATACTTTTGCAACTCTTGCCAATTCTATTTTAACGTATTGATTGAATCCAGAGATTGGCAACAAAAATGATGCAAGGTCTGAGGGACAAAACATATCAGGAGAGGTTGAAAAAACTGAATATGTACAGCCTGCAGGACAGAAAAGAAAGGGGAGGCATGACTTAACTTTTAAATATATTATAGTATGGATGTGAATGTATTCAGCAGGTTCTGACCAGTTCTGGAGAACCAGTAGTGGAAATTTTGAGTAGTTCGGAGAACTGGTAAATTCATCTCTGACTAGAGATTTTACAGTATCCTTCCCCTGCCACTCCCACCATGCCACGCCCACCAAAAAAATTTGAATCCCACCACTGGTGTGAATAAGGAAGGCAGTATTTTGAATATTAAGCAAAAATCAAGAACACAGGGACATAACCTCAAGCTGACAGGAGGGAAGTTGAAAAATGTTAGAAAGTTTTACTTCAGGGGAAGAGTACTGGAAGCTTGGAACCAACTTCCAGCTGAGGTAATGGGTCATTCATCAGTAACTGAGTTTAAACATGCTTGGGATAAACACATGTCCATCATCCAACTACAATAAGATAATAAAAAAATAATATATACATAAAAAGAAAAAAAAAACCTTCAAAGGGCAGTTTTGATGGACTACCAGGTCTTTTCCTGCTGTCATTTTTCTATGTTTCTATACATTCTCCTGCCTTGGCCAGGGTAGTCTAGAAGACCTTCAAGAACCCTTCCAGTCCTATGATTCTATAAGTTACCAAACTTAAATATTTTATTCTTGCCTTTCCTACAAAATCAGGTTAGGAAAAGTGAAACCCCTCCCCCACCCCACTATCTTATTCTCTATTATTTATTTGTTTGTTTGTTTGTTTATTGTCATTACCATAGGGCTGTGATGGAAAACCTATGGCATGTGTGCCACAGATGGCACGCAGAGCCATTTGTGCGGGCACATGACCCTCAGCCAAACTTCTTGCACTGCACATGTGCGTGCCTCCCAGCTGATTTTTGGCCCATTTGAGACTGTTTTCGCCCTCCTGGAAGCTCAAAGGAAGCCTCTGCAGCCTCGGGAGACCGAAAAATGGGCCTTCCGAAATATCAGAAGTGACTAAACGGGCCCGTTTTCAGCCTCCATGAGGGTAAAAACAGCCTCAAACGGGCCAAAAATCAGCAAGGAGGCATGCCCATGCAGAATGCAGGTAAGGGGCGGGGTGGGGGTGTTTCACACACATGGGCAGGGGGTGGGGTGCATTGCATTGTGGGTGCCAGCATGCATGTGTATGCGATCTTGCACGCATGCGTGCTTTCAGCACACCACAACAAAAAGGCTCGCCATCACTGCCATAGGATAACTCTGGGTGGCTTACAGTTACATATACTGTTAAAACATAAAAAGACATTAAATTCTAGGACGGATGGGAAGGGCAGGGGTGGAGGTGGGATCCGTTATTACTCAATCAACCATCTCCATCGCGTTGGGCCCCCATAGGGTGTCACAGCCACGTCTTTAGGCCCTTGTGAAAAGATAAGGTTGGGGACAACCTCACATCGAGGGGTAGGGAACAAGATCTTTTTGGCCCTTATTCCCATCCCTACACACACACACACACACACACACACACACACACACACACACACACACACACAAACACTTTATCCTCCAATTCCATTTACACCACATGTGAATTGAGATGCTCTCTCTCGAACAAGTTTGGTGGAGTGTTACATTCAGCTCTTTCCCAGCTTGCAATGTCTTTGTATTAACTTTCCACGATACTTTGCCATTCCCTGTGTTAAGTCAGCTCTCTGAAAGTCTAAGACCCTAGTTTGCTGTTTTTTAATTACTTGTGCCTGCATTATGTTGAATTTCAATATGACGTGATCAGTGGTGGGATTCAATTTTTTTTTACTACCGGTCCTGTGGGCGTGGCTTGTTGGGTGTGGCAGGGGAAGGATCAGGGGTGGGATTCAAAATTTTTAACAACCGGTTCTGTGGGCGTGGCTTAGGTGGTGGGCGTGGCTTGATGGTCATGTCACCTTAGGTGGTGGGCGTGGCCAACTCAATATTACTCACATCGAGGCACGCATCTCCTCGCCTGGCCTCTCACGACTGTGGGGATGCTGCAACAGTCATAAGTGTGAAAAATGGTCATAAGTGGTTCTCCAGGACCTGCTAAATACCACCTCTGGACATGATGGTCATATGCTTTTCTGCCTCTTCAGTTTTTTTATTTGTTTGTGCCTTTAGTATTTAGTTTTTTCATTGTTTCCCATATGTCCTGAATTGGTTTTTTTTTTTTCTAGGATTTCCAGCCATGAAAACATTCCTAGACTCTTAGTTTGTTGAAGTGTAAATACATATTTATAAATATATATTTGCACTGCTTCCAGCTAGAAAGG
The DNA here is from genome assembly GCA_023653725.1 of Bungarus multicinctus. Classification (NCBI taxonomy): domain Eukaryota; kingdom Metazoa; phylum Chordata; class Lepidosauria; order Squamata; family Elapidae; genus Bungarus; species Bungarus multicinctus. Next base: position 17,859,079 of record CM042848.1, on the reverse strand, counting down.
AGAATATTATTCTAGCCTAGGAGAACATTATGCATCAAGAATCAGACTAAGTTTTGTTGATGGAAATAATGAGAAGTGAGACCATAATGACTCATGATGTTTCTGTAAGTGTAAGGAAAATAATCATTGCAGAAATGCTGACAATCTGATACCCCCCATAAGTTTCCATCACTTATAAAAGATTCTAAGACTTTCTGCAGAACTACTACAATCCGCAAAATGATTGTACGTTGCTACATGAGATGAAAATTGCAGAAAATCACTGAAATCTGTCAACCCCCTGATATTTCTGGGTTTTTTTATGTATAATTTTCCCAAAAGTGTAAGTTTTGGGAGATGGGAGGTGCCCTAATTGGACCGAGTGCAAGGTTTTCTACAAAGCAGGGCCTTATTTTGTGACATTATTGATGATTGGGGATCAGATACCTAAATACGTACAGTTTCTTTTCTAAAAAAAAAAGGAAATATAGAAAAGAAGCCTAGGGTCTTTAGGTGGGAAAAAAGCAAAGAAATAGCATCCAAAGTTTATTGCCATCCTTCTGAAACAAATGATTTTGAGCAGCAAACAGTCATGAAATCATGTAAATGACTTAGAGACAGAATATAGGAAAAAAAAATACACAGAGCAAATCAGAAGATAATTTAATCCATAATTGTTAACATCAATGGGGCCTTCACATACTCAGGACTGAAGACACAGCACCAGGTCTTCAAGGCCTTCTGAAAGCCAACAGGATCAGCATAATTCTAATCTCAGGCAGGAGGATGTTCCAGAGGGGAGGGGCTAGGTGCCCCACCCTACAGCTTCCAGACACTCTGTCAGCCTTTCCAAAGTACACCAGACAGTGCATAACAACTTATCCACCTGCCAAAACTGCTCCTTATGCCTGGTGTATTCAATAATCCAATCAGCCAAATGCCAGGTCCTGAAAAGACGATGGTCCAGGCACCACCTGAAATTCTATCCGAAGCCTCTATACAGTCTAACAAGAGAGACAAATTGTGTGGAAAAAAGCAGCAGCAACTGAGCTCAGTAGGGCAAAACCTCACATTTGCACAAACTTTACCAATCCTTAGTCCATAGACCACTTACCAGCTGCAACATACTAAAAGTATGACTACCGTTGGAACCTGTTCCCCATGCATCTGTTCTCAGTCAGTGGTGGGATTTTTTTTTTTACTACCGGTTCTGTGGGCGTGGCTTGGTGGGCGTGGCAGGGGATGCTGTAAAATCTCCATTCCCTCCCCACTCCTGGGGGAAGGTTACTGCAAAATCTCCATTCCCTCCCCACCCCACTAACCTGCTTTCCAGCTCCGTTCTCCTGTGCAGGGCAACCAAAGAAGACCCAGCCAATCAGCTGGGACTTGGGAGGCAGAGAAAAGATGGGGGCGGGGCCAGTCAGGGGTGGTATTTGCCGGTTCTCCGAACTATTCAAATTTTCCACTACTGGTTTTCCAGAACTGGTCAGAACCTGCTGAATACCACCTCTGGTCTCAGTGCCAACTGAATAGCAGAGTGGTCCTGAGGATGGTGTAATGATCAAAAAGCACAAATGGCAGAGTTTATTACAAAGTCAGAAGTGTACAACAGAACAAGAACGGTCATTATTTGTAATAATTGAAAGTTGTTGATGGAACAAACTAAGGGCCTTTCCCAGTTACAGAGAGGAATTATTATTATTTAAGCAGAGGTGGTATTCAGCAAGTTCTGACCAGGACTGGAGAACCGGTAGCGGAAATTTTGAGTAGTTTGGAGAACCGGCAAATCCCATCTCTGACTGGAGATTTTACAGTATCCTCCTCTGCCACGCCCACCAAGCCACACCCACTGAACCTATAGTAAAAATATTTGAATCCCACCACTGTATTTAACTTTAATTTTTAGTGGTTAATATCTTACCATATGTGTCAGTTTCATGAGTAGTGTGCATATACATACACAAGTTACACACAGATGTGTGCACGCACCCACGCATGCACACCTTAGTGGGAAGATAGGTGGCACCCAGACAAGTCAAAAGAACTTGTGAAACAAAGAATATCAGTCAGTAATTTGTTTCCTCAAAATAAAAAATAACTTTGGACAACTTCCTTCTATGTTTGTGTCGGGACCTAACAAGAAGAACACAGTAATTCACAGTCCTTTTTCTGAAGAAAGTGAACTGGGAATCGAGGAACTTGTTTCCCCCATATTCTGGGTTTGCACTTTCAAAGAATGCCCATTTGGTGGACCAGTGAGGGTATTGTATATTGGATCACAGGGGCTTTCAACCAGATGCAGCTGACCTGTTTTTCAAGAGGCACAGAACAAGCAGTGTGTGGTGTTTTTTCTACATTTTCTTATATCTGGTGAGAATTTAAAATCCTAAGTGCACACCCTGAGTCCTTCACAAGATGGATCCTAAGGGGAGGAGCTTATCATTCTCTCAAATGTCCATCGTATTGGTCATGGCCAGTGAAAAACCAACAATCACCTTGAATGAACGGGCAAACTGATGATCCAGCTCCCTATTCTCCATATTGCTTTAGATTCCCCCAGCTTAGCTAGTTCAATATTGGGTGGATGGGAAGATCACAGCTCCTCTACTTCTAGGTTCATCTGCATGGAAAAGAAATAATGAGAAAAAAATAAAAAAGAGGAAAGTTGGCAAGTGGTAGGGAACCTTACACCGATTAACTCAGTGAGTACAATTGAATGACACAGAGATGTTGAAGTTTAATCCATTGGTAAATATATACCCCATTTGAGATACAAAGAGTGGCAAAGAGCGGGATCTTTCCTTTCACCCTCAACTCTTTCCCTTGATGCTCTAAATGAAATTACCTTCATTAATGAAAACCACATGTTTTCCAGTATCCCAGACCTCCTCAGGAACTTCAGGAAACGCCTGATGGACTTTAATAAGCTGGAGGAGATAGAAAGGAGTCCATTATGCTGTTGCCAAGTTTCTCCAGGGATACCTTAGTCCACCATCAAGTGGAATGAAAGGAAAAAACCTCCCTGCCCTTTTGTCCCAGGAGAAAGGTTATTTCAGGCTATGGTCCCAAGAACAGGGTGGGCACCCAAAGCTTACAATCCATACTATTTTAGCTTTGCTACCTATATTGATCCTAGGCTGATGGTTTCCACAGTAGCGAAGCTGGTTCGAGACTTGAGGAGAAACATCTTCAGCCGTGTGACTCAAAGCTTTGAGGAATCGACCAAGAAAGAACACCTTTGCTTGTTTCTTTGAATCAAGAATCTCATTGCCACAACACATGTGTATGCCATTTATAGTAAATTCTTCTCCAGACTTCTGGAGCCATCTTCTCCCTCTTTACATTCCCCACACATCCTAAATCCCAATTCCTTTGGAAGGAGGAAAATTTGGGATGGCATTTTTCTCAAAGAATTCAAGGTCATTGTAAGCACTTTTTTCTTATCTGCAATTGTGGCCTTGGAACTTTACAGTAGGCATCTTCGTGAAGAGATCCCTGCATGAGGAAAAACTGCATGAGGAAAAACTGTAACAAGCCCATATTCTCACAATACTTGATCCCTGTCCTCAAAAACACTCCCACACTTATAGTTCAGTGTGGGACATTTAACAGGGGCTTTTACTCTTGATTCTCTGAATGTTTGCAATGGCCAAGTGTACCTTCAGGCTCTTCCCAGGACTATTATGCCTTCAAAATAAAAATGGGGTGCTTTGAGGTGGGAGGCTGCTGAAGAAGCCCTCTGTTCATGATGCCAAAAACCTGCTCCAGCAACTTCTCCACCTGCAAGGAAACACAGAGGTGATGTGCACTTTTTCTGGAAGTATTGCTGAAGATGGTATTTCTGGAACATCCTCATTGTTTTCTCTTCATGAATGCCATCCACAGGAAGCCGTAGATGTCCAAGAGCTAAATTTCCACAGGTGGGTCCATGGCTGGTGAGACCTTGCTGTAGGGGCAAAAGAAGGAAAAGGTATCAGTGGCCAGCTGATTCCACCTCTGACTGGCGCCACTCCCATCTATTCTCTGCCTCCCATTGAGTCCCAGCTCTATTGGCTGGGTCTTCTTTGGTTGCCCTGCACAGGAGAACAGAGCTGGAAAGCAGGTTAGTGGGGTGGGGAGGGAATGGAGATTTGGCAGTAACCTTCCCCCAGGAGGGAGGAGGATATGGAGATTTGGCAGTATCCTTTCCCTGCCACGCCCACCAAGCCACACCCATCAAGCCACACCACGCCCACCAAGCCACGCCCACAGAACCGGTAGTAAAAATTTTTGAATCCCACCACTGACTAGAAGGCATAGGAAGTTCCTCTTTTCTGTCCACATTATAAGGAAAGCCTTTCCTTTGGTTTGACTGCTCCAGCAGAAAGTGCCCAAAATGGCAGTGAACCTAACTGAAGCTTCTGGCTAGGGTTCAAGAGCAACCCTATATGGAGTTTATTGCAGTAGTCAAGCTGAAAGTTGACCAGGGCATGAGTGATTGTCTGAAAGGCCTCCAGACCTAGTAGGGGGCACAACTGGTCTACCACATGAAGCTGTGCCTTTAACTTTTTTCTTTTGTTTTCTATTGTCTCCCTTCTTACCCTCTAAGTATTACAAACAGATTTTTCTCTACTGATGACAAAAGAAACAAGAGATGGACCTGATCTCGTATAATGTAAGCAGGGCAGCTAGTCCCACAGCGAAGCAGCTAAACTGGTTATCCTCCAATAGATTCTGGCAGGAAACTAGAGTGGAGAGAAGCAAAGAATTCAGGGTGCTCCAGCCCTTCGTCTTTGTCCCAGCCCCTTTTGACCTGCTATTATTATGCTACAGCTTGTCTCTTAGTCCAAAGGAAAATTACTCCCAGGTTAAGAACCCTTTGCATGGCCCTGTTTTTGAAAGTTTCATTCTGTTTCTCTAGCGGACTAATACAGGGGTAGCTTCTTCTCTCCCTCTACTGCTACTTCCTCTCCATCCTCCTTTGCTTGCCCCAATTACCACTTTTCTCCCACTTACTTACCATGACAGCAAGGCTACATAGAGGGTTTTTTTAATTCCAGGGAACTGGGACATGCATTTCCCCACTCTGCTTCATCTGAAACAGATGGAATGCAGGCCCTGAATGATGCTTGGTCTTGCTGCAAAGCAAAATAGTGTTGGAAACTTATATAGATATATCTATAAGTTTAGCTGTATAACTGTATACAGATCAAATATAGTGTACAGTCACCATGGGCCTTGCTGCTTACATGTTTAACTGTTAGAGGGAACTCTCCTCAGAACAAAAGGACATAGAGTATAACCATAGATGCAAACTTATGAACACTGCCTCCTACTGGTTGCCCGTTGCTATAGTTGTTGCATAAAATACAAGAAAACTGTACAAGTAGGCCTCGATTTACAATCACAATTGAGCCCCATATTTCTGTTCTTAAATGAGACACCTGTGACATCAATTTTGCCCCATTTTGCGCCCTTTCTTGCCACATTTGTTAAGTGAATCACTTCAACTGTTAATTTAGTAACAGAGTTGTTGAGTGAATTTGGTTTTCCCATTGTCATTGATTGATTGATTGATTGAATTTATATTGCTGCCTATTCACCCATGGCGACTCAAAGTGGCTTACAGAATGTAAAACTATATTTAAAATTAAAAAACAATAAAAACTAACAAAAGGAATCAAATAAATGAATAAAGTACAGTAAAACAAAATATGAAAAAAAAAATCATCCCAAACTCCCTTCTCGCCCCAAGAACAGCAGATCATACAAGCCATTTGATGGCCACCATCCCATTCTGGGTTCCCCAGGCCTGCTGGCAGAACCAGGTCTTCAGTGCCTTTCGGAAGAGCATTAGTGAGGGGGCCATTCTAATCTCTGAGGGAATGATGTTCCAGAGAGACGGAGCCATCACAGAGAAGGCCTTTCTTCTGGGTCCCACCAGGTGTATCTCCCTCAGGGATGGGACCCGTAAAATTCCTTGTCTCCCTGCTCTGATAGGTCAGGTAGATGTGACCAGCAAGAGACATTCCCTCAGATAACCTGGTCCCAAGCCATGAAGGGCTTTAAAAGTGGCAACCAGCACTTTGAATTGTACCCAGAAGCAAATCGGCAACCAATGCAACTTTTGCAGGAGAGACATTGCTCATCAGAAGGTCACAAAAGAAGGCCACGTGAATCCAGGACACTGCAACCGTCATAAATATGAGTTGGTTGTCAAGCCTCTGAATTTTGATCACCTGACCATGGTGATGCTGCAACGGTCATGAGTGTGAAAAATGGTCATAAGTCAACTTTTTATGGTGCTGTTGTAACTTTGAATGGTCACTAAATGAACTGTTGGAAGTCAACGACTACTTGTATTCTAACAAAGAGTTAGATTGTAAGGCTGTGTAGAGCGTTTTGCCCTGAGTTGTCTCTAATGGTCTCCTTTTCAGAGCGAAGTTTGAAAACTTTCTGAGACTCTCTCCATCCTGAGGAATCTTTTGCACCATATATTGCAGGGGTGGGATTCTACCAATTTGCACCTATTCGCTAGAACCGGTTGTTAACATTCTAAGCAGTTCGGAGAACCGGTTGTTAGAAGAAATTTTTGGCCTAATCCTGTAAGGAAGGCAGGAAGGAAACATTCTGGTGTTGCTTACAGAAACTGCCTCTCCGTTAACCCTTATTACATTCTTGGCAGGACTAGACTTCCTGTCTCAGGAACTTCTTTGGAGTGTTTTTCCCCTCCTTTGCTGGTACTTTGCTTGTGTGGAGGGACCATTCAAAGTTACAATGGCACTGAAAAAAGTGATTTATGGCCCTTTTTCACACTTACAACTGTTGCAGCATCCTTACAGTCATGAGAGGCCAGGTGAGGAGATGCGTGCCTCAATGTGAATGATATTGAGTTGGCCACATCCAGCCAATAACATGATCACCAAGCCATGTCCACCCAGTCACATGATCACCAAGCCACGCCCACCAATTAAGCCACGCCTACAGAACCAGTTGTAAAAACATTGAATCCCACCCCTGATATATTGAGTTTGGGCAAAAGGGACTGAGATTCAGACATGAGGTCCAAACCCAGCTATAGCAACCTCTATGCCCATGGAAGGTCTATTTTTAAAGCTGCCTCTGTATTCCACTCATGGACCTCTTGCCAAAGCTTTTCGCCAGTAATGGGATTAATTTTTTTTTACTACTGGTTCTGTGGGCGCGGCTTGATGGGTGTGGCATGGTTTGGTGGGCGTGGCAGGATAGGGATACTGCAAAATCCCCATTCCCTCCCCACCCCATTAACCTGCTTTCCAGCTCCGTTCTCCTGTGCAGAGCAACCAAAGAAGACCCAACCACTCAGCTGGGACTTGGGAGGCAGAAAATAGATAGGGACGGGGCCAGTCAGAGGTGGTATTTGCCAGTTCTCTGAACTACTCAAAATTTCCACTACCGGTGTTCTCTAGAACTGGTCAGAACCTGCTGAATACCACTTCTGCTTTTGGCTGGTCCACTGGTCAGATCTGACATAGGCAGCCTCACATTGGGCCTTACGTACTCGCTGGGGCTTTGTTTTTATGAAGAGGACTTCCTTTTCCTCTGAGCTGACTTTTCTGGGAAAATTCTGGAAAAGAAGAGACAGGGTTGTGAGCACATCAAATGTTTAGGTCTCCTCTGGCTGAAGAAAATCCACCAAAATCAGACCTGTCTTTGCAGCGGACTCTATATAAGACTTTTCAGCTTAGTTATGTTTTTCAAAACCTTAGGCAAATTGCAATCTAAATATGCCAAGGCAAATTTAAGATTTCCGGCAAAGAAGTGAGAGGTTTCTCAAAAGGCTCCCATGGATGGCCAAAAGCTTCTAGGGAAGGCAGGGTAGTCAGAAGAGGAAGGGCTTCAGAAAAGGTTTGGCCTATGCTCTATCTTTGGACCAATGATTGCAGTCCAATTCCCATTTTATGTTGCCATGCTGTTTTTTTATTCCCAACCATTTCTATGTCTAGGGCCATCTATCATTTCTACTAGGTACATCCCAAACTATTGTTAGATGATATAAATATACATATAATATGCATTATATATAGGCATATATACCTAATATATATGTATACATATATAATATATATAATATGCATATATAATAGATGCATATGATATGATAAAATATATATCATATATTATAATTATATAATGTTGTATTAATAGTATATGGTGTTATATGATGCATAGGGACAGGATAGACAGTGCCGGCAAACCAGTAGCAACTGTGAAAGGATCTAGGTATCCTAGTGGAATGGACCATGAGTTGAGTCTGAGTAAGCAGTATGATGCAGTTGTCAAAAAAGCCAATGAAGTCCTATGTTGGATCAGCACAGGGAGCATCAAGATAATCAGAAGTGATAATAGTACTTTATATCACTCTTGGATGCCACACATGGAATACTACGCTCAGTTCTGGTCACCACCAGTGGTGGGATTCAAAAATTACCAGTTCTGTGGGCGTGGCTTGGTGGGCATGGCGTGGCTTGGTGGGCGTAGTATGGCTTGGCGGGTATAGCAGGGGAGGGATACTGTAAAATCTCCATTCCCACCCCATCCCACTAACCTGCTTTCCAGCTTTCTTCTCCTGTGCAGGGCAACAAAAAGAGACCCAGCTGATCAGCTAGGACCCAATGGGAGGGAGAGAATAGATAGGGGCGGGGCCAGTCAGAGGTGATATTTGATGGTTCTCTGAACTACTTAAAATTTCCGCTACCAGTTCTCCAGAACTGGTCAGAACCTGCTGAGGTGACCACCTCTGGTCACCATAATACAAAAACCATGTTGAGATCCTAGAATATGTGCAGAGAAGAGCAACAAAGATGATAAAGGTTCTGGAGGCTGAATTGTAGGATGAACTGTTGATGGAGCTAGGTATGTCTGGCCTATGGAAGAGAAGGATTAGCAGGAACATGATAATGGTCTTCTAGTGTATGTAGGTATATATGTAGGTGGGTGGGTAGGTAAGTAGTTTGGTAGGTAGATAGACATTTACTTATTTTTCATATTTACCTGCAGCCCATCTTGTGGTTCAGGCGACTCTTAGCGGAGGGGACCAAAGCACCAGAGGGAAGGACAACATGTACAGTAATGGGTGGAAGCTTATTAAAGATCCAATCTAGAAGAAAGGAGAAATTTCCTGACAATGAGAACAATTAATCAATGGAATATCTTCCTTCCCGTAGTTGTGGGTACTCCAATGCTGGAGGTTTTCAAAAATAGACTGGACCACCTCTGTAGTCCATTCTAGCTTATGATTCTATGATGCTGAGTTTAAGGACAGAAAGAGAGAGGGGTGTGTGTGAGAAATTCAAACATCATTTCTCATACACCAGTTCAGGACTGGAAGAAAAAAAAAAACAATCTTATATTCATAGAACAGATTTTGCCATGGCAAAATATTGTATAGCTTAATGATGCTGAACCCCAACTGGAGCAGTGTTAACCAAATTAGATGGGGACCTATTTGTAACTTAATCTCTTCCTTACTATTGAGTGTCTGATTATTGTGGAAGTTTTTCAAAAACTTTCCGATTTGTGGATCTGTTTTGCTTATAGAATCCTGGGTACACCAATCAAAGTTTTAGAGAGGAGATTCCTTCTATCAAAGCTGTGTATCTTTCCCCCCCAAAAAAACCCTGAAATGTAGCATTTGGAAATATATCACTTACAGTCAGGGGTGGGATTCAAATTTTGGTGTGGCTTAGTTGGTGGGCATGGCTTGGTGATCATGTGACTGGGTGGACATGGCTTAGTGATCATGTTATTGGCTGGGTGTGGCCAACTCAATATCACTCACATCGAGGCACACATCTCCTCGCCTGGCCTCTCATGACTGTGAGGATGCTGCAACAGTTGTAAGTGTGAAAAATGGTCATAAGTCACTTTTTTCAGTGCCATTGTAACCTTGAATGGTCACTCCACACAAACAAAGTAGCAGCAAAGGAAGGGAAAAAAACTCTAGAGAAGTTCCTGAGAGTCTAGTCCTGCCAAGAATAAGGGTTAATGGAGAGGCAATTTCTGTAAGCAACACCAGAATGTTTCCTTCCTGGCTTCCTTACAGGATTAGGCCAGTAATTTCTTCTAACAATCGGTTCTCCGAACCGTTTAGAATGTTAACAACCGGTTCTAGCGAATAGGTGCAAACTGGTAGAATCCCACTCCTGCTTACAGTATATTATCTATTTTTATAAAGACTTTTGGAAGGGAAAAAAACCCATTTGGCTTTTCGATTTATTCGCCCCGTTTATTATTTTGTGGACTATAGTGTCCCCAGACTACCAATTGGGAACCATGGTTTTATAGCTGAGAAGCAGATGTTGAAAGTACAAGATAACAGATTTAAACTTCTGTAAATTCAAATATTATCCTATTTCAGACACATTGTGCACTTTGATCCTATGCATAATGTGTCTGAAGTAAGATAATATTTGAGTCGACAGAAGTTTAAATGTTTTATCTTATACGCTCAACATCTGCTTCTCAGCTATAAAGCCATGATTCCCAACTGGTAGTCTGAAGACACTATAATCCACAAAATAGTAAACTAGGTGAGTAAATAGAAATAAATCAACAAAATGACTGCAGATAGTCTCTGATCTAGGCTGTCCCTATCTTTAAAAAAACTGCCAAAATTTTGAAGGTCATAGCATTTTTGGTACAAATTCCCAAATCCCATAAGATTTTCAACCAGTAAGTATATTCATGTAGGGTTTTGCAATCTGAGCACCAGTCATATGTTCCATGGTGCTTGTATTTACTGTACTGCCAACATATGACTTATGGGATGGTTTTTGAAACAATTTCCTTTTACTTCTAACATTTAATTTATGTTGCAGAACTTGATTTCTTTTCATTCTTTCTTTAGCTCTCTCACAAAATCCTTCAAAATTTTAATTTTTTTTATAAAATGCAAAAAAGAAAATGGAAAAGGAAAGCAGAGACAGATAGAGAAAATGTGTCTGGTGCTGGGGTCCAAAAAGAGCAAGAAGGGACATAGCATTATATCCACAAAAGCATTATATCTGATAAAGAAATTGAGAATAATCACATGGGATAAACAAGAGATTTATTTTAAAAAATTGCAGAAATGAAGAAAAACTTCAGACACCATAAGAAGAAAAAGATGACATCATAATAGGACAAGGGAAAAAAAGATGACTGGAGAAGGAAGACAGATAACAACGGATATGTAAAAATATATCTAGGTTCCACTGCTGCATTTATAAATAAAGTCATTTATTATAAAATATTAATCTCCAATGCTCCTTCACTGAGTAGCTTATCTGAGAAACCCACTAAATAATAAGCATCAGGGTTGCTGTATTCCAGCACATGTAACATTTGTTTATTTTTATCTGAACAAAAAAAATTGAATGTTTAAAACTGCTGAACTGGAGGCTAAAACATACAATGAATGGTTGCAGGAACTGGGCACGGCTAGTCTAGGGAAGAGAAGGACCAGGGGAGACATGATAGCAGTCTTCCAATATTTGAGGGGTTGCCACAGAGAGGGGGGTTGGACTAGATGACCTACAAGGTCCCTTCCGACTCTGATTATCTGTTATCTGAATTATTGGTTGGAGTGCTTATTCATATCAGCCTCATTCCTCAACTGAGTTTTCGGCTGAGGAATTAAGGTTTTTCACCCCCTGGCATTTCAGTTCCAGAACTATGCAATTAATAACTAAGCATCAACTAAGAAAATAACATTAATATTGTTGTGGTGTTTATTTTGTACTTCTTGCTTCCAACAACTCCGCTAGTGGATTAGGAAAGAGCGATGACTATTTTTCTGAATGATTATCTCTACAGAGACTAAAGTCCTGTATTTGCTCTAATACAGCAGGTGCTTTTCTTCCCACTGCTAAGATTCTTGCTCTTCTATTTCTTCACTGTCCTTTTATCTTGTTGTCTTAGAGACAACTGAAAGGTAAGGTAAAAATTATAGCAGTTTTCCTGCTAATATTCCCAGTGAAAAACTGATGCAACAAAAGCTAATGGAAAGTGCTGAAATGAATATGAACCTTTCATTGAAGATTACATTGAAATTGAAAGAAAAAGAAGACTCTGAATATTTCTTAATTTGGAATAAATGGTATGATTGGAATACAAATAGAAATAAGAAATAACATAGAAAATTAACTTGTAAGAGACCTTAAGAAAACGAATGATAAATACGTAGAATATGTAAGAATATAAGAATAAGAATTATGGATTAAGGTACTAATCTTAAATAAATGCAAATATAATGTGTTAAGTCATATAAGATAAGAACTTGTATAGATATCAAAAATGCTGTGGAAATCATGATATTTTGAGTTGCAATAATGGAAACTTAATAAAAACATATTTAAAAAAAAAATATAGTAGTTTTCTGCATTTGGTGTAGCACAAATTTCTGAATACGGAAAAAAAACATGCACACTTTTATATTCCCCAGGGAGTCTGTTTTTATTTGATTGCTGATTCTGTGCCATTTTAATCTCTCTTTGCTTCAATTACAGGTGGTTCTTGACTTACCGCCATCCATTGAATGATTTTTGAAGTTACAACAGCACTGAGAAAAGTAAATTATGACCATTTCTCACACTGAACAGATATCAGAGTTGGAAGGGACTTTGTAGGTCATCTAGTCCAACCCGCCGCCCAAGCGGGAGACCCTATACCACTTCTGACAAATGGCAGTCCAATCTCTTCTTGAAAGTCTCAAGTTATGATGCTCCCACAACTTCCGAGGGCAAGCTGTTCCATGGGTTGATTGTTCTCACTGTCAGAAAGTTTCTCCTTATTTCCAGGTTAAATCTCTCGTTATTCAGTTTCCATCCATTATTCCTTGTCTGGCCTACAGGCGCTTTAGAAATTAGCTTGACCCCTTCGTCCTCTCTGTGGCAGCCCGTCAAATATTGGAAGACTGCTATCATGTCTCCCCTGGTCCTTCTCTTCACTAGATTAGCCAGGCCCAGTTCTTGCAACTGTTCTTCATATGTTCTAGCCTCCAGTCCCCTAATCATCCTGGTTGCTCTTATGACTTATGACTGTTGCAGCCATCCCCATAGTAAAATGATCAAAATTCAGATACTTGGTAACTGGCTCATATTTATGACGGTGGCAGTGTTCTGTCAATGGGGAAAGCAAAGTCAATGAGGAAGCCAGATCACCTAATAACCATGTTACTAGCTTAACAACTGTGTCAAGAAAGGTCATAAAATGGATCAAACCTCACTTAACAACTATCTGACTTAGCAATAGAAAGTTTGGACCCAGTTGGGGTCGTATGTCGAGGACTATCCGTAGGGTTTTTTTTTTTTTATAGTTTAACACCAATTCTGTTGGTGTTAAAGTTCATTTTAACTGTCAAGCTAAATTAATCGGGCAGACCTGATCCAGTTAGAACTGTATGATGTAGAAGGAGTGGACGGTATACTATACATTCAGATTTGGCAGACTTTCATGAGTAACAAAATCTCTTATAACTTATTCCCACTAAACTGAACTTACTTAAAGTTGGGTTTTTTTTTAGTGATATACCCAACTCTCATCCGTTAACAAAGTAGGTAGAAATATATTCTTTTACACAGCCATTTTTGCTTCTTTCAGCAAACTTTGATGCCTTTCAACAAACCAATACTTCCCACGATCTTTTTAACAGTTGTCAACTCATAAAACATTTTGTATACACGTTTTATAGTTGACAACAGAAAGAAGGGGGGAGGAGTTTCAAAGAGCAGGCAGCAGTGTGGAATCGAAAGTACATTCCATTCATATTTTCTTCTAAGACTGATTAGGTAACTGAAGCTTCTGCCCTGAAAAAATCTAATTGGAGAGCATTATTGATGATTCTTGGCTATGGACGTGTTTCGTTGGATGATACACCCAGAGGGGTGGAGGGAAAAGCAGGATCTAGGGTGACAGTGAATTACATATCTCAGAGTTGGCTGCACCCAGATTAGTGCCAGACATAGAATGTTATCTTCAAATAAATCCTCTTTAGTTTTGGAAGTGTGGCTCAAAGCTCATGATTTAATTGGAGTAACCGCTGGGTGCGATCATCCGTCACCATGGGCTGAGGTATCACCAAAATGCTGATGATACTCAGCTGTATATCTCGGCCCGTGGTGAGTTAAGTGTTGCTGTGTCCTCCCTCTCGCAATGCCTGGAGGCTGTTAGGGGTTAGATGGGGTTGGATGGGGAGCAACGGGTTGAAACTAAACCCTTGCAAGACCGAGTGGCTCTGGGTCTGGGGTTCGTTGGTTCAGGGAGAATTGCCACCTTTAGTCTTGGATGGGGTGGCACTACCCCAAACAGACCCTGTGCATAATCTGGGAGTTCTCCTGGAGTCACGCCTCTTGTTCAAAGAGCAGGTGGCGGTCGTGGCCAGGAGGGCCTTTGCGCAACTGCGGATTGTGCACCAGTTACGGCCTTTCCTGGATCAGCGGTCCCTACTCACAGTCACTCATGCCCTAGTCACTTCCTGTCTTGATCATTGCAACACGCTCTACATGGGGCTGCCCTTGAAGAGCATCCAGAAGCTCCAGTTGGTGCAAAATGCAGCGGCCTGCATGGTTTTATGCAGACCCTGGTATGCACATGTATCACCTGTCCTGCAGGAGCTGCATTGGCTGCCAATTTGCTTCCGGATACAATTCAAGGTGCTAGTTGTCACCTTTAAAGCCCTTCATGGCTTGGGTCCAGGTTATCTGAGGAAACATCTCTTGCCAATGACATCTACCTGACCCATTAGAGCGAGGAGGCAGTGAATGCTGTGGGTCCCACCCCTGAGGGAGATACACCTGGTGGGACCAAGAAGAAGGGCCTTCTCTGCGGTGGCTCCATCTCTCTGGAACATCATTTCCCCAGAGATTAAAATGGCCCCCTTGTTAATACTATTCTGAAAGGCCCTGAAGACCTGGTTTTGCCAACGGGCCTGGGGAACTCAGAGAGGGATGGAACCCATCAGATGGCTACTTTGACCCGCTGTCGTCGGTGTGGGGGGTGGGTGGGAGTTGGTTTTTGTTTTTGTTTTGTTCTGTTTTTTGTTTTCCCAAATTTTGTTCTATTGTACTTTACTAATTTATATGATTCTTATCGTTAGTTCTTATTGTTTTTATTTTTTATTTTAAATACGATTTTACATTTTGTAAGCCGCCTTGTGTCACCATGGGTAAATAAGCAGCAGTATAAATCAAATAAATAAACTGCCGGAACCCTGACAACAGCATTTGCATTCTGAAAAATCTCTATTCATTTTTGCTGTCCATTAAAACAAAGTTATCAAAAATATTTTACTTGCTGTAGTGTTTGTTGCTGTTTATATGTCACTTTTCCCCCCCTGTCAAATATAACTTCCCTGATCTTGGAAGTATTCATTTTCAGATCACACTCCTTGTGCAGGCCAATATTTGCCGCATATCAGTTCAGCTAGCAGCTAACAATATAACATCATTTCGATCCAAAAACACAGGAACAGTCATATCCCCAGTCAATAGGCCTCAAACATCACCACAAGCATCTCTTATACATTTATACACAAATATCATAACAATCAAAAGATTTTGTGTCACCTACTGTTACTTCTGTTCACCATTGAACCATTTGCTAAGCATCCCTTTTCTTCATACGCGTATCTTTCTTCCATTTTATTCTGCTTTTTATTGTAGTCGGTAACCAATCTTCAGGTCCATGGTTATGTAAAATATTTCATAATTGAAACCTATCGCTACAATACATTTTCTCACATCCATTAAAAAATACTGATGGTAAAGAATAAATAAACAAAAAGAAACATTTCGTGTCTTGGCAGAAATAAATGTGGTCACACCAGTAATAGTTCTATTCAGACATCAGAAATGTGGCATGCCCAAGATGGGAGCATAGTAACGTCCAGTGTTGCTGCAGAAATGCCAACTTTCCTGCAAACATTCATGCTTTGTGTCTATGATGATTCTCAGTCATCCAGGTTAATGTTGTGCCAAAGATGCTTTTCAAAAGGCAATTGGATTTTCTTGGTTTTTTTTTTCTTTGAAGATGTTTCGCTTCTCATCCAAGAAACTTGTAGGATGAGAAGCGAAACGTCTTCAAGGAAAAAAATAAGGAAGTCCACTTGCCTTTTGAAAAGCACCTTGGGGACATTCATGCTTTTAACACAAACATTCGTACCAGAGAAACCATCTGGATATAACCAGCTTCCCTTTGAGTTAAGATCCTGAATGTTATGGAAACCAACTCAGACACAAATTATGACTCAGATCTGGATTTCACTGGCATCAACCTGAATACAGCTATAGTTGGGGTAGCTTCTCTCCTACTGGGGGAAATATATATATATATATAATATGATGTTAGGAAACCGACAAGGTTAAATGATATTAAATAATTCATATCTCCAATGCTGGAAGAAAGTTCTTGGATTAATGTGGAACCAAACTGCAGATGGGCAAATGTGTTTTTTTTCCTCAGGTACAGATTTAATGCTAGGCTGTGCTACGAATGCTGTGCTAAACTGAAGAAATAAACGAACGATGGCTTTCTCATTTTTGCACATGGAAAACCCAGCTGTCTAATTAACCATTATTGGAAATGAACAGAGCTTGGTTTGAACCATGATGTTCTTCATCATTGGGTATTATGCCTTTATTTTTTAAGAAGCATTTGTGGAAGTTAATGACCCAATAGCTAGCAAGTATTCTGTAGGGAGTATTTTTTTAGCATGGAGTGTTTTGTTTTTTTTCTCGAGGAACAACAATGTTGGAACAGAGCTACTCTGGGCCAAGAAGAATTGGATAGATTGTGTTTACAGTGCTTCTTTAGGAAAGATTGCAGCCTGGCTCAGATGTCATTTGCTGGAATTAAGTTCAGTATAGAAACTAAACCTGGTGCAATAGAGCAACAAACATGATTGTCGTTTTTCAAAAAGGATGATGGTGTTATTGCTCTCTCTCTCTCACACACACACATATACACATTCAGCCACATCAATCTTTTTTTTCCGGCTATCACCTGCAAACTCCAATACTCCATCACAATTAAATCAGTTCTGCTTTGTCAGCTTATTTTGAAAGATAGCATAAAGAAATTAATTAGTGATGTGAATCATAAAACTGTCAGATCACGGCTGTGTTAGCTAGTAGATGGGGGTGAAGAAACACTCTCTTGGACAAATATACTATGTGTCAATATTCCGACTGACGAACCCAACCAAAACAGGCACGGTTGAGATGATCCAATCTCAGAATACAAAACTTTATTGAATACATCATTTTAGCACTGATGAGGGCAAAATCAGATCTAGCTAATTCCTGAGCAAATACACATAATTAAAGTATAGGATTCTCCCCCCGCCCCCATTAGTGCAGGTCACATTATCCAATTGAATGTCACTGTATTGTTATGAGAAAAAAACATTTGGTTTTGGAAGACACCTGCCAAAGTGTCCTTGGCTCTCAAGGTTTGTGTTCTTGATGTCTGGAGTCTATATTCCACTTTACCTTTCCCTCCCCCCTGGTTTGTTGGCAAATAGTAGTTACAACAGCAAAAGTATGCTTCAATCTTGACACTATGATGTATATACCAGCACGTCCTTCATGTATCTGTTTAAAGGTTTGTTCCTCTATATTTCCATATTGTGGCACCACGCTGGCTTTGAAAAGAAATACTGTAGGAGTCACTTTGGAACTAAAAATAATAACATCTGCTTCATTCCCTGCTCATATTGCATTCTTAAATGTGTGCTGAATTATTTCAGGATCATCTGAAAACAAGTACTACTAACAAGAACTATTGGCGCATATGTAAATGATGGTCAGCTGGACACCTAGATCCAGTTACTCACAGTTACTACTATTGAGCCAGGTATTGCATATTCTGTACCAATGCATTTGGTATTTCCTGCCTAAATGCAGGATTTTACCTTTTTCACTACTGAACTTCATCTCGTTGGATAGGGACCAATGCTCAAGTTCAATCACTTCAAATCTCAACAAATAAATGCTCTGTCTTACATATTGACAAAAAAAATCATAAAATAAAATACAGGCTGAATAGTCAAGACCTTGTTGATGATCCAAACTCTGTCAAGGACCTTGGAGTACTCATCTCTAATGATCTAAGTGCTAGAGCCCACTGTAACTACATAGCCAAAAAGGCATTAAGAGTTGTTCACCTAATCTTACGTAGCTTTTTCTCTGGTAATACTACACTACTAATTAGAGCATACAAAACATTTGCTAGACCAATACTCAAATACAGCTTATCAGTCTGGAACCCACATTACATATCTGATATTAACACAGTTGAGAAAGTCCAGAAATATTTCACAAGTAGAGTTCTCCACTCCTCTACTCGTTGCAGAATATCTTATGCCACCAGACTTGAAATTCTAGACTTAGAAAACCTAGAACTACGCCACCTTCGGTCCAATCTAAGTATAGTATATAAAATCATACATTGCAATGTCCTACCTGTCAATGAATACTTCAGTTTCAATCATAACAACACAAGAGCAAACCATAGATACAAACTCAAGGTTAATCGTACCAAAATTGATTGCAGGAAATAAGACTTCAGCAACAGAGTGGTCAATGTCTGGAATACTCTACCTGACTCTGTGGTTTCTTCCCCAAACCCCAAAAACTTTAACCTTAGACTGTCTACTATTGATCTCACGCCTTTCCTAAGAGGTCTGTAGGGGGCGTGCATAAGCGCACCAACAAAGAGCACCCGGAAGCTCCAGCTGGTGCAAAATGCGCGGGTGGTTTTGGGGGCTTTTTGGGGCTCTCATGTTACACCACTCTTGCGCGAGCTGCATTGGCTCCCAGTGATCTTTCGGGTGCATTTCAAGGTATTAGTTACCATCTTTAAAGCGCTCCATGGCTTGGGACCTGGGTATTTGCGGGACCGCTTACTGCCACCATCAATCTCCTGTCGGCCAGTATGCTCCCATAGAGTGGGCCTCCTTGGGATTCCACCGGCTGGACGGCTGGCAACTCCGAGGGTGCGGGCCTTCTCTTTGGGGGCGGCCTCCCTCTGCAACAAATTACCCCCGGAGATGAGGATCATCCCTGACCTTTTGACCTTCCGGCGCGCGTTGAAAACTCACCTATTCCATCAAACTGGTCTGGCCTAGGGTTTTTCATTTACTTTAAATTCGGTTTATAATTGCTCTTAGTCCTCACTTTTAAATCCTTGCCTCATCCCGTTTATTTAACAACCAAATTTTATTCTTTAATTATCCTAATTATTGTATCTTCAACATATTTCTAATGTCTGTACACCATCCTGAGTCCCCCAAGGAGAGGGGGCAGTATATAAATCTTGAAAATAAAATAAATAAATAAATAAATAAGTAAATAAATAAACATGCCTGCCATCCCTGTCCTATTGTTTCTTTTATTTTTCTTATATGTATCCATGCATTTATAACTATGTTTTTACTTATACCTATTATCTTGTAAGCAATTGACAAACCAAATAAAATAAAATAAATAAAAATAAATAAATGAAGTCTGCTAAGATCCTTCTGAATCTTGAGTCTATCTTCCAAAAGGTTAGTAAGCTTTGTGTCATCTGCAAATTTGATTAGATGTTTTCACTAAAAGATTTGACCATCCTTTGTCCAGAATGGCATAAGGCCATGATAGCAAACCAATGGCACGCATGCCGGAAGTGACATGCAGAGTCATTTCTATTGGCACGTGAGAGATCGCCTGGAAGAGCCCCACTGCGCATATGTGCGCACTACCCGCCCAACAGCTGATTGTTCGGAATCTGGTGCGCATGCGTGGGGGCGAGGGGCACGGGAGATGTGTGCACATGCACAGAGACATGCAGGGTGTGCAGGGGGTCTCACGCGCATGTGCAGAGATGTGCGGGGCACATGGGAGGGTGTCGCAAGTGCACACGCAGGAGGTGTGGGGGCCCCTGTGCACATGGCCTTCCCATTTTTGGCATGGGAGCCGAAAAAGGTTAGCCACCACTGGTATAAGGACTCCTGCTCAAAGAGGGATTGGATTAGAAGACCTCCAAGATCCATTCAAACCCTATGATTTTATTGTGAAAAAACTCTTAAAAAGAAGGCCTTCAGGATTCAGCCCCAAAGTCAGGTCACAGGATTCTCAGTGGCTATTGTCCACTGATTTTATCATGGATGAGGCAGCCAATCTGGCATGATTTGGGTAGGCATCAAGGGGGATCTTCCCCTTTCCCTGGCTTTCAAATTGGGTATCAGTTACTAATCTAGAGTAGGTGATGTAGGATGATTATTACAGGATCTTATTTGGTCACTGAGATCAATGGTTTATTCTTCCAAGCTTTTGGGCTTGTACTAGAGCCCATCATGAGGGAACTTCTCTTTCTCCAGAATATATGGGCTGTTCTACACGTTGAACTTATATAGTTCCTGGTTGTGTGTGGCTTTTAGTTGTTAATTAGGATGGTAATAGCTGGCTATTAAGTCATTAATTATTGTTTCCTTGTCTCTCGGTGCCCTAGACTCCTAGGTACCTGATGGGCTGGGGGAAATTAACACTTCTGTTGACTTGCCAGGCGTCAATAATTTTTCTGGCTGTTTTTGTCCCTACTCAGCCAACAATAACAGTAGCTGTAAAATTGAATGCATGCCCTTTTTCATTGTAATGTGAGGCTACCAATGAGTTCAGATCTCCTTGTCTAACTTCTAACTCATGTTCTCACAAACTTGAGGTTAGCTTTCTCTCCATCTGTCCCATGGAGTTGCAGGGGCAATCCATGCAAGGAATCTGGCAAATTACATTTAAAGTTTCTCTCACCTCCAAACGATCATTGTAGTGCATGATTTGTCCTTGCTTGGTAGTCTTTCTGTGATGGGCGATGTCCATTTGAAGATCACGGAAGTTCTGCTCCTTCTGAAATGTTTTGTGATATAGGCAGGGTGTGCCATGTGGTTAGTTTTGTTTCTTCCTTCTCCCTTTCTCTCTCCAGCATATTACGCATATTAAACATATTCTGCTTAAATTGTTCATGCAGGTACTTGCTCTCCAGTTGTTTTGCTTGCTGGGAACTGTGTGTTCTCCTCCTGCTGTATGCTGTTCTGATGCAACTATTTTTATGTGACAGTGGATGGTTAGTATTGAAACTCAGAATGTATGAGTGTTGGTAACCTTGTGATATACCCTGGTTTCTAGGCTTCCATCTTCCCGTCTGTTGATAAGCACATCTAAAGACGGCAATTGGTAAGTTGTTTCTTCCTCCGCTGTGAACAGTATGTCTGGGAAGATAGATTCAGGAGGGCAGGGGTGTGAAACTCAAGGCCCATGGACTGGATCTGGCTGTGGGGTGCTTAGATCTGGCCTGCACGGCCTCCTTTAGAAACAGCAAAGGACCAGACTGCAATGAGAGCAAAAATGGAGCTTGGGAGGGTTGCTTACGGCCCTCATGAGCGCTGTTTTCAACAGCAGAGAGTTGCAGGTAGCTGTCGCAGCCAGAAACGGAGCTCAGGAGCCCATTTTCACTGGTAGAGTGCTCGGCCCACCACAGGAGCCCACGACATGA
The DNA here is from genome assembly GCA_023653725.1 of Bungarus multicinctus. Lineage (NCBI taxonomy): Eukaryota > Metazoa > Chordata > Lepidosauria > Squamata > Elapidae > Bungarus > Bungarus multicinctus. Next base: position 17,837,575 of record CM042848.1, on the reverse strand, counting down.
GTGACGTTGAGCTGGCCATGCTCACCCTGGCCACACACACACACCCAAGGTCAAACAAAACCCCAATGTGACCCTCAATTAAATTGAGTTTGACACCCCTACAATAGGGTATGAAAGTCTTCCAGAACATTTCCTCTGATGACAACAAATGTTTCATCCACATAGTGGCACCAAAATTTAGATGTGTAGCTTTGAAATGCACAGTGTCATAGTTCACGAAGGACTGTTTCTGCAATGACTCCTGATGAGCAGGGGTGGGATTCTATCAGTTCGCATCTATTCGCTAGAACTGGTTGTTAACTTTCTAAGCAGTACAGAGAACTGGTTGTTAGAAGAAATTACTGGCCTAATACTGTGAGGAAGGCAGGAAGGAAACATTCTGGTGTTGCTTGCAGAAACTGCCTCTCTGTTAACCCTTATTACATTCTTGGCAGGACTAGACTTCCTGTCTCAGGAACATCTCTGGAGTTTTTTTCCCCCTCCTTTGCTGGTACTTTGCTTGTGTGGAGTGACCATTCAAAGTTACAATGGCACTGAAAAAAGTTACTTATGACCATTTTTCACTTATGACTGCTGCAGCATCCCCACAGTCGTGAGAGGCGAGGCGAGGAGATGCGTGCCTCGATATGAGTGATGTTGAGTTGGCCACCCCCAGCCAGTCACATGACCACCAAGCCACGTCCACCAACTAAGCCACGCCCACAGAACCGGTTGTTAAAAAATTTGAATCCCACCCCTGCTGATGAGTATTGTCCTTCAAGCAAACTTATGCATGTTAAGGTTGCTGAACAAGCCACTAAACAACATCATTTTGTGCCATTTTATAGCATGCCTCTTGAACTAAATCTGCCAAAACTGGATTGCAAAATAAGTAAATAAATAAAAATCAAGATTATCATAATATATTAATGAAGAATTATCACTTTCTCCTTCTCTTTGCTGCCACTTATTGGTAATCTGGTTTTTTTCTTGAGGAAACTGGTAATGTTAACCAAAGCAGTGTTGCTCTGATAAAATTTTTCCCTCACCCAGTATATTCTAAACCTGTTTTCTATAAAGCAAGAACAAAAGATCATTTCATAATTGCAGTACTATACACAGGATAGGATTTATGATGGTTTGTTTACATTGACACTCATTCCAAATCTCTATAGAAGTTATTTGGCGAGCAGACCAGGCTTAAATATTAATGTCATCTACAGTCAAGGATAGCATTTCCCCAATCCAGTTAGAATATTGAGTTTGAAGGCCACTCTCTTTTGTGCTTCCATTGCTGGAAAAAATATCAGAGGAAGAAATATATTTACCTTTTTCAAACAAACACTAGTGCAATATACTTTGAAATGTTTAATTTATGTTGCACTACTAGCATTATTCAATTGGCTCCTTGATAGACCAATTAGTTTGAATGTTCCTTCTTTATTTCTCTGCCTCTATGGTAAAAGCTCTTAAATAAAGCTCAGACTTCAGTGAATAAAAGAAAAGGGCAGGTCCAAATGATACTCACTTGATGTATTTAAAGATTTTATTTTGCTTTTTAGAACCTATCCTCATGACTGGTTATTCTTCACAAATACATAGATATTCAAATATAAAATACATCTAAATGAATGGCATATGTGCATTTTAACCTCTTGAACAGTGCATCTGGAAATAATCATGAAAGTGTCTTTTATTTTAAAGAAAAATAAAATTTCATTTTACATACAGTATATTTTTTAAAAAAAGTGTTTCATTCATTCATTTATTTGATTCCTAAGTGGCATACAGGAAGCATAAGCTCTTTTGCTTAGATTAATATATGTACATGCTTTTTCATTAGGTCAACTATAACAAACTATTATTAGTTGATTTGTTAAATATTGAATTTACATATCCGAGAATGATTAAAGTCTAACTGAGTCCAATGGAATTTACTCCTAATTAAGTAAATACACAGTATAGGATTACAGCCTACTGTAGTACTAGTTTTGCCTATTTCCTTTCTCTTTTTCCTCTTTCCATATTCTTTAAATTTACTGGGAAGAGTTCAGGATCTTCAACAGCAAATATAATGAGTATAGGGAAAAAATGAAAAGAATAGAATACTTTATTGGCCAAGGTGATTGGACACACAAGGAATTTGTCTTGTTGTAAATACTCTCAGTATGCATAAAGAAAATAGGAAAACTCTCTGTAAGAGTCTATTAATGTAATGTCAGATTAAAATTATAATCCACAGATATGCAATTTGCAGTTCAGAACAATATAATGGAATAATAGTTGGAAGGCAGCTTTGAGGTTTTCTAATCCAACCTTCAAAACTTTAAAATTATGATCTAAAAATTTAACAAGATTATCCGTGCTGTCACTTTACAGTAAATTGACGGGAGGGTTGGGATTTTTTTTCCGTTTTGCAGCGACATTGATCTGTTAAAACGATTTTTAAAAATCAATAGCAAGTGTGGGAGCCATTTCAGGATTACACAGTGTCAATTACAACAACCTGGAAAGAATGCTTTGCCAGCAGCTAAACAACTGATAAGATTAGAAACTTCTTGGAAAGACGTTTTCTCCTTCCTGTGGATCTACCTTGCAAGAAGAATGCATTCTGCATGTCTACTATCCTTTGGTTCTTCAGTTGGTTCTGTTGACTGTTAATCAACCTCAGAGATATGACCTGCTGTGGGTGAGGGTGATGAGTGCAAAGATAAAAAGAGAATTCAGTGGAGTCTGCCCTCAGCTTTTCCTTCTAAAACACTCTATATGGTGAACCTATGGCACGCATGCCACAGGTGGCACACAGAGCCATTTGTGCGGGCACGCAAGCCCCAGCCAAACTTCCTGCACTGTGCATGCACGCACCTCCCAGCTGATTTTCAGCCTGTTTGAGGCCGTTTTCGCCCTTCTAGAGGCTCGAAGGAAACCTCTGCAGCCTCGGGAGGCCGAAAAATGGGCCTTCCGAAAATATCAGAGGTGACTAAACAGGCCCATTTTCAGTCTCCCGAGGCTTCCCTTGAGCTTCCATGAGGGCGAAAACTTAAATGGGCCAAAAATCAGCAGGGAGGCGCGTGCATGCGCAGTGCTGGTAAGGGAGCTGGACAGGGGTGTTGCATGTGCATGTTCAGGGGGTGGAGCACATTGCATTGTAGATGCCTGCACGCATGTGCGTGCGCTATTGCAGCACGCCTGCTTTCGGCACACCACAACAAAAAGGTTCGCCATCACTGCTCTATACCAAAATATCTAGCTTTATATAGTCAGGTAGAGAAGTAACTAAGGTGTCACTTCCAGCAGTTGAGGAACAAAGGAAGGTTTCCTTGAGGTGCTAACTTCTGGGTGCAGGAGATTATATCTTGTGGGTGGCATAGGGTTAGTTAAAAAGATAAAGTGTTGAGAGGGAAAATCTAAGCCAGGGAGTCAAGCTCGTGGCTCGTGAGGACCCAAGATTGTTGGGGGCAATAAGCTGACTTTGTAAAAATGCCACTTGGGGGGCCAAAAGCCCTAGAAATAAGCAGGCATATACAATGGAATGAAGGCTATTGCCGAGCACTTAGCATGGTGCTCCATAGATTGTAAGCCGCCCTGAGTCTCCGGAGAAGGGCGGCATATAAATGTAAATAAAATAAAATAAAAATAAATAAAATGTGCTGGCCATGCCCGGTTTTAGCAAAGGGTTTAGCAAGATGTCACATGATGTGTCATGACTTTTCCAAAAGGGGGAAAAAGTCATGACACATCATGTGATACCTTGATAACCCACGCTTGACACCCATGATCTAAGCTAAAGGAAGATAGAAGTACAGCAGTTGAAAAGAAAGATGGATAGCGAGCAAGAGAAATTAGATATATCTTTCATAATTGCCATGCAGACAGGGAAGCAATGGCACAGGCCAAAAAGGTTTGCAGAATATATTTTATCACAGGTGACTTCAGAGCAGTGGAGGAGAAGACTAACAAAACACCTCTGTCTTAACTCAAATAAATATTTCATATATTGTTATTTCCATATTACAATATTATATATTATCACTTGGGAAGTGGCCAAAGCATAAATTTATGTTTTGCCCATCCTTTTCTAAAAACATTATCAATATTTTCACTGCTTCAGCAGGTGATTCCTTTTTTTATTTAAATTATTTTTTTTAATTTTTAATACAATCATTCCATCTTCAGTTGAACAGTTGTCTGGGTACAAACATCTTTGTCAAATAATCAAAGTTACAACATCCTTCATTACATATTTAACATAGTAATGTCCACCTATCGATTATACAATATTAACATAGTAATATTCAACATGTTAGTCATCATATTAACTAATCTCTTTTATTGTCTTTATCGTCTTTATTTTGTTTCCTTATTTGTAGCTTCCATTTTTATTATTTAACCATTCATAGAATAAATCCCATACCATATAATATTCAGTTTGCTCTTTCTCCTTAATTGCCAATGTTGATCTATTCATTTCCACACATTCTAGTATTTTCCTAATCACATTCTCATCGGTAGGTATCTCTTCACTCTTCCACTTTTGTGCAAATACAATTCTGGCAGCAGTTAATATATGAATAAATAAATACTCATTTTCCTACTATATCAAATCAGCAGGTGATTCCTGTGATATTTTATACAGACAGTCCTCGACTTACAACAGTTCATTTAATGACTGTTCGTAATTACAACAACACTGAAAAAAGTGAGCTGTGACCATTTTTCACACCTATGACTATTGCAGCATCCCCATTTACATTCATATGTTTAACAACTAAACAATTACTACCAACCTGCCTTCCATCGAGGACCTGTATACTCCACGAGTCAAAAAGAGGGCTGTGAAAATATTTATAGACCCCTCACATCCTGGACATAAACTGTTTCAACCCCTACTCTCAAAATGATGCTATACAGCACTGCACTCCAGAACAACTAGACACAAGGACAGTTTTTTCCCAAACACCATCACTCTGCTAAACAAATAATTCCCTCAACACTGTTCAACTATCTAAAAAGTCTGCACTACTATTACTGTTAATCTACTTATCACTCCTTATCACCCATCCCCTCCCACTTGTAACTGTATGACTGTAACTTTGTTGCTTGTATCCTTACGATTTGTATGGACTGTTTCCTAGTATGATTTGATTGCTTATTGTACTCTACGACTATTATTAAGTGTTGTACCTTATGATTCTTGACTCTTGACGAATGTATCTTTTCTTTTATGTACACTGAGAGCATTTGCACCAAGACAAATTCCTTGTGTATTTAACCACACTTAGCCAATAAAGAATTCTCTTCTCTTCTCTTCTCTTCTCTTCTCTTCTCTTCTCTTCTCTTCTCTTCTCTTCTCCTCTCCTCTCCTCTCCTCTCCTCTCCTCTTCTCCTCTCCTCTTCTCTTCTATATTTATGATAGTTGCAGTGTCCCAGGGTCACCTGATCCCCTTTTTTGACCTTCTGACAAGCAAATTTAATTTAACAACTGCAGTGATTCACTTAACAAACGTGGCACAAAAAGTTGTAAAATGGGGTTGCAAAACTCACTTAACAAATTTCTCTCTTAGCAACATAAATTTTGGGCTCAGTCGTACGTTGAGGACTACCTCTACTCAATTGATTGACTCCAGGCAGCCAAAAAGCTTTAATACTTTAAAAACTTTAATATCTGCATTATAATAAAAATGTAATAGTTCTCTTACAATGCAGTGTCATAAGTATACACAAAAATAAATCTTACAAAATTTAATAGAGCTGATTCAGTGGTGCAGGATTACATTCATAAGTTGGACAAATTCAAACATTAGGCAAAAGGAAGCATCTCTGCTGATAGATTTTTGGTATATATTGGTAGTGTTGTCCCCAATTCGGGTCTTACCTTGGTGCCAAAACTAATGATAGATGCAACACGTGAGGTGCAGATTTTCTGATTGCTTTTTATTGGAGTACTCCAAGGAAAAGGGCTCCTGGACAAAATGCCAAGAGCTAAGAACAAAGGATTGAGCAAGTTTTATACATTTTCACTAAAGAAGAAGGTGGAACAAAGTGAGATAATAAGAAATATCATCTAATAAACATTTTAGTAATAATTCTACAATTGAGTTCGATCCTGTTACCATAGAGGACGTGGACAGAATACTGAGGGGACTAAATGCTACCACCTGTTTGTTGGACCCGTGTCCCTCCTGGCTGGTCTTGGCCACCCGAGAGATGACTCGAGGCTGGCTCCAGGGCATTATAAACGCTTCCTTGAGAGAGGGGTTTCTGCCCGCCTCCTTGAAGGAGGCAGTGGTACGACCTCTCCTCAAGAAACCGTCCCTGGATCCAGCACTGTTATCAAATTACCGTCCTGTCTCCAACCTTCGCTTTGTTGCAAAGGTTGTAGAGACTGTGGTGGCACGTCAGTTCCCGCAGTACCTGGATGAAACGAGTTATCTCGACCCCCTCCAATCGGGCTTCAGACCCGGGCACAGCACAGAGACGGCATTGGTCGCGTTGATGGATGATCTCTGGAGGGCACGAGACAGAGGTTGTTCCTCTGTCCTGGTGCTGTTAGATCTGTCAGCGGCTTTTGATACTGTCGACCACAGTATCTTATTGCAGCAATTGGAGGGGTTGGGGATTGGAGGCACCGTCCTACAATGGTTCTCCTCCTTCCTCTCCGACCGTTCGCAATTTGTGTTGACAGGGGGACAGAGATCGACCCCAAGGCCCCTGCTTTGTGGGGTGCCTCAGGGATCGGTACTCTCGCCCCTATTGTTCAACATTTATGTGAAGCCGCTAGGTGAGATCATCCGTGGCTTTGGGGTGGAATTCCATCAATACGCTGATGATACTCAGCTATACATCTCCACCCCAGACCACCCCAACGAAGCCGTCGAAGTGATGACCCGATGTCTGGAGGCCGTGCGGGATTGGATGGGTCATAACAGGCTTCGTCTCAACCCGACCAAAACCGAGTGGCTGTGGTTTCCTGCTCCCAGATACAGTCAGCTTGTTCCCTCGCTGACCATAGGGGGAGAGGTACTGACCCCTGTGGAAAGAGCGCGCAATTTGGGTGTCCTCCTGGATGTACGGCTGTCTTTGGAAGAACATATTGCAGCCGTCGCCAGAGGGGCTTTTTATAAGATTCATTTGATCTACCAGTTGCGGCCCTTTCTGGATCTGGACGCACTTCGCACAGTCACTTCCGCCCTCGTTATCTCCCGCTTGGACTACTGCAACGCTCTCTACATGGGGCTCCCCTTGAAGAGTCTCCAGAGGTTACAGTTAGTCCAGAATGCAGCCGCACGGATGATTATGGGCGCCCCCAAGGACACCCACATAACACCACTTCTCCGCAGACTGCACTGGCTTCCTGTGGCCTTCCGGATTCGATTCAAGGTGGTACTGTTAGTATTTAAAGTGCTCCATGGCTCGGGACCTGGCTACTTACGGGACCGCCTTCTGCCACAAACAACCTCCCGCCGCCCAGTACGCTCCCACAGGGTCGCCCTGCTTGGGGTACCGCCACCTGATCGTTGTCGGCTGGCGACCCCGAGATTACGTGCTTTCTCTGTGGGAGCCCCCTCCCTTTGGAACTATCTCCCCCCGGAGATACGAGACACATCGGACATCCTAATCTTCCGGCGTGCAGTCAAGACCTTACTTTTTAAGCAGGCCGGCCTAGCCAATTAAAGGTTTTCTGAGATTTTTAAATTTTAGATTCAAATAAGACTTTTAATTCTATTTGACGGGACTCAATCATTTACTTACTTACTTATTTTACTCATTTATCCTATTTTCATCTATCTATATTCAATTCTGAATTAATTACTGTTGACTGTATCTTTATATGTTTAGACTGTACACCGCCCCGAGTCCCTTTTGGGAGAGGGAGCGGTATAAAAATACGATAAATAAATAAATAAAATTTGTTCTATTGGTCTCTAGCTGTCCCTATTCCCAAGTTACTTAGCTAATGAATGCCCCAGGAGTTATCTAATACACATTTGATTTGCTGTAGGCCATCTCTATCCCTAACTGTTAGCTGAGGTCTGCAACTTGGCTAATTCGTGTTACTTTTATCAGCTTTCCAATTAGCCAGGATTGTTACAAGATTTACACATGCATATCTCCTGTGGATAAGCATTCTTTGTTCTTGCCAGACAGACTCCACAATTACAGGCTTCCTGGTTTACTTTGAAGTGTGTGCCATGACCTGGCTTTATTTTATAAGATGACCCATCAGTGGCATCTTATCAAATATTTTTTTTTATGATATATTTTTCCATAATTGGTTGGTCACTTTAAGAATCAGACTGGTTTTATCAACTCCAGCTATTAAGAAATAAAATGTCTGAAAAACCTAAACAATAGTTCTACATTTAACGAGTGAGCCTATCAAAACAAACTTCGCTTGCTTAAACAATCGTGTATTTTTTAAAAATTAAACTGCCTTAATTTGTTTCACATGAATGGAAATGGGCCTGATAAAAAAAGAAAAGCCGATCATCTTGAACCTCATAATAGAAATTGAAAATAGATTTCCTAAAACCGTACAAATGTGATTTGTCAATTTGTGCTGAGGGTGTTTTTAATCAACACAGAAAAACGACTTAAGGCCTTTGAAATCCTTGTGCATGTATTGCTCATTAAACAGGTATTTGGTTCAGTACATTGTTGTTTTGGCATATATGAATGCAAAATGTGCTTTCATATCTATTGCCTCTCTCCACAGCTATTGCCTTGGATTGTAAGGAATCAGGATTCTCAGAAGAAAACAGATACTAAAAAATGTAGGTGGTTCAGGGACAAAGAACCTTTCAGTGCAGATGACAATTTTTAGGCCTTCAAGCATCAAATCTAGTTTCATACAAACTCAGTTAGGGACATCACCATTGAAAACTTCAGAATATTTTGCAATATTGCACAAGTGATAAAAATGCTGATTGCATTTTTAAATTGTTCCAAGGTTAATAGAATAGAATAGGATAGAATAGGATAGGATAGGATGGGATGGGATAGGATGGGATAGGAAGGGATGGGATGGGATGGAACGGAACACAACAGAATGGAATAGGATAACAAAATACTTTATTTCTGTTAAGACAGAAAACAAGAATTTTGTCTCTGAAGCTGTTCCATATCAAACGTTATCAGGACAGTTCACAAAAATGTATAATATCAACAACATGCAGTAAATGAATGCAAATGATAGGAAAATACAGGACAATTAAAACATGGGTTTTAATTTGAGTTAGATATTTTTCAGCTGGCACTGAAGAATTATAAAAATGATCCCAAACAAACGTCTCTTGAAAGAGTGATTTACTTAATGTTTACCTTCCTCATTTTATTTCAAAGGCGCATAGAAAAGGATAATCTGCTGAACAGCAGGTAATGCAAAAACAGCTTAAACGTGAAACTCAATAATAGATGCTATAAGAAACTACCTTGCAAAGCTTGCTCTACATAGCATATTAATAAATTTATGACTATTTTTGATGAAATGAAATAGATTTATATATAGCTCTATATTGTATAGAATATTATAGAATATAAGAAGAGTCCAATAGGCTACCTCTGCTTCTATGACATTCCTCCTCAATGTCTTCCCATAAAGGATGCTCAGATTGGTCAGGTGGCCATGGACACAAATGGTGCTTCTGTGACTTTAACCTTGGAAATATGAGATTATCTCAAAGCAAGGAAGTTGGGCCTCTTAAGCTCTTCAGGGAGCTAATGTGTCTTACTACAATGCCAACTTCTCTTATTTCTCACCGTTAAGACTTCCTTGAATCCAGGAGTTGGCTGGATTATGCATTGCTCGCAAGCCACACCTGATGCTTTCAAGATTGGGGAATGCAGACAAATAAGCCCCTGGCATCTCAAGCAAAATTTGTGCCAACCTTAAATAATAAAGTTACCATATGTTTGTTTGCTTCTTGCTTGTAGAAATTGAAAACTCCAGCAACGCCTCTTAAATATGTAGAGATGACTGTCTCTCTTGAAACTAGGGAGTTGCAATCAACAAAGGTAGCATTTTGGACATGATGGGAAGGACCCTACCTATCAACTAATCTGATGTAACAGGAGTTTTGTTGTTTTCTCTGAGCTGAAAAATAGAAAAACTAGACAAGCCAAAGCAGTTGAAATATTATAGCATGAGTCATGAAGCAATCTCCATGCCTATCACATAGTGTAGTACACACAATTCTTAGAACCTGCTGTTACAGATGTCATAACTAGCAAAAAGGATTCTAAGAATATCTGAAGACAGCAGCTCTTCTTAAGAGAGCAAAATATGAGCAAACATAAATGTCCTTTGTTAATACGGTATCACAGTCTCACAAATCTACCTCCCATGTCTCAAGAAATATTAATAATTAGTTTTGTCATCAGTGATCCAAACTTCCAGACCCAGCTACAGTAATGAGAAGTCATACATTTTTAAACATTTTTTAAGTGGTCCTACCTAATGCCATTCAATAATGTTTTCTATGAAGGTATTTTAACATGCTTGGAAAAATATACATTTGAGTCTGGAAGGTTCTCAAAGAAGTCTGCAGAAGGCAGGATATAGGCAAACATACAGATATTATGTTAGAAAAACACCCTCTCTTAATGTTGACAACCAAAATTAATACATTCAAGAAATATGGCAGTTCTAAATACTAGGCATTGATTTCATTCATACAGCAATACTTGTTATTAGAATTAGAAAATTCTTTATTGGCCAAGTGTGATTGGACACACAAGAAATTTGCCTTGGTGCAAATGCTCTCAGTGTACATAAAAGAAAAGATACATTCATCAAGAGTCAAGAATCATAAGGTACAACACTTAATGATAGTCATAGGGTACAATAAGCAATAAAATTATACTAGGAAACAGTCAATATAAATCATAAGGATACAAGTGACAAAGTTACAGTCATACATTATATGTGTTATATATAGCAACTCACAGTCAAAGAAAGAACCTTCTTAAGTATTTGAGTTGAATGACATACACTGCATCCAACTTGACAGCCTTAATTAAATCTCACTCATTATTTATATATATTACAATCTTTAATTAAATTATTATTAAAAAGATCAGAAGAGTGGCATCACAAAAGAAATGAGCATTACAACCTGTTCTATGAAAAATCTATAACACTCTGATCAAAGTTCTTTAAAAAGTGTTCATTTTCACAATATTCTCTAACAACAGATTTGTGGAATACAGGGAATATTTCTTCGTCAGCAAGAATGCAAATAATAATACTTACTTCTTTTTTAGTCTAAAAGGCTCCAGTAAAGCCTATGAACATCAGTTCTTAAGAACTGCAATCAAAAGGATTGTAGAAGTGGGAGGAAGAGAGAGTTTCTGTTCTCCTGGGAGGCAGACTTGCAAGGACAAAGAAGCCCCTGATAATCTTCTCTCAATAGAACCAGGCGAGTATTTCTCCCTCAGCTGCACCCATTTAGCATGACAGCTGCCAGAGGTCAGGAAATGTTAGAAAGAACCTTACAGAAACCTCTTATCACTTAAGATCGAGGTGTTCTTGCTAACTTCCATTGCTCCTTCCTGCAATAATGGTTAGTAAAATTAATAACAGCCAATGTAAGTCAATTTCTACTCTAGTAGTTTGGCAAATATTTTGTTGATGAGATCATTAGAAAAGAGCACAGTACTGCAAATTCACTTTCTGCCACCCTAACAGGCAATGTACATCATTGCAATAATGTGGCAAAGTGCATCTTTTATCAGTTTCATATGACAATCCTAATTCTCCCATTTTTAGAAGTTTTTCAAACACCATATTGTAGGAAATAGTTGCTTCCAATGTTTTGCCTCAGTCCTTTGGCTGCTGTGTTCATTGCTTGTTTATCTTCTTGTCAGAGCCAGCTGCCTGGCCCTGTCTGATAATAAACTGAAGGATGGATTTTGTGCCGCTATCAAATTTTAGCTTCCTTGAAACACTATTTACCAGCATCTGCCTGCTCTATTTTGCTTGAGAGCCACAAAGAAAATACATCTGTATGTAGATTACTCTGTTTGGATAAATTATTGTTTGACTTGGAACCTGGCCACGTTTGGCTTTGAATATGTTGACTTTCAGACAAAAATGTGTTACCCAGAATATCCTTTGTATTAAATACACCAAAGGGAAGTTGTATTTTCTAAGTAGAACATAGAACATGGAATCATCATATGATTAGAAGGGACCTCAGAGGTTTTCTAGTCCAACTTCCTGCCTAAGGCAGGAAATCTTATACCAACCATGGTCAAATGGTTGTCTAGTCTACTTTTGAAAACCTCCAGTGATGAAGCACTCACAACTTCTAGGTTGTATCTTTTTTTAATAAGCTTCCACCCATTGCTTTTTGCCCAGTCCTCTTTGTGCTTTGACAATAAGCAAATCCTCTCTTCTTTGTGATAGTCCCTCAAATACTGGAAGGCCGTTATCACGTCCCATAATCCTTCTCTTTGGTAGGCTAAATGTACTATTCTCCCTCAATTGTTCATCATACAATTTAGCCTCTAGCCCAGAGGTCTCCAACCTTGGCAACTTTAAGACTTTGTGGACTTCAACTCCCAGAATTCTCCAGGCTGGAGAATTCTGGGAGTTGAAGTCCACAAGTCTTAAAGTTGCCAAGGTTGGAGACCTCTGCTCTAGCCTCTTTACCATGTCTGAGTGCAGTGGTCAGCCAGTTGCAAATCCATCTGATGGTAGTTCTGTCTGTCTCAAGAAATAGGCTACGATCTACTTTGTCAAATGCCTTACTGGAGTCAAAATATACAACATCCATAGCATTTTGCAGATCCAGTAATTTACTCAAGGCAATAAGGTTTGTCTGGCATGATAACCCACGCTGGCTTTTAGAAATTACCTTGTTTGTTTCTAGGTACTCGCAAATCCTCCATTTGATTATCTCTGATATTTCTTATGCTACAGAGACTTGAAAGATTGCATTCAGTGGCTCTGATATTATGTCTGCCTGCTCCTTCAGAACCCTGGAATGTAAACTATCTGTTCCAAGTGATTTGTACTTGTCCAGAGTGGATAGGCATTTGCTTACTAAATCCTTACCTACTTTGACTTCTATTTATGTTCTATCTCTATCAATGCTACTTTTGATAACTTGGACTATTTCTTCCTTTTGTGTAAAAATAGATGCAAAGAAGAAATTAAGCAGTTCTGCTTTCTCCTTGCTGCTCATTACCTTCTTGCCATCTACTCCCATTACTGAACCTATTGTTTCTTTAACTTTTGTTTTGTTTCTTACATGTTGAAAAAAACTTTTAAAATTAATTTTGTTATTAGTTACCAGTCTCAGCGGGTTCTGGCCCCTTAGCTTTCCTGACTCCATCCATGCAGATTTGGGCTATTTGCTGGTATTCTGTTTTAGCTCTTTCCATTTTTTATAGGTGACATTTCAGTCCCTCAATTGATCAGAGAGGTTTTTGTGCACCATGCAGGTCTGGTCTGCTGTCTTTTGTTTTTCTTTCTCTGTTATACTGTTTTTGTTTGGGCCTTCATTATCTCATTTTCAAGCGTCTTGTACTGTTTTTCATTTTAGAACTAGTCTGACTTGGTTTTGTTACCTGGTTACATTATAATGAATTCAAGAATGACATGGTTACTCTCCCCCAAAATTTCTATATCTTCTACTGCCTCAACCATTTTATCTCTATTGGTAAGAAAGAAGTCCAGTGTAGCTGACCCTCTACTTCCTTTCTCTACCTTTTGTATGATAAAGTTATCAGGTAGGCACATTAAGAACCTTAGGGGTGGGATTCAATTTTTTTAACAACCGATTCCGTGGGCATGGCTTAGTTGGTGGGCGTGGCCAACTCAATATCATTCACATTGAGGCACGCATCTCGCCTGACCTCTCGTGACTGTGGGGATGCTGCAACAGTTGTAAGTGTGAAAAATGACCATTTTTTCAGTGCCATTGTAACTTTGAATGGTCACTCCACACAAGCAAAGTACCAGCAAAGAACGGGGAAAAAACTCCAGAGAAGTTCCTGAGACAGGAAATCTAGTCCTGCCAAGAACGTGATAAGGGTTAACGGAGAGGCAGTTTCTGTAAGCAACACCAGAATGTTTCCTTCCTGCCTTCCTTACAGGATTAGGCCAGTAATTTCTTCTAACAACCAGTTCTCTGAACTGCTTAGAATGTTAACAACTGGTTCTAGCGAATAGGTGCGGACTGGTAGAATCCCACCCCTGAAGAACCTGTTTGATCTTCCATTTGTTGCAGAGTTTGTTTCCCAGTTGATGTCAGAGTAGCTAGGGTAGTTAAAGTCCCCATTAGTACAGTGGTGTTTGTTCTGCATACATCAGCTAAATCAGGGGTGTGAAACTCAATTTCATTGGGGGCCGCATCAGAGTTGCGTTTGACTTCAGGCGGCATGGCCAAATCATCGACACTTGTGTCGGGGGCACCTGTGGTGACTCAGGCAGGGCTGGGGGGATCTATTGTCCTCCCAGGTTCTGTTTTGGCTACCCTCTTCCAGTGAAAATGGAGACTGGGAGGGCCACATGTGTCCCTCCTGAGCTCTGTTTGCTCTGGCAGAGGCACCATGGACTGGTCCTTTGCTGTTTTCAAGACAGCCCATGGGCCAGATCTAAGCACCTCACCGGCCAGATGTGGGCTGTAGGCCTTGATTTTGACACCTCGGAGTTAAATGATTAACAAAGAATTCATATATCTCCTCTCATTGGTTCGGTGGCCTATAATACACACCTATAGCAAAGTCATTTCTTTTTCTTCTAATATTTACCCAAATACTTCCAAGAAGATTTCCATCCATTGTGTTGTGTATTCCACATTTCCCAAGTACATTTTAAAATGTGCCTTGTTCATTTAGAGAATGATTGGCTGGAAATTTTTTTTGAACAAATCTCATAGCAGCAGGTGTGGGCTGCCACAGAAAACCTGACGGTTATTTCTGGAGAATGTATTTCTTAAAATGTATAACATATTAACTTTCTAAGTGGAAAAATACATGATTTTGCTTTCTGGGGGTCTCAAAAGTATATTGCATACTCTGCTCTGTATAAGCTGACTTAGTCGTTGATATTTTTCTCTTGCCACCTTGTCAAATTACATTTTTTATAGTTGACTGTAAACATACATTCACATATTTATAAAATGCATGAAGTTTATTCCCATTGGAAGCATAACTAACAGGTCACTGCAAAACTGCCAAAATTGCTCTGTGCTACGGAGGCCATGCTATTGCTTCATTGACATGCTGTGTCCCTCTGACAGCTTTCCCTGAAGAGGCTGATGGACATCTATTGTTCAGCCTAAAAACGCAGGAATCCAAAGACACCTGGCCATTTTACTGTTGAGAAGAGTGAGCTACACTGTTTTGTGAATTGCCTTCAAAAATCCTTCATTCCAAAGATCACTGAAGCAAAGGCTCTTTTTCAGAGTTTTGCACAGCTCCAATAATTCAGCTATGCTAAGTGACCTGAAAGCTACCGTGTTGCTAAAAAAAAAAAGAGAGAGAGAGTAAAAAAATGAAGATAAAAGATTCAGAAGGATCATGATAGAGCAATGGACCCTATCTAATCAGATGCAGTTCGGTAGTGAGAAAAGTAAGATCCTGAACTTAGGCAAGAAAAGAACTAACAACCAGTTATGTGGGTGTGGCTTAGTTGGTGGGCGTGGCTTGGTGATTATGTGACTGCGTGGGCATGGCTTGGTGGTCATGTGACTGGCTGGGCGTGGCCAACTCAATATGTGTAAATAATAAAATGATAAAAATAAAAATAAATGTGTAAATAATAAAAAATATCACTCACATCGAGGCACGCATCTCCTCACCTGGCCTCTCATGACTGTGGGGATGCTGCAACAGTCGTAAGTGTGAAAAATGCTCATAAGTCACTTTTTTCAGTGCCATTGTAACTTTGAATAGTCACTCCACACAAGCAAAGTACCAGCAAAGGAGGGGAAACAAACTCCAGAGAAGTTTCTGAGACAGGAAGTCTAGTCCTGCCAAGAATGTAATAAGGGTTAATGGAGAGGCAGTTTCTGTAAGCAACACCAGAATGTTTCCTTCCTGCCTTCCTTACAGGATTAGGCCAGTAATTTCTTCTAACAGCCGGTTCTCCAAACTGCTTAGAATGTTAACAACTGGTTCTAACGAATAGGTGCAAACTGGTAGAATCCCACTCCTGTCTGCAGCCTTTGGAGGCCGAAAAATGGGCCCATTTCATCACTTTCGGTATTTCCTGCAAAGGTAGCAAAGGCTTCCCTCGAGCCTCTGGGAGGCTGAAAACCAGCTGGGAGGCGCCCGCATGTGCAGTGCAAGTAAGTTTGGCTGGGGCTCACGTGCCCGACAAATGCCTCTGCATGCCACCTGTGGCATGTGTGCCATAGCTTTGCCATCACGGGAATAGGCAGTACCTGGCTCAATAGTGGGAACTGCGAAAGGGATCTTGGTGTCTTAGTGTATCACCACTTAAATATGAGTCCGCAGTATGCTGCAGCTGCCAAAAAATCCCCTAATGCAATCCTATGCTGCATCAACAGAGGGAAAGCATCAAGTTCATGGGAAGTAATAGTACTTCCTATATTGCACTAGTGAGGCCACAGTACTGAAATGCATCCAGTTCGGTTTGCCACAATACAAAAAAGAAGCTGAGTCCCTAGAAGGAGTGCAGAGAAGAACAACAAAAATGATAAGGGATCTGAAGGCTAAACAGTTCAATGAATGATTAAGGGACCTAGGTATGTCTAGCCCAGGGGTCTGCAACCTTAAACACTCAAAGAGCCTGTTAGGATATGTGCAGAGTAACCCTTGTGTAAAAAGGATATGCACACATGCTCGAAACAGCTTCCGTGTAAGGTATATGTGTACACCCACACTATCTCGAGCATAAATCTTCTCCAGAATGTCCCAACATCTAGCAGCAGATTCTTGACCACGAATATGTACTAGCTGCGTATCACTCAGTGTCAGTCCAATTATACTAAGAGCCTTTTCATTATCCTGGTTAAAGTCAGCTATTTTCTTTTTATCTTCATCATTCGATGAATCCAAAGTTGTTACATCTGGTGGATTATTCACTACAGTCCATAATCCTTCTTTATGCAGAAGTAGGTTGCACTTCATAGACCATTGACTGTTCTTGTGCCATTGTAACAATAAACCACAATTTGCTGTCTGAATATGAAACTGTATATTCACACTAGTTCTCAATATCTCTCTGGGCCCATAACCAATGTTAGGATATGTGCAGAGTAACCCCTGTATAAAAAGGATATGCACATGGAAACAGTTTATGAGAATAGTTATAAATAAATATATAGCCACACAGAGTTGAACAAGTTATATTAATGTTTACTTGAAGAAATAGCACAGTCCTAATAAACAGTCCATGGCATACACCGTTTTTATCAGTCCAGAAATATCCAGATATAAAGTCTTCTTACCGATTTCAAGTCTTTTACAGCAGACAAATATCAAACCATAATACAACAGATAATCTTCGATATCAACAGAATATCAAAATAAACAGGGTTATTCAGTATCAGTCCGTAATCAGTAAGTATCAGTATCAAGAGAGATCATCAGTGAAAAAGAGAAGAGTTAAACTATAATCTATAGCTCCCTCTTATGGCAACTTGTAGCATAATTAACCAACCAGAACACAGCATCATACATTACAGTATTTTCCCTTAAAGCTACAAACATATATATTTGTAGTTTATATACTACGTTATTTACATATACATAACAGAGCCATTTGGACCCATTTCCCACAGAAAATACCGGGAGCCTCAAAGCCTGGGTTGGCATGGCCAACTCAACATCACTCCCACCTGGTCACATGACCCACCCCTGCCATGCCTACCCAGGTTTTGTGGCTCCCGGTGTTTTTTGTGGAAAATGGGTCTCTCTCCCTCCCTCTCATTTCTATTTTATGTGTTTTACCTTCTCAGGCCAGGTCAGGCATGACTGGGAGGAAAGGTGAGGGGCGGAGCTAGCCAGTGGTGGGTTCACCCAACAGGGAGCCACAATAGAGGGCCCGAAGAGCCACATGCAGCTCCAGAGTCATGGATTGCTGACACCCAGTCTAGCCTAATGAAGAGAAAGATTAGGGGTGACATGATAGCTTGTTTTCTAGTATATTTTGGGCAGTCACAGAGACGTGTGTGTGTGTGTGTGTGTGTGGTTGATTTATTCCCCAAAGTGCCTGAAGGCAGAACAAGAAGGAACAGTGGAAGCTCATAACGAGAGGTCCTACCTGCCACTAAGGAGAAATTTCCTAACCGTGAAAGCAATTAACTAATGGAATAGCTTACCTCCCAGAATTGTGGGAGCTTTTCAAGAAAAGATTGGATGTCCATTTGTCCAGGATGGTATAAGGATTCCTGCCTTGAGCAGAGGTTAAACTAGAACACTTCCAAGGTCCCTTTCCAAGTCTATAATTCTATGATTTACATGACTATTCGTATTCTGGTATCCTATATAACCGGGATGGACAAAGACAGAAAAGCTTTTGCAGAACAGAAGACATTTGAGCCAATATCAATACAGTGAGACTGGAATTTCCTCCCTTGATTTTTTCCTCTTTGTTTCGCTGTTTTTGTATTCACACTTCTGTTGGTGCGCACATCCTTCCTAAAAATAACTGATCAAAGGAAATTTTATGGTTGCAGGAAAAGGATTTCATGGACTTCATGTAAGAGCATGTGGCTATGGGTAACCGAGCCATTTGACAAAACTTTTTAAAAAGCTTGTTGCTGCTAGGCATATCACTGGGCAATGGATGATACTTCAGAGTTTAACTTCTGCTTATCTCTGGTCTATATGAAGCTCTTACATAGCAAGACATTTTAAAGCGGGTCACAGTTTTTGTTTGTTTGTTTGTCTGAATACTATATATCAGGCCTGTCAAACTCACAGCCCATGGGCCAGATGTTGTCACGCGCTGGCCTCATCCAGGGGTGGGATTCTACCAGTTTGCACCTATTCGGTAGAACTGGTTGTTAACATTCTAAACAGTTTGGAGAACCGGTTGTTGGAAGAAATTACTGGCCTAATCCAGTAAGGCAGAAAGGAAACATTCTGGTGTTGCTTATAGAAACTTCCTCTCCATTAACCCTTATTACGTTCTTGTCAGGACTAGACTTCCTTTCTCAGGAACGTCTCTGGAGTTTTTTTCCCCTCCTTTGCTACTACTTTGATTGTGTGGAGTGACCATTCAAAGTTACAATGGCACTGAAAAAAAGTGATTTATAACCATTTTTCACACTTACTGTACGACTGTTGCAGCATCCCCAGTCATGAGAGGATGCGTGCCTCGATGTGAGTGATATTGAGTTGGCCATGCCCAGCCAATAACATGACCACTAGGCCACGCCCACCAACAAAGCCATGCCCACAGAACCGGTTGTTAAAAAATTTGAATCCCACCCCTGGCCACACCCATGCCCAGTTTAGAAAAGGGGGGGAAAGTCCTGATATGTCACGTGATGCCTCCATGATGACATGAGTTTGACACCCCTGCTGTATATCATCGACTTGATTTATTCTATCTTTCTGAGACTCTAATCTTTACCATTAGACTGATTTTGTGCCCCTGAAAAGAAAACTTCATTGTTTTTTTTTTGGAGTCTCCAGCTATGACCCAAGGCTTTGTAATGAGTCTTTCCTCAACTGGTTGCCGTGGCCTATGTAAGACAAGAGTCTTAATATTAACATTTTCTGTTTTGGGTTAAGGGAAGATAATGTCAGAGTATATTCATGAACTGGAATAGAGCTTGGTCACAAGGTCAGCCAATGAATAGGCGTAGCAACTAAGCCAGCCAATGAGGACTGATTGGAAACTGAAACTAGAAGTAGCCTAGGCGTGGCTCTATATTAAGCTCTGCAACTCTGCAGCTATGTTAAGCTCTGAGTCGGTCTATTGAAAATGAAACTGCTTCTCTCCTCTTGCTTGCCTGCTGAACTAAAGTAAAAGAGAAACTAACTTGCTTGCTGCTGAAGTTGAGTTACTTGCAATATGTTTCTGTTTGAGTTTGCTCAATGTTGAAGAAATTACAACTGGTATTGTAAAAAAATTACTTGTGTTTATAAAGAAATTAAATGAAACCTCAGCCATCTGTGTTTACTTTTCTGGCACTGAATTTACGCTGCAAAACTGTAAATAGATAATATATGACTTATAGCAGGGGTCGCCAACCTTTTGGACCTCAGGGACCACCAAACTCATAATTTTAAATCCTGGGGACCACTAATATGAATTTTGACTAACGGTTGCTTGCTGACATTGGTGTGACAGAGAGAGATCTGATCTAACCTCTCTCTCTCCCTCCCTCCCTCCCTCTCTCTCACACACACTCACACACAGAGGCAGGGGTGGGATTCAAATTTCTTAATGACCGGTTCTGTGGACGTGGCCTAAGTTGTGGGTGTGGCTTGGTTATGTGACTGGCTGGGCATGGCTTGTATGTAAATATTATAAATATTTATATAAATATTGATTTTTTTATAAAAAAAGAGCAACTTTTACCCAAAATCAGGCAAAGCAGGCAGGCAGATTGAGTTGCTCACAGAATCACAGATTCATTCAGAGATCTGTGAGATCGGCTACCTGAGCCTGTCACATAAAATTTGTTTTCAAGCAAACCCATAAAATTTGCTAGCAAGAAAACTCACAAAATTAACTCACAACACACCATGTATGTAAATATTAAATTTTTTATTTTAAAAAGAGTAACTTTTACTCAAAATCAGGCAAAGCAGGCAGGCAGATTGAGTGGCTCACAGAATCATAGATTCACTTAGAGATCTGTGTTTCTGCCATCAGCTAGCTGAGTCTGCACTACTTCAGTCCTAGGGAAGATCTAAAGATTAGCTAGAAAGCAAGAAATCCAACGATTTCATGCTTTCTAGCTAATCTAAATCTCCCAGCACAGCAGAACAGCTGATGGTCGGAAAAAGGAAAAATAGCAACTTAGCAGGCAAGTTTGCCAGGTAAGGAGTGAGATGGGGAGGGCGGGTCATGTGGGCGGTGCAGCCTTGTGTTCCCATGCAGCCTGGATTAATTGCTTTGGGGGGTGCTCTAGGATGACATTTCTTTGCGGACACCAAAATTTTCTCGCAGACAACCAGTGGGCCGCACCCCACCGGTTGATGACCGTTGACTTATAGGATACCTGTTACCACACCACATTTTTTCTCCCAATAAACACAATTTAAATACTTCCACATAGAGGGGCTATGAAAAAAAATATCAGAAGATATTATGCAAGACTGTTATCCATCTGGTTTTATTTGCAAATATCCACATATTCACAAAGGGTTCTTCAGAGGAAGAGACCATGTATAAGCAGCTATTTCCTGTTGCTTCCAAACAACTAGGACTTTCCCATGATCTCATGTCTTCATCATGGGGGTGACCACTTGCATGCAGTTACTGCCAGTTGCACAAATGACAAAAATGAAAAAGTCTATAAGCCAAGTTTGGCATGTCCCTAATGAGTAGTCATTTTGTCATGAAGACTGTTATTGTATTTGACATTTATTAGCAATCCTATCCTTATCCAAAAGATACATTTAGTGATAGTGGTCCATATGAAACTAAACAATGGTCTTAACATTTAAATTGGAGTGAATCCAACAGGGATGTCCATAGGATATGGGGAAAAAGTCTGTGATAATGAGATCAAACATTTGCCAGGCTCTGCCCATAATAATAAAAAAAAAACAGAAAAAAAACATAACCCCCTGGAACCACACAAGATATGAGAGCCAATAACCCCACGAGATATTTGCTTCACTATAGTCGTATCTGAAACACCTTGAATTTTGAGTTTCCATTCCTGAGAAAATTATAATGTAGTCAATTATAGACATGCATTTGTTATTTATTTTTCTTAATTATCACAATCATTATCAATAATAGTAACAATAAAAATAGCATTATCTTATTGATATAGAATTGAATATTTTCTATTATTCATGACCATCAATACTTCAATTAATTTATTTGACAACAGTAAATAGTACAGAACATTACCTTCTTCCATAGAGGGAGGGAAATGCTTTCTCATTCTCCCCACCCTCTGAGTGTGTGTATATAGATTTAGCAAGCACATTTCCCACATCAAGCCAGAAGACAGATTAAGCAATCAGGAGACAATTAAAGCCAATTTAGAACAATTTTGCAGCTGTGAAAGGGAGACCTTTTTGTTATAGGGATTTTGAACTTATGTCATATGTAATGAGAAGCTTGTGACTAAGAAAGGAATTAAGAAAAAAAAACTACAGAGAAGTACTAAAAATAGACATGTTTTCCCATTTTTAATTTTCATCACATGGTAAAATATTACTGTTTTTAAAAAATTGCAGCTAGGCATTTTAGTCATACATTCTCATTCCATCAGTCACCCAAACACAATAAAATACTCTGTTCACAGAAAGGCAATGCAGTTAAATATAATTGAACTCTCTTTATCAACCAAATTCCAGTAGAACATATTAAGCACTTGAATTAGACACACTTAAACCCACCAAAACAAATTGACTTAATGCATCTGAATAGGATTGTGGCCACTTTGTCTAGTTAAAGAATAATGGGCTGCAAATATGTTGTGTGCCTGCAAATCTGTGTCCTTTATTATATGGGTACTTAAACATGCCGAACCAAACATATGATAGTGGTAACATTTAAATAAAAGATCTACTTAGCAGAGGAGTATTTCCATAGAAACATTCACTTAGCTAACAGCTTACTTCCATGTGGAACCGGATTATAGACATATTTATGAAATCTTTTTCATTCTTGGCAATTTCATTTCAGTTGTAATTATCACATGCAAATTTCAGTGGTAATATGCAATGCTGACAACTAAACCTTCACAGCTGAGTCTTTCAACCCACCCACTAAGGCAAACTATATTCTCTTTCTATTATTGCCTATCATAGTGATCTCTAGGCCATTTCCACTGTTACTAAGGTAAAGGGATGTCATGTCTAACAGTTGGAAAATGAAATAAGACATTTCCAAAATGGAACAATCTTTTCTGTAGAGCAAAGAGGCTCTAACAAATGTATAGACCACAACATGTTTCTTGACAAGGTTGAACAATGTGTGATAGACAATATCCCCATCAAATGGATTACAATTGGCTCACCAACTGTACTCAGCATGTAGCTTGCAATGGAACTACATCTACATGGATGTACATGGTTATGGTTAGGGATGTACATGGTTGTTGTTATCCCACTTCTGGAAGTTTACACACACCCCTAGTTTAGAATGCACAGCAATGCCTGCTCTTGATGGACACCAAAATAAAAATCAGTTACATGTGTGATGTGCCTATCTTGCCTTTTCCATCTCAGATCTGAGGAAGGAAATTAGGAAGGAAATGAATAGCTTAACTTCTCCGTAAAATATGGGGAGTTCTTCTCTGGTTTTCTAGTGCAGATGGAAGTCCATGAGAAGAGGTCATGCCACCATGCTGATGTTATTTGGAGGTCATAATCAGTGGGGTGACATGGAGAAAAGACAATCTGCACCAAAGTAAATAAGGGATAATTTTTCTTCATCCTTCCCATCAAACAAACAAAGAAGAGTGAGCTTTCATTAGCACTGAACATTTTAAAGCATCTTAGAGAAGGGTATAATAAAGTACTTGGAAGTTGCCTTATCATGGTCACATGATCATCATTATCTTTTTCCTTTTCTCACAAAAGATAGAGTA
This sequence comes from Bungarus multicinctus, assembly GCA_023653725.1. NCBI lineage: Eukaryota > Metazoa > Chordata > Lepidosauria > Squamata > Elapidae > Bungarus > Bungarus multicinctus. The sequence goes on along the minus strand of CM042848.1, from coordinate 17,813,888 downwards.
CACACACACACACACACACATACACTGCATAGGTGTATACTACAGGCCATCCAACCAAGCAGAAGAAATAGATGGACTTTTTGCTAACCAGTTAACCAATGTATGTAGGAAACACACCATAGTAGTAATGGGAGACTTTCAGTACCCCAACATCAACTGGGAGACATCTAGAAGACATTCTGCACCAGGTGGGAGATCGAATAGGTTCCTTACTAGCCTAGCTGACAACTTTCTCATCCAAAAGGTAGAGGAGAGAACTAGAGGGTCAGTTATACTGGACTTAATTCTTACTAACACAGATGAAATGACAGAGGGGTTGAAGTTTGGGGAGGAACTTTGGGGGAAAGTGACCATGTCATATTGGCATTCAATAGAACACAGACACAAGGAATAGTAAAAATTAGTATGCTAGACTTTAACAGACTTAGATCTTGGGAAAGATTCCATGGATGAAAATCTAAAAGGGGAAAACAATTCAAGAAGCTTGGGAAACTCTGGAGCATGTTATTATAAAAGCCCTGTCAAGCACAGTACAACTGAAAAAAGAAAAATAAGAAATTCAAGAAGAAATCAGCATGGTTGCATAAAGAACTATCCAATAAACTGAAAGACAAAAAATAAGTAGAAAAAATAGAAAAAGGGACACATACCTAAGACAGAATACCAGCATATAGCCCAGTGGTGGCAAACCTTTTTCAGCTCCCATGCCGACAATTGTGCTCATGCTCATGCGCTCATGCTCGCATGCCAGCACCCAGAAGACAATGCATGCTGGGGCCCCCTACACCCCATGCGCATGTCTGCGTGATCCCCCCGCATGCGCAGTGGGGCTCTTCCAGGCGAGCTCTCACGTGCCGGGGAAATGGCTCTGCGTGCCACTTCCGGCATGCGTGCCATAGGTTCACCAATACGGATATAACCTAAAGATGAGAGGAAAGCTAAAGCTCAGACTGAACTAAGACTTGCAACAAATGTAAAACATAATAAAACAAACTTTGTTTCAACATGTAAAAAGCAAGAGAAAAGTCTGTCCACAAATGGGAGAAGATGTCAAAGAAGTGATGGGCATCAGGAAGGACGCAGAGTTGCTTAATTCTTTCTCTGTGTCTGTCTTCACACAAAAATAAACTATAGCCCAACCTACCTAAAACGTAACCATAACAGACAGACAAGAATTCATATTAAAATAGACAAGAAAATGGTATGAGAACACCTGTCTGCTCTAGATGAGTTCAAATCATCAGGACCTGATGGATTACATCCCAGAGTTCTGAAGGCATTGGCAAACATGATCTTGGAACCATTGGACCATATCTTTCAATGATCCTGGAGCACCGGGGAACAACCAGAGGACTGGAAAAGAGCTGACATGGTTCCCATCTTTAAAACAAAAAAAGGATTCAGGAAACTACAGACCAATAAGCCTGACTTCAATACCTGAGAAGATCCTGGAAGATAAGCAGCACATCACTGAACAGTTGGAACCAAGCAAAGTTATAATCAGAAGCCAACATTTGTCAAAAACAGTTCACGCCAAATAAATTTTATTTCATTCTTCAACAAAGTGACTAAATTAGTGGACCTGTGAAATGCTGTGGAGATAGCATACCTGGATTTCAGTAAGTAGACCACAACCTACTTCTTGGTAAGTTAGAAAATTGTGGGATAGACAGCATCACCACCAGATGGATTCATAATTGGCTGACAAACTGCACTCAACATGGAGTCCTTAACGGAATTACACCTGGGCCTTATCTAACAAAATGAAATTCAGTAGTGAGAAAAGTAAGGTTTTACACTTAGGGAAGAAAAATCAAATGTACAGGTATAGAATAAGTGGGATGTGGCTCAATAGCAACAACTGTGAGAGGGATCTTGCAGTTCTAGTGGACAATCACTTAAATATGAGCTAGCAGTCTGCTGCAGCTGCCAAAAAAGGCAATGCAATTGCCTAGGCTGCATTAACAAAGCGATATATAAAGGTCACATGACATGTTAGAACCACTTTATAATTCCTTGGTCAGATCACACTTGCAATATTGCATCCAGTTTTGGTCATCATAATATATAAAAAAATTGATATTCTGGAAAGAGTGCAGAGAAGAACAACAAAGATGATTAGGAGGCTGGAGGTTAAAACATATTAAGAAAAGTTGCAGGAATTGGTTATGTCTAGTTTAGTGAAAAAACGGACCAGGGGTGACATGATAGCAGTGTTCCAGTGGTGGGATTCAAATTTTTTTACTACTGGTTCTATGGACGTGGCTTGGTGGGCGTGGTGTGGCTTGATGGGTATGGCTTGGTGGGCATGGCTGCAAAATCCCATTCCCTCCCCACCCCATTAGTCTGTTTTCCAGCTCTGTTCTCCTGTGTAGGGCAACAAAAGAAGAGCCAGCCGATCAGTTGGGACTTAATGGGAGGCAGAGTACCGATGGGAATGGGGCCAGTCAGAGGTGGAATTTGCCGGTTCTCCGAACTACTCAAAATTTTCGCTACCAGTTCTCCAGAACTGGTCAGAACCTGCTGAATACCACCTCTGCAGTGTTCCAGCATTTGAGGGGTTGCCGCAAAGAAGAGGAGGTCAATCTATTTTCCAAAGCACCTGAGGGAAGGACAAGAAGCATTGGATGAAAACTAATCAAGGAGAGAAACAAACTACAACTAAGGAGAAATTTCCTGACAGTGAGAACAATCAACCTGTGAGATGGTTTGCCTTCAGAAGTTGTGGGTGACTATTGCTGGAGGTTTTTAGGAAGAGATCGGACAGCCAATTGTCCAAAATAGTATAGGGTCTCCTGTCTGAGCAGGGGGTTAAACTAGAAGACTTCCAATGTCCCTTCCAACTCTGTTTATTCTGTTATAATGTTAAAATGATTAATCACTTCAAGGAATGGTTGAGAAGGATGCAAAAGAAAGGTTCCCAACAAAGGGAGCTAAACTACAAGACAAGCATCCCACCTTCATGGGTTCCATGGACTGCTAGGTAGGATGTCTCCTCTCCAGAACAAGGCAAGGCCTAGCTTGCAGCCAGATACAACTGATTTGACTGATTTATCCTTTGCTCTTTCTTTAATGTGTAAGAGTAATGAATTCATGAGATGATAAAGATTACACCCCACCCTTTAAAAAAAAGAAATAAAACTTTAGTAGAAACTGAATAAACTTTGAGTTTCCGGGAGTCTTAAATGTTGAATGTTGGGGAGAACTGAAAAAAGTGACAGGGCAGAAGGATGTGACAAAGGGCATGCTTGAATCCCTAATAAATTATAGTATTGTGATCGAGATTTACTCTGACAGCTGTAATCTGACCATAAGCCAAGTGTTCTCTGGGAATTGCCCTGAAAAAAGAAAGGGCTGCAAGTGGCATTGTGATGAGATAATGACATTCCCCGATGGCACAAGGCTATATTTTTCAGGGATCTTTTGGGGGGTAAGGGTCAGGTATTTCGGGGTGCATGCATATGAACTTCTCTAATTGCAAAATAGACTCATGAAGTCTTAACAGGCCTGCTTTCATCCTTATTGCTACCAAAACCATGAGAAAAAGTCACATCACTGCATTTCAGCAACATCAGTTCGGTGGGATTTGAAGACTGTGCTACCTGAGCTACAGGTAATCTTCGACATGTGACCACAATTGAGCCCCAAATTTCGGTCATTAAGTGAGACATTTGTTAAGTGAGTGTTGACCATTTTATGACCTTTCTTGCCACAATTGTTTAGTGAATCACTGCAATTGATAAGTTAGTAACCCAATTGTTAAGTGAATCTGGCTTCTCCATTGACTTTGCTTGTCAGAAAGTTGCAAAAGGGGATCACATGACCTTTTGGGACACAGCAATGGACGTATATATGAAAAAGTTGCCAAACATCTGAATTTTGATCCCATGATCATGGGGATGCTGCAAAGGCCGTAACTGTGCAAAACGGTCATAAGTCACATTTTTCAGTGCCGTTATAACTTTGAACCTAGGCTCTTCAAACTTTGCAAGTTTAAGACTTGTGGACTTAAATTCTCAGAATTCCTGAGCTAACTTAACTGGAGGAGGCATTCTGGGAGTTGAAGTCCACAAGTATTAAAGCTGTCAAGTTTGAAGACCCCTGCTTTGAACGGTCGCTAAATGAACTGTTGTAAGTCAAAGACTATCTGTACCTCTTTTCCAGGGGGTTTTCTGGAACTTTTCACATACAGCAAAGGCCTTTTACTTTCAACAACTTGCAAAAAGCACAACTGGTGGAAAAATGCATATTGTGAACCAATTGTACTGTAGCTGTGGGTAATGGTTTATTTTAGCAAAGATATCTGGGGCAGGAGTGAGTCAAAAAACCCAACACATCAGTCATGGCTGCATGTTTTCCCCTGCCTTTTTTAAGTCAGAGAAAATAGGCAATACTTAAATACTCGCTTTTAAAGAAACAATATAGCAGAAAAAGGCAAATTCCTGTCCTCCAGATAGACTTTCTGCAGTCCATTGCTATAGTCTTACTTGAGACTAACGGAAGTTATTCAAACAACAACATTTGCTTCACTGCTTTCCTCTGAAAGTCAATAAAACTAACCTCAATAGTTAAGTTTATGTCTAATAGTTTTTTCCATTAATTGAACTTAGGAGCAAATGGAGAGATAGTATTATTTAAATGCCATACTGTATATATGAGACAGTATATTAAATATATTAATATATACTCTGTTTTTATTTTTTTATTTTTTAAATGCTTTGGTTTCATTTTATCATAAACAGTTGCTAGGATGCAACCTAGTGCCATTGTACTTGTACAATGACAATAAAGTTGTTGTTGTTGTTGTTGTTCTTCTTCTTCTTCCCTTCCCCCTCCTCCTCCTCGTGCTTCAGTTTTAAAGCCTAACATATTTTGTAATGTATACATGTGTTATACTAATTCAGTTATATTAGTCTCTTACAAATAATTCTGTTGAATTATGGTTTGTGAGATACAGACAGGTTTTTCATAAATTTCTTAAAATACCTACTTAGCCTTTATAATGTAGAAATGATGATCCTTTTTAACAAGTCATTGACATATTTACTAAATAAAAGTTTTGAAGCCTTAATATGCTTTATGAATATTAATATTAGCGGCTGTATTAATTACTCCTGATTTGCCATGTCTAGGTTTATGTTTTGAACTATAGATATCACTTTGGTGAGTAAATTACAAAACTTAAAATATTCACTGGGATTTTTTTTTTTAAAAGAGAACCTTTACATTCTTCTTCCATTCCCTAAGTGAATTTTCCCCTCTATGTTACTTCTATGTCACTACTACTTGAAAGATGCTATACTAAACGTATTTTAGAAAAAGTATACAGAATGAATTGTGGGAAAAGTAGATCAGAAGACATAAAGTATTTTGAAATTTTCCTGAACTACATGCTCTGTATAATTCACTTTGGGAACTGAGCAATAAGATATATGAAAAAAATTGAACCCCGTTTAATAAGCTGAAATAAGATAACATAACCTTTATTGTCACTTTTCTGTGTACACAATGGCACATATTAAAAAGAAATTCTGATGCCCACTCTCAAAAGAAACATATAACCAACAACAAACTGATATAGACAGCATCCTCACAATTGATACAAAAGCTACGAGTGGCGCAAAGAGCCATGGAAAAATACATGCTCGGCATTACAAGACAAGATGGAAAGACCTGCACATGGATAAGAGAACAAATTAAAGTATACAATATCATCAAGAGAGTAAAGAATGGAAATGGAAACAGGCTGGTCACATAGCAAGAAGAACTGATGGCAGGTGGACCAAGGCAGTCATAGAATGGATCCCACTAGATAAAAAAATGTCCACGAAAGAGACCTAAATCAAGATGGATCGATGACAGACCCAAAATAAGATGCATCAATGACATCAGCAAATATTGTAGGCCCAATTGGCAAAAGGAAGCTCATGTGAAAGAGGCCTTCATCCTGCATGGATAGACAATGGCTAAAATTATACCCACATATATGCACACATATAACACTTAGCAATAGCACTTAGACTTATATATTGCTTTATAGTGCTTTCCATCCCTTTCTAAGTGATTTACAGAATCAGCATTATTGCCCCCAACAATCTGGGTCCTCATATACACACACATATACTCTATATCTACATATATTACACATACAATATATACACATGTATAATATGTATATATTAATCTGTTCATTTTAAATACTGGAAAAAAAAGTCTTGAGAGTTACAAAATTGATACTATATGGTACAAAGCTATTGTAGTTTATTCCTTCATGATTTAGAGTATTGGGGTTATAGGTATAAAACATTTGTTGGTATCTGTTGGTGATCAGCTACCGCAAGTAAATTGTTTTTCTAATAAAGATGGAAAATAGAGATAAGCAGAGCAAATTTATAAAATAATGGAAAAGGCATTCTCCAAATACTGCGACAACTTCCTTTTTAATATTATGTCTCTTCTCATTAAATAAGTGTTTTGGAGATATTTATTTAGTTATTTAGTTAGTTATTGAGAGTGCAAAGATTGAGTCATGTGCATTTTATTTTTCTTGAAATGTATTAATTATTGACCTAGAAGGGAAAAAAAACAGAGATGGTTAAAGAGAGAATACGCAATGTTTGTATCCTGTGGCAGTCAGGTTCAATCTTCAATGTACCAATATTTAATTAAATTTTACTTAATGCTATAAATTTCATTTTTCTACATTCTAATTTGTATTGAATTAAATTCCTTTTCTTAAATCTTGTGTGAATTAAGTTCCTTTTCTTAAACCTTGTGTATACTAGTGGATTAATAATGAGTAAGAATGCTTTAAATTTCAACAGAAGATTAAATATCTCTATCTCATTTCTCATTTCATTTTTGGCTGGAAGCCCTTTCCTTATGTTGTGTCACTGCTATTGCTTCACATTGCAGGCAGCTCTCCTTTGTAGGATGAGCTCATGGCATATTAGTAGGGGGAGCTGCAATATAGACTGCTTCTACAATTTCGCTTTTGATAATATAAATTTGTGCTTTGCACAAGCTTTTGCAATCGCAGTCGTGCAGTGAAACAAGAAGTTAGTATCATCTTTTACTATTGTAGTCCAAAGTTATGAGAATGTGGAGATTTATGTTTTTCAAATAATCAACTTCCGTATTTCATGATGTCATGTTTTTTAATGCTTTATAAGTTTATTTAATAAAGATTTATAATGCCTTTTATAGCATTACCCATAGGTCTTATTTAGTGCACACAACTGGGATCAGCAAGTCAGTTATTAAGCAAAGTGGCTGCTAAGTGAAACTGCAACTGTGTTTATGATCTTCAGCTTTCCTCTGCTACAAAGGGTCTAGGTCAAGGACAACTTAGTGCAGCCGGCTTACTGCCACCAGATCGCCAATGCCAAGTCACTTCTGCCAACTCACCGTTGCCAAGTCAATATGGAGACAACTTGCCCCAGGCAGCCAGAGGGATGGCAGGGCAGATGGGCGAATGGGCAGTTGAGCAAGTGGATAGGCAGAGTTCAGAGTGGCGGCAGTGGTCAGGCACTTCCTGTTTTCACACACCCCACTGTTGCTACCATGCCAAGCTTCAGGTTGTTCAGAGTTTGGACCACTTGGCAGAGATGAAAAGGTGGCAGTGAGGCGCATCACATTTTCACCTCCTGCCACCAGGAGTGGTGTGGTGGCACCAGCATGGATATGAAAATGGGACGCACCCAGGGGTGGGATTCTACCATTTCGGACTGGTTCAGGTGAACCCCTTATTCCAATGATCAGCTGGCCCAGAACCAGTTCACTGTGATAAGCATCTGGGCCTGCCCGTTCCTTTATTTCTTTTGTTTAGAGCACAGGTGATTCATGTGGCAGAACAGTTTGCCACTCCTCAGCTGTTTGAGTCACAGAGGGTGCAGTTGAAGGTAAGTATTGGCTTTTTTAAAATGTGCAATGCACGATCACCAAACCGGTTGTTATACCGGTGGAATTCAACCCCTGGATGCACCCAGGCATCTGCCCTGCCTGTTGTTGCCACCGAATGGCCCAAACTCCAAATGGCCTTGAGCTCAGTGTGGTGGTAGCAGTGGCAGCAATGGCAGCAGGGGATGTAAAAATGAGATGTGCCTGGCCGTTGCCATCTTATATATCTTCAGAGCATAATAGGGTAACAAATGCGCTCTTAATTATTAACAAATTAAAAAAAAGAAAGCTCAAACTTCCCAAGGAGCTGCTGATACAGTTCTACAGAGGAATTATTGAGTCTGTCATCTGCACCTCTATAACTGCCTGATTTTGTTCTGCAACCCAACAGGACAGACACAGACTTCAGAGAGAAATTAGGACTGCAGGAAAAAAACAATTGCTACCAACCTGCCTTCCATTGAGGACCTGTATACTGCACGAGTCAAAAAGAGGGCTGTGAAAATATTTAGACCCCTCACATCCTGGACATAAACTGTTTCAACTCCTACCCTCAAAATGACACTATAGAGCACTGAACTCCAGAACAATTAGACATGTTTTTCCCCAACGCCATCACTCTGCTAAATAAATAATTCCTTCAACATTGTCCAACTATTTACTAAGTCTGCATTACTATTTAATCTCTGGACACCTGCATAACTGGATAGAAGCATTCCTGTCAAACAGACAACAAATGGTCAAAATTGGGAGAATCCTATCCAATTCTATACCTGTCAACAGTGGTGTCCCCCAAGGCAGTGTTCTAGGACCAACTCTTTTCATACTCTACATAAATGACCTCTGTGATCATATCAAGAGCAACTGCGTTCTCTTCGCTGATGATGTAAAGCTATTCAACACCACAGAAAATACCGCTACCCTTCAAAAAGACCTTGACTACGTATCAGAATGGTCAAACAAATGGCAACTTCAGATCTCAACAAATAAATGCTCTATCCTACATATTGGCAAAAAAAATCAGAAAATAAAATACAGGCTGAATAGTCAAGACCTTGTTGATCACCCAAACTCTGTAAAGGATCTTGGAGTACTCATCTCAAATGACCTAAGTGCTACAGCTCACTGTAACTATATAGCCAAAAAGGCGCTAAGAGTTGTTAACCTAATCTTATGTAGCTTTTTCTCTGGTAATATTACACTAATAACTAGAGCATACAAAACATTTGCTAGACCAATACTCGAATACAGCTCATCAGTCTGGAACCCACATTACGTATCTGATATTATCACGGTTGAGAAAGTCCAGAAATATTTTACAAGAAGAGTTCTTCACTCCTCTACTCGTTGCAGAATACCTTATGCCACCAGACTCAAAATTCTAGACCTAGAAAACCTTGAACTACGCCGCCTTCGGTCCGATCTAAGTATAGTATATAAAATCATACATTACAATGTCCTACCTGTCAATGAATACTTCAGCTTCAACCATAACAACACAAGAGCAAACAATAGATACAAACTCAAGGTTAATCGCACCAAACTTGATTGCAGGAAATACGACTTCAGCAACTGATATTTGAAATATGAAATGCTAAACGTTTCTAGAAGCACTGATTTTTGGATTTAATACAGTTGAAACTAGATTATATTTCTACATGCAATATTAACAAATGGTATGGACCACCCATTAGAACTGATCTTATTTCAGTGTTTTTAAATTAAATCTTTGCAGACAAATTCCCATTATTAATGTTTAGAGAGAACAACTGTCTCCTGCAACTGAAACCCATCAATTATTGGGAGCGCTTCCAGCCCTGTTAGGCTTGCCAAACCCAAGAAACATGTGGCAATCAAATGCAATGGTTGTAATTATGGAGAAGAGCTGGAGAATAGGTAGCTTTGAAATGAATTTGAAATGACAGCTAGAAATGCTGTGATCTGAGTGGACTTTGGAGAATTTACTGATTTGGCCCACCAAATGTTCTATATTTTAACATTTGCTTCAGAACTATTTCAATTGTTGACTGCATTTATGTGTGTAAAGAAAAAAAATTCAATATGCTATAACTAAGCCCTGAATTCTGGTAGCAGTTCTGACAACTAGCGCAGCTCCAGTTTGGGGCTTCTATATGTGTTAAGATGAAGGGTCCCCAAAGCTGAGAAATTCTGGAAGTTGAAATCCACAAGTTTTAAAGTTGTCAAGTTTGGAGACCTATGGTTAAGACCCTGAAAGTGACATTGGAATAAATGGGAGTCGTATAATACCTTATTATGCCATTTAACATAATAGTTTCATGAGATTTTTTTTATAATTCAAGGCATGCAGGAATTTATTCTAATTAGCTACCCAAGATTTTTTTTTGACTTACAATCATGCAAGGTCTTTTTGGGAAATGAAATACTAGACAGAAAGCATTAGGTTTACAAGCCTTGAAAAATAATGGTGTTTCATTTGAAATATAATATTAATGTTAACTCAAGTTTTAGAAGCAAAAGAGGTGCAGCTGATTGCATCTCATGGTGCTGATGGGCTGATCTAATGTGATGGCTTGGTTTTAAGTGCTGAAGGAATTAACAGTGTGCAGTTCCATTGCTGTCAGGTTGGAAATATTGTATTGAGTTGGCTTAGGACAGGGAAAAAATGGTGGGACTTAAGGAAACTGAGAGAAAGGAAACCCAAAGACAACAATAAAGAAGAAGATAATATCAATGGGAAAGGAAGCATACTGGGAAATGAGGTTGTTGGCTAGCATGTGGAAGTAAGTAACTGAAGCAAGGAACAGCTAGTAAATGAACTGAATAACCTAATGGTAAGAGAGAAACAAGAATGACACGGAGGTTGCCTCAGAAATAGTTCCTAAAGGAAGCCAATCAAATATAGTAATGACCTGAAGGAAAACATGGAAAAGAAAGATAAATGGACCAGGACCTGTGTACTACTAATGTGAGTGGTAGACAAGGAAAGGAGACATAGGTATATCAGCAGAATGTAGCAACTATGGAATGTTGTTGTTGCAGATTTTTTGTAGCACCGGAAGCTAATGTGGACCCAAAATATGCACAGAAGTGCATTTATAGTTTAGAATTTATCAAGTAATATGGCCTGGGCTTTAAGGATAATTGGTATGATCTGCAATAAAAACCTTGTTAATGTGGCATATCTCCATTCAAGGTTCCAAACAGTCCTTAGATCTTATTTTCCTTCACGGTTCCTTATTTTGTTTCTCCCTTCATCTTTTATCTCCTTTCTCTCTCTTTCCCACAAAAATCTACATTTAATACTACATTAAATCCCTACTGAAATGTTGAAAGAGGAAGTAAATTAATTCATGACAGTGTCAGTTTTAGTCCTGCCTTGGACATGAAAACTGGCTGGGTAATTCTGGGCCAGTCTCTATCAGCCCATCCTACCTCACAGAGTTGCAATGGAGAAAATAGGAGGGAGGAGAGTTAGGTATGATCAATTTCTTGAGTTATAAAGAAAAATGATAAAGGTGGGACGTATTTCTGCAAATCCTCATGCTGCTTCTTTTTGTATATGGATAGTGTTATTTTGGCTAGATAAAAATCCACACTCACATATGTACTCCAAAAAGAATGAGAACAGGTTTCGTTCCATAGTGATGAGAACTGAAACAGCAATCATATACTGTACATAGCTCCTGGGAAGTATACTATATTGAGCTCAGGAGACTTATTTCTAAGAAATAATGCACAGAAATATTATATTTTTGCTGTACACAAGAAGCAGCAGTATTATCCTCTCCCATTCCTATTTCATCAACCTATTAAAGGTTCAAATGTCAGTTGTATGAGATATTCATAAACTTGCTCATTTGCTAATGGGATGTGTGCTGCCATTTCAACCCAATACACACACAAAGCGGGAGGAGGGGATAGACCACTTTCTGCCATCAATATTCAAAGACCAGTAGGGAAGTATTGAATCATCTAGGAAACTCATCACTGATCTACAGTAGATTGCTGAGGCTATAAAGGCTAATTTGTTTGAGAAAAGCTGAAATTTGTTAGGAAGCTTAATATTTCTCAGAGAATAAAACATTTCTAAGGTTTCTTATTACATTATATGGAGTAATTCAATAATGCAAAATGTCTTTGGGTGTCTGTTTTGTAAATTCTAGGTATCTATCAGGGGTGGGATTCAACTGGTGTTACTACCAGTTCAGTGACTATGTTGTGCACATGCATGTGTAAAGAACTTTTAAACTGTGCCACCTGGATATGGCAATACTTAAATACTTTGGGGCATTTGAAAAGCCACTTTTTCCCTGCTTTTTCAACCTCAGCTGTGCCGTGCAAAGCAGCTGAGGTTGAAAAAGCAGGAAATAAAGCATAGGTAAGAGCCCGGATAGACCAAACAGCAGCAAACACAGAACTGGTTCTGTGTCTGCTGCTCTTCAGAGCCAGACAGAACTGGTAGCATCCCACCCCTGGTATCTATATCTTTCTCCATGGTTCCTTTTATATTTTCCACCACACTCTTAGTTAACATTCAGTATCTCTGATGAAATAAACTGTAGTTTACAGAAGCTAAAGCTACACTAAATTTGAGACTTTAAACTTTAAAAATCAGTATGATTTTTTATGATCTCTGCAGGCTGACCCTTTCCAAACTTCAATTTGAGAACATCTGAAGTTTGACCCCTTTGGTGTTTGAGAATTGAAGAGGTTTAGTTTGTTTCAGAAAGAAAAAAAAGGCCACCCTGTGAACCCAAGAGCATTTAATAGCATTCTTGGAAGGTTTTTCCAACTGGTGTAAAGGTTTATCAGCTATATGTCGCTCTGTTTCAATGCATTTGAGAAATCCTGCAGCACGTTCCCTCTTTAGGAAGAAATAGAATTTGTGTTCATCAGTGAACAAATTACAGCACACTCTTGTCTGGCCATCTCAGGCAAGCACTTGGGAATTTTTGTGGGAGTTTGCATCAAAGGCACTCAAGCTGCCATCCAGAGAATTTAGAATTTATTTAGAATTTATTTGGTTTGTCAATTGCTTACAAGATAATAGGTATAAGTAAAAATATAGTTATGAATACATGGATACATATAAGAAAAATAAAATATAAAAGAAACAATAGGACAGGGACGGTAGGCACGTTGGTGCGCTTATGCATGCACCCTACAGACCACTTAGGAAAGGCGTGAGGTCAATAGTAGACAGTCTAAGGTTGAAGTTTTGGGGGTTTGGGGAAGAATGTGAGGTTCTTCTTCTCTTTAACAATTTGAACAGAGTTTTCTCCCCCTTTCTTATTAAGAAACTGAATCCAAGGGCGATGCTAAAAAAGAATACTGTAAAGATCCTGATGACGGTTGTGTATTTATATTTTATAACATTTCACGGACTATTTATATACTTTACACTCATTTAGTAAGCCTAAGCTGACTCATCCACGTTAGGCGTGGAAGCAACGACCGTTCCTCAGCAACGGTCGTCGTTCCTCCTTTTTCAGGAATAGACCTCTTGTGAGTGTCACCGGGGAATGCCGCCACCTTTTTTTTCCTGGAAAGAAAAAAGACCCCTTAGTAGCAAATTCCCCCTAGCGGAACTTTCCCCACAACTCCGCTGGATCCGGAGAAGGCGGTTGGTTGCCTTTTTGCAAGGAGAACTTTGGAAAGGATCTATTATTGCCGGGAGCAACGTCGGTTCACACCCCGAGTTTATTTAACCTCCCTTGTGCTGCGTTGAAGAGACGGACGTTTCCCGAACAAGTCGTGCAAAGGGAGAGGGGTCGGAAACGGGCAGCCGCCGCGGATTTTTCGTCGGGTCTGTCTCGGATGGCAGCTTTCCAATGCGCTAGTCCCGGGGAAATGCGTTGCAAACCCGATTCACTTGCGGTCGTTTTGTCCCTTAGAAACACCAGGCAGCCTTAAAGCCGCGCGTTTCCTGCTGCGAACCGCTTGGGGTGCGCGTCATATACACCCCCACCCTCGTCCTGGATTGGAATTTCACACCCCACGAACTTTCGCCAGGTTGTGTGGGGAGAGGAGGGGCCGGTGCCAAACCGGAGCATCACGGCGGGTCAGGAAAACCACCGACACCCACAGGAAAGTCTGCGTCGAGCATTTCCCGCACCCAAACCACGGGGGGGAAGGGTATCGTGGCGTGGGTGACTCCCGTCTGGGCTATCAGGCCGTAGGGTTGAGGAAAGCCCTCACAGCCAGCAGGATCTTTAGGGGGGGGGAAAGGGGAAAAAAAAAACACGGCTTAATCGCCGCAACCAGAGTGGACTTCGCCTCAGAGCGCTAAACCACAACGGCTTGGCTAATCCGGGTCGGGGATGTCTCTTGCAAACGTTCACTATTTTGTCTTGTAGCCTTAAGGAAAACCGCAACGCGGGGATGGGTTGGCAGGTTTGTTAAACCGCCGCGGGTTTCTTGGGCAGTTTTTTTTTTTAATTATTAATTTTCAAACTTTCCCTAAGTGTCAAGACCGGCCCCGCTGAGTCTCGTCTGCCACGTAGTACGAACAACACTTGAACTTTGCGGGGAAACGTGCATCTTCACCTCATCCGGAGATTCCTCCTCAGCCCCGCCCGTCCCGCTTCTCGCCGCCTCCTTGAAAAGCTGGGGAGCAAATCTCGGGCTTCGCGCCAAATTCCAACCGCCAAGTGAGAGACACCCCCCACCCACCCACCCGCCCGCATACTCAGGGGAAAGGGGGGGGGACGTTCACGCACGTCTCCCGAAGCCGGTGACGTCACAAACCCACTCCGTCCCTCGCGCCCGCTGTCCCTTCCAAGCAGTCCCCGTTCGGCGTTCGCAGACCCAAGCGCCTCGCTGGCCGCTCCGTCCTTCCTTCCTCCTCCTCCTTCTCTAACCCGCCCCTCCCCGCGGCGCGCGAGCTCCGTGCCTGCCCGCTAAATTCCGTTAGCGCCACCTCTTCCCTCCGCCTCGCCCCGCCTTTGGCCCCACATGTTCGGTCCGGAAAAACTGTTGGGGCAGCTGCCCAAGCTGGAGACATACGGGAATATGGCGTCCGTGGGGGATTTTAACCCGGTGAGCGCCAACGTCCCGGCCACCCGAGTGGAGATCTCCGTGTCTTGCAGGTGAGGCGAAGGGAGAGGAAAGGCAGTGCGGTTGCGGGCGAAGGGAGCTTCCCGCTCCTGGACGGGACAAAAGGGTCGAGGAAAGGGGAGTGGACCCACCGCGCCTTTCTGTGAGGCGGCGGGCGAAGGAATGAAGGAACGTGTGAACGGAATATCTGCTTTGCCTGGCTGGCCACTTGGGAGGGTCGCCACCGTCGGAGTCGCGTCGTTTTTCTTTCCCCCCTCAGATCCTTGCTGGGTGTGGGGGGGTTTCCTCAACCCCGCGGGCTGACAGCCAAGACGGGAGCCACCCACGGCCACCATCCCCCCCCCCACTCCGGTGGGTTGGGTGCGGGAGATCCTCGACGCTGACTTTTCCTGACCCGCCGTGACGCTCCGGTCGGCACCGGCCCCTCCTTCCCTTCCCTTCCTTCCTCCGGCTTCCCCACACAACCTGGCGAAAGTTCGTGGGGTGTGAAATTCCTGCGCTGTGCAATCCGGGAAGAGGTTATGGGAGGGGGGTGTAAGTGACGCGCACCCGCCAGGCGGTTCACAGCAGGAACTTGTGGCTTTAAGGTTGCCCCGTGCTTCCAAGTGACAAAACGAACCGCAAGACCACTCAACATCAAGTACGGGAGTGAGTGGAGAAAAGGGGAAGGGCCGGGGGAGGGAAATGACATGCAGCTCAGCTGTATAAATTCGGGTATTGTGGTTAGGAAATGCTTCTGGCGTCAGTCATTGCTTAGGATTACTATTTCGACATCCAGCAAAGGGTTTGATTTCCTCCTGTTGAAAAGTTGTTAAATTCCTGCAGTTCTACAAGGCTGATACAAATGTCGATTTTCATCCCTCTTTTCACTCCATTGATCTGATTGGTACTGCACCCCGTAACTTCAATCTGTGTGAACCTTTTCCTGGTAAAACATGCAGAAGATGTTAAATTTAAGATATTATTAAAGATAACATGGGGCTTAGGATAAATATTCTAAGCCCCATGTTATCTTTAATAATATCTTATTATTGTTTTCTTACAGGACGCAAACAAGTGGGAAATACTGACTTTATTATCTCTGGGCAAACATGCCAATAGTAATGCATATTCCAATTTTCCTTTGGAGATCAATCTCTCTCTCATCATCAAGAGAATTGTTTGAAATCCTGTTAACTAGGAAATGAGTAATTAAATCTGATTTTTCTCCACTCTGTTTCTTCCTGCAATCCAGTATTGGACTTTTGAAAATAGATTTTTTTTATCATGGTGATTAAGGAGATGAGAAAATTAAAATTGATATTGGGCATTATGAAACCAGTATCCATTGCCTTTAATGTTTGATTTCTTCCTTATTTTATTAGGAAATTTTAGATATACGTGATCTGGAGTTCTAATAAAGAATTGCAACTTATGTCTATTAAAGCTATCTGCTAAAAGAAGAAAATGGTTACTTGTTTGAAATTTAGAGAAAAGACCTTCATATTTTTGTTTCCAGAATGGCTTGGCTTCTTTTGAAATGTTATGCCAGTATGATTACCTCGTTTTCAGAGGCCTTTATAATGAATAAAATTAAATGGGAATTGAATTGTCTTTTCTCATTTCTGAATATTTGTAAAAAAAATTGTACTAGTTTAATTTTGCACTAGACACATAGAATGGCATTTTTCTGCTGTTTGCAATATCAGTATTCAGGTTCGGTTCTTTAGTATAAGCAAGAGAATGCAGCAACCAGTTTGTGATGATGAGAAAATGTGATTCCAGATTTTGGGAAAGCTCTGAAACCAGGCTTTATTTGTTGTCGCAGTTAATTTCCGACCATTCTTTCATTATAAATATATAACTTCCTCCAATTGTTTTGGGAAATGGTTTTTCTTTGGAGGAATTTGTGATAGCTACAAATGGAAGAAGACTATGCAACAGGGTACACCAATACAGACATTTTATATTCAAGCCTATGTGATTTTGAATAAGCTGTTCATTATGATGGTATTTCCACATTGGAAACAGTTTCCTTTAAGACATAAAGACTGGTACAGAAGAATTTGAAGGGGTATTTCATTGTCAATGGCTATAATAAACGTTGCTCCAATTACTTGAAACTTGATGGAACACATGTTAATAAAAGCATTAAGAGTAGACTGATGTAGCAAACCAATACCAATTTGGAGGGTGCAGAAAAATTATGTGATCCATAATGTTTGATAGATCCATAATGTTTGATAGATTCAGCAATCTATGGTAGCCTTCTTCTCAGATCAAAATATGATACCCTTTTAAAAACATTACTTGTTCACTTTTATTATTTGATTTTTCTATTCCTTCCTCCAAGAAAAGATATACATATATAGATAGTCCTTGATCTTACAACCAAAATTTCTGTTGCTAAGCAAGACAGTTGAGTTTTGCCCCTTTTTATGACCTTACGTGCCACAGTTGTTAAGTGAATCACTATAGTTAAGTTAGTAAAACAGTTGTAAAGTGAATCTGCTTACCCCATTTTTTTCCTAACAAAAAGTGAATGCATGATCCCCGGACACTGCAACTGTCATAAATATGAACCAGTTGCCAATCTGTTTACAAAGTTTTTGTCCAATTGCTGTATTATGGGGGAGGGGGAGTTCCAAAGAATTACCAAATGAGGGATTGAATCAGTATTTTATACATGCTGTGATATCCCATTCCCTTCCTTCTCTGTGTAGCAAAATGTGGCAACTTGATTGGAAAGAATATACAGGTTGTCCTTGAACACAATTGAGCCCAACATTTCTACTGCTAAGTAAGACAGTTTGTTAAGTAAATTATGCCCCATTTTAGCATGTTTGTGCCATGGTTGTTAAGCGAATCACTAGAGTGAATCATGTGATCGTTAAGAGAGTTTCCCTCATTGACTGCTTGTCAGAAGCTCCCTAGGGCCCCACGATGCTGCAAATATCATAAATACATGCGGGTTGCCAAGCACTTGAAGTTTGATCACGTGACTGGGGATGCTGCCACAGTCATAAGTGGTCATAAGTCACTTTTTTCAATGCCATGTAACTTTGAACAATCATTAAACAAATGATTGTAAGTCAAGGACTACCTGTAGCAGAATATTTTTGACCTTTTTCAGAGAGGAAATGTACATAGTGGGAATGAGCACAGGAAACTAAAAGACAAACTCCTGTCCATAATGTCCCTAAATCTGAAAAAACAACCCATAGTTACTTTTTGGTGGGGATTGCTTCAAATTTTGGATGGAATGAATTAGGTGAAGGGATTATTCAGGTTTGATACATAGTCTTTGCTCTCACTAACCACACACCCCCTGGATTAACTGAAAAATATCAGTTAAGGGCAGGAATAGGTGGCCATGGTTTCCTGCTCCTATTGCCATCTTAATTTTTAAATTCATGCTCACATACTGCACCATACTGCACCAAAATGTACTTATTTATAAATCAATTAATTTATGGGTTGTTCAACTCAAAGCAATTCTCCATGGCATATAAGATAAATTAAGTCATGAGTTTGGAGCTCATCTTAGGTGCTGATGATCCATGGAATATAGGAGACCATATGTTGCTCACTGTGCTCTAGATCAGGGATGTCAAACTAGGCTGGATACATCACACTCTGGTCATGCCCACCCCACCCCCTGGTTTAGTGAAGAGGGAAAAAGGTGACAATATGATGTCGCGAGTTTGACACCCGTGCTCTAGTTCAGTGGTCACCAACTGTGATCCGTGGACTACTGGTGGTCTGCAAGAAAATTTTGGTGGTCCCCAGAAAAATTATTTGCATTTTTTATATTGCACTAAATCGAGGGTCCTCAAACTATGGCCCCTGGACCGGATACGTGCAATGAATGTTTGTGTTGCTGCCGAGAGTCTCCGCTTTCGGGGTTTTTTTTGTGTGGGTCAGAGGGGGGCAGAAATTCTGACTTGGGGTCTACTTCAGCCTCCTGGTGCGGGGCTTTGGGCGAAGGCTGGAGGGAAGTGCCGCTGGTGGCGAAGAACCGGAGGGCCTTGTTCCAGTGGGACTGCATCATGGCCTGGAACTAGCTGACCATCTTAGTCCATTGAGCCTCCAGGTGCCGGTACCTGGCCTTGCACTCCCACAAGTCTTCCCTCTGCTTGGAAAGCCTATGCTCGTAGTTCTCAGTGAGGGGCTTCTACTGAGCCCCCTTCTCGATCAGATCCAATTTGAACTGAGCCAGCTGTTTTGCCAACTCTTGTGGTGGCTGCTTAACTCCAACAACTACTTCCTGTTGGGACTGTAAGGACTCCAGCCAGGCAGGTAAGGAGTGGCTGGGCAGAGAGGGGTGAGTAGAGGCTGGGGAGTCACCCCGCAATGTCACATGACCACCTAGCCATGCCCACCCAGCCGGTTATTAGGAAGATCATACCGTGTTTCTCCAACAATACGGTCTCCACCAATAGGAAGACCCAGCATGTTTTCTAGGCATGAAATGAAATTAAGCCCCTCCCCCCAAATTTAGGCCTAGTTTAAAACATGCTGGGGGGAGGCCAGGGATTAAAACATGCTGGGGGGGAGGGGGGGAAACTTGCCTTTAACAGTGCCCTGCGCGGCGCTGCCGCTGTTCTCGCGCCAGCAGGAAGTGTAGAAACGTTTCTGCTGCTTCTCAGGCGGGGGAGCTGCCTCCATGACTTCCACAGTTCCTGCCGGCACAAGAACAGCAGTAGCGCCGGCGGAAACGTGGAAGCGTTCCTGCCGCTGCTCGAGTGTGAGCGTTCCTGCCGCTGCTCGAGTGTGAGCGTTCCTGCTGCTGCTCGAGTGTGTGCGGAAAAGGAGGCTTCCGCACGTTCCTGCCGCTGCTCGAGTGTGTGAGCGTTCCTGCCATTGCTCGAGTGTGTGAGCGTTCCTGCCACTGCTCGAGTGTATGAGCGTTCCTGCCACTGCTCGAGTGTGTGAGTGTTCCAAGCAGTGGAAGCGTTCCTGCCGTTTTGCTCGAGTGTGTGAGCGTTCCGAACAGTGGAAGCGTTCCTGCCGCTGCTCGAGTGTGTGCAGCGGCAGGAATGCTTCCACTGTTAGGAACGCTCACGCACCCGAGCAGCGGCAGGAATGCTCACACACTCGAGCAGCGGCAGGAACGTGCGGAAGCCTCCTCTTCCGCACATACTCGAGCAGCGGCAGGAAAGCTCACACACTCGAGCAGCGGCAGGAACGTGTGGAAGCTTCCTCTTCCGCACACACTTGAGCAGTGGCAGAAACGCTTTCCACGTTTCCGCCGGCAAGACAACAGCAGCAGCGCCGGCGGAAACATGGAAGCGTTTCTGCCGCCGCTTGGGTGAGCACACGCTTTTCACGTTCCCGCCGGTACTGCTGCTGTTGTCATGCTGGCGGGAACACCACTGCCACCCACCCGCTGATGGGGGGAAGAAATTAATTCACCCTCGAAAAGACGGCCTAGCCGTTTTTTCGGGGCTCATAAAAAAATAAGGCCCTGCCTTATTTTGTGAGAAACACGGTATTAGTGGCCCGTTGGGTTTTAAAATTATGAATTTTATGGTCCCTGAGGTTGAAAAGGTTGGTGACCCCTGCTCTAGGTCATAAGGTCTTTAACAAAGGAAGCAACAGTCCCTCCTAGAGGAAAAATGTATTCTTGTTTTTGCATTTGAGAGTTTTACTATGCAACTTACAGTATGTAATATTTGTTTATAAATTCATTATGCCACTCATACTTTAAAGAAAGAAACCTTTATATACAAGTCCTTGAGAAATAAACAATTTTAAAATATTTTTGGAATAAAGGTGGTTAGCAATATGAAAATCATCTTCTTTGCCACATTATGCATTACAGTATTTAAAATAAAATTCTAGGAACTGTCATTTTTTTTTCATTTTCATAAAAAAATTGTAAAAAAATCAGGTTTCTCAATATTTTCTTGTTTTCTTTCCACCCTCACATTTCTAATGATACAGTCTATACACATCCAAAACCAACATCTGCATTTATTTATAGATTTATATCCATTTTTGTTCAGGAATCACATTGGCATGCATAGTGCTCTTTCCTCCAATTTTACTATGCGACACCCCTGTAAGGTAGTTTGAGATAAGAGAATGCGACTGGTCCAGAATTGCTCAGTGAAGTTTTTCCACTGAATGTAGACCAGAACCTAGATCTTCCCAATGGCAGTCCATTCCTCCTACCCACCGTACCAACCTGGTGCTTTCATTATAAAATAAGGTTTTATTTGAAAATTTACTAGAAATATTCCAGATGTGTAAGATGTGTGATACATAAACATACATGGTGGAATATTAATTGCATGTTTACTGCATGTTACAAACATTCAGAGCATTTTATACACACTCTGATATTTAGATTCTTTACATCCGTGGTGGCGAACCTATGGCATGCATGCCAGAAATGGCACACAGAGCCACTTCTGCCGGCACGTGAGAGGTTGCCCAGAAGAGTGTACTGCGCATGCACGCATGCTGCCTGTCCACCAGCTGATTGTCAAGTATTTGGTGCGCATGCACATGGTATGGGGGTGTGTGGGAGACGCGCGTGCATGCACAGACACGTGGGGCATGGGGGAACATGTGGGCAGGGGCATGGGGAAGGCACAGGCGCATTGCCTTCTGGGTGCTGGCACATGTGTGCGCGCATACGTACACGCAGTTTTCAGCACGGGAGCCCAAAAGGATTAGCCACCACTGCTCTACATGCTTCTAGATCATTTAGTTTTCAGTAATACACCTAATAGCAAAGCGTCTACCAGGATTTTTAGCATGTCTCTTTCAAAATAGAAGATATGAAATACGCTCTAGGAGTGTAAAATATTTTTGCATTAGATATGAAGGCAAACATTGGTCTATACATGTTTAGAGGTATCTTGATTTCAAGGATATTTTACCTATGCTTATTTTACCTAGATTTTACCTATGTATGCAGGAGGTAGAATTATACCACAATGAAATAATGTCAAAAGATTGTATGGAATTTTGGACAATGGCCGCTTCTTGGTTTTTCATGCAGGGTAGTTGAAACAAGACTAAAATGTGAAAGTAGAGGAGGAAATTTCCAAGTAGTTTTCTGCATGGCTACAGAAATCAAATTACATTTATCAGTACACTAGCCTGTGCTGTAGCTCTCTACTTATTTAACTTTATCCATTTTACTAAATATTGTCTTTGTCATTTTATTAATATTGTCTTTGTAGGAGCAGCTGTACTTTGTTTTCATCAGTTCTAAGTCCCCAGGACTCTAGATTAGACTGGGAAGTAAAAAAGAAAAACAGTAAATGACAAACCTCTTATTTATTGTTATCAAGAATACTAGGTTAGAATGCTCATGTACTCATCAAAAGTATAGCTGCTTGTGCAATCCTAAAATGGATTAAGACTTTCACCTAAACATAGGTAAAGTTTTATAATGAATAAATCTTGCTCTGAGATGAGATGACTAGATTGCTCAACCTATGACAGTATGCTCCCTTATGCAGTTAAATTGTTGGTTTTATATTATAATGTGATTGGTTTTTATATGTGTATACTGTAATTCTGTATTATAAATTATTTAATTCCATTCACATTCATTCATTCATGTTATAAGTTAACATGATTTTAACATGTCTTTCTCACAATCATTTGGAAGCTTCCTTGTTGAATTATTTTTATTGCTCACTCAGTATGCAGGCTGGCCATTATAATGTCTTTATATGCCCTATTGAATAATCAGTTATGCACTATAAAGCTGAAGTCAGCCTGAGGAAATAATATGCTTTTCCTGGTGCTAGGTTTAATCTGGTTTTCAGCACCTCTTTAACCTACAGTATCTTGCATGTTTATGACTATGTATGATTTTATATAATATTTGTAATTTTCACTCTCATTTTCAGCTTGTTACATCTCAGGTTCTGTGTAGATTATATTGAATAAAAAGGATGTGAGAATTTATTATTTCAGTAGAGAGAAAGCATCCTGACCAGTAGAGACCATGACAAAATCATTGAGTAACTTGGTTTCCGATTAAGGGTTCATGAATGAAATAGTTAATAGAAAAAATATTACCCTGTCTTATTGTTCCTGGTCATGGGTAACTTACAAATTTAGTGACCATTCAAAGTCATAATGGCAGTGAATAGGTGACTTATGACCATTTTTCACACTTAACAGCTGCTGCAGCATTCTTATGGTCTTGTGATAAAAATCCAGACACTTGGCCACTGGCATGTATTGATAACAGTTGCAGTGTCGGAAGCCATATTTTATTAACAACTATGTCACTGACTTAACTGCAGAGATTCACTTAATAACGATGGCAAGAAGGATTGAAAAATGGGGCAAAACTCATGTAACAGCAGCTTTGTTTAGCAATAGAAATTTGTGGCTCAATTGTGGTTGTACGTCAAGAACTATCTCTACTTCCCGATGTGTGTGTGTATATGTGTGCGTGCGCGCACACACACACATATATACACACACACATGTTCAGATTTAACTTAGAGATGAATTCGAGAAGCTGAAATTAGAGCTAGGAATATTCATATTTCTGAGAATTTTTAACAGAGTAACTCCATAGTGAGATGGGCGGCAAATAAAGTTAACAAACAAATAAATAAATAAACATAGCAAATTAGTACATGAAAGCCATAATAAACAGAATATTAGGATTTTATTAAACCTTAAGTTGTATTTATTTATTAAGAATTCATACCTTTTGTTTCTTCTTCTAAATTGTTCCATAAGAACAGCAGAGGCAATAAGGCTAATTATTACTTAGAACAGAGAACATAAGTAAAAGTGTTGGAAGGGAGATTGGAGATCTTGAAGTTTATCCCACTGCTCAAGCAGGAGATTCTATACCATTTCAGACAAAATGGCTGTCCAATCTCTTCTTAAAAGCCTTCAGCGATGGGGCACTTACAACTTCTGAAGGCAGGCCATTTCACTGGTTAATTGTTCTCACCATTAGGAAGTTTTTCCTTAGTTTTAGGTTGCTTCTCTCCTTGTTTAGTTTCTATCCGTTGTTTCTTGTGTTGCCTTCTGCTACTTTGAAAAGTAAGTTGACCCCATCTTCTTTGTGTAGCCCCTCAAATATTGAAACACTGCTATCATGTTTCCCCTATACCTTCTTTTCACTAGACATACCTAAGTCCTGCACCATTCTTCATATGTTTCAGCGTCCAGTCCCTTAATCATTTTTGTCACCCTTCTTTGCACTCTTTCAAGAATCTCAACATCTTTTTTATATTGTGGTGACCAAAACTGGGTGCAGTATTCCAAGTGTGGTCTTATTAAGGCTTTGTAAAGTGATACTAATACTTTACGTGTTCTTGATTCTACCTTTCTATGGCATTGCATTGGCCTTTGTGGCTTCTACCGCATACTACTGGCTCATATTTTAGTGATTGTCCACTAGGACTTGAAAATCCCTCATGGTTATTGCAGTTGAGCCAGGTTTCACCTAATCTGTATCCATACAATTATTTTTTCTTGCCTAAGTGTAAAACCTTACTTTTGTCTAAATTAAATTTCATTTTGTTAGACTGAGCCCAGTGTTCAGGTCTGATGAAATCCATTTGGATCGTGAGCCTATCTTCTGGGGTGTTGGCCAGCTTAGTGTCATCTGCAAATTTGATGACTTCTCTTTTTATTCCCTTATCTAGATCATTTATGAAGATATTAAAGAGTACTGGGCCTAAAATAGAACTTTGGAGTACCCCACTGCTTATTTCCCTCCATGTTGATATAATTCCATTAAGGATTACACATTGAATATGGTTTGTTAGCCAGTTACAAATCCATCTGCTGGTGGTGCTGTCTATCCCACATTTTTCTATCTCACCAAGAAGTAGGTTGTGGTCTGCTTTGTTAAATTCCTTACTAAAATCCAAGTATACTATGTCCAGAGTATTTCACTGGGTCACTAGTTTACTCACTTCTGTCAAAAAATGAAATAAATTTTGTTTGGCATAATCTGTTTTTGATGGCCAACCCCACGTTGGCTTTTGATTATAATTTTGCTAGCTTCTAGGTGTTTGCAGATTTGTTGTTTGATTATATTTTTCAGGAATTTCCCAGGTATTGTTGTCAGACTGATTGGTCTGTAGTTTCCTTGGTCTGTTTTTTTCCTCTCTTTTTTGAAGGCGGGAATCACATTGTCTCTTTTCCAGTCCTCAGATACGTTTCCTAGTGCTCCAATAACTTTGAAAGTTATGATATAATGGTTCTGAAATCACACATATTCCAGTTCCTTCAGAACTCTGGAGTGTAATTCATCAAGACCTGGCGATTTGAATTCATCTAGAGCGGTCAGCTGTTCTCTTATCTTTTTCTTGCCCATTTTAATTTGCATTTGTAATCTGTGTTTTACCGCTTTGTTTTTGGTAAGTTGGGTTGTATTTTCTTTTTGTGTGAAGACAGATGCAAATAATGAATTAAGCAACTCTGGTTTCTCTCTATTGCCAGTTACTTCTTTGTCATCTTCTCCAATTAGTGAAGGGATTGTTTCTTTGACTTTTTTTCTTGTTTTCTTATGTGTGGAAAGAAACTTTTTTATTATTTTTGACATTTGTTACAAATCTTATTTCATTCTGAGCCTT
Source organism: Bungarus multicinctus (assembly GCA_023653725.1). Taxonomy (NCBI): domain Eukaryota; kingdom Metazoa; phylum Chordata; class Lepidosauria; order Squamata; family Elapidae; genus Bungarus; species Bungarus multicinctus. The sequence continues at coordinate 17,788,392 of CM042848.1, read as the reverse complement.
AGTTTTCCTGACTTCATCTTTGCAGGTTTGAGCTATTTATTGGTATTCTGTTCTAAATATGTATCCCTCTTTCCATTTACTATTACTATTATTAATTAATTATTAATTATAGGAATTTTCTCATGTAAAATGAAATCATTAATTCATGGTTGTGGTTCTTGCTGTGGCTTTGGTCTATATTTGTTGTTAATATCTTTCCCTCCCTCAGTATGTTCCTACTGCAAACTGTTCCTCACCTTTTTTCTTATGTTCCTAAGATTTATCTAGTTTGGTAATAATTCTGACCTTATTTTTCCCCATCTCATTGCTTTGGATTATCTCTGGTAGAAAAAATGAATATTAGCAAAGAGCATAGGGCTATTGTAACCCAAGGGCAACAATATGCTTATCATCCTATTTTCATTTTTTAAACTTAAAAATAAATATGCTTTCAAAATTTCAAATGCTCCCTATTCTAAACATTTGGGACACTTGTTACTAGAAAAGAACATGTCATCTATACTTAAGTTTTTGTTGACCTTAAATGTAGTAGCCTTAATGTTCAAATACACAGAATAATTTACTAGTCTTCGTGTTATTATAAATTTCAGAATGGGGTAATCTGGAGTTCCAGGATGACAAACTAATTTCAAATGCCCTCTTTCAATTCAAAGCTCTAGTAAGAGATTCAAGGCTCTTCTTTACCTACCCTCCCTACTAAGGGAGTAACTGTCAAATAGTTATGTCCCCAAGAAAGGGATAATATTAGTAACTGTCAAATAGTTCCTAAGAATTCAAGCCAGTGTAAGGTTCTTGACAATTGCCTGGAACAGTAAAGTTGCCTGAAATTAATTTTGCCCAAGTGGAGCAAATGAGAAACAGACGCCTTATTAAATTACATCAGTGGAGGCCTCCAGATAGGTATAGTGTCTTCTCTAAATGTCATGTAAACATAGCACAGGAATTGTATATGGGTTCCAACATTTATAGGGGATGATATTACAGCAATAGTTTCCAAACCACATTGGATAATTTTTCTGGGCAACAACTAAAAGGTACAGTATTAATTAGCAAAGAAACACCCAAAATTTTCCAAGCTATTTTCAGTCATCCTCACATAGATTTTCATAGTTGGATCTTAATCATCTCCTGATTAATTTTTCATGGATCCTCTGAACTTTAATAATGAAACCCTAATGAAAAGAATCAGAAGTGATAATATCAAGGATCCATTTTACATTGTCATTTGATAACAAGAATAAGCCTCACTATAGTTGCTCAGCCTGTCCTTTTGAAAATTATCCCAATGCATTCAGTAATCTTATGAATTCTGTGTTTCTTAGACTATTTTAATTAACCCCTTACTTTAGCAGGTGGACAACTTAGCTGTTGGTCGAAGTGGTTTTAGGATAACAATGGATTAATAATAGCATCTTTCCCATCCCAACTCCCATACATTTTATTGTATTCACTATCACTTTTCACATTGTGAAGTTAAATGTGAATAAATGTGACTCATGAATAACCTACTGAATTGGCATACAAGCCATGAAGTCACAAACTGGCACTGAGAAATCTCTGGCATAGATTTTATCTTGTCTTTATTGTATCAAAATTGGTCTTATTTTTCTTTCTTGCAGTTTATATGCAAGAAATATAGACTGAATATCTATTGCATATTTGTCAGTTTTCCTATTTCACCGAAATTGCAGTTTTACTCAGGATAAATTTGATAGCTCTCTCTTGAAGTGGAATAGCTGTTGAATATATAGTCAACACAATTTTTAGGTTATTTATGAAAAAGTGTTTTTAGTAAAGCCAGGTTCCCATTTGTAGAATGTACTGTATTTGTTAGCCCTTTAATCTAAATCCTTCCCATCTTTTGCAAGTTCTAATCTTTTAGCCTTCTTAATGACCATCATTTCAACTCAGTGGGTGAATTTTCAGTCTTTTGAATAAATTTTACCTTACTGATTTTCATTCCCATGTAACTATAAAGCATTTGCATGATCATGGGCTATTATTTTTATATTACAAAATAAGGATTTCCATATATATGCCAATGTTTTATGGGATGTATTCATACAATACCCTCATGCAACAGCCTTTTCCTAGTGGTATTCTTTGTTTCTTAAGCTGCTGTGTAGCAGCCTCAGGGAACTGAGAGAAAAAGCAAAAGCTTGATTATGGAAATGTGCAGATAGTAGAGGAAGGCTTCTCACAAATGTCATTCTCAGCCATAGAACATTTCTGAATAGGACTTGCATATTTAAGTGGAACTGGTTTTTCTGTTCTGTCTATTCCACAATTTTCTTAAGTAGGTAAGAAAATTATTTTCTCAAATAGTTCTTAAATATTGCTTGAATTGTTGGGCACATTATCTGTCTCTGTTCTTGGTGGAATATCCTGAGTAAATAGTAAAGATGGTTAATAATGAAAGCCTACATAATAGATCCCTGGCACTTTTTTCTGAAGCTGCATGTTAATTTGCGATTAGTATATGCAGCACATAAGAAACTTTGTGAAACCTGGAAGTATGCGTTGTCTGTTGTGGTGCCTGGCCTATTGGCTTTTGTAAGACACTAAAGACCTATCTGTTGCCATGAGCAGTGTGTATATAGTATGCTGGTTGGTGTCCTCAGCTACCAATCTGTTATTTGCTTTTGATTAGTATTGTTTTTATGATTGACTTTAAATTTGTAATTTTTAAATTTACATATTTTGAATTTGTGAGCTGCCTAGGGTGCTTTACAAGTTGGGTAGCTGTAGAGGTTGAATAAATAGTCAAGCATCTTTATTGCTTAAAATGTTTGACACATGAGATAGTCCTGAGAAGGTCATACAAAAAAATTACAGTACAATTACTTAGAAGAAAATTGTATTGTATTGTGTTCAAAGACTTATGGTTCAAAACGTAAGTTGAAAAAAGCGTTAAGACAGGTTTATTCCCAGCAGCCTCTCCTTTTCATTAATATAAGTATTATACTTAATTTATTTACTTGCTGTAGGAGATAAATGACACAAAAACACCTAAAGCAATACTAGTAAAAGATGTGAATATAATTATGGATAAGCATGGATATAAATCAATATTTACTTTCATTTTTTTAAATGGCTGCCCATCTTATAGGCCACAGCCCTGGGCAACTCACAAAAACAATAATAAAAAACAAAGAAAAATAATAAAACCAATGTCCAAGATAAAATAAATAAAATCCCAGCTTCTTAAACAACATTCAGTACATCAACATTTACAATCACTCAACTCCAGCCTCACCCCATTCAATTCTTAGGGCGAAGAACCAGATTTTTAAGGCTTTCTGGAAAGCTGGAAAAGTTACAGAAAAGATAGAAAACTCAGGTTTGACTATATACTATGACAGTGAGGGTGACAAGCATCCATATTTATGTTCTTTTCATGATTGCAAAATACCATTCAGTAATACTGTTTAAAGAGAAATAGCCCTATTGATGAATGGTGACAAAATGAATAATTGGCCAGCTTCTGTGACCTTTTTGCTAGATATTTCAGAGAGGAAAATCATTCATAATGTTATCAGTTAGATGATGGTTAGTCAAAATTCAATAAAGGGGGACATCTTCCAATGAGAGACTTATTTGAAATTGTGGATTCTGATGAAGTGGGCAGTATTTTACATGAATTTGTTTCTTGCCTCTTTTAACCTAATCAAATTGCCAAGAAGGAGATATAGATTTGATTTGGAAGGTAGTGAGTTCTTTGAGAAAGGGGAATCATCATCCTTGAAGGAAATGGTAGTATGCCCTGTCCACAAGAGGGAAGCTTGAATCTTGAAGTGGCCAACAATGGACATTTTCTGCCCCATCAAGCAGCTACATCAACTGGGAGATAAACTCTGCGCCAATTGGGAGATCAAACAAGATCCTGACATGTCTAGTTGACAATTTTGTCAACCAAAAGGTAGAGAAGGGAATAGAGGGTCAACTATCCTAGACTTCATTCTTACTGTTAGGGATATAATGATCAAAGGGGTAGAAGTTATAGAAACGTAAGGGGAAAAATCACTATGTCATATTAGAATTCAACATAATGTAGGCATAGGTAATTGAACAAAACCAATCCATTGTTTTAGATTTCAAGAAAGCTGACTTCAACAAACTAAGAGATTAGGATAGAAATCGTAAAGGGAAAAACAATTCAGGATGCTTGGGAGACACTGAAAAATGAGATTATAAAAAAACCAATCAAACACAATACCACAGAGGGGGAAAAAGAGACACAAGATGAAACCAGCATGGTTGCACAAAGGTCTAAGAAACTGAGGGACAAAAAGAATAAGTATAAAAAAATAAAATCGGGCACATAACTAGAACAGAATACCAACAAATACCTCACATCTACAAGGATGATGTCAGGAACGCTAAGGCACAGAATTAACCTAGACTTGCAACAAATGCCAAAAATAACGAAAGTCTTTTTTAGTATGTAAATAAGAAGAAGAAACTCAAGGAAATGATCAGTTCACGAATGTGAGAAAATGATAAGATGGTAGCAGGCAGCAGGGAGAAAGTGGAACTACTTAATTTCTTGTTTGCATTTGTCACAAAAGGGGGGGGAAAGTCCAATAATCAAAAGCAGCAGAGATAGAACAGGAATGCAGTTCAAAAGAGGCTAACAAATTAGTAAGAAGACATTTATCCACTCTAGACAAATTCAAATCTCCAGGACCAGATGGTTAACTTCTCAGGGTTCTAGAGCTGGCAGATGTGATCTCTGAATCACTGAACAAAATCTTTCTGCGGTCCTGGACCATGGGGGAACTAACAGAGGAGTGGAAATGAGCGGATGTGATTCTCCAATTTAAAAAAGGAGAACATGTGGAACCAGGAAACCACAGATCAGTCAGTTTGACATTAATACCTGGGGAAATCCAAGAAAAGATAATCAAGCATAGGATTTGAATAAGGCAATTACTAGAAGTCAGCAATGGATCATGCTAAACAAATCTTATTACCTTCTTTGATAAATGACTAAATTATTGAATCAAGGAAATGCTGGGCATATAGAATGCATGGATCTTCAGTAAGGCATTTGTCAAAGTAGACCACGGCTTATATCAGCACCATCACCAGATGGATTCACAGTGTATAAATAGAACTATATCCATAAGGATGGAAGCATGCAGTGGGGTACCTCAAGATTCTTTCTCTCCCTCCAGCCCCCGCAGTTCAACTTCTTTATAAAAAAATCTAGATGAGGGGATAAATCTGAGGGGAATTGCTAAAGCTTTGAAAGATAAAGTCAAGATTCAGAAGGATTTTAACAGACTTGAGCATTGCACCTATTAAACAAGATGCAGTTCAGTTATGAGAAAAGTAAGATCCTACTCTTCCCAGCAGGAGGAACTTGTTCTACTGATTCTCACTGTCAGGAAATTTCTTCTTAGTTCTAAGTTGGATCTCTTTGATAAATTTTCATCCAATTGGAGAGAAAAAAGATGCTGAGATACTAGAAGGAGTGTGACCTAAGCCAAGATGATAAAAGATCTGGAGGCTAAGGCATACGATAACAGTTAAGGGAACTAGCTTTAGGGGTGACATGATACTGGAAGAGTACTGTGTTCCAGTACTTGAAGAGCAGCCTCAGAGAAGGGGGAATAACTTGTTTTTCAAAGCACCTGAGGATAGGACAAAAAAAGTAATGGGTGGAACTTGTTAAAGAGAGATCCAACTGGGAATTAAGGAGGAATTTCCTGACAGTAAGAACAACTGACTAATAGGACAGCTCATTTCCTGGAATTGTGTGTGCTCCGTTGCTGGAGGGTTTCAAGAAAAAATTGGACATCCATTTGTCCAGGATGGTCTAAAGTCTCGTCCCTTGAGCATGGGGCTGGATTAGAGGACTTCAACAGTCCCAACCCTATGATTCTGTTTCCATGTTTCTGTTAATTTAATGTCAAATACTAGAGTTTAATATTAGATTATATCCTGGATATTCACTTCCACGACTTACAACCACAGTTGAGCCCAAAATCTCTGTTGCCAAGAGAGACAGTTGTTAAGTGAGCTTTTCTCCATCTTACGACCTTTCTTGCCACAGTTGTTAAGTGAATCACTGCAGTTGTTAAATTAGCAACATGACTGTTAAATGAATCTGGCTTTCCCATCGACTTTACTTGTCAGATGACACGACTCCGGGACACAGCAACCATCTTAAATATCAATCAGTTGCCAAGCATCTGAATTGTGACCATGGGGATGCTGCAACGGTCATAAGAGTGAAATACAATCATAAATCTTTTTTTTTCCAGTGTCTTTCTGACTTCAAACAGTCAATAAACTGTTGTAAATCAAGGATGACCTGTACTTTTTAATGTATCATTGTTAGGGTTTTAAGATTATTATACAGAACAGTAACATTGTTTCCCAACCCCAACCCCAAAATTGTTTTACTGTACAAAATTAAATTTGTATCTTATTTTACTGTCTTCCTATTACTGTACATTTACAACTATTTCTATTTTTATTCAGTCTAGAGATAGAAAGGTATAGATTGAATAAAAATAGAAATAGTTGTAAATTTCTATCTCTATGTTCTATTTCTCTATTCCTATTTCTATGTTTGTAGCACTATGTTTTCTTATATTAATTGTTTCTTGGCTTTTTAAATCTTCCCTTTTCCTCCAGATCTTCTTTTCCAGTAGCCAATCTCAGTGCATTTGCATGCAAAATCCTTTTCACTATAGACTTGTGAGTGGGGTTTTTCTTCCCTCCCCAGTAGGAAGAAATTACAAACTGGAGCTGGTTCTTACAACTACTGCACATGGTGGAACTTTGCTATGGACTCTAATTGGGCTCTTTTCCTCCCTTGTGTCTCAGCTCTGCCTCTCAACAGTCTTGCAATTCTCTTCCTACCTGAAAACTACTCTGAATTGCTTGTCTTTGGGTTGGAGGTTTCTCATTCCCAAGTCTCTGCTCCCTTTGTGGCTTGACTCCTTTGTTGATATACTCAGCCACATGCTTTCTTTCAGTTACCTTTTTATAAAACAAACTCACCAGTTAAGGAGAGGTTGGGGCTGTTTTAACCCTCCTACTTCCAGGTAATATCAAAACTCTGGATCCCCAAAAGGGGGGAAATGCCTGCTCACTCCAGATGGCGAGTTCATTCTTCCACAGTCATAATCACCTAAAGTCTAGGTTTGAGGTTGCTATAAAAAATAATAGAATGGAAATATCCACAAAACCGACCATAAATTTATTGGAGAAATTATGGGATAAAAATAGAAAAATTCACATTCTTCAAGGCTGGAAAAGATACTCTGAAAATTTGAAAAGAGGGGAGATTAAAAATAATTTACAGAATCATGAAAAGTATGGTGCAAGTGCACATCTGCACACTATATAAATATATGCTGAGCCCAGCCCTTTAAATTTAAACACAACAGCACTAATTTCCAAAACTTGCCATAATATATTTAAGAATTTTAAGACTCATTGCATTGCTGACTAGACAATTAAGGTTATGTTTTCTTCCATTGCCCTGAGCCATTCTGCCTTGCTTCACTACACTGAATTTAAGCTGGAAGCTATGGCCAGAATTGAAGACCTTCTCTTCAGAAAGGACAGATTAATAATACTGGTAACACCTAATATGGGGTTCTGAAATTCATGCTAGCCTGTATACAGGCAATAATATTTCATTTCACAACTTCATTTCCTTTAACTGCAATCTATAATCCCATTAATCTTGATAAAAGTCCACCAACCTTAAAGACTATAGTTGTGATGGTTGCCAGATATCAAGTCCATCTACATGGCTAGCACAAAGCCACTCATATCTTGTTTGGGTTAAGTTGAAGCCCATTGCAACATTCAGACCCTTATAGCTTCCAGACACTAAGATGCGATATCCATGACATTGTTCAGGCAGACCAGGGTGGAGTATAAAGCTGGGTATTATTGGCATATTGATGATACTTCTCCCCGTACTATCAATCACCTCACTAGCAGTATCATGTAAGTGTTAAATAGAGGAAGGAAAATTGAGCCCTGAAGCGCCTCATGAAATAGGTGTTGTTGGCTAGATCTCTCCCTCCCCCCATTCCATACTGAGTAGAATTGTCCCTGAGGAAGGAGAGCCTGCAGAACATAGTGCCACCCATCCCCAACTCCTGAAGCCAGTCTAGTAGGATAGTATCAACAGTATCAAAAGTAGTTGAGAGTTCAAGAATAGTAAGGATGGTCACACTATTCCCATCCCACTTTCGCCAGAAGTCATCTAAGAGCACCGTCAATGCCATCTCATTCCCATAACCTAGTCTGAAACCTGACCTAAAATAATATAATTATCTCAAGAGTGTTTGATTGCATTGCATCTGGCAATGTGATAATCAGATAATCTGCTTAGGGTTCAGGGTCCACTGCAGCTGCCATGTGACCACCTTCTTCAGAACTTTTCCCCAAAAGGAAAGATTGGAGATTGGGTGAAACCTGTCTAGACTCATTGGGTCAAGTAATGGTCCTTTCAAGAGAGGGCATACTATTGCCTCCTTAATATACATACTTAATATACATATATACATTCCTTAATATACATACTCCTTAAGAGGAACCACACCTTCCCTCAAGGAGTATTAATCATTTCCCAGACCCAATTATGTGTTCCCTCCCAGGCAGCTTTAACCAGCTAGAAGGGACATAGGTCTAACAGAGGTTTGCAAGAAACCCTGGCCACATCCTCGGGTGCAATGTAATCAAACTCCCAACAGATAATCTTGCAAATCTTCACCTCGGTAATCTCTATGGGCATTGCCATAAAGCTGCACTAGAGTGAATATGAGAGACTTAGTCTGCATGTTCCTGACACCAACTCTGCACATAGAACCCAATCTTACATCCCCTGAGGTGGGACTGAGTCACCAAAATAGGGCCGCTGGACGAGTCTTTGTGGATTTATTAATGACACAGAAATTATCACATTTTGCTGCCCTTACCATCATAAGATAGACTCTAACAGTGGCTCTAGTTCATGTTCAGTTGTCTTCATTCCTCATCGTGTGCAAGTGGCACTTTAGGCATCTCTTAGCCCTCTTTAGCTCTCTCAGCTCCTCTGTATATCATTAGAATTATTGGGAACCATGTGCACAAAGAGACCACTCAAGTATGGTCTGATCCAAGGCTGTGGCCCCTTTCCATTTCAATGAGCACCAAGGTTTTGATGAGACCATGCAGCAGGTTTCCCAGAACAATCCCAAGTTGGATCCATTAGCCAGACCTGGGGCAGGGGGACGGGACAGAGAATAAGAGGCTCACCAGGGACTGGTCTGAGCATGATGGGAGAAACCAGTATTTCCCCCTTCAATTAAAGAGCATTCTGCCATTGGTCTGACAGAAAAATGTGTTGAGGTATATGACCACTATTTTAATATGGTCTGTTGATCTAATGTTTCTTGCTGTTTTTGCACCACCCAGAATCCATGGGAGTTAGCAACCAATATATATATTCCTCTCATCAAAATCTGACAGAACACCTTTTTTTATTGGTCCTAAAAGGTCAGTTGACTCCCCCTGGGCACATCAGGCACAACTGGGCATATTCCTCTGGGCACATTAAATTTGATTTAAAGGTCCAGCTGCTGAAGACTACAGCATCCATCTACTGAAATATAAAGTTTCTGTGTGTGTACTTTCACAGATAATATTGCCACTTTTCAGTAAATGGATGCTGTACTGTTCAGCAGCTGGCCCTTTAAAACAAATTTAATGTGCCCAGAGAGAGTCACCTGACCTTTTACAGCCAATTAAAAAAAAGAGAGAGCTGTAGTGTCAAATTTTGACTTGGAGGGATTTTGGCTGTTTTTTGGGAGAGTTGCCTAGAGTCTTGGATGATGGGATTAGGTACACTTAGAATTGCATTAGAGTTTTTTTGGTACTTAAAAAGTGTGTAAGCTTATTCTTTTTCCATATCTTTAATACTCTTGATTTTTGTCTCAATCCTGGGATTGATCTGTTGCCTTGTATCACCCATTTCAGCTTGCCTGAACTACAAACTCCCTTTGTTTTTGTTTGTTTTGTTTTTGGATTGAGCCAGAACAACATTGGAGATGTTTTCCCTTCTGTCCTCTCCTGCTTCCCCACATACACCTGGTATGGAAAGAAGAAAGGTTTCTAGCAAAAGAGAAGGGGAGGGGCAGCAAGGAGACTTAACTTGCCAATCGCTGTTCACCCAACAGCTGCAAGTTAAGTTGGTGCATAAGCGCACCAAAACGTGCCTACCGTCCCTGTCCTATTGTTTCGTTTTTTTTTATTCGTATCCATTTCCTGTATTCATAACCATGTTTATACTTATACCTGTTATCTAATAATTGCTTGACAAAATAAAATAAACAAAAATAAAATAAAGTTACCACAGAACAGAAGAACCTCATTGAAGGGGGTGGATCTAACTTCTATCCCACGGATGCCTCTTCCCTCATTTCAGATACATTTACCCCTTTAGTGCCTAACTGTGTTTTTTCAAAGTTGTTTAAAACAAATGTATGGCATCTATTGCTCTGTTTTCCACCTCTAGCTACTTACTTGGCATCTCTTCTAAATTAGTGGTTCATAGCATTTCTACATGCGCTGAGTGATCTCACTACATTTCAAGTATTTCAGTTCCTACAACGCGTCAGTTTCCATGATTCCGTTGTGCATTTTCCAGTTCATAGGAGCAACAATAGAAGAGTACCCACTTTCCTACCATTGCTATATGCCTCAAGCATGTACATTCTCAACAAGAGACCACATCATTATCCAACTGCTGGGCCATACATTAGCTGCAATTTATGTGTGTTATGCCTTTATTTTAATCCTTACAGGCATGGTACTTCCATTCTGCTTCTCGGTATGGATGTAAAACAACTCTTCTTTGTAATAGTAACCGAGTTGGAAGGTACCTTGAAGGTCATCTAATCCAAGCATTTCCAACTTCCGGGCCATGATCTGTTCAGAACCCAGGCTATGCAGGTGTGATTGATCGTGCGCTTGCAACTCCACTTGTGCAAGTGCCACCCACACAACTGCCACTCACATGGAACCGTTCTTTCTCCCTCCCTGCTGGTCCACCAAACCACAAAGGTGGGAGACCAATGATCTAGTCCAACCCCCTGATCTCTCAGAAGACCTATACTATTTGGTTATCTATACTAAATGGTTATCCAGTCTCTTCTTAAAAGCCTCCAGTCTTACGCAGTTTGAGTAAAATGTTTTTAACAAAAATATAATTTTATTTTGTTTTATTAACAGGAACCTTTTGGATAGAGATACATTTTCAAAATCTGATCCAAGTAAGTATTATTTTGGTATTTTCCTTTTGGAATAAAGCAATGAAGAAATGAAATTGTAATTTACCGTTGTTTCCTTATCATACCTGGCTATATTGCTAACATCATTTTAGCTACTAGTTTAGCTTTTCTTTGTTTAGTTTGAGTATTCAAGGAATGGTAAAAGTTAAAGATCCTTTCTTATGTATACTGAAGTACTCCGGAATAGTAAAAATGAGATATACTATTTCTTTTGCAAGTTTTTCCTTACCCTAATATTGTAATATATATATATATATATATATATATATATATATATATATATATATATATCTACAAAACTTTATTCGATGCAACTAATTTCTGTCCTTATTCTAAACTCACAAGAAGAATTGGCAGAGAACAAAGTAATGAAACCTCAATTCAGATTTTGTTTTGTATCTCATGACCCAAGTAAAATATAAGATTTTTAAAATTAAACTATTTGCATAAAATATGAGTTTCCTCTGCATCTAATTCAAATTGTCCTTCCAAGTAAGAAGTGAAATAATAATATAATGATGATGATGATGATGGCTTGTTCTTGGGCTGCAAGAATCAGGCCTTCTGTTTCTTTCTTCAGTGTTCCATTGGTCAGCCATAACCAGGTCTTTTCCTTATCTACTTTCCTTGATCTTTTCAAGGAATTGTCCATGCGTGCTTTGTTGACAGCTGGCGTAACCAGTGCAAGTGGTTCCAGTGGGTACTCAGCACACTGGTGCCGTGCCTAGGCAAGCACTTAAAAACAATTGGAGCTGACAAGATCACCATTGGTCAGCTGCAGAAGGCCACCTTACTGG